>JBANSL010000002.1:15800000-18300000 GCA_037127255.1 Persicaria tinctoria
GAAAAGGTTGAGTACATACACATCTATAGAGAAGCGAACAAAGTTGCAGATTATATAGCTACGTACTAGGGGTATCATTAGTAATAGATCTACAATCCCTTTTAATAGGGAACTTTGTACCATCATCTGTAAGGATGATCCCGGATTGCGTTTACATTATTTGTAATAGTTCCGACTGTTTGCCCACTGTAAAAAAAAAACAAATTTTTTTTTTTTTTTTTCAAAAACTCTTAAATTCTTAAAATGGAGAAGTTGTTAAAAAAGATGCCCTCACCTGCTTTCTAAATAAAGTAATAAATATAGATAACATATTTTACACCCATTTACTTTCAAAATGTACACACCCAAAAATATAAAATGATTGTTTACTTTAAAGAAATTTAAAAAATATAAATTTTAATTAACGAAGGGGGTAAATTTTATATATAAAAAAAGAAATATTAAAAGTATGATATATGATATTATTATTTTTTTCTAAAACTCTTATCATTTTTTAAAACATTAAATAATTTTTTAAAATAATTTTTTTTTTGAGCACAATTTTTTTAAAATAATGTAGATTGTAGAGTACGTTGTTATAATTGACCTCTAGCTCGGTATAGACTTATAATATAATTACGGAATCATCTTAAGGTCCTCAAACATTATTGATCCGAGTATTAACTTTGGTGTTATTCAATAAATCAATGGATTTTTTTAATGGACGTGTGTCCTCCACACGCAAATTACGGTCAATCGTTTTTAGTGGCTCCATCGATTTGATTTTATATATACTCCGGAATAATATATTATTAATTTTTTATTTTATTTTTGGTCTCGGCCTATTGTCTCGACGTCATGCATCATGCATGACACATTAAGTAATTATAACTAATTATTAACTTTATACCACTCCTTAATCGATTACCATTTCCACAATAACATCTTTATTTATAAAAATAAAAATAGCTTCCGGGACTGCAACTCAATTAACTAGTTCAAGAAAGTTCTTCTTATGAAATTTATTTATTGAATTTGTTGATTTTATGGTCTTAATAGACTAGTTCAATTCAAAAACTTTAGGCCTCGTTTAAAAAGTAGATGAAATATAGTATATGTTTGGTTGGATTTTTTTATCAAAAAAAAAAAAAAACAAAAACAGGAAGTTAAATTCTCAATAATTTAAATTCCTCCATTTTAAATGAATTTAACTTACTTACTTCCGTCTAGGTAAGTTGCACTTCCCTCTTTTATAACTAAAAAATTTTAATTCCCTTATTTAAATTCCTACCATATAAAATCTAACCAAACATATTTTTTCAATTTTCAGAAAGTGCAATCCGTGTGAATTCAATTCATAAGAAGTAAGTAACTTTAATTTAAAAAATAAAAATGATTATTTTAAAATAATTTATATGCTAAAATTGATAATCCCAAACTTACAAAATTAATAGTTAAACATAATGTCATTCACATGATCCATCAAATTATTTCAAATGAGTGTTTTGGCTTAAGAGGGGAATTAAAGTTGTAGAAATTAACTTAATTATTTTCCACACAAAGTGCATTTGTGCATGGCATTATATATACCACTTTACAAGTTAATTAGTTTAATTTATATAAGTACCTCTCATTTTTCCCTATTTTAATATATGTATAAAAAAAAAGTGGAGGAATCATCTTAGTGCAGTACAATAACTTGTGTGTTCACACTGAGAGTGCAGTACAACGAATTAAGATAGTGAAAACTAGTAGTATTATATTGTTCCATGTAGTTAATGCCCAATTTTTAATTCATATTTTATATAAATAATTAAATATCCTCCTTGAATGTGAGGTACATCTGAATCTACTGATTCCAATTAACTAATTAATTGTCTGTTAATCTGAGGGCTGGTTTTTCAAATTGATGAATACCCACCCGCTTTGCACGATCTCAACAACCATTTGTCAATTTGTGGTGCATGTTGGGCAGTTAGTGTTAAGAAAGGGATAAAAGCAGTTAGCACAATTATAGTGACATTGATTTAGGGTCAGTTTGTTAACACGAAGCTGATGGGTAGATAAAGCTGATAGAGTAGCTGAAGTCGATGGATTAAATGTATTAATTAGTATATGTTAAATTGGAGTTTTCACAGTCTATTAACGTGTTTGATAACCCAGTTAATAGAGTAGTTGATACAAACTAGCTGATTAGATAAGAGAAAATTAATAGAATTCTGAAAAGTTTGGGGTGAGTAGCAGTTGAAAATCCAATTTCAAAATTTAATTAAACTAAAATCTTATATTTAACTTATTTAAAAATATAAAATATTAAAACCAAATGCTATCTAAATTACCAAACGGGCCCTTAGGCTTTGTTTTGTAGTAATTTTTTTTTTAAAAAAAAAGTTAATATAAGATGTGTGATAAGAGATAACCCTAAATAATAAAATTAACTGATGATAGATAAGAGAAAAATTATACTTGCCAATATAAAAAGGAAAGTTGTTGAAAATTTTAATCCAAAACCGCGGCCTTGAGTCTTGAGATGACAAAGTGATTTCTACTAAAAGGAAATTATAAATTCATATATATGTTGTTTAATCTTATATATCAATTTGCTTATATAAACATTTTATTAACATTTCCCTTCTTCTTGGGCTACATCCCATGCCTCGAGGTTCGAAGTTCGAATCCCTGTGAAAATATGGAGACGCTTGTGAGTGGGAGGGTCAACCCCTTAAATGAGCCTACAGTAACCCGATCCAGATGTAGAGTGGGCTTAATGCCTCGAGGTTCGAAGTTCGAATCCCTGTGAAAATATGGAGACGCTTGTGAGTGGGAGGGTCAACCCCTTAAATGAGCCTACAGTAACCCGATCCAGATGTAGAGTGGGCTAAGCCCACTTGAACTGGAAATGATAAAAAAAAAAAAATTGCTTATATAAACATTTTATTAACATTTCCCTTCTTCTTTTTTTCCATAATGATTCTTATGAATTTTAATTATATGTAAAAAGAATATATTAGTATATATATATATATATATATATATATATATATATATATATATATATATATATAGGGATGCGCTCCGGTGAAAACCAAAATTGCGGTAGAAACCCGTGAGGACCGGCTTTTTAGCTCGGTTCACTTGCTTTATAGCCCGGTTATGAATAGAACCGACCTATAAAGTCACAAATTTTAGTCCGGTTTTGAAAAAAATCGAGCTATAAAGTCACTATATAATTTTAAAACATTAACTTTTTAGCGCGATTTTTCGGTTTGACCGAACTATAAAGTCATGTGTTATTTTAAAATTGGAGTTTTTAGCACGGTTTTTAGGTTAAACCGAGTTGTAAAGTCACCGTGTGATTGATGTTTTTAGCACGGAGGAATTATAGAGTCAATGGATGCTTAAGTCAAATTGTGAGGGTATGTGTGCTTCACTGGATAGTCTGGATATATACCATTTTCGGAGTAATGGCAATACGTAGGTGCTAATTCAGCCTCTCACGGACAGCTACATAGCTACATAGTATAATTGTTGCTGTTTTTCAAAGATGCCTCATTGTAATACATACTCTCATTTGGTTGTCTTTTCTTTTAGCTATTAGTAGTTTCCCTTCGATAAGCTTTGAGGACAAAGCTTTATAAGAGGGGAGTAATATTAGGAATTAGGATACAAGGGCTTGGTAATGGAATTACTAGGAAGTAGGGGTATGATGGTATAAATACATGTATGTTGTAGTGAACAGATCATCGATGAATACAAAAATCGAGTTCCTCCTATCTTCTTCTTCTTTCTCCCTCTGAACTCTCTTTCTTCTCTTTCCCTCTCAATCATCCATGGAAGACCTTGAATCCTAACATCTTTTTAATAAATCACAATACTTTTATATTTTACTTAATTTGATATTTTGACAATATAATTCATGTCAGTAGCTTTGAAACAAGAAGTTATATTACTAAATCTAACAATTAGATATGAAATTATGTAAGTTTAATTTTTTTATATCATGTCAGGCGCTATTGCATGCTAAGAGAACAAAAAGTTACATATTAAATCATTACGTTTCAAACGAATGAAACGATATCTCTTTGGAGAAAAACAATGTTGTTATAGACTAAAACGACATTGATCGTTTTGTTTGTTTAAATCTAAAAAATAAACAACAATTAATGACGCAACTTTAAACTAAAATGTTGTCATTTTGAACTAAAACACTGACATTTTAAACAAAAACGTCGTTGTTTTGAACTAAAAAACGATGTTTTGGACTAAAACATCGTCATTTAAACTAAAAAACTAAAGAAAAATATGTCGAAGAGAGGTTGAACAATGTGAACAAAACCCCCCCATAAGTTTTTGCCTCCGTCATTGTAGATATATTTTATAATATACATTATGTTATCATATACTCCCTCGATCTGTTCAGCAAAACATGTCATTTTAGGGTGTTAGTTTTGTTAAAAAAAAACTTGTCACTGTAGGTATTTTACACTTACTTTACAAAAATACCCTTGAGATGATTGATGATTTGTTAGTTGTAGTTTTCAATACATTAAAAAATAAGGTAATAATTGAGGGTAAATTAGTACATTTTTTAATTGTCTTATAACTTGTGAAAGAAGCTAAAATGACATGTTTTGTCGAACGGAGTGAGTATATTGTGATAAAATTATATCTTAATTAGATTTAGTTTGTCTATATCTTTTATTTTTTAATTCATATTAAAAAATATGTACAATTTATAGTTATTATGTCAATAGCACTTACTAATACAATTACAGGTTATAAAAAAATTTCTCAGTAATCTATACTCCCTCCGTTCCACAATAGATGTCCTTTTAGTTTTGGGCACGTTTTTTAATGAGCGAAAAACTCTATAAAATATTATTTTTTTAATTAATTTTTTTATATAATTTGATATTTATTAGTAACAAGTATCAAATTATATAAAAAAATTAATTGAAAAATTAATATTTTATAGAGTTTTTCGCTCCTTAAAAAACGTGCAGAAAAGTAAAAGGACATGTATTATGGAACGGAGGGAGTAATATTTTTTATCAAACAAAAGATTTGAAATTTCCAACACACTAGTGTCAGAGTAACTGTAGATATACTGGTGTTTATATTGTTGATTAACCACTTGACCAAATAACTATAGCTAGTATCTAACCATAGTTTTAAAAGTTGTTAGAACCGTAGTTGCCTAGCCGCCTTGGTTACAGAATACATGAAATCTCTCAAATCCCTTCCTCTCTTATTACTACAAAAACGGGTTCTTCTTTTCCCGGGGGGGGGGGGGGGGGGAAGTAAGTACATAAGAGTCGAGAATTCGATCTCCACCTCTTGATATGGTATCAGAGTCAGGTTCAGCTAGTTTCGGTTTGAGTTTCAGATAAGTGGAGTTGCTGGCCTTGATAACATGTCGAGGGCATTGACGCATGTGGCGAGTGCAACTTGTTGACTATAAAAGTCGTTGCATTTGGGGAGGTGTATTGGAATATGAGGTTGTCCCACATTTAAAAGATTAAGATATCATGAACAACATATAAGTTTGACGGGTAACTCTTCTCATTGACAATTGATTTGAGATGGAAGTTCCTCCCTACACGAATCTATACACAACCTCCCTCCAACTTGTGACCCACCGAATCTAGCAGAGTTTAACATAATCTATAGTAGCAATAAATGTTAGGGAAATTTACAGAAAACCACCCCTTAAATGTTGGTCTTTTCACTTAACCACCCCTTAAATTTGAAATTACATCAAACCACCCCTTAAATGGTTTCCATTAATAAATCACCACCCATCACCTATTTACATTGTGTTTTTGTTAAATAAATTATATTTTAACATTTTTCAACTTAAAATATTTCTAAGTTATATTTTAAGACATAAACCGAAATATATTTCTAAGTTATATTTATAAGTACGTTTTTTAAATGATATCTATAATACAATCAAACCCCTTCAATTCAAAATTTAAATATATTTATACATAAATTTTGAGTTTAAAAATATTAAAATATAATATATTTAAGGATGACTTAACAAAATTAGATCAAGCTAGGGTGGTGATTTGTTGATGAGTATCATTTAAGGGGTGGTTTTTGTGTAAATTTTAATTTAAGGGGTGGGTAAATGAAAACCAACATATTTAAGGGGTGGTTTTCTGTAAATTTCCCTATATATATATTTGATTGGGAAAGAATTCGGGTGGGATAGCCCTACCCGGCAGCATCCTTACGGATGAGGTCAAGAAGACCAATATCATTTTTAATATCGACTCCTCGGGCAGAGTGACAAAGGTGTGCAACCTTATCAGCCACTCTATTGCCCATGCGAGGAATGTGAAAGAACATTGCCTCTTTCACCGTCGATAGCAGTAATTGTCTATCCGAAAGAATTAGTTCGATTTCCAATGGACATGAAGATTTCCTCTGTAGATGGTCGATGATGATCTTACAGTCGCCTTCAATTTGGATCCTTAAATTTCCCTATATGTTATCCCTGTGTAACTTTTTTCAAACACTCACTAACCTTTTTCTTTTCTTTCTTTTTTTCCCATGTGGCACTTTTTTTAAATGTAAAACCTGATGGAATTTAATGGGAGGGTCTTGTCTGGTCTGGTCCACGGCCCACGGGAGGGGATAATCTCTTCACCGGATATGCTCTACATACATTATTAATAATTTAATAATTTAATACAGGTGAGTTTTTTTTTTGGGTTTAATAATACAGATGAGGTAGTAGTTAAATTAATGCAAATGTTAAGCGTAACTGATTACGTCATAAGAGGGCGTGGATAATCACAAATTTACGTTCCTAATAAATGTATAAATGGTCAAACCCGCCGTTGAATGGATATGATAACGTATTAACGTGCTTTTGTGATTTTATCCATCCCATTCGCCGCATCCGTCTCCTCGTTTTTAATTCACATATACGGAGTATATACTCTACTTATTTCTATCTATTTTCACATAAAATATATGAAAAATTAGCCTATTTTATTATTCAATAAAAGCGCGTCTATATGTGCGGACCTCATCTTTTCTTTTGACAAAAAAAAAAAAAAAAAATACTTCAATATATATCAAATGTTTTAACAACATTTGCTAGTCTCATGCTAGTGTAGGTATAGTTTCATGTGTGGAAAATATATTAATACGATATTATAAATAATTCAAATAGATTTCTATACATATAAAAATATAAATATAAATAATTTTTTTCACCAAATAATAATATATATATATAATTATAATTATTTCGACATATTACATATAATCTAAATATATTTTAGTTATATTCTCTCAAAAATATTTATAAGGGAATTTTTTTAATCTATTATTAATTAAATCTCATGTAATTTAATAGACCGCTGATTTTTAAAAATATTTTAATAATATTATTTTTGTTAATAAAATAGCACATATCCAATACTACACATTATCTATTAATATTTTTGGTAAGTATGACTATGAAATAGTTTGATTTATATTTTATCAATTACCTAAAATATATATAGATAGATTGTTGTTTATGATACTTTCTATAAAATATGAGAACATATTATTCTTTTAATGTTTTTTCTATAATCAACCGCAACACTCCACATAGGAAATTATGCATCAGATTGAGTATATGTATATAGATACATCGTTGAATTTTTTTATATATTTTTAAAATAGTTAAAAATTATATAAACTATTAAAATGTTAAAAATAATTTCATACTTGTTATTTTAGGACATAAGTAGTGTTTTTTTTTTTACAGTAGGCAAGAAGTAGATCGACAAAGCGATCTTGAAGCCATCAAAAGACGGCTTGAAAGACCCTACACAGAGGGTCACCAGTCAAAAGAAAAAAAAGAAAAAAATCTAAAATTACAATTACATCTAATAATCAATTTAGAGATAAAACATATAGAAAAATCCATAATTCTTGAGATTTGGTCCGGAGACTTAGACGGCTTGCATGCAAGCTAGAGCAGATGGCTTGGCCGGCTGCGATTCTTGTTTCGGATGCAGTTATGGATGGCTTGGACTGCTGCGATTCTAGTTTCGGATGCAGTTATGGACAAGTGCCACCAACTTTTAGAGATGACAGAGAACGTAAAAGGCGGTGGGATCGGAGGTGGTACGGTTGATTGGGAGTTTTGAAATTCAAGGAGGGAGGTTTAGGAAGAGTTGAAATTTGGGTTGGAGTTTTGATTTGTATCAAATTTAAATAAAAGGTTGGGGTTAAATTTGGTTTGTAGAGGATTTGTACTGGACAGATGGGTAAGAGGGGATTGGAATTTGAGGTTGAAAATCAAATCTGAATATTTGGGGAGCAGGGAGGCAGAAACAGCCACCACACGGAGGTGGAGGAGAAGTCTGTGGACATGCATGCAACATGTGGATTTGGGCTGTTTTAATCTTGACAACTGGATATGGAAGGAGGAGAGGCAGCGGGTGGCTCCGGGAGGAGGATCAAGGGGGCGGAGTCGCCGGAGCAGCCTATCAGTTTATATGCAAACCATGTTAAATTCCGATGGGTCGCCATGGCCCATATGATGTGGGGTACATACGTCAATAACGTCACAATAACACGTCCAAACGTATTATGCACTAATCAAGCCGAATACATAGGACCGATGAGATTCCATCCTAAAACCAATTGTCCTTAGAAAAAATATCATTGCACTAGATATATAGATAACAGTCAAAGCTACGAAGAGTTGTCGTCCATCTCTACGCTCTAGGAAAGAAGCGTGCTCAAGAGCGACTAAATTGACATATATAACTATATAAGTAATTAAGTGCCTTTAATAGCTAGCATAGACCTCCAAAATTTAACACTCCTTTAAATATTTGGTAGTTTTTTTTATATACATAAAAATAGAATCCAACTATCCAAGGTATAAATGAGAATTATAAGCTAGATGCATTTAAAAAAAATACGAGTGAAAGGATCCCATTAAATAAGTGGTACAATTAATAATACGTACCCAAATCAGATGTAAAATATACTTACTAAATAAAAATGAACTTAAAACAAAAGACCTTTATATTTAAATTATAAACGTATAAATAAATATATACAATAAGGTTGGATTTACTTAGCCGTACGACAGAAATGTATTTTCGAAAACGTAGTGCATATCCGACTATCCCTATATATTTAAAAATAATAATTTTGTAAATTGTAAAAATCAATTACAGTTTATATATATAAAATACTCCGTAATCTATATCTATATATAACCACTTTTTTTACGTATCAATCTTAGAGGAGTTTTAGAAATATTGACCAATTATGTTTTTTTCCTTGATTTTTTTATTTCTCATTTTCTTTTCTTTTTTCCATTAATTTTTTTTAATCTTCCATTCTCTTTTATTCTTAACATATTTACTAACAATCTATATCTATATATAACCTTAATTTAGAAGACTTTGCTTACGTGTCAATCTTAGAGAAGTTTTAGGAATATTGACCAATTATGTTTTTTTCCTTAATTTTTTTATTTCTCCTTTTTTCCATTTTTTTTTTAATCTTCCATTCTTTTATTCTTAACATATTTACTAACAATCTATATATCTATATCTATATATCTATATATCTATATATAACCTTAATTTAGAAGACTTTGTTTATGTGTCAATCTTAGAGGAGTTTTAGGAATATTGACCAATTATGTTTTTTTCCTTGATTTTTTTATTTCTCCTTTTCTATTTTTTTCCATTAATTTTTTTAATCATCCATTCTCTTTTATTCTTAACATATTTACTAACAATCTATATATAACTTTAATTTAGAAGATTTTGCTTACGTGTCAATCTTAGAGGAGTTTTATGAATATTGACCAATTATGTTTTTTTCCTTGGTTTTTTATTTCTCCTTTTCTCTTTTTTTTTTCCATTATTTTTTTAATCCTCCATTCTCTTTTATTCTTAACATATTTATTAACAATTGAGCTTAATTCAAAACATCGAATTCAATTTCATATAACCATTAGGCTTAACTCACATTTATGTACTAACTATCTATATATCTATATATATATAACCTTAATTTAGAAGACTTTGCTTACGTGTCAATCTTAGAAGAGTTTTAGAAATAGTGACCAATTATGTTTTTTTTCCTTGATTTTTTTATTTCTCCTTTTCTCTTTTTTTCCATTAATTTTTTTTAATCATCCATTCTCTTTTATTCTTAACATATTTACTAACAATTGGGCTTAATTCAAAACTTTGAATTCAATCTAATATAACCATTAGTCTTAACTCACATTTATGTACTAACTATTGAGCTTAATTCAAAACATCAAATATAATTATTAGTTGTGACACATCACATTTAAATGCATGATTGAGATTTCAAAATTTCTAAAAAAGTTACAATGATATTGATATTATTATTACTGGGTGATTTAAAATATCTACATTATGTATTATACTTTAGACGAGATACTAGCGTAGTACCCGTGCGTAACGCACGGGATTTGTAAAATGTATTATATTTTATAGAAGATATTATCATAATGTATTTACATTATATGTTATATATATATTATACTGTTATAATAATATGAAAACAATATAGCAAAATAATATAAATTTGGAAAAAAAAAAAATAATGCTTATATTATATCAGTATATAATATATGTGGCAAAACGTCAATGTCTCACCTTCCTCGCTGGGTCGTGTTTGAGAAGAAGAAGAAGTGGAGGAACAATCATTAAACAAAATGGGGATTGAGAATTGAGCTCATAACTTATTGATAATGAAAATATTGAACTTGTACGGATGAATCAAAACAAAGTCCATAACCATCCATTGAATTCAAATACACAATTTACAACAAACATAAAGTAGGAGTTTGAAATGTTATTGTGGATAATTGAAATTTTTATTAGTATGATGTGAATGAAAATTCAAGCCCTTATATATAGAAAGAGAGAATAAAAATAAAAAAATTTGCCCTTGCAAGATTGATAGAGATTAGATAAATAAATTGGTTTTATTTTACTCCATCAAAAAATTTAATATTTTGAAAATTGGTTAAAAACTTCATAAGATGAATAATAAAAAAATTGCAATATTATCTAAAAATTCAAAGAATCAGATTTTCTATTTGATTATTATTATTATTATTATTATTATTATTATTATTATTATTATTATTATTATTATTATTATTATTATACATGATTGTTGATTAAAAAGAATAATTAATTAATTGAAACTTTCATTGGTAGATTATATATTTTTTCATGGAATTAGTTTTGTAATTAAAAAGAGATTGAAATTGAAAAGGTTTAAAAGTGCGGCTATAGTTTGAATTAGAGAAAATCTCTAATAAAATCAAATATGAAATAAAGGTAATACAAATTAAAAGATTTCCTATTTTTTTAAGAATTTTTGACAAAAAATAAATGAAAATTTATGTCAAGTCATTAAATTCAGATAAAGTTTAAACAATTCATTATTTAATTAAAAACAACTTAAGATAATTTTTAAGGAAAATTAATCGATTTCGTAAAGAAATTCTAAACAATTGAGTCAATATTTTTCCAATTACGCGTGTGAGAGTGCATGGTAGTTAGCTTGTAAATAAATTATTCTAAAAAATATTATAAATTAATTGATTAGATATTTTTACACGTATTACTTGGTAGTTAACTTATAAATAAATTATTCTAAAAAATTATTCTAAAAAATTATTCTAAAAAATTAATTAGATTTATTAATTTAAAAATACATACGATGCAATTACTTTAATTTAATAAATAATTAAGGTGAAATAATTATTTAAAGTCGAGAATCTATAAAAAGAAAAGAAAATCAAAGCATCTTAATTTTAGTACTCCCTCCGTTTCACAATAGATGTCCTTTTGGTTTTGGGCACGTTTTTTAAGGAGCGAAAAACTCTATAAAATATTATTTTTTAATTATTTTTTTTATATAATTTGATACTTATTAGTAACAAGTATCAAATTATATAAAAAAATTAATTAAAAAAATAATATTTTATAGAGTTTTTCGCTCCTTAAAAAACGTGCCGAAAAGTAAAAGGACATGTATTATGGAACGGAGGGAGTAGTAATTAATTGTAACTAAATCGACTATTTTTAATAAAAGATTAAATAGAAATTAATAAAAAAAACTATCAAAATGTGATAAGTATATAATTTATTTTAACAATAAATAAATAATTTATTGATTGATTTAAACTAATTTTAAACACTCCCTAACAATAAAATATTTTTCGAGAGTGTTTTAAAAATTAGTTAAATATCGAATCAGTTGAAGATCGATATGGACTTTGTAATACGTCCAAAAATTATTCATTTTAAAATTTTAAAATTGTGATGTATAAAATTAAGATTGAAGTAAAGTATTATGTGATTAAGTTAAACAAAATGTATAAATAAAGAGTTGATAATGAATAAAGATGTGTATTAAATATATTTAGTTAAATTAATAAAATAGAAGATTTGGATAATTAATACATATTTGAATTACTTGATTACTTTTAAATTAGTTTGATTATTTAGTTAAATTAATAAATTAGTTTGATTATTAAAAGTTTAAATTGAGATAGTTTTTTTAAATGAAAGGTGGGCCCATATTTAAGTAAAAAGCGACACGTAGGGTGATTAAAGGAAAATCCGCCATGTGGCATCCTCCAACATGTGTTTTAGTATTATATTAGATAAATAAAAATTATTTCAGAATTATAAGATACATGTATGGTAAAGTTTTTTTTATCTTAACTTTTATTAGTATTTTATAATATATTCATATATATTATTAATAATTTAGTTTTGAAAAACCGCGCAATGGCACGGGGATTGTACTAGTTTTAAACTTAAAACAATAATAATTGTTTAGTCAGCATAATTTAAATAACATTTAAATATTAATCGTCTAGTCAACGTAACTTAAACATAAAAATTTGTTTTGTAAAACGAACGGCGTAGCGGACCACCTAACTGGCTTAGGGTACATTTATAGCATTGGATTATCTGTATTATTTGACCCGCCTGAGAGTGGTTTATCTATTTTGCATGACGATATTACAGGTCCAACTATATCTCATATACTGACTACTTAGTCCATTTTATTATTAATATGAAGTGCAGATAGGTCCGTCTCACCTTATAAGCAACAAAAATTAAATGAAATTTTCTTTTATATTTACAGTGGATGGTAAAATAAGCCGAATAGCCCCAGTCGGGGTGGCCTAGTGGTAAGGAGTAAGAGGAGGGGTAAGGAGGTCCCGGGTTCGATCATTGCTTCCGCCTCTTTCCTTGGTGAAAATCCAAGGTTTACCTTGCTCCTTACCATTGGGTCGAGTATCGAAGGTGGGTTCCATATCATAAAAAAAAAAAAAAAAAAACTGAATAGTACAATTTTAAAATATTTAAATTTATAATGAAAGACTTGGAATCCAAACGCACCGTTGGCGTTCCATCGGCAGTCGGGCTGTAGTCGGGCCGCTCGAAACAATAGGAGGGAGACATTTTTCGGGATAAATACATGGTCAACGTTGGCGCCACAGCCACAGACCCCGTTCCGTTCCCGCATTTAGGCTACTTTTCCAAATATCCACAAAAGCAGTGACGCAAGCAGTGACATCATGAAACCATGGGCTTCTTCTACCTTTCAGTCTTTCACCAGCCATATCCTCTGTCATACGTGTCCTTCACTCGCATCACCAACACAACACATACACATACACATGTGTGCTACCCTCACCCTCCATTGTTTCTATCTCACTCACCGCCACCGGCATGCTTCCTTCCCTACTAATCTCAAGTTTAGTTTCATAGATTATTTATGTTAATATATTATATTAATAAACTAATATGATGGTTTATAAATCTATATCTAACTATTAAAAAAGAAGGACATTTTTTACGAGGTGTTATTAACGTTATAATTTTAGGGTTTTCAACCAATCAAATTTTTTTTTTTAATACTTTTTAATCAATTTATATCTAACTATTACTAAAATAAAAGCATTTTTGATAGGGTGTCATCATCACCATAATTTTAGGGTTTTCAACCAACCAAATTAAAATTGATTTTTATATTTTCTAATCAATCCATATCTAACTATTAAAAGAGAAACATTTTTGATGAGGTATCATCACCACCACAATTTTAGGGTTTAAAACCAATCAAATTAATTTTTATTTTATTTTCTAATCAATTGGTTCAATTTAAAATATTAAATTAGCGTATAATTTATTCCTTAGTACGTAAATTATATTGTTTCTAATAAATTGGTTCAAATCAAAACATTGAATAAAAAACATATGTTATTTTATTTTATTTTAGAGTAATTTTTTGTATTATTATGAATTTATTTATAAAAAAAATATGCACCAAGACGTGGGGATTGTACTTGTGTAGCTATTAAGTTAGCTGATAAAAATTATGAATGTAAAATATAAAAAAATCTACAAAATTTGAGTGAGCATTTGATTAAAAATACTCTAATTTAAAATATAATTAAATTAAAATCTTATATTTATTTTATTTAAAACTTTAATTTTATATTTATTTTATTTAAAACTATCAAAATTAAACAACTCTACTTTGTTTATCTATAGGATTTTATTTAGTTTATTTCAATATCTATTTTTTAATATACCTATTCATTTTAAATGCAGCCTCTATCAACCTGGTGAATTGGTGATACAATATAATATTATCACTCTATCAAATACTAGTTGGGGAAGCGAAAAAAAAAGTTCTATATTACTCCCTTCGTTTCAAATTAAAAGCCATTTGTCTTCCGATATTAAAAATACTATAAAATATTATTTTTAATTAAATTTTTAATAATTTCATATTTATTACTTATTAGACATAATTTTTTTTTTTAAAAATAATAATCATAAATATAAACTTATAAAAACAAGTTCAATAAAAATAATATTTTATTAAAAAATTACGTCCTTAAAATACGTGCTGAAAAATAACACAGTAATACTACGGAGTATGAAACAAAGGAAATACAGTACATTATTTCAAAGTATTTTAATTTAATTTATTGGTTCAAAATTCTTCATTTTAATTATATATAAAAGCAGTACAAACCGAAATCATCGGCGAGAAAAAATCTATATTCGAAATTAGTAAATATAGACCACGTTTTGATCGACTGACCCCATAAAAGATCCATCCCTATCCGTTAATTTAATTGGGAAAAATAAACCATTTTTTATTTCCACGAGCGATCCTTGATTTCAGAGGCATCACTTGATCAGTAAAACCTCCAAAACTTTATTACGAGAACGACAAAGATTTATTTTTTTCTTCAAAAAAAGAGTATAATCACTCTCCTTAATCATCTTATTTTAACTTTAAGGGTAAACCGCAGAAAACCACCCATTAAATACGCAACATTGTTCAAAACCACCCCTTACATGTATAATTACCAAAAACCACCCCTTAAAATATAATCGTTTGCATAGAACCACCCACATGACTTCTGTAACGTTTTGTCAGGATTTAAATTAAAATATGGACAAAATGACTAAAATGCCCTTATTAAAAGATCAAATTTTCTTTACTTTGCCACTAAATAATACCCGACATTTTTAATAGAGAGACTAGCATTTCGGATTCATCCCCGACCGCCGAAAACCGTGATTTCAACCTCACCAATCATCACCCAACTTGGTATTTTAATGGAGCAGCTAGCGTTTTGATTCAATCTTACCCCCCACGACTTCAATTTTCAGTCTTCCCCCAAAATCGAGTTAAATTGAATGGATTTTCAATCTTTCCCAATTGAAATCCTAATTTATAAATTAGACAAATTGACCTATTGTAATTGAACTCGATGGATTTAGTGTTCAGTTGCGTTTATGATTTTTTGAAGTTGGGATTTATGTGCGAGATTGGGAGTGTATTTATAGTTGCAAGACTTGCAACTTGTGCGAAGATAGCCGACGATGAATATCGGTGAAGGTGGGATTTATGCTATTCCTTTGTTTCTCCCGACCGCATAGACGAGTGATGATATACAGTTGAATGCCTTTTGGATCCTAATCGAATTGAATGAGACGCTCTCAATCTCTCATATTTCTCCCTCTGTTTCAACTTTTTTCTTTCTTTTAATTTATTTAACGGAACCCTAACGGATTCAAGGGGTGAGTGGATCAATGCAAACGTTTTGGTTTTAAGGGGTGGTTTTCGGTAATTGCACATATAAAGGGTGGTTTTGGGCAATATTGCGTATTTAAAGGGTGGTTTCCTGCAATTTACCCTAACTTTAAAGATGGCATCTTGAAACGGTTAAGTAACTCGGTGAGGTATATTCGTCGATCTGCAGTGTTCACACGGTGGGGCCGTCACTAAGACAGCAGCTGTATAGTTAATTACCGCGCAAGTTCTGGCAACTCCTTTATATAAAGAGGTGGTGTGGCTCCTCAATCTTCTTCACCGCAGTTTTTCATCAGGTGCTTCCTTCGCTCTCTCTCTCTCTCTCGCTGAATTGAAGATCAAGAAGAAAAAGGATCCGCAGCAGTAAATTGATCACAGGAAGAAGGAGATACGGGTAGTTCATCATCAGAGTACAGGAGTTGAAGCTACAGATTTGGTGGAATTTGTTTTGAATCTGCGAATTATGAGTGGCGAATTGCAGCTGCCTCCGGGGTTCCGATTCCACCCCACCGACGACGAGCTGGTCCTCCACTACCTCTGCCGGAAATGCGCCGCCCAGCCGATTGCTGTCCCGATCATCGCCGAGGTCGACCTTTACAAGTTCGATCCCTGGCAGCTTCCAGGTCAGTTTGATTTTCTGACCTGAATCTGTAATTGATGTGATTGACGATCTCGATTTTAGGGATTCGAGGTTTTAACCTGTGGATTTTGGTTTCTTGTCCAGGGATGGCGCTGTACGGGGAGAAAGAGTGGTACTTTTTCTCGCCGAGGGACCGGAAATACCCCAACGGCTCGAGACCTAACCGGGCCGCCGGCGCCGGGTATTGGAAGGCGACTGGAGCCGATAAGCCCATCGGAAAGCCCAAGGCGCTCGGAATCAAGAAGGCTCTTGTTTTCTACGCCGGCAAGGCCCCCAAGGGCGTCAAGACCAACTGGATTATGCACGAGTACCGCCTCGCCAACGTCGACCGATCCGCCGGCAAAGGCACCAATCTCAAGGTAATTAGCCTAATTGATCAATCCCTTCCAAAATTCAGCATCTCATGAATCCTCTTGTGCCCTAAATCTGGATTTTTTGTCTCCAATTTCACAGCTTGATGATTGGGTACTGTGCCGGATATACAACAAGAAGGGGAGCTTAGACAAGCAATACACGATCGACCAACGGGCCCTGAAGCGGGCCGATTTCGAAGACACGAAGCCCATGGGCCTAACAAACGGGCCACTACCCGGGCTGGCCCAACCCAAGCTGGAGGATGACCTCTTGCATTACGACATGTCAGACTCGGTGCCCTTGTGTGACTCGAGCGGGTCGGATCACGTGCCCTCCCCGGAGGTCACGTGGGATAAGGAGGTCCAGAGTGACCCCAAGTGGAATGAGATGAACTCGAACCTAAACCAAACCCTCGATTTTGGGTTCGATTTCATGGAACAATTTTCGGGTGACCGGTTTTGCGAACCGGTCGGGTTCCAGCAGGACCAGCTCTCGCCCTTGCAGGACATGTTCATGTTTTACAGCTAGGTGATTGATCACAGCTCTCACTGTTAGCCCGGCCCGGCCCGACCCGTTTGAGTAGTTCATTGTGTGGTGCTTAGATGTCAAATTTGACCAGGTGAAAGGTCAAAGGGGATTCTTTTATTGGATTAAACATCTTCTTGTGCTCTAGGTAACAATGTATGTAACATAAAAAAAAAAAGTTTGTAGGCTTGTTAGTACAATTTTTTTAGACAAATCTGGATATGTATTCATGATTTTTGTTATATGACGAGTTTACTTACCATCTTCACAAATGATTTCCAGTTGCGTAAGATTACAAAATGCATAAATAAGAAGCACAAATAAAGTGTTATATGAGCCGAGTAGCTCAAACTCGATCATTTTCTGAATGAGCCGAGTATGAGCACATATTTAAGCTTGGTCCAAATCGAAATAGCTCGAATTTTATGGAATTTCTAAAGTTTAATTTAAGTTACTTTATTATGAATTTATGAGCAAGTAGAACTGTTTAAACATCGAAAAAAATTTGGCTCGAATTCGTTATTTCATAAACGAGCTAAATATGAATCAACAATACCCGGCTCAAATAACACCCCCACACACGAAGTATATCCAAATATGAACTTGGAGTACTTTGAATTTCCTTGCACGGATCTAGGGTTTCATTTAATCGATCTATCACATCAGAGGTATAATTGTTCTTCCAAGGTAACTGGTGAAGGTATAAAATGTAAAGGTGATCTTACGTAGGGGGCAAGGATCATTGATTTTTGATTCTATCTAATCTCTATCGGTTCATTATGTACAAAGGAGCTAAAAGGAAATTGCACCAATTTGGTAAATGAAGTAACTAGTCATCTAAGGGAATCATTCCCATTTCTTCTATCCATTTTCTTTAGGTCTTTAATACTACCTCCGTTCGGAAGTTTGACACTTTACTATTCATGCACGTTTTTTTTAGGAGATAAAAACTATATAAAATATCTAATTTTTTTAATAATTTTTTTAACAACTTCGTAGTTATTATTAATAAATACAAACTTGTTAAAAAAAATTATAAAAAAATGAATATTTTATATAGTTTTTATCGTTCTAAAAAAGCGTGCATGAATAGTAAACGACAAGTTTTGCCGAACGGAGGGAGTACAACTTTTGTTTTTTTTCCGTGGCAAACCGAGATCTAAAGACAATGTACTTTTACTTGCTTTCTCGCGTACAATGTATGTATGCACTGTATGCACACTATGATTCATTGAGTGTCCCACTTTGTATCGAATAGACTTGTAAATTATTGTTTTAGCATCATTTGTATCAAATGGGGGATTGCATCAAGAGTCTTATGTGACAGAAAAGTTCCACTCAATCTCAAGAATAAGTTCTACAAAGTGATGATGAGACCAACTTTATTATACGAGGTAGATTGTTGGATGACAAATAAGGCACATGAAGAGAAACCCATTGTAGCTGAGATGAGGATGCTCAGGTGGATGTGTGAGTTTACCTTGCGCGACAGAATCAGAAACAAGGCTATTCGAGAAATGGTAGGAGTGACTAGTATTCGGGCTAGGTTGCAGGAATCGAGACTCCAATAGTATGAACATGTTTAGAGGAGAGGTCCAAGTGCGTCGGTGCCTAGATGTGACAACTTGGTTATCGAAAGCGTTCGCCGGGGCAAAGGCCGTCCAATGACGAGTTTAAGTGAAGTGATTATACATGATCTGGCCATTTTGGGATTCACTAAGTAGATGACACGCGATAGGATGCGATGAATGAGTGCTATCCGAGTTGACGAACACTAGCCAGGTGCAGCGTTTCCCGTATCATGCTTCTCTCTATCACAACTTTCTTACGTACATCTTTTTTAATATTTATTCTTATTTTTATTTATTTTTTAATATGTCCAGAGCTATTTATTTCCACAAATGGAAGAATTTAAAAGCCGGTGGCCAATGTCAACATTGCTTCAACATGATTTGGTGGAAGCAATGAATTCAAAAGTTCAAAGTGTATCATTAACTCTCAACTTAACATTTGAATCTTTTAGAAATCAACAGCAACACCAATACTACAAGCTAATCTTCATTTTAGCATAAACTTGAACTCCACATTACAAAAAGAAAAAATACTCTAGTTTTTTCACAAGTCAGAAAATGCAAATGGACTTGCTCAAAAAAAGAAAATGCAAATGGATCAAAGCGGACGTTTCACAGGTCTTTTCAAGTTAACACGATAGGGGATCCCATTGGGCCATTGCTCTGCCCCTTTAAATGCCCCAACAAAAATCCCCCTCTCTCCCCCACTCCCAACAGTCCCATCGCTCTCGTTCCTCCCCATAAACAATTCAAAACACACACACAGAGCTGAAACTCTCTTTCCCCATCTGTTTTCTTTCTAAATCTTCACTGGAAAGATCAAAATGGCCAAGGAAATGGAGGATAATCTGGACTGTGGTGGATGCAATAAGTCCCTGGAGGAGGTCATTTACTGGAAGCACATCAAACGTCTCCGTTTCTGTGTTGTCCACCGCCCTGATTTCCAAGATCAGCTGGTAAAAATCTCTCCTTTCCATCCTTAGATCTTTCCTTGCTAAGTAATCTTTTAAAAAGACACCACCTTTATGGGTTTTTCTTCATCTCCATTTCTGGGTTTCCTTTGTTGTCCAGAAAGAGGGTAATGTGAACATTGAACTGATTTCTCTGAGTTTTTTCTTTTGTATTCTTGTGTGTGCTGCAGTGAAAACCCCCAAAGTCCCAATACCCACATGCAATGAGGGTTTCACTTGTGTCTGTCTTGCTTTAGAAAAATGGGTTTTGGCTTTGTTCAAGTCCTGACCTTGAACATACTTTGAAACCCTCAACAATGAACCTCTTCTTCTGCTTTAGAAAAATGGGTTTTGGCTGTGTTTTTATTTTTTATTTTATTTTAGAGGGTTTAACAAACTTTTTTTTTTCCGAATTACTTGATAATGAAAGCTGTTAACTTGGATCTGGATTCTGTGTTCTTTTCATATACACACCCACAATCTGTTTTTAGGGTGTCTGTTTTGTTTTTTCCTGCAAATCATGAAATCAACCATGGTTAGGGTTTTCTTCTGTTGTCCTTCTATGCAACTTTTAACTTGAATTTGCCTACTAAAATACCCTCAATCTGTAGTCCTTTGATGATTGTATTGTGAAGAGAAATAGAGTGAAATAATTTGTTTTTGTTTTTATTTCCCTGCAAATCAACTATTATTAGGGTTTTTGGCTCATCTTTTTGGTTAATCCCAGCTTTCATTTATTCCATTGAAGTAACCATTGAAAAGATTGTTTCTTTTGATTTGTTTCATTCAGCCTATACCTAAGAAATTTGCAGAGAATATGAAACCCAACGTCTTCCATCCAAAGGTAACTCTGAGAGGCCCAAGTGGTGCTTCCTGGGAAGTGACTCTGCTGAATAGTGTGGACGGTGTCTTTCTCCGGGATGGATGGGAGGAATTTGTCAAAGCTCACTGTCTCCAAGAGAATGAAATCTTGTTCTTCAAGTATGATCGGAACTCGTCTTTTGATGTCAAGATCTTCAATGGACAATGCGAGAAGGAAGCTGCATACTTTGTGAAGAAATGCGGCCATGTGAACCCTGCTGTCAAGGAGAAGAAGAGAAAGGTCTCAGGTGAGATTGTGGATGTCGACAATGGCAATGGTGATGAGGTTTGTAACACCGCTAAGAAAATATGCAACGAAGTTAGGACTCCACCTCTTAACGAGGAGCAACAAGGAAATGGTGGACAGCGTAATGTTAGGGCCTCAAAGAAGATTCTTTCTCGCCGTAAACCTATTCATTTGGCTTTACAATTTATAAGAAAGAAAGCAGTGTCAAGATCTTCTAAGGAGCTGCAAGGAGGAGGCTCTTCTGGTATGTTTTAGGATAATGTTAGTTTATAATGCAATTTATGCAGTAGCTATCCACTGATTTCGCTACTATCAATTTCAGTTGAGCCTGAACTTACCAAGGATACTGATCAAAATGGCTCTTCAAACAAAGATGCATCTTCTGGAGATCAAATCCAGCCCGAGGTTAATGAAATCTGCACTCCTGATGCTGCTGCATTTCAGAAGGATACTAATCAAAATGGCTCTTTAAACAAAGATGCATCTTCTGGAGGTCAAATCCAGTCTGAGGTTAATGAAATCTGCACTCCTGATGCTGCTGCATCTCAGAAGGTTGTAAGAAAAGGCAGTAGACCTAAAGGGCCTCGTAGTTCTAAGAAAAAGTCGTTTGGAGCGAGTAAGCCCTCCATCTATGGCCTTCAAGGGAATTCTATAGCTGCTAAAACATAAACTGCATACCTGCTTATACTTTTTCCTTGTGTAGTTGAGTATGTTTCGCATAGAAGGCATGTAACGGAGGAGGAGAAAACCGCAGCTTTGCGCAAAGCTGCTTCAGAACTTGTTGAGAGGAGTTTTTTTGCAGCATTGCCGTTGTCCTCTTGCTACAAAGGCTATTACATGGTAAAGGACTATTTCATGGTAATTAAGTTTTTTTTTTCCCTTGCAGCTTTTGCTGTTCTCTTTGTTTCTCAACTCTTTTTGATGAACACTGCGTGCTTCCACTAGACGGTCCCAGCCAAGTTTGCCACCGAGCATTTTCGCTGCAGGAACGAGGACGTAATTTTGCGTGTCGGAGAGAAGAAATGGCTTGCCAGGTATTGTTTCAGCACAGATAAACTTGGCTCTGGATGGAGGCAGTTTGCCTTGGATAATAACTTGGAAGAATCCGATGTGTGTCTGTTCAAGCTTGTCAGCAAGGTCAATGCTGATACTATGATGTTTGATGTCACCATTTTCCGAGTGGTAGAGGAGGTTACTCCCCTGACCGCTCTGGTTACTCCTCCTCCTCTGACTGACAAATGAAAAGGTCGTTTCAAGACCCGAAGAACGGCTAGTTTGCTGACTAGGTAGGACTATCAGTCCTGGTATTATAAAAACATCTTTTGTTTTTTGGTGGAGAAATGTAGATGCTTACTTGGAAGTTCTGCAAGTAAAGAGATCCTAAACTAACCAAAGCTTGCGATGATGACAAGCTGCTTTTGAAGCTGATGAACTATTATATGGACTGCTTATTTGCATTATATATAAATATTTCAATCTAGGACCATATTTTTTCTTGTTCTCTATTTGACATTTGTTGCGGGGGTGGGGATTTGGGCATCCTCAGTCCTTGTACTGGGTGATCTAGAAAGTGTTTTTTATAATGAGTGAGCATGACTCTAATTAGATGTTCCAATGTCTAATGCTAATGTATAAAAATTCACTCAAAAGGGGGTTCCAGAAAGGATTTGTTGAAAAAACGATGGTGACTAACCTCCATTGTACATCTTCACTTGATATTACATGAGCCTCTACAAATTATGCGTGTACTAAGCAACACTAGCTAATCCACAGCATTTTGACTCCTTGGGTGTCTTTAGCCTCGTAGTTTCAGGCCAACGAGGGTCTTGAAAATTTATTAACTTTCAAGTCATGTTGGTTGTATTCAGTGGCCCAACTGCCCGCAAAGGGCTCCATTCCACCTCATTGCTGATCCCTGCAAGTTCCATAACAAACATGGAAATATTGTGCTATGATGGATACCTGTGAATGTTTTGAGAAAGAATGTGAAACGGAACTCTTCTACAAATTCACTTGACCAGTTGCTAGTGTTACAACCTGATGCACGTTCTTCGCAGATGCTCAAGACAGCCTCTTTGTCTCGGTTAGTACCTGCTAAATCCTTCCAGACAACAAAAACTGGATATTGTGCAGCAAATTCTGCGGAGAACTAATGTGTTAGATACCCATCAACTGCGCAAATATGGTAACAACAGACAGTAATCATCAATAATCATGTACTGTATAGTTCTTATAAACAAAATACAATTTACGAGTTACAAAAGCATCATAAATGGATGCTTTTGCTAATCAAAGAATCTGAAAAACATATGCCAGGTAACTTTTGACGAATCACGAATACAAAATCCTGTGTTCTACTTAATGTGTCAATACGCAGCATAGAAGCCCGGCACAAAAAAAAGTTGAACAGTTTCTCACTATAATCCAAAGAAAACTTGGAAGCTTTAACTATTACAAGCATCTTGCTTAGTACATGTCGATGAAAATGTCATGTATGTTCATGAGTGATAAACAAAAAATCTGTATCAAAAGTATATGCTTGCCCAAGAAGATAAATATAAACTCAATTAATGTAGCTGAACACTCATCCCTTGTTTGCTCTTCTGCATATCCAGACTATGTACTATCTCTATCAGAATGGTACATACCTTTTTCTAAATGATGAGACCCATAAACAGTTAATCACTTGACTATATTAGCACCTTCACATGAACAGCCATTCACTCGAGGGAAATTTTCCAAGTGAAATGAACACTGGACTTCCCAATAAACTTCGTTGAATCTAATAAATCCTGTTTCATGCAGTAAAATGGAAAGTGTAATTTGTGGAATACAGCACATAGACACTTTTCTCAATGGACATTACATAGTTTAATATATATTAGTTCTGACAAAATGAAAATTCGGAAATCAACAAAACTATCACGATGCCATATTCATACAATACATGTATGCAGCGTTTCTTGATAGGAACAAGCAGGATAAAAAAAAGGAGAAAATTCAAGGAATACAAATAGCATGCAGCCTAGTGTCTAGAAAGGATACATATTACGAGAACTGCAACCAAGTAGCATGCACCCATGTGAAATATGGGACAAATCATAAAAATAATTGAATTTTAGCATGAGGATGTGATCTTTCTATGTTATATAGGGAACTTGGGATAAGAAGGTGGCTAAAATGGAATCCAGCAGCAGCTAACTAAGAACATAACCTAGTGGCACTTGAGAATGCTCAGACTACTTCTATACATAGAGAAAGTAAGAGCCAGCACTAAGACCTAGTGATCTACCATCCAAACCTTGTCCATCAATTACATTAGCCACACATAAAAGAGCAAAGCACAAGTTCCATGAACAAAGAAGTTTCTTAGAAGCTCTTCTATCCCAATTCTTGACAAATGTAACAGCAAATACTACCCTTTTTTTTTACAATTGCAGGAATTTGCAGCTGATACTACCAAGTATTTCAACCTCACTTTGCACATAAGATCTGCTGCAAGTAAATGTCAAACAAAAGGGCCTTCTTTCTTTCCCTTTTGAGTGGCCTAAAGCATACAATTAGATTGAACAGGGCAAGAATGCGAAGAAATCTTTGAGTGCACAAGCTTAAATACTTGGCCTTCCCACTAGACAGAAGAAACTCATAAAGAAATTTCATCCTCTTGCGCATGAGTGAAAAAATCAGAGCCACTTACAATTCAAACTTCAAACTTTCTAGCACTGCCCTAGAAGTTTATACATCAAAATCAAATGAAACGACTTACCCAGTGGCAGAAATTACTCATAAAGCGCACGGAAACCTCCATAACACCATAATTTGCTTATTAAATATAAGACTCACAAAGAGCATGATAGCAAAAATAAAGTGGATTTCTGCAAAGACTGATGTCACAAGATTTATCAAAACTCATCCTCTATAGAACGTTATCATTGTATGCCAAAATTAATGATGAAGTGGCTCCAGGTAGATACTGTTTCCTTCAACTTCCAAAAAGCACATTCACAACTGTCAAACATATCTGATATCCCCCACTAAGAAACTGTCTGCCAGCCAATTCAGATGCAAGATTTGGTTTAACAAGAGAGATTGTTTTCAACTCTCCTAAACTGATCTTTTTTGGCCTTAAATATGCTCAGTTATGCTCTTAAAAGACTCTATACAGTTTCCTTCAACTTTCAAAAGTACGTTCATGAAGATAGTGCAAGTTTACCATCCCTACTTATTGATTCTCATCATAGGGAACTTTCCTGACAAAGCAGTATGACATACATTGGGAGCCCTTTCACACATCACTTCAATTTTTTGACGACGGCATATTGCTAGTTAACTTTGTATTCAATGTAAACAGGACACAGCTTATCCATGTGACTTTGAATTAATGATCTATGTTTTATGTCAAAACTTCTGAATAATAAGCAATAAAAACTGCTCAATTTGCAATATGGCACTCAGGGTCTTCTACTCACTTTGATAGAAAGCCAAGTTGCATTTGTACATCATATGGATCACAATCCAACTATAAATTTTTTCTTCCTACTCCAAACAATCTCATGGTTCTTTTCATTAATCTAATAATTTTTAAGAACCATGCTGAAATCAAAATCTCAAACACAAAGTTTCCCCAAAGCCTACATAATTCCAGCATTATGAGGTTCTCTAGTGCTGTAGTAAATGAACAACTGTCAAATAAAAATATCAAACCCAAAGCTTCCCCAACGCTTACATACTTCCAGGATTTTGAGGATCTCTAGTGCTGTAGTAAATGAACAACTGGTCATGCCTCTTTTCATCATCTATTTTTCAGTGTTCCAAAAGTTTTCAAGGAACTAGCAATTTGAGACTCTATATAGATATGTGGAATAGACGAGTAGTTTAATAAGCACAATTAAGTTTATTTCATTCAGCAAAACAAAATGATCCTGAAGTAATATGAATGAGAACGTACATGGAGAATGTAATAAAATACACGTTTCATGGCTGAAGACATAGATTGGAAAACCACAAGGAAAGGGCACCACCCAATCACGATAGGAATAATAGGATGTCCATTTCCCATCATTCACACTACAAGACGTAGAGAAATAAACCGCTTCCCATTATCCTTCATATCCATTATCTAGGCAACCCTTGTATAATGTAAAGAACTTCCCATCTATGATAGACTTCCACTTGCTGCACATATCTAATGCAAGATCAATTCACTTTAATAATCCTCAAACAAAGGATATGCAGCAATAAGTTCTACAATTCATAAGTAGGCTATAAAGATCCCATGGAAGGTCATATCACATTCCTATCAAAATTATGTGTCGCCAAACAGTAAGCAGAGAAAACGACATAAGATCCAAATGAATTTTCATAAACCTTCTTACCCCCATTAAACTAAACATTCAACTTCCACTCGTTCAGACACTATATTAGGAGATTTACACGTGAAAGTTTTAAAGAAGCCTTCCCTTTGACAATGCATTACCGTATTTAGGGATAGGGGGACTTGATGTTAAAACTTAAAGCAAAAGAAATCACTAAAACTCGTCAGTTTTATAGAAAAAACTGAAAAGAGTGAACAAAAATTCAAAACAACGGTAGCTTACACGAAAACTACACAGAAAAAAGCACGGTCCAAAGATAAACGGTAGAGAAGTCATAAATTCTCACCAATTTTGATATGAAAGCACGACTTCGCTAGGGCACATCTATATGGTCGTTGAAGCCTTAACCCATTAAACGGTATTGCAGCAAAGATAGCAGATGAGCAGAATATTTCATGCATTGGCAGATTCAAGCCAAAGAAGCATCGGCAGCAAATGCTTTTGATCTAACTGGACAACTCAAAAGAATGGCCAGAGTCTGGTACAGGCGCACCCTAGGACACAACCGTCATAAGCAACTTTGTGTTAGGAATTCAAACGTGCTCTCCTGCTATATTTCTTCAAGAAACGATCACATTCTGTATGACTCCATCCATTTTGCGTTAAGCCACATACCAACACATGCTCCTTGTTACAAGATTGAGACTCTGCATTACCGCTGTTACCCTCACAACCATCATTTATTGACTTGTTTGAACTTGTTTCCATTGGTGCCTGTGATTCTAATGCATTCAAGTTGTGGTTTAACCTAGACTGCTTCCCAGCCGAAGAATCATCTCGCATTGACTTACTTGAACTTGTTTCCAGCAGTACCTCTGATTCTACTGCGTTCAAGTTACGCTCTAACCTAGACAGCTTCCCAGATGTAGAATCACCATTGACCTCCAATGGCTTGCTAGATTTTGTACAATTTGTACTTGACAAAAGCAAGCTTCTTGCTATTCTTGGAGAGCTATTCATAGCTCTATGTAACTGGAGTGCCAATCTCTTGTCATAGCAATCCACCATATCACACGCATCAGAACACTTTTCATCTAGCTCTCCCCTCGCCACTTCAGCCACCATTACAGCGTCGTCCTTTGCAGACTCCGCTTTCAGCCCCTTCTTCTGTGCCACACAATCGGCATCGTTTACCACCTCATCCGCTGACTTTGGCTTCTCTTGACAATCAGAAACCCTTGAAATCCCCGGGGAACACGAATCCGACCCAGCCTTAACCTTCCTCTTAGAATCAGCACCTCTTAACTTGTTATGGAGCAATTTCGGCATCCAACAGTCGATACAAACAGAAATATCACGATCACCTAAATCAGAGGCGGGCGGCAAATAGGAAAAGGGGGCGAAACCAGAGTACCTGGAAACACAACTTGTGTGCATCTGGCGATGGCAATTTCCGCACTGATGGACGGATCCGACATTATCGGCTCCGGAATCCTCCGCCGGCGGCAAATCAGTCAAGCAGTAGGAGCACGATTTGGCAGATTCGACGAGATCGTAGCAAACCTTGCAGAGGAGAACGATGCGCCAATGGCTGTTTAGGATCCGGAGCCTATTTCTAGGGTTTGTGCTGTTGGTGTGGCTCTTACAGGCATGGCAATCGGACAAATTAGGCAGTTCTCTGGTTTTCTTCTTGCGAATCGTCTTATGGTTGGCAGGTCGGGGGCCTGGCGAAGCCATGAATGCCGCCGTCGCCACCTCGGCTCCGCCTCTAGGGTTCCGTCACAGGGTTTGGGAAGAGGAGAGAGAATACCGTTGTTTGCTCTTTCCGTTCCTGCCCGAACTTGTCAGGCCACAACCACTTACATTCTACTGTTATGCTTCATTACAATAAAATATCACACCCTTAATTGAGTATTAAAAATTACGTAGTAAAAAAATACTATGGACCAACTTCGAAATATAATTTTTATAAAAAAAATACTAATATTGAGTATAAATTAGATAAGTAAGTGAACTCTAAAATACAATTTATACTCAAAATTAGATTTATTTTATAAAAATTTAAATTTTGTTAATTTAATGACGTGGCACCATATCATTAATTTTCTGAATCCCGGTAACATAACGCACTAGAGATAAAGTCTAATAAATGTCTCTTGCGGAAGAACGCGCCCCACGCGCGGCGATTATCCTCCTCCGAAAACCATCAATCGTCCACTCCCGTTCTGAAAACCCTAACAATCTACACATCACAAGATCAAATCTATGTGCTATCTCCCAACGCCTTACCAGATCAGAGGATGCTTTCCTCTTTTCCCTTACCTATCCCGCTTCCGGGCTCCTCCATCGATCCTGCTATGACGATCGATCTATTCATCCTTGTGTCAAATCATTTTGGGGGTTTGCTTCTCGATCCCTCTGTTTGGTAGCTCAATTTGGAGATCTACATTGGCTTGAGTCTGTCAAGGGTTTCTTGTTTGTCGGGGGGCGTTCAGGGAAGTTGAGGGCTCCTCCTTGGCCGGACCCTGGATCTAGGGTTTCGCTAACCCTCGAATATAGGACGGGAGGTGGATTCTCGCTGCGTGAAAGATCGACTGAGGTTGTTCTTCTCTCCTGCCGCAAGAAATCGTCTTTGAGGTATGGCTTGCTCTCAGATGTTGCCCGATCCTTCTCTTTATCCTTAATTTACCTCTATTTTAGGCATACCTGGTGGGTTTTCTGGACTCACCCCACTCATAGCGTCTATTATCTCCTCCTACTTTGCCACTGGTTACAAATCTCTAACTGGTGTACTTATTTTCTCTCTGTCATGGAACCAATTGCCAAGGTTGAAGGCAAGAAACTCATTGAGCCGACCCCCTATCAAACACCTCCCGAAAGGGCAAAAAACCCATAGGGTTCGGCTCTGCCGTACTCCTATCGACTACCTCCCGAAAGGGCCCAAAATCTCTCTTTAAGGAAAAAATCCAGGTGGGTTCTCCTGTCCTCGATGGTGGCGAAAGCAAAGCAAGGAAATCGAAGGATGGAAAGAAGACCATAAATCAGACGGTCTGTTTGGAGAATCTGGTGCCTGTCCGGGTAAATATTTCTTTTAATAGCTTCTCGCTCTTGTTTCAATCAGTCTTGATTAAGAGCTTCATCCCCTATGTCGAAAAACTGGGGCTTATTATGCTAAGCGCCATGGAAAAATTTCAATTTGTGATCATTGTTGCTCATTTATGTATCCAATCTAGTGAATACGGTTGTCGATCTAAATCCTTGAACTATCTGGGCGATTGTTATATATTACTGGTTAAAGCATTCTTCTATAAAAAAAAAAATCTGGTAGGGTGTTGGTGCATGAATATTTATAAATCTTTTGGGCATAATCACTTGTCTGAACAAAGTGTGAAAATAATCTCTGCCCTGATCAAATCTGTAATGAATTTTATGGTTAAACTTTATGTGTGTTGTATCCGATCTCTTTGTAATAGCTCATGGAAGATTACTTCTGCTTGTTTGGCGCAAACTGATATTATTAGTGCTAGCTGGTGGATGTATTACTGTGTTAAAATTACTCATCAAAACAGCCCAACAAATCTAAGTCATATGCTCTTCTCTCATGGATACTTCATTAATCTAAGGTACATCTTGATGACAACCCATGCCACTCACTGGTGGTTCTCGTTTGGAACCAAATCCCATAACTCTTTCTCAAAGAAATTCTTTTGGGCTAGCCTATCTTTGGATATGGTTTTGGCACTGTCCCTTTCGGACTTGCTTAGCTCCCCTATGCAGCAGTGCAATCTTAGGAAGCATGTAATACTCATGACATGTTATTTTGGTGAATATGTAAATAACTCTCCCAATAAAATCTACAATTTGACCATTGGATGGAATAACTTTAGGATTAAGTATGCTTCTATTACATCTCCACTTAATGCTTATTCTGCAAAACCCCTTCAGTGGAGTAACTGGCGACACGGGAAAATTATTATCTTTCCTCCAAGGATACCCCTCCGCAAGTTTTCCATGCCTAGGTCCTCTCCTCGCAAATCTGCTCTTAACTTCCCTGAATCTAAAGTCTTCCATGTTAAAATCCCAATGAGTGAAATATATTTAATTCGCTTTTATACTACGAACCAATTTGAGATTGTTCTAGCGTGGAAAATCTGTGGCAGGAGTAGGCAAGTGATCAGGATTCAATGGTGGCTTATTCATGTTATAGGATCTTTCAAATGTCTACAGTTGGTATATGTTGAGGAAATATTTGTTTACTGCATTATTTGGTCCACTTTTCAAAGATTGAGTTGCATCTTATGGTCATTATGTGGTGGCTACCTATCGGTCTTTTGGTTGGAGGATATCCAAGAAATTGATCGGGTTAATCTTTATGAATATGGACTAATTATTTTTTATAAATCGCTACTTGGCATATCTCCCCATTATTATGCAAATTCAGCCTTGAAGATTTCTAATTGGCAATATTATGCTCGTTGTCTAGCCTTGCTTTCCAATGGGAGGGAATATATTATACGTTTGAATCAATTCTTCATAAACCCCCCCATTAATCTAATTTTTTCTTTCAACAGATATAGGCCTAGAAATTGCTTCCACCTCTACTGTGTGAATATGGTCTTTAGTCCATGTTCCGTTTGCCATTGGAGTTGGTGGAATTTTAATCTCTTTCATGTGTACACTCCTCTATACGTATATATTAACTGGTGTATCTTCTTTCATTATATCTTGGGACCATTGACCTTGATCAAAGGCAAGGAACCCATAGGGGCTGATACATCTGAGCCCCTACTGAATAACCCCCGAAAGGGCCTCAGGTATATTGACAGGGAAAAACTCCATGAGGGGGCGACGAACTCCAGTGATGGTGAAAGCAAGGTTCGAAAATCCAAGAATTGGGTAAGGATGCACATATTTGTTTATCTACATTCTTTAATAATGCCTTTGACGGTTGTTATTCTGCTGATATGTTTGATGCAAAATACCAAGTGCTTGTGGGGTATGAACAAAACCGTGGGGGGGCTTCTTGCTTCCCTACTAACAACATCCCGAAAGGGCTCTAAAAATCCCGTGAAGAAACAGTGTTCGGTTGGATTCTCTCTCTCTTTGGAGGGTTGTGAATGCTACTGGGCAATCTTGACTAAATTTCCAAGTGTTATGTGGGCTTGGCTCGGCCAGACAAGCAACAGGTTGATTGGGTATGTTGTTATCGAACAATTTCATTTGATATACAAATTTATCCCTTATGATGTGTCAATGGGGGCTGAGACGTCTAAGTTCCGACTAAACACTCTTTGCGTCTCCGAAGAGGCTGGGAAAGCACTGGTTCATGACGGCGAACAGGATAAAAATACTTTTGATCAAAGATGTAGAAAAATCATGCTTGATAAGCGTATGTATTTGTCTGAGTCATTCCTTGCTTGTGTAGACTACTACTTATTGTTTATACCATCCTTTTCTCCTTCTGTTGCTCCTCGAGGGTCTTCTTGGATGACGCGTGGGGCCGAGCAGCTTGGAGAAGCCATGACATCCTCTTCAAAGGATAAAGGAGAAAAACCCATGGGGAATGTTTCTTTCGTTCCCCACCCAAACACACCCCGAAAGGGCAAAGATGAGGCCCAGTTGGGTAACTCCATCCCCACGACGGAAAATTCAAATCAGGCAACCGTTGAGGAAAAAGGGCGGAAGAAGAAGTGTGAATCGACAAGTCAAATGGCAGGTAAAACCACGAATTTGTTAACTACAATCAAAATTACCTACAACTTTGTCATGCTTTATACCCCCTCCCTTACCTACTGGTTTATAGCAACCCAAACAAGTGTGAATCAACAAGTCAAATGGCAGGTTAAAACCCCCTCTCTCGCACCACTTCAAATTGCTATTATAACAAATTATCTTAAAAACCCCATTATAATGGAAACCCATATTAACAGACCTAATAGCTCCACTAAACACTTGATTATTATTACTCAAAACCACTTAGGATTAACTTTCTGGCTCCATCAAATTATAACAAACAATAATAAACAAAACCCCTTTAGACTTCCGCTTACTGCTTACTTTATAAAATCTCTCCAATGGAATAACACAATCCCATTTTGGAATGATACCCATACCTTGAATATAGTAATAGTGGAAAAATTCAACACCTGTAAAAATGTTCGTAAGATACTTACACAAAAATCATGTTTTCAGAAGCCAAGGAAAATCACAGAAAGGGTAGTGAGTTGGTATGGGAGAGATCACCTTATGCTCGACCATACGAAACCGATGTGGTCATGATTATACAATATTGGAATTGTAGGGGAATTGGTAAAACAACCTTCTGGTCTAATATTAAGGGATGACGCACTTTAGATCATATACAAATGCTTATTCTAGCAGAAACAAAGACTGAAACAGAACCAAAAGAATCTCTATGGAAAAATGCATGATTTACAAATATTTGTTGGTCACCGGCCTCTGGTCGTTCCGGGGGTATTGTGCTATTATGGAATGAAAACTCCTTTATAGATGAAACAATCTCGGTGGTCATTCACCTCCCGAGAATCATGGGAGTAAAATACGAAAATATAAAGGAGAGTTTTGAATGTATTATGTTTTTTGTATACGCACCCCCTAACCCTGCAGAAAAAGAGGATTTTTGGAGAAACCTACACATGCTAATTGCCCAAAGTAACCTCCCATGCTTAGTGATGGGTGACTTAAATGAAATAAGTCAACCATCAGATAAGTGTGGTGGTGCAGAAACTCGACCGGGTAGATTTCAGAGAATAATAGAGTTTAAAGATGCGTGTTCCTTGGTAGAGATTCCTTCGTTCGGTAACCCATTTACATGGAGAAAGAATGAAGGTGGCCCAGATAATATTTTGGAAAAACTTGATAGGGTGTTAGTTCATCATGAAATTATTGACATGTTCCCCGAGTTGGTAACGAAAAATGGTGCATTCTCAAACTCGGATCATTGCCCCATCTCAATTACCCTATCAAAGAACGCCCCTTTCAAACCCCCTCCGTTTAAATTTGAAAACGTCTGGCTTCATAGGAAAGACTTTCTCAATATCGTCAAGCAATCTTGGAGAGCTACTTGCTCTGGCTCTGCTATGTTCCAAATCATATATAAATAAAAAATCCTCAAACAAAAAGCGAAAGCTTGGAATAAGAAAACATTTGGAAATATTTTTCGACAGCTCCAAGAAGTCGACGAAGCCCTATTGGATATACAATCAACCCAAAACCTAGGCCAAAACTCAAATACATCAACTAAAGAACAAATCCTCCTATCCAAGAGAGAAAATCTTCTCCGATTCCATAAAACTTTTTGGAATCAAAGAGCAAAGTCTAACCACTTGAAACTAGCAGATACTAATTCGGCTTATTTCCATAGAGTAGCGTCTGGAAGGAGAAATAGGAAAATCATTAGAACAATTACTTCTGCAGAAGGAACCCAAATTGTTGGGGATGAAAATATTAAAAAGGAAATACAGAAAGACTTTGAAAAAAGGTTTAGGCAAGAGCAAATCTTCCCAATACAACAGCTTCATGAATACCTTTCAGTTATCAACCCTGTCATCACAGATGAGGAAAATAGTTTTCTAATCAAGCAACCAACAAACAGTGAAATAAAAAAGTTGTTTTCTCATTAGGAAGCAATAAATCTCCTGGTCCTGATGGTATGACTGCAGAGTTTTACAAAAAGTATTGGGAAATTGTGGGAATAGATATTACTAAAGCAGTGAAAGCTTTTTTCCACTCTGGTCATCTCCTGAAGCAAATCAACCACACATTTATCTCACTTATACCAAAAAATGATAACCCCTCTACGACTACACATTATCGACCGATTAGTCTTTGCTCTACTCTATATAAAATCCTCTCCAAGATAATCACTGAACGACTAAAAATGATAATCGGAAAACTTATACATCCTCTCCAAGGAGCATTTGTTTCTGACAGAGCAATTCAGGACAATATACTTATAGCTCATGAAATATTTCACTCCTTTCGCACAAGAAAGGGCTTGAAAGGTTGGACTGCCATAAAAATTGATATGGAAAAGGCGTACGACAGAGTAGATTGACAATTTACAAAATTGGTGCTCCAAAGATTCGGTTTCCACCAACGATTTGTGGACATAGTTATGGAATGTGTAACTACAGTTTCATTCTCTGTATTAGTTAACAATGGACCCACGGAACCCTTCAAACCAACTAGAGGACTACGTCAAGGTGACCCTCTCTCTCCCTTCCTTTTTCTGCTTGGTGCAGAAGTGTTGGCTCGTAAACTGTCGAAAGACGCAGAGGGCCCAAATAATAGTATTGGATTTAAATTTGGGAATTCTGGCCCTAGCATCCCATTTCTGGCCTTTGCGGATGACATTATCATTTTCTCAAAAGGAAGCATCTCTGCATGTACAAAAGTAAAAGAAATAATCGAGGACTATTGTAGATTCTCGGGGCAGAAAGTAAACTACCACAAGTCATCATTTCAAACCACGCCAGGAACCCCGAGGACAAGAGCACGAGACCTAGAAGGAGTACTTAATATGCCCTTAGAACGAAGTTTGGAGAAATATCTGGGCTGCCCAATCATAAACGGGCGGGTAAAGAAGGAAACCTTTGACGAGATTATATGTAAATCAAGAGAACAACTTAGTAAATGGCGGGCAAACACCCTATCTCAGCAGGGAAGAGCCACTTTAATTACATCTAATCTATCATCAAAACCTTTGTATTCTATGCAGAGCTTCTTGCTCCCTGCTTCAATACACAAACAGCTTGACCAAATTAACAGAACCTTTTTTTGGAACAAAGATGCGCAACACAGTCCACTGATAAGCTGGGACAAAATATGTAAATCCAAAGCAGCTGGCGGACTAGGTATACGTAAAGCAAGAAACATGAATGAAGCCCTCCAGCTAAAACTGTTGTGGAAAATTCTAGCAGAACCCGAGAATAATTGGGTCAAGATTATACAACACAAATATCTAAAAGAAAAACACATACTTAACTATGTTAGGAGGGGGAATGCCTCGTGGCAATGATCAAAACTCAGCTCCCTGATTACAAAATTTAAATCAGGGCTTATCTGGTCGGTAGGAGACGGAAAATCTATCAATTTCTGGAAAGATAACTGGGTAACAACAGAGTCTCTTTTGGATAAAATTGAACCCCAACCCGATATAAACCAAACAGAAACTGTAAGCGACTATATAATGGGGGGAAAATGGTGGAGAGAAAAACTTGATTCCATTCTCCCTGAGGCTATAACAAAAGAAATCATCAAAATCCCGCTACCCATTAGTCCCCTTGCTGATAGATTATACTGGTGGCCGGACAAAAATGGTTGGTTCACAACGTCATCCGCCTATAACCTGATTTCATCCAATACACGCATAATATCTAATGAATTCACCTGGATTTGGAAAATTGACGCCCCTCCAAAAGTCCAAAATTTTATGTGGAAAATCAAACAAAAAGGACTACCCACTGCTACGCGATTAGCCCAGAAGGGGGTTGCTGTTCCCACTACATGCACCTTGTGTAACCAATCAACGGAAGATGATATTCATATCTTCATAGAATGCCCCTTCAACAACTTTCAACAACAATTTCCCAGAGAAATATCCCAGGAAGTCAACACAATTATATCAGAAAACAGAGATATGGATCAAATTCTTCGGCTTTTGAGCACCACTCTTTCGAAGGACAACAAACAGAATATAGCATTTAGATGGTGGACACTGTGGTTTGTGAGGAATCAAATAATCTTTAGGAATGCCAAGATCCCTTCCATAGAGGGCATTAGAAAAATTGTTTGGGAAAATATCAATAATTGGAGAAGAACCAGCGAACTGAATCTTGAAGATGACGAGGATGCCACAATCCAAAATAGGATAAAAGCCCACACTAAAAATGCTAAAAAGTCCACCCGATGGAAAAGGCCACCCATGAGCAAATACAAACTAAACTTTGATGGATCATATATATCAGAATCAAAGAGCTCTATCGGCTACATTATACGGGACTGGAATGGTAATCCAATCAGCATGGATGGTGGGGTGATTGGGGGACACTCTCCTATTATGGCAGAAGCATTGGCACTACGACTTGGGGTAACAAAGGCAAAGGAACTAAATATTGACAACCTAATCATTGAAGGGGATTCAAAAGTAATTACAGATTTCTTAGAAACACACACGAACTGCCCTTGGGAAATAGAATTAATAATGTCAGATATTCATACCATTCTTCGAGGTGTAAGAAATATAGGAATTTCTCATATTCCCCGTATTGGTAACCGGGTAGCGGATAAGGTTGCACACATTTGCTACTCTACCAGGGGACCTAATTTATACAATCACTCAGGTCTACTTGACCTCATCCGGCAGGATGCTTTCGGGTAGAGTTTTCTCACCCGAATTCTTACCTAATCAAAAAAAAAAAAAAAAAAAAAATTTCTGAATCCCGGTTGCTACATCAAAAAGTTAGCCGAAAATTTATCTTATATCAAAATTCAAAATTGGTTTAATGTGGATATGCTAGTATATCTTTTAGTAATTTTTAAAGTTCCTATTAATATTGATTTATGGATAATAGTTCGTATTATTTTTAAGTCAATTTTCCTTAAAAACAAAAACTAACACTTTGAGAAAAAATCAAAGTTATATATGTAAGATTTTGGGATAAAAATTTGGTTGGATTATCTCTAAGAAAATGTATATTAAAAAATAGTTTTTAGAAATATTCAAACTAATGGAATTTTTATAGAATTTTTTTAAATCAAAATCTCGAATTTTTCAAAATAAAAGCACATTATAGGTATCACATATACTTTTACGAAACCTTGTGGGTACCATAAAGAATTTTCTAAAACTTTGTGTATCACATGAAATTTGTAAAAATTCATGGGTACTACGTGGAATTTCTCTATATATGGGTACTACATGGAATAACCATTCCAGAATGGCTCACCGGAAAGGATTTGTGGGTAGTACACATAGGTCCCCGGTTCGAACTCTGGAATTGACTGCTCTTTATTTACCAATTCAAGGGTACTACATGGAATTCCCCTGTATATAAATATAACTACCCACTATCCTAACAAATGGTAGCATTTCATAAAAAAAATAAATATTGCAGCTCCATCAGCCAGCACAGGAAGGAAAGGGAAAAAAAAGGGAGGGGATCAGATGACATTCCGGAAGAAAGGCAAATGACAACCTTTCATGAAAAAACCAAAAAAACAAATGACCTCTTTCATATGTACTATGTATTACATATGAATCCCCTCATTATATTGTACAATACTACAATAACATTGTCCGGAGTAATACTCCAATGTCTATGGTGATTGATAATCACGAGGGGGGAAAAGTTGAATCGAAATCAGGTCATAATGAGGGGAAAGAGGCAGCTGAAGAGTTTGTAAGAGGATAAGCCAATGATTTTTACTGCTTTCTTCAAAATTTAAAAGATACTTTACACCTACAGGGTAAATCTGTAAATATATCATGGTCTAAGCATAAAATACTCCAAGACAGAAATCGGCATAAATGGGACAAACCCTTGACAACTTGAACTTGAAGATGTATCCTAATATCCTATAGCCTGTCGGTAAGCCTCCACCACCATTTCCACCCTCCATTCCACTGCAAGTCTGCAATATTTCCGAAAATGTGTATACCTTCTCTAAGGGAAGCTCTAAGGATGGTTACAACCTTACTTAACTTGCTACTCCTTCAACTTGATTTGGGATTATAAACAGGGGACCTCCACCATGACCATTTCCATTAAAGCAACATGACCTCCAATTCATATCATCTTGCATGTATTTTTCGAGTTTTTTTTAATATATAATCTCTTTTGTTGATTCTTTAATTTTTTTTTATTTCAGGTGATGAAGGGGCCAACAACGTGGCTAAGATAATGCCAAGGTTGTTTAAGAAAGTCGTGGAACGAGAAGCTGTGTGAATAGATGCAGCGTAGGGGAAGAGCGCTTACACGAAAGTAGACGCATACTCGACGGCGAATGGGTTCACCGTAGAGGTGGACTTTACCTTGGTAGAGGTCACAGATTTGACCCGCACGCAGTAAAAAGAAATTTGGAGGTTCACACCCGACGCACCGTCCGGCGTCCAACTTCCCGTCTTCCAGTCCGGTGTAATACTCCTTGAATTTGGTAAATAAAGAGTTACACAAATGGTTATTCCAGTGTTTGAGTTTGATTTGAACAGTAAAAAGACGTATAAGTCCTTTATTGACAAGCTGAAATTAGAGTTTAAGTCTACTATGTCGCACAATATACAATGACTTTAGGTTCACAAGCGGATAATTATATTGATGTTCGGATAATGATGGACAAACAAAGTATTTTGATTAGGCTTAGGGTTGGGGACTGTTATTTAATTGGGTTTCGAGGGAAGGAAGAGTGGTTTGAGTTTATTCCGGAAAGGGGAGCTAACCGGGTAATTGGTGAATCTCATCTACCCCAATTGAAACCAACCTACCCCAACAACTTTTTTTTGGCAAAGTAAAGTTCTCGCGTATACATTTGCAAAAATGTTTACGTCCAGTTGAATTGACTCGGGATCAAGCAACTCGCATAAACCTTCTTCCAATCTATTCCCCAGTGATAGCAATTTGCGAGGCAGTAATACCCCAATGTAAGACAGAGTACATATGAAATAACTTAGTCTTAAAATTAAAATCACATCCATTATATTTTACAATACCATTGTCCGGAGTAATACTCCAATGTGTATGGTGATAATCACGAGGGAAAAAGAAGTTGAATCGACATTAGGTCACAATGAGGGGATTCATACGTAATACAAAGTACATATGAAATAATTTAGTTTTAAAATTAAAACAACACATCCATTATATTGTACAATAACATTGTTCGGAGTAATACTCCAATATGTATGGTGATAATCACGAGGGAAAAAGAAGTTGAATCGACATCAGGTCATAATGAGGGGATTTACACGAAATACAAAGTACATATAAAATAATTTAGTTTTAAAATTAAAATAACACATCCATTATATTGTACAATAACATTGTTCGGAGTAATATTCCAATGTGTATGGTGAAAATCACGAGGGAAAAAGAAGTTGAATCGACTTTGAAACTTTCACAACCACGGTGCACAAATTTAACAACTTATATGGGTTGTCAATACAAATTGTACATCAATGATTTGGGGAATCTGCAAAGTTGGATAGTTTTGAGATTGGATTTTGAGAAACATGATGAGATTAATAAATTTGTGGAAGGTTTCAGAACTTTGAAGGTTTTAGAACTGTGGAAGATTTGACCCGCACGCATGAAGAAGAAGTTTGGAGGTTCACACCCGACGCACCGTCCGACGTCCAACTTTCCGTCTTCCAGCCCGGTGTAATACTCCTTTAATTTGGTAAATAAAGAGTTACAAATAGTTATTCCAGTGTTTGAGTTTGATTTGAACAGTAAAACGACGTATAAGTCCTTTATTGGCAAGCTGAAATTAGAGTTTAAGTCTACTATGTCACACAATATATAATGACTTTAGGTTCACAAGTGGATAATTATATTGATGTTCGGATAATGATGGACAGACAAAGTATTTTGATTAGGCTTAGGGTTGGGGACTATTATTTAATTGGGTTTCGAGGGAAGGAAGAATTGTTTGAGTTTATTCCGGAAAGGGGAGCTAACCGGGTAATTGGCGAATCTTATCTACCCCCATTGAAACCAACCTACCCCAACGACTTTTTTTTTGGCAAAGTAAAGTTCTCGCGTATACATTTGCAAAAATGTTTACGCCCAGGTGAATTGACTCGGGATCAAGCAACTCGCATAAACCTTCTTCCAATCTATTCCCTAGTGATAGCAATTTGCGAGGTATTAATACCCCAATGTAAGACAGAGTACATATGAAATAATTTAGTCTTAAAATTAAAAGCACATCCATTATATTGTACAATACCATTGTCCGGAGAAATACTCCAATGGATATGGTGATAATCACGAGGGAAAAAGAAGTTGAATCGACATTAAGTCACAATGAGGGGATTCATACGTAATACAAAGTACATATGAAATAATTTAGTTTTAAAATTAAAACAACACATCCATTATATTGTACAATAACATTTTTCGGAGTAATACTCCAATATGTATGGTGATAATCACGAGGGAAAAAGAAGTTGAATCGATATCAGGTCATAATGAGGGGATTCATACGAAATACAAAATGCATATGAAATACTCCGTAATTTAGTTTTAAAATTAAAATAACAAATCCATTATATTGTACAATAACATTGTTCGGAGTAATATTCCAATGTGTATGGTGAAAATCACGAGGGAAAAAAAAGTTGAATCGACTTTGAAACTTTCACAACCACGGCGCACAAATTTAACAACTTATATGGGTTTTCAATACAAATCGTACCTCAATGATTTGGGGAATCTGCAAAGTTGGATAGTTTTGAGATTGGATTTTGAGAAACGCGATGAGATTGATAAATTTGTGGAAGGTTTCAGAACCCTCGAGACAGATCATTGACCGTGACGCCAGGCTCCGGCGACTCCACGGGAGGCATGGGCAAATCAATTAGTCATGGCCTTAGTGGCCTCCCTTGACAAACTCAGCGATTCGAATAACCGAAAATTGATTGCAAGTCGCAACTAACGGGACAAAGCTCCGTCGATAGAGGTGCTGGAGTGCCCGATCTGCATTTGAGAAGTCGACTCCGAAATTTCGGTGTTTATGGGTTCTGGCTTGACAATGAGAAGGGTTCTATGTATTTAGTTAGTGGGTGGGTGGGGGGGGGGGGGGGGAGGCAGTGTATTAGCACTGGACTTTTTCCTTCAACTTAGATTCACAACGATTGAATTTTAATTTGTTCTTCTCAAAAGCTTACTCTTTTATGCTTGATTGCCGTGAAAAGTGGCCTAATTGACGGAGATTCAATTTGTGCTCTATGAGACTGTGAATGGAAGGAGGAAGAAGTGCTTTTTAGAGGGGGTGAGTTTTAAAAATGAAAATTTAGGGGGTTAGTTTAGTGATTACAAAGTCATTGGATGAGTGAAGTTGTGAAAAAGGGGGAGTACGTAGTCATATATAAGTGTCATGCCTAATAAGTCGGTTTATAAATTGTGATTGTTTGTCAAAAAAGCTACACGCTCGCTATCATTGCTCATAGATCTTGGAAAATAGAAGTCAATATTGATGTATAGAAAGAGATTTTGCTTTGATGAAGAATTCAAAAAAAAATGGAAAAAAGCTTCTTTTTTTTTTTAAAAAAAAAAATCCCCCTGATAATGGTGGTGACAGTGATAAGGGTGGTGATAGAGGTGTTATTCGAGTCGAACGAGTCGAGTACCTAGGTGCTTATGTTCGGCTCGTTTTTTATCGAGCCGAGCTTGAATTTTTTACGAGCTTAAAATCGTGTTTGTATTCGGCTCGCGAGCTGTATAAGGAGCTCGAGCTCGTTTTGCTCGTTTTTGTTCGAGCCGAGCTCGAGCTCGCGAGCTCGTTCGAACTTGTTTTTGCTCGTTTTGAAGTTTTCAGCTCGTGTGAAGCTTGTTTTGTTGAAAGCTCGAGCTGAGCTCGTTTTGAGCTCGTGAAACATACATTTGATGTTTTGACGAGCTCGTTTTGAGCTCGAGTTGAGCTCGTTTTAAATAAGATAAGGGAAATTACATAATTACCCCTTTAATACGAGCAGGCTCGTATAAAGCTCGAGCTCGAAATTCTGCTCATACTCGTTCGTTTTTAAATATGAACGAGCCCGAGCCGAGTTTTTTACGAGCCGATCACGAGTAGCTTGTCTCACATAACACCCCTAGGTGGTGATAGTCTGACCACTGATAAGGGCAGTGACAGTGATAAGAGTAGTGACAGTGATAAGGATGTTGTCGCCAAAAAAAAGTTGTCATCATATGTTCATCGATGATAAGGGCGGTGACACTGTCATCGTGAAAAAAAAAGTTTTCACCAAGGGTGATGACACCACTAATAAGGGTGGTGACACTGTCATCATTAAAAAAAAGTTGTCCTGGGGTTTACCTTTGGTGACAACAATGACTTTTCTTATCATTAGCCCTTTTAGGGTTTGTGCTTCCATTATCCTCGGTTTTTCTTTTGGTAACATCAGTGGTTACAATTTTTTTTTTATGGTGGCGACACCACTAATAACACTTTCTCTTATTCTAGGTATTTTGCTCTGGGGACAACCGTGGTGACACTCTTTTTATGGTGGTGACACCGCTAATAACATTTTCTCTTATCCTGGGTTTTTTTTTTCTTTGGTGACAGAATTTATGACACTTTTTTAATTGTGGTGACAACATTGATGACCCTATTTTTATTGTGGTGACACCACTAATACTTTTACCCATTCATATCTCACAGGAAAACTGTCCACCACGTGTATTTTTGGCTTCTCATTAGCCCCTTTAAACTTTGTGCTTACCTTGTCATATGATTTTCTTTTGGTTACAGTGTCTATGATCATGTTTTTGTAGTGGTGACAGTGTCTATGACCTTGTTTTTATAGCGTGACAGTATCTATTACCATGTTTTAATAGTGGTGACAGTGTATATGACCATGTTTTTATTTTGGTTACATCGTCTATGACCCTCTTACTCATTCATATATTAGAGGAGAATTGTCACCACATGTATTTTGGCTTCTCTTAACACACGGAGTACTATTTTCCTTTGGTGACAAGAACTAGTGGTTACATTTTTTTTTTATCGTGGTGTCACTTCTAATAACACTTTACTTTCTCCTAGAGTTTTCCTTTGGTGACAACAATAGTTATATTTTTATTTTATTTTTTATTGTGGTGACACTATACCAATAACATTTTCCCTTGTTCTAGCTAGGTTTTTTTTCTTTGGGTGACAGTAGTGGTGACACTACTAATAACAATGTTTTTAATTATGTTGGTGACACTCTATTAACACACTTAGTCATTCATCTTTTAACGGAGTACTATTTTTCTTTGGTAACAACAGTGGTTACATTTTTTTTTATTGTGGTGTCACTACTAATAACACTTTCCTTTGTCCTCTAGTTTTCTTTTTTTGACAACAATAGTTACATTTTTAATTTTTTTATTGAGATGACACTACTAATAACAATTTTCCTTGTCTTAGGTTTTTTTTCCTTTTGGTAACAACGGTAGTTACTTTTTTTTTAATTGTGGTGACACTACTAATAACATTTTACCCTGTCCTAGGGTTTTTCCTTTTGGTGACAACAACGATGACTCTATTTTTCCCTGGTTACACCACTAATAACACTTGACCAACCTTTCCCTTGCTACACTGGTGGTGACACAAAATACAAAATTGAATTATAAAGCATTGTAAGGCACCTATTTGTTAAACAAACTGGGATTGCATTATAAAGCATACACGTCTCAGAAGAATAGGAAAGGGCAAAATTAGATGCAATATGGCCTGGATCAAGTGGAAATGAGAAACAAATGAAAACAAAGACATATATAGGCATATAGCTCAGCAAAATGAGGAGGTTTGTTTTACTCCATGTCAAAGTAGCATGTAATCAAATGGGAGCATGAAATTGCAGTGTTTACAAAAGAGTATACAGTAAGATACAAAGAATAACACAGGAATGAACAATTCCATAGCCTATCCTCGCACAACACAAGAAACCTCGGTATAATTCAAACAACAATGGTGATTATCTATCTCCCAACCCCAATTCCAATTCCCTGCATTACAGTACCTCCCAGATCTAATCTCAGTCGGTATCCCCCAACACAAGAAATCTCAGTCGAACATCGAGGGAGAGGCGGTGACGGTTTTGCCTCTCTATCCTGCGCCACCGTAATAACGGAGGAAGTGAAATATGATGGCTACGCACTCGTTAGGCAAATTCAAGCTGTAATCGGGGTCGGGGGATGAGATTAGCCGCCGACGGATTAATTTATCGCTATCAATTGACATTGGAGGCAACGTGGTTTAGATCGAAATGGAAGAAAAATGAAGGAAGCCCTTAGTAATGTGAAGGCAGGGGTAACTATGTTATTTTGGGACATTCATCCAAATTTACTAAAAAAAAAAAGGAAAAGGAGCTAATTTTTGTGTATTATTTAGACATCTTAAATGACTATCGAAAAATAAATAATATTTTAAGACTCACAAGCATCACTAATGCTTATTTTACATCTTGGATGAGACTTCTTAGATCACTTTTCTAACTTTAAGGATTTTTTTTTACCATCTTACCTTTATTTTCACTATTAATTTCTCTATCTTTCTAACCATCTTTCTCATGAAAATAATCAATAAGTTATGTACATCTACATATTTAACTTCAAAATTATTCACACAATCATGTGCTTATGATTTTTTAATATTTGTACGGGAGCTTATATTTTACTTTTTTAGATCTATGCTAATGATAATAATTATATATTTATTTCAAATTATATTAGATGGTGTGTTTGAGTATTATTACTACTTTACCTTATTAAATCATTTTCAAAATTTGTATCGTATCTCTTTCAAACTAATTTATAAATTATAAAAAAAATATTTTATACATATTTTTGTTGTAAACACGTGTATATATATATATATATATATATATAATGATGTTCAAATTAAAATGGATCAAGCTCCCGTGCCTTCAAGGCACGGGTATTACACTAGTTTTTGCTAAAATAAAACACCAGCATTTTGAACAAAAAAAACATTGTGTTTTAAGTAAAAAGATATTGTCTTAAACTAAAATATCATTGTTTAATCTAAAATATCTTAGTTTTGGTTAGTTAAACTATAGAAAAATCGGTCGAATAGTAAATCAACAATTTGTACAAAACTTCGCCCCCCTTCGATAAAGTTCTGGCTCTGTCACTATTTATGGTCTTCAATTGCTTTTGGTTGTGTCAGACTAGACATGGCCATGGGTCCGACCCGCCGGGTCGAGAACCCGGGGTACATGACCCGAACCCTAACTCGGGATTCCAACGGGTCCACGGGTCGACCCGCTGGGATGTGCCACGTGGCAGGGGAGAGAGGAAACCGGGTTACCTGTTGGGTTGACCCGCCGGGTCAGGCTCGGGTTGAACGGGTTTCGCCTTTGCGTGGAACAATTTTGTGATTTTTTTGTGGTTTTGTGTAATACCGTTTCGTGTTTATTATTGTTTGGTAAAAAATATTCATTTAGGCTTATTAGTTTATATATATATATATATATATATATATATATATATATATATATATATATATATATATATATATATATATATATATATATATATATATATATATATATATATATATATATATACGGATGCGCTCCGGTGAAAACCAAAATTGCGGTAGAAACCCGTGAGGACCGGCTTTTTAGCTCGGTTCACTTGCTTTATAGACCGGTTATGAATAGAACTGACCTATAAAGTCACAAATTTTAACCCGGTTTTGAATAAAATCGAGCTATAAAGTCACTATATAATTTTAAAACATTAGCTTTTTAGCACGATTTTTCGGTTTGACCGAACTATAAAGTCATGTGTTATTTTAAAATTGGAGTTTTTAGCACGGTTTTTAGGTTGAACCGAGTTGTAAAGTCACCGTGTGATTGATGTTTTTAGCACGGGTTTCAAAAAAACCGAGATATAAAGTAGTCCTCACGGGTTTTTACCACAATTTGAGGTTTTCACCGGAGTCAATCCCTATATATATATATATATATATGTTGGATTAGTTAAAAAACCAATTAAAACACACATAAAAAACAAGTTTATTAAAAAAATAACCGTTCAAGTGGGGCCCACACCACATCGACTACATTTTCAAAGGCCAACCCGTGTGACTCGCCGGGTCACGGATTATCGTCTCCCCGACCCTAACCCTCAACTTGAGCCGACCCTTTACTCTGACTCGATGTGTCACGAGTCGACCCGCCCGATCCGTGATCCGTAGCCACATCTATGTCATACTGCTCTTACCTATAAGTTAAAAGACAATGTACTATGTTCGTTAATGACACACTTTAGAATATTAGATAGCTTTTGATCGATCAACCATATCATATGTTATCCGTACTAGTGTTATTCAGATCTAACCGAGTGAATCGATAGATAGAAGGTAGAAAATTTCATAACTTGGGTGCTATGTGCACAAGTACAATAAATATTAAATAAATAAGTAAACAACATAAAATAACTATACCATATGACACTAACTTCTGTAGGACCCCTTATTTTGGGGGGTAGATAATAGATATAATTAATTGAGGACATTTGCAACATTTACTTTAATATATAATTCAAGCTAGATTTGTCATGACTTCTACCATGTGACACAAAACTAATTCACAAAACTACACACTTAAAAACTGTTAGATGATATTTGCCTAAGTGTTGTATTTGAACCATGTAAGGCAGCTTGAGGTCCTTTGAGACAAAGAGGGCTCAAGAGCTTGGGCCATGGCTTGATCCGGGTTTACTAGGTCTATATGGTTTGGGTTTATAACCCAAACCTAATGGGCCAGTAACCCAAAGGTTGTAGCCGGCCCATTCTCTTTAGAAGCCCCAACGTCTCTTTTCTGGCTCTAGGGTTCTCAGACGCTCCTCTTCAGCTCCTTATAAGCGTTGGAGCTCCACTGTTCACTGTGTGCTCTCTCTCGCCGAAGTGGTAAGTCCCACAAAACCCTAGAAGGCTCTCTCCAGGTGTTCATCTCTCTGGTGGCCGAGGTTGGTGGCCTGAGGTTCCTTGCTACTCAAGGTCCTCTGAGGAGTTCCCTTGCGTGGCTGAAGACGGCGTCTCAAGACCTTATCCTTGAAGGATCAGTCCAGCAACATCCATGGAGATTAGAAGGGAGTTTCACTATTTCCTTTAGTCTTTGTTGCTAGTTGCCTTACTTTCTGTACTCCTTAGGTTATTGTCTTAGATTGCCCTTCTGTACCCAGATTGATCTTACATAGTGGATTTAGGGTCTCGACTCATGAGGCCCCGCAGATGTAGGTGCAATACCCGAACCGTGTAAACAATCTCCTGTGTCCCTTTTGTTTTTCCGTTTGGTTTTGATTTCTGTTTCCTTTCCGCTGTGCTTCAATCGTTCGTCATTTGTTACTCAAACTCGATAAAACGATTTCAAATTGGTATCAGAGCAAGGTTTGAGTTAAGGTGTTTTTTATCCGCGTCTGGCTACTTTCTTAGTCAGAAAATGGGATGAAACCCTAGAAACTCTTACTTCTGATATTTTTTCTCTTCAAAACCTTACTTGGGACAGTATTGTTTACGTTTCTGGGACTGCATGCTCTAGATCCACTTTAGATCTGCTGTTTTCTTTCAGTTTTCTGCTTTATACCTTTACTTGAATCATGTCTGAGTCTTCTATTCGCATAAAACCTTATGATGGTAACTCTGACTTTGCTATGTGGCAGCTTAAGATGAAGGCAGTGCTAATAAAGGAAAAATGTTGGCCTGCAGTCACTGGAACCTTCCCTGAGAAGATGTCAAAGGAAGAGAAGACTGAGCTAGATCAAGTTGCCCACAGTGAGATCCTCATACGACTCACAGATGAAGTGGTAAGGCAGGTAATGACTGAGAAGACTTCTCAAGACCTTTGGAAGGCTCTTGATAAGCTCTACTTGGTGAAATCTCTCCCTAGTAGAATTAACTTGCTTTGTAGATTATTTAACTACAAAATGGATGTCTCTGTGTCTTTACCTGATAACCTGGATAGATTCTTAGCTATGACTCAAGACCTTGCTAGATGTGGTGATAACATAGATGAAACCCATCACTGTGTTCTATTATTGAATGCCTTGCCTGCTCAATTTGACACATTCAAGGATGTTATTCAGTTCAGTCATGAAAACTCGAGTAAAGTTAAGATTTTAGAGTCTATTGCTCAGAAAAATGAGGTTTTAAAGGTTTTTAAGACTAAACAAGAGGCTAAAAACGAAGCTCTTATGGCAAAAGCTAGGTATAAAAACCAGCAACAAAATAAGAACTTCCCTAAGAAATCTGAGCAGAAAGATAATGCTTCTTCATCTGGTGATAAATCTGCTTCTGATAAGAAAAATTCTACATGCCATTATTGCTCTAAAACTGGTCATTATGAAAAAGACTGCTACAAAAGGAAAAGAGATGAGGCTAAAAAGGCTAAAAAGGATGCATCTAAAACACACCAACCTGTTTCTGTTGTGCTTGATTCCAATCAGTACTTCACACATGAATTGCTTGTTGTTTCTGCTTGTTATGACTCTGAAAATGCTTGGATTCTGGATTCTGACTGCACCATGCATTCTACACCTCATAAAAATTGGTTTTGTGATCTGAAATTGATAAATGAGGGTGATGTGCTTCTGGGTGATCATTCTGCAGTGTCTATTAAAGGAATAGGTTCAATTGCTCTTAAGATGTTTGATGGAAAAATTAGAGTCTTGCAAAATGTTAGATGGGTTCCTAATCTTAAGAGAAACTTGTTATCTGAAAGTGTGTTTGATGATCTTGGCTGTCACATTGATGTTTTCCATGGCATGAGGCATGTTAGCAAAAATGGTAGAGTCCTATTGAAAAGTGTTAAAAGAAATGGCCTGTACTATGTTACCTGTCAGACTGAGTGCAATTTTGTTGCTTCTCCTGTGCTTGCTGTATGTGATAAACCTATGAATTCTGAGTTAACCACCACTTGGCACAATAGGTTAGGACACATTGGTAATTCTGGTTTGCATCATTTGCATAAGTCTGGTATTCTTGACTGTCAACCTGCTGCTCTTGATGTTTGTGACAATTGCTTGCTTGGTAAACAAACTAGGCTGAGTTTTAAAGAGTCATCTTACATTGCTGCTTCTCCTCTTGAGTATATTCACTCTGACTTGTGGGGGCCTTCTCAGATAGATACTGTGGGTGGTAAGAGATATTTTATATCTATTATTGATCATTATAGTAGAAAAGTCTGGGTTTATCTCCTAAAACATAAGAGTGATGCCTTTGATGCTTTTAAAACCTGGAAAGCTAGAGCTGAAAATGAGTCTGATTGTAGAGTTAAGTGTCTAAAAACTGACAATGGGCTTGAATTCTGCAACTCTGAGTTTGATAGTTATTGCAAAGAACATGGTATTAAAAGGCATTTGACTGTTCCTGGCACACCACAACAAAATTGTGTTGCTGAAAGGATGAATAGGACTTTACTAGATAAAACCATATGCATGCTTATCTCTGCTGGATTGAAACATTCTTTGTGGGGTGAAGCACTTGTTACTGCTGCTTATCTCATAAATAGATCTCCTTGCTCTGCTATTAACTTTAAGACACCTAATGAGCTGTGGCACAAGAAAAAACCTGACCTTAGCCATCTTAGGACTTTTGGTTGCACTGCTTATGCTCACCAAAACACTGGAAAATTGAATCCTAGATCTCTGAAGTGTGTTTTCCTTGGTTATCCTGATGGTGTGAAAGGTTACAAATTGCTTGCTTTACAACATGGTGCTTATAAAGTTTTTGTTAGTAGAGATGTGGTGTTTAAAGAAAATGAGTTTCATTTTAAGTCTGCTATAACCCCTACTTCATCCAAGGATGATAGTACTGACAAAGGTGCAGGTAATGACACTCCTCATTTCTATGATCCACCACCACCTTCCCCTGAAAACTCTCAGCATACACAAGGATATTCCGAGGATGAAGCTGATGAGAACAGGGACCCCATTGTGGATGAAGAGCAAACCCATCAAGTGGGTGAGGGTACAACTTCTTCCTCATCTTCTTCTTCTTCTCCTAGCTCTTCTTCTTCTACTCCTGCTGCTTCTGATATGAGTTCTTCTTCTGCTGCTTCTGGATCTGTGCCTTTCTCTTTATCTGATTCTGATGCTCACTTACCTGATTTTGATGCTCATAACCTGCAAAGTAGGCATAATTTGTGTGATTATCAGTTAACAAGAGATAGAGAGCCTAGGACTAAGATTCCAAATAAGAAGTTTGCTAATTACACTGCTGAGTTTGCTCTTGTTGTGTCTGATGTGATTAAACATTATACTCCTGACACCTTTGAACAAGCTTTGAGATGTGCTAATCATGAAAACTGGCTAGCTGCTATGAAAGAAGAAATTGACTCTATGAAGCTTAATAATACCTGGAAATTGGTTGAAAAACCTAAAAATGCTAGGATTATTGGCAGTAAGTGGATTTATAAACTGAAAGAGAATGTGAACCCTAAAGAATTACCCAGATTTAAGGCTAGGTTAGTTGCTAAGGGTTTCACTCAAAGAGAAGGGGAAGATTACACTGAGATTTTTGCTCCGGTTGTCAAATATAAAACTTTGAGGTTGCTTCTTGCCATGGCTGCTGTCTATAATCTTGAAATTGAACAGATGGATGTGAAAACAGCTTTCTTGCATGGTGTGTTAAATGAAACCATTTATATGAGCCAACCTAAAGGTTTTGTTGATAACCTCAATCCAAATCATGTATGCTTGCTCAAAAAATCTATATATGGTCTTAAGCAATCTCCAAGACAATGGAATATCAAGTTTGATTTATGCATGAAAGGCCTAGGTTTTAAGAGAAGCTCCTATGACTCTTGTCTCTACATCAGTAGAGTTAGAGGAAGAGAACCCTTGTTTGTGCTGTTATATGTGGATGATTTGTTGCTTATCTGCAAAACTATGGACAGAATATCACAACTGAAAAGGGATCTCTATAAAAACTTTGACATGAAAGACTTGGGTGCTGCTAAAAGAATTTTGGGTATTCAGATTGAAAGGGATAGGTCTAGAAATCTGATTTGGTTGTCTCAAAAGGACTATTTGATCAAAGTGCTAGATAGATTTCATGCTTCATCTGCTAAACCCTCTCATATACCCTTAGGAGGGCACTTTGACTTAACCAAAGTTAAGACTCCCTTATCTGTGAAAGAAACTGAGCTTATGAAAAACATACCTTATGATGCTGCTGTTGGCTCTGTCATGTATGCTATGATCTGCTCTAGACCTGATCTTGCTTTTGCTGTGAGTGCCCTTAGTCGTTTCATGTCTCAACCTGGAGAAAAACATTGGGCAGCCATGAAGTATCTCCTGAGATACTTAAATGGAAGCCTCAATGTTGGTCTCAAATACACTAACCATGCTTCTAGCACTGCCTTGCTTGGATATGTAGACTCAGACTATGCAGGTAACAAAGATAATAGGAAGTCCACCACCTCCTATATGTTCACATGGGCTGGAAATTGCATATCTTGGAAAGCTCAACAACAGCCTATAGTTGCTCTTTCTTCTACAGAAGCAGAGTATATAGCTGCTACAGAGGCTTGCAAAGAAGCTATTTGGTTACAAGGATTGCTGAAAGAGATTGAGAGAAAATCTTATACATCAGTAATCAACATTGACAGTCAGAGTGCACTCTACCTGTGTAGAGATCCCATGTACCACGAAAGAACCAAGCACATTGATGTTCGTTTCCATTTCATCAGAAACAAAGTTGAGAAGGGAGTGGTACAGGTGAAGAAAATAGATGGTGATTACAACCCTGCTGATTTTGGCACCAAGATAGTGACCACAGAGAAGTTCATCTTCTGCAGGGACTTCCTCCATGTGGAGGATGTCACCACTTAGCCTCTGGCTACAAGGGCCGACGACTGACCCGAAGCACCCTAAATCCGACCCAAACTATGTAATTGTATTGGTCTCGTTTACATTTTATGTAGACTTAGGGAAATAGGAGGGCAATTGTTAGATGATATTTGCCTAAGTGTTGTATTTGAACCATGTAAGGCAGCTTGAGGTCCTGTGAGACAAAGAGGGCTCAAGAGCTTGGGCCATGGCTTGATCCGGGTTTACTAGGTCTATATGGTTTGGGTTTATAACCCAAACCTAATGGGCCAGTAACCCAAAGGTTGTAGCCGGCCCATTCTCTTTAGAAGCCCCAACGTCTCTTTTCTGGCTCTAGGGTTCTCAGACGCTCCTCTTCAGCTCCTTATAAGCGTTGGAGCTCCACTGTTCACTGTGTGCTCTCTCTCGCCGAAGTGGTAAGTCCCACAAAACCCTAGAAGGCTCTCTCCAGGTGTTCATCTCTCTGGTGGCCGAGGTTGGTGGCCTGAGGTTCCTTGCTACTCAAGGTCCTCTGAGGAGTTCCCTTGCGTGGCTGAAGACGGCGTCTCAAGACCTTATCCTTGAAGGATCAGTCCAGCAACATCCATGGAGATTAGAAGGGAGTTTCACTATTTCCTTTAGTCTTTGTTGCTAGTTGCCTTACTTTCTGTACTCCTTAGGTTATTGTCTTAGATTGCCCTTCTGTACCCAGATTGATCTTACATAGTGGATTTAGGGTCTCGACTCATGAGGCCCCGCGGATGTAGGTGCAATACTCGAACCGTGTAAACAATCTCCTGTGTCCCTTTTGTTTTTCCATTTGGTTTTGATTTCTGTTTCCTTTCCGCTGTGCTTCAATCGTTCGTCATTTGTTACTCAAACTCGATAAAACGATTTCAAAAACTCATACATAACATGTTTTAATTTATTAATAGTGTTACATATTTAATTATAAACCGGTCTTACACACCTAAAAAGAAAGCAAGCATTATATTATCTATATATATGTGTGCAACAAGAACTAAGGTAGTATTACAATACAAGCTATATATAGGACGCGTACAATTAGGAAACCCCTAATTCCGTTACTTTATTCAAACACACGACGCTTTTAGACTAAGGTATAGCTTATGACCCAACATCGTCAATTTGCAACATAATTTAGTTTTGAACGCAGCAACACTGAGGTCCGCCCTCCCTGTGAGCGTCGCAATAGACCGAATAGGGGCTCATGCCAGCGCCGTTGCACATGGACGAGCATTGCGCTTGCGTGCTGCACCCTCCGACGTACTTGCAGTACTTCTGCAGTGCTTCGCGGCCCCTCACTCTCGCATCTGCACATAACATATATGCGACGAATCCGATCACAACTTTTGAACACCCTACCGATAGTATTTATAATTGTTAATATATAGAGTATTTCTCATGCGTACGTACCTGTAGTGTGACTAGAGGCGAGAACGACGAGGACGAGAACGAGGATGGGGAGATACACGTTCTTGGGAGCCATTTGGTATGAAATTTTGTGCTACTTGGTTTGCAAATTGGGAGATTGAATATGTGAAGTGGTGTTTTTGTTTGCTCTTTCTATGGTGGCTTCCGGTGATGTGAGTAATGGGAGTATTTATAGTAGTTATCTGCGTGTTGGTAGTTTGGTACTACTACAGTGGGCCGGCCCACAAGGTCAATTTGTTAAATATAAGTCAATGCCTTTAATATTATTTTTTTGTTTAGGTTGAAGATTTAATTTATGTTTACTGTAATTGCTACGAAGATTCTTCGTCAATGCCTTGATTTTTCACTTCGTTTTCAGTGTTCTTTACTCTTTAGTGTTCAAGATGTGAAGCTGTTAATTTCCGATAAATCATTGGTCGGGATCGTATGAAAATGAGATTCGTATTGAGTTTATTTTTTATTATAAGGTTAGGATCCGCTTAAGCCGTTATGTAGAGGTTTTTTCATCTTTATACTCTTATATTTTGTGTTATTTTTACCAATCACAACCAATGTGTGAGGACTATTTATTCGTATTCCAACACGCCCCTCTTTTTTTTTTCCCCTCCTCTCGGGTTAAGACTCTCAATTTCTTTGGACATGCTCTGATACTATGTAAATTTTTGAGAAACCATTTGTTGGGGTCATATGCAAATAGGAATTGCGTCGAGTTTTATTTTGTTTTTTATTATAAAGTCACGATCCACTCTTCTAACCCAAACAAAATCGATGAAAAGGAAAGGATCCGAGTGAATGAAAAGGACAAAACAAATGATGAATTCCACTTTCACTTAAAAGAAACTTAAACCATTATGTTACTGTGTAAATACTCTCCACCCTTATATTTTGTGTTACTTTTATCACCCACGAGTCCACAACCAATATAAGATGGCTACTTTTTTTTATGACGAGGAATCCTTCTTAGGTAGTAAACCCTGAGCACGTGACCCAGCCGGCAAGAACTACATACCAGGCAAACTAGCTTGCGTCGACCGACTCGCCCCACTAGTAGAGAGTAAGGCAAACCTTGAGTTTTCATCCAAAAATTATACAAGAAAGGTAAAAAATATACGGAGTATTAATCAAAAGTCTAATACTCCCTCCGTTTCATAATATGAAAAATGAAACGATTTGACGTGAGCTAATAGTCTAACACATAAGTCGAGCAAGATTTCATCCTAAAACCAATTGACAATAGGAAAAGTATACCATAAGCTTATATACTAAGATTTCTCCTTTCATATTATCAACGTGTGACTCTTTGTCTCTTCACATTCACTCACCAATTCAGAATCTTATTAAACACAGAATCATATACATGCCTGATTCCGACTAAGCACACGATTCTTATGATATTATAAAATGACTAATATAAAATATACTCCCTCCGCCCCACAATAGATGTCTTTTACTATTCATGCATGTTTTCTTAAGAAGTTAAAAACTATATAAAATATCAACATTTTATTAAATATTTTTAAATAATATCATACATATTACTAATAAGTATAGAATTATTTTAAAAAATTAATTTAAAAGTTGATATTTTATATAGTTTTTAGCTTATTAAAAAGTGTGCATAAATAGTCCTTGAATTGGTAAATAAAGAGCGGTCATTCCGGGGTTCGAACCGGGGACCTATGGGTACTACCCACAAAAGACTTGCATAAAAATCAAAATCTACTGAACAATATGAAGCTTATAGAGTTGAAGGTATAAACTCATAGAAATGGAAATGCCTAAAAAAAATTAGTTACAAACCCTAAAAAATCATAAACTCCTACCATCAAACTTAATTTGAGATCTAACTCTTGTGCAATGTGAAGAAATATATCAGGACAGGTTTGACGGCTATGGCGTTATATATATAGCAAAAACAGTACAAGAACAAATCTGGTGGTTGGTGGTTATCGGTGGGTCTTGTGCATCGCCAGGCAGTGGCGGTCGTAGGAATTGTCGGGGGGCAAGTGGATTTTGTTTTCTCGGTATATATAATAAAGAAATTTTTAAAAAACATATTGAAAGAAAACCATAAATTGTAGTATAAATATGATATTTTATTACAAAAATTCATAAAATAATTTAATAATTTATATATATGTCTGTGTACGTAGCATGATTAAGATTTTTTTTTAATATTGAAAGAAAATTATAATTTTTTTAAAGAATTTGTCATTGGTAAATGAAAAAAAAAATGATAGGATTGAAAAGTACCACAAAAAAATCATAAATTTGATAAGATTGAAAAGTAAAAATTATTGTGCATAAATAGTCCAAAGACATCTATTGTAGGACGGGGGAGTACTAACTTAATATATTCCATACGTGTTCCATGGGTCGATGGTAACTTTTGGTTAGGTACCAATAAATCAATAGTTCTTCAATGATTTTTATAAAATAGACTTGATTTTTTTAGTCATAAATGGGCTAATTAAAGTCAGCGGTGTTAACAAAATTAATTAAAAAAATAAAATTGGAGGATAACTAGAGTAAGTAATACTCCCTCTGTTCCAAAATACATGGGTTTTTAGTTTTCGGCATAATAAGTATCAAATGATATAAAAAATTTGATTAAAAAAAAATATTTCATAGAGTTTTTCGCTCCTTACAAAACGTGTCAAAAAAAAAAGTCCATGTATTATGGAACGGAGGTAGTAATACATGAACAGATCATATATTTGTCTTTAATATAGAAGGTACAAACTGGTAAGTGTGAAAAGAGAACCCCATTGACTAACATGAACAATAGTTTATCTGGGTCAATCTAATATTCTACAGTAATCGATCAGTATGAATATATGACTTTATACAGAACATTAATTCCCCTTTGTAGTTTCTCAACTATTTCTTGGTGGTCCTCTGAGATTCACACCAGAAAACGAAGACTCCTTAAAATGGCATCGCCTTTTATAAAATCCTAAAACCATTTTGACTAGACCGAGTTCTATTTTATTGAAGCCCAAGACCCAAAAATTGAAACTAAAAATAAAAAGAGGTCCTACCGGGAGTCGAACCCAGGTCGCTGGATTCAAAGTCCAGAGTGCTAACCACTACACCATAGAACCATTTTTGTACTTTGTTGTAAATAAAACAAATATGAACAATTTATTTTGAACTCGAAGAATGGTACTCGGATAAATTCACCGAAACAGGGGACATTAAAGTCTGAACTATTTTCAGATAAAAACCAAAATTAATTTTTTTCAATTACAATCCAAATTAATTTTTTTAATTAACCAGCGGCGTTCTATAACACAACTATTTAAAAAAAAAAAATGTGATTACTCACATACTTTTAGTGTGCCGACAATCAATCCAGAAACATAAATCATTCATTATTTATTCCCAGCAACAAAATGTCAAGATTGTTTCCCAAAAAAATTGCTGTCATTAGACTGCTAAAAAGATAACTAGTCTAGTTATTAGGGTATTTTTTTTGGAATTTTGAATTCTAGTTGAGTATTTCCCGGAGATCGACTATCAGCTCCATTTTCTTGAATGTATACATTGAGATTCTATCATTTATATATAAACATCTCTCTGTTTCTTTTTAACTAATCTTGTAGCATGTTTAGATTCTCATACATTATAAACTTAATGTGATTGATTGTTATAAAATAACAATGTACTTAAATTTTAAAAATATAAAAAATTCAACCGAAAACATACTAATTAAAAAGTGTATTATAATTAAAATTAAAATTAAAATGCATTTTAAATCTAAACAAATCTGATTCAATCGATCAAAACTATCATACATTCAAATAATTGACCGTTTCTTGAGTTATTATACAGAGAGTACATATTTGTTTATATTCCATGAAATGCGCATAACTTAAAAAGAAGAAGATCCCGGGAATTACAATTACAACGGTAACACTACTACACCACGTTTCCCTCCCAACGACCCCTTCCCAAATAATCCTCATTTTGTTATTATTATTTGAAGAACGTTAATTGTATTTAGTCGTTTGCATTACGATTTACAAGTACCTATACATGATTTATAAGTATATATTAATTTTCTTTTCTACAAATTATTAGTTTTCATCCCTTACACTCGGATCTAAAACAGACAGGAACACATTCAATTGGGGAGATCAAGATTTACCCTTTCCACCAATTCAACGCTTAATTCATCATTCAATACCTACACTATGGTACCAATTTCTCTCCTTGTGATCAAAGTTTGAATCTTTATTGGGATTTAAATCGATGGATGAATGAATTTGTCTTCTTTGGTGTGTGGATTTGCCTCATCAGTCAGGAGTCAGTGACGACGAAACAACCGACACAAGGGAGGAGATCAAACCGCTCGGCTATGGCCATGGCTTAACCCACCAGAGGCTACAAGAGATCAAGGAAGCATTCGAGCTATACGATACCGATAATTCAGGTACCTATAAAGAGGCAATTCAATTTCTCCTCTTCTTTTTGTTTGTTATGAATTATGATCCATTCCTGAATTTTATAGGCTACATCGATGCCAAGGAGTTGCGCGTTGCTATGAGGTTATGTCACTCCATTTAACCTAAATTCAATCACAATTCACAATTTTAGGTTACTTTGTTTGTTGAGCTAACAGAAATGATTCAATTCATAGGGCACTTGGTTCTGAGATGACAGAAGAGGTAATGAAATGAATAACAATGTGAATTCAGTTTTGATTCTTGATCTATTGACTCAGAAGATGATCTGTCATTGCAGCAAATCAATCAGCTGATAGCGTCTGCAGACGACGATGGCAATGGCCTTCTAGACTTTGATGAGTTTTGCTACATTATGACTGCACAGAACATAGAAAAGGAGACCAAGAAACAGATCACACAAGCGTTCAGCTTGATCGACAAAGACAGCGATGTAAGGACTAACTATAGCCTTGTTTGATTGAGGTGTGATTGTGAAGGAACTGTCATTGATTGTTGGGAATCACCAGGGAAAGATATCTGCAGCTGACATTGAAAGTGTGAAGACCGAACTAAGCGAGTTCTTCTCTGAGCGAGAGATTCGAGACATGATTGGAGAAGCTGATCGACGAAGTAAGTCTACATATGTTTTGGCTGCAAGAAATCATAGAGGATGTTTACCCTTTGGCCTTTGCAGGTGATGGACAGATCCCTATTGAAGAGTTCATGAGGATGATGAAGAGTTTCATCTGTATCCTTGAAGTTTGATTCCTGCAACATCAACAGCAATGGAGTTTTAGGCCTTTTTCGTCGGTTCTACTTATAAGCTATAAGTCACAGAAGCAACCATTTAGTTTGTTTGCGTGTTTATCGCGTTGTTTTGTGCTGAGTTTCTTGGAAGTCTTCAATTGGATTAATTGGATTGTCTTCGACAAAACGGATGCCTTTATAGGTACATTTAGTAACTTACTCAACTGTGTTCCTCCCTCTTTCCAATGTGCATTGAACAAGGTAAAAGATGCACTAGTTGATACAATCCGCTATGCACAGATTATGTACTCGATTCGTATAATGCTTTTGGTAGGTATGAGTAACAAAGTTGATACAATCTTTGCCTGGCTTCATGATGCCTTTGAACAAGCTGGAGCGATCATTGACAATCGATGCAAGGCGGTTTGCCCAGTTCACTTGTGTTGAAGACTGATGATTCCTTGGAGAGCTCCAAAGGGATATACGAATCCAATAGGAAGTCGTCAAGTGTTGCGAGGGATTTCAGTTGCTTTCCGAGAGACTCAATCGTCTTCTGGCAGTCTGCCAGTTTACCAGCTGCCAAAGCAAGCCCCTTCTCCTGTTTGTCAACATAAAACTGTCAGCACAAGGAAAACATACGACATTGGGTTCGTGTGGTGTATAATGAACTGACCTGTACAGCCTTCTTTTCGCCTTTGCAGCTAACTGGATGCTTGAAATGAGGTTCAATATCTCTTCTGGAGAGTTCATTCTCCAACCTTCGACATTTAGCCATTGCTTCTGTAAACAATGCCCGTTCCTTGTCAGCTTCGTCTAGTAAGGACTTGATTTTGGCCTCCAGAGAGCTTGTTTCCGATTCAAGAGCTTCAATTTTGGCCTCAAGATCTCCTTCTGCGTCCTGCTTTAGTTTACTTGTCAAAGCTAACCGAGCCTCTGTGTCCTTCACCAATCCTTGAGATCTCGTCAGCTGATCCTGCAGCTCCTTCAACTTGGCCTCTGCATCCCTCAAATGCTCTTCTGATGTGTTAAGCTGATCTTCGCGCTCAATCAGGCGAGTTTGTAGCCCAATCAGCTCGTTCTCTGCAGCGTTTAACTTGCCATTCGACAACATCAGCTGACTCTGGCACTCAACTAACTGATCTTGCACCCTTTTTAACTCAATCTTTGTAGCTTTAAACTCTTCTTCTGATGCCTTAAGCTGAGCTTGACACTCATTCAGGTGACTTTCCAGTTCTAACGACCTCTCCTCCGTGTCCTTCAGCTGTCGTCTTGATGCCTCCAGATGGGCTTCAGATTCACTTAATGCCATTCCTAGTCTTCCCTTTTCTGCTTCCAACTTCTCTATCTTATCCTCAAGATCAGCAATTCGGCTGATCATTGCATCCCGTTCATCCGTGTTAGATGGAACTCGTGCTTCAGGCGAGAGTGTTGTATTTCCTTTCTCCGGCAATGCAGCCAGCCTTTCCATCTCAAGGAAATCATCCATTATAACACTCTCTGACGCTGAGGCTCGTAAGGTTGATTGGCTTGGCTCTCTTTCTGTGTAGTCTGATTGGCTGTCAGAGACGGAATCAGCACGAGCAGAAGCTTTACGAATGCAAGATCTAAGCCTGCGGCACTCAGCTTCAAGCTTAGCAACCTTCTTAATGCTCTCCAAGTGCTGTTTGCTCGCGGATTCAGCAGTTTTTGTGCTGAAATCCCTCTCAAGAGTCCTAACCTCCAACTTCTGTGACAATGCAGCGAGATCAAGCCTCAGAGATCTGTTCTCCTTTTCGGCAGCATCAATCTTAGGGCGAAGGGCCTCACTGGAGGCAGCTGCTTCTGATTTAGCAGCTTCAAGCTGAGAGGTGAGCTCAGTTAGTTGGCTCTCCAACTCATACTTTCTTACCTCCCATTCATTCGTATGTTTTGCTATAACTTCCTCGAGCTTCCTCTCTTTCTCTTCCCTTGCGTGTCTCAGCTGCCTCACGCATTCCTTGAGAGCTCCGTCTAGATGGCCAACTCGGTCCTCAAGTGCTGAATTCTTCTTTACTGCAGCATCAAGCTGTAACTTCAAACCTGCCACCTCTCTCTCCGCCTTTTCCCAACCTATAACATAATGAGAAATCAACCGTTTTAGGCGCAAAAATGTGACAAGACGATCAACAAAAGTAATGTACAAGAGCATACCTGTTACAGCTTCTTCAGCAACCTTGGCGTGCTGCTTCACTATCTCTTCCTTAGCACTAATATTCGACAATGCAGCTGATAGCTTCTCGGTTAAAGCCTTTATCTTTCCCGGTGATTCTTCGTTGGGTGCAGCTCTAGAATTCATATCAGGAGATTGCTTACTATGGCCTGAATAAGCCTGCAGCAGCATCATAAAGTCAGTCAGTTTCTTCATAACTTGGAGTGCTGTTTGTGAAATTGATGCCAATCCTATAAGATCTTCATCGGAAATGCTTGATTCATACATAATGAAAGCAAACAAAATAGATGAAGATTCCAAAAGATGAAATATAGTTGCATTTCATATCTACCAAAATAGGCAAAACAACAAACAAACAAGTTAATTATGAAGCCAAGATCACACTTGTGAATCCGATGAGTACTAACAAAGACGAAACACGAGAAATTGTCTCTTCTACTAGATTTGTAGTGCCATAAAACATGCTTCAGACATAATGTAACATCCAAATTCAAACATGACTAAAATCAAATGTCATAAAAGCAACACAAGATTGGCCAAGATTAAACCTGTTCATCTGAAAACCTCTCAGAAGGTGATGATATGGACCCTGAACTCTCGGATTCACCCGGAGTCTTCTCGGAAGATTTCCTCCGCCACAGCCAACTACGCCGGTCCATCAGCAACACCACAAATCCAGGGACAGTGTGCCCTCAATCAATCCTCAGCTTATGAATAGGTCACATCCATTGAATCAAGATAGCTTCAGACAGATAAAGATAAGATTTAATACCATAAGTTTAAAAGGGCACATTGAACAACTTTTATTTTTCAGCTTCAAATTTGGGGTGTGTGCAAAACACACAAGGAAAGGTGAGGGGGAAGGTGAGTGTAACATTTTCAAGTCAGATTCGCTGATATGACAGAAAAGCAAAAAAACATTGCTTATGATCTACTCACCCAACCCATTTTACCAACCTCTTGAAGTATCAGATTATAAAGAAACATCCATGTGAAGCTTCAGAGGGTGTAAAAAAGGGTAGACAACATATGAATTGGGTCCTTTCAGTGCTGGATGATCATCAACACACAATCAGGATTTGCTGATTAACAGCAAGAATCTCATTTCAATCTTGGAAAAATCTAAAACCCATCAATCTAGAACTAGGAAAAAAAACCTCAGAAATTGGTAACCCAGAAAGCCCCAATTCAGAAAATATTGAAATTTGAGGAGACAACATCAAACCCAAAAGGCAGAAGCAAATTAAATGCCACTCATCCCAAGCAAATTAAATGTTTGTAAAGCAAGGCAAATGGTTTGTATCTCTTTTTCCCCAAAATGTGCAATGGAAGATGCTGATATTTTACCTTGTTTTTATGGGGGTCCAAAGAACTGGATAGAGGTGGGGAGATCACAAGAGCCAGTTAACCCAACTGAGCTCTGAGAGAGACGGCCATGACTCATGAGAGAGATGGATGGATGAAGGGGACAAAGAAGCCTCTAAAATGGCAGACTTTTATCACAAGTTATAGTTTCCCACTTTTGCTGTGGCCCCTTGTCAGAGAATGGAAGGGGAAAATGATAGAATTGGAAATTTGGGACAAAATAATTGCTGGGGTTTTCTTAAGGATTTGGGCAATTTATACAATTATACAAATCAGAGCTACATTAGGTATAAATTGTAGGGTTAGGATTTGGGCAATTTAGTCTCAGACTTTCAAATAGTAAAACCCTAACTTTTTGATAAGTTTAATAAATATAAATTTTTTCATAAAATTATGTCATTTTACTTATGTATTACTCTACTTTATCACTGTATTGAAAACTCTAGCTAAACATTAGATTGACTGTTGGAGCCAAATTGGGTGTAATACAGAATCAAGCAAGAAACCAAAGGGGTTGAATGATTGAATGCAAAATGGATTGGATTCGGATTCGGATTTGGATGTATGTGTGGAAGAAAGTGGGATAGGTGACTGTGTGTTGCATTCAAATCAAAGAGGCTATGGCGATATTCCCGCCCATTGATGAAGGAGAGTGTCAAATTCGGAGAGTGATACGGATACACTGGGTGTATCTTCAAATGTATACACCTTCAATCACAATTAGACACGTGTCCATGGGCAAAAAAAATTAGCAAAAATAAAAATAAAAGAAAATAGGTGGTTACCTCCCCATCAGCCCACCATCACATGATCTTCAATTTTTTTTTTTTAAAAAAAATTCCAATTCTATCTTCAACGTACTGTGTACGTACTGAGTATATATAGATATGTTTGAAGTGTATAATATATGTAAATGATCATACTGGATAACTTAACTGATCAAAAATAGATGAATTTTAACTTGTTCATTTGTAATATATTTCTACTGATATTTGGTTATGATTAATTTAATATTAATAATAAATATCAATATAAGTATTATGGGTATCGACTATCGATGGAAGTAATTGAAATAATACTAGGTTATGATTCATTTTATATTAATGGTAAATATAAATATAAGTATTCCGTAAAAACTTAAGTATTATATTAATTATATTTAATTTTGCCAAATAGAGGTAGGAATAGACCTGTCAAAATACAACCCGATCCGACTGACTCGAAAAATTTCCGATCCGAATCCGGGAATTCCGACCCGATTTTTTTTTTATACCCGAACCCGAAAAACCCAAAATTTTCCGAGTAATTTGAGTTTCGACCCGGTGACCCGATTGACCCGGTTGATTTATAATTATAAATACACTAAGAAAAGCCAAAGCGTCCACAAGTATATGTACTGTATAGAATTTGGAGATTTTTGTACCATATATGAAAATAATTGATATACTTTGAAAAAAAAAACTAATTAAAATACAGTTGTTAAAAAAAATAAACGAATTATAATACAACTGGTTAAAAAATACAAAAAAAAACTGAATTATAAATAATTTTAAATAAAAAAAATCCAAAAATCTAACCCCTTTAAATTTCAATTTCAATTTTTTTTATACATTTTTTCTAATTTTTTTGAAACACAAATGTCACTTTTTCATTGGTGGTGTATAACTCCACCCATACACCTAGTGTATATGTAGGTTTCTCCGTCAAATTCGGACAACTCTACACATACACCAAGTGTGGGATTAAAATTCTACACCACCAATAGATTATTGCCACTTGTCCTTTTAAAGAAAAAAAATTAATTAATAATTACAAATAAAAATAAAAATGTAAACGAAATTTTCTGCCAAAAAAATGTAAACTCAATTAAAAACCTCCAAAATTTGAATTTGTAACCGTTGCAAGTAAGTTTACAGATTTTTTTTTTTTTGATTCAAAGTAAATTTACAGATTTTGATTTTGATTTTTGGCTACAAACCATTCCATTACTAAAATATTTTTCATGTCTTTCTATATTATAAATTTTAGAAATAAGATTAGTTGTTTTTATTTAACATTTTAAATCGTTATTATTTACATTAGTAAATTTATCAATATTTTATAATTAAGGAAATTTTTAATATAAATAATACGTAATGTATTTTATGAATAAATAAATGTATCAATTATAGATCGAGTAAAATATAAATTAATTATTTTAGGTTGTAGTGTTTTTCAAACTAAACGATTATAAATTATATGTAGAAATCAACCTAATTAACTAAGACAATAGTATGAACCGGCTAAGTTTAGACTATAATATGAACCGAATGTTAGAAAGTTTTGTTATTTATGTATGTAGGAGTTAATATATTATTTCTTACGAAAAAATATTTGACTATATTGTTTCAAAAAAATCATCAAATTATTTTCAAATATATAATACAGTATATAAATTATGAAATATATATGTTTTAGCATCTGAAAAAGTAGTCGATTATGAATGAATGCTAAAAATAATTATTTTATACTTAATAGGATTTAATTTTTGTTATTTAGAAAGTAGTGGGTAGTTATTCAAATTTTTTTTTATTGGAAGTTACTTAATTTTAAGATTTATTTTTTCCAATTTAAATAAAATTGGGTGGTTATTTTAAAAAAACAATTGTACACATGTCACTCTCTAATTCGTAGTGTATACTTTAAAACATACACCTAGTGTATGTGTATCACCCTCCGTCAAATTCACATGTGCTCCACTTTCAGAGTTCCAGTGTCTCTGTTGCCTTCCCACACTTTGGTTAGGTTTGGGTCAAATTTTTCACCCCTTTTTTTATGGGCTGCTGCTTTGGACTTTTTTTTTTTTTTTTTTTTTTGCATTAATAATAATTCAATGGACTTTTGATGAGCTTTTACACTATTGGCCACGTATTTTCCAACTTTTTCCTCATTTGTCTATTTTTTGTTGTTTGATATACATTCCTTGCTCATTTCATTACATAGTACATAATGATTTGTATTGAGAAAACAAGATCAAAATATGAATTACTAGTATTTGTGCGAAAGGGAAAATAATTTTTCACACTACTCACTTTTTTCTATTTGATTATTTTTTTAATAAGCGTATGTCATGATTTTTTTTAAGCAAGATAAGAATTCGGTTCTCTAGACAGGCTATAGAAACTAAGAGACCGGACAAACCGATAAATAGACTAACCATCATATACAATTGGAAACAAATTACAACATCAAATAACTGAAGTAAATGACAGAAAAAAAATTACATAAGCAAATGACATAAATAATAAAAAACACAAGGAACGTACAAGCCATCCTATATTGTAAATGACAAGTCAAAAGACGAACGAAACGATCGGTCAAAGGGACAACGCACACATAGAACTCTGGGGAACTCTAGCGGACACCTCAGATTATGGACTCAAACGAGCCATCAGATGTCGATCGCACATTTTCGACGTCATCGAACATGACAAATCAACCATCGCTCACAAGAAACATGAAACACAACAAAAATAGCATAGTACACTAACCCGCAAAATCAAACTTAAACCACACAATTGCCCATTCAAACCCCCATGCACTCATCTCAACCCTCAAGGACGATATAATCCTCTGGCATGATAAAAGCTCAATGTAAAATCTAGTTTAATCATTTTTTTTAATTTTTTCTATTTAATTAGTTTATCATTACTCTTATTCATTTATTGGAGTACTTATATATCTTTATAATGTTCAATGTAAAACCCGATTTTTTTTAATTGAGTAAGAATTCGAGAGCAGGTGTACCTGAATTTCGATAACCGACAAGTCAGCAGACGAAAAATCGTCAAAACATACAGTAAAAACGGTGTAATACACCAAGCGGAAATGCACCTCACAAAAGGGGACATAATATTTTGAATTCTTACCTTCTTACCAGGTCGGCTACTAAAAAATTCCCACATGTTGTCAACAATTCAATTGGGCCAAAGCATTGGGCCAAAGCCTCGCCACCATTTGGGCCACTAGTCCAAAACTGCCAACATCAAGCCTGACATCTCTATACGCCCTTTTCCCAGCTCTATTGACGCCACCCGACCCGCAATTACGTTCATCTTCATCTAATCCACGCGGGTGATACGGGTGGAGCCGAATGATTATTATTATTATTATTATTATTTTTATACAAGGCAAGGATTCGGAGGAAAGCTACGTACGTGTAGCTCCCCGCTCGATGGCGTCCCCACGAACGAGCTCGAAGATCTCAGCGGGAACGCAGTTCGCTACAAAGTGTGATGAGAGGCCAAGATGCGCAAGACGATCAGCCACCTGGTTGCCCTCCCTGAAGATATGACCGAAAGTGACACGCTGGAAGGCGCGACAGAGACCCAGGGCATCCGAAATCGACATCTCGATCTCCCACGGACAATGCCAAACACCCTTAAGGGCGTTTATGATCGTAAGGCAATCACCTTCTCGATCTCAAGATGGGCAAAGCCCCGCTTGGAGGCTTCAAGAAGACCCGAGATAAGGCCGAAGCACTCCGCCTGCACGACCGAAATCGAACCATGTCCACGAGCGCCGCATGCCAGCACCCTACCTTGACAATCACGGATGACAAACCCAGACGCCGCTTTGTTCGAATCCGTACGAGCACCATCAAAGTTTAGTTTGACAAAATCCGCAGCCAGTTTTTTCCATCTGACAATTTTTGCTTTTGACGTTTTCTTTTTGGGGTTGGAGGTTTTTTGTTCGGTAGTTTGATCAGGTTGATCGTCTGTTTCTTCTTTTTTCCACGTTTTTCTAAATTGCTTTATATTTTGTATCCAATCTGCCATAGAATTGATGTTGCTGTTGTCAAAAGTTATTCCGTTCCTCATCGACCATATACCCCATAATCCAAAGGCGAGGATTGATTTTTGTTCGGGGGTTAGTTTTTGGAACACTTCCGTTATAATATCCTTGTATGGTTTGTTCTCTTTGTCCGTATGTCGAATCGTTTGTTCAATCCTCTTGTCGAGGCCTCCTATAAACGATAAATACAAAAGGGGATGGGATTTTCTTAGGAAAAATGGTCAAAAATAATATGAAGTATCAACCTCTGACCAAAAATAATACGAACTTTCAAATTGACAATTTCATATACAAACTATCATAATATTAACCAAAAATAATACGGTCCTAATTTTCGACCAAATTTCCAGCCAAATGATGACTAGGCCACGGGAAATATAAGTTTGGGCTTAAAATATAATAATTAATAAAGTTAGGGGAAGGAATAAAAATTGGGCAAACTTGGTCTCCTCCCTAGTTTGAGATCTGAAGGCTATGGCGCTTGCCGTCGTGAAAACCACCGCCTGTGCTCTCCTCCTTCCTTAGAATTTCCAATAACAACAGGCAAACGGAGGCATTATGTGGCTGCATATATTGATACCCGGCAATGGTACTGTTGCTGAGAAGGCTAAATTGGGAGTGTCGGCTGCTGACGGAGGCAATTTTCAAACTAAAAGGGCAAAGGTTTAATTAATTTGGGAACGAAAGAGAATGTTTGAATATATGTAAGTGATCAAGGGATTGTTTGAAATGTGCTGGGAATTAATGGTTTGAGTGCTCGACAATGATCTTAAATGTCATGGGTGAAAATAAGAAATGTTGAAACTCCTTTGAATCTGATTCACCCAATTGAATGGATTGCCACCCTCCCATTGATTGTCTAAGTCGATTATCACGTTCAATTGCAGACGAAGACGAAGTGTCAAACGCCAAATCGACGAAAATCAGTTTGGGGTTTTTTCAAATTTGAACGAAATTAGGGTTTAATTTAGTTTCAAAATCCCCAGATTAAAGTGTTATGATTTAGAAATTAAATTTACATCACACAAGATTGGCATAAAACATGTAGTGTTTTGAAGTCGAATCAATCGACCGCCATGGATGAATCGCCGAGCTCGCTTAGGAGTGAGGGTAGGGGAAACGTTTCGAGTTGATGTTGATCCAATTTTGATAAATTTATATTTCTTTCCCTAACTTTATCATTTATTACATTTTTAGCCCAAACTTATATTTCCTGTGGCCACGTCATCATTTGGCCGGAAATATGGCCGGAAATTGGAATCGTATTATTTTTTGTTAATATTGTGATAGTTTGTGCATGAAATCGTCAATTTTAAAGTTTGTATTATTTTTGATCAAAGGTTGATACTTCGTATTATTTTTGGTCATTTTTCCAATTTTCTTATTAACAGGCAACATAAAAGGGGATGGGATTTTCTTATTAAAATTGAAAGATAAATATCGTGTAATTGTTTATCGTACATAATAAAAACATATAAAAAATATGGGTTCATTAGTTCATACTTCATAGTGAGTGTCAAGTGAGTAGCATATATAGTGACAATATATTACTCTAGAATAAAAATAAAATCACATATTTTAGGTGTTTATGCCGAATATACAAGACATGCGAATGAGGCTAATTAATACATGGATTATTGGGTTAGTAATGGGTAAAAAATCTTAACCCATATAAAATCTGTCCATCACCCACATCTGCACCACCCACCAACAAATTTAGGCTGTGTTTGGCACTAGATGGAGATTATAGGGATTATGGGGATTTCAGTAGATGTTAGGAGATGGAGATTATTTTGGTAGATTAATGGGATTGTGGGGATTGAGATTATGGAGGTCGGAAATCTCGTAAAAGGTGTTTGGTTAGTATGAGATTGTGGTGTATTATAAAGTAACAAAAGGTTGGAATTGCCCCTAAAAAAACCCTCATACCCCTCCTCCTTCCTCCCAAACCCACACTGCGAATAATCAGAGTTCACATTCGTCGGCTCCCACACGACACCCCGACGGCTTGAGAACGTCCTCACCGAGGAACAAGGCCAAACCGAAAGGGACGAGGATTGAACCCAGGGCCGGAACCCGAGTTGATTTGGGTGCTACACGAGAGAAGTCGGGAAAAGAGGGCACTCCGACAAGAAACCCACGAAGACAGAGGGGAACCCTAAATTAATTTGACAAAATCGGGATGAAGAAGGCTCACCCCAAAAGTGAACTCGAAACAGTAGGAGGGAGGGGGCCGAGCAGAGCCGGAGATGGCGACCACTGGATAACACAACAGTTGGTCGAACAGATACAGAGAGAGGCGAAACAAGGTCGAGGCCAGCGAGAACCTCACCGGAAGAGAGACCAAATCACGAGGCCAGAGGCGTCGGATTGGTAAGCGATGACAAATAGATGCCAGATCGGAGACGACCGAAGCCAGATTGAGGCGGCCGAGGCCGAGGTGAGGTGGCCGGAGCCTTGGTGGCGGTGGTGGCGGTGGTGGCGAAGTGCCGATATCTCAGGCGCGGAGGCTCTCCTCTCTCTCTCTGCTTGCTCTCTCCCAGTCCCAGATCTGAAATGGAATCGTAGAGGAGAAGAGGGCAAAATTGGATCTCATATACCGAAATCCCCCCACAATCTGCACAATCTTGGGGTCCCAAGATTGTGAAAGAATGAATCTCCCAAAAACCCCATAATCCCCAATCCAGATTTTGCACAATCCCCCCGCCGAACACCATCGCAACCCCTCCAATCTAATTTGTATTTCAGAGAAATCTCCCAAAACCCTCCCACAATCCCCTACAAAACACACGCTTAGTTCAGCTTTTTACTTGCAAATTTATTGTGGATTTAATGGACTGATTGAATATTCACGAGTTATTTTTTGGTTTTTTCGTTCTCGGTTAGAGCTTTTATCTTTCCGTGATTATTCGTTTTAGTAATTTTCTAGCGTTTTCTTATTCCTTTTTTCACGTTGCTATCTTCTGCCTATTGGTGTAAGTTAAAAAAAGTACTATAAATAGGCAGAAAAAAAATAAATGTCCATCGTCCAAGATCTACTAGTTAGTTAAATGTCCACCGGTCTCCTCTAAACCGTAGCCCGCTTTTCTAATCAGCACATATTTTATAATCCAGCGAGCATGATATCTTTTGCGGCCCCAATGAAATCTTTCAAAATTTCCAGCATCACATGCAAATGCTATATGGTCTAAGCTCCAAATCTCATAACGTTTAAATAACAAAACCTTCTCGATAATCAAAAGCTTAGCCATGACTAACTTTTTTAGAGATTCTTTAGGTTCAGCTTAAAAAATCTTAAGTATATATCTGCATAAGAGACCTTGTCCTTGCAAAAAAAAAAACATTAAAAAATAACTTTTGATCTCATTCACATCTCAACACGCCCCCGCAAGTCCAACTAGGAATTGACCATCTAGTTGAGACTTGGACAACTGGGTAAACCCAGCACCAGGATCGACACGGGCCGTTAGGTTAACCGCTCTGATACCATATCAAAGTCCGACTCGGACCGATGACTGGAGGCCGTGTGCACGGGCGCACATGCGCTAGTAGCCTAGCACACAAGCCGAGTGAGGTTCCATTCTAAAACCAATTGACAATAGAAGGAGTAGCACACCGACTCATATATTAGGGCTTGATATGTTCAACTTTCCGATGTGAGATACTTTTGGTCTCATTCACATCTCAACAAAATGTAACAACCTTAAGATAATTAGAAGAATCATATTCAATAACTGGAAGACCAGTTATGACATGAAACTCAAGTAAAGAAACTAGCCCATCAACTCTAAACCACATTTCCATCTCTTTATTTGTTACAATTTCATGCAATAACATCTGATGTACTAATTGAAAATTAAAACACGATTTTGACACTTGAAGAAAGACAATTATTCTTAAGCGGCTGAATAACAGAATCTGTCAACCCTCACTTGATGGTTTCACATACTTCAGAGACGTATCAATCTGATTCGTTTATATTAAATGCATATAATATAACACCTATGTTTGATACATATACAACCTCCACGCAATAAAGAATCTTCAGCCGTAGTGTCAACAGAGGTAATCATTCGTTGTTATCCATGTGAGTGATCCCAATTGGATTGGATGATTGGTGATAACCACAAGCCTCTCAGCATCCGGTCTTCAAACCCTAACTAACTAATATTCCCAAACAATTCCCAAATCCCTCTCAAACAAAAAAGTCTTCATTTTTTTTAAAATCTAATTTTGACTTGGTTCTATTTAAAATATATAGACCGCGTGAAATTGTTGAACCAAGCTCTTTTAGTAAGGGAAAAAAGATCATTCGTCTTTGTGACACCTTAAATACGCGAGTTTTTATATATTAAATAGGAAAAACTAATTAAAATACCTCACCTTTGGGATATGGTAAAAATATATCATCAACTTTCAAATTTAATAAAATTATCTCGGCTTTGAGGGTGGTGGTAATATATTACCCTGTGTTTTCTCACGGGTAAAAAATGCTGACAAGATAACTTACGTGAATTTTTTTTGACAAGACAACATACGTGAAAGTTTTTTTTTTTACAAATTAGCATTAAATAGGGTTTTCTTGATCGGATTCCTAAGGAAAAAAATAAAACGATAACAAATTAAACCCGAAAAAACGAAATTGATTCAACCAAGCAACAAATCTGGTCAAAATTGCCTCAAATTAACACAACACGACTATTCCTAGCACCAAACCGACAACAAAACTAAACCACCACCAACAACAACGAAGAGGGGAAAAAAACTTACCCACCCAAATATGTAAACAAATCAAAGGGGAAGAAGATGTGAGAGAGACAACCCAAGATAGTCGACCACGAGGAAGGAAGACTGACATTGAAGAGGAACCATGAGCTACCTGAAAGACCTGGAAGACAGTTCAAGAGGCGACCACGGTCCACAAAAGAAGATATGAGGGAGGAAAAGACGTTGAGTATGAACCCGATCCAACTCTTTATTTTTTTTTCCTAAGGACACTGTTCAAGAAAACTCTTGTAAAAAATCCACATAGGCTGCCTTGTCAGCATTTTTGACTCGTGAAAAAACTTGTGGTAATATATTACCACTACCCTCAAAGGTCGAGATATTTTTATTACATTGAAAGTTGAGGATATATTTTTACCATACCCCCAAAAGTGGGGGTATTTTAATAGTTTTCCCTATTAAATACTAGCCAGTATACTTCACATGTGTTGGACAATATAATTTTAAAATTCAAATAATAATTCGATTATTATAAAAACATTAATAAATTACTCTAAATTTTTTATTTATCTAATAAAATAAATAAATTCAATTATTTATAATTATGATTATTTTTAATGAAGACGGTATCAACTATAAATATGATTCTATTGTATAAAATTAGATTATATGAAATCCATTTTAAAAAATAAAAGTAATTAGGGAATGTGGCTTTAAAGATTAGATGCTTGCACAGTTGCACCAAATAAATCATGTTAGATAAAAAAAGATGCCAACAAATACATTAATACATTTAATAATTATTTTAATATATAGTGAGGGTGTGTTTAGATTCCACAATATATTATTTATAATATAATTATTGTATAGGAAAAATTTGGTAAAAAAATTCATCTAGGATATCTAATTAAGTAAATGTCCATATTGAAATGGTAATTAAGTAAATGTCCATATATTTTATTTAATCCCTAAACTAACCTTATTATAATTTAATCCCCTCCCTTTCCCTTTCAGCCCTAACATATTCAATTGATCGATGAGCGACGCCGATGGAGATACGGTTGAAGGTGAGGAGGAGGAAGAGAGCGACGCCGACAGGGGAGATGGCCGGATGAAGACCTACGTCGATGAAGAAGATCAGATCGAGATGGTTGGAGTGGCTTCAAGGCTGGATCTGCATTATCAGTGGTGCTTCCATGGCAACATTGTCCTTGCCGTCCTTGCCGATGAATCTCCTCTTCACAGCTCTGAAATTCAACCAAACACGAGCCTGCTCGATCCCGGACGAGGAGTAGACAAAGCGTTGAAGCATGAGAGGAGGAGGAACGGTGAGCATCAAAAGACCTAGAATCGCTTCTCCCTGTTCATCGCTGCTCGCTTTTGTTCGTTGTTGCCCGCGCTTGTTCGTTGGTCGTCCTGCTGCTCACACCTATTCATCTGATGTTGTAATTGATCAGATCTGGTAGGTACTGTTGATTTTTTGTTCAATTGATTTTTTGTTTCTACTGCTATAGGCTAATTGATTGATTATAACTTTTTCTTTTGCTTTTCTTTTGTAGGGAAAGTTCATGCCGAAGGTGGTGCCACTTTATGTCCTTGTGGAGCCAAGCCAAATAGAAGATTGTTGTTAATTAAACGGTAGAATTCCCTTGCTGAATTGTGTTCTTCGTTGGCTATGTATCACGTTTCGAAGTTGTTTTTGTTGCCAATAGCTACTTTCTTGTTTAAATTGGAACCACCAGATCATACACATTTTTGTTAGATTACTCATAGAGGTGTGTGTTAAGTGTTAACTTGATGCAACCCTTTTACATGATGGATTGTTGAGTGATTGATGATGGGGTTTATGTAGCTAATTAAAGCCTACGGAATCTTCAATGACAACTTGAATCTAGATAAGTTTTTGTTGAGTGATTGAGGATGGGGTTTATGTAGCTAATTAAAGCCTACAGAATCTTCAATGACAACTTGAATCTAGATAAGTTTTTGTTGAATGATTGAGGATGAAGTTTCAGTTTGGTGACAATATTATGTCATCGGTGACAATAAATTACAGTTTGCTTAATTTTAACCACTATAGGGTATAATGTTTTGTCATTGGTGACAATAGATTACTGTTTGCTTAGTTTTAGTTACTCTAGGGTATAATGTTTTGTCATTGGTGACAATAGATTACTATCTTGGTGATATTTAGTATCGTGATGATAGTTTTTTTTGTGATTACATGGTCTTGGTGACAAATATTTGTTAACAATAGGTTGATGCCACTATTTTATTGTTGGTGACAACAGATTTCTAAAGTACGTTGGTGACAATAGGGGGTGGTGATAATGTTATCTATTTAGGGATAATAGATTGGTCGGTGACAATGTTTTTTAGTTGGTGACAATTGGTTTGTGACAATGTTTGGTGACATTGTTTACTTGTTGGTTAAAATAATTTGATGACAGTATTTCGTAGTTGTTGACAATAGGTTGGTGACAATATTTTGTAGTTTGTGATAGTATGTAGTTAGTAAAAATTGGTGGTGACAATATTTTATAGTAGGTGACAAAAAGATGGTGACAATATTCTGTAGTTGATGAAAATGTTCTGTAATTGATGACAATAGGTTGGTGACAATGTTCAGTAATACCATAAAAAAATTACGTTAAATGCCACTAGAAAAAAATAAAATGTCACAAAAAAAGTCAACTGTTACCAAAATAATTATCATAAATAACTGTCATCGGAAAAATATACATAATTGTCACCAAATGCAGACATTTACCAAAATAGTCAAGGGTTTGTGTGTTCCTATCTACTTCAAATGGATCATCCAGTTTAGTGTTCTTCTTGATGAATCCAATTCGTTCTTACTTTATATGTTGTTCATTTTCAAAGGTTTATCATTGGTTGTTTGTTTTGGTGACAATTTCTTGTTTGGTGACAATTAGTATATAGCTTGATTATACATCATCAATTTAAATGAGACTATAAGGGGTTTGCTTCATTGTTTGGTGACAAATGGAATTTATATTTATATTTTGTTTTTGTTTTTTAGATTGGTGACAATTGATAGAGCTATATATTCTGTTTTGATAACAAATGAAATTTATGTTGTTTTTTTAGATTTGTGACAATTGGTAGAGTTATATATTCTGTTTTGGTGACAAATGGAATTTATGTTGTTATTTTGTTGTTTTTTTTAAATTGATGACAATTGGTAGAGTTATATATTCTCTTTTGGTGACAAATGAAATTTATATCTCATTTAGCTATAATGTAATTTTCATTACCCTTCTATTCAATTGAAATTAATGGAAGTTGTGGTATGTATACCATCAAATATATCGAGGGTCTTGCATTTCATGGTGGTATTGAAGCTATTTCAGACAAGTATATGGATGCGTATAGAGAGAGAGGATGGATATAGAGGGTCTTGCTATTTTGGATGTTAAGTATGAATGTCTCAACTGTTCCTCTTTGTTTTGATATTTTTGCAAGTTGATGTAGTCTGACAATTAAGTATTACAAAGTTAAACTTTACATCAAATTTCATCTACTTAAGGTTATTATTGTAACAAAAATGCGTTAATATTAAATGACAAATGTGATGCCATTATAGTATTTAGAGCTAGCAAGTCGGTCGTTCGGGTCGGGTTTGCTCGGGTCGAGTCAATTCGGGTCAAATTTATGGTCGGGTGTTGGTCGGGTCGGGTATTGGTCGGGTCGGGTTCGGTCATAATGAATTTTAGATTGGTCGGGTTTCGGGTTAAGTCGGGTCATGCCCATTCGGGTTCGGGTCAAAGCGGGTCGGTCTCGTTCGGGTTTCGGGTCAAGAGGCGGGTCGGTCTCATTTGAGTTTCGAATCAAAGTGGGTATAGCGGTATAGCTGGTTTGAGTTTTCGGTCGAATGACCGAATCATATTCGACCCGTTTGGATAATTAGGTTTGAATCATATTCGACCCGTTTGGATAATTAGGTTGATTTTGACTCGGTTGAATACTTAAATATGTAATTTACTTAAAATAAATGATTTTGACTCGGTTGAATACTTGAATATGTAATTTTGACTCGGTTGAATACGCTCATTGTTATTGACTCATCGGTTGTCGACCGATTTTAAAAAAAGTCATAATCGGAAATTCGATATTCGGCAACATTGTCATTTTTTAAACATTTAAACCAATTGATCGGTGCTATAATTAAATCAAATTAATTGTACATTTAGGTTTTAACCTTATTTTAACTAGCAAGTTGCAAATGGGCTTATTTGTGGTTTGACTATATCATTGGCTCATATCATTTTCAATGTCCATTTCATTTTTAGCTTTTGGCCCATTAGTTTTTTTTTTCGATTATTATTATTATTTTTTAACAAATCTAGATATAAATAATTAATTCTATCAAAAGTTGTTTGAAGGATATGCTGTTGGGTTGCATGCTATATCATATGCAACGATTAATGAACTTTTAGCATATCTGACTCGTAGTATGTATCGATGTTTTGATGTATGACGGTTGACTTACTTGACTCGTTGACTTATCTTCTTATCTATTGATTTTACTTGAGTTCTTATTCATATGATAACAATTGACAAAAATAATTGGTGTTTTATATGTTAAAGTATAATTATAAACTTGTGTTAAAATAAAAAAAAACATTTAACATTCAAGTATTAAAATGTTGATGTTAAATAATCATTTCAATTCGGGTCAGGTCAGGTCGAGTTGAGAGTCGGGTCGGGTTCAAACTCGGGTCGGGTTCAGAGTCGGGTCGGGTTTGTTTCGAGTCGGGTCGGGTTCGGTCTCGGGTTCGGGTTATGAATGACTCAAGATTTTCGGGTTTCGGTCGGGTTCGGGTTCGGGTGAGTCGGGTCGGGTTTTCGGCTCGGGTCAGATTTTGCCAGCTCTAATAGTATTGTACATCGAATTATTCGTTTGCTCAAGTTTAGCCCCTTTAGGGTCTATGCTCCCCTAGTTTTAGGGTTTCAGTTTCGTAAAAAAAATGCGTTAATATTAGATGAAAAATGTGATAAGTACATTAGCATTGTAAACATTTTAGTTTGATAAAAGTGCTCTGTAGTTGGTGACAATTGGTTATTGACACTGTTTTGTCGTTGGTGACAATTAATTTCTAAAAATAGGTGGTTGACACTAGATTGGTGACAAAGTTTTGTAATTAGTGACAGTAGATTATTGACCAAAGCTTGATGAAAATAGGTTGGTTACACTGTTTTATTGTTGGCGTCAATAGATTACTGAAAAGAGGTAGGTGACAATGTTTTTTTATAAGTTGGTGACAATACGGTTGATTAAACAATATGAAAACAGTGTTCTGTAGTTTGTGACAATGTCTTGGTGATGTATAATGTTATGGTGATAATTTTTTTAAGGTTACAATATCATGGTGACAATATATTGTCATCAACCTCGTCACTAATAGTTTTCACCAACAATTGTCATCGGGAAAATCATCTATTAGCAGAAAAACCCAATTTGTCACCGAAGAAAAGTGTTACTGGCAATTGTCACTAGAAGAAAATCAACTGTCATCCAAATTTTTTTGTCACCAACAATTATCACAAGAAAAAAAGAAAATCAGTTGTCACTAGAAAATATTTTCTCGTAACTACCACTGGAAAAAATAAAATGTCACAAAAAATCAATTGTCACCAAAATAATTGTCACAATTAACTGTCACCAGAAAAATATACTCAATTGTCACCAAAAAATTGTCACCAAATACAGGCGTTGACCGGAATGGTCAATGTTAAAATTAAAAATGGTTAAAGGGGGAAGAATGAAGGGTTAGAGATGGGGAATGAGGGGTATTTTTGGAAAAAATGGACATTTACTTAATTATGTAAAAAAGTGGACATTTACTTAATTTTGACACGAAAATTGGATATTCACCAAATTTAACCTATTGTATATTACCTCGGTTTATGTGATTATTTGGTAAATCACTATTTTATCTCGTTTTTTTTTTCTGTAAATTTCGCGAGTTACCCTTACCCATGAGGTATTGCAATTTTCGCGAGGTATATAACTCTTTTACATATTTCGCGTGGTACCCCTGAGTTTTTGAAATATTTCGCGTCGTGCCCCTCCCGTTAAATATTAAAGAAAAACGTTACACTTCCGTTAAATAAATGAAAAGGTAAATACAGTAAAAGAAAAAGAAAGGGCAAAACGCTTTCTCTTACCTCTTGCATCTTTCTCTCTGAAACCCGATATGAGCGAACAGACATCAATGAAGGACGGAGTGGAAGACAAACCCAACGTCGGATAGTATCTTGGTGCTTGATGGTGGCCGAATCAAGGACGGTTCCTATCACTCGATGTTGGCAGTCGGGAGGAGACCCTCGTGGTTGTGACCACTAATCAGGTAAAGCTTTGATTTCTAGGGTTTTAAAATTAGGGAAATTTGGTTTCAAATGTTAGAATTGAAATTGGGGGTTTTCATCGGTTGTTTAAGATTCTAGGGTTTAAAATTAGGGTGTTTGATTATTAACCTATGAGGCTTTGACTATATTGTATATTGAAGATGAGTAGATGACCATCACACATTACCGCACTGCAAGTTCTCATATCTTGTTGATGACAGTACTTGTTCCATGAGTATTGGGTTTGGGTAATTTATAAAAAAAACACACTTCAATGAATCCACTTAAAAAATTTGAGTGAATTTGGCTAAAAGATTTCACTAAGGGGATTAATTTATTAGTTGTTACTTTGAGATTTGAAATTTTGAGTTGTTACATTTGAGTGAATTTCTCATGAGATTTAAAATTTAGAGATTAATAACAATAAGCATTTAGTCAGTTTTTTAGTGTGCATGTATATGGAATTCATTAAGTTGAAGAGAAAGCAGCATGTTGTTGATTTCCATAGCAGGAAGCTGCCTTCTTTTTCTGAATCCATTTTCTATGTCTCTTCTGGAGTCTCTAAACCTCATTCTTGATTTCTTTTAATTTCTTCAATTTTTTACTGCATTGATCTCGTGAATTTTGGAGGTTGTGTTGGGAGGGAAGTGGTTGATTGGGGGTTTCATGTTTCACCTATTGATACTGTATGATTTCGATCACTAAAACACTTAATAAACTCTAGAGTCTTACCTGTCTTCATTCATAGAACATCTTTTAGGAGTGATGACCAATGTGAAGGCACTCCAACAGATGGAGACAGTAGCTTAGTATAACCAATGAAGCTTCAATGCGTTGATTGCAAAATAAATCAAGTCTTTGTATATACATCAAATGAGGTGGCATAAATTTACCTTGAAGCTTATTTTGAAGCCTATTAGCTCAAATGGTAGAGCATGTGCTTATGCGCAAGACGTGGGTTCGACTCCCACATAGGCTAATACAAAGATATGATGTGTAGGTGTTTTGCTAATCGTATATTTTCAGTATATAATTAGTCAACAAACAACCCCATATGATTTAAAGTAATTTAAGCTTCATTTTGAACATTCAATTAAGTTGAGATTAGCCTATGCGGGATTTGAACCCGCATCTTTGTGTATGTGCACAATGCTCTACCATTTGAGTTAATAGGCTTAAAATTCGATAGTCAATCCTTAGATTTGATTGAGGTTAACTGTCATTTTGAAATTTTGGCATATAAGAATAAGCCAACAAGGCCTAATTTTTTAAGCCTTGGTTTTGGATGTCAAATTGTCAATGTAAAGCTCATCTTAATTTCAATTACATTGAAATGGTTTCCAATCTACAGATCAATGCAACGACTTCAAAATGGAAAGATACTGTCTTGAACTGAATGGAAAGATATTGTCAAGTAAGTTACATACCTTATACCCTCTCTTCATGTCCCTTGAATCTTCTTGGTACTTCTTCAACCCATGCTTCCTGATTATTTTCTTGGTAAATTGCTACGGAAAGGACAAAGGTACAAATCAGCACTCTAGTGTGTGCCCTTGTCACAACACACTAATTTCACTCAGCATATGGAAATGAAAAAGGCAAATGACGAGGAAGGAGAAGATCCAGAAAATAAACAAAGTTGTAGAAACCTGGAATAGCCAGCAAGTATATGAGAAAGTCTCAAACAAGAAGTAAACACGACGACATTGTTTCTAACTGGATTAAATATACAGTCAAGTCAGGTCTTTGTTCTGGTTAAGGTTAATGGCTTTAGCAAAAGGTTATTGCACAACGAAACTAACATTATAGGGAAATTGTCACGGTATAAGGAAAATGCTAACGCAACAAATAACACGGTCACCTCTTCAAACCACCGACGGAACAGTAATAACACTCAACATACAAAAATGTAGAAATAACACATAGCAGCGGGCAAGCACATGGATTCAATGTTTTAAAATCGAAAGATACCATCAACTCATCAAGTCCATTTATGGTTCTAGCCAAGGTTGTGAAGTCCACCTATTACATTTTCCTTTTTGACCTCAAACACCTTCATACGAGCATAAACTTAAAAGTAACATCAACCAAGTTCATATATGGAAGATAGGTGAATTAATCCTTGTGATATATGCCAAATGGCTCAAATTACTCTATTCTCAAAACAGTGACACAATTAAAGATGAAGCAAATAATCAAGCATTATACCTCCTGGTTCTTCAAAATGCTACATTTATAATGTTAAAAGAAATTACATATTCGAACAAATAACATCCCTCTAAGATTAACAATAACCAGAAAGCGAATATTTTCTGTGTATCCTATTTCCAATGCGATCGATCAAATCTCCAACTTTTCAACCTTACCGCTTCAATGCATTCTCAATTTCTAACACAAAATCAGAGAGATCGATCGGGAAATCAACCGTAGACTAACCAAATGAAGGCATCCCTAACTCAGAGGATCGCAATTTCGAACTCGAAGGATCGCAATCAAGCTGTGCAATCAATAAACAAAAAGACCTAATTAAAGAAGCACAATCACAGAGAATAAAACAGTGGGAAGGGCGGAAGATTTCAAAACCTTGGAAAAATCTTGGTCGCTGTAGCCTGTAGCGTTGGATGATGATGACACAGAGAAATGGGAGATTTCCCCATCTTCAATTCGATTTCCCAAAACCTTGGAAAAATCTTGTCCGCTGTAGCCTGTAGCCTGTAGCGCTGGCGAAGACGACGTCTCTCCCGGTGGAGACGGCGGATCCGAGCACAGGGGCAGGAGGGTTGTTCTCCGGCGTGGCCTTCTTCTTCGCGTTCTTGCTCTCTCCTATGTTCTCCGGCCTTTCTTTCTTTCTTTCTTTCTTTTTTAATTGCAAACTAACGGAGGGCTGTTAAAATTAACCGGAAAGGGCACGAGACAAAACAATTGAAAACCACAGGGCACCACGCGAAATATGTAAAAGAGTTCTATACCTCGTGAAAATTGCAATACCTCAGGAGTACCTCGCGAAATTTCCGTTTTTTTTTTTTTGAGATTTTTAGTCGTGCAAACGCTTACTTAAATCGAAACAAAATAATTGTATTGTAGTTTATGCATTGTAAAATCCAAAAACACCATGAATTAAGTTGGATTGATAATTCCTTGTCTCTATAATGAACTTGAAAAACACCCTGAAGTAAAATAATTGTATTATAATTCACGCCGCAAAGAAAATTTTGAATGATTTTTCTATCCTTGGGGCATTTATATATATATATATAGGGGCTCTTTCCGGTGAGGACACCCCTTACTATGAAACGGAAGGACAATTGTAGGCCTTTAGATGAGAAATGATGGATGGTTGAGAAAAAAGCTATAAAGAATTATTTTTTAAAAACAAAAACAAAACTAACCAACTAACTGCCTCCTTCACCCTTATTTTTTTTAAAAAGGCGGATGTATCATGTATAGGATGTATCATGTATGCCCCATTTCATATTTCCTCACATTTCGTAATTCTTCACATGCATCTATCCAACTAATTAAATATCTTCATAATTACGTATTAAATTTTTTTTTTGCTGTTATTAGTTTTTAAAGAAACAAGTATTGAAGTTTAATGGGTTAAATATTCATATTTTGTATTCTAAATATTCACATTTAATGACTTAAATATTCATATTGAACGGAAAATTCATTATTAGAAGTGAATATCTACAATATAAAATTGGAATATTTAACTCATTAAAAGTGAAAGTTTATTTTTAAAAAGAAATAACAAAATAGTGACTTTGATATATAATTATGAATATATTTAATTTTATAACTAGTATTTTAAATCTGAATAATGAAGTTAATAAATATGAATAATAGCTAGTAGAGTTAATCATTCGCTTCCTCATGTACAAAATATCAATGAATATGAATAAATAATTATATAAATTTGAATAGTTAAGTTGTTAAATATGAATAAATTTTGATAAAGTAATAATCTATAATATAATGTCTAATACATATGAATAATTATTTGAATTCAAAAAACCAACTAACAACTAATAGTATACACTTTGAACAATTGCTTTTGCTCTCTTGAAAGACTTGAAACATTAACTGTGTTTTAGAAAATTGAAGAGGGGCGACAATTTTTCTATTTTCAAAATAAATGGCAGTTTTTTTTAATTTATTAGTATTTTTTCAGTTTTTTTCTCCACCATCCAATTTTTCTCATCCAATGGCCTATAATATTTCTCCCCTTGTTTCATGGTAAGAGTCATCCTCGTAATAAAGTTCTTCTCTCTCTCTCTCTCTCTATATATATATATGATAAGAGTACTAAATTGTAGGGGTGGGCACAAATCCCGCAAATCCCGGACCCGTTCCGCAAAAAGTATGCGGGACGGGACGCGGGACAACCCGGTGGGATCCCGCAAATCCCGTCCCGCAAAAAGCTTCGGGCTTGTACAACTTGGAACGTATTGTCACTGCGTTTGGGCCTGGATTTGGAGATTGGCAATGGCGGCTTGCCACCTTCCCCTTTCATTTTGGTGGGCTCGGAGTATATGCTGATGGGGATGTCCTACATTATGTTTTTCTGGCGTCTCGTTTGCAGTCAGCGGAGTTGCAGGCTAAACTCCTACGCCCTTCTGGTATTATTGCTACTGGTCCTACTTTTGATGATGCTTGTCGTGCTTTTAATGAGATTACTGGTTCTGATCTTATGCGCGATCCTAGTGAAATCGCTGCCCCCAAACTTATGAAGAAATTGGCAGATATATATTTCGCAAAGGTTGCTGCTACATCGGACTCTGTTTTCTCTTTGACTCCGCGACAGGTGGCATTGTGGAAGTCTCAGCAAGGTGTACACTCCTCCGATTGGTTGCGTGCAGTTCCTATTTCTGGGCTAGGGCAGACTATGAATGGAAGAACCTATCGTAGTGTGCTTAGTTATCGACTGGGTGTTCCATTGTTCATGGTGTCTAGGCCCTGTCCGGCTTGTTCTCGGGTCTTTGATGGTGATGTCTATGGAGATCATGCTGTGTCCTGTGCTGGTACCGTGGGTATTAAACATCGACATAACCTTGTGCGCGACACCTTATTAGATATTTGTTATAGGGCTGGAATTTCTGCCGGTAAGGAGGTTGATATCGGTTTGGTGGATGGGCACGATAGGCCTCTTCGTCCGGCAGATTTGCTTTTTTATTCATGGGACAGAGGGCGTGATGTTTGTGTTGATCTGACGGGATCCTCCCCCTTGACCCAGGCAGGGGTTTATGACTTTGTCCCTGGTCGTGTTGTTGTTGCTGCTGCTCAACGTAAGCGTGTCAAGTATCATGATTTGTGCACGACAACGGGTTATGGTTTTCTACCCTTCTCTTTCTCTTCGTTGGGAGAGCTGGATACGGATGCTGTTGCCTTGCTGAAGCGGATTCAGAAATTCTCAGTATCTCAGGATGTCGGGGCTCGTGCTGCAGCTTATATTTTTACTAGACTTAGCTTCGTTATCGCTAAAGGAGTGGGTGCCCAGATAGTATCTCGGCTACCCACTAATTTCTTGTAAATAGTAGTTGGTTAATAATAATAATAAAAAAAAAATAAAAAAATAAAAATAATAATAATAATAATAAAAAAAATAATAATAATACTATATATATAATATTAGGATATAGAGTATAATACTATATAATATATCTATATATATAGTAGCAGTGTGTATATAATTACATACGTACACTGTAATATATAATAATAATTATTCATTTAAAAAAAAAATTACTATATATGTAATACATATGTATTTATTCATTTTAATATATACTATAGTATTAATTATTCATTTTAAAAAACAGTAGCTATACATGTAATATAAATTGTTCATTTAAAAAAATTAAAACAGTAACTATATATGTATTCATATTATATATATATATATATATTAAAATTGATTATATGTATATATTTATAGCTATATATATAAAAACAGTATGTATGTATAGGTGTATAATTTTAATAAAAACAGTGTGTAGTTTGCGGGTACCCAAGGGCTACCCGCACCCGCATTCGCAGACGGGTTTGGACATGACTTCCAACCCGTTAAGCGTGCTTAGTTCGGCCCGTGCCCGCAACAACGGGACAAAATCTCTGGCAAAGCCCTGTCCAAGCTCGGCATGCGCCCGCGTTTGCCCAGGTTTATGTAAGGCCATATATATACACACTGCATCGGTGTTTATATACATGTACATACGTATATATGTGTACACATATATGAGAACCCGCAAAATATAAAAAATTATACATATATATATTTATTACGCCTTTGAGAATCTCAATATATATATGAAAATTTTGAGTTTTTTTTATAATTTTTTTTATTTGAGGGACAAGGCCCGTCCCGTCCCGGTCCCGGTCCTGTCCCGCAAAAATTACGTGGGACGACCTCCGTCCCGTCCCGGTCCCGTCCCGTCCCGTCCCGCGCCCACCCCTACTAAATTGGAAATATGCTTCAAATTTAAATTAGTTTAGCTTTTCTTTTAATTAGATTCTTAGGGTCGATTATTTTTTTAGTAGGGAATTTTTCTCTATTTAGGATCTTATCCTATGCCACTGGAGCACAAGATAGAAAGACCGAATTTCGAATTATGCTTATATAGGAATTAACTCAATAATTCACTTACATTGACAATGATAGAATGTTCATAGTTAGTAGCTATTTTGGAAAAGTAGTAAATTATTATATTGATCTAATGATCTTGTAAAAAAAAAAATAGCTAAAAATTTGTTAAAAAATAGATCAATAATAAAAAAAAAGAATAATATGAAAAGTTGGAGTGAATAGAGTATATTGAAAATCAAAGAGACAAATATTTTGACGGTTAGCCCTTCGACTGTCTCTCTTCTGGTCTTCTTGCTGAGATATTTTGTTTTCGAGTTTCTTTGTTGTTTTATGCTTTTTATGGTTGTATCATGACAGTTAGCCCTTCGACTGTCTCTCTTCTGGTCTTCTTGCTGAGATCTTTTGTTTTCGAGTTTCTTTGTTGTTTTATGCTTTTTATGGTTGTATCATGACAGTTAGCCCTTCGACTGTCTCTCTTCTAGTCTTCTTGCTGAGATCTTTTATTTTCGAATTTCTTTGTTGTTTTATGCTTTTTATTGCTGTATCATAACGGTTAGCCCGTCTGTTGTTTTTCGATTTCTTATTATCCAAGACTTTAATTGAAGTCTTGGGACTTCGAATTATTTCCTGTTCAAAAATAAAATAAAATAAAATATTTTGACAAAAAATGTGGAGTATTGCGTTTGACCGACGCTTCATTTATATTCCAAAATGCGAGGAATATGTAACTCACTTTATTTTGGTCGGAGGAATATGTAACTAAATTCCCACTCTGTCTATATACCATTTTTTTAAGAAGCCCGTGTCTATAATCTATATACCTGCAAGGATGCAACGTACCGCGCACCCTAACTAACCTAAACCATCTATTCTAAACTCCTAACAATCCCTCCCGCCAAATCTCCAGGGTGCGCGGTAGTCTATCTTTGCGAACGAGAATTCGAAGTTCTAAATCAGTCTCTAAACACTCGTTGTCAGCCAACTATTCAGGTAAAAATTGTAATATTTCGCTTCTCTATTTTTTTTTTAAAAAAAGAAAATTATGGGAGATTACATTATGTCTGCAGTAATCCGATCCACTCTAGTGCATACTTAATAAAAACTTTAGTGTTTATGATGTGATTTGTTAGGGGTGGGTGTGGGACGGAACTGGACGAAGATCGTCTTGCGCTCCGTTCCGTTTAATAGTTGTGGGAGAGGATTTGTTTTTTTGTTTTTTTTTAAATCCTGCACGGGTCTTATATCCCCGCGGGACATGACGGAACGGAGATGGGACAAATCTTCTCCCTCAAATAAAAAAGATTATAAAAAATAAAAAATTCTTATATATTTTGTAATTTTCAAAGATATGACACATATGATAGATCTATAATGAGAAGGGATAGAAAGAGGAAAGGGAGGAGAGAAACTCTTTTTGGAGAACCCCTTTTCCATTCAAAATAGTGAGAGAACCAAACCCTAAAATCCCCTCCTGTGTAAATCACCATGAATCTATATCTATATAAACTCTTAATTTAGAAGAGTTTAGGATGATGTGTCAAACTTAGAGGAATTTTAGGAGTCTCGGCCAATCGTTATTTTTGTCATTTTTCTTTGATTTTCTTTTTCCTTAAATTCTCTTTTTTTCTTTAATTTTACTATCTATATCTATATAAACTCTTAATTTATAAGAGTTTAGGATGATGTGTCAAGCTTAGAGGAATTTTAGGAGTCTCGACCAATCATTATTTTTGCCATTTTTCTTTGATTTTCTTTAATTATATTTTTTTTTCTTCTTTTTCCTTTAATTCTATTTTTTCTTTAATTTTACTAACTATTGGGCTTAATTCAAAACATTGATCTTAGCCTAAATTATAATTTTAGTAGTTTTTTTTTCTCTAAAAAAAAATGGGATTAATTCAAAACATAAAATTAATAATAAGAAAATATAAAATTAATATTAGTAATCTACATCTATATCTATATATATATATATATATATATATATCTATATATATATATATATATATATATATATATATATATATATATATATATATATATATATATATATATACTACTTTAATCGTTTTCTCAATCCATGAGTTTAATTCAAAATATTTAATTATCTGAACTTTTACAATTATGTTATAATATTAATTTAATATATTAGTAAGATTTTATTTATAAAAAAACGCGCCATGGCGCGGGAATCATACTAGTTGGTTCTAAATCCGAAAATTGGGGTTTGAACCTTCAATCTCCTACCCGTAATTATAGATTAATGCCGGTTTCGTTGCCCAACCACCAGTACTTCCGCCGCCTGTGATCGCCCTCCGACTTTGATTCTGCTGTTCCTCTGGCGCCGGCGACGGTTGTGCTTGGCGTTAACCACCTTCATCGACCTTGGGCTTGCTGGTTCGCATATATTATATGCACACATGGTGATGATATATTAAGGGTACTGTTAACTTATTAATGTTATTTCGCATGCGTACAGAGATACACATATATTAATCTCAACTACAAGGATGATGGAATGTTGTCAACCAGCTGGAGTTGGGAACAATATAGGACATGGGCATAGTGCCCCTGCTCCTGCTCCCGCTCCCGCACCTGATGGAGGACATAGCCATAGTGCCCCCGCTCTTGGTAGAGGACATGGGCATAAGGCCCCTTCTGCTAGTACCTACCAACAACCACCTCCATATATATATATAAACACAGTTCCAACTTCAGCTCCAGCTTCCACTCCAACTCCAACTGCTCCTGCATCTGGTAATCATTCATATCTCTCTCTCTCTCTCTATATATATGGAAACAACAATGTTTTTTTTTTTTGAAGCAAGATAAGAATTCGGTTCTCCAGACAAGCCTAGAGAAACCGAGAGACCGAACAAGTCGATAGATGGACTAACTATCATATACAACCGAAAAAACATACATAAGCAAATGACTGAAGGAAATAACATAAAGAAATATCAGGAAGCAAATGACTGAAGTAAATAACTATCTTATCCCCTCAAGGACGATAACACGATCGTAATAGGCTGCACAAGGGCAAGCCAAAATAGAGACTGATAAGATGAGCCAAAGGCGAAAGAATAAAACAACAATCAAAAGGAAAACCAATCACAAGTTGGTGTAGTGGTTATGGGGCTACATCCCATGCCTCGAGGTTCGAAGTTCGAATCCCCGTGGAAACATGGAGACGCTTGTGAGTGGGAGGGTCAACCCCTTAAATGGGGCTACAGTAACCCGATCCAGATGTAGAGTGGGCAAAGCCCACTTGAACTGGAAAGGATCTAAAAAAAGGAAAAGACAAAGGCCAGCAAGATTGAAATTTGTATTTTTATTTTATTTTTTTTCCTTGGAAAAGAAAGAAGCGTATCACCATCCAAGGTGAAGGCTGGCAACTATGAGGAGAGGAGCTGTGACGGAAGGTCGGTGAGGGTTGCTGGATGGCGGAGCCGAAGGAGGCGGGAGCGGAGCAGCAACGCGAGGGCAGAACTGCGGAGGCCGAGACCGAGGAGGCCGAAGGTTGCAGGCAAGGGCGAGGACCGCCGGGGAAGCTGATGGGCGAGGCGGCGGAAGGTCGGTGGCGGTGGCCGAAAGTGACCGGAAGCCTAGGAGGAGGAGGGTCGTATGTAGACAGAGGTGGGACGAGTGCGGTGAAGAGTCAAGAGCCGACGGTGAGGCGGTGAGAAGGTGAGGGAGGCCATGGTGATGACGGCGGCGGAAAACCCGAACTCTCATAAAAGAGAGCTTTTTAGGGTTTTACCCGGCCTTCATTATATATGCTCCTTATTATGGAAACAATGTTGAGTAAAATATAAGGTATAAAAGAAAAGTATATATGTTTTCTATTATTCCACGAAAGAAATTCGACTGTCAAGGCTATAGGAGTTGACGGTCCGAACAAGCCATTAGATAGATTAACCATCATATACAACTAGAAGTAAATGTCATAAAGGAAAATACACGAAGTAAATGATGTAAAAGAAAATGAGATACTGCGCAACAAGTTGCGGAGTTTAATAGTGTTGCGGAGTTTAGCGGTGTATCCAGTAAAAATTATTGGTGTATTTAGTACATTTAATTAGTAGGAAATAATTTCCTGGTAAAGAGGTTCAAGTGGACAGATATGATTGGAATTTTTCTATATGCTGCCACTATTTTTTTTTTTTTTTTATTAGGTAATAATTCGAGCTCAGACAAGCCTAATGCTCGAGAGGCCGATGAATCGGCATACGGAGAAGCCGTCAAAATACAACAAACTAAAACACACAAATAAGTACAGATGAAAGAAAAACCCAAAAAACCCGAAGAAGTCGTCCGTCAGCAGAGGAGTCGAGGGAGATCCAGGGCGAGCCACGAATGCCGGGAACACGGGAGAGTCGACGACTCACACGGCGTCTCGACGCCGAGAAGGCGGAGAACAGTAACCCACCATCGGAAAGGGCGAACCTGGGGAAGTGCGGATCACCGACGTTGCCCCCACCTAGATGAGGGATCTTCGAAGACCACGAACACATCCACGATCCTCTCGATCATACAGGAAGCCCGATACTGCAACCCAACTCGGAACTAAACGCCACCACGCCAAAGCAACGACTCGATGCCAAAAGGAGGAACAAAAACGGGCCAAAGAGGAAGATCGAACATCCAACAAAATAAGTGTGTAGATCTCCCGAGAACACAGAGTGTCCGAGGAGAACAATTTATTACGATTATAATATGGTGTTCGAAGACCTTGCGGGATTTTTCAACCCTTTCGGAATTTTAGTCAAATTTGAGATTATTGAAAACCCTTTCGGGATTTGCACAATGACCCTTTCGGATCGAAACCCTCTCGGAAATATATATATATATATTTTTTCCTCTTCGGGCTGTACTTCGGGCCCAAGACAAAGCATTGGGCCCGAAGCACAAGAGAAAGGTTATTCTCGGGCTCAACCTTAGGGCCCAAGGAGAATACCCAAGGGCCCAAGGCCGAGGAAGCTGCACAGCGTAACAACACACCACACTGAGGCAAACTCCGACCCAAAGGGCCACCAGCGCCGGCGACCAACTCGGTGGAGCACCACCGGAAGCAGGCCGAGGATACCACCGACAGCCGACGAACACCAGGAGCAGAGATGGCTCAGCAAGGATGAGGCGAGGGTTTGCAAACAAACCCACGACATACGGCGCCGGCGAAGGGAAAAGACGACGCCGGCAAGGGTTAGACAAGGCTTGGGGAAGAAGACTAGGTATGCTAGGAGTGAAGGAGCGTCGTCTGCTAAGCTGCTACGCAATCCGATCGAGACCAAACGCTCCGAGGTACCCAAATCAACAGGAAGCTTCGAAGGCCAAGACCCCCAAACCCCAAATTGACAGCAGATGTAGATAAAACGGAAGATGGAGCCTTGAAATCAGCTTAAGAAAAGGCTGATTGATGCACCACAAGATAGATTGAAGAAGAAAGATCTGCAGAGAAGAGTTAGATCCAAAATGGGTTTTTCTCAAAAGGGAGTTTTTCCTTGAGGAAAATCTCAGACTCAACCTCACAAAGAAGAGGAGGGAGAGTTGAGAAGAACCGCAGTGATTTTCAGGCCTCCGAAGAGGTGTTTTCGGGCCTCCGAAGAGGTGGTTTTGAGCCTCCGAAGAGGTGGTTTCAAGCCCCGGAGAGGCGGTTGTGCCGTGGTGTTTCTCCAGAATTTCTGTTAAACTCCGACGGAAGGAAGGAAGAGACGGAGTATACATTGTATTACCGGCGGCGGTGTATCATCCCCAAATTGGGGTTTTATACAAACCCTCCGAAGAGAGCGTTTTTGCCCCTATATGCTGCCACTATGGCATAAGTTAAAAGACGCCCAATGGGAAAATATTTTTCAAAATTAAATTATTTTATTCTTAGTATTGCTTTCAGTTTCAGACGGTCGCTTATATGTTTAGTAGAAAATCTTATATGATTAAAGTTTTTAACTTATACGTACTCTTAAAAAATATGTAGTATATATGTTAGACGGACGATTTATACACAAAATTTTTATGTTAGGATTTACATATATCGATCCATGGTTCATACTCCCTCCGATCGGAAATATTTGATGTTTTAAGAGATGAAATTTGATCAACAATATTTGATGTTTTAAAAGTAATAATTGCGCTCTTTTTTACTTTTGCACTAATCATAATATAATTTGTACTCTTTTTTTGTTTAACCAATCATATTTGTCCATAATAAATGTGACGGGGGAGTAAAAGTTATTTGATTTGATGGGTATTTAAAAGTGGAAGTAATCTTTCTTAATACTTGTGCATATCTGTAAAACATCGCTCATTTCCGATTGGATGGAGTATATACGAATCATATGTGGTATATATTCGGATGATAGGGAATGGAAGCATAAACACCAACGCCAACAGCAACAACAATAGCAACGCGAACAATGACAACAGCGCCCAAATGGTTGGATCAGTCGGGATGCAACACGGGCAAGGTTCCGTTGAAGTTGGCAAGTACAGCAACGCACCCCCTCCTGTAAGTACTGCCAACCCTGGAAATGGTGGGTCGATTTCCCCTGGAAGGCAAGTCGACAACTCCACGACGTGTTGCTTATGTGTCATTATGTAACGGTTATTAAGGTAAGTTCAACCCTACACAAATTGACTTATAGTACTTTTGAATTATGTAACTGGTAAATCTAGGACCCTCTATTTGTTAATTAAAATATGATATTTTATTAGCTATTCATTCTGTTGTCTAATTGTATGTTGTCTAATTGTACGTTGATGTTGTGATTGTTTCAGAGTTGCTGTTCAACTAGACTTGGTGTCATATTTGGGGCAATTGGGCAAGTGATTCAAATCAAGCATTATACTCGACTGTGTGATCATTCCTCTTTTAACTCTGTTGTGTGTTGTGATAATTATTCAATTGGTGTGATAATTGTAAATTGTGTTGTGTTTTTTTGTTTTTTTGTTTTGTGTTGTATTCGACTGTATTATGTTTGAAATTATACAGGTTGTGTTATTTTCTTATGTTAGTATAAGGTATGTTTCAACTAAAATTTTCGTCAAACACTATTTCGTTTAAGGTTTTGCACAGGACCTTCGAAACCCATTGACCGACCTTGTTTTTTTGCACCTGATGTTTGCTTGTTGAATTGTATGCTTTATTGTTTATGGTTGCTGTGGAATCTGGGGCGTTTTGGAGCATGTCCATTTACCATATATTTTTATAACCTCATTGAGAACTAATTAAATGTCTCTAAATGACATTATTATCCTTTTCATTTTTAATTTAACCATTGACCATTAACCGATCAAGGTTAGTGTCACCACCCTTAATCAATGGTGACCCATACGGTTATTGACACATGAGGCGACAACTTTTTTTTTTTAGTGGACCTCAAACTATTTTTTTAAAAGTTTTTTACGAGGTCGGTGTCACCCCCCTTATGGTGCAACTGACATCAAATGGTAGGAGCCATGAATACGAGAATAAACATTCTAGTAAGTATATGAGCGATCCAATAGTTAAGACAAATTTAGTCAAATCTCACCGGGATAATGTGTTTTCTCTCGCTCAAAAAGTGTTTAGGTTTATCAATTAACGCTCAACTCAATATTCCTATATGCAAAAAGCTACACATGCAAATATATATTGACACTTATATCACCAATCTCTCCACTTGAACGTTGTTGAAACGGTTTCTTGAGCAAACAAATGAATTTATAATCAGGACCTTGCTATAGTATAACAGAGTCAAGTTAATTCGTTCGCGGTCCGCAGAGAGATTGCCAGTGTTGTTAATTTCTATTAATCCTAGGCAAAGTTTCAGCAGAAGATTTGGAAATATAGAGTTTCAATTTAAATTCAGAGCAAAAGAACGGGATTTGTAATCCATATTAAAAAGGAATTACATAGTCAGGGATCACCACAATAACAATCATGTGCACAGATCATCAACAAATTCCCAAAAACACAACCTTTATCATATATTGTTAGAGATGTGAATGAGACTAAAGTGTCCCACATCGGAAAGTTGAACATATCAAACCCTAGTATATGAGTTGGTGGGTTACTCCTTCTATTGCCAATTGGTTTTAGAATGGAACCTCACTCGGCTTGTGTGCTAGGCTACTAGCGCATGTGCGCTCGTGCACACGACCCCCGATCATCGATCCGATAAGATCTACTTTCACTAATCCCATCAATCATTCGATTTCACTTTCGCGAAAATCACCTTTCGATTCAAACCATAAAGCATATATGCAATCTAATCAACAAATTATCCTTTGTCAATCAAAGTTGCCTTAGACTTTCATTCAAGAGATTAAGCACACAAAGATCGAGAATCAGATATATCTAAACAAGCTTTATTTTAAACACACATAGAGAGATAGATCGATAGAACACAGTCTTAATTACTTCCACTAGCTTATGTGAAATTACTTGGCGGACTGTGTGGGGGCCAAGTTATATATAATTGTCTGGATGGATTTTTTTATTTTCATATACTAGCTAGATCCATCCATCCATCCATCACTTAAATACCAACATTAAACCCAAAATTGAAAAACCTGCCCCTTCTAGGCATGCCATCATAAGGACCGGTACCGGTACCGGTACCTTTGTTGCTACCATTTGATCCATTTCCGTGGTACACACCACCCTGCGAGTGTTGCATCCCGGATGACCCATTGTCCATCCGACAGCTGTTGTCGTTGTTGGAGTTGGTGAAGCTTCTGCCCGCTGAAAAACAATTCTTGAATCCATCACTATATGTACGTGTGCGTGTTTATTTCAATGTTATAATAAAAATTAAATGTATGTAAATAAAAAAAAAATCTACATAGCTAGCTAGAGAGATGAATTAAAACATCTTCTTAATCATTCTATTGAATTTCAACTTGTTCAAACTCGAATTTTTACTTAATAAAAAAATATAAAAATACCCGGAGTTGCACCCATGTTGTTCCCATCTCCAGATTGACTAGCCATATCTTCTATAGCTTGTTAGTTTATATCGATCTGCACAATGATGACATAAATTAAACCCGCCAAAGAGAAAATTGAAAGAAAATTATTTAGTGTAATACAATTAATATAGGAAATTAATTAAGCTACCTCAAGAGTTTGTGGCCGGATATATATTGTTTGTAGTTTATATTTAGGGTGAGAGTGTGTGTGGTGTGTGGGGGCTTGCGGGGGGCTATATATATACACGCTACATGGGGAATTGATCTTGATTTGGAATCTTTTATATAATATAATATATATATATATATATATATATATATATATATATATATATATATATATATAGTATGGATTATTTGTATAAGAGTATTTTGTATGCAAGTCTGAGGTGTTGATCTATATAAAATGGATGATCATGATTTTGTCACGTAAATGGGGTGGTTTTTTATAAAATTGTGGAAAAGAAGTCTAATTATACCCATAGACTTGTGAAGCGCGTGCGATTAATCGAGCAACAACAAACGAGGCTTCTTCTTTTTGGAAGAGAAATGAGCTAGATTTCTTCTTCTTCAATGGATGGGGCCTTCTTCAATTGATAGCGGGGGTTGAGGTGAGACAGCTAGTGGTGGAGGAAAAGGCAATTGGCTTATCGTCGAAGCCAGCGACGGAGGGACAATTGCGGTAGATCTGGGTGGTGGTGACGATGGAGGCAAGGTTGGGAGGGACGATGGCGGCTAAGGGAGCTAGGAAACTCCTCCCAACGTGGCGTCGATGCACAACACCTTCGAGCAAGTGTGTTTCGTTCTCGTGGGGGTGGGTGGGGGGGTTGTGTTAAGGGTATCGATGAAATCGGGTTGGGATGAAATTTGCTGCTTAATCAACATGATTCCCGCATTATTCAGGGAAAAAGGAAGAATTATTCAGACGTATGTGTCGAATTAATTTAGTGTAGGGTTTTCGAGATGCATAATTTGATTCATTATTCGTCAATTATTCAGATGTATGTGTTAATTTTTTGTTACTACGGGTAATGAGTTGGTCAATTATTCGGTGAAATTTGATTCATTAATTATTCGTCAGTATATGGAGTTTTCGGTTTGACGAACAACATAAAAAACATTTATCGCACGACTATAATTACACAACTAAACATTATTTGGTGAAATGTGAAATATTATTCGGTGAAATATGAAACATTATTCATATACTCCCTCCGTTCGGCAAAACTTGTCGTTTACTATTCATGCACGCTTTTTTAGAACGATAAAAACTATATAAAATATTTATTTTTTTATAAATTTTTTTTAACAAGTTTGTACTTATTAATAATAACTACGAAGTTGTTAAAAAAATTATTAAAAAAACTAGATATTTTATATAGTTTTTATCTCATAAAAAGCGTGCATGAATAGTAAAGTGTCAAGTTTTTCCGAACGGAGGTAGTAAATCATAAGTATTTTTTAGTGATTTTGAGTTTCTTTTATTTGAAATTGATTAACAAAAAAAAAACTATTCGGTAGGGGTGGAAATGGGTCGGGTGATAGATGGGTGGAGCCATTTTTTCACCCGACCCATCACCCGTCCTTCTAATATTTCACCCATCACCCGATCCGTCGGGTGAATCGGGTGGGTAATCGGGTGAAGTAAATTAAAAGAAAAAGAGTCATAAGACATACTTAGAAATCAATCATATTGGATAATTTCACAAACCACGTCAACGTGGAAATCTTATTAATTGTATAAAAGATTTATTCATACATTATATCATTATTCTCATCTTACAAAGTTGGCATTAAAAGTTTAATATCAAATCAAATGAGATGAATTTTAGTCCGTTGCTAAACTCGTAGTTAAAAAAAAAAAACAATTTGGTAAATCATGTCTTAACACACTAAATGCTAAGTCGTTGAAATGAGCGAAATTGCTAACATTCTAGTAGTATATACAAAACAAATAAAATAATTTTTTTAAAAAGATGTGATGAGGAGTTAAATAAAATAACTTTATATTCTTTTAGATTTTTTTTTGCACAGAAACCATTAGAGAATAGAGAAGCTAGAATTAGAAAAATGAAAAATATGTAGTTATGTTAGACTATATTTTTTTATAAACTGGGATTTTTTAAAAAATAATCGTGGGGGTTAGCGGGTGGTTAAGCGGGTCGGGTGATGGGTCGGGTAATGGGTGAAAAACATAACACCCATCACCTGTTTCACCCACCCATCACACATCCATCACCCGATTTTTTTTCGGGTTTTCACCCGTATAATCGGTTCGGGTGGGTCGGGTGAGTCGGTCACCCACGGGTGATTTCCAGCTCTACTATTCAGTAGCATGTGACAAATTATTAACTGGAATTGGTAAATTTTGATCTGAACTGGATGGAAAAAGATAACATAACATTATTTGCTAAAATTTTAGCTTTTCTTCTTTCCATTTTAACTTTCTTAATAAGTGTGAAATTGGCCAAATGGTCAATTATACGAATACGGAGGTACTATAAAGTAAGAATTCGAGATCAGATACACCTGATTCTTAAGAGATCGGTAACCAACAGACGAAAGCACCGTCACAAAAAAAATACAACAGTCACACATGAAACAAACAGAAAAAAATCAAATTGAGCAGGCTAAATTTGCAACACTACAAGTGGAACCCAAACCAAAATTAAACCAACTAGTCAAAGAAACAACCGAGGACCAAGCCAAGTACAACAGAGAGAGAGAGGTTATATCATGTGTAAACATCCCTTAATTTGTTTTGTGTTAACAAATATAGGTCGTTGATTGATTGCAAATGGAAGGACGAGATTAATTACCGAAATTAATTAATTTTAATATGAAAAGATAAAAACACACGCACATGATATCCCAACCCAAATCCCCCTTTTTGGACGATTAGAAAACAACCGTCTCTCACCCTCTTCATCACATCTCATACTAGGGCGATTCTGGCCAATAGTGCTCATCCGAGAGTTGTACTTGTGGTTGTAAGTGAACCTAGTCGGCGGAGTCTGCGCACCATCGAATTTGCACCGGGTTAGGGATGAACGCGAATGTTCATTAGAAGAGAGTTGAAAGGGGATTTTGATGAATATTTGTTGTCTTGATATGAATATTGTAGAAATTTGAGTCACTTGTACGAAATAGGTCCTGTTTCATACTCGGGGGGCGTGATATGAATATTGGTGAAAGATATCTTGACTTTGATGAATAATTGTGTTAGTGTGATGAATATTTCTTAAATGTTTCCGAATATTGACGAATATTTGGGAAATTGTGAATAGTTGATTGACTGTGATGAATATTTGAGTGATTGTGACGAATATTTGAGTGACTGTGATGAATATTTGATAAATTTTAACAAAAGCTATGATGAATAATTGAGTGACTGTGATGAATATTTGGGTGACTGTGATGAATATTTTATAAATTTTTCCGAATATTGATGGCTACTTGGAAAATTATGAAGTTTTCTCATATTCATCTGGGGAATAGAGCGTCGTCAGATGAATAATTGAGTGATTGTGATGAATATTTGATAAATTTTAACAAAAACTTTGATGAATAATTGAGTGACTGTGATGAATAATTGATAAAATTTGGCAAATATTGATGACTACGTGGAAAATTATGAAGTTAAAAAAAATTGATGAATCGTCCTCTTCTTCACCGTTCGCTTGGATGAACCTGTCACTAATTTTCAAGGATTTTACATACCAGATTAATAGATCATGATCTTGATTTGTTTTACCAAAAATCTTTTCAAAAAGGAAATTGGAGTAAATTGGCAAAAAATAAATAAATAAAACTCCTCCCACGATTTTCTCTTTACATGATTGGAGCAGTTACATGTTTGTGCATCACACGCCCTCCCTTTGTGAGAGTGGAGTTACTGGAGTAGTTTACCCCGTGGGTCCCACTTTTTTTTAAAAATAAATTATTAAAATCATTGATTAATCTTGGCCTTCCATCTTCATTCAACCAACGGTCATTATTTGTTAACACAAAACATGTCTATTGACAAGACAAACTTTAAATAATTACATTTGAATCCTTTTCATTTTTTACAAAATAATTATTGATATTGATCTGAGAGATAAAAAAAATCTTTATCCCTCCCTTACCAGCCCTAAAATCCCCTAATATATGGGTTCGTATGGGACGGGGTTAATAAACTGACTAAAATTATAAACATGGAAAATTTATAAACTGTTGGTAAAAAGTAGTTAAAAATTTATAAAAAAAAATATAAACTCCGTATGGGACAAAAAAGTGTTTATTTGTAAAAAGTGGAGTTTATTTTGTTATTATTAGGGGTATACTTGTCTTTTCAAATCAAATAAACCCCCAAAACCCAAAAAAACCTTCAAAAACAAGTTTTTTTTAACCCCCAATTTTAACTATAATACGCAACATATAATTTAAACTACCTACTTCTACTACTTTTTTAGTAGTTAAAAATGCAACCATACACACCCTATGTCTCCTTCAACGTCAACACAACCATCTTTCTTCAATGCAATCTTCTTTCAATCCATGCCATCAATCTTCTTTAGATCTACTTGTATTTAATGCATTTTTTTTTTGTCAAAATCTACATGGATTTATTACTAAAAAGGCATGTTATCACATATATAATTGCGGTATTATTTACGTTCAATTCAACGTTGAGTAACATTAGATCTAGGGTTGTACATATTCGGCCCAAACCGAATTTTTGAACCGAACCGAATCTAACCGAATCGAAGTTTTTCGATTCGACTTTCTGCCGAGAATTTCCATTTTTCGATTTCGGTTCGATTTGTGTTCGGTTTGTGTTAAACCGTTTTTTTTAAGTATCAAATTGTAGGCTTGTAATTTTATTAATTTATAAAACTTATAATCCATATAAAAGTTATTGTTTTTTTTAAAAAAAATTATGTCTACAACTTCAATTCTTCAAAGAGCTAGCCTTCAATCCTTCATTTTCCAAAAAATCCTAAATCGAGACGGCGAAAAGGGAAAAACCCTAGGCGAGGCGAATTTGCTCAATTGCTCGCCTCCCCTCTAGGCTCTGGCAATCCAACGTGGCTAAGGGGACTCGTACCTCTCCAGTCTCCGATCGACATCTCTAGTTCTCCAATATCCACGATAAGGTATATATGGCTTGCTTGACTATGTTTTTGAACTTCTCGAAAGGCAAAAATGGCATTTACTCATCTTGTATTGGAATATGTTTTTGAACCTCTTCAGTCTCGACATCTCCAGTTCTCGGAATCTTGTAATCAATCTGTTTTTGAACCTCTCCAGTCTCGGCTATCGGCATCTCCACTTCTCTTCCATCCAAGGTAAGTCCGGTTTGCGTCATCTACTCATTTTGTATCGGCATCGCCACATGTTATGCAACTATGGATTGGATTGTTATTACTATAAATCCGTATGGAACTATTTGTAAGTTATTCTATATTTGTCGCCAAATGGAATGGATTGTGGTTGCTGATTTTGTTATGAAACTATGGATTCGGTTCAATTAGGTTAAAACCGAGCCGAATACAAATCAAACCGGAAAATAACCGAACCTAATGCTTTCGGTTTGAAATTTTTAGATTTTCGGTTTCGGTTCGGTTCGATTCGATTCGGTTTTAGACCGATGTAGAACCCTAATTAAAACTGATTGGATGATCATTTAGAATTTATGGGTTGAACCAAATATATTCTTCCCCGAAAAAAACTCAATCAGACCAAAAACAAAACAAAAAAACCTCAAAATAAAAGTATATTTTTTGTGGAAATGGATTATTATTATTATTATATAATGACCAAAACCCTTTTGAGGGTCGGGAGAACGCGTTCACGCGCCCCCAAATTCATCCCCCAAACCCCTCTTCTTTTCCCCGTCTCTCAGATCAAATTTCCCGTTTCCGTCGTCCAAACCCCCTTAGCAGCTCCTTCTCCGGCAACATTATGGCTTGCTGGGGCCGAAAACAATCCTTTGGCGTTGGATTGCCTGGCGGCCTCGCCGATTCTAGGGAATTGAACCCTAAGACAAGTATTCATGCCACCTCTCGTGGGATTGCCTCGCCCGAGCCCTCTTCCTGCAGTCTGTTCAATCCAAGTTTTCAGACGTTGTGGGGCAAATTGAAGATGGTTCCATATGAAGGGGCTTTCGATTGGATGAGGATGGAGCATGTGGGGAAGATATTCAGAAAAAGGAGGAAGATCTCTCTCTCTCTCTCGGGGGCGACGGTGTGGCCCTGCCTGTCATGGGTGGTGCGGCTGTTGGCGCTGGGGCGTCGGAGTGCTTGGTGGCTGTCTTCCTTTTTGGCAGGGGTGTAGTGCAATCCATATTTCAGCCAAGCCCTCTGTTTGCAAGTTGTGGTCTGGGAAGTTTGTCTCTCTCTCCTCTTAGATGATCTCTCTTTCTTTTCTGGTATGGTTTCTCTACAACTGGGGCGGTGAGTGTCTCCTTCCCCCTCATTACCAACTACTCCTATTATCTTCTATAACACAATCTCTAGCCAAATATTAACATCTCAAACTTGTTCTGGCATGTCTTCATTGGCGCCATGGAATGGAAAAAGAAAAATGGTGGTGATGGATAATCTCCTCCCACTCCCCAAATCCCGCAAGGGCCCATCAAATCCTTTTGAGGATCTGATTTCTGTGTGGTCTTTTTCTTCTTTGACAAGAAGTTCGGATTGCCCAGTTTCACTTTAATGTATTGTCCTTCTCTAGTTGTGATTTCTATAGTTGTTTTTCTCACCATTGATATGGCTTGGAGGCGAAGGCTATGGAATGATGCAATCCCTTCTAGTTGGGGCTTCTCGCCGCTATCTGTCGGTTCGGGTGTCTCTTCTCCCTTCTTTGCGAAGAGGGCCAACTCTTCCTTGATCAGGTTTGGTTACATACTCCTACTGTGGCTGATGAAATGTCCTAGAAATTTTATGAAATCCTTTGTCTCTAATTTCGATCTGACTTACCTGTTGTGCTTAGCACAATTCCTCACCATCTTTTGGTGGTGGGAAAAAACTGTGATAGAGGTGATTGCCTCTTCACCCCCTACCCCCCGAAAGGGCCTTGAACAAACTGTCGATTTTGGGGTTCCATTTGCTCCTATCTTTAGTTCCGAAGAAGAAATGTTTTTCATTGATTTTATTACAGAAACAGCTGGCCCTGCTTCGGCAGTGGCTATCAGGGTAACACTATCCTCTACTTGCGTTTGGTACATGATCAAAACACATCCCTACCTAGATAATATCCCTTATGATGTCTTTCTGAAGGCCTTGGTTTTTAGTGTCATGAATATTGATGTTTGCATCTCTGGGGTGGATGAAATTAGGTCTAATCATGATGTCAAGTTGTTGATCAATGGTTTTGTTAAACTATCATGTAGAATCCAATTCTGCAAATCGCTTTGTCGGTTTCAATCTAGTCTTGTTGATCCGTTTTATGCACCTTATGTTGCTCCTCATGTTTCTCTTACTAAGTTCCTTGAGTCTGAGTTGTTTGGTGTGTATGACCTTATGTCCTCTGCTCCTGGTTATTGCATTATCGATTCATGGACAACATCTTTCCAGCTGAAGGGAAAGTATAAAAAAACCCAAACAAGTAAACTGATTTACAACTTTATCAAGACTATTGGGCTGTCTCTGATTGTTAAAATATATTCAGGTACTCATATTCTGCTAAAGTTTGTCATTGGGAAACTGTCGTGGTGGAAACATGCTTTAAAGGGTGACATACTCAACACTGTTTGGTCCGGGGTGTTTAACCACGCTCTCAGTGTCTACACTCGCAGCAGCATTAACACTGGTCTTGTATACATCAGATTAAGAAATCAGTCCATGGTTGTATGTCTTATGGTCCACAGGTGTACTGTACATTATGTTATGTATATGGTTGATTTGAAATCTTCTGGTTTTTTCCAGATGAATGTAAGGGTTCAAGTAGTAACAACTATAAGCTACCATCCATTTCCGAACAACAAGAAGCAATCTTTATCTATTTTTTCTAGAAGTATGCTGTTGCAGGATATGCATATCCAGGGTCTGCTGTCTTGTGAGCCATTTGTTGCTCACCAGCAGCTGGTTATCAAGCTTCGCCTGCTGCCTTGGTGCGGCCTGCTGGTTGTTTTCAAGTCATCAGGAGAGGTTTACTCAATCAATAGATTATTTCGTTGTGCTACCGTTTTGTCGACTAGTTGTACTCCCGAGCCTGCTCAGGTTGAGCGCTTGGCTTGGAATGATCACCAAATATTGTTGGGGCATAATTTTGATTTCGATACTACTAATGGGTGTTCCATGTTTAGTCTTAATACTCTTAGGTTTGGTCCATTATTAATTACATACCAATTTAAATCTTGTCCATCCTTTGATGGATACAGCACGTTGCGGGTGAGTGGCAAGCTTGTACTTGGGCTATGGCTCTATCAGGTGAGGAGTCCGGTTCTTTTCCTCATTTACCCCCAGCGGGCCTTAGGATGCCTGACTCATGCTGGTTGGACTATCGGTATTACGTATCATTTCTATTTTTATTATCCCTTACCCCTTCCTTATGTGCTCCCTTAGCCGAGGCTTCTTGTCCCAATTCAATAACAATTTGGTTTGCTGTGGCCAATTGCATTATAAGCCTTTTTCCCACTACCGTGTTTATATTGATCAACTATGGGTTAATATTGCACGAGATCGGTGTAATAACTTTATCTTCTCTTTTCAGAGGAAAAAATCTTGGCTGAGGCAGGCCTGTCAGTTGGGCAAATGGCGCCTAGATATCAAATGGCTCGATAAGAGTAACTTCATACTAACTCATAAAAAAGTTTTCGATTCAAGGACTCCGAAATCAAGTCCTTTTTATCATCATAGGTGTTTTATGAAGATTTGTTTCTGGAACTGTCGAGGGATAGGAAAACGTACGTTTTGGACGGAAATCGACTCAATGTGTAAAAACGAACACATTCAAATCATAGCGCTCGCAGAAACCAAATCTGAAAATATTCCCGATAACAAGCTATGGAGAAATATCGGTTTTGATGAAGGGGTTTGGTCGCCGTCTATCGGGAAATCCGGAGGAATTGGAGTCCTATAGAAATCTCACCAGCTAATTAATTTTTCTATTTCCATTGCTATCCACGCACCCCGTATCATCGGACTTAGATTGGATAGTTCGCATGCGGGGTTACCGGTTCTGGTCCTTTTCGTCTATGCACCACCAACTCCAAATGATAAAGATGTATTCTGGGAAATGTTAAAAACAATTGTAAATGACTCCTCCATACCGTGTATTGTGGCTGGGGATCTAAATGAGATTCTTTGTAGCACTGACAAGCTCGGCGGGGCAGCTACCCGGACATCCAGATTCTCTCGTCTTATTTCTTTCAAAAACGAATGTTCACTTACTGATCTCCCCACCTTTGGAAATCCGTTCACTTGGAGGAAAAACCCGGAGGAAAACTTCAATATCCGTGAAAAGCTTGATCGGGTGCTTGTTCACCAACAGGTCGTTGCATCTTTCCCTAATATGATAACCTATAACGGTGCATTCTCCTCTTCGGATCACTGCCCTATTTCTTTCTCTCTTGAAGTTAATACTAGCTTCAAAGCCCCGCCTTTCAAATTTGAGAATGCCTGGCTACTTCGGAAAGATTTTCGTAACATAGTAAAGCAGTCATGGCGAGCATCTTGCCCTGGTTCGGCCATGTTTCAACTAATTTTCAAACAGAAAATACTGAAAAAAAGGCAAAAGAATGGAATAAATAAAGTTTCGGCAATATTTTCCGTCAGCTAAAGGAGGTGGAAGCGGAGCTCCTATGTATACAGTCTGCAGGACCCGGTGTAACTTACCAAACATACCAAAACAAGGAAAAGTGTTGTTGCAGGAGGATGGTCAAGTATAAATGTAAAATATAGATTAGAATGACTCCCCTGTCTCAGCAAATAAATACAAGACTTCCTCCCGTTGTAGTAGAAGGTTGTCAGGATCGATCCACGAGGAAGCACGTCAGCGGATCTCAGGTAGCAGATAGATCTCAGCGAAGTCGACCAGAAGAGTTCCTCGATCTCGAGTAAAGTACTCGAAATCGTCCAACACTGTCGAGTAAAAACAGAAAGCAAAACGAAACAGAAAACGAAAACCAACAGTACTCAACTCGATCTCGACCAACTTTCCTCGACGTAGACAAGATTTCCTCGACGTAGACAAGATTTCCTCAAGATCGACTTGTGCAGAAACTAAAATGCAAAGCTTTTCGAACGCCGAACACGAATATAACACGAAATTAATTCAATAAACTAAAGACTTCCAAGGCCAGGGTATCAACACCACAACGATAACCATGCAAAGTAACACATAAAGGCATAAAAGATCATGCTTTTCATCAAATAACTTTCGTTATTAACAAATAGGAATATAGAGGCTTTCGCATAAACCCTAATTGTTACTAACCCTTTTCACATAATTAACCCAAGTTGCATTAAGATCACTTTCGCTTCAATAACACAAACAAGGATCATCTTCAACTCTCGCAAAAGAATCATGCTCATAGGGATAGAAGACGAATTGCATAACAAGATCTGACCTTTACCGCATCACCTCACATGGCCACCGTTGGGCCCACCCCAGCCCCAGAAGTGGGTGGACTACTCGCTCTTCATCGCAATCGCAGACATTGATTGATGAAAAGAAACTTGCATTAAAATAAACCAAAGAGAGCTTACAACCAACAAGACAAATCCACTCTTGCCTTTCCACCTTGCTTGCCACAAACTTTCTCTCTCTCTCCTACTTACTTGTTCTCTCTGAAATTGAATGATGAAAAACCAGCCCCATGGGCTTTATTTATAGGCTTCTAAACCTTGCTATTCAAGGATAGAAACATCTATCTATATCTAAAATTATATCTAAAAAGCTTAATGATAAATAAAAGCGACAACATAATTAAATCTAAATAAGGGAATTATATCTAAAGTCTTCAAGTGGATAAATCTTCTTCTTCCATGATGTATCTTGATAGAATCGGATAGAATTCGGTCTCGAAAATATCACCATCGGATTCGGGATAGAAACTTAACAAGATTCGGATTACTCGACGTCGGACTTTCTGGAATTTCCTCGACATCGACCAATTTACTTGATGTCGAGTAAATTTCTTCGTCTTCTGTTCCTTCGTCGATTTCGGACACGGACAGCTTCTGGAATCTCCTCGACGTCGACCAATTTCCTCGATGTCGAGTAAATTTCTTCAACTCGAGTTGTCTTGTGCTCAGCTCATGTTCGATCTCGTCCTCTGGAGCATAAGTCGAGTAAACTTTGGTCGATGTCGACCAATTTGGTCGATTTCGAGTAACGTTGTTGCTTTCAGCATTCTGCTCCGTTCTTAAAACGCACTTTCCCGAGTCCTCGTTTGTCGGATTGACGCATATGACCATGCGTTGGAAAACCCTTTTCGAGGGCTACAACTCTCATGAAGACATCAAAGCTTGATTCAGAATGATGAATACCGAAACATAGCCTTTTCTCCAGCTGCATCATCCTTAGCTTCTCCATGAGTTTCCTTTAAGCTCCAAAGTGCGTCTGATTTCTGCGAAATATAACCAAAACTTGTGTAGACCTCCATATATTGCAAATAAGTGTAAACTACACAGATTTCGTATTATTCTAACCCAAATGCATGAAATGCATACAGAAACCGATATAAAAGTAAGTGTAAAACATGGCGAATTAGGCTCACAACAAAAAGCAGCTTATCATGAAGAGAGAAAAGCTCCTACTATTTCAAAAATCATTCTGGAGCCAAAGAGCTAAAACCAAACACTTCAAACTCTTGGATTCCAACACAGCGTACTTTCATCGGGTGGCTTCGGGGCGACGACACAGAAAACAAATTCGTAACATAACCTCCTCTTCTGGTACGGTGATTGTGGGTGAAGAAAATGTTAAGAATGAAATAAAAAGAGATTTTGAGACAAGGTTCAAGAAAGAAACTATTGATGACAGGCTCCTTAATGAAATGTTGGAATTAATTCAACCTTCCATCTCGTCAGAGGAAAACAACTTTCTCATAGCACTCCCGTCTAATTCGGAGATTGAAACGGCGGTTTTTAATCTAGGGAAAAACAAATCTCCGGGGCCAGATGGATTCACAACTGAATTCTACACAAAATATTGGGATATCGTCGGAAAATCTGTTATTTGTGCAGTCAAAGGGTTTTTCCACTCCGGAAAAATGCTCAGACAAATTAACCATACTTTTATCTCTCTTCTCCCAAAAACGGATAACCCCACGTCTACTAGTCATTACCGACCCATTAGTTTATGTTCCAATATTTATAAAATAATCTCCAAAATTTTGACAGATAGAATGAAAAAGGTTGTTGGTAAACTCATTCACCCGTTGCAGGGCGCCTTTGTGGCTGATAGGGCTATTCAAGACAATGTCCTAATAGCCCATGAGATCTTCCACTCCTACAAAAGTCGTAGGGACCGGGAAGGGTGGCTAGCAATAAAATTAGACATGGAAAAAGCATACGACAAGGTCGACTGGCATATGCTTAAAAGCGTGCTCCAAAAGTTCGGATTTCACGATACATTTATCTCTTGGGTCATGGAATGTATAACGACTGTTTCATTCTCGGTTCTAGTCAATAACGGCCCTACTGAGCTATTTCTTCCGTCAAGGGGAATTCGTCAAGGCGACCCTTTATCTCCTTTCCTATTTATTTTAGGTGATGAGATTCTGGCTCGGAAATCGGCTGATGAAGCTAGCCTAGAAAGATCTCACATTGGTTTCCCAATTGGATACAATGGACCTCGGGTTCCATTCCTTGCTTTCGCCGACGATATCATCGTATTCTCAAAAGGAAGCGTGGATGCAGGGCGAAAAATGAAAATGATAGTTGATTAATACTGCAAAGTATCGGGCCAGAAGGTCAATTTCCATAAATCTAGCTTCCAAGCAACCAGGGGTATTCCGAGTCATAGGATCCTAGAGCTGTGTACCTGCCTCAACATTACAAACGAACATTCAATAGAAAAATATCTAGGCTGTCCAATTATTAATGGAAGGGTCACCAACAGCACTTTTGAAGATATCATCTGTAAATCCAAACAGCAATTGACTAAGTAGAGGGCTAATGCTCTCTCCCAACAAGGACGTGCCACCCTGATAAACTTCAATCTTTCCGCTAAGCCACTGCACGTGATGCGGAATTTTATGCTTCCTGCTGCTTTGCATAAAGAACTAGACCATATAAACCGATCTTTCTTTTGGAATAAGGACCTCCAGTACAGGCCTCTGATTAGCTAGGATAGGATCTGCAAACCGAAGCAATTTGGGGGGCTGGGAATTCGTAAATCTAGTGATATAAATGTCGCTCTCCAGATGAAGCTCCTGTGGAAAATTCTGGCCGAGCCTAGCAATATTTGGGTGTCCGTGATCAGACATAAGTACCTGCGCTCCACCAGTATTTTCGACTACAAAAGATCCGGGGCTAGCTCTTGGCAATGTTCCAAGCTGTCCGACTTAATTGACACTTTTAAAGCGGGCCTGATTTGGTCAATAGGAAATGGATGCACTATAAAGTTCTGGACGGATAACTGGATCTCAACCTCCTCCTTAATGACTAGAGTTGATTACCCTCAATCTGTCAATCCGGATGAGACCGTCAGTGACTATATTTTGGGAGGTAAGTGGTGGAGTGAAAAACTTCATGGGGTTCTGCCGACTAATATAGTTCAAGAGATTTTGGACATCCCTCTTCCTTCTTCGAATCTGCAAGATCGTCTTTACTGGTGGCCGGATAGGGAGGGATGGTTTACTACTGCCAGTGCGTACAAATTGATAACAGCTCAGTCTTTACCATCTCATGATTGTAATGCCTGGATTTGGAAGATCAATATCCCTCCGAAAGTTAAGAATTTCCTATGGAAGATTGCGCAAAACGGCTTGCCAACGGCTTCCAGGCTGGCGAGAAGGGGTGCGGTAGTTCCAACCACTTTCTCCTTGTGCAATTCTGCTCCTGAGGACGAGGTCCATTTATTCTTGGAATGCCACTTCATCAAAGCAATATACAAATTTCCAGACCAAGACCGATCAGCTATTGCTAGTCTAATTGCCCAATCTCGGGATTTCAGACCCATTTTATCTGCACTCGGGAAGAGTCTTCCACCTGCGGTCCTATCCAACCTCGCTTTTACTTGGTGGACGGCTTGGTACATCAGGAACCAACACTTGTTTCAACAGATCGCTATTCCGCGAAAAGATTCGGTCTTAAGACTGATCAAATCTCACATAGATAACTGGAACAAAACTTTCACTGCTGAGGCGGAATTTGATGAGGACAAACGCCCCCAGCGGGGGGTATCTTCAGAAAAGAGCAACAAACAGAAAAAGATTCAGTGGCGCAAGCCTCTAAGGGGTACGTTCAAACTTAATTTCGATGGTTCCTCTCTTTCTAATGGCGACAATTCTTCCGGTGTCGTTATTAGAGATTGGGAAGGTCGACCAATCTCCATTCACCACCAGCAACTTGGTAAGCAGAATCCGCTTACAGCAGAGGCTCTTGCCCTCAAAATGGGGGTCCACCAAGAATTACGACTCAATTTAGATAGGATTCAAATTGAAGGTGATTGCAAGATAATCATGGACCATTTAAAAGGAAAATCTAAATGCCCGTGGGAGATAGAACTAATCCTTTCTGACGTCCAAGTCTTGCTATCGAATGTGAGAGAAGTAGAGTTCTCTCATGTTTCTCGTATGGGCAATAGAGTGGCGGATAAGGTTGCACATCTTTGCCGCTCTGACCGAGGTATCGATATCGAAAATGACCCAGATCTCCTTGACCTCATCCTTAAGGATGCTGCCGGGTAAGGCCAGCCCACCCGAATTCTTTCCTAATAAAAAAAAAAAAAAAAAAAAAAAGGAATATTATTATATTGCGTTTGAGCACCGCTTAGTTTATATTCCAAATAAGAGGATTAATAACTGATTTCCCACTAGTATATATTCTATATTTTTTGCTCTCAACTGTATATCCTACATTACATATACAACCCACCACATATCTTATTCTTATCCTATCTACATTATTGTACAACCCACCGCATAAGTATCTTATCCTATCTAGTATCTACCATGTGTCGAATTCTGGGGATAAATCTTCTCTCCAAAATTTTAGCCTTTAAAATTACAGTTTAATTTGGACCATCTGTAACACCGGTGTTACACTCGGTGTTATACTTAATTATTTCAGTACAAATTTATATTAATTTTTTTTAAAAATTAATTATATCTATATTCTATACACTTATATTAACATATTTATAAAAAAATATTATTAAAAATTATGAATAAGTAAAAGATTGATTATCATAGAATTTTTTTTTTTTTTTTCTAAAACATATATTTTCAAAACAAAAGTCTACAAACATGTTAATATAAATATATAATTTTTAATTTTTTTTCAAAACAAAAGTCTATAAACATGTTAATATAAGTGTAACACCAAGTGTAACACACAAAGTGTTACAGGGGATCCAAACTGATAAAATTATGTCATGTATCAACCTAATATCACATATTTGTTATTATTTTCTTTTCTTTTATAATGCGTTTCCATTAAAATAATTATTTTTGGTAAGTACTAGTCTAGTATCCGCATCGTGTGTGGTTTTTTAATTTTAGAGAGCTAATTAATTTATTCAAATACTTTTGAATTGTTACATAATTAAAATACAATTACCATTGATTCGCATTAATTGAAAGTATTTTCAAACTTTTATACTCCGTATAATTATTATCAAAATCTTACAAAATTGGGTAAAATCTTTCAAAAATATATAAATGCCAAAAAAAATTATGAAAACTATTATCTTAAAATTGATTAAGAGTCAAAACAATTAATTGAGGAACACCACATTTGGGACAAAGAAAATGTTGTCCATCCAAAATAGCAACAAACAAGCAAAACAATGGTAATCTAAACTCCATAGAATGGATAAAAAATGCAAACAAATTGGATGTTTTCAATTGAGAAGGTGAATGCAAAATTTTATCCTTCTAAATTAGCATATTCGGATCCGAAAACAACCATTTCAGAATGGCTCAACCGAAAAGGACTAGTGGGTAGTACTAAAAAATTCTCGATTCGAACCCCGGATGACCACTCTTTATTTACTAAATTCAAGTATCTGAATCAAAACCAAGTCAACGTCAAATTGGACCTCAAAATTATTTTTTTTTGGGGGGGGGGGGGGGGGGGGGGGGGAGGGGGGTTGGCGTCCTCAATCCGGGTGGCCGACGACCCTCATCGAAGCCCTCTAGCTAGCTCGATGATCAACATCATCTACATGGTACATCTTCCTTGAATTTTGTAAATAAAGAGCAGTCATTCCCGGGTTCGAACCGGGGACCTATGGGTACTACCCACAAGTCTTTTCCGATGAGCCATTCAGGAATGGTTACATGGTACATCTTCTGCTCTCCCGCAGCTCTGACGGTCACCCATGGGACGTTGAGGTGATCTTCAAATGTAGATCAAAGGATGGACATCTTACGTGTCAAATCACACACTTTTCCGCGCCTCTCAATCACTCACCGGCTAAGGAGCCCAACATGTCCGCGACTCGAGTTCCTAAGCCTATGGTATGCCATCTACCATCGAAGGCCAACAACCTTCCCCAAATATTGATCGAGTCAGCCTCGAACACCGCGCAAAAAGAGCAGCATACATGACATCACAAAGGCAAAAATATATAAAAATTGTCTAACAATCAAGTTGATGACACTATTGTGAACAACTCAGTTTGTCGAGTTGGGATCAATAGAAGACATTGCAAGGAACACACCAACATAAGAATCATCGGCAGAGGATATTTTAATTATAATGCATTTATTTTACATCGTTTTATGTGGTCGTTTGATTGTGCAAATAAAAATCTCATAAAACCAAGGTAAAACATTAATTTAACCAAATAATCACATAAATCGAGATAAAATAATTACAATATATGAATTTAAACACCCATAAAATTGTATTAATTAATCAAACATCATCTTATCTATATGCATTATAAACATAATACAATTGGAATCCAAACACACTCGTAATGTCGCAATGGTGGCAATTCCCCAAAAATTGCTTGTTGACCACACATTTGCTGCAGTTCTTCCTGCAAGATTTCAGGCTTTGTCCAATGAACTGTTATATATGTCAGCACTCGCACACAATGGATTTCTAAATGATATGGGAATCCAGTGGTAGTGGTCGGTAACATTAGTTTCACTTGTGGAATGCTCGAGCAGATCCGAAATAACCGAAAATCGGATGGGGGTAGTTCACAATGGTTGATTATATACACTATAGAGGTGGTATTGTGGTTGTTACGAGTGTGGATGTTAAGTTGTGAGCCACTTTAGGTGCATGTTAGTTAGTTTTCCTATCTTCTGCTATATTACTCTTAGGGGCATAGCATAGTATTAGTATAAATACTCCCATATGTATAGCTTTCATTTCTCAATACAGTAATACCAGAAAATCCCAAAATGCTCTCCTTCTTCCTCACGAAACCAGTGGAGCTACTTTGTGATATCGACTAGGAAGCTGTTCCAGGAGGATTCGCAACTTCTTTACATGGTATCAGATCTCTGAGGTGAGGATCGGTTTTGTTTTCTGCTCGATTTCTGTTTCATTCGCTTCTTCTGTTCGAAATTTTGAGTTCGGAGTAGGCCTGGTTTCTGGTTGCTGGATTTGCTGGTTTTGTGCCTGATTCTGCTTGATCTGTGCTTGATTCCATAGATTGTTCAAGCGATTGATGTTTCTGTCTCCATTTGGGACTTGATCTGTGTCTGATTCACTGATCTGTGCCGAATTCGCTGGTTTATTCAAGCGATTGCAATTTCTGTTTCTGTTTGTGACTTTGTCTACTACGATCTGCTGTGATGGATGATATTGATGTCTCAAAACCACATGTTGAACGACGGGAGAGTCATGGTGATCGAGAAACGTGAGCGGACAACTTTGATCCCTTGTTCATTGCGAATTTCGATCACCCTGGAATGCAACTCGTTGCAAACCAGTTTACCGGATACAACTTCTTAAGTTGGAGTAGAAGCATCCCGATGGCCTTGGGAGCTAAAGTGAAGCTTGGCTTCATCAATGGTGGTTGCAAGAAGCCTGATGAAGGTTCAGACGATTACCAGAGATGGATCCGCTGTGACTTTATGGTCATGAGCTGGATTATTAACTCAATGAAGAGTGAAATTTCTGAAAACTTTATGTATGTGCAGTCTGCACAGGAGCTATGGGAAGAGATTCGAGAGCGCTTTGCTGAATCAAACGCTCCACTTATCTATCAGTTTCACAGGGAGTTAAGCATGATTAGGCAGGACAACTCATCTGTTGTAGTTTATTATAGCAAGCTGAAGAAGGTGTGGGATGAACTCCAAGCTCTTGAAGGATATCCAATCTGTCGATGTGGAGTTATGTCCAGATGCAGTTGTGCTATACTAAAAAAAATGCTTGAGAAGGAGGCTACTACACATCTTATGCAGTTCCTTATGGGATTGTCTGATAGCTTCGACATGGTCAGAGGTAACATTCTCTCTATGGATCCTTTACCATTCGTTAATAAGGCTTATCATATGGTTATGCAAATCGAGCGCCAGAAAGAAATCACAGATGGCAGTAGTTCCCAATCTCATGAGGTTTTAGCAGCAGGCAAGCAATCTAGGAACTATAATGGTCAACGACGAGGAGGTAATGGTGAGTATAAACGGGATTATAAAAAGGCTAAGACGGACAGATTGTGTGATTATTGTCATGAAAAAGGGCACATTAAGGATACTTGTTTCAAGCTCATAGGGTACCCTGATTAGTTTAAGGGCCCTCGAGGTAAAGGAGAGATGGAAACAAGTTTGCTGGACACACACAGGATGTTGGTAATTTTGAGACTCCCTTTGATTTTGAGATGATCAGCACTAAGGATGCATCAGAAAAGGGTGATGGTAAACCTGATGCATGGCTTGTTAATGCTATTTTTAATGAGGCTGTTCGAATGATGAAAGGCAAAATCAAGGTGGATGAAGGGCCACCTGTTATTGGCGGTTCAGGGTCAGTGAACTTTCCAATTTCTCAGGTACATCAACCTCAGATTCCAATACTTCTTTTGTTTCTAGAAATGATTTTGTATGGATCATTGATACTGGGGCAACGGACCATATTGCATTTGAGAAGAGTGCTTTTGTGGATCTGTGCAAGCTCAGTAAACCTATCTTGATTGGGATGCCGGATGGATACACACAAGCTGTTACTCACGCTGGAACGGTTGTTCTGAGCAAGCAGTTCAAGCTTACTTATGTGTTGTATCTTCCATCCTTCAAGCACAACTTGATGTCTGTTTCAAAGTTGTTAGACAATGATTCCCTCATGTTTGTGTTCCTTTCCAAATAATGTATGCTCCAGGACCTTTCAACTAGGAGTATCTTGCTTGCTGGAGGACGAAATGGAGGGCTTTACAAATTTGGAGGTTTCAACTTGTTAATGTGCCTTGAACGACTGTTGACCGGCGATGCATCGGGGGGTCGGCGAGACCCCCCGATGCATCGCCCCCCGGCGGTGGTCTCGCCAACCCCTGTAACCTAATCTGTTTTCGCTTCCTCTAATAAGAAATCTGGTTCTCTGCCCGTGGACGTAGGCAACACACCGTTGCTGAACCACGTAAATCTTTGTGTCTTTCTTCGCTATTATCGTTCTCGTTATAACAAACTGGTATCAGAGCTTTGGTTGTTGAATTCCGCCGAGAATGATGTCTGGTTCTGTGTTGAAGATCGACAAGTTTACTGGAAGAAATTCTTTCAGTTTGTGGCAGATCAAGATGCGGGCTTTGCTGAAACAGCAAGGCTTATGGACACCGTTGGCCGCCGACAAGAAGGAGGCATATACAACCACCGCTGAGTATGGCCTTCTGGAGGAGAAGGCTCATTCGACAATTATGTTGTGTCTCTCAGACGATGTCATAACAGAAGTTGCTGATCAGGAAACCGCAAGCAAGTTGTGGCTAAAGTTGGAGTCTTTGTACATGACAAAGTCTCTGACGAACAAGTTGCTTCTGAAACAACGGTTGTTCGGGTTGCGTATGCAGGAAGGTATACAACTCAGAGATCATCTTCAATGGAGTCTAACAGCAAGCTGGGAATGTACACACTTCACACTGAGGAGGAGAAGGAGTACATGTCTAAGGTCCCTTATGCCAACGCAGTGGGGAGTCTGATGTATGCTATGGTCTGCACTCGACCAGATCTAGCATTTGCTGTTAGTGTGGTAAGCCGTTTTATGGTTCAGCCTGGGAAGGAACACTGGCAAGCTGTGAAGAGGATCTTCAGGTATCTCAGAGGCACTACTGATGTTGGTTTGTTATATGGGAATGATACGGAGTGCTTGGTTGTTGGTTTTTCAGACTCTGATTATGCCAGCGATGTGGACAGTAGGAGATCGACGACTGGCTATGTTTTCACTCTTGGGAGTTCTGTGGTGAGTTGGAAAGCAACTCTACAACCTACAGTCACTTTGTCTACCACAGAGGCAGAGTACATGGCGTTGACAGAAGCTGCTAAGGAGGGAATCTGGCTGAAACGCTTGGTCAATGATCTAGGCCTACATCAGGATCAGGCTTTAGTGTATTGCAACAGCTTGAGTGCAATATGCTTAACCAAGGATCAAGTTCATCATGAGAAGACGAAGCACATTGATGTCAGGTACCATTTTCTGAGGAATGAGAAGAGAATCAGGGTGAAGAAGGTGGGAACTGCTGATAATCCCACTGATATGTTCACTAAGCCAGTTCCAGAGAGCAAGTTCCAACATTGTTTGGACTTGCTTAATATCACCAGCTGTTGAGTTGCCATACGGGGCAGTCTGGGTCCTTCTTCAAGGACCAATCTGAGGCAGAGAACGTCTGGGCACTTTGTCATAGGTGCATCTGTTTATGAGAGGATTCAAGTCAAGGTAGAGATTTGTTAATGTGCCTTGAACGACTGTTGACCGGCGACGCATCGAGGGGTCTAGGGGGCGGAGCCCCCCGACGGTGGTCTCGCTGTCTATTTTGGGCTTTCAGTCCATTGTCTGTTTAGGGTTCCATGAGTCTCTTCATATACTCATGGAACGCCGACCCCTGTAACCTAATCTGTTTTCGCTTCCTCTAATAAGAAATCTCGTTCTCTGCCCGTGGACGTAGGCAACACACCGTTGCTGAACCACGTAAATCTCTGTATCTTTCTTCGCTATTATCATTCTCGTTATAACAAACTGTTTGCTGGATTCTGAAGTTGCTGGGTACCAGTCTCCTGTTCGCGTGTTGGACAACTTAGGAACTGTTTCCCTTCTTTCAAATAACTTGCAGACGGCTAATGATCTGCAGATGTTCCATGCTCGTCTTGGACATGTTTCCCTTTCCAAATTACAGTACTTGGATGGTTTTAAACTACATAATTGTAGCAGCTTTGCCTGCGAAACTTGTGAACTTGCGAAATTACACAAGCTTCCTTTTCCAATCAGTTCTTCTTATGCTAAACAGATTTTTGAGCTGGTGCACATTGATTTGTGGGGGCCTTACAGGACCCATACTGTGTGTGGCGCTGTGTATTTTCTTATGATTGTGGATGACCACAGTCGGAGTACCTGGACTTTCTTGCTTCGACATAAAGATCAGGTTTTCAGAATTATACAAGGGTTTCTAGCTTATGTTGAGACACAGTTTCAGACCAAGGTGAAGGTCTTACGAACGGATAACGGGATTGAGTTTGTGAATCACAGGGTGCGTGATTTGTTGCTTGATCTTGGTATTGTCCATCAGCGTTCGGTTGCTGGTGTTCCCCAACAGAATGGGCGCGTGGAGAGAAAGCATCGTCACCTTGTTGAGATGGCTCGGGCTATGCGTTTGTATGCCAATCTTCCAATCTGGTTATGGGGGGAGTGCATTCTTACCGCTACATACCTCATTAACCTATTACCTTCATCTGTTCTTGGTTGGAAAACCCCTTTCGAGTTGCTCTTTGGTAAACCTGCTTTATATTCTAATCTTCGAGTCTTGGGTTGTCAGTTTTTTGCTCTGCTTCCTACCACTGCTCGTCGGAAATTCGATGCCAAAGGGACTCGTTGTGTGTTTGTGGGGTATCCGCCTTATCAAAAGTGTTATAAGGTTTTAGATTTGGTTACTCGGAGGTTTTATGTGGTACGACACGTCAGTTTTCAGGAGTCTGTTTTTCCTTTCAAATTGGATGGCACACATCCAATCAAATCCACCTCTTCTGGTTTACCAAGAGTACCAATGGGTGATGACAGTTTTGGAAAATTTTCAGGTTCTAGGTCGGTGTCAACTCGATTGTTCCCTACACCCAAACGAGTGTGGCCCCTTCCTTGGATTCATATAGGACTCTGGAAGGTCAGGGTGATAATGTGGTCCCTAATTCCTCGTCTGCTAACAGCCCTTCTGATGACAGTCATACCTCTTATCCGCATGTTGGTGTGGATATCTCTAATCTTCCTTCGCTTCCCATAAGAGAGTCCCGGGCAATTGTCAGACCAGCACGGCTCCGAGACTAGGGGTTTGTAGTAATTTGCTATCTATACATGCATCTCTCAGTGAGTCACCCACTGATTCTTTTTCTCAGGCCTTCCATGTGGCGACTCTTGCCGATTTGAAGTCTTATTCTAGTGATTGTGTGGCGTCTCTTTTCAGTGTTTTATCCACCTTTGAACCCTCAACTTATGCACAGGCTTGCAAACATGATGTTTGGCGCCATGCTATGAACACTGAACTTGAGGCTTTGGAACACAATAACACTTGGGTTCTTACTGATCTCCCTCCCGGTAAACATGCCATTGGTAGTAAATGGGTTTACAAAGTTAAATTTCGTCCAAATGGAGAGGTTGAACGGTATAAGGAACGCTTTTGGTTGCCAAAGGTTACAATCAAGTGAAGGAGAAAGATTATAAACATACCTTCTCACCGGTGGCTATGTTTGCCATAGTTCGTACTTTGTTGGCTTTAGCATCTCACAATGGGTGGGATTTACATCAACTCGATGTAAACAATGCGTTCCTTCACGGATTTTTGGACGAGGAAGTTTACATGACCCCTCTTCTGGGCTATGACAGGGCTTTAATTTGTCTTCGCAAGTTTGTCTGTTGAAACGCTCACTCTATGGGCTCAAACAAGCGAGCCGTCAATGGAATATTGAGTTAACGAAGTTCCTGATCGGGATTGGATATACTCAGTCCCGACAAGATTATTCTTTGTTTCTCAAGTGTTTTGGGGGGTCTTATTGCCATTGCTCTCGTCTATGTAGACGATATGTTACTCACCGGGGATGATCTGCATGCTATTCAGTCACTCAAGGCGGCCCTGGATCGCAAATTCACCATCAAAGACTTGGGTCTCGCCCGTTATTTCCTTGGGATGGAAATCTCGCGCTCTCAGGATGGCCTTCGTTTGAATCAACGGAAGTATATTCTTGATTTGTTAACTGATCATGGTCTCCTTGATTGCAAAGTAACCCCCTTTTCTATGCAGAGAGGTTTACATTTAAGCACTGAAACTGGGGATTTGTTGGAAGAACCTGATCAGTATCGAAGGCTAATTGGGAAATTGCTTAATTTGACTGTTTCTCGACCGGATATTTCTTATAGTGTCCAACACCTGAGCCAATTTCTTGCCTCACCACGAATTCCCCATTGGCAGGTAGCTCTTTACCTTCTTCTCTATTTAAAGGGGACTGCTAATTGATGCCTATTTTATCCCCGATCAGTTGATCTTTAGTTGGAAGGATATTGCGATGCTGATTGGGGAAGTTACGCCTTCTCTTGTCGTTCTATCACTGGCTACTGTATGTTCCTTGGTGCTTCCTTGATCTCTTGGAAGACGAAAAAACATAAAACGGTATCCAAATCATCGGCCGAAAGTGAGTATCGTAGTATGTCGGCAACTACGAGTGAATTGGTGTGGCTTGAAGGTCTTTTACTTGATCTGGGAGTTTATGTTACACTCTCTATTCCCTTGTGTTGTGAAAACAAGGTTGCTCAACATCTCGCAGCCAATCCGGTCTTTCATGAGCGCACTAAACACTTACGAGTGGACTGCCGTTTCGTTAGGGACATGGTGCAAAGTGGTTTCCTGTCAACAGTTCATGTACCTTCCTCTCTACAACTTGCTGACTTTTTTACTAAGCCCTTGGGAGCTCGACAACATCGGTTTCTTTCTTTCAAGATTGGCCTTGTGGTTGATTCCTCGAGTCCAACTTGAGGGGGGACTATAGAGATGCTATTGTGGTTGTTACCAGTGTGGATGTTAAGTTGTGAGCCACTTTAGGTGCATGTTAGTTAATTAGTTTTCCTATCTTCTGCTATATTACTCTTAGGGGCATAGCATAGTATTAGTATAAATACTCCCGTATGTACAGCTTTCATTTCTCAATACAGTAATACCAGAAAATCCCAAAATGCTCTCCTTCTTCCTCACGAAACCAGTGGAGTTACTCTGTGATTTCGGCTAGAAAGCTGTTCCAGGAAGATTCGCAGCTTCTTTACATACACCTAGGGGGGAAATCAACAAAATGATCCTTGTACTCCTCCCGTGGGTCATGTCGGTTGAACCATATTAAACACATGGGAATGTTTTGCCTTCTCTTCGTTCTAATTGCCCAAATCAAAGTCTTTGTGACTAGTAAATTAAACAATATGTTTTTTTTCCTAATGGATGAAGTTTTTGTTTGTTACTCCTAATGCAAATGAAAGATTTTGGATTTATTGTAGTAATTGAGTGTCACTTTATTCAGATGACTCATTATTGAATGAAGTTGAAGAAAATAGTCTGTAATCAATATCAATTCAATACTCCATCCGTTCGGCAAAACATGTCGTTTACTATTCATGCACGCTTCTTTAGAATGATAAAAACTATATAAAATATTTATTTTTTTATAAATTTTTTAACAAGTTTGTACTTATTAATAATAACTACGAAATTGTTTAAAAAACTATTAAAAAAATAGATATTTTATATAATTTTTATCTCCTAAAAAAGCGTGCATAAATAGTAAAGTGACATGTTTTGCCGAACAGATGTAGTATATATATATAATACTAAAACAGAGACATAGATTCCTATTTGTCATTCTTGTTGTACCAATATTCTTGTTACATTTTGTAATCTTATAGTTGCACCAGATAATATTATTTCAAATAAAAATTATGGGCTAAAATCCATAATTTTTATAATTGAAATAAAGACAATATTCGTAGGAATAGAAAGTATTGGGTACGTAGGTGATGACATTTACCCCATAAAGTTAGGCCCATTTACACATAAATTAGGCCTATTTATTAGTTGCTCATTTAATTAGGCTCATTTACCTTCAAATTAGACCCATTTTCACTTTAAACTTAATTTCATTTTACCGGGCTAATTAACTCCGGATGGCCAAACTACTATTCAAGAATTCATCCACTCAAAACCGGCTACTTCCAACTTTGAACATCTTACCTACATCTGGCAAAATATATGGGAAACTAGAAATAGTGCGATCTTCAAAAATAAGAACCCTGAAATAAGAACCCTGATTCGCCTTTACAGGTGGCAATGAAAGCTTGCATCCAATTCCGAGAATGTCAGACGGCCATGACTCAGGACAAAGGCAAGGATCTCAGCAGGATTAAGAAAAATAGAAATGTTGGCTGGAAGAAGCCGCTTGGAACCACCTACAAAATTAATGTAGATGGTTCGACTAAACCCACTGGCCTCTGCCAGGCGGGTGGGATACTTAGGGATAGTGGAGGATGTGTTCTGGATATTTTTCAACATCAGATTCCATGTAGCTCTGCCATTCAAACAGAAGCTGCTGCGTTTTGTGCAGGTGTCAAGTTAGCCATAACAAAAGGCCTAAGGAGAATTGTGATTGAAGGGATTGTTTGGAAGTGATCGGGAGCATTAATGATAGTTCAAGAGCAAGATGGGAAATCTTCCGGGAAGTGGAATTCATCAGAAGCTTGATGCCTAACTTTGAGTGTATTGAATTTAGACATTGCTTTAGAGAAGCAAATGTTGCTGCTGATTATTTAGCTAAGTCTATGGATATTTGTACTATGTCCAATATCCCTTTTAATAGGGACTTCTGTAACATCATCCGAAAGGATGATTAGGGTGGCGTCCCTCGCGGGACTTCTGCCCCTTTTTTGCCTAATATAAAAAAAAACTTAGTAATTAAATAAACCAAAAGAAAATCCCCATGCATATATCTAAACAAACCAGAAGCCGGAAGCAATTGATACACAGATATATCTAAACAAGCTTTACTTCCATTCCACGTACAAGCTCGATCGAAGCAGCAGTTGATACACACAGAGAGAGAGAGAAAGATAGAACACAGTCTTGATTACTTCCACATACTAGCTTATGTGAAGTTACTTGGCGGACTGTGTGGGGGCCAAGCTATATATAATTGTCTGGATTGATTTTTTTATTTTCATATATAAACTAGCTAGCTAGATCGATCCATCCATCCATCGATCCATCACTTAAATACCAACATTAAACCCAACATTGAAAAACCTGCCCCTTCTAGGCATGCCATCAGCACCGGTACCATAGTTGCTACCGTTTGGTCCATTTCCGTGGTACTGACCACCCTGCGAGTGTTGCATCCCGGATGACCCGTTGTCCATCCGGCAGCTGTTGTCGTTGTTGGAGTTGGTGAAGCTTCCGCTCGCTGAAATAAAATTCTCCAATCCATCACTATATATTATGTATGTATATACTTGCACATGTTTATTTCAATTCAATGTTATAATAAAATTTAGATAAAAAAATAATAATCTAGAAAGCTAGAGAGATAAATTAAAACATTTTTATTAGCACTTCGAATTTCAGACTTGTCTAAACTCAAATTTGTACTTAATAAATAAATTAAAAAAAAAATACCAAGTGCAGGAGTTGCACCCATGTTGTTCCCAGCTCCAGATTGTTGACTAGCCATATCTTCTAGCTTGTTAGTTTATATCGATCTGCACGCATAGGAAATGATAACATAAAACGCAAGGCCACGGTAGAGAAATTAGAATTGAAAGAAAATTATAATATAATTACTTAATATAGGGAATTAATTATTAATATTATTAAGCTAAGTTTATATCATAGCTACCTCAAGAATTTGTGGTCGGATTGTTTACTAGTTGATATTTAGGGTGGGACTTGGGAGTATGTGGTGTGTGCGGGGGGCTATATATACACGTACGCTAAATGGGGAACTTATCTTGATTAGGATTTTTTTTTTGTTATTTACCAAAAAAAAAAAGAAGTAAGAATTCTGATCTTGATTTGGAATCTTTTTTTTTTTTTTTTAAGAAAGTAAGAATTTAATCTTAGACAGATTTAATTCTCGAAAGGTCGATAAGATCGACAGACGAAAACACCATTACAGAAAAATACAACTGTCACACATAAAACAAACAGAAAAATTAAAGCATACTGAGCAGGCTAATCCGCAACATTACAAGTGGAACACAGTCTAAAAGAAAACCAATTAGGGAAAGAACAGTCGAGGATCAAGCTAAGCACTACCACATGCAACATCACCGCTAGCCAGCAGTACATCAGAACTCAATCTCTTATGGGTAGTGAAGATGGTGCTCCAAGAAAGAGTCTCCCACCAATCACAAGTTGGTGTAGTGGTTATGGGGCTACATCCCATGCCTCGAGGTTCGAAGTTCGAATCCCCGTGGAAACATGGAGACGCTTGAGAGTGGGAGGGTCAACCCCTTAAATGGGCCTTCAGTAACCCGATCCAGATGTAGAGTGGGCTAAGCCCACCTGAACTGGAAAGGATCAAAAAAAAAAAAAAAAAAAAAAGAAAGAGTCTCCCGAAAAACGGCGCCGGCGTGAACACATTACCTTGACCCCGGCCAATCCCGTCTAAAAACGTTGCTGCTTGAAACCGAAGTGGGGGCAATTTGGTGGTGATTGGTGGCGGATTAAGCCTGGGATTGAGGTAATGGGTCGCCAGTGGGGGAGATAGATACTTATTTTGGAATCTAAATTAAGCATTGATATATCAAACACAAATAAATATATACAATATAATATTAAGACAAATTTTAAATAATTATACTCGGGTCATTTTCATTTTTTATAAAATAATTACGAATTGATCCGAGACAGGGGAAAAAAATCTTTATCCCTCCCTTACTAGCCTTTGAATCCCTAATGTCTCATTCAAACTCAACACAATCACCCTTCTTCAACCTCTTTCATCCTTCTTATCAATCCTCTTTAAATTGTGCGTTTTTTTTGTTGTTGTTGTTGAAATCTACATCGATTTATCACTACAAAGACGTGTTATCCCATATAATGTCAAAATCCAATGCAATATTATTTACATTGAATTGAAGATTGAGTATATAACTGGATGATCATTTAGGGTTTATGCGTTGAACCAATAAAAAAAAACATGAATCGGATTTTAAAAAATCATATATCAAAACAAAAGTAGGTATATTTTAGCTACACCCTGCCGCCACTCACCATCACCACCTTTGCCTCTGCCAGGCTCACTGGAGTTCCAAACCTCCTCCACTCAGTCTTCATTGCTGCCCACTCTTCTTGGCCGCTTGCCTCCCCCTCGCTATTTCCTGGTATGCTGGCATTTTTGGGTTTTTTGTGTGTCATCCTCCTTTCGGCAACCGCTGCCATAAACTCCCGTCGTCGCTATCCTCCGGTTGCCGCGGTCGGGGATTTTCCCTCCACCTCTTTCTGGTTCGTTTTTCGTCGTCGGGTCGGCCCTTGGCTCCATTTGTTCCTTCGCGTTGTTACATTGCTTTGTTGCGACTCTTCCAGGTCACCAAAAAAAAAATGCGTGCACGTACTATATTTTGTCTGTCGGCCTTATGAGTTTGTTTTTCGACCACTCATTCAATCGCTTTTCCTGGTCATTATTGTTTATTTTAGCTTCTTTTACCGCCTCTATTTTGCCATATCCTTGTGGTAGTCTACTTACGATCTAGTTAATGTCCTTGAAGGTTGAGATGGGTGCGTGGGGTGTTTGAATGGAAAATGGTGTGGTTGGGGCTTGAGTTTGCGGGTTGGAGTGCTTTGTTGTTCTTGTTGTGTTGCAGGCTTCTTGTGAGTAATGACTGATTTGTCATTTTCGATGACGTCGTGGATGTGCGATCGATATCTGATGGCTCATTTGAGGCCACAATATGAGGTGTCTGTTAGTTATATTCCCCAGAGTTCTTTGTGTGCATTGTTGTCCCTTTGACCGATCGTTTCGTTTGCCTTTTTTACTTATGATTTTCAGTGTATGATGGCTTGTACATTCGTTTTGTAATTTTATTTATGCCATTTGCTTTTATAATTTCCTTTACAAACTTTTTCGGTTTCTCGATTTATCTGGACTTATCTAATAAACTGAATTTGCTTTAAATTTTTTTTTTTTTTGAGCTAGGTCTAGACTGGCAAGTGGGAATGAAATATTATTATGGAGTATTAGATTGCGTTTGACCACCACTTAGTTTATATTCCAAATAGAGTATTAACTGATTTCCCACTAGTATATATTCTATTTTTTCCTCTCAACTGTATATCCATAATCCATTATCCTATTCCTATTCCTATGTATACAAGCCAACGCAAAAGTGCAATCTTATCGTGCAATCTTATCTTCTTCCTTTTTTTTTTTTTTTTTTTTTTTTTTTTATTAGGTAAAAATTCGATGGTCAGACAGGCCTGACTCATCGAGAGGTCGACCGAAGTCGGCAGACGGCGAACCGTCTAACAGAACAACCTAAAAACAGAAATACAAATAACAAGCGTAATGAACCAAACATAAATAAACACTACAACAAATGTTCCAAGAAGACCAAACACTCGAACAACTGAGGAAGCCACCGAAGAACGCAGCCAAGCACCACCAAACAGTAGCACCGCGGGCCAGTAGTACAGCAGGACTCTAACTCATGTGGGTAATGCAGACGAACTCCAAGGAAACTCTATCCCGGATACGGAGTCGCCCTGAGCGCACGACCACGACCCCAGCCAGACCCGACTACAGACTCAACGCCCTCCCCAACTAAGCAGAAGATCTCCTAGAAACATCGGAAGCAGAGCCGCAAACTGCTCGAAACAAAACGCCAACAACCTTTCATTTACAAAATGTCAACATGCCCTTGTGGGATTTTCTCAAGCTCTTTCGGGTGGGTGCACAATCGTGCAATCTTATCGTATATGTAGTAACTGATTTCCCTATAGTATATACTAGTCTATTCTCCGTGCTTTGCACGGATTTAGTGTAAAAATGTTGCGGATTATATAATTATAATATCTGTTTTCATATTAAATTGTATAGAAATAATAACAATAAAAAGATAAATAAAGTATATTCATCTACAGACAAAAATAATAATCTAAATCTTATGATGATTTTTATATAGTTTATCAATAATAAAATTATTCCCCACCAAAAAAAAATCAATAATAAAATTATTTGAATTACCCAATTATTTTTTAAAATGAAATTGAAACTCCATCGTTAATTAACAGTCATCAATTTCAAACAAAACCCAAAAAAATTAATATGTAAAGAAAAACTATGAAAATATAAATGAGTATAAAGTAGAAATATATCTAATTCGATATGGAAAATATGCAATTGAATTGTGTGCCCTCCTAAAAAAAATTAGTTGTGGAAGCTCAAAAATCTCTAGCAATGGACACCAAATTATTCAAAATGAGTCTCAACACTTCCCTTAAAAGAGTTTTTATTCTATATGTAATTAATTTAACAATTTATCAATCAGAATCCACAAAGATATATATGAAACCATCATCTCATACTAATTCGAAAACATGAAGGATTGCCTCCTCCTCTACCACCACCTCTGATGTAAGATTGAACCCATTTAAATGGCTCTCACAACCGTCATCACTAATGTACCCTTGACCCTCCTATTCTAAAATAATAATTTCAATACCACACTCATTATATTTGACAATTGAGTCGTAATAATTGAATTTTGTGAATCTTTTCATTGGTTTGCGCCATTTGTCAACACGTTCTCCCATTCAATGACAATGTATGATATGTGGCCCTTATGACTCGTGGTTCACCCCTTTGAAGACATGACAATTATGAATCCACCAAATAACATATATCAAGTTGTCCAAACCATGTTGCATACGTAGTAACAATATAATGTAACCAATTATCTACCCTACTATAACAGACTTAGTAAATTAAATATCAACTCAAAATCTCAAATCGACCTAGATCGCAATTTGTCTTGGCAAGAAAACTCTTTCAACTAAACCTCTATTTTATTATGATATTTTCGTGATTAAAATATAAAAGTGGTTCTTATGTAAACAAATGTACCACGATGATTCAAATTAATTATTCTCGATTGTTTTGTTACTCTCTATATGTATAAAATATTAGAAAAACTAAACTTCTAACGTTGATTGTATATTCATTCACAAATCTAGTAAATTGAATCAAATAAAGCATCAACGTGTTTATAACATAATTTACAATGAATAAAAAATATTGAAATTTTGTAAAATAAAAAAAATATTTGAAATATATTTTTATATTGAAAATTTGATTAAAAAAATTAAATTAAAATTAATCAACAATGCTATAAGACGGACTTGATTTCAAAATTATGTCAAAAAGTTACCAATTATAAAAGATATGCATCTATATACAAATATTGAAATAAAGAAATTATAGTTAAACATGTGGCAAAATCTGATTGGATTGGATACATTTTTAGGCGGGAAAACTTTTAACCAAAGGCTGCCACGTGGCAAAACAGCTTATGTTTTAATATTGTTTAAGATTCTACTATGTTTTGCCACCTGTTGAAAATCGACGAATTCTAATGAGAAACTTTTCTTCCAAAATTTTAGCCTATAAAATTATGTGTATAAACTATCAACCTAATGTTACATATTTATTATTATTTTCTTTTATTTTGTAATACATTACCATTAAAATAATTATTTTTGGTAAGTGTATATATATATATATATATATATATATATATATATATATATATATATTATTAAGTTGAATATTATTTTCCCTAATTAAATCTTTTAAAGACTTTATTTAGAGCATGTTTATCAATGAGCCTCAATTCGGACTTTTAACTTACTTTTCAACTGTCACATCAGCTTAATTAAGAGTCCCAACCTAACTTTTCACATTTTCATCAAATTATTTGTGAGCCGTTACAAGGCTCTTAACTTCATTTTTAATCTATTTCTTTTTTTCTTCATATTTACAAAAGCAAGTTGGTGGTGGTGTTGGTGGTGGTGTTGGTGGTGTTGGTGGTGGTGTTGGTGGTGGTGTTGGTGGTGTTGGTGGTGGTGTTGGTGGTGTTGGTGGTGGTGTTGGTGTTAGTGGTGCTGCTGCTGTTGTAATACATGACATAATATTTTAGTAATAATAATAATATTTTAATAAATAATTCTAATTATTTTCTCCCTTTTATGTGTTTTTTAAAAATCATTTTACCAATTTTTCTGCACCACACTTTATGATTCTTATAGAATCTTATGCTTTATAAATTTTAGGAAATTATTCAAATTCTTTATTTATATTTTGTTAAGAAAGAACGTTGTTGTTATCTATCTATATAGCTATATATAAATTAAAGCCGATGAATAGTGTTGCATGGTGTCTTATGGATGATTTTAATAAAAAAAAATCTCAAGCCAAAAAATATATATTAAAATAATATATATATATATATATAGAGAGAGAGAGAGGATGGTTCATGCGTAAACATGCCTTATTGTGTAAAATGAGAACACATCTAGGCCATTGATTTGGTGAAATGAATGGCTGAGATTAATATGCAATTTTTTTTTTTTAATTGAGAAAATGGTGGCGGCTGGGTGTGGTGGCGCTCGGATCTGGGCTAAGGGTGGCCGGATCTGGGCTTGTGATTGCCGGAGGAAGGCCGGATTTGGGCTAAGGGTGACCGCATCTCCTTCGCTTTCCGACCAGTTGGTGCAGCCCTTGGAGGTCGGACGGCCCGGAGATCAGAAGGTCCACCGCGTGTGAGCGTCGCCCTCCTTCTCGTCTACAATCGCATCTCCGTCGCACTTCTCTCCTCGCTCTCTGATTTTGTACGGTTAAGAATGGGGATTTGATAAGATTTTGGGTTATAGGTTACACGCGCTCAATTAAGAGTGGGATTTGGAGTTTTTTTATTTTTTCTTAAATTAATCTAATTTCTTGATTAATCTCAGCCATTCAATACCTCTAAATCAAAGGTCCTGATTTGTTCTCATTATACACAATAAGAGCTGTTCTCATATGATCTATCCTATATATATATATAGAGAGAGAGAGAGAGAGAGAGGATAGATCATATGAGAACAACTCTTATTGTGTATAATGAGAACAAATCAGGGCCTTTGATTCAGAGGTATTGAATGGCTGAGATTAATCAAGAAATTAGATTAATTTAAGAAAAAATAAAAAAACTCCAAATCCCACTCTTAATTGAGCGCGTGTAACCTATAACCCAAAATCTTATCAAATTCTCATTCTTAACCGTACAAAATCAGAGAGTGAGGAGAGAAGTGCGACGGAGATGCGATTGTAGACGAGAAGGAGGGCGACGCTCACACGCGGTGTACCTTCTGATCTCCGGGCAGTCCGACCTCCAAGGGCGGCGCCAACTGGTCGAAAAGTGAAGGAGATGCGGTCACCCTTAGCCCAAATCCGGCCTTCCTCCGGCAATCACAAGCCCAGATCCGGCCACCCTTATCCCAGATCCGAGCCCCACCACACCCAGCCGCCACCAACAGTGTTTCCCCCTCGTCGATCTCACGCCGATCTCCCCAAATCCGAGAGCCCATCGCCGAGATGGAGCGGGCGATGGTGGTGCGGATGGCGAAGGCGGAAGCGATGGCGATGGAGATCCTGCTCAGGGAGGCCGGATCTGGGCGAGGTGGCGATCGACGGTGGTCGAAAGCGGCCGGATCTGGAGAGCCCTGCTCAGGGAGGCCGGATCTGGGCGAGGTGGCGATCGGCGGTGGTCGGAAGCGGCCGGATCTGGAGAGCAAAGGAGTGGCGGGAGGGGCTGCGAGGAGAAGAAGGAGAGGATGAGGGCCGCGGGGTTCTTGGGTGCACCGGTGGGTGGATCTGGGCAGGACGTCGTCGGCGATGGCGCTGCAGGTGGTGGCGGCGGCTGGGTCTGGGTGTTGATCCAGGATCTCCGGCATCTCCACGCCCACTCTCTCGCCTCCAACGCCTCCCCCATCTCCACGCCCACTCTCTCGCCTCCAACGCCGACCTCGCCCTCCAATTGAACTCCCATTGCAAGATCAGAGATCGAAGATGCGGTGCTGAGTTCTAAAGATTGTTGTTTGCTTGGTCGATTTGGGTAAGTTTGTTGATTTTGGCGAACGGTTTTGGGGATTTTTGTTGTTTGTAGAATTTTTAGGGTTGAATTTTGGGTATTCGTTTGATAATCGGATTATTGGATGATTTTTAGCGGATGATTTTTGCGAAATTGAGTGGCATGAGTGTTCGATCAGAGTTATTCGGGGGAAAAGCCGAATTATTCATTTGTATGGATCGATTTTGTGCTTAATGAGATGAGTTTTTTTTATTATGAATGAAAAATGCATCGATACCATCGAATAATTATGTGATACTATCGAATAATCTTGCAATATCATCGAATAGTTTTTAAAGGCTACCAAAAAAATCCAGATGACATCGCATAATCTGTCGATACGAGCGAATAATTATTCATATACCACTGAATAATCATTAATCATTAAAAAACGAGTGAATACTCAACCATTTGTAAAGGTTAACAAAAGAAAAATCCAGATACCATCGCATAATCCGTCGATACCATTGCATAATTTGTCCATACAATCGATTAATCTATATATACCATCGAATAATCCAGATATACCATCGAATAATTCCAAGAGAGTGCATCACATACGCTCCCAATTCAGCAAGGGGGCTAGAAAAAAACGTGGGTCCCACCATTTTCTCAATTAAAAAAAAACAAAATTGCATATTAATCTCAGTCATTCATTTCACCAAATCAATGGCCTAGATGTGTTCTCATTTTACACAATAAGGCATGTTTACTCATGAACCATCCTCTATATATATAAAATATTAAAACGAAAAAAAACGTTACCTCGTTGAGGTAACATGAAGAAGTGAAGAACTCCATATATGGCCACCATCTCGATGTGCTCTCGACTAAGCTTACTGCGACTCCAATCATGCAGTGACGAAGCCAGGAATTACTTTTGGGGGTGCTGAAAACTTTAAAGGGCGATAAACATTTTTGAATATATAATATTCAATACTACAAACAAGGTCACTAGTACTAGTACAACAATCAACACTACAAACGAGCTCGCTTGTAAGATAGAGGAGGTAAACTCATCTTGCGAGACTGAGCTACAGAAGGATTGGAAGGCCCAAAACTTGATTTTGGAATCGATGGATTCTTATTCCGAGTAACAAATTTATCCATTTTTCTCCTACAATAAACAATTCAAAAGCCCCAAAATGAACCTTCTATTCAAAAATCAGACCCAATTGGTTCTCAAATTCCACAACCCCTAAATATCCCTATTTACAAATTGCACTTCAAATTGAAAATCTAACCTTCTAACTTTCAGGAATTTCAACTTGAAAAGAACGAAAATCTAATTTACAATGTATAAACTTTAACATAGGAATTGATTAGGAAATGTCAAGGAATACCTTTGAAGGTTGAATCGAAACTTTTGATATTCCTCCGAGGACGGAGTCCGAGCAGTGGCGGCGGCGAAGGTGGGCGGTGTCGAAGGCGGGCGGTGGAGAGCCGGGAGCGGACGACGGGAGGAGGGCGACCCGAGAGGCGGACAATGGGAGGAGGGCGAGGGCGACGGGAGGAGGGCCGGAGTCTCGCGGTTCGCCCTTTTCTCATGCCTGGCTGCGCTTCAAAAAAAAATCGAACAGAGAACGAAAAATTAAAGAACGTCAAACAGGGTTTTAACTAGACCTGTCAAACGATTCAATCGGGTCGGGTCACTTCGGGTCTCGGGTAAAACGGGTCCCGGGTAAAACGGGTTCCGGGTATTTCGGATTGACTAGAACCCGGGTTTGACCGAGTTTCGGGTCGATTTCGGGTTTGTCAATTTTTTCTTTTTTAAATTACAAAAATCATGATTTGATAATTTTGCGATAAATTGTAATTATATATAAAAAATTAATTATATTTAATTATAAATCAACCGGGTCAATCGGGTCAAAATTACCGGGTCGAAACTCAGATTCCCCAAAAAATTTATGGGTTTTCGGGTTCGGGTCTGGAAAATTTTCCGAGTCAAAATTTTCAGATTTTTAGCCCAAAAAATTTCGGGCGGTCGGGTTATGTTTTGGCAGGTCTAGTTTTAACCCTTTGTGAATTGGGAAATAAAATAGGAAAAGTTAAGGATGGGGGGTTTCGAACCCGTGACCTCTTTCTTCCTAGCGCATCGCCTTCCAAAGTTTTGCCAACTAAGCTATCCGTTTGATCTTGCTTCAATATACAAGCTACTACCTCCGTTCAAAATTATAAGTACTTTTAGGTGATTGCACACATATTAAGAAAACCACAAAAGTGTTACATTTATACCCCTCATTAATTATCCACAACCACTAACAACCAATAACATTTTATAAAACAAGTAAAAAAGTTACTTTTCTCTTAACCTAAGAGCATGTGCAATGGAGAGCCTTTGGACCCTTAGCCATGCCACCTCATCAAGAAAAACAATAAAATAAGGTAATAGTGTAAGGGCCCGGGAGTTGGGGCGCTTAAATAAGAGATCGGAGAGTAGAGGCCCTTAACGGGTCTGTCCAATCTCTGTCTGCCACGTGACAGTGCCCATAAAATACCCAATTGAAAAATGATTTTTAGCCATTTTCTATAAATAAAAAATTTATTTTCAATTGTAAATTAATTTTCTCTACCTATATACACCCATTTTGCATATGTTTTGTAAAAAAAAAAATTATGAGCAACAAATAAGTTAAGGGTCCGGGTTGGGGCTCTCCAATGAAGCTGCAAATAAGTAAAAGTTGGATAAGAGTTCTTAAGCTAACGTGACAATGAAAAAGTAAGTTAAGGGCTCGGGAAGAGTCCCTCCAATGCACATGCTCTAATGGCTAGAAAACCTAAAAAGACTTATATTTCTAAACAAAATTTTAAGCCTAAAAAAGACTTATATTTTTAAACGGAGGGAGTATATAACTTAGTATTAAGAAAAAAACACTGCAAATATAAAAAAAAATATTAGCTTCAGTATACAACCTATATAGCTCAGCTCCACCACTGATAGCTAGGGTTGGTATGGTAATCGAAAATTACCATACCAACCGATTACCAACCGTACCAACAGGTCATTGGTATCAAAAAGTCGGTAATCGACTGAATCGGTAACCGAAGTCTCGGTACCAAGGATAGTCGGTACGGTAACGGTATGTGCACCCCAAATACCGTGGTACCGTTGGTACCGAATATATATTTAATTTTTTTTAAAAATATATATATATATATTATTTTAAAAATAAAATAAAATATCGTGGTACCGTTGGTACCAAGGATAGTCGGTTCGTTTTCAAGCATAATCTGTCATTGGTACCATCGGTACCGATGGTACCACAGTGTATAAAACGAAAATCGAAGAATGAAAATAGTGGCTTCGGTTACCACGGTACCGACATTCGGTAACCGATACTTTCGGTACCAAGAGTTTCGGTACCGAAACTATTCGGTTGGTACGTGGTACAGAAAATCACATACCGAGGGGTATCGGTACTGTACGTGGTAATGAAAAATTTACCATGGTACCGTACCGTGCCAGCCCTACTGATAGCATGTGCCCGGAATTGAAAGATTAGCTTTAGCTTCCAAATCTCAAAAATACAAAATTTACCACGTACCTACCGATTCGGTCGAGTTTTATTAGCCCAGTTGATATGAATAACTAGGTCTGAAAATAATCCGTGAGTATCCAATCCACCCACTCTACCAGGGGCGGATCTACGGGGGGCTCGAGGTGGCTGAAGCCCCCCTATCCTTAAAAGAGGTAGTAATATATTTTTATAGATCTATGATTTTTGTAATATTATAAAAGTAAAGTAGAGTGTAATCACATAGTTGGATTGGCTCAGTGGTAAGGACAAGGCGGGGCGGGAGCTATTTAAATCCGGGTGAGAATTGAGCGCAGGTTCGAATCCCAGTTTTACTCCCCTTTTGTTAATTTTTTTTTCCCAAAAAACACAAGAGCCCTCTTTTTTTTTTTACACGGGCAAGATGACAAACTTTTTTTTACAGAGACAGACATGAACAGCAGCAACTGTTGAGCGTAAACCTAGGTTCGCACGAGTCCCCGAGCCGGCCGCAGCCTCTGGCCGACCCTGGCACCGGCGCATCACCACAAGTCAGCCCCTTCACAGCCTGCTGTCTCCCGTAGCGCAGAGACGGCCTCTTCGACTTCAATCTTCATGGTTCTCCGTCTTCACTCCTTCAATCTTCGGTTAGTTTTCTTTTAATTTGATTGATTTTAATTAGGTTGATCGAGATGAGAATTAATTTATAGATTAAAATTTGTAGATTTAAAAATCAATTTGGGGAAAATTTCAATTGGGTTTGTAATTTGTGATAAATAAATTTGTGGTTTAATTTTGGAAACCAATTTGTGAAATTAGAGTTTGATTTTGATAATTAATTTTGTGAAATTGATATTCGATTTGTAGGTAAGATATGAGAATTCATTTTGATTTTGGGAATCAATTGATAAAATTAGGGTTTGATTTTGAGAATCAATTTTATAAAACTTTGATAATTAAGGATTTGTAAATATATATGGTATATGGTTGAGAGCTTCTAGGACCTATGGCATTTGTTTTGATGACAAATGGACTCATAGATAGGGCCTGCTTGATAGGTTTGAATTGGCATCGCTTGAGATTTTAAAGACAGGGTTTTTAAGCGTCAATTCAAACCGTTATTTCTCGGGAAAAAAAAATTCAGCCCCCCCTTAAATAAATTCCTGGATCCGCCACTGCACTCTACATACCCTCATTAATTTTATGGGCGAAAATCTACAATACAGTGGGTGACGGGGTGAGGCGAGTGTTGAATGGATTATGGTTGAAGATTTTTCGCACATTACGCGTCCCAATAATCCCCCCATTAACCCACTCCATTCACTCGCCCCGCATACCCACATAAAACCCTACAATTTTTATATATGTGTTTTTACTATTTTACTCTCTAAAATATAAACCCTAATTTTGAGTCTGTGTGCAATCTTGAGTCTCGAGTAACATATTATTTTGTGTGTACAGGGGGGAGGGGGGGGGGGGGGGTGACACGTATTCGACTTCCATGAACTCATATTTCTAGTATTTGTAAATTAAATTTTAATTTGTATTCATCTTTCAATTTTATTAAAAAAATTTCATAGCTATATTAATTTCACTCATTTGGCACCCGCATCCAGGGCTGGAAATAACCCGCGGGTACCCGCTCCACCCGCATGACCTGCATTTTTTTGGCGGGCAAAAACCCGCAAAAAAGCGGGTGACGGGTGGAGCGGGTGCGGGTGAAGCGGGTGATGGACGGATTATGGGTGAAGATTTTTCACCCATAACCCGCCATGCACACCCGCATTAAACCCTAAAACTATATATATTATATAGGTATTTGTGCTATTACTATTTTACCCCTTTTCAGTTTTAACCTAAGAAACCCTTACTGTTTTTTCTACTTAAATTATACGATAAATTACTTGCTGATTTTTTTACTTAAATTATACACTTACTGTTTTTTCTACTTAAATTATACAAGGCTATATACTTGCTGTTTTTTTTTTTACTTAAATCATTACTTGTTCATTTATTTTGATTGAATGGCTAAATGTATTACATGTATTCAACTTCCACGAACATAATTTTCTAGTATTTGTAAGTTACAATTTATGCTTTTATTCATCTTTCAATTTTCTTAAAACAAATCATAATTAAATTATTTCACCCATTGGGCACCCGTTCCACCCGCATCACCCGCGCGGGTCGAATGAGGGTGAAAAAGTTTGCGGGTGATGGGTGGAGCGGGTGGAATTATTAATCCGCGGGGCGGGTGACACTACAAAAAAAAAAGAAATTCACTTCGGCAAAAAGCCGTGGCAAAAGGCATTCAAAGGGTGGCAAAAGCTATCTAGCTTCGGCTAAGCTACGGCAAATAGGGGGTGGCGAATTTTGGGGTGGCAAAATTTGGTAGCTTCGGCAAACTACCATAGCAAAAAAATTGGCGACGGCTAAGCGACCCCTGCGGAAGACACCCAAAAATGTTGCCACGGCAAGCTGTCGTAGCTAAAGTGTGGGTGGAAAATAAAAAAAAAAAAACCTGGTTTTTAGCTCGGATTCTTAAGACCCGTGCTAAAAAGTCCCATTTTTTTAAAAAAAAAAATTAAATAACACACCAAACATGCATATATAATAAAATTTGATTAATTATACAAATTTTTACATATAAAACAAAATGTCAAAAAACTACAATTTATATACAATAAATATACATAATATATTACACATGTGAACACCATGAGAGCTTGATTTGGAAGCTTTCCCCTACCAATATTCTATAGGACCAATGAACACCATGAACTTGATGGAGATCGACAATCTGGATAAAAAAAAAACAAATGACATAGTTTAAGACCAATGAACACCATGAACTTGATGAAGACAACATATTATGAGCAGGGCATCAAACAAACACTACCAAAATTATAACAAACATTATCATACCAAAATCATGCATAGTTCTTTTAAAATCAGCAAGTATATAAGAATTGAATATCAATACTGCTCAGTACTCACTAGAGCAAATAAAAATTAATATGCATATAGAGAATTTAGGAAAGAAATGCTCATATCTGTCTCCCACCAAAGTTGGTGGAACATCTAGGAAACTCTCTAAGGTGCTTGGGCAGATGAGATGGTGTGGGAGCTTTAGTGCAGGACACAGTTTTGCCTTCGGTAGTTCAGGACCTCTTGATTGCCTAGTTCGCACTTGACTGCCCATTATGTGATTCATCGGTTGCGGATCCTGCATCCAGTTTAAATTTATTTAACAACAGAAATCATAGTGTACAGATGATCGGATTAGCTAAGCCTGCAAAGGTTGATGAAACCAATCACAAAGAGAGAAACAATCTTCAGTTTGAATGGCCTCAACCACTAAAATACGCCTACTTTCAGATTAGATTGTAACACCCCATTCAAAATTCGCCTCAATTTGGAGACATCATATCACCATTTGTTAAATCTCTTATGTAAATCAAGTAAAATAAAATAAAAAAGCTCTTCAATGACAATCAAATTATATTTATAAACAAAAAAACCATCATTTGTTGTTAACCCTGATAAACGGTTTGCTTAGTTGCATTGATGGTTAACGGCAATTAACCACATGTCCACATTGTAAGAGACAAAGCAAAATTCAAAGGAAAAAGGAAAACCTATTGAAGCAGCTCCTTTTGTACAGCAAAAACTTTCTTGTTTTTTTTCAATTGTTTCTTGGATCAAAGCCTCTGAGTCCCTCTCTCGTCCATCGCCTACAACCGAATCCCTACCAACTGCCCGAACTGATCTCCTCAGCACTCTAACAGACCCATTTCTCCAATTCGTAAAGCTGACGGATTCCAGTGGCCTCCCCTGCCCAATTGCCGCTAAAAGACGGCTCCTTGCAGAAGCAGAGCCCTCCGCGGCGCCTTCAATCAAAAAGGGGAAAGAGCTCAAAGATGCCATCAAGGTGTTCGACGAATTGCCTCAGAGAAAGCAAAGGAACTAAATTGAGAAAGACCATAGCAGGGGAAGGGTTTTCAATATATATAATAAACTAGCATGAGAATGGGAACGAGAGCTTCAAACCCGAGCTTTTGCCTTTTTCTGCAGACATCTGGTTTGGAGAATCAACCTCAGTTCTCTTTGCAAAACGGACTCCAGAACCTCTTGTCCTTCTTACAACTCCACTGTGATAACAAAAGCATCCAAGCACTCATTATGGGGAAGAGTATAAAAGCAGAAGCTTGCGACAGCCAAATTAAGAGGGAATCAGCATCACTGGTATGAAAGTTTAAATAGCTATGGCTTGAATTGGTACTCAAACATACCATAACAAAGACCAGCTCTGCAATGGCAAGAGGAGTTGTGACAACATGCCTCTGCATCTATTGTCTTACAAGAGCTTGCAACTGTAAAGTGAGTATCAAAACAGAAAATAAGAGTGCATCTTGTAACATGATCTAAATTTAATAAAAGGTGAAAGAATAGTTCTCTTTGTGCTTACTGCGTGACTGTGTAACACAGTCTAAATTTAAGTAGCAAAGGAAGGAAGGGTGGGTGGAAGATAGTCACTCACTTGATGGTGATAACTCTTGACTGCTAATAAGAATCTTGTTAGCCATTTCAGACGCCCCAAATAGATTCCTTATTAGGTATGCTTTGATCAACAAACCCCACGGCTAGTTTAAGATATCGGCGTTCAAAGCTTCTGATAAGCTACAATAATAATGATCAAGTGTCAGCTGTAATCTCATTATGAAATGCGTGTTGTCAGCAATGCAAACTAATTACAGGTACCTTAAAGAATGTGCACCTTCTAGAGAGTGTTTCCCTTTGGATCTTAGCTCTCCTGATCTTCAAAAGTAACAATTATTTAGTATGTTGGGAAATAAATTGCAAATACACATCTAGGGATATCAGTCTCATAACAAGTTGCGATGCAAGAATATACTTTTGAAATTTGAAGGGCTTGTTCTAGTTGTTGAATCTGAATCCACAGCTCTGTAACAATGTTTGCCATTTGGGAAATGACAAGCAGTGTATCATAAATCATACATTGGAAGTACAAAAATTGCTAGAGCAAATAATCATTCAACAGATACATGAATCGCATGGTGCTAGGCCCGTCACTTCAACTTGTCATGACATATGGTCCAAGTCATTCATCATATGACCACAAGCCTCTAAACCTAACATAATGATAATCACTCTCACTAACACCATGAAACAAAACGGAACAAACAGAACAGCACTACATCATCACAATCATACCAGAATTAAGACAAAGAATTAGAATATCAGCCTGAACATACTAGAATTAAGACAAAAAGTGATTTTCCATAGCAAAGACTACAATTCTACTTAATGAAGGAAAAGCAAAGACGACAAGTACCATAAATTTTGAGACTCGGAATATCAAAGGGTGTTTCCATGTTTTAATTCCTAAACATAAACAATTACACAAAGAAAAGAATCAGATTGCAAAAATCCCATAAAGGGAAGACTTGTGAACAATCAGTGTGAAATTCAATATAACTAAAACCTGTTGAAAATTTAAGCAATAAAATAATGACCTACAAACAAGCCCAATTGAAAATGTAAACAAAAATCATCAACTAGTTGGTCCAGCAGTAAAAATAAGTTATCATACCATTGAGGGACTTGAGTAGCAAATATTTGAGGAGCCAAAGAAAGTTTAAGCTCATTTCCACTCTTTCACACACAACTTATCTGAATTTATTTAGCAACAAAGCTCAAACACACACTAACAAATGCAAGAAACTTGAACATTATTTCATTCTAAAGGAATGTCTAGGACTGAACTCAACCTATTTTAGAACCAATTTAGAGCATGTGTCAGTTTTTAGGTTCACAGATTTCAGCAACAGCATCGAGTTCCCAATCTATGGAGGAATTATCAAAAGTATGGACTCGAAAGCACAATCACGAGCCTCAAAATCACAGATTTCAAGAGTTGTTTATGCCAATAAGATTCAAGTAAAGCACAATCGTGAGCCTCAAACCCCCAATATACTTCAAAACCCTAAATACCCACAATTAGAAGGTTCGGAAGCCTACAATCATGAATACTCATTACAAGGTAGCACAAACAAGAGAGTGTATTTCCAAAGGAGAGTGTATTGTCAAAGGATCGGAACCCTACAATCCCGAATACTCATTACAAGGGGAAAAAAGGAGAATGTATTGCCAAAGTCTAACAGGGAATTGAAAAGGCATTGGAATAAAAAAAAGAAGCAAAATTAGGGATCCGAATCCCATTAAATCAAACAAAAGAAATTGGAGTATAGGAGACGGGACTTACAGTTGTGAGATCGAGAGATGGATATCCAAATTGCACAAGAAAGAGGAGGAGGCAGCAAGACCACGAAAATCACAGCAAAACCCGATCTACAAGCTACCCTAATCCCAAAATCGAAATCTCTCAGCCCTAGATCTACACAAATCACAAAGAAGAAGAGGAGAGGAGAAGAGAGGAACTAACCTGCAAAATAATAGATCTACACAAAACATATTAGATCTGTTTATTGCAATCGATGTCGGACATGAGAGGAGGAGGTGATGCTGTCTACATCTGCCGCCGGCGGACAAAGTCCAGATTCGAGAGAGCACGCATAAAATCCAGGGCTTTGTGAAGGTTAGTTGTTAGAGAGGAGAGACATGGTCGAGATCTGAGAGAGCTATAGTAAAGATGCAGGAGGAAGCGAAGAACTAGAGATTGTGGTGTTAGAGATGGAGATTTGCGAAGACAAGGAAGAAGAAGGAAGAAGGAAGAAGGAAGAAGGAAGAACGAGCCGAGAGAGGAGCGGCGCTCGTGTATTAGTATTAGGGTTCAATTCATGTACTCCGTATTTACTTTATTTATTTTATATTTTTTATTAAAGAAATCAGCGACGGCAAGTCTGTGCCGTTGCTTAGTCATGGCAAAAAACAGATCAATAGCGACGGCAAGCCTGCGCCGTTGCAAAATGTCATGGCAAATTGAATTTTTTTTTGTAGGGTAGCTACGGCAACCCTTGCCGAAGCTACCATCGGTGGCAAAGGGGTACCAATTGCTACGGGAAGTCTCTGCCGAAGCTAGGCAGCGTGGCAAATTTCATTATTTTTTGTAGTGTGATGAAGTGGCTTCATCCACCCATAACCCGCCCCATTTCCACCGGCGGCCGCATCACCCGCATCTCCCTTTGGGCCTCTAACAGGCAACATCCATGGGCCTTACAGGATTAAATGGGCCCTTTAAGTATTCGGACTTACTTGGCCCCCACACCGTCCGCCGAGTAACCTTTACACAAGTAAGACTGTGTTCTATCGATCTAGCTAATTAAGAAATGTATGTGTATATGCATGGCATGTTCTAAGTTACCTATATATGTACTTGGAAGCTATTGGATGTGATCATATGTGTGGATAGTAATTTCTGTACAATATGTGAATAAGTGATGATTCTATATAATGAAATTAAATAATTATCTACTAAATCTAAATAACTATATGCTTTAATTCGACTTGGCCTGGTAGCGAGGTCAATGGAGAGGCGGGATTTACAGGCGCCGGTGTGGTGGCGCAAATTGAGAGAGAGAGTTGAAGAGGCCAGTTGCATAATCTCGGATGGCCTCTTCGATTGGTAAGGTGGAAATTGATAAATATGAATAAAATATAAATATTTTATAAATACTACATATTTATCTATTAATATTTTTTATAAGTATAACTATGAAATATTTTATATTTATATCAATGAACTAATATATAAATATAAATATATATAGAGAAATGTTATGACTTATATAACTTTCTATAAATTATTATAACATTTTTTTTCTTCTAAAATCAGCCACAATGCATCACATATGATTTTTTTTCCCCTTATAATCAACCGCAACGAACCATCTAGACGAATGAATGTTATGGATCGGTTTTAATATATGTATTTAGATAGATAGATATAGATTGATAGATAGTAGAAGATTTATAAGAATGATATATATCGACCTCACGTGTTGCCAATTCTTCAATTGGGCTAAGGCCCACCTCCATTTGGGCCTCCAGCCCAAAAGAGTCAACATCTTTGGGTCTTACATCCCTAAATGGACCCTATAAGTATTCGGATAAGCTGATATGATAAAAGCCGTAGCCTGAATCCACGTAGCGCCAAAAATCGTTTTTTTTTTTGGGGGGTGGAACTATCGCTAAAAATCGTTAGGACCATAAAAGAACGCGTACAAGAGAGCTCGTCGTTGTCAAATTCACGAGTTTGTATTTACTTCCATACTGTTAAGTGGTCCATATTAACCGCCATAGATAAGTGATTAGTGGTTGCATTTTATTTAATTTTAAAATCTGCATTCATTTTTTACAAAATTTGAAATATTCTATTTCTTAAGATAATTTTTAAATGTTCGGAATTGGGATTTATATTACATTATTATACTGAAGCAATTCATCTAAAACGACATTAATCTACTCTAAAACGACATAAAATAAAAAAATTGGTGAATGGCCTTATTGGCCCATCAACAATAAAAGTGAAAATTACATTAGTGGCTGGCAAAGTTATTTTAAAAGCTTCTAATCGACAAATGTTAAGACAATTATAATTGTTAAACTCAACCGACATCAACTGGTTTATTTCACAACACATTTTATTATAAAATTTAAACTTTTTATTCAAACAAAATTCAAAAAATAGCTTTCCATTTACGTGTCAAATAAAATATTTTTCATAAATGTATATTTTTATTATTAATATTAGTTTTTTTTATAAAGTAAGAATTCGAGATTAGACAAGCATAATTCTCGAGAGGCCGATGAATCGACAAGCAAAAACCGCATAAACATACCATAAGAACAGGAAATGACGCAATGAAACAAGCAAAAATAACTCTATAATAAGAACGATTTAAGATCGAAGAGCTCTCAACAGTTGTGGATGACGGCGAAGAACGAAGTCAAATACCACCGAACATTAGCACCACTGACCAACACTATATCATGAATCTATCTCCTATGGGGAGTGCATACGAAACTCTTATTATTAATATTAGTAGGTAGTATATCATCAATAGTATTATTATAAGTTACATAATTATAATATTTAATGGAAAGTAAAAATTAAAAAAAAATGTATTTTATTCTATTGAATGTTATTAGATAACTTTATTTTATTTTATAAAAAAAGGTAAGGGGTATGAACAACTTTGAGTCTTTGAATTAATGGAAAGGACCTGTAAAATAAATAAACAAATAAATATTTAAGACAGTGAGCGTAAAATTCAAATTCTGATATAAGGGGTCCGTCCGGTAGGGAGGGATTCAGCGCAAACCTCCTCTGCTCCACCCGCGTATTTCTTGGCGCAAAACCAATTTCTCATCTCTCTCTCTCTCCCCCTTCCGATTGGGCGATGCGATTTCCGATTCGAATCGCAAACCCTAAAACTTCTCTCTGACGATTTTGCAGATTTCCAGGGTTCATCCTTCACCTCTCATTTGCATCGGGGATGAGCTCCCAATCCCATGGCCCACCCACGCCGCCGCCTCCCCGCCGTACCAACTCCTCCCATTCCCATCACAGGCGCGGCTCGTCGGGTTCCAAGAGGATGCTGCCGTCGGAGAACGGGAGCACAAACACTTCTAAACCTACTTCTCCGATTTCGTAATCCTCCGTCAAATTGTTTGTAATTTTTCATTTTTCATTTTTTGAAGTTGATTTGATTTTGATTTTGATTTTGATTTTAATAAAGAGGAGTTATGTTTCGTTTCGTTTCGTTTCTTGTGTATATTGTCTGTGAATTAGGTCGAGGAGTGGAGACAGAACGGTGAAGAGGCTGAGATTGTCTAGGGCTTTGACGATTCCGGAGGGCACCACGGTTTCCGAGGCCTGCCGTAGGATGGCCTCTCGCCGTGTTGATGCCGTTTTGTTGACCGATTCCAATGCTTTGCTCTCCGGGATTGTTACTGATAAGGTTTCTTTCTATTCAAGTTTACGGATAATCGACATACATTCAAGTCTTAACCATGATCAATTATCAATGATGACAAGTTATGCCATAATGTTGCCTAGTTTGTACTCGTTTAGTTGAGTGTTTCTCACCATCAAGTGTGAAATTTAAAGAATAATTGTGTTGTATGATTTTTTTTCGTCGTGTTAGACAACTCCTAAATTAACCAGGGCATCATGATCTTCAAAAATATTTGTTCAAAATATTTGAATTGGGTGACATTTGAGTCATTTGACTAACACTTTAACTGAGTGGTTGTATCCAATTTTGTGAAAATGTTTATGTGAAATAAGTAACTACATGATGTGTGCTTTTGGTGAGTAGGACGTTGCCACGAGAGTTGTAGCAGAGGAACTAAAGCCAGATCAGACTCTGATTGCAACAATCATGACAAGGAATCCGACATTTGTCAACGCAGATGCTTTAGCTATCGAGGCCTTGCAAAAAATGGTTCAGGGTAAGCTTCTGTTCTTGTTGATTGTGTTTTTGGCAACTTACTGAAGATATTGTGTAATCTAAAGCCTCAGTTTCAGATTACAAAATAAATTTCAAAAGAATGTGAAACTGAAGCCTCAAGCAAACTTTCCATGGCATTGTATATTTGAAGTTTTTTTTTTAAACAAGGTTACTTTGTGTATCCACTTTGTAGATGAAACCAAATTGTTATTTACTTATTTGGTGCATCCTTTATAGAGTTCTCTTCATCTCTTGTCACTTTCTTTCTTTAAAAGGAAGATGTTAAATGTGGCTAGTATCTTTTGGAATTTACTTTGCTTTTTAAATGTCTACATTTGGCTTGCATTCTCAGATTGCATCCTGTTTCACACGTTTTTTCTCAAGTTAATTGTCTTGCATATGTGCCCTAAAGAATCTTCACTTATGTTGTTTTATGGCGACAGGGAAGTTTAGGCATCTTCCAGTTGTAGACAATGGTGAAGTCATTGCCATGCTGGATATCACAAAGTGCTTATATGATGCCATTTCCAAGATGGAGAAAGCTGCAGAGCAGGGCAGTGCAATTGCAGCTGCTGTGGAAGGCGTTGAACGGCAATGGGGAAACAGTTTTTCAAGTTCAGGTTCGTTGAAGTATGTCTTACCGATTGGTTATACTCTGCCCCTCTGCCTCAGATAGAAAAGGAAAAAAAATCGTTTGCGCTCTACCAGATTTAGCCCAGCACCTCGCTGGTAGATGTATAAGGAAATTGCATAATTTTTTTTCAGTTACCCCTAACTTTTCTTTGTTGCGTTTGCAGCTCAACATCCATTTATGGAAACACTCAAGGAGCGGATGTTCAAACCCGCTTTGTCTAGTATAATTGATTATAACTCCAAGTATGCATCATTCTTTATCTTAGCTTGTGCCTTCTATTCAATGAGCATAACTTACTTAACTCTTGAGGTGGTTTTCTAGTTTGTGATCTTTTGTTTGTTACACATTTCAGAGTACCAATAGTGTCACCAACAGATTCAGTTCAGGTTGCTGCAAAGATAATGCAGGAACTGTGCACTAATTGTGTGATTGTAATGTCAGGGAGCAAGATACTTGGGCTACTGACGTAATGCTCTTTCCTTCAGATGCTTCTGTTATGTCTATATCTTGAGGTAGTCAAAGGCAATCAATCCCCTTGCTCACCTAGGTGCTTAGGTGTACTCAGGTGCAGACCAATCGGCTCACCTAATAAATTGAGTGCCCCTATCGCCTAGGCAAATCAAGGCTAGCAACTAGAGTTTATTTAGAGCAATATTATGTTTCAAAGTGTATCGGAAAGTTTCAAAAGAAGTAAATGGTAGATATATGTTTGAAAAGTTTCCCGCCATTTGCCAAAACCTAGAATTTTACAGTCAAGTTGGATTAGATCAACATTTTAACAAGTTCTTAAGTGATCATTTCATGTCTACTATCTGCACATATTTCATCACTTGGGAAACATCCTTTTTGCACCATATGCCTCAAGTAATGCAACAGTATAGTTTCTTGGGCGTGCCTCTGGCCTTTAAATCATGTTCTAATTGGCATAATGAATATTACCTCTCTTGATCTTCTTTCTCTACCCAACTGCAGTTCAAGGGATATCCTCATGCGGGTACTTGCAACAAATATTTCACCTCAGGAAACTTCGGTGGAAAAGGTTCTGACAACTAGAAACCACTGCAATATTCAACACTGCTGTCATTTTCTGGCATCATCAAATATAAGTTCCATATTTTTCTTCCCATCGGGGGAAATAAGTTTTTCTGAAGTAGCAGTCTTCAACTAATTTGCTTTTTCTCTTTCTCAAGGTAATGACGACAAACCCAGAATGTGCAAAACTTGATACAACTATCCACGAAGCATTGCATATAATGCATGATGGCAAGTTTCTGCATATTCCTGTTTTAGACAAAGGTAATTAAGGCCTTGAAAAAGGCCATGTTGTACCTTATCAGCATGTTTTTAACTTATTAATGTGATTATAGGTCAACTTATAATACCATATAAGTATGACACTCCAAACAGAAACTAAGTTCTACTTTGAACGTTCAAACAAAAATATATTGATGTTGATTGATGTCTGTGTGCAGATGGGACTATTATCGCCTGTGTTGATGTTCTGCAGCTTACACATGCTGCGATTTCTACGGTAAGTATAGTATATCCTAAATTTATGTTCTTTTACATGCTAAATCTATCAGATCGCGAATGGATCCCTCACATCTTTTGGTGAATGCGTTTATCATTTTGAGGTCATGTTTGTGATCATTGTTTCAACAGTTTATGTTTTGTTGCTAATTTTAGATGTCATATTTTTTGCAGGTAGAAAGCAGCTCTGGAGCACTGAATAGTGTGACAAACGTAGTGATGCAGAAGTTTTGGGATTCAGCACTAGCCTCAGATCATGGAGATGACTTTGACACTCAGAGGTTAGCCTTGCCTTGATAGTGTAATCTGACGACATTAAATTTGTTCAACTGATTGGACTAATTTTCCTTCTCAGTGAAATGTCGATGATGATGGCAGCAGAAGCATCAGAACTGGGGAAGTCTCCCCGTCTTGGGAATTCCGTTTCGTTTAAATTTGTGGACCAAAAAGGACGTACTCATCGTTTTGATTGCGGTGAGCTTGAAGCAGTCTCTTTTCCTGCTATAATAGAACCTTCCTTGAGAGTATCTTCCCGGAATGTGGTTTGGGATGATGGAGTCTACAACTTTATATAGAAACAATAGTCCACTTCAACCTGTATAGGAGTATTGATAATGCTAACACCTCAAGATACAAATGCAATATTTGAATCCTTTTGTTACAATTTGCTCACACCAGCCAATCATTTCCGCTTTGTTCACATCTCTTCTGGTTCAAATCCTTTGTTAAATTCTTCAGGTAGCGAGAACTTAGATGAACTGATAGCCACGGTGGCGCAAAGAATAGGAGCTGATGATGATCAACAGCGTCCAAATCTTCTGGTAAGATGAAATCTTGAAAATAACATTTTTACCACTTTCTTGTTTTTCCCTCATTTTCCAACAATTAACATGAAATGCCCCTTGTTTAATGCAGTATGAAGATGATGAAGGTGACAAAGTGTTGCTCACATCAGACACGGATGTAGCTGGGGCCGTAACCCATGCTAGATCACTGGGCCATAAGGTGGTTCACATTTTGTTATTTACTCTTTCATATGGGCAACAAGCCTTTGAGATCATCAATCTCATTGTCTTAACGCTTTGATTTGTTGGCCAGGTTGTGAGGTTGTATTTGGACTTCCCTGAGGTTCGGCAGCAAGAAAAGGCCGAACCAGCTACAGAAACCGTCAAGGCAAGCAAGTGGACAGGTTTTCACACCGGGCTTTTGGCAGGGGCAGCTGTGGTGACGAGCGTTGCAGTCGTGACTCACGTAATGCGTTCCAAGTCCAACGCAAGTAGCTAGCTTATTAGATGCTTCTCAAGCACCAGTTTAAGTTGAAAAGCTAGCTTAATTGTGTTTGGTTTGGCATAAATGGCCCTCTCTCAGAAGCTATAAGCTTGTGTATACAATAAATGATGTATTTCCTACAAGGGTAAGCTTCAATGAGGCGAAGCTTGATTTCTTTCATGACAGCTTGCGTGGACCGGACTGGTTAACTAAATCTGGCTTAGGGAAGAATTCGAAATACTAGATAGATTATTTTCTGATAAATTGAAAGGCCTCTACAGAACGATATAGATCAAATTTAGACCCTTGGTATAGAAAGAGAGGAGATTAGAACGGATCAGTGTATAAAATTCGTACCAACTAAGCTAATAAGATACTCCCTCCGTTTCAAATTAACCGAGCTTTTATTTTTCGACACTTTTTTTTTAGGAAGTAAAAATCTCTATAATTTTTTTTTAATTAATCTTTGGCTTAAATATGTGTATAGCCCCCCAACTATTTGTACTCGTACACTTTACCCCCTAAATTATCACTCGGGCCAACTCACCATCTCAACTTTATTATTTGGACAAATAGCTCCTATAATGAAACACTAATAAATATTTGTGGTAAGTTCTACGTAAATACATTTTAAAATTATTTGATGATTGGATTAATAATTTTTTAGACAACAATGTAATACCGTTTAAAAAGAGGATTATGATTTTCTGGAAAATAGTGACAAAATTAAACTTGTTAATTGGTAATTAATTTCTATATTCTAATGAAAAAATAGCACTATTTTGAAAAGTGTTTTTATATTATATACTCTTAGTATTTATTGATAGTATTAATATATTGGGAAATTATGGAAAAAAATAACTTTTTAACTTGGCACAATAAAAATTGAAATGAAAGAGTTTTGTGAGTTAAAAACACCAACTTTCAAGTTTGAGATTAGATTAATAGGTTTAGATTAATCATCTCAAATTTGGTTATGAATTAAGACTTAAATCCCACGTACGTACTTTTTGGGGTAGGAAATAGATTCGTAATGGGGTAACCGAAGCACACCCGGAACGCATCCGGGATGCGTGTACTGGCGCACCCACTGGGCGCTCATCCAGGATGCGTGTAAATGTTGATTTTATGAAGAAAATGGTATATATAGGAAGAGCCGGGTTAAAAAAGAACGTTATAAAAGGTTCAACTAGCACGCATCCAGGATGCGTGTAGGCTTATTTTAATTTTTAAAAATAGCGTTGTTTTTTTATTAAAAAAATAATTAAAATGGCAACACACGCATTTAGGATGCGTGTGGGTGTTTTTGGCAAATCATGTGCTATCACGTGAGGATGCGTTTAATAACACTTCGCACGCATCCTAGTTGCGTGCCCTTATAAACCCTCTACCCTAAATGCGTGTACCCTAAAACCCTACAAACCCTTCTAAGGACGCGCATCCCGGATGAGTGCAAACGCATCTAGGATGCGTGTACAACCCTAAACAGTAACCCTACTACCTGAAGTTCTAAAGGACACTCATCCTGGATGAGTGCAAACGCATCTAAGATGAGTGTATAAACCCTAAACCCTAACCCTACAAACCCTAAACTACCTAAAGTTCTAAAGGACACTCATCCTGGATGTGTATGATCTATTATACCTAACAAAATCTTCATTTTTATCCTAATAAGCCTTAACAACTAAACCTAACTTCATTATATGCCTAACAACATTGTAACTTATCATAATAAACCCGATTTATAGCTTTGAACTTACGATTACAAGCACTCATTAGAAGAGTGTTTATAAAAGATTTCCTAAATGTTCATCAACAAATATTTCCTAAATGTTCATCTCAAATTTGGCACAATAATTCGAAATCTCAAACAACACCGTTATTTGAGAAATCAAGAGGTCGAAAATAAATGTTTAATGGACAACCCATCAAGACATAACCAAATAACCAAGACTCATAAATAGATAGTTATGAAATTTTATCATATAAGATATAATAGATTAAATTGATAATTACCAGTTTTTTTTTTTGGTGATAAAAATATTCATCAAATAACTAACCTAAAATATAGTATTAAAAATGCATTTTATAAAAATGACATTAGTTTTTTTTTTTATCAGGTAATAATTCGATGGCAGGACAGACCTGGCTCATCGAGAGGCCGACAGAGTCGGCAGACGGCGAACCGTCAAACATACAATCATAGTAATAAAATGGTGCAACACAAAGATGGAAAACAAACAGTCTCTAGAAGGACAGACGAGTATAATCCATAGAAGCTGAGAACAACGAAGACAAAACGGAGCCAAGCGCCATCAAGAGATAACACCGCTGGTCAGCGGTACATCAGGAGTCCCCTGTGGGCGATGAGACGAACCTCCAAGGAAATTTCCGGAATATGAAGTCGCCGTGATGCACACTGCCACAACCCCATCCGGACCCGACACCGGACGCACGAGTCCCGACTCCGATCAGAATCGCCAAGGACAACCAGAAAAATTGCCGAGAACCACCCTCGTAGAGAGCGCGCCTGCAAACCCTTTCGGGAATTTGTCAATACCCTTTCGGGATTTTATCAAACCCTTTCGGGATTTAGGTTACCCTTTGGGGTGGGTTTACACTTAGTAAGCAAACTTTTTTTTTTTTTTGTGACCCTCAGGCTGCCCCGGGCCCAAGGCAAAACCCTGGGCCCGAAGCACAACCAAACGTACAGGCCCGGCAAGGCCATGGACGGATGACACACCGGAGATGAAGGCGAGAAGGGAACTCCGACAGCGACAAGAGAACCGACCGCGACGAGGGAATCAAACAGGTCGGAGGCCCCCGAAGCACCGAAACCCCAACCCAATTGCACAAATCAAGCACCGAAGCACCCACCCCGGTAACAGGCTGGCGAAATCCCAAAAGAAAGAAGAAACGGGGAGGGCGGCGGCGGAACCACCCACCACCACCGAACAACCTTACTGAAGTCCGTTGGGACTCGGGATCGGGGGTCGTGTGCACACGTGCGCCCTTGCGCATATAGCCTAGCACATAAGCCGAGCGGGGTTCCATCCTAAAACCAATTGGCATTAGGTGGGGTTGCCCACTAGGTTATATGCTAAGGCTTTATGTTTCACACTTTCAATGTGGGACATTTTTGTCTCTTCACATTTCATTCTCAACACGCCCCCGCAAGTGCAACTAGGGTCGTCTTTCGCCTCTAGTTGACACTTGGACATCGGGTCTAGCATCTCATTCTCTTTTTAGCTAGCCCAGGATCGAGAGTCGGGCCGTTTGGCTTTTCCGCTCTGATACCATACTGAAGTCCGTTGGGACTCGGGATCGGGGGTCGTGTGCACACGTGCGCCCTTGCGCATATAGCCTAGCACATAAGCCGAGCGGGGTTCCATCCTAAAACCAATTGGCATTAGGTGGGGTTGCCCACTAGGTTATATGCTAAGGCTTTATGTTTCACACTTTCAATGTGGGACATTTTTGTCTCTTCACATTTCATTCTCAACAAACCTCGATCGACCCCAATGGAAGAGAGAGAGATGAGGCAATCACAATCCACCAGGAAACCCAAGCAAGAAGGAGACCTAGGCGGCGCAGACGCCAAGGGGGACTCAAGATGACGGTTGCGCACCGGGAGGGACGACGACCGGAGAACGAAACAAAATCCAGCCACCACACCCACCGGAATGGAGGAGGGAAGACGATCCAACTGGAAACCCCATGATTAGAGAGGAGATTTGCCAAAGAAGGATTTGGTGTGGAGCAATTCCTTAAAACCCCGATGGGTGATTGCACAAGAGAGAGTTTCTCTCTCCTAAGAGAGAGAAAACCACCAGTGTGTTTAAAAATGACATTAGTTAGTTGGGGGTAAATGAATAACCAAATGCATTTTTTAAAAATGCTTCCTCAAAAAAATAACCAAATGCATTTTTAAAAAATGCATTTTTTTTAATTTTTAGAATACGCATTACTTAATACTCCCTCCGTTCGGCAAAACTTGTCGTTTACTATTCATGCACGCTTTTTTACAACGATAAAAACTATATAAAATATTCATTTTTTTATAAAATTTTTTTTAACAAGTTTGTACTTATTAATAATAACTACGAAGTTGTTAAAAAAATTATTAAAAAAACTAGATATTTTATATAGTTTTTATCTCCTAAAAAAGCGTGCATAAATAGTAAAGTGTCAAGTTTTTCCGAACGGAGGTAGTATTTGTTAGAGATCGATAATGCCATTAATTAATTGGGGAGTAAATGAATATGTTTTACCGAGTTTTATAAAAATGCATTTTTACTTAAACCAAATCTTTCAAATTAAGATGTAGATAAAATTATAAAAATTTAAGTTATTATATTGGAAAGATTATTTCTTAGATGTGAAGCATAAAAAGATAATTTTCTAACTAATTAAACTATATTGTTGAATATTTATCATCAAAATTAAATCAGAATGTGACATATGTGCGAATCGCACCAGAAGCCATTTCATGCACGATAGATAGATAGATAGATTATATAGTGCTAATTTAGTACTTCCTCCGTCCTAAAATACATGGACTTTTAGCATTTTGCACAAGTTTTAATAAAACACCTTACTTTTAAAAAAACATCATCATTGCACTAACTTTTTCATAAATTTTATTATTTTTAACATCAACTACACATTTTAACCAATCAAATTATTTTAAAAAGTCAACAACACACAAACCAATACAAATCATTACAACTTTTTACCTAGAAAACCTAAAAGGCCATCTATTGTTGGACAAAAATTTACCTCTAAAAACTCATGTATTGTTGGACGGAGGGAGTACTAACTATTGGAATTGAACGAGTTGAATTGGTGAGTTGTTTTGAAAAGTTTAAATTTTGAGGATTTGTACACAGTTGGAGTTGAAATATTAGGAGGGAGGGATTTGAGATTTTGAGGTATAAAAATATGGGTTATAAATGAGTTAAAAGACTCATATCTAATAGTTTAAGGGGGGAAGTATACCGAGTTAAAGTTAAGGGGTAAAATGCCCTAGTCAACAAAGTTTAGGGGTCAATGGAGCATTTAAACCTTAATCTTTTTACTATACTTGTTGCTTTTCTCAAATAATAGAGAAAATTACAGATTTTGAAATCATAGCTTTTCTCAAATAATACAACACTATGAGAAAAAGCACAAGCAGGAAACTAAAATTCAACTATGCCCTTGCTGGCCTGACCTCAATCCCTTCAACAATAAGACCTCTCTTCCAGAGCAAGTCCCTCACCTCCCTCAGAGCTAACTCCACTTCATCTCCCTCCCCGGGGTGGGTGAAGAACTCCCCTATCTTCAGCTCTCGCCACCCGTCGGTTCTCAGCTTCGGAAACTGATCCGCCATTGCCTCAACGGGTGCTTCCAGCTGCTCATATTCGGAGCCAATATACACAGGACGTGTTCCCATTTCAACTCCACCACCAATGTGCACTGAAGCCTCCGAAACAACTTCTAATCCATAGGCGTTGTCTGTCAGCCTAAACACCAGATATGCAGCATATTGTGTGCCAGGGGACAGTGTGGAGGTCTGAATCCTGACATTGATCTCAAGCCAGCAAACATCGAGGAGCTCAGCCACTTCTGGGAACCTGCAAAATTAGGATTCAAAATCAAGATCGAACACTTGGACCAAACATACTAAATCAAATGATCGAACACTTGTTGTGCAGAAATCGGGCTTGAATTGATTACCTTGATTCGGAGATGGAAATCCATTTCCAGTACATAGGTGTATTACCCCATGTGATACCTAGACTCCTTGCAGCAATCATCCAACATTTCTTTCCACTCAATTTGTCCAGCCAGAAGCTCTGCTTAAATTGATCACACACATGCATAAATTTACAACTGATAATCACAATTTGCAACATCAAAATGAAAATCAAGTTCAATTCCTGACGCTTTCTCTTTCCTTTCTCCTTCCAGCTCACAAAAACCTAAATAACAAATCATCCTTTCACCTAATTCACACAGATCTCAGAAAAATATTCCAATTAAACACTTGAAATTGAGCACAGCCTCAGCCAGTTCAACTGAACCACAAATAAACTTGGATATCTCGAGCGCGGATTTAGCGAAAAAGTAAATCGATGTAAAATCCTACCTTGGAAGCGCCGTCAACGAGGAGAGGTCGACCGGCAAGGCGCAGGTAGAGCTTCTTCTTTCTGTCCAGGAACTCGGCCAACAGCGCTTCTCCGCCGTCCGATCGGGCGACGATGAGATCACAATCCGCGGGCAGAAACCGCCGCCAGACGACGTTGGACTCCGACGCTGCCAGGAAATCCCTGGAGACGAGCGCAAGGCGGCACGCCTCAGTCGGCGTCGTTAGCGCGATCATGGACGCGATGCATTCCTCTGGTACGGAGCGGAAAAAGTTGGTGCGGTGCTGGATCTCCCTTCCTTCCTCTTCCATGGCGAATTCCACAGGAAAAGTTTTCTCCGTCGACTTGGTTTCTCTCCTTTCCTCTTCTTCTTCCGTTTGGGTAAGGATGAAAGGAAAGCCCCTGCCGGCCTGCCCCGCGTACTGTCATAAATGTACACCCGTATAAACTTCTCTCTATACTTCACCCACGCGTCATCGTAAGAACACCCCTTCAATTATTTTATCAATTTAACACACATCCATGTACTCCACGAATCGTACACTGATTATTTAATCAATTATTTTAGTCTTATACGAAATTATAAATTTATTTGTTTATTAAATTAATATTTAAAATCCAAATTTGGATCATGATATTATTTTTATTTAAATATTATTTAATTATACTCATTTTTTGTTTTTACTTATTATCTATTCAAATATAAATTTATTTATTTATTTTAATATTTTTAAACATTTGAAAAGTGGGCTTGAAATAAATAAAACCTCCTCGAAACATCGGAAGCAGAGTCGCACATTGTTCGAACAAAACGCCAACAATATTTCACCTACAAGAATAACGTCGTCCCTTGCGGGATGTAGTCAAGCCCTTTCGGGTAGATTTATTCAAACCATTTCGGGAATTTTGTCAACCCTTTCGGGAGGGATTAAACAATGCCCTTTCGAGCCCTCTCTTTCTTTCCTTTTTTTGACATATCCTCATCCTTGGGCCCGAAAGACAAGGAAGAGGGAGATGAACGCAACCAAAGACAGAACCGGGCGGCGGCGAGGTAGGGGAGGATGAGGGAGCCAAAGGTCATCACCGGGAAGAGGCGGATTGATACACAACAGTGATGTTGGACACCAGGACAACCGAGATCACAAGAGGCCAATACCAAATGAGAAAAGGTTGACAATCGAGAGGCGAAGGGGCAATCGATCAGACCAGAGGGGACGACAAGATGAGTAGACAAGAGTCGGAACCCAAACACAATGAAAAGCCCCAACTCTATTGACACAACGGAGGCATCTCGGCTCGCCCACACCAGAACGAATCGAAACCCGAACCGGAGACAAGAGGGAGACAAGCCTAGGCCGACAAGAAACCCACAAGGAAGGGCTGAGTGAGTAGAGAGGATTAAGCCATCAATAGTGTACACGAACGCTTGAAATCCATGGATCGTAGGACTAAGAAAAGGATCGACAAATCTCCGAAAAAAGAGAAGGCGGACATTTGGGGATAAATCTAGAGATAAGGGAGGCCCCCCTCTCTAGCCCCTAATCTTTACTCAAAATCATATTATTTCATTATTATTTTTGTAAGGTATTATTTGCACAATATTATTTAATTATGGTGATTAAATTATCTAATATGATTTACACAATACCATTTAATATTACATTTTTTAACCAATGGAATTAATTCCTTTTTTTTGATAAAGTTAAAATTAATTATACAATATTATTTCAATATGTATTAATTACACAATATCATTTCATGCTATTTGTTTAAACAATAAGATTAATTCAAAACTTTTTTTATAAAAAAAATACATCGTTCCAAATATACGAATTCTTTTTTTTTTCCAAAGCAACTAATCTCTCTCTTTTTGGGTGTATAATGAAAACTATTTTTTTATATAATAATCTTAATTTTTGGAATTTCACACAATCAACTCAATCTACATAAATTTTCAAATAATAAAATTTGTAAATATTGTAAACTAGGGTAAAGAAAGGGAGGAGAATATGTGATTGTATTCAATTGATATCTCTTGGTGTTACACCGATACAATATATAGAGATAAACTCCTTAGGCTCCAAGCAATAACAAATCTATCTATAGACAAAACTCTATCTAAGTAAAATGTATATTTTGTACATCCACATAATAATAATAATATTATAACACTCCCCCTTGGATGTACATTCCTTGTTCCTCCAGCTGCCTCGTTAAAAACCTAGCTAGGAAAACCCAATGGGACAAAACCATAACTTAGGGAAAAAGAGTGCAGCCTTCCACGTACGCTCTTGTTGTACTGCCTCGTTAAAAACCTTGTCAGGAAAACCCAGTGGGACAAAACCTGATCGAAGGGAAAAAGAGTGCAGTGTGTGTATGCTCCCCCTGAATTCAACATTCTTCTCGAAGTCTTCTCATTCTTCTTAATGTCGCCGTCTTCATGAGCTTATGGTCGAATCTCAACATTGTCTTTGATGTGCATAAGATGGAATGTCTTCTTAATTAACTTTGATGTGCCTGACTTGCATGTATTGGTGTTGAGCTACTTTGGATGCACAAATATAAGGTACTTCAGGACCTAGTGTGCCTTTAATTGTTGATCTGGGGATCTGATGTATTAAATGGTGCTTAAGTTGCCTCGTTAAAAACCTTACCTTGGAAAAACCCAGTGGGATAAAAACCAAGATTAAGGAAAAGAGTACAACTTTGTATGGTACTTCGGGACCTAATTATATGTCACCACTTTCAAAAATATAGGTAATTCATGTACTCTAATAAGGGTCTTTAACCAATTGCATGTGACATGACTTTGATAATAATGCTTCATGCATTTTTAATCAATCAATTCCATTTATATGGGTATGCACTTACAACGTTTGTCATTTACATTTGGAGCCAAAATTATATTCACTCCTGGTGAATACATTCTAATGTAGCCTTTAATAAGCTTTTGTCTAATCAATTTGGCTTTAAATTTTCCTTTGTACGAACACCCACTTAAAACCAATTGATACTACACTTTTCAATGTTGGAGCTACAGGTCCAAAAACTTCATGCTTAAATAATCCATCTTTGCATGAATTATTTCTTTCTAGAATTTAGGATATACCATGTATCCTTGTGAGGGGAGTTGCCTCGTTAAAAACCTTGCTTTGGAAAAACCCAAATGGGACAAAAACCAAAGTTAAGGAAAAGAGTAAAACTTTTCTCCCCCTCAATTTAGTATATAAATCACCAATTTTATAAAGGCATGATACTTCTGGACCTTTAATATCCTTTCACAATCTAATCAAAGATGAAAAGATCATTTGTCTTCATATCGTAATATATCTCTCTTTGTACACTCGAACTACAGGTCGAGATATTTTTTAGAAGCTCTAATTATTCTTATCAAGCACTTCAAGTGCAAATTTAGATATGTGCCATCAACGATAATCAAGGATCTTGTCAATTCAAGACAACTCATAATCAATTCTAACACTGTTAACGTTCATGAAATCTCTTCAGGAGTTTTATACCAGTGGACATATCACCATTGTTTGAAGTTACTACTAGAACCTCGATCTAAATCATGCTAGTGCATTATTTGTTGTAAATGTGACTTTTGTCACCATCTTTTGCATTTACTAATGCCTTTACTAGCCTTTTTTACTATATAGTTTATTGAACTTCTGGTTCGCTTCTAGTTCATGCAACATATTACTTCTTGATATCCTTTTCCTCTCCCCCTAAATACCGAGTATTTTATCATTCGTGATAAACTGTAGGTATTTGATCATCTATGGGGACCCAATCCTCCATATACATCATCTTTCTTGGTTTACAACAATTTAGTGTAATATGGGGAGATTTCGGTACCTATACCATACATTTAAAACCTTATAAATATAAAACTCTCTTCTGGAGATAAATTACGAAGGGGAATTTATTCTATTGTTGACCGAAATCGAATCGATCTCTTGATGTTCATGCCTGCTTGTTAGCTATATTGACGACTCTACTAGGTCATTCTATGCATTAGCATTATCCTGAATGATAACCTCATAAGTAACGACTTCATTTGTTTGATTTAATCGTCAACTTCTCAATGCTCATTTATCCAACATATCAATTTTATTGATAACATTTCCATATTACATCCATATTGCCAACATGGGTAATCTATTTATTATGTTGGATCCCTCTTTTGACATCCTCAACTAGGGGAAAAACACTGCTTCTGGCAATTATTAGTCCTCCATTGGCTTTTATGATCCCAATTTATTTATCATCACTCCTTCACTTAGAGTGTTTTGACGCTCTTCTAGAGCCATTTTCTCATATGAGTTTATTGCTTGATTATATCAATAGGCCTTCGAGGACTAATTTTGATGCTCTTCTGGGGATATGTATAAGGTTTAATTATGCCAAAGATAGACTTTGTACAAACACTTATTAGATATTTCATCATGAAAACTTCAGGTTTTCCATATCATCAGATACCACGCTCTAAAGCATTCTAACATTTTCATGCGATGATTCATTCACATTTTGGGAGATTACAAATCCAAATTAGGCAAACCATCAACTTTGACTTGTTCTTCCACATTCTCCTTGATGTGGGAGTCGACTCATACATGATTATCTATAATCATTTTCAAAATTATGACCAGTATCCTAACAACGGTCGTGCGCACCGTATCCTCTTTATGTCCTCTGCTAGAGGTAACAATATATATTGCATCTGACAATAAAAGAGGTTGTTATGAACCATAGGTCATTTAGCTAGCTATTTATTTGAGTTCTACCATACCCAAGTAGATTAAGAACAAGATTCCAAAATAAAGAGTCTTCGGGCTCTCAAGAATAAATTTATCGATTTCACAAAATTTAACAAGGATTTGCTTCAAACTCTTCTCCCAAATCATCATAGGTTGAATAAAATTGGCATCATCTACCCATAATGGTTTCTTCAAGAAACATTTCCAATGCATATACATATACATAAAATGCAAATCAAATCAAATAGATAAATAAAACATAGATTCCATGTAGCTTCAAATAGCCAAATTATACTAATAACAAACCAAATATGACCAAGTTTGCAGAATCAAATGTGTTGGATCATCTAGGCTCTTTCGTTGATAATCTTTCATATGTAGAGATAAGTTTATCTACTTCAAGAGATAACTTTTATTAACACAAATAATATATATAATATAGAACCTCATATGTTTACGATATACCAACTCTTAACAAGTTGGTTCTTCTGGAAACACTTTGATTTTTGTGCAAAAGTAAATTCAAATATATACATCTCACAAGCAAATAATAAAAGCGATCTCAGTAAATTAAAATAAATGCACTACAGATAATTAAAATTTATTCGGCCACTTAAGGTGGATATCAATTTCATGATACATAAATAATGTCAACTTCTGGTGACCATGAATCAAACAAGTTTAACCACTTCAGAAGTTTATATTTCACCTTCTTTGAAATAAATCATATATGAAACAAATAGTTACAAGTATATGATGAAATCAACAATATCATCTTATCTCATCACTACATATATGAGACTAATATTTTAATCAATGCATGATGACGTTATTTATTCATCAACTTATCAAAGTATCAATTCATATAGATATCATTTATCATGTATCCGTCCAATATATGGTCAATTTATCCAATAACCATATCTATATCATCATCAATCCCCAATCGTACATGATTTATCAATGCTCTAAATTCTTATATATCAAAGTATATTAGCACTATGGCATGATTTATGATATAAAATCTACATTTGCAATCAATAACGTCATTTTGCAATTAGCAAGAGACACAAAAATCATAACTCAAATATATGATGTTTAGGCTTACCTGATTGCAAGCTCGACCGTATACACCACCATTGAGAATTCAGTCCAACTCCATCACGAGTCTTAAAGTCGAGCGTAACACATATAGGACTACCAAGTAGAGTTCAATCTTCTAAGGTTTGGCTCTTTTTACCATGATATCCTATTGTGGATCCGTGGACAAACCTCTCGCATGACACCACATATCACCAAAACAAAATATTAATTTTTTTTTTTTTTTTTTTTTTTATTAGGAAAAATTTCGGGAGAGAGAACTCTACCCGAAGGCATCCTTTCGGATGAGGTCAAGAAGACCAGGATTATTCTGAATATTGGTACCCCAGGCAGAGTGGCAAAGGTGTGCAACCTTATCAGCCACTCTATTGCCTATTCGGGGTACATGGAGGAAAGAAACTCTTTCCAGATTTGTTAACATAGTTGCAATATCTTACATAATGAGTTCGATTTCCCATGGACATTTTGTTTTTCCGTTGAGATGGTCAATAATTATTTTAGAGTCACCCTCAATCTGAAGTTTGGTAATTCGTAAATTTAGGGCGTTCTGAACCCCGAGTTTTAGAGCAAGAGCTTCAGCTTTTAACGGACTTTGATTACCGAGTTGTTTATATCCTATGTTAATTGTCCGACCCTCCCAGTCACGGATAATAGTCCCAGCTGTGCTAGCCTTGTCTAAGAGGGAAGAACCATCGAAGTTTAATTTTAGAATTCCTCTAGGTGGCTTACACCATTTGATGTTTTTATGTTTCGTTTTCTGTCGTCTGTCGGTTTTGGGCCGAGGCTGAAAGTCGGGGTCATCACCAAGTCCGCCCGTAAAGCAAGAGGAATTGCTCCAGTTTAACTCGTGTGTTTTAATGATATGGAGCATGGTATCTCTATTGGGAATTGGAAACGACCTGAAGATATGTTGATTTCGAGAATACCAGATGGTCCACCAATAGAAGGCTAGCTTAGCTTTTGATTTATTGTTGATGTTATTCCCGATGTAGGCCATAACTGGTTTAATGTCTCTTGATTGTTGAAGCATTGCTGCTATAGTTGTATTGGTGTCGGTTGGGAATCTTAGGAGAGAGGTCGTGTATTGGCATTCCAACAGAAGATGGGCATCATCTTCTGCCGCACAATTGCACAAACAACAAGTGGAGGGCACCGAGACGCTCCGCTGAGCTAATCTAACAGCCGTGGGCAGACCGTTTTGGCTTATTTTCCATAAGAAATTTTTGACCTTTGGTGGGATGTTCAGGTTCCAAATCCAAAAATTAGGATCAGGACACTGAGATGACTGACCTGAAATCAGTTTATAAGCACTCGATGTAGTGAACCAACCCTCCCTGTCCGGCCACCAGTATAGTCGATCTTCAAAGGGAGCCGACGGCAAATGAATATCCAGGATTTCGTTGACAATATTTAAAGGTAGCACCTGACAGAGCTTCTCAGACCACCATCTACCGGCCATAATATAATCACTAACAGCCTCCTCAAGATTAGCAGATGGAGGGCATTCACCCCTAGCACTCAACGAGAGGCACGAGACCCAGTTATCCGACCAAAACTTTATCGATTTTCCGTTTCCTACCAACCAGATCAGCCCAGTTTTGAAGGAATCAATGAGGGTTGTCAGTTTGGCCCATTGCCCAAGATGAATCACCTTTTTTCTATACTCCAGTAAATTAGAAGACCGGAGATACTTGTGTCTAATAATGGAGACCCATACGTTTAAAGGTTCAGCTAGAATTTTCCATAAAAGTTTCATTTGGAGGGCTTCATTCATATCTTTTGATTTCCGGATTCCAAGACCACCAGCCCGTTTTGGTCTACAAATCCTATCCCAGCTAATAAGCGGGCGGTGTTGCAGATCCTTATTCCAGAAAAACGTTCTGTTCACTTGATCTAATTCTTTATGTATCGAGGCTGGTAATAGGAAGTTTTGCATGGTGTATAGTGGTTTGGATGCTAAATTTGTGTTTATTAGGATGGCTCTACCTTGTTGTGATAGCGCATTAGCACGCCATTTACTTAGTTGTTCTTTGGATCTGCATATGATGTCTTCAAATGTGGCTTTGCTTACTCTACCATTGATGATGGGGCAACCTAGATATTTCTCCAGAGATGAGACATTTGAAATATTTAGGCAGGTGCTGAGCTCGGAAATCTTAGAGTCTGTAATCCTTTTTGTTGCTTGGAAACTAGATTTATGGTAATTAACCTTTTGGCCTGAAACTTTACAATATGATTCAATTATTTTCCTAACCTTGTGACCTGCCTCAGTACTTCCTTTAGAGAAGATGATAATATCGTCTGCAAAGGAGCGGAACGGGATACGGGGACCCCCTCGTCCAAAGGAGAAGCCTATCTGACTTTTTTCCGAATTTGATTCCGCCGTAAGACTTCGCGCTAGGATCTCTGCTCCGAGAATAAAAAGAAAGGGGGAAAGGGGGTCACCCTGACGGATGCCCCTTGTAGGGAGGAACATTTCAGTTGGGTCGTTGTTTACTAGTATCGAGAAAGAGACACTCGAGACACACTCCATAACCCAGGAGATGAAAGTCGGGTGGAAACCAAATTTCTGGAGAATTTTGTTGGTGAAATCCCAGTCAACTCTATCATAAACTTTTTCCATGTCTAGTTTTATCGCAAGCCATCCCACACGACCCTTACGAGATCTGAAGGAATGAAAAATTTCGTGGGCTATAAGGACGTTATCTTGTATAGCTCTATCTGATACAAAAGCACCCTGAAGCGGGTGAAATTAGTTTTCCAATAATGACTTTGATTCTTTCAGTGAGTATTTTTGATATGATCTTATAGATTGTGGAACATAAGCTGATCGGGCGATAATGGTTTGTGGCTGTCGGGTTATCTGTTTTTGGAAGAAGAGAGATGAAAGTATGGTTAATTTGTTTTAGAATTTTTCCGGATAAGAAAAAACCTTTAACAACTTTAATTATGGACATGCCAACAGTATCCCAGCATTCTTTGTAGAACTCAGCAGTAAAGCCATCCGGGCCAGGGGATTTGTTCTTACCAAGGTTAAACACTGCCGATTTTATTTCTTTGTTGGATGGGTGCCGGATAAGGAAATCGTTTTCGTCCTTCGAGATAGACGGTTGTATAAGATTAAGCATTTCTTCTAATAATCTGTCATCCGTTGATTCCTTTTTGAAACGTTTTTCAAAGTCCGTTTTAATTTCATTTCTGACATTTTCTTCGCCGACAATTAAAGTACCGTTACTAGAGAGAATGTTGCGAATTTGTTTTCTGTGTCTCCGGCCCGAAGCCACACGATGAAAATACGAGGTGTTTGAATCTGATAGCTTGAGATGCCTCGTTTTGGCCCTTTGGTTCCAGAACATCTTTTGGAAGAGGAGGAGCTTTTCCTTCTTTTTAATAAGGCGCTGCTCACGGGTAAACGAAGGTACCGAGACCCCCCTGGGGTTAGCAGATTGGATCTTGAGCAATTCCTCATCTACTTCAAGCAATTGGCGGAAAATATTTCCAAAAGTTGTCTTATTCCATACTTTTGCCTTTTGTTTTAGAAGTCGTTGTTTGAACATTAATTGAAACATAGCAGAGCCGGGGCAAGTAGCTCGCCACGATTGCTTCACTATATGACGAAAGTCTTTCCGCTGCAGCCAAGCATTTTCAAATTTAAACGGAGGAGCTTTAAAAGCAACATCATTCTCAAGTGAAATAGAGATAGGACAATGATCGGATGTCGAAAAAGCTCCGTTCTTTGTGATAAGGTTTGGAAAATCATGTAGAATCTGATGATGGACAAGTACTCTGTCGAGTTTTTCATACATGGTAAAGTTTCCATTAGCACCTTTTCGCCAAGTGAAGGGGTTCCCGAATGAGGGAAGGTCCACGAGGGAGCAAGTGTTTTTGAATTATAGTAGTCGCGTGAAGCGAGAAGGACGGGAGGCTGACCCTGCCAGCTTGTCCTCGCTACAACCAATTTCGTTTAGATCCCCCATAATTATACATGGGACAGACGAAGTGTGTACTATAGTAGTGAAAGTTTCCCAAAATTCCTCCTTATCCCGAGGATCGGGAGGAGCGTATGCAAAAAGCATGAGGATGTTGTTTCGATCATTGTAGTTTTCACATCTCAACCCAATAATACGAGGTAAGTGAATTTCTACGGAAATGAGAAAGTTGCTCAGTTGGTGGGATTTCCACATTACGCCAATCCCCCCGATCGGCCAATGCTAGGAGACCAGATTGCCTCGTCGAAACCAATATTCTTCCATAGATTGTTTTTCGGAATGAATTCCGCTTTTGTTTCAGCTAACGACAAGATTTGGATATGCTCATTTTTACATAAAGCATCGATTTCTATCCAGAAGGTCTTTTTACCTATACCTCTGCAGTTCCAGTAACAGACTTTCATTTATAATATATTATATGGAGGGAATAGGGTGGAGATTTACTGACCCTATCCATTTGGTAGCAAATTAACATTTTCTTAATACGTTGAAAGCATACATGGGATAGCATGGAAAGGAAATACCGAAAATAAGGCCAAGACCACACTTGAAGCCTTGGACCCACTGTACTCCACTCAGTCGAGAAAAGACCAAGCCAGATGAAGCTTAAAATTGAGTGGCAAATGACCATGAATATGTAGAGATACCCAACACATATAAGCAACCTACCATACCCGTTCAAATCACTATATTTATCAATTAAAGAACAAGATAGGTTAATATATATATTTAGAGATGAGCCGCCATTAAAGAAAGTGAAACTAGTTAATGGCAATCTATAGCTGTTGTAAAAGCCATGACCCTGCACATGCAAAGTTTGGTATTTGCTTCCAACCGAGAGCACAGTCTGTGCAAGCAAGAGAGCATACATTGTTGACAAATTAGGACTAAAACAAACTAACCATGAGATGAAGTAAGTCGGTCTAGGCCATGAGAAGACCCTCAACCGACGGAGCCAAAGCAAGCTAACCGAAACTATAAGTGTGAATCCGAAATCAGAGTAACGGCAAGGAGGGGTTGCATCTACCAACCACAAGAACCTTGTATAGCAAGAAGAAGTGGATCCATAGTGGCTTTCCCATGAGACAAGAATTTTAGAGTAAACCATAGGGTTAACATCTGCACTAACCGACTTGGAAACAAAGCAATTTTCCATCCTAATTGCAACGATAACACCACGGAGAAACATGACGTCAATCCACGACCCAATTTCACAAAACCCAAATATCAATCCTATATTTACACGTTTATTAGTTTCCAATACCATAAAGAGTAAATATCGATGATCAACCATGACATTGAAACAATGCCTATTCATACCAGTAAGACAACCCAATTGAGCATCAAACTTAGAACACACATGACAAATAGTAATGTAACACCTGTCGGATGACCAGAGTTTTATGGGGTTGATGACAGAGCTTTTAAGCGAGTCGTTTGAACATTTCACCGATTGATATAAGCCCGGACAGATGAGAAGGGTTGTAATTTGAGAATGACGATTAATTCCCACCATCTTACACAGATGACTAATAGCACCAACACACAAAGGCATCAGTGAGTTGAAGGGTATACTTACTACCAAAATAACATAACTATTAAGAAATTTAATAGTACAAAATAGCATTGATATGATCGGAGAAGCCACCGTAGGATTAACCATGGGATTCACATCATCATCGGAAAAGGTTGCAAACCCTTCAGATGACAGTTTATCCACTATTTTTTGAGGGCCCGAAAATCGGGATTTGAGGGGTGAAGGGGAGTAGACCACCTTCACAGTTTTGTTCAGACACCAAGAGAGGGTGTTAGTGTTAACCGAACACAGCCAACAAAACAATTTAACAAACCAATAAAGGTATTTCACCAAAGTGACTTTGGACCTTTTAATTAAAAGTGTATTAATCCATTTTGTAAATAAATGGAAGCTGTTGAATTGGGACGTGGTTATAGCCAATATAAGCCAATTGAAGATACCAACCTGAAGGCACGAGTGAGAGCTGCGATGTCTACACAGCCACTTGAAGACCCCCATTACAAGCCGATGGCGAGTCTTGTTGCGAACATAGACGTCCGAGAAACAATCAGACCGACGCCTATAGGTCGTTCTCCACTGCAATTCCTGCGAAGCCATAAAAGACTGTTTCCTGCCCTCAGAGGAGAGCACGCCGCCGGAGCGGGATTTGGGGCCCTTTCGGGGGGTGTTCGATGGATTGACGAAAGACGCCGAATCCACGGGTTGTTTGTGGTAGTCAACTCCGGCCGAGAACAACTCAAGCCACCAGCCAGAAGCACTGAAGTTAGATGGATTGAGGAAAGAAAGCAGGGAGCGAGAAGGAAGGGGAAAAGAGGAGCAACCTCTCAACCCAACCAACCAGACCCAAAAAACAAGCCGAGAGAGGAAGAGAATAGAGAGAAGAGTTCTAGAAGAATCCGTACCAAACCATCGACCAGAGCGGCACAAAACGCCGCCGCCGCCGGGCCACCGCGGAGCACCAACGCAGCCCCAGCCCTCCAACCGGCGAGACAGTTTTTTCCTCTTTCTGAAGTTTTTTCCCACCGGATCGAAACTTCGACGGTCGAAAGTAAGACCACCGGGACTTCGGCCACGAGACTCGCAAACCACAAGCAATTTCCAGATTACGCGAGACAAGGGAGATGTGTGTGGTTTCAGAGGCAAGAGGACGACGGGATTGAGACTCGATACAGCATCGAGATGGGATCTAAGGCTTGAACCTACTTTAGACTCGCCGGATTTCACCATTGATTTAGATAGAGGAGGTTTAATTAATAAACTATAATCATGGTTTATTTAAAACACATATCATATAACATAATTCCATCCATCCTTATGTATATAAGGCTTAAACTTTTTGAAATTCTAATTAATCAAGTAGGGAAAGTCAACGTATCTCTTATGTAATCAACACATACATAATCACATTCCGAAACAGATTTACAATATTATCAGAATGCCTTATTTTGATTAACTTTCCAATTGGCGATAATCTATCTTTATATATTTACTATCTACTGCGAGAGATATGATTTTTCATCTACTTCAAGAGATGATGATAAAAATATATAATATACAAATAAAGAAAAACAAAGTAATAATCATTACTCATCGTTACATAGATGATACTTATTGTTTCATCACTACGGGGATGAAATTTATTAATCACATCAAGTGATTCATAATATCAATTTCTTTACTTTCATCCACTTCGAGGGATTTAATATTTTCTACTTCGGGAGACCAATTAAATTATTTATAAACAAAATAATAAATTAGAAAAATCAAATTGCACTTACCTCCACTTACCTCTACGACGGCGCACTTCGTGAATTGATATAATTTATATATACATCCTCTTCGGGGGATGTATTTATCTACTTCACTTGCTAAATCTCATCGCTTCTGGGGAGAGATTTTCCACCCATCGGAACCTTCACTGGGGACAAAACTTGTAACCCTAAAAGTTTGGATCTTTTCTGTTATTTATCAAAAAAGTACATGCCAATCCAAAATTTTGATAATTTCAGGGTGAATTTTGTAATTAATACAAAATCACTGCATTCGTCTTCTTGTTTTGGATTCGCATCGTCGTCTTTGTTCCGAATTTTTTGCGCGGAGGCCCTCGTTTATCTCGGATCAAGACGCGCGCTAGGGCTCAGCGGTGGTCGGGATCAAGACGCGGATCGATGTGGCAATTCATCGACGCCTCGTGAAACACGCGCGCTAGGGCTCAGCGGCTCCGCCTCCTCCACCGCCGTCAATCCGGCGCCGCCGGAAGTTCTAATTGGTTCCAGCGCCTCGGGCTATGATTGTCGTCCCCCTCTCATCGTGAGTCCGTTCAATTCAGACGCCGTGGTCAGATCGGAGGGAGATTGGCATGCGCCCGCGCAGAGGGATTGAAGGCGCGGATTTAGCAGATTTTGGGAGGCGGTTTAGAAGGGTGATGGGGTGTCGTAGTGGAGCCATGGCTCGGCAGGAGTTGCAGGCTTGCAGCCCTGGTCGGCGATTCAATCAGAGTCGGGGACGGACGAGTGGACGACGGTCGACGATCGACAGGAGATGCGGCTCGACGGGACAAACGGACTCCGCGGCCTCCGCCTCTGTGTGGCGCTCCCCGGGTTCGACTGCTCGAGAATGGAGATCGATGCCGGCAATGGGCGGCGGTTCCGGTAGGCAACGGCGAGGCGGGATGCTGCCGTTCTACTCGTTCACGGGACAACGGAAGGCGGACTGTTCGTATGCTCTACGAGGAAGAAAGAAATTAGGGTCTTTTAGAAACTATCGTGTAAAACTCAAAAGGATCTCCTTTTTTCTAAGGGTTTTCCTGGTGCACTTTCCGTCATCTCTCTGCTGTTCCTTGATGATGCACTCGCCGGCAACCGGTGATCCTCCGGATGGGAAGAAGACGTGGAAAGAAATGGTGGTGGGGGATTCAGGGGTTGCAAGGCCGGTTCTGGAACCTGGTTTTCTAGACGGAAAAGTCGCGATTTCTTTCGCTAATGGAGGGACCGGTGACCCCGTGATTGCTATCAATGAGGAGGTGATTCACGCACTCTCCACCGTCTGGAACTCCTCTCTGATAGTGAAGACGTTGGGAGGTTTTGTGCCGTTCCACGCTATGGAGAAGAAGATTCGGGAACTCTGGAAGCCGACCGGAAAAATTCTACTTGCCGACCTTCCCAATGGCTATTATATCATCCGTTTTGAAACGGAGCACGACTATATGTGCGCTCTCACGGGAGGGCCTTGGACGATTTTCGGCCATTATCTTATTATCAAGGCCTGGACCCCTAACTTCAATCCGGACACTGATGTGATCACAACGTCTCCGGCGTGGGTCCGGATCACCGGGTTACCGATCGTGTTCTATGAGGAGAATGTTTTGATGAAGATAGCAGAGGGTATTGGTATGCCAATTAAAGTTGATACTAAAACTTTGTTTTCGAATCGTTGCAGGTTTGCGAGAGTCTGCGTGGAGTTGGACTTAAGGAAGGCGCTGAAGGGCACGGTCACGATCAATGGGCAGAGATATTACCTGGAATATGAAGGGCTTCACCTTATTTGCTTCAAATGTGGCCGCTATGGCCATATTGCCTCTAAATGTCCGTTAGCGCCTGTTCAGGAGAAGGCGGGTGTGCGCGAAGGTGAGTCTGGTTCCATTGCCAAGGAACAGGAAGAAAAGAAGGACAAGGATGCTTCCATTGAAGATGGGGATGGCTCGTCAGGGGGTATGTACGGCCCGTGGATGGAAGTTCCCCGGCGGAGGAGCAATCAAAAATCCCAGAAATCTAAAAAGATTGGCGAGGAAGGTTCTGGGGGAGGGAGTAAGCAAAGATCTACTGTGAGTAACACCCCTCCTAACGACAAAAGAAACGGAGGGGAGGTGGGTACCGGAGGCTCCGCCGGCGCTGGACTCATGGGTGCTCCAACCAGGGGTGGCACTAGGAACGACGGGAACAACGGTAAAGGAAACAATTTCGAGACTGTTGTGACGGCGGACGCCTCGGCAGGAGGAAAAGGAGTTAATGCGAGGAACAACAGTTATGATATTGGAAAGAGATCTGGGGAAGAGACCAAGAGAATTAATCAGGATCAGATCCCTAAGGGATTGGAATTTAAGATGGGAGATAATATAAATGCCAAATATGTGGAAAAAGGAAAATATGTGGTTAAAAAGAAGGCTGAGAAGAAAGGGAATGGGCCTCAACAAGCTGCTCAAGGTGGGCTGAAGAAAAGGGCCAGGAAGGAGGAAGCTCCTCTCACTTTCAAGCCCATCTTGCACAACTCATTTAATCTTCTAAGTGAGTCCGGAAGCCCAGTCGAGGATATGAGTGGTAACCCCATCTCGCATCCTTTGGAGGTTGATGCTATGAATACCGCCCAGAACACCGGAGAGCCGGACTCCGCCGCGTGCAATCTCTCTCAGGGTTCCGACCCTCCCACTGGCGGCAATGCTAGCGGAATGGACAGCGGTGCTGCTATTATTGTTAGAGACCAGGAGGCTGGTCGCGGTGATGGTATGGATGCCCAGTTGGGGCGCGTTGATCCGGTGGAGCCGATGAGTATGTGACTCGGTTTTGGTTCCCTCCCTCGGTTTCCTATGAATTGCTTACTTTGGAATTGTTGTGGGGCTAGCAGGGCTGGCTTCCGCAGGTCTATTCGCTACATGATCAAGCACCAGAAGGTGGATGTTCTAGCGATTTTCGAACCGAAAATTTCTGGCATTAATGCTAAAGAGGTGTATGATCGTTTTGATTATTCTGATAGGGTCATTGTTGAAGCCAATGGTTTTCGTGGCGGTGTCTGGTTGTTTTGGAATGGGGATAACATTGCGATTTCTATGGTTGAGACGCAGGAGCGGTTTATTTTAGCCAAGTGTGACGCTGGCCCAAAGTCGTTCCATTTGCTTGTGGTCTATGCTCCGCCCTGTGACAGCGATAGAAGAGGTTTTTGGGATAATATGAGGAGAATTACTGATCAGGTGAGTGGGCCTATGGTCATTGGAGGAGACTTCAACAGTACTCTTCACAGTTGGGAGAGGAATGGGGATGCTGGGCTTTTATCCTTGGACTCTCACATCTTCAATGACTGGATTAATGGGGCTGATCTGATTGACTTGGGGTTTCTGGGATCCACCTTTACCTGGTCTAGAGGGAAGACGCCCCAAACTTACATTGCTAAAAGGTTGGATAGGGTTCTTGTGACGGCAGGGGCGAGATTGGATTGGCCGGAGGCCTCTGTTTGACATCTCCAGAAGTATGGCTCTGACCATGCTCCTCTTCTCATCTGTCTCACGCCGAAGATGCACCTGAATAATAAAAGAAGGCCGTTTAGATTCCAAGCGGCTTGGATGACTCACCCGAGCTTTGACGGACTGATCAGGGAGTCCTGGGACGGTAACTGCGCCACTCCTGTTGCCCTTAGTCATCTCCGCAGTTGTCTGCTCAAGTGGAACAAGCAAGTGTTTGGTAACATTTTTGAGCGGAAAGATAGGCTAGCCAAAGAGTTGCTTGCAGTGCAGCGCGCTCTTGAGACTAGTGTGAACGACGAGTTGTTAAGGCAAGAGGAGACTATCCAGAATCAGTTGAATGATACGCTTGAGCAAGAGGAGCTGATTTGGTTCCAGAAATCTCGGGAGCTGTGGTTGAAAGCGGGAGACCGTAACACCTCGTTCTTTCACCTCTCTACTGTGATTCGCAGGAAGAGGAATAGAATCGAATGCTTGCTTGGTGAGGATGACGTGGAGGTGGTCGATAGTAAAGCGATCGAGGGAATGGTCACAGATTTCTTCCGAAATCTCTATACCCTTCCCATTGAGGAGATCACGCATACTCAGCTGGAGAGAGGTGCCTTTCCCCCTGTGCCCTTGGCTGATTGGGAGGCGATTTCTGGGCCGGTGACGGACGCTGAAATTCTAGCGGCAATCAAGGAGATGGGAGCGTTCAAAGCTCCTGGGATCGATGGCTACCAACCTGTGTTCTTTCAAAAATGCTGGAGCACGGTCGGCAGTTCTGTCAAGGAGTTTATTAGGAGGTTCTTCTCGACGGCTTCCCTCGAGATGGGCATTAATGACACTCTAATTGTGCTTCTCGCTAAAGTTGCTAAACCATATTCTATCTCTCAATATCGCCCTATTAGCTTATGTAATGTTCTGTATAAAGTTATTACTAAAGTGCTGGTCAACCGGGTTAGACATATCCTTTCGACGCTCATTGGGCCGATGCAAGGTAGTTTCTTACCCGGGAGAGTCATTACGGATAACATTGTCATTATGCAGGAACTTGTCCATTCCATGAGAAAGAAGAAGGGGAGGAAAGGTTGGATGGTCCTTAAAGTCGACCTGGAGAAAGCCTACGACCGTCTTAAATGGGACTTCATCAAAGATACGATGTCGGATGCTGGATTCCCGGACTGTTGGATTAGGTGGATCGAAGAGTGTGTCTGTACGGTGAAAACTCGGGTGCTTGTTAACGGCGAAATCACGGATGCCTTTGCTCCGAGTAGAGGCATCCGCCAAGGTGATTCCATATCTCCTTATTTATTCATTTTATGCATTGAAAGGCTCTGTCATTTAGTGCAGAATTCGATGGAGAACTGGGACTGGAAAGAAGTGAAGCTAGCTCGCGGTGGGCCGGTGATCTCCCATGTTATGTTTGCCGACGATCTTGTCCTAATTTCGGAAGCATCAGTCAATCAAATGAAGATTATAAAAGGGATTATTGACCGTTTTTGTCATGCTTCGGGCCAAAGAGTTAGCATGAGCAAAACGAAGGTGTTTGTCTCGCCCAATGTTGGCAGACAAACTGTCGATGATATTCAAAGGGAGTGCGGATTTGAGGTAACCTCTAACCTTGGGAGCTATCTAGGTATGCCTGTTTTACATTCTAGAATCAAAAAGGATACTTTCTCTTATGTGATCGATAAAGTGAAAAACAAACTTGCGGGCTGGAAATGCAAGAGATTAAGTTTCGCAGGGAGAGTGACGCTCACCAAGTCTGTCTTGAGCACTATCCCGATCTATTCCATGGAAACGGTTTCTCTCCCCAATGCTACTTGCGACCAAATTGATGGGCTCTGTAGGAGCTTCATTTGGGGAGACAGTGCCGACCGGAAGAGGATCCACCTAGTGGCTTGGGGGGACCTCTGCAAACCCAAACATATCGGTGGGCTTGCCTTGCGATCGATGACGGACCTCAACCTGGCTTTGTCAGGTAAGTTGGTTTGGAGATTTTTAAATAGAAAAGAAAATGATGTTTGGAGTACTATCCTGCAGGCCAAATATACTCGCAACAACAACATTTCGCCTAACAACCCTTCGGCAGTCTGGAACAGCCTTGTCAAGGGCCTCAACGAGGTGGTGTTGGATGGATGTAAATGGCTGTTGGGGGATGGTAAGAACATTCGGTTCTGGTCGGACGAGTGGATTGGGAATGCTAAGCTTTCGGAGGATCTCTTAGGGGCTGCGAATATGATGTCGGCCGACAGCAGCGTCCGGAACCTCTGGATTGATGGCCAAGGATGGAACTGGGATGTTCTCTCATCGCGGCTACCCGCTAGGACGTTGTTGAGACTTGCGTCGGTGGCCGTTGTGGAAGATTGGTCTGTCCAGGACACTCTCTGTTGGAAAGGATCGATCGATGGGCGGTATACTATTAGTAGTGCTTATAATCATATTATTAAATCTAATGATTTTTGTTAGATTGATGCCCAGATTTTTCAGAAAATTTGGAAACTTTGTGTTCCAGAAAGAGTTCGTTGCTTCCTTTGGTTGATCATCAGGGGAGTGATACTTACGAACGTTGAGCGAAAGCGAAGACACATGGCTGTGGGCGATGATTGTGGAGTATGCGCCAATCAGCCGGAGAGGCTCCTCCACTTGTTCAGGGACTGCCGATGCATTACAGGTATGTGGAGGGCGACTATTGGGGGATCGACTAACTTCTTTGATGTCTCCTTTGCAGAATGGATAAGGAGCAATCTCACCAGGCATGACCGAAGGGCGGGAGACCTGGACTGGGAAAGCTGGTTCGCTATGGCGCTTTGGTGGATATGGCGATGGAGGAACGATCGTGTGTTTAACAACAAGGATGTGCAGCTGGACAAGGGAGGGTTCATCGAGAGGAAGGCGAGAGAATACTGCAATGCTTGGGGCGCGGCTGAGAGGAGGGCCACCTCCTCAAGAAAGGCCACGGTGATGGTGAAGTGGGAGAGGCCAGAGGACGGGCGCGTCAAAGTCAACACTGATGGTGCGGTCAACAATGAGGGCCTCGCGTCTGCTGGTGGGGTGATCAGTGATGGGGCTGGCGCTTGGGTTGTGGGGTTCTGTCACAACATCGGGATGTGCACTGTGCCCATGGCCGAGCTTTGGGGCATTCTTGGAGGCCTAAGACTTGCTTGGAGTAAGGGTTTTAGGAAGGTGACCATGGAGACTGATTCGATGCTGGCGGTCACGTTGATTAGAGGATCCATTGCCCCGGCTCACCCCCTTTTTAGCCTGGTTAGCCAATGCCAAGGCTTCTTCAATAGAGACCGGGACGCCCAGCTCTGTCACGTCTTTAGGGAAGCGAACATGGTCGCCGACTCCCTTGCCGCATATGCTGCTGCTATGCCTATTGGTGTTCACTTTTTTAATAGCCCATGTTTGGGCACTTCGGTTCTTGTTGAGGAAGACGTTAGGGGAAGGGCTACTCCCCGCCTCTCCAGTTTGTAGCCCTTTTCTTTCGTTTTCGTTTTCTTTGTTCTTTGGTTTGTTGTCCGTCCGTGTTGTTGGTTATCTTTTAATCCATTCCGGGAGCTTGCTCTCGTTTTCCCACCAAAAAAAAAAAACTATCGTGGTGATAATGTATTGTAAACTAGGGTAAAGAAAGGGAGGAGAATATGTGATTGTATTCAATTGATATCTCTTGGTGTTACACCGATACAATATATAGAGATAAACTCATTAGGCTCCAAGCAATAGCAAATCTATCTAGAGACAAAACTCTATCTGAGGAAAGTGTATATTTTTTCCATCCACATAATAATAATAATAATAATATAACAGTAAACATTTTTTTAACCAATTAGATTTATTTATTCTAATTGTTAAATGAGAAATATTTTTGCTTAGATGACATAATCATTTTAATTTCACAATTTTCTCCCAATCAACTGAATCTTGAAAAAAAAAACTAACTAATGAAATTTGTACACGTTTCTTTAATCAATCTAGTTATATCAAAATATTAATTAATAAGCATTTTTATTAGGTGTTATAACCACATTTATTTTAGGATTTTAACCCAATTAACATATTTTACTTAAATCTTAAACTAGTGTAATTTTTACACATTTTTCATAAATATTTTTATTATTTTTTAACTTAATTATTAAATCTATTTTTTCTTTGTATTTTATGTTAACGTTTGATAATATTTTCTTTAAATTTATTATAGTAATTTTTTATACTTAGAAAATTTTATTTTTATTGTCTACAAAGAAAAATATGCGTCATGGTATGGGAATTGTATTAATTTTCAATTAAAAACGTTAACAAATTCGATAGAGGGGCATTTGGCGAAAAAATAGAAACCTCATGGGTATTTGGCGAAAAAAATAGAAACCTTAGGGGCATCTGGCGAATAAGGCGTAACTTCATAAAACCACCCTTTATTTGACCTTTTGTTCACAAAACCACCCGTTATTTTCTAAATTACACTTAACCACCCGTTATTCATGAAAACCTATCAAGTCACCACCCATCTCCGATTCTCTCGGTTAGCAGCCTTAAAATGAGAGATAAATGACTATATTACCCTTAACCCTTTATAAGCTTATTACTTGTAACTAGACCTGTCAAATGGGTCATTCGGGTTGGGTCACTCCATGTCCCTGGTAAAACGGGTTCCGAGTATATTCAAGTTGACTCGAACCCGGATTTGACCGGGTTTCGGGTCATTTCGAGTCGATTTCGAGTTAGTCAATTTTTTCTTTTTTTAAATTAAAAAATCATAATTTGATAATTTTGCGATAATTTTAAAATTCTAAAATTAAAGGCGTTTTTCATAAGTTCTAGTGCTTGTAATTATATACTCTATCTGATCTAAAATATTTGATTTTATTATTTCTCGTACTTTTTAATAAAATTTAATAATATATAAATATCAAAATTTTAAATAATTTTTTTAAAATAATTTTATTACAAATTTGATATTTTATATATTATTACATTTTATTAAAAAAACATTTGATTTTTAATATTTCTTGTGATTTTTAATAAAATGTAATAATATATAAAATATCAAAATTTTAAATAATTTTTTAAAAATAATTTCATGCAATTAGTAATAAGCATATAATTGTTTTAATATTTTAATATTTTTTAGAATTTTTATCTTCTTACAAAAATGTGTTGAAAAATAAAAAATCAAATACTATCGATGGACGGAGTATTACACAATACAAATAAATATAAAAGTTGAAACTCAAATTAAAATGTCATAGAACTAACATCCATTCATCATCATCGGCTATTCAGCCCTGATTCCTAATTTCGTCATCATTGAACAAATATTGCGCAGTAGCATTGAACAAAAAGGACAAAGTATGACATCCTTGAGCCAGAATCGTAGAACACGGAAGCCGGAAGGAAGAGGCTTCGTCTCTCCCGACGCTCTTCAACTAGACCGGAGGACAGAGAGGAATTGGAGATGGCCAGATGAGATGGGTGGGAAATTGATATGTTCTTGAAATAGGTTTATATAGGGTTAAAGGTAGTATAGTCATTTACCACTCATTTTAGGACTGCTACCAGAGAGAATCAAAGATGGGTGGTGGCTTGATAGGTTTTCATGAATAATGGGTGATCTAGTGTAATTTAGAAAATAACGGGTGATTTTGTAAGCAAAAGGTGAAATAAAGGGTGGTTTGATGTCTAAAAATAAACAAAATAAAAATCATCCCCATCTTCTTCCATGGTACCTACGAACTTGCCCCATTTTTTTGCTAGTTTACATAAACTTTTATGCGACAAAATACAAGACAAGAACCTGTGTTATTTCCATGTTGAAAGGAAATCATTTCTTTGTCTCCATTGAGACGATAATAGACGTACAAAGGCAGTGAACTCGACAACGCAATTCATAGCTTAATTACCCTGATATAGCAATGCATTTGTGAATTGTGATCCCCTTATTTGTTGTGTCAAGTAGGCAAAAGTTTATGAGTGATAATTGCAAAGGTCGATGGGTTAGGATTATTGGGTTACAAATTCCATTAGATAATTTAGATGCATCAAACAATAGCATAAATACAATATTCACTGTAGTGGTATGTTTACTCGACCCAGTTAATGTCTAATTGCTTAAGCTGGGTTAGCCACTTCTGAGTATTTTGAGAAACATACGGTTTAGATGTGGCTGCGTTATCTTCGCCTTCTATATTACCAGATGAAACGTAAACCTCAGTTTTCCTATCCCTCGTGAGACTTGCCTGCCTGTTGGGTCGTCGTACTTTGAGTGAGAGAAGGCGAGAAACTTCATGTAAACCACCCCATTTTTCAAGTGCTCGTGCAATGTCATACCGCCCTGGAAGAGCAAACGAGTAACGATTGTCAGGCAAGACGAGTTTTACATATAAGATTGGCCACTAGTGGAGAAATGGAGTCTTCAAATTACCTGCACGTTCGAATGATTTTCTACTGGGCATATATGACTGATCCATCCCCCAGCTTTTCTGAAATTTATTAATCTGCAAATTGGAGATCACACAAAAGCCCACAAAAAAACAAGCACAGATTATTCCGGGGTAAATTCAGAATTTTGTACAGAAAAGGAAAGCTTGTTGAGTAGTTTTACCTCCTCCTGCAAATTCTCAAGATTGTCCCAGTAGCCTTTTGGTTTGCGCTGTTTGTAAGCGAGTGAGAGGTTCATTTGTGACGCTATCTTCCTGAACCCGCCCATCCTGGTGATTGCCTTCTCAATGTCCACTCTACCATGCAAACGCAGTTGTTTCCTCATAGGCATAAACCCTTCTTGCCCATACTCTGATATAAATGATTGGAGTTCAGATTTAAGGACTTCAATGTCCCGCTGCAAGCCAGGTACCTTGGGCCTTTGTCGTAAGGGGCTTGGAATACTGGTATCCAGAGCCAGCAAAGCTGGCTCACAATTGATAGCGGCCTTGTCATCACAGGGCGAAGTATTTGGTTGCTCCATGTTGGTTTGATTATGCATCTCAGATGAACATGATTTCATCTTATTCTCAATGTAATCGCGAATAGCACACAAGTTTGATGGAAGATCCTCGTATATAACCTAGAAGATTAAACATGTCATATTATTCAGGGCACTCAAACGAGACTGCTAAAACAAAAGGTAACACAAGTTTGATGGAAGATCTGCATATATCCTAGAAAGTAAAAGTAAAACAAGTAACCAAATTTATCACGCTCAGTCCTGGAAGTGAGGTTCAAGCTTCCAAGGCACAACAAATGAAAACAAAGGAAACTCGGCATCAAGAAAAGCGGGGAGAGATTTAGCTCACCTCTTCCATGATTGCCTCTGACAGGAAAGTATCTTGACGCATCTTAGATTCAACAGAGTATTTAAGTGTTGTATGATAATTTCCCAGCTGCTCAAGCTGCCACTTACCCCGAAACGAATCAAAGTCACCCTCAACCTGCTCAAAACTTACCTCTCGTTCCAACTGTTCACACAAATCCATAACAACCCGTGCATGAAGTACCATATATAATAGACCCTTGCATCCTTCCTGGACACATTAATGAATCAGATGACACCCGTTATAATGCATCTACTAGTTTGTTACTTTACATGTACAATGAAAGTCATAGTTTCTACCTGAAGAATACGAACTTTATTGTTGTCCCGCAACAGAACCTTACTGATTGCCAAGTTTGGGACTATTCTGGAAATTCCAGCTTATATCAGGTAACAGAATGGCAAACAATTATTGACGAAATTGACAAAAATACTTTAAAATCTCCAAACATTTCCACTTTCATTGATCTAATCTTCAAATGGTAATGATAGGCAAGAGAATGGAGCAATATCACTTGAAAGAAATAGCAAATAACTTAACTATGGCATCACTTACTCAGGGAGACTCTCATAGGCAGTCAAAACACTCCACACTTCACGTATAGGAGCCTTTATCGTTATGCTGGCAACAACAAAGCGATGAACACCACCATCTTCCTTCAACACAGATTTGAAAGTCAGAGACCTCCACAGAAGGGGAGAACTTTTCTGAACAGGAAAATCAGTCAGTGATATTTCACAGGCAATCAATTACCAATAGGCCATCAAATCTGCGAAGATGAATCTCATCAACCATGCACCGCTTATCCAGCCTACACACTTTCCCAAATACGCCCCATTTACTGCTTGTATCCGATGTTTGTGATAAAGAGCCAACACTGGAGCTGGAGAAACTTTTTTTAATCTCTATTTGAGACAATTTATCCGCGTTCTTTAGTCTGTCGTCCAAGTCTTCATTACCAGACTGTATGGAAGCCGAATCTGGTAGACTTTCAATGACAGACACCTTCGGTATCTCTTCAAAAGTACACTCTGCTCTACAAGCCAGGGCCCGAAGATTGACAGGAAGGTCTGACTGAATTATTCTTTCCAAGAAAATTGCAGGAAAATTGAACCTTGGTATTACATTGACCTCGTAGGATAATATAGCTGATGAAGGCCTGAACAACAGAAGAGAATATCTAAGGGCTTGATAATGATGAAGGGAATCGTTCATTGAATAATACGTAGTATATACAAATGAATATCATAACCAATGTGATATTACTGGTGTGTAAACCTTTTGCTTGATTTTATCGACCATTTCCCTTCAAACTTCTTGAAATCTCCATCAACCATGGAAAATTGGAGTTCACGATCATTGGACTGAACCACAGACAAGTGGAATTTTTATCAATTGGAGCATCTCAAAATTATATACTACATACTTGATAAACCCCTAATGTTATGTAATTACTTAGCATGGAGTAACATTGAAGTACTAGCCGGAAGGAGGACCACTACACACCTATTCTCAAACGATTAGCATGTGACTAATCTAAAGCTACGAAAATACCAATTGCAACTAATCTACAAACAAATATCGCTTCATTTAAGAAAACACAATTTCACATTCAAATTTTCAAAAAGCAACTAGCTACAGCATACATAATAACCATACTGTAAGACTTCTGTACATTCCTCAATGATAACTCAGAAACGTAGATAGTAGCTACACTCCTACAGAAATACCATGAATAGATCTAGCCAATGAGGTTCGTTTTGACAATTACCTGTCAGTCTTCAAACAAGTTTGTTATATAACTTATCATTACAAGATTTATTGATGATTCAAGTGGTATAGAGTTGCCTAGCTACTTGAATTTCTCCTAGAAATTGAGTAATTGACGCTTACTGATTTAGGAAATTCCTTGAGATCCAAGACAACACGAGCCTCAATGTGCCAATACAACGCCCTTTGCAGACCTCTTTGCTCTAACCAAATCCTTCCAGGATGAGGACAAGGGATTCTCCCGCTACAAATCCAGACAACAAACCATAAACCAAGGATAATTAATTCTCTTACAACAAAACCAAATTACTAGATTACGTTTGTGAAGGATTTTTAATGGAAAAAAATGATTATAATAATCTAACTGGATCACCTGCAAACAAGATTGGGGATGAAATCAGCGAGACGCTCGTAATCCGTAAGCGCATTCCACACCGACTCGACATCAGCAAAGACATTGATTTCGCCTCTAATTCTACGCTCTCGCCAAGAGATCACCTCCACCTCGCAGTCAACCTTCCTCCGCCATACCTCACCCTCCTCCTCCGAGGAATACGAACTCCTATAGTGCTCTCCACCGCCATTGCAGCACACAATCGGTATGCTCCTCGTTCTCCTGCATTTCTCCTCTTCACTCAAGGAACAAAATCTAGGGTTCCGTTTCCAGATTCTGCCGAGAGATGCTGCCGAATCACCGGTGTGGCTCTGAGAAACAGTGAATTTGCTCGAAATTACGACATTGGGGTTAGGATTACTGCGAGAATTGAAGTGTGGAGAGAGAGATTTGAAGATCGAACTCGAAGGCTCGCAAGAAATCATCCGAGAGAGGTGGAGCGAACACTCCACAGTTGCAGTGGACTGGATTCCGGGGGAATGTTTGGCGGACTGGAAACGGTTTAAAGGCCGATTGATTGCAACGCTGTCGTTTTATGCAGTGGTCTGTGTTCAGTGTTCAGACTCGGCTGGGAAACTTGTGGCTTGGAAATCGTGGGGTGTTTGATTCAGATTTTTTTTAGTCTTTTTTTTTTTAATCCAACAGCCAGATGCTGATTGACACGTCACTAGTTGAAGATCATTATATCCATATTTTTGGAAAATTGCAAGAAACTCGCTGTTTTTTTTTCATTTTTCTACCACATAGCCAACTTTGTATAATTAGTGTTAGTTTGGTAACACGGAACCGATGAAGTAGCTGAAACTGATAGGGTAACTGAAACTGATGGATTAAGTGTGTTAATTATATGTTAAATTAAAGTTTTCATAAGCTAGTAAGGTGTTTGGTAACCCAGCTCATAAAACAAACTAACTGATCAGATATGATAAAATGAATAGAATTCTAAAAAGTTGGGGGTGAGTAGCGGTTGAAAATCTAATTTCAAAAGCTAATTAAATTAAAATCTTATATTTAACTTATTTAAACTATAAAATATTAAAATCAAAAGCTCTGAAAAGATACATGCATTATCAAACGGAGTCTAGATATAATTTTTCATCTGTTTGACATGATTCTTATTTTATGAAATTTTGTGATCCAAGTTTTTTTACTAATGAAAATGTGAACCCAGGTTTTTAAAGCCCAAGAGTTTTTTACTGATGAAAATGTGAGCTACATTACGGTTTTTTAAAATGGGTTCGTTTATACTACCAAGTAAATTAAACATGAGAACCCTTGTAAAATTCGATTCCTAAATTAGGTAAGGTTGGATTAAAAAAAAACGAGTTCAACATGAGTATACTAACCCCCGTTTGTTTTTTGATAAGGAAAGGTAATGATTACCCTTATGAATATAGTCCATATTTAAGTTAATATTCATTGATCACTATTCTAATCATTTCCCTTCTTCTCCCGTTTTTCATACAAATTTGTTATCATTCTATTCCCTAATTTGTAGGAGGGTGAGGGTAACCTCTAGGATGGGCTAATAATCTCCCCCATCCTCCCCTCCAAGCTCACAAAATATGATGATCATATACATCTTATGTGTAAAATTTAATACCTTACATTTCCATTCCCCAATTATCTAAACAAACGAGCCCTAAAGCTAAACTCATTTGGCTTGTGTAACAATCTTATATGTTAATTATTGTTATAGTTGTTATATACTTATATGAGTGTAGAAGTATGACGTAATTAGGGTCATAGTCGCCCTCATTCAAGCCCAATAAAACCCGAATTTCTAATATCACTCAAAACTAGTTCTTTTCCCGAACCTTGTTCGGGTTTTTTCATAATATTTTTGATCGAGTTTGACATATTAAACAAAATTTTTGACACGTCAATTTTCTACTAACATATTGCTTATGCTTCTTGTCATGATGTTCTTCGAAATTTTCCTTTCTTGGGATATCGATACTTCAAATTTAACAAAGAATGGTAAATCAGCCGTTTTCACACTTCTCCTAACATCCGTCCTAATTGAAAGCAAAGAAAAGAAACCTTATATTTTTTTTGTTTAAGAAGGTTGAGTTTGAATCCTATAAGATACTTTCTCTATTACACACATCATGTCACACCTTTCAACTTGGTCAAAATTATAAACCGATTTGATAAAGAAACCTTAAGTTGAAAAGAAACCCTATATAGCTAAAGAATAAAAAAATTGATATTTTATGTGTTTTTATAATGTCTTAGACCTTTAATTAGAAATAGGTGATCTATGTTTAAGTATGAACCCTAAGAGGCCAAAATATTAAAAAAAAAAATTCATTTCCATATTTGAAATCCAGTGCTGATACCAATTGGAAACGGTATTAGCACTGGATTTAAAAAAAAAGTGAATGGCGGAAACACTCACCTTACGAATCCAAAAAAACTAAACAAACATTGAAATACTAAATAAATAAACTCACCAATTTGAGATGAAGCTGGTGCTTCTCGGATTGAACTTGAGCGAGTTCGGAGAGGCGTTCTTGGAGGCTCTTTTCGAGTTAGGAGTGGCGGGACTCGAGGTTGGAGTAGTCAGATGAGAGCGAAAGGTGTTTGTGCTCAAGTTTAGAGCATGTCTGCTCGGCGGTAATGGAAGCAGCGTCGGCCTGAGCCCTGACGGTCTCGAGTTGTGCGTAGAGGTCTCGTATGAAGGCGTCTGCCTTGTCAGCCACTGCAACAACGTCGTGCCGGAGGGTTTGCAGCTCCTCGTCTGAAAGGAACAATGGCATGATCGATGTGAATCGATCAAGTGACCGATAGAATATTCTAGGGCAAAGGAAATTGAGGGGGAATTCGAGGGTTTTGAATAAATTGGGAGTGTAACTGTATTGGGAAAACATGGAAGTAGAAAAGAAGAAGCAGTTGAAGAGAGAACGTGGGAGAAAGACTGCAAATTAGGGCTTCTTAGTTTTACTCAGGGATTGAAGCGGTTGAGGAGAGAACGTGGGAGAAAGGCTAATTTCTTAGTTTTGCCCAAAGAGGACACATGGCTCATTCTTTTACAAAGAGCCTGTGGATTTGTTGTCTACTGCCTATGTTGCACGGACACGGACACGGGGACAAGACACGATACGGACACGGGGAAACGGCATTTTAAAAATTATAGGATACGATACGTCAAGGACACAACAACATAAATAATATGTTGTTTTTAAAGGTCTAAACATAACTAATAGATAAATCAATAAATTGAATATAGATATTAAATAAATTGAATTCGGTGACTAAGTATAGTAGGGTATTTTTCTTAAATAAATTTAATATATAGATATTAATGTTAGAATTTATAAGAAAATTGATTATTTTTAATGGGTTTTGAGTTGTTTAAATTATTGGGCCTAATTTAGGGTTTGTATTTGGGTTGCTAATTAAGTGGGCCGACCTAGGTTAGAAACCCTCCTTCCCTCGTCTTCTTCCCTGATAGAGGGATAGGCACTCGGCCGTCTCTGCAAGCGATTCTCCTCCACGTCTTCTTGCCTCCTCTACGTTCTTCCTTCCAACCATTTCGAAATTGCAGAGGTGGTGTATCGGAGACGACAATTTTAGCAGCCTGTGCCCGTTTCTTCCGGGTCTCCGACACGTTGACCGTGTCCGACACCGATCAGCCGTGTCGGAGCCGTTTCGCCCCGTGTCCCCGTGTCGTCCTGTGTCGGACACACAAAACGGTAGCCGACGGCGTGTCCGTGCAACATAGTCTACTGCTGATCCTTTACCTTTCCTATGTACAAATGGTGTTTTTGCTTTGGGTCCATTCTCAAACCGGATTCCTGAGCCCTTCGATGCAGGCAAATTGAGAGTGAACCTCTCATCCCCACTTGCTACCTACCTCACCAGAAAAAAGAGGGTATCGAATCACCCCATTAAGCACTCATAATATCTCGTGTTTAATTCTCCATCCATGGTTTTCTGATATTGATTTATGATCTCTTTCTGGCTTTACAGAGAAGTTTTTGATGTTCAGGTAGAAAAAGAAGGGTTCTTTCTGTACGAGCTTTGATCAGTATGCAACCATGGCGGTGATTGAAAGCGCTCCCCTTGATTCGGGAATCGGCATCCGATCTTCCTCTCCGCCACTACCCTTCGATGTCGGCGGCGCAGGTGACACCGATCGTGCTAAATCCGACGGCCAAGATGCGGCCGATCAAAACGGTATTCGCCATCTCCGGGTTCACCAGCAGCTCTCCTTCAACGCGCCTCGGGCAACGGGTCCGGGTCAAGCACTTGAGATTAGCATTGATGGAGGAGGAAATTGAGCATGGACGGAGGAGGAAATTGAAATCGTTGAGCGTGGATGGGGAGAACGTGGGTTTGGAGGAAAGGGAAAGACAATTTCTTATTTTGTAAAAAGGTGGACACGTGACATAAATTTTTACAAAGAGACTACTTCTAAAATAATAAATATAAGGGGTGAATACTCTCAAACTTAAAATAATAAGAATCCGACTGCAAATCCAATTCGACTCACACGAGTCAGATTGCCACAATTCTACGTACATACATGCATATATGTGAAGTTTGCTATGTTTGGTAAATGAGTAGCTCATGGGGTAATAGAAATTGATTCGGCAGTTGAAGTTGACAGATTATTTATGTTAAATATATGTTAATAAGCTAGTATAATGTTTGGTAACTAGTATAGCTAGACCTGTCAAACGGGTCATTCGGGTCGGGTTCGGGTCGGGTCACTTCGGGTTTCGGGTAAAACGGGTTTCGGGTTTTTCGGGTTGACTCGAACTCGGGTTTGATCGGGTTTCGGGTCGATTTCGGGTTTGTCAATTTTTTCCTTTTTAAATTAAAAAAATCATTATTTGATAATTTTGTGATAAATTTTAATTATATATATAAAAAATTAATTATATATAATTATAAATCAACCGGGTCACCGGGTCACTCGGGTCAAAATTACCGGGTCAATCGGGTCGAAACCCAGATTGCCCGGAAAATTTCGGGTTTTTCGGGTTCGGGTCGGAAAAAAAAAATCGGGTCAAAATTTTTGGGTTCGGGTCGGAAATTTTTCGGGTCGGCCGGGTCGGGTTGTGTTTTGACAGGTCTAAGTATAGCTGATTGAAACTTATGAATAAAAAACTAAAAACTCTAAAAAGTTTAGTGAATAAAAAGAAAAAAGCATAACCGTTGAAAATTTTTGATTTCAAAAGCTAATTAAACTAAAATTTTATACTTACTTTATTTAAAACTATATAATATCAAAATCAAAATTACGAAAAGCGAGCTAATTACCTGATTTGCCAGCCGTCATCATGAATTATTACAGTTTTAATTGGTCACCCGTCTCAAAATTTAAGTCATTTTAGGATAGTGCACAAGTTTTAATAAAATACTCACCTCTTAATCAACATCAGACTCCGTTAACTTTTTTTATAAATTTTATTATTTTTAAGCCCACTGTATTTTTTAACCAGTCAAAATCTTTTAAAAGATCAATAATACATAAATTAGTCTAAAATGATAAATGGAGTACCCCTACTCCGGAGTACTCCCTCCTATCAAATATGTTTGATGTTTGATTTTTCCGCACGTATTTTAATGTGTTAAAAAAATATATAGAATATTATTTTTTATTAATTTTTTTTTTACAATTTAGTATTTATTAATAAGAAGTATTATATTGTAAAAAGAATTAAAAAAATAATATTTTATATCGGAGGGAGTATGTTTACCAAAAGTAAAAAAACTTATATTTTAGATCGGAGGGAGGATGTTTACAAAAAAAAAAAAACATGCGCTCGTTATCCACTTTTCCGCGACGACTTCCTTTCTCTCGATGTTGTGTCCGCCAGTTTGCTTAGGTCTTGAGTTTTTTCCGGGTTTACTTTGGGTGCTTTCTTGATGTATTATATGTTATATTTTCTATTTCGTTGTTGTATGTTTAGACGGCTTGCCGTCGGCCTCTCAAGGTCCGGGCCTGTCCGGCCTCGAATTATTTCCTTATAAAAAAAAAAAAACAAAAAAAAAACAAAAAAAAAAAACAAAATCGGAGGGAGTATTATTTTTGCTGATTAACCCTCTAAAATGTAAAAATAATCAGCCTCTATTGCAATTTGCAACCGCAACCCGCCGCTTTCCGTCTCCCTCTCAGTAGGCGCCGCTCTCTCCCCTTCTCTCTCAGTCCGCGCGCTCTCATCCCCACTCGCCGCCCGCCCCACCTCAGCGGTGCCTCAGCGCCGTTCGCCCTCTCCGTGTGCTGGTTTGTCATCCCCTCCCCTCTCTCTCTAGGTTTTTGGATTGTTTAAGTTAGCTTAGTTGGGACCGGCATGGAGGTTTTTAAGCAAATTAGATACAAGTTTTTCTAAATAAGCAAAATTTAGTGTGCATATGTTTATGGTCAATCTTCTGATTGTAGCCCGACAAGCCACCTGCACAACTGTTTTGAGAATCGAGGTATTCGGCGAGATATCAACGGACTGTGATTTTTTTCTAGAAGTTCATTGGATAGCAGGAATTTTGTGATCGAAAGTAAGAATCTCATTCACAGGACTTGTCGACCTTTTCATCGTGTTCGATATATTGATTCAATGAAAATAGCCTGTTTATTGCAAATGCAACCCTAGATTAATCAGAGGGAAATTGGAGAAATAAAATAATAGGTATTCAGTCCCTAATGAAATATCTAAGCTAAAAAAGTAGCCGATAATGAAATATCTAAGCTAAAAATCAGGAATAAGTTCAACTGGAGCTCGATCAGTTGAATTTCTGTGACATATTGCCAAAAAATTGCTCAAGAATCTGAAAAATGGTATTTTGGTATGATTGATATATGATTCCTCATTCTAGATTTTGATAGTTTTGCTGAATTTGATTCTTGGAGTCGTTGACACATCAGTTATACAAACTATTTTGCAATTTTTTAGTGTTCGATACGAAAGAATGTCCATTTCTTAGTGTTCTGGTTACACTATTCCGGCTTCTTTATTATTTAGTCTCCGATATTATTTCATTATGGGGTTCTTCTTTGATCAACTAATTACTTAAAAAATGAAGCTATTTTCTGTGCATAATGGGCTTGAGCTTGTTGGTTTAATAATTTTGTTTGATGGTGGAAGTTACGGCTTGTTTGATCATATCATATTTGTGTGTTGTGTTATGATTTATGAAGATGGCATTTAGGGGGCGGGGAAGAGGAAGAGGAGGGTTTGCTCGGGGCTTCCATAGTAAGGAAGAACCTTTCCTGTTATTTCCTGTGAGTAACTGTTCTATTTTCTATTTTTCACATCTGCAAAATCCAGCATTTAATAAGAATACTACCACATCCATACTCATATATTGCTAGTACTTGTTTTGTGAGCCAGTGTCTGGATAAACCATTCAAATTTGTGCATCACGCAGTGTGGCGATTTATTTGTCCATTTTGTATTCTGGATCACATTAGTTTTCTTTGTTTGTGGTAGGCGGATGTTGCATTGCCTGACAGAACGAGTGTGATTCCAGATGAGGATTTTTTTAGGTGGAGCAACAAGCTGCAAGCTTATTTTGAAAACTCAGCCTACTTTGTTGAGGATTCAACCTCACAAGGTAAGTTGCGTTGCACGTTTGTGCTGTTTTCCTTTTTTTGAGTTTAGCTTCTACTCATGCTTTATTCAGACACTTTGTTGTACTCTACCTAGATTGAATTTTATTTTTTCCAGTCAGTTTTAGTCCATAGAATTAAACTAGTTCATTTTCTACCGGCACTGGATCTTTGAAAACATCATGCCGACTTGCTAGGCTATCAGCTATTCCAAACTTTTCCTTGTAACAAACGGGAAATTTTAATTTGAAAATCCTGTACACCTATAATCTTTTATGCTCTTAAGCTTACTTTTCTGGTATTGTATTTCTAATGTACTTATTGGTATATCCCTCAATCTTTTAATATCTTGTTCAGTTTTGGTGCTGGCGATTAATCGTTGAAAATCTGCTACTGAGATAGATCTCTTCTGTGATAAGTTTCGTGACTATTTTTTTGTTTTTCTCCATTTCGTTTGTACCTCAGACTGTCAAAGTCATGATATTGAGAGATATTCTGACTCGCTGAAGCCCAGAAATAAGAGGAAACGAGAATCTCTTTCTGATTATATGAAGCTTCAGCGTGGTTATTTTCCACAAGAACTGATACAAGGTTTGTAATCTTCCTTTTTATTAGAAAAAGAGAAATCTCAGAGATTCCAAGTTTTCATTTTGCTCGAGGAGTCTTATTGTTGTGTATTTCAACCTTTTTATTTACACATGAGCAATATTTCAGGAGTGAAACCACCTGCTAAACGAAGGAGGGCGAATTGGAATCCTGATGCAGGTATATTGTGACACAATTCGATTCTCGCTTTTATGAATATGAGGAATATCCCCCCCGTTTAAAAATTCTTTATTCAATTTTTAAGATGATTATTCATGTTTCCTGACAGATGACAAGAGATTGAATATGTTTGAGGCCCTTGAAAGAAAGGCTAAAGTAAGATATTTTTTGAGCTATTTTATGTTCACTTCACAGTAGTTGCTGAAATTGAATGCCATTCGTCAAATCCTATACCATTCATCCAACGGTTTAATGTTTGTTCTGTGGTTGATGTCATTCTCAAGGAAAAGGGTGGGGATGAAAAGGATGAAGATGACGAAGAAGAAAACGACGGCGAAGAAGACGCCGAAGAAGACACTGATGATGGTGATTATGGACAGGTGCTTGTCATCCATTTCCTTCCTCTCATGCTTGTTTTCTTCACATAGGAAGAGATTCCACTTGTGACCTCGTTTGTGCTTGCAGAATGAGGATTTTGACGACGACGACGACGATTTCAATGACAACGATGGCGGTGATGGTAATGCCATTTTTTTTTAGCCGTTCGCCTTCTATTCAAATCTGTCTACAAGGACAAATGAGGATCTATACCCTAAAACGTCATTGCTTATCGGTTTTGCAGACGAACCCTTCTATTGAAGACAAGCTTGCCCGATTCATACATCTGAGCGATATTAAGATCCCAGTATCTGAAAATCGAACAAGATCCCTAAGTTGTTCCAGTGGTCTTCGTCTCGGATGTAATTTCTCCCGATTGAAGGTGTGTAGATTTTACATTTTTCTCAAGTGGCCCTTGTATTGAACATTTGTCCAATCTAAAGTGTCATGCCTTTGAAGTGAATTTCTTGTTGAATGAATGAACTCGTTCATTTGTTCGAATCTTTTTGGCTTTTGGGTTGATAACAGTGGTTTGAAGATTTTAAGTGACTCTGTAACAAACTGTCAACGAACATTTTATAAACCAACCAGTAAACCATCCTTTAATCTCATTAGTCGGTAGGATGTTATTCGAGTCGAACGAGCCAAGAATTGTCCGTTCATATTCAGCTTGTTAGAACTTAGAAACAAGTCAGGCTCGAGCCGAGCCTAAATCTGAATTCGAGCTTAAAAATGTGTTATACTCAACTCGTTTAGAAAATGATCAAGCTCAGTTGAGCTTTTTTCGAGCATTAAGCGTGCGATTTGCTCAAAACATAATAATTTTAAGAAATTTCACCAAATTTGAGCTATTCGAGCTTAAATCAAGTAAGTCGAGTTGTGAACCGAGCTTAAAAATGTGGTTATATTCGGCTTGTTTAGAAAATGCACCACTTTTAACTTTTTACATAATCCCCCACAATTTTTTTGATGTACAAAATATGTTGAGAAAATGTTAAATGATCATATGTATCAAAATGTAACTTTATCATAAACCATATTTATTAATACTAGGGTTGAAAGGTCGTGCGTTGCACGGCAATGTTTGTGTTGTAGCTGGGAAACCATCCATCCCCATGGGATTTTTGCTTCTCCACCAAATAGAGTTTTGGGGTCAATTCAAATATCCCTACATCAATTGATAAGGATCCTTTTGCCCTTTCATTGTTGCTTCGAAATTCAAGAGGCCTTTGTAAATATGTATAACTTTAAACCTTAAAAGTTTTCGCAGGCTCTATCAGCTTTGAGATGATGATGGATGTAGGTTGCATTGAAGTAAAACTTTTAGCTTTCTTTTCTACTTTGTGTTCACTTTCTTCAAATAAGCTAGAGAGACTAAACCTGGATGAAGAGGATATGATATCAAAGGCATTCAGATCCGCGGGCTTGATCGATTCTTGCTTGGGTGTTTGGCATCTGCATTACTGAAGCTAGACGGACCCGGATTCCCTTCTTGATTCGCAGGATCAGCATCCATGGATTGAGATCTTGTTTTAGAGGATTCTTAATTGGTAAGATCCTTCCTAAACCAAGCGCTATCCCTAATTTCCTCAATGGATACTCTTGCATCTGGATTCGGCTCCAACATTTTCTACAGCAGTCGACGAACATCCTGTGAAAACCATTTCGGAAACTTGAATTCAGCTTTCCCAATCTTACTGTACATCTCCATCAAATTCAAATCAAGAAATGGAAGGTAACCTGCCAAGAGAACAAACAAAATCACCCCACAAGACCAAACATTGGCTTTTTACTCCATCATAGCCCTTTCGTCACCTTCAAGTTCTCGAAATCTCGAAAAATTGGTTGGAGGACATAGAAAATGAATGTTTAAATTTTTAGTCTGTAATACATATTTTTTTTTCAAATTGAGCAGAACTCTTGCAATACATAATCGAAAAGAAACAACCTTGATTCATTCTTCAGTGCGTTCCAAAACAGAACTCCTGTAATTATCAGTTGGCAACTCATGAACCTTTGTCTATGAATAAGACAACAACTACACTGTAAGGAGATTTCAGATAAAAAAAACAAGTTAGTTATAAAAAAAATACAAGTAAATAGGATATTTAAGCATTTGTAGATAAGAAATATAAAATTTTCTTCAAAGCCATCTTCATCATTTGAATCATTATCTATTGATGAAAGGTCTTCCAAACAGCCCTTGAAATATCTCTAAGAACACATAATGAGAATGAATAAACAAATAGATGTGGTGTTTGGTAGTATAAAATCTTCAGTTGGAATGTTTTAGAATTATCAGAAGCAAAAAAATATAGGCATGACAGGAAATAATAGGGATAGTAGCAGGAAAATTACTGAAAGAGCAATTTAATTGGTTAATAAAAATAAATATCAGTGAAAATCTAATTTTGTGCAGTATGAAACCATCCAAATTGCAGAGGCCATACCAATTAGTGCAGTATCAAAATGTAATTTTGTACAGTATGACACCACTAATTGGTATTGCAAGGTCAACTTCAAGTATGACTATAGTGAGATGAACTGACCCTGATGTTATTCTTTAGAATGAAATCGAAGGGCATGTTACTGGTTAATCAAATGAAAAACTTAACTCGGCATATTGAGCATTTGCTCATCTCTGTGTCCATGGCATTTCAGGTGGGAAACAAAATTGCAGAAATCAGAGAATTATATACAAGGCTCAATTTTGATAACATTAAAAAAAGCTAAATGACATTCAGAATCAACTATTGACAATGAAAATCAAACAAACAAACAACCTCTCCTAAATTTCAGATTCTAATTAAGTATTCAACAATGGCATTCAATAGCCTAGTGAAATTGAGATAGGATCTCCTAGAAGCATAACTCACTATACACTTGATTTTAATGAAGGTACTAATTGGGTTTCAAACAATAACAACCTATCGTAGGATTTTCGGGGCAGAGGGTTAGTGCGCCACCAAATCCAACCACGTGCACCACTAAAATTCCAGGGCTTTTTCTTCCTATCTATATCCAAATCCAATAAAAAAAAGCTCTCATCTTTTCAAATTTTTAGGTATAAACCAAGTACCCGTCATCTAAAATCATATCATTATGCAGGTTAAAGCTCGTATCATCGTTTCATTCAACTAAATGTCTAATTCGGGCACAACATGAACACATACAAAACACACACATGATGGACAATTGCAAAAAGAAACAAGCATATGAATAAAACCTGGCTAGGGTGAGTGGCATCAATCTCCGGAAGGGTGGTACGGTACTCGTGGGTGACCCAATGGGTTCTGTTGCCCTTGGGGGTGCGGCCCATGCAGAATACAAACGTTTTCTTCATCCCAATCAATCCATTTGTCCTCGACACGATCCTCCTATCTTTTACAGTTGCTTTCCAGTAGCCTTTAACCGTAGCCCGATTCGACCTTTGACCATTTGGATACTTAACAGTCCCGCAGACATAAGAGAAACCACTCTTGATCCATTGTATGTATGACCGATAAGTCTGAACACACAAAGCAATCAAGCATTGCGCAGCAAAGCACGCCATTAGACCCATCCGAGTTGAATCAAAAGCAATTACTTACAATAAACAATGTTTCACGCATTGAAAACCCCTAAAAATCCAACTGATTAGTACATCTTAGATCTGCCATTCAGATACTTATTCCGCACAGTTTTAACAGTCGAGATCCGAAAAGAACCCCAATAGCGACAACAAATGACAACCAAAATGCCAAATTACATCTATGCTGAATCACTAACATAGAAGCTGATAGTGAATAAAAAATGTGAAGACCTAAAATCAATGAGAATTTCCTCCCCAAAAAAAAGCAAAGAGAAGCTCCTATCTGTTTAGATGTGAATGATTTTAAAATAATCATCACTATCAAAGTTGACTTTTAATTGCATTTTTTTACATTGAACAACTCAGAAAGTAAAAAAATTCAGCACATACCAATATGCAAATATCAAGACTCGAATTCAGAAAAGGACATCTAAGAACAACCAAGGAAATCTACTCCATAACGACATCAAGACTTACCAGAAGACATTGAATTTGAAAATGAACAAGGGACTCATCAATTCAACACAATCTAGTGAAAATTCACGAATCACTTAACCAAAAGTCAAAAAATCGTTTTCGGGTAGCCAAAAAAAAAGAAGGAATTAAGCAAGTTGATTAAGTATAAAAAAAAAGGAATTAAGCAGGTTGATGAACAATAAGAAAGATCACAGGTGCATTAGTGGAGAGAGCCACTGGGTGTCAGTGTGTCACCAGCTCTTGCAACTTGCAATAAACCACTTTTCGGTAGTCGAAAAAGGCCAAATTTCCTAGATATGACTACTGAATAAAAGGGCATGTAACTACTCAAAGACGAGATGATCTCAGGTTTAAGACCAGACAAGGCCAGCACTGCTCCCCCATTAACGCTTGGATTCTCATCGTTTGCAGAATAGTGGGAAGACAAACAAGTTTTTTTTACATGCAATTTAGTTGTTTATTAGCTAGAGCAAAATTACTTTACGTGCATAAAAAATCAGGTAAGAAAAGTTTAATTTTATAGCGGTGGATTCACAAGAACGACAAACCTAGCTATTAAGAGACTAATGAATAGAAGAAGAACATCAACCTATATATTTAAGAGATAAACAATACCAGCTCAAGAACAAAGAAGAGATAAAAAAACCGGTCGAGAACAAGATAAAAGAGATTAACAATGAATCTTTTTTCTACATATCAAAGGAAAACAGTTACAAAAGATGGTACCCAAGACAATACTTCTAGAACAACAATCAGAACATCAAAAAAATGGAGATTGGGAGTCAGTGAGAATATAGACTGCAGTAAAAATAAGCAAAGACAAAGAAATGAAAGGAAAGATCTCCATCAAAACATACTGCATCTTCTCTCACAAATCGTTTATCAACAGTGTGTATTCAACAATTATCAAGAGATTACAGAAATATAAAGGCCTAGAGAAGTGCATGTGTATATACAAGACCATACACTTGGCCTCTTTTACTACAAATATTCAGTTTTGATGATATTTTCCTTTTACGGGAAAAGGTCTCAAGTTATCTTCCGAGACAAAAAATACAGAAAAATCCTACAACATTGAAAACATCAGAAAAACATTAGCATGAAGCAAATTCACACTTCACATCACAATAAGATCGATCTAAAGCAATGATGCATTTTCCAATGGAAGTATTTTATATAATGTGAATATGTGATGTGGAAGATAGGTGTAAGTGTAACATACACCAAGCTCATAATCATGATTTAGGAGGTATTCAAGCACATACCAATCTTAAGATCTTAGCAGGGAACCACTGCGATGTACACTGGAATTGATTGCACATCCCCTCCACACTTTGCTTTATAGGTCCTTTCTGCTGCACACACTGAGATTACACAGATAGAGGAAAGAAACGAAAGAGAATGAAAAACATTCAAGTAATGAATAATGTCATACCTCAATCATAACATCAATCTGAGCATGTGGAATCAGCTCAGGTGTGGCCTAAAAACACAAAGTAGCTAAGTCACAACTCACAAAAGTCATATGCAATTTGCAAGTTAGATTAAGGAGATGAGGGAAGAACATAAGATGGATACCGAAGGAATCAACCTGCAAATTAGCCTCTTTAGTTGTAGACGACAGAAATGGCTCCACAGTTGAAGCAACAGAGACCACTACAACAGAGCTTGGCATGAAATTGGAAGAACTTCCCCTAAATGGTGAGGATCGAGAATGAAATTTCTGCCTTCAACTGCAAGTTTCAATTTCTACTTGTTTATGAAGATAAGAGCAGAAGTAAATACAGATATTCATTATCATATTGTCTTTGAAGTAACATTTTGAAGCCTATCTCATGCTTTTTAAGATTTCAAGATCCCGACTCCCTATTCATGTGCAAATATTCTTGAACTTCTATTTGTTTTTCCTTTTAATTTTAATGCAACTGAGATATTCTCCATAAGGACTTTGATTAAACTTGCATGTTCACTTCAGCTGGAATCCTTGAATACAGTTCCACCTTCAAATGGACTACCACATTCAATTTAGTTCAACAGAAGTACAGTGATGCCAAATCCAAGACTCAAGCTCTTATATTAAGGAATTCTTTGTCTTGAAATGAAAAAATGATAGTAACACAAAAGAGGAGCCTGATTTCATCCATATATCAAGTCAATTTAGATGAATTGAGCAACCATGGGGTTCAAATCAATTGAGCAACCATGGGGCTTGAACTGATTGAGTAGTAATTTAGGCCAAAGCAAAAAATTAACATAATATAACAAAAAGCCATAAGACCTAGCTTCTAAGATCTCAAAAGTTCAATTTGATTGAGAACCTTTTTTCCCTTTTCCATTCGTTATGTTTTTCTCTTGGAGGTGAGAAACCAATGGTTGATTAGCTTAGCCATAATGCACTGACTTTTAAAAGTACTAAAGAGCTCTTAGAAGTGTTTTTATCTATTGTAGAATTGATCCTGGTGCTCATTATTGTAAGCATTTAAAATTTATGATCCAAAAGGCATTTTTATTGTACCTTTCTAAGTTTGAATTTCACATTCTATGCCAAAGTTATGCGTTTTCCAGAAGGACACTAATATCTATAAAGCAATCGAGTGGAATATAGAAACATTTCAATAACACATGGAAGCCAAACATAAAGCCATTTGAGTTTGTCAGAAGATACCTCTTTCACTGCTTCCTTGACCCGATGCAAGGAATCACGAACACCAACATTGGTTATGTGAATCCTCAAGTTTTTGCTAAAATTTCAGGAAAAGTGGGAAACCTTTTATTAACATTCACAATTAGACACACCAATTACACTCCACATTTCACATCGTTTGATTAGTACAGGTAACATTTAAAGAGTTTGGAACCAAAAATAAATTCCACACATTCACTACGAATAAGCCTACAAGTGGAAAATGCAAGCACAAAGCAATCCAAAATCTAGATGTGTAAGGTAAAATTGCAGCTTTCCCCGATGTTAGAGATTCAACCAATGTTATCACTTTGCATTTAGTCTAAATATAAGACCATCCGCAACCATGGGGTAACCCTTTTTTTTCCCATCTTCCTATCACAACTTTACAACTCATTTATTTTTTTGTTTAAAATAATTTTTACTTTTTCTACCTCTTTCTAAAAGGTTTCCTCTACAACCATGAGAAACCTCTTTTACCTCTTTTCAAATTTATTTTCACTTTTTCTTTTCCTTTATATCTTTCCCTTTATTATATGTGTATCATCATATATTATTTTTATTTATAATTTTATAAATAAATAAAAATAGCAAGTAGTTAATATAAATATAAATATATTTTATTTATAATTTTTAGTTCAACAACAACTTCTTCGTTCTCTTGTATTTGATGGACTTGCCTTGCATCTTCGGTTGGACTTCGAGTGGCACTCCCTTGAACACCCGGAAAATGCTCAAAATGTTGTTGGTTTGGAAAAAAGAAGAAGAGGATTGTACACATTGGTAGGATTATGTGGGGTATAATTTGGATATTGAGTGTTGGAGAATTGTTAAGCATTTGTAACATCACTTGAAATTGAGGATTTTTGAGAAGATTTGGATCAAAAGACATATTTGGAATGAGTGGAGTATTTGAATTATTGTGATCCATGGTTAAGAAAATAGGTGCAACTACAATATATCAAAATGGGGTATATAAAGGGTAAAATTAGGCTCAAATTATAGAAAAAAATAAAATTAAACCAATGAGATATTTTATTTTAAAAAATAATGAAATATAAATATATTTTTATTTCATTTTAAATCCTATTACAACTAATAAATCTAAATGGAAAAAACATCATCCTACTTTATCATAAAGAAAAAAAGAAAAAGAAAATTAGAAAAGGGAAGAGGTTACCTCTCTCTACCAAGGTAACCCCTTCCCACCTCCTACCTTAAGGTAAAGGCTACAACCATGGGCTTACCTTTTAGCAATCTTAAGGTAAGTAAAACCCATGGTTGCTCGTGCTCTAATGTCAGGGCTAACAGGAACCTGCAGAAGTTTCAATTAGAATTTGAACGTGTTCTACTGTAACAATGCAAGAAAATATAAAATAAAGACTCTTCAATTTGGAGTACAAGATTAGTAAAAACAGGGGGATAGGCAAACAGTACAAGTTCCTTCAAATGCTTATATATCTAAACGACAAATCCGTTGAGAAATTTTAAAGCAAACCCTAGTACAACCCTAAATCCGTGCAAAAGAGGCAAAATCGGAACGGAAGACGAAGAAGATGAATATTGAGGTTGGGCTCATCCTTGAAGCCTTCCTCAGTTCAAAGGCCGAACTCGTCTTTTCTTATCTTATCATCAAATCTCAGTTGTATATTGTACACCATTAATAACAATGCCACAAAGTAATCGAAACACAAGTTCCTTCCCAAAATCTCTCTTAAGCATTTCTACCAACACTTTAAAGGCATAAAAGCAAGAAATATCTCTTAAGCATTTCCACAAACACTTTAAAGACATAAAAGCAAGGAAACACCAAGCCTCGATATCAAAACTCAAATTTTCTCAATCTTCAATCACAATCGCATAAATTTAAAACAATTTAATACAAATTACCTGCTATATCTCGGAAGGGGGAACTATGAAGATCGGTCTTCATCTGAGCAACGATATCAACTTGTATAAATGGAAGAATGAAGTATATTGAAATAAATAAATGGAAGAATGAAGTATAAATAATCAGAATGTAGTTTCAGTCGAAAAAGGGGAGAGATTGAATTGAAACGAAGAGGAAAAAACAAAAATTGAAGAGAGGAAAACATACCTGTGATTAGGCCACAACGAAGGCCGATGATATCATTCAACAAATTAGAACCAGATAGCGAAGACAAGGCTGAAATTAAAAATATTAGATTCAAATTCGAAAGCGGAAATTCGCTCACCTGAGTAACGCAGAGAGACAGCGGCTAAGTCGATGGCGGTCGATGGTGTGTGACATTGGACGAAGGCGATGTTGTGACTTGGCTCTGAATTGAAGACAAATTGAGAGACAAGGGTGTCGCGAGATTAATTTGGGGCTTTTAGCTTATCCTAGCCGTCGAAGAAGAAGATAAGAGGAAGGAAGACGCCCATGAGGTTCTGGTGAAAAGGCGGCTATCAGAAACCATTAGAAAGTGGAGACGGGAGAGGCGGCGATGAAGATCGAGGCGTCGATAAAGGCAGAGAAGCGTTGAATACTCCATATCAGTCTTCAATCATGGACATAGGTTTCTTCCTCCTTGTTAGTCGATAGGTTGAGCAACTCTAATGAGAGTGTTTGCAATGAACGGGGAAGATGGAAAGAAGACGACGAAGACGCAGAGGGAGGGTTAAGGAATTAGATGAAACTACCGAAAGGGCCTTTCAAACAAAAAATAATATTTTTAAATTGAAGCTCTCTGGAGTAATTAAGACATTATACAAGGGAATAATTCTGAACCATTGATCAAGGAATTTTTTTTTTTTTTATTAGGTAAAAATTCGAAGGTCAGACAGGTCTGACTCATCGAGAGGCCGACCGAAGTCGGCAGACGGCGAACCGTCTAACAGAGCAACCTAAAAACATAAATACAAATAACATGCGTAATGAACCAAACAGAAATAAGCTCCACAACAAACATTCCAAGAAGACCAAACACCCGAAAAGCTGAGGAAGCCACCGTAGAACGCAGCCAAGCAACACCGAACAGTAGCACCGCGGGCCAGTAGTACAGCAGGACACTAACTCCTGTGGGTAGTGCAGACGAGCTCCAAGGAAAACTCTATCCCGAATACGGAGTCGCCTTTGAGCGCACCACCTCGACCCCAGCCAGACCCGACTACAGACTCCACGCCCCCCAACCAAGCAGAAGATCCCCTAGAAACATCGGAAGCAGAGCCGCAAACTGCTCGAACAAAACGCCACCAAGCTTTCACCTGCAAAAGTATCGACAAGCCCTTGCGGGATTTTCTCAAACCCTTTCGGGTGGTTGTACTCAAAATCCTTTCGGGACAATATCAAGAACCCGACGGGTTCTTGATAAAACCAAAAGGATAGGGCCATTGATTAAGGAATTGATCAGCAATGAGCCGTCGTGATTGAGTAATTTTAGAAGCAAAAGTATGCAACAGTAACCGAGTTATAATAGCCGTAGATAACTTTAACAATGAACGGTCGAGATTCCACCGTACATCCATCTGCCGACACTTTTATAGGAGTATAGATATCTATGACTAGAGAGATTACTGATTAATTAACATTTTCTTAACATTATTACTGTATTACTATTATATACGGAGTATTAAAAATGGTTATACTCCGTAACTTATAAGCAATTTTATTTAAAAACAAATAAAATTTTATGGGTTGTGTGACCGGATGGATGAAAGCCCAATCCATATCTTTACCGAATGCCACATTACCTTACAACTAATTCACAAAATTGACCCAAATATTGGAAAATTGATTCGAGAAATTGACACCAGAAACAAATCAATCAGAAACATTATATGTGAAAATTTTCCTAAACTAAACCACGAGCAAAAAGGAAGACTTGCAACGACATGGTGGAGCCTATGGACAAGCATGAATCGGCAAGTATTTGAAAACCTCAGCACAACATCCATTCATACTATAGAGAATAATACCAAACAACAAATACAGAACTGGGATGCCTCTAAATTGACCTTTGAAGAGGAGGCCACATGCCACCACCAGAAAACTCGGACAACTCAACTACGAAGAAGAAGAAATTTGAGATGGAGCAAACCAAATGAGGGATCTTTCAAAATTAATTTCGATGGATCCAAACTATCTTCGGGTGAAGCTTCTGCAGGTTTCATCATTAGGGACCACAGTGGGGCAGTCATCGAGTGTGGCGGCTACAAATGTGGACACATCTCATCATTAGCTGCGGAGGCTCTAGTAATCAGAGGAGGCATCGCCAAGGCAAAGGAACTTCGGCTTCCGAGCATCACGATTGAAGGCGACAGCTTGACCGTCATCAATTGTTTGCAAGGCCTGTGGCGCTGCCCGTGGGAGATCGAGATGTTGATCTCCGACACCCTGCTCCTACTACAACACTTTGCTAGGGTGCAATTCGGCCATATCTTCCGAGAGGTCAACTCGACCGCCGACAGGATCGCGCGTCTAATTCACACAACGCCCACGCGGGACCTCCTCGCTAATCCTGCTCTGCGTATATTTATCCACAAGGATGCCATTGGGTGGTGGTCCAGCAGAGCCTTGACCTCATCTAAATTTTTACCTTATCAAAAAATAAAAATTTATGGAGTTTATAGTTTTTTTTTAATTTAAATTTATGGCTCTTTCTAGTGTTTTCGATTGGCCTACAAAATTGCCGGGTTCGTTGCGTGGCCCGTTCATACATAAAAGGCGGGAACCCGCACCGTCAATTCCTGTATTTGAAAAAACTACGAAGCACTTTTATCTCTCCCCGTTCAAGAAATCCCCGCGGAACCTCCGCGAAACATCGAAATTTTCACTTTCTCTTTCTCTAATCCATTGCGATTCAGATTCAGCCGTCCCTTGTAATTACACCGGTTAGTTTCCCCTCCAATCGTCGAGCTTCGTTTCGAATTTGTGCTGTCTTTGGTTTGCATTTCTATTTTCTTCTTCAGATCTGCTTCAATAGAACCGATCGCCTTTTCTAAATTGTCGAGATTGAGCCATTAACCTCCTTTACGTGTTTATTTGCCGTGAGTTATCGATTTCCTCTAAAAAAAATCATTATGAATTGCGAATTGTTGAGATCAATTTCTTGGTTGATTTGATCATGTAAAACCTAGATCCAACTAGAAATCGAGCGAGATGAAGAGGAAATAATTTAGGGATTTGAATGACTGATTAGGTTGTGAGACTAGTGATTATTATTGGCAGAGTTTGATTTAGCGCCAGATAGATAACGCCTGAGCGTATGAATCCTCTTGTTCTTGGATTAGGCTTTTTTAGGAATGTAGGTTATTTCTATTCAGCCTATACTCCCCACATGAATTTTGCTTGAATAAAAAATTTCTGACCTTAATGCTAGGATGTTCTTTGATGATGACATTTTGTCTCTCATGGGAGCAATTTGTGCCTTTAATCTTGGAAATTTTGACATCTAGAAGAACAATTGACTCACCCAAAATAAAGTGTTTTTTGTGCTACTATCCACTGAGTGGATGGAGCTTTGAAGTGTAAACTGTATATTTCCTTAGTCTAGGTGCTAGTATACGTGACCAAGCCCCATGTACATTGCATTGGTTTACCTGGAAAATACGAGCAAGAAGCCTACTAGTATTAACGCATCACGCATGCTTTCTGAAGTCTAGGTGGATGAAATACGTGTGGTCCGGTGTGGAGCTTTTTGCTTTTGCACCTGAAGTCTAGGTGGATGAAATACGTGTTGTCCGGTGTGGAGCTTTTTGCTTTTGCACTCTAGTGGTGCTCCGGTTGCTGATTTTTTCTCATGGCCTAGCTGTGTATTAGTGTATGTAGTGAATGTTTAAAGATATAGGATTGACACCAAAGTGTTATTATTCTCTCTTATTTATGGTCTGATTTTACCTTTTTTGCACTTCAGCTTCCTCTCTTGGAATGAAATTTTCTACTGACATGGAATTAATCTTTATTAGTTAATGTTAAACATTGTAGGTTGCGTGTCATGCAAATAAGCAAAAGATAAAATGGATCACTTTGGTTTTTACAACTCAAGGATACTTCCTTTGTTGGATGGTTATAGTGGAATTCTTTTGAAATGGCTGCTTCCGGGATCATTCTTCATTTTGGCTGCTATATTTATCTTAGTCAAATGGCAAAAGGAAACATCTGTGAATTGGGTTAAAGATGCTGCAAGAGAAAAGAAAAAAGCATGGAAGAACCTGAATATTACATTTTCACAGCATGTTTGGATAAAAGAGTATGGTGAGATTGAACTGCCTACTACATGTTGTGTTTGCTTGACTTCTCTTGCATTCTCCGAGGATGTGGGTAATAAAGTTGTGTTACACACACCTGCACATAGATGTGCTGTTTGTGGTATAGCAGCACACTTTTATTGCTCCCACTTAGCTACAAAGGATTGCAAATGTGTTGCACAAGCTGGCCATAGCGAAGTGCAACACCACTGGACAGAAAGATGGGTTAACATGGATATTAGCCCTGAGACTTCTTCCTTTTGCTTTTACTGTGACGAGCCTTGCGGTGTTCCTCTCCTTGATGCTTCTCCGGCATGGCACTGTTTGTGGTGTCAGCGTCTGATACATGTGAAATGCCATCCCATGATGTCAAAAGAAACTGGTCACTCCTGTGATTTGGGCCCTCTCAAAAAGATTATTTTATCTCCTCTTTGTGTAAAGGAAATGGAGGAAGAGCAACCTGGACAAGTTGGAACTTTACCTGTAATTAATGAGGACGGTATAGAATCACCAGTCCACGGACAGGTGAGAAGAAGGCACATCCTTACAAAAAGTGGAACTGGCCGCGCTTTGAACAGCAAGCTTCGTGATATGCCAGTTAGTGACGTTTCAGAAGGACGTATGGTTCATGGTTTTTCTAGATTCAAGAGATCTAACAGTGAGAAAAAAATGGATTCCTCAGCAAGAAATGGCAAATCCCATCAAGGGATCGTCCAGAAGAAGGGCGGAATGCTTACGTATGGTCAAGTGAAGAGGTACAAACTAGTGGACCTGCCAAAAGATGCCTTGCCTCTTCTAGTTTTCATCAATACCAAGAGTGGCGCCCAGAGTGGCTCATCTCTTAGGAGGAGACTGAACATGCTTTTAAATCCTGCACAGGTAATTATTTGATCTTCTAACCAGGAGCTGTTCAATGACTGGATTTACCTGTAATCCTATCGTTTTTGCGTTCATGAAAATCTGCATACCTCTTTGCATCAGGTGTATCTATTATTAGAACACTACTACCAAGTGTTTTCTTGATTGTGTATTGTTCTAGCACATGCTACTACATGCTTAGGATGACTCAGGAGCTTATTGACTCTCCAGATGGAACTGCAAATGATGACTCTTATGTTTGAAATCCGCTATTGCATTTTGTTTGCAAGTTGAAATTATAGTGATGATGCTTTTGTCTGTCCTTTGCACTTGTTTGAGGAATTAAAATGAATCTGCCCATTTCCTTGATAGGTATTTGAGTTGAGTTCGACTCAGGGCCCCGAAGATGGTTTGAAGTTCTTCAGTGATATACAAAACTTCAGAGTTCTGGTCTGTGGTGGAGATGGTACTGTTGCATGGGTCCTTGATACAATTGACAAGTTTGAGTTTGAGTCGCCTCCACCGGTAGCAGTTCTTCCTTTAGGCACAGGAAATGATTTGTCAAGGGTTTTGGAATGGGGAGGAGGTTTCTCAAAGATAAAGGGGCAGAGTTTGATAAACACTTTGGACGATGTGCGTCATGCCGCACTAGCAATGCTAGATCGCTGGAGAGTTGAAATCAAAGAAGATAGCTCTGATGGAGTTCCAAACAAAAGTCGCTCAAAATTCATGATGAACTACTTAGGTATTTGGTCGTTCTTACTATTACCGACTGGCCAAGACTTAATGGTTAATGCCCATACTACTAAATCACCATTGAGATTGTGTTGTATTATTGAAATATTCGTTGAAAATGTACAGGTATTGGATGTGATGCAAAAGTTGCATATGAATTTCACCTTTTCAGAGAGGAAAATCCTGAGAAGTTCTATAGCCAGGTAAGTTGTTTTTATTATGCAAGTGTCCTTGCATCTTTTTAGATTATCCAATCATCAGCAAACCATTTGATAAGTTAGTGTTAAAAACGTTAAAATGGCTGGTCAAGTAATGTTCTTAATGTAAATTAGAACACACAGAAAGTGTGATAAGTGTGAACTGTGAAGTTTGTATGGATTTTCTGACCTCCTAAGACGAAAACTCCTTTACAGTTTGTGAACAAATTGCGTTATGCTAAAGAAGGTGCTAGGGACATTATGGACAGAGCTTGTGCTGACTTACCTTGGCAAGTTTATATTGAAGTTGATGGGAAAGATGTACAGATTCCACAGGTACTGTATCAGATTAAGAGATCTGCCTGCCTCTTGTGCACTTTTTGCTAAGCCAACTAAACATTCGTCCTTCCAGGATGCAGAAGGTCTAATTGTGCTGAACATCGGGAGTTACATGGGTGGTGTGAATCTGTGGCATAATGACTATGAACATGATGATGATTTCCGCCTTCAGTCAATGCATGATAAAATGCTTGAGATTGTATGCGTCTCTGGATCATGGCACCTCGGCAAGTTACAGGTATTGACCTATTTCACTCCACTGTGTTCTTAAACAAGCTGTCCATGATGCAGCCAGGCTAAACTTACTGGTTAGTGTGCCTAAGGGCTTACAAATGACTATGGTTTCATCAACAGGTTGGGCTTTCTCAAGCAAAACGGTTAGCTCAGGGGAATGTCGTAAGAATAAATAGTTCTAATCGATTCCCTGTTCAAATAGACGGAGAACCATTCATCCACAAGCCCGGCTGCCTAGAAATCACGCATTATGAACAGGTATTGAAGGAACTCGTTTCTTTTATTCAACATTTTCTGTGTCATTTTGCTTGCTTTTTCTGCATGGCATTTTATGGTATAAATATATGTATCTATATAGCATATGCTTTCTGACTTCAAGATAGATAAAGGGCAATGTAGATTGAAGACAGAAATTTTATCATTGCCAAGGTGAAATTGTCCAAATTCATTAACCATAGACAGCATCTAAATGAAAACAGTTTTGCCCTTCTGGATTTTGGATTGTTAATCTATTGGTGTTTGCTTTACCCTCTGTTGAATGCTTGCATAACCGCGATGACCCTATTGGGCAATGGTTAGGTGTGCATGCTAAGAAGACCGACAGGGGAGCCAGGAGGGCGAGCACTCGAGATCATGACAGAGGTGCTTCTGCAAGCCGAGAATAAAGGCATCATCAAGGCCTCCCAAAAGCAAGAGCTCCTCCAACAAATGGCCCTTCGTATGTCGTAGCTCATAGCTTTGTTTGCTCCCATAAGGTTCGGTTTCCCTCCCTGTCTTCGCCTTCATTCTTTTTTCGACTATTCCGTCCCCTGTGTAGTGCATTGTTCTTGGATAAAGGAAGGGGAAAGATTAGGCAAGTTGTTATTAGCTGTGGGCGGTTATTATAGTTGGCTCTGTTAGTTCAATTCAGTTTTGCCCAATGTATGAAAAATAATTGTACATTTTACTCAAAACCAATAATATTGAAACACACTTAAAGAAGGCGTTCACACTTTATAAATGACTTTTAGCAAAGAGGAAATCAATCCATTTCTTTTCTTTAAATGAATTTGTTACTTGTAATAAAGCAATTCTGTTGCAAATTAGTTTTCTGTTCATTTATATTTTTAGACGAAATTGCTACTTGTATAACTTTGTAAGTTTTCTGTTCATTTAACGAGTTCATAAACTAATTAATTAAAGTTAAAAAATTGAATTTATTTAAACTAACTAAATTGTTGTAATGAAAAATATAAATATTTTATTTTTTTAGCCAAAAGTATATTTATAATAAATAAAGTTCTTTAAAAAAAGCCTTTTTTTTAGTAATGCGCGCGATCGAGTGCGCGGCACTAGTGTTTGATTAATTAAAGCACTACGGATCCTCCTCCGTCATGATTCACACCAAGTTAATGATGTCAAATTGAAATAAGTAATTAACTTTCCTGCTAAATAATTCAAACGACTGTTTATTTCTTGAAATTAATTTTCTATATAACATCAAATTAACTTATCTAATTAACTGTTCTAATGGACTCATTGATATACGAGATATATGGAAATTAGAAGTTTGTTTTATAATTTATAAGATATGATTTATAAGCTGCAATTGTGGATTTGTGGGTAGACATAAATCTTACATAAAATAAAACTTAATTAACAATCAAGATAAAGTAATTAGTATATATATTTCATTGTGGGTAAACATTTCTGCCATCTGCTCAAGCACACCCAATTTAGTTACATATTTGCTTTGGGAGGGAAAAACAAAAGGAAGTGGTAAAATTGGGATTCGAACTCATGACCTTTCTGAAGCGTCGCCTTAACTTTTATGATCGACTTTGAGCTCGTTTGCCTCAAATTGGTCAACTACACGACTTAAACGACAACGAATGATGAAACTGGTGGTGATGCTGGTGGTGGTGGTTGCTCTGGTGGTGCCGACCACTACTACTACCACTTCCTTCCCTCTCGATTGTCCATCTCAGGTGAAGGAAATCATCGACGGAACAAGGTAGCCTTAGAGGCCCCACCGTGTGGTATCCGTACATCTCGTGTGTCTTCTCCAACAGCCCCTTGAACGAGGAATGATGCAGGTAGGATATCGGGATCACGAACCTATGCAGATCGTCGTCGTCCAATCCTACGTGGATCGCCAAAGATCCCTTCTTCACCTTCGTCTTCTTCTCGTCCAACATCTTTTCTTGACTCAATTTGTTAAGGTGGAATATGAAGAGGAAGTTGGGAGGTAGAGGACTAGAGGGAGTAAGGTAAAGTACAAGAGTACATGGAATTTACAATATATTTGGCAACCTTATATAGAGGGAGGTAGATGAGACTATGAGAGGGTTGGAAATTATTTTATTTAATTTATTTCTATTATTGTTATTATCGTTATTATTATATTGGTGTAGAATTTCCAATATAAACGGGGTCTTTTTCATTTTATGTGCTTGCTCTTTTGTTATTTTGAAAGATGGAAATGTTGATGATGGAGGTGGGGTAGTGTGCTTTTGGAAAATAAATTTACTTTGTTTTTTTTTTTTTTTTTGATTAGGAAATAAATTTACTTTGTGATGATATATAATAGGTAACACTTAATATTAAATGCTTATCTTATGTGGAATATATTAAAAAAATGTAAAATATTTTATAAATTGTTAAAGTATGAGTCGAATTATCTGATAATTTCGATGGATCAATATAATGTGACGGTTCATGTATCTATGGAGCACTCAACGTATAAATTCAATAGAGTTTTATCATAAAACTATAATATAACGAATAATCAATCAATCTTATATAATAACATCAAAATTCTTCATTTTTTCCATTCATATTTCCTTTCTCATTTTTCAACTATACAATATCATTTATATATATATATATATATATATATATATATATATATATATATATATATATATATATATATATATATATATATATATATATATATAAGGAATTAAGGATCAACTATACAAGATCAGAAATTTGGGTAGGGGGCAAAATTGTTATGGATGGCCCATCATGCTTTCCGGAGTCTTTTTCCTGTCCCTTTTCTTCCCTTAAAAAAAGGGTTTTTTTTTCTTGCGACTTTATTTATAGTGCATATTGTAAACTTTTTTTTATCCGCATATTTTATAGATACATATATTAAATTAGGATTTAATCGGACTGTGGTGAACCTTAAAAGATTGAAGGGTTGAATTTGAACAATAAAAACTGAACCTGATCATATCTATTTTATTTTATTTTATTAAAAAAACGATTTTATTATTGTACGTTTCACTTTATTTCGTAATGATGCTCTTGGCTGATAGAGTCTAGTTTCGATTTTTTTTAGTTGGTGTTTTAAACAAAAAATAAAAAAAATAAGAAAGTAAAAAAAAAAAAATATCGTGGACAAATTCTATTTTGGGTACTCAATCTTTTTTTAGTTGGTGTTATATTTCGATCTCTAACTATTTTTGGTCTACAATTTTTTGCTTATTCTTTGTCTTTTTTGGCCTATCTTTTTTTTTTTAGTCGGTGTTTTATTTTTAGGATCTCTTGCTTGTGCTTTTATCTTAATCTCTAGTATTAAAGTCTGTGTTTTATTTTTCATGGTGTTGAAGGACCGAAATGAACGATATAAAAAACAATCCAAAAGGTCAATGATCAAAATAAAACGAAAGTAAAAAGTAAAGATGAAAGAATTAATTTACCCTCCTATTTGGGTTAATTTATTTGGTTATTCTTTATTGGTCTTTCTAAACTTGGGCATATTTTAATAATTAATTTGAAAATTATTCCTTAGATAATAATACGTACGGTGGGTTATACGACGTGGGGTCACATGCCATTGCCTAAGTGCACACACGCTAACTAAGCCGAGTACACAAGCCGAATGAGTTCCATCCTAAAACCAATTAGCAAATCGGAGGAGTAGCCCACCCACCTATATATAAGGTTTGGTTTATTATATTTTCCACCTATGTATAAGGCTTGGTTCATTACATTTTCCATGTGGGATTATAGAAGTATATGGATGTATGTAGAATTGATGTTGTATAAGGGGTATTTTGGTAATTGGATGTAATGCAGCTCGGCTATATAAGCCAGAAGCTCTCCCCGTCAGTTGTAACAGAAATCCATAACAGAAACATATTTTTCTTCCTCTCTTCCTCTTCCTTGATCTTCCATGGAGTTTTGTGTGGGATTATAAGAGGAATCCATACATTTTCATGGTATCAGAGCGACAGGGAGCCGATCCGATCGATTAAAGCTCTGTGGAGACGAGATCTGAAGGAATCGCTGAAGAAAGATGGAAGAATTAAGCGCGGAATTGAGTGCAGCAATTCGGCGGGAAATCGGAGGCATCAACAACAATTTGAACGATCCGCTGAGTTTGTCAGGCTCCGATCATCCAGGAGCACAGCTGGTGGCAAGCACATTCAATGGAACGAATTTCTTGAGCTGGAATCGAGGAATTAAGATGGCGTTGGGAGTCAAACTCAAGCTTGGCTTTATTGACGGGAGCACTCGGCAAGACAATCTAAGTCCGACGGATTTGCAGAAGTGGAACAAGTGCGATTACATGGTTCGATGCTGGATCGTGAATTCCATGGCGCCAAATGTATCTGAGAGCTTCATGTATGCTGAGACAGCAAAGCAACTCTGGGACGAGATTGTTGAGAGGTATGCTCCTTCGAATGGTCCCTTACTGTATCAATTAAAGAAAAGTTTGAGCAATTTAGATCAGGGAAACACGAGTGTAGGGGATTACTTCGGCCAATTGAAGAAATTGTGGGAAGAGATTTTCAGTTTAGATGGAAAATTGCAGTGTTCATGTGGTGCATACAAGAATTGCACATGTAATCTGACTAAGAAAGTAGCTGAAAAGAAGGATAGGGATAAACTGATACAATTCCTTATGGGATTGGATGGAGGATATGAGAGTACCATGAATCAAATTCTTGCTATGGATCCTTTGCCAACACTCAATAGATCTTTGTATCTTGTTCAACAAGTGGACAAGAAAGGTACAGGGTCTGTTGGAGAAAGCAGCAATGATTCAAAGGCTTTCTTTGCCAACAAACCAGCTGACGTCAAGAGAGATTACAAGAAAGAAAGAGCTGCAGAAAAGGCAAACAAGAAGTGCTCTCACTGTGGGATGACAGGCCATCTCAAGAATGAGTGCTTCAAGATAATTGGATATCCAGAATGGTTCAAAGCTCCAAAGGGAAAAACTGGTGCCAAGGCAAATGCAGCAAACATGGAGATAGATGAATCTCCTATATCAGAAGCTGGGAATTGCAACAACATGGATGATAATGAAGATTTCATCAACTTAGTGGTCCAGCAAGTGATCAAGGCAATGAAGGGAAAAAGAGCTGCATGATCAGAAGCACATTTTGCTGGTAAACCTCTAATCTTCAGTACTTTCAGTAATGCTTTTGCTCTAAGTATTGCTAGGAAGCATTGTGAGAATAGAAATGTATGGATTATAGATAGTGGAGCCACAGATCACATGGTCTTTGATGATCAGTTGTTGCAATTTAAGAGGAAATTGATGTTGCCTATCAGAGTTTCTTTACCTGATGGATCTGTTAAGTTGGTTACAGAGGTTGGGGATATACATTTGGCATCAGGATTGGTGTTATATGATGTGTTTTCCATCCCTGAATTCAAGATCAACTTGTTGTCTGTTGGGAAAGTGATTGATGATTCTGGAGTAGATGTCAATTTGTCAAGAAAACTTGTGTTTTACAGGACCTTAGGAAGGGTCATACAGTTCTCACTGGAGAAAGAATCCATAGCAGACTGTTCAGAGCTACTCTTGAACCTGTAGATGTTGCAGTTGAAGTTCACAAAGGTTTGGCAAGAAACCGTGAAGCCCAGGGAATTGTGCATAGATCAAATAATGAATCATATTCAAATAATGCTGTATCCATACCTAGTAAGTCAGTATTGCATGCTAGGTTGGGACATGCTTCAGTAGCTAAGATGATTCATGTCCCTGGTTGTAAAGGCACCAGTGTTGGTGATTTCAGTTGTGAGTCATGTATTTTGGCTAAACATCATGCCTTACCTTTTAATTCAAGTCATTCAATGGCCAGTACCTGTTTTGAACTATTGCATATTGATCTATGGGGACCTTACAAAGTACCTTGTAGAACTGGAGCTAGGTACTTTGTTACATTTCTGGATGATCATAGCAGGGCTGTTTGGACACAGTTGATCAACAGTAAAGGGCAAGCCAACTCTGTTGTAAGAACCTTTGTGTTAATGGTTGAAAACCAGTTCAACACTAAGGTTAAGAAAGTCAGAAGTGACAATGGGACAGAGTTCTTCAATTGTCAGACATTTTTTGAAGAAAAGGGGATAGTTCATCAGCTTTCTGCTCCTTATGTCCCTCAGCAAAATGGTAGAGTTGAGAGAAAGCATAGACACCTCATAGAGAGTGCTAGAGCTCTTAGACTTCATGCAAACTTACCACTTAAGTTCTGGGGTGATTGTGTCTTAGCAGCAACTCATGTTATTAATCTCCTTCCTACTGCTATTTTGGGATGGGAGACACCCTATGAAAAGCTGTATGGTAAGCCTGCAGCCTATGATCATCTGAGGGTTATTGGATGCTTAGCTTATGCTTTGGCTAGGGATATTCCTAGAGATAAGTTTGGTGCTAAGGCTCACAAATGTATCTTATTAGGATATCCAGTTGGACAAAAGGCATACATGCTATATGACTTAGTGAATCACAAGGTGATTATCATTAGGGATGTAATATTCAAAGAGAATATTTTCCCCTTTCAAGTAGCAGATAAAAGGATGGTGGATGAGGTCTGCATCTCCCCAACTTTGCCATTGGTTAACCCTGCCACAGACTGTGAGAACCCTCAAGTGCTGTCTCACATCCCAGAGAGCACAGATCAGAATTTTGATATGGTTCCTAATACAGCAGGCTCTCAATCTTCAGTCCAGCCAGATGAGCCAGATTCTTCCAGTGTTTCTCAGCCTCCGGTACAACCAGTTGAGATGCCTGAAACTCAACCTCAGATTCCAGTTCCCAGTGTTACTCTTCGAAGGTCTACTAGACAGCATCAGTTACCTACTAAGTTTGTGGACTTTGTTGTTCCACAGCTCAATACAAATCACTCTCAGTCTCAGTCCTTTGTAGCCACACATCTATCTGATCAGGAATTTTATTCCACTGCTTATCTTGCATCCTTAGCACATGTCATGGCTACTTCTGAACCTCAGACTTACAAGCAAGCTGCAACTGATCCTCTATGGGTAGAAGCTATGGGAAAGGAGCTTGAAGCTCTTGATGCTAATAATACTTGGGAACTCACTACATTGCCTCCTGGTCATGTAGCCATTGGTTGCAGATGGGTGTATAAGGTCAAATTCAGACCTGATGGGGCAGTAGAAAAATACAAAGCCCGCCTTGTTGCCAAGGGATACAATCAAGTAAAAGGTAAAGATTACCATCATACTTTTTCTCCAGTTGCTAAATTCACCACAGTGAGATTATTGATTGCTTATGCTACTTCAAAGGCTTGGCCAGTGCATCAACTTGATGTAAACAATGCCTTCTTACATGGTTTTTTTAATGAAGAGGTCTACATGAAGATTCCTGAGGGGTATGATAAGGAGTCTTCTTCTCAGGTTTGTAGACTCAAAAGATCCTTATATGGATTGAAACAAGCCTCTAGAGAATGGAACACTGAACTTTGCAGATTCTTACAGGAGCTGGGATTTGTTCAAAGTTCTTATGATTACAGTTTGTTCACCAAATCCATCCCCGCAGGGCTACTAGTGATCTTAGTATATGTTGATGACCTGTTGGTTACAGGTGATTGTGTGAAAGAGATTGAAGCTCTTAAACTTGCACTACATAGAGCATATACAATTAAGGACCTAGGTGAAGCCAGATACTTTCTGGGATTGGAAATCTCAAGATCTGCTCATGGCACTTTGCTCAACCAGAGAAAGTATGTGCAAGACATACTTGAAGACACTCAAATGGTTAACTGTAAGAGTGCTTCTTTCCCTATGCAGAGGGGTCTAAAGTTGTCCATTGATGATGGTGATGAGCTGCATGATGCTGAGAAATATAGGAGATTGGTTGGTAGATTGCTGTTCCTCAACATGACAAGACCAGACATCTCCTTTGCTGTTCAACAATTGAGTCAGTACATGGCATCTCCTCGTGTTCCTCATTGGAATGCAGCTCTCCATGTTGTGAGATATCTTCATGGGTCCTCTGATTTGGGATTGTTATATCCATTACATAATGAGAGTTCATACACTGCATTTTGTGATGCGGATTGGGGCAATTGTGTCTTCAGTGGTAGATTTGTTACTGGATTCTGTGTGTTTTTGGGCAATGCATTGATTTCTTGGAAGACAAAGAAACAAGCAACTATCTCTAAGTCATCTGCAGAGGCTGAGTATAGGAGCATGTCTAAGACATCTAGTGAGCTGGTTTGGCTGGACTCATTGGCTTCAGATTTGCAGTGTGAGATCCCCAAACCCATTGCCTTACACTGTGATAATAAGGCTGCAATCCACATTGCTGAGAACCCCGTTTTTCATGAAAGAACAAAGCACCTTAAGCTTGATTGCCATTATGTTAGGGAGCAATTGAAAACAGGTTTTCTTACTCATGTTTTTGTACGTTCTCAGCATCAGTTGGCAGACTTGTTCACCAAGCCTTTAGGTGAGGTTCAGCACAACTATCTAGCTTCCAAGTTAGGACTAGTGTCCATCCCTAGTCCAACTTGAAGGGGGGATATAGAAGTATATGGATGTATGTAGAATTGATGTTGTATAAGGGGTATTTTGGTAATTGGATGTAATGCAGCTCGGCTATATAAGCCAGAAGCTCTCCCCGTCAGTTGTAACATAAATCCATAACAGAAACAGATTTTTCTTCCTCTCTTCCTCTTCCATGGAGTTTTGTGTGGGATTCTAAGAGGAATCCATTCATTTTCAGGGATATTATCCCATATCATATTCTCAATACTAATCTCCATAAAAAAAAAATCAAATAACTAAATTAGTGTATTTAGAGAAATGTTTTTTTAATTAATTTAAATGTTTAGCCTATACATTGCAATTTCATGCATATTGGTTAGAAAAAACACATCTTTGTTAATTTATTTGTAGTTATTTTTTTTTTGCTCTCCTTGGATATGGGATGGGAAATAATAGTGAAATACTATATTAGTATATTGGATTTTATGTTAACGTAATCTCCATCTTATATTTATTTTAATCCAAGCTGACCCTCTTCATTATTGTGAGTGCATAAATCTGCTCTCAATGATTGTTGATGGAGACCGATCTCGATGATGATCTCGACACGAACTCTGCGAAACAAGAACAAACGAGGTCGGGGCGGGGCTTGTCTCCCCGGGAGGACCCTCCGACGCTCAAGTCAGTATTGTTCTGATCCCCCTTTCCTATGGAGGCGTATCTCATATCTTATAATCAAAATTAGGGTTTGAGGGTGTTACCGTAGGAAAGACAAGAATGCCCCTGGGCCCATCGGGCTTGCTTAATTTGGTTCTCTCAATTGCCCCTCGGGCTTCTTTAGCACCTATCTGTGGTGAAGGAGGCCGATAATTTCCTATCATTGGGAATCTTTATGCTCATGCTTGGGCCTTCCCCTTGATTACTCAGTTAGTCCTTGATCTCCTAGATGGATACTTGGATAACACGTTGCGCAAACTCTCTTGATTGCCAATGGTTGCATAGTATTGACCGTGATTGGTGCCGAGATTTTGGCCTGCAAATGACGACTATTGACCTTAATTGGCGTCCAATGTTTGGCATCTGGGTGGCTATTGTTGGATTTACTTGACGATCGATTGGGTGGCCTATGAATGGCTTAATAGGGGCCGTAATTGGCGAGAGATTGGTCATGTCGCAGATTTATTTCGACCGTAATTGGTGAGAGATTGGTCCTTTCATGGACTTATTTCGGTCGTAATTGTGATGCATAAAATCTGCATCATAGTGATGGATGATCACCTGAATAGCCTATGAGTGGCGATAATCGGCCTTAAGTGGCGAACTGTTGGCCCTGAGTGGCTATTTTTTGGCCTTGATTGGCTATTTTTGGCCTTGATTGGCTATTCGTTTGCCTTTATCGGCTATCCGTTGGCCTTCATTGGTTATCTGTTAGCCTTGATTGGCTATTTTTATTGCTTGGTTTTGACTTTTGCTGACCCTTAACGGTGTTATTATGGCTTAAGACGGGCTTTAAGTGGTCGTAAGTGACGATTCTTTGGCCATAAGTGGCAATCTATTGGCCCTGATTGGCGCTATATTGGCCCTGAGTGGCGTTCTATTGGCCTTGATTGGCGCTATATTGGCCCTGAGTGGCGTTCTATTGGCCTTGATTGACGCTATATTGGCCCTGAGTGGCGTTATATTGGCCTTTGATTGGCACTCTATTGGCCTTCATTGGCGATTCATTGGCCATGAGTGGCGATCTTTGGCCATGAGTGGCGATCTATTGGCCTTCATTGGCGATTTGTTGGCCATGAGTGGCGATCTATTGGCCTTCATTGGCGATTTGTTGGCCGTGAGGGCCGATCTTTGGCCATGAGTGGCGATCTATTGGCCTTCATTGGCGATTTATTGGCCGTGAGGGGCGATTCGTTGGCCTTGATTGGCGATCTTTGGCCATGAGTGGCGATTCTGTAATTGTTTTTATGGATTTGATATAATGTTGTTCTACATATATGGATGCGTGTATAAGCATTTCAAAAAATTATATGTCGTTGATTAAAGCTAGAAGTCAAGATGCAATTAACAATGTAATATGACTAACTGATGAGTAGATTTTTCTTATCAAAATAGGACAAAGAGAACTTAGCTTTTTGGGTCTCATATGCTGGACCGATCGGGCACGATGCGTTGCACTTCCAAGAGAGATATCTTGTCTTATGAAAGTTGGGCCTTTTTCTGCAATTATCTTAAATGCATAGGCTTAGCTGCAATTTCTGTAAACCGTGGGCTGATTTCGTAAATGTTGAGAACTTCGTTCCTTGTTCAGATTTCCAAATCGCAGACAATGCCACAACGGCGGCGGCGAACGCTTTCTACGAGTGTGCCCGTTGTTTCGACGCCAAGCGTAAACCGATAAAGGCTCGACGAACAGTGGCGATGGCGTGGATGTTGCAATCCGTAAGAGGGGCGGTGCTTCGCAGCGGCGCAGTGTACCGGGCGCCCGTCCGGAGAGGCGACAACGGTGAAGGAATCAAGTTGGAGGTGGTCTCGGCGTGGTCCGGCGGTCTTGTAGAGACCATTTTTAGGCCGAGAGGGCAACGCGAATTGGATGATGATGTTGTCGCTTCTCGATTGCGACTTGATGACAAAGGCGATCGAGGTTGGGTAGGTGGAGACGCTTCTGGTTACGATCAGCGGCTGAGAACGGCTTTGGTGGCCTGTCTGGCCGATGTCGGTGAGAGGGTGACGATGCTGGTCACCGGCCACGGCAGGGGGTCGATGGCCTGCTAAGTGCCGAAGTGCCTTCGATCGTTGATATAGACAAAGGGCTTGGCTATGTGAGCGATCCCAAACCCATTGCTAACCAATCGTTTATGTTCATACTTGAATCGGCGAAAACATAGTAGACGAATCGTTGACTAAGATCATCATTGTAAGTTTATTGCGATTTGATCCAAAATTCAAGCATCAATGGGAAAGAAAGTGAGAGAGAGAAGCAAACTCAGTAATTGAGGTGTAGGCTGCTGAAGATGAAATCAGGGAGATTTGCCCCTCAGCGGCCACTGTGCGCGGGTGCCTTGGGATCCATCAGCAGCCTCGCCGACTCTGCCGATTTCTTCTCTGCCTTCGCCGAGGTTCTGATCAAGGTGCGACGAAGGAGAGGACCGGTGGAAGGGAAACAATGGTCAAAGAGCCGGCTTAGGTGGTCGTCGTCGAACTTTATTCTTTAGCAACTATGCCCAACATCGATCGCGTGTTGCATATCTTCAAATTGCCCCAGAGCACTGAACTTGATCTTGATCGATCTAGTTTTGTAAGCAAATCAATTATGTCAGTGGTCCTGGGCACTTCCTGAATTCAAACTGTTTGGTTTTTAATGCTTCGAAATCTTGTCTGGTCATGAACGCCCTTAGCATCCACCGCATCTCTCGGATCGGCATCGATTGTGGGCGGGCAGCGGCTCGATGGCCCATGTGCGCGCTCGCCTTAGATGGGCGGCGGATGTCAGGAAGCCTTGCGATGCCGCTCGGTGATTGGGTTCGCATAGCACCGATCCGAACTCCCCGATTTCAACTGGTGAAGATTGACCGTCTAGCGTACGCTCGGGTGTCACCGTACGAGGCACACCTAAAACCCATGTTCTTGTGTCATTTGTAACACTTACAACCTTAAAGAATGTTGTTCCTAGCACTCTTCATGGCTTCAAACGACTTCCGTGACAAAATGATTGCATGTGTCATGTGTAACCTCCTTGCTTGCAATAATGCCCATTGCAGCACCAACTTTTCCATAAACCTTAGTTTGCGATTGAATTATTAGAGCATCACTCAAAACATTAAAAATCATGCAATGAATATTTTTCTAAATGGTGTATTTTACACTAGGATAATGAGATGACACATTTTATCATATAAACCACAAGGTGAATTAGAAAACTTAGCTTATGGGGGGTTCTTATACATCCCACGTGAGCTGAACCAGTGGTGTCTCGATCATCCAATCTTCAACTATTTTGGGTTCGATGCCCCTAGTATTGCTATATGTCTCCGAGTTATCCCTGAATGTTGGACCTTGCCCCTGTGTCGTTCCTAACACGTACTGGATCTGATGGACGCGTTACTAGTAAATAGTAATGCCTGGATTCGTCGGAAATGGATGTGTTGAATCTCCACTTGGAAATTGGGCCTTCTTTTGCAATGATCTCAAATATACAGGCCAAGTTGCGATTTTTCAGAATTCCGGGTTGATTTTGTAATTGATACAAATGTGCACACCCTTCATCTTCTTCCTCCGGACTTGTAAAGAGCGGCGGCGACGATTGATGTATTCGCCTCCCTGAAGCTCCCGGAAAACAGACTCGAGTCGGATCCGAGGGATCTGCGAGCGAGGCGGCGGGAGAGGTCAAAATCGGTGAGCGTCACGAACCCTTGAGGTCGCGGTAGACGGATCGGTGTGCTCGTCATGGTGCGGCGGAGCGTAAGCTGATCTCCCTCGGCCGATTACTTGGTCAGCCTCGATCTCCCTTCGATCTGGTGAGCCTGGCTTGGCGTTGCCCTCGGCCTTTCTGAACCCGAGAGGACGGGAAGCAATGCGATAGCGATGAACATCGCCGACGATTGACCATATATGTGATGCGGTTTGTGGTCTGCGGCTTACGCGCTGATACCGAAGAGGAATAGCGAAGGATTGAGGGCTTGAAGGCAGGGACGAATCCAACCCGACGAGGGGGTCCAGCGCTGGTCGATTAGTGCGAACATCCAAGCTGTTGCGATCGTGCCCTAGCCACGAGATCTGCGGCCGGTGCAGGTGGTTCATGGCGACCGAGCATCTGATTGTGCCCTTGGCCCTCGATGATGAGGGTAGGGCTCTTCGATCTAGTTCATTAGGGTTCCGATCTTAGCGCTTTTTGATCGTTTCCCACAGACGGCGCCAATTGTGAGTGCATAAATCTGCTCTCAATGATTGTTGATGGAGACCGATCTCGATGATGATCTCGACACGAACTCTGCGAAACAAGAACAAACGAGGTCGGGGCGGGGCTTGTCTCCCCGGGAGGACCCTCCGACGCTCAAGTCAGTATTGTTCTGATCCCCCTTTCCTATGGAGGCGTATCTCATATCTTATAATCAAAATTAGGGTTTGAGGGTGTTACCGTAGGAAAGACAAGAATGCCCCTGGGCCCATCGGGCTTGCTTAATTTGGTTCTCTCAATTATCTTTTATATGTTTTTTTGTGGCTCTTATTGCGCTTTGGATTTAATACTATAAGATGAATTTCTCTTCTTCTTATTTTGCTTTAATTTTAATTACTGCTAATGACGTTGCTACTGCAAGTTGATAATATAAGTTGAAAATATTATTTTCATAAGTAATGAGTTGACTAGGAATGTGTATATCATTAATTTAAATATTTTTACTAATGTATACTCCCTCTAATGAACATATTCATCGATTAAATCATGAATATATTCATGGCTAATTTTTTATTTTTTTTAAAAAAAAATATTGAATGCATGTTGGGCGGATCTCAAGTGTACCAAAAATTAATCAATCTATTGAACCTTTTAAAAAGAGTTGTGCAATGTTATGCATTATAAATCATAATTATGTGGAGCTCTCCGTCGTCAGCAGCAAAGGAACAAACGAGAGAGAGAAAAAGAAAAGAGGAAGGAGAAATGAGAGGAAATGTGAGAGATTCGAGCGGGTGTACGTTTCGTCTCTTACTTTGGTCATATGTCTCTCTTCCTCGATAAGTCAACAACGGGTGTTTGTTGATGGGTATTATTCTCTCATTAGAAATATAATCTGATTACAAGTGTTTAATTGGGTTTTGGAGAGTAATCATTTCTAGATTCGGGTGGTATTTAGATCGGTATTTGAGATCTCTATGTTTGTTTGTCTCGGTGTGAGACTGAACTGTTAAACACTTGTATTGATTGTTGATTAGTGGATTGGTTGCTCCGACGGACAAAATGTGAGTTTTTTTTCCATCTGGTTAGAGAGGGTTTTTCCCACGTAAATCTTGTGTTGATTATTATTGAGTATTATTTTTATTTTTTTTATTAGGAAATAATTCGAGAATCAGGCATATCTGACAACTCGAAAGGCCGACGAAGTCGGCAGACGGTGAAACCGTCACTACATATAAAAAGGTGCAACAACAACAAAGTGGGAGGCGTATAATCCCAGACGAGCAAGCGAGCCAAACCCGTACATGCTGGAGACAACGTAGACAAGATCCGATGCCAAGCATCCCCAGGCGGCTGAATTTGGTTATGGATTTGTACATGTGCTATTTTCTAGTGTAATCGAATTGCTGTCTGATTGTCATTAGACTCCGATTACTGCAGACGCACTTCCGTGCCCAGCAAATAATTGGCTACCCAAATACACCCTTTAATTCCACGCGTACATGAACGTCACTCCATAAACCTTTCGATCTTAATCGAATAAGAGCCATAGCATTGACAAATAAATCATTCAAAGACATTATCTCCATGATCTAATATGGTCCATGGCTGCGTGCAATCTCATCCAAACAAGGCAAGTAGCTATAAGTAGAAATCTACCTACTGAATCGAATTTTTTTTCCTTCAAATCATAATTAAAATTAACTGAAAAAAGAAGCTAATATCAAGTTATCCACTATCCATTATCCCTTCTAAAATCAATTCGACCCTCTTTTGTGTTTTTTCCTCTTCTTTTTGCTTTAATCAAACAAAAGATTTTTCCTTTCTAAACAACTTTGGCTTTTTACCTTCACAAGATGGAAATAATTAAGAAAGCGAATCTTAAGCTATAACAAAAAGAACCCCCTTGTTCTTCGATGAATCGATGCTCTCTGTCGTTGTTGTGATTTTTAGTCTATCTCCTTTGTTCACAATTTCTGTGAGGGAATCGAGTTGCGGAATGTTTTGGTGCATTTGGGTATTTCGGCATCTCTGCTGGTAGACCGTCCTCTTTCTGAAATTGAAGACCTCGTTCGCGAGGACGTCTTTGAACGGTGGATCAAGTTGATCACCCCAAATCTTCACCTTGTATTAAAAAAAAACCTTTGATCTTTTTTATTTATTTATTAGGAAAGCATTCGGTTAGGGATCGCCTAACCGATAGCGTCCTGACGGATCGATGAGGTCTAGCAGACTTGTACCAGCGGCTAAACAACCACCCCTGGCAAAGCGACAAATGTGTATAACCTTAGTTGTCACTTTGTTACCACTATTGGACACATGAGAGAAAGAAACCTCTCTAAAGTTTAGAAGAATAAGTTTGATATCGGACAAGAGCAATTTGATTTCCTAAGGGCAAGGCCGGCCGGTTTTGAGGTGATTTATTATGATAATCAACGAGTCACCCTCGATGTGGACGGAAGGTATATGCATACGTATAGCTTGAATGATACCACTTTTTAGTGTAAGGGCCTCATCCCCGAAGGGAGACTGTCTACCAACAGGCGAAGCCCAGTGTGAACAAGGGTTCCCTGCCAGTCTCAAATGATAAAACCAATGGTGTTATTGTTAGTCGGAAGTGTGGACACGTCAAAATTCAGTATAAGCATCTCGAGTTTTTTTTCTTCAATTTTTGAGATTTGTTCCTTCCACCATTTCGACAAGGATTTTTAGCGAAAAAAGTGTCCCGAGCTAGTGACGACGTCTCATTGTTAAGCTTGTAAGCGGCCAACCGGTTGGTAATGTGGTCAGTGGCGGCCGCATGATCCTCCGAAAGGTGGGGCGAAATTTTCTAGTGTGTACTGAGATATTGGCCTTGAATAAACTCCTTTACCTAAGCTACGATTTTCAACTTAGCAGTGAATTATAGAAAAGTAGGCTTACATTTGCTTACATTTGCTTTGTTGCTATGATAGTTGTTTCTCGTCATTCATTGGAAATTAAGGCATTTGTCATATTTAGGAGTGTAAACTTATCGAAATTCAATCATGTTAAATTCAAGGCTTTTGCATATTAGCTAGGATTGTAAATCACAAACTTTATAATATCTTTTGGTTCCCAAAGAAATGATAGAAATTGTGTTTTGAATATGCAGGTTACGAAAATAAAAATATTGCATAAAGCTTCACAAATTAAATTCACAAACCCCAAATTCAATTCGTAAATTTCATTCTCAAAATCACATACACAATAATTAAAACACAAAATTTATTCTCAAAGTCAAAACTCTAATGAAAATTTCATAAAATTTATTCTCATAATCAAATCATAATTTCACCAATTTTATGGGGTTTAATTAGTTTATAGCTAGATAATTTGTATATAGTAGGGAGCTTGAGAAGTGGAAACATAATTAAGAAACATAGAGAGTAGGTGCAAGTTGGACAAAGAATAAAAAAAACTTTTTTGAGGGAGGCGAATTTTTATTTTTTTTTAAAAAGCTAATTTCACCAATTTTATGGGGTTTAATTAGTTATAGCTAGATAATTTGTATATAATAAGAAAGTTGGGAAGTGGGAATATAATTAAATAAGAGGTATAAACAAAGAAAGTGGGGTGTAAGTTGAACAAATAATAAAAAAGCTATTTTTAGTAAGTTGAAATTTGTTTTAAAAAACGAGGCTTGTGGGACTTGAACCCCCAACCTTTGGTCTAACATTAGTTTCCTTTCTTCCCACCAACCAACTAAGCAAAGTAGACTAATTGATTATATATTCATCCTAGTTTAATTTACTTATTACAACACTTATATATATATAAATTATTTTTTATTTTATTTTTCCAAACCCCGGGGCACGTGGGTCGAAGGGTGGGGCGAGCATTTTTTATTTTATTTTTCCAAACCCCGGGGTCGTGGGTCGAAGGGTGGGGCGGCCGCGTACGCCTGCCCCACCCTGGGGCCGCCCCTGAATGTGGTTGATTCTATCGGGATTTGGAGGTGGTTCATCTCTGATATGAGATATTCCTTGCATTCCAAGTGGTCCACCAAGTGAAAACAATCTTTTGTTTGTCAGTCATAGAGAGCACATTCCCCAGCGCTGTCGTGATAGGTTGAATGTCCCTAGATGCTAACAACATTTTTTGGATAAGCAACTTGTCAGGGAGATCTTAAAATAGAGTTAATAAGGTTAAAATAACATTGAAGGAAGATATGAGAGTCGTCTTCAGCAGCCTGGTTACAAAACTCACATGTAGAAGGAAGCGGAATGCCCCAGCTAACACTAAGACGAGCTTTTATCGGAAATCCATTATGACTAAGCTTCCATAGAAATTAAAGTTTTTTATTTTAAAAGGGCAAAAATGTGTAATGTCCTTAATATTAAGGATTAAAAGTATAAATACCCTTAGATACTGTAATTATGAATTATTCAAATAATCATTCAATCACTTACCCTAATCTCTCTATCTTTTACTCCCTCCGTCTCAAAATTTAAGTCGTTTTACAATTTTGCACAAGTTTTAATAAAACACTCACCCATCAATCAACATCATCATTCACTTAACTTTTTCATAAATTTTATTATCCACTACATTTTTTAACCAATCAAAACCTTTAAAAAAGTGAACAACATATAAATCATTACTATCATCTACCTCGAAAACCTAAAATGACATCTATTTTGATACAAAACTAAAGAGATAAAATGATGTATCTATTTCGAAACGGGAGAAATATCATTTTATCTCTCCTTTGAACTTCATCTCCTTCGTCTACCTTCTTCCTCTCCGAACCCAATATCCTCGATCTTCCTTTCTCCCTCTCAACCCGATCAAATGTCATTGCGACATAACAAAATGTGTGATCTTTCTTTTTTATTTCTTCTGGATTGCACGTACATTAATTTTTTAAGTAAATAATTTTATGTACACGTAATTTTTTTTTTTTAAAAAAAAGGGAAAAAGTTGTTGATATTGTAATTTAATAATGTAACTAGCTATGAATTAGGATGGGCAATCATCGTCATACATGCACTAATTCCATGCCACATGATGATATATGGATGTCGTACGGCACATGAGCCCTCATTTGCTTAAAACAATCAAAATTTACATGTTTCTTAATTTACATGTTTTTTTTAACACATACTTAATTAGCGTTTATATTTTTTTCAAGGGAAAAATAGATTGAATATATTTTGTCAATTTTTTATACTCCTTCTCGTAATTTAGATTATTTACCTTTTTAATATGTTTTTAATGATTTTTTATATAAAATATTAATTTTTAAATTATTTTATACTTATTAGTAATATGTATAAAATTATAAAACATTATACAAAATTTAATAATTTGTTAAAATTTTAACATATTAAAAAATGTATCAAATATAAAGTAATTTAAACGGTGATGACGACCTGTAGTGGCAGATTTTGAAGTGGTTAGTTGAGGGAGGGGGTAGAAAATTAAAACCTAATTTTTGTCGAAAAAATCATCAATACTATAAATGTATAATTAGAATAAAAACATAAATCGTGCCTACTTTGATTCACGGTTTTCAAATATTTTAATATAACAGATTAATTTGAAGTTTTCAGGTTTAATTACAGTATTAAGTTACGAAGTAACAAATGATAATTACAATATAGATATATCAATTTAGTAAATCATGTAGAAAAATAATTTATATCGGTTCAGTCTTGAAACGTTTATAATTTTTACCCATGTATTGGATTTAAGTATATAATACATCAAACCGAATTTATCGACGAGAGAAATATGTATATTAAATTTTATTTTTGATTGAAGGGACAACTGTCACTCATAACCCCAGGGAGGATCCACCCTAGAGGGAGGGGAACATGCATTAAAATTGTTTTAGAAAAAGTTACAACTTATAGGGAAATTTACCGAAAATCATCCGTTATATACATGTTTTCACATTAACCCCCCATTAAATTTATTATTACAGAAAACCACCCACTAAAGATGTTTTATTTATACACCAAGGCGTTGATTAAGCATTAAAATTAAAAGACTAAAATACCCTTGAATCCTCTATATCAACTCATTACTCCGTATATGCTAAATCAATTTGAATCAACAAACAAAAAAGTGTTTAGCTTCACCATAGCAAGAGTGCTATTTGAATCAACAAACAAAAAAGTGTTGAAATTGTGGAAGGTATGTAGTACTATATATGTCAAAATTTGAACCTTATAAATGGTATCGACTGCTATTTTAAGGGGTATTTTAGTCTTTTTAATTTTTGTTAACAGCTTGTGAGTGCATAAATCTGCTCACGATAATCGTTGATTGAGACCGATCTTGATGATGATCTCAACACGAACCCTAGTCTGTGTAACAAGAACGAACGAGGTCGGGGCGGGGCTTGTCGGATATTGTTTTGATTCATCTCTCTATGGAGGCGTATCTCATATTTTATAATAGAAACTAGGGTTTGAGGGTTTTACCGTAGGAAAGACCAGAATGCCCTTGGGCCTTAGTGGGCTTACTTAGTTTTGCTCTCTCAATTGCCCCTCGGGCTTCTTTAGCACTTATCAGTGGTGAAGGAGGCCGATAATTTCCGATCCTTGGAAATCTTCATGCTTATTCTTGGATTTCAAGTTGGGTAAACTCTCTTGATTGCCAATGATTAATAATACTGACCGTGATTGGTGCCGAGATTCTGGCCTGTAAATGGCGACTATAGACCTTAGTTGGTGTCCAGTGGATGACTTGTAAATGATGACAATTGGCCTTAAATGGCGTTCATCTTGATGGCCTATGAGCGGCTACTATTGGCCTTAAGTGGCGTCCATCTTGATGGCCTATGAGCGGCTACTATTGGCCTTAAGTGGCGAAAGCAATCGGCCCCTATCGGCGACGGATTATAATTGGCCTTTGACGGTGAAGGTTCGATAATGTAAAAACAATGTAATAAGAAATACTCTAGAAGGGGGGTTGAATAGAGTATGCCCGTTTTTCGCAGAAAGTCTCAAGACTTTTGGAGCTTGTACCAAAACCTTTGAGATAAACCTGAATCACAAAGTTAAACAATTCGAACCAAGTGCGGAAATAAGGTAAAGCAATAAGTAAAGGACGCAACGAATTGTTAACGAGGTTCGGCACGAACTTGGCCTACGTCCCCGCCTAGGGTTCTTCCACAACCCTAGGATTCAACCGACTTTTATTGATTCACAAAGCTTAGGATCCTAATAGCTCACCGAGAAGCCTCTCTCCTATACAATTGTAATCTAGTCAACTCACGTTCCCTTGGAGTCCTAGACCAATCTAGAAGAGCCCCACCTCTCTCAGCTATCTAGTACAATCCTCTTACTCTCAGTGAATCAATCGCCTAGTGTCTACTTCCTGAGTTACAAACTCTCGAGTATAACACTCTCTCGAAATATATCCTATAAGCTCACTGTGTATCTCTCAAATGCTTTGAAACAAAATATAAGACTCTTAAGAACAAGCAGAGAGAACACGCTGAAGCGAGAAGTAAACTTGAGGGCTGATTGTGCAATGATATTCTTGAAGTGCGTCAGTCCTCTCTCTCTTCTTCATCATCTCCTTTATATAGTGAAGATCATCGGCGCCACTTGAGGAAGGAATCTTCTCCAACGGCTAAGAGAGGATCATGGCTTGAGCGCAATCTTCTATCTTTGGAAACTTCGGAAGCCATGATCTCGATTTGATCTTTCTCAGCTTTGAACGCTTAAGGAAGGAGATATAATTCAAATAGCTTCCTGAAAGGTTAGTGAATATATAATAATAATATGGAAGCATATAATAACATAATATAATATTCGGACATAATATAATAAAGTACAGGTTTTGTGTTTCATCAACACAACTGTTAGCTTCAAGACCTTTGACACAAACTGTCTGTCAAAGCCGTTGAAACTAATTCCGATTCTCATCAAGGGAGTGGAGCTATCAATCTCCCCCTTGATGAAAGACAAAACTTGTGCATCCCTGCAACTTAGTCAAACAGATATATCATAAGCACAATCGGACTAAGTACCTGCATGGGTTAGACAAATGTTGGATCATATAAGTTTTAAAACCAATGAAAGACATCCAACAAAATAAGGTCTAAACCATCAAACCATCTCCCCCTTTTTGTCTTTCAACAAAGGGAGGAGTTTAAAAACAGTTACCAAAATCAGACTTACCAGAATAATTCAAAATTCAAAAGTTCCTTTCAAATCTTAAAGACAAGAAAAGATTTATCCGATTTTAAAATACTTTCCACAAATAAAGAATACTCGGATAAAATAAAATCGGTAATAAATAAAGAAGGTTAAAAACATTAAAAATATATTTGATCAAATATCTAATAAGACATCAACCAAATATCTGATCCGTTATATGTACTCTACCGTTCAGTTCACAACCTTTGAAATGAGGTTCAAGGATCTTTACACTGAGTAGAAATTATCTTTCGTAAAGGGAAAGCTCCCCCTACGAAAGTGCATCCCTGTTAAGCATTCCGATCTCACGTCTAATGAAGGTGAACCTGTCCTCTGCCAAATACTTAGTAAAAATGTCAGCCCATTGATAATCAGTAGAAATAAAAGATATGAACACATCACCTTTTTCGACATGGTACGGTCTCTAATGAAATGATGCCTTACATCAATATGTTTGGTCCTTGAATGCTGAACAGGATTCTTAGTGATGAAGATGGCACTTGTATTGTCACACTTAATGGGAATGCCTTTGAGGTTGATGCCAAGATCTCGCATTTGTTGAGCTATCCAAAGGATTTGGGAGCAACATGCTCCAACTGCAATGTATTCGGCTTCTTATAGCCTGCAAAATCATTCTCATCTAGCTTGTTTTGAAATACCCATCGGGTGACAATGACTGATTGATGCTTTGGCCTAGGCTTCAAGGTCCAGACTTTGTTCCTTTCAAATTCGTTAAACTCACTTTGCATAGCAATGATCCAGTCTGGCTCCTGAAGTGCCTCATCTACCTTCTTTGGCTCAATAAGAGAAACAAATGCGTGAAAAGCACAAAGATCTTTAAGTTTAGAACAAGTTTGAACACTAGAAGTAGGGTCAGAAATGATATCCTTTAATGAGTGTGATGAGGAGTATTTGAATTTCCTTTTGCTAGTCTCAGCTCCTTGATTCGTCACACCAGTAGGATTGATTTGTGATACATCTGACTCCGTGGTCCTGTTAGGTTTAGTTACTGCAGTTTCTGACGTCTCAACACTGTTGGATTGGACACCAAGGGCTTTGGACGAATCTTCAACACCTTGGGCCAATTCTTCAGTGTTAAGAATCGGTTCCTGCATGTTCCTTTTCTCTGTGTTCTTGGTAGCAGCATCATCACCTTCCTCGTTCTCTGCATGGATGTTAAGATCTATATCTGCAACACTTTCACTCAAAGAAATGTCATTGCATTCATCAAATATGACAACAAGCATGTACTTTTTACCATTGGGAGATTTGAATCGCATAAGACCACATAAATCCATATGTAAAAGTTCAGGGGTCTAGAAGTACTTACAACCTTTTTGGGTTTGAAAGAGATACGTGTTTGTTTACCTCATGTGCATGCTTTGCACATCTCAATACCTTTTGAAGTCCATCTCAGGTAGTCATCTTACAAGCCCTTTGGACACAAGCTTCTGTAGTGTATGTGGACTCACATGACCGAGTCTCCTGTGCCAGAGCTTTGGATCGTCTGTCAAAGCCTTTAGACAGGTTAAGCTTCCTTGTGCCACTTGATCAGCATTTACGGCGTAGATGTTGTTATAACGATAGACAATTAGAACTATTTCACATGTATCTTCTCTGCGCACTAAACATCTTTTCTTGTTAAATCCAACATCATTACCATAATCACATAGTTGAGAAATACTAAGCAAATTATACTTCAAATAATTAACAAGATAAACATTTTTAATACAGTGGTTAGGATCACTCCCAACACTACCAATACCAACGATGTCGCACTTTCCTTTGTCACCAAGAGTGATTGTTCATGTGGATTGCTCCTTTAGATCATGAAAGAGAGAACTCTTCCCACTCATATGCCTCGAGCATCCACTATATATAATCCATTTTTGCTCCTTCACCTTGGTGATCTCCTGCAAAATAAACATCAACCTTTTTGGCTAGACCAGTGAGCAAATTTAGATCCTTTATTGGGATAAACCATATTTGGTAAAATAGTGTCTTTGGGGACCCAAACTTGCGTTATCCGTTCTTTTCTCAAGTGAATAGGAAATGTGTTGCGAATAATATGAGGATCCTTTCTTCTATAGGGGCAGGTCTCTCTTACATGTCCCTTTCTCGCACAGTGGTGACATATAGGAGAGGTTCTGCTTCCTTTTGCCTTTACAAAAGTGGTAATGTGTTGCTTCTTTAAAAACCTCGAGTTGTAACCAATACCACTTCTGTTTAGAGAATTTTGTTGCTCACCCAACATCCTATCAAGAGTGCCCTTGGATTTGGTAAAACTTATGAGGGCTGTCTGTTGGTCTTGAATCTTCTTATTCTGGGAGATCTTCTCGTTCTCTAAGTCATGATGTTCATTTCTTAGAGACGAGAGATCTTGCTTGAGTTCGGATTTCTCTGAGTCAAGAGTCTTGACTTTAATGTCAAGACCCGAATAAGAAGTTTCAAGACTTTGGACCCTCCTAGACAGTTCCTCAATAGTTCTTTCCTGGTCCACGGTTTTCCTGATAAGAGTGTTAGTTTGAGCAATAAGTTTCTCTTCATTGGCAATCATATTAGAAAGGAATTCCGATAGTACCTCTTTTGGACTTGCCATGAGCTCTCTTACGGTTACCTCAAGTTGCTTATCATGGGATTCATCTCCTGAGGTCATGAGACAAAGGTTGGCCTTTTCATCATCTGAGTCACCTGAGTCGGAATCACTCCAAGTTGCCACCATGGCTTTCTCATTCCATCTATCACCTTTCTTGGACTGACTCTTCGTCTTTTGAGGGCAATCTTTCACTAGATGGTCTGTTTCACCACATTCAAAACAAGACAAAGGTTTAGTCTTCTTGTCATATTTGTTGTATTGAGACTTACCTCGAAATTTAGAAGACTCTGATCCATCTTTGTTGTTGAATTGCTTCTTCATCTTGAGGATTCGAGAAAGACCCCTTGCAATGAGATCAAAGGGATCATCCTCATCATCAGAATCAGACACATCTTTGGGCTCATCCTTCTTAGACTTGAGCGCCAAGTTCTTAGTGCTTGTTGGAAGTGCTCCATCGTCTTCATTGAGAATCATCTCATGTGTGATCAGCTTCCCAAGCAAGTCATCAAGGGGTAGAGTGGTGAGATCTTGGGCTTCCTCTATGGCTGTCACTTTCGGGCCCCATTTGTCTTTTGGGAGGCACCTCAATATCTTCCTCACTTTCTCAACATTCTCAAAGGTCTTGCCGAGAGAGTCAAAGTTGTTCGTGATTTCCGTGAACCGTGTTAACATGGCCTTAATGGACTCATCAGGCTTCATTATGAAGAGTTCATACTTTCGAAGGAAGATGCTGATTTTGGTGTCCTTCACTTGACTGGTTCCTTCGTAGGTGACGATCAGCTTGTCCCAAATCTCTTTAGCTGACCTACAAGATGAAATACGGTTAAACTCATCAGTACTAAGACCACAATAAAGTAAGTTTATAGCCCTGTAGTTTTTGGAGACGAGTTCAAGATCCGCTTGGATGTAATCAGCCTCGGTCTTCGCGACTTTGCTTCCACTAGGTCCGTCTTTCATAGGAATCTTCGGACCATTCTCTATAATGTTCCAAAGTTCCAGATCTTGATCTATAATAAACATTTTCATCAAGGATCTCCAGTGGACAAAGTTGTTTCCCACGAAGAGTGGTGGTCTAATGGTAGACCTTCCCTGTGCAAATCCTCTGCTTGCTTCACCAGACATGATCGAAAACTCACAAGATTGTTAGATCAAAAACAGTGAGTAAAGCTCTGATACCAATTGAAGGTTCGATAATGTAAAAACAATGTAATAAGAAATACTCTAGAAGGGGGGTTGAATAGAGTATGCCCGTTTTTCGCAGAAAGTCTCAAGACTTTTGGAGCTTGTACCAAAACCTTTGAGATAAACCTGAATCACAAAGTTAAACAATTCGAACCAAGTGCAGAAATAAGGCAAAGCAATAAGTAAAGGACGCAACGAATTGTTAACGAGGTTCGGCACGAACTTGGCCTACGTCTGATGAGCGGTTTTTAGTCGCCTAAACCGTATCAAAATAAAACTCAAACCTACAAACTAGTATAGCAAGCAAGTAAGAGGTCGATCCCACAGAGAATCAAGTATTTCTCAACAATGTGTATTTACCAATTAGTAGAAAGGGGGGTTTTTGGTGATTGAAATAAGAAAGAAAACAAAATAAACTATAAACAAAATTGATGCAAAACAATTTAGAGAAGATCGCTCTACCTACAACTATCCACTTTATTTGGTTGAATTGATATTGTAACGTCCTCTTGTCCTTTTAGGTTTCCTATGAATGCCCTTGTCCCGACCTAATATAGTTACTAGTCCAATCAGTCCTAGAAACCCTTATCAATCGAAGAGTCCCTAAAGAAGGATTTAACCCAATTGATAGCTTTAAGTTCAGAGATTAACCAAGGTATTTGCAGTCCCTAAAGAAGGATTTAACAACACATTCAACTTCCTACTCATTCAATTAGTTCAATCAGCCCTAAAGGAACAAGTTTGCCACTTGGGTTAAGGTTCGCAATCAGGAATCTACAAAACCCTAGCAATTGAATTGATTCTATCAAGTTGATCAGTCGAGATAGAATAAAACAATCAAACATTCAAGCACAAAGAAGTCGAAACATTCAATATTGGAAATAAGGAACAAGAATTAGAAACTCACAATTCAATCCAAATAAAGCTTCAAATTGTAGGTAGAACGAAGAGAGTTTTAGTCGCCCATGGCGAACATCGCTCTCTCTCTAATTGTACGATAGAACGTAGAATGGAATGGAAGTTATGAAAAATAACATAAAAGTGGCTTAATAAAACATCCAAGTCGGCCCTCCAAACAAAATAGAACAACTAGGGTTTTTCTCAAAACGGCGCTGCGCTGATGACCCGTGCGGCGGGCGCCGCAAAGTTGCGGCGGGCGCAGCAAACCATGCGGCGGGCGCAACATGAATAACGCCCCTGGCGGCGGGCGCAGCAAACTATGCGGCGGGCGCTGCATTGGGTTTTCCCGAAAATTCCGTCTCGAATTAGCTCTCGACGTCAACATGAAAGTTGTAGCTCTCTGAAAGAGCTTTCCAACGCATGGTCATAATAGTCGATCGGACAACCGAGGCCTCCAGAAAGTGCAAAACAAGTTCAGCATGTCTGGCGACAACTTCTGCAGACTTGTTCTTCGTTTATGTTCGCTTCTTCTTCTCAGGACCTCTTGAGATCTTCATGTAAGCTTCTTCCATCAACTAGACATTCTCATCCAATGCGTTATCAACCCATGTCTCCTTCTCGGATCCACAGTTACCTAAAATAATCAATAAAAACGTGTAGATTCCGACTCCACCAACATAGAAAGCAAATATGCAAATTCTACTTAAATCACGCATGATATGCATCTTAACTAAGCTAAATGCAACCTATTATGCCTACCTAAATGCATGCTATCAAACTCCCCCACACTTAAGCTTTTGCTTGTCCTCAAGCAATGAAAAACAAATGTAGAATTAATCATCCCACAAATAAGATCTTCATGCTATAGTTTTAGAAAAGCAACATCAAACAATAGGAGCCATGAATAAGAAAACAAATATCCTAGCAAATATATGAGCGATCCAAGAGTAAAAGCAAATTTAATCCAACCTCACCGGGATAATGTGTTTCACTCAAGCTCTCATGTGTTTAGTCTTTAAAGTCCAACTCTCAACTCAATCTAAAATGCTCTGTTCACCGTGAAAGTTATCACTTGCAAACAACATAATGAGGACTTTTATAAGGTTGTAATGGGGCTTTGGTAGGAACATAAGGCATGAGAAATATTTAGGCTTGTGGTGCTAAAAATCCGGGAAAAAGGAACAACAACCAACCAGAACAACACCAAAACTTCCATACTTCGCAAACCAGTCCAATAACATAAACTCCAATACACATCAATAAGCACTCGTCGATTTCAATAGCCATACAACTTATGCAATTTTTCCATTTGAATGATGACTTTCTTTTCTTTTCTTTTATGCTTACTTTTGCCCCTAGGTGAATTTTATCCTCCCTAGATCCAAGCTTACTAGACTTTTACTCCTAAGTGAATTTTATCCTCCTTAGGCCCCTAGTAACAAGTCATCTCTATTATGCAAGAAGGGTTACCTTATTTTGGCTATGCCTCTCGCAATATACAACCATACATACATCATCTCCACTCAAAGCTACTCCAACATAAAGATTTTTCACCAATTCTCCTCCTAATTCCCGGATGGGGTCAGGCTAATCATTGGGTATGATATATTTTTGTGGAGCTATAAAAAAAAGATAGGCTTTAAGGCTCAGATGGGCTTCAAGCACAGGATAAAATGTAAGGTAGATAGGGTATAATATGGCTAAAGAAAACATGTCTCAATCATTTGAAATTCACAAGAAACAAACATGTGCAATACGGTATTGAAATAAGAAGCATATGGAGAGTATAATCACACAATAAAAGCAAAAGGGAATAATATGTAAAGTCCCTATAAGGCCAAAACAAACTCACAAAGGTTATGTTTTTTTTTATTAGATTTCAATTAAACCTCAACTATGAACCATACTTGCTCAATTATATTCTCAAATCATGCTCCAAAATCATTTTCAAGCAATTCAATCAAATCATGGGATTTATGCAATTAAGATCATAAAAATAAATTAGAGGACAAACTAAACCAAGATGGGTATCGTTAATAACACTTAAATGCAATGCATGATATTTTTTTTTCAAATGCAGTATATGAAATAAAAATAAATATGACAACATAAATAAACATGATAACATAAGTAAACATGATATGCAAATTCTATCTATATGCAGTGCAATCCCTCCCCCACACTTAAACCTTTCATTGTCCTCAATGAAACATAAAAGACAACAAAAAAAATAAAAACATAGAGAAAGAGATGAATGAAATACTCACAATGTGGTGGAAGGGGCGATATAGGTCGGATCTGAGCATTGCGCGCGGCGGGTTAAAGAAAACTAGCTAACTAGGAATTGAAATAACTAAAACTTACCTCGGGTTGCCTCCCGAGAAGCGCCTTTCTTTAATGTCATTGGCTTGACTTATTCTCAATCTCAAGACCTTATTTCTCAGACATTGTCAAGGCCCTCAGTAGCCTATCATATTCCTGTGCGCATATCTTACACAGAACATCATAGTATAATAAATTGAAAGTATAAAATATAGAAGTTAAAGACCCTTTCAATTTATCAAAGAGTCTAGCATGACTCTCTACCGAAGGGATATGATACCACCAACACAGTTCCGTTGGTGGCTTCTCAAAGTAATGCTCCCAAGGGTCTGTATATTCACCAAAATTCACAAAAGTGCAAGAAATATCAATACCTTCTTCGAGAGCCACAGAAATCGGCTCGGTAAATGATTCCTTGATAGGCAAGTCAAGGATGATTTCTTCAGATGAAATAGGAGCCAAAACACATGGATCCTCATGCGTGCACTCATGAGACTCCATGTAAGGGAGCATCGGGCTCTCATCGATCAAACCATCATTGTTTGTGTCTTGGCGTTCATCAACTTGAGGAATAAAGTATTGCTCTACTACCAACTCACTCACCGGTTGATTAAGTTGGTTCAATTGTTCCTCAATTCGCTCCATCTTTTTAAGCACCTGCTCCAACATAACCTGGCGTGTGAAAGCTTCTTCCTGCTCCACCTGGTGACCCATGTAACAGAAAAAATCCCACATCTCTGATAAGTTGAAACTCGCAAAGCCTCCGTTACTCATAGACTCGGCAAGTTCTTTGGTCTCAAGAGTCATGCCCTCAAGTACACAAATAACCATATCTTGCAAACTATCTTGGTAACCCCTTGCATAACGGACATCCAATAAATTATGCACTCTTGTGAAATAATGGTGAAAATTTTCGCCTTGATACTGCATTAATCTCATCTTAAGATGTTAGTAGTAAGGGTGTCGTGAACCGTAAGATAGGTTCACAACAAAGTTAATTTATATACAATAATCGGCAAACACACAAAACAAAGAAATAAACTTTGATTCCCCGGCAACGGCGCCAATTTGATGAGCGGTTTTTAGTCGCCTAAACCGTATCAAAATAAAACTCAAACCTACAAACTAGTATAGCAAGCAAGTAAGAGGTCGATCCCACAGAGAATCAAGTATTTCTCAACAATGTGTATTTACCAATTAGTAGAAAGGGGGGTTTTTGGTGATTGAAATAAGAAAGAAAACAAAATAAACTATAAACAAAATTGATGCAAAACAATTTAGAGAAGATCGCTCTACCTACAACTATCCACTTTATTTGGTTGAATTGATATTGTAACGTCCTCTTGTCCTTTTAGGTTTCCTATGAATGCCCTTGTCCCGACCTAATATAGTTACTAGTCCAATCAGTCCTAGAAACCCTTATCAATCGAAGAGTCCCTAAAGAAGGATTTAACCCAATTGATAGCTTTAAGTTCAGAGATTAACCAAGGTATTTGCAGTCCCTAAAGAAGGATTTAACAACACATTCAACTTCCTACTCATTCAATTAGTTCAATCAGCCCTAAAGGAACAAGTTTGCCACTTGGGTTAAGGTTCGCAATCAGGAATCTACAAAACCCTAGCAATTGAATTGATTCTATCAAGTTGATCAGTCGAGATAGAATAAAACAATCAAACATTCAAGCACAAAGAAGTCGAAACATTCAATATTGGAAATAAGGAACAAGAATTAGAAACTCACAATTCAATCCAAATAAAGCTTCAAATTGTAGGTAGAACGAAGAGAGTTTTAGTCGCCCATGGCGAACATCGCTCTCTCTCTAATTGTACGATAGAACGTAGAATGGAATGGAAGTTATGAAAAATAACATAAAAGTGGCTTAATAAAACATCCAAGTCGGCCCTCCAAACAAAATAGAACAACTAGGGTTTTTCTCAAAACGGCGCTGCGCTGATGACCCGTGCGGCGGGCGCCGCAAAGTTGCGGCGGGCGCAGCAAACCATGCGGCGGGCGCAACATGAATAACGCCCCTGGCGGCGGGCGCAGCAAACTATGCGGCGGGCGCTGCATTGGGTTTTCCCGAAAATTCCGTCTCGAATTAGCTCTCGACGTCAACATGAAAGTTGTAGCTCTCTGAAAGAGCTTTCCAACGCATGGTCATAATAGTCGATCGGACAACCGAGGCCTCCAGAAAGTGCAAAACAAGTTCAGCATGTCTGGCGACAACTTCTGCAGACTTGTTCTTCGTTTATGTTCGCTTCTTCTTCTCAGGACCTCTTGAGATCTTCATGTAAGCTTCTTCCATCAACTAGACATTCTCATCCAATGCGTTATCAACCCATGTCTCCTTCTCGGATCCACAGTTACCTAAAATAATCAATAAAAACGTGTAGATTCCGACTCCACCAACATAGAAAGCAAATATGCAAATTCTACTTAAATCACGCATGATATGCATCTTAACTAAGCTAAATGCAACCTATTATGCCTACCTAAATGCATGCTATCAACGTCCCCGCCTAGGGTTCTTCCACAACCCTAGGATTCAACCGGCTTTTATTGATTCACAAAGCTTAGGATCCTAATAGCTCACCGAGAAGCCTCTCTCCTATACAATTGCAATCTAGTCAACTCGCGTTCCCTTGGAGTCCTAGACCAATCTAGAAGAGCCCCACCTCTCTCAGCTATCTAGTACAATCCTCTTACTCTCAGTGAATCAATCGCCTAGTGTCTACTTCCAGAGTTACAAACTCTTGAGTATAACACTCTCTCGAAATATATCCTATAAGCTCATTGTGTATCTCTCAAATGCTTTGAAACAAAATATAAGACTCTTAAGAACAAGCAGAGAGAACACGCTGAAGAGAGAAGTAAACTTGAGGGCTGATTGTGCAATGATATTCTTGAAGTGCGTCAGTCCTCTCTCTCTTCTTCATCATCTCCTTTATATAGTGAAGATCATCGGCGCCACTTGAGGAAGGAATCTTCTCCAACGGCTAAGAGAGGATCATGGCTTGAGCGCAATCTTCTATCTTTGGAAACTTCGGAAGCCATGATCTCGATTTGATCTTTCTCAGCTTTGAACGCTTAAGGAAAGAGATATAATTCAAATAGCTTCCTGAAAGGTTAGTGAATATATAATAATAATATGGAAGCATATAATAACATAATATAATATTCGGACATAATATAATAAAGTACAGGTTTTGTGTTTCATCAACACAGCTGTTAGCTTCAAGACCTTTGACACAAATTGTCTATCAAAGTCGTTGAAACTAATTCCGATTCTCATCAAGGGAGTGGAGCTATCAGACGGCTTCTACGCATTTGGCCTGTGATTGGCTTTTCTTTGGGTCCTAATTGACGATCACCTAAATGGCCTATGAGTGGCGAGAATTGGCCTTAAGTGGCGAGCTGTTGGTCTTGAGTGGCTATTTTCTGGCCTCTACTGGCTATCTGTTGGCCTTGGTTGGCTATTTTCTGGGCTCTATTGGCTATTTGTTGGCCTTGATTGGCTGTAATTCATAGCACTATATCCTCTGTCGTTGTCGATGACGATATGTTGTTCTGCTCCAAATATAAATACACTGCACTTTAGTGTAATTTACAACCAGTTTATCAACAAACTTCTTTAACTTTTTGCCTCTAATATAGCTAGCTCATGTCATACGAATGCAAATCAAATAAATGGCAATACAAGCGAGGCCGCTCGAGGGCAGTTGTTGTACGCTCGAGTGTCACCGTATGATGCACACAACCTCAAAGAATGTTGTTCCTTGCACTCTTCATGGCTTCAAACGACCTCCGCTCCGCGACAAAATGATTGCACGCGTCATGTGTAACCTCCTGACTTGAAATAATGCCCATGGCAGCCCAACTTTGTCGTGAACCTTAGTTTGCGGTTGAATTATTAGAGCATCACTCAAAACATTAAAAAGCATGCAATGAATATATATTTTTAACGGCCTATTTTACACTAGGATAATGAGATGATACATTTTATCATATAAACGACAAGGTGAGTTTAGAAAACTTAGCTGACGGGTTCTTATACATCCCGCGTGAGTTGGACCAGTAGTGTCTCGATCATCCAGTCTTCAAGTATTTTGCGTTCGGTGCCTCTAGTGTTGCTTCATGTCTCCGAGTTGTTCCTGAAGGTTGGACCTTCTTTTGCGATGATCTCAAATATACAGGCCAAGTGGCGATTTTTTAGAATTCCGGGTTGATTTGGTAATTGATGCAAATGTGCACACCCGTCATCTTCTTCCTTCGGACTTGTGCAGAGCGGCGGCGGCGATTGACTCCTTCGACTCCCTGCAGCTCCCGGAGAACATATTCAAGTCGGATCCGAGGGATCTGCGGGCGAGGCAACGTGAGAGGTTGAAATCGGTTAGCGTCACGTGGCCGGATTGCTGGATGAGGACATGCTCTGGCTTGAGGTCGCGGTAGATGAGGCCGGCGGTCCTGTAGAGATCAGTTTTGAGGCCGAGAGGGCAACGCGAATTGGACGATGATGTTGTTGCTGCTCGATTGCGACTCGATGACAAAGGCGATCGAGGTCGAGTAGGTGGAGACGCTTCTGGTTGCAATCAGCGGTTAAGAGTGGGGGTGTGTAGCTCGACAAGTCCACCCGCATCGCCCTCGATGGTGGAGAAACGGTGGCGGCCTGGAGAGGAGTCCGGATTGCCCCTCGAACCCTCGTCCCTCGGCAAAGCTCCATAACGAGCCAGAAGGCTGGGAAAGCCCTAAACCGCTTCCCGCGATTCCCGCACGAGAGGATCGATCTCCGATCGCCTCAAATCGGAACTCGGAAGCCTCAATTCCCATCGGTTGAATCAGGATCGGCCTCGCGACTAAGTGGTGCCCGGAGGTCAATCACCGTTGCTGGAGCTTGTGGTCGAAGGCAATAGGGGGGAGCATCCACCGCTCCATGAATCCGTCATGCCCCAGCAACCATCACTCGTTGTTCGTTGGGAGATCCGATCTTGTAGCTTTTTGATCGAGTTTCCCACAGACGGCGCCAATTGTGAGTGCATAAATCTGCTCACGATAATCGTTGATTGAGACTGATCTTGATGATGATCTCAACACGAACCCTAGCCTGTGAAACAAGAACGAACGAGGTCGGGGCGGGGCTTGTCGGATATTGTTTTGATTCATCTCTCTATGGAGGCGTATCTCATATTTTATAATAGAAACTAGGGTTTGAGGGTTTTACCGTAGGAAAGACCAGAATGCCCTTGGGCCTTAGTGGGCTTGCTTAGTTTTGCTCTCTCACAGCTCATCAATGACTAGCTTGTAAATGCAACATCTTTAGTGGGTGGTGACGCGATCCTAGAATTTCACATATACTTATTACTTCAAGGTGACGACGGATGTCCTTAATTACCTGCAAGTTTGAGTCAGGGTGAGTGGTGTTGTAGGAGGAAATCGAGTTCAAAATATAAGAATATAAATCAAACCAGACTCTGCCCACGCAAATAATTACAAGACTTCCTCCTGATGTAGCAAAAGGAAGTCAGGATCGATCCTAAAGGAAGCGTGTCAGCGGATCTCAGGTAGCGAATAAATCTCACGGGCAGAAGTCGACTCCAGAGTACTCGACCTCGACTAGGTGTAGTCGACAGGGGTCAGGCACAGTCGAATTCGAGCAAGCAAGGGTCACTGGTGGTGGTCGATGTCGAGTAACTCTCCTCGACGTCGAGTAGAAGTCTTCGATGTTGAGTAGGGCTCGTTGATGTCGAGTACCTGCAGAGACAGAAACGAAAGTGACCTCGCTCGATCGAATATTAGTAGTCGACGTCGACCAGGGTTGGTCGAAATCTAGTAGAAAACAGTACGTAAATAAAAGCCAAAGTTCGCAGATTTCGCAATAAACGATGTAAAAGAATACTTCCAAGATCGGGGTTTGCAACAACGATAACCAAACATGCATAAGGCAAGATAAAGAGAAATAATCATGCAAATCACATCAAAGGATCAAACTTTCGCCTTTTCCAACAATTGGACAACTCTCTTAAGAAACCCTAATTGTATCTACCAATTTTATGTTTATAATCCAAGTGGTTAACCTGAATCTCTATTAATTAGGTAATAAACATATAAAAGGCAGCGGATGATCAAAACATAATAAAGTTTGAATCTTTACCTCAGACACGTTTGGCTATCGTCGGGCTCACCCCGACCCTAGAAGTAGGTGAACTACTCGCTCTTCATCATAGGAAAACTCATCAATAATAAAAGGGAAATAACTACTTGCATAAATAAACCAAAGCTTACAACCGATCGAAGCCAAATTGCTCTCGCTCTCCAACTCCTCTCGGCCTCCACTCTCTCTCTCTCTCTCTCTCTCTCTCTCTCTCTCTCTCTCTCTCTCTACTTGTGTTCTCTCTAATTTGGAATGATTGAAAATTAGCCCCATGGGATTTTTTTATAGGCCTTAATCCTTGCTAATCAAGGTAAGAAATATATATCATCTATCTAAAGATATAATTTGGATAAAAGAAACATTAATCCTAAAAGGAAAATATCTAAATCTTCATGTGGTGGATAAATCCTTCCTTCCATAAATAGATCTTGATAAAATAGGATGGATCCGACCTTGCTTTGTGCCCAAGTAATTCACACATGCTCGGATTGGCCCAACGGACTCGTGGCCCAAAAATAGCGTGGTCGACATCGAGTAGAGTTTTCGATCTCGGGCGGGCTTCGTCATCTCGAGTAGCCTTCTCCTCGGCGAGCTCGGGTAGGGTTTCTGGTCTGGTCGACGTCGAGTACAGTTCTTGCTCTTCGAGGGCTTCTCTCCTCATCGGACTCGAGTAGGTCTTCTGTGGCGGTCGACGTCGAGTAAGGTCCTCGACGTCAAGTAGGTGTTGTGCTCGAGTAGTATCCGTCTTCTGTCCTCGATCAACTCTGCTCTCCTGCTGTAGTCGACTTCGAGTGGTGCCAGTCGACATCGAGTAGAACCGTGCCTTTGTTTCTTCTTTCTGGTTTCGTCCCGGAATAGCTCCAAATTCTGCAATATTAAACCAAAACTCATGTAGATCTCTATAATTGACACATAAGCTTATACTATACAAACTTAACATATTCCCAACCCGAAATATGCAATGTATTTAGAATAAGGAACTAAAATAGATATAAAAACATGGCATAAAACATGGACATCAGGTGGTAATTAATGAGCGTACTATTTATCCAAATGATCCTCGCGATGCCTTTGGCTCGCGATCAGATAATTATGTACTGTTCAATCGTCGTCTTTAGATGAAGTGTTTCAGATGAAGTTCTTATTCCAGATGCGTTCTTCTCCGATCAAAGACCTTAAGAACTCGACGTACTCCAAGATTTTCAAGTCAGGGAGAACTGCAGAGCTCTTCTTCTTCTCTCTTGAATCGGATCCCCTCCTTGAAGGCTCAAGGGGGTATTTATAGGGAGACTAAGCAAGGAGCTCGCTGGTGACCTCGTGGACTAACTGGGGACACGTGTAATGCATGCCTTCATGCCAGAGGGTTGGGTACTTACACGCGGCAGTGTTAGGAGAGAGGTGCTTGGCCAGCGAGCTGCTTGCCTTTTCCCTAAGAGGTGAGAGGCTCGCGGGCCCTTCTTGTTATGAGGGTGTGCTTACTAATGTTGGGATACTGATTGCGATGTTCACATGTTGTCCTATTCAGGGGAGCGAGCGAGTTTGGTCGGGATCTTGCGAGGTGTATGACTCGCGATGCACGTTATAGTGTGTAGGATGCCTTTTGCGTTGGGTGGTCTATTTATGACGTCATATCCTTATTAATTAATGAGGCTATTTTCTAGGGCATCGTCAGGTGGTTTTCTGTAATAGATTTAACGGATGGTTAAGTGTGAAAATATGTATATAATAGGTGGTTTTCTATAAATTTCCCTAAGTTATAAGGTTGAATTATAAACAAAATTTAGATACTGTAAAAAGGATTAATAAATGTAATTTTGAAAGAATGATTTAATGTGATTAAACTATTGGCAAAATTACATAAATCCACTGTTTAAACAAGGTGTTTTACAGAAAGCCGCCCATTAAAACTAAAATTGCAGAAAGTCACCCGTTAAAACTATTTTATTTACAAAGTCACACTCATCACCCAATTTCCGCTAAATTATAAAAAAAAAAAATAGATACTCCGTAAAAAGGAATAACAAATACTTAGTATAATTTTGAAAGAATGATTTAATGTGATTAAAAGTTTAAAGTGTAGGATCGCTTGTACTTTATTTTTGTATTTTTCTTTTCGTCATTTGCTTCTTATTGTACATTATGATTAGTCTATTTCCCGACTTATTCTGAGTCTTGATTTCTCTAGACTGGTCTAAATAATCGAATTTATTTTCTTATATAAAAAAATAAAATAAAGCGGATCACGTGGCCACAACCTAGTGGTCTAGATTGGATAAAAATAAGATAATTAGTCAAAGGGTCAACTGAAATGTCGTCATCAACTCAACTGGTACGGATGATACAGCTAATCTCACTGCACTGCCGCACCCTACACAACTCAAAACTCCACTTATTTAATTCCTACAATTTGGCTTCCATCTACATTAAAAATCAATAATATCCACATTAAAAATCAATACACATTTAATCTGCACTATATACTTGACAAAAAAAAAATGATATTTTGAACCGAAGAAAGATTACCTGGTCTTAATAGATGAACTAGTATAATTCCCGCTCCATGCTGCGTTTTTTAAAACTAAAATATTAATAATATATATAAATATATTATAAAATACTAATAAAAGTTAAGATAAAAATAAATTTACCATAAATGTATCTTATAATTCTGAAATAAATTTTTTTATATCTCGTCTAAAGTATAATACATAAATGTAGATATTTTAAATCACCCAGTAATAATAATATCAATATCATTGTAAATTTTTTAGAAATTTTGAAATTTGAATCATGCATTTAAATGTGATGTGTCACAACTAATAATTATATTCAATGTTTTGAATGAAACTCAATAGTTAGTACATAAATGTGAGTTAAGCCTAATGGTTATATTAGACCGAATTCAATGTTTTGAATTAAGCCCAATTGTTAGTAAATATGTTAAGAATAAAAGAGAATTGAGGATTAAAAACATTAATGGAAAAAAGAGAAAAGGAGAAATAAAAAAATCAAGGAAAAAAACATAATTGGTTAATATTCCTAAAACTCTTCTAAGATTGACACATAAGCAAAGTCTTCTAAATTAAGGTTATAATATAGACTCAATAGTTAGTACATAAATGTGAGTTAAGCCTAATGGTTATATTAGATTGAATTCAATGTTTTGAATTAAGCCCAATTGTTAGTAAGTATGTTAAGAATAAAAGAGAATGGAGGATTAAAAACATTAATGGAAAAAAGAGAAAAGGAGAAATAAAAAAATCAAGGAAAAAAAACATAATTGGTCAATATTCCTATAACTCTTCTAAGATTGACACGTAAGCAAATTCTTCTAAATTAAGGTTATATATAGATTGTTAGTAAATATGTTAAGAATAAAAGAGAATGGAGGATTAAAAACATTAATGGAAAAAAGAGAAAAGGAGAAATAAAAAAATCAAGGAAAAAAACATAATTGGTCAATATTCATATAACTCTTCTAAGATTGACACGTAAGCAAATTCTTCTAAATTAAGGTTATATATAGATTGTTAGTAAATATGTTAAGAATAAAAGAGAATGGAGGATTAAAAACATTAATGGAAAAAAGAGAAAAGGAGAAATAAAAAAATCAAGGAAAAAAACATAATTGGTCAATATTCCTATAACTCTTCTAAGATTGACACGTAAGCAAATTCTTCTAAATTAAGGTTATATATAGATATAGATTGTTAGTAAATATGTTAAGAATAAAAGAGAATGAAGGATTAAAAACATTAATGGAAAAAAAGAGAAAAGGAGAAATAAAAAAATCAAGGAAAAAAACATAATTGGTCAATATTCCTATAACTCTTCTAAGATTGACATGTAAGCAAAGTCTTCTAAATTAAGGTTATATATAGATATAGATAATCGAAAAATCTTTTTATTTAAATGATTAAAATAATTACAATTTGACAAATATTTACAAATCTATATTCTTGATACATAAATTAGATAAACCGATATATTTTTAGGTCACAATAATTGAGTGCTCTAAACATTGGCAAAGCATGATAAGATTTACAGAGTATATTATTGAGTAATTAATTAATTCATTAACTACGGATTAATAGTAATTATATAAAAAAAATCCTTTTCAGTTTTAAGTGACCTTTACAACTGCCTAGAGGGCTCCAGGGAGTATATAGATTCTGGCCGTTGAGAAAAGCAAGAGATAAAACTTAAAAGCTATTTTGACTCCTTAATTGGGCAGGAAAAATATGTATAGACAAATTTTCTTTTTTGTTGTACATTTTTTATTTTTATATACGGTATTATAAAAGGACAATATGTGTATATTCCATTTGAAGTAGTACTCCCTCCGTTCGGCAAAACTTGTCATTTTAACTCTCCACACAACTTTTAATAAAACTAATAATTACACTCATTTTTTACTAATTTACCCTCATTTATTACTATACTTTTTACTTTATCAAAAACTACAACTCACAACCAATCAATCAAATCAAGGGCATTTTAGTAAAGTAGAAGAAAATATATCTAAAATGACAAGTTTTTCCGAACAAAAACAAAACTCTAAAACGACAAGTTTTGCCGAACGGAGGGAGTATCATTTTGGAGGTCAATTTAAGGAGACTATTTGCTCTAGCTATTTGTCAATTTATAAAATCTACATGTAAGACTTTTTCTTAGATTCTATCAAAATCTATTGTCTAATACTGTAAAACAATTTGCATTAAATTTTGCCATTTTGTCTCGCTAAAAAACCAGTCTTTCATGAACGAACGAAGCATATCAACATTGACTGCTATTTCGTATGTGAAAAAATAGTGTTAGACGGTTTGATCTCGATCTCTCAACTACATACACACTTCTTCTCAATTTGCTCATATTTTCACCAAATCTCTTTCTGGCTCCAAGCAATCAAAGAGGAAGATGAAAATGGTCGCCAATATGGATATAGAGTATATAGTACATGTGATGGATAAATAAACGATTTACCAATCGAGGGGTTGAATTTAAATATTGGGTCTCTTTTGCTTCTATTAGTTATAATTTTCTCCCATTTTTTCATTCTTGGGCAATTTAAGATTTAAGTTTTTTTTTTAAAGAACCCGATAAATAAACGCGTTTTAGTTTGCATTTATATATTATTTCATTTTGTAGATATATTAATATTAATAATTAAGTAAATGCGTTGACATTTATTTTTTATGAAGCTAGAGTTTTTTTCTAGTCTTATGTATCATTATGTATAGAACAATAATATGTGATGGACCTCTTGGTACGGTCCCCAAAAGCATTATAAATCAAAGCCCACAATTGGAATTTGGAGGGTATATTATCTTTAAAGTGAATCTTTCCCATGAAACCCAAAATCCAATCACATGTCCATCCATTATACATGTTTCATTCTTAGGACCAAACAAAGTTTTTCAAATTAATTAATGACTTTAGATTTGGAATAAATTAAATAAAATTCAACCCCCCAAAAGTGGTGGAGAAATATATATTTAAGCATATCCATTAATATTGCGCCAACTATATACATATGGAGTATGTCTCCCAATCAACAAGATGAAGGCAAAAAATACAATATAAAATAAAATTTCAAGTGTGTTTGGTTGCACTTAATAATGTCTATTGATATCATAGAGGGTGATAACCTCTATCTATAATCAATGTATTATTGGGTGATTAGAGTTGTCTTTAGAATATTGAAATTCTGGTGAGAGACAGTCAGACACAGAGTATTTGTTAAGTTTCTTTAATTCAATTTTTATTCGTCATATTTTCAGATAAGCGAATACGGTTGCAGATAAGTTCGCGCATTTGACTTATTGTATCCCTAATGATTTGAAGGATGATTCAGAACTTAAGATTATCGTTTGAAAAGATGGGACTAGACTGTTTGTGGTCTGCTATCCTAATTTATTTTCTTGTATTAAAAAAATGTCCATTGATAGCGTTTAATATTGATATATTTTCACTGGAGAAAAAAAAATATAATAACATTTTTATTGCACTGTATATTTTTCTTGAGGGGAAAATATCTTACACTTAATTATCGATTGTTTTCAATAGAATATGTACGTACGACACTTGTAAGTCAGAGTACCGCAAACCGATTTGAGAAATTTGAACCAAACAAACCCTAAAAAGTGTGATGGAAAGAGGGTTTTACTTTTGAAGAAGACCATATAAAGGAGGAAATGGGGGTGGGAAAGTAGAAAGGAATTGATCGAATGGATGATTACTCAATCTAATCGAGTGGATACATTGTTGGGGTTGAAGGTCTTTTACTACTTTGAGATTCTGACTTACACTAATTGGATTGGATGGGCAAGAGATTAATGGACATGCCATCAAACTTCAAAGTCAATTATAACTTTTCAATCAACACATCAAATAATTGAGTAACCTTCATCATAACTTAGCCCCCTCCTCCATCTAGCAATGCTTTCTATTTTGAGTCCGCGTGGGCTTAGCTCAACCGGTCACATGAGTGATATTTAGAGTATAGATCAAGGATCGAGTCTCATCAGCAGTAGTGTGAGAACAACTTCTCAAATGAGGAGGTTTCTTGTGTGCAGTGAGCACTGATCTCAGTCTCTCAGACCCTTCTTACCGATTGAATCATCATGATTTACCTCCTCTTACAATCTTCGTTGGGCAGGAGGTGCACATTCACCTTTTGGAGCATGCTTTCTATTTTGATATTGTGCATGTATATATATTTTTAAAAATTGTGTCTATGCTCAAATATTTAAAGAAATGAAATATTAATTAATTCAAAAAATGAAAATTCTCAGGTATTTTTTTTATAGTTTGAATGCATTAGTCCTTAAGGTCAATGCATTGAAACTATGATATTTTTTTGGGCGTCTTACACACTATAAAATCGATGCTATAATATGAAAAAGGAATTAAAATTAAAATTTTAATACATTTACCTTGTAAAGTATTGAAAAAAGGATCAAATATTTTTTTGAGTAATTTTCTAAATATCTATGACATAAAAATCCTTTTATATAAAATCTATTTTTTCCATTTTGTTTAATAATTATTTATATTTTGAGATTTTATATTAGCATTTTATGGTAACAAAGCGACTCACTCTATTTTGTTGCTTTTGATTTTTTTTTTTCAAAATCAATACATATTCACAAGTTTTAAGTGAAGTTCACACTAAATATAAATACAATACGAGTAATAATAAATGTTTTTTTTTTAAAAGTGAACAATATATTATAATGTATTTCTTTACTCTTTAATCAGCGGTGGAGCCGGAAAATTTTCAGATGGGGAACAATTATATATGTGCAGTGTCATTTTAGATTAAAGCGACATAAAGAACACTATGCAATATGACAACAAATGATGTTATTTTAGGATAAACCATTGTCCGTTTATGATAAAATGATTTTTCTACCCTACATCCCAATGGTATAGGATAAGATCGATTCTCATTTTAGAAAAAAAAATATATCCTTAATTAAAATGGATTAGCCAAATTTTAAATTAGATTTCTATGGTCGTTTATTTTTTGTAGGATCTTATCATGTGCCCTTAGGGCATATGATAGAAAGACCGATGATAAAATACCGTCATTTTTCTTCTTTTAAAAAATATAAGTAAGTAAATAAATAAATAAATAAACAAGCCAACAAAATAATGATAGAAAATGCAATATAATATACACTGAATTAATATGTAACTTGTTGTACTCTTAACCAATGTTCTAAAAGGTGATAAGTTGCTACTAGGCGACAGGTAGTCGCCTAACGCCTAGGCTGACTTAGAACATACTTGATTATTTTCTTGTATTTTAATGTATAACACATCTCAATAATTCGTATAATGTAATAGTAATCCATAATATCACTCATAAACCCAAATTTACGGTACTTTACTAACACTAACGTAAATAAACGCAAAATTAAGCAACAGACTAACGATTCTAAACCTCATAAAATCCAAAACCATATGTTTGACTCTAAATGATACATCCCGACTTTAGACATAGAAAAATCTAATTCGACTAATCACTTACCTATACACTAAAATTGAATAATCGTTGACCTAGACGGGCCTATGCGATACCTAGGTAGGATTAGGCGAGTCTAGGCGGGGTATAGGTGGTGCCTAGGCGGTCCGCCTATAAGCAATTTTTAGAACACTGCTCTTAATATGTAACAATGTATAACTAGATATAAAATTTTAAAAATTGCATAACTTTTTACCTAACTGTCAAAATGTATATTATAATATCTTGTTTCGAAGTTATTAAGATGAATTATAGTATGTGAATGTCAATCTAAGTAATATATAAAAAATATTATAGTTTATTGAGAAAAAATTAAAATGTTTAATACACATTCAATTTTTAAACATTTATAACTTTTTACACGTATGTCGAATTATCGCACATTATATCAAAACGATGGTATCGATGACGAAAATACAAATGGGTAGTTTTTCATACGAGGAGGGGGGCACATGCTCCCCCATGCCCCCCTTGGCTCCACCACTGTCTTTACTAGACTTAACCGGTTATCACTCAGTAGAGGTGGTGATTCAGTTGCTTGGATTGGGTTCGGATATACCTATTCGGATTCGATCAATGTCGGGTATATTGTGTGTTCAGGTCAGGTGGGGTAAGTTTTGGTCAAAATGGATTCCGAATTAGTCAAGTTTTTTTTTTATTTATCTTAATTGTTGACTATTAAACTTCATTTATTTAGTTATATTATGTCTCATTAACTATAATTCACATTATTGGTGTGTTTAAAAATGAGAAAATTCAAGTGATTACAAGGATGAGTCGAGTCTTGTTCAGGTTGGGTCAAAGATGGGTCGGGTATGAGTTGGGTCGGGTTTGTTTTTGTTCGTATCCATCCAGACATCAGGTCAAAATGGATAGGGCTCGAGTTCTGGTTGCGCCTGACGCTTGATTTTCAGGTTCGATCAGATCCGGATTTAGGTGGGTCGGATCGGCTTCTCGAGTTAGGTCGCATTTTGCTAGCTCTTACCCCATCTTTCACTTCTTTTTTTGTTACTATTAAAAAGAAAGAAGATAGATAACAAACTAGATCGCTTCTTTTGAGAGGCAAGTCGAGGCTATTTGGCCCACTATTTGTGCAGGCCCATTTGCTTTTAACACCAACTCAAAATAACTTAAAATTAACCGAAAATAATGATGAAATTGTAGCTATGGATAAACCAAAAATGCTGTTTTGCGTCATATGATTTGATTATTTTTTTAAAAAAATTTATTTAAAATGTACCCCTTTTTTGTTATTTAAAATGTACTCCTACTTATGGGTAATTTACTACTACTACTTTGAATGTGTGAAAAAAGTATGAAATGATCTGTGTAATATGAAATGTTGTTGTTTCAATATACGGAGTACCATTCACCGATCTATTGACTAGGCTTTTTATTCTACAATAGGGTGTTATTCGAGCCGAACGAGCCGAAGTTGACATGTTCAAGCTTGATTCGTTTCTTAAACGAGCTCGAGCCGAGTTGAACCCAATTTTTAAACGAGCTTATCTTTTTGATCAAGCTTGACTTGTTTAGGAAATGAACGAGCTCGAGCCGACCTTTTTTCGAGCTTAAAGTAGTTATACTTGATTATAACATATTAACTTAAAAGAAATTTTAGAAATTCCATATTCGAGCTATTCGAGTCTAAATCGAACGAGCGGAGCTTTCAACCGAGGTTAAAATTATGTTCAAGTTCGACTTATTTAGATAAGTGAACGAACCTGAGTCGAATTTTTTCGAGCCGATCCCGAGCCAACCCTTTTCTACGTTATCAATTTGGTACCAACTACCAAAAGAGCAAAAGCAAAAGGTCTCATCAAACTGGAACCGAACCTTGGAAGGTTCGAGGGAACTCTGAAACCAACCATAAAACGCGTCGTTTAGTAGCCAATAAAAAATAAATCAGCAAAATGGAAATCAGACATTAATCAGATTTTATACTCCGCACATTGCAAGGTTTAGGGCTGTTCTCTCTCTCCCTCTCTCTCGCTCCCTCCTCCCTTCGTTGCTGAGCATTCACTGCTTACAGCATCGTAGAAGCTTCTCGATAAGGTTCATCCCTCGCTCTCCCTCTTCCATTGCTGTGCTTGTTGTTGTTTTGAATCACTTTACAATTCCAATTTGTTTGTGCCGATCTCTTGCGTCGTCTCCCATCTTCGCCTGTTTACCTCATCGATTACAGTTGTTGGAAATGGAAATAGGAGTTGGACTGAAATGACTGAGAACTCAGTTGTTAATTTGATTTTTTTTTTTTTGGAGTTTTATTGTCCAGTGTTCTGGTATTATTTGCAATCTGGTTCAATGCGAGTGATAATGATATAGTTTTAAATGTGAATTGTAACTCTCAAGGGCCTCTAGAATACTTTGTTTTAGTTTTTATTAATCTGCTTCAGTATTTTTGGCTGTAATCAATTTCATGGTCCATAGTTCACAATTCACTGTGATATTGAAATTCTGTTTATAAGCCAAGTTTATGCTCTTGCTGGTTTTCATAAACAAAGAACTTTACCAGGAGCATTTGACTTCTTTTTCTTTCTTTCTTTTGGGGGTGGGCGCTGAATTGCCGAATTGGTATAGAAGAGTAAGGAGCTCTTTTAACCAAATTGGTGTTGAAAATGATGCATTTGGTCACCGAGTTCACTCATTTTTAGATTTGTTCATCAAGTCATTTTTCTTTCTTTTAATTACATGCAAAAAAAAACAGTGCAATTCAAGTGAACCATAAATTTGGCAATACAATGTATGCACCTTTTTTTTTTTAATTTTCAGGAGTCAGGAGCTCTTTTAACCATTTTTTTCATTTGATTTTTAAATACCAATACGTCGCAATTGCTTGTTAGATCGCTTGGATAAGTGTAACGTGTTTGTTTCTAATAATTTGCAGAAAGTTGTGGGGATTTTTTTTTTGCCGTGGGCTATTGGATGGCCATTTTACCTTGTGGAAGCACAACATGGGCAACTCAGTTGGGTCTTCATCCACAGCTTACACCTAGATGTGCTGGGGAAAATAAAGTCTTCATGTCTTTGAGCTGGTAAGTACTTGTTAACCATCATTTGATATGTATTATGCAACTTTAGCCTTCCAATTCAAGATTTTTTCTCTATGTAAATAATTGTGCACCAACCTTCACATTAATAAATGATTTGTCTGAACTCTGACCAATCTACATCTCATCTTAGCACTTGCCGAGAGACCCATTTTGAATTTTGGTCTTCTGGCGAGAATTCATCTAGACTTTGGTTTTTGGCCAGTAGCTAGTCTGGAGTTGTCTGGTGAATGGTGATGGTGTAAAATCTTCAAATGGAATTTGATTTTCTACTTTTACTTGTGGCCTGGAAATAGAGATTATTTGCAGCTGTTAATTGCTATTTCACTTAATCATGGAATTCACACAGTTAAGCAGAAGTGTAGAACCTAGCACACAAATCTATGAGTTCCTTCCATCCTACCATGGCTGTTGTTCACAATTCTACCAAAGTTTTAAATGGTCTTGTAGAATTTGTTTAAAATACCTTTTTAGTATGGGGTATTTTTGTTGTCATCTCTCATCAATAATCATATATGCCATTGTGAAATAAAGTCACTTCACAGTATATATTTTGATGGTATCTACGGGACACTGAAATAGCAGCTTGTCTTCTTTTGTTTTTGTTTTTCCCCCTTTCTCAGCGGTTCTACCAAGATAAGATCACTGCAGTCTCTCAGCTCATCTATCTTTTCACAAGTCTCCTTGCATGCTTTATTTAATGGATCGTCTCAAAGTGCATCATATAAGAGGGGATCTCGCTTTGTTGTCAGAGCTGATGCTGTAAGTATTCCATGTTCACTCTTTTGCAAATCTAAACTTGTAATTAACTGTGAGATCTTACTAATTGAACAATCATGCAGTTTTATCGTTTTACGTCTCCTACTGTCTTAAAATTTTATTTGTCGCACACTAATTGCAAGAACAGACACAATCTTAGGGAGACCAGTGGATCCAAGGAATTCCCAAGGTTACAACTCCACTAAGCCATCAAGATGAGTGCGAACACCCAGCTGGCCAAAGAGGCTAAAGCTTTGCTACAATATATATATTGATTTGATACCCTACATCACCTCCATGTGACCCTAACTAACTCGATCAATCATAATAGAATGTACCTAGACTCTAGACTTTTCCCTCTGAAATCTGAACCTGAAGACCAGACTTTTCTCTCTGAGATCTGAATCTTGACCCTCCTTACTCAATATTTTTTGGAGCAGTGTTTTTCTCACCACGTAATAATATTTCTTATGAGGTTAGAGGGAAGAAAGTGTAATAGTCAATTGGTTGCTTTAGAACAAATTACAAGCTTCTCATATCTCCTTTGTGATGTCAATTGAAGAAGTATATCATCTAGCTATCTTTAATCAGTTTTAGTTGAATACATGAGCAGCAGTGATTCCTTCATTTCCTTGGAGCTATCAAACAGCAGAAAATGTTTTAGGTTGTATGGGGGCATTAGCGTGAATTATCATTACATATCTTCAGTTTTATTTTTTGTTATCTTCAGAAACACCCTTTAGTTCCTTGAAAGGATTAAAATGAACTTGCAATTTATTAGAATTCTTTTTTTTTTTTTATGGGTTTGACTGTCCCACTCTGGAGTTATCCAAGGATTAATAAAAAGATGTTATGGTTCCCAGTTCTTTGCAATTTTCATTTATCGTTCTGGTCATAATCTCTTCACACAGCGTTTCTTAAAGAAAAATGTCTGTTGTCATAATGGTTATTAGTTTTAGCTCGTATAAGGAGAACTCACCTTTTCATTTAATGCCTTTTCCCCTTTCCCTGGTATCAGTCTGCACATGCAGGAATTTGATCCTATAGTTTCTTTGTGCAGGATTACTATTCTGTTCTTGGTGTATCAAAAAATGCCAGCAAACCTGAAATAAAGAGTGGTGAGCAGCTTGTACAAGTTTATCAATTTCCATGAAATGTGAAAACAAAAGGAAAAAGTCATTTGATAATCTATTACCACATCTATAGATTTGGAGATCTGAGCTGGCAAAAATTTCCTTAAGAAATAGCTTAAGCAGAATTATCTTATTGGAATTGTTTTCACCCTTGTAGATCAAGATCTACCATCATATGGATCAGGTTTCTCTATCTAAATGGTGTAATTGTAGCCTTATTATCCATCTTTCTCTAGCTAAAGTTAGATGTTCACTTGGGTTTATGTCTGAGGTATAAAAGTTGATTTGATAACCATTTTCATCGTAGTTGTTAGTTGTAGTGGTAGGAGATATTCTTATTCAATAAGAATGGTTGGTGAAAACTTCTTGTCTAGTGAAATTCAGGAAGTCAATGGGTTCATAAACGTCCTACTACAGCTTTGCCAGTGTGAGCTGCTTGCTACGCTGAAAATTTAGTCTTGAGTCTCTGTCAGATTCAATTCCTAGCCTCTTGAGTATTTCCTCATAAACATTTTACTCCAACCTTATAAGTCATAACCCACTACTGAACAGGTTCTTGTGGAATAAGATGCGTTAAATTCATATTTTTATGCTTTCTGTAGGCAGTAGATACATTATATTACTCGTGAGTCATGTCTGCACAAATTATGGTTCATCCTTGTCACGTCAACTTGGAAGCATTTTAGAAGCTATACACAGCATTTTATAAACCAGTGTATTGTGTCTTAATCATTGACCATTCCTTTTCAGCTTATCGGAAACTTGCGAGGAGCTACCATCCTGATGTTAACAAGTAAGTGCGTGTTTTTCCCTCCTTGAACGTGATCATCTATCATCTTGATGTCAACAAATAACTTTGTTCCATCCCCTTGAAAGTGATAATCTACTATGTTATCTACTATTATTCGTTTGACTTCTTAAGATAATCCTTGTCCATATGGAGCTCCATTCTCAATTACATTTCTGCAAGTTATCATGCGTTCTATCATCCTACTCACCTCTTATTTCTAGCTGAACTTGCAATAAATCAAAGGTCTTTTCTCACTCTTTATGCTATTTTTGCACCTTAGAGAGCCTGGTGCGGAGCAGAAATTTAAGGAGATCAGTAATGCTTACGAGGTAGAATGATAAATTGCACTTTGTTTATATAGCTATGAGCGATTTTGCACCAACAATGGTCCTTAATTAATGTGAGTGAATGCATAATGCAGGTGTTGTCAGATGATGAAAAGCGCTCTATATATGACAGATATGGAGAGGCTGGGCTAAAAGGTGCTGGAGTTGGCACGGGTGTAAGTCACAAGCCATACACCTCTCTTTTTATCTGTACGCCCTAGTTTGTGAAGTGATAAGTGCTCAAATTTTCTGTTCCAACAGGACTTCAGCAATCCATTTGACCTGTTTGAGTCCTTATTCGAAGGAATGGGCGGCATGGGTGGCATGGGCATGGGTGGAAGAGGTGCTAGGAATAGGGCCATGGATGGTGAGGACCTGGCGTACAACCTAGTCCTGGATTTCAAAGAAGCTATCTTTGGTGCTGAGAAGGAGATCGAGATAAGCAGGCTTGAGGCATGTGGTACTTGTGAAGGGTCGGGTGCAAAACCTGGCACCCGCTCAACCAAGTGCAGCACATGTGGCGGTCAAGGCCAGGTTGTCTCTGCAGCAAGAACTCCTCTTGGCGTCTTCCAACAGGTGAGCACTTGTTCGGCCTGTGGTGGGGCTGGGGAGTCCTCCACTCCCTGCAACACATGCAATGGCGACGGCCGGTTGAAAAAGTCGAAGCGGATCAGCCTCAAGATCCCGCCCGGCGTAGACGCAGGCAGCAGGTTGCGGGTCCGCTCAGAGGGCAATGCAGGGCGAAGAGGCGGTGCCCCCGGAGACCTCTTTGTGGTCATCGACGTCCTGCCAGACCCAGTACTGAAGCGCGATGACACCAACATTCTCTACACGTGCAAGATCTCCTACATAGACGCCATCTTGGGTACTACTATGAAGGTTCCCACAGTAGACGGGATGGTGGATCTTAAGATTCCATCCGGCACCCAGCCTGGAACCACCCTGGTAATGGCCAAGAAAGGTGTTCCACGTCTAAACAAGTCCAACTTAAGAGGAGATCAGCTGGTCAGGGTGCAGGTGGAGATTCCGAAGAAGCTGAGCAGCGAGGAGAGGAAGCTCATCGAGGAGCTTGCAGATTTGAACAAACCCAAGGCGCCTACCGGCAGAAGGTAGCATTAGCAAATCTCGATTCTCCTTTGTCATCGGTCAATCGTTCTTTCATATTGGTTATAACAGAATAATAAATGGATCAATGGTGGTAAGTCCTTGCTCTGGTGTTGAAGTTTTGGGTCTACAAGGGAAAACTAGGAATCTAGATTTTTGTTGTATGTAGCATTAAACCTTATATCTGATCATAACTTAATGGTTTACGAGTCGATTCGATTCACTGGATGACGACGGAATCTGCATCCTTCAGATGTTTTTGCTACATTCATTCTTACAAAGGGGTCTAATTGAGAGGTTCTTGTGGATGCTACAAGGCAAGAAAACAAAGATGGTATTTGGTAGATCAATGAAGATTGCAAATTGCAATATGACAGCTAAAAGGGCAATTGAGTTTATCATCTTTATGCTTTGCTCTTCTTTGTGGGCTGTACTGACTATTGGCCCACTTATTCTGATTATAAAATGTCAAAATACTGGATATTTTCTCTGGCTGCTATCTTGGGAGACCTGTGCTGTCTCTAGCTGGGTCTGAATATTTTAAATCAAATTTTTTTTTAATTTTATTTTGGTTGGTAATTTATTTATTTATTTATACTAATTATATTAAGTCTTATGTTACTATAACATTTGACCAGCAAATTTCAAAATTGATTTATTTCTTTACATCATAATTAATTATCCAAAAATGCACTATTAATCTGTTCTTAAAGCATGGGTTACAAATAAGTGTATTTTATTACAGAAAGTAAAGTATGGTTTTTTTGGCATGAATAATTTTTTGTCTTTTAACAATGCACTTAGGGTTTTATTATCTAATTTATGCACTTGAAAAAATTATCGTATGTTTAACCCTTTTTGAGTTTTACTTTTTTTTTTTGTATATATAAAATATCAATTTCTCTTACATATGCCCTAAATACACAAGTTAAAAGGTTTACTTTGGAAATCTTTTCAAAATTTTAATTATTTCACTATTTTTTCGGTAAAGATTTTTTTTTTCAATCAACATTTTTAATCTATGCTCTTAAAGTATAGATTAGAAAGACTTGTAAAAGATTGCAAATACGAATCAGTTATAAAAACCATAAAATAAAAATAAGCAAAACTGATGATGAAATTATATAATCGGAATTGAGAAGCATGTGAATACTCTAGAAAAAAAATATAGAAGTAGAAAATCATGCAATAGATATACCATATATTCCTAAAATATTTTTTTTTATTAGGAAATAATTCGAGTCCAGATAAACTAAACACAAGTTGTTAATTACTTTTTTATTAATTAAATGATTAATGACATTACATCATAAAACATAAAACATTGACTCAAAAAAAAAGTGTTACTACGTAATAAAAAAGGAAAGCATAAATGTAGTTTGAGTAATTCAATCAATCAAAGGTATAATGAAAGAGAGAGGGAGCCAATTATCAATAAATCGAAGTGGAAATTTTCTTAATAACTTGCAAATTATATTGATAAATACCAGGGTACAAAATTACATATAGATACCATGAACGAGAACAAAAAAAATAGAAAAATATTTACACCCTAAAAAATCGCTCCCTCTCAAGCCGGCTGGAATTTTAGCCAGCCCAGCCGAGCCAGTTAACCGAATCAAATTTAGCTTCTGATACAGAGAGGCGCCGTAAACGGGCGAAGCCGAGCCGTCTGGTTCGATCAGCCACGTAGGTTCGAAAGAAGAAAACAGCTGGAGACAGGCTGTCAGCAACCAAGCCCCCCCTTCCTCTCTCCCTCTCTACCCTTTTTCTCGTCCTCCAGTTGTGTTGTCTCACTCTCTCTCTCTCTCTCTCTCTCTCCGAGCAACGAAGTCCGTTTCTCTCTGTGTAGCGGCTGAGGAAGAAGAAGAGGAAGAACCGAGGCGGAGGAGAAGCGGAAAAGGGAGCCGCTCTGCGTCGGATCGAGGCGGTGTTTCTGCAATTTGAAGGTATAACGATCCGGTCTATCCTTTTTCTTCCCCCTTTTGATTTCGTTTTCGTACGGATGCTAGGGTTTGCGGTTGGTTTGCTTCTGTTCTTCCACGATTGATTCGTTTCGCCTCTTGATCTGAGGTTTGGAATGGTTATTTTTCTGGTATACACGGTGTTTGTTTGAGAATCTCTCTCTCTCTTTGGATCCGTGAGTTGGCCGGTGTGGAAATTTGGGGAATTTGGCTGAGCTGTTGGGTTTTTGGCGATCTGTTTCGTGTTTCTTGTGTTTTCGGGGTGGGAATGTTTGATTGCTTTGCGGAAGTTGCGAGAATTAGATTAGGGATAGTGTTTAGGGGATTTTGGAATGATCACTTGCGTGTTGGATTCTTTGCGGCTCCTTTGTTAGTTTGTACTCTTTCGTTCTGTCCTGCTAATTGTTTTGCTTCATTGGGGTGCTTGAGGAAGAATGAGGTTGATTTGAACAGGCAGAGAGTTTAAATCTGTGGATGAAAGAGAGACATGCAGATAGTAGACACAATTTTTTAGGATTATAGAAGTTGCTCTCAAACTATGATATTTTTCTGAGCATTAAACAATTAATGAAGCGACTAGGGTTTCATAATTCATGCCATAGTAGGATGTAGATGAAACATGCATGATGACTAGCCAGAATTCCCACTGTCTTCCCCATTAATGGACATGCTCTGATTTCAAACAATCTATACAAAATTACAAACAAGGCATATCAATCATGTTGACAGCATGTATGCCCTCTATGTCTTTGCTGCTTCTCAAAAAGATTTTCATTTTTGTTTTAAGTAATTGCATTTATCTACATTGTGTAGGGTCATATATAAGGTCTCTTATCCAAACTTTCTTTTTGTCTGAGCAGATAATCTTACTTCAGGGCATTGTTGGAGTGAAGTCGGTGCTAATAGGTTTACAAAACTGTGTGTTATTTCAAAGGGTTCAAGCTCCTTGATGCTACCTGGGTTATTCAGCACGAAGGAGCCTTGGCTTTATAGGACGGTCATCCTCAGTATCCATGCTGTTAGAGAGCATGCGTGGAATCTGTGCTTCGAGTAATGCCCCTTACCAAACTTGCTGTCGATGCACTAGGTGTGGTGACCATTTGTCTAGTCATTCTGTTGGTGCTTATTGGCCTCTTTTGCATTATCCACACTCTCTACTTCTGCTATCGGATTCAGCAATCAGGCTTCACTCAACTCAGATACTTTAACGGCCCTTGGATTGTCCGGATTTCTTTTGTTCTATTTGGGATATGGTGGGCTGTCAATGAAATTGCACGGTTAGGTTTACTGAGACAGAAGGGCAGTATTGTTGATTTGTTGGCCAAAGAATGGCAGGAAGACATTTGCAAGTATTATATACTGGCAAATCTGGGATTTGCAGAACCGTGCCTGTTTATAATCATGTGCTTTCTCCTACGCGCGTCCTTGAAATGGAGGGGCTCAGGGATCCTGAGCCCGAGATGGAATGCCAGAACAGCTGGTTATGTTTTGCTCTATTGCTTCCCAGTCTTTCTCCTTGATCTCATTTTTGTCTTTGTTGTGCCCAAGATTGGCAACGGAAATAGCAAGTTCTTGAAGTTGCCCCCATCGTTCACCCGCACCATGCGTCCAGTGCACACAGATGGGCACCATGCAGTCTCCGTCTGCTGTTTCCCTTTGCTGTGTACCATACTTCACGGGATTTTCACCTTCATTCTAATTGTGTACTTGTTATTTCTCGGAAGGCGGATGGTTTCCTCTGTCATCAACAAGAGCTTGCAGAGGAGGATTTACACACTGATATTCTTAGTTTCATGTTTCCTCCCCTCAAGGGTTATTTTGCTTGGCTTTTCAGTTTTGGCAAGGGCTCACTTTTTGTTATTAGAAGCCCTCGCCTTTGCTGGATTCGTCTCGCTTCTATCGTGTGTTATAGTGGCTATTTTCATGCTTGTGTACTTACCAGTTGCGGACTCCTTAGCCCTTAGAAGCAGTCTGCTGGATGCAGAGGCAGGGTCCAGGTACTCTTACACCTCCGCCGCATCAGCCGCAGAGCGTTACAGTTACGAACCCATTCCTCTCGTCCCTGCAGCCAGCCAAAGCCTCGAGACAAGCACCGGTACGAGCGTCGGGAGGGATTCCGATGCCTCAACCAAGCCCGGGTCCATATCTTTCCGGACCATGATCAAGGATGAACCTTCAGCAACCAGCGCATTCGAAGAGGAATTGAGGGTATTCTCCCCAGGCTTTAATTAGCGTCGGTTTTCGTCCTCTGGGTTAGTCTCCTGGCACTGCCTCCGTTATAATTTTGAGCTTAAAAGAGTTGTTGTTGTGGGGGCAAAGGGGGGGAGCAGATGAGAACCAATTTTAGTGCAGGTGAATGTTGATTGTTGAGTCTGTAGACTGGGGAGGGAAAGGCACTGGGAAAAATCTAAGTGTCTCGAGAGAGTTGTTATAGCAGTTAATTAATAAGGCTGTATCTGTTCATATGACAAGAGATTTTATTTACCGTCCTCCTTTTTGCTTCATAAATCATTGATTGGGGCCTTTTCTTTAAACATTTTTGCAGCTGGACTTGTAGAGTAAGTGTCTCTGAATTGTAGAAAGTGGGAATGTTTTGCTTTCAACCCGATCGTTTGTGTTTCTGAATTTCGACTGATTGGAGTGATGACTTAACTAGTTCATCATCTCCTTAGGGCATAGGATAGAAAAACCGAAAAACAAATACGGGAAAAAATAGTATATTTCTCATCAATAAATTTATAGTAGAATATATTAATATTATTGCTGTATTTTCAAGTCAACCTAAATTTTAGGAAAATTTATAGAAAACTACCCTTAAATGTGGGGATTTTCACTTAACCACCTCTTAAATTCAAAATTATCGAAAACTATTATAAATGTGGAGGTTTTCACTTAACTGTCCTATATCCTTCTATTTTATCAAAGTTTATAATTATATTATTAAACATAATATAGTTGATTAACGCAATTTAAAAAATATTTTACTTTACATTCACATTATTTTGAAAATAAAGTATTTTTCCCTTCCAATATTTTTAAAAGAAAAAATTTGCGAAATAGGCACATTAATTGGACAAATTTGCAAAATAGACGCGGGTTTGGACAAATTTGCGAAATAGCCGCTATATATACCTAATTTCGCTTTGTACGGACTTTTTTTTTTTTTTTTTTTTCCTGATCGTTGCCCCAATTCCGTCTCTTCAATCTCTCTCTCCGCTCCCCCATTGAAGGCGATGGAGCACTCGATCTGGCGCCAGAGCCGCTGTCTAGTGGCGAGCGAGCGGCGGAGGGGCGGAGGCCGGAGTGAGTGCCGGATGTGGCCGTCCGAGATCTGGAGCGAGCGAGGTCGAGCAACCGGAGCGAGCGAGTTCGAGGGAGCGGCCTTCATCACCTCAGATCTGGGTGTATTGTAGGTAAGTGTCGTTCTTCAGCGCAAATTTTATTCAATCGATCATCAATTGCTTCCCTCCTGGCCTTCGATTTTGTCTGTGATGGCTGTGTTTGCTTCTGTGATGTCTGCGATTGTTTGTCTAGTAGGCATAGTAAGCCCTGCTTTCTTAATTTTCCCTTGCACGTTCCTGTTTATGTTGCTGAAATTACTCCCAAAGATCTCCGAGGAGCGTTTGCTTCCTGTGATGTCTGCGATTGTTTGTCTAGTAGGCAAAGCTGAAAGTGTTTGGTTTTATCTTTTACATATGCTGATGCGATTTGATTCGGTGGAGTGTTATAGCCTTTGTATGATTGAAGGTGTTTTACTTGTAGGATTTGCTTCTGCATATGTTTCATCAGTATCTGCCTTTTTTTTTTTGCTGCTCAAAACATACACATGTATCTTTGTATGATTCTAGATTATTCCAATTCCAGGCTAAAAGAAGGTGGTTTCATAATTGTATAGAGCTTCACCATTCATCTGAATTTTGAAGAAGATATCATATCCAGCAACTGAGAGAAAGAAAGTAACTAAAGGAACCCATCAGTTTTTTGGCTTGTGCTCAACTGACTGTTTGTGTGCTCAACTAGTGATTTCAACTTATAAATAAAAGTGATTTCAACTTACAAACTAGGAACTGTAAATGATTTCAACTTTTGTATTTGCTCTCATTTATTTTCTTTAGTCCATGTCCTAACCACAAGCCAAAAAAATAAATAAAAGTGATTTCAACTTACAAAGTAGAAGCTGAAATAGTTGAGACCTCAGCATCAAACTAAACACACTGAATGGCTAATTGCATTAGCTGGTCTCGTGCGTCAAATGACGATCAACTTTGCAGCTGGATTAGTGGTCTTCTGCAGCTGTTGCAGGGACATTGCCTTCTCCCTTAGTCTATCATCATCTGTTGGAACTTGAATCACCATCTGCTCAAGCGCCACTGCATTTTTCAGTACATATATTGCAAGCTCCATCTCATTCCAACTGTAAGTGATTCTGGTAACCTCAATTTTCTACATGATATATGTTAAGAGTTGAGTCATGCATCTTCTATAAAGCTGCAGCATACTATTTGTTAAGATCAATAATGTCTTTTCTTTCAATCTTTTTTATTTTTGGAAAATTGTATTCTATTTAGAATCTTAGATCATGCTTTGATAGATTTTGATTAGGTGATTATTAGAACTTGAGGTTTATTATTATTATTATATATTAGTGCTAGTGCTATTTAGAATCTTAGTCTGCGCCAGTGCAAGTGTGTGTTAGAACTTGAGGTTACTAATTATGTGATTCGAAGTGGCTAGATGTTAGAAGTGCATCGCAACAAGTTTGAAATAGAAATAGTTTTTTCTGCATGATATAATTAGGTTATTTGGGTTTATTATTATTATTATTATTATTATTACTATTATATATTCGAAGTGGCTAAATATTGTGAGTGCAATCTGTCGTTTACTTGTTTAGCTGTTTGTATTTTTGATAGATTTATTGGTCTTAAACCTGTATGTTATAGCAGCACCTTGGGCAATAGGCTAGTTGTTGATGTGGTTATGGTTAGAGATGAAAAAAAACGACGAAGATTGGCTTGCAATTGAGTCAAATTAGTTTATACCTAGATTTGGCTGGTTATGGTTAGAGATGAAAAAAAACGATAAAGAACTAATGATTTCGGTTTCAAATTTGAGGCAATCTGACCTGCTGAAATGAGGCAATTCCACTATGTAAGGATGGAGTGACCATGTAAGTTGGGCATAGGGTTGGCAATGTGCTCCATGACAGATTCTGTGGTGTGTGATACTGAGCATGTAGGTTGGATAATAATGCATCAACTTTTCGTTCCTTTTTTCTCCTCTATTCCTTTGTCACTTACAAGTTACATGCTCATGACAGGATTATGATCCTTATGAAGAAAATCCAGGAATCGCTCCTTTTAGTGAACCTGAAAGTCAGATAATGCGAAGACTAGCTGTGACATTTGATCCACATATATGGATAAATGTGCATTATGGAATGGAGGTAATCTGACTTTCTTTTTGGTAATTAAAATTTGTGTTATCTTATAACGACTTTATTTCCAGTTTTGGTCTTTTTGGTTGAGGAAAGACAATTTCATTCTTAGATTTTGCCTTTCTACCTTTTCTATTTCACTATCTTACAATTATGAAGTATTACCCTAATAAATCTGGAAATTTGGAAATTTTGACCCTTGATTGTCTAGTTATTATATAAAGTTCTTGAGCTATAAAGATTCCTTCTGTTTCCGTTTTTTTCCCCTTTATGATAAGCCATTTTACTCCATTGACAATTGACACCAGCCATGCTTTTATGCAGGCTCTTTGTATGTCATATGACCACATAAATGTTACTCTAGAAGGTTTGCTTTCAAGCAGAGTTAAGTTGATTCTGAAGAAACTGAATAATCTGCACTTCCAAAACTGTTGCATGGTTGGTTCAGGAGGAGGTTCTGTTGGGTTAATTTTTTGAGTCTTTTGCTCTGTCTTTTTTGTTGTTCTAGTTTAAAATCTCCCCTTTTCACCATCTTAAACCTATGAACAATCTGCACTTCCAAAAGCGTTGCATGGTTAGTTTTTTGAGTCTTTTTCTCTGTCTTTTTTGTTCTGTCGGTAGGAGGTTCTGTAAGGTATGTTAATGGAGAAACTGCCTGGATGTAACCAAGCATCTTTTCTGGAAAATTTCTTGTCGATATGCATTTGTACCAATTGTCCTTGTTCAATCGTCCTTGTTAATGCTCTGTATTCGATGACATACATCATTCCTTTCCTTTCTTTGTCTAACTATATATTATAGAGTCAGACGTAGGCCTGAATTGCTGATCTGAACCTTGTTTTTACTCTACTTTATTTGTTGCTGGTGTGCTGCATTTTTGTCTAAATTTACTTAGCAAACTTTTCTTTACTCTCTTTTCTTGTCAATGTTCCAGAGGCTTACACTTGTTTGTTAAGATTGAAAAGCTCACCTGAAGAAGATGCTATTAGAATGCAACCTGGGTCAGGGGAGTCCCATGTCTTGTAAGTGGTCGCATCTTGGTACGACATTGATCCCGACAGAAGCCTTAGGGGATGCTCTTAGATGATCAGACGAACACTATTTTTTTCCTTGCTGTTCCATATGACAATATAAGTGAGCCAATCTCAGCCCTCTTTAAAGAAGGGCCTAAATTTTATCAATTGTTTTGTAATAGAGTTTTTGTATATTGTAAGCACAACCTTGCTCCTCTGTCTTGTACATGTAATCCAATCTCCAGCTATGAAAATTAGCTCTTTGTTAAAACTCTTGGAAAAAAAAAGTGCTGACATGACAAAAAAAAAGTGCAATTTTAGTTTGAATTTGCAATTTTAGAACTCAAAATGTGTAATTTTAGTTTGAAAAAAGTGGAAATATAAAACTGAAAATTGCAATTTTATAACTCAAATACAAAACTGAAAAGTGCAATTTTGTAAACTAATATTTGCACAACACAATTTTTTTTGTGCTCAACGTAAACTTATATTTGCACACCAAAATAATTTTATACTTTTTAATAGATTATTGCACAACACGGTCTTATTTTTGCTCATCAATAGAGTAAAATTGCACAACATGGGGGATTGGTGAAATTTTGCTCTACTAGAAACTAAAAGCTACTATATAATATAAACTTTTTTTATAGGATTTCATACTTATTGCTGACAAGCATGAAATTATATATAAAAAAAATTAATTAAAAAATTGATATTGTTTTATAGTTTTTATCATCATAAAATAAACCAACCTAATAATAAATGAAATATTTTTGCACAACATGCTCTTATTTTTGCTCAACAATTCTTTATTTTCGCACAACAATCGAGACTTGTGAAATTGTGTCCCCATATAATCTTATTTATTGTAAATATAATTTTATACTTTTTAATAGATTATTGCACAACACGGTTTTATTTTTGCTCATCAATAGAGTAAAATTGCACAACATTGGGGATTGGTGAAATTTTGCTCAACGTCATGTTATTTTTGCTCAACAATAGGTTATTTTTTGCACAACAATAGAGACTTGAGAAATTGTTCTCACCATGATTTTATTTTCTCTAAATATAATTTCATACTTTCTCAATAAATTATTGCACAACATCATCTTATTTTTGCTCAACAATAGGTTATTTTTGCACAACAATCGAGACTTATGATTTTGTTCTCACCATGATTTTATTTTCTATCAATATAATTTCATACTTTCTCAATAAATTATTGCACAACATGATTTTATTTTTGCTCATCAATAGACAATAATTGCACAATATGGGGGATTGGTGAAATTTTGCTCAACGTCATCTTATTTTTGCTCAACTATAGGTTATTTTTTGCATAACAATCGAGACTCGTGAATTTTTTCATAACAACATGCTCTTATTTTTGCTCATCAATACTTTATTTTTGCACAACTAGTGGTGAAAATTAGTGCTGACACTGATATTAGTTACAATTAGTGCGGACACTGATATTAGTTACAAATTGTGCTGACATTGATACTAGGTACAATTAGTGTTGACACTGATATTAGTCTCAATTAGTGTTGACACTGATATTAGTTACAATTAGTGCTGACACTGATATTAGTTACAATCGAGTCATCTTCCTAAGTAATAACTTTGTACTGCGGTATGTATTTTTTTCGTGTCAGCATTTTTTTTTCTTCATGTCAGCACATTTTTTAGGGTTGCACAATTGTATTTTAGAGTTGCACAACTTTAGTTTAGAGTTGCACAACTTTAGTTTAGATTTTCACAACTGTATTTTATTTGTGTCAGCACCTCCAAGAAACACTTTTCATTATATTTATCATTATTTTAAGAGTTGCACGACTCTGATGTAAGAGTTGCACGACTTTGTTTTAAGAGTTGCACGCCTTTGTTTTAAGAGTTGCATGCCTCTGTTTTAAGAGTTTCACGACTCTGTTTTAAGAGTTGCACGGCTCTGTTGTAATTTAAGAGTTGCACGACTCTTGTTTTAAGTGTTGCACGACTATGTTGTAAGAGTTGCACGACTCTGTTGTAAGAGTTGCACGACTCTGTTGTAAGAATTGCACGACTTTGTTTTAAGAGTTGCACGACAATCGGGACTTGTGAATTTATTCTCAACATGATCTTATTTTATCTCAATATAATTTCACACTTTCTCAATAAATTGTAAACGATTCAGAATAAATTGAAGCAAGTCTAGTTTTATTTTTTTTAACATTTTGTCGTGCAAATATAAACCGTAAATTGTGCAAATATAATTGTATGTTGTGCAAATATAACATTTTGTTGTGCAAAAATAAAAATAAAAATATATATTATGGATCACATAATAAAATATATAGATAATTTTTTTAATTTCTCATATTTGTAGGGTGATTTGTGTAATTTAGTCAAAATTCTTTCTCCTTCCTCAGATCTCAGCGAAGAGGAACCAGCAGAGCCGCGCTCGACGCTACCGCCGCCGGCCTCCGGCACCGCCTCCGGCTCGCTCGACCTCGCTCGGCCTCGCTCGCTCGGCCTCCAGGCCGGATCTGAATCGCGGCTCGTCGCTCACCTTCGCTCGGCCTCGCTTGGCCTCGCCTCCTCCGGCTCCGCCTTCGGCGCTCGGCCTCTGCTCTTCGGCGCTCGAGCAATCTCGCTCCGGCCTCAGCTCGTCGGCGATCGAGCTGCTCCAATTTCGCCATTGACTCCTCCTCCCGACGTATCTCCGGCGCTCCAGATGCTCCAATTTCGCCATCGATTCCTCCTCCCGACGTATCTCCGGCGCTCTTGAGCACTTTCGAGCAATCTGAGATCCGAGATCTCCGTCGCTCTGGAGCATATCTGATCAATTTCGCGGATCTGAGATCCAATGAATCTCGAGGATCTACGGCGACTAGAAAACCTGGTCAGAGGGAGGAAGACGGAGTGGTGAATCGCGATCAATTTCGCGAATCTGATCTGCGACAAATCGAAGCCATGGAGATCAGAGAGAGTTTCCGGAGGGAGAAGAGAGAGCGTCGGCAGAGGGAGAGGTCGAGGAGAGAGAAAAGCGTTTGTGGGAGAGAGGGTGAAGGCTTTTATTGCGGCTATTTTCCAAAAATGTCCTAATTCGCGGCTATTTTGCAAAATTCGCCCAATTTCGTGGCTATTTTGCAAACTGCCCCTTTTTAAAATCCACAATTTTAAAGGTTTTCTTCAAAACTGTTTTCTTAACAAATGACAGCTAATCTAAGTTATATATACAATCTTGTCTTTATGGAAATGTTCAATAACTCTAATTGTTTATTCATCAACAAATACATTATTTGTACAATATTTCTAAGTCAAGCTTTTTGTAATATAATTACTCAATAACTGACAGCTAATCTAAGTTCAAATTCAATTAACAAATGCAGTCTTTTTTGTTAGAAATGATCAATAAGACAATACCTCCTCTGAAAGAAAAAAAAATCAATGGCGGGTCAAACATTAAAACTACCGTATATATACTTATATGCTATACGCACGGTTACCTATCGCCATCGACACGGTGCCGATGTCGAGTGCCCAAATTGACAGAGAGGATGCCGATGCCGAGTGCCTAAGTCAGCAGAGAGGAAGCCAATGCCGAGTGACCAAGTCGGCATTCTTGTCATATGCTGAAAGGTCTATAAATAGGAGCTTGGTTGGATTTATTTTCGATTGCAATATCATCATATTCTCTACATCATCGGAAAAAATGGCGTTATCTGAAGAAGATGGCTGAGGCGAGTTACCGTTCGACATTTTTAGCTATAGTGATCCGGAGGAGCTCGTGAAGAATCTCGAGGTAAACTTTTCATAAATTGTTAATCTTTGTAAAACTATATATATATATATAGCGGAATGGCGATACAGATCAAACAAAGTTGTTTATATAGAGGGAACCTTTTTATAATTATGGATATGTTGTTTGAAAGAATCATAATATAGCATAGTTGTGTAAAACGAAATCATCATATAATATAGCGTTATTGTATCATATTTTGTAAAGTTGCATATAGTGAGATTGTGTGCGAAAATGTTCTTAGTACATAAGTTACATTATTTATGAACAAAACCAACCTCTTGATATGGGTACAGAATATGGTTCGATGTTTACACTTGATGGTTTTTTGGCTGATCAAGTAAACATGAAGACATGGGCTAGATATGTAGGGAAAATAAATAAATAAAACATGGTATTTGTGATCACTCAATCATGGAAGAACAAAATGAGAGGATTGGGTACCTTTCGTTTAGTGTGTGACAAGTACGGAGGGGCTCGAGATAGTCCAGATGTTGACTTAGATTTTCCTCCTGCATCGAGTAGGCGAGGGAAAATGACGAAGCTCGGATGCGAGTTTGAGCTGGAGGGTCGTCAAAATGATGTTGACAATTGGACCATCAAGGTTATATGCGGTGTGCATAACCACAAGCTTGCGGATAAGATGTTAGGACATTCTTATGCTGGTCGATTAACACTAGATCAACATCGGCATGTTCGTCGTCATACCTTGATTGGGTTAAGACCTCGAGATGTGTTGCGCGGGATGAAGTATGATGATCATGACTGCGTGACGGACATCCGTCAAGTGTACAATGAACGAACCCAGTTGCGGAGAAGCGCTGCAGAGGGACGGAGGGACCTGCCTCAAGCGCTACACAAACTCCATCAAAAAGGATACTATATCACCACCAGGAAGTCCTCTAAGGCAGGAGTAGACGAGGTTACTGACGTACTTTTGGCACATCCGCACTCGCGCCATCTTCTGATGTTGTTTCCATATGTTATCGTGATGGACTCGACCTACAAGACGAACGAGTAAGAGTTATCACTTTTTGTCGACTACTTTTATATTTGTCATACGTTGTAGCTTTTCTTTTTTACTGATTCATGTTCATGTGGTAGGTACGAAATGTCGTTGCTAGAGATCGTTGGGATTACTAACACAAAGAACACATTTGCAATTGCGTTTGTATTCATGGCAGGGGAGACCACAGATCACTATAGTTGGGCACTAAGGCGACTACGTCATCTGTGCGGACAATGACTCCCAGAAGTAATTGTTACAGACAGAGAGTTGGGTCTTATCAAGGCTCTTCGGGAGGAGTTTCCCACGGTAAAGCATATGTTGTGCTCCTTTCATATTATGTGCAACATCGAATTGAAGAGTAGGATCACACAATCGAGCAAGAAGCGAACGGCCTTTTACAATGACTGCTTTTCCTTATTTGATTCGAAGACTGAAGAAAGGTATGAGGTGCGTCTACAATCGATGAAGTCGAAATGAGAGGCACGATGGGGTCTTATGAAGTACCTTGAAGACACCTGCCTCATAAAATTCAAGGAGGCGATTGTTCGTGCATGGGTTGATAAGTTCCTACATCTGGGGATGCGAACTACGAATAAGTAAGTGAAATTGAATTGTCTAATTTCGTAAGTATTATATTTAATTATCCTACATACGTCACACTCATTGTTTTTTTATGTTATAGTGTCGAGTCAGCACATGCAAATTTAAAGTCCATGCTAGGCACGGTTGTTGGTGGGTTCGTCGACGTTACATACTGTATTGACAACATGGTCAATGAACAGGTAGACCAACTCAGAGGGTTCCTTGAGAAGTCACGGTTGACAATCAAACGGTGTGTCATGAGTGAACCAATTTTCGCTCCGCTATTGATTCTAGTGACTGATGAGTGCTTTGACTTTCTGTTGGCCAACTACAACAATGCGAAGGCACTTCCGTCAAGCCATGATGGATTGATGGTGTTTGAAGGGATCGCTATTGGAGGGATGCTTACGGTGTTCCATGTGTACATGAATTATTAGACGCGATCTCCAACCGGCAACCTATTAGGCCCTCGCATATTCATCCATTCTGGCAACAAGTAATGTGGGATCCAATTATTCCTCCCGAGGGCTCCAGTGGAGGAAACGGTGACACAACTCCAAATAGTCAAGGATATGCCACCCTTCGAAGTGAGATTGATGGAAACAACCTCGCGTCTGATCAGCAAGATTTGATGGGCGAGGCATATTTCAACATGAACAACCCTGGTTTGTCGACCATGAGAGAGCGAACCGGGATCCATCGAAAGGGTCGTCCTACAGGGAGACGATCTTTGCAGCGAGACCTTTCTGGATTTGAGCACGGGAGACGGGATGATGCCGCTAGGGCGTGTGGCAGAGGCCGATCAAGAGGGAGAGGTCGGCAGGTAGATCCTTCGGTTATGTTGACTGATCACATCCATAAGTTGATGCTACACTTTGTTGTTAGATGTTGCCCGGTTGCTAGTGATGGTCATTGCGGTTATCATGTGTTAGTGTTGGTTCTTGGGTATGGCGAAAACCAGTACATGCAAGTTAGAAGAGAGGTCGTTTCCGAGCTTCGAGCAAATAGGTGGTTGTACCAACCCTCATCACTATTACACTCGATTGACGATCTCATCGAGAATGTTGATGTGCAAGACCCGACTCCTTGTTTACATCGTCATGAAAGATGGATGGAGGCACCAATGATCCCACTTGCTGTAGCAACCTTCTACCACAAGGTCGTAGTGGTCCTAAGTAACGACAATCCTCACATCTGCTTTCCTATTGTCGCAAATGGATCGAACCAAACTCCACCTACTGAGGTTATTACATTAGCCTGGCTAGGAAGAGTCCATTGGAGCCTCGTCTGGCTATTACAAGGGTCGCCACTTCCTCCTACTGTACTAGAATGGTCGCATTTCCACCACCCAAGTGTGAATGGCTGGGATACCCCATACAATGAGTGCATTCAACAATACATCAACTACCGTCAAGTGGAGAGAGTGGGCCACGTGTAGTCATTATTTGCTTTTCACATAGCATACAAAATGGATTTGAATTGATGCAGCTATGTACTAGACTATTATGCAATACTATTTTAACGAAGTATTAGTAATCCGCAATACATATAACTAATATTTAAGAATTGCGAAATAACATATTTGATCAACTTTCATATTATGATAAACATTGAAAACTGCAATGCCTTGCACTCCTCCAGCAGATTGAAATTTACTTAGAACAAACATAATTAGAAGAACAAAATGAAACATAGCACAATCCCAAACAGAGTACGGGAACAAAATGAAAACTTCAATCCCAAACAGAAACAAATAGGAGGGTCCAAGTATAAGTTCACGAGTCCATTCCCATGCTACTCAGATGTTTGGCATAAACTGGTAGAACTGCGATGCACAAACTTGAGTAGGCGCCACAGGCAGCACTTCACCACGAGCTTCCCTGATGTAATCCCGAATCTCAGAATCAGAAAACACTTGATCACCCCGAGCCACCATAGATTCTAGACGATACAACAACACACCAAAACGCTACATAGAAAACAAATATGATGGTGATCAATAACTATGTATTAAACAAACCAACTAAAATGAAAGGTCATTGGTATTATTCATACGTACCCGCTGATCGTACACGGCAACAGATATGTTTCCGGTAGCTGTTGTCGTGAGATTTTGAAAACAAATGGGTGGCCATGCTCACCAACCCACTCCTGAAGCGGTAAATATTCACCAAACCACTCCATGTAGTCTACAGAAACGGCGTGAGGCTCAAGCGCGACTGTATGTCCGTTGAATGAGATGTACACATTTGAAACAATTAAGGCTGTGTTTGGCAACAACGTGGTTTTTTGGGAGGTATAGATTTTTTTGGAGGTATAGTTTATTTTATAGATTATGGAGATGTGGAAGGTGGAGATTTTTTTTGTAAAAAATCTGAATGGTTTTTGGTGTTTGGAAGGTATTTTTGTGGTAAAAATGACAAAATCAACCTCACTAAAATGTCCCTCATCTCTCTCCATCTCTCTCCATCCAAAAAAAAAAACCCTCCCAAACCATTCCCTCCAAGGTTCCATTTTTCTGGAAAAAAAACCCACCTGCACCTCCCGCACCCCCTCTTACACCTCCCACCAAACACCATGCTTCTAGGTTTCTTTTTTCTTTGAAACCCTCAACCCTCACAAACCCCCACCTACACCCCCCATCAAACACAGACTAAGTGGTTATCCCAACGCTCGTCCACGGGGTGCCAAAGCAGCTTGAGGCCCTTGACCTGTTGGGGTCTTTCTTATGTAAGCGGGAGGATTCTCTCCATCGGAACTGTCTGTACATATCCAAACTGGCGCAAAACTCGGTATGGCATGTAGGGTTCCTTGATGGTGGAAAATTAGATTATTCCTCTGTACCGAGCTACGCGGTAAAACCCGTTGAAATCTAGATGACCTTAGGGCATGAACTTGATGTCCTCCGCATGCATTGTTTCCAGTTGTTTTATGAACTGAAGAGTCCTCTCCGAGGTCATATTTGGTGTGGGTCGAGAAGCGTATCGCTTTGCCCAGAGCGGGTCTCCATGTTCCGCCGGGTCCTCATAAACGCCGGGTGAGAACATTGGGAAGTGAGCAAAGATCCAATACTGAAAGACCGTAACACGTGTAAGGTATTGACTAATATTAAATAACAAAACACATCAGCTATAGGGGATGTACTAATACATGCAACAGAGCAGTACACCCACCAATGGTAGAGACATCCCAGACCTAGATGAGATCCCCAACTTCCGATATAGATATGCAAGGACGCCCGCTCCCCAAGCGTACTCTGCGATGCGTGCATGATCAGTGACGAAGTCCAACGCAGCTATTGGTATGGAGGTTGTGGTTCTGTCATTCAGCACTACGCAACCTAGAACCTCCAGCAGATAACCTATTGCGAGTACCCGATGGGGTGTGTCTGGCTTGAGCAACAGGTTCGCAAGGTGCAAATCCAAGCTGTTGTGGTAAAATGAATTCCCACTTGGTTGAAGTTTGTTGCCATCCACTACTGTCGTACACCGTTTGAATGGGTAGGATTCAGTGCGACACTGTCGATTGGAAGACCAAGCAACTTGTGCACATCGTGCAAGGTAATTGTCATCTCCCCCCATGGGAGATGGAAGTTGTTGGTCTCCGGATGCCCCAATAGAGGAAGGCTTGAATGTGACAGTGATTGACTTTCCCAAAACTGATATCCTCCAAAACATGCAACCCACTATGCTTGGCCAAATACCACCAGTTCCATTGGGTTGCATCACGCGACCATCTTCGTAATGCCTGAAACCGTTCTGAACGCCTGATGCTCTTTACATGCATCTACACCCCCTACAAACCACATAATGAGGTATTCATCGTAACACTTGTACACGCAATAATCGTAAATGTTTACAAATCTTTAATTGAAGTACACCCACCTCAGTTATCCACATGTTGCGACACTTGTGAGTCCTGTAGTGTCGAAGTGGCTCGACGAACTTGGGGCGTCCATCGTCCACATCCCCGACGGTCAGACGATTGGACGTGCCGACTTGGGCATTTGGTATTGGCTCAGACGATGGGACGACGTAGGCTGCAGCGGTCAGGTGATGTCACGTCGTAGCCAGGAATCTGTCAGATTCCCTGCGTGCCGACTCGGGAATTCGATACCGGCTCAGGCGATTGGACACGCGTCAGTCGATGTGACGTGTGTCAGGTTGACTGTCCAATCTCGTCTTGAAGAGGTCAGTTCGGGTCTGCCGGTCTCGAAAGTCGGCATAGGCAACATTGGTGTCGGTCTGTGAATTCGGTATTGGCAAACTGGGTGTCGTCTCGAGCATTCGGGTTCGGTACTGTGCCTTTGGCGATAAATTGGTCGTGCATATAGCAGAACCTTATATATATTGCTCACAAACTTACCTTTGTAAGTTGGAAAAAATTCTCTATATAAAATCACTCAAATCTTACTTATATGCTCACAAACTTACATTAGAAAAAATTCTCTATATAAAATCACTCGAATCTTTCTATTATATTATATTAAAATCACTCAAAGCCCTAAAATTGGATGAGGTAATTTTGTAAAATTTGGGCTACTTTTTAGCCCTCGTTAAAAAAATGTTTTAAAAGTGGATTTTTTTTTCTCTTCAAAATCTTCACACAAAAATCAAAGATGCTATAAGCAAGACGATAAAATTACTCTTGACAAGGTTTCACTAAATTGTCCAATTAAGTCATTGAAACGTGAATCAGCGCCCGCGCCTCATCGTACTCACCACTCACCATCACAAAGGGCAGCGGAGGGAGCGCCACCTACCGACGAGAGTGCCTCCTGGAGGAACCTCTAACACGCCCACTCAGAAGCGCTGCGGTTCATCTTCGAATCCTTTTCCGACGTCGAGGACGACGGATAAAAGCAAAGAGTGAGTGATAGATTACATATGTCTCCTATTGTATAGTGGGCTGAAAGCCCGTTAAGGCCCAATACCTTGTAACCTATATATATGTTATATCAATGAATGGAAACCCTCAAGGAGGACATTACAATCAATCTCATGCTCTTACATGGTATCACAGCCTAAGATCCAAAGACCCTAAATTCTTTTTCTCTAACCCTAGCCGCCACCTCCTTCTCTCTCCCCTCGCCGTCTCTCTCATCGCCGCCAATCTCCCACCGTCGGCCAAACCCTAGCGCGCCCGCGCCACCTCCCAACGCGGCCGCGCCACATCCCACCGTCGGCCCCCCTCCTTCTCTCTCTCGCTCGCTAGCCCTTCCGCACCCCGCCCTTAGCCTTCCCTTCTCATCCCAATGGCTAACCCACAACCTACCGACCCTATTAAGCCACCCTACCATTCCGCCCTTACCATCTCCAACATCAAAAATTGCATCCCTATCATTCTTGATCATGAGTCCAGTACCTACACCATGTGGTCGCACCTTTTCACGACCCATGTTAAGGCTCATAAAGTCCTCCACCACATCGACTCCTCCGCTAACCGCCCTGCAAGCGAAGACGACGATCTCTTCGCTCAACTTGACACCATTGTTCTTCAATGGATCTTTAACACCATCTCAAAAGATCTTTTGACCACCATCCTTGACCCCAAAGACAACGCCTTGAAAGCTTGGAAGAAACTTCAGGATCTTTTCAAGACAACAAGTCCACCCGTGCTGTCTATCTCGAGCACGAATTCTCAGGTTGCAAGCTTTCCTCTTTTCCGTCGATATCTGCCTACTGTCAGCACATCAAGACCCTGGCTGATCAGCTCGACGTTGTCGACTCCAAACCCAGTGCCACCCGTCTGGTTCTCCAGGTTCTCTCTGGTCTCCCTCCTGAATACAACGCTGCTGCTACTCATATCCAGCAGACAGAGCCTCTCCCTACATTCGAGAAGACCCGGTCTCAACTAATCCTGGAGGAGACTCGCATTCAACGTCAGACAACCGACGCCGCCAAAGACAAGACGGCATTGGTCTCATCCAGCGACATCATCGAGCAACTCGCCCTCCAGCCAGGCCGCACCAACGATCAGCAAGGACCTAGAGGCGGCGGGCGCGGCCGCGGCAGAGGCCGCGGCGGCCGCAGCACCTGGCGCCCGCAGCAACATGATAACCGCCACCCCTCTTGGTACCCCAACCCTGGCTACCCTCCTTGGATGCCCTATGGCTACCCCGGTGCGTCGTTTCGTGGACCTGCCCCGTATTCCAACCGCCAGCAGGGCTTGTTGGGTCCTGCTCCCCGTCCATCGTCCGATCAGGCATACCCGACTGATGTGCACAACGCCTTCTCTTCCATGCAGCTGACACCTCCTGACGGCTCTTGGTACATGGACACTGGCGCTACCTCTCATATGACGAACTCCTCAGGGACTCTCTCATCTCATTCTTTTAAGGGTCCTGCTCATTCTATTATCGTTGGCAACGGTGGTCGCCTTGCTACTTCGGGCATTGGCCACACCACACTACCAACCCCTACCAATCCTTTGCACCTAAACAATGTCCTTATTGCCCCCAAACTTGTCAAAAACCTTATCTCTATCCGTCGGTTTACCACTGACAATGATGTTTCTCTTGAGTTTGATCCGTTTGGTTTCTCTGTGAAGGATCTTACTACGGGGGTTACTCGCCTGAGATGTAATAGCACTGGGGAGCTCTATCCTGTGTCGTCGCCTTCACCATCCAGCCCGTCAAGTCCAGTCGCCCTCTCGGCATCATCATCCAGTCTTTGGCATGCTCGTCTTGGTCATCCCAGTCCTGCAGTTTTAGATCTACTTCGTTCTAAGAGTCTTGTCATTTGTAATAAAGAGCACCGCTCTGGTTTATGTTCTTCTTGTCAGTTAGGCAAGCATGCCAGACTTCCGTTTCAGCGTTCTTTAAACCCTACTTTCGCACCTTTTGATATTATTCATAGTGATATTTGGACATCTCCTGTGCCTAGCAAGGAGGGTCATAAGTATTACCTTTTGTTTCTGGATGATTTTACACACTTCTTATGGGTTTTCCCTTTGCACTTTAAATCTCAAGTGTTCCCTATCTTTGCCAAATTCCATGCTTACATTAAAACACAGTTTCACACCTCTGTCAAGTGTTTCCAATGCGACAATGGTCGTGAATTTGACAATAAAGATTTCCACACTTTCTTTAATACCAATGGGATCTCCTATCGCTTATCCTGCCCCTACACCTCGCAACAAAATGGCAAAGCCGAACGTGTCATCCGCACCATCACCAATATGATGCGCACTCTTCTCTTCCACGCATCCATTCCCCTCCCTTATTGGCCTTACGCCTTGGCCACCACATGCTACCTCCTCAACATTCTCCCTACCACCACCCTCAACCATCGCTCACCGTTTCAGGCACTGTATTTCGCTTTGCCCATATATGATCACCTTCGTACATTTGGTTGCTTATGCTTTCCCAATCAAGCATCCACCGCCCCCCATAAGCTTCACCCTCGCTCTACCCCTTGTGTCTTTCTTGGCTACCCGTCTGATCATCGCGGTTACATTTGCCTTGATATCAAGACTCACAGGATCATTCTCTCTCGCCATGTCACCTTTGATGAGTCGCGATTTCCCTTCGCGTCTCCCACACCCCCTGTGTCGTCGTCAGAGTCTGAGTCACCATTTCCTCACTTCATTCTTCCCCAGAGCTCTCCCGGTGCTCCTGCGTCTCCCCCTCCCCCACCTCCCTCGCCACCCCCCACAACCATACCTCACACCCGCAGCGTCTCCGGTGTCTTCAGACCCCGACAGATCGTCTCCATGACCACCGACCATCACCCCGCTATCCACAGTCCTCAAGCATCATCCCATCGCCTACGTGCGGCGCCCGCCGCACCCCTAGCTGCGGCGCCCGCCGCAAGATTTCCCCCCCTGGCGGCACCCGCCGCAATAACCTCGCCCCTCCCTCCCCCAACGTCCCAAGCTGGCGCGCCCGCGCCCCACCCTGGCGCGCCCGCGCCCCAAGCTGGCGTGCCCGCGTCCTTCGCTGGCGTGCCCGCATCCTTCGCCTCTCCTGCCCCCATCTTTCCCGACTCCCTTTCACCCTTTGCCTCCACCCAGACCTCCCTCTCCCCCGTTCCCACCTCCCACAAAACCGCCCTCCTAGACCCGAATTGGCAGGCGGCTATGCTCGACGAATACAGGGCCCTTACGAAGAATGGCACTTGGGTTCTTGTGCCTCGCCCTCCTGAGGCGAACGTCATTCGCTGTATGTGGCTCTTCCGTCACAAGTTCCGCTCTGATGGGACATTGGAGCGCTACAAGGCCCGTCTGGTGGTTAACGGTAGATCTCAACAGGCCGGTATTGATTGTGATGAGACCTTTAGCCCTGTGGTCAAGCCTGCCACTATCCGAGTGGTCCTGAGTCTGGCGCTGTCACGCAACTGGGGCATCCCCCAGCTGGATGTCAAGAACGCCTTCCTGCATGGTCATCTGAATGAGACGGTTTACATGTTTCAGCCTCCGGGGTTTGCTGATGCTGAGCGTCCAAAGCATGTCTGTCTCCTCAAGCGCTCTCTGTATGGTCTGAAACAGGCTCCACGGGCATGATTCCAGCGGTTTGCGTCTCATCTGCTCCGCTTGGGTTTCACTGGCAGCCGATCAGATACGTCTCTGTTTATCTATCGCAGAGGCTCGGACTTGGCTTTCCTGCTGCTCTATGTCGACGACATCATTCTCACCGCCTCTTCTGATGCTCTTCGAACGTCCATCATCTCGAGGTTGAGTGCGGAATTCGCCATGTCTGATCTAGGTCCGCTGTCTTACTTCTTGGGAGTTGCTGTTCAGCGGCATGCGTCTGGTCTCTTTCTCTCACAGAGTAAGTATGCTGCTGAGATTGTTGCTCGGGCTAAGATGGTCAACTGCAATCCCGTCGCAACCCCAGTCGATACATCCAACAAGCTCAGTGCTCATTCTGGTCCTTTGGTTGATGATCCGACACTGTACAGGAGCCTCGCTGGTGCTCTTCAGTATCTCACTTTCACCAGGCCTGATATCAGTTACGCCGTCCAGCAGATCTGCTTGTTCATGCATGCCCCTAGGGAACCTCATTTCCAGGCTTTGAAGCGGATCATTCGGTACATCAGCGGCACCCTCGAGCTCGGCACCACCATCACTCCTTCCTCTAAGCTTGATCTTGTGGCGTACACTGATGCGGATTGGGGTGGTTGTCCTGACACACGTCGCTCCACGTCTGGTTACTGTGTCTTCCTCAATGACACTCTTGTGTCTTGGTCAGCCAAGCGTCAGTCCGTCGTGTCTCGCTCCAGCGCTGAAGCCGAATACCGGGGTGTTGCCAACGTTGTCTCTGAGTGCTCTTGGCTCCGCAATCTCCTGCTTGAGCTACGATGCCCCTTACAGAAGGCCACTCTGGTCTACACTGACAACGTCTCCGCCGTCTACCTGGCTAGCAACCCAGTCCAACATCAACGCACGAAGCACATTGAGCTTGATCTCCACTTCGTCAGGGACAAGGTTGCCATTGGACATGTCCGCGTTCTACATGTCCCGTCCTCTTATCAGTACGCTGATATATTCACCAAGGGTTTACCTAGACAGTTATTCATTGATTTTCGTTCCAGTCTCACTGTACGGACCCCTCCCGTTTCGACTGCGGGGGTTTGATAGATTACATAGGTCTCCTATTGTATAGTGGGCTGAAAGCCCGTTAAAGCCCAATACCTTGTAACCTATATATATGTTATATCAATGAATGAAAACCCTAAAGGAGGACATTACAATCAATCTCATGCTCTTACAGTGAGATGGGAGACCCATGAATTTGGGATTAATTTCACTCCATTGGTTTGTCATGACTGCTTGAAGTTTGTTCATTCAAACACCTGAATTCAAAAATTCCGCTGATTTCAAAACCCCATCATCTTCGTGCTTATTCTTGGATCATATGCTTTTCTCATTTATTCCTCATCTCAATTCAATCCAAAAGAAAAAGATCGTTTTGTTACAGTCAGTTGCTTTAAATATGATCTCATTGATGCTCAATTAACTCTAATCCCTCATTGTTTTTTTCCCTTTGTGAACCTTAGTGTCCTATTTACTAGGATGGCAGACCCGTGCTACGCCCGGGGCATGATTTTATATCAAATATATGAGTGATATTATACTTGGTGAATAACGCAAATACTAACATGACATAAATTTTATAATAGGGTAATGAAATATCAATAACTTATTTAGCAAATTTTAAGAATAATTTTTTAATTACTCATTTTTATTAGAATAAGTTAGAATTGGTCAAATATTTAGATATATGCACTCTCTTGAACTTGTAATATTATTTCTTAAAATTAAGCATATCAATTTGCTTCAATCGAGAAGTTTCTTATAAGGTGAAACTTTTATTGCATGTATTTTTTATTTTTTATTTAATGCTTAATATTTTTATAGGAAGATATTTAAAAAACTAATAATATTCTATCATTTTTCAAAATAAAAAATATCATCTTAATTTAAAACCATTCAATTAAGCTTTAATCTCAACTAAAATTAAATATAAAATATCATTTAGATATGACGTCCGTCCATTTAACACAACGTAATTATCAAATTCAATCTAAAATTTGAGAAGAAAAATAGAAAAACAATACTATAAGAGAAGAAATATTAGATGAATAATACCATTAATAGGATTTGAAATTTAGACCATTTGATTGTATTTGGCCACAACTTCTTCAATGAACTAAATGAGTCACATTAACATCAGTTGGTTGAATAAATTTTCAAAAATATCTACACATAAAGTTAATAGAGAATTTTTTTTTTAGCAATAGAGAAATAAATTAAAAGTGAGCCCAACTTTAATTTTACACGGGTGTAAATTACAACATAATCTACTGGAAATAAAATATAGATATATACAAAAGGACAGGGAATATAAAGAAGGACTAAAAATGTCTTAAATCATATTACACCTATTAAATTATAATTAGATCGATGGTATATGTTTTCAAATCTATATATAAAAGCTAATGAAGTTCAATATATAAAGCTTAAAAATGAATTCAATTATAATTTCAAATATTACAAAAGTTAAAAGTTTAATTATGAAAATGATTATTTAGGATTAATATTTATTACATTTTGTAACTCTCAATTACATTTATTCATTCATACCCCCTTAAATTAACTGATCATTAGGAGTTTCAAATGTTTCTTGTATTATTTTAAAACAATTGCCATCGTATGATTAAGTTCAAAGAAATTATAGCATAAAAATAGATTAATTTTTTTTTATTACTGTCAACAATTCCATTTCAAGAATTCAAAAAAATTGATGAATATATTTCATTTTCCAATTCATTAAATTTTTTTTTCTCATATTACATTCAATAATGCGTAAAATTATACTCTTAAATGCAAAAAAAATTAAATGACTATCTTTTCATATTCTAAAGTATTTAATGACCAATTAATTCCTTTAGTTTTTAGTTAAAAATTGATTAATATCTTTTTATCTTCTTATTCATATCTATTTACTAATTTAAATTTATTTTTTCACATATTATCTTCAATGCATTAACTTGAATGCCTTAATTGTAAAATATTAAAGGACTATCTTTTTATTTTACAAATAATTAAATGGCAATTTTTTTGGATTCCAAGTAAAAATCAGTGATTGTCTTTTCATCTTCATATGTTCCAACTAAAATTAAAATTAAAAATACAAGTTAGGAATAAAAAAAAAATCATATATTATTTCAACAAAATAAAATTAGCAAATTTTATGGGGCACTCTAAAGTTTGTAAGCAACTATTGTGAAATGTTACCAATGCAAATGAATGTCGAACATCGAAACCAACTACAACCCTAACACATTGGAAAAAAAAACATAAAGCAGTAAAGATTTTCACTTACTCAGGGCAGATCCAGTCTCCTTTCTTCAATTCAACTGCTTCACTATCGCTTTAAACATCTAACATTTCTGCTGAAGTTGAGGAAACTACACCTGAAATAGATTTTAGCAGTATCACGTATTAAAATCTCTCTAAAATCAATGCTAGAGTTGCAAAAATAAAATAAAATACGGATACTACTACCGCCAGATTAAATTATGGAACGGTGCAATACAGATATTAGAAAAAACAATTTCAATCAGTAAATCTTAACTAAAGACAGCACTCGAAACTCCTGGACTTTTTCAATACACTCAAAAACTCCTAGAACACAATCTACCCGTAAATATTCAAAACAATTAGTTTCATTCATTTGCAAGGCTTATTCATCATATTCTAACCTTACATTCACCCAGGAAAACAAAAAACCCTCTCAGTTTGTATCACCAAGGGAGAATTTCACACCAATCTCAGCTTTGATACTCTCTTAAAAAATTATGGATTTTCCCTCGCTGATTCGCTGCCCTGAGATACTGCAGAACAGGTCCAACGCTTGAATAATAATCCTCATCTGATTTTCAGAAGTAAAAAGTTCTGAGCCTTTTCTCTATCGCCTCCTTCAGTCCTTCGACTCGGTCTCTTCATTCCCTTCCCAACAACAACAACCAGAAGGAAGCCGCCACGGTCGAATCGCCTGCCCATACCGGCCACCATCGAATCGCCTGTCCGACCGCTCTCTCACCTGAGTCTTGATCAAGCCTTCTCCCCCATGATGATCGACTAATTAACGCAGGACGGAATCGAGCGCTAGCACTACTACCTCTACCCGTCTACGTTGGGGCTGAATGGGATTGTGATTGTGAATGGGAGATAGCATAGCAGACCCTATATATCCTCTAAACGGCTCATTAATTTGCCATTGCACAAATTAAAGTGTGGATCAGTACGGTGATTTGTGAGTAGATGAAAAGGCCATAATAAATCCTCTAAACATAACTTGTGAGATATGTAAAACGCCTAATTTGAATGCCTAGATGACATTAGGTATTAATATTGTGGATGATTTTTGGATGAGGAATTCAATGTAATTATATATGGATGATTTTTTGACAAATATTGAGATCCTTGGCTGGGGTGGAAAATGTAAGGTGTTATCATATTCAATAGGTAATGTAACGACAATTGATTTATTTGTGTATTAATGTGAATTATTATTGAGATCATTGGCTAATGATATAAATAGCTAATATTGTTGAATACATTAGTAACATTATGCATAAAGAATAAACAATGATAATTTAATAGATTATAGATTATATTCCATTTTTAAAAATTACACATAACATGACAATTTATTATTATATTCAATTTTAAAAAATTACACATAACAAATACATGAAAATTTAAGAGGAAATAAAAAATTTGCAAAATGTGTTGAGAATGTACCTAAATGGGATTTGAACTCAAGACCTCATGTATACCAATTAATTATCCTAACCATTGAGCTATGTAAGTATTTTTGATATTTTATGGAATAGAAACAAAATAACTATAAAAGATGAATCATTAAATAAATGTGCATTAAATTGGAGGTGAACACAACTTTTTATGTTTTATAGATAGATTTCGTAAGTTGCAAATGCTTCAATTCGATTCATTGAAGATAAAGTACTCTTATAAGTTGAAGATAAAATAGATCATTGTCTATGCCTTCAACATTGAGTCATTGACAACTTCAAAAGGTGGTATGAGGAAACATTTTTTTCCCAATTCGAGATCAAACACGAGTTTAAACCGCATTTTTTAATTTCTCAATTATAAGATGAGACACGAAAAAAAAAGGAATAAGAAGAGACTCGGTTTAGAATCGCATATCATTGGTATGTGTTTTTTTTTCCATTATGTTACTCTTTTTTTCAATAAAACATGAAAGAAACGTGGTTTGAAACTGTGTTTCTTTCGTTTTCTTTTCATTCTCAATCCAATTTCAAATTTGAGATCTTGCAAATAAAATGCGGTCTAACCGCATTTTTCTGTTATTATCTGACAAGAATTTGAAAATGTAAATATTTCGTTAAATATTTATTTTTTATTTATAAATATTTTTAAAAAAATTCTTAAAATGAATTGGGGAAAAAAATTCTTAAGTTGTACCGTCACTTTTACGTGTCCGTCTTTTAAAATAGTGGAAATTAATTACGTTTCCCAAAGAGCGAGCCAGCTCGAAGAACAACAGGGATGATTCGTTAGAATCTGACAATTCCCTTCAATCATGTCAATTCAATCATTATCTTGCGAGTATCTTGATGACGATGGTCAATCTATCTGAGGATGAGTCGTGGATTAAAGTCTGAGATTTGGGGGAAGTAACCGCAAAACCCTAATTTGCAGTTCATCGGGCGGAGAAAATCCATGCTTAGTAGAGCTTTGTGGTTTGAAGATGGAGAGCGATAGATTAGCTGATAAATTCGGTGGCTTAACAACGACGGATGGCAAGGATAATAGCTTGTTTCAGGTCATGATGGCCGTCGAAGTCGCTGAGGCCACCATCAAACAGCAGGTCTCTCTCTTTCTATCTCTCCCAGAAACAAAGGGAAAAAAAAATTGAATCCGTATATGGAATGTCAAAAATCATTGCCAAAACTAGAAATTGTATCTGCTGTACACAATACAGTACACTGCCTGATCTTTAGTTTGACTGTTGAAGTCATTAGTGAAAGTCTGGTACTTTTCGGTTTCTGGATCGTTTTGATAACGATTGAGATTTCATAACGGGTATGGAGTTACATTACATCCAAACACTAGTGAAATTCCAGCACAAGATTTTGTTCCCTCCTTTCTGGCTTTTAGAGGACAAATTAGGAACAACATCACTCCATAGACTGTATTATTTGGTTCCTTTGGAATTAATTTACCTTTTTTTTTCGGAAGAAAAGAAAAAGGAGCTAGCCAGCAAGAAATAGTGAAAGAGGTGTAATACGGTTTTAGTGATGGATCTCTGTTCCCTTATTGAATAGATTTGTTCTATACTTATTGTTGATTTATTTCGGGGTAAGGATACCCCAGACCCTGCCTAATTGCAGTTGTTGTTGTTTTTAATGGTTTGTCAGGCAGACTAGTAATATTATTGAATGACTTCCTTTCAGGTTGAGGAGAATAATAGGCTGAGGACAGAGCTTCAGAAAAAAGAACAGGAGCTAGAACATATTGTAAGTGCCTCTACTTGAAGCGAGGAGTGTTTTTTTACAGTATCAATTACTTGTTTACGGAGTATTTTTTAAGCGAGTCTATGACAATGCTAACTGTATCAATAGAGGCAAATTTGATTCATTACTTGTGCTTCTTCTGCTTACCTTGGATAAAATAATTCTGGCATTGGAATTTGCTATTTAAGCTGTCATTTTTGGAGCCCCTACAAATATGCAATTTCTTTATCCCTGTCTCTTCTCACGTTCAAAATATATGCATTTCTCTTATCTAAGCTGATTTATATTTACCTGCAGAAAGTGGACAGGACAATAACCTATAGACATCACTCAGTTGAGCAATGTGATGATCATGGCCGTGATTCTGTGCAAAAGTCTGAGGGTCTTGCTGAACAATTTTATATAGAGAACCAGTCCGGTACAAGCAGGAACAATGGTAGCTTAAGTGCAGTTTCACATGGACAGACAATTACAGAAAGAGCTACTGCCTCAATTTCCCCTTGCAGGTATCGAGTGACCAAATTACGTGGTCATGTTGTAGGTGTAGCCTGTAGACTTCAATATTTCTAGACAAGTAATCTTTAGTGTGGCATAAGACAAAGGTTGCTGATGAATGAAAACAAAATAAAACAGCAGTTGAATAATTATTCATTTATTTGTCGGTTACTTTGGTTCTGAAGTGGGGTCATGTGAAACAACTATTTTAGTAGGACTGAATGACTGATGATATGAATGTCAAACATACCAAGTGATACTACGAGGGAGCATTTTATAACTCTTCTAATTGCAAAACAGTTTATTTATCAGTGTTGAACAATTGTTCTTTCGGCAAACATTATCTTTATCATTTCATTTTGGTTTGGCGAAGGTACCCCATGGATGGAGAATATGAAACCCACATTAATATCCCGGGACAAGGGATGATGTATATGGCTGAATCAAACAAGTCTAGCAATATTTGGAAGCAGGTAACATGAAGGTTTTGCTCTTTTGGTATGTACCTTTTCTTCTGCAATTTCTCATTTTCATTTAACACATGCTTGCATAGTTTTTGCGCCAAAAGATTAATGACCATGAGCAAGAAATCATGCAGTTGAAGAAGCATCTTACTCAGTACTCTGTCCGGGTAAGGCATTTATGATGTCCCTTATATTTCACACTTCATGTTATCTGTACATCATTACGTTTGCCTTACCCTTATTTACCTCATCATAGGAAGCACAAATACAAAATGAGAAATCTGTACTGGACAAGCGTATTGCTCAGATGCAAATGGTAATGGACTTATTTTCCTTGACCCATGCCCTCAATAATGTTTAATTTCATCTACCCTTTCCAGTTCTACCTAGACAATGTAAATGATAAATCTTTCTTTATCCATGGAAGTAAAAGCTACATTCCTCACTAAAGGAAAAACAGGAAACAAGTGTTATCCAGAATTTCTTCCATATTAAGCGGAGTCTTTTAAAAGTATCAATAATTGCTATCAGGCATTTGATCAGCAGCAACAAGACCTAGTTGGTGCTTCATCAAAAGCTCACTCATATAGACAAGATATAATTGAAGAAAATGTTCGCCTTGCATATGCATTACAGGTATTACATTTTCCATTCATGATTTATGCCTCTGTTGCTGCTTGAATGTAGTTCCTTTTCAGTTAATGCTCTATCGAAGGCTGATACACTTCTGTTTCCTGTCTTCTTTTCAAATAGAATTTCCCCTTTAAACGCTATGTTGGATGTGAACTTCCGTAGTGTTGTTTTCAATCTGTTACATTGCCCAGAATTGAGAAATTTAAAAAAAAAATGCTAGCATAGGTCATTATTCCTGGTTCTTTTGACGTCTAGTCAGTGTTTCTTAAGAGTAATCTATCACTAGTATAGGTGATAAAATGGCTTCAAGTTAGAAATTTTGATAAAAGCTATGCCCAGTCATTCAGATTAAATTTCGGATTGTTTTTAATGCATCATATCCATTCTTAGTTTTCTGATTGAAAGAATCCCAACTCAACAGATGCTTTCACTTGGTGGTTATTTCAGGATGCCCAACAGGATCAAACGATTTATACGTCATTGTTGCTGCCTCTTCTTGCAGAGTACTCTTTGCAGCCTCAAGTTCTTGATGCACATTCTGTTATTAGTAGTGTAAAGGCCAGTGTTCATTTACTTCCAATTCCATCTCTCATACATATTGTCACCAATACATTTGCTGAAGTGTGATAGGTTTATGCAATTATGCCTGGTAATTGCACTATGAGTGATAGAATTTTGGTATGCCAATGGCAGATTGTTGATTATTGAGGGAGGAGGATGTTATGGCCTACAGATCCATTTGAAATGTCTTGACGATTTGTAATTGTTCTGAAATTTTGATTATTAAATGCAAATATGCTTTGTAATGTCCTATGGAAGATATTATTAATTTACTTGATTTTTGGGGGGTCTGAATCCAGCATCATTTGTTCATCAGTATAAATAATCCGAGTGTACTAGTTAAACACCGAGTCACTGACTAGATACCTCTTTTCTTCTTGCGTCTGTGTTGGATGTCCACAAAGAAGTACTTTTTCTATATAAGACACAAGTGGCATGAATCTTGAGAAATAGGGGTTCTTTTCCTTTATTCTAAATTGTATTTCATGTTGATTTACAGTCCATAGTTTGTTACTTGCAGGTTCTTTTTAAGCATCTTCAGGAGAAACTGATTATTACTGAGGTATTGAATCAGATCAAAATATCAAATCAGTATATATTAAAGCACTGGGGCTTTTTTTTTTTGCATGGCATTGAATCATGAAAAATCTGAGAACTAAGATTTTGCTTACATTCTTACAAGCATCTCCCTTTTGTTTTCCTGATAAACAAGCATCTCTGTTTTGTTGTAGGCGAAGTTGAAGGATTCTCAGTATCAGCTAACGCCATGGCATCCAGATGGGAGCAACTCAAATTCGTATGCTCCATCACCCCAAAATTTCCATGGTGGAGCACCCACTTCAGTATGTTCATATATCTTGTGATTCTTTTAGCCACTTTTTAGTATTTTATGATGATTTCTCTGAAACGCTAGAATTTGCTTCAATCAGAGCAAAAATGGACTTCATCTTGCGTCTCAGACAACATATCCTTCTCCAAATGTTGCAAACTCTGATGCTCCAACGGGTGCAGATTGGGATACTGGAGGGATCCAAGATCAGCAGACTGGTTTGAGTGGTCGATTTGTGAGACATCCAGAGCTTGCTGACACAGGGAGGTACTCACCTATTGCGGGCAGGTGAGTGTTGTTAAATGGATATTGTTTCTGTGAACTCTATATAACTTTCAAACATCTGCTGCAGTTGGTGGGTTCTGTTCTCAATTTAATTTTATGTTGATTACTTTCCATGTACTGATGTACATATGTCATATGCTACAGAAAACCTGATAATTGGTGAATACTGGTGCTGGGATGCTGGCATAGACGGTATGCTGACTTAACAAACTTGTGTCGGCCTGCTGGATTCCATCAAATTCTCTGTTGCTTTTAATGTCTGTTTTTCATGCAGAAATTTTACATATAGACGGTTGCTAATTATGTGGTCAGCATTTAAAATTTATACATATTTAGGGGACGACGATATCCATATGTATAACATCTTATTGCATTTTCACTCTGAATACCTGGTTCATTGGATATAAATTTAGCGATTTATTTAATACTGTAGCAATTAATACCCTTAATTTCATCTTGACAAAAAAAAGCTCTTAATTCATTGATTTCTGTTATAGCAGTTGATCAAGTGTTTCTTTTTGAAGTTCCAAATGACACATTGGTGACTATTGAACACTCACTAGTTTGGCACTTTGGCTTTGGCGAGCTCCACATGGGATGCTCTTTACTACCAGTATATTTCTGTGCCTTGAAAGTATCTAGCAACTATCTTTCAAAGAACAGTTTTGTGACTTTTTTCAACAATGATCACCTACCTAGACCTTACAGTTTTTTGTTGGATTTTGCAAGGCTGGAGGTACCGAAGATAGTTGGAAATGTGCTGAAGTGAAGACATGCGCATGTTCGGAGGTGGCTCAAGAAATTATATCAAGAGCTAATGAAGTATTGCAACATGGATTTGTGGAGGCTATGTTTGTTATAGGTGCAATTGGGAAGACTTATATGAGATTACAAGGAGGGAATTGCTAAATTTTGAATTTGTCACGTGACATTTCAGATGTCACTTTCATATATAACATATTATGCAAATTCTGTTCAGATGAGCTTGTATGAATTTTAAACTCTTTTGATGTTTTGTTTCGTGATAACATCAACTGTGTCATCTCTGAATTAGCCTGAAATTTGGTGTTTGAAAATTATGGTGCTCAGTTCTAATACTGTGTCGTTAGTTCTTTTGAAAGTTACCTTCCACTTTCTTTGTAAACTTTATGTGTGCATTTCCAACGGCTGATGTCATATTAGATTGCAAAACATCAGACAGTTCTGGAATTGATATCTGTGTTACCAATTGCTTTCCTTCATGATCTTGTAGCACTCCAGTGGGGATTGAGAAATGGAAAGATTATGAGGTGAGAGTTTTGTATTGCATTCAGCTCTTCTCTACAATTTCCTATTTAAATCATTTGGCTATTATTTGGATGTCTTACTGTCATTCCTTATTAAGTAATACATTCAACTGTTCTCCGCTGCTGAATTGACAGTAGCATCTCTTCAGGATATTGGATAAACATCTCGAGGCTCTCACACTGAAGTATCTGGATACCAAGTTCATCAAGTTGGATGCAGAGGTCAATTATCTTCCTCGCTATTCATTTCATATCAATTCTGGTGTGTTTTCTTTTCCTTGCTATTCATTTCATCAAGTTGGATGCAGATCCTTAACTCTAGTGGCCTCAAGTTTGAGCCCTGGAAACAGTAATGTAAAATCTTCAAAACGTGTTAGGGAACAGTTTGAGCGCTCTTATTGGGTCTATCCGGCTCCAAGCGAGGGATTGAACCTTTATATGGTGATAATGTGGCCGGGTCTATCCTTCTTTTAAAACAAACACGAGTGAAGACATTGGCTTGTGCTATATGGTTCAGGTTAGTGGTTATTATCCATCTATTTATTGTTGAATTCTTTTTTTAAATACAGGAAATAAAATACTACGTATGTGAACTTGGATTCATGGTTTCAAGTTAGCTGGATTTGCACAAGTTCTTGGCTCTTACTTTTGACAGAATAATTCCTTTGAACATAGATGTCTGGATTGTAGTTAGCTTGCTACAGATGTCTGAATGTCCCGTTCTTCTGTTGTAGGAACGGAATTGCAGTTGATCGAACAGTCGGGTTCCAAGATCTCGGAGGAAAGGATGAGATCGTTGGAAATTCTATCAATCAAGAAAGGGTTTATGAAAGTTGTAACTACCATAAATTGTTGTATGATTTGTATCTTTTTGCGTTTCTGCTTTCTAATCTCTTACCGACAAGAATCATAAGCGAGAAGAAAAACGAAGAAGATGGTGAAGAGGATTGCTTGGACAGCAGATGTAACTCAGTCAGGTCGTCAGTATACCCTGAGAGTTCCTGGTGGCAAAAGAAAAAAGGTATAGATTGAATCAGATTGTTCACATTTATTGGTGATGAAAATGGATTTCATAGAGTCAGTTGTATGATCAAATCTTCCTCTTTTTAGGCATAAAATCACAAACAATTTCTCGTTTCTTAAAGGGGTCCCAAGGGGTGCTCCGGCAAAGGGTACCATGACCTTCGCCGGGGATGAGGGGCCAAGGTCATCCAGTGTCCCCTGGTCCACCTCTGTAAATATGCATGGAAACTGGCGGGAAGGGCTCAACACTTGACTGTTTCGCCCATCATCTACACCTACCAAATAAATGAAGTGGATCCATTCCAAGTTCCAACTTGTGTCATATATATGCAGGGTTCAATTTCCTACCTTATAATATTAAATAGAAAATGTTAAAAAAAAAAAAGATTAGGAGCATCTGGTATTGCCCTGGAAATTAAGATGGTTATCGTAGACTCTGGTTAGATATGTTAGTTTTTGGCACAATTCAAGTTTTGCATGATTTTAGGAAGGTGAGTTGTGTAGCAAATTGACCGACTCAAATGGATCACTCTACCTCAACCGTTGATATTTCTCCAAGAACTATAAGCTCTTATTCGTATGAATGATGGCTACGTTTGGGAGCTTTTGGAAGCTTTCGGTAGCTTGTGAACAAGAAATGTTACTTGAGTTGGGTGTTTGGTGGATTGGCGTTTGGAGAAGCGGTAGCTTTTTTGGAAGCTTTTGGTAGCATGTGAACAAGAAACGTTGCTTGAGTTGGGTGTTTGGTAGATTGGCGTTTGGAGGAGCGGTAGCTGTTTAAGGAGAGGTTGGGAACTTGGGAGCGGCCAAAAACATACAAAATTGAAAGCTACCATGACAAGCTGGTAAGAGCAGCTGATAATTCCTCTCATTTGCTATTGACCCTATAAATCTCAAACTCATTTTGGTAATTTTTGACTCAAATAATTGCAGCTCCCCGAAAAGTTATTACAACCAAACACCAAAGCAACTTTTCAGAAAACAAAACACTTATTTCAACAGCAATTTTTTAAAACTACCCCTACCCTACCACTTCAGTTATTCCAACCGTTACAGCTATCCAAACAGCTCCGAACCGCTACTATTAAATCTTCCCTAGTTATACTATACATGCACACTGAAGTGAACAGGCACGTACACCTTACTAATAGTGTGTTGTTAGATACACCGCAAATACAAGGCTCACAGAGGATGAGATGCTCCCTGGCGCGAACCAGCAGCTGGTGGCTCACTGCAGACGCCTCCTTGCGACTTTGGATTGGGAGGCACGCGTCAATCACGTCAAACGGCAAGCCAATCAAGTGGCCGATGCGTTTGCGAAGCATGCCTTTGAAGTCTCGGACGGACTGGCTATTTTTGATGTTCCACCACTTTGTATTCAGACTCTATTAATTTCTTAAGTTAATTTCATTTCCGGGCTCTGCCCGTTCATTGCACCCAAAAAAAAAAAAAGATACACCGCAAATCTTTCATCAGAAATGCACGTCGTTTTCAACGTGCAACCATTTCCCACTAATTAACACTTTTAAAAAATTAATTAACCCACTTTAATCATGCACGTCAATTTCGACGTGCAGGGTTTGGGGTGTATATAGCGAAACCGTACTAATATTACCATGCACGTACATATAAAACATATGCAAGCTATATGCCCAAACCTAACTTCACCAACCATACATTGAACCCCAACACTAGACAAAAATTAAATAAATGATGTTGTCATTTTCCAAATCTCTTGCATACTTTTTTTTTGGTAAGCATCTCTTGCATATTTTTGGTAACGCCTGATTAACACCTAACGTGTACCTTGTAATATGACATTAAATTTAGTGCATTTTGTTTGGAACAATGCATGAAATTAAATGGAATGGAATTAAAGACATCTAATTCTAGACCTTTCATCATGTGCTATTATAGTTTGGATTGGCTGGATCTGGATTCGATGAGGTCTTAAAATAAATTTGCAATAAAAAAAAAACTTTTGATAATGTATTATTTGGTACGTGTTTTTTTTTCTTGCAATCAAAAAAAACTTTTGTTATAACCCGAGGTTCGGTGAGGGTGAATCGAGCGAGAGGAGGGCTTGAAAGAAAATAGACTTTAGAGGAGGGTGAAGCTAGAGGAATAAGGAGATAATCAAAAGGAGAGATAGAGATTAGGAGATATTATGGTAAAGATTGGATTATTACTTTGACAACTCCCAATTTTTATAGAGGTTAGGGTATTTATATCCTAACCTTTTTTGTATACAAGATAAAAAGTTTGAGTGGCACCAGATCCTACTGACCTACCGCCTCCAAGAGTGCCCTTTCGGACGAGAAGCTGGATCTCAGGATGAGACACGGTCCACACGGGAGGGTTTTGGTTGAAGATGTGTCTCAACTCTCAAGTGCATATAATTATGTTAGTTTCATCACATATTTATACTCTTAGACCATCTTTATCCATGATACTCCAAATACCATAGATAATTTTTTTAAAGAAAAAAAATATCATATTTTTTATTAACCCAAGAAATTTATGTGAGGTAAGTATTAAAATACCCACTTTATTGACTCTCCCTCCTTTTATAGTATTTTATTATAAAAAAAATAGTCATGATACTTATAAGATGCTCTGACTTTATAATATATAATATCTACTAAGGACATTACATATATTTTCCTATTTTTTTTATTTTATGATAATTTATCGGTCGTCGATCTTCTCAACTCGTTAACCCACTAAACATGTTCAATTTATCGAATTTCTTTCCATTATCAAGGGGGGAAAACTCCTTTTGTTTGGACCACAAATTTATATGTCCATTTATCAGTGGCATAGGCTTTTGGTGGCAGGAGGTGATCTTGGCCCCCACAATTTTTTTTTGGGGCGTTTTGCAAAATGGCCACCAAATTGGATCTAATTTGTGAAATAGCTGCATTTTGGGACAAATTAGAGAAATAGACGCAATATAAACAATTTTCTCTCTCCCCTCCTAATTCTCTCTCCTCTCTCCCCGCTCCCCGGACGTCTCTCCTATCTCGCTCTCTTCCGTCTCAGATCCGCGAAATTAATCGGAGCATCTGGAGTCGATGGCGAAATTGGAGGAGTCGATGGCGAAATTGGAGCATCTGGAGCGCCGGAGAGCGAAGGCCGGAGCGGCCGGAGGCGGCGAGGCCGAGAGAGGCTGAGCAACGATGCGAGATTCAGATCCGGCCTGGAGGCCGAGCGAGCGAGGCCGAGCGAGATCCGAGTGAGGCCGAGCCAGATCCGAGCGAGGTCGAGCGAGATCCGAGCCGGAGGCGGAGCCGGAGGCCTGCGAACGTTGGATCTGGAGAGACGAAGGTTGAAGAAGGACTTAGCGAGCGAGGGAGGGAGGCGGTGGTGAGCAAACGTCGGAGCGAGGGAGGGAGGGAGGGGCACCGGAGCGAAGGAGGCCGGATTGAGCGAGGGCGGGGCGAGCCGCCGGCGGTGGCGCGCGAGCGCGGATGTACCTGGTCCTTCTTCGCAGAAATTGGAGGAAGAAGAAAGAATTTTGATGAAATTACAAAAATCACCCTACAAATACAAGAAATTAAAAAAACTATCTATAATTTATTATGTGATTCATAATCTATATTTTTATTTTTGCACAAAAAATGTTATATTTGCACAACATACGATTATATTTGCACGACAAAATGTTAAAAAAAATAAAAAAATAAAAAATAAAACTAGACTTGCTTCAATTTATTCTGAATCGCTTACAGTTTATTGAGAAAGTATGAAATTATATTGAGATAAAATAAGATCATATTGAGTATAAATTCACAAGCTAGTCTCGATTTTTTGGCAAAAATAACATATAGTTGAGCAAAAATAAGAGCACGTTGAACAATAATTTATTGAGAAAGTATGAAATTATATTGAGATAAAATAAGATCATGTTGAGAATAAATTCACGAGTCTAGATTGTCGTGCAACTCTTACAACAGAGTCGTGTGATTCTTACAATAGAGTCGTGCAACTCTTAAAACAAGAGTCGTACAACTATTAAACCCGAGTCGTGCAACTCTTAAAACAGAGTCGTGCAACTCTTACAACAGAGTCGTGCAAAATTTCACCAATCATGTTGTGCAATAATTTATTGAGAAAGTATGAAATTATATTGAGAGAAAATAAAATCATGGTGAGAACAAATTCACAAGTCTCGATTGTTGTGCAAAAATAACCTATTGTTGAGCAAAAATAAGATGCTGTTGTGCAATAATTTATTGAGAAAGTATGAAATTATATTGAGAAAAAATAAAATCACGGTGAGAACAAATTCACAACAGAGTCGTGCAACTCTCAATACAAAGTCGTGCAATTCTTACAACAGAGGCGTGCAACTCTTAATACAAAGTCGTGCAACTCTTAAAACAGAGTCGTGCAACTCTTACAAGAGAGTCGTGCAACTCTTACAACAGAGTTGTGCAACTCTTAAAACAGAGTCGTGCAACTCTTACAAGAGAGTCGTGCAACTCTTAAAACAAGAGTCGTGCAACTCTTAAAAAAGAGTCATGCAACTCTTACAAGAGAGCCGTACAACTCTTAAAACAAGAGTCGTGCAACTCTTAAAACAGAGTCGTGCAACTCTTACAACGGGGTCGTGCAACTCTTAAAACAGCGTCGTGCAACTCTTGCAACATAGTCGTGCAACTCTTCCAACATAGTCGTGCAACTCTTACAACAGAGTCGTGCAACTCTTACAACGGGGTCGTGCAACTCTTAAAACAACGTCGTGCAACTCTTGCAACATAGTCGTGCAACTCTTCCAACATAGTCGTGCAACTCTTCCAATATAGTCGTGCAACTCTTCCAACATAGTCGTGCAACTCTTACAACAAAGTCGTGCAACTCTTACAACGGGGTCGTGCAACTCTTAAAACAGCGTCGTGCAACTCTTGCAACATAGTCGTGCAACTCTTCCAACATAGTCGTGCAACTCTTACAACAGAGTCGTGCAATTCTTAAAATAATATTGAGAGAAAATAAAATCATGTTGAAAACAATTTCACAAATCTCGATCGTTTTGCAAAAAATAACCTATTGTTGAGCAAAAATAAGAGTCGTGAAACTGTTACAATAGAGTCGTGCGACTATTAAAACATATTCATGCAACTCTTAAAACATGATCGTGCAACTCTTAAAACAGAGTCGTGCAACTCTTGCAACATAGTCGTGCAATTCTTAAAATAATATTGAGAGAACATAACATCATATTGAGAACAATTTCAGAAATCTCGATTGTTTTGCAAAAAATAACTTATTGTTGAGCAAAAATAAGAGTAAGTTGTGCAAATATAAGAGGACGTTGTGCAAATTTAATCATAAGTTGTGCAAATATGACCCTAGTCTAGTTTTTATTTATTTTATTTTTTTAACTTTTTATCGTGCAAATATAAGAGTACTTTGTGTAAATATAACCATAAATTGTGTAAATATGAACCAAGTCTAGTTTAGAGTTGCAATTTTTCCCGTGTCAGCACTTTTTTTCCCATGTCAACACAAGCATGGATAACAATTTTCACAAAGAATCGAAGAAGCACATGACAAATGAATCATAAGCCGATCAAATGATGTCGAACAATTCCATCAAGCCTGGACAACAATTTCACAAATATGATCCAAATCTAGTTTTTTTCCTACATGGATAACAAATTTTTTTTACTTTATAATATTATTCGTGCGCATTTTATTCTAATTTGTGCAATTTTTATTCTATTTGTGTCAGCACTTTTTTCAAATATTTTTTTTTTCACGTCAGCGCTTTTTTAAAATAAGATCATGTTGAGAATAAATTCACAAGTCTCGATTGTCGTGCAAATCTTAAAACAAAGTCGTGCAACTCTTACAATAGAGTCGTGCAACTCTTACAAGAGAGTCGTGCAACTCTTACAACAGAGTCGCGCAACTCTTACAACAGAGTCGTGCAACTCTATAAATATAAAATATTATTCTTGCACCGTCATTTTATTATTATTCCAATATTTTTGCGCACAAATTAATATTATTCCAGAAAATAGTGCAGAAATAAATACTATATGTGCATTTTATAATATGAGAAAATAAGTATAAAAACAATGTCAGCACTAAAAATACACATAAAAACGATGTCAGCACTAAATATTTTTGAAACTCTATTCTTCCTTTTCAGCTTATGTATGAAGCTTCTTGTTGTTTTATTGAATTGTTAATGATTTGCTAAGAATGGAGCATAGAGGCCGTTAGTGTTATGAAATGTGGAAGATTTGCATGCCATTTCCTGCCTGTTTCTGTGAGGACAAACCAGAAGATATTGAGGAAAGGACAACTCGCAGCAAGGCTACTCATCGAAACTCTTAAAAAGATGGCTTGCTTATTTGAAGTCATTATGGCGGTGGACCAGTAAATCTCCCGTCCACAGACGAAAACAGAGTTTTAAACAATCTCATCCAAAAGAAGAAAAGGCAAAAGGAAAGTTCTCTAGGAATGCCATTATCACAAACATTTAGTTTATATAGCTGCAAAATAACTTCAGGAAGCCAACCATCTTATGAGTTGTAAAATCAGGTCTTACAAAGCTTACAGAAACTCGGATCCATTGCAACACCCACACTAAGAATTGTCACCACGTCTCCTTTATCACAAGTGATCAAAGCTTTACGTACTATCCCTGCTTCAGTTGATCCTGCTAGCTGTCCCGACTCTCCTACGCGCCTGAAAGATGCCATAAGAGAGGCAAGAGGAGAGAGCTTAAAATTAGCAGACTTTTCATCATGAACAAACCTTAACAAAAGAGATGCAAATTCTATACACTGGTCAAGGCACCACTGGTCCTAATTTACCTCCGTCTCAAGAGGGGAAATGGAGTAAAAACAAACTTAAAAAGTTTCAAGAGGTTACTCTTTTGGAGAAATGGAGTTAAAACACATTTGAACATTGAAAAACATCAACCATTTGTAAAATAAAAAGAGAAAAGGCTGATCACATTCCATAATATCTAGCAAAATATGTGAACTCCATTTAACTAGACAGGAGATGAAAAGCTATATTAGCTTCAAAATGACAAGGCTTATGAATTTAGTATCTGAGATTCTGTTTCAGGTAGTCATGGACAACTTGACTTCATGGTGCATTCATTACACTGGATTCAAGCTCTAGAGTCAAATGCAGTCCATTCATCAAACAACTCTAATGCTTGCATCAAGTTGGGGCAAAAGAATCTACAATTTTGTTTTTCTGACAAGAGTATTATGCTACAAGCAGGGTAAAGGAATTAATAGCATAGCTACTCACCCTTAATTGTAAATAGACACTTAAATCATCTTAACCCACCGTCAAGTAAAGAGGTAAAGGAAACCAATAAAGCATAACCACAAAGAAAATACAGTTTTCTCCCAAGTAATGTTGCTTGGTTGCACAGGTTCGACGTGATTTATTTTTCAATTCACATCAATATTTTTTCCCTATTGGATCATCACCCTGTTTTATAATGCATTAAGAAGGCTCATCTAATCTAATTGTTCCCGGTTGAGCAATATGCAATAGGTCATGAAAAATAATGAGGCACCCAAAACCAGAACTCTGCAGTGCACTTGGTAAAAGTACATTAGGATAAGAGAAGAACTGGTGTCTTACTCATGGAACCTATTATGCACTTTTAGAACTTAGAAGTCATCCAACAGAAAGCGCCAAGAGGAAAAAAACTATGAGGACAGAATGCTCATGTATTATTTTAAGTGTCAACACAGTAAAGCTCTATGAGGACAGAATGTTCATGTATTCTTGATTTTGCTGAACAATTGCGATCTTGGTCACCAAATTCAAAATGGAAAGCATACTCATTTTTCATGGTTACACACCCGAGGAGATCCTAATTATTTTTTAGGTAGCCCATTTGTGTTTTTTTTTCTATCAACAGTAGGCATGGCTGTTGTGAGAACTAATCAAGGACTTCCAATTATTCACATGCAACCAACTACAGTCAAATGCTCATGTATTCTTTTAAGTGTCAACACAGTGAAGCTCTTTACCTAATCAAGAATTCCAACCTATTCAGGCACTGAAGATTGTGACCTAGAAACTGCTAAAATTCAGAATAACGATGTTTCAACTTGAAAGCAGTAATCCTGAGCTTCATGCCTTCATGGTTTCTATTGAATTCCAGAAAGGCAGCATTTTTTTTTTTTTTTTGCAAGTTAAATGTAATGAAAATTTGATCAATTAAGGAAACATATTACTTAAATCATCATCTATTATACCTGTGGCATATGATACATTGAATGAGAAGATGGGAACATATCTGACCCATGCATATGCGAAAGTTCCTGATTGTTTGCAGGTGTATAGGAGACCCCACTACTACTAACTGAAGGAGCATGCTGCTGTTGCTGTTGTGGACGATTTGATGAGTATGCACCACTTAAACTGAATCCAGCACCCCTTCCCATCTATAAAGAGCAACCGAGCATTAGAAACATAATGATAAGAAAAAAGGAGTAACTCACAGGAAAGTGCTGAGAGTGCATCATGGACATATTATCATGAAGTTGGTCTTTCTGATGCAAATCGACACCATAATCATTACTTCCACCTGCTAAAAGTTTCAGAAAAATGAAGAAGTTGAAGGTTATTATTGCACAAATAGAAAAAAGGGTTAAATAATGTGCACACATCCACTTCCTATAATGATTTTATAACCACCTAATCCAGTAACGAAATTGTGAATGCTTCCTATTAAAAATAACAGCCAAGTAACAGCAAAATCATGAAATTGTCAAGCACCAGCAAAAACATGAAATTGAACCAAAATCAAGCACCAGCAAAATCAAGAAAAAGAAAAAGACCAGCAAATCAAGCACCAGCAAAATATTAGATCGATTTCCTTATCAATCGATCTTCGATCGATTGATAAGGAAAAGATGGATAAGAAAAGATGAAATGAATTAACAGCTTGATCTAAGAAAAGACAATCATATCAGCCTGTTAATCAAGTCAAGAGAAGCCGTGTAGACATGACCATACGAGTTACCAAAATTTGAATCTAACGCCATAGAAGTGGGCAGCACTGGTTAAGAAACACAAAGTAAATGCATATACAACCAAGATAATCATAGATCGAACCGGAGAGGCAAAGAGAGTATCCACCGACAAGTTTACCAGCCCTGTGAGCACATTTGCCTGCATGTAAAGAGTTTATCAAACTTTTACCAAGAAACGAATATGAAAATTTTGAGTTGCAATGAGGATAAAAGTGTACTATCAGAAAGGTCCCAAGTAGGTTTTGATTGATTGCGTCTTCGAGCAAGGTAAACTTGCTTCCAGGCATGTGCTCAGAAAGCATCAATACTGCCAATACCTGCAAAATGATAATGATGTACAAGGATAAGTGCAGATGAAACACAATTCATTTAAGTAAGCACTAAGCAAATACATGACAATAGGGAGGAAAGCTATGTAACACATAGAACAGGTAGATGACACAAAAATTGATCCCCTTCTAGCAACTTGTGACCAATTGGCCATGAATCATGCATAACAAACCCTGAACTAATGAACCTGGTGTTCGATTTTAGGAATCAAACACAAAATTGTCACAATCATACCTAAATCTGATGTATAGTTTCACATATTCCACTATACAAGACTATAGAAGACCGAGTACACATAAAATCAAAGGAGCAAGAGGGGGAAAGCGCCTGCTTCAGGCGAAACTAATAGAGAAAGAAGGAACGAACCTAATTCAGATCTCGACGCTCGCTCGAACTCGCTCCGGCGCTTGCTCGAACTCGCTCCGGCGCTCGCTCGACCTCGCTCCGGCGCTCGCTCGACCTCGCTCCGGCGGTCGCTCAACCAGGTCCGGCCTCTCGCTCCAGATCTCGGACGGCCACATCCGACGCTCGCTCTGGCCTCCGCCGCTCGTTCGCTCCGCCGCTCGCTCGCCACTAGACGGAGGCTCTGGCGCCGGATCGAGAGCTCCATCGGCCATCGCCTTCAATGGGGAGCGGAGAGAGAGATTGAAGAGACGATGGGATTAGGGCCAACGATCGGAAAAAAAAATAAAAAAAAATTGAGAATTAGTATATATAGGGGCTATTTCGCAAATTTGTCCAAATCCGCGTCTATTCCGCAAATATGTCCAATTAATGTGCCTATTTCGCAAATTTTTTCTTTTTTTTTACGGGAAGTAAATTCTCAAGAATTAATTAGACGGCACCCTCATTCGCTTTGTATTCTCCACTCCTAGACTCTCCAATCTCATTTACAGTAAAGGATGTGAAAGTTTTATCCCAATATGTATAGGGTGATTCAAATAAAGTTAATGTAAATTCCTAAATGGTAAATTCAATTGATCTAATTAGTCAATCAGACTTGAGGGTGACCCTTCTTAGTCAATCAGATATGAGGGTGACCTTTCTAGATTGCTTGGGTTCTAAATCTGAAACATTTTTTTTTTAAATGTTCGACCCCCTCATTGTTGAGTTTGAGGCTCCGCCACTACCATTGCCATAAGCTGAACGCCACTGTCATTAATGTTGAACTTGAGCTCCGCCACTGCCTTTAATATACATGACATGAGGTTGCATGCAGTGGGCAGCACACTAGTCAGTAGACACCCATAAGAACATTAAGAAGGGGTAAGCACATGCTGCGTGTAGTTGATTATCCACCTACCCAAATTTAATGGCCTCTCATTTCTAGAACTCAATTAATTCAATACAATTTTACTTGCAAAATCTACAATTATTTATCATACTCAACGATCAACTAAAATCTTTAGTTTCCTGACGACTTCCATTGTCCAAGTGTTTTCCTAGTGAAAAAAAAAAAATGCTTGCATCAGTCGGAAGAGATACTTAATTGTATACAACCGGTTCGCAAACACAAACTTGCACACAAACAAATCAAAATGGTTCAAAAAATGCAAAATTACAACATTCAATTACGTGGTAAAAAACACATTAGGTACACTACCACTCAATCAACCCTAACATTTTATTTTGTTTTTGGCCAATTGCTTGGCCATGAAATCCTTGATCTCATGGATCACCGACGACGATTCGACCACGTTAGGGAACATGTAGAAGGCGTGACACGCATTGGGGTACTCGACGAGAATCACCTCCTTCCCATTCTTCTTAAGCCAGGAGAAGTACCTCCTCTGCCAGTCTTGTAGCGGGTCAAACCCGCCCACCACAACCATGGTCGCGGGTAGGCCCAGGCCCGAAATGTCCTTTGCATTGGGCCCACACACATTGCTGGCCCAATGGTCCGGGCCCAGCCCATCCGGATAGAACGCCTTCCACATCCACTCCGTACGCTTCAGCGAGACCACCGGCGCGCCTTCAAGCCGGATCTCAGACTCCAGCCGCTCCTCGCCGCCGAAGAACGGCTGGATGATCACCGATCCGATGACGCGGAGGCCGGAGAGAGGCTCCTCGGCGAGGCGGACGGCGGTGTGGTGCGCGATGTTGCCGCCGGCGGAGTCTCCGGCAAGGAAGCAGCTCCCGAGGTCGGCGCTCGGCGGCCAGGAAGGGATCTGGTCGCGGCGATCGTTGAGGAAGCGGAGGACGTCGAAGGCGTCGTCGTACTGCGCGGGGAATTTGTGCTCGGGAGCGAGGCGGTAGTTGATTGAGACGACGACGGCGCCGAGGCGGCGAGCGAAGCGGCGGCAGACGGCATCGTAGGCGAAGGAATCGGCGCTGAGGAAGGAGAAGCCGCCGCCGTGGAAGAAGAGGATGACGGGGAGGGGGGAGGCGGAGGCGGCCGGGAGGAAGAGGCGGAACCAGAGTTGGCGGGAGGGGTCGACGGTGACGTCGAAGGTGGAGACGGAGTGGCGGGGGGTGGGGTCGGCGGGGAGCTTGCGGTCGAGGAAGTTGTAGAGGCGGCGGTTGACGGTGAAGTTGGAGCGGCGGGAGGCGTCGACGACGAGGGAGAGGACGCCGATCTGGAGGCGGGTTATGAGTGGGAGGGAGATCGCGGATTTCGACTCCATTGGTGTGTTGCTGTGCTTTGATTTCCTTATCTTGGGGGAGTCAATTTAGTAATTTTAGTTGCGTGTGATATATATACGAGTGGAGGGAGATTGCCTATGGACCTATGGCTATGGTGTCCGGATTTTTCGGATGTTAAGTATAAATTAAATCTAAATAAATTTAGGGGCAATTGGTTATATATTCTATTTTTTTTCATTTTATTATTATTTAGTTAATCCTTCTATCTTTCGGATTTTGACATGAAGTGGTGATTTGATTTTTTTTGCAAAAATTAGGATATCACTACTGAAGACGAACCTTGATCATCTTTAAAGATTACTCCCTTCGGTGGATTTATTTGATATTTTAGGAGATGTAATTTGATCAACAATATTTGATGTTTTTAGAAGTAATCATTACTCTTTCTTTTACTTTTCCACTAGTATCAATATAATTTATATTTTTTTTAAGTTTAGCCAATTGCATTTGTGCATAATAAATGTGATGAGAGTAAAATTATTTTATGGAGTATGTTATAATGCTTTGAATAGTTTAATTATATTACAAGTCTTTCTATTTTTAACAATATAATTCAGCACTTCTAAACCAGTAAACCCCTCTCTCATGATGGTCTAATTTATGTATTCTTTGTTTTCCATGGTAATATAAGGTCATGAAAAATTAATATTATAAACCCATAACAAAAATGCGATTTTTCCGAATACGTTTTTATAAAAAAATACCAATATAAATATTTTTTACAGCGGAAGACTAAAGCGATAATCGAAGATAGAGTTCAGAGTCGAGCAATGAAAATGGATTCAAGCGAGCAAGTTGTGCAGAAAGCAAAGAAAGACAAGATGATTCGTTTACGCAGTTCGGTCAAAGACCTACATCTGTGGGACCTCAAGAGTCAGGCCCAATCCACTAGATAATTAGGAGTTACAAGTAAGGGGCAACACATAGAGGCAAACAATCATAAGCAAGCATACAATCTCTGCAACAACACTCAGAAAACCCAAAATGGAAAGAAAGAGGAACTCCCTTCCCAAACGACGAAGCCTTCAAAGAGGAGCTTTGAAGGCGAAGATCCACTTCAGCTTCTTCTTCTACGCCTAACGGGGTCACGAATCTACCAGGAGCTTTGACGTCGCACCAAGAGGAACTCGGATTCGAAGCCAAGCAGTAGAAACCCTAGAAGAGGAGAAGCGCCGCTCTCAATTTTGGAAAGAGAGAGTGTACAGTGTGAGCTCTTAGCTAGGGTTAGCTCTGAAGAGAAGTATTTATAATACAACCATCGAAGCCAAAACGCAGCGTCCAGAAGTAGGTCAAGAGTGGAAGCCAAAGATAGAGCCGTTAGGGTTTTAGAGGCCAGATCCTCTGGGCCTTTTCCTGTGGGCCTACACGGATCCAAGTTGAGCCCATTAGAGTTTGGACACAGCCCAAACTCAGATAGACCAGCAAATGGATCCGGTTACCCTTAAGGATGAAGCCCAAAGTTTTAGATATGTATGTTGTATACAGTAGAGATTATATAGACTAGTAAACTTATGAAAGTACACCAAATCTACAATTGCCCCCTGTAATTTCCTAAGTTTACATATAATGCAAACAATATCTATTGTGGATGTAGCACTGGGTCCGTCCTCGGTCCTATCCCATAGGGGCTTAAGTCATATCAAGGATATGAAGGTAGTCCCTGCAAAACAAGAACTTGTTAGCAGAGACGATGTTAGTGCCATAATCAGCTGGGTTGAGATCGCCAACAATCTTCTTTAGGAGGATGATTTTCTTCTCTACTTTCTTCCTGATGAAGTGGTAGCGAACATCGATGTGCTTTGTCCTTTCATGGTACATGGGATCCTTACAAAGATAAATAGCACTTTGACTGTCTATATGAAGAACAGTTTTGTAGTGCCTATTTTCAATCTCTTTTAGAATTCCCTGTAACCAAATGGCCTCTTTGCAAGCCTCAGTAGCAGCAATGTATTCAGTCTCCGTTGAAGATAAGGCAACTATTGGTTGTTGTTGTGATTTCCAAGAGATGCAGTTACCTGCCCAAGTGAAGACATAGGAAGTAGTAGACTTCCTATTGTCCTTGTTTCCTGCATAATCAGCATCAACATAACCAGACAGACCATAGCTAGAATCATGGTTAGCATATAAGAGACCAAGGTTTATAGATCCAGAAACATATTTAAGGAGGTATTTCATGGCTAACCAATGCCTTTCAGCAGGATTAGACATGTGTCGACTAAGTACACTCATAGCAAAGGAAAGATCTGGCCTGGAGCAGATCATTGCAAACATGAGAGATCCTACAGCAGCATCATAGGGGATCAACTTCATCTTAGCTTCTTCAGCAGCTGACATGGGAGCTTTGAGTTTAGACGGGTCAAGGTGAGCTCCCAGATGTATGGTGTTGGGTGCTCCACCTTTCATGTTAAACTTGTCAAGCACCTTAAGTAGATAATCAGATTGTGTCAACCATATCTGTCTTTTCAACCTGTCCCTTTTAATGCTGATCCCAAGAATCTTTTGTGCAGATCCTAAGTCTTTCATGTCAAAACTCTTCTTCAAGCTTGTCTTGAGTTTATCCACCTTAGAGATGGATTTGGAGATAAGAAGAAGGTCATCTATATATAATAAGACAAAAATAGGATCATTAGCCTTTACATCCTTAAAATAGAGACAAGGATCATATATTCATATGAACTTCTAGAGAAACCAAGGCAAGTCATGCAAGAATCGAATTTCTTGTTCAATTGTCTAGGGGACTGTTTAAGTCCATAGATGGATTTATGCAGTAGGCAAACAAGATTAAGATTAGCACGATCAATAAAACCTTTAGGTTGTCTCATGTAAATAGTCTCATGCAAATCACCATGTAAGAATGCAGTTTTGACATCCATTTGTTCTAATTCATAATCATAAGCTGCAGTCATAACAAGTAATAGCCTCATGGTTTTGTACTTCACAACAGGTGCAAAAATGTCATGATAATCTTCACCTTGTTTTTGAGTGAAACCTTTAGCTACAAGTCTAGCTTTATACCTAGGAGGTTCATTAGGTTTAGGGCTGTCTTTCAGTTTATAAATCCACTTGCAGTCAATAGTTATGGCCTTAGCAGGTTTTTCAACAAGAGTCCAGGTTTTATTAACATGCATGGATTCAATTTCTTCTTGCATAGCAAGTCTCCAAAATTTAGCATGATGACATTTAACAGCTTGTTCATAGACATCAGGAACATAAGCATTCACAGCATCAGAAACAAGCAAGGCAAAATCCACAATATTGCTCTAATATTTCTTGTTAGGTTTCTTAACCCTAGGAGATCTATCCCTAGTCAGTTGATAGTGAGTAAGGTCATGTTCAACAATTTCAGGAGAATTAGACACATCATTATCAAGCATAGCAGGAATATTATGAGAGGAAGAAGAAGATTCAGATGAAGAGGAGGTAGAAGAAGATTGAGAGGAAGAGAAAACTCCCTGATCATGTGGTTCTTCTTGTTGATTCTCTCCTTGAGGAAGTTCTTCATTTTGTGCAGTGGGAGTGCCAGGAGTGAGACCATTGTCAAACTCATCTTCATTGTCATCAGGCCTAGTTGGAGTATAGAAGTGTATTGAGCTGCTGTGAGAAGAATCAGAGGGTAGGTCCTCAAACTCAAGGGAAGTGTGTTGCAGTTCCTTGAAGTGAAACACATTCTCTTTGAACAAGACATCCCTGCTTACTATGACCTTATACCTCCCAGGCTGGAGAACCAACAATTTATACCCCTTAACACCCTCTGGGAAGCCTAACAGTACACATTTCTGGGCTCTCGGGTTGAGCTTGCCATCAGACTTGTGACTGTAGGCCATCCAAAGGGTTTCAGGAAGGCAAGGTTAGTTGGTTTCCCACTCCATTTCTCCTGAGGGATTTTGAAGTCTATAGCAGAAGAGGGAGTCCTATTGATAAGGTAGGATGCAGTGGTGACAGCTTCTCCCCAGAGAGAATGTTTCATGCCAGCACCTATCAGCATACATCTGGCCTTGTTCAGAAGTGTTCTGTTCATCCTTTCTCCTGTGCCATTTTGCTGGGGGGTCCCAGGGATGGTAAGATGCCTCTTAATACCATGTTGTCTGCAGAATGTATCAAATTCTGTATTGCAGAATTCCAGCCCATTATCTGTCTTGAGACACTTAAGCAAGTTTCCAGATTCTTTTTCAAACTTAGCTTTCCAGCTTTTGAAGTGCTCAAATGCTTCATTCTTGGTCCTTTGTAAGAATATCCAAACCTTTCTGCTATAGTGGTCAACAAGAGATAAGAAATATCTCTTGCCTCCCACAGTATCAACCTGTGCTGGACCCCAAAGGTCTGCATGTACATACTCAAGAGGAAGTTTAGCAGCATATGAAGAGTACTTAAAAGCAAGTCTAGTATGTTTTCCCATGATGCAATTTTCACAGAAATCAATATGAGCAGGCTTAGCATTAAGAATCCCTTGCTTATATAATTCAAGAAGACCCTTGTTTCCCACATGACCCAATCTGTTATGCCACAGCAAGGTTTGTTCAAGAGTCATGGGCTTAGAATTCCTTTTAACAGTAACATTTGCAGAGTGAGTTTTAACAGATTCACCCAATAACATGATAAAGGCGCTTTTTCTTAACAGACTTGATAAGAATTCTACCATTTTTAGACACAGTTTTTATGCCCTGGTGAACATTTATATCACAATTCAAGTCATCAAACACACTTTCAGACAATAAGTTTCTTCTCAGTTCAGGAACCCATCTAACATTCTGAATGACTCTAATTTTATCATCATGCATTTTTATAGGAACAGATCCAATACCCTTTATATCAAGCACAGAATGATCTCCTAACATGACAGTGCCTTCATCAATAAAGTCAGTCTCAGAGAAAAAATGCTTGTGATGGGTAGCATGAATTGTACAACCAGAGTCAATGATCCAAACATCAGATGCAGAGATATTATGATAAACACACAGAAGCTCATGAGAACAGTTAGAATGGGATTCAAGCACAGCAGTCACAACTTTGTTTTTCTTAGCCTCATCTTTCTTCCTTTTATAGCAATCTTTCTCAAGATGACCATCTTTGGAACAATATTTGCATTTAAGGGAGCTCTTATCATATGAGTATTTTTCAGAGGATTCAGGTTTCATGCTATCAGTATTTTCACTTTTCTTGTTCTTATTCTGATTCTTCTTTTGGTTTCTGAATTTTGCTCTAGCCATCAAAGCCTCTGTTTTAACTTCTTGCTTAGTCTTAAAAACTTTCATGACATCATTTTTCTGTATGACATCTTCTATTATCTTAGTCTTATCCAAATCCTCCCTACTGTACTGTATCACATCTTTAAATGTGTCAAACTGATTTGGAAGAGAATTTAGAATCAAGACAGCTTGATGTAATTCAGTAATTTTATCACCACAACGTTCAAGATCTTGTATCATAGACAGAAACTTGTCAAGATTGTCATTCAAAGACATATGAGCATCCATTTTGAAGTTAAAGAGACGACATAGCAAGTTTGTGCGGCTAGGAAGACATTTTACCAAATAAGTAGCTTCCAAGGCATCCCAAAGTTCTTTGGATGTCTTTTTAGTAAGCACTTGCCTGGCTACCTCATCTGTGAGACGTATCATTATCTCACTGTGTGCTATTTGGTCCATTTCCTCTTGCCCTGCCTTGTCCAGCTTATCAGAATAACTGTTAGCCACAGCAGCCCAGCATTTTTATTTTATGAGGATGGCCTTCATTTTCACCTGCCACATAGCAAAATCAGTACACCATCGTATAACTTAATACGAAATGAAGATTCAGACATGGTTATAGCAACAATAGCTATTTTCAAAATCAAGAGTAAAAGAAAACACAACTTAAGAGACAGCAAGATAAGAAAACTGAAACCAGAAACAGGAGTAGCCTGTAAACACAAAGAGTTTTTTTCTCTTAACCTAAGTCAGGGCAAAAATATCATTGCAAAACTCACAAAGAGAACTCAAATATTCGATCTAGAGCAACCTGTGGCTCTGATACCAATTGTAGAGGTAGGATCGATTTTACAGCGGAAGACTAAAGCGATAATCGAAGATAGAGTTCAGAGTCGAGCAATGAAAATGGATTCAAGCGAGCAAGTTGTGCAGAAAGCAAAGAAAGACGAGATGATTCGTTTACGCAGTTCGGTCAAAGACCTACATCTGCGGGACCTCAAGAGTCAGGCCCAATCCACTAGATAATTAGGAGTTACAAGTAAGGGGCAACACATAGAGGCAAACAATCATAAGCAAGCATACAATCTCTGCAACAACACTCAGAAAACCCAAAATGGAAAGAAAGAGGAACTCCCTTCCCAAACGACGAAGCCTTCAAAGAGGAGCTTTGAAGGCGAAGATCCACTTCAGCTTCTTCTTCTACGCCTAACGGGGTCACGAATCTACCAGGAGCTTTGACGTCGCACCAAGAGGAACTCGGATTCGAAGCCAAGCAGTAGAAACCCTAGCAGAGGAGAAGCGCCGCTCTCAATTTTGGAAAGAGAGAGTGTACAGTGTGAGCTCTTAGCTAGGGTTAGCTCTGAAGAGAAGTATTTATAATACAACCATCGAAGCCAAAACGCAGCGTCCAGAAGTAGGTCAAGAGTGGAAGCCAAAGATAGAGCCGTTAGGGTTTTAGAGGCCAGATCCTCTGGGCCTTTTCCTGTGGGCCTACACGGATCCAAGTTGAGCCCATTAGAGTTTGGACATAGCCCAAACTCAGATAGACCAGCAAATGGATCCGGTTACCCTTAAGGATGAAGCCCAAAGTTTTAGATATGTATGTTGTATACAGTAGAGATTATATAGACTAGTAAACTTATGAAAGTACACCAAATCTACAATTGCCCCCTGTAATTTCCTAAGTTTACATATAATGCAAACAATATCTATTGTGGATGTAGCACTGGGTCCGTCCTCGGTCCTATCCCATAGGGGCTTAAGTCATTGCAAGGTCCTTGTGCTCTTCCTTTTGTTAAAAAACAAGCAGATTTCTGGTTTTCCAAGTGAGCCACATCATGTTGGAAAAGATGGCCACCCATCTGGCTTTGTCTCGCACATTGACAAAAATCCAGTCCTAGATATGTTGATGATCAAAGAAGGCAGAGATACTATATTTGTTGATTAGTTTTTCCCATTCCTTTCGAATGACGCCACAATCTCGTAGCGTATGGAGACCCGTTTCAGCCTGCGAGCAACGGGGACAGGCATCCGAGGAGGTTAGATGCCGTCGAAGCTTGGTGCCATTGGACAGAAAAGCATCATGGGTTGCAACAAATGCAAAGGCCCAAACCCTCTGTTGGACCGGAAGTTTCCACACTCGACGCCACCCACTGCCTGTTGCTCCTGTCGAATCCTTTCGTAGCAGCAGTTGAATTGCAGAGCTGGTCGAGAATTCACCCGAGTTTGATAGCCCCCATACCAACCTATCCCTTGCAAAAGGATCTTCGGTGATATAGACGGATTGGAGTTTTAGTCGAGTTTCTGCAGGGAGGAGTTGGGATAGTATATCCAATCTCCAAGAGCCATTTAACCACATCTCCGCTGCCATATATGCACTCACCTCCTCGGGCACTAGGGCTGTCGCAATGTCGAGCAGAGGTTGTTGTTGTAGCCATGGGTGGATCCAGAACAAAGTGGTGGATCTGTTGCCAATAGCGGATCTGATATGAGGTAAGAGGAGTTCCGCCCTATGAGTAATCCCCCTCCAGATTCTCGAAGCTCCCACTTTCTTTGTGAACATGTCAACATCTAATCGCCCCTTGCAGTACTTTCCTCTAATGACACAACTCCATAGCGCTGAAGGTGCTTGGGGGAGTCTCCAACTAAGGCGTGCTAGGGTGGCTTGATTAGCCGCTCTCATCGGACGAATACCAAGGCCCCCTTCGACTACAGGTTTCGTAATCGTTTCCCAGCTGAGCAAGTGGATTTTTCTCTCTTCCGGCGTAGAACCTCATATGAAGCTACACACTTTCTTGTCGATAGCATCACAGACATCCATGGGGACAAAATTGGATTGCATTGTGTAGAGGGGAAGGCTTGTAAGGACTGACTTGGCTAGTGTTACCCGACCAGCAAAGGAGAAGGTCCGGGCCTGCCACCCTTGAAGCTTTGAGGCGACCTTGTCAAGGAGATAGTTGTAGCGGTCACTCGTCATGCGCCCACACGCCGTAGGAACCCCCAAATAATTTCCAAACTCAACCCAAATTGGGATGGATAGCGTGTTACTGATCTGTTGCTTGATAGTTGCCGGTACATTCCTGGAGAATAGGATATTGCTTTTTGAGTAGCTGATCTTCTCCCCGGATACAACAACAACAACAACAAGCCCAGTATATCCCGCTTAGAGCAGGGTCTGGGGGGTCCCATTGTACGCTCTCTTTCCCCGACTAGGTCGAGAGAGAGTTTCCGAATGACCCGTACCTGCAACAGTATCCAAGCCAGACACTACAAGACGCACTAATATGAGAAATAAAAATATAGGAGTAGAGCACATGAAAGGATACTATCTCGGATGTATAAGTCTATCCGTCGTTGACCCTGATAGCCTCTCTCCACTGTCTGCGATCTCTCATTAAGCCATCGGGTATGTGAAGCAAAGTAAGGTCGTGCCTGATGACCTCCCTCCGGGACTTCTTCGGTCGCCCCCTGCTACGCCGCAAATGCTCTATCGGGAGGGTATCACATCTGCGTACTGGTGCATCCGGTAATCTTCTACGCACATGACCAAACCATCTGAGTCTAGATTCCCTCAGCTTGTCCTTAATACAACAAACTCCAACTTTCCCACGCCGCAAATGATCTTCTCCCTGGATAGAGTGCAAAATTTCCTCAAACAATCCCGCACCACTCTGCCTTAGTTGTCTGATGCCTCTGCCAAAAAAACAAGATCATCAGCAAAGAACACATGGGACAACGCTACATCTCCGATCTTGACCGGTTTCCAAATACCCCCCTTGACTGCCTCCTCGATGCTATGAGATAGTTGTTCCATACAGAGCACAAACAGATACGGAGAGAGCGGATCTCCCTGTCTTATTCCCCTTGAGGGACGGAAACTGGCTCCTCAATCTCCATTGAACAGTGTTTCAAAACAGCCCGAGGTTTGACATTTTAAAATAACCTCGACAAGATGCAACGGCAGTCCACACATATGCAACGTCTCCTTCAAGAAGTCCGAACGGATCCGATCATACGCCTTCTCTAAGTCTACCTTGATCATCATCCATTTGCGCCGTCTTCTTTCCGACATGGAATGGAGTGCTTCTTGGATGATCACAACATTGTCGGTGATCTGTCTGCCTGGGATGAAACTCGCTTGACATGGTGAGACTAAGTCATTGAGCAGCGGTTTGAGTCTGTTAACTATCGCCTTTGTAGCGATCTTGAAGATAACATTTAGGAGGACTATCGGCCTGGATTGCGATGGACGGGTCGGTATGGACACTTTGGGGATGAGAACAAGCAAGGCATCTGTAATTCCCTCCGGAAAGTGGTTATCATTCAGCATTTGGAGGACTGTTTGGCTGACTTGCGGCCCTATGGTTTCCCAATTCCGTTGGTAGAAAATTGCGGGGAAACCATCCGGTCCAGGTGCTTTATAGGGTCCCATCAGCTTGACCATCCCCCAGATTTTGGAATGATCAAAGGGTTGGTCCAAGGACAGGCGCTGACTGCTGCTTAGTGGTGGGAAAGTGACGGACTGAGCAGGAAAGGACTGGCTAATATCGTCAGAATCGTCGGTGTAGAGCCGTTTGAAAAAGTCCTTGGTCAGTCTTTTTAGAGAAGTCGGACTCGTCACCCATTCGTCTGCATCATCCATGAGAGCAGTGATTTTATTAGCCTTCCTTCTCTTCATGGTAGTAAGGTGGTAATAGCGCGTGTTTCGATCACCTTCTAAAAGAAAGTCAGTCCGGGACTTTTGGAACCAGAGGGCGTGTTCCTGTGCCAGGACCTCCTGCGATTCCCGAGTAACGTCCGATTCCAGTTCCAGGTAGTGTCGAGTCGGCCTATGACACAGCTTGATCTTGATCCCTTCCAACCGTTTGAAGAGTTGTCGCTTCCGTTGAAAAATGTTCTTAAATACCTCAAGGTTCCAAATCTTCAAATCGGTGGCGAGACTAGCTAAGGCTGCACAAGCCTCCTCATCCCGCTTTCCAACTGCTCTGTAAAAACTCGTTGTAATTCTCATGTAACAGCCAGGCTGCTTGAAAGCGGAATGGTCTATCGTTATTAGGAACGGGAGGCAAACCGTCCACTCGAACCAAAATTGGAACGTGGTCAGAGTGGGGTGCGGTAAGGTGGTGCACACTTGCGTCCAGGAACATGGAGCTCCATTCAGCAGTGCACAGAGCTCTGTCCAGTCGCGCAACTTTCCGTGTGCTCTAAGTCTTGCCATAGTTCCAAGTGAAAGGTATACCACTGAATCCGAGGTCCATCAGTTGCAGTTCATCAATGTGTTGCTGGAAACGGTAGGACTCCCTGTTGGATCCCACCGACGATTCCATCCGTTCCTGTGGTCCCAGTGTGGCATTAAAATCTCCCGCTAAAAGCCACGGTCTATTGTTTGCCTCCGCAAACTCCTTCAATTGCTGCCATAGATCTAGGCGTCAGGCCGGATTGGGAGAGGCGTAAATTGCCGAGAGGATCCAAGGATCTTCTCCTACCCGGCGAATCTCAACCGTAATATGCTGCTCCCTCAGGTCGATGGGCACAACAGTCACCTCCGACGTCCTCCAAAGGAACCAGATTCCGCCCGCAAACCCCTGTGCTTCAACTCTTCTGCTACCGTCAAATCCAATTCTGTTGCAGACGTCGTCGGCTGATGACCCACTTATTTGCGGTTCGACAACAGCAATAACCTTAGGATCAAATAAATGAATTAGCTCCTTCAGAGCATGCAGGAATCCGTTGCTTGCAGCTCCCCTGACATTCGAAACAAGAAGGTTTAATTTATTCATAACAGACACCAGTTTTCTAACGTTTCCCTGAACTTCGTGGTGATGGTGTGGATTGGCTCCTACGAACGCTGAAACAGCCTCCGCAAAGCGGTCAAGAGCTTTGTCCGTTGCTGGGTGCAACGAAACTTTGCATAGCATTGGTCGTGTCTCGGTTAGCATTGGGAGGAAATCGCAGATCATCTTGTCCGCTAGGCTTGGCACATTGGCTATGAACGGACCCGTCCGGAGGTCGGATAGAAGGAAACTGACTCTATTCTCGGTGTGGATTACTTGCACTCTCGGGATTGACTCCATTGTGCGGATGTTGCTGAAAGGTTGCGGGTTGTGGGCTGATGTCGGAGGGGGTTATGGTGGTCGAATGGATGATGTTGGGGTTGACGTTTTGTGTGAATTCAGAGTTCTCTGGGGACGAAGTCAAGTTTATTGTGTGAGGGGCCGATGTAGGTTTGCTTTGTGGGACAGTTGACTGGGTTATTTTTGAGGTCATAGGGGGTGTCGTGGAATTGGGCTTTTGATTGGCTTTTTTCCCTGATTGAGTGGCCTTGGAGGATTTTTTTGAACTACCAGAAAAGGAAAAGGATTCATCTTTTCCTTGAAATATCTTTTCCTTAGAGATATCAGAATCTTTGGATTGGGATTCGGTAGTTGAACCTGATTTGTTCAAATCCTTAGACTCCCCATCTTTCTCGGTCGTAACTGAATCCGGGATAGGCGCCGTCTCCATGGGAGTCCCTCCCTCTGAATCGAGGACATCGAATCTCGCCGACACGGTGACCGGATTGCTGGTTTGTGCTCCGACAAACTTTCTGGTGGGGGTTTCCGGCGTGTGGCCCGATGCGAAAGCCTCAGTGCCCGAGCGTGATTGCCGACTTTCCGGAGTCTTGGCCCCTATTGCTGCTCCATTCCCCTTTCCTGAATGTTTTCTGGATTGATTTTTAACCTGCATCCAGCCCCCATGAGAGTGTGATTCTATTTGGGGCTCCTCAACGGCTCCCTCATCATTGCTTGTTGTGTTAGCAGTAGGAACATCCGGGTTTCTTTCGCACGCGTCCATACTGTGACCCACCTTACCGCACTTGAAGCATAGCATTCGAATCCCCTCGTATTGGATAGGACAGATTTTCCCATCCATCTTGAATTTTGACAGGAGGGGTTTTGTCAAGTCTATTTCAACACTTAGACGAGCAAATCTTCCTCTGTTAGCCGACGCTGTTGTGATGTCATTGCGAAGCACCCTAGCAATCTTGCTTCCTACTCTCTTGAGAAATCTGGGGTCGAAGTATTCGATGTGCAGACAGGGAATCTGAACCCAAACCGTGAGGGTTGTTATCCTTTCAATTTCAGCGTTGAACCTTGGAACCCACTTTTGAATTGCTAAGTAGTTGTCCCGATCATCCAAGGACCTTCCATAACCACATGATTATAGTCTGTTTGGTTGGCGAAACGGGCTATATAATAGTCGTTACCCAGGTCGACGAGTGAGAAAGGGGCACTAAGTCCCCATTTCTGCGAGAGACGTCGGTGCAGTTGCATGTAGCCCGACCCCTTGTCAAAGAGTTTGACGATTAGGGTGTTCAACCACGGCCTCCGTAAAGCAATTTTCTCCGCTTTGTTCAGGGTGATCGCGGGGCAAGCAGGGTCGTCATCTTCTGGCAGCAGGTAGGGGTGATATACGAGCTTACGAGCTCGAGTACTTGGTGTTCAGGCTCGGCTCGTTTGTAAACGAGCCGAACTCGAGCTCGAGCTCCATATGAATACGAGCTCAATCAAGTGCTCGAGTTCGGCTCGCGAGCTGGGGGAGGTACTCGGGCTCGAGCTCGTGAGCTCGAATCCACTCGAGCCGAGCCCGAGCTCGAGCTCGTGAGCTCGGTAATACTCGAGCTAAGCTCGAGCTCGTGAGCTCGTGAGCTCGTTTACAGTTGATGTTTAGCTCGATTTGTATGCAAACATCCATAATTAACTTGACATTACAAAGTATTCAAAGTTCAACCCGACATTACAAAGTTCAAATACAACTACCAACTCGAAATAGATGAAGTTCGAAATAGAGCAACACGAATGCAACGGACGAACACAATATGAACAATATCCGGGCACTTGGACAACTGCAACATCAACACGTTCATGGGGGTACCTGCAAAAGAAAACAAGGAAACGGGAGGGAGGAAATATGAAATGAGATCTCCATTAAAAAAAAAAAGTGTTATCTCCCTTTCATAACAGAGATCGTCAGCAAAGAAGAAAGATGCAACATAAATAGCATTTTTTTCAAAGGCTCACAGACGATAAACTTCATATTCAATTAAATCAATTCTATACATACTTAAGAACTTAAGAGTCTGTTTGAAGAAGAGTGAAGACTACTTATACTTTTATTAGTCATTCTATTCAATTACATCAATTCTCAGATAAGGGGGATATGAGAGATTAGCGTGGCCTGTTGGAATACCTTTCATTCCTCCTCTCTTGTAAGTTGAAATGTTTCATCAGATGTTGCTGCTTTTGCTTCTGTTGAGTAGTAGAGCAGCCAATGCCCATCATAGAGGAAAACATTGCTCAATCAGCCACAATCTCAAAGGAACAATTGCAGGAATAGTTGATCTCAGAACCCGCATGGGCAAGGAGCAGGCAATAGCAATGAAGATTGCAGTTGGAGACATCAATCGCTTAACATGTTCAAAGTTATCATTGCATGTATCAGACTCTCATCAGAACTCAGCTCAAGCAATTCTAGCAGGTAAGCATCTGATAAACAAAACTACTTTTTCAGTGGTGTATTTCCTTTAAAAGAATCTCCCAAAATGAACATTAAATTATTGGTGCAGCACTTCAGCTGAGTGTCAACAAAGTCCAGGCTCTGGTTGGAACCATTTCCTTGCAAGAAGTCGCACTAATTTCAGGCATTTATGAAACAAAACCCAACATCCCCAACATATCCTTACTTCCTGCAGCCATAACATCTCCTTCAGTTCCACAAACAATGCCTAATTTCCTCCAACTGAGCAATGACATTACCACCCATATTGGTTGCATAGCTGCAATTGTTGATCAATTCCAGTGGAAAAGAGTAACAACCATTTATGAGCAACAACCCACAGGAATAGCAGTAGATGTATTTGAAGCAGCTCGTAGTTACCTCCCTTATCACCTGGATTGCATACTTGTTCCATTCAGTGGTACATATGATGTATCAAAATTTTCAAAACATTGGCCTGTTGGTTTACGCGGCGAGATTAGAGCTTGAGACCAAAAACGAGACAAGAGAAGGGAGGAGACAACTCAGCCCCTCACCTTAGATCAGACGAGACAAGAGGAGGGAGGAGACGACTCATACCTGACGGACTTCGAGCTCCAGATCTACACACAACAACGACGGATGGGAGATCTTCGCGGAGGCGGGCAGAGGAGAAGGCCGAGAATGCGAGGGTTGCCGACTGCCGGATCTGAGAAGGAGAGACGAGTGACAAGGGATTCGGATTCGCCGGATCTGAGAGTGGCCCCAATTGAAAAAATGAAAATTGCAATGGAGGCCGAGGGACGGACGGAGCGGAAGGGTTACACAAACCCTAACTTATATATATATATACACGAGCTGGCGAGCTACTCGAGCTCGATTCGAGCTCACTTAAAGGCTCGAACTCGGCTCATTTAGTATTCGAGCGATCCCGAGCCGAGTTTTTATCGAGCCGAGCCCGAGTCGATCCCGAGCTACTCGGCTCATGTATCAGCCCTAGCAGCAGGTCATCATCCGTGGCATACCCCACCTCCTCCCCCCGGTCTTGGTTGGCCGGATTGGTGTGCACAGACGTGAAAGCAGAGTTATCAGACCCCACAAGAGCGCCCTTCTAGTTAGGCGGGGTGGGAGTCGTGTTTGCGTCCTTGGTTGCTTCGTTCAGAGTAGGGAATTCCCCTTTATCGATCGTATATGTAAGTGTTCAGGAGAACCAAACACAGTCTGGTTTTCTTGATCAGTTGAGGCCACCGTTTCCTCCACCTGAGGTGGTGCCGGGTCAGGCGGCTCTCCGGTAGCAAGTGAGTGGCGGTTCAGACTGCGTGAACGCTCTCTGCTCTCCATTTCCTACAATAGCGTGAACAAAGATGAATTTTGTCACAATTTTGAGGACGGGAGCGGAAGGGTGATTCGTGGAAATCCGGGCGGAAGATGTAATATAAAGGCCGACAAAACCATGTCGATACTAATTTAGGTGTAAAACCTAGATTCGTCTAGAAATCGGTTTTGGATAGCGGAAGCGTAATAGATCTAAAGCGATAAAGAAAGATCTAACGAAGAATCACAAGCAAAAGAACACTCAAGCAATTTTACGTGGTTCGGTCTAAGACCTACGTCCACGGGGCCTCAAGAGTTAGCCGAATCCACTATAAGAGAGTTCGTACAAGGGATGATACAAGCAATGAAAGCAAGCAACCCTAATCTAACATGCATGTGAATCAGAGGTACAAGGAAGAAGAAGAAATCCCCCTGTATGGGATAAAACCAGAAGATCGATAGAGAAATCGATCTCTAGAACCCGAGATCTCAGAAGACGAGGAGAGCGGCCACCCAGGAGGACGTCGGAGCTCGATCCACCTTCCAGAGAAGCCACCAGCAACCTTTCTTCTCCGAGCGCTCAAGATCCGAAGGCAAGAGAAGGAGAGAAAGCTCCAAACCCTAGAAACCCTAATCGGCGCAAAGAGAGCGTTTGTGAGGAGAGAGAAGAGAGCAGATGAAGTGTGAAGCGTCCAGGGAAGGACGCGAAGCTTTATAGCTAGGTCAAGAGCCAACACCAAAACGCAGCGCTTCAACTTAATGGAGGTAGGGTTTAACCGGGCTCCGCGTCGCTGGGCTGCCAAGCTCATCCGAGCTCCTGATCCATGGGCCGAGTAATGGGCTATAGCCCAATACCAGGTAAGTCCTTTCTTCCCTTATCATACCTTATACATAATATATTATATAGTATAGTTTTATATACATATGTTAACTCCGCTATAGTACGGTTTCGTTAGAGGATCAAGTCTAAATAGACTCAATACGACTCAGTCGAGACACATACCTATAGTGCAACATATATATATATATATATATATATATATATATATATATATATATATATATATATATATATATATATATATATATATATATATATATATATATATATATATATATAACCTATACTAAAATATACCTGTATAGTCATCATACACACATACATGTCCAAAACAAACATATAAACAATATTACATGTCAAAGGAAAACTTAGGAAAGTAAACACATATCATTACATTAGGTTTAGAGCTAGTAATTAGAGTTACGGCCTACGGGGCATGTTTTGTTTTGTTTACTAACTACTAAGGTGTGCGGAGGTATTATTATAATACTTTACTACTTCGCACGCATTTTAATGAGGTAAAAAATCTATAAAATATTATTCTTTTAATAATTTCATACAGTACTTAATTACTTATTAGTAACATGTATGAAATTATGAAAAAAATTTAATTAAAAAAATAATATTTTATAGAGTTTTTACCTCTATAAAATATGATTGATTTTATTGGGAAAGTCCCAACTGTACGAGTTTACGTGTGGATGGCAAGTGGGTGGGAGGTGGATGTGCCCACCGTTTTTATTTTCTACCGTCGTCTAAACTCTAAACAATTATTGTCCCATTTTCTCAAAGTAGGAAAGAATATTTTTTATACGATGATAACAACTTGTTTTCATAATACGTTATAACTATTTACAAGTCAGTGAAATGAAGTATCACTTGAAAATATATTTTTATAATGGAGATCTTTTTATCGGTTCTGGTGTACATGATAAGAACATATTTTCATCAATAAAATGATTTAACATCTTATATAAAGATACCCTATGATTAAACGTATAAATCTTAAAAAGCTAAAATATTAAAATATACACATAAAATATATTTTGTATGGGTTAAATCACTTAAAATTTATGTATAAATTTAAATCTAAGATGTCGTATTATAATTAAATTTATAATTATTTATAATTTAAATTAATTTAAAAAGTGTAATAGAAAGAGTAACCCAACGAATCTAGTAGGTGACCCGTGCTGGACACACACGACATAAAAACCGTAATGGTTGGATACAAAGTGTGAAGTTTGAACTGGAGTTTATACCCTCGCCAGTTTGTTATACCTGGCCCAATTAATTTAAATTCGGCATGTTTTGGGCCGGGCCTGTTTATTGGGACCATATACGACAATGTCCAAACCGGACCAAACGCTATATTTGGATTTAGGCCAAATTGGAGAAATTCAACCTTTAAATATACCCATTTGCCATAATTCAACTCTTAAATTAATATTTTCAGAAAACTACTACTGTATTTAAGTAACTTTTATCAACAATCAATCACTCACCCTGAGATTATTCCATCCAAATTTTGGTTAAATTTATTAAATTACAAATCTACCCTTCTTGTCTAATTATATAATAATGGAAAATGTAAATAAGTAAGAATTAAATTGAAATGATAGTATGATACAATTGATGTTATTTTTTCGGGTAAAATCCACCTATAGTCCATGAACTTTGATCAAATGTTCAAACAGGTCCCTGAACTTTATCTTTCTTCGTTAAAATCCCTGAACTTTGATATTGTGTACACATTTGGTCCATCTGTTAGTAAATTTGTAATATATGTGTTAAATAATGATATAGAATCAATATATTTTGGTATATTAATGGAATAAGTTAGGTTATACACATGTAATTGCTTATGGTATTTGTTTTACTAAAGTAAAAAATTATATTATATTAAAAATATAAGTTTTAAAAAAATATTTTTTATAATAAAAAAAACTTTATATTTTCCAACTAAATGGTACGTATAATTTTCCGTTGATATTTTATTTTAAAGTATTTTAATGACCGAAAAGTTCTTATTTAATTAAAAAAAGTGAAAATATGTTTTGTTAAAAAAAATAAACTCTACTTTTGCTATAAAAAATAAATTCTATTTTTGTTAACAAAATAAACTCTGTTTTTAATTAAATAAGGAAATTTTAGTCATTAAAATACTTTAAAAATAAACTATTATTGGAAAATTATAACATTTGGTAAAAAAAATAGAAAGTGTTTTTGATAAAAAAAAATATTTTAAAATATGCTTTGTTTTAAGAAAATTCTATTATATATGATGACTTTTGAGAAGAAAAAAACTTAATTTTTTACTTTAGTAAAATAAATATCGGGCAATTACAATTGTATAACCTAACTCATGTAATTAATACAAAAATACATTGATTCCATATCATTACTTAACACATATTTAACAAATTTACTAACAGAATGACCAAATGTGTACAAAGTATCAAAGTTCAGGGACTTCAATGAACAAAAATAAAGTTCAGGGACCCATTTGAACATTTGGTCAAAGTTCAGGGACCATAGGTGGATTTTACCCTTATTTTTTCTCTCCAATTCACCCGCTCCACATGCACCATTTTTGCAAGGGAAAATCCGCAAAAAACGGGTGACGGTTGATGCGGATATGGGTGAAGTGGGTGACGGAACGGGTATGGATGATGGTTTTTCATCCAATACCTGCCCCATAACCCGCCACAATAATAACTCAATAAGAATCTAATAACCTAATTAAATATATGAATTTACTTTTCTACCCCTTAAAACCCCATAAATTTCTCTCTTTTGCTATAATTTTCTCATGTTGATTTTAATTGTGCTTTTATATTTGAGTTTATATTGTTAGTAGATTCCGTAATTTAAAATGCTTCTATATTGTGATCCGAATCTCATTGAAGATATTTTCTTCTTTTTTATTTTCTAAGTTATGTATCACATATTGTTGAACTAGATCTCGGAAAAAAATTTATTTTATAAGTTGTGTATTTTTCACGTATTGTTGAACTTAAACTTGATATGCTAGTATGTGTTTCTAAGGTATATATATTGAAAATAAAAATGGGTCCACCATATGAATTTCAACCCAATGAGCCCTTAATCTCTACTCAATGGATGAAAGTTTACTGTCAACTCAAATTAAGATGACAAAGATATTCATTTGAACACACTAAAGTGGAGTCTTAGTCAATTCATGTATATCCATGAATTAGTGATGTCTTATTCGAATCAATGATAGCTTATTAATAATCATGAAAGCCCACCATATGAATTATATATACATAGAAGTGAGTGATAGAACTCTATTTTATGTATTTTTTCAAAATAAAAACTTAACAAATGGAGCGTAGATTTTAAATGAATGGTTTAGGTTTCAATTATTTTACCATTGACTTATTTATCAATTCAATGAATTACGTACTAGAAATCAACGAAAACTTTTCAACATACTAGAAATTAGTATGTAGCATATATATATTGACAATTCAATATTAGTATATGGTTAAACTATGGTCTTTGGCCAATTCGATTTTCTTTCTTTGAAACTAAAATAACGTTCTAGACCAAATAAGCCTCTAGTATACTTTATATGATTTAACATATTTTCTAAACCAAAAAATAAAAAAGAAACTATAATTTTAATACATTAATTATGAGGTTAATACATTGAGAAAAGAAAAACACACTTCTACAAAGAAACATTTACTAGGTTGTTTAATAACTAATTGCCTCCCCGAATGGCGAAGGAGAAGGCGGGACAGGGGATGGTAGTGGAGACGGACTGCTCCGTGCTTGTGCGGTACGTACATGAGACAAGATCGATTTTCAAGTAGTGTGGTCGGGGTGTTGCCGATTGAGCTGGCAATGCGTGCACGAGTTCCAAATCCGTAGAGAGAGTTTCGTGCGGAGAGAGGTGAATCAGACAGCTCACTACATTGCTCAAATGCGCCCGAGTACAAGTTATTTTAGCTTTTTAGTAAACGATTTACCATCTCATTTGTTTCATTGTTTGACATTGTGTTTCAGGATCTAATGGTTTCGGAAAAAGAGTTTAGCTTTTCATTAAAAAAACATCTCCGTCCACTTTTAATTAATTTTTATCATTCACGCGCGTTTTTTTCTAAAAATGATAAAAATATATATATAATATTAATTTTTTTACATTTTTTTTCACAGGTTTTTATCATTCACACGTGTTTTTTTTTATAATTTTTTTATCGATTTGATTTGTAACATATTTTCCATATTTACTAGCTAAAAATGAAAAAGAAAAGCTTGTATAAACAATAATAATAATACAATATGTTATTTATTATTTATACATTTTTTTATGATAATAAAAATTAGATAAAATATTATTTATTTTATTTTTTAAAATAATTTTATATTCATTAGTAATAAATATGAAATTATTTTTAAAAATTGATATTTTATATAACTTTTATAATTTAAAAAAACATAAATAATAAATGATATAGACTAAAATTGTCATTATTTTTTTGGTCGAATATAAATTGTCGTTGCGTGTCACTATCGCAACGAAGCGTTGATAAAGACGTCGCCTTTTAATAATTGCAACGTCGCAATCTTGAACTTTACCCTCCCAATAAGATACCACTACCAAAAAAGTTACGGCCCAGTGGCCCACTAGCTACAATAACTATTTTAATATTTAAAAAGCAACCAATCATTTTCATGTGCTCACTCTTAACTCTCTCTAGTCTTTATATATGAGTCATGAGTGCCCCAACTTCTTATATGTTTAATACCAAACTCTTTGTACTCAAACTTAGAGAAATCAATCGCCGAATTAAAACCATGAGTCCCTACAGCCTCCTCCGCAGCCTCTCCTGCCTCGGCAGGGAGCCGATGCACTCGTCGAAGGTGGTGCCCCTGCCGGAACTCCATTCGTTCACCTTCAAAGATTTGAAGTCGTTGGAAAGGACAACAGTCGATGGATCACTCCTATTCGACAATGTGTTTTGTTCGATCATGAAACAATTAAAAAAGGCTGTCAATGCCATAGCTGATCCATATTTGGACAAATGTGACAAGGTTTTAGTCGAGGAGTATCTCGATGAGAGTGTGGATTTGCTCGATGTTTGCAATTTCTTACTCGGAAAGATCGAGTTCGTCAAGAGATGCTGTGAATCGGTTCAACGGGCGCTTCAATTGGGGAAAATTACACGTGTCAGGGGATTATTGGGTGGGAAGATGCGCTATGAGGGTGACGTAAGCATGGATAAGTGCTGGTCGAGATTGAAGAGATTGGCAGCCAAAGAGAAACGACGTCGTCAAGAGGATAGGAGTATCTTGATGAGGTCAACGGTCAATGCGTTTGACGTGTGCGCGCGTCTAGATAAGGCCTTGTCGTTTAACAAGCGGAGGTTCGGGAGATTCTCTGCGGGCGGGTCCACGGAGCAGATGGTGGAGCTGAGAGAGGTGATCGCCTCGGCGAAGGAGTTGCGAGATCTGACGGTGGAAAATAACAGTGGACACGTGGAGAAGCTATGGAAGAGGTGTGAGAAACTGGTGGGAGCGGTGGGGCCCTTAGAGGAGAGGTTTAAGGAGCTGTACTCGCAATTGGTGTGTGTTCGGGTGACATTGTTGGGGTTTCTTTCCGGATTATGATTTAATTAGCATATAATTGTATAATTAAGTGGTAGCATATAATCGTGTATAAACGATCAATGTTCTAAAAAATGCTTGGCGGAGAGGTACCGTCAAGCGTCAAGACGGCTTAGCGGTCTTATTAGCAGATTCTCGACGGACAAAACGGTTTGTTATTTTTTTTTTCATATTTACCCCCTAAACTATGATTGGGAATGAATTCATATCTCGTATCTCATAATAACAATATGTTTTCAATTTCTAATGGAATGAAATTAAACAATACACACAGTTGCAATTTACAGTTGCAATTCTTAGAATGAAACAAAACTTCGATTGGAATGGAACTTAAAAAAATAAAATGATCGGCAATGTTAAAACTTATAATTAATTACAAATAGACAATAATTGCAATTCAGAACATGAAACGATCCTCTAATGGAATTATTAAAAAAACAGCCGACAATGGATAGTCACTAGTTACAAACAATTGCAAAGTTGCAAATGCAATTCACATTTAAGTAAATTAGTCGAAAATTGAGTGATGATCATAACCACATTCAATCACAATTTACAATTACAAAACGAACCCTAAAGGCACAGGCGAGTCAACAACAAGTCGATAACTTCGAATGTTCGACCAATTAGAGAAGACTAAGACTGAGAAAGAGCGAATTTTACCTAGCGATCGGAGAAGGAATAGCATCGGTAGGGATGACGACAATAGGAAGCGGAGATGATAGATGAATAATCGAGTTTGCAACAGTCAAAGAAGAGACGCTAAATTTTTAGAAATCAGAAAACGAGTTTTCACGTTTTTTATCCATGATCCGCCAAAGCCGTTGAGGTCGTCCCGCACCGCTAAGCCCGCCAAGGCTACGTTTTACTCCCGCCAAGCCCGCCAAGGGGTTGTTTCACGCCCGCCAAGAGCCGCCTGCGCCAAGAGTTCACCGTTTCACATTTTGCTACATGTCCACCTAATTTCACATTTTGCTAAATGTCCACAAATTTTTTGTAAATCCCATTTTACCCCTCCATTTGTTTGTAAAGCAGCGTTCGTTCTTCCTTCTCTGACCTAGATCGGTGCAAATATCGCCTTCATTGCATCCATCTCCGTCCTCAGCTTCTTCCGAATCAACTTCCTCCAATCGTTCATCTCCCTTCGCGCCTCCGCTGACGACGATTGGATCTCGTCTGATGGCGATGACAGCCAACACAACGCCGCCGAGGACCGATGTGCTGCCCCTGTGCAGCCGCGATCGATTGTTCCCTCACGATCCCTACATCGAAGTCGAAATTGGCGGTCGATGAGAGTTTGTTGTTACATAACGAGGATCTTGTGCCTGAATTTTGAAGTCGAGAGCCTCCCTAGCTTGCTTCGAATCACTCTTATATTCATATATGGTTTCGAATCGGGATGTTAGGGTTTTCTTCAACCGATCAAGGTATTTCCTCGTTGCTCTTCATTCCAACTTCGATCAATGGATGTCAACAATTCATGTCATTACTGGAGAAAAATTCCAATCTAGACCTACCGAATTACGCTTATTTGTTCGAATTTTGTATTTGATTTTGATAGCTTTAATAAAACTTGATAGCTTTGTACAGTATGCTCATAGGAATTGTTTTTGTATTTGATAGCTAGTACGTACGTAATTACAATGACGCCTGAAATTGGCGAAGCCAGAAATTGGCCATCATCTGAGCATCAATTGTCGGATCCAAAAATTGGCTAAGATGATGATGATGATGATGCTGATGAGTGTGGCTGCTGTGATATCTTTATGTGTCCTAACTTCCCATTGTCTTAATATATGTGCAAATTCTTTGTGATTGTGTCTTTCATTGAAATGATTTTGTAATTTTTTTGGGGCTATTTCAGTGACTAAATGCGATAGGGAGGAATACGCCTTAAATGAACTTAGGAGTAACAAGAACGGTTTTGATATCGTCTTAAGCGATGTGCACATGCCAGACATGGACGGTTCAAGCTTCTCGAGCACATCGTTTTGGAAATGGATCTGCCTGTTATAAGTAAGTTGAGAGATGGAGATTTATTGTAAGAAAATGTGTTTGCAGTAGATTTGTATTTGTGAGCTCACTTAACTTGCTGGTTATATTCTCTTAATGGAACAATGATCTCAGCTGATGACAATAAGAATGTCGTGATGAAGGGTGTAACTCACGACGCTTGCGATTATTTGATCAAGTCGGTCCGTATAGAAGCTCTTAAGAACATATGGCAGCATGTTGTTCGCAAGAAGAAGAAGAAGGATTGGAAGGATCTTGAGAAATCAGGAAGCTTAGATGATGGGGACAGTACGCATAAGCAAGAGGATCTTGAGCACTCAGGTTAGACACGGCCACGGGTCCGACCCGCCGGGTCGACAACCCGGGGAGGGTGACCCTAACCCTGACCCGGGGTTGGGACGGGTCGGCGGGTCGGACTGTCGGGCCGGCCACGTGGCACCAAATCGGGTACCCAATGAGTTTTGCGGGTCGACCCGCCGGGTCAACCATTTTTTTTAAAAAAAAAAATTTAAACCCAAAATAAAACTCAAATCAAGTCTTTCACCACACTTTCGAAATGGAAAGATTTAAGGTTGACAAAACATGGTATGTGGGAAGATATATATAGATATCTTCATTTCACTCCCATTATTTCATCACACTTTAGATGTGGGAAAGAAAAGATTGGATTGTGAGAATGACAAGTAGGGTATGAGGATCTATATATAGAGAAAATAGAGGTATGTAGCCCCCATTCGATGTGGGACAGAAATATGAGATATGAAAGAAAATGTGAGAAATTGATATTTAAGTATATGATGTAAAATGTAATGTAATTAAAGTCTTTGGATTATATGGTGGAATATAATGTAATTTAAGTATTTGGATTATATGATGTAACATATAATACTATAATTAAAGTGTTTACCTCTTAAGATTTAATGAAATGAATAACACATGGTGATGAAACATCATGATACAATATATCAAGTTATGTTGGATTAATCTTTCTATTTAACTTAATTAATAGTTGTGTTGATCCATTAATCAATCATAAGTATTTTATTTTACTTGCATTATTATGTTTCTTGATCAATGATTTCAAATCTAGGTTCTTCTTCATATAGATATGTTAAACTTTCTCGTTTAAAGATGAATTAGCCACATGTTGTGTATACACTTCATGATGATGTTATTAGAATTATATACTTACTTGGGTTGCTTGTTATGACGTACATGAAAAGACACATTGAAAAAGTATTGCCAAATGTCAATATTATATTTCATTCTTGTGTTTGAAAATCCGAAGTTCTATATCATTTTGAAAATAAACGAAAACTCGACATTAAGGATACTATACAAGTGTAACGACTTTATCAATAACAATATTTGTATTATTTGAAATTAAATCACAAACACTCCTAACTTAGTATCATATAGAATGATATAGAATGATTTATAAGTATGGATTGACATTAAAAACCGAATGGTAGAGATTGAAGACATGGTGTAGTTTCTAGTTTTTACCCTTGTTCTTGTCCCACATTGAAAACTAGAGGAAAAAGGGGGTGCTAAGTCTATAAAAGGAGAAGCATGGGGTGCTAAGTCTCACATTGCCATTGCATATTACATTATGTAATGTTATGAATTATTCTAATATTCTAATAATAATTTATATAATTTACATAATAATTATAAATTTTTTTTTTAAAAATAAATTTTTTCAAAAAAAAATATTTTAAAATGGTGGGTGGACCCGACGGGTCGAACTCGGCGGGTCACAGGTTTTCTTTTCCCCAACCCTGACCCTCAACCCGAGCTGACCCTTGTACCCGTGGACCCTGACCCGGCGGGTCACGGGTCGACCCGCCCGACCCGTGACCCGTGGCCATGTCTAACTCAGGTAGCTTTGATGACGGGAATTTGAAGAGTTCGAAGAGGAAAGGAGACGATGAAGACAATGAGGATAAGGATGATAGTTCTTCAATGAAGAAGCCACGAGTTGTTTGGTCTGTTGAGCTCCATCAACAGTTTGTTGCCGCTGTTAACCAGCTTGGAATTGACAGTATGCGTCATCAGCCCTTTCTTATTTTTGTAGATCATGTGCATTCTACCATACATGGGAGTAAAGTAGTGATTTAGGATACTAATGATAATTTTAGTTTTGGTGATATTTTTGTATTCATGATAATTTTAGTTGAAGTGATATTTTTTATATCGGAAATTTCGCCAGGTACTCTCGAGGTATTGCGTTTTTCGCGAGGTATACAACTCTTTTGCATATTTCGCATAGTGCCCCTGAGGTTTTAACCCATTTCGCCTCGTGCCCTTCCCGGTTAAGTTTAACAGTTTTTGCTTTCTCCCGTTAGTTTGCAAATTAAAAAAAAAAAAAAAGAGAAAGAAAGAAAGGCCGGACGCGATACCAGAGAGCGAGGAGAGAGCGAAGAGAGAAGGCTCAGCGAGGAGGAAGGCGCCATACCCTAATGGAGTCGGAACCGCTGCTCGGACCTGGGCTCAGACCTGCGCTCGGACCTGCTGCAACCGTCTGTCGAAGGCCCCTGCTGCGAGTGCTCGAACATCAACGATGGGAGGAGAAGTGGGAGGCGTTGTGCCTGACCGCGAAGACGGTGGCGGCCCATTGCCTCGGCCGGCGACCGGAGGTGGAGGAGAAGAAGGTACTGCTGCAGAGAGGTAAGTTAATATCAATCGAAATTTTTGGATTTAGGTTGAAATTGAAGCATTTGGGTTTTTTTGTGATGTGAAATTTAGGGTTTAGGTTGAAATTGATGGATTTGGAATTTGAAATTTCGTTTCTCAATTGCAATTTCGTTTCTCAGTTTAGGGTTTAAGTCGAAATTGATGCATTTGAAAGTAACTGGCTCTCAACAGTTAAATGAAATTTCGTTTCTCGGCTGGTTAATTTTGGTTTCTCACATTTCGTTTCTCGGCTGGTTAATTTTGGTTTCTCAACTGTGAGTCTGTTTCTAATGATGTGGCATGGGGTTTTCTTGAGTGTGAATTCAGGATTTTGGCTGTGACTCTGTTGGTGCTTGATTATCATTTGCAGTAGCCCTTTAAACTAGGGTGTAAATCTATTCTCTATAGATTGTGTGAAGGTTCTTTGCTTTCTTGTCTAGCTAACTGCAGTATGATGTTGCCTTTATGATCATTAAGTGGTGATTTATCTCACTCAATAACATTCTTGGTTTTAACCGGTGATTCTCTTAGTCTTATGCGGCAATGTTATAGATTGCTTTCATGGACAAACGATCTACTTCCTTTTGATATAGGTGGTCGTAAATATAGAGCTCGATCTTGAAGGGTTCATTGGTTAAACTACTTTCTTTTGGTTGAATCTTTGGTTTGTTGTTTGTCAATAGAAGTCTTGCTTTCGCACGACAACAAAATGTTTTAAGCCTATTAGCTCAAATGGAAGAGCATTGTGCTCATGCACAAATATGCGGGTTCAACTCCTGCATAGGCTCTCTATGTTTGTGTGGTTATGATGAAGTAATATAGGCAAATACTCCACCAAGTCATGGCTATGGTACTTTTACTTCCACTAATTGCAAAAATTTCATCAAGCTAAAGAAGAGAGTTTAGCAAAGAAGAGAGTTCAACAAATAAGAAAATTCAGTAAAAAGGAGAATTCTACAAAGAAGAAAGTTCGTTACAGAAAAGATTTCAATAATTCTTTCAAGCACAAACATGCTCTCTGTTATTGCAAAGTTCAGCAGAGATTCAATAGACTTTCTTTAATAAGGGTTAATATTAGATACAACCAAGTGCTACTTTTCATCCTTTAAATTTGGAGTCTATGTGGGAGTTGAACCCACATCATGTGTAATCACACATTGCTCTGCCTTTGAGCTAATAGACTAATTAAAAACACATAAAAATATTGATTAAAAATGAGAGGCGAGCTGACTCCAAGCATGCCAAAAAATATTTGTTCCTAAAACATACTCTGATGCTTGCATCCAGCATATCTGTTCCTAAAGCATACTCCATCAACTATACGTTCAAATTTAGACATAACCATTATAGCCATATAAAAATAGGGGCATCCACATGAATCCAGCATATCTGTTCTATACAGAATAGATTTACACCCTAGTTTAAAGGGCTGCTGCAAACTGGTAATTCAAAGAAAGAATTCTGAGTTTTGGAGATTAAATATATTTATTGGTTAGTTTCTTTAAACAGTTGGGCGACTTGGACCAACATTGTAGGTGATGTAAGGCATTAGAGAAAGATGGAGACTCTGATCATTTAAAAGAATACTACAAATCCCTCTCTTTGAGCATCACTGAAAACAATCTCAGATGTGGTGATTGGGGAAAGTACGGAAAGGGTGAATAGAAAAAATTACTAATTACTTTTAGCACTTCTAAAAATTTTAGAAAAGATATAAGATTTTAACTAAATTTTACTAACAGTTCTACTTCAGTATCGAGGCTTGCAGAATTCTGAATCACTATATAGTGGCATCCATTCTCTTACTCATTTGTTCTTTTTTCTCAATCAATTCCACATTTCCACCATTAACTACCTAAACCCAACGCAATAATCTTTTTCAATAACAACTACTTCACTCAAAGAACAAGAATTCAGGTGAGAAAAAAAAAACAAAAAATAATGGCACCTAAATGAAATCACATAAACCAGAGTAGACGTGGAATTCCCTTGAACCTTAATACCACTAAGTGGAATTTTACCTAAATTCTATTTCCTTTTCAATGTCATGCAACAACATAATCAATGGTTGCTAACATATGTCTATTTGATCCACTGAGAGCACAACCATAAACTGTGTACTAGAGCTCCAAAATTTTGAAAATCACATGGAGGCAAGAATAATACAAAACGTCTAATATCGAATTCCAAATCCATCAATTTCAACCTAAACCCTAAATTTCACATCACAAAAAAAAAACCAAATGCTTCAATTTCAACTTAAATCCAAAATTTCGATTGATATTAACTTACCTCTCTGCAGCAGTACCTTCTTCTTCTCCTCCACCTCCGGTCGCCGGCCGAGGCAATGGGCCGCCACCGTCTTCGCGGTCAGGCACAACGCCTCCCACTTCTCCTCTCATAGTTGTCTTCCTTTATACTTGTTGCCTATGGAAGTTGTTTTGAGTGTGACCAGATAGGAAAACAGGGAAAATGTTTCCTCTCCACAGATTGGAGGTGAACCAGTTGTTAGAAGTATGGAAAAGCCTAGAGCACTGGAGGATGCAGTTGATGTTAAAGTGAAGCCTTGGCAGCTCACTAATATTGTGGATCATCATCAGTATAGGCTAGTGACCTTACCTGAGAGCACAGATTCTAGCAATAAGGTTACTTACCTGACCTTCACTATTACAATTGGCCTGTTTATCAGGCGGCCTTTTATCAATGGGTTGCATGTTTTACCAATGCAGGTTGCTCGACTCCTTTATACCAACAATGGCACTGGCATTCTGGAACTTGGCTGCAATGGCATTCAAATTCCAAATCCATCAATTTCAACCTAAACCCTAAATTTCACGTCACAAAAAAACCCCAAATGCTTCAATTTCAACCAAAATCCAAAATTTCGATTGATATTAACTTACCTCTTTACAGCAGTACCTTCTTCTCCTCCACCTCCGGTCGCCGACCGAGGCAATGGGCCGCCACCGTCTTCGCGGGCGCGCACAACGCCTCCCACTTCTCCTCCCATCGTTGATGTTCGAGCACTCGCAGCAGGGGCCTTCGACAGACGGTTCCAGCAGGTCCGAGTCCAGGTCCGACCCCAGGTCCGAGCAGCGGTTCCGACTCGAGCAGGGTATGGCGCCTTCTCTCCTCGCTTGAGCCTTCTCTCTCCTCGCTCTCTCGTATCGCGTCCGACCTTTTTTTTTTTTTTTTTTTAATTTGCAAACTAACGGGAGAAAACAAAAACTGTTAAACTTAACCGGGAAGGGCACGAGGCGAAATGGGTTAAAACCTCAGGGGCACCATGCGAAATATGCAAAAAAGTTGTATACCTCGCGAAAATTGCAATACCCCAGGGGTACCTGGCGAAATTTCCGTTTTTATATTTACGATAATTTTAAGGGGTAATAATAGCATGGTGACACTATATTTTGATGATATTATAGTGACACAGTATATCGGTTATATTATAGTGTCACCATTGATAAGAGTGGTGACACCGTTGTTGTCAATGATTTCGTAAAAAAAAACCTCTAAAAACAAAATTATCATCATCACCCAAAAAAGGTTGTCACCCCATGTGTCACCGACAGTGGTGACAACAATAAGGGTGGTGGTGACATCGATAAGAGTGGTGACAGTGATAGGGGTGGTGACAACGATAGGTTGGTGACAACGATTGAGCTGGTGACAACGATAGAGGTGGTGACATCGATAGGGGTGGTGACAACGATATGGTGGTGACAACGACAAGGGTGATGACAACGATATGGGTGGTAAAAGCGATATGGGTGGTAACAGCGATATGGGTGGTGACAACGATATGGATGGTGGTGACAGTGATAGGGTTGGCGGTGACAGCGATATGGGTGGTGGTGACAGCGATAGGAGTGGTGACAATGATAGGGCAGTGATAGCGATAGAGGTGGTGAAAGCAATAAGGGTGGTGACAACAATATGGGTGCTGGTGAGAGTGATAAGGGTGGTGGTGACAACGATATCGGTGGTGGTTATAGCGATAGCACGGTGACAACGATATAGGTGGTGACAACAATATGAATGGTGGTGACACTGATGGGGGTGGTGATGACAGTGATAGGGGTGGTGGTGACAGTGATAGGAGTGGTGACACCGATAGGGCGGTGACAGCGATAGATGTGGTGACAACGATATGGTTGGTGGCGACAGTGATAGGGGGTGGTGGTGGCAGCGATAGAAGTGGTGGTGACAATGATAGGGCGGTGACAGCGATAGAGGTGGTGACAGCAATATGGGTGCTGGTGACAACGATAGGGTGGTGACATCGATAGAGGTGGTGACAACAATAAGGGTGGTGATATCAATATGGGTGGTGATGACAGTGATAGAGGTGGTGGTGACAGTGATAGGGCGGTGACAACGATAGAGGTGGTGACAGCGATATGGTTGGTGGTGACAGTAATAGGGGTGGCGGTGACAACGATAGGGCGGTGACACTAATCTTGTAAAAAAAATTGTCACCACAAAATTTATTTATCATCATACGTGTCACCAAAGTCATTGACCGGTGTCACCACTTATAAAGGTGGTGACACTAATCTTGTAAAAAAAAATTGTCACCGATTTTTTTTTTGTCATCAAAGTTGTGTCACCAAATTCATTGACTTTGACCGGTCAATGGTCAAAATAAAAATGGGGAGGAAGGATGGGAATCAATTAAAAATGGGAAGGAGGGGCAAAAGTGTAATATTAGGACATTTGGTAACCGAAGCCACTATTTTCATTATTCGATTTTCGTTTTATACACTGTGGTACCATCGGTACCGATGGTACCAATGACAGATTATACTTGAAAACGAACCGACTATCCTTGGTACCACGGTATTTTATTTTTTATTTTAAAATAAAATATATATTTTATTTTTAAAAAAAAAATTAAATATATATTCGGTACCAACGGTACCACGGTATTTGGGTTGCCCATACCGTTACCGTACCGACTATCCTTGGTACCGAGACTTCGGTTACCAATTCAGTCGGTTACCGACTTCTTGGTACCAATGACCTGTTAGTACGGTTGGTAAGGTAATTTTCGATTACCATACCAACCCTAGTTCGGGTGACATTGTTGGGGTTTCTTTCCGGATTATAATTTTGGAAACGCAAACCAAAATGAATTGAATGTAGTCAATATATAATATAAGAAATATTGTTAAAATTTTCTTGACTTTTTATATAAAATTGGGTGTGTTAAAAATTTCTTAATTTTTATATAAAAAATAGTATTTTTCTTTTATCTAGATATATTTTTCCATATAAAAAAAAATTCATTTTATTTTACCTTATATGCTTATACCAAACAAGCTCTTGATTAGCATATACTCCATAATTGTGTATAATTAAGTGGTAATAAGGGTCAGAGAGTGACCCACAAATTTTGCAACATAGTACTATATTTGTACGAATGTTTATTGTTGAAAAAATATTTGGATATCAACGAAAGTTATGTCCACATTGAAACTCATTTGTGATGTACATTTGAATTTTTTTATTTTTTATTTTTTATAAAGAGTACATTTGAGTTTGTGAACAAGACTTAAGTTTGTCGAATTAATTCGGAGGTTGTTTGTATTTTCTTGGATCCTTTTTCGGCTGATCATTCCGATATTATTTTTTTTTATTTTTTTTTTGATTAGGAAAAAATTCGGGTGAGCACGCTCTACCCGAGAGCATCCTTGCGGATGAGGTCTATAAGACCGGAATTGTTACAAATATCAATACCCCTGGGAGAGTGGCTAAGGTGTGCAACCTTATCAGCCACTCTATTGCCAAGACGGGGTACATGAATGAAAGAAATTTCTTTCATAGTTGTTAGAAGAAATTGTACGTCTGACAAGATGAGTTCGATTTCCCATGGGCATCTCGATTTGTTGTTTAGATGGTTAATAATTATGCTGGCATCTCCTTCAATATGGATTTTGTCAATATGAAGTTGTAAGGCCATTTGTACCCCAAGTTTGAGTGCCAGTGCTTCCGCTTGAAGCGCGGTTTTAATACCCAATTGTTTATAGCCTATATGTATTGGGTGTCCTTGCCAGTCCCTGATAACCACCCCAGCGGTACTGCGTTTATCATCCAGAGACGAACCGTCGAAGTTGAGTTTGAACGTGCCTTTTGGTGGTTTGAGCCACTTGATATGCCGGGTTTTGTTTGTCTTTACGAGTTGCCTGCTGGTTCGTGCATGAGGGGCGATGTTATCATCTAGTGTATTGTCATATTGGTGAGTGTTACTCCAATTTTTCTCATGTGTATTAATAAGCTTCAATGTGGTGTCCCTCGGAGGGATTGGTGCCTGCCTAAACACATGTTCGTTTCGAATATACCACGTCGTCCACCAAGCGAAAGGAAGTTTACTAAGAGCAGCCTTTGGTAGGTTATACCCAATGAATGACATGATTGGGCTAATATCTCTTGATAGGGTGATTTGGCTTACTATTGCAGAGTTTATGTGGCTCGGGAAAAGAGCGAGAGACCTCGAGTATTGGCATTCGAATAGTAGATGAACATCATCTTCCATTGGGCAATTACAAAGGTTACATGTAGGAGGGATAGGGACCCCTCGTTGGGCTAGTCTAGCAGCCGTGGGGAGGCCGTTTTGACAGACTTTCCATAGAAAATTTTTGATCTTAGGTGGGATGTCGAGATGCCAGATCCAGGAGTTGTTGTCTAGGGGAATTGAGGATTCAGCAGAAACCAATTTATATGCGCTTGACGTAGTGAACCAGCCCTCTCGGTCCGGCCACCAGTATAGTCTATCTACAAAATTTGAGACTGGGAGTGGGATGTCAAGGATTTCCTCCACAATGTTGTGTGGGAGAACAACAGAGAGTTTCTCCTCCCACCATTTACCTCCGAGAATATAGTCACTCACTTTATCATTAATGTTATCAATTCTTGGGCAATCATCTCGAGATTGAATAGAAGATGTTGTAATCCAGTTATCAGACCAGAAATTGATAGCGGTTCCGGTGCCGACCGACCAAATAAGCCCCTTTTTGAACTTATCAATTAGAGTTGTAAGTTTCGCCCATTGCCAGGAGGTGGCACCACTTTTCTTATAATGGAGAATGTCATCCTCTCGAAGATATTTATACTTAATTATTTGCACCCAAACATTGTCCGGCTCAGCCAGCGTTTTCCATAGCAGTTTCATTTGTAGTGCTTCATTCATTTCTTTGGATTTTCTAATCCCCATGCCCCCGCATTTTTTTGTTCTACAAATTCTATCCCAGCTAATCAACGGACGGTGTTGCAGATCCTTATTCCAGAAAAAAGTTCTATTAATCTGGTCAAGTTCTTTATGAATTGAAGATGGCAGTAAGAAACTCTGCATCGTATATAAGGGTTTGGCTGATAGATTTGAGTTTATAAGAATAGCTCGACCTTGTTGAGATAGCGAGTTAGCACGCCATTTACTCAGTTGTTCTCTAGATTTACAGATAATATCTTCGAAGGTTTCTTTGGTTACTCTGCCGTTGATAATTGGACATCCAAGATATTTTTCTAGGGAGTTGACGTTGGAGATAGTTAGACAGCTGTTGAGTTCCTGAAGTTTGGACTGAGTGATTCATTTAGTAGCTTGGAAGCATGATTTTTGGTAGTTTACTTTTTGGCCCGAGACTTTACAATAGGAGTCAATAATTGATTTGACTCTTCTACATGCATCTTCGCTGCCTTTTGAGAAGATGATAATATCATCTGCAAATGATAGAAAGGGAATCCTTGGTCCATTTCGACCGAATGCGAAACCGATTGGGCTTCTATCCCTATTTGCCTCAGCAGACAGGTGGCGTGCCAATATTTCTGCACCTAGGATAAATAGAAACGGTGAAAGGGGATCCCCTTGACGAAGGCCTCTAGAAGGGAAGAACATGTCTGTAGGACCGTTATTAACAAGTATAGAATACGAGACTGTTTGTACACATTCCATCACCCAGGAAATGAAAGTAGGGTGGAACCCAAATTTGTCAAGAATCTTTTTGGTGAAGTTCCAGTCAACCCTATCATATGCCTTTTCCATGTCCAGTTTGATTGCCAGCCACCCTAAACGACCCAACCGTGATCGAAAGGAATGGAAGATTTCATGTGACCTATCTGACACAAACGCCCCCTGTAATGGGTGAATGAGCTTTCCGATTACAACTTTAAGTCTTTCTGTTAGGATTTTTGAAATGATTTTATATAGGTTGGAACACAAGCTTATAGGTCGGTAATGGTTAGTAGTCGAGGGGTTATCTTGCTTTGGTAGTAGAGAAATAAATGTATGATTTATTTGTTTAAGGATTTTCCCAGAATTGAAAAAACATTTAATGGCTTTGATAATCGAATTCCCCAGAATATCCCAATAATGCTTGTAGAATTCGGCCGTCATCCCATCGGGACCTGGAGATTTATTTTTTCCAAGGTTGAAAACGGCGGATTTAATCTCACCATTTGTTGGGGCTCGTGTAAGGAATTCATTTTCAGCCGGGGTGATTGAAGGGTGGATTATGTTAGTCATTTCATTAAGGAGTCTCTCGTCAATCGTTTCCTTAGTAAAGCATTTTTGAAAATCATTTTTAATTTCTTGCCTAACATTTTCTTCTCCAATTATCAGGGTACCTTCTGCAGTAGTAATGTTACGTATTTGTTTCCTGTTTCGTCGGCCAGAAGCGACACGGTGGAAATAGGATGTGTTAGAATCTGTAAGCTTAAGATGTTTTGTTTTAGCTCTTTGGTTCCAAAATGTTTTTTGAAAAAGCAGGAGTTTTTCTCGTTTCCGTAGCAGACGCTTTTCTTTATTATTTTGGCTTTGGAATTGCCCGCTAGCAATAGTTGATTGCATTTCTAATAAATCATTCTCTACCTCTAACAACTGACGGAATATGTTGCCAAATGACCGTTTGTTCCATTCTTTAGCTTTTTGTTTTAGGATTTTCTGTTTAAAAACGAGTTGAAACATAGCGGATCCCGGGCAAGAAGCTCGCCAGGATTGTTTAACTATATTGCGAAAGTCCTTGCGTTGAAGCCATGTATTTTCGAATTTAAATGGTGGTGCTTTAAATGTGGTGCTACAATCAAGGATTATTTGTATGGGGCAGTGGTCAGAGGATGAGAAAGCCCCGTTTTTTGTGATGAGATTTGGCAAGTGGTTGAGAATTTGGTGATGGACAAGCACTCGGTCCAATTTTTCGAGGATGTTATCCGGAGCCTCGGGAGATTTCCTCCATGTAAACGGATTCCCGAAAGTTGGCAAGTCCAAAAGAGAGCAATTGTTCTTAAAATCAATAAGACGCGTGAATCTAGACGGCAAAGTGGTAGCACCGCCAAGTTTATCCTCTCTACACATGATTTCGTTCAGATCTCCCATAATAATGCATGGGAAGGACGATTCTGTTACGATTCTTGTTAACGCGACCCAGAACGGATTCTTATCCCGAGGATCAGACGGGGCATAGACAAACAATAAGATGATCGTGAGATTGTCACTTAGGTTTTCGTATCGTAAACCTATGATTCTCGGAAGATGTATCACAATCGACAGGGTTTCGTTTGATAGTTGGTAGGATTTCCATAATACACCAAGACCACCGGATCGGCCAATGCTCGGTGACCATATAGCTGAATCAAAACCAATGTGTTTCCATAAATTTTCAGCCGGCAAGACTTCCGTCTTAGTTTCTGCCAGGGCCAACAGTTGTATATGTTCATTTGTACACATCGCATTGATTTCCGTCTAGAAAGTTTTTTTCCCAATACCTCTGCAATTCCAATAGCTTACTTTCATGAACCACTAATTAGGGTATGAGGAGACAAGGTAAAATTCCTCATACCAACAAGTTGTTTGTTTTGGGTTTGTAAACAGTTCTTTGTTGAATATTGTCCTTTAGATTGTGCATAAACTAGATTTCTAGAATTGATTTGTACACCTCAACGAGAGCAATTCGGATTAACAAAGAAACGGGTAATACTAAAAAATGGGGCAGTTGGTATATATAACAAGTTTCTTGTCTTCTTTTTTGTGTTGTATTTGTAAACATTGACCGGATACCTAAAAGAAGGATAAACCCCAATATCCAAGCTTATGTAACAACACACACAACTGTCATCCTTCTTGATTTGTAGATCCCATTGAAGACTCTTACACCTTGCCCAAGGCAAAAACCGACCAAGGGTAGAGAGGCAAAGAGAAAAACCAGTGACAGATAAACACTTAACGATGAATATAGAGTGAGATGCAGAGTAAGACACTAGCAAATGTTTATAATTCCAAGTTGCACCTTGATACTCAACATCAAGCCAAAGCGTGTACTGCCCCTCTAACATCAGCACAATTGGAAGGGGTTTGAGAAGCTTGAAATTTAAAGCAACCCCATGGTGGGAAATGGGTGAAACCATTATGAACACATGAGCTAAACAAGCAAAATGCAGCCTGTCGAATAGAATCGGATGAATATGGAGATAAGATCCAATTGAAGAATTTGGAGAGATAGATAATCTACGTGAATTAATTTTAGCAACAGTAGAGTCGAGCAAGACCCAACACCAAACTAACCTTGATGCCAAGTACTCCTGGAGAATAGGTTGAGTCACCTTAATCTTCTCGATGTCGATCATCGACTTCTTCAGTTTTTTCACCAGATTTATTTTGCTTACTCCGGGAAAACCATCAGCGAGGACCGAGATCCCCACAGATAGAAGACCAGAAAAAGCTTGTTTTGGGCCCTTTCGGGGGGTGTTCAATGGAGGCCTTAGGGGCAATAACACAACATCAAGCAGGTCGGACATAAGCCTCACCACACGACCCCAACAGCAAAGTAACAAAGATGAGGCATGCCAATTTGGAAATATTTTTATGGAAACATTTAAATTCTTGAAATATACATTACGCAGGATCAAGGTTCCAGATTTCCATTTACAAACACATAAAGTGCGAATGAATTTGTAAATGAACATGATTAGACCCCCCAAATTTTTTTGGTGATCATGGGCTCTAACCATGGCCATAAACGGTAGCAAGAAATACACCAATTACCCAAGAAACAACTATACCCATCAAGTTCACAAATCAGATGGATTTCAAAATCAATTAATATGCTCCAAACAAACATAAATTCTATGTGAGCACAAGCATTCATCCTCTCCAACAATCTTTTCTTTCCCTTTGCAAGGGGGTGATAACATTTCAGAACCATTTTTCGTGTTAGTAGTTGCAGCAGCCTAAACAGAAGTGAGCAAAGTTTACTGTATGAAGGCATTTCAGCAAAAAAATTAATTGCCTAAAACAATGTTTCAAGCCAGCAACAGCAAATGCACAGACGAGGCCATGATTCATTCTCCAAAAAATTCCACCAAGAGAGTTTACAACATAACCTTTTAATTACACGTGTATTAGTCCATTTTGTAAAGATATGGAAGTTGTTGAAATGGAGTGTGATTTTAGCCAATAAAAGCCAATTGAAGATACCAACCGGAAGCAACGAGTGAGTGCAGCGAGATCTGCACAGCCACAGGAAGACCCCCAGATCAAGTAGATGGTGAGCCTCGTTGCGAACATAGACGTCCGAGAACCGGCCAGACCGAGGCCTATTGGTCGTTCTCCACTGGATTTCCTGTGCAGCCATAAAAAACTGTTTTCTGCCCTCAGAGGAGAGCACTCCGCCGGAGCGGGATTTGGGGCCCTTTCGGGGGGTGTTCGATGGATTGGCGAAAAACGCCGAATCCACGGGTTGTTTGTGGTAGTCAACTCCAGCCGAGAACAACTCAAGCCACAAACCAGAAGCACTGAAATTAGATTTATTGAGGAAAGTGAACAGGGAGCGAGAAGGAAGGGGAAAAGAGGAGTGAACTCTCAACCCAACCAACCAGACCCAGAAATCAAACCGAGAGAGGAAGAGAGAAAGGAGAAGAGTTCGAGAGGAATTCGTACCAAACCACCAACCAGGGCGGCACAAACCGCCGCCGCCGCCGGGCCACCGCGGAGCACCAAAGAACACAGCGCAGCACCAACCCCCCAACCGGCGAGCCATTTTTTTCCTCTTTCTGAAATTTTTTCCCACCATAACGAAACTTCGACGACCGAAAGCAAGACCAACAGGACTTCGGCCCCCAGACTCGCAAACCAAAAGTAATTTCCAGAACTTGCGAGACAAGGGAGATGCGTGTGGTTTCAGAGGCAAGAGGACGACGGGATTGAGACTCGATACAACATCGAGACGGGATCTAAGGCTTGAAACTGAATTGAACTCGCTGGTTTTCACCATTGTTTAGGGATAGGAGGTTTAGATACTCAGAATTGGGGGCGTGTGTACCAGGAGGCACGACGCGTTCTTTTGCCCAAAATTGGGGTTTTTACTTGATCATTCCGATTTGATTGATTTTAAAAGGTTTTATGTTGTGTGGGTTTTGGAAAAAAAGAAAGAAAAAGAAAACCTTACCGACATCAACTTGCCATGTAACGTAGTCGGCCACGGCCCATTGAAAAGCAAAACTACCGAACTATGGATTGTTGGCCCATTATATTGAAAATTTTGACTGAAAATCATCTCCCATTGAAAAGCCCACTTTATTTATTGAGTAGTAAAATAAAACGGTAGGTTTTAGGAGTGAAAGGGTATGTTTGGATTCAATTGCCTCGTGTTCATTTGTTTGTAAAAATAAAAATCTCGTAAAAATCGACGTAAAATCGTAATTTAACCAAATAATCACATAAACCGAGATAAAATAATTGCATTTTAATTAATATGTTGTGGAGCCCAAAAACATCATAATTTAAACACCTTAAAATTTTTGTTAACCAAACACCGTCTTATCATTTTGCATTATAAGCATAATGCATTGAATTTAACTCTTAAGAGAATGTTTTTTTTTTTGAAGTGATAAATCTATAGAAGGTAATACGTAATTACAAAAGGACAAGACATAAAGTCTTGTCAGGTGGCTCGCAGCACCCACACCATTGAATTTAACTCATATGTACCCGGTGTGAAAACCCTAACAAAATATCCTCTATCTCCAAATAAAGCAGAGATCACACATCCATTCCATACCACCTAATCTCCCAAAAGAATTCTCTAAAGAGTTCATTGAATTTAACTCTTAAGAGAGTTCACTTGAATTTGTTAAATTCATTGAATTTAACAATTTGTCAAGTGTTCACAGTATAATGGTACTAATGGACTAATGACAAATTGGCAATGAACTCTAGTTACTCTACTAGTATAGAGTTTCAGATTTCTCAAATTGGGGGAATGAACTCTACTGGGCCTTACTTAATGGCTTAATGGCAATGAACTCTAATCAACGAGGTCTGAATAGAACGACGGGAGTGACCTTGAGTTACTGGGTTACTGTTGTTGTTAAGTCCTTCTATCTAATAACCCTAGGGGCATTTTAGTAATTTACTATATCGAGCTTCCAAGCTCGGCTCGAGTGTAAAAACATATTAAAGCTCGGCTTGTTTTCCCTCTATGAATGAGCCTAAGCCGACTTTTTTGAGTCGAGCCCGAGCTCAAATAACAGCTCTAATTCGAGTTTAAATCAAATGAGTCGAGCTTTCAACCTATCTTAAAATCTTGTTCGGACTCGGCTTGTTTATGGAAGTGAACGAGCTCGAGTCAAACTTTTTTTCAAACCGATCGATCCCGAGCCAAACTCAAGTCGTTCATTTCATATAAGAGCGCAATGATTAGCAAGTTTTGATTAGAAAAATCCTAAAAAAAAACACAATAATGGAAATGAAAAAAATCTTAATAACTGCAAAGTGAACTATATCCGATGTGAGGCATAAGGGGATAACTTGATTGTGGTCAATGCTATCAGAGGGACCTGAAAATGCTCGTGAGATATTACGATACTATTGACTATTGAGTCATTAAGAGACTGTCTTAATGATTTCGACTTTGCTCTGGTGGCCGACAATTTGTTTTGACGAGTAACCCACCTCTGGTGGCAAACCTCGGACACGTGACCCAGTTGGCGCTTCTTGATAAATTATAAACTTGTTACATGTTGCATTATTTTTTTTGACGAGGAACCCACCTCTGGTGGCAAACCCCGGACACGTGACCCAATTGATAATAGTCACACACCAGGTTCACTCAAGGAAAGGGGCGGAGGTAGGGATCGAAACCGAGACCTCCTGACCCCCCTTGCTCCCCACCAGTGAGTCACCCGACTGGGGCCACTTGTTACATGTTGCAAATTTTACATAACATCCACCCCTTATACTTATTATTTTAGAAGCAATCCCTTCACAAAATATTGAGCCACGTGTCCTTCAATGAGCCAAAGGAAGAAGCCAAATTTTCAGCCTTTCACCCACGTTCTCTCCATAAATTCAACTGCTCCCAGTGCCAATTCCAAGGTAAAATTGGTTTTCTCCTTCAACTGCCTCACCCACGTTCTCTCCAATACCAAAATTGAAATGGGTTTTCTCACCCACTTTTACCTTCTTCTTCAAAATCATCTTTTTCCTCATTTGTTGGTAAACAGAAAGGGATTTCACCGCTCAATAGCTGAACAATTCCTCTTTCGTTTTCGCCCTTTGTTCCATCGACAGCAGCCATATTCGACTTTGATAATTGTAACGGAGGAAGGCATAGCAAGGGCGGAGCAAGAGCGGGGCAAAGCGAGTCGAGCTAGGGCGAAGCGAGGGTGGAGTGGGTTGAGTTCCGACAACCCAGAAGGAGCCTCGGCTGATTGAAGACGTCGAGAATTTGTCCGAAGAAAGGGTGCAACAAGTTTGATCTCCTCCTTTCTCCTTTAATTTGCCCTTAATTTGATCCAATTTGGGTGGTTTTGGTTTTTTGTGAAAACTATGCCTGAATTTGATTTGTTATTTGGGGATTTCGAGTGCGGAACGGTCGAAAGAGGAAGCACGGGATGCTGATTGGAGGTCCGAAGTGTCCCGACCTTGAGCAAAGCCACACAACAACGACTCACTGGAATCCTCCGTTGCAACTAAACGCAGTGTTTTAATGGAAAATGAAACAGATAGGCAGTGCTGTTAGTCCTGCATGAGACGTGCGATAGAGGGCGAGCCCGTGGGATCGGCCGGTGTCTGTCTACGTGGAATTCGCTGAGAGGTACTTAGGGTTTCATCAGCCAGGTTCCGTTTACCGCTTCTCCGACTGCTTCTATGGATGAGCACGCTCCTATGGAGATCGAAAATGAGGGAAGACGATGGTGAATCCCTGAATTTTCCTCTCTCTGCCATGTCTCCTACTTTGCTTAAGTTTTTTCTCGACACCTTTTGATCGAATCTATGTCATCACCTCAAGGATTCAAAATTTGTCGATTTTTGTTTGAATTGGATTCATTTTGTTCAGGTTCGGAAGAAGACGTGCAAGAGAGGGTGAGCCCATGGGATCAGGTGGTGTTTGAGTACTTGAAATTCACCAAGAGGTACTTAGTGTTTTTGTAGCCAAATTGTGTTTGATAGATTTAGGGTTTCCATTTGTTGATTCTGAATTTGGGTGTCGTTCTTCACCAACTGCTCAATTCCATGTTCAATTTAGATTCGAGTACCTTTTCGATTTCGGGTTCGATCTGCTGTTTGATTAGTTAAACTAAACCCCAGATAGTTACTGTTTTGAGGAATGTTCGATCGTCATTTTTCGCTTGCTTTTGCTGTTCGGTTTTTCTGAAATTTCCTTTTCGATTTGCTTTTGTTGTTCGCTTGCTTCTGATATTCGAAATTTTCTGTTCGATTTATTGTTCTGAAATTGCTTATTCCAAATTACTAATAGATTTTCTGAAATTGCAAATCGATCATCATTGCACAACAACATGATTTCCTCTTTTTTTGTTTTTGGTTTCTCAAGGCCGATGATTTGTACACATGCTTCCAGGATCAGTACATTATTTATTTTTCTGCGGATATTCTGCCGTGTACATCTCTATGATCATAGGATCCTTCCAATCTTCCGCAATCGAAGTAAACCCTAGGTCCGTACTTCTCTGCCTTTGTCTCTTCTTTTCTGTAGAGCCTATTAATATTTCAACAAAAGGGGTCTGCACACCCTCAAGAGATATGTGGTTAGCTTTTGCGAATTGGTGTTTGTTGATGTTCTGGAAATTACAAGCCAATTTTGCGCCTCGAGAAATTACAAGCAAATTTTGCAAATCTATAACTGCGTCACTGTTTCCTTGCCATTAAGGGGGAATGCCTGAATCTGATTTACCTTTTCTATCTAATCGTCTTTGAAACTTTTGATAGTTGTAAGATTCTCAATTATTATCACCTCAAATGGGTTCTAATCTGGCTAATGCAGTTAAGGAAGTAATGAAATTTCTGAATCGAACTTTTGAAGATGAATTAAATTTTCCGGGACATTGTCTGATTGTACTCGATATTCTATATGCAGGTTTCAATAGGGAATGTACCTGCATCCTCTCAGCCCCCTGCTTCAGGTGTGGTATCAACAAAGGTTTCTTCTAGCCCAGCTTTGATTTATACGCCTCTCCCGTCGTTCAGCTGGGATCAAGACAATGAAAAACTCTTAAACAAACTCTTGTGTGTTCTCGATTTATGTTACGATTCGAGTTTATGTTCAGGTCTGGATTTATGTTTGGGTTATATGTTTGTATGGGTCGGTCCAGTTTCTTGTATGGGTTCTGTATAAATAGGGCAATGTCTTCACATTCTGTAATCAGAAAATTCAATTCAAAATTTCCGAAAATTCAGAGTTCATTTGTTTCGTCTTCATCTTCTCCCTTTGGTACTGATCTCAAATTCCAGATCTATTTTGGTTTCTAATAATTTTACACTTTGTTCTGCTTCCACTTTGCTCAAATCTGTATCGATCTAGACACTTGTGATTTCACTGGTATTTTAAAATCTGGATTCTTGTGTCAAGCTTGCTTCTTGATTTCTGGCTAAATTTGGTGGAGCTGCAGCTGCACAAAGTGAAAAATCAGGAAGCAATTCGCTAGAAATTCATTACATATGCTTTGATCGAATTGGAGTGAGCGCGATAACATGGTTTTGTTTGTTTTTTTTTTGTTTGTTTTTTTTTGGTAGTTCAATATATAATTTATGAGCAATTCAAAATCTCTATGCACTCAGTTGTAAGATCCTCTTTTCCGTCTTGAGTGATTGGTGCTGTCGAATTGGGATTGAGTTCCACTTCAAATTACATCTCTTTCTGATTTCTAAACTTTATGAAACTTTAGATTCAAGTGATTAATTGGTGCATTTGGTATATATTAAGAACTTAATATATAGATTAGTTTGGGTAGGTCTGTTTTTAATAAATTTGATTTCATTGCTATTTTCTTATTATTCTTAATCAAAAAATTTCAATTTATTCATCCAAGAGAAATTAATTCCTTACATTTCATACTCGGGAGGATCCCATCCCATGACTTATCTACCACCAAACAGGCTTAAATGTTTCTCCGAACCAGTTACATGTCCGTCCTTAAAAGTTGAAAGCTTTTCGGATCAAACAAATTGAGAAAAAAAAACAGTGAATGCTTTTCCTGCAACCATGTTGTTGAATGGTTTGGTTCACAATCTGAAGCTTGTCATCATTTCCTACCACCATGTTGTTGGAGTATGAGATTTGTTGGCTGAAGGAGGTTGTGATGTTTCAATGGGAGGATCGCACCCACCCGATTGACGAAACCGACCTCTTTGCCTCGGCGATGAGCTTCCCATTCAAGCCTTGACAACCAAAGGTGCAAGCTTTGAGAGTTATGAGCTTTGGTGAGCCCAATCCGTCGCCGAAGAAGAAGCCTAATCAGCCAGGAATGTCAAGTAGTGACGCCTTCGAGTTCTCATCCATGGTAAATTCTTTTTTTGATTTCAATCGGCAATTTGGGGAATTCATCTTATTTTTCAGGCATATCTAATATCAGCTATGGTTTGATACAATTTCATTTTGTCATGCACTTTAGGTGTTTGATGAAATGTCATCTAAAGAATATTTTGTCAAGAATTTCAGATTCCTCGTCCTTACCCATGTGTGTTGTATTGATACAATTTGTGATTCGACGCTGATTTGAGCACCAATAATGGCGGATTCCATCGATCAGATGCTCGCTCTGGTGCGCGGTGCGAAGGAGTAAGGCTCATTTTTTAATATCGATCATTTTATCTCAGCATGTTTCACAACAATGGTGTGAAATAGTTAATGGCCATAAAACGCATTTTTTAATATCTAATACATTATGAATATAAAAACCTACAAATTTGTTGTCGTTGGGTTACATTTGGAATATATGGACTCCCATTGTAACATGTCGGTTGCCGCACCTTAAAACCATCACAATGATGAATCCATAGTTTTATCTCAGCACGTTTCACAACAATGGTGTGAAATAGTTAATGGCCATGAAACACATTTTTTAATATCTAATACATTATGAATATAAAAACCTACAAATTTATTGCGGTGGGGTTTTGTAATAACTACATGGGAACTTTTGTGAAAAACAATATATATAAAATAAAAAAAATATGTATATAATTTTGTGTGTGTGTGTATATAGTGGAACTTTTGTGATAATTAGAAACAGAATGTAGATTGAATAAGAAATTCCGCATAGCTCACTTGGTTATTTCAAAGGAAAGGAACGTGTGGCTAGAACTAGGATCGAGTCAAATCCCCATCACATCCCGATTTAATTTGACGTGTCGAATATTTTGTACTTAATAGGTCAAACTCGACCGAAAATATTATGAAAACACCCGAACAAGGTTCGGGAAAGAATATTTTGTACTTAATAGGTCAAACTCGACCGAAAATATTATGAAAACACCCGAACAAGGTTCGGGAAAAGTACTAGTGGTTTTATATAAAAGTAAAAAAAAATGCACTAATGAAGTTTGAGCTTGAATCCCTCTTTACATTGGAAGTTCTTTTTCCGCTTTTGCATTAAATTGTTGCAGCTTGCAGAACGTCGAGCGTTAGCACTTGATCCACCCGACAAGTTCCTAGTTCGTACCTTCGATCAACTCCAAATCAGGTTCTCTTCTTCGCTCTCGCTCTCTCCGTGATTCTTTCCTACTATTTTACAATCAATCCACTCCTATTGCGCTTAATTTCATCTCCAGTTTCCTAAAACCCTAATTGACTGCATGTTTTGGTTAATGCGTCGATAACTAGAGTATCAATGCGATCCTATGATGTGATTAGTACTTCCTTTGGTTATTCTAGGGCATAATCTGTGTTTATTGTTGCGCTTTGATGTTTATTAAGCGAATTTGTGATACAAATTGCTAAAGAGAAGTTGTCTTCTTGCTGGAATTTTTCCGTGTGTTAACTGCTTTGGCTTGATGAAGATGGAGGTTGTTTGTATGACAGTATAAAAAAAATAAAAAATAGGGTCTTGCTCGTATTGCTGCAACTTTCTGTCAACTCTGAAACAGCTTGTGAAACTACTGTCATTGAATCTGTTGATTTATACAGCTTTTGGGAAATGAATACATGATAATGGTAAAACTATTATTCTAGTTACATGTGTATTTACTTGTAAGAAGTCATTGACAGACTAATATGCAAGTGCCCTTGGGGTTATTGAGTATCGCTAGGATGAAATTCAATATCAAGTACTAGAACTGTTGAAATCGGGGCTTTAATGCCGACTGTAAACACCATCATAACCTGCATTGAACCAAAAATTGTGTGCTTTGAGGTCAACTTGGAACACTGCCCTATCCAAGCACAATGTTGAAGGAAGATTAGTTGGCTTAAACCAGTTGATAAGCCGGAATAACTCACATTGAGTTACTTCACTCACTCTCACAAAGAGCACATCTATTTATTCTTAAAAAAAAATCTATTTATAACGTTTATTCTTAAAAAAAATCTAACTATATAAATGTTGAGTACATCTATTTATAACCTCAATTCTACCTAAATCTAGGGTAAAGTAATTGGAAAATATATAATGGAAAATTTTAACCAAGTAATGATGGAAACGTGAAAATAAGGAAACTCTTCTAAATGGCTTGGATGTGATGATCAACCTTAGAGCTCCTAATCCTAACCAGTGCTATAATTAAAAGATAATGTGAAAGTTGAAAGAATATAATGTATATTCATGAAGATAACTAATGATATTACGAAAACAAAGATGTATGGTTACCTTCTTCCATTTAAGGTCTGCAAGCAGGGATTTATCATGGGGCTTATTGTACAGATGCACTCTAATTGGAAATTATTTGGCCTCCCATGCGTCTTCCTCTCGTCATTGAACCAATTAAAGTAGCAATATATGTATCAAACATGTCCCAATGTTAAGCTCTGATTTTTTTGGGTTGAAACCCACCTCCTGTCTATAAATCACATCACTGGTGTTGGCCCGTTAGATATAAATTGAAATAGCTTTGACCTATATTTAAGAGACTGCAAGAGTTTCTTAAAGCTAGCAGCTGCACCTACTTTGATAAATTACCAAGAAAACCATGCTTGTCTTTGTTTACACTTGAAGCATGTCACTGCTGTCAGGATACTGCACTTCTCTGAATATGTTAGTCTCTGGTGGAGTTCAACTTCAAAGTGCATTGAAACATCTAACCCGTGTTCTTTATAGAAGTAGCAGAGCATTTGATCACCAAGTGAGATTAAATAAGTTGTGCAGGTCTAATGATTTTAATTCTTTATCTCAGTCTTTTATGTCTTCTTTTAGATAGTTCACAGGCATGATTCTGAATGTCTTGGATAAGATTCCCTTGGCTTTGCTTCACAGGACATCTATATCCTTTTTGGAATTGAAGGGCGTTGGTATTTCCTATAGTGCAAGCAGCAAGCATGTCTATCCACCCAAATGAATCACTAAATTTATTGGGAGAGGATGCTTCTTATGGATCTGGAGAGGACATTAATCTGGTAGATGGTCACAGCAAGCATCAATCAGCGATTCCATCAAGCTCAGGCCACAAAAAAAGAAGTCGCAAGGCCACTGGTGATGCAATTGTGGACGCCATGCTAGAAATAGCGGCTGCTTCAAAAGCGAGAGCTTCTATCTTAGCACGAAATGATGATGACTTTTCTATCAGTAAATGCATTCAAGTATTGGATGACATGCAAGATGTTGATCAACACATTTACTTCCGTGCTTTGGATTTGTTTGAGCTCCCAAGTGCTCGTGAGACTTTTATCTCTCTGAAGAGAGAGATGCGTCTGATGTGGTTGCAGCGCAAATGTGGCCCCTCATCAAACTCAGTTGTATAACAGATGGACATTTGGTTGCGACTGATAGTATGACATGTATAACTTGGAATCGGTTACTATGTCTGCACAATCTATACTTTTGGTAGTAGATCCGCTCATTTTGGTAATTTAAACTCAATTAACAGACCCATTATTACATCTTGATATTTGGCTTACTAGTTGCTAGTATTTGCAGTACCAAAAATTTGGCTGCAGGTCGATTTTGCTCAAGGATGGTAATTTGTTTGACATTCAACAACAACAACAACAACCCAGTATATCCCGCAATAAAGCGGGGTCTGGGGGGTCGGGATGTACGCACTCTTTCCCCGAGTTAGTCGAGAGAGTGTTTCCGAAAGACCCAAAACAATAGAGTAAAGGAAACACACCGTCCCATGGCACCTAGAAGAAGATAAGGTAATAGACAGCAGAAAGATAGAAAACAGATATGAAGATAACCGACAGGAAGCAGAAAGAAAGGTAGACAGGAAACACCAAGGAAAGACCCAGCACCCATCCTTGGGAATCTAAACATCTGAAGCCCGAATGCATCTCCTCCAGTGGTCCCTATCCGAAATCATATCCTCCGAGAGGTTCAGCGCAATGAGATCCTGACGAATAACCTCCATCCAACTCTTCTTCGGTCTACCTCTCCCTCTGCACAACGCTCCAAGTTCCAATCTCTCACACCTTCGAACAGGCGCTGATTCCTGCCTCCTACGAATGTGCCCAAACCACCGCAATCTGCACTCCCGTAGTTTATCAACGATATTCCCAACTCCGACCTTGCTTCTAATGTCCACATTTCTGATTCTGTCCAGTCTCGTGTGCCCACTCATCCATCTCAGCATTCTCATCTCAGCCACCGCCAACTTCTGTTCCTGAGCTTTAGTACTAGGCCAACACTCCGCGCCATACAACATGGTTGGTCTGACAACCACCTTATAGAACTTCCCTTTCAGCTTAGCCGGGACTTTCCTATCACAGAGAACACCAGACGCTCTCCTCCACCTCAACCACCCCGCTTGGACTCTATGCTCAATATCCTTGTCGATACCCCCATTGCTTTGGACGTACGAGCCAAGGTACTTGAAATGCTCCTTCCTTGGGACAAGATCCTCCCCCAATCGAACTGAAGTCTCCGGGACTCTGGCCTCTCCAAAGCTGAACTGCACATACTCGGTCTTGGTCCTACTCATTTTGAAACCCTTAGACTCCAACACTTCTCTCCAATTTTCTAGTCTGCGAGCCAACCCTGAACTGGTGACGTCCACTAGAACAATATCGTCGGCAAACAACATACACCATGGTACCTCCTCTTGGAGAGAAGCAGACAGTGTGTCCATAACTAAAGTGAATAGAAGCGGACTAAGCGCAGAGCCCTGGTGGAGCCCTACTCGAACCTCAAAATACTCTGAATCCCCACACGACGTTCTCACACTAGTCAACGAAGCATCATATACATATCTCTGATAACTCTGATATACGACCCAGGCACTCCCTTATCTACCAGACATCTCCATAGAAGCTCTCTCGAAACCCTGTCGTAGGCCTTTTCTAAATCAATAAAGGCCATATGCAGATTCTTCTTTCTATCTCTGTGCATCTCGATCAGTCGCCTTAACAAGTGGATAGCCTCAACCGAGGATCTGCCAGGCATGAAGCCAAACTGATTCTCCGACGCGTGAACCGATCTCTGAAGTCTCATCCCAATCACTCTCTCCCACAACTTCATAGTGTGGCTCAACAATTTGATTCCTCTGTAGTTGCTGCAACATTGGACATCCCCTTTAATTTCTGTATACAATACTTTGTTTTCTTTCTGTTTCGCTTATTTGATTTCTTATGAACAAAAGATTAGACCAGTTTTGAACTGGATGAAATGGAGCGAGTTGCAGCAGACTATTAATATAACAGTATGACAAGGTAATACACCCGATCTTTTAGCCTTTTAGGGATGGATAAACAGTCCATCAGATGTCTGTAACGAATGTTTCGAATGGATGAGTGTGTTTTCCTGAAAGTATCATTTGTCGGCAGAAAGGCTAACTGCAAGATGATGAATGAGCACAAACTCTATCTTTTAATGCTGCTTGTGATAACGAGCACAACAGATTCTTACAGGATTGGTATTAACATTCTGGAGAAACCATCAGCCAGCTATTCAACAGCGCACCATGAAATCATATCCGGCATGAGTTCTTAGTCTCTTACAGCCACTGCATAAACTATACCCTTGCAGATCCTTGTAGCCTTGTAGAACCGTTGTCTGTAGTTCATATTTATTCGCCTTGGATGGGAGGGTTTAGCGCCTTCAACAAAACTGTGATAAAAGATCAGTAGTTGATTATCCAGATAGAACTTCCGAAAGCCCTACATCCGCGAGGGAATGTTAACTGTTGTGAACAGGTACTCAAGATGAGACCATTTTCGAACATGATCTTTACCATAGGCTTGTTAAGGTATGTGTTGAGAATCAAAAGGGAAAACCCCCCAAGGTGGGGTTCATTGTTGAAAATGCTCTAAAAAGGTTTTGGGTAGATTGATTTTGACATTTTTTTGGCATTGATCAACTTTCAGACCATGTTTTTTTTCCTGGAAAACGTCCATATCAAGGAACAAAGCACCAGATTGACGTTTTTAGAGGTGCTAAATGTCTCATCACCTACCCAGAAATGCTATGAGAACCTTTTTAAGTGTTGTCGTCGATCCTGTCAATCACTACACAAGATTGCCTCTTCCATTTCGCTTATCTGGGTTGATGTAAATCTGGAGCTTCCCGGCAACATGAACGTCACACTTGCTATAAAATACATGCACCAAAACTTTTATAATAATACACAAGGCTTCCAGGTCTATTAAGTCAATTTAATGCATTTTACACCAGAGAAGCTACATTTAGCGTTGGGGTGATGAATTGCACCCTTGCGAGCTGGTATTCTTTGCCTCCAATCCAGACGCCGTTTTGCGACCACAGCACATCCTCCCAGTCCAGATTGTCCTCCAGTACCTGTTTGCGAAGATAAGAGACACAAAACACTTGAGAAAAATTGTATTGGATACTTGGATGTGTTTTGGAAAGTTTTGATCGGCTTGGATGGGGGAGAGTTTGAATTTGTAGAACTGTAGTCGCGGAAAATTTCATCTACCTCCAACATATCTGCAGGCAGAGGAATCCCGTGCTTTAGCATGATCGTTTGGGGAAGGATTTTCTTGCACCGAGAGAATCGGAATACGTCTACAATTTCACCATCAGCAGTGCTTCGACTATGATTTGCAGCATCTGGGTGATGACTATGAGTCTTTCCTACTTCGGTTTCATGTGTTGAACCAGATTTGACCACTTTCTCCCGGATGAAGCACAACTCGTACCTACAAGATACCCCAACCAGAAAGGAAAAGGAGAACTCTGAGTGACAAGGGCGATGCAAGGTCAAAAAGGTTTTTTCATTCAGACTGCAAAGCACAAGCAACCCCAACACGAAAAAGTGCAGGATAACCGATAACCAATCCAATAGGGGTGCAGGAGGAATCACTGAGAATGCAAAGATAGAAGAGCAGGTCTATGAGACTGAAGATGTACCGTTGGCGACCAGTCTCCATGTACAGAGCTTCTCCTTTCTTCAATCGTGCAGATGTAAATGTTGACTTCTTCAGGCCCTTGTCAGCAACTATGTTTATGCTATACTTGATCCTTGAAAATTCATAAGCAATGACAACAGATATCACATCTCAAGGCACAGATAAATGTATTGAACTATGGCTAATCATTTCGTTTTGAGGTAACAAAAAGTGGAGATTTCTATAAAAGAAAACACGGCTAAAGTGCTGAATATAATAGACCTAGCCAACATGATTCAGAGAGAATAACTGATTGAACTTGTTCCAAACTTTGAATTATGCCTTCATACAAATACAAGTTCCTTCTTGAAGACATTGAAGATATTAAAATAAGTTGCTCAAACGTTAAGTGCCAAATGCCTTCATACAAATACAAGTTCCTTCTTGAAGACATTGAACATACCATGGTTCATTAGATAGACTGTAGAGTATGACGACTTCTTTCACCATTCTTTGTTTCCGTGATGCATTCTGAAGAAGAAAAGAATGAATAAGTGCCAAATGCTCTACAACTAGCGCAACAAAAATAATTCAGACAGAAGAAAATATACTGTCTACATAACAAGATTATAAGGTAGGTCCATTAGCTCACCATCTCAATCGTATAATGATCTTCTTTCTATACAACCCTACTTATCAACCCAGTGTAATCCCACTTTGTTTTTTGGAGTGGGTGGGGGGGGGGGGGGGGGGGGGGTCGAATGTATGCACCCTTGCCTTAGCAAATAGGGAGGGTATTTTCGAAAGACTCAGATATGACAGGAGTAAGACCAGAAAATTCAATTCAGTTATGTGACAAAAATAAATGAATTTAGTTAAAATGCGCCAAAAATTGATATGGGGTCCCTATTCTTCTTTCTATACAAACAATGGTATGAAACATGTTTTAAATTGATATAGAGACATGTAATGTGCATGCTAGTAAATGATAAATCGACAAGGAGACAATGAAGGCTTACTATCTTCTTCACTCATTCTGAGATTCTTTTGATAGCACCTAGAACAGAGGAGTTGGTTAAAGACTAAGGCTCCGTTCGGTAACACAAGTAGTTTTTCATAGCTTTTGGTTTTAATATTATATTGTTTGAAATGAGGCAAAGTTAACATTATAGTTTAATTAGCTTTTGGAATTGGATTTTCATCGGTTACTTAACTCAAGCTTTTCACAATTTTTTTCTTTTCCCTCCTCTCTCATCAGCTAGTTTGTATCAACTACCCCATTAGCGAGGGTTACCAAACATCTTACTAGCCTATGAAGAGTGTAATTTAACATATAATTAACAAACCTAACACATCTGCTTGTATTACCAAACAGAGTCTAAGACAGGTACATAACTGGAAAATTTTCCAACTACTGAACATGATTTTAGAAAGCATAAGCTAATTCACAATTGTTGATGAATCATTATGCAAAATGTGAGCCAACAGAATCAAATAGAAAAAAGTTCATCCATGTTAATAATATCAGCAAAAAATGTGAGCCAACAGAATCAAATAGAAAAAAGTTCATCCATGTGAAGACATACCGATGCTGCAGCTCTAGTTGTCATTGTACGTCCTACTGAAATGGGTGCAAAAGTAGGCTCAATTGTTGATGAATCAGTCAAACTACGTTTGATCTCACGGGGTTCACAACCCTTCTGAAAGAGCAAATCGAGCAAAGTAAAAACCTCAGGAGTATGCTAAGGCAGGTAAGCATCTGAAGCACATCTAAAGTTTAGACTGAATTTTCACTTCATCAAAGCATTTGTTGTTTTTCAAAACTAAAGACAGATGATCAAATTATGGGCACTATTACTCCATATCATGAATTGATTGTCAAAGAAAGTTCACCTTCACAAGGAAGCACTGCTCAACTCGATAACTACAACCTATTCCAGCCCCCCAGGAACGAGACCGGACATTGTTTCTCCAAGTAGAAACATAGTCTGAACAGGTGGAAATTTATTAGTCAATCATCCAAACAAAGCTGTCATACAATTGCCAAAAAGAGTAAAGTTTGTCACTACAATGAAAACATAATTATATCAGAAATTTCTGATTTTTGCCAATAACAAAGTGAACATGTTCCAGAAAATAATAAAGAGGACTAATTAAAGAACAATGACATGAAATGCAGAAACATAAATGTTGAGAGGTGGGAGAAGCGTGCTGGCTCATGAAAGAGTATAAGAAATTTGAACATAAGAGAAGAATCTAGGATTTGGTTGATATTTTAACCTAGATTTTATAATATACTCCCTCCATATCGGTTGGGTGAGAAGACAGTAAACCCTTCACCCACATTTGACCTGCCTATTACACCCAATTTCTTTTCCACCCATTTTACTGGTTGGGTTATTTGAATATCAGTCCAGTGAAATCGTCAGCATATTTGCTAATTAGGATAATCTGATAAACATAGTATAATATATGTAAATAAACACTTAACCAATTATTGCTCATCCCTAACAAGGAAACCAATTATACTCCAATTTCCCATGGAAGTGGTAAACTAGGCCTTGGGCCGTTGGGGCTACATTCTATCTCTATAGTTGACTGGCCTTTAGACCGTCATCAACCAGGGGGAACCTCTTACCCATTTTCTTTTCTCTCTTCCTATCCTAATTTTACACCTCATTTATTTTTTTGTTTAAATTTATTTTCACTTTTTCTACCTTATCCTAAAAGGCTTGTTCTACAACCATGAGGAAACCTCTTACCCATTTCTAATTTATTTTCACTTTTTCTTTCCCTTTATTATGTGTACCATTATATCTTTCCATTTACTTTTTGATTTAAAAAAAGGAAAACAAAATTAGAAAAGGGGAAGAGGTTACCTCTCTCTACCAAGGTAACCTCTTCCATTCCCTTACCTAAGGTAAAACCCACAACCATGGGTTTACCTTTTAGTAACCTTAAGGTGAGCAAAACTCATGGTTGCTCGTGCTCTTAAAGTTGGATCTCCAGAATAACGTCATTCTTCCCTCCTCTTAGAAAAAGATTTGTCCTTGAATCATTCCCCTTGGTTGCAAGGAAGACACCATCTTTTTTTTTCCGCTTGTCCAACCTTAACTACAGGCCTACAGCTAACATAAAAGAGAAACTCTAGACGACTAGAAGCAAAATATTCTTTTTCTATTTCATTTTTTTAGGACAGTGTGGAAGAAAGACACTAGTAGTGTAAAGAGTGAGTGGACTTTGGCAGAAACAAAGATAATGATTATAACACAAAATAATATGACACAAAAGGAAAAGACCTGAAAAGGATAAAACATATCTTGTACGGAGTACCAAATTAAGACTCCCATGGGCCATTTTTAACTTTCGATTTTTATTTATTAATTGTTTATATTACGGAGTATAAGTTTGGGAACCACCTTACATGAATGCTTAACCCATTATGTAAGGGTTTTACCTTACTTTTAAGTTGCAACACATGTTTTACTTTTCAATGTAGGATAATCACACCCTAACAGTTTGCATAAATTGTTCTAAGAAAATTTTGTAGGAGTATGAAAAACTAGGATCTTATTCTTTTGGTGTGCAAAAATATATTAGATTCTTTCAATCATGGTAATGAGATGCAAATGAAATTTAAATAATCACAATGCCAAGGAATGCATTAATCTTAAATACTTAAACCATTGCCATACATGCATATGGCTCAATGGCTGTTCACAAAAGAAAGAACTGAAAATATCATACCATTTCCAGAAACAGGGATGTGTCCTCAATATGGAAGGTAAGACAACACCAAACAAATCAACAGCAGCAGCACATTGCATAAGCATGCAGTACAGCAGCAATACCATGAGAGTATATGTATGTTAGCCGTAGCAACAGATAATAGTGAACTTACAATCTTTTGGAGGCAGAACCCGTATAATCACACGTAGATCCTGAAGATCGGGAGCAGCAGGATTTGTGGTTGTTCGGCAATAACCCATGTGCATGAGAACTGGAAGAAAACATGAAATTTATCCACTGACTAGAGAGAGGTAAAAGAGCAAAAGTTCAAATTTTTTGCACCACCGTCTAAAAGAAGTTCGTTTTCACTTTTCCTTTTGTTACAATCTCTCACCTGCAACAAGATCTGAATCATCCGTGTATACATCTGTTCCCCAGAGCTGCTCACGTCTGACCTGCTCAGAAAGCACAGAAAGACGAACCTTTCAGGCTCCAAGTATCATAAATCTGTCAATTACTTACCTGTTGAAGGCAACAGGTAATGGACTATATATACACTATGACCTCCACAAAAACAAAAATATAATGAGTAGCAGTGCATTCTCTGACCAGATATAACTGATTAAAGTATTTATTTTGTATTTCTAAATATGGTCAACAAACCAGTATGCCTGGTACCATTTAACAAATAGGCAAGTATGATGCCATCGGTACCCAAATGCAGTATGACTCTTAAATAGGAAAAAGGAATGAAAGATTTTTGCAACCGATAAAGGGGCACTTAGAGACAGATTTTTTTAGGAGGCTATAAAAAGATGGCATAGTGATGGCATTTTACTTGTGATCTTGTTTAACAGATTGTTTTCACATTAAGTAATAAAATGTGCAGAATCAGATAATATCAGACACAAGATCCCAGTATCAGTAAAAGGCAAGGTGAATGACATTTTCACCTGGAACAGTTACAGAAAATCTTTATAATCCTCCAGAAACTAAAGATAAGATGATGCATTGCATGACACCTACTTGACGATTTGTAGCAGTAACATGTTGGCCTGGTATCTTAACTTCAATAGTAGGGCCACCAAAAGAGCTTTGCTCATTTTTATCAGCTTGACGCATATCATATTCAATCCACAGTTTGAGCAATTCTGGCATGCATTCACCAACTTTGTAAACAATAGTAGTGACCTCTGGTTTGCCTGCAAAAGTATAATCACAAAAAATGGAATCACAATTTTAGACTAGGCTATTTTTTTTTTCTAGATTAAGATCATTTCCATTATTTCCATTTTCTATACCTTCAGTATCGTAAACTTTTTCAGTTCTAGTTGCATAACAGTCTCTATAGTGAAACAAAACATTCACTTCTTCATATAACAGTTGGAGAAACAAGGTCTACAGTTTGTACAGATGATACTGTGATATCCAAACATTTGAAGAAAAGTCAACAGGGTACTCTGCGCCTATGGAAGCCAATTAAATTTCAGAACCCATTTCAAGAAGAGCAATTGCTTTCTCCTAGTTCTTTTTTTCAAGGATGACTGGATTCAATTTGATTGTTGATTCTGGAGTTCAGGTTGTTCAGTTCCAAAGAAGGATAAAGAATATGAAAGAAAATTTAATAAACTACAAATAAAAACTAAACAGCCCAGCCAAACTCCAAGATTGGATCTGAAGCACTTTTGATAGAAAGGATATAGCAGTCACACAACTATGGTTAACTGCATTAGTTGAGACCACCTAATAATAAAAATAAGATCTAGGAGAAATAAGGTCCCCTAGCATCATTATGTAAACTCTTTACAAGCATATAGCTGAAGCTGTGCTGATATCTCACCTTTTGACCTGCACAAAATATAACAAATGCATCAACAAGGTGCTTTGACAAACAGGTTCGGAAGGAAAATATAAGACAGATAGATTCGCATGAAAAACAAGCTTATCTTACATTTGATGATCCATGAAAATGTGCATCCACCAAAATGTACTTATCTCTTAACAAAAAATTGCCGACTATTTGTGTTCATCATAACTTTACTGCCGTCTTAATTGAAAACAGAATGCACTACATTTACCACCTAAAAACTTACCTAGAAAAGTTGAATAAACTTGAAAATAAAGGAAAGAAAAGAAAACTTTACACGTAAAAACGATTAAATGAATATAAAATCACATTGAGAGAGCACAAAAAAATTGGGACAAATAAAATTAAAAACAATTAAGATGTTAGTTATTTTCTGTCTCATAAATGAACACATATATTCTAGCTGACATTTAGCAGACAAACTAATGAGAGCGGAAAACCATATAAAACATGCTAGACAATCTGAATGAAAAATCAAAGCAGCATAAATACCTATCTGATTCGAGAGCACAATGCCTTAAACGAGCCTCAAGATTAGCAACTTGAGAGGTATTTGTTTGAAGTGCTCCCTTTTGTTGTTGAACCCCACAAGTGGAACCCTCCTTTTCTTTATCAGCGACGGCATGAACATTAATACCTGCATCATTTGGCTCCTTATCAGTGCATCGAGTTCGCTTTTCAGGTCTCTCTCCTTCTCCATAATCATCCCTCTCTTTTCTCCTCTCTCCAGCTTCCTTGCCTGCATTTCTCCACCCATCAATCTCTTTTGGTTTCTTCTGATCCAAGGCAGCCTTATCTTGAATGGTTGAATGGTCCACTATTTCCTTCTCACCATGAGACACTTCTTTGTCCATTGGATTCCTAGCTTCTCTGTTAACATAATCCTTTGAGCTATCTTTTGGTCCTTCCTTTTCCTTGGAAACATCTTTCCTGTCTCCTTCCCTTTCATCTCTTGCCAGTTCGTTATAGTTATTCCCTCCAGAAGCGAATTGCAAGCTATCTCTTTCACCGCTTTTGTCCCTGTCCCCCCAATCGCGATGTTTTCCTTCTTTTCTTTTCCTATCCTTGTCCTTGTCTCTGTCATCACCTTTAAGAGCAACTTTATTATCCACCACATCTTCTTTAGCCCCTATGTGTTCCTTCTGATAGTTAGTTACATATTCCTTCCTCAGATCTACCGTTCCATGTAAATGCATTCGCTGATGAACCCGATCTGCATCCCCAAACGCCACAAGACCGTCGGCATAACTTTTCCCTTTTTGGTGCTCCTTCCGGCTGGGAAGGCCACTTCCAGAACCATAAATTTCCTTTTCTGACTTTGCATCAGCCCTTGATTCATTATATCTGTCATATTTTCCTTCTTTGCTATCATCCCCTCTAACTTGAACTTTTTTGTCTTTTTCAGTTTTACCATCCATCTTGTTCTCACTACTTTCCTTAAAAATCTTATAATATAGCTTATTATCAGTACCTGCATATATATGATTAGTAAGATGACCAGAGGCATACAAATGGTGCACAAAATGTAAATAAGATCGATTATCCACATCACAGGGTTGAAAACAAGGCGCTTTTCCATCTCAACAACTTTTAACAGTTCTAAAAGTCATGTTAGCGTATGTGCCAGCATCCTCGTGAGGGGACTAACGTATATACGAAGAATGAAGGGCTTCCATAGGCAGCCATTTAGGGACACTACTAATTTCTAGTGCAGGATATGTCCAGGACCAACTATGACAACAAATTCCACACAGCTCATAAGTACTGTTAGCAGAATTCACAAATCCTACGCCTATATAACAAAATCCACAAATTTAAGCCAAACATGAAACAAATTTCGAATCCATCAATAAAGCAAACCTTTCAATCCAAACCGATTGCAACAAGCCACAGACAAATGTAGATTATTTACATTTCACAAATTGACCCTAGCAGACGCCAATACACTTTGGGAAAAGAAATTCCAAAGGGGAAACGAAAAACAAGCAACAAACGCCAACAGTTTCCCTAGCTACGAGTGCGAAATCGAAAATGCGATCACACATGCAAAGTCTCCAAACGCAGATAGAAATCGAGACAAGCCAGAAGACCAGGACATTGACGAATTCACGCAGGCAAGGCTAGAAATTAGAAACAATTACGGCACAAAAACAAAAGGAAACTAAAAGGCGGATAAATCAAACATGCCTCGACGCTAGGAAATGAAGAACCTGGGGGAGCTAGGGTTCCGAGCACTGAATGGACTCGAATCTGAAGGGTTTCCGGTGGTGTGATCTTCAAAATCTGTGAACTGGGGGCATGAGAGAGTTGCAAAGTGTCAGAGAATGAAATTGGCGTTTTTTCTCCCCTCTGTCTGTTATAGACACCCCCGGTAAGAAGGGCAGTCGGCATTAGGGACGGTAAAATACACCTCTCGTATAAAACTCTATCAATAAAGTTTGGGATGAAGTTTTTTACTACTCTCTTCAAAATAAAATCAATTGTTAAAAATATTCAAACTCTACTCATGTTCTTTTTTTTTATATAAGTATACCGATGTGTTGATGATCGATTTGGATTCGGAAGAGTTTATAAAAAACTCTATCAATAAAGTTTAGGATAAAGTTTTTCACTATTCTCGTCAAAATAAAATCAATTGTTAAAAATTTCCAAACTCCACTCATTAAGTTTGTTCCTTTTTTTTTAATAAGCATACCTTTATCGATGTGTTGGTGATCGATTTGGGTTCGGAAGAGTTTACGAAAAACTCTATCAATAAAGTTTGGGATAAAGTTTTTCACTACTCTCGTCAAAATAAAATCAATGGTTAAAATTTTTCAAACTCTACCCATTAATTTGTTCCTTTTTTATAAAGATATCTTTACTGATGTGGACACGCAAAGCTGAATCGGCGAGGGGGTCTTGTAGGGGTGGAATTGGTACAATACCAATTAGTTTTTGTCGTTATCACGTACCAACCAATTATAATTGGTAATCCTAAAATCCAAACCATTACCAACCAACGAAGGGGTTGTACCAACTTAATTGGTTACCAATTAAGTTGGTTGGTACGTGTTGGTAATGGTATTTTACCATGTTTTGGGTGTTGATGAAAAAAGCACACAAATAATCAAAGACAGTACAACTTAAATAAAATTTAAAATTTATAAGTAGCAACAACATAAATATGTAAATTGTTCATACATTTAAGCACAAAAGCAATATAAAGACTTAAATTGTCCTGATAATATTCAAAATAACATGTCCACTAGCTTCCGAATAAAATTTAGGTTTTAGTCTGATCCGAAGCTGAGCTAGTATTCCTCCATTGATTAATTTTTTTATATAAAAATAACAAATATAAAAAGAAATCAAGTTAATAGGTAATAATACTAGTACCAAAAATAAAATAACAAATAAAAAAGAAATAGGAAATACGAAGTACTTATTAACTTGAATAATAAACAACAATAACAAACAACAAGTCTTATAACCCACAAAAAAATAATCCAACTCAATGTAATCTTAAAACAATTAAAATATAATTAAAAAAATACCTAAATGTATATTGGTAGTAGTTGGTTGGTAATTACCGTACCAACCAATTTCAAATCGGTTGGTAATGGTAATCCCAACTTTCCCGTTTCGATTACCATTACCGTACCGACTTCTGATAATTGATTCGGTATACCGAACCAATTAAATTGGTTACCAATATAATTGGTTACCAATTTAATTGGTTCGGTTGGTACGTGTTGGTACGGTTTTCGTGGGAAATTTTCCCCAGCCCTACAGATGTTTTGTGGAGGAGACTCCTAATTCTGTCGGCGATCAAGTGGATTTCTCGGAAGAAGTGGCCGAATTGCACCCTTTCAAAATATTGGAAGAGGAATAGGGTGTCGGAAATCAGCATTTTAATCTTCCACGGGCAGCTCCACAGCCTTCGCAAGCGGTTGATAACGAACAGAATGTCACCCTTGGTGATGATGCTGGAAATACCAAGTTCTTTCACCTTGGCAACGCCTTCTCTGAGGGCAAGAGCCTCGGCTGCTAAAGCGGAAATATGTCCACATTTGAATCTGCCATAATCGATGATTGAATCGTGGTGGTCCCTGATTATGAACCCTGCAGAGGCCTCACTCGACGGCAGTTTGGATCCATCAAAATTGATTTCGAAAGATTCGTCAACAAGTTTGCTCAGTTATGTAGTTGTTGATTGGTATAAATTTTCCATATTTTGGATGGATGTTGTGTTTTGGTTTTCGAAAATATTTCGATTCTTGGTTGTCCATAAGCACCACCATGTCGTCACTAGTCTCCCTCTTTGCTTAGGAGTGAGGTTGTTGAATATTTCGCAAACGATGTTTTTTTATCGATGTGTTTCTGGTGTCGATGTTTCGAATCACTATTTCAATGTTCAAGTCAATTGTGTGAATCTGTTGTAGTGTGTGGTTGCATTCAGAAAAGAGATGGGTTAGGTTTTCATCCGCCTGATCACACAATGGACAAGTTAGAGGAACATGAATGCCTTTGTTTGCTAGTCCGATCTTAGTTGGGATTCCATCTAGTGTGAGCTTCCAAATGAAGTTTTTAACTTTCGAAAATGTGTCTAGGTTCCATATTCATGCCGTATTACTAGTTTCCTCTGTGTTTTGCCTTGTGATGTGCTCTAGGGCACTTGTCATACTAAACCATTCGTTTTTGCTTGGTTTCCAATATAGTCTGTCTTCTATGTCATGTTACCCATTAAGTTTTTTAAAACTATACGAGATTCAAGATGGTTGTCAATAGTCTCAAGTTACCACTATATTTTTTCCCATGTTAAATTTATTATTATTTCATCGGGTTTTCTATCAATATTTTCAATTTTGTAAATATTCAAATTAATTAATTAATTTAATTATTTTTTTAAGAGTATATTCATTCCATTCAAAGTTTTTTTTCCTTTTTTTGATAAAGTAATAATTCGAGATCGGACAAGCTCGATTCTCGAGAGGTCGACAAGTCGGCAAACGGAGACCGTAAAAATTAAAATAGAAAGCATAGGGCACGAAGAACACAGACAACCAACAAACAACATCGAAATGAATCTAAGCAGACCTAAATCCAATGCACGAGAAATGCACCTTTTTTAATTAATTATACTTGGCATGCAAGGTCAAACGTGCCAATGAGATTTGCAGGGGTCGAACGTTGAATGGGACGAAACGTGGAAATGAGAGCGGATGGAGCAGGGCTCCGACCGGAAGAACATACAGAGCACTACCAAAGGCAAAGAGGGTTGGCGGAGGGCAGTGAGAGAACGTCGGACGGAGGAGGATAGGAGGGAAGCACCCGAAGGGAGCACCACACAGACTCCTAGACCATCCAAGAACTGTAATCGCCCTGGAAACGTCGAGAAGGATGATCGGACACATCTGGCAGAGAGAGAAGACCACTGAGACAAAAAGGCCCAAATCTAAAACACTAATTCGATGGAAAATCGATGACACCCGGGACCGAAAGAGGGCAGGGGAACAACAAGCCTCAACCCAAGAGGAGAATGACAACTCCGCTAGGAGAGGAGGAGGATTACGAGATCGAGGGGGAAAGATGAAATCGGCGATGAGGGTGGTCGATGGGGGGGGGGAGAGATAGAGAGAGAGAGAGAGAGAGGAGACGACCAGACACTAGGGTGGCTAGGGCATCCGAAACCACGGAAGAAGAATCGATCCAGGAAGAATGAGGCCCCAAAACCAAAAACTAACATACCGTCAATCAAAAAGATATTTTAGGAAGAGAGATTATACACTCTCGCCGGAATCAAACGGAAAACAGGAGGAGAGAGGGGAACAAGATACATAGTAGCAGCGGTCGGAGCCGAGTTGGACGGCCGCAGCCAGTGTTGGGTAGTCGGAGCCAAAGATAAGGGCTCCCTCACTCAAGATAGAGGAGAGAGCGTTTTACTATTGTACTACGTTCTTTTTTCTAAATTAATGATGTTTAACTTAGAGCAACCCCAACCACTCTTGTATAATAGAGAAAATATTATATTTTAGAGAAAAAAAAGGTTTTTTTTTTCCACTCCAACAGCTTTTGCAAATGGTCTTGTAAAATAGAGAAACATTAGGAGAGAGAAGAAAAATCTGTAAATTTAGAGGAAGAAGTGAAATTTGTAAAATTAAATGTTTTACTCTTCCCCATGAAATTGTTAGTAGATTTGTGGTTGAGAATTGAGATTATAAGATTTTGAATTAAAGTAAATATTTTATGTCCTATTTATATTTCATTTTAATTCAAGTAAAATTTTATTAAATAATATGCAATAAATATAGAATATAATTAATGTAAAAACTTGTAAAATAGAAAAGTTGTTGGGGTTGGGGTATAAAAATGTAGAGATTTTGAAATTTTTTCCTACAAAATAGAGATTTTATAGAAAAGCTGTTGGGCTTGCTCTTATGCCTCAATACTGTAGATTAGACAAAGTGATATTTCATAACTACTTTAACTTAGAGCATCAGCATTACTAGAACCCTATTTATGTTTACTTCACTTTTTACCTTTTTATGTTTTAAAAACTCCAACTAAATTCGACCAAAAAAAAAACTCCAACTAAAATTTATACCCACGTCCCTACAACCCACTTTAACATACAATAACTAATATAATAATAAGAAAATTTCCGTTTGGTGTCCCTGAGTTTATGTCAATTCCGGTTGGTGTCCTACATTTTTTTTTGTCTAGATGGTACTCTTGAGTTTTGTCCAAAGTTCGGCTCATGCCTAAAACTCATATTTTCTCCTTTTTAATGAATAAAACCACCATTTATTATTATTTTTTTCACAAAAAACCCTTTTACTTTTGACATTGAACAAAACTACCTATTATTTGACTAAATTCAATACAAAAGTGACACCAACCTTTATTTTTAAAATTGTACAAAATCACATATTATTTCCAAAATTTTTAGGGGCAATTTGAAAATATCCAAAAAAGTTGCTCTAATTAGGGGAGTGTCCAAAAATTTGTAAAAATTAGTGGAGTGTCCATCCCCTTTGCCCCCTGCCCCCCATCGCGTGTCCTTATATATATATATATATATATATATATATATATATATATATATATATATATATATATATATATAATCACACGTCAGTATTTTCTGTTGTGCAAATATAACTCGATGTTGTGCAAATATAATTTTATGTTGTGTAAGCTTAAACAACCTTATGGAAATGACATGCACATATAATATTATGTTGTGCACACATAAAATGTTACTTATATAATAAAATATAATTTATTAAAAAAACCGCGAAGATCGCGGGTAATAAAACTAGTTTTATATAGTTTTTAACTCCTAAAACTACGTGCACAAAAGTCAAGCATTGTTTATTTCCGACCGGGAGGGACTATTAGGCCATGTTTATCGGTTACTATTCAAGATACTAAAAATACTATTGTTTTTATTCATCTATTTCTGCCACATCAGTATAACATCTCATTCTTAGTTTTTCCACTTTATCAATAACATCTCTACTCTCTAGCATCCCAAAACTCATCATTCCTTATCAATTCAATTTACAAATATACCCCTTTTCAATAATTATTTCAATTCTCGATTATATTATTAAGTTCATTTTATTATTATTAAAGTATTATTATTAAATAATATTTTATTCTAAAAAAAATTACATGATTTATTCGCACTATTTAAAAATAATTAAAAATAACTTTTTCAATTTATACTCTGTATAATTGTATTTAAAGCAATTTTTTTTTCAAAATATGTTCAAACATATTTAAAATTGGTGTCTATGTGTAGAGAAAAATAAATCTAGTATTGTGGTAATTTTTAAATTTTTTTTTGCATTTTTAATGTCGAAAATTGCATATTATATATACATATATATATATATATATATATATATATATATATATATATATATATATATATATATATATATAATTTAGTCCATCTCATAGTTAATCCCGGCCATCCACTTGTCGCGATATGTGCCACTCATTAGTGGATCCATTGTAATGGCGACAGGCGTCCCCCCTTGCCTAGATTTGTGTCAGCTTCCACGGTGTCAAAATGGTGTGTTTTGTCCTCCACAATACTAAAACAACGTCGTTCACTTGTAGCTTTTGGGAAATATAGTGGCGTTGAGTTTCTCGACCCCTTGCCTTAGGATGAGTTAGTTCTATTTCTCGATGGGGGCAGGGAAGGGAGGGATTCGAACCCCCGACAAAACAAAGTCTGACACCTTTACCCTATATCCTCAAGCATCGATACTAATGGCGTGTTTTCTTGCGGGACGTTTTTTAAGAGGTGGAGATTATTTTTAAGGGGTGGAAAGGGTGGATATATATTTTAAGGGGTGGAAAGCAGTGACGGATCCTGAAATTGTTGATTGAGGGGGCGAAAAATTACGATACAAAAAAATTGTCGATAAAATTAAACACTAATTTTTTCTTTTCCTAAAAATCATCAATATTATGGATTTGTAGCTAGAATGAAAACATAAATCTCCTATTTTGAAGTTCTCGGATATAATTATATTATTAAGATACGAAGTTTAACAAACGATAATTACGATAAAAGTATATCAGTTTGATAAATGAGGTAGAAAATAATTAATTTACATATGTTCAGTGCTGAAAATTGAAATGCTTATAACTTTTTGCTCAGATATCGGATATGAGCTTATAATATATCAAATCGAAGCTATCGACGAGAGGAATATGTATGTTAAATCGAAAACAACACTGCATGCGTCGCCCCTCGATGCGTATCCAAGCCCCACCCAGATGCCTTGAGCTCGCCCGCTGTCGACCGGTGTTTGGGGGAAGCTTGGTGGTGCTGGTGGTTGTCGCCGGTCACTTGTGAACAACAGCAATCGCCCTGCTTAGGACCTTCAATCACAGTGGAAGATCGAAGATGAAAGATTGAAGACAAGAGCAAAATTGACCACCCCCACCCCACAGCTCCACCCCGTCCACCTACCCCCTAAGGTGGGAAAAATCCTCCACCCCCACCCCCTTCCACCTCCATTTCGCCTCTCATCCCCACCCCCTCCATCTGCAGAAAAACGCTAATGCGCTCATCCACCCCCACCCTGTGTACCCTGTCCACCCCTTAAAACGTGGGAGAAAAACACGCCCTAAATAAGTATCCCTCGGACCCTCGAGTATCCCAACCCCCTTTTCCCTTCATTTTTTCATTCAAAAATATTACAAGCATCGGTGCCCTACACTACCGATAAAATGGTCTTAGTTTAATTTTGTAACATGTGGTATGTTTAGATTAAACAAATGGTTTATCTATATTAGGACTAGCCAAACCCAAGCTTCTTGCGTAGTCAAAGACAGGGACGCGTCAGCGCCGGATAAAAAATGACTACGACGCGTCCCACGGACTTTTTCTGCCGCCGCCCCCACAACCTCCCTTGCTTTAAAGAGCGCCAGAATCCGTGTTGGTGGCCACCGTTCACCGGCCACCACCGCTTCCTCCGGTACTCCCTCCCTCTCTCTCTGATATCGCTGATTTACTGCATCAATTCTTCGCACTTTTGGTTGTAGTTGATTGCGGTTCCATTTATTTCGCGTTTGTTTAGATTATTTGATCTTGATGTCGAAGTCGAAATCGCGCATTTTGTGTGGATTGATCTCGAGAAAAGCTTAGTGTGAGATCATGAGATTGATTGTAATGTACTCCTTGATGGTTTCCATTCATTGATATATATATATATATATATATATATATATATATATATATATATATATATATATATATATATATATATATATATATATAGGTTACAAGGTATTGGGCCTTAACGGGGAAAAAGAATTTAGGGTCTTTGGATCTTAGGCTCTGATACCATGTGAGATCATGAGATTGATTGTAATGTCCTCCTTGAGGGTTTCCATTCATTGATATAACATATATATAGGTTACAAGGTATTGGGGCTTAACGGGCTTTCAGCCCACTATACAATAGGAGACCTATGTAATCTATCACTTAGGTTGCGTTTTCAACCCGTGAAATTGAAATTCGGACATGGAAATTTGTTTTTTTGTGTGTCACTTGTTTTTGCTGTGGCTTCCCGGTTAGCTGGTGTCGGCGTGATGGTGTTTGAGGAATTGATTGATCACTATCTTGCTTTAGTAATGTGTGTAGGGTTTCATAGAATCGAAGAAATGATGGTTGAAGCTTGGATTTGTTTATGGTGGAGAATTGATCGATTGTAAATTTGTAATCTTCCTAAAATTTTGGAATTTCGACCTAAATCTGCAATTTCAAGGACATGATATATTAGATTGATCATGGTACACTTCACATTGTTTACTGCTTTGCTTAAATCTTTACAGAAGTTTTGAATCCTTGTGTATGGATGAGCCTAAAACTTGTCTGGAATACCTGCCACAGTTGCATTTTGAACAGAACAAGATAGTAGCTGCCTATGCATCTGGACGAGTTTCCAGCCTAAACTGGATGGCTTAATTTAAGTGATACTTTATCATAGTTGATTTTGGGAATTATGTATTAATGGATGGATGTCTTTATAAAAAATAATTTCAAAGTGGCGAAATTAGATTGGTTAAGACTTAAGATGCCATTCAATGTTTGCCTAATGGTGTTTCCATCATATACAGTTCATCTCTGTGTTTATTGTTCTTGTAACAGCAATCCTTAAGTAGCATTGAATAAGAAATTTCTGGCAATTTTTCTGTCTCATTCTCGTAATCATACCTATATCATACTCCATATGGCCTCAGATTTGATACGGGCTAGAACTGTATTTATGACTAAAAACCTATCTCTTTGTTTGTACTATCAGATTGCATGGCCAGTTTAGATGTTCTGGATTTACTATCTTCTGCAGTTGTCTGGTGTATGGCATACCTAATTGTGGCGGTAATCACTTCCTTGCGAATTGTCAGTTTCATGTGCTCTCCATGTTGAGTTGCTGGCAAAATTTCAAGCAAGTCGCTAACACATTTAAATTGTGAGTGATGGAAAGGTAATTTACTTGGCTACTTATTTGTGACAGCGACATATCATTAATCTTCTTGGCTTGAACACTTGCCAATATTTGGCTCCTTTATTCAAGTAGAAAGTAGAAGCTGTTGAACGAAATATCTTTACATGTTTTCGAGTATCATATATATCATCTTAAACTCCTGTACCCTACTATGTACAGTTGCTTTTCTAATTATCGGAGCAGTAGTACACTAGTACAGTTGAAATATTTTTTTTTCTTTTGGAATCAGTTTGCTTGTATTCAATCCACTATGTAGATTTTTGCATATGAATTGTTCTGTTTTGCTCCCCAAGTCTATGCTAAGTCGTAATGGCAGAAAAACAATATAGTTTGTTAAACCCAGACCGCCAGACGGATATATCTTTAACGAATTTGGTCTTTTCAATTGTCATTTATCTTACATACACGACGAGTTTCTTAGTTTTCACTGGTCATTAATTGTAACTGATTCAAGATTTTGCAATTCTTGTGCAGCAAACATAACTGAAACATAGATGCAACCACGAAGACCTAGGCTCCCATGTTAATATTCTCTACTTCTGGTTCTGGATCAAGGTCAAGCCTGTACACTTCCTCTTGCCGGTTTTATCTTTCCCGTGAAAGGAACCCAATAACTGCTAGAAAAAACCCAAAAGGGTTCCTATCATAGTGCCAACAGAACTTGCAATGTGTCATGGAAAGTTAGCATGTTCAAGACAATGCAGGATCCGGACAGATCTAACGAAGATAAGTACCATCTTTCAGACTCTTACTTTCATGCATATTTACCACACACAAGTAAATATAGTTCTTTGGGGTGCAGATACTTGGTTTTCACACATGAATCCCCAGAAATTGGTAGTTAAAAATTGTATATGGCGAGCATTTGTAGAAAACGAGTTTGAAAATTTTGAAAATTCAATTTGATCACCATCTTCTTAAATCCGTGCCAAATATGGGCATGACAGTGATTGTCTTCTTCCTTGTGCAACGACACAACAACTGTTCCGATGAGATTCCCCGTCCAATTGCTTGGTTACCCGCTACTGATTCGACTACCTTTTACATGGTGATGTGAAGCGCCCAACCCAAAGCCCCCTTTACAGAACGTGGTGAATTTTTAAGATTTGGTGTGGAGCACTGGAGCTGGCATGGACCAGCTTGATCATGCACTCTTGACAATGGACATATCTCAAATTTATGATTTCATTCATAAAATTCTAAAGATACGTTTCATAAAATTTTGGGGCCATTTTTAAACTCTGGGTAGATTTTAACCAAATTTATTGAACTGTTTCATCAAAAAAAAAAAAAAAAACATGGTACCAATTACAGGTTGGTGTAGTGATTGTGGGGTTACATTCCATACCAAGAGGTTCGAAGTTTGAATCTTCAACAGAGTCGCTTGTGAGTGGGAGGGTCAACCCCTTAAATGAAAAGACTTAAATGAGTCACACAACAGTACAACATCCGATCCAGATGTAGAACGACAGAGTCGATCAAATTGTGAACTGAGATAAAAAAAAAAGCTTTTTATTTATTATCATGGCTCAATGATAAGGATTGAGGGGGTTAATGAGAGATCCCAGTTCGTTATCTGCCAAAAAATTAAGGTTCGCGTTGCTTCTTATCTGGGTCTAACCGGTTGTTGAATAATAGTTATGTGTAAAATTACTTAGACAAAGATTGATTTTGTACAATTTACCCAAGATCGTCGGTGAAGAGCGTAGTCAAAATTTACTAGTTGATGAAATAACTATAAATGCTGGTTTTAGAACAAATGTAAAGTTACTAGTTACTCACTACAGTACTTTCATACCATACCATAGCTTTACAGTATTTTTGAAGTTACTAAAATTTGAGAAAATTGTTAACATGATTGAGGCTAAGCCATTTAGTACATTCCATTCAGTAGTGAACCCACAAAGAATAGTTTTGAGTAGGAAATCAAGAAACGTTCAATTGTCCAACAAATGACATATTATTGAACATGACCATTCATCCAAGTGAACCCACAAAAAATAGACGAATCCAATTCATCCATTTCTCCGATTCCTATGCCTTTAGGATTCGCAGAATGATAGTATACATCATATCTTGACAAGGAAACTCGAATAGGTTCTTGAACACAGATACTTTTATTACATGGACACAATTAGAGGAGCAAGCAAGAGTAGGAGAGAAAAGGGCACTACCAACTAACTCGCAAAATCGTCTTTACACTAAAGTTTTTGTACATGTAGGAGACCAACCTCCCTCATTCGCACCATTTTCCTCCATATTTTGGGAGTTAAAACTCTGTATCAAAGCAAGACATGAAAATCCTTGTAACCATAGATCTTGCAAAAGGGATATAACTCAAGCTGTACCTGCAAATTCACAGGTTTACCACATTAGAAACTTTTCACATGTGTCAGCACAAGATTTCCTGTCACTGTTTATCTTCGTATGCTTGATAATGTAAACCATCACATTTTTTACTGCATAAGATTATTAGAAATACACCTAACGGACCAGTTCAGGGTACCGCATCACAATTGGTTAAACATATGAAACAATTTGAACTGCTAATGAAGGAGCTTATTTTCAGTGGGCAGGACGTACCATGTAAGTGCACCAAACTCTAACACTATCGCCAAAAGTGTCAATAGTTTGTTATGAGCCTACACCAAACCATGCATATATCGTGTAAGTTCAGGTGCAGTGGAATAACACAAAGGGATGAAGGATCTGTTTGTGGCGTATAAATTATGCCATAAAACTTGGCATCTATATTCACACATTAATACAATATCAGCTACTTTATTAAGCCGCATAAACTTGTATGGTATGTGTGTGTTTACCAATAATCTGGCAAGATAAAAAGCATGATGCAAGAAGGCATGAATACATACATATAGAGCACAGAACAGTGCAAGAATTATGCTAACAAGGAACAAGGCCGTTGCATATCTGCGGACAGGGTCAAGCATCATCGTCAGCTGCCTTTTGGGGCCTATTAGGAAAGCCGTGCTGCCAAAAAAAACAGACTCCAACTTAGCATCTTAATAAGCATTCAAAGCAAACAAGATAACCAGTTGAAAAGGGAGAAGTAATCTGCCACACAAAAGACCACCTAAATTAACAAGGTCATAACTCATAATCCACAAATTACCAACAAAGAAAAGCTTCCATCAGTTTTCTGAAAATGACTGCTTTTATGTACTCTACATACTTCACAATATTTTTATTTTTTAATACTAAAAAATAGACAGTGATAATTTGATAGATTAGTGAAACAAGCGTGAAAATAATTTAAGAAATAAAACAAGAATAAATACCTTCCCAGAGACAGCAAATTCCCCAAGGTGAATGTGAAGCAAAACTTAATTGGACGGAAGAAAACCAGTATTGACTGAAGCATAAAAACATAAGAAGGTCAATAGTTAATAAGCAACACAGCTGGGCACTCTTCTAGCCTCTAAAAACCCAATTTCTGAGTTCCTAGAGAGCAAACCTAAAAGTTGGTCACACCACTTAAAAATCAGAAAATCAAATATCCAAACCCTAGGAAAACAGACATCAAAAGCAGAACCTGAATCAAATATCCCAGTGAAATACCAAAGGTATATATAATACAAGGCTTTCAATTCAAGACTTGAATTCTAGAACCAAGTTATCAATCTCACACCCCAAAAGCCAAGGCCAAAAACTCAATCAGATCACAGAAGCTCCACTCAACAGCTATAACCTATATGGGTGGGGGAGAAAATTCAAAGACATTCAAAACTCAAAATGTGAGTGCCCAAGAAGAAGAAACCCAAAATCAACCCCTAAAGGCCCCCTTCCACACCTCACACAGACTAAAGCCGATCTCAGGACTGAAAATACAAAAGTGGTCACCTTCTTAACAAAAGGGTTATTTATTCTTAATGACCCTAGCAATATGAAGTCCAATCTCCATCCCCTGATGCTCTTCATATCAAGATTGCGATTCATCATCAACACAGGCTAAGTCCATTCCCACTTCCCACCAGCTTCATGATTCCACATCCAGAAATTCTGCTATGACTAATAACTACTCTATGCTACAATTGACATTCAGGCAATGCTAATCCTAGGCATCAACGATAACTATATTTTATTCCCTTCCCTCTGAATTTGAGTGCATAATTTCAGAAAATAAATCTTATTGCTTGGCACTAGTTATGGAATTTTAGGTGCACCACGCCACCACCAAGGCACCCAGAGTATCAATAAATTAATTTCCATCAGATCCACATAGTTATTCGGTGTCCAGATGTCAACTTACCAACAGTGTACAAGTCAGCCCAGCAACAAAGCAGATTGCAAACCCATAAAACCTCTGTAACATTAAGAAGATAGAAAGAGAACCGTTAGTCACAAGTTTCACACAAGATCGCATAATCTGAGAAACTTGAGAATCAGAAACAGCTCAGAGCTTAAGAATCAGGCAGCTGAATGGACTAAGCTTCCTACATTTCACACAAACTTGTCCAAATTTAAAGACAGATCGGCTCCTCCTCGAGGCTCTCACACACATTACAATACGAAACTAGGGTTTCTCCAGATTGCACAACCAGTCAATCGATCACGACAGATTTCAACTCCACTAGCCCTAATGTTCATTTTTCCACAGGCAATCAAACGGAAAGCCTCAAAAGAACGAAAGCAAAACAAGATTGTGAGGAAATGAAAAAACAGACCTGTTTGGTAGTGAGGGTGCAATTGCGATTGAATTCATCCGTGAAGGAGTTGTCCTGAGGAGCCAATTCCTCATCATCGACATCCATACCAACCAGAATCCTCATCCTCTCAACTGCTTGGGTGCTCTTCACCTTCTCGAACGCTTCGCTTATCCTCTCCATCTTTATCTCTCTCGCTATCAAGTATCAACTACTCACAAATGAACAACTCCGGATCTGTAAATCTAAAACTCTGAAAGCGCTTTCGCTTGCTCTTCTACCTGGATCCCATCGGAACCATCGGAGAGAGAAAATCACTGATTCAGTAGAGAGAGAGACTATGACGATCTACCGGACACGGAGTTGAGCAAAGCAAGCATCCCACATGGCCACATTGGCCATTCCCACCAGAAAATTAACAGCAGTAACTAACGTGGGCCGTATGGAAGTATTTGGGCTTTTCTACTTTTGGGTCACTTGATGGCCCGTTTGGATAATTAATCTATTTAATAGGGGTTTTGCAAGTATCTAGCTTTTTAAGGGTGATTTCTTAAAAAAATTAATTTAAGGGGTGGTTTTGTGTAAATGGAGTATTTTCACAAATTACATGATGGATTTGGTATGGTTTCATAAAAAATAAAATGATGGGCTTGGTTGCATAATTTACACGATTTTTTTTTGGTGTCGAATATACCATGTAGTTGTTATTTTTTTTAAGGAAATAATTCGAGATAACAGACAACATACTGTCCGGTAGCTCGAGTGATTGATGGATCAGTAAACGGACTAACCGTCTTAATACAACACACAAAAACCCAAATAAAAAACGGACAAATGACAAACTCAACTTTTTATTTTGTTTATTTTTATACATCAGGATTGACAATTTAAACTCGCAAGGTCTTATAATACTATAGTAGTGTAGTTACGTACGACATGATATGATATATATGTTACAAAATTACATATAAGTATATAACTATAAGCCATACATTTATGTGTACATATATTGATTAATTTGACTAATTGATCTTGCGACAATCGCTTCGAACCTCGCCCTTGGAGCCTTCCTTGACGTCGAGGAGGCTCATCTTGATCATGGCCTGCTGGAAATCAAGGAAGAACCGAGCCTGGTTCATGGCGTACCCATTCACGAACCCAACGGTTCTCGAGGACCCGAGTAGGGTCTGGTCGGAGTCGAGAAGCCCCATTTTCCGCTGCAGAGCCAAGAAGTAGAGGTTGTCGAACGTGTTCTTGGTGTCGTCAAAGGGCTGCTCTGCCGCGTCTCCTGAGGCACAAGTCTTCGAAAGGGCCTTGGCGAAGTCAGAGTCCATGTCTGGATCGACGTTTGCGAGCCTGGCCTTGAACGACGAGCATCTCGCCACCCCCAATGTGTGCCCTCCTTTAACAAACTCAACAATATGAATAGTTCACTCGAATTCAATTGAACGAGAAATCTTGAGATTAAGATCGATCTTAGAGGTTCTAACATGACAAAGCGACGAGGTTTTGAGCTGTGAAACCGCGTTGGCTGAAGGTCTTTAGGAGATCGGAGGCATTGGATGTCGGGGATGGAAGGTTGATGGTGTCTTCTATCTTCGATCTCGTCCCATCCTTCCTTCCTTTCGGTATGTCAAATACTGGACCTCCCGACTATAACATATAGAACAAGCAAGTCTTACTATATAAGCTAGTGGACTACTTCTTCTATATATTATCAATTGGTTTTAGGATGAAACAATAGATGTCTAGGTAGACAATATTACCAATAGAACCGCGTCTGCAGCAACCATGGCAACTATGTCCGCACAAGAAACGACTCCAGGGCATTCCTGTTCGAGCTCGCTTTTTATGTCATCGATGAGCTCATAGCCTCTTAAGCTTAGGTTTCCCGGAGAGTCCTTCTCCGCTGTGTTATCCTTTGTCGAATCAATCAGAATCGACGCATCACATCCCTAAACATGTATACAACCATATGGTAAGTACCAAAAAAAATGATCAAGTTATAATGTATATGTATAAGGGCATGTTTGGCATGCAGATCTTTTAATCTAGCTTGAGATTATAATCTAGTTTAAGATTATAATTTAGATAAAAATTTTAATCTAACTTAAGATTATAATCTAGCTTAAAATTAAGGAATTAATCTTGTTTGGCATGACTATTGATTATCCAAGCTTTTTGGAGATTAAATAGTAAAATTACCAAAATGGGTATCAATAATGAAACAAAACAATAAGCCTATTTTATTTGATGTCTGACTTTACTGCCCGGTCATATTCAGCCTGGGTTATAAAATTCCTTTATGAAAGAGAAAAAATACATGACTTTATATCCCAACAACAAGGCGGGCTATAAAACCAAAATCATACACTATCAATAAGATTAATGCATGATAGAAATTTTGGTAAAATTGCTAAAATTAATGCATGATAGAAATTTAAAAATTACATGGGGCCAAAAAAAAGTTCATAAATTACCTTATTGAGATAAAGACAGTTGTGTTCTACTGAGCTTTGGTAAAATTGCAAATAAGCAATATACATATACTCCGTATTTTCAAAGGAAGAAAACAAATTTAAAGGTGGAATTTCATTTCACTGTGTACCCAAACTATAGCCTCTGTAGGTGTAATTAAAAATCCTGTAAATTAGACCCCTGCAAATAAAAACAAGAGGAGATGGCAATACAGGTCTGAATTTTAGGATTTTAGAGCACGAGATGGAAGTTTAGGGTTGTAGAATTTGTGGCAGGGCCAACAATACGGTGCGAATCGGGCGAGTGGACGATGGGGAGGAAGGAGGAAGGAGAAGGGTATTTCAGTCATTCGGGATCACTACCGCTCCCTACCGCTCCATCAATTTCATCCAACGCTTCCCCTGAGAGCGGCCATGGAAACGCCTTGCAACGGCGTTCTAGAGCGTTAGATCTGAAAACGCTGTGTCTTGCCAAACCAGGATTGAAGAGCGTTTTGAAGAGCGGTTTCTTGAAATTCGTAAAACGCTCTCCCAAAACCGCTTGAAAACGCTTTACCAAACATACCCTAAATGGTTACCTGAATCCAGCAGTCATGGAAGAACATACGGAGGAGGGGTCCGGCCAAGGTAGGATCGGAGTCGAGAGCTCGGTTAACGTTGTCTCGAACCACTCCTTGAACCAAGGGGCAAGAATAAGCGTAGTAATCCATGGACAAAGCACCAACTCCTCTGAGCCTAAAACTACTCGATCACTACCATGATCTTCAAAACTAAGAGAAAGATAAATGAAATGTTTAATTTCATTTTAGCAAAGCTTGAAGAAGAGCCAACGATTTGTATCATCAATGCCAAAATGTTGACCTACAATGGATCGGGAAATCAATTCATATATATATATAAGAGGAATTGAAATTAAGGGTTTAAAAAATTAGGGCAATTGATTATTTGGTGAGATAAGTATGTTTGGAGTTGACTATTTTCGAGGTTAAATTATCACTAGTAAATTAAAAGGGTTATTTATTGGTATAGGGAATAGGGATGTAGGGGTGTTCAATGTAACACCCTATGAGTTTGTTTATCTCCTATTAGATCCATATGGTGTGTTTGGATTCCGAGTGATTATAAAAATATAATGTAATTATAAATATAAATATTACTTCATTCAATTCGTCTTAAAATATAGCTCATTTAACTTTTTGATATATTTTTAAGAATTTAAAAACTATATAAAATATTAATTTTCTTAATTAATTTTTTAAAATAATATTATACCTATTGATAATAAGTATAATATTATTTTTTAAAAATTTAATATTTTATATGATTTTTTGCTCGTTAAAAAACGTGTTAAAAAATCAAGCGACCTATATTTTGAGATGGAGGGAGTAGAATTCTATTCAGTGTAAGGTATTTTAGTTGTTTAGCGTAGGTATGGTCAATGATCGGTTTGACTAGTGGTTGCAATGGTCATGGTTATTGTGACTAGTCACAGTGTTGAACGTTGCGACCAATACAAATAAGATACAGTATATAAGTTAAAGTCTAAACTACGGTGTAAGGTAGTCGTTGCGACCCACCTAAAAAGCATATGGTCCCTGGCAGTGGCGGCCGTATGAATTGCTGGAGGGGACGGAATTTTTCGTTGGGGAAATTTTTTTTTCTCAGTATATATAATAAAGAATTTTTTTAAAAATATATTGAAAGAAAACCATAAATATGGTATATTTAAACAAAAATCATAAATTATGATATATAAATATGATATTTTATTACAAAAATTTAATAATTTATATATATATGTGTGTATACTTGATTAAGATTTTTTTAAATATTGAAAGAAAATTATAATTTTTTTTGAAGAATTTGTCATTGGTAAATGAAAAAAATTTGATAGAATTTGATAAGTATGACAAAAAAACCTCATAAATTGTGGGTTACATATGACATTAATAGTAAAAAATAAATATGACATTTATAGTAAGAAAATTTGGTAGGAATAAAAAATAGTGCAAAAAGGGGAAGAAATGAGATTTGAACCCATGACCTCTTGGGAACCCAAAATTCTTTCCCTCCTTTTGTCAACTAGGCATGATAAGTTTTGTATTCTATTTCACATTTTCATACTAATACTACTGAGTAAAGCTAAAATTGAAAAAAAAAAAATTTAAAAAAATTTGCTCTAGAGGGGGGGCACCCCCCCGGTCCATGCGACTAATACAGCACCTGGTCGCAACGACCACGCTTAGTGCGACCAACCTCCTTCCTGATTATTGCGACTACAAGTTCATCCCCTACCTCTATTATAGAAATCAGTTCGCTCAAAATATTAACCAAAACGCAAAATTCGAACATTTTTTCATAGATCTGTCTAAAAGACGCTTATATACTACCTTGAGCACAAATGCATAAGATTACATCACTTTTAACAACTTTTGAAAAAATTAATCACATTCACAATTCAAACCACTTAAAACCCACGAAAATGTCGAAACTACCAGAAATTTTAATAAAAATGTTAATGTACATTCATTATTTTCGTTTCGTTAGATCTTCGATTTGAATGATTTTATTTCAATAAAAATGGGATAATTTGAATAATTTTTTATTCGAGGTTTTTTCTCTTTAGGTGGGTGTGAGACTGGAGGATGAGGAAGGGTTGGGGTGAGTACTGAGTAGGATACTAGGATAGGAATTTGATTAAATTATAAAAGTAGTTTCGTCATACGCTAAAAAGGGATGTTTACTTTCTCATATAGGACGGCAAAGCTTTTCCCTTTATCACAACGACACTGTCCATAGATCAAATTATTTCGTAGATTGGATTTTATTATAGTACGTAACCCTTTTTTTTCTATTCTCTTTTTTTTTTTTAATCAATTTCATTTTTTCTTGCAAACCGATTATTAATAATTGGTCATTTGGATAAACGTATTGACAAGTGTAATGTAGAACGAATTTGAAAGTATAATGTCATGTATATGGGTATTAGTTAGAGTATATTAGTATAAATACCCTTATGAGTTGTAATTGAGATATCCATTGAAGAATTAAATGTCAATTACCCTATTTCTCCTTAACCCTTTACTCTCTCTTTCCTATCCCTTTACGGATTCCCTTTTTCTTACCTCACAAACTTATCTTCCTTCCTAAACCTTCATCTTCTTCCCTAATCTCTCCCTTTTTCCTATCAATTTCCCTTTAGGGATATACCATGTAAATTGTGGGGAGATGGCGATATTGTAAGTGGGAAATTAAAGTGGTCCACAATCAAGGTTAAGTTTTGCTCCACTCATAACAGATATCATTAAGTTGAGCAATATTTGTATGAATTAGACACGTACCACATAGATGGTTTATCTTGATTTGTGCTGCCGAGTCGGTCAAATCGTATGTGATGTAATTGATAATAAGAATTAGTGCACTATATATATATATATATATATATATATATATATATATATATATATATATATATATATATATAATATATGTAGTATGTGAATTCAATATTAATGTGTAATGACTAAAATTAGTTAGGGTTATTACACTGAACCACCAACGTTTTTTAAAAAAAAACCTTCTATGATATTATGATGTAAATTAAATGCCCCCACAATTTATTTACTTAATTAAATAATTGATTTATTTGTTTATTTAGAGCAATTTTTAGTCATTTAATTATATATATAGAGAGAGGTTAGCTCAAGTGTAAACACCCCTTATTGTGTTTTGTGTTCACAAATATTGGTCATTGATTGATTAGAAATGGATTGGTGAGATTATTTGAGATTTTTTATTACTATTTAAAAAAAAAATAGTAGGCCCCACCACTTTTATAGTTAACTTGCTGAAACAAAGCGCGTGTGTTGATTTTTTTTTATGTAACGCTTTTTTGGTAGGGAGGATGAGATTTTGCTTGCTCTATGTGTTCAATGAATAATAACGAACAAATTGCCGAATAATGACTCTGAATTCGCCGATTATTCAATAAATTTATTGCCAATTTTAAACAGAGTTTGAATTTCAAGAAACCCACATCTAATTACTCACCTACAAATGAATAATTCCTTATTATAAACGAATAGTTACTCTGAACTTGCCGAATAGTCGATAAATTCATACAAAATTTTAGACAGAGTTTGAATTTCAACAAACCGACATCTAATTGTTCCTATACATATGAATAATTTCTAATTATCAACGAATACTGATTCTAAATTTGCCGAATATTCGATAAATGCATGAACAAATTACTGAATAATTTCAGATTATCAATGATCAATGACTCTGAATTCGCCGAATATTCGGTAAATTCATTGCTAATTTTAAACAGAGTTTGAATTTCAAGAAAACCACGTCTAATTACCCACCTACAGATGAATAATTCCTTATTATTAACGAATAGTGACTCTGAACTTATCGAATATATAGTCGATAAATTCATACAAATCTACATCTAACTTCTCCTATACATATGAATAATTTCTAATTACCAACGAATAGTAACCCTAAATTGCCGAATATTCAATTAATGTGTAAAAAATCAATAATCCATGTACGTCTTATTGCAAATTAGCAATATATTCATGAACAATTTTATACGAGTTTGAATTTCATCAACAATTCAAGAAATTCCTTCCAAACGAATGTTAAATAAACCGACAAAATTGGGGCATACTCCATTATCAAACAACTATAAGCAAGGCATAATTTTTCAATATGACAATACTAATTACATACTAATTCAAGCAGAGAAAACAAAAAATACAATCTAATCCGATAATGCTGCAAAGAGTGATCCTTACTTTGCAATCTGTTGCTTATCTCTTCCAAATTTCTTAGCGAACCCCCCGTCATCTTCATCATCGCTATCAATCAACCCCTAACACCCCGTCATCTTCATCATCGCTATCAATCCGACCTAGAATACTCACCTTCTGTCTTCTCCTCTGTCTGCCTCGTCTGTAGAAAACCATGGAGGAATCGTGATGCAACCTAGCGATGATGAACACAGAGGATAGATTTGAAGGCGGGCACGAACCAGACCTGACCCCGAAACCAGTTGCGCGCACCTTTTTAGCGGGAGGCGAACCTCTGCTTGGCTGGAGAGGGAGGCCAGGCGAGGCGAGGCGAGGCAAGGCAAGGGAGGCAAGACGGTGGAGCAATCGAGGTTGTCAATTGCAGCGGAGGCCGGAGGGAGCGGCGCTAGGGTTCTCAAAACGACGACCTGTAGCAAATGAAGGAGAGAGATCTAGGCTCTTAATACACGCACTCCTCGGATGGGGTGATTGTTTTTGTTTTTATTTTTATTTATAATTAAGCCAATATTTTGGAATAATCTGGGTCATCCATCTTTCCTCAAGTAAGGGTCCAGATTTGTTAACACAAAACACAATAAGGTTTGTTAACATTTGATCCATCCTCTCTCTCTCTCTCTCTCTCTCTCTCTCTATATATATATATATATATATATATATATGGATTGACTCCGGTGAAAACCTCAAATTGTGGTAAAAACCCGTGAGGACTACTTTATATCTTGGTTTATTTGAAACCCGTGCTAAAAACCTCAATCACACGGTGACTTTACAACTCGGTTCAACCTAAAAACCGTGCTAAAAACTCCAATTTTAAAATAACACATGACTTTATAGCTCGGTCAAGCCTAAAAATCGTGCTAAAAAACTCATGTTTTAAAATTACATAGTGACTTTATAGCTCGTTTTTATTCAAAACCGAGCTAAAATTTCTGCCTTTATAGATCGGTTCTATTCATAACCGGGCTATAAAGCAAGTGAACCGATCTAAAAAGTCGGTCCTCAAGGATTTTCTAGAGCAATTTTGGTTTTCACCGGAGTGTATCCCTATATATAGTTTTCAATCAATATCAATCATCAATATATCAATCATCATCAATCATCAATATCAATATATCAATCAATCAATCAATCAATCAATATATAATACTAAACCAGAAGCATGGAAATCCTATGTGGCGGGCTCTGGTGCGATTTACTTACGTGTATTTTTCTTATGCATCCTGACTGGGTTTTTTAACAAGTCCATTAATGAATGTCCAATCAATGTAATTCATGTCATACAACTATCTAATCGATTTATCTACGTGTAATTTCAATCAATTTTATATATTTTTTGTTAAAAAGATCTTCAATTTAATTGATTGAGATATGCGATTAAAATAGTACTAGTACGATCCCCGCGCTATGGTGCGATTTTTTTTATAAATATTTAGATATAGATAAATCATAGACATTACATTTAATTCAATATTTTTAATTAAACTCATTGATTAGTAAATGTGTTAAAAATAATAGAAAAAATACACTTGGGTTAAAGAGATAAAGAGAAAATAAATAATAAATAGTGAAAGATAAAAGTTTTTAATTAATCCGATTGATTAAAAAATATAACATCAAATAATATTGGGTAATTAATATTAGAATATTTTTATATAAAAAAACAATATTAGAAAATATAGTTACTATAATAAAATGATATTATGTAAATAACATTTTCAAAAATAACTTTAAACATGGAGATGACATGTGACATAAATTAATATGGTATATAGATATAGATAGTTAGTAAATAAATTTGAGTTAAGCCCAATAGTTATATTAGATTGAATTTAATGTTTTGAATTAAGCCTAATAATTATTAAGATTAAAGAAAAAAAGAGAATTAAAAGAAAAAGAAGAAAAAAAGAGAATTAAAAATAAAGATTAAAGAGAAAAAAGAAAATTATAATTGGTCAAAATCCCTAAAATCTCTCTAATGTTGACACCTCAGTATAAACTCTTCTAAATTAAGAGTTTATATAGATATAGATATAGATTATCTTTTTGAACCACATCAATTAATAGGTCAATACATTTAGATAAAAAACCTATCTTTTTAGATAAAATAATCTCACATATTTTTATAAATATTTAACCTTATATCTTAATTAGTTAGAAAACTTACCTTTTTAGATCAAATAATCTATCTAATATTTAGTCAATTAAGCCTTTTAGATCAAATTAAATATAATACAATATATTTAAATATAAATATACCAAATTGATTTTTTTTATGCCCGATTAAGTTTGCTTTGTTAAATAGATATCGCATATGATTAATATAAAAAAAAAAACAGAATTACGAATGGATTTTATATTGGAAAAAGTATATTTGAATCAACACATCTCGAAAAATTCATGTATTTAAAATCAAATCCACCTTGGATCCCATTTAATTAATCTCAAATTAAATATTGATAATAGTAATCCATGTGTTTAAGTCAGCAATTAATTGGGGTCCAAGCAAAAATGGTTGGTTCTCAACCGCCTCTGCAAACTCCTTGCTTTCTGCACACACCGGTTCGCCAAATTTCGATTGCGCTTGGATCTGGAATCTCGATGTACCACCGAAGGTGCGACACTTTCTATGGAAAATCTCTAGGGATTGTATCCCGACTAAAACCAGACTTCAAAAGTCGCATATCGTTGTACCTGCTGGATGCGCGTTCTGTGACAACACTAATGAATCGAATGATCACCTTCTGCTTCGCTGTCCCATGGCTACCGCTTTGCGTAAAGCTCTACGTATCCATATTCCGGGACTGATCACAGCCAGTGACATGGGAACTGTTTTTCCCCTTACTGCGATAAAATGTGCTATTGGGCCTAGCTCCTTTGCCACTTTAGCTTCAGCCTGGTGGGCCATGTGTTTCTTTAGAAACCAACTTACTTTCAACCAAACTAAAAAGGTAACCATGAATGAAATTCTGCTATTACACAACACTACTACTCACTGTTGGAAACAATCAAAGCTTTTAGATGATGATCCGACAGGACCGTTGATCCCCTTAAACCGTTGTGGTCACAGTCAGCACAATCAGGCCAAGTGGGTCAGTGCTTCGAAAGGAAGGCCCAAGGACCGGTCAGGGAAATGGGAAAAACCACCACCGTATAGTTACAAGCTCAACTTTGATGGTTCTGTAACCCGGAATGGTAACTCGGCTTATGGTTTTGTCATTCGCGACTCTGATGGTTTAGTCATTGCGGCTGGCAGATCTGTTTTCACAAAAAACTCTGTGATTTATGCCGAAAACCTCGGACTCAGAATGGGATTATTACGGGCAAAGGAGTTGAATCTTTCTACACTTCTGATCGAAGGAGACAACCTTTTAGTGATAAAAGTTCTACTGGGAGATTGGAAATGCCCCTGGGAAATTGAGATGCTACAAGCGGATATTCTGTTTGATATCTCGTCCTTTTCTAATGTTGCGATTCGTCTTATTTTCAGGGAATCGAATGCTGTGGCTGACTACCTTGCGCGTAGTGCCCATGTCTCCCCTGCCGACGTTTGCTGTGAAGATGATCCAGAACTACGAGTTCTCGCCCGGAAGGATGCGCTAGGAAGGGCCTCTGTTGCGGCAGACCCGACCTAATTCTTATCTTGCTTCAAAAAAAAAAAAAGTCAGCAATTAATTGTGACTTTTTGAGGAAAAGTGTATTTTTTATATATATTTTTTTAATTAAGAATCATATTCAAAATTTATTTATTTTTATATTATATCGATACATTTAAAATAGTTATTTATTTTTTAATTAAGAAGAATTTATATATAAAAAAAGGCATCTGGTGTAATTCGCATACGTGTATAGTGTATAAGTGTAATTGTACTTATATTTTTTTTTATTAGATAAGACTTCGAGTTCAGACATATCTGAAACTCGAGGGCCGACCAAGCCCGTAGACGGGAGAACTGCAGACAGGAGATCGCACCAAAGGCCTCTGCTTTAGTATTTTATATATATATATAAAGTCATTAATTAAGACCCATGGAAAATATATAATTTTTTAATTAAATATTAATTTAATTATAGTATTAGACTTATTTTGATTTGATTTTGTGAAAGATACAAAAAATATCTCACATTGGAATTATGTGAAACCCAAATTTTGTATATAAGTCGGTGGCTACTCCTTGTCTCCTCTTATTGTCAATTGATTTTATGATGAAATTCCACTGGTTTTGTATGATCAACTTGATTAATGAGCGAAATGAGTGTGGACCCCCACGTCATATATGACCCTACTTGAGGTTGGTGTGTGAAGTTACAAAAAGTATCCCATATTGAAATTATGTGAAGTCCAAAGCATTGTATATAAGTCGGTGTGATACTTCTCATATTGCCAATTATTTTACTTCTTTATAAAAAAAAATGTTCAAAAGACGGATTGGTTAAAATTTCATCAATATAATTTTTTTACATCCAACCTGTTGATACTCAAACAAAGAGAAAAAAAGAGAAGGAAAATGAAATCCGTATTATTTAAATTGTTTGTGAACCGATTACAATTAACCCCTGTTTAAAGCGCATCTATGGATGTCCCGACTTATACAACCATATAGTCCACCCCCCCCCCCCCCCGTTTGGTGGTGATTCATGTGAAATCAACCCCAACTCCCAACTTAGGCAGGACAGAGGAGTGGAGAAGGCCTTGTAAAGGGTTGGTGAAGACGTCAGCAAGCTGAGTGCGAGCAGAATATTAACGACAGTTTTAAAATATCTTTGAAAACGGCGGTTTTAAAATATCCTTGGAAATATTAAAGGTTTGTTAAGATAAATACTGCAATATTCCGATTAATAAGAGTAAACACAGTTAAACAAGAAAATATATACCATGAAAAACAAGATTTGAAATTTAAATATATCTATCGATTAATTAAAAAGGAAAAATATCTGATTAGCGAAACCGATACTGAAGCCGAGCAAGACCCTTCCGATGATAAGCATAGCAAGGCCAGGTCCCGACGCTTTCACTGCAGTCGCGTTGACAATGGCACCGATGCAGAACACCGCTCCTTCGATGAACATAGACCTCTGATGGCCCCAACGCCTGGTAATGGGACCGTCCACCAGCGACGAGAGCAGCGCGGCGAGGTAAAGAGAAGGGGGTGAAAAGCGTGAGGGTTTGGCTGTCGCACTTGCATTACTGGCCGGTGTCTCTCCTCGCCATCGTCCCTTGCTTACTGTAAATCGACAAGAAGTAATCCCTCAGGAACGGAGTCATGAATGTGACTCCCTGGTGATGCCGAGGTCGTATCCAAAGATCAGACCGCCAGTGGCCCCGACTATGCAACTGAAGATTGCGTGGCCGACTAGCTTCCCCGGGTAGTACTGGCCACCGGCTGGATTAGCCATGCTACCAATTGCCATTGTAGGATCGAATTAATGGAAAATTGTAGGATCGGAATTAATGGAAGGGGTTGAGTATCGATGGGATGGGAATATGGGATTGATGAATTAAACGAGAGTTTGTGTGTCTGCGCTATTGTTTTTATTTTTATTTATTTTTTATTTTTTAATGGAGAAATATTATAGAGTTTTGTAATAAATTAAAGTCATGTTATCTCGTTTATAATTATTATATTACATAGAGACCGTTATCGGCATCGTATATATAATCGTGACTCCTTGCTAAAAGATTTATGGCTCCGTCTTTATCTATACATATAACCCTTATAATTTAAGATGATTCACGTTTTACTATACTAGTTGTCCATGCGTGCTTCGCACGCGCTCAACCTTTGGTAATTCAAGCTCCTCTCTCCTTGCTTTTTTAGTCAAACGAAAATTACTTGACCACTTGATATAGGATACGTACAATCATCATATAGACGCATATGTCAATACAACTACCGAAAGTCTAGAATTACAGCAACACAAATAATATTACGTAGCACTTTTCATAATTCATAGAGATCAATAAACATTGAATTTTAATTTTACATAGGTAGAAATTACTTCCATTTCCATCTAATTTTTAAAAAACCCATCATAAATCAACTTTACCAAGACCACAAGTCAAAAATACATTACAAATATATAAATGTTTAGTAAGATAATTTCCCACGAAACAAAACAAAAAAAAAGATAAAGGGATCTAACCTATCACGACTTCACTGCTACAAATGTACTTGAAACTCTAATCATCCTATTTGGACTTTCAAAACACCAGGCGTGGCATGTAATATTCAACATTTTGATCTTTCATCCAGATCATCTTCGCCTTGCAAATATCGAAATTACTATTCCTTATAAAGAGTTACCGGAGGGTATGCTCTACCACGTATTATCATCAGCACTGCCAAAGGGTTTCCGGACTCATCAATGTTATCCATGTCCTTGATAGCTTGCCACTTCTTTGGAGTCTGCGAGTGCGACAAGCTCATTTGGTGGTTGATCCCATAGTCGATTTCCGAGTCTGAGTCATCTCCGTCTTTTCCGGTAATGTAACAAGTACTTTTCATTATTGAAGGGCTCGGTTTCCTTCTCGCATCATCCACCAGAGTTCCACTCTCCACCCCTGCAAAAAAATATAATAACCGCTTCTTATTCATAACGTAAAAACAAACCACACCCATATTAACAAATGGAGCATCTTCTGTTGATTGTTGAAAACAAAATCAGAGATCAATACAAATGAATCAACCCAATAAAATCACAACCAAGGTAAATTTAAATAAAAAAACACTTACGTACGTAAAGTGAGCAGCAGAAAATCCCCTAAAGTAAACTGGGTGGTCAATGGATTCACGTACATGAGTATCCATTCTTCCCCATGCATTGCTCTCCGATAAGCTTCCACTACATTCAATTTACAATAAACATGGCTACGTTCCTGATAGTAGTTTTTCCTGCACAAATGAGAAGTTCTTTCATAAATGCTACTAAATGGGGAGAACAAAAGATATATATTCTAAAAAAAAGGCTTTACCCCCTTGAAGTTTTGCTATGAGTCCACCAATGACCATAGTTGAAAATGAGAATATCTGCATCTTTGTATCTATCAGATGATCTTTCCCTATTAGGCGTTTCCCATTCTTGAACCAAAAACGGAGACTGAAAGAACTCCACAAAGCAGTTATAATCCTGATAGATCATATAACCAATCAACAATACTCAGTCACATGATAAGGATCTTCTTTGCAAACTAAAGCATTTACTTCACAGAGAAAAAAAGGGAATTAGAGTTATAAAAGGAATGTGAGAATATATACCCTAAATATGAAAGAGTAAGATCATTCGGTGCGAAATTCTTGCTTTCCAGAGTCCTCAAAACTCTACTCTTGTCCTCCAATGAATTCCTCAGTATACACACAAGAGACTCCCATATGTTTCTATTAAAAAACGTCTCCAACAAACATAAGGCACTTCCCTGTTATCAATTCCAACATATGTTTACCTCTCAGCCTACAAAACAAATTAAATTAAAACCACTGTCACTCCAACACAAATGGTTCATTCCACATATATATTTCCCACTAGGTTAACAAAATTCAGTCAATTGTTAGAGTATAACCCTCAATCTCTAGATCTCAAACCTCAATTTCAAGGACATAAACCTTCCAATTTCAAGGCCATAAACCTCTATTTCAAGGCACAAATCATTAATTTAAAGACCAAGCCTCTTAGTCTGATCACAAACAATTCCAACTACACCCATAAAAATAAATGAATTACAAACCCAAATTCCAACTACAATGTTGCATTTATTTCTCCCTTCTAGGTTAGCTACAAAATCTAGGAGCCAGCAAAAAGAACAAGGTAATCCTTCTAGGTTTTCTTGTTTTCTAAATGTATTAAAATAAAAGCAAAAATATAAGCCAGGTGAAATGTCCAGGGAGAAGAAAGAAAGATCAAAGCCAAATTAAGGAAGACCAAGTACCTGTTGTTTCTATCACAATGTGATCAAATTTATCTCGCTTATTCTTCACTAAATCCAACATCAGTTTGTCCAAATCACCACGTACAGTACAACACAGGCAGCTATTATTAACCTTGATGACATCATCCTCGTTAGAAGCCGAATGACGGGCAACCAATGAACTATCAATATCAACCTCCCTAAACTGCACAGAAGGAGAATTGGGCAACTATCAGATTGTTACATGAAAAAAGAAGAAGACCAATATTTGCAGGCAGAGCACCACTTATAGAGCGGAAGAAGTACAATGTGAATTTTAAGCAAAACACCAATGGAACGGCTTCGAAATAGACAAACAAGTACCAGCCAATACCTAGAGATTATTCTGAACATTACTAAACTTGTAAAAAGAACTTCCAAATATAAATTGCAAGAGTGAATGACAAATTTGCCAACATATTTTAATACCTCGTTCTCTATGACAGCAATACGCTTCCCATGTTGAGCAGTTAAAATATGGTTCACGAGGGTTGTCTCTCATGAAGAACAAAATCAAGCTATCAGTTCTATATCACCATTGATACAATATAATAATGGAAACAGTAGGATGCCCATGGTTTTTGATAAACATCAGAAAACTTTTAATTTCCTTTTCTTTTCTTCTCTTCCTTTCGGGAAAGTGAATTTCAAGCAAGCCTAAACAACTAATCAGGCGACGAAGCTTTTAACTCACAAATAACCCTAAGGCTGTAGAAACCTGAATGGAGTAGTGACCTCCCAGCAATGAAGCTTATTTATGCAAACATCATTTGAAGCCTAAACTGTTATACCCGCTTTCAGTTCCTGCCATAGTTAAAAAATTGAGTAGATAGTATGATACTAAATTCTAACATCTGAATAACTAACATAATTCATACCACCAAATCATAAACCAACAACAAGAACCTTTATGTCCTCGAATTCGAAAGCTGGGAACATAAAAGCAAATATTTTGGGGGGGGGGGGGGGGGGGAGTTCCTAGTTCATCCAGCAAATCCTTCTCATTCGGGAAATTGAACCACAAACCCCCTAATTCTGACTAAACTGAGTTGAAAGCACGCATACAACTTCTTCTTAATCGAAAAAGAACCTCAAATCCCCCAAAATCGAAATCAAAACAACAATAGCAAACAAGAAATAGAGAGGTCGAGGTCAATAGCGATCAACCAAGCCAAAAACTCTTCGAAGACTAACCGGCAGTAGAAAAGACGAGTGAAATTAGGGTTTAAGAAAATTAACCTGTGAAAAGCTCTTCTAAGATAGATGATGAGCACCGATGCAGAAGAAGATTGAGGCCAGGAGGAGACGCGAAGGAGCCACCGTTGGCATCGGAAGAAGGGGAAGACGACCAGTTGGGAAGAGGCGGCGCAATCAAGATAAGAAATTGATAGGAAAGGCGGATAGAAAAAGAAGAAGAAGAAGAAGGCAGTCTATAGAGTCGAAGGAGCTCGAAAGGGGAAGGTGGCAGTGGCCACGAGGGAGAGCAATAGATGGAGCAGCAGGAGGTGGCCATCGACGGAGGAGCGAAGCAGGAGGTGGATGGGGGCCAATGAGAGGGTGAATGAAGAAGAATGACAACCGTTCGATCTCCAATTTTAACAATAGGGTGTGAACGGTTGGATAGTGCTCTCTTCCCCCGCTTTTATAATAGTAAGGATTTCACCAAATAAAATTTTTATGTATCTTCTGGATTTGAAGATTATTTCCTAGGCACTAAAACACATGTTTTCAACCTAAAATGATAAATTTTATAAAAAGATTAAAGTATCTTCTTCTTCTTTCTTTTATTTTCTTTTTTTTTTTCCAATTTTTTTTTAAAACTCACTATCCCCTAACATATAGGGAATAACAATGTGTATCGAGAAATAAATAAATAAAAAACAATGTGTATCGAGGCGTCTCCTTTCTCCGGAAGAATGTTTTCTTGGAGGTTCGTCTTCACTGCCCACAGGTGACTCCTGATGTGCTGCTCGCCTACGGGGCTGTTTCAGAATAGTGCTTGGCTTCGTCCTTCGTCTAGCTAGGTCCTCGTCTTGTTCGGTTTAGTTGTGTTTAGTTTCGCTATTGTACAGTTCTTGCCTGTATTTTGCACCAATTTTGTATTTTTATGTTTGCTTAGACGGTTATCCATCTGCCGACTTGTCGGTCTTCGAGGTTCAGGTATGTCTGACCTCGAATTTTTACCTAATAAAAAAAAGGGAATAACCAAGCTGAATTGTTAAAACTTTGAAACGATGGGGCGTCGTCCGACGGTGGTTGCCCAGATTCGTCTAGGTCCTCGTCTTGGTCAGTTTAGTTGTGTTTAGTTTCGCTATTGTAGAGTTCTTGCCTGTATTTTGCACCAATTTTGTATTTTTATGTTAGCTTAGACGGTTATCCCAAATACGTACGGAAACTAGAACGGTATTTCAAAATGTCCCACTAAGTAGAGTGCGACTCCGACACAATACTATCATGGCTCTAGGATATGGGTAAAGTCTCCAACTTATTGCTACAAGCTGAATTTCGATGGATCTATAAGGCATGGTGTTTCAGCGTCGTATGGGTTCGTTATTCGGGACTAGCGGGGAGCTGTGGTGGCTATAGGAAGGGATACCTGGATCAATATCTCAGTTGCCTATGTCGAAAACCTCGATCTTAAGATGGTATTTCACGGGCAAACCAACTGAACATTAAAAACCTCCTAATTGAGGGAGATAACCTACTGGTGATAAAAGCTCTGTTGGGGGATTGGAAATGCCCCTTGAATATTGAGCTGCTTCAATCAGATATTCTTTTAGATATTTCATCCTTCTCTTATGTAGTTATTCGTCATATTTTCAGGGAATCAAATGTTATGATTGACTATCTCGCTCGCAGTGCACATGCACAACCTACCAATGACAGCTACGATGACGATCCAGAACTCCGTGTTCTCGTCCTCAAGGATGCGCTTTCAAGGGCCTCTGCCTCAACCGAACTGACCTAATTTTTATATTGCGTAAAAAAAAGGGAATAACCCAGCTTTCTCTGAGAATAAAACTGGGAACTCAACCAGGAAACCTGAGTCAATTATCCTTTCAACATCAACACCCCAGAAAACACCTACCACCGTCATCCTTGTCGTCCGACCTCCATCCCAGTTCTCCACACAACCAAGGTGGCTCTGGCCTACGATTCGAGCCGCTTTCCCCCTTGGTAAACTCCCGACCCGAGTATCCCCCAAACCCTAAGTTTCAAATCAAACGTCCCTTGTTCTCAATTGGTCTGGTTTTGGGCGGGTTTCAGCTCGATTCGTTCTTGTCGATTCGGTGGTCCCGTCGCCGAATTGGGTCATGGCACGCCTGTCCGCGCTTGGCATCCTCGATGTCTTCTCTGCCCATGGTTGGTGGACAGGCCTCCTTGGTGGAGTCGGTGCCTTGCTATCTGCAAACTAGGCTTGATCCCGTCGTTGTCGGCTCCCCTCGGTAGTCACCAGTCTGGTTTTGGGCGGGGTTCAACTCGATTTTGGTTTGGTTTGCTTGTTCGATTGTATTTGTGTGTTTCTGCCGTTTATACTGCACCTTTTGCATGTTTACTACGTTTGAATGTTTAGATGGTTCATCGTCTGCCGACTTTGTAGGCCTCTCGAGGTTTCGGGTATGTCCATTCCTCGAATTATTTCCTAATAATAATAAAAAAACCAAGCTTTCTCTGAACTTTTTTTTATTATAAAAAAGTCTTTTGTCGATCTATTAGAAATTCTTTACTTTCTATTTCCAATTTAATGAATTTAATGCTTAAAGTTATTTAAAAAAAAGGTTCTAAATGTATCATAATGGTCAATCTGTCTACTTTGAGAGAGATGTGAGAGCCTCTCTCTCTAAAATCAAACCCCTAACCTATTACCACATCCACCACCTCACCACCGCCACCCCTACTGCACCACCGCCACCCCATCACCGCACCACCGCCTCTTATCGATCTTAACGCCTAACCACCACCATCCCCTCACAATCGCTACTACAACTAGCCTCCGCCGCCGTCATACCGAAACAAAATCAGTCCGTCATTGTCGCATGTCAACCGGCTACTCCTAGGCTTCCGCCGCTCTCCGGTGGCCGCCTTTCGCCGCCGTTTGGGTGGGCATCCAGGGTTGAGATCCTCCCACTCCTCCTTGGTCCTTGGGGTCCAAGCTTCGGGTCCTTGGGGCCCAAGCCTCAGGTCCTTGGGGCCCAAGTTTTGGTTCCTCCGAGCCCAAGCTTCGGGTCCGTCGGGCCCAAGGTTTAGGAGGAAAAAAAAACCCGAAAGGGTTGAAACCATTCTTTGATTTTACCCCGAAAGGGCCTAACTCCCGTTAGGGCTTGAAAATCCCGTTAGGGTTTGAATAAATTCCCTTTCGTCTGAAAGGGATTCAAGGTGCGTCTTGAAGGGTGGTTCTTGGTTGTGATCCCTATTGTTCTTGGCGTTCCTCTTCCGTATTGGAGCTCTAGCAACCGGTGTCGGGATTGGCTGGGGTCGTGGTGGTGTGTATCGAGGCGACTCCACGTGTAGGAAATTCCTTAGAGGATCGTCTTCACTGCCCAAAAGTCCGGACTCCTGATATGCCGCTGGCCAATGGTGTCGCCGCTTGGTGATGTTTGGCATCAGATCTTAGTGTACGTTGTCTCCAGCATGTACGGGTTTGGCTCACTTGCTCGTCTGGGATTATACGCCTCCCACTTTGTTGTTGTTGCACCTTTTTATATGTAGTGACGGTTTCACCGTCTGCCGACTTCGTCGGCCTCTCGAGTTGTTAGGTATGTCTTGCTCTTGAATTATTTCCTAATCAATATATATATATATGAAGGCGCTAACTAAAAAAGAAAATGGATTGTGAAGAACGCGCTTCACGCGCCCCCAATTTCTCCCTCAAAACGCCCTATCAAACCCTCGCTTCGAAGAACCGAAATCTTTCGATTTCTTGGCCAAATCCTCATCTTAACCCCTCTCCCGACGAGTTTCTGGCAATTTGGTGCTGGCTTCTTCCCCCAACTGCTGAATCGAGAGGCGATTTTGTTGTCTCCTCCCTTAATCTCGCCCCTTTCGCTCAAGAAGAAACCATATTCGATTGCAACTCCCTTAGGCAGAATTGCTCTAAATTTTCGAATAAGAGGGTCAAAAAGAAGAAGGGTTCGTAGAAGAGGTGGTTTATTGGCCGAATTTCTAGCGAGATGGTGAATGTTTGGTTGAGATTTGACCCAATCTGGGTAAATTCCATGAAGAGGAGGAAAAAGTCTCATCTCTGGGGGTGTTGGGACTGTCTCGCTTGTTCTCGGAGGAGTGTTCCGTAAGGTGGCTGTCTTGGTCTAACTAGTGGTCTCGGGTGGTCAGAGGACCACAAACCTGACTTCTCAAGACCTGGACAAAATGGGTTTTCTTCCCCCATGTCTACAAATGTGGTTGCTTTCCTTCTGATAAGGTTCGTTAAAATACCCTCATATATAAGAGGGTGTTGTTAGATACGCCGCAAATCCCCATCAAAAGTGCACGTCGAAATTAACGTGCATGCCTTTTCAATTAATTAGCGCGCTAAAAAAAATTAATTAACCCACTTCAACCTTGCACGTCAATTCCGACGTGTAGGATTTGGGGTGTATTTAGTCTGCACGTATTTAAGATTTCTTAATTGGATTACAATTTTCATGAAATCCTTTTTTTTAAGCAAGATAAGAATTCGATTCTCTATATAATCCTAGAGAAACCGAGAGACCGCACAAGTCGGTAGATGGATCAACCATCATGTACAACCAAATCAAAAAACAAAAGCAAATGACAGAAAAGAAAAAACATCAAACAAATAACAGAACTGAAAATGTGAAAATAAAATAAACGTGCTAGCTATCCTACACCGTAAAACAAAACCAACACGGCAAACGAATCAATCAGCCTAGTTTTACCTTAGCTTTGATCTGACTCACTTGCTACTTGTAGCACAAAAAATCACCGTCTACTGGTGTTTGGAAAACCTGGTATTAGAGGTGTATTCCTCTTCACCCCCTACCCCCCGAAAGGGCTTTGAAAAAATTGTGTCAAAGGTGTATATCTCTACACCCTATACCCTTTAACCCCCGAAATGGCCTTGAACAAATTGTGGGTTTTGGGGCTTTGATAGTCCCTTTCTCCCGTTATGATGAAGAGGTGATGTCTAGAAAACTTGAGGCTTTGATTATTTGCCTTATTTCTTGGCTAGAACACATTCGATCCAGGATTATATCTCTTATGATGCTAATTTGGGATCTATGATGTTAAAATACCCTCATATTTAAGATCCATGGAAAATATATAATTTTTTAATTAAATATTTATTTAAATTATAGTATTAGACTTATTTTGATTTGATTTTGTGGAAGATACAAAAAGTCAAAAAGTATCCCACATTGAAATTATGTGAAATTCAAATTTTGTACATAAGTCGGTAGCTACTCCTCGTTTCTTATTGTCAATTGGTTTTAGGATGAAATCCCACTGATTATGTGTGCTCGACAATTGATTAATGAGTGGAATGTGTCAACCCCCATGTCATATTTTTTTATTAGGTAAAAATTCGAAGTCAGACATACCAGAACCTCGAAGGCCGACAAGTCGGTAGACGGATAACCATCGAAACAAACATAAAATATATAGACGGTGCAAAATGCAGGCAAAAACACTCTACAAGAGCAAAACTAAACACAACTAAACCAAATGAGATAAGGACGTAGACCACAGACGAAACAAAACACTACCCTGATCATGAAGCAGCATCCCCACGTCATATATGGCCTTACATGAGGTGGGTGTGTGGAAGTTACAAAAAGCATTCCATATTGAAATTATGTGAAATCCAAGCATTGTATATTAGCCGGTGGGATACTCCTCATATTGCCAATTACTTTGCTTCTTTGTAAAAGAAGTTCAAAAGATTTTTTTTTTGTTATTAGGAAAGAATTTGGCAGGGAATCTCTATCCAATAGTATCATTTCGGATGAGATCCTGAAGATATGTATTGAGGATGACGGACCGCCTAAAACATACAGTAGAAAAGCAGGAAAAGGTGCATGCAGCTAACAAGCGAAAACAAACTCTACGCTAGGGTGAATCTAAGAAGACCTAAACCAAACAAGTTGAAGACGTTGGCAAAGAACGAAGCGAAACCAAGCACCACCCGCAAGCCAGCGGTACAACATAATTATATACATATAGCCTTAAAATTATAATAATAAAGGGTAATCATTTCCAGATGATTCACTTTTTACTATATTTCACCAATTAACAAATTTATGTATCTTCTGTATTTGAAGATTGTTTAAACCTTGAAAGTTGTTAACCCTTTTCAATTTTAAAGTGAGTAGTACAAGGTGATCTAATCTCACACCATTACAACCGGATGAGATCATCTGTGCCAAAACTGTCAGCCCCTGACGGAGGGAAAACTTATCGTTGATTCCGCCAAAGAAAACTCAAACCTATAGAAAGTGTAGCGATAAGCAAGAGGTAGATCCACAGGGAAAATTATAACTCAAGTATGATTCAAGTGTCAATTAGAGTAACCAAAGAGGGGGGTTTTGTGTGTGAAAGTTCTGTCTTTTATCAAAGCGGAGTAAGCAAGCAAAGTAAATGGATTTGGTTTTAGACAATTAGGAGAAGTAATTCTACCTACAATTTTCCACTTTATTGGATTGAAGCGATCCTTGTAACTTCTTCTCGTCCTATTAAGTTTCCTATGAATGCCCTTGTCCCGACCTAATATAGTTACTAGTCCAATTAGTCCTAGAAACCCTTATCAATCGAACAGTCCCTAAAGAAGGATTTAACCCAATTGATAGCTTTAAATTCAGAGATTAGCCAAGGTATTTGCAGTCCCTAAAGAAGGATTTAACAACACATTCAACTTCCTACTCATTCAATTAGTTCAATCAGCCCTAAAGGAACAAGTTTGCCACTTAGGTTAAGGTTCACAATGAGGAATCTACAAAACCTTAGCAATTGAATTGATTCTAACTAGTTGCGCGGGCTAGATAGAATAAAACAATAGACAATCAAGCACAAAGAAGTTGAAGCATTCAAATATAGGAAACAAAAACGAGAATTAGAAACTCACAATCAATCCGAATAAAGCTTCAAATTGCAGGCAGAATAGATGAGTTTAGTTCCTCGTGGAAGACATCGCTCAAAATCTCTAAAGTGTCTAATGAAAGAATAGAATAGAAGTGATTCAAAAATAGCTAAAAAGTGGCCTTATTAAAGATCCCCAAAGTCGGCCATAAACAAAAACCAAAAAGCATCTAGGGTTTCATTTAATCAAAACGACGTGTATTCGCGCTGGCGGAAGATGCGGCGGCCGCCGCATGTATGATGCGGCCGCAACATCAACATTCTTCTTGCAACGGCCCTGGCGGCGGCCGCTGCACACTATCCGGCGCCCGTCGCATTCCTGTATGCGGTTCTTCTTGTCTTCTCTCCGAGAGTAGCTTGAGATGAATTGCTCTTTTCATTCCTTGCTTCTCTCCAATGTCTTTTATACTCCTCTTCAAGATATTGCATCTCCCACATCTGTTCCGATTCGATCTGCAAGATAACCACAAATTTGCGCAGAATCCGAACTCTTCTGAAATAATCACAAGATGCAATTTAGCAACAAAGTATGAAAGAAATGCAACCTAACTAAACTAAATATGCCTATAATGCCTATCTAAAATATGCATTATCAGCCCCTTCAACGTTCTTCCTCATCACCAGAACTAAAAAAAAATCTCAAGAAATTCAAATAAAAGGGTTAAATGTGGGAGATTAATAGATTATGTGGGGAGGTATAGAGAGGTGATAGGGTTAACCATTTCGGAATGGCTCGCCGAAAAAGACTTGTGGATAGTACTCATAGGTCCCCGATTCGAACCCCGGAATGGCCGCTCTTTATTTACCTATTCTCAAGGAGTTGGAGATAGTGGATGACCGCTGCATTACAACTGACATGAAAATTACCCATGAAGATGTCATGTCCTTTTTTAATGGTTGGAGAGTTTCAACTCCCACGAGCTTTGTCAAATGTTATTGTCATATTCACTACTCCGGGAGTCCGGGGTAAAGGCTATTAAGAATATTCTTTTACTCCCTAGTCCCTCCTTTCTTTTTTCTTAGTTATTTACTATTCATTCAAAAAAAAATGATAAGAATTATATGAATTTTTTTATAATTTCACACTAATTTAGTACTACCTCCGTTCGGAAAAACTTGACACTTTACTATTTATGTACGCTTTTTTAGGAGATAAAAACTATATAAAATATCTAGTTTTTTTAATAATTTTTTTAACAACTTCGTAGTTATTATTAATAAGTACAAACTTGTTAAAAAAAATTTATAAAAAAATGAATATTTTATATAGTTTTTATCGTTCTAAAAAAGCGTGCATGAATAGTAAACGACAAGTTTTGCCGAACGGAGGGAGTAATAAATACTGTATGAAACTATAAAAATATTTTTTTAAAAATATTTTATACTTCTTCCGTTCAGAAAAACATGTCGTTTATTATTCGCACGCATGTTTCAAAATGATAAAGCTAAATACTCCCTCCGATCGGAAATATTTGATGTTTTGACTTTTTGCACGTACTTTAAGGAGCTAAAAACTATATAAAATATTAATCTTTTAATAAATTTTTTTTTACAATTTAGTACTTATTACTAATAAATATTAAACTATGAAAAAAATTAATTAAAATAAATAAGATTTTATATAGTTTTTAGCTCCTAAAATTACGTGCACAAAAGTCAAACATCAAATATTTCCGATCGGAGGGAGTAAAATATTTACTTTTTTATACTGTAATTTTTAAACAATTTAGTAATTATTAATATTGTAGTAATCACGAGGTGTCATAACTCATAGGAGTTGGGCTCTCCTTGGAGTTTGACAGGAACCACTGGAGGCTGTACTGGCTATTCTTAGTAGTGTCACTGTCATCATCAGGTAACTAATACGACAAAATTGTGCTGATATGGTGGTGGTGGTGCTTACAGGAAGTGATGGCAATAAATCAGGAAAATACAGAGACCATGAACCCTATATTTATCTTATCAAAGCTTATCTCATGCCCTGTCTCGGCTTGTTTCTCTCATAAAAAATCCCCAAATTTTCCTCTTGAATTCACACTAGAAGCAAATAGAAACTGCCCGTAAATGGATTCGGCAACTCCCCATGTGCTCATCTTTCCAATGCCAATCCAAGGACATGTCAACTCAATGCTAAGGCTAGCCCAGCTCCTCTGCCTTGCCAACCTCAAGGTCACCTTCCTCAACTCCACCCTCAACCACCAGAGGCTCCTCCTCCACACCGACGCCCAGGCGCGCATGGCCCGTCACCCGGGTTTCCGCCTCGAGGCTATCCCCGACGGCCTCCCCGACGACCACCCGAGGTCGGGCGAGCAGGTCATGGAGCTTATTTCAGCAATGGAGTCAACAACAAAGCCGATGCTCAAGGAGATCTTGTTGGGGCTAAGGGATGATTCGAGTGCACCGGTGACATGCTTTATAGTGGATGGGATACTTGGGTTCGCTTATGAAGTGGGTGAGGAAGTTGGGGTTCCTGTGATCGCTTTCAGGACCATCAGTGCTAGCTGCTTTTGGGCTTACTTCTGCATTCCAAGGCTCCTTGAAGCAGGAGAGATACCTATCACAGGTAACTACTCTAGGTAAAGCATAGCTAACCTGGTTTTTTCCGTAGATTGGTGTCGATAATGGTCTACTCGGCTTTGCAGACGACAAGATGGATGAGCCGGTGAAGAATGTGCCCGGGATGGAGGGATTCCTCCGCCTACGTGACCTCCCGAGTTTCTACCGAGACCTATCGAGTTCGTCCTTCCAAATTGTGGCTGTTGAGACTCAAAGAACTCCGCGAGCCAGCTCACTCATACTGAACACCTTTGAGGAGCTGGAAGGGCCAATAATGTCTCTAATTCAGACGCACTGCTCCCCTGTAGTCTACTCCATTGGACCCCTTCACGCACAGTTGAGGTACAAGCTTGATCGAGAGAATGGAAAGACACCATCTGATGGAAGCTGGGTTAACAGTTTATGGGAAGTCGATAGAAGCTGCATCGAATGGCTCAACGGGAAGCCTGGGAAGTCGGTAGTCTATGTCAGCTTCGGAAGCCTAACAGTACTCAGCAAGGAAGAGCTAAAGGAATTCTGGGCCGGCCTGGTCATGAGCAAGAAGTTGTTCCTGTGGGTCATCCGACCCGACTTGATTACAGGGACACACTCGGCCATCACAGCCGAGCCAGAAATAGTGGAGGGTACAAAGGAGAGAGGATACATGGTAAGCTGGGCACCACAGGAAGAGGTCCTCGCCCACCCAGCTGTTGGCGGGTTCTTGACCCACAGCGGGTGGAACTCAACTCTCGAGAGCATAGTAGCTGGTGTGCCAATGCTGTGTTGGCCTTTCTTTGCTGATCAGCAATTGAACAGCAGGTGCGTCGAGGCAGCCTGGAAGGTCGGCCTGGACATGAAGGACAGTTGTCACAGGGAGATGGTGGAAAAGATGGTGAACAACCTTATGGAGGGGAGGAAGGCTGATCTGGTGAGATCAATGGCTGTTGTTTCTCAATCTGTCAAGCAGAGTGTGGCTGAAGGAGGAACCTCTTACTGCAATCTCGACCGTCTGATCGAGGACATCAGAAAAATGACGAAGAAAGCACAACTCATATAGCAGTACAAATCTAGATGCATCCTGAAAACTTGTATGAACTATATCAAAAGCATTGTAACCAAATGGGTGGCATGTACTGCACACGGGCCCATACGACCATAGATTTCATAGTTAAATAAACCTAAGGTGTTCAATGTCTGAATACGATAGCAAAGTGGTGAGTTCCGGAATGTCTAACATAAACCTCTATCCACCATTAAACCAACATTGGCATATAATTTCCAGAGCTGTCGCTTTTGATATACCATCCTTTTCTGTAATATCTAGGAAAGTATCAACCCATTATGGGTAAAATCGACTTCATATTATTTAAAGTCTGTTGTGTGAATACCTACTTACCTGGCCCTCTTTTTGGATCATATATCGAATTGACGGCTAAAGGTCATTGGCAGTTGCAGTTTGTTGCGTGGAACCAGGTGCATACTTCTCCATCAATTGGGTAAGAGAAGCATCAAACTCCTTCTCCAAAGCCAGCATTTCTTCCTGGAATCTCATCTTCATTTCATCTTTCTTCTTCTCATGGTTCTTCTGCAGCTCATCCCTCTGCAAGACAAACTGCGATATCTCCTGATCTTGAGACTTGATGAAACGTTCCATTTCCTCCATCCTAAAGTCAGTCAATATGCCAAGAAATACATCAGAATAACAGCACACATCAAACAGGTCCAAGTTTAAACTATTCAAAGAAGACTAGAAACAATCTACACTAATTTTTCTCAAATTTGTGTACACCCCAAATGCCCTCTCGCCAGATGTTATGTTTGAATAGCTTAACATGTGAGAAGATAAGTGTTACCTGCGCCTGCGGTCCTCTACACTTGAAGCGCGCGACTTCAAATCTTCTACTTTTTTCCTTTCGTCCTGCTGAAACTTCTCAAAGCTGTCTTCCTTTGCAGTCACACTCCCTTGTATTTGTTCCATCTGCTCTCTGAAAAAGGTGTCTTGGAAGTCCAACTACAACAACACCATGTAGTTTTGGATGAAGAGAACAAGCAAAGCAGAACATAAGGTGAAACTACCCTGTTGAGACTCGCATTACAAGATATTTTAACTTGTGACATTATGGAAGTAACATTTTCTCAATACATAGAGAGAGCAACACTACTACACAGTTGTCCCTATAAATCATTTTACGTATTTAATCAACTAACAACAAATGTTACTATACGTCTATACAGCACAAAACCAGTGGCTTTTTAAGCCACTGGTTTTTTTTTTACTGGAACGTGTCCTTCATATGTGGAGAAACTAGTTTTCAATTTTACCTCTTCTTGATTCTGCTGGTGATGCATTATTGACCTCTGCTTTACAATGCGATTCTCGTTTGATTCCTTCCTAAGCTTTTCACTCATGAAACTCAAAGACTCCTCCAAGGCTTTCGAGTGCCTTTTCTCTTTAGCAGCCTTCTCCTTGTACCAAGACAGCTGCTGATTTTTTTCACTCATGTCTTTCATTTGGGACACTACCATGTCTTTGTATGATCTCAAATCATATTTCGTTCTTTGCTTTCCTGATTGATGCAGCATATGAAACTGTTAGGTAAGGCTAGCAATCTACCAAAACTTTCAAATCTCCACATTTCAGTCAAGCTCATACAGGGGTATAAATTTGTGAAAAACTTGCATTGAAATAAAGCATCAAAGTAGAACTTCATCCATCATCAACATGACGAGGAGGCAAATCTTTTTAATGGAATGCGAAGGTAGTGGACCTAGTGGTAAAGCAGAGGCAGTTCCATTAAATGAAAAAAGATGAAGTTAGAGAAAGATAGAGAACCTTGACAGTGTTTGTTGAACATTTCCAAGTCATCTTTAACTGCCAAGCAACCATAAAGCTGGCGCTTCCCACCATGAATAAACAGCTTACATCCTTGCTTCCATGCCTCTCTACCTGTCCCTTGCTGCAGAAAATGCTTATGGAGTCGCTCCGCCTCCAAGTATCCAACAGCCGTGCTCTCAAATATCAGCAAGCTAAGACCACGGTGCCCCTGGGGACTATAAGAATGCTTAGCCTTCACGGGTGAGTAGGATCTGAAATATTCCAAAAGCTCCTGATTGCCCATGCCCAGCCACTAGGAAAAATATGAAGGAAAATGGTGGTAATCAATTCAGAGTAGCCAAAACATGCATCTACTGGCTTAGCAATATGCTCAGTTCTCTATTTTGAAAGTATATAATCATTGAAAAGCATCTGCTGAAAATTAACAGCATTGTAGTGAGTAAGAAAGAGCATAAACCTTGTCATCGTCCCCTTTGTCCAGTCTTGTGTTCATAATCAGAACCATTGGAGGCCAAACAATGTCATGGTCTTTTGATTCGTCACTTAGGCCTTCCCAGTTACCAAAGGCTTCTCCAGCAGGGACTGCAGATGTTCCTCTCATGCGCAACTCTTCTTCTAAAAGCTTACAAAAGAGTCGGTGCAATTTAACCCTTTTAGAACCCTTTGTCCTAGCATGATTAGCAAGTGGTTGAAGCCCTCGATACCAATCAATGGCACCTGGACCACCTTGACAAGCAGGGCAGTGCCACTCTCTAGCAGAATCATTAATCTCCTCCAAAGTTAGCTTGTCTAGCCTCTCAAAAAAATCTTTCAGCATCCTATGTGTTTTCAAGGTCTCGTGGCTGCACGAGCTTTCATCAGAGCCTCCGTCACTAAGGTCCTCATCCTCATCATCAGAGAAATCATCAGCATCATCGTCGTCGTCTTCCTCATCAGTTGGTACGTCATCTTTTTCCTCCTGATCATGTTGCACAGTCTTTGCTTGAGGGTAACCAACTCTGGCAACCCAGCTCGTGCCCTGTTGTGAAATGTTATGAGATGCCGCCACAACCTGCGGCCTTCCTCCTCGACCTACTGCTCTACCAGAATGAGGAGCTGCATTCTGCCGACTATTTCCAGGGCTAGGCCCTGACCAACCAGTTCCTCGTATGCCAAGTCGGTGGGCTGTATCTGGCTGGCCCCAAGCTTTGGGTGCTGAACCTTGAGATCCCAACTGTCTACCAGCATTGCTCCCTCCTCTGTTCTTGTTTTTCTTTGATACCTTTTCCCAGTCCCCACCGTCCCCAGGATTTAGGCTCATATCAGAAACATTTTGTGTCAGTTGATCCATGCTCTCTCCAACTAATCCCTGCAATAGGGGGGGAAAGTCAGTCTTAAATCCAAACAGGTTTTGATGGAAAACACCTCATGGAAATTTTATTTTGCCATAACTCCTCGAATATTGATCAAACACTCATTGGGTTGATTGCTAAGTGGCATCTAGTGCATAACAGAGCCTGGATTAGTATTTACCAAACACACAACAACTTGTGCATAGAAGCATGGATAGTCATTCCTGACCTATTTCCTTCAAACATCAAAGAAACATGTTCACCAAAGACCAAACCTAACATCAGCTTGCACTTGGAGCAATAGATAGAGAATGTGGGCATCATGCATCAACTAGCTACATTACTGAAAGGTCATGCTAAATCCCCAAAAGAAATATAACAATTTCCATATTAAAAAAAATGACCATCAAGCATGAAGATGATAAACTTGCATAGAAAGGAAAACTAATCGCGACTTAAACATACGAAATCCTCGTACAGGTAGGAAATAAAGGCGAACCAGCGAGAGATCAGCGAGAGATCAGCAACAGATTTTAGAAGAACTACGAGCCTTCCAGATTCTGACTCACAAAACAAGCAGATCAGATGAACCCTAAACACGAGCAAGAAACCTCAAGTCCGTAAGCAAAATCGCACAAGTAGTGACCGGAAGGAACACGCAAATCAACAGATATAACAATGGCGAACCAGCGAGCGACCGGGAACAGATTATACAACAACTATGAGTCTATAAACCTTAGAGATTTTAACACAAAAAACAAGCAGATGAACCCTAAACCCTAAACACAACCAGGAAAACCTCAAATCCGTGAGCAAAATCGCACAGGTAGTTACGGGAAACAACACGCAAATCAGCAGATATAGCACGCGATAGACAAAATAAATCGAAACCGAAACGGAAAATGCGACATAAAGAAAAAAACACTCTAAAACCCTAGAGATCAGGAATTCACGAGAAAGCGGAAATCGAGAACAAACACCGTAGGGAAACAGACATGGAGGCAAAGCGAGAGATGGATGGGAAATGGTGAAGCGACTACCATACTTTATCGATTGCAGGCGGAAAGCGACCGAAGATGGGAGGCGAAGCGAAAGCGGAGGGTGTGATGTCGCCGAGAATGGCGAAATGTGGAGGTATGGGAGAGGGACTGAGCTCCGAGGGAGAGAGTGTTTATTTGTAGTGGGTGTGTTCAGAAAGAGGGACGAGCAGTGCTGAGTAATTTGACTCTGCTTGAGAATGGAAAGAAACGGACGCGAAAATTTCTTAAAACCAGTTAATTTGACCGTATTTTTATCGGAGTCTATATGAACGTATGCGCTAACCTTTTCGGAATTGTTTAATCGGAAAGAACTTGAGTCCTCAAAAGTTCTCGGTTCGAACCCTAAATGGTCGCTCTGTATTTTACCAAATTCAAGAACCCATGCACTCGGCCAAACGGATTCATGATCCGTTTCACCCTAATTTGGATAAGTGCAACCCGGTCAATCGAGCTCCCAAACCTTTGTAAAAAAAAAGGGCAATCGGCGCTACTCGACAAGCGACCGGAGGAGATTGCCATTTAGGAAACTCTTTCCACGATCCCCACCCAAGAGTCCGACTTGACGGCCGATGTCAGGACTCTGGGCCAGAGGGCAAAGAAACGCCATTGAAAGCGGCTCAATTTCGGACCACTACATTCAAATACTGGTTCACCAAAGGTCCGAGAGCGCTGAAACGAGTTGCTCAACCAAGTGTAACTTCTGCGAGACAATCTACAAGCACCTGAAGGGGGGGTGATATGGGAACTACAGACATTATATTCAAACGAAGCATCTAGAGAAATTAGGAATGACCAAAGGCCAGACTCAACTATCCGGGTACGCAACTCCTTCCCCTCACCCCCTGGTTTATACAGTTATAATTACGGTAGTTGTAGTGATAACTTTGCCGAAATGCTAGCGGTGGAATGTTTAGCTTATAGTTTTTCACAACGTTTATGTTTTAACAACTTTATGACTGCAAATGTTCAACCTCATTGGCAATCTATTAGTTGAAAGTCGAAACACGGTTAAGAGAAAAGTAATCAAAATGTATAACACTCGTAAAGTTGAATTATTAAAGTAATTTCAAAAATATAGCGATTTAAATATTTCGATTTGTAGTGATATTTGGACCAACCATTGACAACACCACTCATATATGGGTGTTACATGTCGTTGGGTTGATCAAACGTTCGAATTACACAAATGAGTTTTGGTTTTCTTTTGACAAAGTTCACACGGCACGTAGCATAGCAGGTGCCCTTTTAACCGTTTTACAAGAGTATAGATTGAATCAAAGAGTTCTTTCAATCGGTTTTTGTCAGTCCATGATATATAGGCAGAAGATTCACATTCTTTGGGCACCTCATATTTTAAATTTATGTGTTCAATATGGTTTAGAGTATTTACATATCATTGCTGAACCTATTCAATATGATCTGCGGGCCTGCGGCCACTTTGGCGAAGCAAACAGCTTCGCCATCAATGGCACGACTATTGCCGAGCAAACCAAAAAGCTCGCCTAGAGAACTTCCCCTGGGATGTTTGCACTCGGTGGAACTCGACTTACCAAATGGTTTATGATTCCATGGCTTATAGAGAACTTCTTTCTGCATTTGCGGCCCAACACATCGAAGGGTCAAACATCTTTTGGGATGTGCGGATCATGACTCAAGATGTGGTTGAGTTTTTCAAAGTTTTTCACGACATAGCTCAAACTTTTAGTCATTCTTACATACCTACATCAAACCTTTTTTGTTTTGTTGCCATGAGCATCGCTATAGCCCTTCAGGACAGGCTGAATGTGCCATCCAAATCGGACGTCGTTTTTTAGACGTGTCGAAAATGGTTGGCATATATTACAAATTTATACTTGGTATTTTCCTCTTTGCTTGTTGTTTCGACCCTAGATATAAACTAATTGGGGTTCAAAAGTTTTCATAAAGCTATTTTCCAACATTGAAGGTCGAGGAAGTTTCCGACTGCAATGTTCCAACTATAGTTGCTAGACTTAGGGGTTTACTTGAAAAATTATATTCTCATTATTCTACATGCGATAGGGCATTAAAGCCTCGTCCTCCTGCGCCTTCTTCTAGTTCGAGCGACTCCTCCCGCACTAGTGTTACCGATCGAACTAAGACCCTTACCGAAGATATCTTTGACAGAAATAGGTCGAGATCGTCGTCGATCCCCTATTCGGAGCTCGACGAATATTTGTTTACTAACTTTGATTTTCTTAGTTATGAAGAGGAAGATTTCGATATTTTAGAAGGGCAGAGCCAAGTCAATAGACAAAGATTTCCAACATTGCAGGCTAGACACGGCCACGGGTCCGATCCGCCGGGTCGACAACCCGGGGAGGGTGACCCTAACCCTGACCCAGGGTTGTGGCGGGTCGGCGGGTTGGGTGACCCGGCGGGTCGGCGGTTCGGACTGCCGGGTCGGCCACGTGGCACCAAATCGGGTACCCGACGAGTTTTGCGGGTCGACCCGCCGGGTCAACCATTTTTTTTTAAAAAAAAATTGTTTTAAACCCAAAATAAAACTCAACTCAAGTCTTTCACCACACTTTCAAAATGGAAATATTTAAGGTTGACAAAACATGGTATGTGGGAAGATATATATATAGATATCTTCATTCCACTCCCATCATTTCATCACACTTTAGATGTGGGAAAGAAAAGGTTGGATTGTGGGAATGACTAGTAGGGTATGAGGATCTATATATAGAGAAAATAGAGGTATGTAGCCCACTTTCGATGTGGGGTAGAAATATGAGATATGAAAGAAAATGTGAGAAATTGATATTTAAGTATATGATGTAAAATGTAATGTAATTAAAGTCTTTGGATTATATGGTGGAATATAATGTAATTTAAGTATTTGGATTATATGATGTAACATATAATAATATAATTAAAGTGTTTACCTCTTAAGATTTAATGAAATGAATAACACATGGTGATGAAACATCATGATACAATATATCAAGTTATGTTGGATTAGTCTTTCTATTTAATTTAATTGATAGTTGTGTTGATCCATTAATCAATCATAAGCATTTTATTTTACTTGCATTATTATGTTAATTTCTTGATCAATGATTTCAAATCTAGGTTCTTCTTCATATAGATATGTTAAACTTTATCGTTTAAAGTTGAATTAGCCACATGTTGTGTATACACTTAATGATGATGTTATTAGACGATGATGTTATTAGAATCACCGACCCGGTGGGTCACGGGTCGACACGCCCGACCCGTGACCCGTGGCCATGTCTATTGCAGGCGATCTATCGACAGATGCTTGGAGCCCCTTGCTCCACCGTGTCCGTAGAGTTGTTATTCATCCGAGGAGGTCAAATTTTGACGGAGAAGAGATCAAGATTGCTCCCTGAAAACCCTGAAGCTCAAGTTTGCCTCGCCGACTGGAAGAATGTGGACATGTGGCTTCGGAAGAACATCTTATCCACTGAATTCAAGGCGAGCAACAAATTCGATATGGAGTCGGTCGGGAGCTCCATCGATGGCGAGGTCACTAATGGAGGTGGAGTCGTGGAGGGTCTGAAGATGTATATGTAAGCAGGGGTCCAGAGTTATACAGGTAAAAGAAGTACGTGAGCTTTGATTCTCCTTCCCTAGAAGGATATGTTGACAATTGGTATATTGATTTAAGCCCTTTATCCCCTCCTCCCCCTTTCCCAACTCATTTTAAAACAAGAGATGAGCAGAGAGCTTCGCCTCTCCTTTTAACAAAAAAAAAACTCATTTTAAAACAAGTTTCAAATATTTTCTGAATTTGCATCAAATAAGTTAACCGATAATGTTAAAATTTTAACAAAACGTGACAAACCTACCCAACCCGGACCATGACCCGACGGGTCGACCCGATCGGTACCCGTAGTGCTGCCACGTGTCCCGACCCGACGTGTCGACCCTTTGACCCTCAAACTCCTCGGGTGACCCCAACCCGTAAATCCGTGGGATTTCCAGGTTAGGGTTCGGGTCACCTCCTCCAACCCTTGACACGTGGGGTCGAACCCGTCGAACCAGCGAGTCAGACCGGCAGATCGGCCTCAGGCTAATGTGGTCAGTTGGGGATACATACTTTGGGAGTGAGCACAAAGCCAGAAGTGGGCTTTCATCAGTTGGTTCACTGTGAAGACAAGATTGCAAATGGGCAATAAGGTAAAGCACTCGAAAGGTCCGGATGCTGTGGTTTATGTGTTCTATAAGTAAGCAAAAGAAACGGAAGATCATTTATGGTTCACATGCCTCTTTGTGATGGAAATGCAAAGGCATATGTGGCGTTGGATCGACCTTCCTAGATGTGACAGAATGGTTGTATGTTGGTTGGAATGGTTTGTTGCAGAGCCGACAACAAGACGTCGATTAACCATCTTTCAAAGGAAGCTGCTAGCGTTTTGTTGCACAATATACTTCAAGCGGATGATGCGCAATATAGTGATATTTCAGGATGAGCCATGTAACCCTTTATTATGTGCTATGCAGCCTATGCATATTAGAGAGTTGTAAAATGAGAATCTTTACTTGGTGCAAGTGCAAGTCGCCGAGAGAGATTAACTGGAAAAGAATGATCTTGGAGTGAGAGGATATTGATTGGAATATGTGAGTAGGCAGGGGTAGAGTAGACAATGTATTAGGATTTTTGTTGGGATAATGGATTTAGAGGCTTTTTGTATAGGAGATGGATACTCAGGAATACCGCACTTCATTTTTACGAGATTTTTTTGTATGGTTTGTGCACTTTTGTGTGATGTTTTTTTTTATAAGGTAAAAATTTGAGTGAGGTCAGCGGGTCAGTCGTATGGAGGAGACTCGCAATCCCGTCGGCAGTCGCGTTGATCTCCCGGAAGACGTGGCCGAATTGCACCCTTTCAAATTGTTGGAGAAGGAACAAGGTGTCAGAAATCAGCATCTCGATCTTCCACGAGCAGCTCCAGAGTCTTCGCAAGCAGTTTATAATGGTCAGACAGTCACCCTCGATCATGATGTCGGACAAGCCAAGCTCTTTCGCCTTGATGACGCCACCTCTGAGTGCAAGAGCCTCAACAACTAAAGTGGAAATGTGCCCACATTTGAATCCGCCACAATCGATAACTGAACCGAAGTGGTCCCACGGGCAGCTCCAGAGCCTTAGCACTTTTGTGTGATGTTAAATCCTCGTCTATATATTAACATTTTTAAGATATATATTTTAAAGTTGTGCAAATTTGTACATTTTAAGCAAAACCGAGGGGTCTAATGTACATTACATATGCCAAAGGAATGCCAAGTAGGCAGGTAAGGGAATCCTCGTCCATATATTTATGTTTTTGATGATCCTGATTCCTGATGCATCTTCTTTATGCTTAGATATGGATTTCGAGGCCATCAAAAGCTACTTAGAGAAGGTGCCCAAAGAAGACGAGCCTGCCAAAATCCATGAATTACCGCACAGATTCTTCGATCCGTTCATCGTCAAAGGACTCCATCTCGATCTCGTTGAACCGAATCGGATTGTCTGCTCATTCAAAGCCCCCGCTCGCCTCCTGGTAAAACTAGATGAAAATTTATGCTTCTTTGATCTTATTTCCTCTTCCAGAAACCCTAAATTGACTTCACGACCTTATATGGATTGAGATTCGAAGACCACGGCGAATAGTCTGCAAGGGGGAGCAATTGCCTCACTGGTAGATTTGGTCGGGTCAGCTGTCATCTTTACTTCTGGTGCTCGTTCTCCCGGCGTTTCGGTTGAAATCAACGTTTCCTACCTGGATTTCGCTCTTGCTGATGTATATCTCTCTCCTTCTGTTTCTTGCTTTCGATTGAGTTCGCATAAATTTGAAGGAGTACTCTCTTACTCGCAGTGCCATTGAAATTTCAGTATTTATGGTGTTTGATTAGATTTGTTTATCGCGAATGGAAAGAACTGTGTTAGAGATTTGCATATTCGATTTAGATTGATTGATTGATCATGTATTGTTCATAACCTTTATTAACCTCTTATCAACTCGCTTGGCTGTGCAATTCAGGAGGAGATTGAGATTGAAGCTAAGAATCTACGCGTTGGAAGAACATTTGCTGTTGTGAGCGTAGATTTCAGAAAGAAAGCAACGGGGAAAATGATAGCCCAGGGACGTCACACCAAATACCTCGCTGTAAGCAAAATGTAATATGTTTATTTTTAGTGTTTCACAGTGTCATTGTTGTTTCTTGAGATGGTGAGATTCAAGTAGTTAACAACAATCTGTAATTTGTATAATCTATCGAAACCCTTAAGATCTTCCTTATATTAAAGTATCTGTATTTCTAGTATTTCAGTGCCATTGTTGTTTCTAATGGTGCCATTGTAAGAGATGTATTGAGGGGAAAAAGGAATGCATTGGGCAAAGATGATAAAAAAAAGGGAACCAAATGTTAGCATAGTGTTAGGATTCTATTGATTGTAGGGTGAAAATAAATGTTAAAATGTAAGGGACGGTGAAATTTCTACACAATGATATAAGTTTTTGTATGAATGGACAACTAAATTGATACACTTGTTGAGGACCAGAGAATCTCTTCTTTGAGAATGAACGCGCCCTACGCGCTGCGCTCCTCCGCCTCACCAAAGCAAACCTCGCTCCAAAGCTCTCATCTAATCCCCCTTCTGAAGAACCCTAAAAATGAAAATCTCGCCCCCAATGCTCTCCCTTTGGGTCAAATCAATCATGAAAATGCTTCCTTGGCTTATCTCCATGCCGAATCGAATCTTTCTCCTCTCAACGCTTCTGATTTAAGCTGTTTTGAGGCTGAATTCAAGGCTTCGTGTGTTCTTGGGTGCCTTGATAGACCCTTCGGCGCGCAGGCGAAGCTTTATTTGTGTATTGAGTCGCTCCGAGGTCGAAAAGGGTTTGCGTCGCAGACGGTATGGATCCCTCTTGCTTCTGTCAAAATAAATTACAAAAAGAGAAGGAAAATGCTTGAGAATGGGATCTGGAGACGCAGATCTGAAGGGGGCTGGAAGTTGCGATTTTTATGTCGGGAGAGGCGGTGGCGATGTGACTGGTTTTCGCGTCGGCGGTGCGGGCGCCTTCGGTGGTGGTCAATGCTCTGGTATCTTCTCTACCTCTCCTTTGTTCAATACTGGATCTGTGCAAAAAACCTCACCCTTTGGGTGAACAAAACCATAGAGGGACCTTGTGTCCTTCTACTGCTTACATCCCGAAAGGGCCCTCAAAATCTTGTGTTGATTCTTTCACCTGATGGGATTTTGGTCCCCTCGTTTGGTGTTGGAATCTCCCTAAAAACTACAGCTGATCTATGCAGCTTGAACAAAACCGTGTTAGGGGTCCTTGCCCCTTCATCACCCACATCCCGAAAGGGTCTTCAATACATGTTGAAAATCAAATTTGTTTGTGTATCATTGATAGCTAACATGTGTTTCTGCTCTTATATTTTGCTAAAATCTTTGAGGGGAAACACGCCGAGTAAACACGATTGTAGATCTATGATGGAGGTGTATGCCTCGTCTCCCTTTTCCTCCCGAAAGGATCCTGACCATGCTATGAATTTGGTGGTCTCTCGGGCAACCTCTCTTGTTTCATGGAGCTCTGTGTGGAATTATGCATCCCAGGTAACATTATGTTTGCTGGCTATAGCCTATTGCTTGAAAATCCCATTCGAGAAACTGATACCCTATCCGGGTTTGGATGACTGTTCCTGCGTAAAACTGCATTTGGCTATTTTGAATCACTTTGAAATCCCCATCTCCCCTCACAACCCTCATGATGCTAAACTGGGTTTGTATGCCCCAGATTCACCCAAAGCATTTTATAACTTGGATGCTGATGAAGCTGCTCTTGGTGTAGACTCGGTGGTCGCTGAGTCTCCCAATCAGAGGAAAAGCTACCTTTCCCCCTTTGCTGCTCCTTGCTCTTTACCTTCGGTTTTGTGTGAGTATGAGCAGCAGGTGGCGGGGTTGCTGTCAAAAACTAAATCAAGCAACCGTTCTGAAATCTTTGGTGAATCCACCTGGGCGTCGCCCTTTCTGATGGGTCTCAATTCTAATTTTTTTTGGGGAGATCGATTAGTGCTTCTTGTAAAACTTTTATTTGTACCCTTTCTGATGGATATCATTAAATTGTTTGTTCTACTTGTATTAAACAAAAGGTTTCTACTTAAAACCGATGTGTGGCGTGGAAAACTGTCTTGTAATCTAGATGTGTGCTTGTATGTGTTTTGTCTATCAATTGTTGTCCCTATCAAGCTCTTATGGACTGTTTTCACTCCTTTATATGTCTTCATTGCAAACAGACGGATCTTTGTAGAATATAGCCTTATGAATAAATTAGTTTGTGTGCACAAGTGGATTCAAAAATCTTGTTCAATATATATCCTGTGCATTCTCTGGATCTCTGGCAAAACCTACTGCTCACGTCTATCCTTGAAGTATTTGCTTAAAGGTAATGGTTCTGGTAGCTCTGTGTGCAGCTGCTTTGATGTGTATGAATTTGTGATCCAAATTGGTGTTGGACAAGAGTGACATTTTATCTACTGCCTAACTAATTGGTGCTTGTGCCCTCTTGGTGTGTTGACTTTCAGTAGAATTAATCACAAACTACCCTTGTGGCAAGGTAAATGCATCTTGTGTATTTATATATCCACTTTTGTGATCGACAAAATGCATTCTTGGGTACTGATGCTGTCTTGCTACGATGGATGGCCCGCCCAACTATATATGGTCAATATTTTTGAATCAAGCTTGTTATTTGGGAGTCACTACTTGAGAAGTTCCTGCTGTAAAATCATGTTGCTTGCTTGCCTCTTCCGTCTCATGGCCTCATCCGAAGTCAATCTTCATTGGAATCCTTCGTTGCAAAATCATATTATGAATTCTGTCGTGCTAATATGTCTGCCCGATGGGTGGTTTGCTAAAGTTTTTACTTGGGTCCTAGTGCAGACTTGTTTTGTTTGGCCAAGATTATATTTATATATGAGTATTGTCTGCAGTACCATGTATAATATGAACCTCTATATTTATGAATTTTCTAGTGTGTTTAAGGCTTTATTTTGGGGCATGATAACCTTGATTAAATTCGTAGTGGAGTTGAGTACAGTCTTCCCTCTCATTGCTTATAAGCCTATTGGAAACAACATGCATTTGATTGTCCTTCTCAAATTTGCTACGTATCTTCACTTTGAGCCAAACTTTGCCTACAAATCTAGCCTAAGTTTTGGGTACCAGGGAGTGAGAAATTATAGGCTATGCATTTGCAATTTAGATTTATGCTATAGGGGGTTTGTGGATAGGTTTTATCTAAATTGGTCAACTAAAAATCTCCCGCTAGTGCAATGTAACAAGCCTCCAGTTTATCTTCTTCATGGAACGCAATCATCTTTCACCAATCAAAGCATGTGTATCTGCTTGATAAGCCATTACAACTTGAAGACTCAAAGTCTCATCCTCCATAAAAACATTTATGAGCGAGATTGGATTTGTAAGCCTTTATTTGGTTTAAGCCGTATCCGTATGGGTATATTTAGTTCCCACCTTCAAAGAAGTATCCTCCCAATTATAAGATATGATTACAGCACACAAAATCCACCTGCTAAAAAATTCATTTTATCAACAAACTTTAAAGAGACTCCTAGATGTACACATCTTGGGATATACCTTAAGGTAAAAATTCAACTACAAATTTCTTTAAATGATACTCTAGAAAAAACTATGAATGAGAAAGGTAATTGGCATGGGATTGATCACCATTCGCTTTCCCATGCTATTTTAAAGTGGTTATGATTATCCGCTATTGGAATTGTCAGGGAATTAGAAAGGAAACCTTATGGACTAATATCAATGCATGGCGTACAATAGACCATGTACAAATGCTAATCCTAGCTGAAACAAAAACTGATAAGGAACCAAATGAATCTCTTTGGAAAAACGCTGGATTCACAAATATCTGATGGTCCCCTGCTACTGGTCGTGCTGGGGGTATTGCCCTGTTTTGGAATGCGAATTCTCTCATTAATGAAACAATCTCTGTGGTAACCCACCTCCCCAGGATTATCGGAGTTAAATATTCGAATATAAAGGACAATGTCGAGTGTTTATTGTTCTTCGTATATGCCCCTCCTAACGCCATAGATAAAGAGGAATTCTGGCAAAACCTTTCCCATTTAATCATCCAGAACAACCTACCCTGCCTAGTAATGGGCGACCTGAATGAAATAAACCAACTTTCGGACAAATGTGGTGGGGCCAAGGCTCTCCCAGCTAGATTCCAGAGACTCATGGACTTTAAAAGCGCATGCTCTTTGATTGATATTCCTTCCTTCGGTAATCCATTCACATGGCGTAAAAAACGAGCAGGCCCAAATAATATTTTGGAAAAACTGGACAGAGTTCTAGTCCATCACGAGATAATTGAAACATTTCCTGACCTCGCAACCAAAAATGGTGCATTTTCCTCCTCGGACCATTGCCCGATCACAATCACTCTCTCCCGAAACAATCACTTTAAAGCACCTCCCTTCAAATTCGAAAACATTTGGCTACAAAGGAAAGATTTCCGAAATATTGTCAAACAATCCTGGAGAGCGTCTTGTGTTGGCTCAGCAATGTTCCAAATCATATATAAATCGAAAATTCTCAAACAAAAAGCAAAGGCCTGGAATAAAAAAACTTTTGGGAATATCTTTCGTCAACTAAAAGAAGTAGAAGAAGTTCTCTTAGAAATACAATCAACTCACAATCAATACCAAAACCCAAGAGAATTTATAAAAGAACAAAACTGATAGCATGCATTTAGGTAGGCATAATAGGTTGCATTTAGCTTAGTTAAGATGCATTTCATGGATGGATTAAGCATGATTTGCATATTAGTTCTCTATGTTGTCGGAGTCGGAATCTACAAGCTTTTATTGATTATTTTAGGTAATGGTAGATCCGAGGAGAAGACATGAGTTGATAACGCATTTGATGAGAATGTCTAGTTGATCGAAGAAGCTTACATGAAGATCTCAAGAGGTCCTGAGAAGAAGAAGCGAACCTAAACGAAGAACAAGTCTGCAGAAGTTGTCGCCAGACATGCTGAACTTGTTTTGCACTTTGTGGAGGCCTCGGTTGTCCGATCGACTATTATGACCATGCGTTGGAAAGCTCTTTCAGAGAGCTACAACTTTCATGTTGACATCGAGAGCTAATTCGAGACGGAATTTTCGGGAAAACCCAATGCAGCGGCCGCCGCATAGTTTGCTGTGCCCGCCGCCAGGGGCGGTATTCATGCTGCGCCCGCCGCTTATATGCTGCGCCCACCGCAGCTGCCGTCAGCGCGCAGCGTTTCGATTGAAAAACCCTAGATGTCTATTTTGTTTTGGGAGGCCGACTTTTATGTTATTTTTCATTACTTCCATTCTATTCCACGTTCTATCAGATGATTGGAGAGAGAGCGATGTTCGCCATGGGCGGCTAAACTCTCTTCGTTCTACTTGCAAATTGAAGCTTTATTTGGATTAATTGTGAGTTTCTGAATCTTGTTCCTTATTTCCTATATTGAATGCTTCAACTTCTTTGTGCTTGATTGTTTATTGATTTATTCTATCTTGTCTGGCCAACTTGTTAGATTAATTCAATTGCTAGGGTTTTGTAGATTCCTGATTGCGAACCTTAACCCAAGTGGCAAACGTATCCCTTTAGGGCTGATTGAACTAATTGGATAGGTAGGAAGTTGGATGTGTTGTTAAATCTCTCTTTAAGGACTGCAAATACCTTAGTTAATCTCTGAACTTAAAGCTATCAATTGGATTAAATCCTTCTTTAGGGACTGTTCGATTGATAAGGATTTCTAGGACTGATTGGACTAGTAACTATATTAGGTCGGGACAAGGGCATTCATAGGAAGACTAAAAGGACAAGAGGAAGTTACAATATCAATTCAACCAAATAAAGTGGATAGTTGTAGGTAGAGCGATCTTCTCTAAATTATTTTGCATTATTTGTTTTTATTTTATTTTGTTTTCTTTTCAATCTCAATCAACCAAAACCCCCTTTCTACTAATTGGTAAATACACATTGTTGAGAAATACTTGATTCTCTGTGGGATCGACCTCTTACTTGCTTGCTATACTAGTTTGTAGGTTTGAGTTTTATTTTGATACGGTTTATGCGACTAAAAACCGCTCATCAAAAACCTCCTAACAAAAAAAGAAAAATTACTTCGCTTCCATAAAACCTTTTGGAATCAACGAGCTAAATCTAAACATCTTAAACTAGCTGATACTAACTCTTCCTATTTTCATAGAGTAGCCTCTGGAAGAAGAAATCGGAAAATTATTAGATCAATTACCTCTGCGGAAGGAACGCAAATCATGGGAGATGAGAATGTTAAAATTGAGATCAAAAAAGATTTTGAAAAATGATTCTCTCGAGAACAAACTTATACCACCAACCGATTACAAGAATACCTTTCCATTATTAACCCTGCCATCTCAGATGAGGAAAATAGATTACTAATCCAACAACCAACGAACAATGAGATTAAAAAGGCGGTCTTCAGCTTGGGAAGCAATAAATCTCCTGGTCCTGATGGGATGACTGCGGAATTCTATAAGAAGTATTGGGATATTGTCGGAACATGGATCATTCGGGCAATAAAAGCATTCTTCCACACCGGTAAACTGTTTAGACAGATCAATCACACATTTATTTCATTAATCCCTAAAAATGAAAACCCCTCTATGACAACACACTATCGACCAATTAGCCTTTGTTCCACCATATATAAAATAATCTCGAAAATAATTACTGAACGACTGAAAATGATTATTGGAAAATTAATACACCCGCTCCAAGGAGCCTTTGTATCTGATAGAGCAATTCAGGACAATGTCCTCATAGCACATGAAATTTTCCACTCTTTTCGCACCAGAAAAGGGTCACAGGGTTGGATGGCAATAAAATTATATATGGGAAAAGCATATGACAGAGTAGACTGGAATTTTACAAAGCAAGTGCTTCAAAGATTTGGCTTCCATCAGCATTTTGTGGACATGGTTATGGAATGTGTGACTACAGTCTCTTTCTCTGTATTGGTTAACAATGGCCCTACCGAGCCTTTCAAACCTACCCGGGGTTTAACTCAAGGAGATCCCCTTTCTCCTTTTATTTTCCTTCTTGGCGCAGAAGTTTTAGCTCGTAAACTGTCGCTTGATGCTGCTTCCACTACCAATAGTGTTGGTTTTAAATTTGGGAACTCAGGTCCACACATACCATTTTTGGCTTTCGCTGATGACATAATCATATTTAGTAAAGGAAACAACTCTGCGTGTAGGAAAATAAAAGAAATTATCGAGGACTACTGCAAATTCTCAGGGCAAAAAGTTAATTACCATAAATCATCATTCCAAACCACTCCCGGTATACCTAGGACAAGAGCACGAGAGTTAGAAGGAATCCTTAATATCCCACTAGAACGAAATTTGGAAAAATACCTAGGATGTCCCATTATCAACGGGTGAGTAACTAATGAAACGTTTGGCGAGATAATTTGCAAATCAAAAGACCAACTTAGCAAATGGCGTGCTAATGCCCTATCACAACAAGGCAGGGCAACACTTATCGCGACCAATCTGTCCTCAAAACCACTATACTCAATGCAGAGCTTCATGCTTCCTGCGTTGGTACATAAACAACTAGATCAAATTAATAGAACGTTCTTCTGGAATAAAGATGCACAACATAGCCCACTGATTGGCTGGGACAAAATATGCAAATCAAAAGCAGCAGGAGGACTGGGAATACGCAAAGCTAAAGACATGAACGAAGCACTCCAATTAAAACTTCTGTGGAAAATTTTAGCTGAATCAGAAAACAATTGGGTACGAATTATTCAACATAAATATCTAAAAGACAACCACATCCTCAATTATAAAAAGAGCGGTAATGCTTCCTGGCAATGGTCAAAACTATCCACCTTGATAACAAAATTCAAATCGGGGCTCATTTGGTCGGTGGGAAACGGAAAATCTATCAAATTTTGGAAAGATAATTGGATAACAGCAAAACCTCTTATTGAAATAATGGATCTTCAAAGCATAATAAATATGGATGAAACTGTTAGTGAATATATAATGGGCGGACAATGGTGGAGGGAGAAACTGGATTCTGTTCTCCCTGAACCAATTGTAAGTGATATTATCAAGATCCCTTTGCCTGTCAACACCTTTGAAGATAGACTTTACTGGTGGCCTGACAAAAAGGGATGGTTTACAACATCTAGTGCATATAATTTAATCACAACTCCGTCACACAAAACATCTGATGACTATGACTGGATTTGGAAAATTGACGCCCCACCAAAAGTAAAAAACTTTATATGGAAAATCAAGCAAAAAGGCCTACCGACAGCTACACGATTATCTCAAAAGGGTGTTGTTGTCCCCTCCACCTGTATATTTTGTAATCATTCAACAGAAGATGACATACATCTGTTCCTAGAATGCACCCTCAATAATTTTCAACCACAATTCCCTCGAAATATATCTCAAATTATCAACACACTACTATCAGAAAAAAAAGATATGGATCAAATATTACATCGTATAGGTACCAATCTTTCAAAAGAAAGCAAACAAAGCATAGCGTTTCGATGGTGGACTATATGGTTTATCAGAAATCAAGCTATCTTCAGGGATGCCATCATCCCTTCTGGAGAGGGTCTAAACAAACTCATTGTGAATAATGTTGAAAATTGGAAAAAAGCTAGCAAACTGAATTTAGAAGATGAGGATGCTTCCTCTCTCCTTAAAAGGAAAAATAAACAGTCTACAAAAATTGGAAGGACTAAGATCCAACAATGGAAGAAACCCCCTATTGGAAAGTATAAACTAAACTTTGATGGATCATTTATTTCAACCTCTAAAAGTTCTATTGGATATATTATTCGAGATTGGGAAGGTAACCCCATCAGTATGGGTGGTAAACTAATGGGTGGCCATTCACCTCTTATGGCGGAAGCTCTTGCGTTAAGGCTTGGGGTGGAAAAGGCCAGAGAAATAAAAATAAACAACCTAATCATCGAAGGTGATTCTAAGATAATTACGGACTTTCTCCAAACTCGCACTAACTGCCCTTGGGAAATAGAACTAGTGATGGCGGACATCCAAACTCTTCTTCTGGGTGTGAGAAATATTGGCGTTTTCCACATTCCCCGCATTGGTAACCGAGTGGCGGATAAGGTTGCACACCTTTGATGCTTTCGGGTAGAGACTTCTCACCCGAATCATTACCTAATCAAAAAAAAAAAAAAAAGTTTTTGTATGAGAAGGGTGGATCATGATTTAATAACTAATCTCTTGTTTTTATATAAGCCGACTAAGTTTCTTGTAATCTAACACAAAAAATAAATTTGAATTGGTTGATTATAAAATTTAGTAGTGCTTTAATTGTTCTTAGGAACCATCTTCAACTCCAAAAGCCTCTGGCCCATTTTATGTTTCTCAAAGTTCTCCTCCCACCACCTCCTCCGTCGTCTTTCCTCATCGTTGCAACTTGCAATGAACTCTCTCCATGGTCAATCTGCCCATCCTGAAAGTGGCATTTCGAATTTTCGCATGTACGTCAAAAAAAAAAACTCGTCAAGGTTAATCACTGCAAATAGAATGATATGTATGATGATTCATACTACCTTGAATCGCACGAAGAACAATCAAGAAACCATGAAACTGAAAATTTTCACTTCTGTATTTGGAGTTTGTTACAAGATTGTCTGAAGCAGAACTCGAAAATCCTATTTATACTACTAATGTACCGTGTACACACGTTGGGCCTAATGTGTGGGCTGGATTACTTCGGTCTCTCGTATCCATATTGGGCTAATCCGGGTAACCCGTATACCCTCATAATATAAACAAACTTACATTGTTGTTGTCTATTTCAATCATTTCCTCGAGATGCAGTTCGCTCCTGATCTCCTTGCAGCCCTGTTGAACTAGCACTCCTAGTCCTTCCTAATAAGACAAGAAACTACACCATAAGAATATCTGTTAATTTTGGGCCCCACACAGGTTAATGCTTAATAGGTTATTCATGTCATTAATAAGGTCATGTTTATCAAGAGATATTAGGGATACTGGAAATATTAATATCTTATCATTATCTTTCTACCACAACATCCAAGCATTTCATTCTCATTTTTTCCACTTTATCAATAGCATCCATAATATCCCAAAACTCATCTTTTCATACCAAATCAATTTACAAATATACCACTCTTCAACAATTATTTTCATTCTCGATTATATTATTATATTAATTTATTATTATTAAAATATCAACTTCCACAATTTACAAAATATTTTTTTAATAATTATTTATTTTACATCTTGCATAATTTATTATTTTAAATTATTCCATAATTATAATTCAATTTTTCAGATTATATTTTGCATATTTATAATCAAAGAGAAATATTTAAAAAAAATATAGTTAAACATATTCAAAATTGATGTCTCCATGTAGATAAAAATGAATATAATATTGTGATAAAATTTATTTTTTATTTTTTTTAAATTTTATGACCGAAATATTGATTTTAATGTGTAAAACACATTCTCCCCAGTAAAAATCTTGGCCGTCCATCAAAGGACACTTGTCCTCCATGTGGCTTCCCTCTCCTGTAGCCCAATACCATTGCTACACGTGGCCCCCTTGCTTTAGCAAATTGCAGGCGCAAGTTGACAACCCTTCTGCATTTTGCTTTCTTCCTACTTTTTCCCAATCAAGTATCGATCCTATTGGAGATCCCTCTAGTATCGATTAACCCACTGTTTCAATTTTTAATTGTTGAATTTCCTAGTATCTTGAACAATGTTTCTACCGATAAAAAATGCTCTAATATTTTAGGGGCCCAGTTGGTTTGTAACTCGGTTAGTGGGAAGCTCGGCGGCTGGGGATCCGAACAGTTGTTCTGGAATGAGATTGCTTTGCGATCTTGAATGCGATCAAGAGTTTTTGGTCGACTCCCTGGAAGATCAAGATTCTTATTTCGGATGCTTTCCGCCCGTTTGTTTTTTCGAGACGGTCTCCGACTCTACGTGTCCCACGAGTATAGCTGATCGACTCACCCATATAGTATTGGAGTCCGCCTCGCCGTGTGGAAGTTCTGATTTAGAGTTTTAAATTCTCGGTCGTATAAATGCAATTGGATGGTAGTACAAAATCGTAGTTGACACCCCAAATTCTAACCTGTATTAAAAAAAATAGAAGAAAGAGGAGGACCAGAGTGCGGCAGGATAATATTATTAAATATTTAAGAAGAGAATTACAGCACATAACGCTGCATTTAATTACGATTACACCCCTCCCAATTGAAAAAACACACGGTTGAGATTTGTTTTTTGTTTTTAATTATATTTTATCATGAACACGAGGTTAGATTACTACTACTATAAAATTGGACCCGGTGTCCTATTATATCAGTCCTTGAAATTGTACTATTATCAGTCCACTAACGGTGCTATTACGTAATTTGCCATTTTGCTAGAACTGTCGTCTTCCTACTAACCTTTTCTTATTTCAATTCCTATAATCTAAAATCTAAAACCAAATAGTACAATTTCTCAATTTTTATAACTTTCAATTTACGAGAATTGAATTCATACGAAGTCAACTATCCGAGAACTATACTTCCCATATTTAATCAAACGAACCCTTCTTTATTTTGGATAACAAACTAAAAGTTTAGAAGGTAGCAACTGAGAAAGTAGAATAAATTTATAAACAAAAAACCACAGCCAAATAGAAGTTAATTCCCGAAAACTAACTTCTTCAAAATAGTACTTCTCACGTTTAACTAAACAAACCCTTAATTCCCATTATTTATTCTCTTATTCTATATTTTCTTTCTCTAACCATTTTTTCCCGAACTCTAATTCGTCTATTACTTCCAATTCTTACCTTATCCTATCCCCTAAAGATACAAGATAAGAGCTGAAAGATAAGAACTGAAGTCAAATTAAAAAATATTTTCCCTAGACACATCCAATTTAACCATTTTAAAATTAGATTATAAAATTCACCTATTTTCTTTTAGGACTTCATTTTTTAATAAAATATCTTAATCATATGCCTTCATGGTACATAATAAACAAACCCCAAAAAAAAGGGTCCAGGTTCAACATTTTTTTTGTTTTTCTTGCGCGTCTTTCTTCAACTTGGATTGCAAAAGATTGGGCCACATGGCCCACATGGCCCTTGGGCTTGGTAATTGTAAGCCGAGTTCCAATAACACGGACAAATAACTCCTCCCACTTGACACTTAAATTTGTATAAATACCCCACTTTTCCTCCTTTATTAATCAGTCAGCCCAAATCTCTTTCTCTCTCCATAAAAAACCCCCTTTCCAGATATTTTACAATGCCCCATTCATTTTCTCCCGTCGCTGACATGAGTGACATCCCCGAAAGCGTCGCCCTATACCACTCCCACACCGTCGCCCCCAACCAGTGCTGCTCCGCCGTCGTCCAGGAGATCCGCGCCCCAGCCCGCGCCGTCTGGTCCGTCCTCCGCCGATTCGACGCTCCCCAGGCCTACAAGAGCTTCGTCAAGAGCTGCGTCCTCCTCGGCTCCGGCGGTCTCTCCGTCGGATCGATCCGCCGCGTCCACGTCGTATCCGGCCTCCCCGCCGCCACCAGCACCGAGCGGCTCGAGATCCTCGACGACAATCGCCTTGTTATCAGCTTCAGCGTCATCGGTGGCGACCACCGCCTCGCCAATTACCGATCCGTCACCACGCTCCACCCCGCCCCCGACGACGAGAGCCGCACGGTCGCGGTGGAGTCGTACGTGGTCGACATTCCCGCCGGGAACACCAAGGACGAGACCTCCGTGTTCGTCGATACCATCGTCAGGTGCAATTTGCAGTCTCTCGCTCAGACCGTCGAGGGAACTCGTGCTCAGCAAAACGTGTGAGATTTAATTTTGTTTTCCATCAAATTTCCTTTTTTTTTTTATATCCATCCATTCGACGACGAAATATGTCGTTTAGTGGCTTTAATTTATTTTCTTAGTAATAGCAATCCGTCCCGAGAATATTAAAGGGGGAAGGAGATTGGCTTCAAATCCACTTGGATTTTTTAAATAAAATTCAAAATGTTATGGTCGTTATGAAAGTGTGTTATTTGTTTGTCATTTGAGAATATGAGAAAGAAATGAAATGAATAATGTGAGACAATATGCATAATCAATCGTTTTAAACATAAGAAAGGCAAAAAAATAAAGAATTTCAACTAATTCAAATAGTGATAAATAATAGAGAAAAAAACACAAGTTTTTATGATATAATTTTGAAATAATTTTAACGATTATATAATTAAAGTATTAAAGAGGTCTTAAAATTAAAAGCTAGCATAAACAATTCATTTAAAAAGTGTTATCCCCTTGATGGTTTTTGAAACGAAGTCTCCGATAAGCTTATCGTAATCAACTTTCTTCAAAAGATCATTCTCATTTGCTATCTAGGCTAATTCATTGAGCCTTTCTTGTGTCATTGTAGAACGCAAATATGATTTTCGTTCCACATATGCAACTGTTATAGGACTAGTCAACAAAATTCTATAAGCAATAATGACATTGGAAAAACAATCTAAATGCTTTAAAAACTCCAAAATATCAAGAGGTCACATTTTTCGGTTAGGCAAAAAATCTTGAAGTAGTTTAAGCTCTACACATAAATCATTCTCATCAATATCAGAATGTCCATGTTTCTCAAGTGCGTGCGCTTTCAAAATGTCTACAAGAAAACTCTAATTTGAGTTAAGCCCAATAGTTATGTTAGATTGAATTTAATGTTTTGAATTAAGCTTAATAGTTAGTAAATATGTTAAGAATAAAAGAAAAAATGTGATTGGTTTAAAGAGAGAAAGGGAATAATAAAAAATAACAATTAAAAGAAATAAATAATTAAATAAGGGCAAAAGAAATTGATTGATGAAAAGGAGAGAATTAGTTGGCACCAGTCTTGGGAATTGCTACGGCGGTTGGCTCAGGAGCTGAGGGGAGCTTGGCTCTACATGGGAGATTTCAATAAAATTATGAGTCCGGAGGATAAGGTGGGAGGCTTGATCCCTAGGATGGAGGAAATGATGGGGATGAGGGAGAGGATGAATTATGGTGGGTTGAAAATGGTTCCTTTTATGGGACAGAGATACACTTGGGACAATGGTAGGAATAATGATGCATTCATATTTCATACAGGAAATGATTGATTATGTAGCCTGCAATGACGAATTCCTAGAGAGGTATCCGGGGACTAGTTCATTTCATCTGGAGAGGCAGGGATCGGATCGTCTTCCGATTATGGTCTACAAGTTGCAAGTGGAGAGTGAGTGGGGAGAGGAAAGACGAGGGGGGGGGGGGGGGGTAACCTCATAGGTTTGAGGCTTTGTGGGCGGAGCATGAGGGGGTAGCGAAGTGGTGCGTAACTACTGGGATAATCCGGGTAGTACAAGGGTCGAAGAAGGGGTCATGAGGAAGGTGACCAGGTGTATGAAGGGCTTGAGGGAGTGGAATCGTGTAACCTTTGAAAATATGCTCAAAAAGCTTAGGAGGATGAGAGATCAATTGAGGGAGATACACAAAGGGGGGATGTCAGGGGACTTAGTGGAGCGACGAAGGGAGTTAGAGAAGGAAGAAGAGAAGCTTATGAAGGAGGAAGAGCTCTTATGGTTCCAACGGGCGAAAGCCAATGAATTCAAATGGAGCGATAGGAACTCGAAGTACTTTCACCAGAAAGTGAATGGGAGGCATAAGAGGAATACCCTGACTCGCTTGGTGGATGACGAGGGAATGGAATGAAGGAGCAGAGAAGGAATGGCAGGGGTGGCGGTGAACTATTTTGAACGCTCTTCCCGATACGCTTCTCAAGGAATTACGCGGAAGCTCTCGGAGGAGGATAACCAGAAGCTCCTTCATCCGTTCTGATGTGATCCTCCCATCTAGCATCGAAGAGACCGAGGGCGAGCTTGCTTCCCAGGCCCCTCCCCGAGACTTGGACATCGAAGAGACCGAGGGAGAGACCCCTCCTCTTCTTAGGACCACGCCGCCTCTCACTCGTGCCCGAGCACGCACACTTGGTCATGTGGTCCTAGCCTCCGGACTTTTTAGCAACAAGAGCTCACCGGTTCTAATACTTACCATGCTACAAGTCGCGAGCGAGCCAACTCCGAGGCCAACCAAGGACCCATGCCGAGCCTCACCTTACCCATGAACCCTTTCAAATAAATCCCTTCTCTCACATTAAAAATCCACTCACCCATAAACTCATTTAAAGACCACAATGAGAGCAACCACTCCTCTTTAGCTCTTCATGGCCGGCAACCCTTTCCCCTAGCCATCTTCATGGCCACAATCAAGCAAGACCATTCATTTCCCCTTCCCTAGGAGCCGGTCACCCTTTGCTCTTCCCTCTTTACATTTTTCTTGTGTTTTTCCTATATATATTGTAAGAACAAGACTATTTGGAAGAAGTTGAATTTGAATGAAAAAAACCCCCTTTGTGTTTCCACAAATCAGATTTAGTGCGATTCTAAATCGATCTCTCTTAGGCGCAATACTTACGAGAAAGTTTTCCTAGGCGCGATACCGACGACAACAAGGATCATCAACACCCGAAGTGCGATTCGGAGGGTGTCTTTGGTCGAGTGTTGGAGATTCTAAGGGCGCGATACCCTTAGGATCTTGCATCACATATCCTTCAACCCCATCCCCTACTTTACCACCATTCTAAGGCCTTCCACAGCCCCATCCTCACCCCCAAACCACCCCAAACGTCCCTCCAAAACAGGCCCTCAATCCCTCTCAAAAACAGCCCCGTTTGGAATCGTTCTGCACAGGCGACGTCTCGGTAAAATGAGATTTCCCGCTTCGTCTGACCTCCGATTGCCAAGATCCGCCCCAATCCGCGACCGTGACTTCAAGAGCTACAAATATAATACTCACACGTCCTCAGAAGCCAAGCGAAACGACGGGAAATTGATATTCTTTGCTGACTGATCTGCTGCTCTAGAAACTGATCAAGGCTCCCCGACATCTCGGAACTCTTGTCGCCGATCCTCTTGCTCGAGCCCGGGCCCGAGCACACCAAGTTCTCTGGTGAGGAGGTAAAAACTGCCCTCTTTTCGATGCATCCCACTATTCTACCGATGGTATGTCAGCATTGTTCTACCAACTGTATTGGCATATTGTGGGGCCCGAGGTCACAGTATTTATTTTAGACATTCTGAGCGGTGCTCCGTTCCCTGATGATCTTAATCACACGTTCATAGCTTCGATCCCGAAGGTCCCAAGTCCTTTTAGGATGAAGGATCTTCGACCGATAAGCTTTTGCAATGTGTTGTTTAATATTATCTCAAAGATGCTAATGAACTGTCTGAAGGTGTGTCTCGACAAGGTTATATCTCAAGTCAAATTGCTTTCGTGTCTGGAAGACTCATAATGGACAACGTGTTGTCTGCTTTTGAGATCTTTCACTATATGAAGAACAGAAGGAAAGGGAAGAAGGGATACATGGCGCTCAAATTGGACATGACAAAGGCATATGACAGGGTCGAGTGGAGTTTCCTGAAGCACTGCATGGAGAGAATGGTATTCCACCCTAAGTGGCGTCGGTTTGTCATGAGGTGTGTAACATCGGTCACGTTTTCAGCTCTAGTGGGAGGCTCTCTGTCGCAGTCTTTTGTGCCAGCGAGAGGACTTCGGCAAGGTGATATTTTGTCTCCTTACCTCTTCCTTCTATGTGCTGAGGCTCTTTCGGGTCTCATCAGGAAGAGCGAGGAGGAGGGGCCGGAAGTGGCAGGGGATCAAGATTGCTCCATCAGCCCCAACAATGTCTCGTCTTTTCTTTGCGGATGATAGTATTCTATTTGCAAAGGCAAACTGTCAACAAAGCTCATAAATTGTGAACATGCTCTGAGTCTATGGAGAAGCGTCAGGACAACAAGTAAACTTTGCAAAGTCAGAATTATCTTTCAGCAAAAATGTGAGCACTGAAGCTCGAGAGGAGATTCAGGGATTAGTGGGGGTGGTAGAAGTGGAAAAGCATGAGAAATATTTAGGGCTTCCGATGATGATTGGGAGATCTAAAAAAGTCATATTTAGAGAGATCAAGGACATAATCTGGAAGAAACTAAAGGGCTAGAAGGCTAGGACACTATCGAGAGCAGGGAAGGAGGTCTTGTTAAAGTCAGTTGTGGAGAACTAACCAATACATTTACCTTGTCTGCTTTCAATTAACCCAAAAATCATGGCCTTACATGCACAAACCATTGGCCTAGTCCGAACCCAAGATCGGCTCCGTCCGACTCTTCAACCATGGCTTGGGCCAACCCAAACACTTCGGTCTTCGGTTCTGAACCCTTTTTGGATAACAACCAACTCTTCGGTTGTCTGCAACCCAACTGAGCCACCACCATCGCCCATCATCCATCTACTGTTGTCAAGGGCTCCGAATACCCTACAACCACGTATCTGTTGGTGCCATCAACATTGTTGAAGAGATACGACTTTAGAATCCTTCTTCGACTCAGTCTGAAAGAAACCAACATTGGCTTCATGTGTTACAACATTACTACATTAGGCTAGTCTTCAATGTTCGTCACTTTTATTTACCTCTCACTTCGAATGCAGAGGCATGTTAAGGAATAAATTAATAAATTACTATTATTTAGTATTTTATATTAATTAGGCTAGTTTTGAATTAGTCAAAGTAGTTGAGATTATCTCTCTACCCACTTTCTCCATTATCTCATCTTTTGTAATTTAAATATCAAACTAATGCTTACTGAGAATCAACAAAATCAGTTCAAACACAATTGAACTGTCTTCAACATTGTTGCAGGGGTTTGGTACGCTCAAAATAAGTAGTGCTTCGAGGGAGCGGAGACTTTGTCGGAGATCATAGTGGAGAGGGCGTTGGAGAGCTTCGAAAAGCATAAGGGAAGAGATGAAGGGGTGGCTCAGCAGCCACTTTCACCGGAGGAGCGGACGGACGTACAATGTTAGATGGTACCTCCCAGAGAAAATAGTGTCATGAAAATCAATTGCGACGCCTCTTCGGAGGCCACGAAAGGATGTGGGGTGGGTATGATTGCTTGGGATACCTATGGGTCTGTTTGTTGGGCTGCAACAGAGAAGATACAGGGGGGAACGGAACCTCTAGCTGCTGAACTGGAGGCGATGGTAAGGGGCTTGTAGCTGGCGGGGGAGAGATGAGCTACCAACATCGTCATCGAAACGGACTGTGCTCAAGCAATACAACAAGTGAATGGGAAAGCTTCATTCCGGGGTGTTGTGGGAAGGCTGGGACATAAGACGCGAGACCTGGCAAGGCGCTTCCGAGCTTGTAGGTGGTGTAAAACCAGGTTTAGGTATATCCAGGTCAAGACAAACATCCATCCAGTTACAATTAGCATAGATTCGGATCTAGAGTGACCCGAATTGCAATCGAACATAAACGAAAATGGACAAGACGATATGTTTACGGGGTTCGGGAAAATTCCCTACATCCCCGGCTCAAGAGAGCATTCCATTGTGCTCTAAGGCAACACGAAAGCATACAAACAGTCCTATGAGGGCGGTCTAAGCAAGAACCGAGTACAAGTCTCAAAGCGAAAAAACAGGGAATTAAAGCTACGGAATACAGGAAAACAGATTTAAGAAGAAAACTCCTTGATCTTAAGACGATGCAGCGACATCGTCGGATCGGAGTCGAAGCTGAGTCGACATTCACAGCCTGAATCTTCTTTCATATTCTTTCGTAGCCCTTTGAACTCCCGTGGCTTCGTCTTGTGTCAGTTGCAGATCGAGACCAAGAACTCTCGACCTTTCTTGTCGTCGTTCTTCGAACCTTCCTCTTGTTCAGACCTTGTGATTCGCCTTCAACACCTCATCGGAATCCCGCTCGAGGTAAGCGCTGTGAGATCGTTCAAGACTGAGTGCTTTCGTTCTCTCTCAGGCACTTGAATCTTCTCAGATCCACGAGCTTCCAAGGCACAACAATGGCGTCGACTCTCTCTCTCTCTCTCTCTCTGGTATGGTGTCTCGCCGGAATGCTCATCACCTATTCATCACCGGAGTAGCCATGGAAGACGCTCCCAAGCTCTCTCGGCGGTGCTTGAGCTCCTCTTCCGAAAAACCCTAGGCCTCGCTCTCTCTCGTTGCCGCTTCTGATCTCTTTCTACAGCTACAATGACCGAGCAAGAAGAAAAAGGAGGCTTATATAAGAGATGCTTACCAAAGTTCGAAACGACGCGTCGAGGTAAGGGTGAACTCCGAAGCTGTTTCCAAGGCCCAAGGGTGAACTGAAGGGAGTTGGGCTTGACCAAACTGATGGGCTGCAAGCCCATTACAGTTTAAGGCTACATAAGACATTATAAGATATATATATATATATATATATATATATATATATGTCAATACTCTAACTCTCCCCAATCAGCAACTCTTGGTGTAGCCTGCATCGGAAACCAAGACCATTTTGCCGCGGTACGACTTCAAACGTTTTTTTTATTACATATTCATGCTTTTCATACATATGTCAATACTCTAACTCTGAATTTTTGTTCTCATAGATCTGGTTGCGTCCTAACGCTCCTCTTCCGCCGCCTCCACTAGAATGGGTCGAACATCATCATCCGAGCGTCGAAGGATGGGATGCTCCGTTTCAATCTCAGATTGAGAGATTTAGAGCCTTGCGTGCCGAGTCCGGCCGTCCTTTACTATTTTCCTAGATTGTATTCCAAAACTTTATTAAAATTATGAATGTAAACCTTTTTTTTTCCGTTCCTTGTAACGTTATTCGCATATTATCCGAATGAAAACCTTAACAATTCTTGTGTTCTATTTAATTTGACCCTAAATCCTTCAAATCCACTAGCTAAACACAATTTTATCAATTAACATTACAAAACCGTCGGAAAACCTAAACCCTAACCCTAAACCCTAAACGCAAAACCCTAACTAGGGTTTGCACGTCCTTAACAACGTGCAAGCATTGCACGTCCTTAAGGATGTGCAAGACTTTTTTAGCGGACGTGCACCGTCCAAGACTTGCAAATCCTTAATCCGGATTTGCGGTGTACATAGTGACACCCGACTATATTCACGAGGGTAATCATTACTTTTTCCTGTCAAAAAACAAACGGGGGCTTAGAGCGTAAACATGTCCCAAGGATTCAGAATATTACTGGTGTCTTCAAGTCTAATTTCAGCATCTTTTTCAAGTTAAACCACAATCACAACTTTTCACCAATCAAATCCCATGAAAATGTGCACAGCAAATATATTTGGCTAACAATGAGTTTAGGTTGGTTGGATATAAAAGAAAATCGCAATGAATATGTTGCTGACATTTTCCTGCACATTGGTGAGTTTAATACCAATTCATTGATGTTCATCGTCGACCCAGGGAGCTTCGAGATTATCATTCTGCATAGGTGGACCATATGGACATGAAAAAGGAGTTCGGGAGCGTGCTAATAAATCAGTAAAGCTATCTTCACCAGTCTTGAATCATGAAATCCCTTTAGTTGTGTTGATTCAACAACTCTACAGGTATCAACAATTGTAAGGATAACTCTTTTTTGTTTGTTTCTAGACAATCAAATTCTTTATTTTTATTTTATTTTTCCATTTATCTCAAAGGACAGAAATACCCTCACTGAATATATTCAAGAGACAAATGGTAACAAAATTAGTGCTGCAAACTTGATGAACAATACTAAAAATCCACACTATACCTAAAATTAACTCTACTTCTCAACTGCAGGAAGATCCTGATAATCAAAATTGATGACCTGATCTTTCTCTCCTTTCTGCGCCTCCTCGACCTCCTCAAAGTAGTCTTCTCTAGCATTTTTGGCAAGCATAAGAGGCTTGAAGTCAGCGCCAGCAAAGCCCCGCCTCCCAGCATGCCCGTCTTAGCGGTGGGACACTGATAGAGCATGTCCTTGTGTACGTTGCGCATCTGGTGCAGAAGCTCTGTAACCGTTGGCCACAAGATGAATGCCATTCCCCACGATGTCCATAGCCTGTTTCCAACAAAGTAAATTATTATTATGTCAGGTTATATCGACTCAATACTCCAAACCGAAAACCCGGGAACCGGGAATTGTTGTGATGAAGGCTTACCATGTAATGAAGAAGAAGACCCTCATGGTACTGGAAGCGTACAATGCGTGGCCTGGAATGGCCTTCTTGTTGTATGCGATAGACAACGAGCGAAAGCCCACGAAGGTGGATAGAACCAAAAACACAAGTGACATGAACCCGAAAAGCACATAACGATATGAAGCCCACGAATACTTGCAAATGATCACGTCTTTCCCTTGCACCGGGGTGCCCGAATCAGGCTGCATTCGATTGCAAAATTGATAACCAATCAAATCTATAACCAGAAATCAGAATAAACAATTGAAGACCAAAACAAAAACCAACCTTCAAGTTTTCGGCGATGACGCCCAGGATGAAAGAGGCTGCGCCGAAGAGGAAGTTGATTGTGGCCAAGTGCCTCATTGCGATCGCCATGGGGCGTCGGAGGCGGTATAAACTAGAAAAGGTTGTTAAGAGGAGATGAATTATATATAATTGAGGGAATTGAATAGGATTAAAAAGGGTTTGGATTTGAATGGGGTAAAATTGTTTAGAGATCCTCACTAGGGGTCGTTTGGTATTGATATCTATATATCAGAATTGGAATGAAATTTCAGGATACCAAATATCATATATGTATTAGTTGAAACAATAGTCCAATTCAATCAACACACATTCATAGCATAGGTAATGATTCAAGCTCATAAGAATCCATTAAATAAAATACAAATTTAAGCACAACTATATCACAACAGAACGAAATAAATCTCAAACAAAACAACATCGGCATAGAAACAAATTTCGATTACAGGGGCTGCAAATTTCGATTACAAGGGAGAGCACACAAAAACAAAAATCAAAGTGGACAGCTATTTCGATTACAAGGCACACAACTTTCGATTGTACAAGGGCTGCATATCGATTTCAGTTTTCATATTTCAGGCAAAGAACAACAAGCCAGAAATCGCCCCAAAGAATGCATGAACCCTAATCTACAGATCACACAGCCCTTCCTAGATTTCGAAATTGAGATCGCCTATAGATCCCAACACAACATAGACGAGGCAAAGAAATACGAGAGAAGAAGAAGAGAGCGTACCTGAGAGAGCGAGCCAACAGAGAGAGCGACTCAACAGACGACCCCTTATTCTATCTTTCAGTTGAGATTCTACGGGGAATTTAAAATATATATACGTAGTATTACCTAATATCTTATACCGTATATCTTTTTTTTTTTTTATACTCTTAGACCAACTGCCATGGTAAGGTAAAACATCCAAATACCCTATTTATACCTTATCAATCACTCCCACCATACCCTATATCCCATCTCCCTATATTTTTTTTTACCATTTGTTGTGTGAATGTGCTATATATGGCCTTCGGATGGAAATGTTATACTGATTTCTTTTTTTATTGTTTCCTAATTTATTGACAATGTAGTTTCAACTATACCCCTATTAATTTTTCTTATTTCAACTATACCCCTATTAATTTTATTGACAATGTAGTTTCAGTTTTTAATTTGATTACATTTATTTTTTTATAATTATAAAATCTATATCATTATATTACTCGTAAAAAGTTTTTTCATATGAGCCTAATATTGAATATAATCGAAATACATTACTTTAATACATATTTATGAAATACTATTTCAAACCCAACAATAAAAAAAATTTGCACAAATTTGATAATGGTGGTGAAATTTTGATAGTAATTCATTATGATAATGGTGGAGGTCAGAGGGTATTTCTGAGTGATGAAAGTTCACACTACATTTGATTACATAATATATTTAATAGTAATATACACCACTTAAATTATTTTAGACGTTTGAAATTTCAAAATGAAAATAAAAGAGTAGCCGTTAGAAAATTTTACCACATTCAAATTTAGCATATGGTGGCACCCGATTAAATATGCATCCAAAAATTCATGGAATATTCCCTTTTTCACATGCTATATTTGAGTTTTTAGCTTACAAATTTAGCTTACCGTGGCAGTTGCTCTTATACCGAATATCTAATCTAATCTTATTTAATTATAAACGGAAAGATCTATCAATTAAATTTAGTATTTACCAAAAAATAAATAAATTGAATTTTGTATAAAGGTCTTTCTATCCTGTACTTTCAAAATCTAAATCGAAAAACATCCTAAATTAGGATATGTTCTAAGGATATATAATAGAAAGACAGTATTATTATATAGATATAGATAGATAGATATAGATTTACTCCTCCGATCAATTTTAGACGTTATAAAATTTGACCAATTTTACTTATTTAGGATTTTCTGGGAAAATAAAAACTTTTTTTTATTTATTACAATTTGCTCAAATTATTTATTAGCTGACTTAGAAAAATACTACCTCCATATCAATATAATTGGCATTTTGACCACTTTTTTATTTAAGAAAATATTTGTCCTTTTAAACAACATTAATGATAAAAATTTCCAATTTTGTCAATTCATTTCATTAATTGTATTTGATTTCCAATATACTCTATTAATACTCCAACGTTCCACACCATCCTTTTTTTTATTGGTCCATTTTTTTCCACGTTATTTATTTGCTACGGAGTAAAATTTTAGCTTCTTCTTTCTATTTTTAGTTTTTTTTTAAAGGTGTGAAATTATATTGATACAAAGGGAGTAAGAAATAGGTTAACACTACAAATTATTAGTGAATTGATTTTTTTTAATAAAAAATTGTGCTCAAAATTAAGCGCCCCTTATTGATCGAATGGAGGATTAATTATTAGAATAATGATCAATGAATAATCATTCATATGTTGACTAGATTCGTTTTATGTTAGCCTTATCCCGTGAACAACTACGGATATTCTAGTCAGGAGACCATTGGCTATTTTTTAGGTTAAAAGTTAATTGCAATGGTTAATGATAATCTGGTCAGGTTAAAAAGCTAAATAAGATACTATCTCATTAAAAACATATAGGTCTTTTTAGGTTTACCAAAACATATATATATACACACACTAGGGGAAGAAGAGAAAGGAGGGGGGGGGGGATTAGAGAATCAGCAACCATGGGGTTACCTCTTCCCCTTTTTTATTTTCACCCTCTTATCATCATTTGACACTTCATTTATTTTTTTCTTTAAGTAATTTTGTACTTTTTCTACCTCTTACTAAGAGGTTTACCTTACAACCACGGGGTAACCTTGTTCAATTACTTTTTTCATCTCATTAATTTTATTTATAAATAAAATTAAAAAGTGCTTGATATTAATATTTTTTATTACATTAGATGAAAAATAAAAATAATAATAACATTATATTATAAGCAAATAACAAAAATAATTACATTAATGTATGAGAATGGAATATGAAAAAGAAGTGCAAAAAATATAATAGGTCAAGATAAGTATATATAGGAAAAAATTATACTCAAATTATAAATAAAAATAAAATAAAATTCATGGTATAATTATTATTTGAAAATAATAATAATAAATATATATTATAAATACATTTGAACAATTAATACATCAAATAAATATAGTAATAAAATGGTGTGGGTCACTTGTGGTGGAAGTCTGGAAGAGGTTACCTTAGTGGGAAGCGGTAACCCCTTCCAACCCCTTCCCAAAGGTTTGGCTTGCAACCATTAGATTACTTTTTAAGACGTATAAGGTAAATAAAACTCATAGTTGCACATGGTCTTATAACATCAAGGGTAAAAGTGTCAATTTAGGACACTTACCTAAAGTACTTATAAAAATGGATATTAGGTATAAAAAAAAAGTGTTCTAAAGTGGACCCTTACCAAATTTTTCCTAAATACAATTGAAAATAATGCAACAAATAAACAAAAATCCAAGGTAAAAGTTGATAGTTGTCTTTCTCTCTATCTTTTTTCTCCCTTGGCTTTTGATTCTATAATGGAGATTTACAATAACTCTCCTTTTCCAATGGAATATATAGGTGATCATTACTTAGAATCCTTGACATTGAATCAGTTAAAAGACGAAAAGATAAGCATTCATTGGTATTTTGAATTAAAGACAATCAATTTAGTGCAAGATATACATTCAAATTAATAAATATACATAAATTAGAAGATGAAATTATAGTGATTAGTTTTTAATTCAATAAATTATAATTTTATAATTTAAATTTATATAATAGGAGAAATAATTTTATATACAATTATGAGGTTGAACGCAAATTTTCTAGTTATATATTATGAGATTATTCGACGATATTATGAGATTATTCGATTGTATCGATAAATTTACCATACATAATAAGGGAACGTCAATTAGAATATGGAACGTGATTTTTTTTTTAAAAATCTGGAACGAATTAGAATAACATCCTAACTAGTTTTTAGGAAAATTTAGATTACGTAATCTTACCAAATCAAATCTATTCATTAGGTTTTTTTTATATAAAAAAAATAAACAAAACATGGCCCACTATCCAAACAACTCAATTAATCAAATTGAATGATATGAATCACCACTACACGCGCTGGGTTTTGGGAGGTGAGGCAAACCCATCTCGGGGGTCCCACTGTTTTCATAATTAAAAAAAGGAAAAAATGTGTAATTATCATAGCCATCCAATTCAATAGATCAAGGGCCAAGATGTGTTCACATGATACACAATAAGACTTGAGTACATATGATCTATACTATATATATATATATATATATATATATATATATATATATATATATTAAGATTTAAAGTTTTATTTTAAAATATGGAGTGATTTAGGTAACTAGTCTCATGTGAAAATGTAATTAGGTAATTAGGTTTCTCCAAAATAAAATTAGGTGAGATAGACCCCAATCAAATAAAGTAGTAATGGTCAATGGTCAACTGTTTGACCGCTGACCGGTCAATGGTTGACTATTGACCGGTAAACGGTTGGATTTTTTTTTTAAGTAATGACATTTTTTGTGATGCCATTTTTTACCTTTTTATGTCATTTTATTTTCGCTTTGATGTCACTTTTCTAATGAAATTGTTTAATGACACTTTTTAATGCCTTGATGACATTTTTTGTTTACTGTGATGCCACGTTGATCGTTGATGCCAATTTTTTACTGTTAACTTCTGATGCCACTTTTTTCATGTCAATTTTTTTGATGATATTTTTTTTATCGTGATGCCATATTTTTTCAAAGTAGTGTTTTGATGATATTTTTTTCTTTAATGTGATGCAACTTTTTCAAAGTAGTGTTTTGATGTCATTTTCTAATGTAATTATTTGATGCCACTTTTTTTAAAATTTAATCAGTTATATATCAATTTATTTTCATCGATTCTACTTTTATTCACTGATGACACGTTTGTGATTATACTTCATTGATGCAATCACTTGTGGTGACATTTTATTACATTTTTACCTATTGATGATATTTGTGTTTACACTTTATTGATCTCAACCATTTGTGATGACATTTTTATTGATAACATTGACTGTTTACTATGATGCCACTTTGCTAAGTTGTTTAATCTATTCAATTGTATATTAATAACACTTTTTTTTTTATTAAAAATGTTTTGATGACATATTTGGGGTGAGTATGAGACGGGATGAGATTGGGGTCATCCAGCGTCCCGCTCCGCATATTTTTAGTGGGATGGGATCGGAAAGGGATTTAATATTTTTTTTAAAATCCCACATTTTAAAAAAATCCTAGATAACGTTAATCAAGACAAATAAAACAAAACCATCAATCAGGACAAATAAAACAACGTCCAAATCCAATCAATAATACAATGTCCCGTCCCGCGTCTTTAATGACTATCATCTTTGAGGTACTAGTTGGCGCCGCACGCTTCGCGAGCGGACACCCACTCCTAATAAGTTTGATTCATAATTTGTAATATTAAGATGTATATAGACAACTTTGATCCTTTTGAATATTATTTAAAAATGTGTTTATGTTGGAGTGCATTTAGGGAAATGATTTTTCAAAATAAGGGATTAAGGGTGGATAAAAAGAAACATTCTTGTTACTTTTTTTTAAAATATGGGTTGCTTATGTTATTTCTATAAATATATAAGAAGTTTTATATTTGTTAATTTTCGTAAAATATAGGTTTACTAAGCTATCACTAATACTAAAATATAGCCATTTTTTTCATTTTGCCAATTGGATCTTCACATTTATAGTTTTTTTTTACCTTATCATATTTTATCTTTTAAATAATATAATAAATGCACCAAAAAGGTCTAAAATTATTTTTTAATAAAAAAATCTATATCTATTTACATATTAATTTAAATAAGAATATCATCACGTTGATTGTAATTTTTGCATCCAATCAATATAATAAGAATTTTTTTAATTCACTTAAAATATTCTACACTTTTAAATAAATCTATATTTACATACTTCTTTAAGTAGAAATCATTTTTTTTTATTAAATATCATTGGACCGATTAATTGTAATAGCGGTTTTTCTCTGATAAGAAAATAATAATCCATCCGTTCACTTTTAACTTACTTTTATTATTCACATACATTGTTTTTTAAGATCTAAAATATCATTTTTTTATAATTTTCAAAAATTGTTTTTTAAGATCTAAAATATCAATTTCTTTATAATTTTCAAAAATAATTTAATACTTATTGCTAACAAGTGTAGAGTTATCTTAAAAAATTTAGAAAAAAATTGATATTTTATATAGTTTTTGACATTTTTTTAAAATATACCTAAATAATAAAAATGGTAAAAAAATCAATTAAAATTAGACGGAAAAAAAAAACTTTGTAAAGTGAATCTTCACTCATGGAGGGTGCCAATCCCGGGAAGAAATTGCAAGTACACTGTTCTACTTTTCTGCGTATCACATCTTCCGCCGTATAACTGCGTCTTACGAGTTACGAATACGAGTTCGAGAGGGAGGGAGAAAGAAGAAGGAAAAGGGATAACCAAAACTGGATTTAGACGACGAACCTGCCAAAATCCATGAATTACCCTACAAATTCTTCGATCCGTTCACCTTCAAAGGACTCCATCTCGATCTCGTTGGACCGAATCGGATTGTCTGCTCATTTCAAGTCCCCGCTTGCCTCCTGGTAAAACTGGATGAAATTTTATGCTTCTTTCATCTCTTTCCTTTTCCTGAAACCCTAAGTTTGAATTCCCGGAGTTATTGGATTGGGATTCGAAGAACACAGAGAATACTCTATGCAAGGAGAAGCAATTGCCTCGTTGTTGGGATAAATAGCCATCCCACATTGATTGTGGGTGGTATAACAAACCAAAATATAAGGTTGGGAGAAGCCCTTACACATTGGCTTAAAATTTTGTGTAAAGTGGTGGATCCCGACCGTATAAACAAAAATATAATAAATCCGACACGACTCCCAATTTGATACGACTTGGCTCGGGTTTCTCAGATTCTCACATGGTATCAGAGCAGGTTTGAGTCGGGTCGGTTTCCTTGGTTTCAATCAAAAACCGGGCGAGATATAAAGAGATTGAGAGTCTCGACCCGGAAGAAGAAAAAAAAAATTGTTCAAGTGTCAACCCGATCCAGGCGGGTTACACTTGAGGGGGCGTGTTGGGATAAATAGTCATCCCACATTGATTGTGGGTGGTATAACAAACCAAAATATAGGGTTGGAAGAAGCCCCTACACATTGGCTTAAGCTTTTGTGTAAAGTGGTGGATCCCGACCTTATAACAAAAAAAAAAAAAAACCCGACACGACTCTCGATTTGATACAACCCGGCTCGGGATTCTCATAATCTCACTTTGTATCAGAGCAGGTTCGAGTCGGATCGATTTTCCTCACTTCGGGATAGGCGATTCAGATGCCGAACCCTGTCGTAAAAACAAAAAAAAAACGGGCGAGCTATAAAGAGATTGAGAGTCTCGACCCGGGAGAGAAAAAAAAAGATTTCAAGTGTCGACCCGATCGAGGCGGTTCGCACTTGAGGGGGCGTGTTGGGATTGTGGGAGTCCCATATTGAAAAATAAGGTGAAAATCAAACCAAAATATAAGGAAGGGAAAATCCTACACAATGGCTTAAGCTTTTGTGTAAAGTGATGGATCTCGACCTTATAAACAAAAATAAAAATAAAAAACCGACACGACTCCCGATTTGATACGACCCGCTCGGGATTTTTGGATTCTCACATGATATCAGAACAGGTCTGAGTCGGGTCGATTTTCCTGGCTTCGGGATAGGCTAAAAGAGATTGAGATGCCGAAACCCGTCGTAAAAACCAAAAACCGAGCGAGCTATAAAGAGATTGAGAATCTCGACTTAGAAGAAGAAAAAAATTGTTCAAGTGTTAACCCGATCCCACGTTGATTGTGGGTGGTATACCAAACCAAAATAAAATAAACGATCCGGCTCGGGATTATCGGAATCTCACAGTCGCTGGTAGGTTTGTTCGGATCAGCTGGCATATTTGCATCTGGTGTTCGTTCTACCGGTGTTACGGTTGAAATCATTTCCTACCTGGATTTCGCTCTTGCCGATGTATATCTCTCTCGTTTTGTCTCTTACTTTCGATTGAGTTTGCATAAATTTGAAGGAAATTGTCAATTGGAGTTCAACTGAAGTAGACGAAGTACACTAGCTGTCTTTTTTTCAATGGATATTAGGGCTTTGATTTTGCAGCCTGAAACTAAAATTGAAACTGAAATGGAATACACTTCTATTCTCAATGCGATTGTAATTGCGGTTTCTATGGTGTTTGATTGGATTTGTTTATCACGAATAGAAAGAACTGTGTTAGAGATTTGCATATTCAATTTTGATTGGATTTGTTTACTAACCTCTTATCAACTCGTTTGGCTGTGCAATTGAGGAGGAGATTGAGATTGAAGCTAAGAAAGCAACTGGGAAAATGATAGCCCAGGGACGTCACACCAAGTACCTCGCTGTAAGCAATATGTGATGTTTATTTCTAGTGTTTCACAGTGTCATTGTTGTTTCTTGATATGCATATAATCTATAGTATTCGAGGATGGTTCAAATAGTTAAAAACAATCAGTAATTAGTACTGTATAAAGTATCTATAGGAGCATTAGGAGCCCTTCAGATCTTTCCTTGTGCTGATTCTGAATGCCTTTTTTTAGTTGTTCTTGTGTTCCATTGGTGGCATTGCAGATTGTAAGAGATGCTTTGTTCTTCTTCTTTCCAATATGTTTCAATTGGGGAATTGGAAATGCATTGGGTGATAATAAAAGATGGAAACCAAATGTGCAAGAGATGTGTTAGGATAGAAAATTTTGAATTGGTGGAAAGTGATAAAAATCAACAATGATTTCATTCTTCATATGGTTTATGAATTATGAACCATCTTCAACTCCAAAAGCTTCTGCCCAGTTTATGTTTCTCATAGTTCTCCTACCACCACCACCTCCATCGCCTTTCCTCATCATTGCAACGAACTCTGCATAGTCGATCTGCCCATCCTGAAAGTGGCATTTCCCATGTCAAAAAGAACTCATAATTAGTAAAGCTTAATCACTGCAATAAGAGAATGATATGAACTTACATTGTTCTGGTCTATCTCCTTCATCATTTCCTCAAGATGCAGTTCGTTCATCCCGAAATCCTTGCAGGCATGTTGAAGTTCATCTATGGTTATGTAACCACTGCCGTCTCGGTCAAAATAGGCAAAGGCTTGGACCAAGTTCTCTTCTCTCTCCAGCTTGTTTAGGTGCATGGTTGCTGCCAGAAACTCTCCGTAATCTAGGATTCCGTTCTCATCAACATCTGCCTGCAAGTAATTCAGATCCTCCCTAGGTTAGAATATTTAATGACAAGGAAGAGTGGGTGATTTGGAAAAGCCTTTTGATGCTTACTGCAGTCATGAGATTCTCAACATCAGACTCAAGAAGCTTAGAGTCGACCCGCTTTAAGCTTTGTTTTAACTCGTCGAATGTTATGGCTCCACTGTTATCTAAGTCTATCTTCTTGAAGAGCTCTTTCAGACCACCTATTTCATCTTCAGATAACTTCTCTGCAATCACCTGAAAAATGGAAGAAACATAAATAGTGATATTCAACCGGCGACAGACCGAGTGGCAGGTCACAGGAAAGGCAATTACCCGGCATGCCATCTTCTTGAGCTTGTTCATGGCTGAGAACTGCCTGAGACGCGAAAGAACAGCTGAATCAAGAGGCTTATCCGGGACATTGCTCTCGTCCCCCATCCATGGATGACCTATTACAAACACGGTACACCAATCAGATCACATTGTTTATATGAATCCAATCATTCGTAGACGAAAAATCATCTCAACTCTAGGGGAGAGGTAGGAGGTCTTACAGAGGACTTGATATGCTGAAAGTCTCTTCTTAGGATCTTTCTCTAGCATTCTCCTAATAAGATCTTTAGCATTGTCCGAGACACCTTGCCATGGTCGAGACTCAAGGTCCAATCCTCCACCCAGTATCTTACGGAATATGCCCTTATTTGTTTCTATAGTTCACCAAAGCCAAAAACACAAGCTTCATAACTAACATCCTTAAACAGTTCAACTTACAGCTGAAAATTTAAGCTAAGGTTAATACCTGCCCAAAATGGTGGAACTCCACAAAGCAAGATATACAGTATAACACCAGCACTCCAGATATCAGCTTCAGGTCCATAGCTTTTCTTCAGAACCTCTGGTGCAACATAGTAAGGACTCCCCACTGTATCTGTAAAAGTATCGCCTGCAGATAGCCAAAAAATCCAACTTCAAACTCTCAAAATCATCCCAAATCATCCAATTGGCAATCAAATTCAAAATCAGCAATCCTCTTGTTCTTCCTCAAATCAAACCTAGAACCAAAATCATCCAATTTCAAAAGAAAGAGCAATCAATTGAGCTTTCAAAAAGTCAAAATCAGACCTGGCTGGAAGAACACAGAGAGACCGAAATCGGTAACTTTAAGCTGGGAATCTTCGTCCTTGCTCTTAAACAAGAAATTCTCCGGCTTCAAATCCCTATGCATAACCCCGAGAGAATGACAATCCTCCAAGAACCTCATAATCGTCTTCATCAGCTTCGCGGCCTCCCTCTCACTGTAATGGCCCTTGCGCAAAATCCGATCAAACAGCTCTCCGCCTTCGCAGAGCTCCATGACCAGGTGAACATTGGCGGAGTCCTCGTAAGCTCCTCTAATGGAGACGACGCTGGGGATGGAGGAGAGGTGGTGCATGATCTTGATCTCGCGCCACACATCCTCGCAGTCGTCCTTGCAAATAAGCTTCTTCCTGGAGATGGATTTGCAGGCGAATCGGTCGCCGGTGGACTTGTCGAGGCAGAGGTAGGTGACGCCGAATTGGCCCTGGCCGAGCTTCTTGCCGAGCACGTAGAGCTCCGTCAGCGGCTCGGTGACGTAGGGGAGGACGGCGGTGGGCTTGGAGGGGTTCAGGGAGGTCGATTTGTCCATTGTCATGGCGCCTCTCTGGGATTTGGGTGGTTGGTTGGAGATCGGATTTGGTGTTTTTTTCTCTGTGGGGGTTTTTGATTCTCTGTAAGTTTCCTTATAAACGGTGAGAGTTTTGTCCCAGACACGGTCAAACACTTTCCTCTTTCCTTCTTTTTTGTTTTTTATTTTTTCCATTATTGATTTTTTCTTCTTCTTTTCTTTAATCTTAATCTCTTTGCAAATTGAGAGTGGGAACCATGACGTGGATTGTGGACAAATATTATTGATTTATTAATGTAGAATTTGATTTTTTTTATTCTTATAATTATTACCTTAAATTGTTAAAAATTAAACTTATGAATAGTGTTGTGTAAAATATGACTCGTATATTTAGAAATATCAATGATAATAAAGATGTGTTACTTTTCACCAAAAAAAATAAAAATAAAGATGTGTTACTGCACAATAAAGATGTGGATTGTGGAGTATGTTTTTTTTTTAAATTTGATGTTATGTAATGTACGGCGTAATTATATAATAATTATGTAATGATTTCTTAGAGTAGGTAGGTTTAAACATCGAAAGCACTAGGTTTTGGTTAGTTTTAGTACTCACTCCGTTCGGCAAAACTTGTCGTTTTAGAGTAGTAGTTTTTTGTAGAGTAATAAATGAGGGTAAATTAGTAAAAAATTAGTTTAATTATTAACTTTATTAAAAGTTGTGTGGAGAGTTAAAATAACAAGTTTTACCAAACGGATGGAGCAGTAGTAATGAAATGTGGTGAATAAAAATATTGTTTTGAACAATTGGCATGAACACTGAACAGAACACTGGTTTTGAACAATTCAAAACTCGCATTTCTAATCGCAAGTGGGAAATTGATTGGAAGTTGGAAACCTTCAGAGCGAAGCCCTTAATTATAATATTTTGGATTCGCTGTAACACCGATGGTTTGAAAGTCGTTGTTCTTTGGGATAGATCCATATTCAATTGGATATAGTTTTCATGAAAATTAGTACGGAGGAATACTTTATAAACATCACATGAGGTACTTATTTTTCTTTGACTGCTTTTTTTCCCCTTAAAACAAAACTTATTGAAAGAGAGATGTAAATTAGACAAAAAATAAAATAAAAAATTGAGCGTAGAAAACATTATTATATAAGTCGTTGGACTACTTATTATTGATTTATAATGGAACATTACTCGGCTTGTGCGTCTGTGCACACGACCTCTATAATAAAAAAATATCATTTAATATTTCATACAAGTTTTAAAAGATTAATAAATACTTAAAATAATATATTTTAACTAGTAAAATTCACTTTATAAATTGATATATTTTATTAAAGGGATGGAGCATTTTGTTTACTTAAAAGGGAAGCTTATTGTCAACTTGGTGTTCTTATATTCATATGACATCTATATAAAATATTAAATATATGTGTAGGTAGAGAAGTAGATAATAATTTATATATATATATATAGGGTTTACTTCAAATGTAAAAACTCCTTAACGTGTAAAATTTGCTTATCGTGTAAAATTAGCTAATGGGCCTAATTTAATTACTAATGGGCCTAATTTAATTAGTAGAATGTCTGCCCCCCTTGCCCATACGTGTGCCCCCCTTGCCCCCCTTCTCGGACCAGATTTTTTTAAATTTTTTTTTTGTCCCTAATTTTTTTTTCCCGTGTTAACACTTTCTGCTGTGCAAGTATAACTTGCTTTTGTGCACATATAACATCTTATTGTGCAAATATAAGTTTATTTTGTGCAGACAAATAATTCATTATGAGGTAAATAGGTAAATGTGCCTATTTCAATTATAAAAATTTATAATTGAAATATGTTTAATTTATGGGTAAATTGGTAAATATGTCTAATTTTATGGGTAAATGCACTTTTTCCCGTTTTCGATACCTTTTGTGCAACTGTGAAGTGCATTTGTGGAACTGTGAAGTGCATTTGTGCAACTGTAAAGTGCATTTGTGCAACTTTAAAGTGCAAATATAAGAACATAAAGTGTGAAAATAAAATTGTAATGTGCAAATTTAGAATACAAGTGTGCAAAAGTAGGATACAATTGTGCACATTTAAACTACAATTGTGCAAAAGTAAGATACAATTGTGCAGATTTAGAATACAATTGTGTAAATGTAAGGTCATAATGTGCAGTAATAAGACAAAAGATGTGCTTTTGAAATCGATGTTTTAATTTTGTTTTTTTTTTACTTTTGAGAGTTTGGGTTCACCTCTCGGATAATTTAGGTTGATAGATGTAAGCTTGAAATCGATTTTTTTACGTATAATCTTTTAAAATTAAAGTGCATAAATAAGATTAAAATGTGCATAATTAAGGTTAAAAAGTGCATAACTTATATTATAATGTGCATGAGTAACAATTTGCGATTGTTGCGCTCTTGTCTATTATGTAACCTATGTGGGATTTGAACCCACATCTTTTGTGCAAACGCACATTGCTCTACCAATTGAGCTAATAGGCTAAATTATGATTGTTATTGTTGGAGGGTAAAATTTCATGAATTTTATTTATTCATGATTCCATGTAATAATATTGTCACATTTATGCTGTAGAAAAAATGTGATTAATTTCATTAAATTTAAAGGCATGGCTTGCAATTTAAAGTTGGATCTCTTACAAATTCCAATGCAAGCTCAATCCTCAAATGAGCCCAATCCACAATCCACAATCCACAAATGAGCAGTTGATGGAGGTTACACAAATAAATTAAACGTGTTACAAAACAAACAAAAAAACTGCAGAGAAAGTGATGTAGTGGGAATCTGATAACTGCCTTCATCGGTTCATCCAACCTTATAAAAAGGGTATCACTGCAGTTCAAAGGGCTCTTCCGGCTAGCTCTCTTCTTCCTCAAAAAAGTTGCTTCCTTTTTCTTCCTTTATAGGGCTGTTTAACTGCAAAATCAACGAAAGCAGTAAACATCTTCTTCCTTCCCTGCTGGCTGGAGAAACAGCAAGCACAAATTTTATTTCCCTCCTAGTTTTTCCTGCTCTGGAGATACCTGCAAACACATACACACAAACACAATCAGCAAAAGCAAACTTTGCTAAAAAAAGCTTCTACTGCAGAAAAAAAAGAGAAAGAAATGGACCAAAGGGATAAACCTTTGGATTCTTTTGTGAGGGTTCAGCTGCTGGAAAATTGAAATAGGTATAGCTTTATACCTATAACTTTTTTCTATGACTTATTTTGCAGGTACACGAAGAAGAATGGAGGAGCAAGGGCTTGGATGTAAGTACCCTCACCTAGGGGTTGATCCCGATAATAGGCTTAAGTATAAAATTACTTTTGCCTAGGGATCAACTTCATAATAGGTTGAGGGTACTCTCTCTCGTAGTTGGCTCGAAATTCTTTTTCGCCACTACACTCGATCCCGGCGTGGATCGGTTTACAGGAGAGAAATGCTGCCGAATTTTGCCCAGGATCATAAGGTGGCTAATTGGAAAAAGAGACATGGCTATGCATATTGCACCTACCAGCACTCAATTGGATTGCCTTATCAGATTAAAAACTTCTAAAATTGAAGTATGGTGCAAGTCAGAACAAAGCTGAAAAGCCCTATTTGATGGGAATCCTTTCTACTACTGGAATGAAACAAATTGCAAGCAGAGTGTCCAAGCACATTACAAGCATCGGACCAACAAAATTGCAGACAAAAAATGCAAGGCAGCCATCAAATCAGAAGATGCATGGGTCAGGCGATTGCAATCAACAAAAACAAGTCCCCTAAATTCTACCTAATTGCTACCAAATTGCAATTACTTTGAAAGCCTCTAATCGCTGATAAAACTGAAATGAAATGGGAAACAGCTAAACCAGGCATTTCATGAAGAAAATCAAGAGATGGGAACTCAAATTTCCCGTCTCAAAATTAACAGGTTGATCCAGCAGGAGAGCATACAAATTGAAATCCAAATCAGTCTATGCCTAGCATGAACTGGTGTTTCAATTCAGTAAAAAAAAAAGAGGAAGGGGAAAGGAGGTGAATCTAACGTACCTAAGCCGAGAGGCCGAGGTAATGGTCGTCTCCGACTCTGCAGTGCTGCACATGAGCGCTCAGAAAGACCCTTGCTGCACCGCTCCTCCTTCTAAGCGCTCAAATTCGAGCGATTTGTGGCCCTGTCAAACTGCCCGAGCCCGGGATGCCGCTTACCCAAACCAAAAGCCCTAAAAGGCTCAAATCGCAATCTGAGAATTGCAAATTGCAGACAGAAGTCAGCTAAGAAATTGGGCATTCAATTGGAGGTGAACGCGAGAGGAAATCTAAGATTCGAGGCACAAATCACCCAAACGATGAGCCAAATATCGAATTGGAGATTTTCGAGAAAGATTGAACATATACCTATTTAACTGGAGTTGCATCCTCTTCCCGTATTTCCTCGCAGCGACATCCCTGAAGGCCCTAACATGTCTGCCGCCCTCTCTCCCGATCATCCAAGCGGGAGCTCATCTGAGTGTCGACAACCGGGGAACGTTTTCCCTACCAGTGCTCTCTCTCTCTGTGTGAATTGCGGTGAAGAGCCTTGCACTGGAAGTCCCGAATGGTGCAATTAGGGATTGGTTAAAAAAAAATTAAATGAAAGAAATTGGGCTCTCGGCATGCCTTGAAAGTTAACTGGGCTCGGCTGATGTTGGGTTTAGCCCGTTAATTCAATTCAATTGGAATTGATAGCAGGCATTTCCAATTCAATTGGAAACATACACATCACACACGTATAAGTGTATTATAACCTTAAGACATATATTTATTTGAAATATGTCTAATTGCAAAACTCACCCACTAAAATATAAGAATTAATATTGGCACAAATTAAGAATTCGAGTTTGATCGAAATATAAAATTAAACTCGTCAAATATTCTTTACCAATTAATTCTAGTGGGTCAATCTCAAACCGACTTCAATAAAAACGGAGTCAAAACCTCAAATCAAGTTTCACCAAATATAAACTTGGTTTTCGGTAGAACTACGTAAAGACTTGACACCGTAAAATCGGTTACGTAGGTAGCCCGATATTAAATATCAAAAATATATCGGGTACAGTCGTCCGCCTCTAAATTCTCTTCTAAATGAATATGAGGTCAAAACAAAACAAAACAAATGGTTCTATTCAGAACTACGTATAGACTTGATACTCTTTTACGAGTTACGTAGGAAATTCGGTATAAAATTTTAAATACGCCGAAATCAGTCACCGGTTACAAATGAAATCAAATCGGTTCGTTTAGAACTACGTAAAGACTTGACGCCTTCTATCGGCTACGTAGGTAACCCGATATTAAATTCTAAAAATATATCGGGTACAGTCGTCGACCTCTAAATTCCCTTTAAATGAATATGAGGTCAAAATCAAACAAATTCAAATGGTCCATTATGACTCGATATAAAGCTTCTGCTCGTCGAGTTCGATCACCACTCTTAAATGATCTCATGATCGAATCCAAGTACAAAATTTCTTTTTGTCCCGAACTACGGTGACTTGATTCCACCAAACGAGTGGATACGTAGGAAACTCGGTGTAAATCAAATTCTCACCGAGTCCAGTCACATCCAAACCTTCCATCAAATTTCTCAAAATTCACTTGTCGACTTTAAGTCGTCCCAAAAATCAAATTTTCAACAAATCCAAAATGTCTCCTCCGACTCGATACAAAGCTTCTGCTCGTCGAGTTCGGTCACGACCAAAACCTCAAAAACCAAATACCAAATTCAAATTTGTCATTTTCAAGAACTACGTGCGATTTGATCCCTTCCAAAAGGGTACGTAGGAAACTCACAAACGAGTTCAATCACAACCCCCAAATTGACCTTCAAGTCAAAACAAGTCAAATCAAATCAAACTCCACCATCAAAATCAAATCGTTTTCTATGCAAATGATAGGCGGGTTACTTGAGTTACCCTTCCGAGAAGGTGGGCTCAGGCTACTCGGGTGGAGTGTCGTTCGAGCTACCCTTCGTAGAAGGTGGGTTTGAACTTCATCCTCTGATGCATACAAGGAAACGAAACCAAATCCAAACAAATCAAACCAATATCAAAACCTAAAACACTCTGAACTACGTAAGACTTGATTCTCTTCCAAGAGATACGTAGGCAACCCGTTAAAATTCGGGTGCAGCCCAAATCACCAAAACCATTCAAATCTTGGTATCGATACGACTTCGAATCAAGAGGATAACCAAAAGGGGTCGAACTCAAATATTAAAATCAAATAAAATGTGTTGTACGATTATCGCGCATTTTTGTTCAACAGTTATGCTAAAATAGAAGAACCTAATCGACCTAAATCATATTGCAATAAAATTCTAAAATGCAATTAACTCATGATTCACAAACAATTTGACAATGCTATAAACATGAAATTAGCTCGAAATCAACCCAACAACACAACCATATCATCAATTTCAGTCAATTTGGCCGTTGGCAAAAAACCCCAAATTCTAAAGCATATCGCAATATAAAATTCCAAAATTCAATTAGATCATGATCCATAAACAATTTGACAATGCTATGAACATGAAATTAGCTCCAAATCAACCCAACAACACAACCATATCATCAATTTAAGTCAATTTTGCTTTTGGCAAAAAGCCCCAAATTCTAAAATATATCGCAATCTAAAATTCTAAAATTCAATTAGCTCATGATCCATAAACAATTTGACAATGATATGAACATGAAATTAGCTCAAAATCAACCCAAAAACACAACCATATCATCAATTTCAATCAATTTGGCTTTTGGCAAAAAGCCCCAAATTCTAAAACATATCGCAATCTAAAATTCTAAAATTCAATTAGCTCATGATCCATAAAATTTTTGACAATGATATGAACATGAAATTAGCTCAAAATCAACCCAACAACACAACCATATCATCAATTTCAATCAGTTTGGCTTTTGGCAAAAAGCCCCAATTTCCGCTCCTAAATCAAACCCTAGGTTTTCAATCTCAACCTAAATCATTCAAACAATCTAAATAAATGTAATAAACAAGTTTAGGGTTAGAAAACATACCAAATTCGAGTTGAAACAAGGAGCAAAATCGGGATTTTGAAGGTATTCTGAGCCAAAAGCACCGATTAGCGCTGTTGGGAAAGATGGGCTCGGTGTGGGCTCGGCTGGGCTCGAACCATGGGGGGTTCCGGGCTCGGGGGGTGCGCCTGAGGGAGGGGGTTCGAGCTGGTGGGGGCTGGTGGCCGGAGGTGGCTCGTGGGTGGCGTGGGAGGCCGACGAGCGAAGATACGACGTGAGCCTTCGACTGGGCAGTGTGGGCGCGTCTGGGCTCGAACCAAGCCAAGTCAGGGCTCGGGGGGTGCGCCCAGGGGTTGGCTCGAGCACGGCTAGGCGGTGGTGGCCGGAGGTGGCTCGACGTGGGGCTGGAGGTGGCTCGACAGGGTGGGTGCGGGGCAGCGGAAGGCCGAGAGAGAAGCCACTGTTGAGCGCGCGTGTTGTAACTCATTAAAAAAATAAATTTTACACGTTAAGCGGGTTTTACACGTTAAGGAGTTTTTACATTTTAAAGCTTCCCTATATATCTATATATATATATAGGGAGTGGTTCCAGAGTGCACACCCTAAGGGGTGTGTATTGTGCACAAATATTATTCGGTGAAATGTGAAACATTATTCGCTGAAATTTTAAGCATTATTCGGTGAAATGTGAAACATTATACCGAACACTGTTATGTTTTTTTTTCCGTTCAGTTCAGATGAAAACGTCCAAATTCCACTGAATAATTTATATCATTCTACCGAATAATGTTTAGTTTTTTTATTTATCCATTTCAAATAAAAGAAACCTCAATTCCCTAAACAATAGTTACAATTTATATGGAATGCCTCAAATTTCACCAAATAATGTTTCACATCCCCCTAAACAATACTCACATTTCACCGAATAATGCCTCAAATTTCACCGAATAATGTTTCACATTTCACCGAATAATATTTTGTGCACAATGCACATCCTAAACCTTGTGCACAAGTTACCCATTCTCTCTCTCTATAATATATATATATAGGGTAAGGTTCAAGTGAGAAGACCTCATACCGGTGAGAAGGAAAGAAGCGCCCTTATTGGTGGAGATTGATCAGATTTTTTATTAAAATAAAAAGCTCTCACGCGCCAAATCCTCCTCAACTTCTTCGGACTTTGATCTCGATCTTCACTCTTGATCTGATTTTTACTAAAATCGATCCGATGAGCATCCTCTCTACAATCCAATCCCAGAGCTTGTTCTCCACCAGTCAACCCCCTCGTCCTCTCTTCAAGCCCAGAGCACCTGATCCGCTTGCAAATCCTACGGACGGATGAATGATTGATGGGGGACATCGGAGGCGGTGGTGGCGATGTTGGTCGGGATGGAGTCCAGTTTCGAAAGGTTCGGATTCAGCTGGATGCGAGAATCAAACCACAGTTTAAAAGGCGAGAGTCGAGCACCTCGCCCTTCGATTCCCAGATGCGCCTCTCCACCTGTGAGAACATCGACTCTCTCGATCCCGCCGCCTCCTACCTCTCTCACCGATTTCGACCTCTGCAACTCGTAGGTGACGGTCTATCCCGCGCCTCAGCCTCCTCGTGCTCTTTGCTCTAGGTCTCGCTCTCATCCAGATTTGCACTCCTCTCGATTCAATTCGTTAGTCCAATTAGTAAAAATAGACCACCTTTCATCTGTATAAGTGATTCTTCCCCCGAATAATCGCCTCGTCGATCTGTTGTTCGGATCTCGTACCTATTGCTGTCAAGATCCTCATCAGCGACGGTGGTGATGCCGCGCCAAGTGCAGGGAGGCGGCGCCGCGACGGTAGAGTGAATGGGCCAAGTGCAAGGGAGGATTGATTGCTATGAGGAGGAAGAAAGTTATACTGAAGATGGAATTATCGATGACGGCGAAAGGAGTAATGATCAAATTGATTTTTCATTTTGTTTTGAAACTGCTTAGCGAGCAATGGACAGTGAATGGCAATGCTGTGAATTTGATGATCTAATTCAGATGATGGTCATGTGGGTGGGTACTTAAACTATACTAGTAAAGTCCCCGCGCCATGACGCGTATTTTTTAAAAAAAATTTAACATTTTGTAAGTATAGTAAATTACTACAATATTACAAAATTAAACAAACTATTACCAAACGTTAATATAAAATAGAAAAAAATATTTGATAAAGTAACTAAAAATAATAATAATATTTCTGAAAAATGTGTAAAAATTACATGAGTTTAAGATTTGAGTAGAATAGATTAATTGGGTGAAAATCGATCTCAAAATAAAAGTGGTTATAACACCTAATAAAAAATTCTTATGGTTTATTAGTTAGATATAGCTAGATTAATTGAAGAACTTGTACAAATGTCATTAGTTGAATTTTTTCCTAGGCTAAGTTCATTGGGAGGAAATCATAAAATTAAAGTGATTATCACATCTAAGCAAAAATAGTTCTCATTATATATATAGACCGGGAGGAAATCATTAAAAAAAATTGTTTAAATTTTTTATCATTTAAGGTTTTATGTAGTTTATGTTAGGTTGGTTGGGTGAAAATCCAAAATTTAAGTTTATTATAAGAACAACAATAGTTTTCATTATATTTAGATTGGCTGTTCCAAAAAATCATATATTTGGAACTATATATTATTATTTTTATAAAAAAAATGCTTTTGAAATCATCCAATTGTTTTAAAAACTAAATAGAAATAATCATGTGTGATTAATGTAGAATGAAAACATTGTATAGTTAATATTATCTTTATTTTGTTAAAAAAGTTTTGAATTAATCACATTAGTTAGATAAAAACGAATTGCCTAAAATAGAAAAATCATATATTTGGAACTATAATTTTTTTTTAAAAAAAAATGCTTTTGAATTGATCATATTGTTTAAAAAATAAATGGAAATAATAATGTGTAATTAATATGGAATAAAATAATATTGTATAGTTAATATTAACATTATTTTTTTTAAAGTTTTGAATTAATCCCAATTGCTAAATAAAAAGAAATTGCCTTAAATAACTTCGCGCGAGGATGCGACATGTGGCCAAAAGGCTTTGGTTTTAAGTAATATATAGAAAGATTTTTTTAAAAATGTATTGAATTAATCTCAATTGCTAAATAAAAAGAAATTGCCTTAAATAACTTCGTGCGAGGATGCGACACGTGGCCAAAAGGCTTTGGTTTTAAGTAATATATAGATAGATTTGCCACCTTTAGAAGGAATAAATCTGTTGACAAAACACTAATAATCAAATAGCAGCACGATTGGCTTCACAATAGATAAACTCATGAAAAAGGTTGGTTCAGGGACTAAATAGAGGTTGATTCAGTAACTAAATTGAGGTTGGTTCAGCGACGAAATAGAGGTTGGTTCGGTGACTAAATAGAGGTTGGTTCGGTGACTAAATAAGTGTTGGTTCGGTGACTAAATAAGGGTTGGTTCAATGGACTAAATAGAGGTTGGTGCAGTAACTAAATAGAGGTTGTTTTAGTGTCTAAATAGGTTGGTTCAGTGACTAAATAGAGATTGGTTCAGTGCATAAATAGGTTGGTTCGATGACTAAATAGTGGTTGGTTCAGTGACTAAATAGTGGTTGGTTCAGTGACTAAATAGTGGTTGGTTCAGTGACTAAATAGAGGTTGGTTCATTGGTTCATTGAACAAATAGAGAGAGGTTTAGTGACTAAATAGAGAGAGGTTCAATGAACCATTTTATTTTAAAAGAAAATTATTTATTATTTATTTAATTAAAATTAAAAATTAAAAGAAAGTAAAAGAAGAATGCAAATTTTATAATTATTAAATAGTAGTGGTTCATGAAATAAAATCTAATGGTTCATCAAATAAAGAGTAGTGGTTCATCAAACATTTTATTTTAATATATTTAATATCATTTTAAAAAAAAATTATAAAAATGTCAAATTTTTTAGATTCATGAACCACTTCTTTATAGCTTCATGAACCACTTCTTTATAACTTGTGAACCCTGTGAATCAGTACAAATAAAATGGTTGAACCATTTTGAAAAAGTTGATGAACCACTGTGAATAAAATTTTTGAACCAATGTGAATAAAATGGTTGAACCACTATGAATAAAATGGCTGAACCAATGTGAATAAAATTGCTGAATCAGTGTGAATAAAATTGATGAACCAATGTGAATAAAATTGATGAACCACTGTGAATAAAATTGCCGAACCACTGTGAATAAAATTGTTGAACCATTGTGAATAAAATTGCTCAACCACTTTGAACAAAATTGATGAACTACTGTGAATAAAATTGCTGAACCACAGTGAATAAAATTGCCGAACCACTTGTCAATTTTTTTTTCAACAAAACATATACAAAGTGGGTGTCTATGTGTAGATAAAATTCAATTACACCCAAATATATATTTTTTATTTTTTTTTAACAAGTGAAAATGATAAAAAATGATTTTTAAAAGTTAATGTGAACAATTTTACATGTCTCCGTAACTTTTCTAATTGGCGCGTGCAATTAATTAGTGTGTTTGATTTGGCGCGTGTACAATGAGAGTGGGGTGTTACTAATTAATTTGGGTGGGTGTCACTAATTAATTGGGAAATTGCGCGTGCCTCATATTTTTAATTAAATTTTGTACACGTGGACCAATCAAGAGCCTTCTTTCCTTCTCATTATTGGAGGTGTGTGTACCCGAACCCGACCATATATATATATATATATATATATATATATATATATATATATATATATATAGGTAAAGGTTCAAATGAAAATGGGGCTTAAAGTGAAAATTTGGCTTAAAGTGAAAATGGGCCTAATGTGTGATTTTGGGGCGCGGGTTGATTAAAAAAAAAAGCCCAATCGCATTCATCTCTCAATCAGGCGTCTTCCTCGAATCCTCGTTCATCTCTCAATATCCCTCTCGACCTCAGAGATCTACCGCCAACGCCGACGCCGACGCCAAACCCCTCTCCCATGGTGCATCCTTCCTCGACTAATTTGATTGATTCCTCACTTGAAATCAGAGCTGGCCTTGCGAAAATCGGAGGTTCAACGAGAGGAGGGCGAAATTCTTGTCTCAGGAGGCCCTAGGGTTCCGAAGTTGATTCCGATGAATCCACGGCTCGGCGCCACTAGGTAAGCCTCTTATTCGGATTTGTGCCTTTTTGAATTAGTCGAAATTGATCGAAATCGCCTAATTTCAGTAGTTTGTTGCTTGGTCTCCGGCTTTTAATTAGCTTCTCTTCTTCCCTTCGCAAGCTCGTCCCCTTGCATTGCCATGTCGCCTAATTTCAGTAGTTTCGGATTACTGCGGCATTTTGTTTGTATCGTTTGTTTGAATGCTTCAGATTGGTGATTAGTTGCATCTTTTGGGGCTTCATGTCAAAACACTGTGTCTAAGTGCAGAAGCTGTTTCGTGCAGAAGTTGTTTCTTGCACCATGTTTGGCTTCAATGAATTTAGGTTGCAAACTTCAAACTGGTTTTTTGATATTGTAGGAAAGGAGAGGAATCATTGAGCATGGTTACTCCAATAACAAGAAGATGAATCATTAAGTAAAAAGGTGGAATCAAGCAGTTTTTTCAATGTGGGTTCCTAGTGATGGTACCATCTCTTTTAGTCTCTCTGTGTGCTTGCTTTTTCTTGAATGCTTTTGTGGTGGCATGCTCTTCACCACCAAGTAAAATTCTCTTATCTGATTGCTCTTGCCTCTTGAAGTTGTTTTTGTTTAAAGTGGTGCTTAATTGGGACTTTCTTGATTTTGGATTCGGTCCAGGAGTAGATGTGCAACAAGCATACAGGTGACCTTCTCAAAGAGAAGAAGTGGACTGCTGAAGCCTATGAGCTTTCAGTCTTCTGTGATGCTGAAGTTGCACTCATCATCTTCTCCTCAAAAGGAAGGCTTTATGAGTTTGCAAGCTCTGAGTAAGTACACTATTGCTTCTCTTCAATATAAATATATAATATTTGTTGTCTAATTAATCTGCTAAACTAATCTTCCTCCAACTTGATGTTTTGGTTTCCGGTTTTAGGATAAAAATCTCCCTTTTAAGCTCTCCAAGGGATATTGGAGTTGACAAATAACTCCATATTAGAGTTTAGATAATCTAAACAATTCAACTTGAATTCTATGTTTTATATTTAAAATCAATTTTGTTTTTTTTTTAAAATGGTAATCTAGGATGGATCACTTCATAACTCTATGACATGGGATAATGTCTCTCACAATTTGGACTTACCTTGACATAGCTATTAATATCCATGTCATATCTTATCAATCCATAGATTTTGCATAGATAAACCCTACTATGCACAGTGGGTAGCTGGCCTTATGTAGTTACATCTATGGTTTTTGATTCAATATTTTAGTTTGACTTTGAATCTAGATTGATGTTGGTTATGATTCGTGTAGCTGGCCTTATGTTTTTTATGAGAGTTTGAGCTAGCCATGGAGCTGTCAAGGAGGGATTTTATGCTAAATTTTCCACTTCAACGGCAAGATATTAAGGGTTGGATTAGAGTAAGCTTTCGTATAATTTACCATTGTTCTAGCCTATTGCATTGCAAGGTGCGAAATCATAGGTGCTTTCGAGACCCTATGGTCCGTCCTTGGAACCTAGGCGGGGCAAAATTCCTATCTAATATAATGTGCAATTTTAGTTTGATAAAGTGCATAAATAAGGTGATAAAGTGCAAGAATAAAATGATGGTGTATGAATAATAATATGAAGTGCATGAATAAGATTATAAAATGCATAAGTAAGATGATAAAGTGCAAGAATAAAATGATGAAGTGTATGAATAATAATAATATGAAGTGCATGAATAAGACTATAAGAGTATGAAGTGCATAAATAAGCTGATAAAGTGCATACATAAGATGATAAAGTGCAAGAATAAAATGATGAAGTGTATGAATAATAATATAACTAGTGCATGAATAAGAGTATGAAGTGCACACTTAAGATTATAAATTGCATAAATAAAACGATAAAGTGCAAGAATAAAATAAAGATGTGTATGAATAATAATATAACATTATTACAAGGGTAATTTTCAATTGTTCAGATTTTGAATACAATTGTGCACTTTTAGTATTCAAGTGTGCATACAACGGTTGCTAATATTATAACGTTCAAAAGTAAGATACAATTGTGCAGATTTAGAATACAAGTGTGCATACAACAATTATTAAAAAAGAGTGAAGGAATCTGGCAGATCTTATCTCAATCAATTGTGCAAAAGTAAGATACAATTGTGCAGATTTAGAATACAATTGTGCACATTTAGAATACAAGTGTGCAAAAATAAGATACAATTGTGCAGATTTAGAATAAAATTGTGCACATTTAGAATACAAGTGTGCAAAAGTAAGATACAATTGTGTAGATTTAGGATTCAATTGTGCAAAAGTAAGGTATCCAGGTGTTGCACTGGTTCAATAAAATCCTTCTTTAATTTCTCTAACTCAATTGTTCATGCAATCAAATTTGTGTTCATGTCTTCACTCTTTGGTTGCTCTAAAGTTAGTTTTGACACTTCATTCTTCAAACTATCCATTCTTAGAAGACTATTCTTTGCTTTCTCTCCTTCAGCTTGAACAAGATTAGAGTATTTAAGAGACTGATTTTTCTCAAGTTCAAGAGTCTCCTACAATGTTGATGCTTTCTTTTGCTCAGCATCAGCTCTTGATTTTTCCACATCAAGAAGATCTCTAAGATGGTTTAGGTCTGCTTTCTTCTCAGAAAGTTGCACTGCAATACCAGCCTCAGCAGATTCACGATATGGCTTAGTGAGAGGAGTCCCTTCTATAATGATTTAACCTTCATAGACTGCTTCAACAAATTATCAGCATAAGACCTTTCTTCTGTGAACTTCCTCACATTCTGATCTGCAAGCTTTTTATACTTCAGCAGTGTAGCCTTGGTAGACTCCAAATCATCAACGGTTTTGGATTCAGCATGACTACAGGTGCATGTTTCTTTGAATATATTCTTCTGAGCTTCAAAATTCCATAAGTAAACAAGCAATACATCAAGTTGGAATGAGTTTCTGCCACTCCAGAACCGTGAAGATTGCCATGTTTGTAGTTTGGTAGCCTTCACTGGCTAGGACATTGAACTGCACTTTGTCATATGTTCCCCTTTCTTCAGCTTTTGAGTGCAAGAGACATGGCACAGAAAAGTTTCATTGGGCAGGATCAGATCATCTATAGCACTGAGAAGGACCTCCTTGAACAAGATTATGATTTATGGTACTCAAGAATGGGATAGAAAGTTCTGAGAAATTAGTAGCTCTGAATGAGCTGGCTGCAAAACTTTAACCTTCTTCCACAATCCACACCCTTGAAGTACAGAGCATGAGTTTTTCATTGCTTGTGATAGAAATTCACAGGTAACAAGGTTTATTAATGCATACTTACTGCATATCTGTTAAAAGCTTGTGGTTATAACTCCTCCCACCCCCATAGTGCTCAATACCAAGAAAACATCCCATCTCCATATTCTGAAGCTGAAGAATGGAAACTGGGGATGGAAGAAGACGAATCATCATATATTCATATGTATCACTATGCTACTACAGGCAGTTACTTCTCGACGACCCTTTAAAGGAGTACATATTCAAATGCCAATGTACAATGCTCTCACCATAAATGCTTATGCTAATTTCACCTGTGGCCTCGTGCTGGAGAACTACTTTATAGCATAACTGTTGGCTTATTATCTTTGGGTGCTTATGTAACTCCTCCTGTACAGTTGCGGATTTGGATAAAGGCTATGTTAATTTCTTTAAAACCTTTTATTTGAGCTTCTAGAATTAAAGTGCATAAATAAGATAAAAAAGTTCAAAAATAAAATGATTATGTTCACAAATAACAATAGATCTAAACTTTGGACATCAAAACAATAGATAGATCCCGGTGGAGTCGAACCACCAACCTCCTAAACAACATTTGTTCAGGCGCTCGTTCCTAGTTGAGCTTATGGATCTTAATACATATAACAAGCTAACCCAAATGTGGACAAGCTAAGAGCATTTGAGTTCTAAAATTGCACTTTTTAGTTTTATATTTGCACTTTTTCAAACTAAAATTGCACATAACACAAGTAACAAGCTAAAATGACATTGTTGGGGGATACTTGACCTCTCATAATGGTCCGCAAGGTTTGATCCATTAGAACGTTCCTGGTGGTTTGACCCATTCATTTCAGAGTCATAAGCAGTTGGTGAATTGGTAAGGGGTTCAGTGGTAGTATTTGAAACAAGGTTCAAATGATAATGGCCAGGGAAAGCTAAAATGGAAAGATGATTGCCTCACATTGCTCCAAGGGGTAACCTTTCAGCCACCTCCTTCAACTATTAGAACAAAGATAATAAGATTAGAATCAATCAAATCTCCAAGCAACCCAAACAATTATTTTTCATATACGGTGCAGGTATATGGGATAAGATCAAACAAATGCTAGTAGCTAGAGAGCAAGGAGAAAATAAAAACACGTGTATCTTACTTGTGCGGGTAAGCGACTTGATCACTTACTTAGCAACTTTACATTTCGCAGTCTCTCCCCCTGATATTGCTATTGCTTCTTTCAACTGTTTGGTAGTTTTCTCCAACTCAGTTTCTTGAAGCTGAGTTTTTCATGTAAGATCCTCAACCTGCATCAAGAATGATGATAACTATTAAAAAATCTGATTGTCAGAGGAGATGGAGAGCGAGTAAATTTTAGACTATCATAACATGTACACAACTGTTACACAAATCTTCAGAATATGATGAAGGATAAAACAAGGGTAGGGTGAGGATGAAGCACTTATAATCTTAAATGCAAGTGTCAAGTAACAGTTAAGTAAGAGGAAAGAAAATAGTAAATGGAAAAAGGGAAGCCTAAGAATAAATAATAGATCAACATAATGGTGGGAAAAGGCTGCTTGCCATTAACCTGAGCTCTTAATAATAACAACTTCTTGACTCAGATTGTTAAATGCTCTTAATATAACAACATAATCTATTTAAACAAATTTTGCAAATCATCAGCATAAATAACAGCAGAAAATACAAAGAAGCCTCTTGCAGTCGAAACATTCGAAAAGAATGGGGCCAAGAGGAAGACAGACGAAATTTGCAGATTAATATAAAAGAAATAGAACACAAACTGAAGGATGTAGTCACTGAATGTGAAGATCTTGAATCCTACAGAGACAGTGGGGAGTCGAGTTCAGCTGTCGAAAAACGAAACTACTGTAAAGTGTGCAAAGAGGATGTAATTGAGGTGTTGTTAGTTGTTACCAGCAATGGAGCCAGCACCCACAAAGCACAACATGTAAATGGCAGACAAAGAAAGGAATTAGGAATAGGTGATCAACCAATAAGGACCATCACCAAGCCCATGCATTGCAAGTTATAATAATTCACTATAAAATTTTGAATGCAAATCATGAAGATTCTGAGCAGTAAAGAGGGATTTGTGATCTAGCTAATAAAAAATTGGAGAACTTGGAGATCAAATTGGCACCGATATAGCTAAAATTCGATGCACCTCAATCCAACTCACAAGAACTGGTTGCATATTGAACCAAAACATCTGCAACTTCAAAAGGAACCAAACCAATTTGTCTTCATTACATATCAGCAGGTGGCTAACAAGGAAACCCCTACAGTCTTACACATCCAGAACTTTCAAGGGAAATAGGGAATGATAGCGAAAAGGCACTACACTGCAAATGAAATTTGACACTGATACCTATGAAAGAAGAGACCAACTATTCACTTTCAGATTATCAAAGAAGAGTTCAACATCATCTCAGTTAATCGCCATCTTCATGAAACAAGACATTGGTTGACTGAAGCAATGTGCACATGACTGAAGAGCAAGATTAACAACCTATTTCCTCGGAATAATGGGAATTTCAACCTAAAAAACCACCAAACAGCAAAGGTTGTACAGTTTTGACACTAGGGGGAAAAATAATGGGAATTTTAGATTATGAGAATCGATTGGAAACCATGAAATTGGTACCGACATAGCTCAAATTATAGATAAATGCAGAAGGCGAAGTGAAGGATTCAGTTCAAATGTAGCAAAAAAACAAGTAAACAGAAAATGAAGGGAAAACCCTAACAACTAGAACAAGAAAAATCAAGAGCAGTGGAGAACCCTAGCAAACAAAGCAACAAAAAAGGACCTATTCCAAACTCTGTCTTTTCAAGCAAATGAAATGTCAGAGAGATGGAATCAAAAGAAGAAGGAACATTAGGAGATTAGAGATGGATGGGTGATGGAAAGGAACTTACCAGTAGCGGTCCGAGCGGAGCGGGCAACGAAACGAGGCTCCTCGCGAGCAGGGGCGGTACTTGATCCGAATAGAAAGGGCGAAGGGGAAAGATGCAAACCCTAGGATCGAATGAGCACAGATCCAGCTGTGTGCTCAGATCAAAGGACGCCGGAGTGGAGATGCAGCGCCGGAGTCCGGTGGTCTAGTGGGTGTTGCTGGCGAGAGGATCTTCGGGGAGAGAGGAAGAGGGCGAGAGCGAAGAACGACGGAGTAAGGGGCAGGTCTGATCGGAAGGAAAGAGGGGAAGACACACTTGGGCCGGTTCTCTTTTGTTTTTTTTTTCTCCTTTTTTTCCGGTTCACAGCGGTTCAGTTGTTTTTTTTAAAAAAAAAAACCGGAACGTCCGTGTTCTAGCCCCCATTTTCACTTTAATCAAATTTTTCATCTTAAGCCCCATTTTCACTTTAACCTCACCCTATATATATATGTGTGTGTGTAAAGGTTCAAATGAAAATGGGGCTTAAGATGAAAATCCCTCTTAAAGTGAAAATAGTCTAATTTGGATGTAAATGAGCATAATTTAAAGGTAAATGGGCCTAATTAAATGAGTAATGAATAAATGGGCCTAATTTTGGTGTAAATGGACTTAATTTTATGAGTAAATGGGAAAATGGTTAAATGACCCTAATTATGAGGTAAATTTCACACGCCTCCCCAAACTTTCCATTCATACGAATATTGCCCTTATTTCAATTATGAAAATTACAGATTTTAGCCCGTAATTTTTATTTGAAATAATATTGTTAGGTGCAACTATAATATTAAAAAAATACAACAAGAATGTTACATCACAGTTTTTGTCTTTATTTTAAAAAGGGAAAAAGATGAGATTACAAAATATAAAGTGAAAAAATAATACAATAAATGTTATTATTAATAAATGTGCATTTTCATAATGTGTCATACTAAAATTTTTCTTTATGGACCGCTATTTTATGACAGTTTTGTACTTTAATGCAACATGTGCCATTAAAAGCCTATTAGCTCAAAAAATGGTATAGTGACGTGCCCATGCACAAAGGTTCGAGTTCAAAATCTCACATAAGCTATTTATGGTTGCTTTTTTTGTGTTCCCGTTCATGAATAAGATTATAAAGTGCAATAATAAAATGATAATGTGCACAGATAAGATGATATAATGCATATATAACATTATATTGTGCAAATATAACTTTAAGTTGTGCAAATATAACACTATGTTTTGCAAATGTAACATTATATTGTGCATATCTAATAATATAATGTTACGTTGTGCACATATAATATTATGTTGTGCGAATATAACATTATATTGTGCAAATATAACTTTAAGGTGTGCAAATATAACACTATGTTTTGCAAATGTAACATTATGTTGTGCATATCTAATAATATAATGTTACGTTGTGCACATATAATATTATGTTGTGCGAATATAACATTATATTGTGCAAAATATAACTTTAAGTTGTGCAAATATAACACTATGTTTTGCAAATTTAACATTATGTTGTGCATATCTAATAATACAATTGTGCAAAAGTAAGATAGGATTGTGCAAAAGTAGGATACAATTGTGCATAACTAAGATTATAATGTGCATGATTAACAATTTGCGATTGTTGCGCTCTTGTCTATTATGTAACCTATGTGGGATTTGAACCCACATCTTTGTGCAAACACACATTGCTCTACCAATTGAGCTAATAGGCTAAATTATGATTTTCATGTTAAAATAGAAGAACCTAATCGACCTAAAGCATATCGCAACAAAATTCTAAAATCCAATTAGCTCATGATTCACAACCAATTTGACAATGCTATGAACATGAAATTAGCTCCAAATCAACCCAACATCACAATTATATCATCAATTTCAATCAATTTGGATGTTAGCAAAAAAAAAAACCCAAAATTCTAAAATATATCGCAATAAAATTCTAAAATCCAATTAGATCATGATCCATAAACAATTTGACAATGCTATGAACATGAAATTAGCTCCAAATCAACCCAACAACACAACCATATCATCAATTTCAGTCAATTTTGCTTTTGGCAAAAAGCCCCAAATTCTAAAACATATCGTAATATAAAATTCTAAAATTCAATTAGCTCATGATCCATAAACAATTTGACAATGATATGAGCATGAAATTAGCTCAAAATCAACCCAATAACACAACGATATCATTAATTTCAATCAATTTGGCTTTTGGAAAAAAGCCCCAAATTCCGCTCCTAAATCAAACCCTAGATTTTCAATCTCAACCTAAATCATTCAAACAATCTAAATAATTGTAATAAACAAGTTTAGGGTTATAAATCATACCAAATTCGAGTTGAAACAAGGAGCAAAATCAGGATTTCGAAGGTATTCCGAGCCAAAAATGTCGAACAACACTTATGGGGGAGATGGGCTCGGTGTGAGCTCGGCTGGGCTCGAACCATGGGGGTTCCGGTCTCGGGGGGTGCGCCTGAGGGAGGGGGTTCGATCAGGTGGTGGCTGGTGGCCGGAGGTGGCTCGTGGGTGGCGTGGGAGGCTGACGAGCGAAGATGCGACGTGAGGCTTCGAATGCTCAGGATGGGCGCGTATGGGCTCGAACCAGGCCAAGCCAGGGCTCGGGGGTTGCGCACCGGGGTGGGCTCGAGGGCGGCTGGTCGCTGGTGGCCAGAGGTGGCTCGAGGTGGGTGTGGGTGCGGGAGTCCGAGAGCGACGCTGCTTGCCTGCTTCTACTTTTGGGACGCGGGTATGTTTTTTTATTCTTAATCAGCCCCGCGCGTGTAGTTTACCTCATTTTCACTTTAAGAGAAATTTTCATCTTAAGCCCTTTTTTCACTTTAACCTCACCCTATATATATATGAAAGAAAATAGTACATAAATATTACACGTGAAAATGTTTTGCCAAATTTTATCACAATCATCCAAACCTACCAGTGTAGATTTTTTTTGTATTTATATAAGAAGTATGAAGATTTTTTTTTGAAGCAGATGAAGATTAGGTAGGACGATTTCACAAATGCCTCATTCTTAACGCATCCTTACGAATGAGAACCCGAAGTTCTGGATCATCTTCCAAGTAGACATCGGCAGGAAAATTGGAGGCCAGATGAGCGAGTGGATCTAAAACAACATTGGATTTCCTGGAAATATAATGTGTCACTACATTAGAAAATGATGAAAGATCTAACATAATATAATATTGTAGGAGCTCAATGTTCTAGGGACACTTCCAATCCCCTAGTAGAGCCCTAACAACCAAGAGATTATCTTCTTCAATAAGCAAGTTAGGTCATGTGCACCCGTGAACACTTGTATCGGCCCTTCACCCACTTTTATCCAGCCACATCGGCATAAGAACACTCCTTAAACTTTTTATCAATTCTACCCACATCCGTGCATCCTACATATACAAAATGGATGTTTATAGATAGATAAAATTAAATCTTAATTAAATATATGATCATTTTTTAAAAAATAATTAATTTAAACACTAAAAATGGGTTTAAAGTTTAATAAACAACTCCCTAGGTGGACCTCTTGTTGAAATTGTTTGCTAGCAATCCATTCTTCAGCCCTTCACACTGCGCTTCTAGAAGGGAAGGGTAGAGCTGCCTCTATGCCATTTTGTAATTTTTAATTTCTTTATTTCCTAGGTGGACTTCAAGAACACCCCATCAAAGCACGGGTGTGCATGCCCTTAGAGCATCAACATCCCTGAACCCACTAGGGTTCCTTAACTCCACTTTTTACTTTTCTCTCTCTTCCATATTATTTTAACAACTCATTACATTTTTACACTCACATCCCTAGAACCCACTAGGGTTCCTTAATTTTTTTTATTCATCCATCATAAAAGTTTATATTTTATAATAATAAAAATTTAAATGTCGATAATTATTTAATTAATAACGTTTGTTATTAATAAATTAAATAATTATATATTTGAGAATTTTTTTTTGCATAAATTAATAAAATATGAATTCCCTTCCACAAATGTAGTGAAAATGAGATGCTCGAAAACTTCATTGCAAGTTGGAAACATCGAAATACATAGCACTTGAAGTAAAGACAACAACATACGAGACGAAAAGAAAAGAAATACAACTCGACAAATGAAAACGATAAATGAAAACATACATGAAATTACAAAGTTTTAAACATTAGCATGTCCGAATTTTTGCCATATGTGTTCAACCAAATCTTCTTTTAGTTGATAGTGGGTGTTCCTGTTTCGAAGTCGCATTCTATTCTGCAGATACTTCTCCATTGGGATAGGTCGGCTAGTAGAGTACGATGCGTCATTACCATCTGCATGCTCAAATTGAGAGAAATCATAATTAAAACTATATGTTTCTCGTTCATCCTCCACTATCATGTTGTGCAAAATAATACATGCTCTCATGATCTTCCCAATAAAAGTAAGATCCCAGGCAAGAGCTGGGTTCTTGGTTATGGCAAATCGAGCTTGTAATACTCCAAAAGCTCGCTCCACATCTTTGCGAGTCGCCTCTTGAAGCCGAACAAATAACTTAGCTTTATCCCCTTGTGGAAGAGTGATTGACGGTATAAAAGTTGCCCATGGTGGATAAATCCCATCAGCTAGATAATAACTCGTGCTATACTCATGGCCATTAACAACAAAATTTACTGGTGGAGATAACCCTTGTAACACATCATCAAATACCGGGGAACGATCAAGAATATTGATATCATTACATGTACCTGGTGTTCCGAAAAATGCATGCCAAATCCATAAATCGTATGAAGCCACCGCCTCTAACACAATAGTTGGTTTCCCTCCTTTCCATGCGAATTGGCCTGCCCAAGCCGTAGGGCAATTTTTCCATTCCCAGTGCATACAATCGATGCTACCAATCATACCAGGAAATCCTCGCATCTCCCCTACATATAGCAAGCGTTGCATGTCTGATTCGGTTGGCCTTCGGAGGTACGTCTCACCGAATGCATAAATGATGCCCTCCACGAAGTTGGACAAGCACTGTCTGGCTGTACTTTGTCCAAGGCGTAGATACTCATCAACAGTATCTGCACCCACCCCGTAGGCCAACATTCGTATGGCTGCAGTGCATTTTTGTAAAGCTGAAAGGCCCATTCTACCTGTAGCATCCCGCCTTTGTTGGAAATACTCCATCTCATTTGATAATCGCGTGACAATGCGTAAGAATAATGATTTACGCATTCTGAACCGTCTTCTAAACATAGATGTTGGGTACACTGATGGTGGATCTTCTGAGAAATAATCTTTGAATAGGCGTTCATGACCCTTTTCACGATCCCTTTCTATATAAGCACGTCGACGTGGCCTGGAACTTTGCCCTTCATCTCTTGTTGATTGTTGGTTGGAATGAGACATCCATTCCAAAAGGGTTTGATCAATCTGGTCATTAAGCTCATCAGAGGATGAACCAGAACAAGGCTTAAGAAAATCAAACGACGGTTTGTGTGGCTCCATAGGGGTAAGATAGTGTTTGATGGTGAAGGTATGTTGTGAAATTAAAGAGGAGTGACTGTTTGATGTCTTCATTGTGTCAATATATATAGATCCTTGATATTTCAAATTTTATAATATAAAAAATGAATTTCATTTGTAATAATTCAAATGAAAGTCATCAACTTAAATTGAATATAAATACGGAGTACTATTATTTGCATGTGATTCCACTGCCAAAGTTAGATGAATTGACAAGACGTGGCTGGTCGAATTGAATACGAATACATAATCAGAACTTCAAATGTGAACACACATAGGATAGTATACAGAGATTAAAGAGGAGTGATTGTTGTTTGCAGAGATTTCACTGCCCAAGGTAGATGACTTGAGGATATGTGGCCTTTCAAATTGAATATGACTACATCATCAGAACTTGAAATGTGTACACGCAAAGGATAGTAATCAAGCTCATTTTTTCCTCTTTCGCCTTTTGTTTGCAGAGATTCCTCTCGAAATAGGGGATGATGTGACAATACAAACTGTGGCTTGGAACTTCAAACCAAATACAAATATTAAAACATAAAAGAAACATTACATGTGAAGTACTCAACACCTTAAAATAACTTAAGACGTAGATGAAACATCACATATAACTTGCAACATGAAAGAAACATTACATATAACATGTGAAGATAGTCTTCACTTAGGCAACATAGATGAACGACAACTATTCTTACGTTTGGAAACATCAAAGGCCATATAAATCACCCATTGTTCGGAAACAACTCAGCAACTAGGAATTTCTTGATCATCTCTTCATCTGGGGTGAGCTCGGGTTTTGCCATCAAAATAGACAACACGTTCATGTTGTTTGCACGCAAATAGTCACTTGCAATCTTCACTTGTTTGCCAATGTCATCGCTCTTTGCCTTGATGCGTGCATCCCTTTTTTCCATGAGCTTGTTGTAAACTTCACCGATTTCCTCTGGAGGGTGACTGGAGCTTCCAACCACTTTCTTTCCTTTAGACAATGCGGCCTTTGCAGCCTTCTGTCCAATGGGTCGAACTGGAGCACTTGTAGGGGTACCTGATCCGTCACTTGTTGAGTAAGATCCATCTTCATTGGTCTTCGATCGTTTTGAGCTTCCTCCAGCACTTTCCGATGACTCCTTGTACAAACTTCTCCACTTTGGTTCATTCCTTAACTCACGCCAACAATGCTCAAACACAAAGTCATACCTCATATCCTCGTTGAAGATTTCATGTGCCTTTTTTAGGACATCAGCTTGACCTTGACCACTGGATTGCAAATTTGAGGCTTGTTCATATGCTCCCACAAATTTTGAAACATCTGGGGATATTTTATGCCACCTCGATTTGCATGTTGATGAAATCCTTTCAACGACATCCCCTCTGTGCATGTTGTAGTATTCTGCAACTCGCTCCCAAAATGCTGTAAGCGTGGAATTAGTGGTTACAATAGGATCTGTGCTAACATTGATCCATGCACTAACCAGCAACAATTCTTCGCCCTGTGACCACTTCACTCGTTCACCAGTGGAGGTTCTTACACCTCTACCACGGATGGCTCTTCCTCCTCTTCCACGAGCCCTTCCCCGGGTGGATATTTGTCGACGAGTGGCATCACCCTCTTCGAGATTAGGTTGTATGTTGTCAAGGCATGGTATTTCTTCTGATGTGCCCCATCGGTGCATTTCGGATGTGCTACCAGTAGATCCTTGAGTATTGGAAGAATGAGATGTAAACGTTAGAGAATGTGGATTTTGGTAAGCTTGAAAGTTTGAAGGTGCTGGGAGATTCATATTGGGTTGAATGAATTGGTAATCTTGATAACTTGTTGGATTTTCTGACAAATCAAGAAAATTCAAAGGAAATTGGATGGGAGTTTGAGGACGTTGTGGGTGATTGGGATCCATATGCTCAACAATACAAAAGTTTTGTAGGAGGGTAGAGAAATGAAGATGGTTGATGCATTTGCCCACCTCCCCCTTTTTATAGGAAATTTCTCCATTTTTAATTTTATTTTTTAAATCTACAAAAGTGGGTTAATAATTATATATATCTACAATTTACATAAATTAAAAAAAAATTAACCTAATAATATTGGTGTCTATAGATTAAGAAAAATAAATTATGCATATCTACAACGTCCAAACTTTAAAAAAAAAAATAAAAAATTCAGCCTAACTTGAAGTTCACATGCAAACTTTGAGAAATTTAACCTTGAAGCTAGTTCACATGCAAACTTCCAAACGTATATGTGGCACTATGTGCCATGAAAATTAATTGAGTGAAATGTCATTATGCATTTCTGCCCACCTTTTTCATTTTATTCCATTTTTTTAATTGTAATCCCCTTCCCAAGGCTTGGATTGTATTGCAAGTGGTGGGTGTTTAAGCATTCTCTACTTCCAAACATGTCACATCGTTCTTTATACATATCCACTCATTCTTTGATATTTTAATATTTTTTTTTACATATTGAGGGTTTGTAAACCCTCAATGCAGCTGCTCTTAGTAATCTATAGTTCCTTAGGGCTTATTAGGCCATGTTTATCAATTACTATTCAAGATACTAAAATTACTACTTTTTTATCCGTCTCTCTCCGCCACATCAGCATAGCATCTCTTTCTCACTTTTTCCAGTTTAACAATAGCATCCATAGCATCCCATAATCCATCTTTTTTTACCAATTCAATTTACAAATATACCCTTCTATAACAATTATTTCCAACATGTTTATAATATGATTATAATATTATATTAGTATTTAATTAATAAAATGAAATTATAAAATTTAGATTTAAAATAAAATAGAAAACTTCATTGATTAAAAAAAAAAGAAATCACACAAAAGCTAATACATAAACTAAATTGCAACGTACGAAACATAATACGAAACATAATACGAAATTTGCGAAATGTAATTGCCTCCACGTGTGTATCCAAATTTTTGCCAAATATGTTCCTTCAAGTCTTCCCTAAGTCGGCGGTGTGTACCATTATCATGAAGTTCATGCCTCTTCTTTATATACTCTTGCATAGTCTCGTGGCGCTCGGTCGAAAACGTCCAAGCATCGTCGTCAATCGGTGCAGTCTCACTGTCTCACCGCTTATACCTTCCTCGAATTGTGGAATCTCGTATCCATGATGAGTATAATCTTCTCGCTCGTCTTCCACGATCATATTGTGCAAAATGATGCATGCTCTCATTATCTTCCCGACCAGAATTGGATCCCAAGATAATGTTGGATGGCGAACTATTGCGAAACGAGCTTGCAGCACTCCAAATGCTCTTTCCACATCTTTGCGAGCGGAAACCACATATTGAGCAAATAGCTTCATTTTGGTTCCTTGAGGAGTCTTTGGTGATTTGACAAATGTAGCCCATTCAGGGTAGATCCCGTCAATGAGATAGTACCCCATGGAGTACTCGTGTCCCCCGATATTGAAATTAACATTCGGAGTTGTACCTTGTAAAATATCATCAAACACAAGGGATCGATCAAGAACGTTAATATCATTATTTGTACCTGGGACTCCGAAGAAAGCATGCCATATCCATAGGTCGTAGGATGCAACGGCCTCGAGTATAATTGTTGGATGGCCATGATATCCACCCGCGAATTGACCTTTCCATGCAGTTAGGCAATTCTTCCAAGCCCAATGCATACAATCAATGCTACCCAACATTCCTGGAAAACCGCGAGACGCGCCTACGCTCAGCAGACGTTGGATGTCTGCTGCATTTGGTCGTCGAAGGTACTCATCTCCAAAATAGTTGATGATTCCATAAAAAAAATGGGACAAGCACAATCTTGATGTGACCCCTGATAGACGAAGGTATTCATCATAAGCATCAGCAGCAAGGCCATATGCCAGAATGCGAATTGCACTTGTGATTTTCTGCAAAGCAGAAATGCCCATCCGTCCAGTACAATCCGGTCGTTGCTGGAAGTACACCATCCCCGATTCCAAACGTTGAACGATGCGGTTGAAAACTCCCTTACTCATCCTGAACCTCCGTTGGAAGACCTTATCTGGGTAGGTTGACACCTCCGAGAAGTAATCGCTTGACAATTGAGCGAAGCCCCTCTCCCTCCCTCTTTCAATGTGGGTGCGGCGACGTCTTGTTCTTGAACTTTCAGGTTGTTGAATAGTTTCTTGAACTCGAACAGTAGCCGCTTTCCATGCTTCAAAGCAAGCTTGAAGCTTACCGTCTCCATCAGAGATACTGCTAGAAAGGAAAGGGTTTGTGTTTGAAGAATCTGAATCGGGGCTAGCCATTTGTTGGTGCTTTGGGAAGGGATGAGTTCTGGATGTGGTATGATTATCTTCAAAGTATGCAATGTTCATTTATATAGAAATTTAGAAGGCACATGCAATTTCAGAATTTGGAATCTCGAACACTGAAATAGAGTAGACAGGGCTCTACCACAAACCGACAACTTTCTATCACATGCAATTTCAGAATTTGGAATCTCGAAGACTGACATTGAGTAGACAAGGCTCTACCACAAACCGACAACTCTCTATCACATGCAATTTCAGAATTTGGAATCTCGAAGACTGACATTGAGTAGACAAGGCTCTACCACAAACCGACAACTCTCTATCACATGCAGATTCAAAATTTAAAAATGACACAACATTTTAAATAAAGATAACTTCCATTACATGAAGGTCACATGCATTACATTACATAAACATGCATTACATAAAAGAAACATGCATTACAGTAAAGAAACATGCATTACATTAAGAAAACATGCATAAACACAAATGAACTGAAGCTTTGATCTCTCATGGGAAAGAGTCCTCCGCAAGCTCCTTGAATAACTTCATTTTGAGATTTTCACCTTCCGGTGGAAGATTTGGAGTTGCCATGAGTTGACTAAGCAAGTCAATCTTCTTCACTCGCGTGTACCCTTGCGCCTTCTCCCTCTTGCGAACCTCCTTCTCCATCTGCAACTCATAAATTTGTTTGAACTTTTCGGCTTCTTGCTTTGCCTGTTCGACGACAACCTCTCTCTTTGCAGCTTGATCGGATGACATGACTTCTTTACCTTTTCTCTTGGATTTCTTGATGCCCATTGGACGCTGAATTGGGTTGACGGTAAAGACACTCGTGGGAGTATCTGAACCAGGGGTATCATCTCCACCAATTGTTCGAGATCTCTTTGAACTCCCACTACTTGCATTGCAACGATTGATTTTATCTAAATAATAAACACTCTACTTCGGCTCATCATGCAGTAGTACCCATGCATGCTCCTCTTTGAATCGCTTTCCATCAGTCCTTGAAGCATAAAGCTCATGTGTCCTCGTAATGACATCCTTGTCCGCCTCGCCAGATGCTCTCATTCGACTTGCCTCCTGAAAACAACCAACAAACTTAGCTACATTCGAATTGATTTTTTGCCAGTGAGCTTTACATTTCTTTCCATCTCTTTCCACTTGGTGTGGTTTCCTATACTTCTCATATAAGGCTCCGATTCTGTCCCAAAATGCATTTGCATCTTGATCGGTGTTGATGACTGCGTCGGTTGAGATGTTTATCCAAGCGCTAACGAGAAGATTATCGTCTTCCACACTCCAAGTGGAGCGAGAAGAACGAATTGCATCAGCACCTTCTCTGACTTTACCACAACCTGAACCACGAGCCCCGGCACGATCTCGCCCACGAGCACTGAGACGACCTCGACCTCGAGAACTAGAACCGACACCTTGTTGGGTGCTATAAGTTGGGATAGGTTGGGATTGTTGTGATTTTTCACTTCCAGCAGTGTTTGGGGTAAGATTTTGTGGGTTTGAAGATAGAAGTTGCTCGTAATAGCCTAGCCCATATTCTGAGGAAAGGGACATATTGCTCAAGCCAGATAAGAAGAAATTATCAGCGTGATTTTGAGAGGGATCCATAATGAGAAGAAGATGAAGAAGAGTTTGTGTGTTTTGAAATGGTTGTGATGATAAGGTTTTATAGCCAAAATCAGACTTGATCACATTTTTACATCCTTCAAACATTTGACAGGACAACACACTTCATCTATACAGATCAATAAATCTGCATTTGACGGGACAACTCAATAAATCTGCATTTGACGGGACAACACACTCTCTCTATACATATCATGTATACCAATGTCACAAATGACTTGACCACATTTTTACATCCTCCAAACATTCAATGAAGTGTGTTACGAACGAAAAAAAAACTAACTGGACTCGGTATGAAGTTTCGAAAATTGCCAGAAAGTTTCGGACATAGTCTTGTTCGTGGCGCGATTCCCTATCCGGAAAGATATTATAATAAGCAATCAGACACCGAATGACCAAGATCCAATTTACCGAGCAAAATTACAATATAATTATATCAAAATAAATCATTTTTTTCAAATTAAGTCGAAACATATTCAAATTTGATGTCTATGTGTAGAGAAAAATGAATCTAGTATTATGGTAATTTTTATTTTTTTATTTTTTACATTTTACATACTAAAATCAACATTATATGAATTTAATTAAAATCGGCCAGATGCAATCTGGGCCGTCCGTTCCTTGCAATCACTGCCGCTCGTCTATCGTCCTCTGCTGTGGCGACACGTGTCCTGCACCTCTGCACCCCGCGTCGGCCCTGGCCACCGGTGTTGCGACACCTGTCCTCTTTTGCTTTTAATTTCGGTAAACAAAAAAAAATCCTGACACCCCAATACCGAATACCCCATTAATTTCTTTCCATTGGCATCGATGCCAATTAGGCATCTCACAAGCATCCGGAAACCCACTGCCCCAATATTTTATACTACCTCCGTCCAAAAATACATTGCATTTACTATTCATGCACGCTTTTTTAAGAAGGTAAAAACGTGCATTAATAGTAAAAGTCCATATATTTTTGGACGAAAGGAGTATTTTTTTTTAACCTTTAGCATCCTCTACAATCCCTCGTTAAAATTGATGTTAGCTCGCAGAATACTCATTTTCAGCCCTGGAGTTTTGCACAACCCAACGCCAATGACCAAGGACTCCAAGCGAGTTTTGTATAATAAAACTATAAGTATGAACATGTATCTATCTACGTTTTAGAGCCCCCGCCTTTTTTTTTTAATAAAAAAGGTGTTATATATAGCATCAACGGAAAAAGGTTATAATATATATAAAAAAAGCAATTAATGAATAACGTTTGTTTGGTAATAAGTAGATGAGGTAGGTGAAGCTGATGGATCTAGCCGGCTGGCGTAAGCCGATTTACTTGGTGTGAAAATTCAAGATTCATCTTACTTCTTATCATTGGATCTAGCAGGTCGGCACAAGCCGGTATATAACCTGACACGTGACTCTTATCGGCTGAGTTACGTGGCCGGGGTTTACACCACCGGTGGGTTATCCTCGTTATAAAAAAATGAATAGACATGTGAATATAAAAAGAAAATTGTAAAGCTTGGGGTAAATATCAATTGAAAATTCAATTTCAAAAGTTAATTAAACAAAAATTATATATTTAACTTATTTCAAAATGTAGAATATTAAAACAACAAATCTTCGAAAAACTATTTGCATTGCCAAACGGAGTTTGAAATGACTTGGATTTTGATCAATTCTATTTTTTTTAATTGTTTGGAAAAAGAAAAGATTCAACCCAAAAAAAGGAAAGATTCATTTGTAAAAAAGTCATTTTTCAGGTTTCAATGCATTCAATATATTAAAATTATGATTTTCTTTTCTATTTTGAGTCTATAATATATATTTAGGGCAGATAATAGAAAAACTATTTAATACGGTCAAAATAAATATAAAGACAATCCACCTTCATCTTTTTCCTTGGGTGAAAATCCAGTGTTTGTCTTATTTTATACCAATGGGTCGAGTCGGTCGACGCAAACCGATTTACTCAGCACGTGACTCTTATCAGCTGGTCACGTACCTAGAGTTTGTTACCAAATGATGTGTTTCCTCGTCGTTAAAAAAAATAAAAATAGAAAGATAATCCACGATCATATGCCATAACAAAGGACGTGGGCCTTTACTGTATTAAAAAGAAAGGAAATTGGGCTTAATTGGATTTGGCCCATACACTTGTATATGCTCAGTGAAATCTCCATGGGCCCTTATGTATGGAGAAAATCCCATTATCTTCGGCCTAAAAGTTTGAAAGACCTTTGCAATGTTTTATTTATTTTTATATTTTTTGGCTTACCACAAAGGTGGATTTACTCTTGGGTGTTTTTAGATACACCGTAAATTCTTCATTAAAAATGCACGTCCGTTTCAATATGCAAGTCTGATTTTCGTCCGTTTCAATATTCTTCATTAAAAATGCACATTCTTCATTAAAAATGCACGTCCGCAAATTCTTCGCGGCCCCATACCCCAGAAACCCCTTGCGGGATTTTTTTGAGGAGGCTCGCCCTACGGATTAGTATACACCGCTTGACCGTACACGCTTGTGGGAATTAATATGGCCTAAAATACACCAGGTGAGATTCAAACCCAAGACCTCTCCTTTGGAATACCTCACCCTTACCGCTAGAGCAAGAGGTCATTGGTTGTAAGTGTTTAATTTATTAAGTTTGGGAAAAGTCCCTTTTGTATTACTACTTTTAACTTATTTGTTTCCTCGTATGACCAAAAAACCCTAATATATATATATATAGGGAGTGGTTCCAGAGTGCACACCCCTTAGGGTGTACCTTGTGCACGAATCTTGGCCTTTGATTGAAAGAAATGGAAGACCAGGATTAAAGGAGTGTTTTTTTTTAAATAGAAAAACTGGTGGGACCCACCTAAAAAGGTCTGGCGCGCTATTTTTTTTTCGGATCTGATTTCGTTGTTTTGAAAAATCTGTCCATTCCACTGAATAATGTTTCATACTCTACCGAATAATGTTATATTTCATTTTTTCATCCATTTTAGATCAAATTTTACTAATTCAACCGAATAATTTGTCACATCCTACCGAATAATGTTTAATTTTTTTTCAATCAATTTTAGTTTTGACTTAGAATTAATTTGTATGCATTCAGTTTTGAAATGTTATTCGGTAGAATAGTTATATTTTTTCGGAAATAGAAACAACATTATTCAATAGAAGGAATGATTATTCGGTGGTATATGAAAGGTTTTTATGTTGTTTGCCAAACCGAAATCTCCATATACCGACGAATAATAATCCAAATTTCACCGAATAATTAACAACCCATTTAACACTAACAACAAAAATTCAACTCATCCCTATGAATAATTAATGAAAAATAAACAACCCACACCCTGCCCACCACCCCCGCCACCCACCCAACCACCCATCTCAGCCCACCCCACCCCACCAAACCCAACCCAACCACCCAGCCTCGCCACCCATCCCCGCCACCCTGGCCCCTCAGATCCTCCGTCGTCGCCAAGCCCGCACCCCCGTCTCCTCCCAAATCGCCACTGCCCTCCAAAACCCTGCACTTTCCCCACGCCAGCGCTCCGCCGAAACCGCCTAGGAGAAGAAAGAGCAGTGATCGATGGAGGCTCTTCCTCCGGCGGGCAAGGGCTAGCAGCAACGACAAGGACATCGGCTGCAAACGGAGGCGGTTGAAGGAGGCCGACCACCGGCCATAGGCCGGAACCGCCCGGAACTCAGCGAGAGTGGAGGAGGAGGCCCGGATCCGGGCGAGAGGGGATGAGTCGACCCTAACGTCGTCCGTATCTGAGCGAGAGAGGAGGAGGCGACCCTAGCGCCGCCCGGATCCGGTCGTTCTCGGCGCCGCCAACACAGATCTGAGTGAGAGGGGATGCGAAACCTTCTCCTCCTTCCCCTAGCACCCGGCTTCCCCTCCGTCGCCGACTCCCTCCCCACCCTCGTCCACCACTGCCGCCGCCAAATCCCGCAACCCCATCTCTCGCACCCCACACCCGCAACCTCGTCTCCTAAATCCGCCGCCGCCTTCGCACCCTGCCGCCTTCGCACCCCACCCTCCCGCCTTCGCAACCGTCGCCTTCGCACAAGGGGGTGCGAGAGAAATCGTCCGTCGCCGCCTTCGCACCCCACCCTACCGCCTTCGCAACCGTCGCCTTCGCACTGGGGGTGCGAGAGAAACAGTCGCCTTCGCCGGTTCTGTTGTCCTGCTGCTCACACCGGGGTGACCGGACCTGGTGAGGGGGAGCGTCGGCGGTGGTGTGTTGGTCGGATGGTGGCCGGAAAGAGGAGGGGAGGTGGCGCAGAGATCCCTCCCTCAGTCGTCCCAGCCTCGCCTCATCGCCCAGAACTGCTTCAATCCGGCCATCGCTTCATCGAGTAGAGAGATTGAGGGGCTAGGTTTTTATTAGGGTTTGCCACGCGCTTCACACACTTCACATGTGAGATTGGGCTTCTTTTTCAGTTTTCTTTTTTAAATACCCATCTACGTGGCATAAATCTAGCCATTCATTTTCTATAGATCAAGGGTCCGGATTTGTGCACAAAGTACACCATAAGGGGTGTGCACAAGTTACCTTCTCTCTCTCTCTCTATCTATATATATATATATATATATATATATATATATAGTATACATATAGACAATGGGCCTGAGAGTGGGGGCGACGAGAATCGAACACGGGTTTGCTGGGAGTTTGCTAAAATCCTTACCACCTGGGCTAACAAAGTTCTGTGATTTCTTGCAAACTATATAAATTATATTGAAAATGGGGTGGGCTGCAGCACGTCCGTGCCTGAACATACCTGTATTAGATATAATAGAGTCGTTTGGTGTGGAGTGGCAAAAATATACGCCCTTATTTATCATTACATTCGCCGAGTGTGGAATATGTTTGATGAAAATATCTGTAAATCTATTGAGCAATCTCAATGTATCCGATATTATCATTTCAATTTTCCGGACACTTTTCCAAACCTCTTTAGATGCATTAATCACAACAAGGGAATCACCCTCGACATCAACACGGTCTAATCCTAAGTTGGATCGTCTGAATATCCCTATGGAGTGTTAGTGCCTCCGCGCATAAGGGAGAGCGACCGATTGGGATCACCTGTGCCAAAATCACCAATCTCTTGTATATCTTCCTCACCACTCGAATTAAAAAATATATAATTGAAATTGGAAAAAAATTAAGAAAATTGCCAAGGGAGGTGTAGATTGGGAGAGGGTACAGGCGGAGACAGGGAGGTTTCGGGACAGGCAGCATATCCGGACCGGAGAGTGACACCAATATATGAGTAGATGTGAGTTGAGAAATTTGTAATCTTTATTAGTGTAATATCTACTAATAATTCATTCACCTTGTATACTGCTTCATACAATAATACATATGCAGCTCTCTCTTTTTACCCCCTAAAACGCCTATCATACAATTCTCTGAAACAGAACAGAAGAAGGCAACATACAGAGGAACTAAACTGCATAGAAAAATATGCACAAACCATAGGGTAAAAAAACCATAAGATGAATGAAAACACCACCCTCAGACCCCTCTAAACAACAAGATCATTTGGTGGAGATGTGGTAGTGAACACTGGCTTCTCAAGACTAAGTTTGTAGCCATTAGTGTCATTCTCACACACGCTTTTTCGTCTCGGTTTCGCCTCTTGCAACATCACCAAAATGTCCCTTGAAGATGGCCTTTCTTTTGGTAACTTTGCAGTGCACAAAATGGCAATCCTCAGTGCTAAAAGCATCTCTTCTTGAACATGCTTGCATTGCCCCGCGACACTCGCATCCAACGTCGCCTCCAATCCTCTGCTCCCTCTTATCTTCTCCCTAACCCATCTCACTATGTCCACCGACTCCCCGAATGATGGATCCAGCGCCATTTTTCCGGTGATCAGCTCCAGAAGTACCACTCCGAAGCTGTATATGTCGCTCTTCTCGTCCACCTTCATTGTGTATCCATATTCTGTTTTAACAAGAAAAAAACTAGCAATCAGGATTTGAATTGCTAATAGCCTAGCACATAAGCTGAGTGAGTTTCCAGTCTAGAACCAATTAACGTTCAGAGGAGTAGCCCACTAGGTTATATAATGTGAGACTTTGGGTCTCTTCACATTCTCTCAACAATATTATGTTTTGGATAAGTGTAGGGTGCTTACCGGGCGCTATGTAGCCGTATGATCCCGCGACCATGGAGATGGTCTTGTTCTTCTGAAGCATCGTCTGAGCCAAGCCGAAATCAGCAATCCTGGCTTCAAAGTTGGCATCCAGGAGGATGTTATTGGACTTGATGTCGCGGTGGATGACTGGTGGGTGGCAATCATGGTGCAGATAGGCCAGCCCCTGAGCCACCCCAACCGCGACATTGTACCTTGAGACCCAATCGACCAGGACCGAGCCTGCAGCCTCCTTCCCGTGCAGGGCGGACCAGAGGTTCCCGTTAGGCACATACTCGTAAACCATCATCACATCGGTCTGGTTGTGAAGGTATCCTAAGAGCCTAACTATGTTCCTATGCCTAAGCCTCCCGAGGAGGTTCACCTCCGCGAACAAATCCTCTTCCTCCTCGTCCTCTCCTGCCTCCTCGTCTCCTCCATTGTGGTTCGACGATCTCCATATCTTCTTCACCGCTACTACACTATGTGGCCTTTGGATCTCGGCCTTGTAGACTATCCCGGACCCTCCCATACCGATCACATTCGACTCCTTCACGCAGGCTAGGATGTTGGCGCTTGTGAAGTTGAGCCTTTGGAACGCCACGAGCCTCCATGGCCATTCCTTGTTGCTCTTCTTGAACCACTCTTTTACCGAGCTGCTATACAAGTACCATCTTATGTACACCATCCTACCGATTAGGAGCGTTAGCCCAATGCCTAACGCCACCGAAATCCCTACCAAGAATCCGACTAAGATGTGTTTTATATGGGACCTTCTTGTTCTTGAAGCCTTGTTACCACCATGTGAGCAAGGTGGGAGTATCCCTCCACATAGCCCCGAGTTGCCTTCGAGATCACTCGGGTTCATTGTGGTGAACATGCCGGTTGTTGGGACTGACCCTTCGAGCTTGTTATACGACAAGTTTAGTGTCTCAAGGGCCGGTGAGTTGCCAAACTTGTTCGGGATTTCACCCGTCAATGAGTTGTTGGATAGATCAAGGACCGCTAATGTAGGCATTGTTGCCATTGGTGTCGGTATCTCCCCTGTCAATTGGTTCCCTCTAAGGTTCAAACTCACCAGCTTCTCACAGGAGGCAATGCTCTCAGGAATCTCACCCGAAAATCCGTTATAGGAGAGGTCTAAAACTGATAGGAATGGGCTGTCTTGGAACTGATCCGGGACATGTCCGATTATCCCATTTCCGGAAGCCATGAATGTCTGCAAGGTGGGAGCTGAGAGGATCCCCGGAGGGAGCGACGAGAAGAGGCTGTTCCGCGAGAGATCAACGAACGAAAGCGAGTTTGACGTCGAGAAATCTTCAGGGATTTCCCCTGTTAGATTGTTGCTCTCCAGCTCCAGCCTCTGGAGCTTAGGGAGAGCTCCCAATCCCGGAGGAATGGTTCCGGAAATGTGATTGTTCTGCGCCCTGACTCGAACCAATGACGAGCAATTCGTGAGGCCTAAAGGGATCGGACCTGAGAACGAGTTGTTGAAGAGGATGAGCTTGGTGAGCTCCCCTGAATCACACAAACCAGCCGGGATCACACCCGACAGATTGTTCGATGACACATCCAGCCATTGAAGGGGAGAGTTCCTCCCCAAATTGGGCGGCAACGGGCCTACAAGTGAGTTCTTCCATAGCTCAAGGATCTCTAATTTAGGCAGATCACCAATCTCAATTGGAATCAATCCTGTCAGCTGATTGCACATCAGGTTGAGTAGCTGAAGATTCTTCAATCCACCGAGCTCCTTCGGAATCTCGCCTGTGATCTGATTATCCGAAAGATCCAAGTAGATCAACGACGAAGCATTCGCTAGATCCTTCGATATTACTCCGGTGAAGCTGTTCTTGTACAGATACACAGTGGTGAGATTCCGCAATTTCCCCAATTCGCCCGGAATCTCACCACTCAAGCTACCAACGGCGAGATCAAGGTACTGCAGATTGACGAGGTCTCCGAATTCCGGCGGGATCGGACCTGTAATGAGATAAATCATTAGCTAATTGTGTTTTAGGTCTTTTGTATAATCGATTTGGGGTATTTCTGACCTTCGAACTCGTTGTAGCCCAAGATCAAGGTTTCGAGCGACGAGAGCAGACCGAGGTAGGGAGGGAGGCGGCCGGTGAGATTGTTGCCGGAGAGGCCTAAGAACTTGAGGCTCTTCAGGTTACGAAACGACGCCGGAATGGGGCCTTCAAAGAAGCTTCCGCGGAAATCGAGTGTTTCGAGGGAGGTTGAAGAACCGAGGTCGTTAGGGATTTCGCCGACGAAGCTGTTGCTGGAGGCGTTGAGGTGGACGAGCGCCTTGAAGGCGCCGAGGCCGGCGGGGAAGGGGCCGACGAAGCTGTTGAGGCTGACGTCGACGGAAATTAGCGAGGTGAGGTTAGAGACAGCGGTCGGGAGGGAGGAACCGATGTAATTAGAGGAGAGATTGAGGGATGTGAGGCTTGAGAGGAGGTGAATTTCCGGCGGGATGGTGCCGCTGAGATTCATGTTGGATAAATCTAGGGATTCAATCCGGCCGCCGGAGTTGCAGACGATGCCGGTCCAGGCGCAGTGGGGTGAATTTGGCGGGAACCGCCAGTCGCGGAGGAGATTGAGAGGGTCGGTTAGGGATTTCTTGAGGGACTGTAAGGCGACGGATTCATCATCGTCCGGTGTGGTTGAAGCCGAGATTGCGATCGCGGTGACGGAGAAGAGGAAGAGATAGAAGAAGATTTTGCTCATCTTGTGTGTCATCTTCTTGTTTTGAGTGTGTGATTTAGTTGAGAACGGATGAGAGTGTAATGTTTAAGCTGACATTTTTGTAGGGAGGGAGTTTTGTTTTTAGGGGAGTGGTGGGATGAACAAAGGAGGTGTTTATTTGAGAGAGAAGGAGGGAAAATGTGTTAAGAAGATGGCATTAATTTATGATAATGACAATGTGAAGGGTTAATTGAAGTCGGTTAGATCAATACCTGGTTGGTTTAGTGAATAATGAGACAATGAATCACTTGTTTTGTTCAGATATTTAAGTTGGAATTTGACTCATTATAATAAGTTTAATACTTTATCCGTTCGCGAAAATATTTTTTTAATGATTAATTGATTGTTTGCAATACTCAATCTTTTTTACAAATGTGACATGATATATTTTTTTTTTTAAAGCAAGATAAGGATTCGGTTATCTAGACAAGCCTAGAGAAACCGAGAGACCGGACAAGCCGGTTGATGGACTAACCATCATGTACAACTGGAAGCAAATGACATAAAGAAAATTACAGAAGCAAATGACATAAATAAAAATACAAGTACAAGCCATCCTACACCGCGAAACACAAGCCAAAAGACGAACGAAAACGATCGGCCAAAGGGACAACGCACACAGAGAACTCTGGGGACCAGCGGACACCTCAGATTATGGACTCAGGCGAGCCTTCAGATGTCAACGCACAACCACGACGTCATCGAACATGGCAAATCAACATCGCTCACAAGAAGCCTGCAACACAACAAGAACAGCACAGTACACTAACCCGCAAACTCAACCCCAAACCACATAATAGCTCAAACACACCCCAAACACTCATCTCAACCCTCAAGGACGATAACTAGATCGTATGCAGACTAACACAAGGAAAGCCCAAACGAGGCGATAAAAAACGAGACAAGAAAGCCAATAAGAGCAACCATGAACAAGAAAGGTATTGAAAATGCGGACTAAAAAAAAAAACCCCAAATTGAATTTAATTTAATATTCCTCAACAAAGAACCCATAGATAGCATCGGCAAAAGGCTGGGACGCCGAAGAAGACGCCGGTGCGGTGGCGAAGAAACCATTGGAGGTCAGACCAAACATCTAACAACCACCTGAGGCCAAACAGAGGTGGTGGACACAAATGATGGCGGAGGGCCGACGGAGGTCGTTGTGCGACGATGGTGGACGGAGAATTGATGGTTGATGGTGAACTGAGGGTGGTGCCGAACTGGACCGCCGGAGGTGCGCGCAACAGTAAGAGGAGGAGGCCGCGGTAGGCGACGGAGGTCAAGGATAAGGCTTCGGAGGCGAGGTCCGACCCGGAGGCAGGAGAGGATGGGTGATGGAAGGCCAAGTAGGTGGCCGCGTTGTGGAAAGCCGGTGGCCGGTGGGCAAGGGTCTGTGACAAAGGGTGGCGGCGGCCAAAACACGCTCACAAATGTGACATGATATATTTTGGCGTAGGGAGGGAATCAATATTTATTTAATAAAGTTTATAATTATTTAATTTAATTAACAAACCATATAAGGGAATTCATAGACATTTAAAAGTGTGACGCTCAAGTAGAAGTTGAACTGAATTTTTTGGGAGGGTAAAGCAAATACTCCCTCCGTTCAACCAAACTTAACGTTTTACTATTTATGCACGTTTTTTTAGGAGCTAAAAACTATATAAAATATTGACTTTTTAAATATTTTTTTAATAATTTCGTAATTATTATTAATAAGTACAAACTTGTTAAATTTTTTTTTTTTAAAATGAATATTTTATATAGTTTTTATCATTCTAAAAAAGCGTGCGTGAATAGTAAACGACAAATTTTGTTGAACGGAGGGAGTAATAAACGGTCGAATTAGATGTATAAAAAGAGAGATTGGGATTAGTTTTAAATGCTTTTTGCTTTTGCTTTTGATTTTGTATGTTGGTGTGTACGGGAGGCTTCGGGAAGTGAAACTCATCAAATTGTTTTTGATTGATGGTTTTATGTTTACTGTGCAAAAAGTAAACTGCTTTAAGTTAATTCATCAATCATTGCTATATTTAACAGCATTACGGAGATTACACTACCTTTTTCCATTGGCTTTGGAGTCATTAATGACTCTTTATTTTTAAAATCCATTAATATAAACTCGATAATCAATTAGCCATTTAAAGTAGCATATAGGTTAAATAACTCCCAACACAACATGCACAATTATTCTACGTCTTAACTGTATGTTTATCGTGGTACCCAATTCAAGTATTATATTTTACTTTTTTTTTGTCACATCATTTTAAGATACTCACAAAAATATCTTAATACGGAGTATATATTTCATTTTATTTTTAAATCTTTGTGGGTAGAAAAAAAGTGGTCCTCTCATATGTTATTGTTTATTGGATAAAACTAATGATATTATATAAGAGTGAGTATCATTTAAATAAAAAGCTTAAAATGGGATGGAGTATAAAATTTTACACAATAATATTACAGAAATGTCAATTAGTATTAAAATTTTACACAATAAAAAGCTTAAAATGGGATGGAGTAATATATTAACGTTCTTGATTTGGAAACATTATTGCAAGTGTAAAATGACACCAAAGAGGGTACTTTTTGCTTCCGACACCCAAACATGGAGGGAATGTGGTTGTAAGAAACTACTGACATTTTGTTTTCTTTTGTTTTGTAACTTTCTTCTTCTTACTGCACATACATACATTATACCATGAAGCATTTTAATTAATTACTAAAAATATTGTATGCCACAAACATGAGCAAATTAGATAAGCCTTTGTTTGTGCAACATGTTAATTAATTATTATAAGAAATTTGAATGAATTATGACAAGTAATTAAAACCACCAACAAAGTGTTGTAAAGAAGAGTTGGAGATTGAGAATAGGTCCATTTTTCACAGACATTACAAGTCATCCATTTTAGATCGGACAAGCAATTCTCTGTTTTGTGTCCCTCTTCTTAATACATTCTACACACTTTGAGTTTGGGGGAAATAAAATTGAAAAAGAAAAACAGAAACGCCATAACCTGGCAAAGGAAAATGGAAGGAGTTGGGCAGAAGGGCACATGGACACATCTGGACTTTGCTATAATACAGACGGAGTAAGCCCAAGGTGCTGCTGCCCATGTGAGAGAGAGTGTCACTGCCACTGGGCCCCGCAATTATACGTTTGGTGGGTCCCTTTTATTATCTTTGGGCCCATAATAATTTGTGGGCCCCCTCCCTTTCTTTTCATAAAATTATTGTTTGTATTTTTTAGTACGGACATACGTTTTTTTGGTATTTTAAAAAAAAGTTAATTTAGTTTGATTGGATTTAGGATTTAGGATTAAGGTGGTGTATACGCCCGACTTTCCTTTCGGGAGTAAGCTTTCTTGGAGGTTCATCTTTATTACCCATAAGAGATTCCTGCTGTATCGCTGATGATAAGCTGTGTTACCTCATGGCGGTACTTGACTTCGTTCTTAGTCTACTTTTCAAACTTGCTAGTTTTAGGTTTGCGTAGATTAGTTTATGGTGTTGAGTGTTTGATGCCTATTCTTTGTGCCCTTTTCTGGTTTATGTTTTATGTTTCGACGGTTCTTCATCTGCTGACTTGTTAGCCGATCGAGAATCAGACCTGTCTAATCTCGAATTCTTACTTTATAAAAAAGGAAAAATGACTAAAAATAATATCAACTATCGCCCGTGAATAAAAAATAATACGAACTTTAAAAATTACTCTACTTGATACGAACTATCAACTGATAAACCAATTTTGATATGGATATCTTTCCGGCCAAAATTCCGGCAATATCGCTGATGTGGCATTCGAAAATTTTATTTGGGCTCAAAATGCAATTAAGAAGAAAGTTAGGGAGAAATATATAATTAAGGTCAAATTGTACTATCTCCATCGTCTTCTTCGAATGTATGAGGAGGATGTCGGAATCGCTTTCTCCGACCGCAATCAGCACCTCACTTGCCTCACTATGCAACTGTTGCAACCATAAGCACCTCCGGTCCCCATAAAAGCACCACCAGCACGTACTACCGCATAAGGCTTGGGTTCATCTCACCCTGTTTTGTCGAAATATATATTTAGGGTTTTCTAAATTTGAAAACTAGATATCAAATTCGATCTTGTTTTGTCGAGATTTTACATGAAAAACAGCTTGAATATGAACTAGACCCTGAAATTATCGTTAACCCTCATTCAATTCATTCTTTAGATGCTTGATTTTACGGGATTTTGGGGATTTTTCAGTTTAGGTTCGTGGCTGGGCGGAGGGATGTGAAAACAATCCCGCCACTGCCATCGCCTCTGACTGCGCTAGTTACGCTCGGGAAGGACCAAGCGGCGTCGATCGGTGGATACTTAACATCTTTGGCTTGGCGGAAGGATACTTGATTTTTGCAGTGTACTGCCAGTGAATTGAAGAGGCAACGAGGAAGAAGATGAATGTTATTTTACATTCCCCTAAATTGGTGTTAATTACATTTTGAGCCCAAAATCTATTTTCCGATTGCCACGTCAACAATATTGTCGGAATTTTGGCCGGAAAGATATCCGTATCAAAATTGGTTTATTAGTTGATAGTTTGTATCAAGCATAGTCGTTTCTAAAGTTCGTATTATTTTTGGTGCAAAGACAATAGTTGGTATTATTTTTAATCATTTTCCCTATAAAAAATGTATTTTGGATTAAGGATTGAGGGCTCGTTTGTTCCTAGAGGAGAGAATGGAAAGGAAATGAATTAAATTTTACATATAAAATGTATACGATTATCATTTTTTCGTGAGCCTAGAGAAGGGGTGATGAGGAAAATGATTAGAACATTATAGGGGAATTAGTTAATTACCCTCCCTAAAATTTTGAGAATAAAATGTGGAGAAAAATAACAAATTTTGTATGAAAAATGGAAAAATGAGAATAATGGTTAGAATAGTGGCTAATAAATATTAACTTAAATATGGATTAGATTCATGAAGGTAAATCATTACTTGTCTCTTTTTTTTTTTTGGTTCAAGGGTAGGCATAGGTCATTACAATACTGGGGAGGGGGGATTCGAACTCGTGACCTATTGGTCACTACATGTCTCTATAAAAAAAAAGGGGGTGAGTGTTTATAATCAACTCTCTCCGTTCAACCAAAAAAACATATTATTCTGCCTCCATGTATAATTTATTAGAAAATTAACAAGTATATTATTTTACTTTCTTTTATTACAATACCTTTTTTAAACTATAACTGAAAATCATCTAATCATTACAATGACATTTCATAAAATAAAATCCAAAATATCTATAATGAGATACTTTTTTATATATATATAATAAAATTGACACCATAAAATCACATGTTTTGCCAAACAGATGGACTAAGAAACTCTATATTTTCAACAAAATTAAAATTTGAATCTATTAGTATGAAGTATAAAATGATAATAATTATATATATATCAACTTTTTCCTAAAAATGTACTCTCCTCCTTCATAAGTATATGATGTTTTAGAAGAAATATTTTGATCAACAATATCAAATGTTTTAGATTTTCTAGGTGATTGATTACTAATGTTTTATATTGATTTGTGTGTTTTTTATTTTGTAAAATAACTTGATTGGTTATATAAGGTAGTGATAATTTTAAAATTAAATTAGTAAAATTTATGAAAAAAGATTAATATAATGATGAGTTTAGATGAATAATGTATTTTCTTCGAACGCGTGTCATTTGCTAAAAAAATCTTATATTGTTAACCAGGAGGGAGTATAAACTAGCCACAAGAGAAAGTTCAATTGGCTACATTATTCGAGACTGTAAGGGTGAGGTAATTCACCTTGGAGGAAGAACTATTGGTCGTCAGACCCCACTCATTGCTGAAGAACTATCTATAAGAGAAGGTGTATTAAAGGTTATCGATTCACAAATTGACAATCTCATCATCGAGGGAGATTCCCTCACAATTATAAATTACCTAAAGCATGGTGTAAATTGTTCATGGGAAATCGAACTTCTGTTAACGGATATTAAATTCCAGCTTTTAAAAACCAATACGATTTCCTTTTCTCATATTTACCACAGTGGTAACAGAGTGGTTGATAAGGTCGCACACATTGACCACCATCGCTCTAGTATGTGAGCCAATTTTTCCGATCCAGGTCTCAGGAATCTCATCTAAATGGATTCTAGTTAGTGTTCCTGGTAGAATGCATCCGAATTTTTACCTAATAAAAAAAATCATAGCCGGAAGTCAACAGTGACTTAGGGCGTATGAAGTGTTACATAAAATCATCATGTTCTTAAGACACATTTTTTAAAAAATTACTTATGAATTCACAAATTATAGAATATCCCCCGTCAATATGGTTTACTTTTATATACGTAACCCCACAAAATCCTTTATATATGTAAAAAAAAAGTTATGAAAATGCCAAATAACCACTTTAATTATCAAGGTAAACTTATTATAAAAGTACATTTACTAATAGTGAACAGAGTGGTAATTGTCATTCTTTTCACATGAAAGATGAGTTGTTTACTGAAAGAATATGCTAATTAAACTTAAGTGTGATTTTGTAAAAATAATCACATATTTTAAGGGTTGAATTCTATAATTTACTCTCAAAATCGTGCAATCAATCAATATATACCTTTTTATAAAAAAAAATTAAAATTTAATTTGTTAACATGCTAAATTATATATATATATATATATGTAGCTCTTATTACATACGGATTATATATTTAATTAACATTACTTCTTTCCATTCTAGCAATATGATTCACATATGTAAATAAGCGAGGGGCTAAACACATTTTCAATCTTATCTTATCTTTCTTACTATATACTAAAGGCCATTTATTGCCCATTCATTAGTATCATATATGCTATTTATTTTTCTTTCTTTTCAAAAAAAAAAAAAAAACTCTTCTACTACCACAATTAATTGAGTAATATAAATAAAAAAAATTACAAGAATAAAACAACAGATGAAAATTAAAAGAATAAAATAATATTATTTGTATTTTATTAAAATACAATAATCAGAGTAAATATTATTTAGGTCTATGACAAATGGATAAATGTATATTAATTTAATTTATTTGAGAAAATATGATAGCAACAGATAAAAAAAAATATAATATTTATATTTATATATGCAGGCAAAAACTAAAATTATAAAATAAAATACGTTTTTCAAACTTGCTTCCTAAAACAAGTAATCCATGTTATATAAAGTTACCGATGAAATAAATCGCAAAAAAATTACATGATTGAAACTTATAAACTAATACGAATAATATAAATTATTTTTTATAAGGAATATGTACGTAGTATCAAATTTTATTAAAATTTTTGAAAAGTAAACCAGTGCGTAGCACGGGACCGTCCACTACTAGTAAGTAAAATTTTGAGTAAAATGATGTAAATATGGGTAGTTTTGTAGTACAAATTAAAGGGAGAAAATAAGTGAGGTTTCAATAATTAATGGTGTGAGGAATCGGATGAGATGTCCCACATGAGATTATGCCCAAAGCAACCCATCATACTTCTATCATTTTCATCATGTCGTTTTATTTATTGAACCATCATCATCATGAATTATTACTTTCTAAAGAATGTTTACAAGGAATAATTAGCAATTAATTAGGAAATGAGTGAGTTTCTTAATTATTCTATACTTTTCTCCTTGAAATGTACACCTCAGCCTTATAATTATTAAATTAATTATAATAAATTGACTTCTAAAATGTGTAAGTTTATTTAATGCATATTTATGATATTAAAAAGGGAGATCCCAAGTTTATACTCTTTCAATCTTTTGTTAAAAGGGGGATTTTGCAAAATAGCCACCAAAATGGGCTTATTTTGCGAAATATCCGCCTTTTGGGACAGTTTAGTGAAATAGCTGCTATATAAACTTTTCCTACGCGCTCAACGCGCCTCCTACGCTCTCTCTCTCCTACGCGCCTCTATCTTCCTTCTCTCCTTCTGGTTTCCAGATCCGGAGGCGGAGCCGAAGGCGGCCAGATCTGCACCGGTAGAATCGAAGAGAAGGAAGATCCGGCCGTCGACCGAGCAGTGGGAAGGCGGAGGGAGGCGGTGGTTTGCGCCGGTTCTGATTTCTCTATTGATTGACATCGATCACCGGATCTATGGCCATAAGAGCTGGACGACAGAGGGGTTGATGCGCTGGATTTCCGGCCGAGGCAGCGGCGAGGCGGAGGCGGAGGTCGAGCAAGCGAGCGAGGGAGGGAGGGAGGCAGTGGTGAGCGAGCGACGGAGCGAGGGAGGGAGCGACCGGCGCCGGAGCGAAGGAGGCCGAAGCGAGCCGGCGGCGCGAGCACGGATCTTGTTTCTCTTCGCAGAATCGTGAGGAAGGAGATGAACTTTTAATTAAATTACAAAAATCACCCTACAAATTATAGAAATTACAAAAACTATCTATATTTTTATTAAGTGATCCATAATCTATATTTTTATTTTTATTTTTGCACACCAAAATGTTATATTTGCACAACATACGATTATATTTACACAAATTACGGTTATATATGCACGAAAAAATGTTAAAAAAATAAAAAATAAAACTAGAATTGCTTCAGTTTATTCTGAATCGCTTACAATTTATTGAGAAAGTATCAAAATTATATTGAGATAAAATAAGATAATGTTGAGAATAAATTCACAAGTCTCGATTGTCGTGTGCAACTCTTAAAACAGAGTTGTGCAACTCTTAAAACAGAGTTGTGCAACTCTTAAAATAGAGTCGTGCAACTCTTACAACAGAGTCGTGCAACTCTTAAAACATAGTCGTGCAACTCTTACAAGAGAGTCGTGCAACTCTTAAAACAAGAGTCGTGCAACTGTTACAACAGAGTCGTGCAACTCTCAAAACAGGGTCGTGCAACTCTCAAAACAGAGTCGTGCAACTCTTACAATTTGTTGTGCAAAATATAATATATTTTTTCCCGCTTTTTTTTCATTACAGAACTTTTTGTTGTGCAAAAATATCTTTACATTGTGCAAAAAAGTGCATGTTTTGCAAATTTTTTCGAGAATAAATTCACAAGGATCGATTGTTGCGCAAAAATAACATATAGTTGAGCAAAAATAAGATGACGTTGAGCAAAATTTCACTAATCCCCTCATGTTGTGCAATTATTGTCTATTGATGAGCAAAAATAAGACCATGTTGTGCAAAAATAAGAGCGTGTTGAGCAATAATTTATTGAGAAAGTATGAAATTATATTGAGATAAAATAAGATCATGTTGAGTATAAATTCGCAAGTCTCGGTTGTTGTGCAAAAATAACATATAGTTGAGCAAAAATAAGATGATGTGCAAACTCTTAAAACAGAGTCGTGCAACTCTTACAATTTGTTGTGCAAAATATAATTTTTTTTTTCGTTTCAGAACTTTTTTTTCATTCTCATATTTATGGATTACATAATAAAATATAGATAGTTTTTTTCATTCTCATATTTATGGGTTAATTTTTGTAATTTTACAAAATGTTATATAGTTTTTTTTTGTGCAAATATAGTTTTTTTGTAATAAAATATAGAATTGTTTGTAATTTCCATATTTACGGGGTCAGTTTTATAATTTAATAAAAGTTTCATCCTCAACCTCCCTCCCCTGAACTACTCGGTCACTCCGCCGCTCGCCACCACCTCCGGCACGCTTCCGGCCTCGCTCGCTCGCTCCCTCCCTCCCTCGCTCTCTCGGCGTCCGCCTCCGGCTCGCACAGATCTGGAATCGCACAGATCTTGAATCTCCACCGGACCACCGATGTGGAATCGCACAGATCTGGAATCTCCACCGGACAACCTCCCACAGATCTGAGCGCATCCGGCCGCTTCCGCTCGCTCGATGTGGATCTGATGGACGGAGGAGCCGGATTCGGACAACCACCACTCGCTCGATCTCGCCGGAGAGGGAGAGAGCAAGAGAAAGCGAGATCAATTGAAGAAAGCGGCGTCCGACGAGGAGGAGGAGGAGCGGAGAGGAGGAAGAGCAGCGTCCGGCGGTGTAGAAGGAGAGGATGAGGAGCGGCGTGATACAAATCGGAAGGAAGGAGAAAGGGAACGGGGATAGAAGGAAAGGGACGGGTTATATAGCGGACATTTTGCTAAATTGTCCAAAAAGGTGGTCATTACGCAAAATCGTCCAAAAAAAGGGCATGTTTTGCAAATTTTTTCTTGTTAAAATAATATAAGTCAATTGATTAATTTTGAGCACATTTTTTAAGAGTAAAAACTAATCCATTCGATAAAAATATAAGAAACTTTACTATTCAGCACACATTTTAATGAGTTAAAGAATATATAATATACTAATTTTGTATAAACTTTTTTTACAATTCGATAATACTAATAAGTATTAGATTGTAAAAAAAATCAATAAAGAAATTCATATTTTATATAGTTTTAACTTTTTTAAATACCTAGATAATAATAGAATGTCTTGTATGGTGGATCGGAGAGGATATATAAAATATCAATTTTTTTATTATTTTTTTCACATAACGTTATATTTTATTAATAAGTATAAGATTATATATATATAAAAAATTCTAGTTTTTAGATTATTAAAAAAAATGTAAAAAAATAAAATAAATTATATTTTAAAATAAATGAAGTACTTTTTTGGTCAAAAATAAATAGAACTAATGAAGTAATTAATTATAAAGGTAATGAAGTAACATTTATTTTCAGTTTTGACCCCGGGCATCACAACATTAGATAATAGAAATAGAGGATCAGTGAAGTCCAACTAATTGTCTTAAAATTCATCTCAAATTTAGTTATATAACGACAAAGATTACCGTATCAAATTACGATGTGGTTATAAGTTTTCATATTTAACTAGTGACGATTTATAATTATCCTCTTGTAAACAAACCGACATAAAATGGCACAGTAGATTGAGACGTTGGTAAATAGATCGACCTCTGAAGTTGGATATATGATTTTTTTTATTTGTCGGCACGTAGGTTCTATCCTTAACCCATGAAATAAATAAATAGATAGATATACAGGATGAATTCAATATGAATTACTCTCATGTTTAAAATGTAAACATATCAATTAAATTATTACTCCGTAATATGTACATCATGAATAATAGTCATGTACAGACATGTAATTATCATCAATCAATACCATCAATATATCAATTCAATATTATAATACTAAAATAGAGACGTAAAATTCTATATATCAGATTCTGGTCAAATTTTTGGACCAAAAAAAAAAAAAGATTCTGGTCGAATTTCCTTATATATTTTGGCTCAATTTAAACCCGTTTATAATAGCCACATCAATTAATGATCCTAATTAACTATCTTTTAGTCACATCATTTACCATGTGTACACCTTAATTAAAATTTTTAATTAATAATTTTTTATCATTTTAATGAAATATATATATAGAGAGAGAGAGGTTAGGTCATGTGTAAACCTCCCTTAATGTGTTTTGTGTTAACAAATGTAAGTCGTTGATTGATTGCAAATGGAAGGACGAGATTAATTACCGAAATTAATTAATTTTAATATGAAAAGATAAAAACTACCTTTTTCTCCTAACACACGCGCGTGATATTCCAACCCAAATCCCCCCTCTTTTTGGACGATTAGAAAACAATCGTCTCTCACCCTCTTCATCGCATCTCATACTAGGGAAATTCCAGCGAAATTAGAGGGCGACTTCGGCGAATAGTGCTCATCCGAGAGTCGCACCTTTGGCTGTTACGCCTGTATAGTGAACCTAGTCGGCGGAGTCTGTAGGCGGCTTGAAGGGACACCACGATGACGCCATTGTAGCGTACCATCGAATTCGCCCCGGGTTAGGGATGAACGCGAATTTTCATTAGAGGGGAGTTGAAAGGGGATTAATTTGATGAATATTTGTTGTCTTGATATGAATATTGTAGAAATTTGAGTCACTGGTACGAAACAGGTCGTGTTTCATACTCGGGGGACGTGATATGAATATTGGTGAAATGATTCTTGACTTTGATGAATAATTGTGTTACTGTGATGAATGTTTCTTAAATTTTGCCGAATATTGATGAATATTTGAGAAATTGTGAATAATTGAGTAACTGTGAAGAATATTTGAGTGATCATGATGAATATTTGAGTGAGTGTGATGAATATTTGATAAATTTTAACAAAAACTATGATGAATAATTGAGTAATTGTGATGAATATGTGAGTGAATGTGATGAATATTTGAGTGACTGTGATGAATATTTGATAAATTTTAACAAAAACTTTGATGAATAATTGAGCGACTGTGATGAATATTTGATAAAATTTGCCAAATATTGATGACTACTTGGAAAATTATGAAGTTAAAATCTTTGAGGAATCTTTCTCTTCTTCACCGTTCGCTTGGATGAAACTGTCACAGATTTTCAAGGATTTTACATACCAGATTAATAGATCATGATCTTGATTTGTATGACCAAAAATCTTTTCAAAAACGAAATTGGAGTAAATTGGCAACAAAAAAAAAACGTATCCCACGATTTTCTCTTTGGAGAATGCAAGCAGTTACATGTATGTGCATCACACGCAATTCCTTTGTGAGATTGGATTAGTTTTCCCCGTGGGTCCCACTTTTTTATTAAAAATAAATTACTTAAATTCAGGATTAATCACAACCTTTGATTTTGATTCGATCAACGGCCTATATTTGTTAACTCAAAACACAATAAGACTTGTAAACATTTGATCCATCCTCTCTCTCTCTCTCTCTCTCTCTCTCTATATATATATATATATATATATATATAAACATCCCTTATTGTGTTTTGTGTTAGCAAATATAAGCCGTTGATTGATTGCAAATGGAAGGACGAGATTAATTACCGAAATTAATTAATTTTAATATGAAAAGATAAAAACTACCCTTTTCTCCTAACAGACGCGCGTGATATCCCAATCCAAATCCCCCTTTTTTGGACGATTAGAAAACAATCGTCTCTCACCCTCTTCATCGCATCTCATACTAGGGCAATTTCGGCGAAATTAGAGGGCGACTCCGGCGAATAGTGCTCATCCGAGAGTCACACCTTTGTCTGTAACGCCTGTATAGTGAACCTAGTCGGCGGAGTCTGTAGGCGGCTTGAAGGGACACCACGATGACGCCATTGTAGCGCACCATCGAATTCGCCCCGAGTTAGGGATGAACGCGAATTTTCATCAGAGGGGAGTTGAAAGGGGATTAATTTGATGAATATTTGTTGTCTTGATATGAATATTGTTGAAATTTGAGTCACTGGTACGAAATAGGTCATGTTTCATACTCGGGGGACGTGATATGAATATTGGTGAAATGATTCTTGACTTTGATGAATAATTGTGTTACTGTGATGAATATTTCTTAAATTTTGCCGAATATTGATGAATATTTGGGAAATTGTGAATAATTGAGTAACTGTGATGAATATTTGAGTGATCGTGATGAATATTTGAGTGACTGTGATGAATATTTGATAAAATTTAACAAAAACTATGATGAATAATTGAGTAATTGTGATGAATATGTGAGTGACTGTGATGAATATTTGAGTGGCTATGATGAATATTTGATAAGTTTTAACAAAAACTTTGATGAATAATTGAGCGACTGTGATGAATATTTGATAAAATTTGCCAAATATTGATGACTACTTGGAAAATTATGAAGTTAAAAAACTTTGATGAATCTTCTTCTTCTTCACCGTTCGCTTGGATGAAACTGTCACGGATTTTCAAGGATTTTACATACCAGATTAATAGATCATGATCTTGATTTGTATGACCAATTCAAAAATCTTTTCAAAAAGGAAATTATGAGTAAATTGGCAAAAAAAAAAAAAAGTGTATCCCACGCTTATCTCTTTGGAGAATTCAAGCAGTTACATGTATGGGCATCACACGCACTTCCCTTGTGAGATTGGATTAGTTTTCCCCGTGGGTCCCACTTTTTTATTAAAAATAAATTACTTAAATTCAGGATTAATCACAACCTTTGATTTTGATTCGATCAACGACCTATATTTGTTAACACAAATAGATCATGATCTTGATTTATTAAAAATAAGACTTGTAAACATTTGATCCATCCTCTCTCTCACACACACATATATATTAATGAATTTTTTTTGTTTGAAAAGTGTTCATTGATATTAATATAATTATTCGCACGAGTTATGTTGAATTGTCATTTAATACAGACGAATAATTTTAGTGTTTAGATTTTACTTTTAAATCTTGTTTATGTATCTTTTTAATTTTACGCTCTAAATTTATTTATATATTACTCAATAAGAAATGTTTAAACTAGATCCACCTTTTCTCTCCATCAATCTATCTATCTATTTAATAAGTTAAGATGAGCTCAAATTTGATATTTCATTCTTATGAATTAATAATTTAATATTAAAAAAAATTAGGCTTCAAGCAAGGTCCAGCATATAAATATATAAGTTTCTTTATAATAATCAATGTGTGTTATACATATAATAAGTTTCTTATAAATAAACAATTATCACTTTTTCCTACATAGTCTATCTCCAGAGTCTCTTTTTTTTTTCTTTATACAAGGAACTTCACTACACTTATTTATTTATTTATAAAGATTATAGCAAAAAAACTTTTGTCTTAAAAGTTGTTTTATTCTTAGGATTTGTAAATGCAAATATTTTTTATTTTTTTTATTTTTTCTGACGAAGAACCCACCTTTGGTGACAAACTCTGAGCACGTACGTAACCCAGTCGGCAAGAGCCACGCACCAGGTAAACCGACTTGCGCCGATCGGCTCGACCCACTGGTAAGAAGCAAGGCAAACCTTAGATTTTCATCCAAGAAAAGGGACGGAGGTAGGGATCGAACCCGACACCTCCTGATGTCCCCCTTGCTCCATGCGACTAGGGCTAAATATTTGTTGGTTTTTTTTTTATAAAGAAACTAGTGGATCTAGTGGTGACCCACTTTCAATAAGGGCCAACGAGTTTTTATCATGCATCTATGTTTAGGGAAGTGATCGAACTCGGTTAAGCCGACTCCCTTACTTCGTTTGTCTTTAATTCTGATGGTCTAACTCGTAATATATATCAATTGTACTAGATATTGGCCATATAATGTGGAGGATTCACCATGTCCAAACACATCATGCGCACTCAAGTCGAGCACATAAAACTAGTAGGATTTCATTATAAACAATTGACAATAGAAGGAGTAGTACACCAACTTATATACGAGGTTTAGGTTCTCGTGTTTTTCTATGTGGAACAACATCCATTCACATCACACCATTAATAGGTTAAGGGTTCAAATCTCACTCCTTACACTTTGTGTAATTAGTGGGCGCTCAAACCTTTATGGTTTGAGTGAGCCTGTCTGGTAATTTGATGTCTAGGTTACTGGTTCGAGTCCTTTATAGGCTAGGGCTTACACTACCTTTTCTCCATTTTGAGAATTTTGGAGTTTTTAGAGAATTTTAAGGTGTTTTTTGGTTCAACAGATTTCCCATCACATTCTCCAAAATGGGGAAGAAAAAAAAATAGAGAGGATTCCCTAAGTCTGCAGCATTCTCAAAACTAAGGGCCCGTTTGGAAAGGGTATATAGATATAGGATATAGGCTATGAGTATAAGATATGGATATCAAGCTATGGGTATTGGGTATGGGTATGAGATTGATATCTATATCTTATATCTCTTGTTTGGAAAGGATATATAGATATAGAATTAAAAAAAGAAAAGAGAAAGTGTAAAATTAGTCCACTCCTCCCTAAAATTAGACAACATCCCCTTGGAAGAATGCTCTTTCTCAGCAGTAACATACAGAGGAGTCTCCCCCTTTTGGTTTTGCCTACTCAACAACCCCTTGGAAGAACCTTTTCACAACTCTTTGATCTTTGCCAAATCCCCAGTTCTGACTGCAAGATGGAACAGTGTATGACCTTGCTTTCAAGGGGACTCCTTGCTCCTCTCGCCCCCACCAATGCTGAATTGGCGTTCCATCACTACAGTAAAGCTCTTCTGAATTGGAGTTCCATCACCTCCTCTCTTCTGTCTTTCTAGGGGATTCCTTGCTCCTGCTTTTCTAATTTTTTCACCTTGAAGTCGTTTTGTTTCTCCATGAATGAAATCATTCAAAACCAAATCAAAATCGAAAGAAAAAGAAAACCCCAATTCTGGAAATTTCGAACAAATGCATTAGGGTTCGAAAATTTCATAAAGATTTCGACAGACTTCACACAACACAAATTCAAAGCAAACAGTCCGAACAAATGTAAGAAGGAGATGAGAGAGGAAGGAGAAGAAGGAAAAGAGATGTCTATAGCCCCCAATTTTTGGGTATATCCAAATGTTAAAAAAAACCCTAGAATTAGTATATGGGGATATAGGATTGATATCTATATACTAATTGGGATGAATATACCAAACAGGGTATATAGATATTGGATCTTCTATACCCATAGTCTATATCTATATACCCATCCCAAACAAGCCCTAAATGATTCTCCAAATCTTCTAAACGAAAAAGATATTAAGGTTAAAGCAAAAATAATTTAAAGAACATATATTTTGTTTCTCTATTTTGAAGAAATTTTAAGGATGCGGTTGAAGATTATCTAAATGGATAATTTAAACTGGTTTTGGAGGGTTTAAAAAAACGAGTTCGGAACTGCATTATGTAACGTGGGCTGGTACGTTTGGACTTATCCCAATATATGCTACTGTGGATCCAAAGTAGTGGGCTTTTATTAAGATGATCCAAATTATAGCGTGTTCCAAAAAAGTGGATTCCTTTCAGGCCCATTTGAGATTTGGGATGAGGAGTTGAAAATCCATGGCTTCAAGATTTGGGATTTGTTCATTATTTTGCCCTCTTAATCTTTTTTATCTTTTTTTTTTATTAAGTAATAATTCGGATGCGAACCGCTATCCGACAACATCCTCTCTTTGGAGGAGATATACAATTGCTTATCTTTCTACTAGTAATCATGAGTTTTGTTCAGTCAAAACCAACTCCAATGAGCAAAAGAGAGAAAGAGAGGCTCTATATCGTTCTAACAAATTAAGGGAGACTAAAATGACATGTACTTGTGGTGGATTCAAACTTCAAACAAGGGCATTGTGAAACCTTCATTTGTTTCTTGTTTTTTACTACTACCAAATCGATCTTGTTGTTGGAAGAGAAAAAGTAGTGTAAGATCCTTATAAAAGTGGATGATGTCTTTAGTTAACTCTTCACAACTTCCAAGCCAACTTCACAACTTCAACTCCCTTTTCTTTTATCTCCTAACCCTGCCTCTTATACTAAAATTTATATTTATATTATAATGTTATATTAGTAATTAGTCTTACATAAAATTCTAACAAGGAAATAATATTGTGTTTTTTCAGGTACTTATCAACGACCGACCAAAAGGAACGACGCTACAAGTGTGAACACTGCGGTGAGAAAAAAGCGAAACTTATGTTTATTAGGGCTGATCATAATTCGGTTCAAACCGAACCGAGGTGTTTTGGTTTAGGTTTTCGGTTCAGAAACTTTTAAATTTCGGTTTTCGGTTCGGTTCGATTAAACCGGAAAAAAACGATTTTTTTTTTCCAAATTATTTTTATATTTCAATTAACACAATACAAATTAGGTTTATCCACTCACGTCTTCACCTTCAGGCCTTCAATCCACCAATTCGTCCTTCAACAAATCGTTTGTGTTTCAGTCCCACTCCACACCAAATCCGTGCTCCAACATTCTAGGCGTCGGCGAGGTAGCTAGCCGGCCACCAGACACCTGCCCACCAGCTCGATGCCCATCGCTCTTGTCTCTCCTTCTCGCTCGATGCTCGTCGCTTTTGTGTCTCCTTCTCGCTCGCCGCTAGGCACTCTTCGTCTCTCCTTCTTGCTCGACGGTCAGTCACTCAGTCCCACTCTCGTCTCTCCTTCTCGCTTGCTTCTCTTTTCCAGATTCAATATATTCAAGTTCAACAGATTCAATCTGCCTCCCTTTTGAGCCTTCCTTTCGACTTCATAGCCCTCAAGATCAAAAGATTCAATCTGCCTTCCTTTTGACTCATTTTGCCTCCCTGTTGCCTTAATCTGAAATCGGAAATTCCATCCAAAATCTCAAAATCAAATTGCTCAATTAATTTCGGTTCACTTAGGTTCATAACCAAACCTAACCGAAACCGAATCGGCCAAAAAGGTTTAATTTCGGTTCAATTAATTTAGTATTAGGGTTATGGATTTATTATATTGTGTTTTATATATCTTTTAGGTTATTTGGTACATATGAGGAGTTGTGTGATTTATGTTATTGTTATGTCCTTTACGTGAACAAGGGTTTAATCTATTTCTAGTTTACGAAACTTTACCTTGATATAAAACAGATTAAGGCTTGTTCATATAAAAGACAAAACATAAATCACACAACTCCTTACATGCACCAAATAACCTAAAAGATAAACACAATATAAAATCCATAACCATGATCAATAAACTCGATTCATCGGGTCATCTATACAACTAAAAGGACAAATCTAGGTGAGGTAACAAATCTAAGACCGCATTTTGTACTCTTACACTCGAAGTGGTAGATCTGTTTGCGTCTTTCGTCCTGATGAACCTTCTCGGTGATAAACATAAGTTTCGCTTCCTTCTTCCCGTAATGTTCATACTTGTAGCGTGGTTTCTTTTGGTCGGCCATTGATGAGTACCTAAAAAAAACACAATATTATTTCCTTATTAGATCGAATTTTGTGTAATACTAATTACTAATATAAAGTTATTTAATACTCTCTCTGTCTCACAATAATTGTCACTTTATTTTTTAGCACGCTTTTTAAGGAGCTAAAAACTCTATAAAATATTAATTTTTTAATAATTTTTTTCATAATTTTATAGACTATTAAGTATGAAATTATTTTTTTAAATTAATAAAATTATTGATATTTTATATAGTTTTTATCGTTCTTAAAAAACGTGCCAAAAGTAAAGTGACAATTATTGTGAGACGGAGAGAGTATTATATACATAACAATTTTAGTATAAAAGGTTGGAATACCTTTGGAGATAAAAGAGAAGGAAGTTGAAGTACTTCTGAAGATGGCTTGTAAGTTGTGAAGATAGTTTGTAAGTTGTGTGTATGCTTTTTTTTTTAATTTAAGTTTCAACTTTTAACGCAAACGGATATTTGATCCGTTCGTTATATTTTTAATTTTAGAAATATATTTAATGTTGGACACATGTGCATGTATAGCAACAACAAAAGAAATTAAGAAACCGCAATACGAATTAGTCTCTCTCCTGAACTCCCTTGCGTGGTAGTGATCGTCATCGGTGTTCAGTTGGCTAAAGCCTAAGGTGAAAGTTAGGGTTTATCAAAGGAAGATTTAATGGCAGACCCTACGATTTCGAATGGTGATCTCGATTCTCTTCTTAAACCTTATCACCAAAGAGCTTCCGAGGTGAGGTATGACACCTCCCCCCACCATTCGAGGGAGAGATTTGCCTTTGGAAATATGCGGTGGGTGGTGTTTTGATAATGCATATCTTAGATAGGCATTGTAATGCATAGAATTTGCACCATGATTCTTGAATGTCGATTGATCTTCTTCCCTTGAATGACTGTCGATTGATCTTCCTCCCAACCTAGCTTCCTGCATAGAATAAGAAAGTGGCGGGGCTTGCTCCCCGAAGAAGCCTCCGACGCTCAAGTCAGAGTTTGTCGGCTGGCAGGAGCCTCCCTAAACCCTAGTAGCCCATCTGAATATATAGTGAGGATTAGGGTTTTTGATTAGGATTTACCTTGTAAGGACGATTATGCCCCTGGATCTTTTATCAAATTACTTTTGCTATATCAATTGCCCCTCGGGTTTCCTTATCACGATCTAGTGATGAGGGAAGACGAATAATTTGATACTCTTCACTTGTTATGATCAAAGATCACCAGTAATGCTTGCCCCCTGTCTTCGTTCCATCCTGCAAGCTTTAGCATTCTCAACCGAATAACATAATGCTCGGAATAATTAGATGAATTTTTTGCCGTAAATGAGAAGCAATGTTAGATGGAGACATTCTTGCTTAACTTTCAATTATGATTGACAATTTGATGATTTTCATTGAGGTTGAGCATTTCGCCTTGAATGTCATTTTTATCGTTTGATTTTTACTTTTGTTGGCCCTTAACGGGGTTATTATGGCTTAAAATTGACTTTAAGTGGTCGTAAGTGACGATTCCTTGGCCATAAGTGGCGACTTGTTGGCCTTGATTGGCGTTCTATTGGCCTTGAGTGGCGATCTATTGGCCTTGAGTGGCGATCTATTGGCCTTGATTGGCGATCTATTGGCCTTGATTGTCGATCTATTGGCCTTGATTGACGATCTATTGGCCATGAGTGGCGATTCGTTGGCCATGAGTGGCGATTCGTGGCCATGAGTGGCGATTCTTGGCCATGAGTGGCGATTCTGTAATTGTTCTTTATGGATTTGATATAATGTTGTTTTACATATATAGATGCGCATATAAGCATTTCAAGAAATTATATGCCCCTGATTAAAGCTAGCAGTCAAGATGCAATTAACAATGTAATATGACTAACTAATGAGTAGACTTTTTTTTATTGAAATAGGACAAAGAGAACTTAGCTTTTGGGTCTCATATGCTGACCGACCGGGCACGATATGTTGCACTTCCAAGTGAGATATCATGCCTTATGGCTTTTTTCAGTAATTATCTCGAATACAGATGCTAAGTTGCGATTTCCAAAAACTCCGGGCTAATTTTGTAATTAAAACAAACCATAATCAAAACACACCGTCTTCCACCTTAGGTTTTGCAGACGGCGGCGGCTGGATCTCGAAGCTAATCTCGAGCTCCCTCCAACTCCGAAGGCAGCAACTCTACCGTCACTTCAATGGTGGGCGTTGATGGTGGGTGAGAGCTGATCTCGAAGATAAACCATCGGCCATCATCCCGTCTCTAGCCCCGACCTGGACGGCGGCGAAGGGCTCCGCGGTCGTGCCTGGTGCATCAACGCTTTATGTGTGCTGCGCTGGGCATCCATGTCGTCTTCGGTGCAAGGGCGCTTGGTAGCGGCGGCTATGGCGCAACTCCAAAGCAGGTCCAATCGGAGTGGCGCAAAGAGACGAAGGATGCCGGACTCGGCGGCTGTGTTTGTAAGTACTGGATCCGGGCATGCTTTCGGTGCGATCCTAAACCAGATCCAATCGGAGTCACACCAAGAGCGACATAGGAGGCCGAAGTCGGTGGCTATGGTGGCGACGGAGGCTCGACGGAAGACCCCGTGGTGGCTGCGGTGGCGACTGACGGAGGGGAAACCTGTCGTTGATCCCGTCAAAGTAAACTCAAACCTATAACTAGTATAGCAATAAGTAAGAGGTCGATCCCACAGGGAAATTATTATTCAAGTGTGATTCAAGTGTCAATCAAAGTAACCAATTTGGGGGGTTTTTGTGTGTGAAAGGTCCGCCTTTTATCAAAGCGGATTAAACAAAGCAAAGTAAAGGAATTGGTTTTAGACAATTTAGGGAAAGCAATTCCACCTACAATTTTCCACTTTATTGGATTGAAGCGATCCTTGTAACTTCTTCTCGTCCTATTGTGTTTCCTATGAATGCCCTTGTCCCGACCTAATATAGTTACTAGTCCAACCAGTCCTAGCAACCCTTATCAATCGAACAGTCCCTAAAGAAGGATTTAACCCAATTGATAGCTTTAAGTTCAGAGATTAGCCAAGGTATTTGCAGTCCCTAAAAAAGGATTTAACAACACATTCAACTTCCTACTTATTCAATTAGTTCAACCAGCCCTAAAGGAATAAGTTTGCCACTTAGGTTAAGGTTCACAACCAGGAATCTACAAAACCTTAGCGATTGAATTGATTCTACCAAGTTGATCAGTCAAGATAGAACAAAACAATAATCAATCAAGCACAAAGAAGTTGAAGCATTCACAAATAGGAAACTAGGAGCGAGAATTAGAAACTCAGAATCAATCCGAATAAAGCTTCAAATTGCAGGCAGAATAGATGAGTTTAGTTCCTCATGGAAGACATTGCTCAAATTCTCTAAAGAGTCTAATGAATCGAAGAGTAGAATGAATGGTAAAGAAAAATAACATAAAAGCCTAATTAAAACATCCCAAAGTCGGCCCCAAACAAAATAGATAGAAACTAGGGTTTTCCAAAAAAACGGATCCGCGCTGTCCGTACGTGCGGCGGCCGCCGCAAGGTCTGCGGCGCCCGCCGCAACTGCCTTGTCAGCTACCCGCTGCGGCGGGCACTGCGGCGGCCGCGGCACTAGCTGCGGCGCCCGCCGCAGGTAGCTTTGCCGTGGTCTTGGCTCCTTTCTGCGGGTTTTTCTTCTCGTCTTGCCTTGCTTCTTTCTTCCTTGTTCCTTTCCATTCATCTTGTGTTCCTCTTCGAGACATTGCATCTCCCCAAGTGTGTTCTGATTCGATCTGCGAGATAAACACAAAATTGCGCAGAATCCGAACTTTTCTAGAATAAACACAAGATGCAAATTAACAATAAAGCAAGCAAGAAATGCAACCTATCTAAACTAATTATAACTATAATGCCTATCTAAAATATGCATTATCAGCGACGATTACTCCTGCAGATCCGGGCGGCTTCTCGATCCGAAACTACTTGCAAGGCAGGCCGGATTCGGACTTCGAAGATCGAGGATATCCTTCTGGGAACAAGAGTCGATCCGACGACTCTGGACGGCCTTCACATCATCGATTGGGTGCGGTGGAGGATGCCGTGGTGGCTGCGGTGGCCGTTGCTAATCCTGCAGATCCACCGCTTCATACAGCCTCACCCACGATCGATCTTCCTTGCTTTTTTCATTGAGGGATCCGATCTTATGTCTTTTTGATCGAATCCCCACGGACGACGCCAAATGTAATGCATAGAATTTGCACCATGATTCTTGAATGTCGATTGATCTTCCTCCCTTGAATGAATGTCGATTGATCTTTCTCCCAACCTAGCTTCCTATATAGAATAAGAAAGTCGCGGGGCTTGCTCCCCGAAGGAGCTTTCGACGCTCAAGTCAGAGTTTGTCGGCTGGTAGGAGCCTCCCTAAACCCTAGTAGCCCATCTGAATATATAGTGAGGATTAGGTTTTTTTATTAGGATTTACCTTGTAAGGACGATTATGCCCCTGGATCTTTTATCAAATTAATTTTGCTATATTAGGCATTATAGGCAATTTTAGGTTAGTTAGGTTGCACTTCGTTCACAATCTGTAGTTAATTTGCATCTTGTGAGTATTCTGGAAGGAGTCGGAATCTACACACTTTTATTGATTATTTCATGTAATCGTGGATCCGATGATGAGACAGAAGTTGATAACACGTTATATGAGAATTTCTAGTTGATCGAAGAAGCTTACATGAAGATCTCAAGAGGTCCTGAGAAGAAGAAGCGAACCTAAACGAAGAACAAGTCTGCAGAAGTTATCGCCAGACATGGTGAACTTGTTTTGCACTTTCTGGAAGCCTTGATTGTCCGATTAACTATTATGACCATGCGTTGGAAAGCTCTTTCAGAAGACTACAACTTTTTTGTTGACAACAAAAGCAAATTCAAGACAGATTTTCCGTGAAAGACCAATGCAGCGGTCGTAGCATGTGTGTCGCGGCCGCAGTAGAGCAAATGCCGCGGGATGGAAAAAAGCTGCTGATGCCGCGGCCGCAGCATTGTTCGGCAGCGCGACGTCGTTTTGTTTAATGAAACCCTAGTTTTGTTATTTTTTTTCCATGACCGACTAGACTTATTAAAGGCTGATTTTATGTTATTTTTGAGACACTTCTATTCTATTATACGTTCATCAGACAATTTAGAGATTTGAGCGATGTCTTCCATGAGGAACTAAACTCATCTGTTTTGCCTACAATTTGAAGCTTTATTTGGATTGATTGTGAGTTTCTAATTCTCGTTCCTTGTTTCCTATATTTGAATGCTTCAACTTCTTCGTGCTTGATTGTTTATTGAATTGTTCTATCTTGCCTGATCAACTTGTTAGATCAATTCAATTGCTAAGGTTTTGTAGATTCCTGATTGTGAACCTTAACCTAAGTAGCAAATGTGTCCCTTTAGGACTGATTGAACTAATTGGATTAGTAGGAAGTTAGATGTGTTGTTAAATCCCTCTTTAGGGACTGCAAATACATTGGCTAATCTCTGGACTTAAAGCTTTCAATTGGGTTAAATCCTTCTTTAGAGACTGTTCGATTGATAATGGTTTCTAGGACTGATTGGATTAGTAACTATATTAGGTCGGGACAAGGGCATTTATAGGAAACTTAATAGGACGGGAAGAAGTTACAATGATCGCTTCAACCAAACAAAGTGGAAAATTGTAGGTAGAATTGCTTCTCATAATTGTCTAAACCAAATCAATTTACTTTGCTTTCATCAATCCGCTTTGATAAAAGGCGGAACTTTCACACTTAAAAACCCCACATTTGGTTACTTTAATTGACATCTAAATCATACTTGAATCATAAATTTCCCTGTGGATCGACCTCTTACTTATTGCTATACTAGTTATAGGTTTGAGTTTTCTTTGATGGATCAACGACAGGTTTTCCCTCCGTCAAATTTAGCGCCGTTGCCGGGGAAATTTATTGATTCTTGTGTGTTTTTGGTGCTGATTTTTAGTGTGGACCTTGAATAGGTAAATAAAGAGCGGCCATTCCGGGGTTCGAACCGGGGACTTATGGGTACTACCCACAAGTCCTTTCCGGTGAGCCATACCACTTACATGGTCCGCACTCGTGCTACTAACATATGTTGAAGGTGAGGTTATTGTAGTTAGACGGAGAGAGTTTTCATGAATACTTCATCAAACTTTAGGATTACATTAACGATGTTTATTCATGGGGATATCAAGCTAGTATAAGGGAAGTGCTTCTATGCATCTTTGATGGCATGAATTCTGAGACACGGAGTCTTGCTGAGTACATGAGTGATGGAGGTTTATTAGATATGGGACTCTCGGAGATGTGGGAATTTTTCTGCTACATGGATCATCAATGTGCGCAGAACGAGTCACTTCCTCCATTATCTCAAATTGTTGAGACCTCTGTTGCACCTCTTGAGGTCATGGTGGAAAATCACATTGAGAAGGTAGAGGAAGACCACACTCCATCTGACGAGATCATCCCTAGCTCCCCCATTGATGAATCTGATCTAGAGCCTACTGCTGAGGCTACAGAGCAAGTAAAGGTTGTCTCCTGCACTAGAGGGAATATTGGTGGATACGTTGATCCATTTGACTGCTACTTTGACAAGCCGCCAATAGAACTAAATTGGTGGTATTATATACTCTCTATGAGTTGTCAAGCTCATGGATACAATAAGTTGAAACAGTTCTTAAATGTATTCATATTTAGTTTCAATTTATTTGTATGTAGTGCATGTTTGTTTGTTAGTTGTGCACAAGAGTTTGACAGGTTGATGATGGCTTTGACTATGTATGATTAGTGTCTTGAGGTTCAACATTACGTCGAGCCAACGACTTGAAACAAAGGCGATTCTCGGGAGGCAACCTGAGGTAAGTTTTTCTTTCTTTTCCTTTTCCTTTTCCTTCACCCTGAGTATATTTGATTTAATTTTGTTGTCTTTACTGTTTCATTGAGGACAATGACGACTTTAAGTGTAGGGGAGAGGAATTCTGTATATATAGATGCATATAGGAGATCATATTTAAATTTCTGCATCATGTTTAATTTCTGTAATCATTTTCATTAATTTTTGTTTATTTTCGTATTAAAAAAAAACAAATTTTCGAAAAATCCAAAAATAATCATGCATTTCATACATATGTGTTATTCAAATACCCATCTGGCTTAGTTTGTCCTCTTATTTAAATTTCAAGCATGATCATATAAATACCATGGAGTTTTGGATGTTTTGGCCTTATCTAGATTTGATTTTTGTGGAACATGAGCTAGCAAATGTAATTGAGCATGTATGATTGAGCTAAAGTATGATTGAGGTCCTAAAGACATGACCTTGTGAGAATGTTTAGCCTTATTTGAAATCTTTTGCTCAATTGTGTAAATTACTCTCCTTGTGTTGCTACCTTTTGGCATTGACTGCAGTATCTATTCTTTAAGACCGACTCACATGTTTGTTGCTTGCGGAGTTTATGTTTATATTTTTAGTCTTTTGTTTGAATTTGTGCATACTTAGTGAAATAAGGGGGCAATGGTTGATGCACTTAGTAACCGGGTCTACGCATGACACCCATGGGTATGATTCGCACAAAACGGTGTTGAAAACTATCCACTAGGAAAGAAAGCTTGATCATTGAGTAACCAGGTTCATTCATGATACCCATGTTTGCAACTTGCGTCAAAAGATGTTCAAGTGGACTTCATATTAGTAGGTTGAGGACCTGAGGTGTTGATAGACCGGAGCCATTCATGACACCCATGTTTGCGCCTCGCGTAAGGAAAGCACCAAGACAAGAAAAAAGGAAAAAAAGAAGAAAAGAAAACAAAAGAACAGAAAAAAAAGTGTCGCATTTTATTTAGTTTTTGATGATGTTGAAACTTGAAGGGATTTCCTGTGGGATGCATTGATTCGTGTTCATTCTATCATTGCTTGAGGACAAGCAAAGTTATAGTGTGGGGGAATTTGATAATGCACATCTTAGATAGGCATTATAGACATTTTTAGGTTAGTTAGGTTGCACTTCGTTCACAGTCTGTAGTTAATTTGTTATCCGAACTATTTAGTAGATCATGAATAGATCTTAAAATGAACTTACCGCCTACATCCTCTAGTTGAACTATTTAGTAGAAATGTAGAATTAATATCTAATTACAAGGGATGAAACTCTCTTTATAGTAGTTTGTATTATCGTTTGACACCAGTTTGTACTATCGAACATGTTATGTGTTTTATGACTTTTTTCTCGATCTTATTATGTACTACTATGGTGACCCCCCCCCCCCCCCCTAAATGTTTCTGGCTCCGCCACTGTTGACATGTTCAAGCTTGGTTCGTTTGTTAAACGAGCTCGAGCTAAGCCGAGCCTAATTTTTAAACGAGTTTTTTATTTTGTTCAAGCTTGGCTTGTTTAGGAAATGAACGAGCTCGAGCCGAGCTTTTTTTTAGCTTTAAGTAGATCTACTTGGTTATAACATGTTAACTTAAAGGAAATTTTAGAAATTCCATAAAATTCGAGCTATTCGAGCTTTATTCGAACGAGCCGAGTTTTAAATTTTGTTCAAACTTGGCTTGTTTAAATAAGTAAGTGAGCGAGCTCGGTTCGAATTTTTTCGAGTCAATTCCGAGTCAAACTCGAGTTGTTCAGTTCATATAACAGCCCTAGGATCTGCAGTTCCACGAACGGTTATTAAAACTAACAACGTAACCCTACCGATAATAATTCTCTTTAATTAAATCCATTGCTAATGTATAAATGCATGGGATTAATTAGCTTTCATGAGGGGAGTGGATGAGTCATATAGTTGAATACAAAATTATATTGCAAATTTTGATCGACTTCATTCCTATGTTAAATATTTCCCTTTATTTTAAGTTTTTTTTTTAACAAAAAAATAATTGAAAGTTGATAGTCATTAACTCACTATCTATGATCGATACGAACATGCGAGGACAACTAAGTCGATCAATAATATTTTAATAAAAGTGGTAAATAATAAATATTCGAACAAAAATATGGAGATCTACCGGGGGACAAACTTTAGTTGATTTTTTTTCCGTTACATTAAAAAGTATGGTTCATGGAAATTATATAATCGAATTTACTAAAGTAAAAGTAACTAATCTCTATAATATGATCATCAATTTGCATGATGATATCATTGGTGATGAAGATTCCCATATTTAAAAAAAAGACACGATTCCTCGATCTTATGTACGACCATTTTTTTATATACAATTAATTAAACTAATATCTATCTAACTACTATATATATAACTAAGCAATAAGAGATAATTCCTTTATTTGCTCCTTGATAACAACAAGAGCTAGCAGAGTTCTTATTCAAATAAATATAAAAGAATATAAACTTACATTTATTTAACTCCGATCTATATCACTACGCCAGATTGCACTTCGGGCGACGGACTGATGAGCTTCCGTCGCCTGAGTTCACTTCCGGCGACGAACTTAGAAGAGTTCGTCGCCTGAATGTCTAGGGCTTGACCCCAACCCAAATCACATTTGAGCGACCAATTATATACAAAGTTCGTCGCTTGAATCAACTTTAGGCGACGAACATATTTAGGCGACGAACAAAAGAAGAAAACTCATCCACTTTTGTCAGAACTAACATTCAGGGGACGAACATAGGTCAATGTTCGTCGCCTGAGTTAATTTCAGGCGACGGAAATTACATGTGTGGTCCATGTTGGTCGCCTGAATGAGTGATAAAAGTTGGTCACTCATTCAGGTGACGACATATTTTGAAAGTTCGTCGCTTGAGTTAAATTCAGGGGACGAAGATAACATGTGTACTCTATGTTGGTCGCCTGAATGAGTGACAAAATAATAGCAATTATTTAGGTGACGACATTTTTTTAATGTTGGTCGCTTAAATGAGTGACCCCATTGTTTTTTTTATAAATCTTATAAATTAAAAATATATTTTACGTATATTTTTAAAATTAATTATGTAATATTAATCTTATAAGTTATATTTATAAATTTTAAAACCATAATTTACAATGTTATATTTAAAAATTTAAAACCATAATTTTAAAATTATTTAATTGTGTAATAAATCTTTTAAGCTATGTATATAATGTTTTAAAACCATACTTTACAATGTTATAAATTTTAAAACCATACTTTACAATGTTAAAATTTTTAAATTAATTGTGTAATGTTTTTATAACGTTAAAACCATAAATTTACATTAATTGGGTAATATTTTATACAACCATAAACCTTATACTAAGTAATAAATTCTTATTATAATACTATAAGGTTATGTTTTGAGGAAAACTCATATAATTAACTAATAAAACCTTATACTAAGTAATAAATTATTATTATAATACTATAAGGTTATGTTTTGAGGAAAACTCATATAAGTAACTAATAAAACCTTATACTAAGTAATAAATTCTTATTATAATACTATAAGGTTATGTTTTGAGGAAAACTCATATAAGTAACTAATAAAACCTTATACTAAGTAATAAATTCTTATTATAATACTATAAGGTTATGTTTTGAGGAAAACTCATATAAGTTGCTAATAAAACCTTATACTAAGTAATAAATTCTTATTATAATACTATAAGGTTATGTTTTGAGGAAAACTCATATAAGTAACTAATAAAACCTTATACTAGGTAATAAATTCTTATTATAATACTATAAGGTTATGTTTTGAGGAAAACTCATATAAGTAACTAATAAAACCTTATACTAAGTAATAAATTCTTATTATAATACTATAAGGTTATGTTTTGAGGAAAACTCATATAAGTACCTAATAAAACCTTATACTAAGTAATAAATTCTTATTATAATACTATAAGGTTATGTTTTGAGGAAAACTCATATAAGTTGCTAATAAAACCTTATACTAGGTAATAAATTCTTATTATAATACTATAAGGTTATGTTTTGAGGAAAACTCATATAAGTTGCTAATAAAACCTTATACTAGGTAATAAATTCTTATTATAATACTATAAGGTTATGTTTTGAGGAAAACTCATATAAGTAACTAATAAAACCTTATACTAAGTAATAAATTCTTATTATAATACTATAAGGTTATGTTTTGAGGAAAACTCATATAAGTACCTAATAAAACCTTATACTAAGTAATAAATTCTTATTATAATACTATAAGGTTATGTTTTGAGGAAAACTCATATAAGTTGCTAATAAAACCTTATACTAGGTAATAAATTCTTATTATAATACTATAAGGTTATGTTTTGAGGAAAACTCATATAAGTAACTAATAAAACCTTGTACTAAGTAATAAATTCTTATTATAATACTATAAGGTTATGTTTTGAGGAAAACTCATATAAGTAACTAATAAAACCTTATACTAAGTAATAAATTCTTATTATAATACTATAAGGTTATGTTTTGAGGAAAACTCATATAAGTAACTAATAAAACCTTATACTAAGTAATAAATTCTTATTATAATACTATAAGGTTATGTTTTGAGGAAAACTCATATAAGTAACTAATAAAACCTTATACTAAGTAATAAATTCTTATTATAATACTATAAGGTTATGTTTTGAGGAAAACTCATATAAGTTGCTAATAAAACCTTATACTAGGTAATAAATTCTTATTATAATACTATAAGGTTATGTTTTGAGGAAAACTCATATAAGTAACTAATAAAACCTTATACTAAGTAATAAATTCTTATTATAATACTATAAGGTTATGTTTTGAGGAAAACTCATATAAGTACCTAATAAAACCTTATACTAAGTAATAAATTCTTATTATAATACTATAAGGTTATGTTTTGAGGAAAACTCATATAAGTAACTAATAAAACCTTATACTAGGTAATAAATTCTTATTATAATACTATAAGGTTATGTTTTGAGGAAAACTCATATAAGTTGCTAATAAAACCTTATACTAGGTAATAAATTCTTATTATAATACTATAAGGTTATGTTTTGAGGAAAACTCATATAAGTAACTAATAAAACCTCATACTAAGTAATAAATTCTTATTATAATACTATAAGGTTATGTTTTGAGGAAAACTCATATAAGTACCTAATAAAACCTTATACTAAGTAATAAATTCTTATTATAATACTATAAGGTTATGTTTTGAGGAAAACTCATATAAGTTGCTAATAAAACCTTATACTAGGTAATAAATTCTTATTATAATACTATAAGGTTATGTTTTGAGGAAACTCATATAAGTTGCTAATAAAACCTTATACTAGGTAATAAATTCTTATTATAATACTATAAGGTTATGTTTTGAGGAAAACTCATATAAGTAACTAATAAAACCTTATACTAAGTAATAAATTCTTATTATAATACTATAAGGTTATGTTTTGAGGAAAACTCATATAAGTAACTAATAAAACCTTATACTAAGTAATAAATTCTTATTATAATACTATAAGGTTATGTTTTGAGGAAAACTCATATAAGTAACTAATAAAACCTTATATTAAGTAATAAATTCTTATTATAATACTATAAAGTTCTTTTTTGGGGAAAACTCATATAAGTTCGATAGAAATTAGAATAATATTTTTTTTTAGATAATTATGCAATTTCGGATTTAAGTTGGATAGAAATTAGAATAATATTAATCACAAAAAATTGGATATAAATCATTCCGGGGACGAAAAAAATATTTAGGTCGGTCGTTTGAGTTTATGGCGCCTAATTTTTCCGCCTAAATTTTTGTTAAATTTCAAAATTTGTTCAAGGGAGGGACAATTTTTAACCATATCCGTCGCCTAAAAAAATTAGGTATAAAAGCGGAAAGTGAAATCCCCAAATCCAACCCTAAACCCTCCGCCTCAATTGCTTGGCCGCCGAATCCACACAAGAGGCAAAGCCTCTGCGTTCTCGATCTGCGTCACCCTTCCTCCCTCAAGCCAAATCCACAGGAGCCAAAGCCTCCTTCAATGCCTTCAATGGCCGTTAGCCTCTTCTTGCCTCGTCGAACCTCCCGTGCTGCTACGGTGCTACCAACGACGAACCCTCGCCAAGCCAGGAGCCGACGCCCGTGCTGCTTCGATCTCCCAGACTCCCCTTCCATGGATGCCTCCTCCACATCGCCATTGAGGATCCAGGGCCGAGCCTTAGGTCCCCGACCTCCCGCATCTGGTGGCGCCAGATCTGATATTTCCTCCCTCCTTCTTCCATGAGTCGCGAGCTCGACGGAGATTGGACTCCTCTCCCTCACCGCAACCACAATCTGAATTCGGGGCTGAATCTTTCAGCCAGTTCTCTGTCCCGAGTCCGAGCCCCTGCAACCACGAGGTGAGCACCCGAAAGGCTGTCCCAAGTCCCGCCACCATCGTCCTCCCACATCCTCTCCTTTTCGAATCGAATCCCAAACCCTAAATTCAATTTCTATACTCTAATTTCTGTTATTTGTTTTATTACTGATTATTTTCGGGATTCTGATATTGGTTTTATCACTTAGATGTATTAGTACTTAGATTTGTCAATAGGAAATCAAATTTTAGGTTATTAGTGTTAAGACGTTAGATTAGATTATCATATTTTAGGCAAGACTTCTGAATGAGTTGAATGAGATTTTAGGTTATCAAGGACAAATTTATTACTTAGATTTTAGGCATGAATTCTACATGATTTTCGGTTGTATGCTTTTGTGTTCTTGATTCTGCATTGTGCTAAGATTATATGCTTTTAGCAAAACATAAAAAAAAAACTGTTCTTGCTTTTATATGCTTGTAGGTTATGGCTTTAGATGTTTCGGGACTAGTAGTTTTTGATGTTCCTTATTACTTTTTATGTTATTGATGTGTTATATAACTTCCATAGGCGTTGTAATGCCTCCTTGACTACCGAAAAAAGGGGCTGGTTATTGGGGATCTGCTAGGGTTGTTTATTATGGTATCATATGTTGATGTTGTATCTGTTTAAGATTATTGATTCTCTTTATTGCTGCTATTGTATTATCCTGGTGGGCTTCAGATTTTTATTGAGTTCCATTGTTGCAGTGACAATTCAAAAAGTTTTGAAGTGTTCGATGAAGTCTTACAAGTTATCTGAACTTCCTATTGCGGAGGTTGATAAGCTGAAAGCTCGTCCACGGATTGATTTTTCTTCTATTTTCAAAGTGGTGAGGAATAAACTGTTTTATCCTTGTTCTGTTAGGTTTTGTTTCTTCTTCTTCTTAGGGGAAGATGAGTCATAATGATTGAAGCAATTTGTAATTTGGTATTATGCATCAGGTACAACCTATTGTTGATGATGTCCGCAATCGAGGGGATGATGCAGTCAAAGAGTACATGCTTCTTCTGTTTATTTTTCCTAGTTTTCGCTCTTTAAATGTTACATGTAGTTTCCGGGTTGTTTTGTTTGATTTTGAACTCATACTTTTATTTGTGCAGCTATACTGTGAGATTTGACAAAGTTGAGCTGGACCGAGTTGTTGAAACTGTGGCTGATCTACCCGATCCAGAGGTACTCGATCTTGAGTTTTCTGAAGCTTTCTGTTAAAGTTTGCATCTTTAATTCTAAAGCAGGTGAAGTTCTTATATTTGAGCTAGATGCCTGATCCTTGGCTCTATTTGAAAACCCTTTACTTGCAGCTTGATCCGGTTATTAAAGAGGCATTTGATGTCGCATACAACAACATATATGCATTCCATGCTACTTAAAAGTCAACTGAGAAAAGTGTCGAGAACATGAAAGTAAGCTCCTAGGAGAGAACATTTACTATTTTACATTGTGAATTATCTAATGCCATCTCGTTTTGCATACCAGGGTGTTAGATGCAAACGGGTTGCAAGAAGCATTAGCTCTGTGGGTCTCTATGTTCCCGGAGGAACTGCTGTCTTGCCTTCAACTGCTCTTATGCTTTCCATTGTATGTGCTAATATTCTCTCTTATGTCTATCTTTTTCTTTGTTTGCAGAAAATGATTCAGCATTTCATCATCTTTTTTTTCACAACATTGAAGCTTCTAGGTCATCAATGGCTTTAGATAGTGACTTTGTAAATATTGGCGCCTTCGACTTTGAATACGCAACAGCCTTCTCAGCACTTGTCGGATCCACAACCGGCTTCGGATACACGGCCTTCTCAGCTCTCATTCGCGCAGCAGTAGCCGGTATCTCTCGCACTCCTCTCCTACTTCCTCTTAAGTAATGAACATGAATTTGTGAATAGGTTTGTATTTGTGAATTTGTATGTAGTTGCAAACTTGGATTTGTGAATTTGTATGCGGATTTGTACGTGGATTTGTATTTGTATGGGGTTGTGAACTTGGCCATGTTTGTTGTGTGTTTGTTGTGTAAGATGAAACAGGTTTGTGCACATTTTTGTGCTAAAAATGTGCACAATTTTGGTGCAATTGAAAACAGGGGGCATCAGCCATTTTTCAATTATTTTTTTTAAAAACAAATCACACTCAGGCGACGAATATTGACAAAACTTGATTGCCTAAATTTTTTTTAAAAAAAACCTCATATTCAGGCGACGGACATAGCTTCTTTAGGCGACGAACTTTGCTAAAAGGATGGTCGCCTGAATTACATTTTATATTTTATATAAATTCACTAACCAAATTGGGGCGACGAACCTTTGAGACAAATCCGTCGCCTGAAGTCGGCTCGGCTCGGCTCGGAAAGCCCTTTTAGGTCTGACAATGAATTCAGGCGACGAACAATTTTTTCGTCGCCTAAAATGTTTCAGGCGACGAACATACAGATGCTCGTCGCCTGAATAGTGAAAGGATGAAAATCATGAAAGTCACCGGACCACTACTCAGGCGACAGATGTTCGTCGCCTGAGTTATCAGGTGACGAAAATCACATTTCAGGCGACGACATTGGTCCGTCGCCTGAAAGCCCTTCTGGCGTAGTGTATGTATATATATGTCTTTAAAATTTTCTTTTATTTGTTTTGCATACACAGCTAGAGAGTTAAACATTTGATTAATGCATGTATGTTTTAGAATTTAGTGTGTTAATTAATGCATGTATGTTTTAGACAAATCGTATTTTCCTATTATGTCAAGATCAGATTTGCAATAATAATCCTCTTCTCATGAAAATGAATTAAAGAAATGACACAATTGGAAGGTGGTTCAGGTGGATCAGTAGAGTCTGACACCTCCCCAACCTTTGTTTTGCATAAAAAAAATTGACACACTAATTAATATGCTTTATAAGGATATAGTTTTTTTTTATCTATAACTGCGAGTCCAACAACCGAATTAAACTCATCTCATATAGTTTGATATTAAAATGCAAGTTGAGGATAGTGATAATGTACGAATAAAATTTTTATTCATTTAAGATTAATTCTCACATTAACATGGTTTATATATGAAATTATCGAATATGGTCGATTTCTAACTTTATCTTGTGACTCATTACCTTTTAAATTACTTCATCCGATTAATCATCTGACCCACCCAATTCACCCGACAGATTAGATGATTGGTGAAACATTAGACGAGTGGATAATAGGTCGTGTAAATTTTTTTGTGACTGGTCTAGTGTAAAAATGGTTCTATCAATCAACCGACTCATTTCATATCTACCCCTACGTACATGAAGTTGCTTCATCCCTTTACTGAAGAGGAGGTACATAATGATCTCTTTTCTACGCACCCAACAAAATCGATCCCCGGGTCTCGATGGCATGCAAACACCTTTCTACTACAAGTATTTGACATACTGTTGGCCCTGAAATTTGCAAGTTTGTTATTGATATACTTGAAGAGGGAGTTTATGAGGGATCTTAATTACACGTTCATTACTCTTATCCCAAAGGTTAAGGATTCAATGAGGATGAAAGACTTATGGTTAATTAGTCTTTGTAATGTGCTTTACAAATTAAATTGTGCCAAAAGTGATTGCAAACAGGTTTAAAGTGTGTTTAGCGAAGGTTGTATCGCCTAGCCTGAGTGCTTTAGCTCTGGTGTGCTTGATCACGGACAATGTCTTGGCTGCATTCGAGGTGTTTCATTATATGAAGATGAAGAGTACTGTAGTAAAAACATGGTGTATAGCTATGAAATTTGACCAAAGCGTATGATCGAGTTACGTGGGGTTTCTTGGAAATTGCATGAGGAAGATCGGGTTCAAACTTGTCACAATGGTCTCTTTTTTAGTGTTGCTATAGCTAACACATACATGATACATATTTATCCTAGATCGCAGACTGAGACAAGGCGATTGTTGGAATGTGGTTGTCCCACATCGGTAATCTAGAAAATGTTTGAACAACATATAAGGTTGAAGGGATACTCCTCTCATTGCCAATTGGTTTTGAGATGGAACCCCGTTGGGTTTATATGTTGTTCATGTCTCCCGTATGTGGGCCCGCACACACGATCTCCCACTCCACCGAGCCCAGCCGAGTTAACAACGATCTACAATTATCTTATTTATTTTTATTATGTGTAGACTGTAGAGGCTCTATATGAAGATTATGAGCACATATGAATGCAGAGAATACAATAGCATATGATGCATTCATATTACAGCTGCACAATGTGGTCCTTGTGGTCCTCACAGCCCTCACATTGGACCACATTTCTCTTTCTTCCTTAGCTTAATTTGAGCTTCATTACAGCTGCATTTCCTCTACATTTACAGCACTCTTGTCGTCTTATGTAATAAGGACTCTTGTCCAATTCTGTGGCATCATGTGCTGTGCACATGTTAGTGTAGAGACCTACTATATAAGGTTGCTTTCTTTCCTCCCCATTTAGTAGGGTTTTGGGGATTGCAGCCGAATTGATGAAGGCTATGACAAGCCATATTTCATTCCTTTCTTAGGGAATGTAACAGTGCCCTGTGATGGCCTGTTTTTCATGTTTTCTAGCTCATTTTGCTTGCTTGATTACATTTTCATAGCATATTTTCACATGGTATCAGAGCTGCAGTCGATTCTTCTATCTGATATTTGCTTTTCTTAAGTATATTTGTGTGTTTATGTTCACTGTAAGCAGTGATTTGAACTCTGGTGAAAGATCACTTGAAGATATGAGTACTCAGGTTAATCTGGCAGATCCTTTGTCCCTTTCTAATTCTGATCATCCAGGTGCACAGCTGGTTGCAATTCCTTTTGATGGAAATAATTATATGACATGGAGCCGTGGAGTGATGATGGCTTTGGGAGCCAAGTGCAAGCTTGGGTTTATTAATGGGTCTGGTGCAAGACTTGCTGCTGGATCTGCAGATTTGGAAAAGTGGGTAAGAGCTGATTACATGGTGAGATGTTGGCTTATTAATTCTATGACTAAAAATATTGCAGAAGGATTTGTGTTCATGGATTCTTCTAAGGCTCTTTGGGATGAAATTGTGGAAAGATTTGGTCAGACCAATGCTCCACTTATTTTCCAAATCAGAAAGAAACTTGGGAATATAGTCCAAGACAACATGAGTTTAGCAGATCTGTATAATCTCTTTAAGCGCCATTGGGATGAATTGCAAGTTTTAGAGTGTATGCCTGAGTGTACATGTGCTGTTGCTACTTCATGCACTTGTAATCTAAAGAGAAAGATCAATGAGATTGACTCTTGGAACAAACTTATGCAGTTCTTGGTCAGCTTGAATGATAGTTATGATGCTGCAAGAAATTCTATATTAGCTACTGACCCCTTGCCTAGTATCAACAAGGCTTATTACATTCTACAACAGGTGGAAGGGGGTAATGAAGCATCAAATGGCACTTCAGTTTCTCAAGGAATGAACTCTGACTCAAGTGCAATGGCAGCTAACAGAGGTGGAGGTTCCTACCAGTACAAGCCTTCTAATGCAGGGAGTAAACCAGTCAAGAGGGAGTGGAAAGATTGGCAGGAATTAAAGAGAATCAAAGCCAATTCCAAGTGCTCTCACTGTGGCATGAAGGGTCACATGGCTGAGCATTGTTTTAAGCTCCATGGCATCCCTGACTGGTTCAAGGAGCTAAAAGAGAAAGAGAAGAATGGAGCTCCTAGCAAAAGCACAGCATATAATGCAGGCTCTATGAACAATCAGATGCAAGGGAGTCCCTTGGATGATGATGTAGTGGAAGGAAATGTTGATTCTGGCATGGTTAATGCAGTCTATCAAGAGTTGCTGAAGAGAATGAGAGGAAAGGGCCAAGCTGAAAGCAGTACTGGATCTTTTGCAAACTTTGCAGGTATGATTCCTTCCACAGTTGCAAATAGTGTATCTCAGGGTGCTATGTCTGTTGAATGGATAATAGATACTGGAGCTACAGATCATATGGTTGCAGATTCTCATTTTTTGTTAAACAAAAAGAGATTATCTAAGCCTGTTCACATTGGATTGCCAGATGGATCCATCAAAACTGTGACTGAGATGGGAGTGTTGCATCTAACAGATGATATTACTCTCAGTAATGTTTTGCTAGTCCCTGATTTTAAGCACAGATTATTATCAGTTGGGAAAGTGCTTGATGAGACTGATCTGATAGCTATATTCACCAAAGCTTATTGTTATTTCCAGGACCATGGATCTAAGAAGGTGATGTTGTCAGGAGCTAGGAGACATGGACTTTACAAGGTGTTTTCAGAGTCACCATCTTCAACTGACACAGAGATATGGAGGTTGAAGAGTTGTAATAAAGCTAGTGTTGATTTACAAACTGTTCATGCTAGATGATAGCATGCATTTAGGTAGGCATATTAGGTTGCATTTAGCATGATTTAGATGTGCATAATGCATCGTTTAAGCTAGATTTGCATTTATACTTGTGTTGTTGGTGGAATCGGAATCTACAAGGTTTTATGGATTATTTTAGGTATATGTGGATCCGACTAGGAATGAGGAGGCTCGTGGATGAAGGAAGAGTGAAGAGGAGGAGGAAAAGTGAAGAGCCCGGGAGCGGAATCGAAGTTAGAGAGCCTAAGTGAAGAACAGGTCAACAGAAGTTGTCGACAGACATGCTGAACTTGTTTCGCACTTTCTGGAATGTGTTTTATTCTCTCTGGCCTGATCAACTAGTTAGTGTAGATTCATTCAATTGCTAGGGTTTTGTAGATTCCTCGTAGCGAACCTTAACCCAAGTGGCAATCATATCCCTTTAGGACTCGTAGGACTAATTGGATGTGTAGGAAGTTGAATACATGTTGAATATCGACTCGTAGCTTGATATTATGTGTACCTTGGTTAATTCATAATCTTAATGCTATCTCTATGTTGAATCTTAACCGTGTTAGAGTTATTTAGAGATAAGGGTTGCTAGGACTCGTAGGACTAGTAATTTACCTAAGATCTGGACAAGGACATTGATAGGAAAAGACAAGAACTAGAGGCTGAAACAAAGATCAATTTCATCAATCGAAGTGATAAATTGTAGGTGAACCTATTTATCTCTGTTGCATTCTACAATCAATTTACTTTGTTTGCATTGCTTCCGCTTTGATAAAAGGCGGATCTTTTTTTCACCAAAAACCCCCATATTCTCTCTTAGCGATTAGATTGGCACTTGAACTGATTAGATTTCCCTGTGGATCGACCTCTTGCTTACACACTATACTAGTTGTGAGTTTGAGTATTCTTTGGCAAGAACAACGACAGGTTTTCCTCTTGTCAAATTTGGCGCCGTTGCCAGGGAATTCTTATCAATTTCTTGTGTTTTTTTTAATCGCTAACTTTTGTATATATTTACATCTAACCCCGTCGTGGACCTATCTTACGGTTCACGACACCTTATTGCTAATATTTCTAGATGTTGAAGTTATGGCAGTTTCAGGAAGAATATTTTCACAATTACCTCACAAGAGTGCAAAATTTATTTAACATCCGTTATTCACGGGGTTTCCGAGATAGTTTGCGAGATGTGGTGGTTTGCGTTTTTGAGGGCATGGCTCCTCAGACCCGAGAACTTGCCAGGCCCATAAACAATGGAAGCTTTGCTGGTTTAGGAGTGTCGGGATTATGGGATCTTCTCTGCTACATGGGTGACCAATCGGCGGAGGAAGAATCCTACACTTCGACGTTTCAACCAATGGAGTACTCCGACCCGTCGATGGAAGAGTCAACCATTGTATTGATGGAGCAAATAGAGCAATTACGTGAGATAGTGAATCAAACCGGGGAAGCTATGAATCAAAATGGGGAAGCAATTATCCGACTCTCTAAAATAGTGAAGGAGTTGATAGTTGAGCAATGTTCTATTCCTCAACTTGATGAAAGCCAAGATGCAAGCAACGATGAATTCTCTGATAATGAAGAAGAGCATCTAGTGGTTATCGACACGAAATCTCAGGAGACATCCCCAGAGATTGAGTATGTTTCGATGCTCTCTTCATTCATAGAAATCATCCCCAACTCGCCTATCAAGGAGCCAAGTCCGGAACCAATTTCTGTGGTTCCCGAACAAGAAACTGACACTTTTTGCAAATCGGGAGGCTTTGGTGAATATGTCGATCCATGGAGTCACTACTTCAACAAGCCACCAACAGAACTGTGTTGGTGGTCCTACATACCCTCGAGGGAGAATCAAGCTCGAATGAAGGGTAAGTTGGTAATGGTTCTCATTGCTAAATTTTTAATTACCAATTGTTTCATCTATAGTGTGCATTCAAATATCGGTTGGGCACGAGAGTTTGATTTGCTTTTGAGGGCGCTGGCGATGTCCGCTTGAGTCTTGAATGAGTGGATGAATACCCTGTCGAGCCAACGACCTTAACCAAATGCGCTTCTTGGGAGGCAACCCAAGGTCATTAGACTTAGATTCTATTAATTGCATTAAGTTATTTTTTGTTTTGGGTTTTTGTTTGTTTTCGTGGGGTGCTAACACCGCAGGGTGAAAATACGAGGTGAAAAGCACAAACAGGAAAGGCCGCCCCGCGGCCAGGAAAGCCGCCCCGCGGCCAAGTAGAGTCCTTAGACGCCCCGCGACCTAGTATGGCCGCCCCGCGGCCTCTGACGGGACTGACAGGTTTCCCTTCCTCCATTCCCAGACCTACCAACACTGCAATTAGCATGTCAGTTTTCTCTCTTTCCTTCATATTTTGATCTTTTGTTGTTTTTAATTTTATATTCATTGAGGACAATGAAAGATTTAAGTGTGGGGGAGGGATTGCATTACATATAGATAGATTTTGCATATCATGTTTATTTATGTTTTCATATTTATTTTTACTCATATATTGCATTTGCAAAAAAAAAAAAATCCAAAAATATCATGCATTTCATACACTTTAGGTCTTATTTTTCCATCTAGTCTACTTGTCCTCTATATTTATCTTATCATGTGCTCCATGACTTGCTTGAAGTGTTTGAAACTTTGAATTGTTTTATAGACTTTTTGGGAACATGATTGATGAGAAAATTGAGCATGTATAGTCTTTGGAATCTAAGTGGTATTGAAGTTCTAACAAATTGACCTTCTGAGTTGTTTTTGCCTTATTGGGACTACACATATATGTCCTCTAGTTTCTTTGTGTGTGAATACTCTCCTTGACTACTTCCTCTTTAAATTGCGTTTAGATATCTTTATTGAGGCTGCATTTATATGTTTTTTTGCATGTAACCTTAAAGTGATTGAGGCATGATTTTCTTTTAGCCATATTATACTCTATCCACCCGTATACATTATTCTTTGCTTGAAGCCAATTTGAGCCTTATAAGCCTATTTTGTTAGCTCCACAAAATCTTCCTAGCCGATTATTAGCCTGACCCATCCGGGAATTAGGAGAAGAATTGGTGAATATTTTGATGTGTTGATGGAGTTGCTTTGAGTTGAGAAATTATGTTGGGTGATTCGATCATTTGTACTTCATAGAGACGGTTTTTATGTGCTTATTACTTGGGACCTAAGGAGGATAAAATTCACTTAGGGGTAAAAGTCAAGAAAATAAAAAGAAAAAAAAAGAAAAAAAAATCATTATCTAAAGAAAAAAAAATGAATGAGTTTGCGTGGTTATTTAAGAAGTATGCTTGCATTGTATTGTGAAGGAGTACATGTTATTGGAATGGTATTTGAAGTGTTTGGTGTTGGTGTTTTTCTGGTTGTTTACTAACCCTTTTTCCCGGATTTTGAGCACCACATAGCCTAAATATTTTCCATACCCGATGTTCCTACCATGGCCCCATTACAACCTATTCAAAAGACCTCATGATTTTGGTTGCATGTGAAGTCACTAGCGGTGGAGATTTAGACCACTGACGCAATTATGTTGTAGCTAAGTTTTCAAGGATTGAGTTTGAGCGTGAATGTTTAACCCTAAACACATGAGCGAGAGTGAAAATACATTTTCCTGGTGAGGTTGAATGAATATGCTTGCTTTATTCCTTGGATTGCACCTATACATGTTATGACGTTAATTGTCAATCTTCGTTTCCCTATTTTTAGCTTTTAAATGTTTTACCAAAGTTATTACATGGATTGCTTGTCTGTGGGGTGTTGATTAGATTTGGTTTTAATTGCTTGAGGACAAGCAAAAGCTTAAGTGTGGGGGAATTTGATAGCATGCATTTAGGTAGGAATATTAGGTTGCATTTAGCATGATTTAGATGTGCATAATGCATCGTTTAAGCTAGATTTGCATTTATACTTGTGTTGTTGGTGGAATCGGAATCTACAAGCTTTTATGGATTATTTTAGGTATATGTGGATCCGACTAGGAATGAGGAGGCTCATGGATGAAGGAAGAGTGAAGAGGAGGAGGAAAAGTGAAGAGCCCGGGAGCGGAATCGAAGTTAGAGAGCCTAAGTGAAGAACAGGTCAACAGAAGTTGTCGACAGACATGCTGAACTTGTTTCGCACTTTCTGGAGGCCTCGGTGGTCCGATTGACTATTATGACCATGCGTTGGAAAGCTCTTTCCGAGATCTACAACTTTCATGTTGCATCGAGACCAAATTCGAAACGGAAAAATTACTGTGAACAGTAAAGGCCGCCCCGCGGCCAAGCTAGCCGCCCCGCGGCTCGAAGCTCTGTCGAACGATTTCGCTGATCGCCGGCCGCCCCGCGGCCTGGGTTGGCTGCCCCGCGGCCTTCGCAGAAACGCCGATTCAATGTTGGACTCTTATTAGGGTTTTAGTTTATTTATTTGGCCGACTTGTTAGAAGTTATTTAAGACTTTTCTAGTTTATTATTTCACTAACCTTATGCACTTTATTCCATTGTCGAGAGCGTCGTTGAGCATGAGCAACTAAACTCTCAAGGTTTCGCCTACGATTTGGATCTTTGATTGTTGAATTGTGAGTTTCTTAATCTAGTTCTTATTCCTATTGCAATGTTTTTACTTCCTTGTGCTTAATTGCTTGAATGTGTTTTATTCTCTCTGGCCTGATCAACTAGTTAGAGTAGATTCACTCAATTGCTAGGGTTTTGTAGATTCCTCGTAGCGAACCTTAACCCGAGTGGCAATCATATCCCTTTAGGACTCGTAGGACTAATTGGGTGTGTAGGAAGTTGAATACATGTTGAATATCGACTCGTAGCTTGATATTATGTGTACCTTGGTTAATTCATAATCTTAATGCTATCTCTAGGTTGAATCTTAACCGTGTTAGGGTTATTTAGAGATAAGGGTTGCTAGGACTCGTAGGACTAGTAATTTACCTAAGATCTGGACAAGGACATTGATAGGAAAAGACAAGAACTAGAGGCTGAAACAAGGATCAATTTCATCAATCGAAGTGATAAATTGTAGGTGAACCTATTTATCTCTGTTGCATTCTACAATCAATTTACTTTGTTTGCATTGCTTCCGCTTTGATAAAAGGCGGATCTTTTTCTCACCAAAAACCCCCATATTCTCTCTTAGCGATTAGATTGGCACTTGAATTGATTAGATTTCCCTGTGGATCGACCTCTTGCTTACACACTATACTAGTTGTGAGTTTGAGTATTCTTTGGCAAGAACAACGACAGGTTTTCCTCTTGTCACTAGACTTGGTCACAGTTCTGTTTCTAAGTTGAGACACTTAAGAATGTTTAGTTCTTCTAGTTTGGATGATTTCCATTGTGAATCTTGTTCTCTTTCTAAGCATCATAGGCTTCTCTTTTCAAGGAGCCTGAATATTGCAGCTAAGCCTTTTGATTTATTGCATATGGACTTGTGGGGTCCTTATAAATATGTCACTTACAATGGTTATTCATATTTTCTCACCATCCTTGATGATTGTACAAGGGTCACATGGACCTTTCTCTTGAAAAGTAAGTTGCAGGTGCTGCAAACTATTAAAGATTTTCTCATTTATGTGGAAAATCAATTTGGTTGTTCAGTAAAGGTCTTGAGAACAGATAATGGCACTGAATTTGTACAGAAGCAGTGCATAGAATTGCTTGTCTCAAAAGGGATTATCCATCAGAAATCAATTCCTTATACTCCACAGCAAAATGGGAGAGTGGAGAGGAAGCACAGACACTTGGTGGAGACAGCAAGATGTCTGAGAATCCATGCAGGCTTGCCTATTAGATTCTAGGGAGAGTGCATGTTAGCAGCCACTCATTTGATAAATAAAATGCCTACATAAATTTTGAAATGGAGGTCTCCTCATGAGGAGTTATTTGGGAAACCTCCCACCTATGATGAGCTAAGAATCATAGGTTGTTTGTGCTATGCTCCTGTTGCTCATTCAGATAGAGATAAATTGGGTGCTAAGGCAAGAAAATGCGTCCTTCTTGGTTATCCTTTTGGTCAAAAAGGATATAAGTTATGGGACCTTGAATCAAAGCTGGTTTTTCACAGCAGAGATGTGATCTGTAAGGAAACGATATTTCCCTTTAAGACTGGAAAGGTGATTCCTGAGCCTGAAGAAATCTATAATGCCATGCCTCTTCCATTGGTTAATCCAGCTCCAGATGATGATATCTTTATTCCTACAGAGCCTAATCCTACTTCTTCTCCTTCTCACACAGTTGAACCATTACAATCTTAGTCTAGTCCTCAATCTTTGCCCTCTCAAATAGCAGATTCCATGACCTCTGATGGGCATACTAATCATATGACTCCAGAATTATTGCAAGATATGAATGTCTTTCCTCCTTTAAGGAGATCTGTTAGACAACATGTTGCACCCAGAAGACTAAATGATTTTGTTTGTGGGAATAACAGACACAGAAACTCTGTATCTCAGTCCTTTCTTGCTGAATGTTTGGGAGATGATCTCCAATCTGACCCTACTGTTATGCATTCCTTTGCTTGTATGGCTACAGAACCTGAACCTTACACTTATAGACGGGCTATTCAGAATCCTAACTGGGTTGCTGCTATGGAAACTGAATTGCAAGCACTTGAGAGCAATGATACTTGGGATTTAACTGATATTCCCAGTAGAATGAAAGCTATTGGCAGCAAATGGGTCTATAAGATAAAATATAGACCAAATGGAACCATTGAGAGATACAAGGCAAGGCTAGTTGCAAAAGGATATAATCAGATCAAAGGGAAAGATTATAAACACACCTTTTCTCCAGTAGCTAAGTTTGCAACTGTGAGAATTCTTATTGCTGTTGCAACTGTGAGGAACATGTCTTTGTACCAACTTGATGTTAATAATGCTTTATTGCATGGAAAGCTTGAAGAAGAGGTGTATATGACACCTCCTGAAGGCTATGTTTTACAGAAACCTGGTCAAGTGTGCAGACTAAGGAGGTCTATCTATGGCTTGAAACAAGCCTCCAGACAATGGAATTCTGAACTTTGCAAGTTCCTAATGAATCTAGGATTTGTTCAATCCTATGAAGATTATTCCCTATTTGTCAAGCATGTGCCTTCAGGTATTGTTGTGGCCTTGGTATATGTGGATGACCTCTTAATCACAGGAGATGATGATTCTGTAATACAACATACCAAGGATGCCTTACATCAAGCATTCACTATTAAAGATCTTGGTAAAGCCAGATATTTTCTTGGGTTAGAAATTCTTCATGACAAAAATGGGACTCTCTTACACCAAAGAAAATACATCCTAGATATTTTGGAAGATTGCAAAATGACAGAATGCAAAGCTGCTCTATTCCCTCTTGCAAGAGGACTCAAATTATCAACTGATGTTGGGGATATTATGCCTGATCCAGAAACTTACAAACGACTTGTAGGCAGACTTTTATTTCTTAATTTGTCTAGACCAGACATCTCCTATGATGTACAACACCTCAGTCAATTCATGGTTGAGCCAAGACAACCACACTATGATGCTGCTCTTCATGTTGTTAGATACCTCAAAGGGACTATCTCTGTTGGTCTCTCTTATCCAAGAAATTCAGTTGCTAGTCTCACTGCTTTTTGTGATGCTGATTGGGGGACTTGTCAATTCAGTGCAAGATCATTGACAGGCTATTGTGTGTTCTTTGGATACTCTCTTATTTCTTGGAAAACTAAGAAACAGGTCACTGTCTCTAAGTCTTCAGCAGAAGCTGAGTACAGGAGTATGTCCACAACCACTAGTGAACTTATTTGGGTGGAAGGAGTTATGAACGGGTTGAAGCTCTCCATCCCTTTACCTATACCTCTCTATTGTGACAACAAATCAACCATTCATATAGCTGAAAATCCTGTCTTTCATGAAAGAACAAAACACCTCAAAATTGACTGTCATTTTGTGAGAGAAAAGTTGCAAGAAGGCTTTGTCATTCCCCAACATGTTCGTACTGGAGTCCAGATTGCTGATGTTTTGACCAAACCTCTTGGAGAAAAGCAACACATCTTCTTGTCTCTCAAGTTGGGTCTTGTTGGTTTCTCCCCAAACCCAACTTGAAGGGGGGATATGAAGATTATGAGCACATATGAATGCAGAGAATGCAATAGCATATGATGCATTCATATTACAGCTGCACAATGTGGTCCTTGTGGTCCTCACAGCCCTCACATTGGACCACATTTCTCTTTCTTCCTTAGCTTAATTTGAGCTTCATTACAGCTGCATTTCCTCTACATTTACAACACTCTTGTCGTCTTATGTAATAAGGACTCTTGTCCAATTCTGTGGCATCATGTGTTGTGCACATGTTAGTGTAGAGACCTACTATATAAGGTTGCTTTCTTTCCTCCCCATTTAGTAGGGTTTTGGGGATTGCAGCCGAATTGATGAAGGCTATGACAAGCCATATTTCATTAATTCCTTTCTTAGGGAATGTAACAGTGCCCTGTGATGGCCTGTTTTTCATGTTTTCTAGCTCATTTTGCTTGATTGATTACATTTTCATAGCATATTTTCATACTCTATATATCTATATTATATTGTACGTTGTAGAGGAGTTGACGGGAATTGAAGGTCTTGCTTTTTTTCTTTTTTTTTTTGGTTGATGATAATGTTTTCTTTGCGAAGCCTACATGTCAATACGAAACATAAATTGTTGATATTCTTCAAGCTCATGGAGCAACTAAGGGGTAACAAATAATCTTTGCAAAGTCCGAATTATCTTTTAGTTAGTAAGAGTGTCGAGGCTAATTAAAAAAAGGCAGAGATTCATGGTGTGCTTGAGGGGAGGGAAGTGGAAAAACACGAACGCTAATTAGGGATGTTCGCGATCTTAGGGAGGTTCAAGAAGGCTATTATTTTCAACCAAATCAAGGAAATTAACATATGCACAAAAATTGAAGGGATGAAAGGACCAAAATTGGAGGGATGAAAGGCTAGAAGATTTTGACACGAGGAAAAAGAAGGGTGTGTGTTGTTTCTTAGACCCAAAAAAAAAATTAATTATATGAAACCTTAGTTGTGCCATGGAATTCATACCGGCCATTTAAGGTTGCAAATCTTAGCTACTCAGGAGGTACATTTATACCACGACACAAGTCTTTTAGATCTCATCCGTCAGGATGCTTTCAGATAGGGGGTTCTCATCCAAATTATTACCTAATAAAAAAAAACGGCCATTTAAACTGATCAATAAAATCTTCTTAAATTACAGAATTAAAAGGTTACTTCAATTGATATTCTTATTCAACAATTTTGGTACCTAATCGTTGATTGGGAGTGTTGAGAGATTAATTTGTTTTTCAAGCTATCTCTAAACTGCACAAATCATAGGAATTCATTTTACTTCTTTATATATATATATAAATTAAAAAAAAAATTGGGGGATGCTTGAGCATCCCAATTCTACAACGTAGGTCCGCCACTGTGTGTATATATATATATATACACACAGTGGCGGACCTACGTTGTAGAATTGGGATGCTCAAGCATCCCCAAATTTCTTTTTAAATTTTTTTTAGTGTTAATTTAATAATTTTTATCCTCAAGCATCCCCACCCGTAAAAAAAATACAAAAGAAAAAAAAATTATCTTTAAATATCCTCGAAATGATAAAAACTTTATTTTCAAGCATCCCCGAGAAGTCGGTCCAGGATCCGCCCCTGTATATATATGATTTCATAGGATAAGCATCTTAATTCACAACTAATGACCAACTTACATATATAACTAAACCATCAAACACTAATTAATGAGAGATGATGATTCAGAAGAAAAACGGAGGAAAATAGATGCTAATAAACATTTGCAGTTTATTACAATAGCACCCCAAATTTATAACTAATTACAAAACAGCAACCACTCAAACCCATAGTTGAAAATTGAGATATAGAGAGAGCCAAGCATTAGACTTGCCTTAAGGCCAATTCGCCAACAATCACACCTCCATCTATGTCTTCTTCTTCCTCTTCTTCTTCTTCCTTACATGCTTATCTAATCGGTATATCGCGATCTTCAACCTTCCTTGAAACCGGCCTCTTCCTCTTTGGATTGGTACTCTTTGCTCTGATAACTCTAAACTCGACATCTTTCAATCGCCGTACGTGCTGGAGTTATCTCTTAGCTACCTAGCAATTCTTCTTCTTCTTCTTCTTCGTCAATAATTTTTAGCAAAGCAAGGGAAGAAGAAGTTTTAGGAGTTATGAAGGAAACAATATCCCATATATGATATATGTAGTTGAAGAAACTGCAGATATGCAGCTTGTCTATAATATAATACAGTTAAAGTGGAGACAGTATATATTGCGTTGCATTGTTTGAATTTCTACAAAGTAGGCCGACTTTATTTCTTTCTTATTTTTTATTTTATGTCTCAAAATATTTATTCCAGCCTGGTAAGAAATTATTTTGGGCAATTGACTTTACACTAATCCTACTTTTTAATTATGCTATAAGCTGTAGAATGATATAATTGATGTAAAGTCCTCCTTGAGGGTTTCCATTCATTGATATAACATATATATAGGTTACACAGGTATTGGGCCTTAACGGGCTTTTAGCCCACTATACAATATGAAACCTATGTAATCTATCAAACCCCCGCAGTCGAAACGGGAGGTGTCCGTACAGTGAGACTGGAACGAAAATCAATGAACAACTGTCTAGGTAAACCCTTGGTGAATATATCAGCGTACTGATAGGAGGACGGGACATGTAGAACGCGGACATGTCCAATGGCAACCTTGTCCCTGACGAAGTGGAGATCAAGCTCAATGTGCTTCGTGCGTTGATGCTGGACTGGGTTGCTAGCCAGGTAGACGGCGGAGACGTTATCAGTGTAGACCAGAGTGGCCTTCTGCAAGGGGCATCGTAGCTCAAGCAGGAGATTGCGGAGCCAAGAGCACTCGGAGACAACGTTGGCAACGCCCCTGTACTCGGCTTCAGCGCTGGAGCGAGACACGACGGACTGACGCTTAGCTGACCAGGACACAAGAGTGTCATTGAGGAAGACACAGTAACCAGACGTGGAGCGACGTGTGTCTGGACAACCACCCCAATCCGCATCAGTGTAAGCCACAAGGTCAAGCCTAGAGGAAGGGGTGATGGTGGTGTCGAGCTCAAGGGTGCCGCTGATGTACCGAATGATCCGCTTCAAAGCCTGAAAGTGAGGTTCCCTAGGGGCATGCATGAACAAGCAGATCTGCTGAACGGCATAACTGATATCAGGCCTGGTGAAAGTGAGATACTGAAGAGCACCAGCGAGGCTCCTATACAATGTCGGATCGTCAACCAAAGGACCAGAATGAGCACTGAGCTTGTTGGATGTATCGACTGGGGTGGCGACGGGATTACAGTTGACCATCTTAGCCCGAGCAACAATCTCAGCAGCATACTTACTCTGTGAGAGAAAGAGACCAGACGCATGCCGCTGAACAGCAACTCCCAAGAAGTAAGACAGCGGACCCAGATCAGACATGGCGAATTCCGCACTCAACCTCGAGATGATGGACGTTCAAAGAGCATCAGAAGAGGCGGTGAGAATGATGTCGTCGACATAGAGCAGCAGGAAAGCCAAGTCCGAGCCTCTGCGATAGATAAACAGAGACGTATCCGATTGGCTGCCAGTGAAACCCAAGCGGAGCAGATGAGAGGCAAACCGCTGGAACCATGCCCGTGGAGCCTGTTTCAGACCATACAGAGAGCGCTTGAGGAGACAGACATGCTGTGGACGCTCAGCATCAGTAAACCCCGGAGGCTGAAACATGTAAACCGTCTCATTCAGATGACCATGCAGAAAGGCGTTCTTGACATCCAGCTGATGGATGCCCCAGTTGCGCGACAGAGCCAGACTCAGGACCACTCGGATAGTGGCAGGCTTGACCACAGGGCTGAAGGTCTCATCACAATCAATACCGGCCTGTTGAGATCCAATGTCCCATCAGAGCGGAACTTGTGACGGAAGAGCCACATACAACGAATGACGTTCGCCTCAGGAGGGCGAGGCACAAGAACCCAAGTACCATTCTTCGTAAGGGCCCTGTATTCGTCGAGCATAGCTGCCTGCCAATTCGGGTCTAGGAGGGCTGTTTTGTGGGATGTGGGAACGGGGGAGAGGGAGGTCTGGGTGGAGGCAGAGGGTGAAAGGGAGTCGGGAAAGATGGGGGCATGAGAGGCTAAGGACGCGGGCGCGCCAGCACGGGACGCGGGGGCGCCAGCACGGGACGTGGGCGTGCCAGCACGGGACGTGGGCGCGCCAGCACGGGACGCGGGCGCGCCAACTTGGGGCGCGGGCGCGCGTAGGGGAGGCGTGGATGTTGGTAGAGGGGATGTGGGGTGTATAGCGGGGTGATGGGCGGTGGTCATGGATACGATCTGACGGGGTCGGAAGACACCGGAGACGATGCGGGTGTGTGGTCTGGTGGTAGATGGTGGCGGGGGAGGTGGGGGAGGGGGAGACGCAAAAGCACCGGGAGAGCTCTGGGGAAGAATGAAGTGAGGGAATGGTGACTCAGACTCTGTCGACGACACAGGAGGTGTGGGAGATGCGAAGGGAAATCGCGACTCATCAAAGGTGACATGACGTGAGAGAATGATCCTGTGAGTCTTGATATCGAGGCAAATGTAACCGCGATGATCAGACGGGTAGCCAAGAAAGACACAAGGGGTAGAGCGGGGGTGAAGCTTGTGTGGGGCGGTGGATGCCTGATTAGGGAAGCACAGGCAACCAAAGGTACGAAGGTGATCATACCTAGGCTCGGCGTAATAAAGTGTCTGAGCTGGCGAGCGATTGTGTAGGGTAGTGGAAGGGAGAATGTTTAGGAGATAACATGTGGTGGATAAGGCGTGAGGCCAATAGGGAAGGGGAATAGATGCGTGGAAGAGGAGAGAGCGCATCATGTTGGTAATGGTTCTGATGATTCGTTCTGCCTTGCCATTCTGCTGAGAAGTATAGGGGCAAGACAAGCGATATGAGATCCCATTTGCGGCAAAGAAGGAGTGAAAGTCTTTGTTGTCAAATTCACGACCATTGTCACATTGGAAACATTTGATGGACATGTGGAATTGTGTTTTGATGTAGGTATGGAATCTGGCAAAAATAGGAAACACTTGGGACTTGAAATGCAACGGGAAGACCCATAAGTAATGAGTGTAATCGTCCAGAAACAAGAGGTAGTACTTGTGACCCTCCTTGCTAGGCACGGGAGAGGTCCAAATGTCGCTGTGAATGATATCAAAGGGAGCAAGGGTAGAGGTCAAAGACCGTTGGAACGGCAGTCTGGCATGTTTGCCTAGTTGGCAGGAAGAGCATAAACCAGAGCGTGGGTCTTTAGTACAGGCGACAAGGTTCTGGGAACGGAGGACATCTAGAACGGCAGCGCTGGGATGGCCCAGGCGTGCATGCCACAGGCTGGACGATGATGCCGAGAGGGCGACCGGATACGACTGACTGGACGCAGGAGGTGGTGTGACAGGGTAGAGCTCCCCGGTGCTGTTACATCTCATGCGAGTAACCCCCGTAGTAAGATCGTTCACAGAGAAACAATAGGGATCAAACGTAAGGGAAACATTGTTGTCAGTAGTGAACCGACGGACAGAGATAAGGTTTTTGACAATCTTTGGGGCAATAAGGACATTGTTGATGTGTAGTGGGTGGGTTGGGGTCGGTAATTTGGCGTGGCCAATTCCCGAAGTAGCAAGACGACCACCATTTCCGACGATAATAGAGTGGGCAGGGCCCTTAAAAGAAATAGATGAGAGGTTACCTGAGGAGTTCGTCATGTGGGAGGTGGCACCAGTGTCCATGTACCAAGAAGAGTCTGAAGATGTCGGCTGCGTAGAGGAGAATGCGTGATGCAGAGCTGGCGGAACATAGCCTGGGCCAGGCGATGTCAGAGAGGCCTGAGGACCGGCATGTCGAGGGATAGGATATCTAGAGTATCCAGAGAAGGCGTGATGTTGGTGATCGTAGAGAGCCATGGTAAGAGTTTTTTTTTTTTTTGTATGCCAACTAACTTAATAAATAATTAAGTTAGGGTCAGAAACGAAAAATAGGAGAACACAAGGACTGTTTGTGGAATTTCTCCAAAAGAGATTAAAAGCGTCTGCTTTCTTCTCCGTCGAAACATGTTCAGGGACGGGGATGGGGGCTACGGCAGGGTGGTTCGGGGCAGCGGAGGCGGTGGATCCGGGGTCAAGGAGGCCGGATCTGGACTAGTGGTTCCGGATCTGGGCTGTGACGGTCTGAGCGAGAGAGAGACAGTGGAATAGGGCTGCTGGGTGCTCGGGACTGGCGGATCCGGTGCTGGGAGGCCGGCTGTGGTGCGGCTGGTGGATCTGGGCAACAGAAAAGACGAGGGAGGAGGGCGCGAGACGTCGGTGATGCCTGGAGGAGTTGGATTCGGGGCTCGAGGAGGCCGGAGTGGCTGGATCTCGGCTTGGTGGCCGGCAAGGTGCAGCGAGAGGTCGAGGGAGAGGGCGAGAGGAGGATGATCGGCGATGGTGAGTCGAAAGAAGAAGAGGGTCGGTGAGACGGGAGGATCAATTTAGAGTTCCGTTAGGAAGAAAAGGCTGTGATACCATGTTGAATGATAGAATTGATGTAAAGTCCTCCTTGAGGGTTTCCATTCATTGATAGGTTACACAGGTATTGGACCTTAACGGGCTTTTAGCCCACTATACAATATGAAACCTATGTAATCTATCATAAGCTTTAAAAAAATTCAAAAATAATTTAATGCATGCACTAATTCTATTTTAATGGATTATTTCGGGTTACGACTCATGAAATTCTTAGCTCAAATCCATATATATTTCACTAGGGGTGGGATTGGGCCGGGACGGGACTCGTCCCGCGAATTTTTTTCGGGACGGGATTGACATTTTTTTTTCGGGATGGGATCGGGACGGGATGGTGTCTGGACGGGACGGGATCGGGACGGGACGGGCCTTATCCCGCATATAAAAATAATAAAATATTATATAAATTTGCAAAGTGAAAAATGCTTTCATAATTCATTATTTAGTATAATATGTTGAATACGGTATTATTCTCAACTATATTATTCAATAATAATAATAATAATATTATAATACTATTATTAATTCATACAATGATTGTATAATTAATTATAATGTTCAACATATTTGGCTACATTATCTTACTAGATGAGGACGGAAAGGAATTGAGACAAGATTTACCAATATTGTCTAATTATCGATTGATAATTAGGAAGAATACCGTATTTAATTAGCTATTTGCCTCTTGTAACTCTAAATGGGCGGGATGTGTGTGTCGATCTGATGGGATCCTCTCCATTGACTCAGTCTGGAATTTCTGACTTTATGCCTGGTCGTGCTGTTGTTGATGCTGCTCGACGTAAGTGTGTCAAGTATCGAGATTTGTGTACGGCGGCTGTTTATGGTTTCCTACCCTTCTCATTCTCTTCATTGGGGGAGTTGGATACAGATGCGGTTGCATTGCTGAAGCGGATTCAGAAATTCTCGGTATCTCAGGATGCTGGGGCTCGTGCTGCACGTTATATTTTTACTAGACTTGGCTTTGTTATCGCTAAAGGGGTGGGTGCCCATATAGTATCTCGGTTGCCCACTAATTTCTTGTAATATGTTTTTATTATAATAATAATAATAATAATAATAATAATAATAATAATAACAATAATAAATAATAATAATAAAAAATAATAATAATAATCCCACGTTATAATTAAAAATAAAATAAAATAATATTACTTATTTTTATTGTTATTATTATAAAATAATTATACTTTACAAGAAAAAAATATAATATGATATAAATTAATATTATTATTAAATTATATTATATTATTATAATATTATATAATAATATTATTATTATTATTATTATAAATTGAAAATTGAAAATTATTATTATAGTTATAAATAATATTTGCTCAAAATATTATATTATTATTATTCTATAATATTATAATAATAATATTATTATAATATTATAATAATAATAATATTATTATATTATTATTATTATAAAAATTATTATTATTATTATTATTATTATTATTATTATTATATGCGGGACGGGACGGGATTTGCGGGATCCCACCGGGATCGTCCCGCGTTTCGTCCCGCATAATTTTTGCGGGACGGGATCGGGACGGGATTCGCTATTTTGTCCTAAATCCCACCGGGATCGGGACGGGACCGGGACGAAATCGGGATTTGCGGGATTTATGCCCACCCCTATATTTCACAGGTTCGGTCAACCTAACAAATCATGTATGCTGCTACGTAGTTTCAAAAGCTAAAATTGTTATATTATCGGATTATCCTATTATTAGTTAATATTTATTGAAAAAGCTAAAAAAATTATATTACCCTGAAAGATAATTAATGTTATTATAATAGTAATATATTTTTATAAAATCAAGTTATATAAATAATAGTATTCAATCTTCATTATTATTATGATTATTATTATTATTATTATTATTATAATTATTATCGATAAAATATTTTTACAAGAAATTAGTGGGTAGCCGAGATACTATCTGGGCATCCACTCCCTTAGCGATAACGAAACTAAGTCTAGTAAAAATATAAGCTGCAGCACGAGCCCCGGCATCCTGAGATATCGAGAATTTCTGAATCCGCTTTAGCAAGGCAACAGCATCCGTATCCAGCTCTCCCAACGAAGAGAAAGAGAAGGGTAGGAAACCATAACCCGCTGTCATGCACAAATCACGATACTTGACACGCTTACGTTGAGCAGCAGCAACAACAACACGACCAGGGACAAAGTCAGACACCCGTGACTGAGTCAAGGGGGAGGATCCCGTCAGATCAACACAAACATCACGCCCTCTGTCCCATGAATAAAGAAGCAAATCTGCCGGACGAAGCGGCCTATTAAGCCCATCCATCAAACCGATATCAACCTCCTTACCAGCAGAAATCCCAGCCCTGTAACAGATATCCAATAAGGCATCACCCACAAGGTTATGTCGATGTTTAATGCCCACAGTACCAGCACATGACACAGCATGATCTCCATAGACATCATCATCAAAGACCCGAGAACAAGCCGGACAGGACCTAGACACCGTGAACAATGGAACGCTCAATCGATAACTAAGCACACTGCGATAAGTCCTTCCATTCATAGTCTGCCTTAGCCCAGAAATAGGAACTGCACGCAACCAATCGGAGGAGTGAGCACCCTGCTGAGACTTCCACAACACCACCTGTCGCGGAGTCAAAGAGAAAACAGATTCCGATGTAGCAGCAACCTTCGTGAAATATATATCTGCCAATTTCTTCATTAGTTTGGGGGCAGCGATTTCACTAGGATCGCGTAGAAAATCAGAACCTGTGGTCTCATTAAAAGCACGACAAGCATCATCAAAAGTAGGACCAGTAGCAGTAATACCAGAAGGGCGTAGGAGCTTAGCCTGCATCTCAGCAGACTGCAAACGAGACGCCAAAAAAGCATAATGTAAGACATCCTCAGCAGCATACACTCCGAGACCACCAAAATGAAGGTGGCAAGCCGCCACTGCCAATCTCCAAACCCAGGCCCGGACGCAGTGACAATACGTTCTAAGCTAGAACGAAGTGCCGCATCGAAGGAGAGTTGGGCCGGGCCAAAGACACACGGAGAACAAGTACGCATAGCAAAGTAAAGTTTAGAAATACCCGTGCAAGCCCGAAGCAGAAGCAACTCGCACTGTGGATCCTCAATCTTCGCGACGGAATCCATAAGCTCTATGGTCCTAGTCACTCTCTTCGCCACAAGGTCGCTGCCGAAAACAGGGCACGTGCTGACAGGCCCTCCCAGAACTTTGACACCACGTGAAGGCCGAGCAATAGAGGGGGGGAAAACACCAAGAAGCCGACTCCTGGGGTCTTCTGTAGGCCAAAAAACCTCGGTTTTATCAACATTAAGATGAAGACCAAAGCGGGGACCGTCTGCCATAATCAAATCTAAGACCTTCCCCACCACCAAAGTGTCCCCGACAACAGTGCCATCATCTAAGTACCAAGCCTGCAAAGTCAGGGTGAAAGAGTCTCTGATCTTGCACACCAAAGGATGCAATATTATTATTATTATTATTATTATTATTATTATTATTATTATTATTATTATTATAAAATTTTATTATTGTAATTACATACTACAAGAAATTAGTGAGTAGTCGAGATACTATCTGGGCTCCCACCCCCTTAGCAATAGCAAAACTAAGTCTAGTAAAAATATAACCTGCAACATGGGCTCCAGCATCCTGAGATACTGAGAATTTCTGAATCCGGTTCAGCAAAGTAACAACATTCGTATCCAGCTCCCGCAACAAAGAGAATGAGAAGGGTAAGAAACCATAACCAGTCGTCGTGCACAAATCTCGATACTTGACACACTTACGCTGAGCAGCATCAACAACAACATGACCGGGCACAAAATCAGACATCCCAAACTGAGTCAAGGAGGAGGATCATGCCAGATCGACACACATGTCCCGCCTCCTATCCCAAAAATAAAGGAGCAATTCCGCCGGCCGAATGGGCTTATTATGCCCATCAACCAAACCGATATCAACCTCCTTACCGACAGAAATCCCGGACCTGTAGGAGATATCCAATAAGGTGTCACGAACGAGGTTGTGGCGATGTTTAATGCCCACAATACTAGCGCAGGACACGGCATGATCACCATATACATCACCATCAAAGGTTCGAGAGCAAGCGGGACAAGGCCTAGACATCGTGAACAACGGAACACCCAGTCGATAGCTAAGCACACTGTGATAGGTCCTTCCATTCATAGTCTGCCCCAGCCCAGAAATAGGAACTGCACGCAACCAATCAGAGGAGTAAGCACCCTGCTGAGACTTCCATAATGCCACCTGCCGCAGAGTCAATGAGAAAGCAGAGTCCGATTTAGCAGCAACCTTCGTGAAATATATATCTGCCAATATCTTCATAAGTTTAGGCACATCGATTTCACTAGGGTCGCGTATGTAGGAGATCAGAACTCGTGGTCTCATTAAAAACGTGCAAAGCATAATCAAAAGTAGGGCCATCAACCATAATACCGGAAGGACGTAAGAGCTTAGTCTGCAACTCACCGGACTGCAAACGGGACGCCAAAAAAAGCATAATGTAGGACATCCCCAGCAACATACACTCCGAGGCCACCAAAATGAAAAGGAAAGGTGGCAAGCCGCCACTGCCAAGCTCCGAACTCAGGCCCAGACGCAGTGACAATACGTTTCAAGCTAGAACGGAGTGCCACATCAAATGAAAGTTGGGCTGGCCCAAAGACACGCGGGGAACAAGTACGCAAAGCAAAGTAAAGTTTAGAAATACCCGTACAAGCTCGAAGCAGAAGTAACTCGCATTGTGGGTCACCAAACCTCGCGACAGAATCCATAAGCTCTATGATTCTAGTCACTCTCTTCCACACAAGGTCGCTGCCGAAAGCAAGGCATACACTCCTAGAACTTTGACGCCGCGCGAAGGCCGAGCGATAGGGGGGGGAACACCAGGAAGACGACTCCTAGGGTTTTCTGTAGGCCAAAAAACCCCGATTTTATCCACTAATTAAAACTTGACGTTAAACGATTCACATATGCTTTTTTAGATGTTCAAAACTATATAAAATATAGTATTTATTTTTTTAATAATTTCATACTTATTATTAATAAGTGTGAATTTATAAAAATAAATGTAATATTAAGTATGTGTGTTAGTGGGTGAATGAATAGTAAATTACTTATTTTAATTAACAGGGAGCATGTGTGTTTGTGACTCTAACAGCTGAATTAAAATACAGTTCGTGGTAGGATTATTTCCACCCGAATTATTACCTGATTAAATAATAGAAGAACAAAAATACGTACAATGATTAAAGTTACTAGTGATGTAGTTGTAGGACATCGTTGAGAAATGAGCAAGTGGACACGTGTTGGGACATCATAAGAACGTGGTAATTCAATTTTTTTTTTTTTTTTTTTTTTTTTTTTTTTTTTTCTGGAATCGAATTTATTTCCTGATAAAAAAAAATCGCTAGTCGCTCAACCTTTAAAGTAAGAGATACTAACAAATATCCTAACTTGACACCGAAAAAAAAAAAATATCCTAACTCATTTTTATGACATAGAATTAGTCTAATGATATCATTCTCATTAAAACAAGTCAATATCATCTAAAATTCACCAAAATTTTAATTTTATCAATTATATATCATCGTTTTTTCTCGGATTTATAGTCGGAAAAAAAAATCGAAATACTTTGTTACCACATCCTCAAATTTTAAAATATTTCTCTTGTTCGTTACATTTTTTTTAACATGCCTCTATAAGCTAGCTAGGTTGTTTTAATACCTTGCCTTTTATTAATCGACCTTGGGTAATTAATAATGGGATAAACAGTAAAACCACTACTTGTTTAAAATGGAACCTTATTCCCAAAGAATGTCAAAATGAGTGATTTCTTGGAAAATATACAAAAAGTTATATCAAACATATTCTCAATGAAATAAAACATCTCTGATCCTATTGATTACGAATGGGGGACAAATATATACAAGTTGAATGTCTTAGTCTTGATAACGTCCTGCGTGGGATCGGTACTTGCCCGTGGTCTATTGAGATGGTGATTACCGATGTTCTCGGCCTCTGTAAATCCTTAAAGGTCATCGACTTCTCCCACACGTTTCGGGAAGGCAGTCATCCATTCTATGGAGCATATGCACCTTAATTCATTCATCTCACATTGATGCAATTAATGTATTGGATTTGGATACAATACATAGCAGAAGGGCAATTTCGGATTAACACAAAATAAATAGGGACAATTCTGTTATTTCCCTCTAGAGTTAGTTGTTAGGATTTCTGTCAGTAGCATATAACCGAATTGCAGTTGTTGTAGAGCTCAGAAGCTCAAATTCATTTTCTCCAATTACACCTTTGTGTGTGTTCTTGAGAGTTTCCATTTTCTTCTTCCAAATTGTGGTGAATTGAATCGAATTCGTCACATTTCCTCACATTCCTATCTTCCTTCCTACCTCTCAATGTAGGTAGTGGCCGAGTTTCCTTAAAAACACATTTAAAATACTCTTTAACTTTCAATATGGGATGGAAAAGTTGACGAGACACCTTAAAATCACCAGCTCTTTGCATTATATTCAACATTTTGTTGGTGTTATCGGTCAATAAAACAAGTATATATTAGTGTGTTTAAGTTTTGATCAATAAAACAAGTATATCCTATTGAAAATCCTCCCACATGCTAAAGGAGATGGCACCTGATTAATTTTTATCCCGTCCTACTTGCATGCAGTTGAGGGTTTTCACTTAAAATCTTTTTGTTATACTCTATGCTTATTGCCAATTCATCAAAGTGGCCATCCCATGTAGTGCTAATCCAGCTATCAAACTAACTAACTAAAAGCATTGGTTTAATCTAACTTTAAATATTTATATATAAATTATTCAAAAAAATCCACATATTATGGAAATTTGCACAAAATTTCCCTTACAAAAACCTAAAATTATACCAAACACCCAATTTGGGGTCTTATCTTAAAGAACTAACCATAACCTCCTTTTAGTGTTCAAAGTTGGTTCAGAAAATGTTAAATTCACTACTAGAAAAACGCTATATAGCCTCGAAGTTGTTGGCTACCAATTATTTCGAGGTTACCATCGTAGCCAATACCCTCGAATTTGGGCTCGAAAAAATATTTGGATCCTAAATACCATTGAAATAAAATCGGAGCTATTTTTCCATGCTATATAACCACAAATGTATACTTCGAGAGCATAGTCGAGTGTATATTAGCCTCGAAACAAAATTCGAGGGCACTTTTTTGAAGCTATTGTCAAGCGATGTTAGCAATGGAATTGTCAGAGGGTACACTCGAGGCTAATTTCGAGGGCATATAGGATGAAATATTTTTTGCAGGGTAGAGTTGAGGGTGGAACAAGTCAATATATATTACGAGACTAATTTCGAGAGTAAGTTTGATCATAAATAGTTACGATTTTTTTGGGGGCTAACAATGTGGCTAAATAACCTCAAATTTTGTATTCGAGGGTATATTTGTAGGCGTCAATACTCTTGAGTTCATAATTGTGAGGTTATGTAGTCACAAAATATGTAAATATTACTTGAAAATGTAAATATCAATCGATCTCGAACATGCCCTTGAGTTCATAATTGTGAGGTTAAACTATTATGATCGCCCTCGTCAATACTCTCGAATTATTATTTTTGAGGGTAAGTGAGTACATGAACCCTTCCCAATAGCAACAATATTATGATTTCAAGAGCAAATTTGATGCTACATATAGTCTCCAATTATCCTTTCGAGGGCATCATGAAGAGTGTGTTCCTGGGTAAACGTAAAACGTTTTTTTTTTTAACTATCTACCAATCTTTTGTTCCATTCTACTTATCATACTTTCATTTTTATTAAAATCTCTTTATCGGAAAATGTACAACTAGTTCTTTTCTTAAACCATGTTCGGATTTGTGTTCATAATATTATCGGTCAAGTTTAACGGACAACACAAAATACTTAAGACATAGAATTTTCCACTAACATACTAGTTGCCCATTCTCCTCACTATGTCGTTGTCTGAGATCTTTAGTGTCATGATGAATTCTTTTCTCGAGACTATCGATACTTCGAATTTGACAAAGAATAGTAGATCAATCGCTTTTACACTTCTCTTGACATTGTAGTTCTTTAATTGGTCTAAGAAAATCGAGTCTAGCTAATCCTCTGTGATACTTTCTATGTTACACACCATTTACACCTCTCAACTCGATCTAAATTATTTGAGGAAAAGATACCATAGTTTTAAATGTATAAACTTTACTAACCTAAAGTATTAAATCTTGAATGAAGTTGATGAGAGATTAACCATGAGCAATATAAATGGATTGTGAATGATGAAATTGGTTAGAGGATTGGAAGATTTGTAAGAATTAAGAATCGTGCTTGACAACGCTAGTTAATGTTAAAACTCTTGTATGACGGATTTTTAATCTTTTTGCATTTCACTGTGAACCCTTTTGTTTAATCCCATTTTGACACTTCATTCCGGAGTGAGAAGCCGAGGAATGGTCCCGTTTGTTTAACTCTTTCCGGTGAGGTGCTTGTTAGAGTTGTCCAAACACAGGCTTGATTGCTCGGGAGTGCGATACTGACGAGTGAGATGCTCTTAGATTTAGCCATTCATATCTTGTTTTTTTTTTCCCTTTTCCATAAGCCTAGAGAAAAATCCCAAAAAAAGTCACATGTCTCAAGTTTTGTTCTCGTGCTTAATCGACGGTTCAAACTTGTTGGATCGATCCTTTGGGTTATATCACTATCTTTGCCCAATCTGGACCTAGTCAAATGAAAAGAACGTGTACTAACCACCTCATTCCAATAGGAAGAGTATAGGTTCAGGTTAATACGATAGCTAGTGTAGGTCGAATAACCTTTCAAGAGGCCTCATTAGACCAATTAGAACAAGGGGGAAAAGATAAACTTCAAATCAAGAAATCAAGAAAAGAGATCATCGGGCCAACATATTGTATCAAGGGGTTTTTTGTTGTTCATTCTTCTCTTTTTTCAGTTCGGGTTCTATTTTCAAACTTCGGATAAATGTTTTTAAGGTATTATTAATTTGTGCATATTTCAACTTTCAGAAATGACAAATAATATGATATTAGTATGATATACCTATATTATTTATTTCTATAAAAAAAATTTGGTCAAAATGTATTTTTGGAAATTTAGATCACTAATGTATTATGCTTTTAATTATAAACACTTGTAAAGTGTTTGGATTCTAAGTGATTATTGTGTATTATAATTCATATTATCTGAAAAACATAAAAAAAAATTAGTTTAACAAATACTTTCAAAATATTTATGTTTATAAATGCTTATAAACATAAACACTTTAGAATCCAAACAAACCCTAAGAGTCTAGTTGGATTCTAAGTGTTATGTATTATAATTATAATCACTTCTAAAGTGTTTGTTTAATATAATTTACAATGTAATATAAATAACAAAAAATTAAAATAAAATAACTTACAAATTATATTAATCAATTACATTAAATTTATAACATAACTAGAAATAAACACTTATAAAAGTGATTGGAATCATATGAAATCCAAACACACCCTAACCAAAATGTTAGCGGGATACAAAAAAATTGATTTTTGTTTGAGCGACATAGTTTCCGCCCTTTCCGGCTTATGAAAATGTTAGTGGTATAAAAAGAAACAGTTCACTTTGTAAACCTAGATCTCAATCCCCCTGTTTTCGCCGCCTCTACAGAAAACCCATCGGTTCTCCTGTTCTCACCACCTCTCAGCCATTGCCTCCTGAAGGCGACATCTTCTACATCCCCATCTTCGAATTCTGCAGTGAAGGTGAGATCTTGTTCATCCTCGTCTTTAAGCTCCCTCCGCCTCTCATGTTCGCACCTTTCACCTCTCACCTCTCACCTCTCACTTCTCTCCTGTTCTTGCCGCTTCTACAGAAAAACCCATCACCTGTGTATAAGATATCGCTGGCTCCTGTTTTCACCGATGGCTCCTGAATCCGCCATCCTCATCTTACTCCTGAAGCAGATGGCTCCTGTTTTCACTGCTGGCCGCCTCTCTCCTCTTCTGTTCGCACCTCTCAGATCTCTATAGATCTCGCCTTTCACCGCTGGCTCTCCCTCTCTCTTCTGTTCCACTATGGTAAGCAAAACATCTGTACTGGTATGCCTCTTTTATTCTCTATGGATCTTCCCTTTTTTAGGGTTTCAAGGTTTTTCCGCGTGATTGTTTAATGGTTGCATTTCTTTTGATTCTCTTGATGCTCGAGTACTGACTTGATACTCTTTTTTATTGCAGCCTGCATTTTTCTTAGCCACACTGAATTTTGGTCGCCTCAAATTAGGTATTTTTTAAACACTGAATTTTACATAGTCTTGATGGCGATTTCAGGTCTAATTTGGGAGTTGTAATTTTTGGAGCAACTATTGAATGTGTTGTGGATTGTTGTTGTAAACTGTTAGTTGCTATCTGTTGTGATGAGCTGCTGTTGGGATTTGTTTTTTTTTTCTTTCGAATTTCTTCAATGGCTTACCTTCTTGACATTTAGAACATGTAATTGATACCTAGTGTTTGATTTTGTGTGATTTTTCTTGTCTGGGAATAGTTATTGGCTAATAATTAAAAGAGATGATCATGAGCTTTGTTGAACTTGGCTTGTAGATAAGAATTGTTTAAATCGAAGGTATTTGTTGCCTAATCCGCTAGTAGTTCTTAGCCTGAATATGGCCTTGTGTTCTATTTGTTAAGGTTTGTTTTTTCGTTTTGAATTTGGATCCATATATAGAGTCAAAGTAAAGGTTTTTTTTTGGGAGTTCTATTTCTTTCTTTACGATTTCGGAGCTTTTTTATTTATTTATTTCTTCTTTAGTTTAATTACTGGGATTATGGGAGCTATTTGGGAGTTGTTTTCTTTCTTTCTTATTTGGTAGTTATTTTACTTATTTCTTTCTTCTATAGTAATCCATAGTAGTGACATTTTATTCCCTGTATTGTAGTTTTTTCCACTGACAATTATTTCAGCTTTGTAAGGTTCTATCCAGCCTTTCCCTCTTCTCTTTGTATTCGATTTCTAGTTGATTTCAACTTTGAGAACTTTTCTATTGGTTTACTTGAACTATCTAGCTAAACAATATTATGATTATCTAACTGTTTGTGTGCAATTGTTGTTTCTGTTTGTGTATGTTTTTCTTACTAATCGAACTGAGCAATTGCCATTTGACTCCACTTTATTGCCTGATATTTGATCCTTTTAACAATATTATCTAACTCAGTTAAGATTTAGCTGTAATTGTGCTTCTGTACTAGTGGTGTATTTCAGCTGTATTTCATTTGTAATCGTGTTACTAATTTTATCTGTTGTGTTTTTTTCTTCATGTTTGTTTAATCTAGTGTGAATTTAAGTTTTTTTTTGTGTTGATGATTCTTGAGAAGGGCTACGAGATTAAGCTCGAGATCAAGCCATTCAAGACGAGTTACAAGAGCTACGAAGTACTAATGTTGAACTTGTAAATAATCAACAAGAGTTCCAATCCACAATTATTCGCCTCCTTCAAGCTGGACAAGTTTCGTCATCTCCTTCTGGCCTTGACCCTTTAACCATTACACTAATTGGTGTGCAAGTATTTTGGACTTCATGTGCACCTTTTTGTTTTAGATGGTTGGGTGGTTAGGAAATAGAGTATTGTTTGAACTAATTAGTTGAGTTATAACTTATGAGGTTTATGTTTGTGGTTATTGTTGAACTATTATTTTGTACATGATCTAATTATGAAATTTAGGATTCTATTTATGGTTGTTTAATGTTATTTAAAGTAAAATCTATGTTTTATGTATGCATAATTGAAGAATAAAAAGGAATTTGATGTTAATGAATTTGACCTCAAATTTGGCTTCAAAATTTTAAAAATTTATTAAATTTAACCTGAATTTTAGGAACCAAAATATGAAATTTAACCTCCAAATCAACTATAAAATGAGTTGATAAAATGCCCTCGAAAGTATATTACCCTTGAAAATGCCCTTGAATTCGACCCCAAAACACATTTCGAGGGGTAGATGAGGGAGGTTAAATGTGGTCTCGAATCTTAACCTGGGAATATTTTTTCGAGGGTACGATAGCATCTAAATATTTTGGAGGTTATTTTCGTAGTTAATTTGGAGGTTATTTTACTCTCACATTTGCACTTGAATTATTTTGAGGCTATGAATCGATACTATTTAGCCTCGAAGTTTGTACCCTCGAAAATAGTTAGGAATGTCATTTGAAGGCAATTTGAAGGCTAATAGCACTGAATTTGGTTTCGAAATAGTTCGATACTAATGATCTCAAAATTACCCTCGAAATTATTTGGAGGCTATTTTACTCTCGAAAACAAAAATTCGAGGTTAATATTCAAGGCCACATTTAACCTCCCTTCTCTACGCCTCAAAATGTGTTTTGAGATCGAATTCGAGGGCATTTTCGGGGGTAATATATTTTCGAGGCTATGGTTGAAGCTACATTCAAGGTTAGTTTCGAGATTATAGACGCGTTTTCTAGCAGTGATTAACACTTTGTTTCTAATATTTTGGTTGATTTATTTTGATACTGAAGAGCGAATTTTTAATTAAGGTTATGGGTTTTTTTCATGAATCCCCCAACGTTTGGTGATTTTATGTATTTTGTCCTTATTTGGCTAGTTTAGTGAAATATATAGTTTGAAATTTATGAGTAATTTTGTGTAATTTAGCTTATAACTTTTTTTTATGAAGATAGGCACAAATCTGAATCTATATATGACCTGCTGACCTTTCTTGTCACAAAAGTAGGGCTGTTATTCGAGCCGAACGAGTCGAATATTGCTTGTTCATTTTCAGTTCATTTTTAATATGAACGAGCTCGAGTCAAGCCTAAATTTTTACTCGAGCTTAAAAATGTGCTCCTATTCAACTCATTTAGAAAATAAGCGAGCTCGAACCGAGCGTTTTTTGAGTTTTAGACAATTCTACTTGCTCATTATACAGTAATTTAAAGAAAATTTTAGAAATTCCATAAAATTCGAGATATTCGAGTTTAATTCGAACGAGCCGAGCTTTGGACCGAGCTTAAAAATGTGCTATACTCGGCTCGTTTAGAAAATGAACGAGCTCGAATAGAGTTTTTAATTATCAAATGAGTACGAGTCGAATTCGAGCTACTCGTGTTCACATAACACCCCTACACAAAAAGAAAGGTAATTGATATTCAACCTATAATTTTAGCGGATATTTTTTAGCCAAATTTTAGTGGATATTGAGGTGGATGAAGAGCATTTTTCCTCTATTTATTTTGTTTCTTATTCTTCCACTGATCAATCAATTTATAACATGTATAAGTTTTTACAGTTCATAATCAATACTACTGGCGCCAAAAATTACTCGTAGGAGGGGAGGGTGGATGAAAAGTACTAACATACTCCATCCGTTCCACAATACACGTCCTTTTACTTATTAACACATTTTTTAATGAGCGAAAAACTCTATAAAATATTAATTTTTTTTATATCATTTGATAATTATTACTAATAAGTATCAAATTATATATAAAAAATTAATTAATATTTTAATATTTTAATGAATTTTTCCCTCCTTAATAAACGTGTCGAAAAGTAAAAGGGCATGTATTATGGAACTGATAGAGTAATAACTTAGAAATATTATGGAATGACACCTTACCTAAAAATAAACTGCAATCAACATTATAGTACCTTTTTGTTTCGGCTTGTACCTAATGACTAAGTACATTATCACTGCTCAAATGAATGACCAAACCCTACCTTTTATATGTACAAAAAAATTACATTACGATTTACACTTGTAAATTGGTGGTGAATGGTCAATGACTCAATGGTGTTGGTGATGTAATATGTATATGGGGAATGGGAGAGCCCCAATCATGCATATTCCTCCAAAACTTACAGGAAGTGAGTCATAAATTAGTGAGGATACATACCCAATTTGCCTATTTTCTCTCCTTTTTTTTCTTTTTTTATTAGGAAAAGCATTTCGAGGGTCAGACAAACTTGACTCCTCGAGAGGCCGACAAAGTCGGCATACAGTGATCTGTCAAACAAACAACGCAAGAAAAAAAAAGGTGCAATACAAAACAGTGGCAAGCACGCAATTCTGAGCGAGCAACCGTACCTAGTCCTAACATAGCGGGAACAACATAGACTAAGAATTGAAAGATTGAGCCAAAACATTGTTCCATTGATATACCAAGTAAGAGTGATGATATGTGAGATGGAAATTAAGTATTGGGGATGAATCCAAAGTCGTGGGGTGAGAAAATGTAGCTCAGTGAGTCAAAATGCCGACATAAAAGGAAGGTACACGTACAAGTCAGTCGCTATCATCCCTTAAATCCACTACCCTTATCCACGAGCCTAAATCCTTTATCAATCTAACGAATTACAAAGATAAATGAGTTGGGTATAGTTCAATGACATACAAAAGAAATTAAATGTTTTAATAAGCGCATTATTGTCATTTTATGTATTTTTAATTGAATCTCTAATAGATCTGAATGATGGATGGTGTGGTTGTACCCAAATTTTTGGGTTTTAACTTTTAACCGGTAGCTGAGCACAGTTATGTTTTTTTTTTTATTAGGTAAAACTTTGGGTAGGAGACTACCCAAGAGCATCCAAACGGATGAGATCCTGAAGATCTTTGTTAGTTGTTATTTGGACTCCATAAGCAGAGTGGTAAATGTGTGCAACCTTATCAGCCACTATGTTGCATGTGCGGGGAATATGAGAAAATGAGACTTTCCTCACATTTCGAACAATGGTTTTTACGTCGGATAAGATCATTTCCACTTCCCAAGGGCAGCGGGTGTTGTCTTTGAGATAGTCGATGATAATTTTGGAATCGCCTTCTATGATCATGTTTTGAATATTTAGCTTCCTGGCCTCCAGCACCCCCAACCCGAGGGCTGTAGCTTCAGCCTGTAGAGGTGAAGGGCGACCCAGTTTTAGGTATGAGATTTGGATGGGATTAGCGTTCCAGTCTCTGATAATGATACCAGCAGATCCCAACCCATTACGTAGAGCTAAGCCATCGAAATTGATTTTGTATGTGTCACGTGGTGGCCTTTTCCATTTCTTGTGTTTCATTTTCTCAGTTCATGGATTATTCTTATTCTTTGCTGAGTATGTTAATGGTTTGTTCGTCTGATCATATTCATCCATATGGCGCGCCCGGTTCCAGTTTTCAATTTGTCTTATGGAGAATGCCTCGATATTGGTTGTTGTCGATGGTTGTTGCCTTGTTGGTTCCTAAATGTTACCCCATTTCGAAAGTACCAAATAGCCCACCATCTGGTGGAAATGGCTTGTATTTTTGTTATTGGAAAGCTGCATAGCCAACATATCAGTGCACCTGTATCCCTGGTACTAGCTGTAGAATGTAGTTTGTTGAAGCTTCTGCTGCTCTGCTATACTTCGATGGTCGCTGGTCAGTTCTGGAAAGCATTCTGTAAGTATGTGCATATCGTCCTCCTCAAAGCCGTTGCACCGATCGCAGGAAGAGGGCACAGAGACCCCTCTTGAAGCAAGACGTGCTTTTGTTGGTAAACCAGATCTTGCTATTTTCCACAGGAATTTTTTTATTTTAGGTGGTAAATCAAGTCTCCATATCCATTCATAATCTCGTGGATCATCCGCCGACACATTCATGAGAAAATTGTAGGCGGAGGAGGTGTTAAACCATCCATGCTTATCCGGCCACCAGTTGAGTCTATCGTCCAATGGTGTCACGGGCAATTGGACAGCGAGAATGTCATCCACTAACACTCTCGGAAGCACCCTATGAAGTTTCTCCACCCACCATTGCCCGTTTTTAATATATTCATTCACCGTTTCATTGCTGTCAATTTGTATCGGGCATTCAGGACGCCCCCACAGGGGTTTTTTGGATAACCAATTGTCAGTCCAGAATTTCACCGATTTGCCATTTCCAATGGACCAGATGATGCCATTTTTGAATTTTTGCAGTAGGTTTGTTAATTTTGCCCATTGCCATGACATATTTCCAGATTTTTCGTACTTCAGTATATGTGTTTCTTTTAGATATTTGTGTGTAATTACCTGGACCCATATGTTGTTTTGTTCTGCTAAAACCTTCCATAGAAGTTTTAGCTATAGAGCCTCGTTCATTTCTTTAGATTTTCTAATACCCAATCCTCCTGCTTTCTTTGATTTGCATATTTTGTCCCATCCTATTAATGGTCTGTGTTGCGCATCCTTGTTCCAGAAGAAACTTCTGTTGATTGTATCTAACTCGCTATGCATTGTGGCCGGCTGAGCGGCTGGTATTGGACAACTTGAGCAATTTGGCTTTTTTTTTTTAATTAAAAGCCCCTATACAATACAAGGGCACTTAGACCATCCATAGTGGTTTTGTGTAAAATGTACACATTTGTACAAAGTGTGTAAAAATACACATTATTTTTTAGCAATTTGCTCCATTTGTGAAATGTGCATTTTTTACATATCATTGAAATACAATTCATTTAAAATAAAAGGAAAAATAAAATCATAAAAAAATAAACCAAAGAAATTGTCTTATTTTTTGTAAAATTTGGTTTATTTTTTGTAAAAGCTTTTGCACATGGGGGAGATGGTGTGCTCAAATTTGCATATCACATGCTCAAATGTGCACATTTACACACACCCAAAACAACCAATGGAGCTAAAAAAATATCTAAAAATAACACATTTGCACACCACCATTGTGGATGATCTTCGAAAGTGAAAAAACGAGAGTAAAAGCATACAATTAAAGTATCGCTAGGGATTATCAATTATTCATCTATCGTTGGTCGTATTATTTGGTCCTTTGCACCTTTCTGTATTTTTGTTATATATTTGACGGTTTATCGTTCGCTTCAGTCTTGTCTATGCTCGAATTTTTACTTATTTCCTATAAAAAAAAAACAAAAAATTATTGCCTTAATGCATTCGGAACCTCCTCCTACACCACCAATGTGAGGTTCCCTTGGGACCGGTATTGGTTTAATAACCCGTATTATAAGCCACCACCAATGAAAGGTTAGCCTGGCCAGAGCAACCAGATGCGAGCCTTCAAATGGGACGGGTCAAGACTGCTGGCTAGGCCGAACCCTGCCCCAAGCCCATACCAACCGAAAAACAGGAGTTGGCATTATTAGAAGAATTCTGTACCTGTTCACGAAACGAGTACAGACTGTACAGTACAGCGAAGTCCCTTGTTGAAGCCATGAAATCATGAATATGCCATTCAACTTAAATGCATCAACCCACAAAGGATGGGCAAACAGTTACACAACTGGGGTCTGGAAATGCACAAAAGCAATACGTGAAGCGACCTTTGCAAACAAATGGTGCCCTATTTAAGTGCAGAAAAGTAGTTGCAAGCTGCCCCCACTCTTGATTCATTTTCATACTACTGCAAGCATTCACGGGCTCCAAAATGACCGCGATTTCATCTTGCTAAAGCTCACTGAGAAGGCGGAGGAAAGAAAAACGGGCAAAAGTGAAGACAACAGCTCATCTGGTGGCCCATGCTAAAATCAACCACCAATTATCTGTTCTTCTCCTATCATATGCAGTTGCTTTAATCTGGTTTCCTATGAACTACAATTGAGGAATCGGTCTTCGTCATGGCAATATGAGCTTTGTCTTTACGACCCCAAGATCAAGGCGTGTATTTCGGCCCAGCTTGAGGCGACATAAAGAACACCTGACAGCCCCTTCCAAATCAAGGGGCTTCCTTCGACGTAGTCTCTCTGTTTCCTAACCAAGCCATGGAATAAAGGGACAAATGTAACACCGAAATGACTTCCTACCTTCCTCAGGCTAGAGCTTGACCCCAGAACAATCCCTATGTCTGCCTTTAGTAGACAAAGCAAGTCACCGACAGAATCCCCAATGAAGACAGTTAGCTTCTTCTTCTCATCATTACAGCTCTGCAGGATGTTGCTGAAAGCTTCAGCCTTGTCGAGTGGAGACTCAACCTTCTTGACAATTTCACCAGTTGAAATACATTCATTGTATTTGAACTCGTTTGCATGTACATTCAACACATGTAATCCACCTGCTTCAAATCCACAGAATAGAAAGTATTAGCATAATAAGTTTAGTCTACGACAGGTTAAGTGCAAGTACTGTAAAAGTTCTATGGACTAATCCTGTATACTTGAAGCTCCAAAATGGAGCCTTAATTGAAAGCACTTATCGATCCTTTACAGCTTCCATATGAAGCCATATCAACCACCAGTGGAAATATTAAAATCACAACAGTACTACAGTAGGGGGTTGCTAGCATAGGTATTACCTGATGAAAAAGCAGATCTAATCAGATCTCCACACCAGCAATATGACAGGACATGTACGTTCACATCCAGATCATCATTCTGTATCACTTTTTGAAGGAAACCACTGCAACCATCTTGAAGAATGAGACGCTCGCCAGCCTTCTTAACATCTTCAATATTTAACCCCTTCAACACTCCAGACTCGATCACTCTATCATTGGCTTTTTTCTCAAAATTCGAGAGCGACTCCAGTGCTTTGCACAGCCCCTCATAGTCAAATTTTGCAGCTGCAAAAACAATCGATTCCAAGAATGTCAATAGCCAATGTATGTCAAAAGACATTCATACAAATAACATCAGAGCATTAATACTGTGCAAAAACAAGATCACTTGACATACCTTTCTCAGTGGCTAAAATGCTCTCTATGCATTGCTCGTACTCCTCTGTGTACTGCTTGGAGAGAATACCCCATGTACTTCTCAAGTCAGCGGATGACATCCGAACAATTTGATTTTCAGTCTGATTCTGATCAGACTTGGGAGCTGTTAAAATTGCAATCTCAGCTAGAACCGCAGATGAATCAACAACTGTGCAAGTCAAGTCAAAATCCGAAAACAAAATAAAACTCCATTCTGCGCGCTTCATCTCTTTACACAAAGGAACAACACTTTTCTGGAGTAATTGTTGAGCATTGAAGAAATCTATTTCAAGCCTCATAGCTTGTTGATAAAGCTTCTCCATGACTTCAAGCTCTTCACTTGTCAGAGAGATACTCAATTTATCGAGCAAGTCCTCTGTTTTCCGAGCTGATAACTTGATCCAAAAATTTATAGCAAGTTAGTATTCGAGATGGAGGCTAAGTCCTTGTATAATATTTACAGTATACTGGGACAGACCTATACATTAAGACCTCAAGATCAGGACAAACCTGAAAACTTTCAGATGAATAGTTGTCAATCCATTTCTTGTATGGATGATTATGGTCTTCATCAGGATTTAGTAGGGCCTGAAGCTCCTTTCCTATAAAGGCATATAGCCTCATGCAAGGTGTCATTGCACCCAAGGTGTAAGCGGCAATTTTTGTCTTTTCGAAAGGAGTGGCAAGTTTAGCAGCGCCTTTTACTCCATCATTTTTTCCCAATGCTGTGGCCAACAAGAAATCTGTGTACTTTGCAGTTGCAGAATTACGGGTGTTCTCCTTGACCAGATCAGAACCCCACTCCTGAACATTTCAAAAAATGAGATCACCTGAATGTATTCAACATTTCAACCAAAAAGGGACACAATAACAGGAATGCATAGCTGAGTAACTGAGGGAGGTACATAAGAAGAGCGTGTGAATACAATAAATGATAAAAGAATGGAACCCAGATAAAGTTATACATCATGATATCCAGAAGAAACCAAAAGGCACAGCCTATGAGCTGTAAGGTATACAACAAATCTAGGAGAAGTTTCACAGGAGAATTGACCTTCAAGTCCTGGGCATGAAATGGAAAAAAAAGAAGCAAACTACTTTGGGACAACATTTCCAGACTTCCAGTTTATTGTAACTGGGCAGGAAACTAGATTACATTAACCACCCCTGACTGGCTATTGTGTAAAAGAAGGATTATTTTATCATGCCAAAGTTATGGTATCCATTAAAAATCATGCATTGCAACAATTGCCGCCATCACCAAGCGAGAGCCACCACGTAGCTTGCTACAATTTGTCTCTTCCATCCTCACAGTGGTGTTATGTATAAGTTCAGGACTCAACCAAGTGGCAAACTTAACCGATCATAGAATGATTTACGCCATTTTCTTTTAGATAGCTCAATTAATCTCCAGTAACACCAGTGAGTATCATGATAAAACAAAAGAAAGAAGAATAGCAGGTCTCACCTGCTAGGCAGCCTAGGCCAATTTTTAGAACATTAGCAGGTCAAATGACGTTCACGGCCCTCGTTGAGATGACAGCCCTCTTTTTAGTGCTATAGTAGGTGAGACCTGCTAGGCAGCCTAGGCCAGTTTTTAGAACATTGGCAGGTCAAATGACGTTCACAGCCCTCTTTTTAGTGCTATATAAAACAAAAATCAACAATGCTTTTTACTAATTTGTTTCTTGCCAAAATCACATATGCCTTGATGGTTTCCCAATTAGAATAGTAAAGGTCACTGTGCATTCCTACCTTTACTTGCAGTACAACCGTGTTTTAAACTTCAAATGCTGCAGGGGAAGAAAACCCATACATCTAATTCCATTTTGCTCCTTGCAAGAGCAAGATTTATTCTTCTCCAGTTAGAACTTAGAAATGGGTTTGTATAGTTCAAAGTTGTCAATACTTTCATCTTGCTCAAAATCAAACAATTGAAGCTACGGAGCTACCTTGCTTATGCTGATACCTTTGGCTGGCTGGGCCAACTATGGGATAAAAAAAAACTATCATACTATCATTCTTAAAAGTAACTTTAGCAAAGGACACAAACATGTCAAAATCATAAGCCTAAATATGTCAATGAATCCAAGGAGTATACAAGCTTAGCATATCAACAGGAAAAAAAAAGGGCAGAGCAACCTTTCCATTTCTCAATCATTCTCAATCTCAAAAATGGAGTTTTGCTTCTCGGCCTCAGTATTTTTCTTAACCTCCAAACAGGAAAACATTGTTTAACAACTAGACAATATTGCCCATAATAGACAATATCATATTCACATTTGTTATTTCAAACAAAAATTGAGCATCTCTCTGACAAGTACTTTTCTGAGTGGTAAGTTAAGAGCTATGCACTTGAATAGTTGAATAATTTCAATGAAATAAAATTTCTGATTCCGAACAATTTCACAACATACATTTCCCCGTCAGGAGCCTTCTTGACTAGTATGAAAAACCTAATTATCAACTTTGGAACAATAAAAATAGCCCTCTCGGCTGAGTAAAAGAATAAAATGCCACAAAATCCTGGCTTTCTCAACCATTTTGCAATGGTAAAGCCCATCGCTCAAGAGGAGTAGCAATTTATTGGGTTCTTAGGTCCTTCACGAACCAACCACATGGCTGGGATTTCTCCATTCCCCAGGCTAATAGATTTTCATGATCATTATCGCGGGATATACTGGGTTGTTGTTGTTGTGATCATTTTCAAGATCATTGATCAGGTAAAAGGGGCCACAATGGAGTTCACTAGGGAATTGATTTGATAGGTTTAGCCAATGAGATACTGTCCTGATAAGCGTTTGCAAGATGCTAGGATTTGCGATCCTTATGATTATCTAGGGGTGTCACACATTAGCATGAATGGACTAGCTAGAGGGAACATCACAAATTCTTTAGAGTTGGTTTCCAGACATGGAGCTACGGCTTTCTGCCAATGTAATGCTAAGGTATGGAGCTATCACCTATCATTGTAGAATTTTAGTGGGTTTTGGTAATATGAGTTTGCCTTTTGCTTTCACTCTCTTAGATCATAATACCATTGATGATTATTTCAAAGCTAAACAACAACAAATAAAGATTATTTTTTCTATTATATAATTAACTCCCCTGTTCTCTATAGTCTACACCCCCAATAGTCCCACACTCCCACTTCATTCGCACAATCGATATGAATTTACTATTTCATGCCTACTTAAATAGTAATCACACATCAGTTACATAATGGTGTGGTCTTCTCTTTCTATTTCGGTGCCAAGAGATAGGTTGATGGGTTCCAAACAAGTTGCAAGTCAAAATCAGCCTCACAAGCAAGAATGTAGTTAACCAGCAGAAACTAAAAAGCTGATTGCTGCTCCATACCAAATTATATTTGTCTACAGAACTAATCTAGAAACAACTTTCAATGCAGGAATTGCCTAATTTTGTCCCTCTGAAACCAACTCCCCTCTCCCAGTATATGGGAAGCAACAATGTTTCTACGGGGTTGTTAGAATTCAAAATTGGTTTGTTTAAATATGCTCAGGGATAAATGCAATTGCACAATTCTTCAAACTGTTTCACGAGCATCTAATAAACTGAATAAAAAGATAAAGAGTAGCTAACAAAGCAAACCATTAGAGGCGTTTTATGAAGCCGCATAGGTTGAATTCTCCTCGAAAATGGCTTAGCTAAGAAGAGATGGCTTTCAATTACAAACTTCTACCAATTTTACTCAACGCATCTAATAAACTCCATTAAACTGAGAGTGATTAAGGAAGAAAACCGTTGACTATGTTTCTCATCACATCCTATAGATTAATTCTTAATATACAGACGAGGTAGCATCCTCTACATCAGTGCCATTTAATTGCATCCTAAAAGCAGCCAATCAAGATGACGAAAAAATTAATCGAAAATCAAATCAAAATTTCACGGATAAAGCATGATTCTGAAAACGACAATCAATTTCCATAAAGAAAAAACTCGGAAAAGAGAGATGCAGATGTAAATTGGAACCAACCGTTACAAAAGAATCGTGCAATTTTAACTCTTCCAGCACACTCTTTCTCAGCTGCGAAATCACAACCTTCGCCTCATCATCGTCAGCGCAATCCTCAGCCAATTCGTACCTGGAAAAGCAACAGCAAAACATAAATTCAAGAACAACTCTCAAAGAAACTAAAGAGAAGGGGAGAAAAACTAACGCCTCGGCGAATGCTCGGAGGAAATGGACGTCTTGGGAGATGTAATGGCGGAAGGCGTCGAGGTCCAAATTTCCGGCTCCCAAGCAGACAACGAAGGGAGAGTAGAGAGCGAAAGTGAACTCTCGGCGGGACTTGATCCAGAAGGCTCTGGCGATTCCGACCTCCGCTACGCCTCCGATGATCGGCGACTTGGAAGAAGCGACGGTCGTCATTATCGGCGGCTTCGATTCGGGGGAGATGAGATCCGAGATGCAGCGGGAGGGCGATCTCAGGGGGGGTGGAGATCGGAGGAGGCGAAGCGAAGGAGAAAGGGGAGAGAGAGGGGTTGTTGTGGAGAAAACGGAGGGGAGAGAGAGGAGAGAGGTTTTGATTGAGTTGGGGGAAAAGTAGGGGAGGCGCATCAGAACAAACGGGGGGGTGGAGAGAGAGGAGTAGATCAGGCGGTGTTTACAAATACAGAGGCTTAGGTGTGAGGGGTAAAAAGGTGCAATGGGTAGCTGTGGATTTTTGTGATGTGATGACTTGTACGGTGATGGTGGGGATGTCCTGGAGGAGGTGCAAGCGATGACGTATCATTTAACACTTTTTTAAGCATTTCATTCTTTTTTTTACAAAAAAAAAAACTCCTTTAAAAAATACACTGTATAAGTTTTTTTTTTTTGATTGGGTAAGAATTCGGGAACCAAAGTTACCCGATAGCATCCTTGCGGATGAGGTCTGCTAGACCTGAATCAAGTTGGAAGCTTACTGAGGGGGTAACAAGAGCAAGATGTGCAACCTTATCTGCTACAGCGTTACCACTACGAGTGACGTGGGAGAACGACACCTCGTAGAACCCCGATATGAGAGAGCTAATGTCGGACATGATTAAGTCAATTTCTCATGGACATTTGACTTTTGATTTTAGATGGTTAATGATTATAAGTGAATCTACTTCTATTATGATTCGATGTATGCCCTTTTGACGTGCTTTATGGATTCCTTCTCTTAATGCTAGTGCATCGGTCATTAGTGGTGTATGTTTCCCAATCGATCTTCCTCCTATGTCCGTAGCTTCACCTTTTTCATCCCTAATAATGTATCCTATAGAACTTTGTATGTGTCCTGCTGCTGAACCATCAAAATTTAGTTTAGAAAATCCCGCATATGGCTTTTTCCATTTACTATTGTTTTTTAGTCCTTTTGTGCTTATGATCCTACTTGTGTTTATGAGACTATTTTCATTTTCATTAAAACTATCAGCCTTTTCCCATTCGTTATAGTAAGAGTTAGCCATTTGACGTAATCCCTCCAAAGTTGGAAGTTTTTGTTGTTGGAATATAAATTTATTACGACATAGCCATGTAGTCCACCAGTGGAATGCCATTCTTTTCCGTTGTTGATTTTCCAGTAATCCTGCCGTGAAAGTCATTAATGATTCGATGTTTCTTGATTCTTGGATCTTGCCACGAATTTTGTTCCTTACATCAATCTTTATATCTAGTCCTAGCGCGTATTTACATTCAAATAGTAGATGGGTAGTATCTTCCTCATGGTGTCCGCAAATTGTACAACATGGTGGAATGGCAATACCTCTGCTTGATAATCTGGCAGCTGTAGGTAGTCCATTGTGGCAGACTTTCCACATAAAGTTTTTAATCTTTGGTGGGACTTTTAATTTCCATACCCATTCATTAATATCATATGGCAGTCCAATTGTATTTGTATTTAATTTGTATGCGCTTGACGTTGTAAACCATCCTTTCTTGTCTGACCATCAATACATTCTATCTTGTATTTGATTCATTGGTAAAGGGACGTCTATAATTTGCTGGGCTATATCAGGTTTTAATATTGATTCCAGTTTGGTCCGATTCCATACCCCATTTGTTATATACTGATCTACCGTCTCATTTTTTATAATGCTTGCCAGATCTCTACATCCAGATTTAATATCTATAATTGGTGCCCACTTATCTTGCCAAAATTTTATCGTCTTACCATCCCCGACTGACCAAGCCAGACCTTTTTTAAAGGGCTCAATTATTTTTCGAAGTTGCGTCCATTGCCATGATGCATTGCCTCTCCCACCGTAGCTCAAAATGAATTCTGATTTCAAGTATTTGTGATTAATAATTTTTACCCATTCATTATCTGGTTCCGCCATAATTTTCCAAATTAATTTCATTTGAAGTGCCTCATTCATTTCTTTTGCTTTACGTAACCCCATTCCTCCATGGGCTTTTGGTTTGCACACTCTATCTCATCCTATTAGTGGTTTATATTGTAGATCTTTGTTCCAAAAAAATCTCCTATTAGCCTTGTCGAGTGTTGAAAGTATAGATTCCGGTAGCATGAAGCTTTGCATTGCAAATAGTGGTTTGACTGATAAGTTTGAATTGATAAGTACAGTCCTACCATGTTGTGACAGAGAGTCTGCCTTCCATTTTGAGAGTTGACAAGAAACTTTGCCAATTAACTCTTCGAAAGTGTCTTTATTAACCCTACCATTTATGATTGGGCAGCCAAGGTACTTGTCAAGTTTTACTTGTTTACCAATATTAAGGTATCTTTCAATTGTAGTTATTCTAGCAGAAGAAATCCCTGGCGAGGCCTGGAAGGCAGATTTATTGAAGTTTACTTTTTGTCCCCAGAGTTGACAGTAATCATTTATGGTCTTAACCACCATTTCACAAGCCGTTTGGTTTCCTTTAGAAAATATGAGAATATCATCTGCAAATGCCAGAAACGGGATTTTCGGTCCCGAGTTTCCGAACTTAAAGCCGATACTAGATTTGTTCTCATTGTATGCATCGTTAAGCTTACTTGCTAAGATTTCTGCTCCAATTATAAAAAGAAAAGGGGATAAAGGGTCACCTTGTCTTAAACCCCGTGTCGGTTTAAATACTTCCGTGGGTCCATTATTTACAAGGACCGAGAAAGAGACGGTCGTAACACATTCCATGATTAGACTGATTACTTGATCACTAAATCCAAATTTCCTCATAACTGCCTCCGTAAATACCCAGTTTACTCTATCATAGGCTTTTTCCATATCTAATTTGATTGCTAACCATCCCTCTGCTCCTTTCCTTGTTTTGAAAGAATGGAATATCTCATGTGCAATTAAAATATTGTCCTGAATGGCCCTATCTGATACAAATGCACCTTGGAAGGGGTGAATTAGTTTTCCTATTACACATTTAAGTCTTTTTGTAATGATTTTTGAGATTATTTTGTAACATTGTATAAGTTATTTTATACATTTGCACACGATTAAAGAAATCAGAAACTTATTAAGGAGTATATCCTTAATTAACTATCAACAATCATAATTAATCAATAAAATTTGAGAAAAAAAATTTAAAAAGTAATAATTCTCATATTCCAATAACTAAAAAAATTTAAGGATTTATATTTTCAAACAAATTTATAATCCTAAAAAGACTTATACTTTGTATTTCTTAACGGGTGGAGTATAATTCTATAATTAAATAAAATATATCATTTTTTAGTATACTATTAATCATCAATAGTATCAATAGTATAATATTAAAGGAGAAGTCGCCTATGACATGTGGCGGCTTCTCCTTTAATATAGGATTGTTGGTTAATTAATTAAATATTTTTATTATTTAAATAAATTAATATTTATTATAAAATACTTCTTTAAATAAGTAATTAATCAATTATTTTATTTTTCTAAATCTTAACCGATTGATTTTCTTTTTAAATTACTTTTCTCAATAAAAACAAATAATCTTTTCATCTTTTGTAGTTTTGATTCATGGGATAATATATAAATAACGATTAGATATATTTGATAAATTACTTTGTTATAATTTGATTATATTTACTTTAATCAATTATTCTCATTTAAATGATAACAATGAAGGTTATATATGTGTGTGTAGTATAATCTATAGATAATAATAAGTCAAGTAATAAATTACTTTCTTACATTTATGAATATAAATAATTAGTTCATTTTAGTTTAGCTGTGAAAGATATATAATAGATTTTGTAATTTATAATATATTATTCAATTAATGCAACTATAGTAAAGAAAAATCATTAGTTGAACGGGTGTTAATATGAAATTTATTTAAATTTTAAAATGAATTTAGATAAAGTGATAAGAATCCTTGATAATTGTTTTTTAACTTATATAAAAGTTTTACATATGTATAAAATTATTATATAAAAAGAATCCGCACAACCGTGCGGGCACTAATCTAGTTGAAACTTAAAAAAGTATACTTCGTATTAATTACAAGAATAATTGTTTAAAATAAAATAAAAATATCTATCAATAATAGCTTTTATTTAATCCGGACAACATTTTTTAACAACCCTCAAAAACATTTTAAAACAACGCTTTTTTATTAACGTGGAGTAATAATTATTGGGTCTGTATAATGCGGAGTTGAAAAAATGACTAAAATTTATAGATAGGTTAAAGTTAAAATTTTATGTGAAATAAAGGTTGAAAATTTGTGTGAAATATGAATCTTGTATGGAATGAAAACAGTTTATTTTGTTATTATTAGGGGTATACTTGTCTTTTCAAATCAAATAAACTCCAAAAACCACAAGCTTTTTAAATAAATCCTCGTTTAAAAGGTTCAGTCATCCAAACTGAAGTTATCTCTATTCGGATAGGTATGCAGCAAGCAATAAGGAAAGGACTACGAAGAGTGATAATAGAAGGACACAATCATCAGCTCATCAAATCCATCACCAACAGCAATAACATCAAATGAGAAGTTGTACATCACATAAGAGATCGAAGATTAAGCAATTGGAATCTGCCTTTGAACTCTAGCCCCAAACCCTGATTTTGTCTAATTATCTAACACACACACATAAATGAAAATCAATATTATCGAATATAAATTAAGTACTCGATCTCGACAGGTGGGCATACACTGACTTCATCCCGTTGTTGGCGTCTACCTGGGGTTGATAAGAGAAGTCCATCTTCATTCGGAACGATATCAGCTGATTATTGGTGTTTATGGACGAGAAGACGTACGAGTCGGATAAAAGACTCGTATGTACTTATCAATTAAGGCGCATTTCAATTAGAGGGATCAGATCATCATAATATCGATGCACATGAGCGGTGTTGGATGGCTTTGTCGCGTCGGAGGATGGACATGTATTTGTGATGACGTATCAATGCACCCTTGCTAACTAGGACGGCGTGCCCATTTTGTCACAGTAAGCCCGACTTCCATTTCGATTCTAATATTTTTGTTTGATTTTGATCATAAGTTATCTTATTGTCTTTTATCTCATCGGTGACTGTGAAAAATCCATTTCTCATGCCTCTCACCACTACTTATTGAAGAGATTCTCATGACCAAAGCGTCAACGGAATTTATGCACATTTATGAATTCTTTTATAAACACTCTTACAAATTACAATGAGTGTTTGTAATTGATTACAAGTAAAAAGGTATAAGTTATATTTTTTATGATAACTTAAAGTGTTTTTAAGCTTGTTATGATTATTGTAAGTTAGGCTATGTTGTAAGGCTTAGAGATATAGTATAGAGAACATGCATCCCGGTCGGATGAGTGCACACTCGTCTATCAAGGATGCGTGTGCACTCATCCAAGATTCGTGTGAGGGCTTAGGGATTAGGACTTGAGGGTTTGGGTTTAGAGTTTTAACAAAAGGACATGCACCTAGCTAGGATGCATGTAATTTATAAGTGTTAGGGTTTAGGTTTAGTTTAGGGTTTAGTGTTAGAACATACACCCACATCTAGGATGTGTGCAGGGTTAGTTTAGGGGTTTAGGGTTTAGGGTTAGTGTAGGGTTAGTTTATGTCATTTCTTTAAGTTTTTCACAATCGTCTCCAATAAGGTCCGTTTACATTGAACTTAATTTCTTATTAGTCGATTGTATTTTTGGAAAGTTTAAATATATGTCTTTCAACTTAAATTTATCATAATCGTCTCTAAAATGTCAATGTATATTGAACATAGATATAAATTTACCATGATTTTTCCATGAAAATAAGCATATTAATATACTTTTGTAACCTCCTATTATGCATTATTCAATGCATTTGTGTTATTTTATTAATTTTTTTATTTTGTCAATATATTCCTTTTGAATGTGGTTACAAAATAGATAGATAGACTAGTGCAGATCCCGTCCCGTGTACGGGAAATGTATTAATCTAAATATAAATTATTTTTTCCTCTAAAAAATAATATATATATATATATATAAATAAATAAAATTAGTTCGATAGGTTATATATAATCTAAATATCTTTTAATTAAATTATCTCAAAATATAAATAAAATTCACAATTATAAGGTACTACGTAAAAGTTTTTTTTATCTAATCTATGGTTAATTAAATCTCATGTAATTTAATTAGATATTTGATTTTTAAAAATATTTTAATATTCTTTTTTATTAAATATGTAGTACATATTTATTACATTAGTTTACTAAAATATCTATGTACGGATGGATTGTGCTAGATATATAGCTATATAATATTTTAATTATTTATTTTGGCCTCAAAAAATAATATAGATGAATATAAAATAACAATTATTAAATGATTGATTTTGATATAAATAATTATTTCCACCAAAAAATAATCTAAATATAAATAAAATAGCACCTATCAAATATTACATATTTATCTATTAATATTTTTGGTAAGTATGACTATGAAAATTAGTTTTATTAATTATTTTTATTATTACTACTACTATGTTTAATTATATTGATATAGTTTTTTCCTTATATAATATTTACTCTTTTATAAGATATTCCATCTATCCAATTATATGTGTTAATGGTAAAATAAAATAATTATTTTTATTAAATTTCCTTTTTTATGGGAGAAAGCTTTGTGAGACGCACTCTCGCGCCGCCACGTAGGCAGATTCACTTACGTGCCGCCATGCAGGCCCCAATGCATCGGTTTTAGTATATGTATATATAGATAGATAGATGTAACCGAGTTTTTGTATATATAGAATGATTACACAAAAATAATGATTATGATTATTAAAAAATTAAAAAAAAATATTAATAATTTATTGAATTTATATCATCTATATAACTTCAATACTGAACCATACTTTAAAAGAATTACACACCTAGCATAAATATAAAATTCCGCACTAATTTCTCCCTAAAAATTGTGTACAAACATTCTGAATCAATATATATCTACGGATTGCTCTGGTTAGTTGGTAATAGGAAAACCATAAATGTATGGTCTGACATTTGGGTAGATGCGCAATATCTTCATAGGTTTCGAAATGATCGTGATCTTAATTTAAAAGTATGCGATTTATTTACAAATACCAACTCTTGGGATACTAATAAGTTAAATTCTATTTTTCTTTCTCATATTGTTCAAGCAATTACTAATATCAATATTCATGTAACTGATATTCTAGACAAGTTAATTTGGATTTATAGTAATGATGGAAAATTTTCTGTTAAATCCACTTCCTCGCTTTATAAAACTAGGAATACGACGAAATTTCCAGTAGATTGGATTTGGAAACTTAATATCCCTCCGAATATTAAAAACTTTATTTGGAATTTTTTATTGGATATCTTGCCCACAACTGTCCGTTTAAATAGATATATAAATAGAGTTCATAGTACTTGTTCTCTTTGTAATTCTGATATTGAAGATACAAATCATTTATTGTTTAATTGTCAAATTACAAAATCCATTATTCAAAATTTGGGTGTTAAGTTGAAAAAATGTTTCATTATGCCAAACTTAACAAGTAATGTTCAAGAGAATATTCTAAATACTAGAGCTCTTAATCTAGATTTTACGGATTTATGTCATTTATGACATTCAATTTGGGAGCTCGGAAATAGAATTATTTTTCGCAATACTTCTGATATAGGTATGATATATGCGTTAACACGAGCTATTGATAATATCTCTTGTTGGAATAAAGGTCCGATTAAAACGAAATTACCTAAACGTGTTAGGCCTCCTGATAAAATGATGTGAAAATGTCCTCCAATAGATGTAGTTAAGATTAATGTTGACGCTTCGGTGAAAAGTGATACTCAACCACAGGTTGGTTGTGTTGTGAGGAATAATGATGGTCAGGTTATTCAGATACATAAATGTAATGTTAGGATGAGTTCTGTCATTTTGGCAGAAGCTCTTGGCCTTTTGCTGTATATACAGGTATAAGATTGGTAGAGGAGATGGGAATCCGAAGATTGATAGTTGAGAGTGATTATGCGATCATCATTGACGCCATCCATCATGCGAACAATAGTCAATTGGAGGTCACTCACATTGTCCAAGAGATCCTTTCATTTAGAAGAGAATTTGAGAGCATCAATTTTCAGCATTGCTACAGAGAGGCCAATGGTACAACTGTTTTTATTAATAAATCTCAATTCAATTGTAATTTTATTTTGAGCGATTGTTGTGGTGAGTTCCAGAACATCATCTTGCTAGATGATCATGGATGTCGATAGTACATCCAACATTTTGTCTACGGTAATATATATAGGGATTGACTCCAGTGAAAACCCCAAATTGTGGTAAAAACCCATGAGGACTACTTTATATCTCGTTTTTTTTGAAACCCGTGCTAAAAACCTCAATCACGCGGTGACTTTACAACTCGTTTCAACCTAAAAATCGTGCTAAAAACTCCAGTTTTAAAATAACACATGACTTTATAGCTCGGTCAAACCGAAAAATCGTGCTAAAAACTAATGTTTTAAAATTACATAGTGACTTTATAGCTCGGTTTTATTCAAAATCGGGCTAAAATTTATGCCTTTATAGATCGGTTCTTTTCATAACCGGGCTATAAAGCAAGTGAACCGAGCTAAAAAGCCGATTCTCACGGGTTTCTACCGCAATTTTGGTTTTCACCGGAGCGCACCCCTATCAGAATAAAATATGTGAACAACTTGTAAGTAAAATTAACGATGTTTGACCTTGAAAAAAAAACATATAATGATGTTTGACTAAGTAAATTGATTAAAAATGGTTGGGTGGGTAGCTTCAAGTGGCAGCGGTGGGAGGTTGCGTTGTGGAGTTGGGCTTTGACTAAGCTGGTTTAGTGGGTTTATCTTATCTGGGAAGGGTTGATGGACAGAAAGCAACCCAACATTCCCTTAAATGGGCTTTTTCCCGCTTTTAGGATCAGCTGTCTCCGTTTGCAATATATCCACGCAACGACCGGTTTGGACCAACTCGACCGGGCTGCCCAAAAATCTTAGGCCCCACACACTTTTTTTCGGCTTGCTATTACTATCACCGATTTTTATACGGGTGTTTTTATATACACCGTAAATTCAATATCAAAAATGCACATTGAAACCGATGTGTAAGCCTTTTGACTAATTAGCCCTTTAAAATATTTAATTAATCCCTTTTAACCATGTACGTTGAAATTGACGTTTAGGATTTGGGGTGTATATAACGAAACCGTTTAGGGACGGTCGGATGCCGCGAAAGAAAAGCATTAACCACATTTGATTCAACTCATCAGCCGTTGTTGAGGGGTCATTCACAACTACAGTATAATGCAATTAATGTACATTGAATCAAGATTGGAAATCCAAGTGGCGATTCCCTTCCTTACTATGAGTAGTCCTTTTCCATGAAATTGTCAAGCAAAGGCGAGTTGCTTTTTAAAAAGTTTTCACTTTTATATATTTGTGTGGTACTGTATTAATTTGACCTTTTTAAAGTTTGTTGATTATGATATGTTTTTACATGACGCAAATATTTATTTGTTTTTTTTTTTTATCTTAGTTCAGTTCGATCGACTCAGTCGCTCTACGTTTGGATTGGTTATTGTATGACCTATTTAAGGGGTTAACTCTCTCACCCACAAGCGACTCTATGTTTCCAAGGGATTCGAACTTCGAACCTTTTGACATAAGATGTAGCCCCACAACCATTACACCAAGTTGTGATTGATATTAATGTCACGTTGTATGGTGTTGACGTTAGAATTTATACTACTATTAAAGACGAGGGAGAGTAAAAGCAATCTTGGACGTTGATTCACTATATGTATAATTATCTACGGCCTACGTTCACTTTTTCCTCCAGCTGCTTCATCCCTTACCTTTTTGTTTAAAATGAATCACAACCCTTTATTTGCATATCAATATAGTTTTCGAAGGTCCAGATCAATTGGAGAGTGTAATGCCCTATTTAACCTCGAAAGTTTGAATTTAAAAAGATTTACTGTATTTTTTAGGGTTGGCATGGTACGGTAACCACCAAAAAATGGTGATTACCACGTACCAACCACCAACTGGTGGTACACAGATTTTCATACCACATACCAACCACAAGTCGTGGTTAACATCGGTACATTACCATGGTTACCATGTTGTAATTTCTTCCGGTGACTGTGATTCGGAAGAATGAACTCCGAAAAGCCATTGAGAGAGAGAAAGTTAGAAATTGGGGAGGGGGGGGTCTTGAATGGTCAGAGGGTTTAGGAGGATGGAATCAGCAACTGAACGGGCAACCCTTGAATGGCCGCAACTTGAAAGCCTTGAACGGATAGACTAGAGAGGGGAGACTAGGGTTGCCGCGGACTTGCAGTGCCGCTTGATTCTCCTATGTGTTTGTCGGTTTGAACGAACTAACAAAAGAGACTAGAAACAGTAGAAATGACCAATTTATGTCAACATCAAAACACAAAATATAAAGTAAGTTAAGATTAAAAACTTAAAACTTAAAGGTAAAAACAATAAAATATTAAAAAATATATATATATATATATATATATATATATTATATATATATATATATATATATATATATATATATATATATATATATATACTCGGTAACCATGGTAACCATGGTATTCAGATTTCATTACCATTATCGTACCACTTACACGTGGTTACCACCACGATGGTTACCGCAATGTTGGTTACCACAAATGTGGTTACCAACATAGTCGGTTTGTGGTTGGTACGTGGTTGGTATGGTAATTTTCGTACCATTTGTCAGCCCTAGTATTTTTTACTTTAGATGGACTTATCCGTCTTTACCAAAATGGAGCCGCATTTCTTGACTTTCTTCTCCACCGCTTCTTCATTGTCTTTCTTCGTCTATCTTTGCTTTTCGGCTTTTGATTCCCGTTCTTCAGCTCTCTCAATTCAACTCTCAAAAGGAATCCCATGAGTATTCCTATTTGATTTTCCTTTCACGTGGTCCATCTTCCACCTCCTCCCTGATTTCTTCGTCCCCGTGTCACTGGCTTTCTTCTTCCCTCGTGTGGTCTTGTTCGGCTCTTCTTCCTGGTCCGACTACCTCCTTCGAATTCATGCTACAAACGACCTTGCACAACCATTGATCTCCAGTTTCTCTCCGACCTCAGCTGTTATTCCGAACCAGGTAACCCTCTTCTTTTTTTCTCCTATTGATCTTTGTTTTTTTTACTGAATTGGAAATTGAACGGAGGTTAGGTTTGAGATTGATCATGGTAGTATCTAATTTAGGTTGCTAAAATGATATTTTAGGGTTAGAGATAGACAAATTCGAATTTGTTTGTAAGATGTTAGAGATTTGATATCCGCCTACAAGGTGTTCGATTAAATGTCTGATAGATTTTAGATCTTCAAATTCTTGGTTATGACCTTCAAATGGATAATAAAGGCCTTTAAATTAATGATAAGAACCTTTAAATGTTAGGTTTGGGATTGATCAATCGTGGTAGTATCTAATTTAGGTTGCAAGATATTTTAGGGTTAGAGATGGATGGACTCGAATTTGTTTTGCCTACAAGGTGTTCGATTAAATACCTGATAGTTTTGAGATCCTCAAATTCAGGGTTATGACCTTCAAATGGAGAATCAAGGCCTTGAAATTGATGTAAGGACCTTTAAATTGAGGATCGGGTTGTGAAATTCAGGGTTATGGCCTTCAACCTAATAATTGGAGAGTTCGAATTGAGACAGAGTCTTGATCTTTGGATTCAATTTGTTTGGTCGATTTGGTTGTAAGGGTTATGCAATCAATATCTTTGTTTTTATTCTGAATTAGTAATTGAAAGGAATTTAATTAGGTTTGGGATTGATCAATCTTCGCAGTATCGAATTTGGGTTACAAAACTGATATTCTTCTCCGGGAATAAAATCCTGGGTTGTTGAATATTAGGTTATTGAGTTCTTTTAATTCTTTCGGGGTTTCTACTGATTCTCAAGATTATTTTTTATATAAAAAAGCCTCTCTTTGTTGTCTCTTTATGTTTTAGTACAAGCAGGACTGGGTATCTATCTCTTTCAAGTGTTTCCTGCACTTTCCTTTTGTTTATTCATTCAATTGATTGATTAGTAGCAGTTTCAAGTTTGTTTGGGTTATATTTAGATAAAAAATGGAATATTAGAAATAAAAAAAGGGTCCAATTTCAGCTCTATCAAAGTTTGATTATCTGGGTCATGACATGGTTGCTCTTTCAAAAGAGTTACCATATTCCTGAAAAATGTACAATCTTTAGGGTTTTCTAAATACAGTTTGTAGATATTGATTTGAAAAGGTACAATCTTTAGGGCTTTCTAAGTATAGCTGCAAATATTGATTGACCAAATAAGAGTCTTCCCCTAACCTGGATTTTAGGGTAATTTGATTGACCAAACAAGGGAATTTTCGGAGATTTAAGGGTTCATTTGAGTATGAATTGAGGAGGGGGGGTTTGAATGGTTAGTCACTTAACATAGGGATCTCAAGGTGTTGGTGTTGGTGTTGGCAATACTTCTGTTCCTGAGTCGATTTTAATTAAATGGTGATTTAATGATTAACGGTTGATCAATTTCGTGGTTAACTATTCAACTAATCCCATTCTTTCATCTCTTCTTTTCACTTGAGAAGTTTCTTAAGTTATTTTTTACTTAAAATTTCTTTTACGTGGCGCTGTAAAATTTCAGTTTTGTTCCTTAAGTTGGAGAAGTGAAAGGAAGTGGTACGAATGCTTTTTTATAAATATGTTCTTCTTGCATATTTATTTTCTGAGTCTATATTGCTACTGTAATACTATCCGGCTTGTTTCGAGTTTTGAACATCAAGACAAACCTTGTACTTAAACTTAGTAGAACCAACTAAATCATGCTCTTTTACAGTTTCACTTCTCTGTTCAAAGACGAGTACAAGATTCCTCGTGGATGAGTGATAGAACTCTGTACAGAGAAATGCAATAACCTTCGTACAAAAAGTAAGTGATCACATACTGAAGAACCTCTTTTCGCTAGGAATGTAGTTTGGGTCGTTTGACGGAGACAATAAATATCAGTGTGTATAGTATAGGTAATTGTGGATGACTGTTGAATGAGTGAATTTCCTATCCTCCTATTCTTATACCATATCTACACTAACATACATTTTCTGGATTTTACAGTTGATGGAACATTAGTAAGGTGCGTCCAGAGCCAGCTTCTTTGTAAATCAGTTCTGGATTTATATGTAAGAATTCAGTTTAAAATGTTTCGATTGACTATTTGAAGCCTCTAATAGATTGGCGTTGCGGTGATAGTTTTTTTACGGCTCTGTATCACTTTTGTCTTTTGAATTTCTTAAATATCGCTTCCTGGATGTGTTTGTGAGCAAACGACGATTCTGATATTGTGTGAATTGCGGCGAAATTGCGAGTTGTTCTGTGCGCTTTTCGGTTGTTTTCTTCAATTATAAATCGTTTTGGAAGTGTCCTTTTTTTATTGAAGAATTTGTTGAATGATATGAGATGTGTTATTCTTTAATGCCTTTTTTTTATCTGGATGTTAATTTTTGTTTGGTTTTATATTTTTCGACAGTCTGAGAATGGGCGCGATACAAAACTATTTCGAGATGGATGACGACAATCTGGAGATCGGGATGGGTAAGTTCTCTTGATTTTCACGATCTTGTCGATCTCTTGGCATGAATTAACAGAATCCATTGATAGTTTGAGACTTGCATAGAGTAGAATCTATGGATCGTCAAGCTATATTGTTTAATTTGCAAATATAGGAGCCTGTTAATAACATATAGGGATTATAGGCTATATACCTCTTAATTCCCCACAAATAAGTGATTTCTGTCAGAGTTGGAATTTTTAGGCTTGTAGTTTGTGGACATTGACCTGATATATTATATTCGGCATCCCAATTTTTTTTTAATGTTTGGGCTATGGATGAATGACCTGTTCCAATTTATGTGCAGAGAGTATCGAACTGTTTCTGGAGTTGCTGGGCCACTGGTTATCCTTGATAAAGTGAAGGTAGCTTTAAGCTTCTTATTGCTGCATTTTCTGCATTTATATTTTCTTCCCTTACTCAACTTCACTGGCATAGGTTTCTCCGCTTTCAAGATAATCCTCACTTTTTTACGGTCTGTTGTGGCAGGGACCAAAATATCAGGAGATTGTGAATATCCGTCTAGGAGAGGGAAGTACTCGTCGAGGTCAAGTCTTGGAAGTTGACGGAGAGAAGGATGTCGTGCAGGTAATTTTATATAGTAGTCTCTCTCCCCTTCAGTTGCTCTCACAGCGGTTAGACTGCTATACGAATGGATGGAATCTTTACAGATTTTGGGTAGGAAAAAAAATAGTTGACTGATAGATTGTTTCAATATATGATTGCCTACCTGTGTTTGCTTTTGAAAAACTTTGTATAATTCAATTTATACTCTCTGTAAAATAAATGCTTTCTAATTGAGATAATCTAATACTTTGTGACTCTTGTTTTCCATGCGTAAGCAATGTATTGTTTTCCTCCCTTAGCTTCCTCAGTTATTATTTCTTTGATTGATTAGTAATTCATTTATTGCTTTACTTCAGCCATACACATTCTATATCGAGAACTTCTACGTGCTAAAATCACAACTAAAAGTATTTATTTAAGAATTTAGGTGAGTAATATTTATATTCATTAACAAATTCACTTGCTGATGAAATTAACTTGACCTAATTTGTTTAAGAAACAGCTATACACATTCTGATGCATACCTTCTTTGATTCAACATGAAATTAACTTGACCTAATTCATTGAAATGTTCATTGGTTAGGTTGTAAACGCTCCCTGAAGTTGAATTCTTATGAGTTAGAACTACAGTTTTCTATGTTTTTTTTTTTTTTTGATTAGGAAAGGATTTGGGCGAGGAGGCTCTACCTGGCAGCATCCTTGTGGATAAGGTCTAGAAGACCTGAATTGTTGTGAATATCGACTCCCCGGGCAGAGTGACAAAGGTGTGCAACCTTATCATCCACTCTATTACCCAAACGGGGCACATGAAAGAAAGAGACTTCTTTCAAAGTCGATAGAAGAAGTTGTACATCAGATAAAATTAGTTCAATTTCCCAAAGACCTTTAGTTTTTCTGTTTAAGTAGTCAATGATTATACTAGAGTCGCCTTCGATGTGGATTTTGTCAATATGTAGTTGAAGGACGTGTTGGATGCCCATTTTAAGAGCAAGAGCTTCCGCTTTGAGAGGGTTTTGTTTGCCGAGCTTTTGATAACATAGCTGTATTGGTTGGCCTTTCCAATCCCGGATTATGGCGCCCGTCGTACTTTCATTGTTTATTAGCGTTGATCCATCAAAATTTAGCTTAAGCGTGCCCTTTGGTGGTTTACGCCACTCAATCCTTCCTTGGTACTTTTTCCTTTTCGGTGTGTTGGAGTTATGTGGGACTTTGGGAAAGTCCTCATCTAGGCCAGTCTCTAAACAAGTCGTTTTCCTCCATTTATCGATATGAGATTTGATTATGCGTAAAATTGTGTCCTTCTGCGGAAGGGGTTCCTGCCTAAACAAATGATTGTTTCGAATATACCATATCGACCACCAAAAGGCTAGCTTCTCCTTGGCAGAAGAATTGAGATCGTTCCCAATGAACGACATGATAGGTTTAATGTCGCGTGACTGAACTATCAAGCTTGTAATAGTTGATTGTACCCGAGAGGGGAATTGGTAGATAGAACGTACGTAGGGGCATTGAAGCAGAAGGTGAACCTCATCTTCCACCGCACCGTTGCATAGACTACACGTGGAAGGGATAGAGGCACCCCTATAGCAAAGCCTAGAAGCAGTTGGGAGCCCATCCTGAGAAACCTTCCAAAAGAAATTTTTAACCTTAGGCGGAATGTCCACCTTCCATATCTAGGCGTTGTTGTCTACATGTAAGGATGATTGAGCTGTCATTAACTTGTATGCGCTTGTAGTGGAAAACCACCCCTCTCAATCGGGCCACCAGTAGAGCCGATCCTCAAAATGAGAAGCGGGTAGCGGGATGTCTAGAATTTCATTTACTATGCAATTAGGTAGCGCATTTTGTAACTTTTCCAACCACCATCTGTCCCCCATAATGTAGTCACTAACAGTTTCTTCCATATTATTGATTTGGGGGCAATTATCTCTAGATAGCAATGAAGAGGTCGTAATCCAATTATCCGTCCATAATTTGATTGATTTTCCATTTCCTACGGACCATATAAGCCCCGTCTTAAATTTATCAATTAAAGTTGTCAGCTTGGACCATTGCCAAGAGACGGATCCGGTTTTTGTGTAGTCGAAAATGGTGGCAGAACGAAGGTATTTGTGTCTAATCAGAGTGACCCAGACATTATTTGGTTCAGCCAGAATTTTCCATAATAGTTTCATCTGGAGGGCCTCATTCATTTCTTTTGATTTGTGAATCCCTAAACCCCCACATTGTTTAGGCTTACAAATCCTATCCCAGCTTATAAGCGGCCGATGTTGAAGATCCTTATTCCAAAAAAAAGTGCGATTGATTTGGTCAAGTTCTTTGTGCATTGCTGCTGGGAGCAGGAAATTTTGCATAATATATAGCGGCTTTGCTGACAGATTGGAGTTGATTAAGATTGCGCGTCCCTGTTGTGAGAGGGCGTTGGCACGCCATTTGCTCAATTGTTCTTTAGATTTACAGATGATGTCCTCAAACATGTTTTTGTTCATTCTACCGATGATCGGACAACCCAGATATTTTTCTAAAGAATTTTCATTTGTAATATTCAAGTAGTTGCGTAATTCTAGAATCCTATGGCTCGATATGCCTTTCGTAGCTCGGAAGCTTGATTTATGGTAATTTACTTTTTGCCCAGAGATTTTACAGTAGGAGTCAATTATTGATTTTACTTTGAGTCCGGCCTCCGCACTGCCTTTTGAGAAGATAATGATATCATCAGCAAAGGGGAGGAACGGGATTCTAGGTCCATTTCTTTCAAAACGAAATCCAATGGGGGGTTTTGTCCATGTTTGCTTCAGCTGACAGTTTTCGTGCCAGGATTTCGGCCCCTAGGATAAATAGGAAAGGGGATATCGGGTCCCCCTGGATGGAAAGAACAGGTCCGTAGGGCCGTTGTTAACTAGCACTGAGAAGGATACCAAGGTTACACATTCCATGACCCATGAAATAAACGTAGCATGGAACCTAAATTTTTCTAGTACCTTTTTTGTGAAATTCCAATCAACTCTATCATATGCTTTTTCCATATCTAGTTTTATTGCAAGTCATCCCTCACAACCCGTACGAGATCGGAAGGAGTGGAAGATCTCATGATCTATTAGAACATTATCTTGAATAGCCCTGTCTGACACAAATGCACCTTGAAGGGGGTGGATAAGCTTCCCAATAATTATTTTAATTTTGTCCGTCAAGATTTTTGATATAATTTTATATATATTTGAGCACAGACTGATTGGGCGGTAGTGACTAGTGGTAGTCGGGTTGTCTCTTTTTGGAAGAAGGGTAATAAATGTGTGATTTATTTGTTTTAGTATTTTTCCGGAATGGAAAAAACCTTTTACACCTCTAATTACTGATGCACCAACTATATCCCAATATGTTTTATAGAATTCAGCTGTAAATCCATCAGGACCTGGGGATTTATTTTTTCCTTAGTTGAAGACAGCCGTTTTTATTTCCCCATTTGATGGATGTCGAGTTAGGAAAGCATTTTCCTCAGTTGTTATTGATGGTTGGATTAATTCTAACATTTCGTCTAGAAGTCAATCATCAATAGGCTCTCGTCGGAATCTTTTCTCAAAATCACCTTGGATTTCATTTCTGACATTGTCCTCACCCACAATCAAAGTTCCATCGGAGGAGATAATGTTGCGAATCTGTTTTCTATGTCTTCTACCAATCGCAGTGCGGTGGAAATAAGCTGTGTTGGAGTCCGACAGCTTAAGATGTTTGGATTTGACTCGCTGGTTCCAAAATGATTTTTGGAATAGCAGGAGTCTATCCTTTTTTCTCATAAGATTCTTCTCTTTATAAGAGGTTGTTTGTGCATTATTTACTCGAGGTGAGGATTGGATGTGTAGCAACTGGGTCTCCACATTTTTTAGTTGCCGAAATATATTCCCGAAGGTAGAACTGTTCCATTCCTTTGCCTTTTTCTTAAGGATTTTTTGTTTAAACATAAGTTGAAACATAGCTGAACCAGGACAACTAGCCCGCCAGGACTGTTTAACTATGTTACGAAAATCCTTCCTAAGCAACCAGGCATTCTCAAATTTAAAGGGTGGTGCTTTAAAGGAGGGATTATTTTCAATAGATATTGTTATGGGACAGTGATCGGATGAAGAGAAAGCCCCATTGTTTGTAATCAGGTTAGGAAAACTTTCGATAATGCGATGGTGAACAAGCACCCGATCAATTTTTTCTCGAATATTGAAATCTTCATCAGGGTTTTTCCTCCATGTGAATGGGTTCCCAAAAGTGGGGAGGTCCTCGAGCGAACATTCATTAATGAAGGTTTGGAGTCTCGTGAATCTGGACGGACGGATGGGTGCGCCGCCGTGTTTGTTTGCGCTGCATAATATTTCATTTAGGTCCCCTAATACCATGCAAGGTATGGTTGAGTTATTCACAATTAAGGTTAAAGTTTCCCATAACAAAGCTTTCTCGCTAGGGGCCGGAGGGGCGTAGACGAAAAGTGCTAGAAAAGGGAACCCTTCGAGCACAGACTCAAGACGAAGGCCAATAATCCTTGACAAGTGAATTTCCACAGAAATGGAGATGTTTAGTAATTGGTGAGATTTCCATAATACTCCAATTCCTCCCGACCGCCCATTAGCCGGTGACCACACGGCTTCATCGAAACCAGCAGTCATCCAATTTTTGTCATCGGGAGTAGATTCCGTCTTAGTTTCTGCTAATGCCAATATTTGGATATGATCATTTATACATAATGAATTAATTTCAGTCCAAAAGGTTCTTTTTCCTATGCCTCTACAATTCCAAAAACAGATCTTCATTTATAACCTTTGAGGATTAAATGACAGGTTTTCGGAGTCCTTAAATCGAAGAGTTTTTGTGGATTTAATTTGGCAAGTACATTTGTTAACCTTGTAGATAATATTCTGTAACAAAGATTAAGATTGAGTTGACCCTGACTAAGCCCACAATACCACACCGAGTAGTATGAGATTGGGCTCGATGGACCCACCAAAACCGAATTGCCTATTGCAACAGTCCGACCCAACCAAAAAGGAGGGCAAAGTAAAAGAGGGACCTGTGTAGCAACCAATGTTATACCGAGACCAAGATTTGTAGTGAGGAGTTGGGCGCCGGCAGAAGGAGGAGTATTGATAGGCCAGAAATAGGAGAAAACCCAGGTGAATTGATGATGTTGCAGCAGCAAGGCCCGACAACCTAAGAAGTGATTAACAAAGGTTCCAATTATAGCAAGAAATGTTAACATAGCTGGGAGCCCGACTGTGTAACTAATTGTAAGCTCATTGTAGCATAAGCTAGTAGGCCGCCATGGGGCAGTAAAAACATGGGAGGAGATACTCCACTTTCTTGCAGCTTGTGGTGCCCACGGGGAGAGACAAGTAGAGATGTTTCCTATATAAATAGCCATTGCATTAAAGCCTAAAGGAGTTAAACTCTTTTTTTAAGTAAACATAGACCCAATTTATCATTGGTAAGAGATAGTTTTCTATGTGATAGATTGCAGGCAGGATTTTCTACTCCCTTCCCTACATCACCAAATTAATTTAACATTTATTTAATTTTAAAAAAAATATAAAAATATTTATATTCCTAACATCTATTTTAATATATTTATAAAATTTTATTTTGAAAAATCATGTTTTAAAATTTTTAATAATTATATTTTATAAAATATTATGTTTTTAATTTTAAAAAATTTTAAAATATGATTTTTTAAAATAAAATTTTATAAATATATAAAAATAGATGTTAGGAATATAAATATTTTTTTAAAGATTATATAAATGTTAAAATAAATTAATGTTGTAGGGAGTGTGGAGTAGAGGATCCTTGTTGGATAGATTGTATTTGCCTGTTTCTTAATTAGTTATCTATTGTTACTTGATATATGGTTGACATATTTCTTTTTGCTAAGGAAGAGTTCATAACTTGATGTATGGTTAGTCCTGTTTCAACTTTTCACACACGATTCACATTCTTTAGATAAACCGTGTTATTCATCAAGAGGCTTAGTTTACAAACCAAAGACATTTTAGGTCGTTTGTTTCCTAGAGTAAAGCAAGAATAGATATATCATAGATGTTCATATGGGTGAAAATTGTCCCCAATACTTGTGAATATTATGAGCTCCATTTACCAGCAGTTGATCTTTCTGATATAAAATTGGATGCTAAAAAAGTGAATAATATATAATTTCATTCTTGGTCACTTACTCTCTTTAAAATGCACTTCTTAATACTTTCAGGGAGTTTACGGAAACTATACGGAATGTGGGCTGCGCTGTCCATGAAACAACATGTCTTGGTGTTCTTGGTGACTATGTACAACCTTGCAAGTAGACTGAAACTCAAGAAGATGGAGAAAGATGTCGAGACGATACGTACCCAAAAGAGTGAGCTGGAGGAGCAGCTGATCAACAAGAGCAGTGAAGTGTTTGCTCAGATGAAGGAGCTTTTTGATTACTTAAACAGTTTCGAGAAGGAACTATCGACATTGGCAACACTGAAAGCAGAGATGGAGTCTGCGTTGGAGAGGAAGTCTGAGAAGGTGCATGGCCTTGAATGTGAAGTAGAATCCTTGAATAACCGGAAGAGCAAGCTGCAAGATGAAATCAGGTGGATAACAAACGAAGTCACGGATTTAAGGGTGGAGATTGTAGGACTCAAACAGATAATTATGGACCTAGAAGGATCAGTATTAGAGAAGGAGAACGTGTGTGCCACAGAGCAAGATTCAAGATGGAGAGTATGAAGCTTCTTCCAAAATAACAGCCTTGAGATTGACCGATTGAAGGAATTAGAAGGAATGCAGGTTGGGAAGACTGATTTGAGTCAAAAAGGGAGATCATGAGCCAGTTGGAGAACAAAAACGCCGATTTAAGAAGAACAGTCGTAGGCCTGGAGTTGAATCTTCGCTCTGCAGAGAGAAAACTGAAAAACTGAGCCAGAGGAAATAAATCCAACGACCGACTACATGAAAGCCCATTACTACTGTCATCTAGATATTATTATTATTATTTTTTTGACAAGTGCTGGATATATATATTATAGGAGATCAATTCCCGCTAAGTCAACCAGACTAGGCGGGAAGTGATCCAACCATACACGGCACGAAGCGTCAAATGGCATGAGTCTAGCTGTCATCTAGATATTATAGACAGTTAGACTTGGTGGGAATTTGTATTAACTTAGACTGTTACTTTGTATTTTTTTTATAATTATTATTCAAGTAATTAAATCAACAATTTCCTCCGCACGATTTATATCTAGTATATAAAGTATAGACACAGGAAAAAGATTATTATATTATTATAATGCAAGCAATAAGAATAGTATGCACTAAATAAAGGGTAAATTGCAACTAATATCCCAACCTTTAGGGATAGTTGCTTTTAATACTCTAACCTTGTAAAATTTCACAAAATATCCTAACATATACCATTAGTTGCACTTAACACCCTAGATGAGATTCTTAAATTTAAAAAATTTCCGATATCATACCAATATTATAAAAAATCACCCATATTCATAAAATGTTTTCAATAAACTTCTAATATATTTTGAAATTTGAAATAAAAAAAAATATCTTACAATTTAATCCCACCCAACCCACAATCCAAAAATAATTATAACATGTATATAAAATCTACTCCTTTAAAAATATAATATAATTATTTTAGCATTTACTCATTTAATATTTTAATATAATTACTCAAAATAATTAATTATTTATCTTAAACATAATACTTTTACAAAAATAAAAGAATGTAGATTTTATTAAATAAATGGTATGAGATATGATAACCATTTGTAATAAATAGTTACATAATAAAGATGCATTAAAAATAATCTGGTAAAATTATTATTTTTTACCATATTATTTTTAATATATCTTTATCATATAATTATTTATTGCAAATGATTATCATATCTTTTAGGGTAAATTGCAACTAATATCCCAACCTTTAGGGATAGTTGCTTTTAATACCCTAACCTTGTAAAATTTCACAAAATATCCTAACATATACCATTAGTTGCACTTAACACCCTAGATGAGATTCTTAAATTTAAAAAATTTCCGATATCATACCAATATTATAAAAAATCACCCATATTCATAAAATGTTTTCAATAAACTTCTAATATATTTTGAAATTTGAAATAAAAAAAAATATCTTACAATTTAATCCCACCCAACCCACAATCCAAAAATAATTATAACATGTATATAAAATCTACTCCTTTAAAAATAGGGTAAATTGCAACTAATAACCCAACCTTTAGGGATAGTTGCTTTTAATACCCTAACCTTGTAAAATTTCACAAAATATCCTAACATATACCATTAGTTGCACTTAACACCCTAGATGAGATTCTTAAATTTAAAAAATTTCCGATATCATACCAATATTATAAAAAATCACCCATATTCATAAAATGTTTTCAATAAACTTCTAATATATTTTGAAATTTGAAATAAAAAAAATATCTTACAATTTAATCCCACCCAACCCACAATCCAAAAATAATTATAACATGTATATAAAATCTACTCCTTTAAAAATATAATATAATTATTTTAGCATTTACTCATTTAATATTTTAATATAATTACTCAAAATAATTAATTATTTATCTTAAACATAATACTTTTACAAAAATAAAAGAATGTAGATTTTATTAAATAAATGGTATGAGATATGATAACCATTTGTAATAAATAGTTACATAATAAAGATGCATTAAAAATAATCTGGTAAAATTATTATTTTTTACCATATTATTTTTAATATATCTTTATCATATAATTATTTATTGCAAATGATTATCATATCTTTTACCATTTATTTTTTTAAATCTACTTTATTTTATTTTGTAAAACTATTATGTTAAACATTTCTTATAGAATCACTTTTTTAATACCATGGAATTTATGTGTGATACATTATAAGATGTTATGTATTAGTTTTAGTATATATAACATAGTATTAACCAAAAAGGCAATATATATCGTATCAAATAATATACAGGGAATATATAGATGTACAAATCGGCATGTATTGAGACATACTTATATAAATTTATATTTTAATTATAATGTATGTTTTTCAGATAAATAATTAATTATTTTGATTGATTAATATATTAAAATTTTAAATGAGTAGATGCTAAAGTAATTATATTATATTTTAAAGGGGTATATTTTATATATATTATAATTATTTTTTGATGATGGGTCGGGTGAGGTTAAATTGTAAGAGATTTATTTAATTCTCATTTTTTTATAAATGTATTAGGGGTTCATTGAAAATATTTTATGAATATATGGGTGGTTTTTTGTAGTTTTTGCTTGATGTGGGTAATTTTTAAATTTAAGAAACTCATTTAGGGTGTTCATCGCAACTAATGGTATAAGTTAGGATATTTTGTGAAAATTTACAAGGTTAGGGTATTGAAAGTTGGGATATTAGTTTCAATTTACCCCTAAATAAATGGATTACGAATTGTGTTTTAATTGGTTAGACACCATCATTTTGAGTCACCTCCTAATTAGATCTTTTGACTTGGGATTAGCCCAGCCCAGATTAATGGACCTATCATACTCCCTCCCTTCCTCCTTTTAATCCTTTTTTTTGGTAGTGCCTATGCACAAATTTTAGGAGAACTAAATACTCCCCCCGTTCGGCAAAACTTGTCGTTTTAGAGTTTTATTTTTGTTCGGAAAAACTTGTCATTTTAGGTATTTTTGCGGAGAATGTTTGGTATACCACCATGGTAGTCTACCACCCTTACGTGGCATCCTAGTTGGCAATAAAGTGTATGAATCGTTATTAAATACTCCCTCCGTTCCAAAATAGATGGTCTTTTGTTTTTTGACACGTTTTTTAAGGAGTGAAAAACTCTATAAAATATTATTTTTTTAATTAAAATTTTTATACTATTTGATACTTATTACTAATAAGTATCTAATTATATAAATAAAATTAATTAAAAAATAATATTTCACGTAGTTTTTCGCTTCTTAAAAAGCGTGCCGAAAAGTAAACGACCATGTATTTTGGAACGGAGGGAGTAAAAATTAAATTAAATTATTTCAATCATTAATTAACTATTTGTGAGTTCCAATGTCAAAATTATCACTGTGACTATTTGTATTTATCAGATGTTTTTTAAGGTCTTGTTTGGCTAAACAAATCCAATATCAATTGCTGGGTGAATTGGGTGGAATTAAAATAACTGGTACCATTAGACCATTAGACGGAAGCTCAAGTAAAGTCAGGCAACTAAAACAACCTCAGTGATAACTTAGGTGGAGGCCAACTAAAACACCTCTGGTGGTTGCTCATGCACTAACGGAAACTGGAATTTGAGAATAAAATCAAACATTTCATTATGAAATTGTGAGTGAAGTCAAGCAATTCATTCCCAAACGAGTTCATCCCTAAATCAAATAGTTGATTTTAATATTTTCTTTTCAATGCCATAAGAAAGAAAAGGTCGAGATCGATCTGGATTAATACCAAAATCCAAAGAATAACTATGAATTTGTGATCGATTTGAGGGGGAGGGAGATTCCATTTTCCGACGAAAACTCCATTAATAAGGTCGATGAAGCCAACGAAAACACGACCAGGGGTAGCGCAGGTGGAAACCGAGGTTGCAGAAGAAAGTAGTAGGAGACGGAGATCTCGGAAGCGGCATGGAAGACCTCAGAAGTGGGAGCTGAGTTCTACTGTTCTAGGGTTTCGTTGGGTTTTATAGGTTGGGCCTTTCTGTTTTGTGGGCTGGTTAGTATGTTGGGCTCAACTTATAGATGAATTTTAAATCCCTACATTCATTTTCAGATATTATTAATAATTGCCCAAATTTTAGGTTGCTTACAGAAAGAACACCCTACATTAATAAAAGTGTCCACATTTACTTTGAGTTGATGAGATGGGCACCCTACGTGCTTAATATAATAAAAAAGTGAACATATATTAAACTGAGTTTATAATAGGTTATTATATTAATAAGCATGAATTTAGAGTATGTATGTATTTAACTGACTTACTATAACAACATTCATGAATTTATAATAAGACAACATAATATATATATATATATATATATATATATATATATATATATATATATATATATGATCATATCATTTGATTGTAAGACCACTATAACATAATACAAGATAACACAACCGATCATTAGCACTTTGTGCATATCAAAATGTAAGATTGTACACCAAACTAGAAAGGATATATTTGCTCAAAATAAATAAAAAAAGGTTTTGCGTAAGATCGATCGTACTATGTGATCATATCATACATGATACATGATACATCCATGGATATAAGATCATCTGTCTAGCCCTTTCCTTTACATTATCCATACTTGCATAAGTCACATCCTATGTGGTACGTAGTCTTTGAAAGTAATAAAAATAATAATTGTATCATTATAAGAAACTGTAAGGTTAGTAATTTTAAATTTTCATTAAGGTAATAAGAATGATGTATTTCAATTAAAAAAAAATAAAGAAGGGTGGTCTTTGATTTTTTTTATTAATCAAAATGGAAAAAAATCCAAAACTATAGAGTTCGAAAATTATGATCATTACACATAAAAAATGATTTTTTTTATTATTACTATTATTTGATTACAAATATAAAGTTGGTTTGATTTGAGAAAATCTTAAAGTTACAACTTGGGTAGTTAAATTAAAAACACAAATTACGTACGATTGATTTGAGAAAATCTTGTAATTGTAATTTGAATAGTTTATCAAAAAGTATAAAGTAGAGTTGATTTGAGAAAACTTTAAAGTTGTAATTTGTGTATATTAAGAAAAAAATATAAAGTTGGGCGATGAAATTGATGAAATACGACAATTTATAATTTTAAAAGAGATAAAAGGACATTGAAATAAAAAAAATTAATATTTTTAAATTCAAACTTTTAAGGGTAAATAGGATATTTTATAAAAAAAGATTGAAATTACTTAAAAGAACATAGTTGATATAAGATGAGAATATAACTTATAAGGGAAAAATATGTATTTCCATCCCAAAAAAACATTTAAAAATTACAAGCGGAAATTACTATTCATTTAAAACTTCATACTATTATAAGGTGTATGATATAAAATAAATTATCATGTTATTATTATATTGATATTTTATCTATCATGTATTAAATATATAATGAACTCAACCTTAATATATTCAAGTTAATTGTTATTAGTAATGTAGGGTGCCGATCCCTTAAACCCCAAAAAATTATGGAAGCTTTTATTAAGTATAGGGTGTTCATTCCGTAACAATCTAAAACTTAGGCGCTTATGAATAATATTCGAAAATATTAACCCTTACCATTCTACTCCATTTTCTACACTATTAATTCCATCCCCTCAAGGGCCCAACTAACCGGTCAGGCCCAACCGATTAAACCCAACCAGGAACCCTAAATCACACCTCTACTCCTCCTTGAAGCTCAACCGGAGATCTCCCACTCTGATTCTAAGTCTCCATCTCTCCTCCTTCAACATCCACCTCCGCCTCTGCCCCCGCCTCAACTGTCGTTGGTGCAGATTGAGTGCAGATTGACGGATAGTCATGCCCAACCTTCGTCGCCTCCGTTAGTCAGGCTCAACATCAGTCGTCGTTGGTGGCTCCACCCTCGCCTCCGCCTTTTTCATTGTGTTTGGAGTAGATTGATGATGAATCCTATTGACAGAGTATAATTAAAAGCTCTAAATTCAACCTCCGCCTCTGCCTTCTTCATTGGAGTACAATATGTTTTTTAGTTTGTCCATCCAGATTTTAGACAAATCCCCTGCTTCTTCTAAATAGGAAAGAATAAAGATGAATAGATGATGAACCATCACCCCCAAAAAATAAATAAATTATGATGAATACGTATACGATGACAAATATCATCGGAGATAAAGGTCTTTAAATTTTTTCTTGCAATAAGCCTGTTGTTGATGGTATATTAATTCAATTGGGTGGTGTAAAAATCATAAAAGAGATTCCAAAACCAACGACGGGAGAGAGAGAAGAGAGCAAAAGAGAAATGAGAGAGAGGCTAGAGAGAGAGAATCCCAGACAGGGAAACCCTAGACACCAAACCCGCCGCCGCCGCCTCAATGACCAACGCCGGACGAGCGAAGACCCTGTTGTCGACGAAGCGCCGAGGCTTGTCGAGAATGATGATGATGTTTGCAGATCCATGGCTCTCTTCGTCAAATCGAAGGAGCTGCTACTCAATGAAATCAAAAAGCGAGAGACAAAAGGTGATGAAAGAGAAGGCCTTGCGAAATCGAGCCGGGAGGTCCGCTTTGGCGCCTCTCCTGATGCAAGCTTGAGGATCCATTCAAGGAAAAAGAAGACAACAAAGGAGGAAAAACAAAGCGACGTTAGATGTAAAACCGAAATAAAAAATCCGAAAGAGGTTTATGCGAAGGCGAATCTTAAAGCAATCTATGGTCGGCTTTTCTGGTGCCGGCGGTCAAAATGGAAGCGGCGGCGATTATGGTGGCGGGGTTTCTCGGTTTCCTCTCTCCCGTGTGCTGTGGGGCGGGGTGCTGTTGAATCGGTTGTCCCGAGTGTGGCTCCTGTAATACCCTTTGCCAGGTTCTCGTACTCCTTTGATTTCTATCTTTACAAGTGGTTTAGTTACAACATTGAACTTGATCTATTGAAGATGCAATCTTTATTTCATTATATTGAAAGCTTTCCCAATAATTTAATCAACTGTCATAGAAGAAATGGCCCCCAGAAAATTTATTGCTCTGACTTTGCTTTCTTGCTAGGAAAAAACAAGTTAAGATCCAAAAAAGCCTTCTGGCTTGAAGCAAATAAGAGCAATGACCCAATTGAAAACATGACCCATGGGAGAAGAATCTTGAATCCCTCGCACCCTATGAAGATAGTGTCTATTTGTACCCAAATAGAAGACTCTCGAACTATCCTTTCGGCCTGTCGATTCATGATCCCGGTAACTGGAGTCTTAACCTTTGATAGTCTGAATTTTAATGTCAAATGCGACTTGAATTTGATAAACCTGTGCTCTGTGCACTCTGTTGGGACAACAATTGATTCTTATTGTTATTCGTGTGGTCTGAATCGTGTTTTATTAATCTGTATGATTATTTTTGTGCTCAATAGAATCAATTTGACTAAAGAAGTAGAGAACCAAGGCCATGTGAATTGGGAAAATGAAGTCTCTTGCACTAAATCTGAATTGCCTCCTCCTGACTCTACCAAGTCATGTTCCCAGAGTTTTAAGATACACCTTTTTAGATCCCTGAATTTCATTTGTATAATCCTCCTTTGTGTTGGGGATTACTTTGATGGGATCTACTGGTTATCTGTTTATATTTTCCGAAAAATGAAAATTCATATCACCTTAACATGGAACTACAGTCTCTATGCCTCTAATTATGATCATAGGATCTTGGTATCCTGGATATGCAACTTAGTAGTTAGTTTTGAATTCTTAGTTATCGATGTTTTTCACCTTTGTTACTGTGAAATTGATTTTCCAGTTCTAAGAAGTATGAATACCTCAGCTTGGACACTTGAATATGAATGGATCCTCAGGAAACTAAGACAAATTTGGACCCTTGATTTTGTGTCTTGGCCCCTGGATTACAAGATCCTTTATCTTTATTTACTGAATTTTTTCCTTGAGTTGTCGTGTGTTTCTTTGGTTTCATTGAGCTGGATGTGTTATTGTATTCCTTGTATGTGGTGTTTGTTGTCTAGGTGGGCTGGCTTGAAGCTCCATGTATGTTTGAGGGGCTCTACTGATGCCGACAGCCCTTTTCGGTCCCTTTTTCAAAGGCACCGCCAAAGGCAACCGAACAAAATGAACCCAAACCAGGACCCTTTGAACCCAATTGAAAACTTAATGACCCAACTCTTGTCAGATCAATGGACTGCACTATGTAACCTGTTAGATCTGGTTCTTTTGAGGTTGTTTTTGTTTCTATGTAATAGAACCAATTGGAAACTTGATGACAAGGATAAAATGAGCAAATTCTTTATTCCGTGTATTTTGGTATCCCTACACAGACTTGGTGAACAGGACAAAACAAGCAGGTTCAAGACAAACATGTTTCACAGTAAGTTCAGTAACTGTTGTGAAACCTTTGCAGACAATGTTGGATGGTTTGATTTTCACCTTGTTACTTGTGTTTCCTTGGCTGGTATCTTCTTGTTCTTACCGTTTTGCAGGCACCCTCGATGTTTTCTTGGGTTTTTTGCTGAAGATTTTGACAACCGAAGCAATGAACCCATATTGAACAAATGTGAAAACCTGACAAATACATCTGAACCACGAAAAGAATGTGATAGTTGGAATGGGATGCGCTTCCAGGCAATCAATACTAATAAGAAACTAGAATGGAGAACAAAAATTGAAAGAATAATATGTCATATGCCCAAACTACTAGCACTAACTTTGATCGAATCGTATAGCCCAGCTGCCAACTCCTGGTTTTTTGCTAGTTTTCAGGTGATAGACCGAATCAGAATCAAACCCGGAGTTTATAGAGCAAACATCCACTACACTAAACGCAACTTGAAAGCCTGGACAAAGATCAAACGGCGTGCAAAACAAAAAGAAAAGACCACAGAAAATGGGGAACGACCAAACCAGACAAATATCAGTTCTCTATGGCCAAAATGAAAATATGTTCATGGAATTGTTGTGGAATTAGAAACAGATGGACAGACATTGAAACAATGTGTAAAATAGAGAACATTCAAATCCTAGCCCTATTAGAAACCAAAGCGGAATCCCATCCCCCAGATGCTCTTTGGAAAGGTGCTGGTTTTGATGCTATCTGCTTCAGCCCGACTTCTGGTAGGGCTGGGGGGATCTGCGTGCTCTGGAAAAATTACAGTTTGCAAGATTGTTTAGTCTCTGTTATGACAAAAGAAGAGCGTTTCATTACCTTAAAAATTGAAAACACGGGAAAAAGAATAACATTTGCAGTTTGTTTTGTCTATGCTCCTCCCCAAGAGTCAGCTAAGGCCTCTTTCTGGCAGCTTTTAACGACCCCTATCCAAAACTTGACAATCCCTGTCATTTTGCTGGGTGACCTTAATGATATCCAAAGTACAAGTGAAAAGAGTGGTGGTAATAACCCACACCCCTCCCGATTTGAGCGATTACTATTATTCAAAGACCAATGTAACTTACTTGACATTCCAACCGTTGGCAATGAATTTACTTGGAGGAAAAACAAATTTGATGTGAATAATATTTATGAGAAACTTGACAGAACCCTGGTTCAAGATCAAATAATCCAATGGTATCCAAACATCGCAACAAGAAACCACGCCTTCTCGACATCAGACCATTGCCCAATCTCTGTACAACTTGAAGTAGACAATAGGAGAAAGGCGCGACCTTTCAAATTTGAAAAAATGTGGCTAACGAGAAAAGATTACAAGAACTTAGTAACTCAAGCGTGGAGAACACAATACCAAGGATCTCACATGTTTAATGTTATGAAAAAGACACAACTTCTAAAACGACTAACGAAAGAGTGGAATAAGAGAACCTTTGGAAATATCTTTAGACAACTACGAGAAACCGAAGAAAAACTACTTGAACTACAAATGAATAGCAATCAAGGAGAGACACGAGACAATACTAGACTTCAAATACAATTAATAGAGAAAAAAGACCAACTTCTGTATTATCATAAGCAATATTGGAGTCAACGAGCAAAGACGAAACATTTAAAACTTTCGGACTCAAATACCGGATACCACCATAGAGTAGCCTCCGGCAGACGAAATAGAAAGATTATAAGGGGAATTAGAACACAAGAGGGCACAGAAATAGTCGGGGAAGATAATATTAGAAGAGAAATTAAAGACGATTTCGAAAAAAGATTCAAAAAAGAAAGTATCAATGACAGGCTACTGCAGGACTATTTAACCCTGGTAGACAGGGAGATAAGTTTGGAAGATAACAAAGAACTAACCAAATCGGTTTCCAATTATGAAATAAAAAAATGCATTTTTCTCCATCGGTAAAGACAAATCCCCGGGACCTGACGGGATGACAGCAGAGTTCTACAGAAAATATTGGGACATTGTTGGACCATCGATAACCAAGGCCATCAAAGGTTTCTTCTCTTCAGGGAAGATGTTGCGCCAAATAAACCAGACATTTATCACCCTAATTCCGAAATGTGAAAACCCTTCCACTACTAACGATTATAGACCAATTAGCCTATGTTCAACTATTTACAAAGCAATTGCCAAAATTCTTGCTGAACGAATGAAAAAGGTTCTACGGAAAATTATTCACCCACTTCAGGGAGCCTTTGTGGCCGATCGAGCTATTCAGGACAATGTGCTTATAGCTCATGAAATTTTTCACTCATTCCGAACAAGAAAAGGAAAACAGGGATGGATTGCAATAAAACTTGACATGGAAAAAGCTTACGATAGAGTTGACTGGAGGTTTCTCTTTGCGGTCTTGGAGAAATTTGGTTTCTCTTCTAGATTCGTGGGGTGGATCAGCGAATGTATTCAGACTGTGTCTTTTTCAGTATTAGTGAACGATGAACCAACCGAGACTTTTCTCCCTCAAAGAGGGATCCGACAGGGTGACCCCATATCCCCCTACCTGTTTATCATAGGCGCAGAAATCCTTGCCAGGAAATTACAACAACAATGTCATGAATCAACAGACTCCATTGGATTTAAAATGACCCCAAATGGATCACGGATTTCGTTCCTTTCATTTGCGGATGATATCATGATCTTTGCCAAAGCATCTCAGGAATCGTGTGCTAAAGTGAAAAAGATTATCGATGAATATTGTCAAATTTCGGGCCAAAAAGTAAACTTCAACAAATCTGCGTTCCAAGTAACAAAAGGTGTATCCGCAAACCAAAAACTCCAAATCCAAAGCACTCTCCTTATAATGAACCAAGTAGCTTTGGACAAATACCTAGGATGCCCCATTATAAATGGTAGGGTTAACAAAGAAACATTTGAAGATGTTGTTGGAAAATCGAAAATGCAGTTGACAAGATGGAAAGCGAACTCCCTTTCCCAGCAAGGAAGGGCAGTTCTAATAAAAGCGAATCTTATGGCTAAACCCAATTACGTTATGCAAAACTTTATGCTTCCGACAAGTGTGCACAATGAACTAGATAGAATAAACAGATGTTTCTTTTGGAATAAGGACGAAAAATATAAACCATTGTTAAGTTGGGACAAAATTTGCAAATCAAAAAGACAAGGAGGTATGGGCTTCAACAAAACAAAAGACATGAATAAAGCCCTACAAATGAAATTATTATGGAAAATCCTTGCGGAACCCCACAATCAATGGGTCAGAATAATTCGAGAAAAATATTTAAAAGAAGACCAAATTTGGGATTATAAAAGAAAGAAAAACTTGTCGTGGCAATGGGCCAAGCTAATAGACCTAAAGGATGAATTCTGCGATGGGCTCATTTGGCAAATTGGAAATGGAAAGACGGTTAAATTCTGGACGGACAAATGGCTAAATGATGATAGAAAACTTAAGGACCACAGACTAATCCATCAGATTGATGATCAAGAAAGAGTTGAAAACTACATTTTACCAAATAAGACATGGAATGTACAAAAGATCCGAGAAATTTTACCTACGGACCTTGTAGAGATAATTACGAGTATCCCCCTACCTTCGCAGGAGATTGAAGATAGACTCTATTGGAAACATAGCTCCAATGGCTGGTTCTCAACTTCAAGCGCCATAAAACTAATCACAAAATCAAATGACAATGAGATAGAATTATTCTCTGATATATGGAAAGTTGATTGTCCACCAAAGATAAGAAACTTCTTATGGAAAGTAGGATTGGACGGATTACCTACCAAAGCTAGACTTCGAAACAAAGGGATTCATACGCCCATGGATTGTATATTCTGTAACGCTAGGGAGGAAGACGCTACCCATCTCCTCATGGAGTGCCAGACAACTTTAAGAACCATTGGATCTTTGGATAGAGATATTGAACGAAAAATAACAAATGCTGACAAAAGTAATCAAAGTATAAAGACCATCACCAACGAAATATTTCGACAGCTAAACCATGAGCAGAAGACTATTTTGGCTTTCTCCTGGTGGTGCATTTGGACGAAAAGAAACAAGATTATTTTTGAAAACCAGAGCTTAAGAACAACAGATGAACTGGTAGCCATAATCAAACACCACATGCAAAACTGGAAAAAAACTAAACAAGATGACTCAGATGAAGATGGTGGAAAGACAATAAGAGTCAAACCTAGAGTTAACCCTCGCAAAAAGAATACTATTAGATGGCGTAAACCTGAGCATGGTATCTTTAAACTTAATTTTGATGGTGCTAAATCGTTATCTGGCTCTGCTTCTGCAGCTTTTGTTATCAGAGATGAGGATGGTAGGGTGATTGCGTGCAATGCTAGTAGATGTGGGACGGCGTCTGCGGTCCAGGCTGAGGCAGTTGGGCTGCAGCTTGGGTTGCTAGAAGCGCGAAGACTGGGGATTCGAAGAGTTGCGGTGGAGGGAGACTGCCTCGCGATTGTGAATGCGATTAACGGTGTGTGGTCGACTCCATGGGAGATCGAAATGCTTATATCAGATGCTCTCCATCTACTTCGCTGTTTCGAGACGTCTTCTGCATCCCACATTTTTAGAGAGGCGAACAGAGCGGCTGATCGACTCACTCATATGGCCTTGGGGTCCGGCTCGTCGTCTTACAGTACTGATTTAGAGTTTCAAACTCTCGTCTGCAAGGACGCTCTTGGGTGGTGGTACAACCGAGGTTGACACCTCCAAATTCTCACCTGTATCAAAAAAAAAAAAATAAAAAAAATTGGGTGGTGTTTATTTAGTGTTCAAATTAAACTATTGAGAAAAAAAATCTCAAGTTTAAAACTTAGCTTTGCAAGGCTTTAAAATCGTGAATATGGTAGTGGAAGCGTTTAATTTTCTGCCAAACAAGGCCTAATAGAATATGTTAAAAATCATTAATGATTTTTGAAATTGGCATAACAGTCCTTGGAACTAACAAAAGTAAGCAGTGATTTAAATGTATTAAAGTGGAGTATATATATTTTTTCTATTGAGCATGGCCCACCTAAATTGCCAGATGGGGGTGGTAGTCTACCAGGGTGGTGTGCCTAACATTCTCCTATTTTTGCTTCTACTTTACTAAAATTCCTTTGATTTGATTGATGTGTTGTGAGTTGTAGTTTTTGATAAAGTAAAAAGTAGAGTAATAAATGAGGGTAAATTAGTAAAAAAAAATTGTAATTATTAACTTTATTAAAAGTTGTGTGGAGAGTTAAAATGACAAGTTTTGCCGAACGGATGGAGTATGGAGTAATATTTTACTCTTATTTATCATACTCCGATTCAAAATAAGTGTCGAAATTAAGTGTCGTTTTATGCTTTCTAGTCAATTAAATAGATTGATTAATGAAAATTGCATTTGTTGACTACTTTTTTCTTTTAAACTCTCCACCTATTGGTTGAAAAAGTTGATAAACATTTAATAAATGATAAGATATTAAGATTTAAGAAAAATGTATAAAACCAACTATAATTAATACTTTACTTAAAAATCGCGCCAAAAGCAAAAACGACACTTATTTTGAATCGAATGAAGTACTAATTTTCTATTTTATAAAAAAAAAAATTATAATTGACATTATATCATAAGAGCATTTTGTATTTGTCCATTACCAAAAATCAAATACCCAGACAAAATTGTACTCCCTCTGTCTCCCTCTGTCTCATACTAAGTGTCGTTTGTCTTTTTATGCACGTTTTTTAAGAAGCGAAAAACTCTATAAAATATTATTATTTTAGTTAATTTTTTTATATAATGTTATTCTTATTAGTAAGTATCAAATTATATAAAAAAATTAATTTAAAAAATAATAATGTGCGGAAAAGCACTGCGTAACATCAATTCACATGTGAGTAGTAATCAGCCCTCAATCCGTGCAAAAAGTATACAGTACTCCGGAAGTTACAAGGTCGTTTTCCCCGACAACGGCGACTATTGGTTTAGCTCCACAAGCCGTGAAAAAAGTACGGACTGTTCGCTTGACGACGACTTATCGATGGGGCATTGCAAGAAGCGGAGGATCACCGATTTGGTTTTCAAGGTAATCAGTCCAAATTCGTTATTAGGATTCGATGTTAGAGGATTTTGCTGGTTCTCGAGATATAGAGACTAGTGGAATTAATTGTCCGGACGAGAACTTCGTTCGTGGAATACGTTGTGTTTGCTTTCAAGCAAGCAATCGGAGATTGGTTAAATCCAGTCGGCGATTGCAGACCTGTTTTGTGCAATCGGATTTGGTTAGGGATTGTGGAACAAAATGAATTTTGTGAATTGTCTGGTGGCAGTTTTGTCTCCGTGATTGCAATAGGAAACTTGGTATACTTCTCGATCGAACTCCCCACAATCTAGGTTATGAACGAAGGTGTTCAAAATTATCCAATCTAGGTTAGTATAGTAGTAATCAAGAAGATGTTCGGCTAGTTGGGCGATTTTCCGCTGCATGATTAGTTTTGAAGTTCCTTTCTGTATCTGTATGCTGTCTTCAATTCATACCAAATTATAGCACTGCTGTCTGTTTACCTTCTGCATTCTATGAATGTATGATTTTACTGAATCAACAAATCAAATACCCAGACATAATTGTACTACGTAACAGCAATTCACATGTGAGTAGTAATATGACAGTACTATAGGATTCAACAGATCCACTTGCAAAAATAGATATTTTAAAGAGCTAAAAGATAAAACATACTGTAGTCTGTAGGATGTGTATATAGCAGCACACTATGTTGAGCTAGTATGTAAAAAAGCATTGCTACTCACCATGTTATGGGGTCTTGGGTTTCCTTTGCTGACCTTGTGCTGCATAGCATGGATGACCCGGATCTTCATGTGCACCCGAAACAGGACACAACCGCCGCTGCCTCCAGGTCCAATGGGACTTCCGATAGTCGGAATGCTTCCATTCTTGGACCCACAACTCCACACCTACTTCGCTAAATTGGCCAAGACTTACGGGCCACTGATGAGCCTCCGGCTAGGGATGAAAACCGCTGTTGTCGTAAGCTCGCCTTTGGTGGCCAAGCAAATGCTTAAGGACTTCGACATCCCCTTTTCTAATCACGATGTACCAGCTGTCGCCAGAGAGTTTAGCCATGGCTGCAACGACATCCCATTCACACCTTATGGTCCACAATTAAGAATGCTAAGAAAGGTAAGTTCCATCCCTGACTGGTCTTGAGTTTCTGCACAATACGAACAAATTTGTTCATATATACATCAAGTTTTAGTGATAAAATCGAACAAATTTGTAGTTTGTCACTGTTGTCAATAAAAATTGCAAGCATCTTTCTGCAACAATACGAACTTCTGTAATTAGTTTGTGATTTATTATATAGGCCAGTGTCAATGGAATCCAAACACAAACTAACAAGCTTACTTACTCAAGTTGATTTGCTGGGGGTATATAATAAGAGTGTTTGCTATCATCAATTACATTGTTTTGCCTCATTTTTAACCCAAGTCATCACAAAAACACCTGTGTGATAGCCTGCAAGGATAAAGATAGATCTTCATGAGAGATCATATTTCCATTCAAATTTATGCACTTGTAACATTTGATGATTTTAGTAGATCACTGTCAATGGAATGTTGGGTACTGCCGCTATAGATGCAGTCAGCAACCTCAGGAGGCAAGTGCTCCACGAAACGGTACTATACCTGCAGGAGAATGCAGAATGTCCAGTGAACATAGGAGATCAAATGTTCATCATGGTTTGGAAGGTGATCATCAACACGTTATGGGGAAAGACGGTGAAGAGTGCAGAGATGGATAGTGAGGGAGCTGGGTTTCGAAGTGTAGTGACTAGGGTACTTGAGTTGTTAGGAACACCGAATGTGTCCGACTTCTTTCCTGGATTGGCGATGTTTGATTTGCAAGGGCTTGTAAGGAAGATGCGACACTGCACGAAGAGGATTGATAACATAATTGAGGGTGTCATCGGTAAATGCAAGGAGATTGACAGCAACGAACTCGGTGATAAGGATTTCTTACAATTTCTCCTACAGTTGAAAGATGAAGGTGACGCGAAAACAAGAATAACCATGCCCCAACTTAAGGCTTTGCTCAGCGTAAGATTTTATATATAGTTTACATCATATATATATAGTACGTACACCAAACTTGATTATCTTTGTTTGTTTATGCAATTGGATTTGTGTACGTTACAGGACATTATTATGGCTGGGTTGGACACAACCATAGCCACACTTGAGTTCGCAATGGCAGAGATGGTGAATAATCCAGAAGTTATGAGAAAAGCACAACGAGAACTCAAAGCAGTGGTTGGGGCTGACAACCATGTGGAGGAATCTCATATTCACAAACTACCCTATTTGCAGGCTATCATGAAAGAAACTCTCAGGCTGCATCCTGTTACCCCGCTCTTGGTCCCTCGCTGCCCAAGTGACTCATGCATTGTTGGAGGATACACCGTCCCAAAGGGCTCGGTGGTTTTCTTCAACGTATGGGCCATTCATAGGGACCCTTCGCTTTGGGAGGATCCTCTAGAGTTCAAACCGGGGAGGTTCTTGAATGCAGAGTATGACTTCAAAGGAAACAACTTCACTTACTTCCCATTTGGTTCAGGAAGAAGGATCTGCCTAGGGATCGCACTGGCTGAGAGGATCATCTTATATTCCCTTGCATCACTTGTACACTATTTTGATTGGAAGCTGCCTCAAGGAGTGGAGAAAATTGATCTTTCGGAGAAGTTTGGATTTACATTGAAGACTGCAACACCTGTGTTGTTGATCCCTTTACCAAGATCATCTTATCTGCGCAATTAACCCCCCACCCATAATGCACATTTGAGCTAGCTTAATCAGCCTGTAATAAAACCTCAAGGCTATGTTTCTTGGTCTTCTTATTATTATTAGATGGCACTATATATATACACACCCTATCATATTTCCATTTTAGGGTAGAGAGTGTATGAATGAATGGGGAGACCGTTTATGGCATGCAGCTCAGCCATTTCAATGGAACAGCAAGCAACTCAGGAGTGGCAGCAGCCAACGTATCAGAGCTTCGCTCATTCCCTAGTTTGACCAACTACTACCGGAAATTTTGGATAGACTACTCCAAGATTGCTTTGCCCTTAACTGAACTCTTGAAGAAGAGTCGGCTCTCCCGTTCTTGGTGATTGAGTTGTAATGTTAAAATATGATGTGATTCAACCTCCTGTATCCGATCACACGAGTTAGTTGACAGTTAGACATTAGCTATAATGTTTGTTAAGTTTCTGATTTTTTTTTGGTAAGAAAGACAATGCTTAAGAGGAGCTCCTAATAGTTTCTGAATTTTCTTTTATCTGTCATAGCAGTTACTTTTATTTTCCATGATCAAAGTAGTGTGTTAGTGGTAAGTTATCTAGTCTAGCAGCTATTCACAATGTAAGGTGTATGTATGGGATTGTTCTCAATCAATTATTGAAGAGAGGCAATTCTAAAATCGTGACCGTGTGTGGTGTTCTGTGTTCATACAAAAAGCTGTCATCTTCCTCCTCTCAATTTGTCGAGTGTGTGTTCTGCTGCAATTCTAACAAGTGGTATCAGAGCAGACTTTGATTTGTCGGTGTATGTGTGTTATGTGATCATACAAATGTAAGGTAAGACCATCTGCAACGGAGATGCGCCCGAATCAAAATGGGGTGACAGCTCACCAAAGTGGCTGAGATGGAGGAAAGAGAAAATTATGATCCGCATGAACGACGCTGGCAGATGATGCGAATCAAAAAGGGAGAACACACCTTTTTCAATTTTTTTTTTATTTGTATTGGAACAAAACACGGTCGTTTTGGTGGGTAGTAGCAAGAGGGAAGGGAGGTGGTGGCGCCTTCTTATTGGTTGGGTTTCAGCAGATGAGAACGTGCCATGTGTCAAATATTTTAATTGAATTAAAATCCTTATTTTACTCATAAATAAAATTTTAAAAAAATAATAAAAATTATTTTTGAAAATGATTTATTTTTCTCTACCCAATGACACCCATTTTGTATATATTTAGAAGAAAATTTTTTTTCACTAAGTTTACCATATGTTAAAGATTTTTAGTCACATAAACAACATTAACTTAAATCAACGTAAACTTACACCATAAAAATACATAAATTTGAACATTAAAATTAGTATTGGGTTACACATAGTTAGTCTTATTTTGTTGTTTCCGTGTTTTTTCAGTGTATCAAGTTAATAAAATATTTATAAATTTAATCGTATGCCTTTTTTATTTTAATGATATGTATTAATATTAATATTAATAATATAATTAACAGAATTTTTTAAGTAAAATAAATCAACATTTAGGTTAATAAATATAAAAAAGTGTAAAGTGAGCTTTGATTCGCACGACTCTTTGTTGTGGATGAAAAATTTAAAAAGCTGAAAAGTTAGTGGAAAGTTGACGTGGCATGAATAGTTGCTGATGTGGCTGAATTGAGTTTTGATTCGCGTGACTCTCTGTTGTTGATGGTCTAAGGTCCCGATTCCTAACCCCGAATCTCTCAAATCCAACAAATTTACCTATTACATTATCATACTGCAGAGTTGTTTTAGTATTGACCTTAATACTAGTTTGTTCACTGCCCGGCCAATCGAAGGCTGCAATATATATGCCAGGTTCACTTACGTTATCTCTCACTGGGTTCAGTTTGCCTACTAATTATCCAAGTTTCCAAGCAGGTCCATGAAATTGCATCATGAGCCATAAAGACATGTATCTTTCATAGTTTTTCTCTTAGCTTGGTGTGAGTTGTGACAAAGTAATAGGCTTTAAAATCTTTTTTCCCACAGTTTTAGGATATTCTTTGATAACAAAGTGTATTTAAAGCAGCAATTATCATTGAGTGTTCAACATCTGATGAATCCCCGGTGAGCCATATAACTGTGGGGGTCCACACGTCAGAGCGCATCATGCGCACTCAAGCCGAGCACCTAAGATCAACAGGCTTCCATCCTAAAACCAATTGGCAATAGGAGGAGTGACTCACTGACTTAAATGTGCAAAGGCCTGGGGTTCCGTGTTTTTCGAGGTGGGACAATCATCCACATATCACAACAACATCCTTGTTACTTGAATCAGAAACATAGTACAATTGTTTTTATCAGTGGTCTCATGTTTCTTCTGTTTATGACTGTAATAATCCTGTTTTCATCTGCCATTACATACAAACATGACATATGCCTGAACTTGGCGCTGAAATGTGGCTTATGTGGTTAGATACTTAGGGTTGTTTCTCTTTGCTCGACAATTTTACAAGCTGTAATTTATAACCATTGAAAAGATGAAGGAATCAAACTCCTCCAACTCATACCCAGGATATGGCATGCCATATCCTGGTCCATGTGCTTGGATCTTTATTGGAGATGATGGTCGATGTCGATCTAAATTGATCATTTGAGATATTTGACAACAACTGGATACCCATGACATCTTTTGTCAGCAATTATGGTTGATCCATACTTCTTCACCGGTCAGACCCATTGCAGGTCCAGCATACCTGCACATACCGACTTTTATGACTATTCCTCCTTGCAGAACTTGACTTAGACTTGATCAATATTCCTTCATTTTAAGTTCTGATTCTGAGCTTCTTGGTGAAATATTCTGTGTGCTTCCCTTCATTTTTAACAATCTTTCGAAATGCTTTAGCAGTTATTTGGCTGCTCATTTTAACTGGTTTCATCTTCTGTTAATGATTGTCCGTTTGGCATCCAGGTGTTTCTTCTCCCATTTACTCACAAACATGAGCTCTATGTTGAGAATGAATTAAAGGAATGTGAAGAGACCAAAAAGAGTCCCACATTGATTACATGAACAAAGAAGCCTTAGTATATAAGCTAGTGAGCTCGGAATCTCGCTTAGCTTATGTGCTAGGCTATTAGCGTTTGGGCGCGCGTGCACACACGACCCCGATCCGAGTCTCAACGGATTTCAGCAGTAATTTTCTACCTTTCGCCTGACTGGTAAAATCATAGCCTGGATATTTTTATTTTGACTTGCGAAAACATAATCACCAAGATTGATGGATTCTCTTTGATTTTGAGGCATCTTACTGGCTTGCTGCAGGACTAATGTCACAGTTTGTACATCACAACCATCCGAGAAATGAGGGAACCAAATTCCTCCAGGCTCCAACTCGTACACAGGATTTGGCATGTGTTACAATTGCATCTCTATCTGCAGATGATATATGGCTATGATTACACCAGAAAGCTTCCATCCCCATCCATGTGCTTGGATCTTCATACCAGTTTGCGGGGACCATCAAAATTGACATTGTAAGTTCCAAGTCTTTGTGCTAAGACACTATCATTTTCACGCTACAGACTCATGGTAGGTCCTGTATAAATCATAAATGCAAACTTTGTACTTGCGTTACAGTTCCGTGTTCATATTGGCTGTGCAAGGTGTGAATTGTGACCATCTTTGGAGTAGCTCGTCGCTTCGTGACGTTAAATGGCAGTCGTCCAGAGACTACTGGTCCACAGAATCATGAATTATTTGAGGTGCTTGTCTCACCAAAGTCATGGTCCTTCCTGTCATGATCTTGTTGGATTCTTTCATTGCTTGGAATCTCATTTGCACACGGCTCTTGAAAGGAACCTGTTCAACTTGCAACTTGCAAGTTGAAGTTCCCTTGAGTTAAAGACCTTTCAAAATGGTTCTGCTTCTGTCAGTACTTTTGGTATTTTAGCAAGGGACTCGAGTCGAGTCAAGCCCATTCCTTTCATCTCCTTTGACACTTGTTCAAATGTTGATTGATAGCATATTTTCCTATGCATTCATTCTATTTCTACTGTTTTCTTCACTGCAGTCAATTACTGTCTAGGCAACAGGGGAAAAATTGAGACCCAATTTGAACAAAACATTCTCATGGTATGTCTTTCTTGAGCTAACATTTCTCGCAACCTTTAAAATTTGTGCTATTTTCCGCAACTAGATGCATTAGTTACAGAATTACCCACAAGGGCTACTGTTGAGAGAAAGAAAGATGTGAAGAGAACAAAAGAGTTTCACATCGATAATATGAACAAATAAGCCTTAGTATATAAGCTAGTGGGTTACTCCTTATATAACTAATTGGTTTTAGAATGGAATATCGCTTGACTTGATAGTTTGATTCACGAATTGTTCATACATGGTTGTTGTTCGGAGAAGTGAAACCCGCGGGGTCCACCTTCCTCATGAACCCAGGCCTCGATGACACGTCATCGTCGTCGTGGTAAGCGTAAGCGAACCCGCCATGCCTAGTCAGATCCATACCGGCAGTCTCATCCTCACTGGAAATCCGCAACAGTCTCAGCTTCTTGAGCCCGTAGAAAAGCGGGCCCATGGTAACCGTGACCCACCCGAACACCACGCAAATCTGGACCAACTGGGCCGCAAGCAACTTCCCGCCACCGCCCATGAAAAGCCCATAGGGCCGATCCTCCGCCCCGCCGTACACCTCACGGATGTACCGTTTGGTGGCGAACAGGCCCGTGAAAATAAGCCCCCACGCGCCACACCCGCCGTGGAGCTGGGCCGCCTCCAACGGGTCGTCGTACTTCACCTTCTCGGCCAGCTTGTTGAAGCCGATCAGGACCCATGAGGCGACGAACCCGCAGATGATCGCCGCCCACGGCTCGACCACAGAGCATCCTGAGGTGATCGCGGCGAACCCGCCCAGGAGACCGTTGCACACATCGAGGACATTCCAATGGCCCACCAGCAACCGTTTGCTGAACAAGGTAGTTAGTGCCGCGGTGGAGCCGGCCAATGTGGTGGTGACAGCTGTCCTGCCGATGGCGCTCCATTGCCCGTAAAACCCTCCGGTACCGCCGTACGCTTTGAGGATGGTGAGGAACGACCCGGGGTTGAACCCGTACCAACCGAACCAGAGGAGGAAGGTGCCGAGGACTACGAGCGAGGCGCTGTGGCCGCGTAGGACTACCGATCGGCCTGCCCGATCGAACCGGCCGATTCTTGGGCCTTCGATGAAGGCTCCCCATAGGCCGGCTATGCCACCGACCATGTGGACCACGCCTGAGCCGGCGAAGTCGATGACGCCGGAGCTGAAGAGGAGGTTGGTGGGCTTGAATGGGCTCGCCCATCCGTCGACTGACCAGAACCAGTGAGAGACGATTGGGTAAACAAAACCTGCCCCGTTGCAAAATATCATCCACACAATCCAGAGTTAGATATTGTTTCAATATATTAGACCACAAGTTTTCATAAATGAAAAACAGGTATAGGTGCAATCAATTTAGTTATTTTTAAATTAAGTTATGAGATTCAATTCATTCATTCTATCTAATTGAAAAACCGATTGAAAAATAGGCAAAATACAATAAATAACCTTACATAAATGGCTATTTTTTATGCATTTTTACCAAGGTAGTGTTTTAATATGTAAAAAAGTGATCGTTGAACTTATGTCAAAATTTATAATACAAAACTGAAGACTATAGTTTATACGGAGTATATTATGTTATTTAAGAATTATTCCTGCCATTTACTATTAAAAATTATATAAAATGTTATATATATATATATATATAATTGATTGTATTTATTACTAAATTATCTTTAAAAAATGATATTTTATATACTACAGAGGGGCAGTATATATTTAATTCTCAGGAACGTTTTTTTTTTTTGGTAGTGATTCTCAGAAACGTTGAAGATTTCAAACAAGTTCCATGCTAAAAAATAGCCTAGCTTGCTTCTTTTTGTCAACTTTTAATAGCTACACATGTAATTTATTGCAAAAAAATGGAACTGTATGAACAAGAAAGTCAAAACTGGATAGTTAAGAAAACGTCATTAGTGATGGAAAAAGAGGATGAAAGAAGATGGGGTATTATTGGTAATTTAGAGTTAGAATAATACCCGTAAGAAAAGAGGAGTAAATAAGATAAGCGACGAACTGAGTCCGCTCAGCAATGGATCCGCTAGTAATCCCGGCGGCGGCGATGGCGAAGGCCCACTGATACAAGAAGAAGCTGTAGTCGAAGTCGCCGGAGGGGATCGAGGCGGGGACCTTCTTGAGGCCGAAGAAGTGGCGGCCGACGAAGCCGTTGGAGGGGGCACCGTAGGCGAAGGCGAAGCCGAAGAGGTAGTAGGAGAGGCCGCCGGCGGCGGCGTCGAGCACGTTGGTGAGCATGATGTTCATGGTGTTCTTGGCCCGGACGGAGCCGGCGCAGAGCATGGCGAAGCCTAGCTGCATCGCGAACACCAGGTAGGCGGAGAAGAGGAGGTACGTGTTGTCCACGGCGTAGGTCACGGTGGCGAAGCTGTCGCAGAGGTAGGCGGCGGCTGAGGTGGCGTTGGTGCCGCCGCCCAGGAGCGCCGCCAGGTCCGACGCCTGGCAGGCTTGGAATGGGGTTGACATTGAGATTTTTTAAGTTTTTGAAGGGCTTTGGAAATTAAAATGAGTTGAGTGATCGCAAAATAAAAATACGGTGCCGTTTTATAGCGTGGAATTCAAACTTGAGTCACATAGCGACAAGATTAATTTTTGCTTTTATTTATCAATTACTGTATTAATTCTTTTTTTTTTTTTGGTTTCTATGAATTGAATGATGGCCATTACAAGTTCAAAGCTAGCTATACATGTATCTCGATCATGTATGCACGTTATCAATCCTTTTTTCATGGTTAAAAACGAGTTTATCTTTGTAAATAAATAAATCATTATCTATTGAAGGATAAAATTACTATATACTTTTTTTTTTATTAACCTACACTGTAGGAAAAATTTGTGTTAAAAAAGTACTGCTTGATGTTTTTGTATAGATAAAAAATTGCTAGATGTTTAAGGGTGTGTTTGGATTCCAATGCATTATATTATAATTATAAACACTTAAATACAGTTTTTTTTATAATTTTTTTTAATAAGTTCCAACTTTTTAATTAATAGTAACTATAAAATTATTAAAATTTTTATAAAAAACTAGATATTTTATATAGTATTTATACCTTAAAAAGCGTGTGTAAATAATAAAATGACATGTTTCAGTAAACGCATAGACTATTACGCTGTTAAATGATTTTTCGAATACTTTATTGTGTAAAAAAATATACATTTTTTTTGGGAGGAAGTTTTTTTTTTTGGTTAAAGAAGAAAAATAAAATAAAATTGGTGCGGTTGCCGGTTGCCACATTATCAACAACACCGACATACATTAGTCTGAACCCCGAGAGATTCTTCTCGTTTTTTTTTTCTTTTACTGTAAACAATGCTTCAACTTTCAAACACAAAAATTGTTGTCAGAATTAGTCAGTATGGTGAGTATTTAATTATTAGAATATCTAAATAAATACGGAGTAATTAATTACGATTATGCATATTATATACTGTATATCCTCTTACCAGCGGTGCCGGGCGTGGTGCCTGACGTTGTACATAACTAAATAAATAATTTTACAATAAATAAATAGATATTTTCTTTTTTTGTGTGAAAATAAGTAAAAAAAAAATATGCGTAATATTTTTTTTCATGATTCATGGAAAATTCCACATTTGGATCTCTTGTGCTGCATCCCAACAAAATTTTCTAAAATAGAGATTTTTAAGCTAGGTTTTTTTTTTCTTTTCTTTTGACTGGCGATCCTTTGCATAGGGTTATCAAGCCATCTTTTGATTGCTTTAAGATCGTTTTGTCGATCTACTTCTTGTCTACCGTCCAAAAAAAAAAAATTCTCCAATATAGATAACAATCTACAGTATTTCACAAACTTTAAAACTTGAGAAAGTTGGTGAAATGTAAATAAAAATCATTCAAATATATAATATAAATTTTATTTTCGAATTGTATAGATATTTTAGAGAAATTATTGAAGATGATTTTATAAATCAATTACTCTGGCACAATTTAATCAATAATAGTATTCTTTATATTATTTTTAATTGAAGTAAAAGTGATGTGATAATTAATTAAGAGAGGTTCCATATCTGATTAAAAATATTCGGGATAAATCATTTGATTGTTCAAAACATGTATTTTAAAAAACCAAATACTCTATAAAATATTAATTTTTATAAGTTTTAAAATTTTAAAAAAATTATATAGTTTATAATTTTAAAAAAACGACTTATAATATGTAATACATTTTATATTTGTGATTATGTGGAACTACACGACTGAAGAGGCTATAATCATTGATCGATAAGCCTACCACTACCAGTTACGCCTTCTTTGTTGACTTGCATATATGATCCTAATTTCTATATTGCCGATTCCCAGTTGCGAAATTGAACGAAGATATACATTTTAATATTATTATAATACTGAGTATTACTACCTCCGTTCAACAAAACTTGTCGTTTACTATTCACGCACGCTTTTTTAGAATGATAAAAACTATATAAAATATTCATTTTTTTTAGAAATTTTTTTAACAAGTTTGTACTTATTAATAATAACTACGAAATTGTTAAAAAAAATTATTTAAAAAGTCAATATTTTATATAGTTTTTAGCTCCTAAAAAGGCGTGCATAATAGTAAAACGTCAAGTTTTGTTGAACGGAGGGAGTATTATTGTTGTAGCGGCAGGGTCGGCCCTTAGCCTTTCGGGGCTAAAGGCGGGGTCAAAATTGGGGTCTCCTTATCAAAAAATATAGTTGTAATTTTTTTTTTTATTTCTATGAATGAAAAATAAGATTAAACGCTTAAATAACATAAAACTACTAATTGGGGCCTCCTGATCACTTTCTTCTAATTTTTTCAATTGATTATGATTATTCAAAACATCTCCAAAAAAAAAATCAAAACTAAGGGAAGTGATAAGCAGTAGAGTGTATTATTAAAGACTCATTAAAGCTAAATAGAGGGAAAAACAAGATTGATTACCTAGTGAATTTGTGAAAGAGAACACCCAAGCACAAGAATGAGAGAAGAAGAACTGGGTCTGAAACGGTGACTGCAATCGAGTACCTTAACTAAAATAAAAGAAAATACCCTACATATATTTTTTTCCCGAACTCCGCTTTGCATTTGAGTTTGAATTTTGTTACAAGTGGACTTTTCATCTGATATATACTCCCTCTGTTCACTAAAAAGTGACGTTTTGAGGAAAAAAATTTGTTCACAAATAATTGACGTTTTAAGCTACTTCTTCATTGTTTTCCATATTTACCCTTATTAAAATTAAAATGAATGATTCTTGGAGAATGAGAAGGGGGGAGTAGTAATCATCACCACGTGTTTTTGTAAGTGTAAACTACTGGCATTGGTAGTAAGGAAAATGAATGGGTGTGTACAGAAGGTTTTAAGAGGGAAAAATTGATTTTTAAAGGGATGTTAATTAACCTTATTTTAGTTTAGAACAAAATCTTCCCTCCAAGCTTAATTTCCCCGTAATTAAATTTGATTAGCGCCAAATTCAATTTCACTTCATATCCCCCACTGTTCTCAGTTTTAAAATTTGCAACCCATAAATAAATTTGTATTCACCGCCAAATTCCACCCCATAGAGAGACCCCACTATTTGTTACTGTAGCTTGTTGCAGAGATTGCAGAGTTGCAGGAGTGACTTTTCCCCTCCCTTTTCATTAATGTACTCCGTATTTTTTAATTAGTTTAATTGAAGGGTGAAAGTGTAGTTATAAGGGTATTATTGTCTATAATCTAAATTTCTTTCCCAAATGGAAAGATATCCCCTTTTATAAGGAGGTAAAACTTTACATGGTAAAACCATATGGTAAACCAGTCTATTGGACTCTTCCTCATATAGGAGGGAGCCCAACAATTAGTTAAAAATTTATAATGATCTTTCAAGTAATCAATTGGATACCTTCCAAATATGAATGTCTTTTAGGGTTAACATTGGATTAGAACAACAAAAAATATAACACAAAAGTTAAAGAAGGGTGAAATCCCTATATATTGATTTAAGATTGGGGGAAAAAAAATTTATGATCTTATAATATAATTTTTTTTATACAACTTCCGTTTAGTAAGCTTGACATGACTATTGGCTATGCTATACAGTTTCGCGGAATTAAAAACGGGAATAAATAAATTAAACAAATTCATGAAATAAGTAAGTACAAAAGGTAACTATTGTTTGTCTCATGGAAAATAAGATAAATAATTGGATGTAGAATATTCAAAAAGCAACACAAATGGATTTATAATGAGTGGAGGAGTTTTAGAGTACTTTAACTTGTAAAATAGAATAACCATTATGAAACAAAAGGAAAAACAAGCACGCCAAAGCAAAACACATACTGAATCTCAATTATTCTAATGGAGAGTGAGAAGAGAGAGCGCGAGAGATCTCGAAGCCCCGAACGCTGGCAAATCATCCCGCCGGATAAACCACCAGATTCCAACATCACAATCCCGGTGACGATAGTTGAGGGGAAGCCAGACGCTCAACATGATGACGGAGTTGAGACCTCGGGGGCTCGGAAGTTGGTGTTTGGGACTACCCAACCGCCGACGACTTCAATTGTTCAACCTCATCAGATAGTCACAAACGCAATGCCAGAAGCCAGGACCGAAGCGCAAGGTTTCGCAGGCTACAATGGGGCAAACTTTCCGCCGCTACAAGCACCATCGGTGGACAAGACAGCTAATGGAGCCAACTACAAATCAGCTCTAGTGGGCGGGGGAGGCCCAGGTTTTGGCACAACCCATATGAACCCGATGTATCAAGCGGATGGGGAGGAGCAAGGCTACACTACTGATGAAGACATTCTTCCGGAGGATGATGACCCTGACTGCCCAACAATCGGATTAAATAAAGAGGAGAAGATGGAACTGAGAAAGCCCTGGATGAACACTCTGATAGTGAAGCTATTCGATAAAGGTCCGAGATACATGCAACTGCATCGTAGATTGTCACAAAAATGGGGTTTAAGTGCCCCGTTTTCTCTGATAGATCTAGGCAATGACTACTACATCGCCAGATTTTCCAATAAGGCGGACTATGACCATGTGGTGATGGAAGGCCCGTGGATGGTAGGAGACAATTACCTTGCAATTCGGAAATGGGTGCCCAGGTTCAATGCAGAGATTGAGAGGATCACGACGCTCACCGTATGGGTCCGGATTCCGTGCCTTCATATAGAATACTTTGATCCAAGGTTCCTCAGGCGAGTTGGGAACAAGATTGGGCGGGTCTTGCGCATTGACAATACTACAGCGGCAGCAGATAGAGGAAGATTTGCACGGTTAAGCGTGGAGATTGACCTTACAAAGCCGCTCTTGTCGAAATTCAGGATGGACGGGAAGATATGGCCGATTCAATACGAAGGCCTCAGAATGCTGTGTTTTACGTGTGGCAAGGTCGGACACAGTAGTGACAGTTGTGGACAATCAGATCAAGGAAAGGAAGCTGTGAGGGATGAAGATGATAGCCACCAAGGCTCAAGAAACACCATGGGGATTGAGTATAATCCTCACGGGGAGTGGATGCAGGCCAAGAAAAATGTGAGGAGAAGGAATCAATCGACAAAAAAGACATCAGGAAGCACCGAGGGAAATGGCAATCCAGATTCCGGTGAGGCTATGAACAAGTCGGGTGACGGCCAAGCGGCGGTGGCGAAGTCCGGTGACGGCGGAAATGCCGGAATAGCTAAAGATATCACAATCTCAGGGAGATTTGATTCTCTCGATACGGAAGAGGATGTTCCGAAATCTGGGGAGGAGAATCCGAAGGCAAATCAACATGTGGGCCCAAATAGTGAGATCCTTACGGGGAAAAAATTTGAAAATAAAGGAAAGAATATTGAGAAGAAGGGAAAGGATAAGCAAATCAAGGAAACGAACGGCAATTCCGCGGGCAACAAGGGCGGCAAACCAGAGTCATCCACAAAGAAAATTAATTTGATCTATACCAGGACCAGCCAAGCCACAAAAACCGACCCAAACCAAGCCCAACCCAAGAAACTTTCAGGCAAGGAAAATCACAAATCATCTTCATCGTCCGCCCACACCGATCGACAAAACTCTCAGAACATCAACCCTAACACTCAGAACACCAATACAAACACATCCTCTTCCACTTTCAAACCCCTGCCACCACCTGTCGTTAGCCAGCCAAGTCATGGAACCGATCCCAAGGTTGCAGATGATCCACATCGAAAGAGCAGCGAGTGTCCTCCTGTCCGACCACCGGACGGGACCTTTCCAAGTCATTCCGCCCCGCATAGCGACCAAGGTCATATGCGAGTTTCTCCCAATGATAGCGGACACGAAGCCGATGCTATGCAAGGTGTCGTTACCGGCACCGATGGACAAAGCGCTTGATAAGCTCGCAGGAGCCCTCGCTGCTTACTCTGCGATGTATCCAATGCGTCATCAAGAAATACTAAGGAATATGAACAACATAATTGTCTCCATGAATAGTTTAAGTATTTTAGTTTGGAACGTGTGTGGGGCGGCTAGCAATGGTTTCTTGAACTCAATCAGGGAACTCATTCGTCTCTACGACCCCAAGGTAGTAGCTTTGGTAGAGCCTCGCATTAGTGGGGATTCTGCGGACAGAACATGCTCACGATTAGGCTTCGACGAGTACAAGAGAGTTGAGGCCGAGGGATTCGCCGGTGGAATATGGTTGTTCTGGAGATCGTCTGTGGTGACAGTGAACCTGATCGATCTGAATCCCCAACACATCACGACAGAAATTGAACGAGTAGGGGAGGAGCCGTGGGTATTGTCGGCAATCTATGCGGCGCCGGTGCCAGCTAGGCGTCTAGACCTGTGGCAATCTTTGGAGGAGTTTGCGATCAACAATGGGAAACCTTGGCTGCTTGCAGGTGATTTTAACGCTACCCTAGGCCCGGAGGAACGTTCGAGTTCTTCAGTGGGATCAAACAGAGAGTCAGTCAGGTTCAAAAATCACATCGACAACCTTCAACTTGTGGATTTGGGATTCACAGGAGTCCCTTTCACATGGAATCATGGCCGTTCGGCGTCAAATCGCAAATCTGCTAGGCTTGATAGGGCTCTGTGCAATACCGAATGGAGTGATAGATTTCCGGATACCAGTGTCGAACACCTCACAGCGCCTCATTCGGACCACTGCCCAATCTTAATCCGATTGGAACCGACGGATAGACAGGTAGGAGGAACACGACCATTCCGTTTTCATGCTGCGTGGATGTTACACGAGGAATTTAAACCGATGCTGAATTCGAAGTGGAGAAGGGATGTCGGAACGTGCGATGCGCTGGTAAATTTGACGGCTGATCTTGAGGTCTGGAATAGAGAGGTTTATGGAAATATTTTCAGACGAAAGAGGCACTTATGGGGAAGACTTGAAGGGATTCAGAAAAAGCTTGCTCAGCAACCGAATCAACATTACATACGGCTGGAAAGGGAGGTGAATGAGAAATTGCAGGAAGTACTTGCTCAAGAACAAGCTTTGTGGTTTCAGAAATCAAGAGCTACCTTTCTACTCGAGGGTGACAGAAACACCAGATTCTATCATCTCTCGACGATAGCAAGAAGGAAAGCGAACGGGACTTCGGCGCTGATTGATGCAGAGGGGCAGTGGGTTACGGAACCGGCGGTAGTCCGAGGAATGGTGACGGACTACTTCAAAGCCCTCTACACAACAGAAATATCCACTGGCAATCGATCGCCTGCTTCTCCCCGAATCAGTTTCCCACCTTTAGGAGTATCCGAGCGAGAGATATTGGAAACTCCTTTCGTGGCGTCGGAAGTTTGGGAGGCAGTCAAACTCATGGGACCATACAAAGCACCGGGGCCGGATAGGTATCCGGCAATCTTCTATCAGAGGAATTGGGAGATTATAGGTCCGCAAGTCATTAGTACAGCATTGAGTATGCTAAATGATGGAGAGTTTCCGTCCGGGATTGGTGATTCTCTTCTGGTATTATTACCGAAAGTGCAGGCTCCCACAACGCCGGCTCAATTCCGTCCTATCTCTCTACTCAATGTAGTCTTCAAGATTGTCTCTAAGGTCATAGTTAGCCGCCTGAAACAAGTACTACCGGATCTAGTAGCACCAACCCATGCGAGCTTCGTGCCGGGCAGACAGATAATCGACAATGTAGTTATCATTCAGGAGGTCTTGCATTCCATGACGGAAAGGAGAAGACGGAAATGGATGATGATCAAAATTGATTTAGAAAAGGCCTATGATCGTATAAAATGGGATTTTCTGAATTCAATCTTGATGGAGGCGGGGATTCCAACTAAATTGAAGGAGCTGATTATGAAGTGTCAGACGGAGGGTCAAACCGAGCTCTTGTGGAACGGAGATAAGACCAGAGGCTTCACAGCGACGCGGGGAATCAAACAGGGAGACCCTCTTTCTCCCTACTTGTTTGTTCTGTGCATGGAAAGACTATCACAACTGATTGAAGGAGCAGTCAGAGACAGAAGGTGGAAGCCGGTAAAGGTGGGGGATGTGTCCCTCTCACATGTATTTTTTGCAGACGATCTAGTGCTCCTTGCAGAAGCAACGGTAGACCAAAGTCGGCTGGTTCGAAGGATTCTGGACGAGTTCTGTGGCTTGTCGGGCGAAAAAGTGAACTATGGGAAGAGTAGCGTGTTGTTCTCGAGAAACGTAGGGGCTTCGGTCAAGCCACAAATCAGTGCGGAGTTGGGAATCCCAGTGTCTGAAGAGTTTGGTAACTACCTAGGTGTTCCAACGGCGTGTGGGAGAATGACTGCTGAAAGGTATAATTTTTTGCTCGATAAAGTGGCTTCTAAATTGAGCGGATGGAAGGCCAGGACGCTGTCGTTTGCGGGGAGGGTCACCCTTGCAAAATCAGTCTTAACAAGCATGCCTTTGTATGTGATGCAATCGAATTTCGTTCCGAGGGATATTTGTGATGCAATTGATCGGAAAGTCAGAAGCTTTGTATGGGGATCAACCGGAGATTGTAAGAAGATTCACCTTCTGAACCAAGATGTGATTACAAGCTCGATCGAGGAGGGAGGATTGGGAATCCGACCTATGAGGGCAACCAACCAGGCTACTCTGGCAAGGCTAAGTTGGCGGCTCATCCAAAATCCATCGGCACTATGGAGTCGGGTCATACGGGGGAGGTACTGCAAAGGACGACCCGATGTCGATATGTTTGAAAGGAAAACAGGGGCGTCAAGGATATGGCGAGCAGTGGTTCACGGGGCCGAGCTGCTGACTCCGAATCTACGATCCTCAATCGGGAATGGGAGAACAACTTTGTTCTGGTTACATCCTTGGTTGACGGAGACTCCGCTAATCAACCTTGCAACTTCTGCCGTGCCGGAGGAAGTGATGGGGGCAACAGTGGAAGAGCTTTGGAAGGAGCATTCGTGGGACTGGGATGTGATTTCCCAATATCTCCCGCCGACCGAACTATCAAAAATCCAATCCATTCAAGTACGAGGGGATGAGGAGTCAAGGGATAAGCTATATTGGGCATTAACATCGTCGGGAATGTTCAGCACCAAAACGGCACTACAGGTGCTGCGAGGGAGCGTTGGTCAGGCCCAGGATGCGAAGGAATGGAAGAAGGTTTGGAGGATAAGAGTACAACAACGAGCGAGGACGTTTACATATTTAGCGGCTCATGATGCTTTCTTGTCAAATAGCACAAGGGTCCGCAGACATTTAGCAACGTCTGTGACATGTCCACGGTGTCCTGAAGCGGAGACGGGGTTGCATCTGCTGAGGGACTGCCTGGTGGTGAAAAAGGAATGGGAGAAGGTCCTGCCAGCTGAGCGATGGGCTGAGTTCTTCGCACCGAGTGATATCAAGGCGTGGATTTTCAACAGCATCAGTAGCAGAGGGGCAGGAGAGGCTGCAATTTTTGCAAATATGATCTGGCTCTTTTGGAAATGTCGGAATAAATTGATTCATGAACAGAAGGAGGAGTGCAAGGGGGTGGCTTCAAGAGCTCTCGAGCTTGCAAGACGCTACTCGGAAGCGAGTGGGCGTACTGAGCTACCGACCGGACCAGCTGCAGAGAGAGGGAATGCATACGATGTGTGGGAGTTGCCTCTGGCAGGGTGGATTAAATTGAATGTCGATGGAGCTTCGAAGGGCAACCCGGGATTGGCGGGCGGGGGAGGGGTGTTTCGAGACCACCTGGGAAACTTCATTAAGGCGTTTACCTTCCGCTGTGGGGAATGTGGTGCATTGAGGGCTGAGCTATGGGCATTGGTGCGTGGGCTAAGGCTGAGCCGACAGCTCGAGATACCCCGCTTGGAGGTGGAGACTGACTCCAAAGTAGCTGTTGAGCTACTAAAGGGAAGGGGTCCGATGACACATCCGGATGTCTACCTATTGCAGGAGTGCCAACAGCTACTGGAGGAAGGACCTGGCCAGGTCCGACTGACTTGGATTCGTCGACAAGCAAACACTATGGCTGATGATCTAGCTCGTTGGGCTGTAGACCAGGACTCCGAGTATGAAGAATTCCAAGCCCCGCCTTTATGTATTTCCACTGAATTTGGGTCTCACCCCACTGATGTATGAACATTAATTTAATTCAATAAAACTCGGGCTCTGCCCGCATTTGAACCAAAAAAAAAAAGAGTACTTTAACTTGTACATATAAAGTGCAGTTCAAATTATATATGTAACGATACAATTATTGAAGGGAAAATAAATAAATAAAATTTAAAGGAGTTGGTAAACAAATCTTCTGTTTTTTTATAAAAAAAAACTTTGACCGGATTAAAATGGAAAATGGAGAAATGAAGTAGATAGATCGAGTGGTAGATATATACCCAATTCAATTTGAGAAATCCAAAAATCATAAAAGAGATTCCAAAACCAACGACGGGAATCAACTGAACAATAGAGATCACACCTTTGTACTCCAAGATTCCCTCTTTTTTTGGTAACTTTTTGTGTTTGAGACTTTTCTATTTTCCCACCCTAAATTTATTTTGTAGCTATAGCTATTTTCGAGATCAACATAATAAATTACTATAAGTGACCCAATTTGAAAGGATACAGTATATGGTATAAGTTTTATTTTATGTGTGCTCTTAAAAGCTTATGGTAGTATATTATAGTATATGCTATACTATATATCATAGATCCCGTGTTAGACTAACTTCAATGATTGTGTGCAAATGTCTAAATGTGCATTTTTTTGACATTTTTGAGCTCCATTGGTTACTTTTAGGGTGTGCAAATGTGCATATTTGAGCATGTAATGTGCAAATTTGAGTACATCACCTCCCCCATGTGCAAAAACTTTTTCAAAAAACAAGACAATTTTATTGGTGTTTTTTTTATGATTTTTGTTTTTTTTTTGTTTTAAATTAATTGTATTTGAATGGTGTGTAAAAAATACACATTTAACCATTGGAGCAAAATACCAAAAAGTAAGGTGTAGTTTTACACACCTTGTGCAAATGTATATATTATAGACAAAACCATCGTGGATAGTCTTATACACGATTGTATTAACTTTTTTTTTTTGGTCCACGATTGTATTAATCTAATTTATTTATATATAATTAATTTTTGTTTATTAGCTAGGTCCCTATATCTTGTACGTATCCAATGTCCGGGGATTAATTTTTCATAAAATGTTTTCAATTTTTTTTATGGTAAGTATTTTTTCTATTAGTCAAGATATGTCATTTTAGCCTTTTTCACAATTTTTAAGAAAATAATCAAAGCAAATATTATACCCTTATTTACTAGACTATCCCCCCACCCCGCCAAAAAAAAACCCTACAACTAATAATCAAATAATCGTTATAAAAGTATTTTTAGTACAAAGTAAAGATGAAAATATATATAATGATATAAATTTTTAAATAAAAGGATTATTGAAAAGTGATATATTTTAACAAAGAGATAATATATATGGATTTTAAGGGCGTGTTTGGATTTGAATTTTGAATGCATTATGCATTATAATGTTTTATAAACAATTAAATAGTGTTAATTGGTTACATATTTTTATAATATATTTAAAATAACATAAATTTCAAATAAAATATTTTATAAATGGTGTCAATTAAACATTCACTCTATAGTTACATTATAAACTTAATATAATTAATAAATGCAATTTATAAGATATTTTATTTAAAATTTGTGTTATTTTAAACACATTATAAAATATATATAACTAAATAATATTAAAATATTTATAACCCAAAAAGCAAGTATATAAAGGAGATGGGAGTAGAGACAAAAACGGACGACTTATCACTTATCAAGAATATAATAGAGGGGAAAAGGTCTAGCTAGATAGGAAGCATGGATCGGAGCGATTGGAATAGGTGATCGATCGATCAGTGGCTAACTCTATTGTGATGTCTTGGAACTTTTGTCTCCCATCTAAAAAAATGAAAACTCAAGTTTTGCTTATAAGTTAGTGAGCCGTTCCTCCAATTGCTAATTGATTTTACGATGAAACTCCGCTGGTTTTGTACACTCGATTTTGATATGCATGATGCACTCAGATGTGTGGATCTTACGTTATATGGTCCACCGGAATTCAACCAATTATCTTCCAGGGTGGGATGGGCAATGAGGAAAAAAAAAACAAAAAAAAGTGTGGTTTGTAGTGTGTACTGTGTAGCACCGTACCCCTTTGTCCCTTTTGAGATTTGCTTATCTCAACTCTCAACTCAAACAAACACTTTGGAGTTTCCACCCCACAAAGTGGCTCATCCACCCATGACCCACCAACCGGGCCTTTAATTAATTCGTCTCTTACATTAATTAAGTTCCCCGATGGACCTAAATATGTACTGTATTGTTAATAATCTCGATTGATGTTAGAGTACGTAGTTGTGATCGAGCTACAAAGTCTTAAATACTAGCTCCTACTTTAGTCATGGGTAATTAATTAAGTAATTAAATACGGTCTAGATTAACTAAATACGGGGTATTGTGGAAATATGTACCTGTCTTTTTTTTTTAAACAGGAAATAATTCGAAATTCCAGACTTCAACTACTGAAGTTTGGGATCACGAGAGGCCGAAAAAGACAGACGGACTACTCGCCATGATACAAAAAAAAACCATAAAACAACAAAAACCCGAATACAAAATATCATAACGAAGAATTGGCCATCAGAGAGACAGACTAACAAAAACCCGAATACAAAAGATCATATGTACCTGCCTCTATACTCAATACAATAAATAAATAGTTTATCAAACTTATATATTATTTAAGATATGTTATTATTTCTGATGCGAAATAACCACATTCGAAAACTAACACCTATTTGATAGAGTGACTGATAAGGTTGCATATTTTTACCTCTTTGTTAGAGATTTCGATATTTATACTGCATGATATAGGTTTTCAACACCTCATCCGTAAATATGTTATAGGGTGAAATCCATTCGAATTATTACCTGATCAAAAGAAAGAAAGAAAAACCAACACCAATTTGACCAAGAAAACATAGATTAAAAGCAAGGCAGACAAAGGGAAAGCAACTCCACATTGGTCACATGTGATTGGAAGGAGGTAGCAAGTAAGTCGCCGGACGGAATCTTGAAGCCAGCCAAGTTGGACTAATTACCTACACTGATAGTCTGATTCAAGCAATCAACCACCTATCTACTCTGATTAACTCTCCTGCTTGTTACTTCTTTCTTACACACCGTCTGATATTCATCCGTACATCTCTCCAGCTCCCATTTTCACTAAGTGGCAGAGCAAGAAAATTTTGGAAGGGACTCAATTGTACATGTGATATACTTTTGGATTAAATTGGTATAAATAATTATATATAAAATGATAATAAATTATGTTATTTTAAGATAAAATGTCATAAAACACTATCATTTTTTTCGTACCTACAAAAAATATAAATATATAAATGAAATATCTGATTTTTTTTTACTAAAAATATAAGTATAGGAAACGCAATATAATAAACATTAAGTGAAGATTATGGTTGTTATATGAGCTGAATAGCTAGAGCTTGCTCAATAAAAGCTCGACTCGAGCATCATTTATAAAATGAGCTTATTATGAGCACATTTTTACGCTCGATTCAAAGCTCAACTCGGCTCAATTGAAACTCAAATAGCACAAATTTTGTGAAATTTACAAATTTTCTTTTAAGTTACTATATCATGAGCAAATAAGTTTGCATAATACTTGGGAAAAAAAACTCGGCTCAAACTCGTTCATTTACTAAATAAGCCGAGTATGAGCTGAAGTTCACATATTGGTTCGACTTGAGCTCAACTCATTTCTAAATGAGCTAAATATAATCAAGCAATACTAGACTTGTTTGGCTTGAATAACAATCCTAGTCAATATAACTTGTTACACTCATAACATATAATAATGCATAACTAGATATAAATTTTTTAAACTTGCGTAACTTCTTGTCCGATTGTCGAAATGACTACTGATTAGTATAACCTCTCATTTTGAAGCTCTCGAAATGAATAATTTAAGTAAACTATAAAAGCACTATAGCCTATTGAAACAAAATTAAAGTGATTAATATATCTTTACTTTTAAAATATTCATAACTTTTTACTTAAATGTCGGATTAGAACATATTATATATCAAAACTAAACTATCGACAAGGAGAATACACCTAGATAATTCGTTGTATGAGAGGAGGGGCACGTGATCCCCTAGCTCCGCCCCTGCTCCTTCCAATAGCCTACCGGTTTCCGGTTAAGCCAATTCCGATACAGTAATACTCATTATGTTTAGTTTGTTAATTGGAAAGTAAATGAGATAAATAAGAGTATCATACATACACACAGTTTAATTGGTTCGATTTTAGATGGTGTGTGCGCTTTTTTAAAGGCAATAGAGAAAAAAAATGATATTTTAGAATTAGCTATAGTACCCCTAATTAATTTTTAGCTGACACATCGGTTTAAAGTTTCTCCATTTAGGTGAGGGCAGCGTCGGCGATCCACACATTATAATGTGTCGCTCTTTTCGACTGGGATATTATCGTGAGTCTTTGCACTCTCCCGCGCTCTTGACACTCATGGCGCGTCCTGGTTCTCTATCGATTTCTCTGTTTATTGACGCCTTGAATGTGTTGATTGAGTGTTTCTTTCTTCTCTGATGATTTGTGTTATTGTGTATTGTTTATATTGACGGTAATCCGTCTGCCGACTTGTTCCACCATCGAGTTTCAACTTGTTGAACATTCGTATATCATTCTCTTGCCTTCTTTTCTCACCTTTCACCATTTTATTCTTGTTTTTATTACAGGAATTAGGAGGTGTAAGTCCACCCTATATATAAGCGCGCCTTTCTCATGCCCTATAGTTCAAATGTACACGCGGTACAAAATTACCTAATAATTAATGAAAATGTACACGTTGTGTATGCTCTTAAATTATCGTGCACAAATCTTTTTTTTTATAAAGGTAACCCACCTTTGGTGGTAAATTCCGAGCACATGACTCAATCGGCAAGAGCTACACATCATGTAAATCGGATTGAGTCGACCGACTAGACTCAATGGTAAGAGGTAAGGTAAAACTTAATTATTTCGTCAAGAGAAAGAACGGAGAAAGTGATTAAACTTGGACCTCCGGACCTTCCATATGCACCAGACTCAAGGCATTGTGCACAAATCTTGAGAATATGGAAAGAAGTGGAGTCGTTTACTTGCATATGTACCAGATCTGTTGGGTTATAATTCAGTTTGGGCCTATTTTGTTATTTGAGTTTGGTTTTCTGTATGGGCCGGCCCATTTCTCTGCTTATGTTTTGCCTTATAAACTCAGAGATCTCCTTCTTTGTAATTCATTCAATTGAAACGAAATATAGAAAACACATCTGGATTTCAGTTCCCTCCTCGTTCTCCATTCCAAGCTCAAATTACAGATCGATATTTGTTTCTAACATGGTATCAGAGCTCGATCTGGTAGTTTGAGCTCGTTTTGATTCCAGATCTGCAGTTTCTATATCTCTGTCTTGTGCTCTAGATTTTCCCGCTCGAAATACCTGATGAACAGGTGAAGGTGGATCCAAACGATCCGTATTATTTGCATCCGAGTGATCAACCATGATTAATCCTGGTTTCTCCTGCCTTTGACGAAAAAGGATTTGGAGAATGGCAACGATCAATTCGGATGGCACTGTCTGCTAAAAATAAGACGGGATTTATTACTGGCACCATCGCCAAACCGGCTGCAGATCCAGCGAAGCTTCAGTGTTGGGAACAGTGCAACGACATGGTGTTCTTCTGGATTTGCAACAGCTTGAGTCCAGAAATTCGACGAAGCGTCATCTACAACAATACTACAAGTGCAGCCTGGAAGCAATTGATTTCTCGTTTTAGCAAAATCGGAGGGACTCAATTGTACTCCATACAACAAGAGATGTGTGCGTTGTCTCAAGGTACAAGCTCTTTCTCTTCCTATTTCACAAAAATCAAATCGTTATGGGACGAATTAGAAAGCATGAAGAATTCGTCCTCCTGCTCTTGTAAGAAATGCGATCGTGGTTTTGTGGCAAATACCTCTCAATATGATGAAAATCATAAAACTATTCAGCTGCTTATGGGGCTCAATAGCTCTTATACTTCAGTTTGTGGTTCTATTCTACTGATGGATCCGCTTCTAGATGTAGATCGAGTTTATTACTTAATTTCTCAAGAGGAGAATCAGCGGGAAGGCAAACCGGGATCAGGAATTGGTGTTTTGGATGGTGTTTCTATGTATGCCAAGACTTCCAGCAACTCTTCCAATGATAAGAGTCCTGGATCTAATCCTAATGCTAACACCAGTGCTGTATCTGGTGGATCTCAGTCAGGAGGGATGAAATTTAATTTTGATAAGCCAGGGCTCGATAAATCTTGTGGTGATAGGAAGCCATTGTTTTGTACCAATTGCAAGAAGACAAATCACACTATAGAACGATGTTTCTTCATCATTGGCTTTCCTCCAGATTATCCAGGGAGTAGGGAAATGAAGAAAGAGGTACCTGAGAGGCGTTTTGCAGGATCAGTCTCACAGATTTAGAAACCAGAGTTTTCAAAGGAACAGATAGCTCAGCTAGTGGCGTTACTGCAGGCTTCTGGTTCTTCTCCACATGGCAAATAACCGGTTTCTGTTGATTTTGTCGGATTCTCAGGTACAACTCTATCCACACAGATTCTTGATGTCCAAATATGGATTATTGATAGCGGAGCCAGTGGCCATATGTGTAGTGATTTGAGTCTGTTTCACAGTACTTATGCCTTGTCTAGACCTTTTAAGATCACTTTACCTACAGGAGAAACAACTCTGATCACTACAGCAGGAACGATTAACCTTATGCAAGGCCTTCAATTGCATAACGTTCTCTTTGTTCCGAAGTTTGTTTGCAACTTGGTCTCGGTAGGGAGACTGATCAGAGAGCTTCATTGTTTTGTATTATTCACTGAAACTGGATGCTACTTGCAGGCTCCTTCAATGATGACTCCTATGAAGATTGGTGAACCTGTCAAGGACTTGTTCGTTTTGGGGCTCAATTCACAGACCAGATTTGCTACTCACTCTACTCTTTCTTCTCTTAGATTGAATAAATCGCCAGCTGTAGTGGATACTTCAATATGGCATAAAAGGCTAGGACACTTACCTTCTCCCAGGTTAGGTACACTGCCTTGTGTGACTGATACAAACGATTGTGTTTTCAATTTACGCACATGTTCAGTTTGTGCACGTGCTAGGCAAGCACGTTTTCCTTTCTCTTTGAGCTCGATAAAGACAGTAGATGCATTTGAATTGGTTCATGCCGATGTATGAGGTCCTTATTGAGTTTCTACTTATGATAATTTCAAATATTTTCTCACATTGGTTGATGATTATACTCGAACAACTTGGGTGAAATTGCTTCCAAATAAGTCTGTTGCATTTCTTGCTATCAAGCAGTTCTTTGCGTTTGTTGAAAGGCAGTATGGGAAACAACTTAAATTTCTACGATCAGACAATGCGTTTGAATTAGGTGCGAGTAAGGACCATGCCCAGTTTCTATTGGACCAAGCAGAATGGGGTTGTCGAGCGAAAGCATCGACATATTCTTGAGGTGGCTAGGAGCCTCATGTTTGAGTCTGGGCTTCCCAAGCGGTTCTGGGGTGATAGCATTCTTACTGTTGTTCATCTCATCAACAAATTCCCAATTAGATTGTTGAAAATGAAATCACCTTTTGAGTTGCTACACAATAAACCTCCTGCATTTGATTATCTGCGTTGCTTTGGATCCCTTTGTTTTGCATCCACCCTTCAGCAAGGGAGAGATAAATTTGAGGCCAGAGCTTCCTCTTGTGTGTTGCTTGGTTATCCGGGAGGCAAGAAGGGTTATAAGTTGTTTAATCTGGAGACAAAATGTGTTTTTGTGTCCAGAGATGTCATTTTTCATGAAGAAGTTTTTCCTTATAAATCCTCTCCACCTTTTAGTTCTCACACTGATGCTGAGACTCCTCCTTTCACTCTAGCATCATCCCCATAGCAGCTTATTGTTGATGATAGTGCAGCCTCCACTTCTTCACCGGTTATCCATGATCATGGTGAAAGTGTTCAGGGTGGTGTCTCTCCTTCCTCTGTGCATGTTGCTCCTCGACGTTCTTCTCGAGAGCATCATCCACCCACTTACCTGTCAGAATATGTGTGCACTCACTGCACAGATATGGAGATGTGTTTTCATACACTCACATCCACTTGTGAGTTTCCTTCAGCATCAGCATTTGTGGTTCCTATTCCAGACCATGAACCACTCACATTTGCTGAGGCTTGTGAGTTTCCTGTTTGGCAAAACGCTATGTCAGATGAATTTAAAGCATTAGATGTTAATGCTACAATGGGAGGTGGTTGAGCTGCCTAAAGGGAAACGTGCTATCTCTTGCAAATGGGTCTACAAAATTAAACGAAAAGTTGATGGCATTATGGAAAGATATAAAGCTCGTCTTGTGGCAAAGGGCTTCACTCAAAAAGAAGGTATCGACTATAACAAGACCTTTTCTCCGGTGATCAAAATGACCACGGTTCGGGTCCTTGTTTCAGTTGCTTTGTTCAACAAGTGGCCTGTTCTTCAGCTCGATGTGAATAACGCGTTCCTTCATGGAACTTTGGATGAGGAGGTGTTTATGCATATTCCTCCTGGCCTTGATGTTCATGGAAGGAACTTAGTTTGTCGTCTCAAGAAATCCCTTTACGGGCTCAAACAGGCTTCAAGGCAATGGTATGCTCGTCTGTCTAATGCTTTGATAAATCGTGGTTATGCATCGTCTCAAAATGATTATTCGTTGTTCTCTCGGAAGCACAAAGGCTTATGTATATTCATTGCCATCTATGTGGACGATATTTTGATTACTGGAAGTGACTTTGCTGAGATTCAAGCTCTTAAACACTTTCTGAATTTGGAATTCCGGATCAAGGATTTGGGGCTTTTGTGTTTTTTTTTCTGGGAATTGAATTTATTCCAGTTGATGATGGCTTGCTCCTCAGCCAGCAACGTTTTATCAATGACATCTTCTTGGATTTTCCATGTCCTGGTGCTGCAGTGGCTTGCCCTTTGGATCCTCATCTTCAATTGTCCCCTGATTCGGGCTCTTTGCTTGACAATCCTACTCATTACATGCGTTTGATTGGGAAATTGAACTTCTTAGTTCATACCCGACCTGACCTTGCATTCACTGTCCAATTTCTCAGTCAGTTTCTCCATTGTCCTCGTGTTCCTCACATGGATGTTGCACTTCATGTTCTTCGATATCTTAAGGGGACTGCTTCAAAGGGACTTTTGCTTTCTCTGGCACAACCACTTACTCTTCGTGCTTACTGTGATGCCGACTGGGCCAGTTGCACATTCACTCGCAAATCAGTAAGCGGATATGTTGTATTTTTGGGTGCCTGTTTGATCTCGTGGAAATCTAAAAAGCAGCAGAGCGTTTCCCTTTCTTTGGCAGAGGCTGAATACCGATCTATCCGTCGTGTTTGCATTGAGCTCGCCTGGCTCTCTCGATTGTTGACTGATTTTGGTGTTTCCGGGATTACTCCAATTCCGGTAAAGTGTGATAACCAGGTCGCTGTTTACATTGCCCGTAATCCGGTATTTCATGAGCGGGCTAAGCATATCGAGCTCGATTGTCACTATGCCCGTGAGAAACTGTTAGAAGGACTCATCAATCTTGGCCATGTACCTTCTCAAGCTCAGCTCGCGGATTTCTTGACCAAAAATATCCCTGGCACTCACCTCCGGCCACTTTTGCGCAAGATCGGCGTCGTTGATTTCCCGTCTTGATCTTGAGGGGGGGTGTTGGGTTATAATTCAGTTTGGGCCTATTTTGTTATTCGAGTTTGGTTTTTTGTATGGGCCGGCCCATTTCTCTGCTTATGTTTTGCCTCATAAACTCAGAGATCTCCTTCTTTGTAATTCATTCAATTGAAACGAAATATAGAAAACACATCTGGATTTCTCCATTCAAAGTTCCCTCCTCATTCTCCATTCCAAGTTCAAATTACAGATCGATATTTGTTTCTAACAAGATCTGAGATCTCAGTTAATTCCCTAGTAGGTGGCTAGTCAGAATAAAACCTCAACTATCACGCAAGCCACTCTTGAGTTTCCAACTATTTCATTTGATTGCATTGTACATTTGTACTGTACTACTACATGCATGTTACATGAAATGAAAGAGTTGTTAGGGCCTGATCAAAGAGATGATATGTGTAAAGAGAAATTAATTACTAGGTACTTCTCTAGATAACTACGTACGTACAGATCCTGGTCGACGTACTTATAATCGTATAAATAACGTATGCTAGACTATTAGAATATACATAAGCATACATTACATACATACATACATTCTAGGGTGAATCCGAAGAGAAATATATCATTATTAATTTCAATGAATTTTTTTTTGAGCAACAGCAAGCTATGTTACCTAAGTCTTCAAATCATCCATGCATACACAACATTTGCAAAACCGAAGGAAATGAAGTTTGAACAGAAAATAAAACCGAACAATCAGGCCTAAGCTTGGCTAAAAAATCAGCGGGGCGATTAGCTTGTCGAGATATGTGACTCCATCGACATTCAATAAACATCCTCGCCAGCCTATGGATCTCCTTAAGTTGTTTCCCCACAGCGTCCCTAGGGAATCTGTTGCTCCTGAGCTTGTTCATAACCGACAAGCAGTCAGATTCCACCCACACTCGCGGCATCCCCTCCGCTTCCACCAGCTCTGGCATGTCCGCCTCTTGAGTCCTCTTGGCAGCTGCAAACAAAACCCATCCCTCATGATTCCGAGCCATACAACCAATTCCACACCCCTTTGTTTCGTCAACAGCTGCATCGGTATTGATTTTTATGAAGCCCAAAGGCGGCTTCTCCCACCTTACTTCTGCAGCAGCCGGCCTCTCCTGCCGAATCAACCCCAGCGCCCTCCCCTTGATCAACTCTCATTGCAAGTTCATGCGGCAGCAGTACAACATCTTCAAATATTCTCTTGTTCCTAGCCATGCATCCAGATTGCTTCTATACTGTATGCCCATCTCTGCATAGTCAATACGTTGCCAATTTTCAGCACTCTAGCAAACTTGTCCAACACCCCCGCTTCGCTACTTGCCACTTTGTCGAGACCAGGGAACCTTTGCCACACTTCTCTCGCCTTCTTACATAGGAACAACACATGGTTTTCATCCTCCATAAGCCCGCAAAGGGGACAAAGATCACACTCCACTATCCCTCTCTTTTTCAGATTCTGAAGACAGAGTAACACTCCCCTACAATCCCTCCATAACAGGTTTCGAGTCCTCGGCGCTGCCTGCACATGCCAAAGCTTCTTCCACATGCTCCCCGAGCGTGCTAGGTCGGACGATGATGCTCCATCAATTCGGTCATGATTCGCCATAAGCATGTGGTAGCACGATCGGACGGTGAACACACCGTCTTTAGTGTAGTGCCACATCAGTTCATCCTGGGCATCCGGCTCCGTAAGCCTCATATTCAGCACAATGTCTGCATCCATCGGCAGCAGTACTCCTCGGACCATATCTTCATTCCATCTTCGTGTCTCTCAGTCAATCAGCTCCCCCACTTTTAATGTCTCCTCAAAGTTCCAAGGGTTGCCGATGGGTTTGAATGTAGTCGGCATGGGGAGCCAAGGATCCCCAAACACAGCCACACTCGCCTCGTTACCGACATGCCATCGCAACCCTTGAATTAGCGCATCTCTCCCTTTAAGCAGACTCCGCTATGTATACGATGGTTGGAAGCCGGCCTGAGCTTGAACAAAGGACGTCCGCAGGAAATACCTTGCTTTCAACATCCTAGCTAACAAGGAATCCAGCTCTTGAAGTATTCTCCAGCCTTGTCGTGCTAGCAAGGCGATGTTGAAGCTCTCCATATCCCGAAACCCCATCCCGCCTCTCTCCTTTGATAAACACATCCCCTTCCAACTCATCCAATGTATTTTCCTTCTATCAGAGCCGTCACCCCACCAGAATCTACACATCAATTGCTCGATATCCCTGTAGAGTCCCATTGGAAGTTTGAAACAAGACATCGTATATGTCGGGATTGCCTGGGCAACTGACTTTATTAGCACTTCCTTCCCTCCCTTAGAGAGTGCTTTCTCCTTCCATCCCTTAACCCTCTTCCAGACACGTTCTGTCAGCTGGCCGAAGATAACCTTTTTTGATCTACCTAACATAGTAGGCAAACCAAGGTACTTTTCGTGCTTCTCGACCTCCCGGATTTGGATCGTCTGCCGCACCTTGCCCTTCAGAGTCTCATTAACATTAGCGCTGAATGATACTTCTGACTTCACAAGATTCACTTGTTGTCCTGACGTCTTTCCGTATTCACGGAGAACATGTACTATTTCTTTGCCCTGTTGACAAGTCGCTCTTGCAAACAACACACTATCATCATCAAAAAATAAGTGAGACACTCTTGGCGCCCCCGAGCAATCGCAATCCCCTCGAACAACACACTAATTTCAATGATAATAATAACAACAACAACAACAACAACAACAACAATTATTATTATTATTATTATTTTTATTTTTTTTATTTTTTTTTAACTCCAAATAGTATAGAAATCAAACAACCGAATGTTTACAAGAAGTTAGCGGGCAGCCGAGAAACAAGCTGCGCGCCAACCCCCTTAGCAATGGAAAAACAAACTCTGATAAAAATATGAGCAGCTAAACGAGAACTAGAATCTAAGGCTAAAGAGAAGGAACGGATCCGTCCCAGAAGCGCAATCGCATCCCCATCCAGCTCACCAAAGGAGGAGAAAGAAAAAGGCAAAAACCCATAACCAGCAGCAGAGCACACATCCCGATACTTGGTGCACTTACGTCGCGCTGCGTCGAGAACACACCGTCCAGGAGCAAAGGAAGCTAAGCAAGTCTGAGTGAGGGGGGAGGATCCCGTGATATCAACACACACATCTCAACCCCGATCCCAAGAGTAAAGAAGAATGTCAGCGGCCCTAAGGGGTCTGCCAAGACTGTCAACAACACCGATGTCCACTTCCTTCCCAGAGGAGATCCCAGCACGGAAGCAAATGTCGAAGAGGGTATCACGGACAAGATTATGCCGATGTTTGAGCCCAATGGAACTCGAACACGACACAGCATGATCCCCAAAAGTGTCATCCTCAAAAACCCGACCACATGCAGAGCAAGGAAGACCAGCACGAAAAAGAGGGATACCCAAACGATAGCAGAGGACAGACCTGTAAGTCCTACCATTCATGGTCTGGCCGAGCCCAGAAATAGGAACTACTCTGAGCCAATCAGATGAATGGGACCCATGCTGAGACCTCCACAACACCACCTGCCGCGGGGTCAATGAGAAAACCAACTCCGAAGAAGCCACAATCCGGGCGAAGTACACATCTGCCAATTTCTTCGTAAGTTTGTGGGCAGCGAACTCGCAAGAATCACGACTGAAATCAGAACCGGTAAGACCATTGAAGTCACACAGCGCAGCATCGAAAGAGGGTCCCTCACCCACGGGCAACCCAGCAAAGCGGAGGAGCGAAGACTGCAACCTAGAAGACTGCAGGCGAGAGGCTAGAAAAGAATAATGCATGACGTCACCAACAACATAAACACCAAGCCCACCGTACTGAAACGGAAGAGTAGCCAATCTTCACTGCCAATCACCAAACCCGGGTCCAGAAGCAGCCACAATACGCTCTAAACAGACACGGAGGGCACTGTCAAAGGTAGACTGAGCTGGGACAACGGCATCCGGCGGACAAGTACGCAAGGTGAAGTAGAGTCTAGAGATACCGGAACAAGCCCGAATCAAAAGCAGCTCACTCTAGGGATCCTCAAGTTTGACAACAAGACCCATAAGCTCAATGGTCTTGGCCACACGAGTCGCAACAATCTCGGCGCCGTAAACAGGGCAAGTACTGACAAGACCCCCCAAAACCGTAACGCCAGAAACAGGCCGAGCAATAAGGGCAGGGAAAACACCAGGCACCAAGCCCCTAGGATCCACAACCGGCCAGAAGACCTCAGTTTTATCCACGTTAAGGTGCAACCCAAGCGCTGGACCATCAGACATAATCATATCAAGAACCTGGCCAACCACAAGAGTGTCTCCAACAATAGTACCGTCATCCAAATACCAAGCCTTCAAGCATAAATCAAACGAATCCCGGATCTTGCATAACAGAGGATGCAAGACTAAAGCAAAGAGCAGCGGACCAAGGGGATCACCCTGTTGAACCCCTTGGCAAGACCAAAGACAGTGCTCCCCATAGTAGAGCCGAGCAGGGATAGAATAACAGAACTCGACCCACCGTGAGAGGCTAGGGCACTGACGACGGACCTCCAAAAGTAGAGTAGTGTGATCAACCAAGTTGAAAGCATTTTGGAAGTCCACCAACAGCATAGAAAGACCCATCTCAAAGCCACGAGACTCTACAAGCCTATTTAAGGCATGCAGAATGGCCTCACCACCTCCAGAAACACCAACTCCGAACTGCAGGTCCCTAAAATACCCAGATAACTGAGGCCCAACCAAGAAAGCACCCACCTTAGACACAAGGCGCCTCCAGATCGTGCCGACAGCAATAGGGCGGATACCACCCCCTGGTTTGACCAGGGGAGTCAGAGGGGCACTAGCAACATACTCCCCGAGAGCAGACGGACACCGACCCTCCAAGAAGATGTTCACCACCCCCGTAATGGAAACAAGAAGCTCATCAGAAACAGCAACTGCCGCACCACTCAAACAATTCAAAAGATGTTGGGCCCTGAGCCCATCCCTACCGCAAGAAGTACCACGCGGGAAACTCCTTATGGAATCCAAAACAATGGGCGGGCGAGCAATAATAGAAGGCTGAGGGACGAAACCACAAGGCAAAACAGGGAGAGGGGCATCCGGGTGCTTGTCCCGAAGCGCAACCAAAGTAGAAGTAGAGTAAGGAGCAACACCGGAAAAAGAGAGAACCCGCATAGCAGCAGTGAAATGCCCATCAGAAATCTTCTTACGGCATTAACGGAGTAGTAGGAAATCTTTCCAGATTTAGGTTGAAATAACGTGACTATAATATGATTTTTCTTTTTATCATAATTTTTCTAATATGTACCTATTAGATCCATATTGGAAACCCCTATTTAGAAATATTATTTTAGAAAAATATTTTTTAAAATTTTAATGCATTAGTCTATATTATTATCTTTTTATTGAAACTAGATTATTATCTTTTTCCCTTCTTGGTTTATGATGTGCCCATCTTTAAAAAAATATAAAAAAAATAAAAGTGAACATGCAATTTATGATGGGCTGGCAGGCCAGACACATTTAAATGGGCTGGATCGAGTGTGAAGAGTATCAAACAAAGTTTCAGCCATCTGCGTGAGGTCTAAATTTGGCCCATACTGCAATACCTCAACTTCAATTTTCTTCTTCTTTTTTCAGTTCGAGAACCAGACAAGCCGCAAACAGAAGAACCGTCAAACAACCCTAACATACGATAAAACATAACGATGCAAACACAGACAAATAACCTACAAAAAATCGAATCCAAAAGACCTAAACCAAGCAGGATGTGGTCTAAGACGACGGACGAAGCCAAGCCAATACCTCAACTTCAAATGAAACTGTGTTGTTGGAGATAAATCGTGATTTAAAGTTGTAAACTTGATCATCATGATTCGCATCATATGATCAGCCGATCGGCTCTTGAAGGCTAAAATATCGAAATCAAAGTATACCAAACAAGCCTACTTATCGATTTTATTATTTTATATATATATATATATATATATATATATATATATATATATATATATATATATATATATATATATATATATATATATATATATATATATATATATATATTTTAGGACACTAAATTCAACGTTCAACTAATGGTAGGGGTGAGGTAAACCCGATTATCGGGACCCAAAAAAACATAAACCCGATTACAACAAAAATCACCCTTTCCAGTATTAGGGAATCTTTCAAATACAACGGTAACGAATGGATTCTGACTCTCAATCACCGCCTTCGCCTTCTTCGCCTTCATCCCCACTACTTCCGGCCATCTAAATTTTCTTCCTGTTTTTCATGTCCATCCAAACCATTCATCCATTAACCAATCACTAATCATATATTTTTTTAAAAAAAACACAAAAACTAAATACACCATCAGGATTTAGAGCACCACCTCTAAATCCTGATACGTCGATTCAGACGTGCACTAGCGACAAAAGAAAAGGAGAAAGGTGCGAGTAATACCGCTAGTACAACAACTCGAAGTAGTGCATAAATCACTCTGGCATGGTGGATAAGGAAGCCATGAATTTTGTCCTGCCATTTTAAATTTATCTCCTTCTCTTAAGTCCTTTTCTTCTATGCTTCTTATATAGTGGATGAATTCGTTTGAATGATTTATTATTTAATGGTTTTCAAAATAAAAATTTAACTATGGTAAGATTATATTGTCTTGCCCTTTTGATTTTAAATTGTTTCCTTCTCTTTAGTCTTTTTCTTCTACACTTCTTATATAGTGGATGAATTCGTTTGAATGATTTATTATTTAATGGTTTAAAAAAAATTAAAATATGGTAAGGTTATACTCCCTCCGTTCAACAAAACTTGTCGTTTACTATTCACGCACGCTTTTTTAGAATGATAAAAACTATATAAAATATTCATTTTTTTAAAAAAATTTTTAACAAGTTTGTACTTATTAATAATAACTACGAAATTGTTAAAAAAAATTATTTAAAAAGTCGATATTTTATATAGTTTTTAGCTCCTAAAAAAGCGTGCATAAATAGTAAAACGTCAAGTTTTGTTGAACGGAGGGAGTATTATCTTGCCCTTTTGATTTTAAATCGTTGATTTTCCATTAGATACAGTAGGCGTGGCCACGGGTTACGAGTCAACCCGTGACCCGCCGGGTCCGGGTTGCCGGGTGGGGGCGGGTAGCGGGTTAGGGTTAGGGTCGGGATGTTGGTGACCCGTGACCCGGCGGGTCGACCCGCCGGGTCGGCCAAATTTAAAAAAAAAAAGCCGTTGGGTGTGGGTCCCACCAGTTGGAGCTTTTTTTAAAAAAAAAATATAGCCGTTTAACGGCTAGTAGGCACTCGGGGCTATAAATACCCGACTCCTCCTATCACAAATCCCATCCAATCCATCAATCACCTATCAATTTGATTTTTAATAAGCTCGTAAGTTGTAATCATGTCCGGTGACAACCTCAAAGAGGCGTTGTTTCGAGATCATTACGAGAAGGTGGATGTGCAAGCCGATCGATCATTCGTAGCCGTTTGTCGTCATTGTGATAAAAGGTACAAGCTGAAAAATAGCCTTGGATATGGTAATTTGAAGCTTCACATCACCAACAAGCACCCCGAGAAGATTAAGAACGATGGCGCTTCGGGCTCGAGTGGAACGAGTGGTGGTAAAAACTAGTCTATTATTCCTAATTCCTATGTCATAAGTCTTAATAATAAGTAGTGAGTATTGTAGTAATGTAGTAAGTTTATGTTTTACGTTTTTACGGTCGGATTATGTTATGTTATGACTTATGACGTTATGTCGTTATGTGAATCGGTGAATCCGTGAATGTGAGTCGTGATTTGGAAACGTGTATGTGTATTCGTCTTTCGATTTACAATAAACTTGTGTTTGGATTATTCAAAGAATATTGTTTTATAAGATAATATTTTTACTAATTACCTAACAACATATGAAAAATTACCTAAACATTATAATATTATATAATATATATTACATTTAAAATGTTCACAAATTTAAAATGTACATAAAATATATTGGAAACTTAACATATAAATTTAATTCAAACACCACCCAAATGCATATTAAAAAAAAAAAAAAAATTGAATCGAGTGGCAACGGTCGGATTTCAAACGGTCGACCCGCCGGGTCGAACGTTGGACCCGGCGGGTCGACCGTTGCCCAACGGCTCCATTGGAGGGAAAGGGCTCGGTTTGGCTCTATAAATAGGCCCTTTCCCTCCCAATTCCAACTCACACCTCACTCATCTCCTCTACTCTCATCTTAATCTCTCTAATCGCTCTCTAATCGCTCGATCTTGTCTCTCGTCATCTCCTAAGTCTCTTCAATTCAAAATGTCGGGTTTGATCAACCGAGTTACGGCCCGAGTTACTAGGGGTCGGAAGAGTGTTAGTGGAGCCCCATCTTCATCCACCCCGAGTGTCGGAGGAGGAGGCTCGAACCCGGCGGCGGGTCCAAGCCTTCGTCGAAGCGCATCGGTCTCGGCGGCGAGCGGATCCCGACGTCGTCGAGATGATGCTCTACTCGCCGACCACGTCGACGAGATCGAGGAAGAGGAGGAGGAGGAGGCCGAGCTCGAGGCCGATGGCACCCCCGGCGGCACTCCGACGATTCCGACCCAAGAGTCCGGGTTCCCCGCCGACGGAACTCCGGTCGATGGCGACCCTATTACTACGGCGGAAGTTCGAGCCGCTACTTTCAAGTATTGGTTCACGAAGGGTCCTAGGGAGCCGGCTTGGGAGGAAACGAGTGTCGCCGCCAAGTGCAACTTTTGCTCCACGGTATACAAGCACAACTTGGGGACTGATTCCGAGGATGATGACGGAATAGAGACAGAGTCCGTTGGGAGCTCCATTGACGGCGCGGTGACAGATGGCTCAGGAGGTGGAGGAGGATCCGACGATCAAGAAGACTAGAAGAGGAGGTAACCGGGCCGGGGTTCAGACATACAGGTAAAAGAACTACGTGGGCTTTGATTCCTCACCCCCGGGAGGATACGTAGGCAGTCGGGAAACCGATTCAAGCCCTTCTTCTTCCTTCCCCCCCAACACTCCCTAATACAAAAATTGTACAACTTCTTTGTAATTTGTTAAACTTAATGAGTTATAAGTCGTAGACTTTTTAGTTTTGAAAATTAGAAGATGTTACATATTGTAAAACTAAAGCGTCAAGTTATTATTTATGAACACGAAAGGATATTTGTCAAACACATAGGCCGATAGGCGTTCAATTTCCGTTCTCTTTCTCGACAAATCAGATCCGACAATTCAAATTCCAAAGTCCGAAACAAGTGCAAACCCGTCCAACCCGGGCTCTAACTCGTCGGGTTGACCCGGCGGGTCTGACCCGGCGGGTCAACCCGTCGACCCGATGACCCGCCGGGTGACCCGAACCCGCCAACCCGTGGGAATCCCGGGTTAGGGTTCGGGTCGCCCTCCCCCGACCCTTGACCCGGCGGGTCGAACCCGTCGACCCGCCGGGTCTGACCCGTGGCCACGCCTAAGATACAGGATATAGAAGATATCACTCTTTTTTAGGACGAGGAACCCACCTTTGGTGACAAGTTCGTGATATATAACTAAAGATTACCCCTTTTTGTAATTATTTATTTGTTAATTAATTGTATTTGTATAATAAGAATTTCATGCATATGACTACCAAAAAAAAATCATGCATATAATTACATTCTCCTCATTTTTTCTCAAGATATTTTTCTTATTGTTAATTATCGTAATAATAATAATCCATTTACTCCTTATATATTATCTCCAACAATTTTCTCAAAATATTATCCAAAATAAAAGATTTGTAGATTTAAAGAAGTTTTTCTATTTTTTTAATTTGGAAAATAAAATAAAAGATTTGTAGATAAAAAACACAACTTAAAATTTTCTAGAGTATATGAGATAAATAATTTTTTTAGTGCTAGAAATAGTGTATAACTATATAATCTATTGAAAGTATTCTAACACAATTTTGCCTACAATATCATCGTTTTTTTTTTGTGTGTGTTTAATGGTGTAGTAGCATCAATGCCATTTAGTTTATGGATGTGTTTGAGGTAGGGGTGGGCGCGGGACGGGACGGGACGGGATGGGGGTCGTCCCGCGTCCCGTCCCGCGTAATTTTTGCGGGACGGGATTTACTAGTTTTTTTTTCAATCCCACGCGGGCCTTATCCCTCACGGGACGGGACGGGACCGGGACGGGACGGGCCCTGTCCCTCGAATAAAAAACATTATAAAAAGTCTAGAACTCCTATATATTTTGCGCTTTTTTAAGACGTAACACGTATAGATTTATAATATTTTTTTTAATTTACGATTTTCCTTATATACATACACATATTTTATACATATAATTACACATTTACACATAATATAAACAAAATACGATATATACATGTAACAGTGTGCAAATATATGTATAGACATGCACACACTGTGTTCATGTATATAGAGTATAGACTGTGCATATAATCCATATATATAGACCTACACTGTGTTGATATTGAACATATATACATTACAGTGGCATATGTATAAATTGTATATATATATATATATATATATATATATATATATATATATATATATATATATATATATATATATATATATATATATATATATATATTTATTTATTTATTTATATATTGTATACTTTACATAAATAAATAAATAATATAATATAATATAATATGCGGGACGGGACGGGATTTGCGGGATAAGAAATCTTCGTCCCGCGTCCCGTCCCGCATATTTTTTGCGGGACGGGACCGGGACGGAATTTAATATTTTTTTTTCAAATCCCACCGGGATCGGGACGGGACCGGGACGGGCCCGAGATTTGCGGGATTCGTGCCCACCCCTAGTTTGAGGTATTGAAATCCGGTCACACGTTCAACTTTGGATTACGATTGCTTAGTTATCAATCAATAAATGATTAAGGTAGAGTTCTATATACTATAATGCATAGTTATAACTTAGAATGATGGTTAGTTAATAATGCATAGTTAGAAGGATGATTACTTAAAGGTGAGATTATATGGATTTTTTTAAAGCATTTTTGTTCGGATCGAAGAATCCATGGCTACTTCTTCGGTGTTGTCTTGAGAAAGAAGAAGGAGGGAATAAAAATACGTTCTTGTATTTCTGATGTTTTTAGAAGAAAAGTGTAGAAGAATGCAAGGAACATGAGCTTTTATACAATGGATAGCTAATGGGCCGAATTAGAAAACAACCAAAGTAAGAAATAGGCCCAAAGCTAAAACTAAATATTTGCCACTATCTGCTATATCCCAATGCCCCCCTTCAAGGTGGAGGTGGTGCTTGCACCAGGCCAACCTTGGACAAAACAGAGGAGAGGTGCACGCCTGGAATTGATTTCGTAAGAAAATCAGCCATTTGTGCAGACGAGGGAATATGTGACAAAGAGATGAGCCCTTCAAGAAGCTTTTCGCGTGCAAAATGGCAATCCAATTCAATATGCTTTGTCCGTTCATGAAATACGGGATTGCGAGTAATGTATATTGCTGGTTGATTATCACATCGAACAGGGATAGGAGTGATGTTGGGAACCTCTAGCTCAACCAATAATCGACTCAGCCAGGATAGCTCAGCACAAACACGACGAATCGATCGATATTCAGCTTCAGCCGAAGACAAGGAGATGCTCTGTTGTTTTTTTGATTTCCATGAAATCAATGTGTTTCCCAACATCACAATGTAGCCGCTAACAGATTTGCGTGAAAACGGACATGTAGCCCAATCCGCATCACAGAAGGCATGGAGCTTCAAAGAAGACTGATTAGAAAGCAAAAGACCCTTGTGAACTGTCCCCTTTAAATACCGAAGGATATGAAGAGCAGCATCAAAGTGAGGGAGCCTGGGAGCTTGCATAAACTGGCTTAGAAATTGTACCGGGTACGCCAAATCCGGTCGAGTATGGACTAAGAAATTCAATTTTCCAATGAGTCTTCGGTAAAGTGTTGCGTCAGGAAGAAGATCACCCACATCTGGGTGAAGTTTGAATGAAGGCTCGAGTGGAGTTACCACTGGTGACTCATTGCAAGGGAAGTCTCGAAAAATTTCCTTGATGAACTTAGCCTGACTCATGATTAAACCATCTGCAGAAGGGATAAATTCAATCCCAAGAAAATAATGGAGCCGTCCCAAATCCTTGATGCGAAACTCAGAGTGCAGAAAGTCCTTGAGAGCTGAAATTTCTGAGTGATGATCCCCTGTAACAAGGATATCATCCACATAAACCGCCACATAAACTGCCTTTGCTCCCAGTTTTCGATAGAAGAGAGAATAATCATTTTGGGATTGACAATAACCTCTCGATCTCAATGCAATGGACAAGCGAGCATACCATTGACGAGAAGCTTGTTTGAGCCCGTAAAGTGATTTCTTCAAACGACAAGCATGACGAGGTGATGAGGCAATCAAGCCAGGGGGGAACTTCATGTACACTTCCTCATCGAGTTCCCCGTGAAGAAAGGCGTTGTTCACGTCTAGTTGGGACAAGTCCCACTTCCTGTGCAAAGCAATGGTGACCAAGCTCCGCATTGTGGTGAGCTTAATGACCGGGGAAAAGGTCTCATTATAGTCAATTCCTTCTTGTTGCGTAAATCCCTTTACAACCAATCGAGCCTTGTATCGATCGATACTCCCATCAGATTTTCTCTTGACCTTGTATACCCATCGGCAGCCTATGGGTTTCTTTCCTGGTGGCAGCTCAACAACCTCCCAGGTTTTGTTTAATTCTAGAGCTGCAAACTCGGTTTCCATGGCATGTTGCCAAACATAATATTCACAGGCTTCATGATATGTGAGGGGCTCATGATCTGGGCCTTGACCTTCTGGCACAGAATAAGAGGGGAAAGACAAGGTGGATGTGATTGTGTGGCCACAAAAAATTGAAGAACCACATGCTGCATTGCATACATAATCTTGAAGATAGGCTGGTGTATGAGACACACGAGTGGAGCGGCGCAAGATATCTGCCTCAGGTGAAGGACTGAAACCAGGTGAAGGGGTGTTGGAGGATGGCTGGAAAGGCAAATCAGAAGGGGAAGAAGCCACATCCTCATAATAGTCGGGGGATGCGTGGTGTGAAGGCCAAGAGTAATGGTGATCAAACCCCGAATTCTCTCCAAGAATATTTTTGAAGGGAAAAACAGTTTCATGAAACCTCACATCTCTGGACAAAAACACTTGGTTTGTGGTCAAATTAAGAAGCTTATACCCCTTCTTACCCGGCGGATATCCGAGCAAGACACTGGCTACGGCTCTAGGACTGAACTTGTCTCGCCCATGCTGCAATGTGGAAGCATAAACAAGTGACCCAAAACAACGGATATGATCATAGCTTGGTGCCTTGTTATGGGGTCTTTCAAAGGGAGTCTTCATCTGCAGAAGTTTGGTGGGCATACGATTGATCAGGTAAGCCGTCGTCATGACGCTCTCAACCCAAAAGCGAAGCGGAAATCCTGACTCAAACATCAATGCACGTGCTACCTCCAATAAATGTCTATGTTTGCGCTCCACAACTCCATTTTGTTGTGGAGTAGCAACACAAGAAGTTTGGTGTGTAACACCTATACTTGACAAATACATGGAAGCTTCTCTACTCGAACCGAGCTCCAATGCATTATCTGATCTGATAGCTCTAACTTTCTTCCCAAATTGTCTTTCCACCATAATCAAGAACTGTTTAATAGCAGTAAAAGCACTACCTTTGGTAGCCAGAAGTTGAACCCAGGTGGTCCTAGTGTAGTCGTCAATGATGGTTAGGAAATACTTAAAACCATCATGCGTGCTAACATGATAAGGTCCCCAAACATCCAAGTGTATCAACTCAAAAGCATCAGAAGAACTTATAGTACTCAAAGGGAAAGGTAATCTAGATTGTTTGGCTCTAGCACAAATGTCACAAACATGTTCAATTGTCTGCTCATGATCAAAAGAGATAAAAGACAACTTCTGCAGCCTAGAATAAGGCAAGTGCCCTAACCTTTTGTGCCATAAGTCTGCACTTATTACAACCGAAACATCGGGAAAACTGAACTGTAAAGAGGGACGATGTTGTGCTGGAAGCTTGTGCTCTTTGCAACTCTCTCCTGCGCCTAACTTTCCGTGCCCTTTCAACAGGAACAAGTCTTTCACAGGTTCACCAATTCTCATCGGACTCTTCATAGAAGGCCCCTGAACATAACATCCCAAAGGAGTGAAAATCACAAAACATTGCAAATCCTTGACAATCTTGCCTACGGATAACAAATTGCACTTAAAATTTTTCACCAAAAGAACATGATGAACAATGAAACCATCAGAAATTTCAATTGTCCCTGCTGTATCCACCACTGTTGTCTCACCAGTCGGCAAAGTAATAACAAACGGTTTTGATAATTGATAGGTGGATCTGTATAGGGATGGGTCACTACACATATGGCCACTAGCCCCGCTATCTATAATCCAGTGTACGCCATCAAAAACCTTTTCTGAGAGAGTAGTACCTGAAAAGCCAGTGAAATCATCAACTGAAGGTTCTCTCCCATGGCCTGCTCCACTAACTGTCTGCATAAGGGCCATCAACTGCTTGATCTGCTCTGCTGTGAACTCTGATTTTTCACATCCACTAGCACCACCAGCAAATTTTTTGTTCTGATCAGCCTTTATATTTTTGTCTCTATTTTCCACATAACCTGGAGGGAAGCCTATCAAGAAGAAACAACGCTCGACGGTATGGTTAGTTTTTTTTTGCAATTAGTGCAAAACAGTGGTTTCCTTTCCTGGGAACCCTTTGAACCACTTCCCTGTGCAAAGTTCCTGCTCTGAGTTGGGGTTTTTGCTGCATCGCCAGCAGTTGAATTTGGGCCGGGGTTTTGAACAAAAAATTTGTTCTGATTTGAAGCTCTAGCAGCCATGGAAGTGGCGTCACCAGCAAAAACACCAGATCCAGGCCCCGACTTCATTTCTCTCTGTTTCTCTTCTTGCCACAAAAGCGAATACACAACATTGACATCCGGGAAAGGATTCATCATAAGGATGGAGCCCCTAGCTGCTGTGAAAGACTCATTTAGACCCATAAGAAGTTGTAAAACTCGTTGGTCTTGCTCATACTTGACCAATTCAGTCACGGCTCCACATTTACAACTGGGAAATTTCCGCAAACTATCCAATTCATCCCACAATGATTTCATTTCTGTAAAATACACAGGAAAAGGTTTGGTACCTTGCGAGAGTGTGCTGAGATCCTTTTGAACAGAATACAGTTGCGTTGCGCCTGGATTTCCATATCGCGCATCAAGCTGCTCCCAAATCTCCTTGGCGGAGTCAGTGTAGATCACACTTCGTTTGATTTCTGCACTCAAACCGTTTAGCAACCACGAGATAACCATGTCATTACATCTCTCCCATGATCTGAACTTTGATGAAGTCTGAACAGGTTTCTCGATCGTTCCGAGAACAAAACCGATTTTGTTTTTAGCCGAAAGGGCGATTCTCATCGACCTCCTCCACTCTCCGAAGTTCCTCCCATCGAAGCTTGGCGTGACGAGAACTAACCCCGGATGATCACTAGGATGAATATATAAAGGATCTGAAGTATCAACCCGTAAATCCTCCATTTTCGTCGTAAAAAAAACCCAGCAACAGAAACGAACAAAAATTGTACGAAAATGTGCGGAAAAGAAGGAAGAAAGCAACCGAAGCAAGTAACACTTCAACCTAGCTCTGATACCATGTTCGGATCGAAGAATCCATGGCTACTTCTTCGGTGTTGTCTTGAGAAAGAAGAAGGAGGGAATAAAAATACGTTCTTGTATTTCTGATGTTTTTAGAAGAAAAGTGTAGAAGAATGCAAGGAACATGAGCTTTTATACAATGGATAGCTAATGGGCCGAATTAGAAAACAACCAAAGTAAGAAATAGGCCCAAAGCTAAAACTAAATATTTGCCACTATCTGCTATATCCCAATAATTTTTTTTGAATTAGAAATTGTAGTTTATATTCCAATTTGGTTAGATAATTAAAAAAATAGTAAGATAAGATAAATACCACACCTAGGAAGTGCGGATCACACCACATTCCTTTATCTAGATATGAGGAATTTTTAAAGATTACAAACACAATTACGATCAAGGTTACATGATTGTATCTCATATGAAACTAGACACAACCTCATCTAAAACTAGACACAACCAAAAAAAAATACCACACTGTTGGAGGGTAAAATTTCATGAATTTTTTTAATTCATGATTTTATAGATAATCATAATGTTACCACATTCATTCTATAAAAAATGTGTGAGATAAAGTTTATTCAAATTAAACAAAAGGATTGCAAATCCAAAATTGGGCCTGAAATCATTACAAGTCCATCCTCATTTGGCCCAAGGATGCCAAACAAAAACCCAATACACATCGGCAAAATCTGAGCAGCATAGTTAAACACGATTTCTGTTTAGCGCAAGGCATTTTGCCGTTTAGCGCAAGGACACATGGTCGCAACGACCATGTGTCAAATGGTCGTTGCGACCATTTTTTTCCCAAAAACACGATCTGGTCGCAACGACCACAACCACAAATGGTCGCACCGACCAATCCTCCATTGGTCATTGCGACCATACCATGTACTGGTCATTGCGACCATACCATGTACTGGTCATTGCGACCATCGCCTTTAATGGTCATTGCGACCATACCTGAATGTGGTCATTGCGACCATTGTCCATTATGGTCGTTGCGACCAGTTCGGTTACGTGATAAAAAAGGAAAATCGGCCTATAAATATACGTAGCCATTCGAAAACCTTTCCGTGAGATTTTCTCGACTGATTAAGTTTTAAACATGTCAAAAGGGAGCGATGAGTGGAGTAAAGGCCTCGAAGACATATCGCTGGAATTCGGACTCCAACGGGTATGTATCTAATCTTTTTGTTTATGTGTCGAATGTAAAAAGCTTTATTTTTCATGATTAATAAATTTGATGATGTTAATATATTGTGCTTATAAAATTACAATCTTTTTTAGGGTTAATGAGATTTTGCATTGAGAATTATGGTGAATTGATAAAATTTTGGTTTTTAAACTTTCTAAGGTTAAAAAGTTAATGAAATATTATGACATTGGGAATATGAACTTACAAACTTTCATGAAATTGTAATTTTTTTTGTAGGATTAGCGAAATATTAGTAGCGATAATGAAATATCATGGCATTCAATATAAAATTGGAAACTTTCATGAAATTTGGAATCTTTTTTAGGGTTAATGAAATTTTTGATTGAGATTATGCCATTGAGAATAAATTTGGGTTAATGAAATGAGGGTTCATGAAATTTTTAATATTTTTTAGGGTTAATGAAATTTTTTATTGAGAATATGAACTTGCAATCTTTCTAAGGTTAAAAAGAATAAGGGTTCATGAAATTTTATGGCATTGAGAATATAAATTTGCAAACTTTCATGAAATTGCAATCTTTGTTAGGGTTAATGAAATTTTCGATTGAGAATATAACAATGCAAACTTTATTAGGTTAAAAAGAATAAGGGTTAATGAATAAATTATATACTAATTTAATGTTATGAATTGAAATAATTGAATATTACATAGATAGATAGATATAGATTGAGGATTAGATAGATAAATAGATAGATATAGATAGATCATGAATTTATATTTCACAATTTACTTCAACCCTATCAATTTGTATATCGAGTCTGATGCTTGTTTCAATGTTTATTGTAAGGGGGACAACGAGGACACTGAATTGTATATCAATTACAGTTTTGATACTGCGGTGCCAAACAACACCCTGTTGCCAAGCCCGTCAAGTGAAAGAGAGGAAAATAATGGGGCGCAACTCGTTCAGCTATCATCTGATTTGGGTACCCCATATGGAAGGACTTTGCCTGTCCCATCATCAGCGGGAATGCAGATGGATCAGAGTGAATCAGAGCATAATGAAGTGCCCACGGAGCCTGTTCAGGTATGTTCAGCAGATTACACTGAACTGTTTACTACTAAGGATACATTCAGCAGTAGGGAGAAAGCTATACAATGGGTGAAGAATAAAGGCAAAGAGAATCAAATGTGCATTGTGATCAGACGTGTTGTCAAGAGTGATGCGAAGACACTTGGCCGGACATGGATGTTTTGCGAGAGAGAAGGGGCGTACACACCCGTGAAAGATGACGTCCATAAACGCGTGAAGACGAAAAAACGTGGATGTCCATTCATGTTGAAAGTTGTAGAGAGTGAAAGGGGGTCTTGGAAGGTGGAGATGGTAGTAGGAGTTCACAACCACGAGATATACAAGAGTTTGCATGGGCATGCGTTCGCCGGAAGGCCTACAGCAACAGAGCATGAGTTGGTTAAGATCATGACCGAAAGCCATGCGAAGCCAAAGAACATTTTGTTAGCCCTTCAAAAGAACCCCGGGAATGTGACAAAACTGAAGCAAGTGTACAACTTACGAGGGAGCCTCCGAAAGCAGGGTATGCAGGGGAGAAGCGTTCCCCAACAATTTTTTGTCAAGGCTAAGGAGTTGAATTATTTTGTGCGGCACAGAACAACGCCAAACTCACCGGTTTTGAGTGACATTGTCTGGGCACATCCTGATTCTATTGCACTGCTGAAGGCATTCCCTTATGTACTTGTGATGGATGCGACATACAAAGTGAACAGGTAGACTTTGTCAATCTTGTTTAAGTTTCTGAGTCCATTGCACATTTCCATATTAGAGAGCATCATATATCGATTTAACACACTAATATGTAAATAGGTACAATATGCCTTTCTTTGAAGTGATTGGCTTCACTTCTACGTGGAAGAACTACAACATAGCATGTGCGTTTATGAGCGGGGAAACTGTTGAAAATTACTTGTGGGTTATGGGTGTCATAGCTGAACTTCTCAACTTGGTCGGAAAGTCTCCTGCTGCCATAGCCACCGATAGAGAGCTCGCTTTGATTAATTCCATTAAAGTTGTCTTTCCCCGGACAAAGCGAATCCTATGTCGGCGTCATGTGCAAAAAAACTTGGAGGACAGAGCAAAGAAACTTACAAAAGACGTGAAGCTTGCAGATAGGTTTGCGAGAGAGTGCATGTCTTTACTCCGGTCACAGACTGAGGAGCAGTACATCAGCGGATTGACTCGACTACGTGCTAGCTGGAGAACTAGATCAGGGTTGGTTAACTACTTGGAGCGGCAGTGGTTGACAAACTATAAAGAAAATCTTGTTTCTGCGTGGACGGATAAGGTGTTCCATTTGGGAACCAGAAACACTAACAGGTATGTTTGATTTTTGTACTTAAAATGTATTCCATATCTTTTTTTATTATATTATATCTTTACTCCTTGCTTACTTACTTCATTTCAGAGTCGAGGGTGCGCATTCCACATTTAAGCAGTTCATGAATCCAAAGGGAGCAATGAGTCTTGATTCTGTGTTCGCCAACATGCATGCAGTGCTTGAGGTTCAAATAAGTGAAATTAAAGCATCGTTTGGGGAATCTCGGTTGAAAGGGATGTCGTCTGTAGCAACTGAAGATGTGTTTCGGTTACTGCAACATTCTGTTTCTCATAAGGCTATGGAGTTGTTGATGGATGAGCAGCGGCATGCTGAGCGGCACGGTCGATGTGACTCTGTTTGTAACTGTACAATTCAAGTGACATATGGACTTCCATGCTACCACACAGTTGCGAGTCATAAGAATCGTGATATTCCGATCTCCTTGTCGGCGCTGCATCCTTTCTGGACACAGCTTGATATCCCACAAAATGATAATCCGGACCAGCTTGACGATGATGCCACTCGAAAGCGCAGGGTCGCTAGATCGCTGATGGATGATTTGTACTTCAATGACTTCCCCAAAGCTTCTGCAGATGAACAGTTTCGATGGGCGACTGCTATGTATGGCATGCGTAACCCTCATCATACAAATCTGAAAGAACCGCAAGTGGTACAGACCAAGGGGCGCCCGCGAGGGAGCCTCAACAAACGCGACCTTTGTGGGTGGGAATACACCGATCTCCAACTCCAGAAGGCACAAAATGCACCTCCACCGATTCAAAAGGCTGCACACATGCCAGTGACTCCGATCAAGAGAACTCGAGGCAGACCCCCAAGCACCCAAAATAAAGTATCCCCAGGAGCGACACCGATTCAGAGCTCGCCAGCCGGGTCGGACGAATATACACCCGGGAAAAGGAGTCGAGGTAGACCTCCGTTACCGAAGAAGTCGTCCCCCGCAGTAATTGCAACGAAGACTGCAAAACCTACCACAGTTGGTCTAGTTCAGGATCCGCACATTGGTGTTATTCCAGAATTCATGAACAGATATGTCTTCCAGTCATATGTTGTGGCACCTGATGGAAATTGTGGATTCAGAGCGATTGCACGTTCAGGAGGCCATGATGAAGAATGTTACTGGAAGAGGATCAGACAACAAATGCTTACGGAATTACGAACTCGTCCACAGTTGTACGCTCGGCAATTAGGCAACGACGACATCACGAGGGTGGAGAAAGCACTAAACTGGTTTAAAGATGGTGTGAATGCTCCACCAGAGTTTTGGCTTGATGGCTTTGATATGGGGCTGTTGGTTGCGACGACATTTCAGAGCATCTTTGTTGTGTTCGGTCCTGGGACGATGGGGTCGACATTCCTTCCTTTAACGGTCCGACCCGATTTGTGGCTTGAAGATTTGGGTTTTATTACGATATGTTTAGAAGGCGCACATTTCAGTGGTGTAAGTACAACATTCATAGGTATCTTGCTATTTTAGTTGTAAGTGTTATCTGATATGATTATGATATGCATTCTTTGTGTATGCAGATAACGTTACAACCTGATGCACCCCTGCCTCCTATTGTACCCATGTGGCGTCCTAATCGGCAACAAACCGTTGCTGGCCTTGATTTCTTACTCCGAGAGCGGCTTGATGCATATCTGTATGAACAAGGTGATGTCCAAAGGAAAAGAGCTGATCATGTCACTATTTCCGATTAGAAGGCAATTGTTTTACTTTGATATTATATGATTATTTATATTGTTTTCCAACATTGTTATATTTTCAATGCATTATTTCATGTCACTTCAAGTATGATTTTGTATGTCTCATGAGCCCATTTACTGCAGGATTGATAGTAACAAAAATACGCATTTATTATAACAACTTTAATAAATCACCCGCTACTTAACTCTCATGAATCCTACCAAAGGTCGCAATATCCATATTTAAGTATGTGAACTACCACCAACTACAATCACTAACATTGTTAATTCTCACAAATAATATAAAGCATTACTAGCATTCAGTCTCCAACTACGAAATAGAATAATCTACGGCTACCAAACACCATAAAATGTCACTCCTAATCCCCCCACCCCCAACCCCCCCAACCTCCACTCGGTGGTGGGTTGTCATTCCATGATTCCCAACCCTCTCTAGATGGGTTGCTACCTTGGCCAACATCGAACGTGGTGCGACGGGTGTGGTCGTTCAAGCTTATATACCCTAGCTCAATCGCTGCATGCATCATGCTCTGGTGAACGTCGTCAGGCACCCGCGACCTCCTATCCTCGGCAAACCAGGGGGTGAGATGCCCAAGGGCCCGCTGCATATGCTGGAATTCGTGTAGTAGAAACCTAAGTACTTTATATATTGAATGATAACAATGCAGAATAGAGTAATATGTAATTATATAGTGTTACCATGGATTCTTCAGAAGTCGGAGCGGAACTAGGATGTACGAACCGATGTGTTCGCGGCTCGTACCACGATGCATATTCGTCTGACACATCACCGGGATACCTAGTCTCATCGCCGATCATGTCCATGGCCATGGAGTGGATGTGGACAAGATTCCAAGCCCACTCCCCAGTCTCGTACACGACCTTGTAGTCTGCGTTGTTCACACCCCTCTTAGCAATCTTGGGCTTGATGACGTTAGATGGGATTCCCTGTTGGCGACCAAATTGCCTCGCGAATCGATCTGGCATATAGGGCTCATTAATATCCAGACATGAGATTATGCCATGGAATCTAGATGGCGCTATAACAGGGTCGTAAAAGTCAAGATGTCCATACGGCATCCAATCCACCTGTGTGCATTCAAACAGATCAAATCAATCATTTCCTATCTACTTAATCTATTTTATTAAAAACTGGATCCACATATTCATTGAAGAAGAAGATAAGCATACCTCATTCTGTTGCATTCCGTCCAAAATCTTTCTGTAGTTGGGGTACGGTGAAGGCATAGTGACATCTTTCCATTGGCATGCAAAAGGCTCTGTCTCCCTATTCCAATTGCTCGATGTGGTAGGACGAAATTTTGGAAAATATGAATATATCCAAGCCTATTATAAATAAAATGAACATAATCAACACTAAAAATTTGTAATAAAAACAATAAAATATTGCAAATATATTTTAATTCGCACCTCGAGCAGCGTAATGCAACCACACATCTGGCTGCAATCTCTACGTGAAGCCTCTCCCAAACGATGGTACAAATATGCCAGGGTCGCAGAGCCCCATGAGTAACAGTTCACCTGGCTGTGATTGCGCAACAACGGGAGGTAAGCTAGGGACAGCCTGTTCTGCGTCTTGTCAGTGAACAGGGTAGAGCACAACAAATATAGGAGGAAGCTGGTTGCAATTGATTCAGGATGCAAAATATCTACATTTTCGCCCTCACAGTGATGAACCAGAAATTCATATGGGAAGCCACGTCGCCCAACCTGGTTCTGTATGAGCTCTTTCTCAGTGATCTGCAACTCCTCCACCAGCTCTTTCAACACAGCCTTCGGGTCCATCTTATGTGAGACTACGTCTCCAGCAATGCTGATCCACAACAAGTAGTAGACGTCGTGCAACGTGATACTCATTTCTCCAAACGGCATATGAAAGGAGTTTGTTTCTGGGTGCCAGCGCTCAACAAACGCGGATATTAGCCTTCTGTTGTGGCTACTGTACATTGACGTCTGGAGATGTGCCAATCCACTACTTGACACAAGCTCTGCCCATATGTGATTCTCGTCCAAAATCCACCTTGAAAGTTGTGTCGTACGAATATGTAACTTCAAAGGTTCCCGTTCCTATCGAAACATACAGCAATCAGAAAAATGATAATAATCTCTATATTATTAAATTTAACATATGAGCATATACAGTAATTGACGTGTATAAGATTTGACTTACATTCCCAGCCCAAATGTGATGAGCTACGTGTCCCTCAAATCCCAAAAGTAGGTCCGGAATATGAGGGCCTCCTGGAGCTGGACACGTAAGCAGTGGTGCTATCGTCGGACCTCCACGCTGCTGATTCCTACTTCTGGAGGCCCTAGGACGTCGCCGAGAACCTTCGGGCACATCCTGGTCCACCGACACCATCTGCTCCGGTATCATAGCGTCAGCCGAATCGTCTTCAGCCAGATCCGTCTCGCATACAGACCTAGAAGCGACGCGCTGACGTCGTGCGGATGCGTGTAGTGCCGATCTCCTATCCATCTGTAACGAAAATGAGCAATTAGCATACATGTTATTATTATTCGACTCCAGTAATTAGCAACATATGGGCGGACTAGAGCGGACGTCAACCCGCCCCTAGTTAAGTGTCTGTGCTGATATCCACAAAGTCCGAACTATTACCACATAAGCTATACTATTAAAACAATATGCAAAGGAAAATCCTTACTCTCTTTTTACATCCCATCGGAATTAGGCATGTATGTCCCAGTTTAGAATCTATAGACATATAAAAGAGCATTGCCCTATCCCAGTTTAGAATCTAATTGCAATTGAATTAAGAGGCTGGTTTCTCCACTTCTCTTTGGATAAGTATATATTTGGATGCCTGACAAAATTTTATCTTATATGAAATGAGTCAAATGACTAAATGATGAGACATCAAACAAATCTTGAAGAGATGAACTCGATTTCGTTTATTTTTCAGTGATATGGCAATTTCATGGGATATTAGATGTATTACAATGTTCATGGCACTAGTTGTTTTGTTAGCTTCTTACCTGCAAAAATTAAGAAGTGTGTTTTCCAGTTCAATAAGAGTGGGGTTTACTATTTGTGACAAATTAAACGGGCATGCTGATATCATGTGTGTTGGGCCAAAGGCTGTCCGAGAAAAATTCACTGGTATCATTAGGTATGCAGTATGCTGCACATTGAACTGCATATTTGCTTTTATGTCATTGCTTCAAGTAAATGGGTTTTCCCTTACTCCTGTTACTCTTAACTTATTTCAATTGTAACATTGAAATTTCTTGATAGTTGAAGGATGAATTGTGTTATGTTTAGAATTACCCTGGCTCTAAAAAGTAACTTACAAAAAAGCTTCAATGTCATTGCTTCAAGTAAATGGGTTTTCCCTTACTCCGGTTACTCTTAACTTATTTCAATTGTAACATTGAAATTTCTTGATAGTTGAAGGATGAATTGTGTTATGTTTAGAATTACCCTGGCTCTAAAAAGTAACTTACAAAAACGCTTCAAAATTATGTTACATACACATAGTTAAGCTGCTATGATTCTCCCATGCTTCCCCCCTTACTAGTTTACTCCCCCTTCTATGTGTCTATATATGTACAATCCCTATTACGTTTGAATCTTCATTGTATTGCCTTAGGTGAAAACACCTAGTATTATATAATAGTTACACAAGGATAATTATTAGAGAAATTCTAGAAACTAATTAGAGTGTAAAGAGAGAAACATCCATCATTAATCATCCCGCTAGTTAAGTTGTATAGGTATTTATTTGTAATTACGTAGTTGTTACCTACAATATCTATAAGAGAGATCCCACTTATAACTACTCAGGTGTTTTCCACTTATCAAGAGCCTAATCCAATTATCTCCCCCGCATTTTTTTTACAAACATACGCCTCTGTCCTTCTTTTAGGCGAGCTCTTTTCTCTAATGGCAACTCCTCAATTCAACAATTACATCCAATGGCACAGAAGATCCTAATCTGGCCTACATGACACAAGCCAATAGGCTTGGAAGATCATTGGCGACCGGTGTCGCCCGTGGTCGCAGCGACCGGTGTCGCCCGTGGTCGCAATGACCAAAGCCGGGATGGTCGCAGCGACTAGTGTCGTCCTCTTCCTTCACCAACTGCGAAACCCATGAACAAATTCCCAAACGAAACTTGAATTTCGACCTCCCCAATTCTAGATCTGACTTCTACATACCTACAGACTACTGTTTTTTATCACAAATCTACAATATCACACCTTTTTTCGCTCCAAATCTCAAATCTAAACAACAAAACACCAAAATCCCTAAAAACTACTTCAACTACTCAAAATCACATTGGAAATGTTGAAAGCGTACCTTATAAATGATAGATCTTCGAATATAAAGCCTCTGATTGTAAAAATTGGAAGAAGTTTTCAATAAGTTGGGATTGAGCACAAAATCGCCGTTTTCCAGGAGGGTTTGAGCGTGAGGCGTGAGAGAGATTGGGCTGGGGTAGAGGAGTGGGGTAGGTGTGTAATTACTTTTAGTTGTAAGGGCATTTTCGGTATGTTCTAAACGGGATTTTTACCCTGTTCTAAACGGTAGAGGCCTAGTTAAATGCTGGCTTTTGATTACATTACACTATTACAGTTATAAAAAAAAAACCTCCATCAAAAGCAGTTGAGAAAAAAAATACATGAAAAGGTGGGGGTCCTATGCAACTGCAGTTCGTGGGTGAGGATATGTAACTTCCCTATTCCACTCTACCCTATGAAAGCACTGTAAACTGCAAGCTTTGTCTTCCCCTTTCTTCCCCATATCAGCAAAAGCAAAAGCATCAGACACATCTTCTTCCTCCTATCCGGCTGGCAATTGTAAAAGCAAGCAGTTGTTGCTAGCTCTTGCTTTCCTCTTCCTGCTTCAAACAAAAGCCTACCTGCAGCCACCAAAACAAAGAGAGAGTGCGGAAAGGGAGTGCAAAGAGAGAAAACACAGAGAGAGCGAGAGGGAGAGCAGGGAAAGAAAAATACAGAGAGCAAGAGGGAGTGGAAAGAGAGAGTGCAGAGAGAGACCTCTATTGCAAGAGGTAGAAGATCCATCTCCTAACCTTTGTTGTTTCTTCTTTATCTGCAGGTACAAAAAAAAAAGTAATAAGCAACACTGGAAATGAAATGGATCCTAGCGGCTCGAGAGTTTAGTCTCTCGTCGCAACCTTCGATCCTAGCATTAGCGGCTCGAGAGTTTAGTCTCTCGTCGCTACCCCGATCCCGGCGTGGATCGATTCATAGCGCCGAAAGGCTGCCGGATTTTGCTTAGAATTCACAAGCAATGAATTGCCGAATTCCATAGGCTATCAAAGACAAAATGAATATGGGACAAGTTCTGTTTTGTCAAACAACAGTGCAAAACCACAAATTGGAAGTCACTAAAATTATGCATAAAAATGTTGCTTCCTGTTGTCCCAACCCAAACCAAAGCAAGTTGCAAATTAAGCCACTGTAGTCCAGATAAACAGCATATAAAGGGAGATGAATTTCCTAAAGGCTCAATTGCACACAAATTGAACCTAGACGTGAGAAATCAAATTCTCCATGTCAAAAGTTCAAAGGTTCAAACCTAAACTGAAATTGGTTCTCAAAAAGAGAATGCAAAATGGTCATGGGTACAGAGTTTGATACTTTGATCGACCCATACCAAATACAAATTAAGAACAAAGCACATCTCAGAAGGGGTCTCGGGAAGTCGGGCGAACGAGTTGATTCAACAATTGATAAAGCCCTAAATTAAGGTTAAGAAAAGCGTTAGAACTCAAGCAAACCTGGGGCGCCTGATTCATGGTTGTATCGACTGATTCATGGGGCTCTCGCCTGCTTCCAATCACTTCATTCAGCAGCCGATACCTTGGATTCATGGGGCTCTCGCCTGCTTCCAATTCTTGGTATGGCTGTGATTGGAGGTCTTTTTTCTCCTTCGGTCTTTTTGGGGCATGACTCCTATCTCTGTTGATTGCCCTAAACAAGACAAAGTCCCAAATAACACATTGAAATCAGCCCTAATTTTCTTAAAATCCAAACCATCCAAATTATGGGCAAATTGCAGGGAAAAAGGGGAAAAATAAACCTGTCTCTCCTTCTCTTTACAAGAGTTCCTGGGGTTTTCGAGTGGTAGTAAATTGATTCGGATCTCCGCTCTTCCGGTGCTTGACCTCTGCTTCTTAAAAATCTCCCCGCATGGTTTGGTTGATCTTCTAGCGTATCCTCTCCTTCGCTTGTCGATCTCCTCCGGCGTTGATTCCGTTGGTCTAGAGGCCTCAATCGCGGCTATGGCGGTGTGCCCTCTTGGTGTCGAAGCCGTCGAGGTCAGGAACAAATACGTCAAACTGAAAGTGAAAGAGAGAGCCGGGGGATGAGCTCATCGGCTAAAGTCTATTGGTTGTGGGCTGGACTTGGTCCTCCTAACACAAAACATGGAACGGGTTGGACTTAAGCAAATATGGACTGAAATTTTAAAACAACAAAAAGAAAAAGAAACAAAGAAAGCAAACAGCTGGCAAAAATTGCAAAGTAGGCAAATGATATATGAAATATCATATAGGCCTTCGGCTTGTTTTGTCTTTTTAAAGGAATGTAGTTATTTACAAAACCTACCCACTAAAATATAAGAATTATAATTGACATAAATTAAGAAATTCGAGTTTAATCAAAAAACATAAAATTAAACTCGTCAAATATTATTTGTCAATTAATTCGAGCGGGTCAATCTCAAGTCGGCTCCTAAACAAAAACGGAGTCAAAACCTCAAATCAAGTTTCACCAAATATAAACTTGGTTTGTCCAAAAAGAACTACGTAAAGACTTGATACTCGTTTACGAGTTACGTAGGAAATTCGATATTAAAAATTCATATATATCGGATTCAGTCGCCCGACCAAATTAAATCAAGCTTGTCCTTGGTAGAACTACGTAAAGACTTGACACCGTAAAATCGGTTACGTAGGTAGCCCGATATTAAATCTCAAAAATATATCGGGCACAGTCGTCCGCCTCTAAATTCTCTTCTAAATGAATATGAGGTCAAAACAACACAAATCAATCGGTTCATAAAGAACTACGTAAAGACTTGATACTCTTTTACGAGTTACGTAGGAAATTCGATATTAAAATTCAATATATATCGGGTTCAGTCGTCTGCCTCTAAATTCTCTTTAAATGAATATGAGGTCAAAACCAAACAAATCAAATCAGTTCCTTTCAGAACTACGTATAGACTTGATACTCTTTTACGAGTTACGTAGGAAATTCGGTATAAAATTTTAAATACGCCGAATTCAGTCACCGGTTACAAACCAAATAAAATTTTTCATTCGGTAGAACTACGTAAAGACTTGACGCCAAAAAACGGCTACGTAGGTAACCCGATATTAAATCTCAAGAATATGTCGGGTACAGTCGTTGACCTCTAAATTCACTTGAAAAATGAAAACGGGGTTAAAATTAAATTTAAATTAAACAAACATGATTTTCCGTGTAAGTGATAGCCGTTGAGTTGGGAAACCCTTCCGAGAAGGTGTGCTCAATTTATTCGGGTGATACACGAGAAAATCTTATGCATATGATAGTGTGATTTATGTTAGGGCTACCTTTCCGAGAAGGTGGGTCCTAATACGATCCAATGATGCATGAAAATCTTTAAGATGCTAAAACTCACAAACTCAAATACTCGGAACTACGTGAGGCTTGATTCTCTTCCAAGAGATACGTAGGCAACCCGTTAAAATTCGGGTGCAACCCAAATAACCAAAACCATTCAAATCTTGGTATCGATACGACTTCGAATCAAGAGGATAACCAAAAGGGGTCGAACTCAAATATTAAAAATCAAATAAAATGTGTTGTACGATTATTTGCGCATTTTTGTTCAACACACACCAAGCACAAATCTGAAACAAAGGATGGTTTAAAAAATCCCAGGAAGTAGATTTGAATGCATGTGTTTGGTTATAATTTTTATTTTCGAAAATCCCAGGAATTTGAATTCCCATGAAATTGAATTCCACCAAAATGGAGGAATTAGAATTACCAAGTGGGGGGTGAGTAAGATGAAATCCACTTTTTTTTATTTCAAGAAATTTATTATTTTTTCTTTTAAACTTGCAAATTACTTATTTGTCCATAATTCAAATAATTTATTTTTATTATTAAGGGTTGCTCTAGTAATTTTACACAAATTCCTATAAAGGTTTATATTTAACCAAACAAAACGTAGAATTTTAATTCATGGGATTAAACTTATCCAAACGTGTTTTCAACAATCCCAGTAAATTTAATTCCCAGAAAGTTCTCTTCCCATAAATTAGCTTCCTGGGAATTGCACTTCCTATGTTAATCCAAACGAGCACAAAGGCCCAACAACCAAGTGTTAAAAAAAAGAAATGATAGCTTCTATTTGTCCCTTTTTTTTTGAGGTGTTATTGTTTTTTTTTTAAATAAGGAAAGGATTTGAAATATCGCATAATATGTTGGTAACTCGAGAGGACGATGAATCAACAACCAGACTATCCGTCAATATACAACATACACAAAATAAGCCAAATCAAATAAGGACGAAAGACAAACTCAACACCACATAAGAAGCCGTCAGTTAGCGAAGAAATCGAGGAAGATCTATAATTGCGACTGTTGAAAATACGGGAGAGTACGTGCGAAGAGTCACACAACATCTCGATATTGAAAAGACGGAGATCAGATTCATCACCAGAGGTCTGATAAAAACAACACTTGAAGAAGTGCGGATCAACGATATTCCGTAGATGCTCTTGTTGATAGTTGGAGACCTTTCTTTTCTTATTCAAAATTCTATTTTCCTGTGTATGTGGCACTGGTCTAATCGATTAGAATTTACAAGGTGTGTAAAAATACACCTTACTTTTTGGTATTTTGCTCCAATAGTCAAATGTGTATTTTTTACACACCATTCAAATACAATTAATTTAAAACAAAAAAGAAAACAAAAATCATAAAAAACAACCCAATAAAATTTGCACATTACATGCTCAAATGTGCACATTTGCACACCTCAAAAGTAATCAATGGAGCTAAAAAATGTCAAAAAAAAATACACATTTAGATATTTACACACAATCATTGGAGTCAGTCGTAACAAAACCGGTAATTTTGTTTATTTATTAGTACGGTATTTTTTGTCGGTAGGCAGTACAGTAGAAAAGTATCAAACCGTTAAAGGGACAAAATTTGGGTTTTCTGAACGGAAAAAGTAATTTCTCCCCAGTTGTGGCCAAGCAATGATGAACCCTACACTTTCGAATCTCCTCACCTCCAACCATTCCCTCTACACTTCGAATTCGCTCCAACGATTCACCCGTTTCCTTCCCAATCCCGAATCGAGTTCCTCTCCCACTCCATTCAATTTCAGCTCTCCCGCGGTTTTCCCCAAACTCCAACTCTCCAAACAGCCTCGATTAGTTGCGTTTTGTTCTTACGATCCCCGGACCACCTCCCATGGCTCCATAACAACTCCCAGTGAATCTTCCTTTGTTGATGAGTATGACTATGTGCAGGCGAATCAACGGCGAACGGAAATCCGGACCCCGGTTGTGCTGCCGTTTGTTTCATCTCCGGCCTCGAGGTTTAGCCCCGGAGATCGGGTTTTCTTCCTCCTGGCCTTCATCGCTTGCACGGTATTGCATAAGACTTCGATCTTTGTTCACTTGAACTTGATTGTTACTCTCGCTGCTTTTAATTGTGCTTGTTTGTAGTTATTTTACAACGGGACGTGTTCTTGCTTTTTTTTTGAGTTCTTCAGCAATTTAAGCTGAATTAGTTACTCACTTACACTGATGTGGTTATCGCTAGCCTTCAATTCTGTGTATTTAGAAGCCAATGTTATATGCGAAGAAGAGCAGGGTAAAGCTTCTAGGGTTTAATGGAGTATATAACGTCTGTTTGATGAATGCTTAGGGTTTTTGGTGTAGTTATGTTCTAAGAAGTTGCTGTTTATGAACGAGATTGAGTTGATTTCAGTATGTTGCTTGCTCTGTTGCCTGCATTGATCTCTTAGATGTGTGCTTTGATGCAGACGTCTGTGGCATTCACCAGTCTTGTTATGGCTGCTGTTCCAACGCTATTTGTAAGTTATCTTGGATGGCATTATTTTCCTATGACCAATCTTCCTTCCATGTGCACTTCCTTACTAAATTACAGACATTTTTTCCTCTGCGTATAAGAAACTAAGGCATTTAGAATGGACTTTCTTAATTTGATCGGATAAGCAGAAGCTTGTGATTTGCTGAAAGTGAGGCTGATACGGGAAAATATGCTCTGAAATAATCTGTACTTCAATCTTCCTGTTTAGGCGATGGGTAGAGCTGCTACATCCCTTGCAAAGCTAGCAGACACTGTTCGCGAAGAGCTACCTAGCACAATGACTGCTATCAGGCTTTCAAGCATGGAAATCAGTGATCTTACACTTGAGTTAAGCGACCTGAGGTAAATAATAGAACTGTCATATTGTGCATTTGACATTTTCCTCATTTTCATGTGCACATGACTTATGTAGGCACTAGCATCTAGGAAGACACTGAGATGCATTTTCTAAATTTTCCACTTTTCCTTCAGCCAAGAGATATCAGATGGGGTATCTAAATCCGCTCAAGCTGTTCAAGCAGCAGAAGCTGGAATTAAACAGATTGGGACTCTTGCTCACCAACAAACTATTTGTGAGTCATTAAACTTACTCTCTTCTGACTTAGAATCTGAGCTTCCCATGAAAACTTACAAGTCACAAGTGATTTATAACTGATATGTTATATGTTATCATTGAAATACAGCAATGATAGAGGAGAGGGCAAATCTTCCCATTATTTCCGTGCGACCTGTTGTGTCTGGTGCTGCAAAGAAGACTTCCCGTGCTGTTGGGAATGCTACAAGAACAATACTGGGTATCCTCTCTGGAGGAGGATCCAAGTCTGTGAACTCCGAGGATGAGGAAGCTGGCATATAAGAGGTTAGAAGATTTTAACTTGGCAACTTTGGATTCAAGTTAGTCTCTGTACATGTGCAGGCCATAGATATGTTTTTATTATTTTATTTTATTCACTCAAATGCTGTATTATTGTGAGTACAGTAGATTTGTTTTGCATAATTAGGCTGGTACTTTGACTTTTTGCAGGTGATCCAAAGGTTAAAATCTGCATTTACAGATTTTGTGTTGTAACTTTGTTGAATGAATTGAGAGTTGAATTATTGATAGTTGTTTTCTCCATGTCTACCATATGATTTCTCATTCAAATCTACGAGCATTGAGTTTAAACTTTATCTTAGTTGCTTTTTTTTTTTTTTTGCTTTATGATCATTTCAACATTTTTTCTCTTAGTAATGTCCTGATCTGCTATTCTGCTTATTACTTTGATTAAATGAATGTAAATTTTTTGCAGCAAAATTATGTGTGCTGCAGAAAACAGATTATGCACTGAGCGTCTCATTAAGATTTGGAATTGTTGGCTAGGAATGCCGGGAGTGGCTATATTTTCACTTTATTAATGCCACAGAATCTATGAGGCAATTTTTATTAATTAAATTTGCATGCTGTTTTAATGAGAGAAGTTATTTTGATTTAGTAAATAAATACTGCCTCCGCGAGCTTGATAACATTCTGCTGTATTAGTAGAAAAGAAACCAAAAGGAAAGATCTTCCCTCTATCCCCGGGCTTGCTATACTTGTTAACAATGTCTGAAGTTATTGAACCACACCTTATTCTCACTAAGATAGACCGAGGTTAATTATAAATTATTTGTCACATGAAAACCTATCATTGACAAATAATCCAGACAAAAGGAAAGAAAACAGACTAGCCAAGTTTGGTCATTAATGAAACTACATGCATTTCAAAGTCTTCCTCTTGGTTAAACGTGTTCTCCTGCTGTCTTCAGTTCAATGTGGCCCTCATTGTTTGAAGCATCATAAGCCAACTTTGGCTTCAGATCTTTGCTAGACTCTGACTTACTCAACTTCCCATCATTCTGCTTCTTGGAATCTCTATAGATGCCATATAAGATCATTTGGACCAGTCCAAGTAAAAACCCTATGACGTTTGGCACCTGAAATTCCATGAGAAGCTAATTTAATGTTCTATCTAGAGTGCAAACTACAAAGAAGTTTATAAAATACAAGGATAAGCAGGACAACTTTTGCTTTTAATTACAACTTACTGCAATGTAGAAGTCCTTCAGAAAGAATCCATAAAAGAACCAAACTGCTGCAGTTAATGTGAGGAAGAAGGAGAGGAAAAATGGCATGAATTCCACGCTCTTTGTTATTATGACTTGCCTCTGTTGCACAAAAGAGTGCATTAGTTTGAAACTGTGCTTCATCTACAGATTGTTAACTTGGGAATTGACTTATAAATAGCTAACTACTGATTGTTGTTTGTGGATTATACCATGACGCTTAGAGGTGAAGCAAACACTAACACATTGATTACTGCACATATCCATCCCACCGCAGTCACTCTTTCGGGACCTTGAAGGAAAAAGCTGGTAAGTAGAACAACTGAACTAGCGATGCCCAAGTTGAACACGAGTAACAGCTTCAGTGTTGAAACCTGTGAAGTATCAAAATATCCATGTTGGTCAATCAGGAATCCATTGTTGACTTTTTGGCTGTGTGTTTTGTTTTATTCACTTTTACTCGCTATAAAAAATAATAATTTTGCAATTACTTCCACTAAATATTAAAATAATGCTGATATTTTTCCAAATACAATCTACTTATAGGACTTTTATTATAGGTGTAAGCCTAAGTTACACCTGATGTCCGTGTATTGTTATCCTTGTGCTCTATGCATAGTCATGATTCTAAAGGAACCAGTTAAAGGATTTAATTTGTCTTCAGTTAGTTTGTTGTTGCTTGATTTGTTCTGGAGTTGTTATGAATGAGTTTCAGAATGTAGAGGAAACATGAAATAAGGCAGTAGAGCTTCAGTTTATGGTTAGTCATGATTCTAGACTTGCATTTAATGATATGAGGTAAAAGTTTATGGTTTTACTCCTCCTTGGAAGGGATGTGGTGAAATGGGGCAGGGCGTAGGGGTTGTGGAAGTGAAGCAGTAGAAAGATAGGGAAAGAGAGAAACCTTTGCTTTAGTTGGTGCATACACTAGGTACAGTACAAGATAAACGAGTTCTATTGCACATCCAAAGCTGTTGATGCTGATGATAAGTCTGCCATTTGTCTTGAGAGAACCATAGTACAGCAGCATCATTGCACTAAAAAGTGCCACTGCATAGGGTATAGACTTGTATCCTTCAGATGTTTTCCTTTTGTAAATGGTATAGAATGTCGGTCTGTGAGATTACAAGAAAGTTATGGTTAGTTTTAACATATGAAAGAACAATCCCTAAAATCAAAGATGTGATTTCATTGTGTTAGATTGCTGCATAGATACTTATAAGACCAAGTGCCTGCTAGTAGTTTTGCATTTGGTATTATGCTATATAACTTGAAACTAGTTACTGAAATGGTATAGAAATGGTGATTGTATGTAAATATGTAATTGGTAGTTCTTGAAGACTCACATAGGTGCCAAGAACACCACAAATGACACAACATTTCCTGGGAAAAAATAGAGAAAGCATTGTTAGCGTATGAGTTGCTTCTGCCTGCATATACGGAATTCTAAATACATGTATATGTAGGAGAATCTTGGAGATATAAAAGCTGCTAAAGCAGTAGATGTGTGAGAGTTGAGTGTTGAACCTAAAATTCCAAAGATCATTTCGAGCTCTTGAGTAGTAAAAGAATGCATCTTGACCGGTTGAAGTTCGTTCTAGAGGCTATGTTCTCTTTTGCTCCACTGAACTTGTTTTGATTATGTGACATGCTTCCTGTATATATACACGAGTTCAGAGTTAGGCCATGGTAAGAAACTAGTATTCACTGGTGGATGTAAGCTGTATTTTGTTTCAATTTTCAATTTTATTTATTTCAATCGTTTTTCTTAACCACATACGTGTAGGTTGGAAATAATTGGGTAATATGTTCCTAATAAGTATCCTTTTTGGAGTCTTGGTAGATGTTAACTCCGGAGAATATCCATAGTCATAGTCCGAATTGATTTACCACTTTTAGTTCGTTCATTTGACTTGTTCTGATGAAAATGGTTAACATGAGCTTTGTTTTCTTATTGAGAACCAAGTAGGTTCGATTCATATATTTTTTTTAAAAAAATAAAGTCTGCTGTGCTGAAGAAGAATAGTTGAACCTTAATGTTAAGATCCCTTGCCTCTCTAGTTGATTATCTTCTGATGACAATAAACGTGAGTGTTTTCATATGGCCTCCTCATGGTTCAACAAAACTCAGTTTGACTTCATTTTATTTTTACCACTATGATTTTTTGGGGTCATTCTGAAATCATTAGAAGTAGCTTTCTTGGTAGGTCGACCTGCCTCCGGGTCACAACGCACACCCAATTTATTTTTTTGAAAAAATTGTTTTTATAAAAATAATAAATTTATAATTATTATGTATATTATTTTTAGAATAATTCATAATAATACATAAACTTACATCCACGATGAAATTGTAGTGGACGAAGAAAGTCGTATGAGGATATAAAATCTTCTCAAGTTTTCCCGTACGTAGAAAACCTTCCCATATCATTTATTTTATTTAATACTCATTCCGTTAATTAAAACTTGACGTTTTACTATTCACACACGCTTTTTGAGGTGTTAAAAACAATATAAAATATTAACTTTTTAAATATTTTTAAAAATAATATCATCCTTATTACTATTAAGTATGAATTCTCCTCAAACAAACCTCTGTCTGGACCCTTCTGAACCTTGAATCCGTATATTACCCCAAACTCACCCGTCTATTTTACATAAACCTCAAAGCCAAACACACTACTGATGGTTGGTCTTTGGAATTAGTCGTCAAGGGAGTTAGAATCACCTTCAACTCCATTGACTTCGTTGATCTCCTTGGCCTTCCTAAACCTTTTCCACCCTCTCCTGAAACCCACACAAAAGAACAGTGCGTTGCTCTTGTCCGATCCAAATACTTGCTCCCCGAAGCATCAAATAGCACCACCAAACAACTTACCCACTTGTCCCTTTCTCTCGAGGCAAAAATCATCTTCAACATCATTGTGAGATGCCTCTTACCCCGAATCAACTCTGGCTCCCTCCTCACTGACAACGCTATGGTCCTAATATACCGAATTTTGAATGGCCATTATCTTGATCTGGCCAATACCATTCTAGGATCCATGGCTCACACCTGCAAAGCCAGAAAATGAACTCCCCTCCCCTTTGCAAACCTTTTGACCCATGTCTTCAAAGCTTCTGAAATCGGTTTCAAAAATGAAGAACAACAACATCATATGAGTAAATTCGACTCCAAGAGCTTTGAGAAGATTGGCATCGCTCAGTCCCCCCAAGGGACTTGGAGTCTTGCCTCTCCCTAAAAAACTCTTCCCACTGCCTCTGCCATTGATGAGCGGATGGATAACCTGGAGTTGGGTTTGAAGGAAGTTCGCCTGGTCATCAAGGAGCTGCATAGAGAGTTTTTGCTGGAGATGAGCGAGGTGGCTAAGTTGTTGTATGAGCTGAAGTTGTTGTTCACGGATGGTGCTCTTGATGATGAATCCTAAACTCATACCCTACTCTAACCCTTAATCTAAACACTGCTGGTTTTGGTTACTAGTTTAAAACTTTTGGTTACTGTTTTATCCTCCTCCCTTTGTTGAAAGACAAAAAGGGGGAGATGGTTTGATGGTTTAGACTTTAAAACTGATGTGAACCAAGGGTCTTGGAAGACCTTGTTTTGTTTTACCTTGTTGGATGTTTCTCTTTGGCTTTAAAAACTTATGATCCAACATTTGTCTAACCCATGCAGGTACTTAGTCCGATTTGGCTTATGATATACTTGCTTGACTATGTTGCAGGGATGCACAGGTTTTGTCTTTCATCAAGGGAGTGGAGTTATCCCCCTTGATGAAAATCGGAAATGGTTTCAAAGGCTTTGACACATGACTTGTGTCAAAGGTCTTAAAGCTATAGCTGTGTTTGATTAAACACAAAATCTGTATTAAGTGCTTATTATTTCCGGATGATATTATATGTTATTATTATTAAATATATTGCCAGATATTATTGTATATTATGCACTAACATATGCAACAAGTTTTTCGAATAATATCTACTTCCTTAAGCTGAAAATCGAGAAGAATCAAATCGGAAATTATGACTTCAGAGTTTCCTAACATAGAAGATTGTGAAGATTGCCATGATCGGTCTAGCCGTTGCAGAGAAGATCCTTCTTTGAAGATGGCGCCAATTTGTTCAATATAAAGGAAATGAAAAAGGGAAGACAGATACACAATCGTTCAACACAAGCATTCATTCGCACTCAAGCTTTCAAGTCAATCTGTCTTCTTCGTGTGCTCTTTGCTAAGTTGTTAAAAGTCGTATCTTTTGTTTGAAAGCATTTGAGAGTTACATAGTGAGCTTATAGGATATATTTCGAGTGAGTGTTATACTCAAGAGTTTGTAACTCATGAAGTGGACACTAGGCGATTGATTCACGAAGTGTAAGAGGATTATACTAGATAGCTGAGAGAGGTGGGGCTCTTCTAGATTGGTCTAGGACTCCAAGGGAACGTGAGTTAACTAGATTGCAATTGTATAGGAGAGAGGCTTCTCAGTGAGCTATTAAGATCCTAAGTCTTGTGAATCAATAAAGCCGGTTGAATCCTAGGGGTTGTGGAAGAACCCTAGGTTGGGACGTAGGCCAAGTTCGTGTCGAACCGTCAACAATTCATTGCGTCCTTTACTTATTGCTTTACCATATTTCCGCACTTGTTTCGAATTGTATAACTCTTTTGTGATTCAGGTTTTCCAGAGGAAAGAATTACGTCTAATCTCAAAGGGTTTTGCAAGCGTTTCAAAAGTCTTGAGATTATCTGTGAAAAGTTGTAAAAAAAAAGTTGATATTTTATATAGCTTTTATCATTCTAAAAAAGCGTGCATGAATAGTAAACGACAAGTTTTAATTAACCGAAAGAGTAGTCAATATTTTTTTAAAAATCATTTTTTTAAGTAAGGCAACTCGGCGTCTCGGCGGGTCGGACCCATCGGGTCTGACCCGTGGCCATGCTTATTTCTTGGTATGGATTTCTGCTGATTTGTGTTCATCTGAAACATTTGCACCATATCAATGTATCTTAGCATTGTAGGCTAATGTCGGCCAAACTCTTATGTTTGATATTCTCGTGAAAATTGTGCTCTTACCATGCACATGCTGTTTTGTTCTCTATTCTCATGTTAAGTGATGTAACAGTTCAGTATACAGTCTAGTGCCATCACAAAACTAACCCCTCCTCCCCCAGGTGTCATTCAGGCGGTGGCTATTGCTAAGACACCCATGTGCCTTAGTGGCCTTTGTAGGAACGCATACATGGGACTTTTAGGCTTGTAAAAAATCTTGGAATAGTTGTTCGAATTAGATCATAGTATCTTCCTCTTATCTCAACATGTCAATGTTTTTTTGGTAGCTTTGAGTTTGGGCATTTTTGGGTGTAACCCTAATCCTAGAATTCATTGATACAATGAATCAAGTTGGTTGAGTTCCAGGTTGGCTTATAGATTTTGTAATTTTGATTCCTGAGGCTGGTTCATTTAAGCTTTTGGGTTATTTTGGGTTTTTACTCATCTTATGTTAGATTAATTTTAAAAATCAGGTATAGGTAGATTCATCATTCAGAATTTCAGATACTAGTCAAGATTCAAGAAACTGTTAAACTAACCCAAAGATTCTCAAGTTAGATGGATCAGGTAAATAGGTAATGTTTTGACAAGTCTATTGATACCAAACAAATGAATTATGGTTTGCTGCCCTTGTTGCACCCTGACATAAGTGAAATCTTCCCACCATTATCTGATTTTTAGTGTTGCTGCAAAATTTCATCTGCTTTCAGCATCTCATTAGAAATCTGAATCCTGAAAGGAAAATACAGATCCTATGGCTGTAAGAAAGTCTAAGTAAACTCGAAGCTCGTTGTTTGTTGATGGCAAAGGAATTGGTGGGATGTCCTATCAGGTTATGTTTCCCTTTTTGAGTTAAATAATGATCTTTATAAGAAAAATGTCTTCTTCAGTTGTTCCTGTGCCAACTGAAAAATTACCACTTTATGATACTACTAGATTTTTTTTTGAAGAATTAGACGTTGCTTGACAATTTGATATTTTTTTTCAGCAAACTACAATCAATTTTGAACCAGTTGACATGGTGAAGTACATAAACAATTTTCTTCTGTGTTTTTACTGGAATTTTCTCAGGAATTTTGACAGTTATTTGTTATGCAATTTCTCATAAGTTCCTAGAACTCATTCAGAGTTCGGTACAGGCTTCTTTTTACCAACACGTCGGCATCTTTTGTTTGCCTTATATAGCATATAATGTGTATGCTCAATGTTAAATTGTTCCAATTCATGTATGCTATTGAATTGGCTTTGTATAATGGAACTAGTTTGGTGACTTTTCTCTTGTTTTTACATGTGTATTTCTTCAGCTTTAGTTATTTTTGGCTATGACTATAATGTTAGGTCAATTTGTATATTTCTTCATTTTTGGAAACATGGAAATTTCAGGACTGCATTTTCTTTTTTAAATTAAATAATTTTTAGAATTTACGAGAAAAGGACCAAACTTAAAGCTTTAAAATTTAACATATATTTTGTTTTGGCTTGTATACATGCTATCAAATATCAATTTGATAGGGATAAAGGTCATTCCAAAGCACCTTGTAGTTCAAATTACTAAGCAAGTTTTGCTCATAAAAGCTAGAGAAGTTTCAAAAAAGATTTCAGTATCTATAACCAAAGAATATATACAAAAATGTGTATGTAGTTTCTGAAGAAGATTGAAAGAGAACCTCTTATAAAATAAAATATACCAAATGTACAGGGTTTCTATAGACTAAATCTGATATTTCCTCCCCTGCAAATGCTAACTAACTCTTATCAAATTCTGTTTGCACACCAGATTTGTGAGAGATGGGTTAGCTGTTGTACTGTTGTGTTAATCTATCTCCATCTTTTTTTCGCATTCAATCCAACAGCTGGAGGAGAATTAATTGAGTTTTTCATGTTACATGACATATATAGTTCCCTTAAGAGTTGCCTGGTGTTGAGATGCTTCGATTTTGCGCAGGCACGTTGTTTCGATCAAAATGATCACCATTTTGAACGACGTTGCCACTAGACCCTCTTCGGTTTGTCATATAGAGGGTGTGATGAACCCAATCCATATTCCATGGCGTTACTATGATCCCTTGATTGGTTTCTTTGATTACTCTCTGATTCGTTGCTGCTCCTTTCACTCACTCAATTTTCTACCTGTGCTGTACTTTGAGCTCGCACTTGGCTCCTTGAATGTAACTATGGTTTGCCGCGTAGAACTGTTATTCCTTTCAGGTAATTGGCCAACTCTATCTGAATCTGAGCCACTTTCGCTTTTTCCATCTGAAAGTTGGCTGCTCTTTGTCTGTTCAGCACTCTCACCTTTAGTGGCTCCTTCGCTCTCTGTCGCCTCGCTATCAGAACTGCTGACACTGCTGCGACTCCCGGCGCTGTTTTGATCTTGGCGTGTGGGGGTGCTCTGTTGCACTTCATTTTCGTATTCCATCTGCTGTGGAGATGGGGCGATCACCTGAGGCTGTTCGTTTGGTATCATGGAAATGCAACTTAGCACTGCTGTAACATCACTGATAAAAGGCCGGACCATCGGCTCATCTTGGAGGCACATGGCTGCGATCCCAACCGCTTGGTTTATGCCCGTTTCAGGAAACTGTCTCTTCAGTCGCGGATCTGCCATCTCCGGGAACCTTCTAGGGTCGCGGAAAAAAGTTTGAGCCTAGTTAGAGGCCAAAGAGAGCAACATCAGAGTCCCTTCTCTTGTCCAATATCAAAGAACAATCAATCAAATACAGTATGTAACAATGGAAGCATCTAACATTACCCAAGAAACTAGGTTTTGCTCGTTAGTTGGTCTGGTGGTGTCGAGGGCTCTTCTTCCGGTTATGAGCTCTAATAACACAACGCCGAAGCTGTACACATCTGACTTGAGTGAGACTTCGCCGCCTCCAAAGTATTCCGGAGCAGAATAGCCGGTGTCCATCACCCTCGGCGATGCTTGGTTTGCACCTTGTCCGGGTCCAAGCTTGGACAACCCAACATCGGCGAGTTTTGGTTCAAAGTCCTCATTCAACAAGACATGTGAGGGTTTCAAATGACCATATCTTACCGAAGGAATCGCCTTTTCGTGCAAATACATCAAGCCTTGGGCAGCACCGGACGCTATTTTCATCCTCGTATCCCAATCCAAGGGCTTCTTATCGGCATCATCGCCTGTAAGTATCGGATAAACATTACATGCTAAATAGGCTATAAGAATGAGATGCTAAGGTGAGCAGGTGTGTACCAAATAGAATGTCCTCCAGAGATCCCAATGGCATGTATTCATATACCAAAAGCCTCTGGTCCCCGTCGGAGCAATATCCTATAAGGTTGACGAGATTCGGGTGCTTCAGATGACTCAACTTCGTAACCTCAACAGTGAACTCCTGGTTTTCTTCCATTCCATTTCTATCGAGTTGCTTCACTGCCACGACCTGCATCAAGATTCGTCACATTAGCATTGAGTATTCTCCATGAAGGCGAACATAGAAAAAAAACACGAGAATCGATTTGTCACGTTACCTGACCAGAACGGTGTAACTTCCCCTTGAACACTCTTCCGAATCCACCTTCACCCAATAGGCATTCCTGCCTGAAGCTGTTTGTCGCCATGGCCAACTCACGGAAGTTGAAACTTTGCACTGATAGATAGTTTTCAAGTAACACAACATTTCATCAGGCTTAAGCTTTTGTGTTAGAAACTGGATTATCTGACATTATAATGTAATCGAAACAGGATGGCCGGAAACGTTACCATTGGGGACGGGGATAGGCGCAGCTCTGAAAGAGCGATCCTTTTTGCTACGAGATATATCGGAATCCTTGACTCGCCTGAAACAACCAAAGCAATTCATCTTTGGAACTCGTCCTCTTCCTCCGATCTTCACAATAACTCCCTCGAAACCGAACAAATTTCAACCAAATCATAAAACCGAAATTCGAGATAGGAAGATCAATCTTGGCGAGTATTGAGCTTGCGGATGATCATGGAATGCCGCAATCAAAAGGGAAAATCGACGATGAATATGAATGAAGGGGACGAGATTGCAAGGAGAGGAAGAGAAAGAAAGAGGTGAGAGAGGGAGGATCTCAAGGGGGGTGAAGAGAACCCCCATTGAAACCCAGGCGAATCCAACAGTAAGACATTAAAAAATGCATGGCCATGTTTTGGGGGGAAAGGTAGGTTTTGTTGTCCCAATTTTGGTAAATCTTCCAACAAATTTCCTATTTTTGCCTGTGTCTTTTGAATTTAGTTTATTATTAAATCATTAATCGTTTACTATAGTAGTTACTTACGTAGTATTTTTTTATTTTTTTTTGGTAAACAAACTTGAGGGCAGGAGCCCCCAGACCCACCGAGATGGGTTTTTATTAGCAAGCCAAAATGGCAAACTGAGAGTCAAGCAAGTTCCTAGATCCGACACAAGCGGGTCGAAGTGACACCCCTTGCATCATTTACTAAGATCTCGTCCGACCCCTCCGGAGGAGAGTTCAAGTACAAGCAACCTAAAGGGAAAGAAAAAGCACAGGAAGCGAAGTAGTCCGCGAGAGCATTGGCTTCCCGGTAAATATGATGAAATTGAACGATCCAATCTCTACTAATGAAGCCTTGACAGAGGGTCATCAGGCTGGCGCACGCGTGCGCATGTTTCACCGTCTTCCTCAAGATCGAGCAAGATATGGTTGTCTCCGAGTATGATTCGCACACAATTCTCTTACAACCAGCCGATCAGGCCATCTAAAGGCCTTTTGCAATACCCCATAGCTCCGCAGCAACAACATAACAGACTCCAATGTTATGCACAAAGCCTTTAACCCATCTTCCATCTTCGTCCCTGAAGACTCCACCCGCCGTAGCTAGCCCAACCGTCGACACCGCACCATCCGAGTTTAGCTTAAACCAGCCTGGGGTAGGTCCGCTCCAGCCTATTTCAGCTGGCATTTGGACGTTGGGAGTCGAACCCCTTCCCAGCTTCTTCCGAGCTCTCATGGTAATCGTAAGCCGATATATAGCAGCTCTCCCATGAGACAGGCATCCCCTGAGCTCCCTTGAAGATTGTCTCGTTCCTCTGCGTCCAAAGCTTTCAGAGGACCGTCGCAAAAATCGCATTTCACTCCACTCTGTCACTCGCCTTCGTGTTTGTGAGGATGTTGGCGCGCAACCATGTTGCAAATGGCAAGGAGAAGAACGCGGAATCATTCCGAATCTTCCCCACCTACACCAAAACAGACTTCGCAGCAACACATTCCCTAAACAGGTGGATAGTGGTTTCATCATCATTTAAACAAATAGAGAAAAGACACGAGTTACCTAGGTTCCGACGAAACCGTTCCGAGTTCGTAAGGACTCCTCCCATGCTGGCCTGCCAAATGAAGCATCTAATACGCTCGCTCACCTTCAAACGCCAGATCGCCCTGAAGAAACAAGCATCCGAGTGCTGCACCGCCTGCATGTTGCTGGCCTTACAGAGGGTCCCATACCCGGACTTCATCGAGTAATCACCATCAGAAATTGGTGTATATATATACTGAATAGGTGTGCATTTTCCATTTGGCGAAATTTTGGTCTGGGTATAGCAGACCCAATCTCCACTAATCAAGGGGGAGACAGTCCGCATTGTTAAAATATCGTCAATCACACGGTGTCAGCTACGAAAACAAAAATCGTAGGAAATATGGTGGTTTTAGTTTTAAAAAGCGTAGGAATCAAACCGGTCACAATTGTAAAAACCATTGGAATCAAACCAGTCACAGTTTGGTAAACCCTAAAAAAAGGCTCATAAAAAGCCCAAAAAATTTAATCCAATTTCATTCGGTTACAGTTTTGAAAACCGTGGGAGGTGTGACACATAGGTCAAAATTTCCCGGTGCCCCTTTTTATAGACCTCAAATTTCCACGATTTGAGCAACTGTGGCAACCACTGTTTTCAGAACTGTGGCCATAACATTTCTCATGGTTTTGAGAACTGTGATCAGCCAAATTTCCGCGGTTTTCGAAATTGTGACAGTCATTGTGTGTTTGGCGAGAAATTGACCGTGTGGTGAGCAAGTCTGCTAATCAAACACGGTTCGATGGCAAACCAAACAAAGTCTTTTGTACGCACGTAGACTACGTAGTAGTACGGAGTATATATGTAGGTCGTTGTAAAATGGTCCTCATTTAAATATTTTTGCAATTTAAACTTTTCAGTAAAAAGTACTACTTTATAATTTTTAACTCACTAAAAAGTCAAACGTTTTATATTATTCACTAAAGAGAGCACTGTTTTAAAAAACTCTTCAAAACTCGCCTACACCCCTGCATAAACCCCTGAATTCACCCCGTCGTCAAGGCTATCAAGGTCATCAAAACCTACCTAGACTTCAAAGACCCGCCATGAAATCCACCTAAACCTCGTCTACACCCTTGACCTTATCGTACCGCCAAGCGTTTTTTATATTATCCCTATTTTTTTTTATAACTAACATGTCAAATTTATTTATGATTTATGCTTAAATAACATGTGCTAGATTTCTCACACTAATTCCATATAAATCTATATCTATATATTATTATTATTATAACATATAAAAGAAGCTTTTTGGTCAATTTATTACCAATTTAAAGCCAAATCAATTAATCCTCTTCAGCCCCCCCCCCCCCCAAAAAAAAAAAACGAAGAAAATAATTGTAAGCCAAACATCTATCTATATATCTATAATAATATTATTATTATTATTATTATTATTATTATAACATATAAAAAAAGCTTTTTTGTCATTAATGTGAAAGAGTAAATTGAAGAATTAGTGAATTTACTATTTTAAAAATTAATATATATATAAAGCTTTAAAATGTAAAAAGCCCTTAACGTGTAAAATTTATTTTTTTATTCAGCCTCGCTTTCAAATCAACAGATGCGCTGCCCTGCACCCACACCTGGACTATCTCGGCCTCCCGCTGCCCCGCACCCACCCCACGCCGAGCCACCTCCGGCCACCACCGCCTAGCCGCGCTCGAGCCCACCCCTGGACGCACCCCCCGAGCCCTAACATGGCTTGGTTCGAGCCCAGACGCGCCCACCCTGACCATTCGAAGCCTCACGTCGTATCTTCGCTCGTCGGCCTCCCACGCCACCCACGAGCCACCTCCGGCCACCAGCCCACACCCGCTCGAACCCCCTCCCTCAGGCGCACCCCCCGAGACCGGAATCCCCATGGTTCGAGCCCAGCTGAGCTCACACCGAGCCCATTTCCCCCATAAGTGTTGTTCGGTGCTTTTGGCTCGGAATACCTTCGAAATCCCGATTTTGCTCCTTGTTTCAACTCGAATTTGGTATGATTTCTAACCCTAAACTTGTTTATTACAATTATTTAGATTGTTTGAATGATTTAGGTTGAGATTGAAAACCTAGGGTTTGATTTAGGAGCGGAATTTGGGGCTTTTTTCCAAAAGCCAAATTGATTGAAATTGATGATATGGTTGTCTTGTTGGGTTGATTTTGAGCTAATTTCATGTTCATATCATTGTCAAATTGTGTATGGATAATGAGCTAATTGAAAATTAGAATTTTATATTGCGATATGCTTTAGAATTTGGGGTTTTTGAACAAAAGCCAAATTGACTGAAATTGATGACATGGTTGTGTTGTTGGGTTGATTTGGAGCTAATTTCATGTTCATAGCGTTGTCAAATTGTTTATGGATCATGATCTAATTGGATTTTAGAATTTTATTGCGATAGATTTTAGAATTTGGGTTTTTTTTGCCAACATCCAAATTTATTGAAATTGATGATATGGATGTGATGTTGGGTTGATTTGGATCTAATTTCATGTTCATAGCATTGTCAAATTGTTTGTGAATCATGAGCTAATTAAATTTTAGAATTTTATTGCGATATGTTTTAGGTCGATTAGGTTATTTTATTTTAGCATGAAAATCATAATTTAGCCTATTAGCTCAATTGGTAGAGCACTGTGCGTTTGCACAAAGATGTGAGTTCAAATTCCACATAGGTTACATAATAGACAAGAGCGCAACAATCGCAAATTGTTAATCATGCACATTATAATCTTAGTTATGCACTTTTTAACCTTAATTATGCACATTTTAATCTTATTTATGCACTTTAATTTTAAAAGCTTATACATAAAAAAATCGGTTTCAAACTCACATCTTTTGTCTTATTAATGCACATTATGATCTTAAATTTGCACAATTGTATTCTACTTTTGCACATCTGTATTCTAAATGTGCACATTACAATTTTATTTTCACACTTTATGTTCTTATATTTGCACTTTAAAGTTGCACAAATGGACTTTAAAGTTGCACAAATGCACTTCACAGTTGCACAAATACACTTCACAATTGCACAAATGTATTTCACAGTTGCACAAATGCACATTATAATTTTATTTTTGCACCTTATACTATTCACGAAGAAAGAGATATCACATAGATAGCCTATACGGGGTTTGAACCCGCATCTTTGTGCGTAGGCACATTGCTCTCCCATCTTGAGCTAATAGGCTTTTAATGACACATATGACACATTGAAAGCAAGGGAAATAGATGTAAGTAGCAAAAAACGAAGATAAAATAACAAGCAGCACCCTCCGGACCCCTCGATGCGACGCCGATGAAAAATGAGTCAAAACACATTAACAATAACTTTAATTGTGCACTTTATATTATTACTCATACACATCGTGATTTTATTCTTGCACTTTATCATTTTATTTATACACTTTATATTTGCACAACAAAAGGTGTCGAAAACGGGAAAAAGTGCATTTACCCATAAAATTAGACATATTTACCCATAAATTAAACATATTTCAATTATAAATTTTTATAATTGAAATAGGCACATTTACCTATTTACCCCATAATGAATTATTATGTCTGCACAAAATAAAGTTATATTTGCACAATAAGATGTTATATGTGCAAAAAAGCAAGTTATACTTGCACAACATAAGGTGTTAACACGAAAAAAAAATTACGGGACAAAAAAAAAATCTGGTCCGAGAAGGGGGGGGGGCAAGGGGGGCACACGCATGGGCAAGGGGGGCAAACATTCTACTAATTAAATTAGGCCTATTAGTAATTAAATTAGGCCCATTAGCAAATTTTACACTTTAAGGACTTATGTTTAAAATTAATTTTTTGCATAAAGCTAGATATAAAAATAATTGATGAAATTTATCTATTATCAATTATAATTAAAAATATTGAAAGAATAAGTAGAAGGATCGGAGAATTATTACAATTTTTTCATATATAGTAGTAAGGGTATATAGATACAAATAAAAGTATACTATGTACATTCAATTTTATTCAAATATGACTATGAAACATTTTTATTCAATTTTATGAAAATATGATTATGAAAAAGGAAGAAAAATTATTAAAATTTTCAGAAGTGTAGAGAGCTATGGGGTTATTATATATAGCTAAAATTAATCTCTCCTTATTTTTTTTTTCCTATTATTAATGCTATATTTTGGTGGATAATATATAGAAATATATCATAATATTATTTGTTGTATAACTTTTGTTGATACTGATATAAATATAAGAATGTATATGAAACTGGAAAAAAAATCTATATAGTTGATATTATTTTAATTCTCTCTTATATTTCTAGGGCGAGGAATGGAAAATAAATCGATCAATAAAAACATAAACTAAATTGGCAAATTTGCTAAAATAATCTTCATATCCGGAAGGTTTGCATAAGTAACCCAATCCGGAAAAATATTGCACAAAAGCGGATATCCGGATTAAGGAACCAAGCGGTAGCCGGTAATCGAGGGATTGAGGGAAAAAAAAAAGGGAAGAGGGGAAAGGGGAAACGAAGGAGGAAGCCGCACCACCACCTACTGCCGGCCACCGCTGGGATCTCTCGCCCTCTCGGCGAGAGCTGAAATCGGAGGCCTGATTGGAGGCGAGTTGGAATCGCACAGGGGCGTGGCCTGAGAGCAGCTATGCTGGGAGGCCGGCCTGCCCCTAGGGCTCGGTTACGGGGCATGGTGTTCGACATGGACGGAACCCTAACTGTCCCCACTATCGATTTTCAGGCCATGTACAAGGAGGTTTTGGGAGAGGCTATTTACGCCGAGGTACGCCAATTTCTAGCTGCTTTCTTTTTTCTCCGACGAAGCTTCATTCATCAATCGTATGTACGCATTTCCCTTTTTTTTTATTAATTCTGGAAGCTCAATGTGCGACGGATGATTTTGGTTGAGGAAATCGTTTCTGTTGAGGAGTGCCAATAGCTCCGTTGTTAGGTTTGGTTATGTTAAAGTTGAATTCTGAATTCTGATAGCTGTCCAGTTATGGTGCAAGTGAGCTCTGCCGGTTTCTTGACTCAAAGCAAATCAGGTGATTTTCAAGCTTTGCCTTAGATTATACTCCGTATTTCATTATCTGCTTCCTTGCTGCATAGAGACATATTCTTCTGATGGTTGCTCTGATTATGTTATGTTGGAGTTTTTTTACTGTAAATTCTGGTGAACTTGGTATGATTTTTTGCCTATTTCTTCTCAGATCTCAACTGTATCCCTAAATTCTGGCAATGTTTGTAGTTTAGGGATTTTATTTGGTTGTTCCTTATTCTAAAGACAAGGTAGTGAGGGGATCTACTACTCCCATCAAACTCCCTTAAGTTGTGTTTCGGAATGGGTCTTTTACTCCCATCAAATTTAATCACACTGAAGTAGGATGTAAAATTTATGGGAGAAGTCAGAACCATCAGACAGAGCTAACTAAAAAATTGAGATTCCCGCCGGAAAATCAATCTGGAATGACTCTGCACAACACTGGATTAAACAATGGCAAGTCCCCCACGAAGTAGCCATCCCTCCTTTTTGTCATCTGTTGCATTCACAAATCAATTAATCATCTTTTGTAAGTGCCCCCACATATTAAACAATTTGGTAGAAAATGGTACTTTAGGCTCGTTATGACTTATGATTATGAATTATGATAGATGAATTATGTATACTCTAAACCTTAATCGGTATTTATGAGGAGATCAACGGACACACAATGGACGAGTTTGTCCCACAAAGAACCTCAGCTTACATAAGTCAGAATGATCTTTATGTCGGAGAGATGACGGTCAGAGAAACACTCGCCTTTTCAGCCAGATTTCAAGGCGTCGGGACCAATTATGGTAAGTCTTTGATTGTAAGTTCTCAGATTAATGAATGATTTGTTCTTGAGATGATTGCAGTTGTAACTAATCGGGTAATTCGACTAAGCAGATATGTTAGCGGAATTGGCAAGAAGAGAGAAGGAAGCAAACATCAAGCCTGATCCTGATATTGATATCTACATGAAGGTATGAGATTGGCATCAAATCCTACAAAAATTTCAATTTTTTTTTTATTGAATCTCATGAAGGTTTCCTTTTCTAATTCTGTAGGCAGCAGCAATGGAGGGACAGGAGGCTAGTGTTGTCACAGAATACATTATCAAGGTGATTCAAATCATCTGTCATATACACTGTCCCATTTACTGTTCCAGTAGACAGACCATGAAGAGATCTAATCTAATGTTTGAAAACTATTGCAGATTTTGGGACTGGATGTTTGTGCTGATACCCTGGTTGGAAATGAAATGATTCGGGGCATTTCAGGAGGACAATGAAAAAGGCTTACTACCGGTAAGATCACTTTTCAAAATTGTCAGTTGTTATTGGTAAAGATATGAGTTGCTGAATGAGTAAACTGTGCAGGAGAAATGCTGGTCGGACCAGCAAAAGCGCTATTCATGGATGAGATATCAACAGGACTAGACAGTTCAACAACATACCAGATTGTGAACTCAATCAAGCAATCCATCCATAATGGACGAGTTTGTCCCACAAAGAACCTCAGCTTGCAGGTTTGTAGGTTTGCTCTCCTTCCCTTGCTACTCTCCCACTGCGCTGTTCACTGCTGGGAAAGTGGTAATATTGATAGGAAAGTAGTTAAAGAAATAGTTAAAGAAGGATAATTTTTTGTTTGTTTGTTTCCGTTAGTTTTCCTTTCTTATTTCTTGGACAGTTCATTCACTTATTCATGTGATTTACTAGAGTGCATACTTTTATTTTTCTCTTTGTTGTCACCCATACTGAATTTACATGACACATAATGTATTTTACTTGACATATGAATTTTTTTACTTGACACGTTAATTGCATATCCCTTCTTCAGTTTCTATGGAATGAATTGAAGAGACTTATACTTTGAATGAATTGCTTATCTGCTGAATATCTGCTGAAAATTGCATATCCCTTATTTTACTTAAAATTCAGATCCAAGACCTGAATCAAAATAATCAATAAGCTAATGCAGCAAACAAAGTTGTTATGTAATTTTCTTCCATTGTATTAGGTAAATTCGCTCATCACCGAAGTGCAAACTTTATTAGGCTTTAATGTTTCTTGCTTGGGTAAGTTTTAATGGAAAGAAACAGATTAAGATTTAAATAAGAACAAGGCAAAATTCATTAGTGCTACAAACTTACAATCAACTTTAAGCAAAAAAATCAGAAAAGTCAACTCTCACAACTTCAACTTCACCACTGGATCCTTTTTCAGAAATAACTGTTCTGAGGAAAGTAGTTGGTTGCAAGATGGAAGCTTCCTTACCAAGACTTTGCATTTTTTAGTTTTATACTTTGTTGCTGAACCAAATGAACGAAGGTACAAAAAACCTTATGTTGTTCTAGAATTCTAGATTAGGATATTGTTGTCATAATTTAAGTGCCAAATAGGCAAATCACGAGGATGGCATTGAATCTCCCGGTTTTCAGGAGTCTCAACAAACTTTGGTTTTATTCTCAAGTATGCCAGTTTACTTCTATTGCACAATAGTGTTTTGTTAAATTTAGGCTATTGGAGGTGATGCCGTCTGAGTTCTTGATAGTAGTTCTGGCATTTAGTTTGCCCTTTTTTGTGTTCGTGTTCATGGAGGTCCTCAAGTTCATGTCATAGAATTTTTGTGAGATTTGTGTAGTTTTCCTTGTTAAAAAAATGCTCATATAGCCTATTAGCTCAATGGGAGAGCATTGTGGTCATACACAAAGATGTGGGTTCAATTCCCACATAGGCTTATTATTCATGAATCAATGCCGACTATCAAATTATGTTTAGAACAAGTCAATCTTGCTACATCACCAAATTATAGGCAGTTTCATATCAAAATAAATCAAAAGCCAAGATACTACAGATTCCTGTTGAATTCATCATTAGATGGGTTTTGAACATGACAGGTAACAGATTTGACATGTCACCTACGTCATTTCACATGACAGTCAGAGTGAGCGGACTTACCCCATAAATCATCCAAGGTTGAATTTGAAACCAAGTTCAAAAAAAGAAGTCTAGCAGAATGAATTCTAAATCATCGAAAAGGAATAGAATATGTCTCAAATTCAAGATAAGTTAAAAAATTCATATGTCAAGTAAAATACATTATATGTCATGTAAAATACATTGTACTAATCAGATCACCGGAACATAAATTGATGATCAATCAGAAATCACTCTTCTCTCTCATTCGTCTTGCTCTCTCTGTCTCTGCTTCTTCCATGGCTGCACTATTTCAGTGCTTCGTTTCTCGATCTGATTGATCAATGCTTTATCTATTTGCCTATGATATAAAATAATATGACAGGTAATGCTATTAACATGACAGTTTATACCCTTTAACATGACAGGTAATGCGAATCGATCCTCTTCTCCTTAATGAAAGAAAATAACATGACAGATAATGCTATTAACATGACAGTTTATACTATTCAACATGACAGGTTATAGCCTTTAACATGACATGTGATGCGAATCGATCCTCTTCTCCTTAATGAAAGAAAATAACATGACAGATAATGCTATTAACATGACAGTTTATACTCTTCAACATGACAGGTTATAACCTTTAACATGACAGGTGATGCGAATCGATCCTCTTCTCCTTAATGAAAGAAAATAACATGACAGATAATGCTATTAACATGACAGTTTATACTCTTCAACATGACAGGTTATAACCTTTAACATGACAGGTGATGCGAATTGATCCTCTTCTCCTTAATGAAAGAAAATAACATGACAGATAGTGCTATTAACATGACAGTTTATACTCTTCGACATGACAGGTTATAACCTTTAACATGACATGTAATGCAAATAACATGACAAGTAATGCGAATTGATCCTCTTCTCCTTAATGAAAGAAAATAACATGACAAGTAATGCTATTAACATGACGGTTATAACCTTTAACATGACATATAATGCGAATCGATCCTCTTCTCCTTAATGAAAGAAAATAACATGACAGGTAATGCTATTAACATGACAGGCAATACCCGTTAACATGACAGGTTATTTGCTGATCTGCAATCTAAAAGCTTATTCAGTAAAAGAGAGACATTGTCCGAGTTAAAGTAGGCAATGACTAAGATGGAAATCAAATCTCATTTGAAGAGGGTTTATTTGCACCAATCAACCACATAGTCTTCCTAATCTCATCATAGCTAGGCAGATATGTGACAATGTAACATAAACGAAAGAGAAGGAGATAAAATGCTTTTGTTTTTCTGTAAACTGTATTGTGTATGATTACATGATATGGGTATGTATTTATACCATTACAAGACCAATGTTCAACACTTTCAATATAACAAAATTGTGCTGACTCACCACTAAGGCAAACCATAGTCTATAAGATCCATGATGTGAACAACCATATTCTGATAAAAGCCGACTCCTTGTTGTAACACTGGAAGGAAGTGCTGATATGATCAGTAGCAAGTTACAGAAAAATGCAGCACATCTTCCTTGATGGATTCTTCATTCTCAAGGAGCTCCCCTTCCGTATTACGCATCACGAGGATAGCATTTTTGCTCTTCGTTCTTTCACATTTCTATAAAACAATGAAGATGTCTCGATCCTCGCCCATTGTGAGCCAATGGAGCTTAGCTTTTTGAGATGTGAGGCTAATCAATTGTTTGTTAATATCCATGCTTCCTCCCATGTACAAGTCAGAACTGCTCTCGAGACAAAACATTGAAAGATACATGAATCAACAAGTACGCAAACCGAAGCATCCAAGGTCAAGACATTAATGAAATGGTAGAATTTGAGATGTGAGTTTTATTTGTTATACGGCAATGTTACAAGGAAGTGATGAGCACAACTATCTGCAAACAAAATACTTCATTCATCGGTGTAAAACACAGATAACTAGGTGATACTTTCATACTGAGACAAATAGTAAGCTCTATTTGGGATTCATGTAGACTAACCTGGCTCTTCTTCTATGGGTGTTCAGCAATCAGCAGTGCTGATCATTCATACTCCTATGGGTGTTCAGCAATCAGTAATCCCAATTTATAAGGGTCCCCATGAACATCCGAAATAAGCTTAGCTTTAGCTGGATTAAACTGTTTCAGATTATTACCATAGTTTGAATTGATTAAGAAAATCAACAACGAATATGTACAGAAGCATATCGGGGGGCTCTCGAGATCATCCAAAGCAAATAGATAACAACTAACAACTGAACAACCAATTGATTAAGCAAATCAACAGCAAATAGATAACAATTGAATCAGTAACCCAACTCTCCATAAAGCTCATCTGGACTAAGTCTTATAGCGATTCTGTGAACCCTAATCATTGAAGAGGTGAAGAGAAGTACGAACCTGAGAGCCTAATTGATCGACCACAACGAATTTGTACAGAAACAGGCCCCTGAACGACACCGGTGAAGGTGGAACCCGGAGGAATTGGGGAAGGGTGTGGCCGGTTCACCGTCTCGATGTCCTCCGCTCCTGCCCAGAAAACAGAAAACAGATGCCAAATCCCATAAACTATACAAATCCCCCAATCTAAAGCCTAATTGCATCACAATGGAGAGAGAATTGAATAATTGAAAACAGAAAACACAAATCATGGAGAAGTAAACGAAACTCAAATGAGCCAAATCCCCCAATCTAACGAACCTGTAACTGCTGGAGGAAAGCCGAACATCGACGAGTGTTGCTGCCTATTGGAAGAAGAAGATGAACATCGCCTCCTCCTACGTCCTCTTTTTGCTCGCAGCCCGCAACGCCGACATCGCCTCCCACGGACCTCCGAGCGCGGCGCAACCCCTCCGGCGACATCAGCAGTCTCGTGCCTTCCATTCAAATCTCGCCGGAGGCGCGGCTTCAGTTTCGCTCGATCCCTTTCCTTCTCCCTCCTTTCTCGCCCGTCCTCCTTCAATTTCTCGCGTTGATTCCGCTCTCAATCTCTCTTTCTCGCGTTGATTTCGCTCTCAATCTCTCGCCCTCCACTCTCAATCTCCCTCTCTTTTTCTGCCATCACCATCGATTTGGGGCAAGAGTGAGGCAAAGGAAACCGGTTGCTCCAGGTAAAAGATTACCGTTTGGGTGCAATTTTTTGAAGGGGGAGGTTTAGCCTTTACAAATAGTTTCGGATAGGGGGTTAGGCTAGCAAAATATTTCGAGGCAAGGGTCATATAGTTTAAATCCCTCAACTAAATTGGTATATGAAAATATTTTATAACATCTGCGTAGCACTATCAACAATCTTTTTTTTTGGTGACCAAACGAGGGAAGACCCCTCCCCCTGGAAAGGGGTTAGATTAGGAAACGGAAAACCATTGCAAAGCACACAAGTGGGTCACAGAGACCCCTTGAGCATCGTTTCGAAGAAGGTCCTCCAAGAAAGGCAGAGGAGAGTCAAGGTGAACACAACCAAAAGGAAATGAAAATACGAAAGAAGCTAGCCGATCTGCAGGGAGATTAGCTTCTCGAAAGATATGTCGAAACTGGACATCCCAGTTCCTACGAATGAAGCCATGGCAAAGAGCAACCAGGCTAGCGCACGGGTGAGTTGGCTTAAGCTTCCTCTTCAAAAGATTGATGACGACGAGGGAGTCTGATTCACAAACCATCTTCTTAACCCCAATCTCCCACGCCATTTGGAGACCACTGACAATTCCCCAGAGTTCGGCATTCGCAACTGTGCAGGCACCCAAGTTATGGACGAACCCTTGCACCCAATCTCCATTCTCGTCACGAAGGACTCCTCCATCAGCAGCGAGCCCAGTACTCTGCACGGCTCCATCCGTGTTCAGCTTCCACCAGCCCCGGTCTGGTCGTTCCCACCCCACTTCAACATTGGTCTTGGTACTAGCTTGGTAGACACCTTTCACTTCCATCAGCACCCGCTTGTATTTAGCAGCCATGGACACACACCTCGGCATGGACAGGGGCTGCGGGTTGGTGTTGTTGAAGACGACGTTGTTCCTCCTCATCCAGATCATCCAAAGAGCCGATGCAAACACTGCATTCCACTCATCACCATCACGCATACTTCTTCTTGACAGCAGGTTGGCACGAATCCAAGAGGCAAAGGGAAGCGAGAAGAAGCCCTCGACATCCCTTGCCGTTTCAAACTGCAACCAAAACACATTAGCAGCATCGCAATCTCTGAACAGGTGAGTCAAGGACTCCAAACCAACTACACAAATAGGGCGGGCCCCCGAGCTACACATATGCCTTCGCATACGCTCGAGGTTCGTCAAGATCCCACCTTTACTAGCCAGCCATACAAAACTTCTAACTCTCTCATTGACCTTGAGTTTCCAAATAATATGAAATAAAGCAGAGTCATAAAATTGTAAATTAAGCATACCTTGGATAGTATTGTATCCGGATTTGACCGAGTACTCCCCTTCATTGATGTTGTTCCAGCATCTGATATCCTCTCTATCTGAGGCGGCAAGCGCAGTAAGCTTGAGAGTCGTAGACGCCGGCAGAAGGTGCGCAATTTGTTGCCAGTTCCAACCGTTGCTGCTATCCCACAGGTCCGCCACGAAGCACGAAGGTTCCTCGACATCGGCTTCATCTTTAACCATCTCGATGAGCGGGGAGGATTCCTCCCACTTGTCCTTCCAGAATCTGATCTTTCTCCCGTTACCCAGCCGCCAACTAACATTCGGGTAGATGACAACGCTCATAGCTTTAGAGATACTTTTCCAAACAGGGGAGGCTGCAGTAGAAGCACCAAGGGATCTCCCGACATATTTGCTAAAGAGAAGATCTTTCCACACACCCTCATCATCTTGCATCAGTTTCCATCCCAATTTCGCGACGAGCGCGAGGTTCAGATCCGCCAAACATTTGATCCCTAGACCTCCGAGAGATCGCGACTTGATGATTTCCGGCCAGGCGACCTTATGCATCCTTCTCTTTTCCTTCGTAGAGCCCCAAAGGAAATTCTGGCATATCTTCTCCATCTCCTTACAGGTTCCTTCAGGCAGCAGCAAAGTCGACATCGAGTAGACCGGAATAGAGGATAGGACCAATCTGACAAGCGTCGTCCTACCAGCGAAACTAAGTAACTTTGCTTTCCAACCATCCAATCTGTGATTGAACTTTGCAACAACCGAAGCAAAGTTAGTCTTCGTGATCCTCTTATGAAGTATGGGGATTCCAAGGTAGGTTCCCAGGTCACCCGTAACCTCAATGCCGCTAGCGTTGTGAATCCTTTCCTTTAGAGGTTGCTTGACATTGTTGGACACAAACAGTTTAGATTTCAGCAAGCTCACCTTTTGTCCAGATCCTTTACAAAACTTCTCCAGACAGTCCCTAACCACTTTGGCTTGGCCAACCGAAGCTTTCGCGAACCACAGAATGTCATCAGCGAAGAAAAGGTGGGAGAGATCATGCCCTCCCCTAGCAATTTTAATGGCTATCCAGTCACCACGGTCCACCGCAACCGAGATAAGTTCCATACATAAAATGAATATATATGGGGAGATCGGGTCACCTTGACGGATACCACGGGACGGAATGAATCTATCAGAGACTTCACCATTCCAAAGCACGTGCATCCTCGGCGTTCGCACACATTCCATGATCCAGCCCAGCCCACCATAACAACTGGGAGATTCGCTTTTTTGAGAGTGTCCTCGATGAACGCCCAACTTAACCTATCATAGGCTTTCTCAAGGTCAAGCTTGAGGCACATCCACCCCTTGACGCATTGCTTCTTTCTCATCGAATGAACAAATTCTTGGGCCACGACAATATTTTCGGAGATAAGCCTTCCCGGAACAAAACTACCTTGGAGCGGTCCAACGAGCTCGCTCATAATAGGTTGGAGACGGTTACTGATGATCTTTGCAATGATCTTGTAGACGACATTGCAAAGGCTTATTGGGCGAAATTCTTGATTCCTTTCGGGCTTACCAACCTTGGGCAACAAAGCAATAAGGGTGTCGTTAACACCCTCCGGGATGGTAGAGGACCTGAAAAACTGTTTCACAAACTCAACAACCGAAGGTCCGACCGTATCCCAGCACTTATGGAAAAAGACGAGCTGAAATCCATCTATGTCGGGAGCCTTGTACGTCCCCATACTGTTAAGAGCCTTGAAGATCTCCGCCGAGGAAACACTTTCAACAACCATCTCCCAAATACCAACCTGGACATGAGGGAATTCCGTCAGGGTATCCACAAACCGGTGAGGCTCGGCTCTTTCACTGTAGAGATCTATGAAGTAGCTGAGAGCCAACGCTTCGAGCTCGGCCTTGTCTTCAACCCATGAGCCATCCTCCGCAAAAAGGCCTTCCACCTCATTCCTCTTGCGATGAACAACAGTCGAAGTATGAAAGAAGGTAGTATTGCGGTCTCCGAACGCGAGCCATGCCACTCTAGATTTTTGGAACCAAAGGATTTCCTCCTGTTCAAGTGTTTCATCTAAAGCCTTTTTAACTTTCTCCTCCCAAGCTAAGCCCGAAGGTGAAGGACGTTGGGCGTTCTTTCTTTGAGCAGTATCAAGAGTCTTCATAAGGTCGCTTTTCCTAATTTGAATTCTGCCGAAAACTTCCTTGTTCCACTTAGTAAGGTCCACTTTGATCTTTTCAAGAGCCACCGGGGTAGTGCAACATCTGTTCCAGTTCGAATCGATAAAACCTGAAAAGGATTCGTGTTTCGTCCAGGCAGCCTCAAATCTGAAAGGTCTCCTATGTCTGTTCATCAAGATCCGCGGGGAGGTTTCCAACAATAGAGGGCAATGGTCGGAGGAGTAGCGAGGGAGGTGACGAACCCTGGCCTCGGGCCACCGCATTCGCCCCTCAATGTTGGAGATCGAAGATCCTATCAAGCCGCTTTGACACCACACAACCACCAATGACAACTTTACTCCAAGTAAAATCTTGTCCTATGTACCCCAAGTCAAGGAGGCCGAATTTTTTGATGAGTCTGCAAAAGGTGGGAGAGTCTTTATGGATCCCTCCCGAACCCCCACTTGATTCCAACGAACTAACAACACAATTGAAATCACCCCTTAAAAACAGCAGACCAGAAAAGCTACCGAGACATGAATCAAGCGCTTCCCAAAACGGTGCCCTCCTAGTCACCGAAGGGGGGGGGGGCATATACCGCTATCAAGTGAGCTCTAGTCCCAGTTGTGGGCCAAGAGACGTGAATAAAGTCCGCCTCCTTCTCATGAACCATGAAGTCGCACTTACGATCACCCCATAGTAGCCAAACTCCGCTGGCAAAACCCACCGGTTCTATACGAACACAGCCCGTGAAATTCAGTTTCCTACATACCTCATCAGCCTGATCCCCCGAGATACGAGTTTCCATAAGAGCCACCACATCAATCAAGCAACTGCTCTTGATGTATCCGATTGCTCTCCTAAAGCTTTTTTTTCCTGCTTAAAAACAATTCCAAAAAAGAAGATTTAGATTATCGGTAGACATGATAAAATTGACAAACGAAGGATAACAGCAAAACAAAACAAGGCGAGCAAAGTTAGGAGTCTTGATCAGTCTGTGTTGTGGCTTTGCTAAGCTCTGGGTCCAATCTGTCACCCTCCATGCTCAGCGTTCCGGTCATCTCTGCAGACGCATCCGTGCACCAGAACTTTCCGGTCAAAGGGGTAGCCAGATTATCCATCGTCACCCCCCAAGCAATCAAATTGGTGGACTCCTCCATGTTATTGTTGCAGTTCTGTTGGGTTGCATCATTCGACATGTCTTGCCTAGGTCTCTTCTTGGTACTGCCCAATTCCATCGAATCAGTAGATACTCGGGTTTCTTCACTTTTTCCTTTGCGAGCCCCTTTCCTTGTAGATTTCTTTTTCTTCTTACTTGTAGGAATAGAGGCATTGGCCCCTATGTTGCTCATATCCAGGGTCGGGGTTACAGTTGGGGCTGTAGGATATGCCGTGTTAACTGGGCCTTTCAACCCTTGTTTGCCTTGTGGGCCTAACTAGGTCTCCCCGTCCGTATTCTCCCCTTTAGCTTTCATAGACGTTTCCTTCTTGCTCTCCTTCTGCACACCATGCTCTCCTTCGCCGTTATTCTCCTTGGGATTAGACGGCTGCGCATTAAATTGCTTTGCCTCTTTACGAGGAACAGGGACCGAACCCCGAGAGGAGGAAGCCGCGCTTTTCCTGTGACGGTTCTGGTTCCCAGTCATGTTTTGCCCGTTGATATTACCGTTGTGGCCGGCCGACGGCGTCGTCAGCTTTGGGTTTTGCTTGGCGGGGCGATTCCGGCGAGACACCGTCATTCACGGACCGTGGGATTCTTCATCCCCATCCTTACTTTTCTCAGCCTCTTCTTTCTTTTCTGTTTCGTCGGTAGCCACAGTCTCTAAACCCTTCTTTTGCGTCTCATCAGGCCTGGGATTGCAAGGGTAATTTGCCTTCACATGTCCCACTCTACCACAACCAAAACAAATCAATGGGATGCCCTCATATTTCAGGAGGAATCTTTCCCCATTGATGCACACAACCCCTTTCAAAGGTTCTTCCAGATTGACCTCCACGCAGACCCGTGCAAAGTTCCCCCTGTTGGTGTACAGAGTTCGGGCATCCACCTTAATCGGCTTGCCAAATTCTCCAGCAATCATCATAAGAACGTCCTCCTGATAGAGAACCATGGGAAGATCTTTGATACGTACCCACGTTGGGGTAGACTTAATACTCTCTGATGGCTTGAAATCCGGAGACCACGCTTTGATGATGAGACATTTTCCAAACACCGTCGAGGGACCTTCCGTGAGAACTCTCAGACAATCGTCTTCTTTCTCAAATCTAGAAAGGAAGTTTCCACAAGGAAGATCAATAAGTTGTAATCGGCCAAAATCCTTCCAAATTTCCTTCAACTTTCTCTCCATCACGTGTAGTGGGATCTTATTAGAACCCACCATTTTGATGATGACAAAGTTTTTCCACACTCCCGCCAGGGCATCGATAACCTTGATGTCAATGGAGATTGAAGGATCTCCTATGTTTCCTTGAGGATATGAAATCGCAATCTTATCCCGGATGAAATCGCCACACATAAGGGTTTTCCTCTGCGCGAAGCTTTCCATTACCACCCTATCTCTCCAAGAAGGAGCAGTGATTTTTGGCGATGGCGCAGTAGGGCTACTGCTGCTCGGGCTTGGATCTGCATGCGGAGGGAGGGGTCCCCGACGGAGAATCTGTCTGCATATCTTCAGTACGACTATTCGCCGAAGGTAATTCCCCTTCCGGGGGATTTTCACTTGAAACGCTCTCTTTTGATGCCATTCAAACAAGTTACTACTACAGAGTTAAATGCATCACTATCAACAATCTAGTATATCAAAATATGTGCCCTTTGTGCTACAATAAATGCTGGTCTAAAAGGCTGGTTTGCTAGTAATTTTGTGTGAAAGTGCAAAATTCTAAGAAATAACCAGTGAATATATTCTGTATAATGACTTATTTTTCTTTTTCGATTCTATCCTATCTTCCTGCTCTTCCAATATTATGTCGACCAGTTTATACTTTATAGGTGTAATCGCACCAATATTAATTTTACTCTCGTTTTCCAAAAACTAGAACTTTATTAAGTTTTATAAAACTTTTTTTTTTTTTGTAAAAACCCGAATTAAACTCTCCTATTTTAAATACAAGAGTACAAAAGTTTTTGGAGTGTCTGATCTATTTTTTTTTATGGTGAAATTAGAGGACGCGTTATTGTTCTAATAAAAAAAAATTATTAGAGTTGGGTACTTGGATTATAATAGAACCAATTACCTCTTGCCCTAGTGGTAAGAGTGAGGTGCTTCCTTGTGCATCACTACCATGAGGTCAAGGGTTCAAATCCCACTATGAGCAATTTGTGCTATATATAGTGGGTACTCATGCCTTGGTTTACCTCGGCATTAGTGCTCGGCCCGTATCCATTTTATAGAGATCCAGTTCTTTCTTTAAAAAAAAATAAAATAAACAAGACTTGTCAACTGATTCGTTTCTTGTCTGAGTTGTTTCTCTCCTCTTTGCCCGTAGAAACCGACAAGATTCCCCATTTTACTTCGACTCCTCAGACAAGGAAGAGCTTTCCTACGGAGATCGCCATGGCACTTCAGGAAGTCGGAGGTGCGATCCAGTGCGACGCCAACTCCTTCCGCTCCGTACCAGAGGAATGCATCGCGTCCATGATCGCGCTAACGACGCCGCCTGATGCCTGCCGCCTTGCGCTCGTCTCTAAGGCTTTCCTTGCTGCGTCGGAGTCCAACTTCGTCTGGGAGCGGTTTCTTCCGTCCGATTGCGATCTCATTGTCGCCCGATCGGAAGGCGGAGAGGCGTTGTTGTCCGAGTTCCAGGACAGGAAGAAGCAGCTCTACCTCCGCCTTGCCGATCAACCTCTCCTCGTTGACGGCGCTTCCAAGGTACGATTTTACATCGATTTACTTTGTTCGCTAAATCCGCGCTCGAGATATCGGAGTTTATTTGTGGTTCAGTTGAACTGATTGTGCTCAATTTCAAGTGTTCAATTGGAATATTTTTCTGAGATCCATGTGAATTAGGTGAAGGATGATTTGTTATTTAGGTTTTTCTGAGCTGGAAGGAGAAAGCACCAGGAATTGAACTTGATTTTCATTTTGATATTGCAAATTGTGATTGTCAATTGCAAATTTATGCATATGTGTGTGACCGATTAAGCAGAGCTTCTGGCTGGACAAACTGAGTGGAAAGAAATGTTGGATGATTGCTGCAAGGAGTCTAGGTATCACATGGGGTGATACACCGATGTATTGGAAATGGACTTCCATCCCAGAATCAAGGTAATCAATTCAAGCCCGATTTCTGCACAACAAGTGTTCGATCAATTGCTTTAGTATGTTTGGTGTTCTAAGAAACATTTATACTTTGTGCAGTTTGATCTTGATTTTGAATACTAATTTTGCAGGTTCCCAGAAGTGGCTGAGCTGCGCAGTGTTTGCTGGCTTGATATCAATGTCAGGATTCAGACCTCGACACTGTCCCCTGGCACACAATATGCTGCATATCTGGTGTTAAGGCTGACAGATGGCGCCTATGGATTAGAAGTTGTTTCGGATGCTTCAGTGCACATTGGTGGAGTTGAAATCGGAACACGTCCTGTGTATATTGGCTCCGAATATGAGCAGCTGGAAGCACCCGGTGAGGCAATGGCGGATCAGTTTCCGAAGCTGAGAACCGACGGGTGGCGAGAGCTGAAGATAGGGGAGTTCTTCACCCACCCCTTGGAGGGAGATGAAGTGGAGTTGGCTGTGAGGGAGGTGAGGCAATTGCTCTGGAAGAGAGGTCTTATTGTTGAAGGGATTGAGGTCAGGCCAGCAAGGGCATAGTTGAATTTTAGTTTCCTATTTGGGCTTTTTGTGCAAAGTGGAGTAAAAATAAAAATCCATAAAGAAGAGGAGTGTTTTATGATTTGATATACAAAGGAGAGGAGAGTGTTGTATTATTTGAGAAAAGCTATGATTTCAAAATGTGTAATTTTTTTTTACTGGTTAACTATGTTCTTTGAATTACTAACTTAGTTGATAAGATCGAATGTCACGTAGTAACACCATTGATAAATTGCTATAAAAAAACATTAATGTCACTTAGTTGGTAAATGTTCTCTCTCTTTTTATTGTAAAGATCGTAGTAACACCATTGATAAATTGCTATAAAAAAACATTAATGTCACTTAGTTGGTAAATGTTCTCTCTCTTTTTATTGTAAAGATCTAAATGTCTACCTATATAAAAAAAACATTAATGCATATATATACTTTATTAACACCATTGATAAATTGCTTTAAAAATTAGGATTATCATAAAATGTATGGCTCTTAAAACGACCTTTATTTGAATATTGGTTATGTGTTTGTGGTTTATGTGTGAGTGATAAGAGAATTGTCTAAGAGAAGTATTTGACATGTCTTTATAGGTTTGACAATGCCTCATCAAATAGTTACTTTACAAATTCCAGTTTATAGGTAATTTATAGGTCATCCAATGCAAAATACAAATAGCCCGAACATGAACTTCACGAAGCAACAAGTTTAGAGTAGTTTTCATGTTTTCATCATGTTTCGATTAGAGTCGGAATCTACAATTTTTGTGCAAGATTTCAGGTGATTGCAAAGAGGTGAAGCTAAGCTCGAGCCAATGCTCAAAGATTTAACGAAAATAGAAGAGCACGAGAGCCGAGGAGATGAGCTAAACATGTAAAGGATTGGAGTTGTCCAAGCTGGTGATGCTGCACTAAAACGAGTCGTTTGAAGGCTGTAGTTATCGGATCGGGGCGTACTTATACTTGTTGGAAAGAGGATTCGAAGACCTACAACTTTCGTGTTTACGACTTTTCCAAATTCGGCCTTGAAAACAGCGAAATCTGGACTTGAAATGTGGCTGCTGAATATAACTCGGCCTGGGCAACATAACTCGGCCGAGTTCTTTTGCGAGCCCGAGTTTTGTGCCGAGTGGAACCGTGCATTGCAAGAAAGAGCCGTTACACCAATGGATTAATGAATGATGTTAATTTTCTTTTAATATTATTTTAATTTGGAACAAAGGTAAGACATGAACCGTTGGTTCTGGATGAACATGGGGGCTTTTTGTTTTGTTTTCACCATCGAATAGAAATGGGGACGAAGCACCATTGGAGACTTTTGCTTGTAATTTCTTTTTGAAGCATAAACCGCTAAACTCCTTTGCTTAGGGAGATCAATCGAAGCTTCAGGTTTGCAGTTTTATTGTGAGATTTCTATTTCTTAATACTCCTCTTTGAATGTTATTGATTCTCTGCGCTGAATATTTAGGGTTTTCATGAATTTCCGTTAGTCTAATCAACTGATGTCTTTTCATGATAATCTATTGCTAGATATAGGTAATTACTGGTTGAGTTATCTATGTTCTTGAGTAGCAAAGTATAAATCTCTGAAACTGGTTGATTTAGAGATTTGTATAGAGAATTGATTTGCAATTGATGCAATAACTGGTTGTGCGCGTCGATTGTCTTTGTTGAATTCCTTTAGACTTCATCGATTATTGAATTGAATTTTGATAGTTTCAAGATTGTTTGATAATTAGGGTTTTCAGGGTCTGGTTGTCCTGTTAACTAGATATATTCGATAAGGAATTGGATTCAAAAGACCTAGTCTTTCCTCAACAAAGTATTCAAGAGGAAGTTATCTATTCGATTTCGATGATCAATGAACAAACCCGATTGCTGAGATTGATTGACCTAAGCTATTTTTCTTATATTCATTTCCTCAAGCTGTTTAGTTTGTTACTTTTGTTTAATTTTATTTCTTAGCTAGTTAGTTCAACCCATCCAAAATTCCCCTCTTTTATTTCTTGTTCTTGTTGACGCACTCTGATTTGCATACGAATCATAGACTCTCTGTGGGATCGACCCGTGCTTGCCAAACTACATTAGTTAGGCCAGTCGGTTATATTTGATAGGATTTAAGGCGATTGAAAATCCCTTGTCAAATTTGGCGCCGTTGCCGGGGAGTCAAGTTGTTATTTGTGTGCTTGTTTTTGTGTGTTAATTTAGCTACTAACTTTTGTTGTGAACCTCACGGTTCACAGTACATATGCTACTAACAGTTTAAGATGTTGAGATTATCGCAGTTCGAAGGTGAGAACTTTCACCTATATCTCACTAGGTTGCAGAGGTGTGTGGACATCCGCAATGTGCGGGGTTTCCACGATAGTTTGCGAGATATGGTTATCTGCGTTGTAGAGGGGATGACTGCTGAGACAAAGGCGCGTGCTATATACATGAGCGGCGGAAGTCTAGCACGGTTAGGTTTGGTGGGAATTTGGGATCTTATCTGCTACATGGGTTACCAAGCGTTGCAGGAAGTGTCATTTGCCCAAGAACCTCAACCAATGGATTACTTTGACGCACCTTCGGAGGAGCTATTCAAGGCATCGTACAAGGAGAACGAGCAATTATGTCAGCAGATCATTGAGCTAGATGAAAAAGTGCATCGAATGGCCCAAGTGGGGAATGATATACTAGCATGTGAAGTGGGTGAACTACCGTCTCAATCGGTGATTAACCCGACAGAGAGCCTCACCACGATCACCCTAGGGAGTGGCAAGGGCCTGTTTGTCACACTCGAGGGAAGCTCAAAAAGTCATGAAAATGTAGGTGAGTGTGTGCTTCCTATTCCTCCCTCATTGAGTTCATCCGAGTCTACCCCACCGCCTCCCTTGCCCTTGAGCTATGAGCATGATAATGTTTTGGCGGAGGAGGACATGTTCGCAGATGATGACAGTTTCTTCAACGATGAAGAGGAGAGTATAATACTTCTTGACATGGAGTATCATGAGTTGACACATGAGATTTCATGTGATTTGTTGTCTCCTTCATTCGATGAGATTGTCTCGAGCTCGCCTATCAAAGAACCAAGTCCGGAGCTGATTTCTGTGGCTCCTAAGCAAAGAATTGATATCCTCTACAATGGTGAGAAGGTCGGTGATTATGGCGATCCTTGGGCTCATTACTTCGACATACCACCAATGGAACTGAATTGGTGGTTCTACATACCCGTGGCGGAGAATCACACCCAAACATATGAGGAGTTGAGAACATACTTTGACTTCAACTTATTCGTATGTAGTGCCCGCCTACCTAGATGGTGTGCACAAGAGTTTGATTTGCTACTGAGGGCACTAACAATGTCTGAGTGAGTCTTAAATGGACAACCAAAACGTCGAGTCTATGACGTTAACCAAAGACGCTTCTTGGGAGGCAACCCAAGGTTAGTATTATTTCATTCTTATTAGGTAGTTTTATTATTATTAATTTTTTTCCAGTTATTTTTCTAGTATTTTTGCATCTCCGGAATACTAACATGTAGGTTTCGGAAGCAAAAAAAAAAAAAAAAAAAAAGGGGCAAAAAGCAAGAAAAATACAGTTGGTTACTCGGGTGAAGAGCTCGGCCGAGTTTTTGGCCAACCCGAGTAACCAACCGGTCCCAAGAAAGAACTCGGGTTGGAAAAACAAAACTCGGTCGAGTTGTTTATGTCCCACCCGAGTAGTTTTGCGTATTCCATTAAAAAAAAAAAAAAAAAAAGAGGGGGAGGGAAGCGCTCTCTTTCCCGAGTTCCTCAGCAACCAAGCCGCCAGCCAGACCGAGTACCCTTCTCTCCCTCCGGCCGCCAGCGGCCACCTCCCATCGTCGACCTCACCAGCAGCCCTACCGGCGAGTCCCGTCCTGTAGCCCCAGCTTCCGATTCCGACCACACCTGTCACCTGGTTCTCTACTGAGCAGCTTCCGCCCTCGCTCCCAGCAGCGCGCCGCCTCTTCCCTTCTCTCCCAGCCACCAGTCCATCTGAGCCACCAGTGCGCCGCCTCCCCGAGTTCTCCAGCCACTGCTGCCACCAGACGCCGCCGCCCGTGTGCATCCACGCCGGCCCAGCTTCCGGTCAGCCTTCCTCTTCCTTCCTCTCCTTAGGTAAATTTCAAAATCCTCAATTTTTAGGTTTTCTCCAATTGATTAAATTTGTGTAATTGAGGAGTTGATTGGGTGAAATGAAACCTTACTTGTGCTATATTTGTTGATGGAAGGGGGTTGATTTGGGGAAGTTGTCTTGACTTTGTTGTTGGGATGTCAAATTGATTGAATTAGGAACTTATTGATAGAGAAATTCGGGGGTTAATTTGATTGATTGAGGTTTGTAATTCGGATTGGGATTCTTGTGCTTAATTGTTGAATTGCAAATTTGGGAATTATGAGTCTTGAGCATTTGAATTGATCTTGCTTTTTGATATTAAACTTGATAAGAGTTTCTTGTTGAGTTTATCGATTATAGTTTTGATCAATTTATGCTTAATTGTTATCAGTTTGCAAATTGTTGATGTTTGTGGCTTTGTTGTGTGTTATTGTAAGTGGATTGACACCATCGAGTATTTTGTGAGTTGTCCTTGCTTGGACAACAAATATTTCTTTGTTGGTGTTGTTTTGGCTCTTGTTGGTAGAGATTAAGTTGTGGTGTATCCTTGAGGTCGAGACAAGAAAGAACAATGGCTCATCACACTCTTGTGCTTAAATTCATCACCTCCGCCTCATATGTAAGTGTTTTCTTTCTTTCTCTTTTACTTTTCACATTGAGGACAATGTGTCAATTAAGTGTGGGGGAGTGAACATTTACATGTTTGCATTTAGATTGCATTGTATATATTTCTTTCATATTTTGGCATTTCATGTTTATTATTCTTAGTTTTGCACATTATATAAAAAAAAAAATCTGAAAAAAATAGAAAACCACAAAAATATCATGCATTGCATTTTAGATTTAGGATCTTTCAGATAACCCCATCTGTACCACTTGTCTTCTTAATCTGATTATAAGTCCCATGATATGCTTGAATTGTTGATCCTCGTCTAGTTTGTTTGATCTATGGGAGCATGAGATAATGGATTGATTGAGCATGTATAACTCTTACATTTTAGGTGGCATTGAAATCCAATAAAAATTTACCTTGTGAGTTTATTTTGGCCTTATTGGGACTATGCTTTATGGATGTCCTATTTGCTTCTTGTGTGTGATACTCTCCAACGTGACTACCTCTGAGAATTGAGATTGATATATATTTCAAGGCCGTATATTTTGATTATTACTTGTGATTTTCATGTGATTGAGGCAATGTTTTGTTAGTCATATCTTACTCTGTATCTACCTGTATATACTATCCTCTGCTTGAAGCCAATTTTGAGCCTTTTAGCCCATTTTTGTTAGCTCCACAAAATGTCTTTTAGCCGATTTTAGCCTTACCCTATCCGGGAATCATGGAGAAGATTGGTGAAAATGTGTATTAGTGGAGTGTTTTGAGCATTTGGAAGTTATGTATGGGTTTCATATGGATGATTATTGTGCTTAACACTCGGGGTCTAAGGAGGATAAAATTCACTTAGGAGTAAAGGTCGAGAAAAATCATAAAAGAAAAAAAAAAGCAAGAAAAGAGAAGAAGAAAAATCATTGAAAAATCAAGAGAGAAAAGAAGTAACAAAGAGTGAGTTGGTTAACAAGAGTTGTGCTTAAGTTTTCGTCTGTGGATGGAGTTAAAGTTTGAATTATTTTGGTTGAAGAAATGTTTGGTTGTGAGTGTTTTTTCCGGTTGTAGTTGAGATCTCTTTTTCCCGGATTTTTCGCACCACAAAGCCTAAATATTTCCATACCTTGATTTTCTTACCGAGTCCCATTACAACCCTTACAAGACCTCATGATGATTATTGCTTGTAATGTCACTCACGGTGGAGATTGTGATGTGGATTTCAATTTTCATGTAGATTAGTTGCATTGGATTGAGTTTGAGCGGAATTGACTTAGCCTAAACACAAGAGCGATTAGTGAAACACTTTATATGCCCAGTGAGGTTGGATTGTAATGTGCCTAAGCCTTTGAGTTGCTCAAATACATGTGAGGATGTTGATTATTGTCTTGTGCTTCCTACTTGATTTTTGGATTGTATTTTGACGAGGTGAATGCATGAAGAGGGTATTTGTGGGATGTGTGATTGGATTGGTTATGTTTTCTTGAGGACAAGAAAGGTTCAAGTGTGGGGGAGTTTGATCAGACGCATTTAGGTAGTGTTAATATAGGCATTTAGATGTGTTTAGGTAGGGTAAACTGCACAAGTTTAGAGTAGTTTTCATGTTTTCATCATGTTTCGATTAGAGTCGGAATGTACAATTTTTGTGCAAGATTTCAGGTGATTGCAAAGAGGTGAAGCTAAGCTCGAGCCAATGCTCAAAGATTTAATGAAAATAGAAGAGCACGAGAGCCGAGGAGATGAGCTAACATGTAAAGGATTGGAGTTGTCCAAGTTGGCGATGCTGCACTAAAACGAGTCGTTTGAAGGCTGTAGTTATCGGATCGGGGCGTACTTATACTTGTTGGAAAGAGGATTCGAAGACCTACAACTTTCGTGTTTACGACTTTTCCAAATTCGGCCTTGAAAACAGCGAAATCTGGACTTGAAATGTGGCTGCTGAATATAACTCGGCCTGGGCAACATAACTCGGCCGAGTTCTTTTGCGAGCCCGAGTTTTGTGCCGAGTGGAACTGTGCATTGCAAGAAAGAGCCGTTACACCAATGGATTAATGAATGATGTTAATTTTCTTTTAATATTATTTTAATTTGGAACAAAGGTAAGACATGAACCGTTGGTTCTGGATGAACATGGGGGCTTTTTGTTTTGTTTTTACCATCGAATAGAAATGGGGACGAAGCACCATTGGAGACTTTTGCTTGTAATTTCTTTTTGAAGCATAAACCGCTAAACTCCTTTTCTTAGGGAGATCAATCGAAGCTTCAGGTTTGCAGTTTTATTGTGAGATTTCTATTTCTTAATACTCCTCTTTGAATGTTATTGATTCTCTGCGCTGAATATTTAGGGTTTTCATGAATTTCCGTTAGTCTAATCAACTGATGTCTTTTCATGATAATCTATTGCTAGATATAGGTAATTACTGGTTGAGTTATCTATGTTCTTGAGTAGCAAAGTATAAATCTCTGAAACTGGTTGATTTAGGGATTTGTATAGAGAATTGATTTGCAATTGATGCAATAACTGATTGTGCGCGTCGATTGTCTTTGTTGAATTCCTTTAGACTTCATCGATTATTGAATTGAATTTTGATAGTTTCAAGATTGTTTGATAATTAGGGTTTTCAGGGTCTGGTTGTCCTGTTAACTAGATATATTCGATAAGGAATTGGATTCAAAAGACCTAGTCTTCCCACAACAAAGTATTAAAGAGGAAGTTATCTATTCGATTTCGATGATCAATGAACAAACCTGATTGCTGAGATTGATTGACCTAAGCTATTTTTCTTATATTCATTTCCTCGAGCTGTTTAGTTTGTTACTTTTGTTTACTTTTATTTCTTAGCTAGTTAGTTCAACCCATCCAAAATTCCCTCCTTTTATTTCTTGTTCTTGTTGACGCACTCTGATTTGCATACGAATCATAGACTCTCTGTGAGATCGACCCGTGCTTGTCAAACTACATTAGTTAGGCCAGTCGATTATATTTGATAGGATTTAAGGCGACTGAAAATCCCTTGTCAGCTATAAAAAAACATTAATGTCACTTAGTTGGTAAATGTCCTCTCTCTTTTTATTGTAAAGATCTAAATGTCTACCTATATAAAAAAAACATTAATGCATATATATATACTTTATTAACACCATTGATAAATTGCTTTAAAAATTAGGATTATCATAAAATGTATGGCTCTTAAAACGACCTTTATTTGAATATTGGTTATGTGTTTGTGGTTTATGTGTGAGTGATAAGAGAATTGTCTAAGAGAAGTATTTGACATGTCTTTATAGGTTTGACAATGCCTCATCAAATAGTTACTTTACAAATTCCAGTTTATAGGTAATTTATAGGTCATCCAATGCAAAATACAAATAGCCCGAACACGAACTTCACGAAGCAACAAATTCACTCATTCCATGCAGAAAAGGTCTTTAATCGCGATCCTGTGACCAACGAACACTTAAGATTTGTTACCAAAGCACCCATTGGCTTATCCTGTGCGGCGCCCGCCCCAGTGAAGCCACATTATCCTGTTATGCCAGCACAATCCGTACGCTGGCAAGGTAGCACCTCGCTAGCAGCTTCTCACGACATGCACACCATGAACGTATTATAAGCAACCCACGAGGGTGCCACCAGCTGCTCGCTTAGAAGTCCTATAAATACCCCCATTCTTCCACAAGAAAGGGATCCGATTTTGGAGAAACTGAAGTGAGCTCTGCAACCATCTCCTAGATCCAAAGCCCTTGGAGTTGAGTTCCCAAATCTCTTGATCGGAGAAGAACGCTTTTAGAATATACCATCACCTTGCAATTTCCCTCAAGGATGACGATTGAACTCGCCGGTGTATTCGGCGACTCCCTATTCAGTGTTATGCATGGTTCTTTGGTAATTGGTATCCTCTAGTTTGATCATGGAAACCATAGAAAACGAATCTGCTAATGAAGGTTACAAATTTGGTCAAGATGAAGAAACTTATAATATCGTAGCTGCTCACGAATATTTTGCTCGATTAATCTTCCACTACGTTAGTTTCAACAATTTTCGTTCTTTACATTTCTTCTTAGCTGCTTAGCCTGTAGTAGGTATATGGTTTACTGCTTTAGGTATTAGTACTATGTCATTTAACTTAAACGGCTTCAATTTCAACCAATCTGGTGTTGATAGTCAAGATCGTGTAATTAATACTTGGGCTGATATTATTAGTCTCGCTAACCTTGGTATGAAAGTTATATATGAACGTAATGTTAATAACTTCCCTCTAGACCTAGCTGCTATCCAAGCTCCATCTATTAATGGATAAGATTGTGGTATTAGTGCAGTCGAGATTTAAAAATGAAAGGAGCAACTAATTCTTGCTCTATTAGGGAGGCTGGCCTATTCCTCCTTTCTTTCTTATTAGTTCACTTATTCCTTACCTTAGTTCCTCTGTCGATCCATCATTCGCTGGAAAAATCAGTATTCACCTATATGCTCACTTTTTCAGCTCTAACATATTGACTACAGTATTTACAAGGCTACTATTTTTTTTTTTTTTAATGCAATTATGATAGAACGCGGTGGCATGTGAAAAGGATTTCATTTCATCCTTGATCCAAACGGAAGAAAAAGAGGAAGGGCCGGATAGGAGAGACCAAGTCGACGGAGAAAAGCTTTCCTGTGGAATTCGCCATGGCAGAGAAAGGAGGAGGGGAGATCGTCCAGCACCGCACCAACTTATTCCAGTCCGTACCAGACGAATGCATCTCTTCCATGATCGCGTTTACGACGCGTGCCGACTTGCGCTCGTCTCCAGGGATTTCCTGGCAGCGTCGGAGTCCAACGTCGTCTGGCGGCGGTTTCTGCCTGCGGATTGCGATCTCATCGTCGCCCGATCGGACGGCGGAGAGGCGCTTTTGGCCGAGTTCCTGGACAGGAAGAAGAAGCTTTACCTGCGCCTTGCCGATCGACCTCTCCTCGTTGACGCGGCTTCTAAGGTACGTCCGATCTGTATATCTATATGACTATATATCAATACAGAGCATATATATATATATATTACTTATAACTTCTGTGTAATTCACTATATGTGTCGATCATCTTCTAAGTGCAATCTTGATTTAATTTTTTTTACAATTGACCCAATATAATTAAGCCAAATTAGACTTACATGTCATCTCATTTTATCTTGAGTTTGAATTATTTTATCTTTAGTCATTAAGATTGATTATTTTAGTTCATTACATCTAATGATAAGATTTCATTATTAATAATTTATTAATTATCTATTGAACAATAAAATCTTATTATCAAAATATTTATATTAATTCTCAATCTCAAATAAAATATTTTAATCTTTTCATACTTTAAGTTATGTTTAGCACAATTAAAACTATTTTACTTTAAGTTATTTTGCATGATCTTTTTATACTTTAAGTTAATTCATGATTGCTTGAAAATATTTATTATAAATTTCAAATAAAGTATTTTAATCTTCGCATAAAATTTAATAAAAAATATATTTATTATAATTAATATAATAAAATATAATTTATTAACAAAACGTGCAAAAGCACGAGTAACAAATACTAATAAACTCTTAAAACAGAAAAATTTTCTTCTATATTAATTTAATTCAAAATATTAAACTAATACTTTATTTTATTATTTAATAATGTATTGATGTATTTTATTATTAAAATTTTATTTTGTAAAAATCGCGTCATGCCGCGGTAACTCTATTGGTTAGTTTATTCGCTAAATCTGCGCTCGAAATATCGAATTTCATCGGTCTAAGGATTGTCTATTTATAGAAGATTTGTTTAATTCAACTGGCTGTGCTCAATTATCAGTGCCGATCGATATGATTTCAGGCTAATTATTGAGGTATATTGTCGTCGGTGTTATGAATTGGCATTTCTAGCAATTTGCCAATTTGAAAGTCTTCATTTGTAAGTAGAAATGAGAGATAGAAATGAGAGATGAAGCGCCAGAAATTGAACGGTGAACTTAATTTCCATTGTGATATCGACATGGAGTAGAAGTGGTAAGGAGTAAGGGGGGATAAGCAGGTCCCAGGTTCGATCCCTGCTTCTGCCTCTTTCCTTGGTGAAAATTCAAGGTTTATCTTGCTCCTTACCAGTGGGTCGAGTCGATCGGCGCAAGCCGGTTTACCTAGTACGTGGCTCTTGCCGACTGAGTCACGTGCTCAGGTTTGCCACCGAATGTGGGTTCCTCGTCATAAAAAAAAAAGAAAAAAAAAAAGAAAAGAAGAAGATGGTGATGATCAGTTGCATACTTGCATACACTGATATACCTATGTATAATATTGAGATAAGAAAAAATAGTCATCTCATATTGGTCGTAGGCGGTAAAAGTAACCTAAAATATAAGAGTGTAGAAGCCCTACATAATGGTTTAATTAGTTTGGATCCCGATCTTATAACCAAAAACAAAATAAAACCGACACGAAATCATGAGTTTGGATTATTAAAAAAATAGCATATCAATTATTAGTTAAAAATGAAAATGAAAATTACAATTGGAAAAAAAAATTAACCTTATTTGTAACATCACTAAAATGTCCAATACTAATATTGATTTATTTAAGTGGAATCGAGATTAACCTAATCTCAATTCAATAAAAACAATCTATTGAACAATTTTCTATTAAAAATATCATTAACTTTAATATGTATCTAAACTAAACTAATCTAAAAACATTATCCTATCTCACATTTAAATTGATTTAAAATAAAATAATTTCACTCAAAATGGACCCAACTCACTTATTTTCACATTATTATTATAATGTCTGAATTTATAATCATTAATTGTGGTCAAGTTTTATAATCAATGTAATATTTTTTCAAACATATATAATAAAATATTTAATATATATATATATATACACACACACACATTCTAAAACCATTAATTATAATTTTAAAATAATACATGTAATTTTGGCTATCAATTATCCAATATTAATTTTCTATAAAATACATTATAATTTTTCATGAAATGGAATATAAAATACCAATAAACATAAGAAAGTACAAAAAATGCAAGGAAAGAGTATAAATAAAGTTTTAAAAATATTCAGTTAGGTAAATTAAGATTCAATCTTATAGGCTAAAAATTTGGAGGGGAAATTTCTGAGCAAAACTAGACGATTGGTAAAACATTTAGTATTAGTATTGTAATATAGGATTTGAAAGCAATCACAAATCTAACAGCCACCGGGTTTTACTATGGAATGATCGGTAGAGCTTTTGGCTGGATAAATCGAGTGGAAAGAAATGCTGGATGATTGCTGCAAGGAGTCTAGGTATCGCATGGGGCGATACATCCGAGTACTGGAATTGGACTTCCATCCCCGAATCAAGGTTAAAAAAAAATTCATGTTTGATTTCCGCTCACCAATTTAATATCAAAGTAAAATGTATAGTTCTAAGAAGAACTTTAATATCTTTGATCTTGATTTTGAATACTCCTTTTTGCAGGTTCCCAGAAGTGGCGGAGCTCCTCAGTGTCTGCTGGCTCGACATCAATGGCAGGATTCAGACCTCCACGCTGTCTAGTGGCACACAATATTCTGCATATCTGGTGTTTAAGATGGCAGGCGATGCCAGTGGATTTCGCGGTGCTTCAGTTGCTTCAGTGCGCATCGCTGGAGTTGAAATCGGTACACGTCCTGTATATCTTGGCGTCGAATATGAACAGCGGCAACGCGGTGGAGCCATGGCTGCAGATCAGTTTCCGAAACTGAGAACTGACGGGTGGCGAGAACTGAAGATAGGAGAGTTCTTCGCCTACCCCGGGGAGGGAGATGAAGTGGAGCTGTCTGTAAGGGAGGTGAGGATATTGAACTGGAAGAGAGGCCTCATTGTTGAAGGAATTGAGATCAGGCCAGGAGGGGCATAGTTTACTGTAATTCATTTCCTATATTTGGGCTATTTCTGCAAAGTCATGAGGTGAAATTTTTTAGGGCGATTTTGGTACATGGTCTTTTTTTAAATATCCAATTAATCACCTAACCCATAAATCAATTTAATTAGTTTGTCCTAGCCCCTTTCCCAATTGGGTGGGTTGGTCAATGGTTGACCGGTCAACGTTGACCAACCCATTTTGATGCCAACTTTTTTTTTTTTTTTGATGGCAACTTTTTTTTGATGCCAACTCTTTTTTTTTAGTGATGTCATATTTTACCGTTTTGATGCCAAAATTTTACTATATTTTATTTTCACTTTGATGCCACTTTTTTATGTCAATTTTTTTATAATATTTTTTTTACCGTGATGCCATATTTTTGATGATATTTTTTCAAAGTAGTATTTTTGATGACATTTTTTTCTTTAATGTGATACAAATTTTTCAAAATGGCATCAATGGTCAACGTGACATTAGAGTAAACAAAAAATGTCATCAAAGTTTAAAAAAAGTGTCATCCAATAATTTAATTAGAAAAGTGGCATCAGATTGAAAATAAAATGTTATAAAATTTTGGCATCAAAACGGTAAAATATGACATCACAAAAAATGTCATCAATGTTTTAAAAAAGTGGCATTAAAAAAAAGTCATCCAATCATTTCATTAGAAAAGTGACAATAAGGTGACAATATTTTGATTCCACGTTTTAATCTCTTATGCCATCAATTATATAAAATTGTCACCACAAAATGTTGGCATCAAAACGGTAAAATATGCCATCACAAAAAAAAAAAAAAAAAAAGTTGGCATCAAAAAAAAAAAAAAAAAAAAAAAGTTGGCATCAAAATGGGTTGACCGGTCAACGGTCAACGTTAACCGGTCAAGAGGGCTAAGCAATCTAAAAAAACAATTAATGGGCTAAGCATACTAAAAAAACAATTAATGGGCCTATCTAGCTAACCAAATATGCTAAAAGGGTTTTTTCACCAAATTCCCTCAATTTTTTATGTGTAATTTTCTGGTTAATTACTTAATTGTGTCATAAAACTAAGTCCAATGAATATTGTATATGGTAAATTCTGCATCAATATATGATAAGATAACTATACCTTTTTATTCGTGTTAACTAGGGTGGCATGCCCGTGCGTAGGGGACAATTTTTGTGTCAAATATGTCAGTTTAATCGGATTTAGTCTATAAATAAACTGAAGAAATAACACGTGAGATTTAAAATGTTGAGATATTCATAGATTGCAGAAAAAACGACTTGAAGTAATCACCAAGGAAATATGAAATCGCGCAATATCTTATAGTAGACCTTACTGAATTGTCACCAGTAACATAGACCACATGAGTTAATCTCTCTGGTATCATTGTATTATTATTATTATAGTGTAATTTCAATATATATACCACAATGTGTATTGAATTGGCCGGGGTACGAAAAGTGTAGATAATACACTATAATTCCACACATATATACTAGCTACCACACTGTGTATTTTAATTTATAAGTCCATGAATCAACTTCAAACTTATTTGTGTTCATGAGATGCCACACATATATACTACTTTGTTTATAGCAAAAATCTATCATGTTTGCACATCTATTATAATCTAATTATTGAATCAAGTAGTCAATTTGCACCACTTTCTCATCATGCTCTCTCCTCCCGAGCTCTCTCCGTGCGGCCTCCATCATCTTCCTCTGTTGCAATGTTAACTAAATTAAAATAGATATCAACATATGTTTTAGATTGTACAATAACAATTATAAAAACAGAAAAGAAAGAAACATGTGATTGAGGGTACTATGACCAAATATATATTGTATACTACATATATGCGAACAAATTTGAGAAACTACTTAAATAATATTTAGATGAATAAACTTTAAAAAAATAGATAATCTCACCAATTCGGTATATGATCACAAATCATTGTATAAAATATTAGACTGTGGGCATTTGACCTTTCTTCGAGCATTCTTACCTTGGTATAGGTTGATATGGTTTTGGCAATCAAATAGAACCGGTCTATAATTTACGAATAAATAAATAAAATCATTGTTTCAAAACCATTAATCCATCATATACATACAATTTAGTTACAAGATTGCTAAAAAATATGATTAATTAAATCAAAATGGGTACCTAATGCTCGGTTTTTTCTGTTCACCATTCTCCTAAAGCTTTTGTGTGTTTTTAATTTGTCCGTTCCACTAAAATAAATCATTCGATCACCTCCCTTTGACAAAGAGGTAGTCCCCAAAAACTATAGTCGTTGAGCTAAAGAATGCAAGTTGATCCAAATTGAATAAGAATACAAAAATAGTGTAAATTTTCATGAACTTAATAGTATCAATAAATTGCCCTTTAACACAACTTTTTTTTTTATGTATTATTATTATATTATTATATAGATATTATAGATAGATGGATAGATAAAAAAAATAGTATAGAAATAGAAGCATTTTTTAACACTACATCATTATAATCCCAACGAAGGCTTACTTTGTTTTCTTCTTAATCCAACAGTACCGTAGGTTAATGAGTCTCCCAGAGTGGACGGTGTCAGTTGATCACATCCATAGAAATGTGAATTCGGTGGCGGATGGTCTTGCCAATCTGGCTTTCGAAGCGTCTGAGGCAGAGCTGATTTTTTATTCTATTCCTATTTCTCTGTTTTCCTTTGTACTGGTTGATATGAGCCATGGACTATCTGTCTCTGATTTAGCTTAATAAATTTCAATCGGGCCTTGCCCTCCTTCTGACAAAAAAAACAATGTTATAAATTTGTTTCTTTGAAATTGTAATATTAGGGGATTACAAATCAAAAGAAATTGCTATTTGGTATCTATTTTTCATTTCAACAGAATATATAGAGATATATATACAATTAAACCTACACATTATTATAAATATATACAAATGCACATTTTAGCTTATTTTGAGGAATCAGAAATTTAAAATGATAGTTACAACTTAAACATCATGAATTAATCAACATTGATGTGCCCGGATTGAATCAATTCATCAATTCATTACCAAACAAAATTGAAGGAAGAAAAATGATATCATGAGAATGGTACATACTAACCTATCTCTTAATTAGGTATGGTTCCCCTTATGTTTATAAAATTTATCCGCTTTCATGTTCAAGTGGTTAACACGTTTATAATTCGTGGTAAAAAAAATCATAGTTAATCATATAAAAGCATTATAAAAAAGTATTGAATTCAAAATAACATAGATAAAAGTAATGAGTATATATGGAGATTGTACTTGACGTATATTTGAACTTGTGAAGCCATGGTTAGGAACAAATCCAAAGCTTTCTCGATTTACTTTGACAAATCTGAAGTTTTCTCTGTACTTGATCTGTTGATCGGTCATATCCCTTTCTCAATCTACATACTTGACAACGGCAAACATATATACTTATAGAACTCTATCAATGGACTTTTACTATTGTAATTTAAGTCTTATAAATTAATTATTTTTTTATAACGGTAGATCTCTTAATTAATATTCGATAATCCTTTTTTTAAATTATTGCCCAAAGCCTCAAATTTGTAACCGGGGTGAAAATTACTACTCAAGACCTCAAATTTGATAAGTTAATTAGTAAATTGTTAGTTGTGATGTTTTGATAAAGTAAAACAAATAATGTGTTTTTTTTAAAAAAGGCTTATAAAATATAACAAAAGTCTAAACATAAAATAAATATATCCAAAACAACAGAGAAGTAAATTTATTGTTATTATTATTATTATATATAAATTAATTAGATTATATTGTGATTAAGTAGAAAAATGACAAAGTAGGAAAATAAAATAAAAGATGTAGTTGTTGAGGTTTGAACCTTGGATGATGGGATTCTCATCAACAACTACTACCATTGGACCAAAGAAGTTATTTTGATGCAAATTGAGAATATAAGAAAAAATAGCAAATTTTTTGTGGTGTTAATAATGGCAATAAATTGCCCATGAACACAACTTTTAAGGTTTATATATAGAATAGATATAGATATAGATATATAGATATAGATGTAGTTCTACAAGCGAAGAATTATAGTCCATGTAGACAATTAAATTAGAAAAACGGTTTTTTTCGATGCACAACTGAGGTCAATGATACTTCACGAGGTGTAAAATAGTTTTAACTATTTTGTGTAATGCCCTTAAGTTTATGTATATTTTCGCAAAATACCCACGTCTGTCAAATTAGAAAGATTTCGTTTGGCTTACTCGTGTAGTTGTGTTCTCTTCATCCCAGAATAACTTACCCTGACAGACTGAGAAGAGAAGGGAGACGTTGATGCTTGACCTCCTGGAGAACGACTCCTGAGACGGAAGGTTTATTTTTCTGGTTATGAAACATTCAACCAAAAGTGCTAAAAATCAAGGTGTTTTCTTGATATGTTGGAAGCCTTCAATTCGATCTGATGAAGCTAGCTGATGAGCGGTTTTTAGTCGCATAAATCGTATCAAAATAAAACTCAAACCTACAAACTAGTATAGCAAGCAAGTAAGAGGTCGATCCCACAGAGAATCAAGTATTTCTCAACAATGTGTATTTACCAATTAGTAGAAAGGGGGGTTTTTGGTTGATTGAGATTGAAAAGAAAACTAAATAAACTATAAACAAAATTGATGCAAAACAATTTAGAGAAGATCGCTCTACCTACAACTATCCACTTTATTTGGTTGAATTGATATTGTAACTTCCTCTTGTCCTTTTAGTCTTCCTATGAATGCCCTTGTCCCGACCTAATATAGTTACTAGTCCAACCAGTCCTAGCAACCCTTATCAATCGAACAGTCCCTAAAGAAGGATTTAACCCAATTGATAGCTTTAAGTTCAGAGATTAGCCAAGGTATTTGCAGTCCCTAAAGAGAGATTTAACAACACATTCAACTTCCTACTCATTCAAATAGTTCAACCAGCCCTAAAGGAACAAGTTTGCTACTTGGGTTAAGGTTCGCAACCAGGAATCTACAAAACCCTAGCAATTGAATTGATCTAACCAGTTGGCCAGACAAGATAGAACAAAACAATAAGCAATCAAGCACAAAGAAGTTGAAGCATTCAATATAGGAAATAAGGAACAAGATTCAGAAACTCACAATCAATCCAAATAAAGCTTCAAATTGCAAGTAGAACGAGGAGAGTTTAGTCGCCCATGGCGAACATCGCTCTCTCTCCAATTGTTTGATATCACCTAGAATAGAATAGAAGTTATGAAAAATAACATAAAGGTCGCCTAATAAAACATCCAAGTCGGCCTCAAAACAACATAATAGAAAACTAGGGTTTTTTCCAAAACGCTGGCGGCAGCTGCGGCGGGCGCAACAAATTATGCGGCGGGAGCAGCATGAATACCGCCCCTCGCGGCGGGCGCAGCAAATTATGCGGCGGCCGCTGCATTGGGTTTTCCCGAAAATTCCGTCTCGAATTAGCTCTCGACGTCAACATGAAAGTTGTAGCTCTCTGAAAGAGCTTTCGAACACATGGTCATAATAGTCGATCGGACAACCGAGACCTCCAGAAAGTGCAAAACAAGTTCAGCATGTCTGGCGACAACTTCTGCAGACTTGTTCTTCGTTTAGGTTCGCTTCTTCTTCTCAGGACCTCTTGAGATCTTCATGTAAGCTTCTTCGATCAACTAGACATTCTCATCCAATGCGTTATCAACCTATGTCTCCTCCTCGGATCCACGATTACCTGGAATAATCAATAAAAACATGTAGATTCCGACTCCAACCACACAGAGAACAAATATGCAAATTATACTTAAACCATGCATGATATACATCATAACTAAGCTAAATGCAACCTATTATAACTCTCTAAATGCATGCTATCAAACTCCCCCACACTTAAGCTTTTGCTTGTCCTCAAGCAATCAAAAACAAATATAGAATTGATCATCCCATAAATAAGATCTTCATGCTATAGTTTTAGAAAAGCAACATCAAGCAATAGGAGCCATGAATAAGAGAACAAATATCCTAGCAAATATATGAGCGATCCAATAGTAAAAGCAAATTTAGTCCAACCTCACCGGGATGATGTGTTTCACTCAAGCTCTCATGTGTTTAGGCTTTAAAGTTCAACTCTCAACTCAATCCAAAATGCTCTATACACCGTGAAAGTTATCACTTGCAAACAACATCATGAGGACTTTTATAGGGTTGTAATGGGGCTTTGGTAGGAACATAAGGCATGAGAAATATTTAGGCTTGTGGTGCTAAAAATCCGGGAAAAAGGAACAACAACCAACTAGAACAACACCAAAATTTCCATACTTCACAAACCATTCCAATAACATAAACTCCAATACACATCAATAAGCACTCTTCGATTTCAATAGCCATACAACTTATGCAATTTTTCCATTTGAATGATGACTTTCTTTACTTTTCTTTTATGCTTACTTTTGCCCCTAGGTGAATTTTATCCTCCCTAGATCCAAGCTTACTAGACTTTTACTCCTAAGTGAATTTTATCCTCCTTAGGCCCCTAGTAATAAGTCATCTCTATTATGCAAGAAGGGTTACCTTATTTTGGCTATGCCTCTCGCAATGCACAACCATACATACATCATCTCCACTCAAAGCAACTCCAACATAAAGATTTTTCACCAATTCTCCTCCTAATTCCCGGATAGTGTCAGGCTAATCATTGGCTATGATATATTTTTGTGGAGCTATAAAAAAGAATAGGCTTTAAGGCTCAGATGGCTTTAAGCAGAGGATAATGCAAAGGGTAGATAAGGTATAATATGGCTAAAGAAAACATGCCTCAATCATTTGAAATTCACAAGCAACAAACATGTGCAATACAATATTGAAATAAGAAGCATATGGAGAGTATAATCACACAATAAAAGCAAAAGGGAATAAGATATAAAGTCCCTATAAGGCCAAAACAAACTCACAAAGGTTATGTTTTTTTAGATTTCAATTAAACCTCAACTATGAATCATACTTGCTCAATTATATTCTCAAATCATGCTCCAAAAATCATTTTCAAGCAATTCAATCAAATCATGGGATTTATGCAATTAAGATCATAAAAATAAATTAGAGGACAAACTAAACCAAGATGGGTATCGTTAATAACACTTAAATGCAATGCATGATATTTTTGTGATTTTTTTTCAAATGTGATATATGAATAAAAATAAATATGACAACATAAATAAACATGATATGCAAACTCTATCTATATGCAATGCAATCCCTCCCCCACACTTAAACCTTTCATTGTCCTCAATGAAACATAAAAGACAACAAAAAATAAAAACATAGAGAAAGAGATGAATGAAATACTCACAATGTGGTGGATGGGTCTCTATAGGTCGGATCTGAGGATTGCGGCGGGTTAAAGAAAACTAGCTAACTAGGAATTGAAATAACTAAAACTTACCTCGGGTTGCCTCCCGAGAAGCGCCTTTCTTTAATGTCATTGGCTTGACTTATTCTCAATCTCAAGACCTTATCTCTCAGACATCGTCAAGGCCCTCAGTAACCTATCATATTCCTGTGCACACATCTTGCAAAGCACATCATAGCACAATAAATTGAAAGCATAAAATGTGGAACTCAAGAACCCTTTCAATCTATCAAATAGTCTAGTATGACTCTCTGCAAAAGGAATATGATACCACCAACACAGTTCCGCTGGTGGCTTTTCAAAATAGCAATCAAAAGGATCAACATATACACCATTACCTTCAAAATTGCAAAAGTTTACCTTTATTACCTCTTGAGCCTCAGCTGATGGCTCTAGACCTGGTTCATTAATAGGCGAGCTCAGAATGGATGTTGCAGATGGAGTAGGAGACACATCACATGTAACCTCATGTGTCGACTCATGAGATTCCAAGCCAGGAAGCACTAGACCATCTCCTCCATCATCTAAGAAACTATCGTTGTCTGCAACCAATTCCTCCTCATTCGGCATGTCATTGTCATGTTGAAACCACATAGGAGGGAATGAACTAAGTGTAATGATTTCGATAGGATCTTCCATTCTTTCATCCTTTAAAGACTCAAGGGGTGGTGGGGTGGGTTTCTCAAAATCAAGGGAAGTCGATGGGGGCTCATTAGTAGCAGTACGGTGATCGCCGCCCTCCTGCGACGGTTGCCGCTCCTCAAAATTTTCACCCTCCGTTATGACTTCAACTCCTTCTTCTAAGCCCCTTTCCTTCTCACGTTTTGCACTTAAAATTTGAATGAGTTTGTTCAACTGATTCTCCAAGTTCTTACTACTCTCAGGAGTCTCAGCTTGCTCTTGCAACCTCTGTGTAAGGCTATGGAATGGATCCTCTAGGTATGTGACAGAGTTCTCCATTGGCGGAGGAGACATGGTGAGCAATTCTTCTTGTGCAACATGGTAATCCATATAACAGAAAAAATCCCACAACCCCGACAATCCTCCTAACCGCTTCAGGCCTCCGTTACTCAGGTGCTCAGCAAGCGCTCGTGTCTCAACAGTCATCCCATCAATTATGCACATAATCATATCCCGGATGCTGAATTGATAACCCCATGAACCAAGGTCGTCAACATACTCATGCAATCTCCTGAAGTATTGGTGAAAGTTCTCACCTTCAAACTGCACTAATCTCAACATCTTGAAAAAGTTAGTAGCAAGGGTGTTGTGAACCGTAAGATAGGTTCACAACAAAGTTAGATATATAAACAAAAATTAATAAATACACAAAACAAAGAAATAAACTTGATTCCCCGGCAACGGCGCCAATTTGATGAGCGGTTTTTAGTCGCATAAACCGTATCAAAATAAAACTCAAACCTACAAACTAGTATAGCAAGCAAGTAAGAGGTCGATCCCACAGAGAATCAAGTATTTCTCAACAATGTGTATTTACCAATTAGTAGAAAGGGGGGGTTTTGGTTGATTGAGATTGAAAAGAAAACTAAATAAACTATAAACAAAATTGATGCAAAACAATTTAGAGAAGATCGCTCTACCTACAACTATCCACTTTATTTGGTTGAATTGATATTGTAACTTCCTCTTGTCCTTTTAGTCTTCCTATGAATGCCCTTGTCCCGACCTAATATAGTTACTAGTCCAACCAGTCCTAGCAACCCTTATCAATCGAACAGTCCCTAAAGAAGGATTTAACCCAATTGATAGCTTTAAGTTCAGAGATTAGCCAAGGTATTTGCAGTCCCTAAAGAGGGATTTAACAACACATTCAACTTCCTACTCATTCAAATAGTTCAACCAGCCCTAAAGGAACAAGTTTGCTACTTGGGTTAAGGTTCGCAACCAGGAATCTACAAAACCCTAGCAATTGAATTGATCTAACCAGTTGGCCAGACAAGATAGAACAAAACAATAAGCAATCAAGCACAAAGAAGTTGAAGCATTCAATATAGGAAATAAGGAACAAGATTCAGAAACTCACAATCAATCCAAATAAAGCTTCAAATTGCAAGTAGAACGAGGAGAGTTTAGTCGCCCATGGCGAACATCGCTCTCTCTCCAATTGTTTGATATCACCTAGAATAGAATAGAAGTTATGAAAAATAACATAAAAGTCGCCTAATAAAACATCCAAGTCGGCCTCAAAACAACATAATAGAAAACTAGGGTTTTTTCCAAAACGCTGGCGGCAGCTGCGGCGGGCGCAGCATGAATACCGCCCCTGGCGGCGGGCGCAGCAAATTATGCGGCGGCCGCTGCATTGGGTTTTCCCGAAAATTCCGTCTCGAATTAGCTCTCGACGTCAACATGAAAGTTGTAGCTCTCTGAAAGAGCTTTCCAACACATGGTCATAATAGTCGATCGGACAACCGAGGCCTCCAGAAAGTGCAAAACAAGTTCAGCATGTCTGGCGACAACTTCTGCAGACTTGTTCTTCGTTTAGGTTCGCTTCTTCTTCTCAGGACCTCTTGAGATCTTCATGTAAGCTTCTTCGATCAACTAGACATTCTCATCCAATGTGTTATCAACCTATCTCTCCTCCTCGGATCCACGATTACCTGGAATAATCAATAAAAACATGTAGATTCCGACTCCAACCACACAGAGAACAAATATGCAAACTATACTTAAACCATGCATGATATGCATCATAACTAAGCTAAATGCAACCTATTATAACTCTCTAAATGCATGCTATCACTAGCCATCATAATGTTGTAGAAGAAAACGAGATATATGATTTATTACTATGCTTGTTCATCCGTCTTCATAGGATAGATCAAGTTCAATATCTTGAGTTCCTCCATAAAGATTTACCTCTCTTCGATCTCAATAAAGATAATTATATATCTTGATTGAGTAGTTTTTAAATGTGTGGAAATGTACTTGTATTATTGATGATGAATTGAGCTTGAATTTAGATGATATCAAGCCCAATTCCATCAAGCTCAATTCCACACGAAATGCAAGTGAAGAACTCAATCAAAGAGAATGAAAGTTGTACAACCATCTGCTGTTCCTGCAGAGTTGGACACCCATCTCCATGAAACTCTCTCACCAGCATCTTCAAATACACCACCTGATCTGGATCCCTTTGATCATGTGGATTTTGAAACCTCTATTGCTCCTGAACCCACTGAAATTGCCATTAGGCATTCCTCTCGAAATCATAACCCACCTACATGGATGAAGGACTATGTAAGTATGGCCTCCATGAAGACACCACCTGCATGGTCTGATTCTAGTAAGGTTTCTCCCCTTTATTCCATTACATCTTTTATGTGCTACTCCTCTTTATCTTCCTCTTACCATGCCTTTATACACAATGTTGTGTCCCACAAAGAACCCTCATCCATCCATGATGCCATACAAAGCCCTAAGTGGTGTGATGCAATGCTAGTGGAGTTGGGTGCCCTTGAAAGGAATGATACTTGGACACTTATGCCTCTGCCTGTTGGTCAATCAGTGGTTACATGTAAGTGGCTCTTCAAGCTCAAGTTTAGAGCTGATGGCTCCCTAGAGAGGCACAAAGCAAGATTAGTTACCAGGGGGTTCTCTCAAGTGGAAGGCCTGGACTACTCAGAGACATTTGCTCCTGTTGCCAGACTAGTGACTGCTCGGACTCTTCTTGATGTGGCCTCTGCTAGAGGATGGCACACTGTCCAGATGGATGTCACCAATGCCTTCCTCCATGGAGAGCTTGAGGAGGAGGTATTCATGGCTCTTCCTCCAGAATATCACAGACTCAAACTGCTTCAGAAACAGAAGGAAACCAATGCTGTTTGTGCTCAGGAGGAGTGTGGAATTGATGAGCACAAAGCCAGGATGGTATGTAAGCTGAACAAATCCCTATATGGTCTAAAACAGGCACCAAGACAGTGGTTTACCAAGTTTGCTCAAGTGATAAAGCTGGCAAATTTTGTTCAATCTTAAGCTGATCATGCCTTGTTCACCAAACAAGATAGGAGTACATTCACAGCCTTGCTTGTGTATGTGGATGACATGATCATCACAGGAAATAGTATGGAGGAGATAGGAAAACTAAAGGAACATCTACACAGGCATTTCCAGATTAAAGACTTGGGAAATACCAGGTATTTCTTGGGAATTGAAATTGATAGAAACCATGAAGGAATGTGGTTGAATCAAAGGAAATATGCAATAGAGCTGTTAGAGGAAGCTGGAATGGAGAATGCAAAGAGAGAGAGAGAGAGGGGGGGGGGGGGAAGCAACTGATTCTTGCATTTCTGTAAAATGAATGAACTAACTTCTACAGCTGAACAGAAGAGAGTATATAAGCTATGTACAAAGTGACGTGGACAAACAAGGACCCTAGGATCCTAACTGCTATTTAACAACTTTGATCAAACTAAATGCAGTGTAATGAACTTCAACAATTACTGCCAACCAATTCCATTCACATGAAAGCTCTTATGGTCAGCTAACTAAAGCCTTAAAATGTGCTATTTGGTTGAAAAGACGAAAACATTGTTGTGAACGGGTAAAATATAGAGGAAATTTATCTCAGTATACCTTTTTGTAGTATCTACTATCTAGTCCCTAATGATTAAAGTCAACTGCGATGCTTATGCACAGGCCGGGCGTGGTATTGGGTTGGTTGCCTGTGATGACAAAGAAGATATGTGCTTTGTGGGGGCAAAGGTTTTGCAGTCGTCAAAAGATGTCTTGATGTGGAAGTAGAGGCACTCCTATGGGCGACAAAGATGTGCATTGACAATGGTATATCACACGCCATTTTTGAATCGGACTGCGAGGCCGTAATCCTGAAATTACAAAGAAGAAGCAAGGTCAATGAGGCATAGGTCGGCTCCTGGACAGACTGTTGTTGCTGGCAGAAAACTTTGAGGTGGTTAGGTGGAGCTATGTGCGACGACAAGGTATCAATGCGACACACTTCATGGCAAAAATTAGACTTGTAGAGGAGTTTATTTGTAGTTTCTCTGCTCAACTTCCTACGGACTTAAATGATGTACTCTTGAATGATCTTAATTTTTTTTTTTTGACAAGATAAGAGTTTAAGGACCAGACATATCTGACTCATCGAGTGATAACATACGGCAAACAAATCCGAATGAAGTAAACAAACCTAATTAAGGGGTGCGTTTGCTGTTTTTGACCACAATGAAGGTAGTGGATCAGCCCAAGAAGAAGGCCATGAGACACAGGGTCAGCCCAATAACGTCTGATTGTTGAAATGAAGGAGAAGCCAACATCAAAGTTATCAGCATTGATTACCCTCTCTGACATCTGTGTGTGGTCCAAACTTCTCCACATATGACAAGGTGCAAAAATGAACACGAGAGGGTTTCTTTCATGGCTACTAGGTCAGGTGACTCTCCAGTCTCCACCCTGCATAGAACGACGTGTAATTCGCAGCTTTTCAAGTCAAACTCCAAATTCATCAGTTACAAGGACGTTTAATCTGTCGGTTTCTCTCACACACTTTAATTCCTTTGTAAGAGATATTTTCTTATTTTTAATTACAGCACAATAGATTTATTTTACCACGGAGTACTAGTACGGAGTATCAGTTTCGTTGAAAAAACTTCTGGTATCATCGTTTTTGTAGATCTGGTCATATGGCACATATCAACCAACTAGGGCTGTTATATGAAATGAACAGTTCGAGCTCGGCTCGAAAAAGCTCGACTTGAGCTCGCTCACTAATTTAAACAAGTCGAGTTTGAACAAAATTTTAAGGTCGGTTGAAAGCTTGGCTCGTTCGAATTCTATGAAATTTCGAAAATTTTCTTTAAAATTAACATGTTATAACCAAGTAGAACTACTTAAAGCTCGAATAAAGCTCGGTTAGAGCTTATACATGTAGAGTATAGGAGGTCATTGCATAGCTAGAGTTGTTTAGCTTAAAATGGCTCAGTTGTTAAGTAGTTACATTGAATAAGGGTGATGTCATCACTCTAACTAACTCGGTCTATAAATACAGATTGAGTCATTGTACATATATAAGTGAGTTTTGGAATAATATTGAAGAGGACAGCTTCACATAAAACTGGTTTTCTTCTTCTCCTATTTCTCTCTCACTACTTGCTTCTACATCGTGTATCTTCAATCTGGTTTAGATCTGTGCTTACTCCTGTGATCATGTAAGACTCGTCGATTCATAGTTGTTGGATAAGATTCAACTTGGAAGCTGAATCTTAACATGGTATCAGAGCTACAATCTAGCAGAGAGCTAGATTTGGTTCGAACTTGTTCCATTTCGTGCGATTTCGTGATCTAGGAGTTGATATTCATCCAATCGGTTGAATGCTAGTTGTACACCTGTGTTAGATTGTTAATTGCTTGGATAAGTGCAGAATCTATTCGGATCTGGTTTGTTTGTTGCTTATCTGAATTGCGGTTGCAGTTGATCTGTGATTTGTTATTGATTGGTTTCGTTTATGATCAGATCTTGCTCGATTCTAAATTTCTGTTGATCTATGCTTTGCGATATGTTTTTTTTTCCGTTTTGATATGTAATCTGCTTTCTTCTTGAGCATTGATTTGTGTTTCTGGATTTTTTCTGGGATTGTTAGAGAGAAGATCGAAATTACGTGTTTACGGTTGGTTGAAATGTCTCAGAGAGTTGGTTCTACTGGGAACATTTCATAAACAAGCCCGCTTGAACAAAATAAAAAGCTCGTGTAAAAATTAGGCTCAACTAAGCTCGAACTCGTTTAACAAACGAACCAAATTTGAACATGCAAAGATCGGCTCGTTCGGCTTAAATACGATCATCCCTCGTCACAGTACGTCATCATAGATAAAAGGCAAAATTGCAGGAAACCACCAATTAAATAGGGTAGTTTGCAGAAAACCACCCTTTAAATATAATTTTGCAACAAACCACCCTTAAAATATAGTAGTTTGAGTAAAACCACCATTTAAATATAGTAGTTTGCAGAAAACCACCCTTTAAAATATATTCATTTAAAAAAAACCACCCATCATCACTTTTAATTAAAAATTTATTAAGTAAATTGAAATTACCCTTTTACCCTTTCTCTCTCTCTCTCTAATTTTAAGCTTGTTAGAAAAAAAAACAATTTGTTATATTTTTACGTTATTAATATAGCAATTGTAACCTTATTTCAAATATTTAACTAAATATAATTTTATATCAATCCAAAGAGAGAATAAACATTAAGGGCCCGTTTGATATTGATATCTAGATATTAGATATCGGATATCAGCTCTCGATATCTGATATCTAATGTTTGGTATGGCTACATATCAATATCATTTAAAGTGATATTTATCGATATCTAATGTTTGGTATCCCTAAGATATCAAATGATATATGATACATGTGTTTGGTATCGCTAGATATCGATATCACTTGATATCTAGATATCAAAATTGAACTATTTTGATATACTGATTTTTAGGGAGGTATCATTTGATATCAATATCACCCGATATTGATATCTTGATATCTAGAGATCGATACCCAACGGGCCCTAAAAAAATACTTTGACTTGATATAATATATAAATATTTACATATAGATATAAATTATATATTAATTCAATGTATTGAATTATACTCATTGGTTTAAAAAAATGTAGAATATCTTAAGGAATTTTTTTAAATATAATTGTAATTGAAGCTTATTGATTGAAACACCTAAAAATAAGTTGGTTATGATATTCTAAAAAAAAAAAGTGAGTTATGGCAAATCATCATAAAGAGTTATATATTAATAGTAGATATAAATGACGCATCATCTTAAATTCTTATAAAGATATAGATTTAATATAATATATAAAGATTTCAAACATAATGTTTGAGAAAAGAAAATGAAGAGATTTCAAATGTAATGACATTCATTAGATTGCAATTAAAAACACACAAATACAACTTGTTTTCTTTCTAATAACTTTGAAACAGAATATATATTTTAGGGGGTAAATGGGTAATTTTGGTTTATTTAATACTATATTTTTAATGAAAAATGTTAATGGGTGGTGTTTTTAAATGAATGTACTTTAAAGGGTGGTTTTTTGCAAACTACTATATTTAAAGGGTGGTTTGCCGTAAAATTAAATTTAAAGGGTGGTTTCCTGCAAACTATCCTATTTAAAGGGTGGTTTTCTGCAATTTTGCCTAGATAAAATGGTTTTACTGAATAAAGAAATCGAATATATATTACTCCGAATATAATTCGATGTAAGTGAAGCAGTATTTATTAATTCTTCCTGGTTATGGATCGATATAGATACTCCGTATTTTTCAGGTTGGGGGTTTTTGCTTTTTCGTCTTTTCGATGGCCAGGTGTAATGTATTTTTTTATTTTTTATTTCAATGAAACAGGTGTAAATGTATTATTACTTTACTCCAACTAAATATCTCATTTTTTCCTCTTGATGGGATGACGTGGCTTTAGTGTTATAGTTATACTTTATACCACCCCCGACCCCGTGGCTCCGCTCCGCCCGTAGTTTTGATTTTTGAACGCTGAGAGTCAGAAAACAAAGCCGCCAAACGGTTCAGCTTAGGTTATTTTCTTCCTCTCTCCTCCTCCCCGTATACGAGACATCCTATAGATTCACTTCAATTTAGGTTATTTTTTTTTTATTTCTTGATGAGACAAAATCTTACTCATACTCTTGTCATATATATGTCTGTTAAAAAAATAGAAATATAATTGAGATTTAAAGAATGGTTATTAATCTTTTTTCAACTTATTTTTTTTATTTTTATCTACATTATCCCAACATTAATTAATTACTATTCCTTGAATTGAAACAACTTAAAATTCTAAATTCTCTAAAAAAAATAGAAAAAAATAGACTCATTTACACTTACTTTTTGATGTTTTAAGCGAAATTTTGTATCAATAATGTTTGATGTTATAAAAGTAACAATAATTATATTTACTTATTTTTCACTATTTTCAACCTATATTATAGTATTTTTGTTTCTAAAAAACTGAACTCATTTACACTTACTTTTTGATGTCAAGCGCGTCAAAATCAATCATGAAGATATTTCAGCTCAAAGACAATGTTGAGATCCGACCATAAACTTATGAAGACAACGCCCTTGAGAAGCATGAAAAGACTTCAAGAAGAAGGTTGAATTATGTATCAAAAAAAAGGAGGTTGAACTCAAGAGGAGAATATATGCACTGCACTCTTTTTTCCTTCGATCAGGTTTTGTCCCACTGAGTTTTCCTGACAAGGTTTTTAATGATGCAGTATCACCAAAGCATATCGAATGTCATTTATTTAATTGTTCTCTTGGTCCTAGTTTTGTCTCATTTGGTTTTCTAGGCAGGCGAGATTTGTAATAAGAGAGGTTTATCCAAGGGGAAGTGTTATAAGATTATTTGTATTTATCCTTTCGTATGTGTAAACTCTAAGAGGGTATTGGATAAGCACTAGGAAACTCTAGTTCCCTTGTGTACTCCAATATAAAGAGTACTCTGGAGCCCCAATAAGATCATCGATCCCTCTCCTCTCCTCTCTCTTTCTCTTCATATTATCACAGGCATATAGTTATTGATCTTTTTCGACTTTTTTTTTTTATCAACATTCCTTTCTAATCATACACTAGACAATGCCAATATTAATTAATTACTATTAATCCTTGAATTGAAACAACTTAGAATTCTAAATTCTCTAAAAAAAATAGAAAAAAAAGGACTCATTTACACTTATTTTTTGATGTTTTAAGCGAAATTTTGTATCAATAATGTTTGATGTTCAACAATTATATTTACTTACCTTTTCACTATTTTCAATCTACATTATAATTTTGTTTTTATTTTAACCAATCAAATTTGTGCATAATAAATGTAATTGAAGAGTGAAAATTATTTCTATAGGCCGGGTATTTAAATATAAATAAATTGTTTCTTCATTTTTTTGTGTCTAATGCTAAAACATCAAACATTTTAAATCGGAGTGAGTATATCCCTTTTTATTTATTTAGGTCCTCGTACGGCCAAAATTACGCCAAATATATACACGATCATTTACTAGCTTTCGGTGTAAGCAAACATTTTTTGTCTAAAAAAAGCTTGTCGGCACGGGAAGTCGGTGTCAACAAAATTGACAGCCATTTTGCCTACATTAGATTCCTGTGTCAGTAAGCTTTTTTCATGCAAAAAACGTTTATCGACATCAGAACCCGTGAAGTCACCGTGTGTTTGGTGAAACGGTATCGTGCGGTTAGCAAGCCGGTTTTATCTTAATTTCTTTTTTCAAGTAAAAAGGATTTGCCTATATATTGTGTGTCCTAATGACATATGAGATAAGAATTGGAAAAGAAAATCTTAAAAGAAAATAAATGAACACATAATCTAATTTAAAAATATCTAAATCAGGTATATTTAGGATAAATGTTTTTCTATTTAGCTTCTTATCATATCCAATGATATAAAATAGAAAAATCGTTAAAAACAATAGGTTAGTTTGTGAGATGGGACAACTTGGACGTGTCAATCAAAATACCCCAACGGAGTATATTATACCCATACTAATAATAATACGGTCTTTATATCCTGTCCATGAAAAAGTCTTTATATTAGAACGAATGACATAGTATAAAACCTTAAATTAGAAAATATTCTCTAACATAAAAAACAAACGATCTTAGGAATCTAATTAAAAAAAACTAAACTAATTAAAATTTAAAAAACATTTCCAAATGAGTGTTATTATCATAATATAGGATAGAAAGATCAATTTTAGAAAATCACTAAAAATAGTTATTAAAATACAGTAGTAAAATTTGGAAAAAATTTAGCTAATTAAAAAAAACCGATAATAATAATGCGTGTCGATCAAATGACTACAACTTGGGCGATAAGCATTCATTTCACCTGGCTCTCCGCCTATAAATACCACCAACCAAACTATCACTTCTCCACTCACTCCGACACCGTCACGAGAAAGCTATGGAGGCAAGCAGTTCAAAGAAGGAACGGCAAGTAATCCTCCATGACTGGGGGAACCTCCTCTCCGTACCTGAGGGTTGCATCGCCGCCATCGCCGCTTTCACGACGCCGAGGGACGCTTGCCGCCTTGCGCTCGTCTCTAGGGATTTCAAATCTGTGTCGGACTCCGATATTGTTTGGGAGCGGTTTCTGCCGTCCGATTGCGATCTCATCGCCGCTCGATCCGATGGCGGTGTGACGGTTTTGGCTGATTTCCCGAACAAGAAGGAGCTCTACATGCGCCTCGCCGATCACCCTCTCCTCATCGATGTCTCAACCAAGGTTTAGTTTTTACGCCGCCTTACTTGATGGATTTTAATTACCGAAGGAAATGAGTGTCAAATTAGGTTTGATTTTGTTGGGTGATAATTCAAGTTGGGCCGATTAAATTGGGCTTATTCCTTGAGGCCCAAAATAAAGTGATTGGAATAAAGGTTTGAAATTGGTTGCTAGAGAGATAAAGTGATTAGTGTGAATAGCTACCATTTTCCCCAATATATTTGGTTGGAGTTATGATTTAATTTGCTGGATTTAGGTAAAGTGAGTGTCGATTTCTTTGTTTTGATTTGAATTGACAAATGAACATCATTCAATAAATTAGTTTGATTCGGTGAAATAGATAGATTAGTAGTACCAAATTAGGAAAGCAGAGTTTTGGAAACCTTTTCCCTTTCCCTTGAATATGGAGGCTAATTAGTTCAAGTAATCTTTTCAATCCCCAATTGCTGCTTCACTCGCAATTTCTCATAGTATTCCTGATTATGGAGATTTCTTATTTGAATCAGAGTTTTTGGTTGGATAAATCAAGTGGAAAGAAATGTTGGATGCTTTCTGCAGGGAGTCTAACTATCATATGGAGTGATACGCCAAGATATTGGAAATGGACTTCAGTTCCTGAATCAAGGTACACCTCTACATCGACTTTGATTGATCATATTGAAGGAAGTTGTGTTTGGTTTAATGAAAATCTTGTTCTGTAGGTTCCGAGAAGTTGCCGAGCTACTCGGAGTTTGCTGGCTGGAAATCCGCGGAAAGATCAGATACTCCATGTTGTCCCCTGGAATACACTACGCTGCATATCTTGTGTACAGGATGACTGGGGAATCCTATGGATTACACACTGTTACCGAGGCTTCAGTAGGCACCTTTGGAGGCCAAACCGAAACACGATCCGTGCATTTTAGCTCCGAGTATGAGCAGCTGCTGGTGCACAGACGGTATTCTAGTACGCACGAGGGCTTCAACAGGCCAAGGCTAACCCCTTTTGAGTACATACAAGGTCCTACAATCAACTCGTTGTGCTCGTCGAGAACTGATGGGTGGCAAGAACTCAAGATTGGTGAGTTCTTGGCCCTTTCCGAGGAAGAGGATGAAGTAGAGTTGTCGGTACTGGAGACGAAAACCGGGAACTGGAAGACCGGTCTCGTCGTTGAAGGGATTGAGGTAAGGCCAATATGAGCTGTGATAAGGCAGGCGCCTAAGCTTGTTTTCGGATTTGGGTTTCTCCACAACAAACAATGAAGGGCTGCTGTTTGTGAATACATTTGTATTTGTTTAAAATTTTGAGATGGGAAGCAACCAAACTTTCTATAGGAGGATAAACTGAATTTGGATCTTTGTGAATAGAGTATTCGCTCAGTGATGCGATCGATCTTGACCGACATCTTCGATTGTTGAGAGAATAGAATAAAAAGTCCTACCTTGAAAATATGAATAAAAATAAATAGAATTTCTTATTTCTTTCTTTGCATACGGTTTATCAAACCTTATTCTACTAACCATTTACCAAAACAACCTATACATAAATAACAAGTCTAATACATCCCGCTTAGAATAGGGTCGGGAGGGTGGAGGGTCGAGTTATGTGCACCCTTGTCCCGATTAGGTCGAGAGAGTGTTACTGAACATGACTCCACAGCGGCATACATGGAAATATAGGAAAAATAGGATGGAGTTCCAGTCGAGTTTGGAAAAACTCTAGTTGAAGACTTGAGATGATCTCAACTACTAATTTTAAAATCAATGGTAAAAATCCCCCTCCTTTCCTTTCCTTTTTTTTTTTTTTTTTTTTGAGACCAGAGCCCACTGTTGCAAGAGATTGCAGGAGGTTCCGGAGAAGGAAGAGACACCGCAAGCCGGAGGTCGTAAGCGAGATTCCAGGAGTGCGAAATCGCCAGGCGAACAAGGAGATAGACGCCGACGGCCGGAAGTTCACTTCGTCAAGAGCGAAATCGCCTCCGACGAGACGAGGGAGAGAGAGAGACGGTGTGGTGTGTGGGATGAGAGACGAAGTAAGCCCTGTGTAGAAAATTAGAAATTGTAAAATATCACCCAAATATTCCGTTTTTTCAATCCAGGATATTTTTTCAGGATATTACATCTAATATCCCGGTCGTTTTTACATTTTTTGCCCCGGAATATTTAATTTTATCACATTTTGGAATCTAACCCTAATATTCCGATTTTCTTTGTTAAAATCCGTGATATTAGGTCTTTACCTATTAAATTTTTATTTCCCCGACTTAAAAAAGTCTAAAATCACGAATATATTAGATCCGTGATATTAGAGTTATATAATTGAAGTTGTGTACCAGTGTATCGTACTCACCACATCAACCTACACGTGAACACGAGTGTTTTCAAGGCAATTGATCAGGTATTAAGGACGTTTTTTAATTTCATTATTTGTCGGCTTCTTTCTCAGACTTTAATTTCGTTGCAACGTACAGATATTTTTCTGAATTTTGATTTCTTGGCAGGCTGGCAGCTAATTGAAAGATTGAATTCAATCCTGGTATTAGTTTATTTGGAAAAACTCCGGGTATCAGCGTTGAAGATCGCCTTATCCACACAGCAGTCATGGTGGATAAGCTGCTCTTTCTGAATTAAAAACAAAAATCGGGTAGGAAACAAGCTAAAATTTTGTCTTTATCGGAAAATTATAGACTAAAACTAAATATTCAAGTGAATCTATCAACCATACGTGGAGGAAAGAGGAAGAAAATTGGAGTGAATCTGAACTCATCGATCTTCCATTTCAACCTTCAAAACTAGGGGCGGAGCCACGTAGTCGGAGTGGTAACACCACGTCAGCTCCATCAGGGAAAAAAGTTGCTCTCTACAGGTAGGGCCGCTGATTCACCCTTTGTTTTTTATAGGATAATTCTGGGTAAGGGTAAAATTCACATATGGTCCCCGTACTTTGATCAAATGTTTAAACGGATCCCTAAACTTTATTTTTGTTCATTAAAGTCCCTGAACTTTGATATTTTGTACATATTTAGTCCCTCTATTAATAAATTTGCTAAATATGTGTTAAATAATGATATAGAATCAATGTATTTTGAAATATTAATGGAATAAGTTAAGTTATACACATGTCATTGCTTGATATTTGTTTTACTAAAGTAAAAAAAAATTATATTATATTAAAAATATTTTTTTTTTAAAAATATTTTTTATAATAAAAAAAACTTTCTATTTTCCAACTAAATGGTATAATTTTCCGTTGATATTTTATTTTAAAGTATTTTAATGACCGAAAATTTCTTATTTAATTAAAAAAATTAAAATGTGTTTTGTTTAAAAAATAAACTCTACTTTTGCTATAAAAAAATTATATTTGTGTTAACAAAATAAACTCTGTTTTTAATTAAATAAGGAAATTTTAGTTATTAAAATACTTTAAAATAAAGTATTATTGGAAAATTATAACATTTGGTAAAAAAATTAGAAAGTGTTTTTGATAAAAATATATTTTAAAATATGTTTTTTTAAAGAAAAATATATTATATACGATGACTTTTGAGAAGAAAAAAGCTTAATTTTTTACTTTAGTAAAACAAATACTGGACAATTACAATTGTATAACCTAACTCTTGTAATTAATACAAAAATACATTGATTTCATATCACCACCTAACACATATTTAACAAATTTACTAACAGAAGGACCAAACGTGTACAAAATATCAAAGTTTAGGGACTTCAATGAACAAAGATATAGTTCAGGGACCTCTTTGAACATTTGGTCAAAGTTAAGGACCATAGGTGGATTTTACCCTTTAGGATAATGTTCTAATTTCTTGTAAAATTTTTCATTCTTTTAAAATCAGGTTGGGGTTGGAGGTTGGGTGACGATGAAATTGGATATGAAAAAGATTTATGATAGAGTAGACTGGTATTTTACGATCATACTTTTGGAGAAATTTGGCTTCCATAATTTATGGAGAAATTTGGCTTCCATCCCATTTTTGTGAAATGGATTCAAGGTTGTATAAGTATTGTCTCCTCAATTTTGGTTAATAAACGATCCTACAGACATCTTTACGCCGTCTCATGGACTTCGTTAAGAAGATCCTCTCTCCCCATTTCTATTTATCCTCGGGGCAGAGCTTTTAAATAGAAAACTTTCATGGGAATCAATGGAATCTAATGGTGCAATTGGGTTTAGGTTTGGTCGTGCATGCATTAATATTTCTTTCTTACCCTTCGCTGACGATATAATTATTTTTTCAAAGGGAACTGTGGCGGCCTGTCAACATATTAAAAACATACTTGATGAATACTGTAAAATCTCAGGGTAAAAAAGTAAATTTCCATAAATCTGTCTTCCAAACAACAAAAGGAATTACTCAAACTCGCATACTAGCTTTAGAAAGTTGTCTTGGTTAGGCCTGATACATGAGCCGAGTAATCCGGGATCGACTCGGGCTCGGCTCAGAAAAAGCTCGACTCGGGATCGCTCGAATGTACATATGAGCCGAGTTCGAGCCTATTCCTGAGTTGGAATCGAGCTCAAGTAGCTCACCAGCTCGTACCCCAAATGAATTGACAAAATTGCCCCTCGATTGCAAGTGAACCCCTAAATCCTTAACCCTCTGCTCTTACCCCCATTTCCAAACGTGAAACCCTAAATCCCTAACCCTCTACTGGCTGCTGCGCGCGTTCATTCACTCGTCGCTTAGTCAGGTGCCCTATTCCGGCCGAAGGTGCAGCCTCTCTCCGACTGTGCTCTCCGGTGGTGCAACTCAGTGCAAAACAGTGCCCTTGCCCCTTGGTACTCGGTAAGTTTATTTCGATTTTTAGATTTTCGATTTGGATGATTTTTTACTCCGATGGTGCTTCGATTTTGCAGTTTTTGATTTCGCCCTTGCCCTTTGGTTTTTGTTGTTCTGTTGAATTTGATTGCAAGTGCATCTTGCCGTTGTAAGTTGTGTTGAAGGAGGCTGCTCATGGATGTTGCTGGCTTGCTGCTGCAGTAAGTGGTTTGGAATGTTACCGATTTTCTCTCCAATTAGTTTGAACTTTAATTTCAATTGAATTGTTGGATTGTTGAACTTTAATTTCAATTTCAAGTGAATCGTTGTTCAAGTGAATTGTTGGATTGTTGTTCATTTTGTGTTTGTTGTTGTTACGTTCATCAATTTCCATTGAATTGTTGGGTTATGTAATCTGTTTACTGCTGCGTTCGAGCCCTAACGAGCTCATCATGCCTGAGTTCAAGCTCGTAACGAGCCCAATCGAGCTCGAGCTCGTGTTCGAGCTCGTTGACAACCGAGCTCATTGAGTCGAGCTCGAGTTCTACACCCTGCTCGCGAGCTGAGCTTGAGCACATGTATATACTTGAATAGAAATTAAGCTAGAGCTTGAGCATCAAGTACTCGAGCTCGTAGGCTCGTATATCAGGCCTAGTCTGGGTATTTCGAATGAGAGAAATCTGGAAAATTATCTTGGTTGCCCCATTATAAATGGTCGTGTAAATAAACACACATTTGAAGATCTTATTTGTAAATCCAAAGATCAATTAGTAAATGGAGAGCGTACATTATCCAAGCAAGGAAGATTAGTGCTTATTAAATCGAATATTGCGGCAAAACCACTCTAAATTATGCAAAGCTTTATGTTACATGCCTCAGTGCATAGTGAATTAGATCAGATTAATATAAGTTTCTTCTGGAACAAAGATTTACAACATAGGCCTCTCATTGGTTGGGATATATGGTGTGCAAACTTAGAAAATCGCGTGAAATGAACAAAGCTCTTCAGATGAAGCTTCTGTGGAAAATCCTTGCAGAACCTCACAATTTATGGGGAAAAATCGTTCATTATAAATATCTCAGTGTAACAAACATCTTAGAATATAAAGAGTCAAGAGGTTCCTTCTGGCAATGTTAAAAACTCTCCTTACTAATTGACAAGTTCAAATCAGGACTTATTTGGGATATTGGTAATGGCAAGACGGTAAAGTTTTGGTCAGACAATTGGCTCTCTACCATTCCCATTAGTAACTTGGAGGGTTGTCCAATAGTACGTGGTAAATAAGGATGAAACGGTAAGTGAATACATTTTTGGGGGGAAATGGTGGATAAAAAAATTACTTGCCATCCTCCCGCAAGCTTTAGTGGAAGATATCATTAAAATCCCGCTTCCAACTCATGAATTTGAAGATAGGCTTTATTGGTGTAACACCCCTTCTTAGAACACCGAAGAGATGTTACAGCGTCAGCAATTACGCAGACTTTAATGTCATTGTAAACGCCTTAGGCTTATAGGGACATGCAACCATGCTCTCATAAACAAGATGATAGTAAGCAAACATTAAATAAGCGGAAGACTTAAATATAAAATAACATTCTAAAATAAATTAAGTTACCCAAAACAAAGGGGTCCAAAAACAATAACCGAATTGATGAAATAGTAGCAGCGGAAACAATAAAATAAATCTCATAATTTCTGAAAGTTTGTACCTTAAGTCAAAAACACAATAAATTGAAAACAATGAAATCATTTATTCTTCAACGTCTCAAGACCGTTTACCTAAACCTGCAGATTAGTGGCTGAGGTGTAGTATGCAAACCAGGGACCCCAGTCGTCCAAAGGAGAAAAATAGGACGGTTAGTCTTTTTACGACTAGAAAGCAGCAGAAAGTAAAATGTTCAAGACTCCGTCTACCACCCATTGACCATAAAAGGGTATTGGTGATTGTAGACTAAAAATAAAAATAGAGATTTATGTATGTGGATACAAGACTCGTTTCATTAAATAAAAACATTAACATAACAGGATCATCCAAAAGGACCGAGTGTTTGAATGGGATGCGAATCTGAAGATCCTAGGGAATCATATTCCCAGTATGGAAAGAATATGATATAACGTCACTGAAAGTGGGTCACCTATTAGTAAGTAATGTACAACACCATAATCGTAACAACACAATTATACACAACGTTATCATTTACTTAGGAAAAGTGATACCGGTCTCGACCGCATATATTGGGCGAATGACCTACTACCCTTAGGCAGATGTACCCATTCGAGAGATTTGCAATTTCGAATAGGCATTGTAAAGGCTCGGATTTTAAAAATCCTAAAATTCGGAAAAAGGGAAATTAAAAATGAATTTAAAACGAATTTAATTCGAACATTTCAAGTAAAACTCGTCCTAAATATAATAAATCGAACTTGAAATTCTTAAAGCGAATTCCGGCCTGATTTTTAACTTTAAGGATCAAATCCGTCTTTCACATCCAGATTCAAAAATTCCTTCCGTCGACGATATCCTATTCGGGTTGTAAAATATAATCGATCAAGAGAGCGGAATTCGAAAGACCAATCGTCGGAAATTCAAGTTTCCGACTCGAGACCATAATTCCGTCACATTCCCTCATTTTTATCCAATCCAACTCATTTTCTCCCCTTTGGGTAAATCTTATCCCCTTCTTTATGGGTTGCTCTATTCTTGGAAAACAAACAACAATTCTCTCTTCACAAAAATCATATTCTTTGACCCATTGAATATCAGATTTTGGGATCTCCTTTCACACCCACACAAACACAAGAGGACAAACACTCCCTTAGAGCATGATCAATGGAGGGCCCAAAGTCCCTTACCATTGCCAAATAAGCAAAAAAAGAAAAAGGAAAAATCAAAAGAGGTAAGAGCCCAACCAAAGAAGCCCTTAAGTAGGAGACCCAAAAAGAAAGGCCCTTAGCGCACCATTCGAGGACAAACAGTTGAGTTTGGAGGCAATTGCTCAGGAAAGGAAAAAGAAAGCCCCCTAAAAATTGATTAACCCCCTAAAAATGGATTTTTGGGTATTTTCTCTAAATAAAAAATAAAATAAAATTTATATTCAAGTTTGAATTAATTTTATCTACCCGTAGACACCCATTTTGCATAGATTTTTTTTATAAAAATATTTTGCCAACAATACTCATATAATGTTGTTTTTACCACATAAATAGTTTTTTTTCCTTTTCACAAATTTTTAATAATATTAATAATTAATGTGAATAATAATAATAATAATAATAATTATAAATAATAATCGAGTAGATTAAAAAGGTAAATAGCAAAAAGTAATTTAAGGGCCCTCGAGTCGGGCCCTCGAATGAGGGTGCAAATAATAAAAAGATAGAATGAGGCCCTTAAGCTGACGTGACATAGTAAAAATAAGTTAAGGGCCCGGGGTCCGGGCTCTCCATTGATCATGCTCTTACCTTTCTCTTTGGGTTGCCGAGAGCACTGCGCTCTAAAACTCCCCCATTTGCCGCCAGCCACCACCACGCTCCCCAACCTCCACCACCACGCCATCGTCACCACCATCCCACCAGCACCACCATTCCGCCGCCGTCACCTACCTCCCACTTCCGCCGAAATCGCAGCCCCATCCCCACACCCCTGTTCCGCCGAGAAAGAAATCCAGGGCACCCATCTCCTCCTTCCTATCCTCTTCTTCGAACCAGCAGCGGAATTAATCTCCGACGCACCCTCGACGCCACAAGCATCAGCAGAAGCAGCCGCTGGAGAGCCCCGGAGACCGAACACAGCCTCCTTCCCGCCCCTGGCTTCCATTTCGCCTCGGTAAGGTCTCGACTTTTCTCGTCCTTCCTTCTGCACCTCCTATCAGAAAAAGCTCCCTCCTTTAACCTTCTCCCATCTCTCCCAGGCGCTCCCTTTCGAAGAATGGACCTCGATGCACCCGGACGCACCTCCCCGAGCTCCGTTTTCGGCGAAGACGAAGGCCCCTCGGTGAGCTTCTTCCTTCGTCCTCCTTCCTTTCCCTTCCTTCCTACTGTGTGTAATTGTGTCGTCGGAGTTGGAATCGGTGCCGACATCCCTTCCCTTCTCCTCCTTCTTCCTGGATTTTCGAACGCAGTGGACATTTGGGGAAGATGGTGAACAGTACTGATTTGGTCCGGTTTTCTCTTGTTTTATAAAGTATGGGTTCGGTTCGGTTTTCTTTAAATAAATGGAAACCGGTTCAGTTTTAGGTCAAAAATCAGATTTTTGGGTTGGGTTTTATTGAATCCGAAAATTAAGAGAAAAATGGGCCTTTCTCTCTTTTGGCCTAATATATTTCAAGCAAAAGGGGAAATAATCTGGGCCAGATGTTTGGTTTGAGAAACAAAGGATTTGGGCATGTTTGTCTTCTTTTTATAAAAAGAGGTTCGGATTTGGGGTTTTAGGAATAAAGGGTCGGTTTTGATATTTTGTAAAATGAAAGGGAAGGTGTGGTAATTTAATTAAGGGTCGATTTTATATAAAGTAAAATGGTTGGGGTTATTTTGATATAATATATATATTAAGAGTATTTGAAAATAAATAAATAATGGCATTGTAAAGTGTGGGGATTTAAGAAAAATGTTACCGGATTTAAATCAAAAAGGGATTTGACGAACATTCTCCAAGGTCGGAATTTCTAACTAGTTAAAACGGTTTTCGAGACTAACTTGAGAAATTATGTGATCGATGACTAACTAGCATGTTGATATGATTGATTGACAAATATCATGACTTGCGTGGACTAACGGCATGATTGGTTGACTAATAGCATGATGAGATGCTAGAGTTATGTATCGGTTGAATTACGTCTTATGAGCTATGATAAATATGATGAACTTGAGATATGTGATATGCGGATTATTATTGCGCATATATTGTTGCGAATACATGAATGTGGCTGATGGAATGATGAGAATGATATGGACTTGAGGAATGTGGCAATATGATGGGTGATTGAACTTGATGGAACGATGATTGCGATATGGTTGCTATTCTCGTCGAATGATATGCTTGAGTGCTTGGATGATTAGACGTAGACTTATATATGTGTTCTGATATGTATCTAGGTGATCTTTAATCTATTATAATGCTTGCCTTGCTATTCTGCACCGCCAGTTAAGTCTCTTCGGAGCTTACTCAGATTGAATAGAGCTATTCCCTGCTTTAGGTGCATGATATACTAGGTGCTTGCATTCATGATCAGCATGCCATGTAGTATCATGCTAGGTTGCATCGATCGTTGAGCATTCTATTTCTTTATGTGTATGTAAACAGAACGGCCGTTATCTGTGAAGTAACTAGAGTCATTGCTAGGGTTATAGGACGACCTAGTCTCATCGGGTCCCGTCCTGAGTCAATCGAGTCATGAACTTCCTTATATTATGAGATGCATGCGGGCTTTATTGTGGAGCGGGTTGGGCATGCGTGCCGCCCGATTATGAATGAATGCATTCACGAGCTGGCCAGTCTCCGCCCTATCGGAAGGGGGTGGAGGTAGGAGAAGGATATACCACTTGGTATTCTGTGCTAAGGCCTTATTATTATTATGCACTTGATCATAGGAGCATGTTAGTGTGTTATTATTCCGCCATGCATCTAGAAGAATCTTTATTAGGTATAGCGTATATGTGTGCTTAGGGTTGGGATGCAGAGCTAAAGTGGGCATCGATCTGATCCCGCCCCATATCAAATTTTTTAGGTATCCGTTATGCTTACTACTGTTGATGCTGATTTGAGTCCATGACTGCTGGGTCTAACATGGCGGAAAGAGAGAGTTGAGATTCCAACTTCACCAATTTAATTACGGCTCGAATTTGAATGGTTGATCATATTTTGACCCGGCTCTGCCGTGGTACCCCTTTGTATTATGCTTTACTTCCGCTATTTGTGTAACCTTTGGGTTTCCACGCTTAGACTTATGACAGGTACAGGGGACTTCCCCGGGGATTCCAACGATCCCTTTGAATTTTGGGTATGAAATCCCACTTTAAAATGTTAGGATAGAATTTCAAACCTTCAACCTGTACTCGGGGCGCAAGATCCTAACGAGGGGTTTCATCCCTCGAAACGTAACCCGGGAATCATAATCCCGGGCCGTTACAGACATCTCATGAGACGTTTATAGAGCATGATGGTATAACACAACCTTGACCTGAAATTACCATTTTCCATTATTTAAGATACACATCACAATAACAATAATAACCACAACAATAATGATAATAATACAAACGGTATAAGTACCAATCCACAATTACATCCTAGGTGACCACAAAAGGTATAATGCATACTTAACTAGCATGAAGGAAACAAAATGAGCAAATCATGCTTTTTAGGAAGTTCGGGCCTTTAATATAATTTTCTCAAATCATGACATCAAACTATCATTACCCGAGTTGTCATGCTATGTGAAATTTAGGAGTTGATAAATAACAACAAATTGAACTAACTTGCATATTTATCACAAACTCATAGCATGGAATCTATAAATGACACAACAGACGATTATTGCGGAAAAGGCACAAAATTGCAGAAATGCACTGATTGAACCAAATTACTTGCCTTAATCCGACGAAATACTTATTCGTGGTTGAGAAAAATAATTTGATATTGGACCTGAGAATTTACAGAATTTAAAAAGGGGTTAGTTACCTTTCATAAATCACGGAAACGGCCCCGTAACTTTTAAAAAGTGAAAATATACCCTTGATTTCTTCCGAAAGAAATCCAAATATGTACCCAAGGAAATCTCAGGAGCCAAAATGAAGTCCAACTGCTTCAATACAGTAGATTGATTAGTATGAGACCAAACACCTAATCGAAATACGGTAATTCGCGAGAAACGGAGCGGATCTTACCTGAACGGGACTCGAAAGTGTCCAAATTTCGAACCTAAGATCCCTTGGTATGGTATGAATCTGAAAAACAATGATTTATAAGAATTAACAGGCCATGTGTCGAAAGAGAGAAAGAAAACGTATGAAGATCATGTTTTTCTATTGTGTAGGAAAACTGCTCACCCGTCAAGTTGGAGGCTTGGGTTCGAGCACCTCGGAGCAGATTTACTCCAGAGTCAGATTAGATGGATTTAGATCACGGTGGTGGTGGTGACAAAGCCTGGAAGTTGGCTTGTCGATCACTTTCTGCAGAAACTTCCGACGTCGATTTGGACGTCTTTCCGGTGAGCTGCTGCGTCGGGGCTTGCAAGATGGCCTCCTGGGTGTTTGAGGAGCCCTGTGGTGGTCGTCGGCCTTGGTTTCATTGGAATCGTGGTTGAGGGTGATCGGAGATAGCGGTGGTTTGTGATTTTTTGCTGATGTTTATGGCTTTGCAGAGAATGATGGAGAGGGTGTTAGGGTGTACGTGATAGATAGAATGGGAGGCTGCAATATCTTCTTCAAACCCGATCTCACTTCTTCTTACCGTAATGAGATTTTCAAAGTGTTGATATTGGGACGGCCTGGAGATTCGGAATGGGCTGATGCAGAAGTGTATATATACTAGGGTAAATTGCAGAAAACCACCCTTTAAATAGGGTGATTTGCCCAAAACCACCTTTTAGATACGTAATTGCTGGAAACCACCCCTTAAAAGACTCTCTCTTGCAAACAACCACCCACTTCATATTTCCGTTAAGTATCTGTCAAAAATGGCCCACATTTTTTTTATTGTTTTCTCTGAATAAATGAAAAAAATAAGTTGAAAAGAAATCAAAAATGAAAATCAATTATACGTATCTCAAATAGAAAGTTCAACCCAAACAAACTTTCGAGGAAATCGTCTGTAAATCAAAAGAGCAGCTTAGTAAATGGCGTGCTAATGCTCTATCACAGCAAGGACGTGCTGTCCTTATTGGCACAAACCTGGCATCAAAACCCTTATATACAATGCAAAGTTTCATGCTACCCAGCACAATCCATAAGGAACTTGATCAAATAAATAGATGTTTCTTCTGGAATAAAGATCTCCAATACCGGCCTTTGATAAGCTGGGATAAAATATGTAGATCGAAAGGAAACGGAGGTCTAGGTATTCGAAAATCCAGAGATATGAATGAGGCACTACAAATGAAACTCATCTGGAAAATTCTTGCAGAACCAGAAAATATATGGGTAAAAATAATTCAGTACAAGTATTTGAAAACAACACATATATTAAACTACAAGAAAAGTGGGAATTTGTCGTGGCAATGGTCGAAACTAACTCCTCTTATTGAAAAATTTAAAACAGGTCTAATATGGTCGGTGGGCAATGGAAAATCAATTAAGTTCTGGACCGATAACTGGCTTACAACTTCGCCAATAATCAAAAGGGTCGATTGTCCTACTATTCGAAATGATGACGAAACTGTGAGTGACTATATATTAGGAGGAAAATGGTGGGAGGAAAAATTATATAACACAATCCCACAAACTTTAGCAAAAGAAATATTGGATATCCCCCTTCCTAAGAATACATTTGATGACAGACTCTATTGGTGGCCAGATAGGGAGGGATGGTTTACAACAGCTAGTGCATGCAAACTGATCACTAAAAATAACAACGAAAATGAGGATAATAATTCATGGACTTGGAAAATTGATACGGCACCAAAAATTAAGAATTTCCTATGGAAACTAGGTCAGAAGGGTATTCCAACGGCTACCCGTCTTTCCCAAAAAGGGGTATCCGTACCAACAACTTGTGTCCTCTGTAACAGTGCCACTGAGGATGAAACTCATCTTTTTGTGGAATGCCAGTTCTCTAATTTCCATCTCCCATTGTCAGTGGGCACGAATCAGGCTATAATCAATTTAATTGCAAATTCGAGAGATTTCTCTCCTATCTTGTCATTAATTGGAAGCACTCTTACAAAAAATGAAAAGGAGAAAGTAGCGGTAATATGGTGGACAATATGGTATATCAGAAACCAAACAATCTTTAGAAATGAACCCATTCCGAATCACGAATCGGTTAAACACATCATCACAACTCATCTGGAAAACTGGAAGAAAACCTCCATGCATGGAAATGAGGATGATATTCAATACACTCCAAAGGATAATGCTACCAATTACACACAACCAAAGCTACGGCAAAAAGCTGCTAAATGGATAAAACCACCTGTTGGTGTGTTTAAATTAAACTTTGATGGATCTACACTTGATAACAACGACAGCTCAATTGGCTACATCATTCGTGATTGGGAGGGTAGGCCGATCCACATTGGCTATGATAGAATTGGCAAGCATACCCCACTGAAAGCTGAGGCTTTAGCATTAAGACATGGAATAATCCAAACTCGTGCGTTGGGAATAAACAAATTACAAATTGAAGGGGACTCCCTTATCATCATAAATCATTTAAAAACAAACTTCACATGCCCATGGGAAATTGAATTGGTGATGTCCGATATTAAAACAATGTTGTCGAGTGCTGGAGAAGTCTCCTTCTCTCACGTGCCCCGAAATGGCAATAGAGTGGCTGATAAGGTTGCAAACCTTTGCCGCTCTGCCAGGGTCCTTGACATCTACACTGATACAGGTCTCCAAGACCTCATCCACAAGGATGCTATCGGGTAGGATTACTCCACCCGAATTATTACCTGATCAAAAAAAAAAAAAAAAAAAAAAGTTCAACCCAAAAAATCAAAGATCCAAGCAAATCCGGCCCTAAAACAAAATCCAATCCAAAAAAAATCAGAATCAATGAACAACAATGACGATTACAGATTTATATTTTCTAATTCCAATTTCAAATCCGGCCTTCACTGTCACCATACACACACGTTGCCATCAGAGGAAGACGGGGAGGTGGCGGTTTATTAGGTGACGAGCAACCCCCAGCGACGGAGCCGCTTCGATCCACCCGATGCACCACCATCTACCTCAACCACAACACACACACGATGCCATCGAATGATCGAATACGAAGAAGTGGTGGTCGAACGTCGAGCAACCCCTGACGAAGGGGAGTGGCAACGTCGCTCTCAGCCACCTGGTGCACCGCTGCAACCAAAACCCTAGATCCAATCTTGAATGTCGCCCGAGCCAAATTTCCCCTAAATCATACCAGATCTAGATCGTTTAAAGCTGAAATTGCAAGATCCAAACGGAAAATGAAGTTGATGAAAGTTTGCTGCCTTGATTCTGAGTTGCATCGGCATGGAAACAATTGGGCAGGGATATTTACTCAATTGCAGCCCGGATTCCTCCACTGGCCATAGCAATTTACGGTCCGGAACCTTGAAATAATCGCTAGATATGACGAATGCCTTGAAATTGCTATTCGAGCGATTTAAACAAAATCCAGCAATGAAATTGGAGGATTCCGACAATGGCGGCTAGGGTGAGAGGGTTTAGTGTTTGTGAATTGCAAGGTTTGGAATGGGAATATGAGATATCTCTCATCAAATCCTTTCAAGCAACACTCGCGCCAAGGCGATGGACAACATATGCCATTAGATCTCCGAACTCTGGACTTCCAGGAACTTCCAAGTGAGTCAGTGACAGAGGCGGTGACGAAGTTTCAGAAGAATCGTCAATGGAGGTGGAGATGAGGCAAAATTATTATATATTTAAAAATATATAATAATTTTATTGATTTATGACATTGTTATGTAGTATTTAAAAAAATCAAGGGCAAAATTGTAATTTCATAGGTTTAACAGAGACTTTAACGGAAATATGAAATGGGTGGCTGTTTACTTGTTTGCAAACGAGAGTCTTGTAAGGGGTGGTTTCCTGCAATTACGTATTTAAGGGGCGGTTTTAAGAAAATCGTCCTATTTAAAGGGTGGTTTGCTACGGTTTACCCTATATACTAATACATGTTACTTACATACATATATACTTATATATTTATATAAATCCGTATGAATACTTTTTTATTTTTTTTGATAAGGAAATAATTTGAGGCCGGACAGGCCCGGACCTCGAGAGGTCGACAAAGTCGGCAGACGGCAAGTCGTCTAAACATACAACATAGCAAAAGAAATACAATAGAAAACAATTTCCTAATACAACAAAAGAACTACACGAAACAAACCCGGAAAACCCCAAACCCTAAGCAAACAAGCGGACACTGCAACGAGAAGATGGAGACCCGACGTGGTGAAGTGGATAGCGAGCGCATGGGACAGTACAACTGACACGATGTCTCGCCGCCGGAAAGACGGAAAGCAGCAATCCACGTAGGGCAAAGACGACTCCTGGGGAAGTGTGGATCACACGACGTTCCCTCCACCTAGATGAAGGATCTTCGGAGACCACGAACACCACCAACACGATCACTTCGATCAACCAGGGCCGCAGAACTGCTCCTCAACCGAAACTAACCACGAACCAACAAACAGAACTCCAACCAAACTCGAGAAAATGAAGCACGACCGCGAGAGGGCAAAGAGCGCAAGAGGATTCCGGATTTCGGGCGTTTGTTATTGTTGTACATAGAAAACTACATATATTACATATATAAATGTACAACCTTATTTATTTATTTATTTATTACTTCTTCTTTCCTGTTTATTTTTTCTTTTTTTAATTCAGGGCTGCTTTGGGCCCAAAGAACACCAGATGGGCCCAACTCTGGGCCTCCCAAGCTCGAGGGCTACAGGAAGCAGGAGAAGGAAAAGGTCGAGGAAGCTGTAACAGCCCAGAATTATAATTTCCGGGTTACGTTTCAAGGGATGAAAACCCTTGTTCGGATCTTGCAATCCAGGTACGGGTCGAGGTTTCAAACTCATTTCAAAGGTCAGTAGAAAGAGGGATTTCAAACCCTAAAGTATCGTAGGGCCGTTGGGTACCCTTAACCTGTCCTAAGACTATGTTGCGGAAACCATTTCAAACGGAAGTAAAGCGGAAGTAAAGTACAGATACAACTGCCACGGCGGAGCCGGGTCAAAACGGAGTCAAAAGTATAAATCCAAAACAATATAATCAGAGTCTGGTGAAGTCTATAACTCCAGCGCTCACTCTCCGCCGACAAAATGACCCGCGCAATAAGCAAACATCACCGATAGGATGAACATAAATAATTCCTAAAAAAATTGATTTGGGGCGGGATCAGATCGATGCCCACTTAACTCTGCATCCCAACCATAAGCACACATATACGCTATACCTAATAAAGATGCTCTAATGCAGTACGAAATTCAAACACACTAGCATGCTCCTAGTTCATAATAATGTGCGGAAATACTGTAAAGTGCCCAAGACAATGCCAAGTGGCATATCCCTCTCCTACCTCCACCCCTTCCGACAGGCGGAGACTGGCCAGCTCGTGAATGCATTCATTCATAATTGGGCGGCACGCATGCCTAACCCGCTCCACAATAAAGCCCGCAGGCATGTCATAATATAAGGAAGCACTCGATTGACTCAGGGTACCCGATGAGGCTGGGCTACCCTATGACCCTAGCAAAGACTTCTAGGACTATCACAGATAACGGCCGTTCTGTTTACATACACACAAAGAAATAGAATGCTCAACGATCGATGCAACCTAGCATGGTACTACATGGCATGCTGATCATGAATGCAAGCACCTAGTATATCATGCACCTAAAGCAGGGAATAGCTCTATTCAATCTGAGTAAGCTCCGAAGAGACTTACCTGAAGATGCAGAACAGCAATATAACACAAGCAAGGGCCCAAATGCAAGTCCAAAGTAATCCAAAGGCAAAACACACCTATCATCAAACCATTTCCATAAGCCACCGGACTAACATTTATACTCACGAAAACCAAGTTCTCAACATCCTCAAAACAAATCGATGGTAAAACCATTTTCAAACTCCCTTCTTAAAACCAACATCATTAAATCAAGACAAACATTAAACATTTAAACCTTAAAAAATCATATTATAGAATTTATTCCGGCATTTTGATTTTCAACACATCAAATCCTTAAAGGATATTTCTAGAAACTTGAAAACTCCTTTTTAATTAATTTATTACAATATATGACTAAAATAGACATCAACTATAGTTATAAATAAATCATTTCAAATTTCCCAATTTAACATAATTAAATCATCACAAAGGTACATAGTCCAATTAATATTTCTTTTTAAAATAATTTCACAATATAATTTAATAATTCCATAATATACTTTTATATGGTCAGAATTTATATAAAAATAATAATAACGTGCCTAATATTAACATAACGTAATATATACCATAAGCAATATCAATATAACATATAATAGCTTAACACTTGAGCAAAACAGCATTTAAAACCATAAGAATAGCCAACCGAAAGCCCAATAAGAAGCACAACCCGGATCCGGCCCAAGCTCAATTCGAAAGCCTGCTCTGCAACCCAAGTGGAGACCCGATTCCCACATAAAGAAACCCGGATTCACTCAATAAAATATAACCCAGAAAGGAAACGGATCCGATCCAGCAGACAAATAGGCCCAACATACCCCCTCACAAACTCTCACCTTCCCAAAACCTCAGAACAAACCTCTGCAATTCAACGGAGGAAACACGGGAGAAAGAAGAAGAGGGCCAGGCTCGCCGACGACTCGTCTCCGACCAAAACCTCGCCCAATAGATCTGAAAACCTATCCCGACCACCCTGGACCCATAAAGCCTCAAACGCGAGCAACGGAGGAAGGGGAAAAGAGGGCTTACAGTAGCGACTCCGAGGGCGACTCCGGGGCTCGACGACGGCGCTCCGGCTGCAGTGGCGGATTCCGACGGCAATAGCTCGAGAGGGGGGTTCGATCAAAGCCTAGGAGAGTGAGGAAGGGGTTAAAGGCGGATTTTGATGCGATTGAACAGAAATCGAAGAAGAAGAACGGAAATCGACCTTGGAGACGAACACGGGAGAGCAGAGGAAGGAGCGGCTCAGCCTCGATTCCGGCGGGGCTCCTGGCGCGCCTGGGTTTCGAGAGGTGGCGCTCGGAATTCTGGGTGCTGCTGCTTCATCTTCGGACATCGGAGGAAGGACGAGCAAGGTGCTCGGTCCGTCACTGGCGAAAAGGGGAGGCTTGGCTCGCGACGGCGACGACGAGGCTGTAACGGACAGAAGAAGCTGGGTGAAGGCGTGGTGATTTGATGGAAATTTGATGAAGTGGTGGTGACTTGGTGGCTGCGGTAACAACAGGAGCAACAATGGTGGGTCTTTGTGACTAAAAGGGAAGAGAAAGAGAGGAGATGAGAGCTGATAGGGATGTGGTGCTCTTTCTGGGTTGAATTAGTGAAAGAAAAGGAGGGGATGAGAGGGATTTGGTGTTGCAATGTTAGTGGGTTGCTCCTGGTGATTCCCCTGCAGAATGGTTCCAATTAAAGAAGACAAAGAGAGCCTTGGCAGGGCTGCAGATTGGCGTGGTAGGTGCAGTGCCCTTTGCCAGAAATGGGGCAGCAGTGGTGCGAGTAGAGAGGAGGGTGAGATGTGGTTTACCTTAAATGAAAAGAAGAAGACCAAGCTAGACCAAGCTGGACCAAGCTGGCATGTGAATTGCAGCTTCGGATTTGAAGTAGGGAGAGAGGAGAAAGAAGTAAGAATAGTCCCATTAATACCAATTAAAATTTACCCGGAAACAAATCTCGAAATCCGTTCTATCGACGTTATCCCGACTCTATTAAAAAATATAAAGCTTAAAACTTCAAATTTAAATCGAATTCTCGAACTGGATCAAATAATAAAATTATATTATACTTTCAAATTTTAGCAAGTGAAAACGAAAATAAATCTGAATGGAAGTCCATTTAAATTAATTATATGCCGGAATTCATTTTAAGAGATTTTAATTAACCCGATTTGAATTCATTTATATTATTTGTTGAAATTTATTATTTAAAAATCCGGGCCTTTACATCATCCACCTCTAAAAACAAGTCTCGTCCCCGAGACTAAAACCACGACGAAATAGGGGATGAAGTTTGAAATTGATGAGTCCAAGGATTTTATAATCATCTCGGTTGCGTCTTCCAAGATTCTCGCAACATCCTAGTCACGGTCGTGACATCTCCAATTAGTCTTGACAAGTATGCAATAAGCGCCCCTATCACATTCTCGCTTCAACTTTTTGGAGGTACCACAACTCTAAAAGTTCTACAATATCATCACTAGGTCTTAGCAAACACCCTATAGGCGCCCCCATAAAGTGCATGTATCCACTTCGTGAAGTATCCTAGAGCTGCCCGGGTTTGAAAAGTTTCTAAAGGGATTCCACAGTTGAAAAAGATTGGCCTCAATATCGTGGAAATTATCGGTAACGTTCATTCTTTAAAATTTCAAGTAATTTCTTTTCAAACCGCGCAAAACCTTCAAATAAGACGTTTAACCAAACAACTTTACACCAAACAAATAAAATCCTTTCAATCAAAATTTCGTCAAAATCTTCCAAAGCCAAATCAGTTTCCCACATAACAATCAATCAAATTCAGAATTCGCGGAGGTGGAATCATCCACCTCTAAGGGCTAATCCCATATTCTCTTCCTAGTTTCCAGAATCAAATCAATCTACCACTCTCAATTCAAGCAAGATTCACAAGCCATAAGCAATGCATAACCACATAACCAATCGATCCTCAACGAGTATATCATATGACAAGTCTCAAACATATGCCAGCACACTACCACAAGATCACATCAACATCTCCACACCATACTAAAGGCCATAATATGCATCTATGCCGAAATCATAACACACATCTCGTTATCACACCAACGTCATAACATGCACATCCTCATCATAAGGTCAATGAATCAAACTCATTGTCAACACATCAACACAACAAGTCATGTTATTAAGATTTCGTGAAAGGGGAGGTCAAACAGCATATCAATCATCGAATGTCAGCATACTCACCAGACATCATCTTAACTCATCACAACGCCATGTAGCGATCATTTAGTAACCAGACATCATTATCTCATATATATATATATATATATATATATATATATATATATATATATATATATATATATATATAAATCATATTCCTTTTGAAAGCCACATTCGTGATGCAACATATCCATAAGCATGCTTGCTAAACATATACTACCACATCCTGTTTACTACCACATAATATAACATCATGCTTTCACCCCATAACATAACATCACACTTTCACATAATAACACATCATTATCTCGTATATCAGACCACAACACATCCTAACATGCTCCTAAAACAACATGGCAGAGCAGCAATATATCATGATAACATGTGTCACTACCAACTAGATTTCAATATTGCATAACAACATGTAATATCATTCTGTATCAGATTCATCATGGTCGTTATCTAATTATCATGCAAGCACATATTAATAATTCACAATATCAAGAAGGTCCTCACATCATCACCAACCAAAATAAAACACAATCTCTACTCGCCCATATCCACTCTCAAGCCAAGACTAATCCTCTTCTAGACTCGCCAACGTCAACTCAACAAAAATTCTCCAAAGAAATCCCAATTCATCTCGATGCTCAAATCTCGCCCCACATCCCATCAAGCACTCCCACACGCCATCCACCTCTAAAAACCCAACTCCTATCTCTAACTTCACACCCGAGAACCCTCTCATACTATATCCTCACTACTCTCAAAAGTCATTCCCCACACTTCATATACTATTCAAGACATCACAAGTATCCTACCCTGCCAACATTTCTTTCCCGTGATTTGCCTAATAAACCATCGGTCATCCTAATCGCTCAAATTATTTCACCACTCTTCAACCACACTACCAAATGATCTCACCCACAGGTTTAAAGGAGGAACAATCATGGAATCATCACACATAAGATCTACATCAGGTCAACCAGCATTTATAAACATAGCATCATGGGTCCATAATCAATTATTGCAACTATGTCAACAAGTCTCAATTTACCATCATGCTCAATCATTATTACAAATCATCATATATGCACAAAATCAAGTCAAGATAGCAAGTTGCATCATAACCTCAGAAGATAAACAATTCAGGTTTTCAGCATTTGTAGTTCATACTTTGCAGGCGAAAGAATTCAAATCATGCTTAGCAACTTAGAGTAGAAACACGTCAAGACATCATGGTACATGAGATCTATAAGTCATCAAATCATATCATCATACACAACAGATAATCAGGCAACGATCATTTCCAATTCAGCACATCAACACATAAATCTCAACGCTATGTCAGTGCAATATCGTCGTCAACAAATTCAAAAGGGTTAGCAATTCGAACGGAGAACAATCCCTCTTGCAAATCATATCGTACACAGTAACCGTAATCCTCGATGCGTGCCCGTTCCGTCGACATCATAGATCCTGAGGCTCGTGAGTTATGGGCCCACACTTCTGCGGCACTGCTCTATCGGTATGCAACTTTTCGTTCCATCTTCCATGCGGTCGCTCACCGAAATGTATCGCGCAAGAGTCCAAGTTAGCAGAGATAGGGGAGTGACAGGGACGGGAAACCCAATGTTCACTTCGGAAATACAGACCAAGGCTAAAAGGATGACAAGACTAGAGACAAGACTCTAACCCGAGAATAGCAACGATGCCCTTATGAAAGTCTATTAGGTTATAATCGCGACAAATAACATAAATTCATCATAGAGCATATCAATCATATTAATCCACTCTAACATGTACCTATATCAAGGAGCACGACATACGCATTCATTCCAAAAGACATATTCGAGTGGTACACGGATGCATGCGAGACAAGATAGCAGTCTATTATCCCATGAAAGCCGATATGCCTAGCAACTTACGCAAGATATGCAAGATTTAATGGGCATCACAATTGTCACATATATGAACAATGCACAAGCTTGGTGTATGCATCATACGAGAACATATAAGAGTAACATAGTAACTACCTCATCTAACACAATGATCATATAATATGACACATAATCATATGACGAGATACATTTAGAAATCATGGGTCTCACACGATACTAGCGATACAGGATGTGATACAAGCATAGTCAAGAGTCATTAAGAGGAGCTCAACATAATATTCACGAAATATGAGACATAATCAAAATAACAAGAAGAGCATCATTGGCGACATATTATAATCATGTTAAGAGCGAACCATCATAGAGCACATATATAGTACAGTAGTCATCACATCATAGAACAAGTACAACAAGTGATCCTTTTAGTGAGTTATATTGGAAATCATAAGCCCTACCAAACACTACTAGCACTTACCAAACATTAACACAATCAGGGTAACTCGACTAAATCCATTCTAAAATTCATGCATCATGCGTATGCGAAATCATGATATAGTGTGGTGTGTGATCATGCGAGGTGTCCAGTCATACGTTCATGCAAGCACGAGAGAATATCATAGGGTAATAGGGAAATACCACCAAGCGATAACATGTAAGCATGCTAGGATTTACCATCACGAAAAGCAAGTCGATCATCGAATTCAGCATCAGTCTAATCAGGATGAGTAAAACACTTTAAGAAGAGGGAAGAATCACACTATCAAGGACCTAACCCGAGAGGGAATTAGCAATATTGTAGGTAAGGTATAAACTCGCACCAATCACAACCAAGGGTCTTACATGATACTAATGGCTCAATATAACGTACGATACATGCATGCAACTAATCATGACGACGCGTAAGAAATCACTCAGTCATATTCCACGATATAGAAGCATGAGAAAAGTTAAATGATTCATAATACGAGTCTAAGTAATGGGTAATACGATTATAATACAGGGCATGAGTGCAGATCAACACATACTAGGATGAAACATGCATTCACCAAGACTAAATTATGCCACATACTCTCCATCCAAAGCACGTAATCATACAACAATACTAACTTGCAAGATCATCAATAATAGTCAATTCAACGAATACAAAATAGATGGGGATGCTACATATTCTCGTCACAAAGGAGTAATAAGCATTGACACGTCAACATCAATCATGCTAAGGCGATCATGTACAAGCATTCATACAGGGAGGGTTAGATCACACTATCATTAACCCAATACAGGAGGAAATAACGATCATGCAGGTTAATATCATATGTTTCATGCTTCCAATTACTCATACGATCTGTGGGCCAAGTAAACATGCTATAACAACAAACAATCATGATATAAGGCAAGACACAACGCGAGACTTGAGCAAGGTAACTAACCACAACATGAGCTTAAACAATAAAACCATGACAGAAGGCAAGACATAACATGAGCAACTTCTTACTAATGATCATTGGCAATTTACATGCGGGAGATTACAAAGTAATGTCATGTAATTCAGAGAGAGTCACCATTACAATCGGACAGAGATCCTTAAGGGTAACCATTGACTTTTCTCAACTGACTCATTACCTCGCTTTCCCGTGGGACTCTGGTACGACTCTTCATGGCAAGAAGACACTGGTTGGTCATCATAAGAATAAGGAAAGACAGCCCCAGAAACACCTTACTTCTGACTCAAAGTGACAACAAGAACTTCCAAAACTCACTCAGACAACCTTAATATCCAACCATGATTCCCGACACAATGTAGTTACCAACCCAATTCCCCGTGGAAGACACTGACATCCAAAGAAATGCTAGATAGAGTTGTCTAGGGGTTAACATAGTAGAAAGGGTCGTTCAACACAAGCTGGGCTTGACTATATAGAAATAAGGCACTCCCGCTATCTCATTTGCCTAGGTCAGTCAATACACAACTTATTGTTAGGCATACCAAATCAGATCTCTAGCATAGCAAGCACTCAGCACCGAATCAGTTAATAACACTCATAATGATCTCATTTGATTCTCCTAACCCATCTGTAAAGAACAAGCTGATATTTCGCCTACCGTTCCCAACTACACCCAATAGGGGTGGTCTATCGCCTTCACTACCCACTCGTGCCACCGTTTGGTCGGTTTTCCTCTTTTATTACAAGTCGAGTTCATTACTTAGTCCAATTTCGGTTAGGCATCTTAATTTCATTTTGCCCCTTTAAAAACACTTCCAAATCCTTCGAAATTCATGGGCGGTTTTTCCAAAACATACACTCGACCCTTTTGTACCCGAATTGCACAACCTCAGCTCTGATACCATCTTTGTAACGGCCCAGAATTATAATTTCCGGGTTACGTTTCAAGGGATGAAAACCCTTGTTCGGATCTTGCAATCCAGGTACGGGTCGAGGTTTCAAACTCATTTCAAAGGTCAGTAGAAAAAGGGATTTCAAACCCTAAAGTATCGTAGGGCCGTTGGATACCCTTAACCTGTCCTAAGACTATGTCGCGGAAACCATTTCAAACGGAAGTAAAGCGGAAGTAAAGTACAGATACAACTGCCACGGCGGAGCCGGGTCAAAACGGAGTCAAAAGTATAAATCCAAAACAATATAATCAGAGTCTGGTGAAGTCTATAACTCCAGCGCTCACTCTTCGCCGACAAAATGACCCGCGCAATAAGCAAACATCACCGATAGGATGAACATAAATAATTCCTAAAAAAATTGATTTGGGGCGGGATCAGATCGATGCCCACTTAACTCTGCATCCCAACCATAAGCACACATATACGCTATACCTAATAAAGATGCTCTAATGCAGTACGAAATTCAAACACACTAGCATGCTCCTAGTTCATAATAATGTGCGGAAATACTGTAAAGTGCCCAAGACAATGCCAAGTGGCATATCCCTCTCCTACCTCCACCCCTTCCGACAGGCGGAGACTGGCCAGCTCGTGAATGCATTCATTCATAATTGGGCGGCACGCATGCCTAACCCGCTCCACAATAAAGCCCGCAGGCATGTCATAATATAAGGAAGTACTCGATTGACTCAGGGTACCCGATGAGGCTGGGCTACCCTATGACCGTAGCAAAGACTTCTAGGACTATCACAGATAACGGCCGTTCTGTTTACATACACACAAAGAAATAGAATGCTCAACGATCGATGCAACCTAGCATGGTACTACATGGCATGCTGATCATGAATGCAAGCACCTAGTATATCATGCACCTAAAGCAGGGAATAGCTCTATTCAATCTGAGTAAGCTCCGAAGAGACTTACCTGAAGATGCAGAACAGCAATATAACACAGGCAAGGGCCCAAATGCAAGTCCAAAGTAATCCAAAGGCAAAACACACCTATCATCAAACCATTTCCATAAGCCACCGGACTAACATTTATACTCACGAAAACCAAGTTCTCAACATCCTCAAAACAAATCGATGGTAAAACCATTTTCAAACTCCCTTCTTAAAACCAACATCATTAAATCAAGATAAACATTAAACATTTAAACCTTAAAAAATCATATTATAGAATTTATTCCGGCATTTTGATTTTCAACACATCAAATCCTTAAAGGATATTTCCAGAAACTTGAAAACTCCTTTTTAATTAATTTATTACAATATATGACTAAAATAGACATCAACTATAGTTATAAATAAATCATTTCAAATTTCCCAATTTAACATAACTAAATCATCACAAAGGTACATAGTCCAATTAATATTTCTTTTTAAAATAATTTCACAATATAATTTAATAATTCCATAATATACTTTTATATGGTCAGAATTTATATAAAAATAATAATAACGTGCCTAATATTAACATAACGTAATATATACCATAAGCAATATCAATATAACATATAATAGCTTAACACTTGAGCAAAACAGCATTTAAAACCATAAGAATAGCCAACCGAAAGCCCAATAAGAAGCACAACCCGGATCCGGCCCAAGCTCAATTCGAAAGCCTGCTCTGCAACCCAAGTGGAGACCCGATTCCCACATAAAGAAACCCGGATTCACTCAATAAAATATAACCCGGAAAGGAAACGGATCCGATCCAGCAGACAAATAGGCCCAACATACCCCCTCACAAACTCTCACCTTCCCAAAACCTCAGAACAAACCTCTGCAATTCAACGGAGGAAACACGGGAGAAAGAAGAAGAGGGCCAGGCTCGCCGACGACTCGTCTCCGACCAAAACCTCGCCCAATAGATCTGAAAACCTATCCCGACCACCTTGGACCCATAAAGCCTCAAACGCGAGCAACGGAGGAAGGGGAAAAGAGGGCTTACAGTAGCAACTCCGAGGGCGACTCCGGGGCTCGACGACGGTGCTCCGGCTGCAGTGGCGGATTCCGACGGCAATAGCTCGAGAGGGGGGTTCGATCAAAGCCTAGGAGAGTGAGGAAGGGGTTAAAGGCGGATTTTGATGCGATTGAACAGAAATCGAAGAAGAAGAACGGAAATCGACCTTGGAGACGAACACGGGAGAGCAGAGGAAGGAGCGGCTCAGCCTCGATTCCGGCGGGGCTCCTGGCGCGCCTGGGTTTCGAGAGGTGGCGCTCGGAATTCTGGGTGCTGCTGCTTCGTCTTCGGACATCGGAGGAAGGACGAGCAAGGTGCTCGGTCCGTCACTGGCGAAAAGGGGAGGCTTGGCTCGCGACGGCGACGACGAGGCTGTAACGGACAGAAGAAGCTGGGTGAAGGCGTGGTGATTTGATGGAAATTTGATGAAGTGGTGGTGACTTGGTGGCTGCGGTAACAACAGGAGCAACAATGGTGGGTCTTTGTGACTAAAAGGGAAGAGAAAGAGAGGAGATGAGAGCTGATAGGGATGTGGTGCTCTTTCTGGGTTGAATTAGTGAAAGAAAAGGAGGGGATGAGAGGGATTTGGTGTTGCAATGTTAGTGGGTTGCTCCTGGTGATTCCCCTGCAGAATGGTTCCAATTAAAGAAGACAAAGAGAGCCTTGGCAGGGCTGCAGATTGGCGTGGTAGGTGCAGTGCCCTTTGCCAGAAATGGGGCAGCAGTGGTGCGAGTAGAGAGGAGGGTGAGATGTGGTTTACCTTAAATGAAAAGAAGAAGACCAAGCTAGACCAAGCTGGACCAAGCTGGCATGTGAATTGCAGCTTCGGATTTGAAGTAGGGAGAGAGGAGAAAGAAGTAAGAATAGTCCCATTAATACCAATTAAAATTTACCCGGAAACAAATCTCGAAATCCGTTCTATCGACGTTATCCCGAATCTATTAAAAAATATAAAGCTTAAAACTTCAAATTTAAATCGAATTCTCGAACTGGATCAAATAATAAAATTATATTATACTTTCAAATTTTAGCAAGTGAAAACGAAAATAAATCTGAATGGAAGTCCATTTAAATTAATTATATGCCGGAATTCATTTTAAGAGATTTTAATTAACCCGATTTGAATTCATTTATATTATTTGTTGAAATTTATTATTTAAAAATCCGGGCCTTTACATCATCCACCTCTAAAAACAAGTCTCGTCCCCGAGACTAAAACCACGACGAAATAGGGGATGAAGTTTGAAATTGATGAGTCCAAGGACCATGTCCATTTAAATTAATTATATGCCGGAATTCATTTTAAGAGATTTTAATTAACCCGATTTGAATTCATTTATATTATTTGTTGAAATTTATTATTTAAAAATCCGGGCCTTTATAGAAGCCGGAGAGGCCACGTACAACGCAGGCAAGGAAGTGAACGAAGGGGTGTGCCGAGGGTCTGGACAAGCAGGCGGAGCACCGAGGAAGACCCGTCGGCGCCACCACCTCGAATCCAGAACGACGGCGACAGCCCCAGGCGCCAACATCGGCCACGACTTCTAGAATCACGAAGATGCCCACGAGAGAGAGGAAGCCAGAAATTGGGGCTCAATCGATCGATTTGGATGAGATCGAAAAGAGAATCGAGCTTACATTTAAGGATCTATCAAAGCCCCCAAAAATTGAAGAAATTGAAATATGTAGGGCGCACTGAACTCAGATTCGAATTTGGTATGGCGATTGAGATGAACCAAACCCAACCCAAAGCAAGGGCCACGCCGGAGGGGGGACGGCAGCAGCACTGCTGCAGAAAGGGAGGGTTGTGGGCGGCCGGGGTCGAGGTCGGCCGAAGCGAAGTTAGCCGAGGAGAAGCGGAGCAACCTACTGAATCGAGACTCTCCGAAGAGAGAATTTGGGGCTCTCCGAAGAGAGATTTAGGCTCTCCGAGGAGAGATTTGAGTTCTCCGAAGAGAGAGATATAGCCGAAAGGGTTGATCAGAGCTCACCGGACCACCGCCAAGAGAGGAAGGAGAGACTTCATTCTTCCGCTGGAAGCAGCGTTTCTGCAGTCTTCAACTTTTGGAAGAGAGCGTTTTACGACAGTGAGAGAGAATCCGTATGAATATATATATATATATATATATATATGAATAAGAATATTATTTGTGTACATTTAATTTATTTAAATAAATTATTTTTCTTTTTCTTTGAATAGTATAGTTATTCTAAAACATTACTTATGTGTACTAATATACGTTATTTTCACTTATTTTTGTCTAACTAAGTACAAAGAGAATTTATTTATTTTCATTAACTGAAATACCCAAAAATACTTTGGGGTATTTCAATTGGTGCCCGAACCGGAATGGTTGGTTTACCACGGGTAGTGTATATAAACTATTGACAAATGTTGTTAATCAGGAAGAGGACATTAATTATTGGACTTGGACAATTAATGTTCCCTCGAAAGTTAAGAGTTTCTTATGGAAACTAGGTCATGAGGGTCTGCCTACAACAGTTACATTAGCCCAAAGAGGCACCTCAGTCCCTAGCTACTACGTGCATACCCTGTAATCATGCAGAAGAGGGTGATATTCACATTTTCCTTGAATATAACTGCAGTTATGGTAAGAACGGTTTGCCGTCTAAATATCAAAACGACATACAAAACATTATAAACAATTCAAGAGATATTAGACCCATCTTGGTTCTAATAGGACAAAAGATGACAAACGACAAAAAAGAGGAATTAGCCTTCACATCGTGAATAACATGATAGTTGAGAAATCAAGCAACGTTCAATTACGTCCCGTCTCCTTCCCCAGCTGTGTTCGAACACATGACTAGGAAACACATAGATAGATGGAAAAAAGCAAGCGTGTTTGAGGAAGATGTCACTCTTGAAAATAAAGCTTTAAATTCTAGGAATTACATTCGAAAACGTCATAGTAAAACAAAAACAGCTAAATGAAAAAAACCTCCTAAAGGCTCATACAAACTTAATTTTGATGGATATGCAATTCTAGAAAAAGATAGCTTTGTAGGCTATATTATCCGAGACTGGCCGGGAAGACCGTCTATTATGATGAGGATTAAATTAATCGGCAAACATTCTCCACTTATGGCCGAGGCATTGGCATTACAATTTGGGATAACCGAAGCTATTAAATTACATACTTCTAGCATTACTGTAGAAAGGGGATTAGTTAATTATTATCAATTATCTGAACAATAAGAGTAAATGCCCATGGAAAATAGAATTAATAATCTCGGATATCAAAATGCAAATGTCGTACATGAGAGAAATCTCATTCTCCCATATTCCCCGTACTGGCAATAGAGTGGCAGATAAGGTTGCACACCTTTGCCACTATGTCAGGGGATCAGACATACACAACAACACTGGTCTTCGTGACCTCATCTGTCAGGATGCTCTCGGGTAATTCTTTTTACCTGAATTCTTACTAATAAAAAAAATAAAAATAAAAAATTAGGCTATACTAAGCTCTGACAAGCGATAAGAGGGGGAGCTAGGAGGGGTCTGTGTCCCCTCTTATTTGACGAACTACCTAGGTGTCTTCTCCTTGTCGATACCTTCGTTTTGATATATAGTTCTTCCGTTAATAAAAACTTGTCATTTTAGAGATGAAATCTTGTTAAGAAAAACATGTCATTTTAGGTATTTTGATATTCACTTTATAAAGTTGCTCTTGTCATAATTATGGAGATGTTAGTTATAGTTTTCGAGAAAGTGAAACGGTAGAGTAATAATTAGAGGTATAAGTGTATTTTCGTTTGCTTTCTTAAAAATGTGAAGATTTCTAAAATGACAAGTTTTTCTTAACGGATGAAGTATAATACTCCCTAGCTAATCGACATTTGAGTAAAAAAGATATAAATGTTTAAAAAAATTAAAGGTATATTAATATATTAATCACTTTAATTTTGTTTCAAAAGACCATAATAATTTTATATTTTACTTAAATTAACATTCACATACTATAATTCATCTCGAGAGCTTCGAAATGAGAGGTTATATTAATCATGTCGACAATTTGATAAGAAGTTATGCAAATTTAAATTTTTTATATTTGGCTATGCATTATTTTATATATATATATAGGGTTTACTTCAAATGTAAAAACTCCTTAACGTGTAAAATTTGCTTATCGCGTAAAATTAGCTAATGGGCCTAATTTAATTACTAATGGGCCTAATTTAATTACTAATGGGCCTAATTTCATTAGTAGAATGTCTGCCCCCCCCCCTCTGTCCATGCGTGTGCCCCCCCTTGCCCCCCGTCTCGGGCCCTTTTTTAAATTTTTTTTTTCGTGGTAACACTTTCTGCTGTGCAAGTACAACTTGCTTTTGTGCACATATAACATCTAATTGTGCAAATATAAGTTTATTTTGTGCAGACAAATAATTCATTATGGGGTAAATAGGTAAATGTGCCTATTTCAATTATAAAAATTTATAATTGAAATATGTTTAATTTATCGGTAAATTGGTAAATATGTCTAATTTTATGGGTAAATGTACTTTTTCCCGTTTTCGATACCTTTTGTGCAACTGTGGAGTGCATTTGTGCAACTGTGGAGTGCATTTGTGCAACTGTGGAGTGCATTTGTGCAACTGTAAAGTGCATTTGTGCAACTTTAATTGTGCAATTGTGCAAATTTAAAGTATGATACAATTGTGCAAATTTAAACTACAATTGTGCAAAATTAAGATACAATTGTGCAGATTAAGAATACAATTGTGCAAATGTAAGATCATAATGCGCATTAATAAGTCAAAAGATGTGCTTTTGAAATCGATGTTTTAATTTTGTTTTTTTTTTTACTTTTGAGAGTTTGGGTTCACCTCTCGGATAATTTAGGTTGATAGATGTAAGTTTGAAATCGATTTTTTTACATATAAGCTTTTAAAATTAAAGTGCATAAATAAGATTAAAATGTGCATAATTAAGGTTAAAAAATGCATAACTTAGATTATAATGTGCATGATTAACAATTTGTGATTGTTGCGCTCTTGTCTATTATGTAACCTATGTGGGATTTTGAACCCACATCTTTTGTGCAAACGCACATTGCTCTACCAATTGAGCTAATAGGCTAAATTATGATTTTTATGCTAAAATAGAAGAACTTAATCGACCTAAAGCATATTGCAATAAAATTCTAAAATTCAATTAGCTCATTATTCACAAACAATTTGACAATCCTATGAACATGAAATTAGCTCCAAATCAACCCAACAACACAACCATATCATCAATTTCAGTCAATTTGGTTGTTGGAAAAAAACCCCAAATTCTAAGCAAATCGCAATATAAAATTCCAAACTTTAATTAGATCATGATCCATAAACAATTTGACAATGCTATGAACATGAAATTAGCTCCAAATCAACCCAACAACACAATCATATCATCAATTTAAGTCAATTTTGCTTTTGGCAAAAAGCCCCAAATTCTAAAACATATCGCAATCTAAAATTCTAAAATTCAATTAGCTCATGATCCATAAACAATTTGACAATGATATGAACATGAAATTAGCTCAAAATCAACCCAACAACACAACCATTTCATCAATTTCAATCAATTTGGCTTTTGGCAAAAAGCCCCAAATTATAAAACATATCGCAATCTAAAATTCTAAAATTCAATTAGCTCATGATCCATAAACAATTTGACAATGATATGAACAAGAAATTAGCTCAAAATCAACCCAACAACACAACCATATCATCAATTTTAATCAATTTGGCTTTTGGCAAAAAGCCCCAAATTCCGCTCCTAAATCAAACCCTTGATTTTCAATCTCAACCTAAATCATTCAAACAATCTAAATAGTTGTAATAAACAAGTTTAGGGTTAGAAATCATACCAAATTCGTGTTGAAACAAAGAGAACATTGGGTTTTCGAAGGTATATTGAGCCAAAAACGTCGAACAGGTGTGTCGGGAGAGATGGGCTCGGTTGGGTTCGAACCATGGGGGTTCCGGGCTCGGGGTGCGTGCCTGAGGGAGGGGGTTTGAGCTGGTCGGGGCTGGTGACCGGAGGTGGCTCGTGGGTGGCGTGGGAGGCCGACAACCGCAGCTGCTGGTGGCTCGACGGTGCTGCGAGAGGTGGGCACGTCTGGGCGCGTTTGGGCTCGAACCAAGCCAAGTCTGGGCTCGGTAGGTGCGCACAGCGGCGGGCTCGAGTGCGGCTAGGGGTTGGTGGCCGGAGGTGGCTCGAGGTGGGTGTGGGAGGCCGAGAGAGAAGGCCGGTATTTGGTCGCCGTTTGAAATCCGATGGTGAGCGCGCCTTTTGATTAAAAAAAATACATTTTACACGTTAAGCATATTTTACACGTTAAGGAGTTTTTACATTTTAAAGCTTCCCTATATATATATGTTATGAATGCAACAAGTTATATATTGACTAGGGTTGTTACTTGAGTCATGCAAGTCTAGTATTACTTGATTATATTTAGGGTCGAGCTCGAGTCGAAGCTATATTTGAACTTCATACTCGGCTTGTTTAGTAAATGAATGAGCTTGAGCTGAGTTTTTTTTTCCCAAGTATTATGCAACCTTACTTGCTCATGACATAGTAACTTAAAAGAAAATTTGTAAATTTCACAAAATTCGTGCTATTTGATCGAGTTTCAATCGATTCGAGCCAAACTTTGAATCGAGCATAAAAATGTGCTCATAATCAGCTCATTTTGTAAATGATGCTCGAGCCGAGATTTTGTTCAGCAAAACTCGAGCCAAGCTCTAGCTACTCAGCTCATATAACAACCATAATCTTAACTTAATATTTATTATATTGCGTTTCCTATACTTATTTAGTTAACTTTTTTTCCTAAATATTTCATTTATATATTTATATATTTTTTTTTTTAGTTGCGAAAAAAATGTTAGCGTTTTATCATAAATCGATGACATTTTAACTTAAAATAACATTATTTATTATCATATTATATATAATTCTTTATATCAATTTATTCCAAAATGATTTTGTACGTGTATAGTTGTGTCCCCCTTGGAAAAAGTTTCTGGCTCTGCCACTGTAGGCGATTACCGCTTGTGTTTGGAAGAATAGGGAGATGGTCGACAACGAGAGGGCATAGGTCCGGATTCTAGGTCCAGAGAGAGGAGGTCGGGGGTGTGGATCGGCGGTAGAGGGAGGAGGAAGGAGAGGGGATGATGGAATGAGGAGAAAGTTTTCGTGCTGCCTTCTCCATCTCTTAGATTTTCAATTTTTTTTTTAATTAAAAAAATAACGGATTAAGAATGTCACCGTCAATATTAACTCCACAGAGACATGGGGCGAAATTGACATAAAACTCAAGGGTCCTATACCTGTCATGTTTCTTGGATTATTTACAAGTGGTATTCAGGCTCCTATTTTTGCCTGCAAAGCGTAAAGGTATTCATATTACAAATCTTACTAGAACTGCTCGTTTTTTTTTATCAAAAGCTTGTGATTTACTTTTTGATTCATCAAGTAAAGGAAAACAATTTTTAATTGTTTATTGTTATTCGCTATCTTTTGTCTTCGACGCATCAAGGCGAGATAGAAGAAACCCTTTTTGTTATATCATTAGGGTAATGATCCATCAACCTGCTAGTGCTTTTCATGAGGGATCGACGGGAGAGTGTATAATGGAAGCGGAAGAACTATTGACTCTGCAAGAAACCCTCACAAAGGTGGGAGTAGACCAGGGACAGGAAACCATCATAAGCCAGCCAACAAGCCTAACTGTCCCTATGTCATCGGGGCCAGATACCCTGTAGCCTTTCTTCCCTTCAAAAGCTGCATTTCTTCTTACCTTTTATTTATTTATTCTATGCGTCAATTTTTTTATATTAATTTCCTATTTTTATTTTACGAATATGAACTTGACTGATGAGTAATAATAATGCGAGGTATTTTGATCTGGTATACACAATAATCAATTCGAATTTCCTTATTGATTCATTTTATGATCTAATTGATACGTCATTGAATTAGTATTCATGTATCAAAAAAGGATGTAAGACGGAGGAGAAATTACCAAACGTTTTGCATTCCCTCACGCTTGGCTTTGGCGCCAATGAGTTTTTATTTGAGAAAAAAAAGATTATGCCTTCACCATAAAAAATATCAATATATATTATGTTATGAGTAAAAATAGCATGGCATTTTGAATCGAATACTCAAAGGTGGAAACCCGGCTTAAGCTGGTTGTACTTGTAAGTTCGTTCAATTCACACATGCAATGTGATTTGGGGATATTTTGTTTGCGGTAGCCAGAGCCAGCCAATTTTTCATTAAACATGCATTATCTAGTCGCTATCATTATCAATCCCATCAATATTCACATCATCAAGCGCTTTCATATAGTCCTCAGGATCGAGATTATCAATAACTATTTTCAAACCCAGCTTGTTCAGAAATACCCATATAGCCAAGAGAAACCATGAACTAGAATAGAGGAGCTTGCCCCACCCATGAGTAAATATTTCGGTAAAATTGGTGAAAGTCTTGTAAGCAACGTGAAAAATCCAATACCTCTGTCTATGATTCATCCTTGCGCTACCAACCCACGAGCTAGACCCATTGACCCGACTTCAACTCGCACTCTTGTATTTATCTTTTATAGATGTACTAGTTGCAACAAAATTACCCCACAACCATGGACCAGTGCTAGATCTACACAATTACTCACAATGACACAAATTTGACTTGTAAAATATCTTCTCATATTAATTTTCACAATTCAAGCATCAATTTCTTGAAATATAACATACTGCAAATCAATTTTCCCAAATTAGCAAATTAGGGTTTTAATTTTTCCATGGGTAAGAGAGAGCCGAATAGAGTGTTTGGTTGTGGTTGAGGCATGGTTTTCTGGTGGTTGCCATGGTGGTTGGCGTTGGTACTAGGTCTCGGTCGTTTGCTAGCTTCTTTCTTCCATGGTGCACAACTTGCCATTAAATATCTTGAGGTTTCATTGAAAATATTTGGGGGCGAACACGAACTTGAATTTGGGGATTAGAGAAAAGGGTCGTTGTTGACGATGATAGTTATTGGAAATAAGAGGTGATGCAATCGTCGTGCCAGCGAAAAGAGACGCTTGGAAAGGAGGCGAGATGGTGGTGGTGATCATGGTCGTGTTGGGCGTTGACAATTGCACTCAAGAGGAAAGAACAAAATAGGGAGGAAGTGCATCTAAATTCCGCATGTGCCCTCAGTAAAAGAAAAGGGGTAAAAATATAATTTCATAAAATTTCACAGAAAAACTAAAGGAACAGAAGAGTGGGTGGTGTTTGGCTAAAAGAGTTGTTATTAAGGGTGGTTTTTATGTAATTGTTGTTTTAAGAGGTAGTTTTAATTTTTAAGCAAAACAACATATTTAAGGGGCGATTTTATGCAATTTTTCCTAAAATTAATGCTATTTTACCATGAGTGAGGCTATTGACAAGATGATGAAATGAGTATTGACAAGATGATTTCAGCTAAATTGCACATGAGTCCTCTCCAATTTTTCGTTTGCACTTTGTTCAACTCCTTGTTCAAAGGATTACTACGTTGTTCATCTCTATTTTGTAAAATTATATAAAAGCATATCTACCCCGCTAAATTGCACATCTAGATCTGCCACCCGATGGCAGAGAGAGTGGCGCGCGACAATGGAGATTGAATTTTCGAGGAGGAGGACGAGGTCGCGAGTGGTGTCGGTGATCAAGAGACTCTCCATGAGAGTGATGACGTCACAAATGGAGGATTGCGAAGAGTGGTTTTTGTCGACTAATCAGTCCACTGCTCTCGCCGGTGTTGGACACACCACCCTTGACCTTGTCGCTGCTGACACCACCCCGACTAGCACACCCTCCAAAGCCCCTTCTGATGACGCCACATATGATATAAATCATCAAGATCCATAACTCATTAATTTCTTGTATTTGATTTTACTTTTGATATTGAAGTCCATAAATGATGCTCCGTAGTAATAAGCATAAGGATGGTCCTCGGGTAAATCAGAGGAGGAGATCTGTCATTGATATTATCTTCCCCGATTGCTTGTCGTTACAAAACCCTAAAACTCTTCATATCATGTCAAAGACTTTGTGCAGTTTTATGAAATTCGTCTGTTCAATAACCGTTTATAATTTTGTCAATCGCTCTTATGTTTTACCATCTGAAAGTTTATCATATTTTCCATAACTACTAATCAATTGATTATTTCTCACAATTTGTCAAAAAGATAAGGATTATTTAAGGGGGTTGTTAAATACACCGCTAATTTTTACTGGATACACCGCTAAGCTTCACAACCCCTGCGGAACGAGCTCCGCTACCCCTTGCGGACCTCACCGGACAGCGAGCCAAGCAACGTGTTGCGAAAAGTGTTACTCCTTGAATTTGTAAATAAAGAGCGGCCAAATCCGGGGTTCGAACTGGGGACCTTTGGGTACTACCCGCAAGTCCTTTCCAGTGAGCCATTCCAGAAGTGTTACTCCGCATAAGGTTGCGGAACGAATTTCGCATCCGATTGCGTACTTAAAAAAGAGCGCACAAAAAAAAGGCAAAAAAAAAAAACTTACGCATCAACATGCGGAATTGCGGACTACAAACAAATTAAGACAAATATCTGCACTAATACAGTACTACGCATTGAATTGAGATGGGGATTGCGTCATTCCGCATGTAGATGTGGTAAGTGGTAAGTTCCGCACCTCTCTGCGGAATGTTTGTTTTTTTTTTGTTTTTTTTTTTTGAACTTTTAGGGCGTACGATGTTCCAGACATTACGCATTCATCCGCGTACCGTGTTTCGCATTCCGTCGCGAAATGTTTGGCGGGGGGTGATTAGGGCGTGTTTGGTCTGGCGCAAGGCGAGCTTCGCATCTTGTTGCGGAACTAGTTACGCAGCTTGATGCGAAGATTAGCGGTGTATCCAGTAAAAATTAGCGGTGTATTTAGCTTTGAGGGAATTTGGTGAAAAAGCCCTTTAAGCATATTTGGTTAGCTAGATAGGCCCATTAATTGTTTTTTTAGCATGCTTAGCCCATTAATTGTTTTTTTAGCTTGCTTAGCCCTCTTGACCGGTCAACGTTGACCGTTGACCGATCAACCCATTTTGATGCCAACTTTTTTTTTTTTTTTTGATGCCAACTTTTTTTTTTTATGCCAACTTTTTTTTTTTAGTGATGCCATATTTTACCGTTTTGATGTCAACATTTTGTGGTGACAATTTTATATAATTGATGGCATAAGAGCTTAAAACGTGGATTCAAAATATTGTCACGTTATTGTCACTTTTCTAATGAAATGATTGGATGACTTTTTTTTTAATGCCACTTTTTTAAAACATTGATGACATTTTTTGTGATGTCATATTTTACCGTTTTGATGCCAAAATTTTATTACATTTTATTTTCAATCTGATGCCACTTTTCTAATTAAATTATTGGATGACACTTTTTTTAAACTTTGATGACATTTTTTGTTTACTCTAATGTCACGTTGATCATTGATGCCATTTTGAAAAATTTGTATCACATTAAAGAAAAAAATGTCATCAAAAATACTACTTTGAAAAAATATCATCAAAAATATGGCATCACGGTAAAAAAAAATATTATCAAAAAATTGACATAAAAAAGTGGCATCAAAGTGAAAATAAAATATAGTAAAATTTTGGCATCAAAACGGTAAAATATGGCATCACTAAAAAAAAAGAAAAAAAAGTTGGCATCAAAATGGGCTGGTCAACGTTGACCGTTGATCGGTCAATGGTCAAACGGTTGACCATTGACCAACCCACCCTATTGGGAAGGGGGCTAGGGCAAAACTAATTAAATTGATTTATGGGCTAAGTGACTAATTGGATATTTAAAAAAGTCACAATACCAAAATCGCCCTTTAGCTTTTCCGTTATTTAAATGGAAAACTTTGGGCGATTATTAATAAAATATCCATAAAAATGGCAAATATTTTAAAATCCCAATCCATTTCCCCTTCTCATTCTTTACGCGAAACATAACCCTTTCCCTTCTCAGAGACCCAAACACGGGCCGCCCACCTCTCTCCCAAAGTCCACTCTCAGACCCAAACGTCTCCGGCAACGGCGGCTTGTCTAACTCCTTCGGTAACGGCGGAGACCCATCTCACTCATCCGGAGACGGCGGCGGGGCTCTAAGGCATTGTTGGTTTGTTCCTTCATCTCCCTCCCCCAATTTCTAGGGTTTGCTCCATCTGTCAGCTCGTTCCTTTTGATTAAGCGGTTTTTTAAGAAGCATAGGTATTTTTGTTGCCTCCGGCCTTCTTTGATCAAGGGTTCAATTGTCGGCTTCTAAAAATTATAGGGTTTAATTAGTTTGGAATTCGATTTAGGGCTCGGGTGTATTTGGTTTAGGGCGCGATTGTGCTTCGATTATGGGTTTACTCAATTTGTATATCAGATTATGGTGATTTACTTGCTCAAATTATGGTAATTTCATTTGTTTAGACGCCAGATTATTTATTTATCACTGATTGTTGGTACTGTGACTTGCAACATTATCTTGGTTAGATTAGGTTTGACATTTATTTGGTTGATACCGGTGTCTCCTTGCCATGTAGGCATCTTATGTTTCTGGAATCACCTCTTGCTCTTGTTCTTGATACTTAGATTTATGTACTGATTACCACTTCCTACTGCAACTTTCAGTGTTATAGAATCAACTTAAATTATATTAACTTCAAAGTTTCCAATCACCAATTCTGTTAACTTGTTTTTTTTGCTTTTATAACTAGAATATCTGGTGTAGGTTGTCGGGTGTTTTGCCTTGCTGATTATTTACACATAATTTTCATGGATGCAGACTTACTTCTAAGCTAGATGTATGCGATTTATAGATTCTCCAATTTTTAAAATGATTAATTGCCAATTTAAATTATGAGTGTTTTTTTTTTAAACACTTTGTTTCACTTTTAGAGTTGTTTTGCATGTGAATGTGCCTATTCCTCTTGCAGGTTTATTGTCCATCTCTGGAAGTAGTCGTTTTTTCGTACGACAATGAGATTTTGATTTTAATGGCGTGAAGTGAACGTTTGGAATTCATTCAAAGTCACTGCTTTCGCTTCATTAATTTATGGCTGAACAGCTCCTCCTTTCAGATCCATCTCTTTTGGTGCCAGATTCTTCTCTTCTTTTGGTGCCAGATTCTTCGCTTGTTTTGACAGATACTTCTCTAGTTATAGGGCAAGAGTTCCCAGATGTGGAAACTTGCAGAAGAGCTCTAAAAGATATTGCTATAGCTTTGCATTTTGAGCTTCGAATTGTAAAATCTGATCGAAGCCGTTTCATAGCCAAATGCTCCAAAGAAGGTTGTCCATGGCGTGTGCATGCAGCAAAAGTCCCCGGAGGTCCAACATTTACCGTTAGAACTCTGCACGCAGAGCATACGTGTGAGGGAGTGCTTGATCTCCATCATCAGCAAGCATCTGTGGGTTGGGTTGCGAGATCTGTGGAAGCACGAGTTAAACAAAATCCTCAATACAAACCTAAGGAAATATTGCAAGACATACGTGATCAACATGGAGTTGCTGTGTCTTACATGCAAGCTTGGCGTGGAAAGGAACGTAGCATGGCTGCACTTCATGGAACTTATGAGGAAGGATATCGGGTCCTGCCTGCTTACTGTGAGCAAATTCGAAAGACAAACCCTGGAAGCATTGCATCGGTTTTTGTCACTGGACAAGAAAATTGCTTCCATCGCCTCTTTGTTTCTTACAGGGCATCAATATATGGCTTCATAAATGCCTGTAGGCCCCTGTTGGAGCTTGACAGGGCAGAACTGAAAGGGAAATACTTGGGAACTTTGCTGTGTGCTTCTGCCATTGATGCAGATGATGCATTATTTCCTTTAGCAATAGCCATTGTAGATGGGGAAAGTGATGAGAATTGGATGTGGTTCATTTCAGAATTGAGGAAGCTTCTTGGGATCAACACTGATAGCATGCCTAGACTTACAATCCTCTCTGAAAGACAAAAGGGAGTCGTGGAAGCTGTTGAAACACACTTCCCCAACGCTTCCCATGGATTCTGTCTCCGCTATATCAGTGAAAACTTCCGTGACACTTTCAAAAACTCAAAGTTGATAAATATCTTCTGGAATGCAGTCTATGCACTGACAGCAGCTGAATTTGAAAGCAAGGTTTCTGAGATGGTGGACATATCTCAGGATGTCATACAGTGGTTCCAACTATTTCCTCCGCAGCTCTGGGCTGTGGCATACTTCGATGGAGTAAGATACGGTCACTTCACTCTTGGAGTTACAGAGTTGTTGTACAATTGGGCCCACGAATGCCATGAGCTACCCGTTGTACAAATGATGGAGCACATCCGTTGTCAATTGATGGCATGGTTTGAGGAGCGGCGCAGCATAGGCATGAGATGGGGCTCAATCCTGGTTCCATCTGCAGAGAAGAAACTGATAGAAGCCATTTCAGATGCCCATTGCTATCAGGTACTGCGTGCAAACGAAGTGGAGTTTGAGATAGTATCATCAGAAAGAACCAACATTGTCGACATCAGAAACCGGGTCTGTTCATGTCGCCGATGGCAAATCTACGGGATACCGTGTGCACACGCTGCCGCAGCGCTCATCTCCTGCGGGCAAAACGCCCACTTGTTCGCAGAGCAATGTTTCACGGTTGCAAGCTACAGGGAGACCTACTCTCACCCAATAAGCCCGGTTCCAGACAAGAGCCAGTGGAAGGACCCAGGAGAGGGAGAGGCAGAGGGCAGCGGAGGATCAAAGGCCGACATCCTGATACGGCCTCCAAAGACGCGTCGCCCACCAGGGAGGCCGAAGAAGAAGGTTCCCCGCGTGGAGAGCCTGAAGCGACCGAAGAGAGTCGTCCAGTGCGGCAGATGCCATATGTTGGGTCACTCCCAGAAGAAATGCACGCTTCAGATCTAGCCGAAAACGCGCTCTTTTGGTGCCCGGCTGCGTTGTACACATAGGCTTGTTATGTTTTAGTCTCATAGAACTCAAATTTGTAATACTCCAATTCGGTTTTATATATATAGAGGAAGAATTCATATCATGCTCGTCAATCTTCATCTGAAATAGCCCTGTAAAAGTAGTCTCAATTCTCAAAGGATAGCTCATCAATACTCCAATTCGGCTGTAAAGGTGTAATCTTCTTTGTTTTTTGTTTTCATTTCCTGAATTTCGATCACTTGATCTGCGATATTTCCGAATGATTTATCTGGGTTTTATTGGGTGTAATTTTTATAAAAATAAAAGATAAAGGTCGTTTTGTGTGGAGAAAAAGAATAATGGTGATTTAGAGGAAATTTTTCAAAATCGGGGTGCTTTTTCTGAAAATTTCACGAAAAATTTCCCTATGGACCCTACCCCGAGGCTCAACCCTTCCCCACCCTCAGACGCAAACGGCTCCGGCGGCTCCGCCTCTTACCTCCCAAAGTTCACTCTCAAACCTAAACGGCTCCGGCGACTCACCGCAGAGACCCAAAAACCCTATCTCCCGTCGCCGCGGAAGGTTCTAGGCCATCGGAGTATAGTACACCACCAACGGTTAAAGCGTAAGCACAACCTTCTCCCCGCGTACTCATGGCGTCAGAAATTGAGGTGATTGAGGAGAGGCTCAAGTCCTTCCTCAGCCAGTTGCTAGCCGAGTGTGGAATTTTTGAGCGCCTCATCTACAAAAACAAGAACCAGCACCGCCGCTCATCCTATTTCCAGTTTTTGCTCAAGGTCCGGGTTCAATTTCCCCTCTTTTCTTCTTTATTCTATGTTGTTGATATTCATTGTCGTAATTTGATGCTTAGGTTAGACGAGATTTGAAGCTCTTGCAATCGGCTCACTTGGAGGATCTTTTGGAATCATGCTTTCATGTTGTTACTGGCAGAAAACCTAAGCAAAAGGCTCATCTTCTCGAAAGGTGAATGCGACCATGTAGATTTGCTGTTGCAATGGTTAATTTATTCTTGCAATTAGTTTGTGAATTATTAATCTGTTTTCATCGCAGTTTGAAGAAGAGGAACTCCGACACTGGAAAATACAATTTTATGGAACGCCTCCTAGGATCTGCACGATTGCTATCACAGGTAAGATGATAAAGTTGTGTGTTATACTTACAGTATTTGATTGTTAGTGAGTTGAGCTAATTAGTTTGAATTGGATGTATGCGTCATTGTAATTACCCTAGCACTGTTATTTGTGTTTGACTGTGTTGCTATACTTTGGTTCTTGTTGCAGATGGTTGAGCCCATACTCAAGGCAGCTATGTATCCTTTATGATTCCCTTAATAAAGCTGTTAATTTTCAAATTTTCGGAACAAGTTGATGTTCATGTGCAGGTTTTTAAGCCGGAATTGCATCGCTAAACAAGTTTACCATAAAAAAATATATCATTTTTTAGGTATATGTATTGTAAGTTGTAACAGTGTCATATTATCACCGTTGGCTGGCCTTAATCTTTTCAGAGAGATATCTAAATTGCTTGCTCGTTCGTTTTTCATGGGGTTTTCCCTTACAATTCTGGCACTGCTCGCTAGGATCAGGCTTTTGGTTCAGCAAGTAAGTTCTCGGAATACATTTCTAGTGAAGTACTTGTACCTAGTAAAAGTAATGTACATGCACTCTTTGTCTTTTTTCATTCTTGATGAAGCACGTTGTTAATGCTTTAATGTGCAAATATGACGTGTATTAGTTACCAGTGAACAAAGATAATGGCATAAATCTCAATGGCCTTGAACTGCTTGTCTTTTCGTTCATGTTCAATGCTCTCATCTGCATAGTATGGCGCTCCTCTTGAACTCACCTGTCATGGTTGCAAGCTGTCATGGGTGATTTGTGATGCTGATGCATGATTAGTAAGGGCTCTTCATTTAGGCTTTGTATGTTAGTTCCCAGAGTTCTATTTGAGTTTAGTTAGGTGAATTTGATTCTTTTTAGCATGACATCCTTAATTACGATAGTACCCTTTACATGGTATGATTCTGACTTGGAGAAAAAACATTAGTTTGATGGGGTTCAGTTTGAGGATGATTGAACTTGTACATATGAACCATCAGTTTTTGAAGCTTGTTCTCTTCTGTTGGTGGAGGTATTTTTCTTCAACATCAATATGCTTTATTTTCTTTGTTACAGATGCTACTGGACATCGTTTTCGTGTTCAACAAAGTCTCTTGTATTGCTCAGAAGAAGCAGTCGATTAAAATAAATCAGGATGGAATAGAGGTACTTTTTTCTAAAACCAACATGTCTCATTCATTCATTTTCTTACTATTTCTTCAAGAAAGCATTCCATCGTGTGCAGGTCTTTCGAGAGTATTATCCTAAAATGGAGGAGGCGATCACCCTAGAATTTGTTTGGGAAACAGATACATATGTGTTAGTGGAAAAGGCACACAAAATCGATGCTAAGCTCTCAGAAGAGCTTTTGGAAGAGGCTGAACCTCAAAAAAAACCTGTCATGCTTTACCAAAGCATTGAAGCTTTCCTTGGAGGTATGTTTTGAGCTTTTATTTGATCCACCAGTTACCTGGGTGGGAAATACAAGAAAGGGATAACGGATTTTCCCTGCCTGCAGACAGTGAACTCGATTTGAAGAAGGATCCCGATAGTAATCCTGATGATATGAAACAAGATGATACTTCACCAGGACCAGACGAGGCCGTAGGGATGTCAGAGGAGCCACCAAGCAAGAAACCGCGCTCTGTGGAGAGCTTAATTGGCAGTTCAGCCTTATCAAAACCCAGAGTGGCTTTCATCTCTGTGAAGAAACCAATAGCAAAAGTTCCTCCAGCAGCAATAAGCACAGCTTCACTTCTTATGAATGAAGCAGCAAGCGAGAGCAGCAGAAAAGACGACGATGTAGATCCTTTCTTCAACCTGCTTGCTGGTGGAACTTCAAAAACCAGCCTCTTCTAAAAGACCTTTCAGTTTTACCCTAAAACCTTCTTTGTGTAAATATAGTTACACACGTGACGCTCAAGGCGTTTTTTGATCCAATAGATTCATCTCGTTCTCCTAAATCTGCAGCATTCTCCAAACTAAATCCATTCTTTAAATCAGTTAGGCTTATGTGAGGCTTACACGCACCCAGGATCAGGATGTGCGAAGATGAAAACTCCAAACAAAACCACAAGTTGATTCGTCTATACTCTCTACATTGAATTGTCTTCAGTTCAAATATACCTTGAGTTTCCTAAATTAAATGTTTAAAACTATAAATCGCCTGTATAATACTCCAAAGTTACCTGAGTGCCCTCTCAATTCGTTACCTAGTGCTTGTGTATTTAAACATGTTCAAAGGATGAAGCTGTGTTGGAATATAAATCTCACATTGAAAATATTGAGGTGTATTGAACAATATATAAGAATATAAGATTGACAGAATATGTGATCCACGTTGTCTCATATGTTCCTTGGTTGATCTTCAAGGCCAACTTGGGGGAGAAGGGAAGGGTCCTTCACATGACTCCGGGCCTAGCTCGATGTAGACGTTTGAGGTGAAGATGCTCACGATGTCGAAGAAGCGGCTGGTGCCATTCATCGCGTATACGAAGGGCGAGGATTTGGTTTGGTGAGGGAGAAGGTAAGGGTTCAAGGCATCCTTTAAGCAGGGCTGGAGTTGCTTGGGAGAGGATCTGTAGTGGGCATGCCACCAGCTGGAGAGGTCACAATGGAGCCCTAATTGAAAAAGGGATATATTTTTGGGCAAATTGTAGTAAATAACCCAAATTTGAGGGTGTGTGTGGTTGTCAAAATCAGCTAGCTAGATTGAGCTAATTTGATGATTAATTCATTTCCTTAATAATAAAATAAAATAGTCTTGATTTAACGTTACTCATATAATCTTGATTCAACTTTACTCATACGATTTGACGTTTATCAAAATAAAATAGTCTTGATTTAACGTTTATAAAAATTAATCACTTGAAAATCAATCAACTCAAGTTAATAGCAAAAATGATCCAAATTCAGATGCTATGATCAAATGATCCGCATCCGAAATTTGGGCAACACTATCATGAATTTGAAGTAAAAATAAGATTATATATCCATTTGGTGTAAATTATAAATTTATAATTCCTCACTTCACTTAGAAGTTAGAACCAAGCTTGAAACAACTAAAATTCGAAAAAAAGACATGAAGAAGTCTAATCATAAAACAAACCAAATTCGTAAGAGCACCCACAATGGGGTGTTTAGAGGAGAAAAATAAGAAACTTAATAGTAAAATAATAGAGGAATGATATATTGTGTTAAGGAATGATGTGATAGGTTTATTAGCAAGGAACCCTTAAAAACTCAAAAAGAAAGAAAATGGATGGGAGAGTAGGAAAGAGAAAGAGAGGGGTTTAGGTATGTGGTGGGGATTTTTTAATTTTATATTATTTAGTTTATAATAAAATGGGTTGTAGGGATGTGGGTAAAAAATTAAGATGGGTTTCTTAAGGAGAGAGAAAAATTAAAAGGAGAGTTAAGGAACCGAACTGGGTTCCATTGATGCGGATGCTCTAATAGTCCAAAACTCACACCTGAAATTACCTAAGACCACTTGCAACAGAGATTCGAGCGGATCAAAACAAGGGATCAGGTCAGCAAAATGCAAAATTGGAAAGAGTGAGGAGAGAGAAAGTTTGATTGGGGGGAGAGATGTCTATTGTTGAACCATGATTTTATTTATTTATTGCTAGCCAATGGTGTTAAGCCACATGGCATGGAGTTATAATTAAATTAAAATCTCCATTTATTCGTTAAATAAATTATTTTAAAAAAAAAATATTTTTGAATACGATTTATTTTTCTCTATCCAATGATACCCATTTTGCATATGTTTGGAAAAAAAATTCGCTAAGTTTACCATATGTTAAAGATTTATAGTCACATAAACAACATTAACTTAAATCAACATAAACTTACACCATAAAAATACATAAATTTGAACATTAAATAACAATATCCACTACACCCGGAACATTAAAACACACATGAAATTACACCTTAAACATGAAATTACACATACCCATAAAATTAAACACTACAAATGAACATTACACACGGGCATTAATTTCTTCGTCACTTATGGTGATCATCCTTCAGCTCCTTGATCAGCTTGATCATCAACCGTTCTTCGTACAGTGACGACGAACCTATCCTGCTTTGCAAGTTCATAAGAGGGACATTAATTTGATGGGGAAAATAATGAGGCCATGCATTATTTTGCATAATATGATCGTTGAAGATGAACGTGATACATATCAACACTACTATGATCCATCTGACTTCGATCAAGTTCATGTAGCTGAACCTATCATCCCAAATTATCTAGTTGAAATGCGTAAAGTTATACAAAATAGGGCTAAACTCGAGACACGAGTATGCATAATCGACTCAAGGCCGACTTGATTGAATATATATATATATGGCAGAAATTTGGCACTCCCGGAGATGACGTTTAATTTTATTGTACGAGTGTGTGTTGTTTCAAATTTAATATGTTGTTTGCAAGTTTAAGTTGTGTAAATTTTTTTGGGTGTTTTTCAGTGTATCAAGTTAATAAAATATTTCTAAATTTAATTGTGTGCCTTTTTATTTTAATGATACGTATTAATATTTATATTAATAATATCACTAACAAAAAAAATTAAGTAAAATAAATCAACATTTAGCTTAATAAATAAAAAAGTATAAAGTGAAATAAGAGTCGCGCGACTCTTTGTTGTGAATGAAAAAAAAAACTAGTACTTTTCCCGTACCTTGTACGGGTGAATATTTTTATAGAAATTTACCGCTTTAGTTCTTCCTCATACTATGAATATATTTCATTTCATTGAAATTGTTGTCATGATATCAATTGCATTTAAATAAAAAAGAAGTTACATCTCTCAAATTGGAAACTTCTTCTTGATTGATGCCCTAAGAGTCTAAGACGCATTACACAGTGCACACTTGTAATTAAAGAGTTGTGTGTCATCTTTATAATCGTTGATCTTTTTAGTTTCCCCTTTAGACTTTTCCTCATTTACAGGACTATAAAAATGAGAGCATAATCATCAACCAAACACTCCTAAGCTAAGGTTTGAGTAAGCAATCTTAATTTTTTTAATAAAAAAATCACTACATATTAAATTACTTAGGAAAATAAAATGCCCCCGTTGTGCATAAATAGTCAAAAGAGAAGAGCAATGAACATTGCATGCACATAGCCAATAGAGAATACATTTACACATATCAAACACCAAATGCCTCCTTTTTAGGCCTTTCGGGCTAGCTAGTAACCTTACCAATAATATATATGTTATGATACAAACATGGTTGTTTTGCAAGATCTTGGTTTATCCTTGGTTGACTCCTCTACTTAATTCACAGGTCATCAACTCTCTATCTTTCGAACCCACCTCGCCGAGCTTAACGCCCTTTGTACTTTTTTACAAATCAATCATTACATTATGGATGTCACTCAAAAAGAAAAAAAAAGAAAGGGTAGTCATCAATCAACAGATGAATCAGCTTTATGGAATGTCCATCATCCACAACTTGATAAAAGCTTATGTTTTTTTTTTACTAAATATATGTGGTTGTTAGGACCCAAAGGTCTGATAGGAGGGTGAGCTATGAAGCTCGGTAATGGAAGAATTAGAATAAGGAGGAAGAGAATGAGAGTTGAAAGAGAAGAGAGGAAGAAGATATGAGTGTTTTGTAATTCATTCATAATCATTATCGGTGCAACCGAGAGGCTCTTATAAGCCTTGTATAGGCTTAGCCCCGTATACAATGGATCTTAGCTCACTTATCTCTAACCCAATCCATACACATATATCCTAACAAAACTTTACAACTCCCTCCCTCGTAAAGTTTTGTCTACAAAGCTTTGTTTACAATTTAAAAAAAAAAATACTACAAACTCAAAATAAAATCAGTTTGACAATGTCTTCCATCCTTACTTAACTGTTGGAAGAAGGCAAGTTGACCCTTACTTAAGTCTTCATGTCCTGCTTCATCAATTCACCCTTACTTAACTGTTGAAAGAAGGCAAGTTGACCCAATTTCCATAATTGTTTGCTAGCCTTTGTCGTTATCCATTCTCCTAAAATAGTTAGCCTGACAATGTCCCTAGTTGTACATGCTTGCAGTATCACGTCCAACCGTACGAGAGCCATTTAGCTTGAGCAAAATCGGCAACAATTATCCAATATCACAAGCCAATTGGCGGTGATGAATTGGTACACCCTTGACTATTTTGCCCCAAGTTATCCTACCTTATATGAAAATGCTCCAATATCACAAACAAAATCCATTAATACTTCCCAATACCAACATCTATTCAATAACTGCTCTTGTAAACTTGCCCTAATCGCTTGAAGTATCACTTCTTGTCACTTTCTTTTTTATAATGAAAATCAACGACAACAACTATAGAAAGCACTTCCCATGACAACTTAGCTAGGCAACTATATATAAAAAATTAGACCATCTTCATGACAACGTCAAGCATTTTAGGCAATAAAAATCAGTATGAAGACCTAAGGCTGCTTCCCTCATCTTTCCAACAAAGTGAATCCAAGAATTGAAGATTGTCATCATATTATTTCCGATGAAATATTAGTTGAAACCTTCCTAACTCTCAACAAAACCATAACATCAACATTAACAACTTTTATTTATAGCTCCTGACCTCCTGCATCAAAGACAAAATTCCTTACTAAAATCAATTGTCCATCAATAGCTCGACAGTCAGCACCACAATCAACGAACTAATTCCAACCCAGCATTCCACATGGATCAAACATCCATGTTTCAACCCTTTCCATGTATGCACCAATGAGTTTAAGAGCACCATAAAATTCAACATGTTGCCTATCATATTACTTAAACCCGTTACATATTACTAAAACTAATTGTTTTGAATGCAGATTGGTTCATATGGGTGCAGTGAAATATATCATGGTTGTAAAAAAATCCTGACACGTAACTTTAATTTTTCACCCTGAAAAATGACAACAGCTTGTCAAAAGCTGATGATTTTTATTAAATTTATGTGGTAAACAACATACAATGGTCAAAGTTGCAGACCACAAACACACCCCTAACATATTACTTAAATTAATTGATTGAAATGCAGGTTGTTTCATAGGGGTACAGTGAAATATTTCATGGTTGTGAAACAATCATAACATGAACCTTTAATTTTTCATTGTGAAAAATGATCTAGTCTTGACAAAAGTTGATTTTTTTTATTAAATATATGTGGTGAAAAACATAATAAATCATATGATGCCAACCAAGCTCGATTTCGAGTTCCTAGTCATTTCAAATTAGTTTTATAGCATTCATCAGAAAAAATCCACAAAACTAACTTTGAATGACTTGGAACTTGAAATCATGCATAAAACTCGTCTAATATTCTTATTGTCAAGAGATTGAGATAGGTTTGAAGCTGATAATGTACTTATGTACTCAGTAGATATATATATATGAATGAATTCATCAAGCGAACAAAGATGAAGATAGAAAAAACATTCAATATACCTTACCATGTCCGGATGATCTTCACTTCCAAGCATCAAAAGAAAAGCAATTATAAAATAGAAGGACATGGACTCTTTTGAACATGCGAATAGCTTCATTTCCAAAATATCATTATGTCAGTTTATCATTATTACTGATACATACTAAAAGCCAAAATTTCATTTATAGAAAAAAACAATTTCAACCAAAGGAGACCGCATCTTATCATGAAATGAAATTGTATCCTCACCTCTACCGGAATCGCAATGAGGGTCATGGAGATTGCACCTCAGACTTGTCTACGATATCGTTATCTGGATACCAAAAATCCATAAAAGGATAAGTGAATTGGTGATATTATGTAGACATCGAAAGATGGGTAAAATGAGAACATGAGCAAAAAACTTACTTGTTGCCAAAAATTATCTTTGCCCGACTTACTTTTTTGACATATTTTCTAGAAATGACAAAGGAAAACAAAAGTTGCCCTCATCTAGGATTTCTAATATAAGTCATGCATCAAAATAGAGAAAATATAAGCAATACCTTAAAATATAAATCAGAATTGTTAGAAATATTGAACTCACAAATAACTTATACTCCAGGGCTGCTAGAAATTTAAGACCTACATCAAAATAGAGAAATTCATGGAGTATGATCAAGGCCTTACATATAATATATCTCTGAATAAAGTTTGGCAATTCAGGCTCCATGCAAAATATAAGCTAATATAAATTTCAGTGTAATTAAATATTCCGAACAACCACAAGAGATCAGGGAGAAGTCTAGGATAATCACATTTTTGGCATTAGTAACCCCCTAAAATAGTAACCCCTAAAATTTGATGAAATCAACACAAAAGAACAATACCCATCGGATTCGCAACTAATTGGACACCATTAATTCACAAACCGCCTTAATAGATCTGATCAGAACTACGACTTGATTACTCTAGGGGATTCATTGTAAAGAAATCACTAATATGAGAAAACGTTATAGGCTCAAATCCAAAATAACCCTATTTTTCAACCCAATCAAACACCAAACTTTAGCTCTATCGATGGTTTAGGAATCTAGCTATGAGCGTAATTTCTTATTTTGTGAAAAGATGGACATGTGGCTCAATTTTTACTGAAGACATCGCTTCTAAATTAATAAGTACTATGGGTGGATTAACTTCATTTTTATTCAATATTCAAAACTGCATTTCATGACCATGAAATATTTCAAACCGTTGTTGTGAAACCCGCTGGAGTAAAATTATAGATTCATTTTTGTGATGGTTTTAAGGTGTTGTGTGTTACCATGGAGTCCAAATATTCCAAAGTTAACCTCCATTTGACGATTTCTTTTCAGATGTTTATATAACTAACTTCATTTTTATTCAATATTCAAAACTGATGGAGAAAACAAATTGAATTTGATTTCTCCATCAAATTGAAGGTTGTAAAACAAAAAATTAAATAGTGACACAACATAGAAAGTAAAAGAAATGGGAATTGGATTTGCATAAATAACCTAATTGAGAAAGAATAATCAACCCAAAGTATATATAAATGAATTGAATTTGCATATACGCAGATTTTCCACACAAAGCACATGATAAGTCACTGAGATCTTTGAGTCTATACCAGATTCATTAATCATTCGTTTTAAAATCTTTACCTCAACATCCATGCAGATTGACCTATTTGCTAAAGGATTAGATATTTGCTTCTCTATAGTACATTCACAACACTTGAGAATGTTGTTATAAGAACAGGAGGTACAAATCTGATCAACTCTAAACAGCGGGTTCCAAAGCACAAGAACAGGAGGTTCCAAAGCACCGTGTTTACCGATGCAATTAACTCTGCTTGAGACTGGAATCACCCCACCATCTCCATTAGATCAAGAATCCTTTGAATTGTGTGATTGATCTGAATAACATAAACCTTGTATTGAAAAAGAAGCCTTTTGGGTGCCAGCAACCAGTTTTGTTGCTAACAATTTGTAGAGGTGTTATGGTGCCTGAAGAAATTGTAGCTCATAGAGAATGCTTAAAGGGAAAAAAATGTGACAAATATATCATAGTGAACAACTACTAAATATCAAGAAACAATTGCAATAAAAATGAAATGTTAGATGACAATACTTGTATAATTATACATTCATTCAGTTTAACCCAGATAAGTTACAAAGATTAAATCTAGAATTTTTACCTAGAGCTGCTCTAAAGAACCAGCCATCCATCACGGATTCACGATGCAGGACTCCTCTATAATATACATCTTCACCGTTTTTTTAATATTATTAAAGAAGAAAAGTTTGAAGTTAAAAATATGCTCGCAAAGTGGTTAGGGGAAATAAAGCTTCCTAAATCCAGAAGCTAACCTCCTTCTACGTAGGCAATTGGCAAGCTCTGCTCTAAAAATCAAAATAATGGCTATTTGAACTCCTCAAATGGTGCCTGCTCAAAATTTTACAATGAAAATGCATTCATGATGATAAATCTTGGTGATTGACTGATTGCATATCTATCAACAAAGGTCTCCATCATTCTAAACGGGCTCTCATGACATCCCTTATAAAATAAGATGAACAAAATCAAAAGAAAATCAGTCTACATAGTAGGGTTAATGAACTCGTTTATGATAGCGGATCATTAACACCACAACCCCTTCAATTAATCCATTCAAACAAAAGTTCTCGACCTAACGAACATAGACAATCACCAAGAAAACAAAAAACCCTAAAATTGAACTAAATTTTTGCTTTAACATAACCGACTCAAGAACCAAAAATAAAGAAACCTCAATTACAAAACCTAATTGTCAAGAATAAAGTCTCAAACTTTAAATTGAAAGGAAAAATTCAGCATCTAAGTATCTAAACATCTAGGAAAAATTCAGTATCTAAGCAAAGGAAAGCGAGATAAGACTCATCGGATTCATGGGTTTGTGTTCCTCCCACAAGCATAAAAATTGATCCCATCAACTGTTAATTGGCACACTAATAACTTTAAATAACAAAAATTTGGCATTTTATCGAACACCTTGCAGGCAAAATAAAACGAACATGATTCCAATTCCAAACATGCCTAACTTGACATTCCAAACATGAGACCAACCATGTAAGAACTTGCCAATCATCTTCCACCTTGATCAACCTCTATTGCTTATATCGAAGATCGGGAACCTCTGTGAGGGCTCATCGATAGGCAAAAAAAACTCTCTTTTTTGAGCAATAAAAAACTATCTCTGAATGAACCACCAACCACAGCACCCAATTTCCCCTCCACCCACACCTGACCCCTCAACCCGTGCGATTTGGTTCGTAAATGCAAAGGACGAAGAGGAGGAAGAAGGGTTAGCTCAGTTACCGAAGGAAGAAGTCGGCCACCACAAGCGTCTGATCTGAAAACATGAATCAAAAACAAAACCGAGACCCTCGATCTATCAAACAAAGGCGTCTCTAAGGGATGGAGAATTGAAACAATCGAAAGCAGGTGCGGAATTGAACTCACCGTGTACCTTGTCCTGGATGCTCAATCGGAAACCAAAACATCGACAGTGATCTCTACCTTGCCGGATCTGCTCGATCCCGTTCCTGAGTTGCAAAGGGAAACACAAAGATCGTGAGAGAGAGACGGCCAAAGAGATCCGAAAGAACAGAAAAAAAAATAAAAAATAAAAAAATCTAGAGCTCCATTGGATAGGCTATCTATCCTCTAAAGCACTCATAAGATATAGGAGGATAATTGAAAGGGAAGAGAAGAGAAGTAGAGAACGTGGGCAAGGAAAGAGTTAAATTTTTTCAGCAGTTGAAGGAGAGAACGTGGGGAGAAACTGCAGATTAGGGTTTCTTAGTTTGCTCAGAGAAGGACACGTGGTGCATTTTTTTACAAAGACTCTGCTTCTAATTTAATAAGTATAAGGGTGGGATAAAAAGCTGAAAAGTTAGTGGAAAGCTGACGTTGTAGGAATAGTTGTTGATGTTTCTAAAATGAGTTAAGAGTCGTGTGACTCTCTATTGCACACGGTCTAATTAATAAATTAATGCCTCGTTATAGAAGTTTTGCTTGAATAAACTGGAGAGAACAATTTTCATAAGCCTATAAATTAAAATTAAATAAACTATCCCCTTGATTCGGTAAAAAAGATGTCGTTTACTATTAACGATGATAAAAAATATATAAAATATCTTCATTTTTTTTATAAAAATTTTAAAACAATTTCATAGTTAGTATATAGAAAAATGGAAAAAATAACCCAAACAAATCCCAATTGGCATCATTCAACCAAAAATAATCCCATCTTTTAAAATAAACAATTAATTGCCCAACTATTACCCTATATACCAAAAACAATCCAACATAATTTCATCTTTTAATTTAAATTACAAAATAATCCCAACTTTTATAAATTCACACAAAATGCCCTCTCTCACACAGTCACACACTCACACACACTCCCCAAATTTTCACTGCATCCTTCAATCCAGGGGCGGAGCTGAGGAGGATACTAGGGGGGCACGTGCCCCCTCTCTCATTTGACGAACAACCTAGGTGTATTCTGCTCGTCGATATCTTCGTTTTGATATATAATACGCCTTAATCCGACATCTGAGTAAAATGTTATGAATGTTTTAAAATTAAGGTTATATTAATCACTTTAATTTTGTTTCAATAGACTATAATCCTTTTATATTTTACTTAAATTAACATTTACATACTATAATTCATCTCGAGAGCTTCGAAATGCGAGGTTATACTAATCATTTCGACAATCAGATAAAAAGTTACACAAGTTTAAATTTTTTATATCTGGTTATACATTATTATATGTTATGAGTGCAACAAGTTATACTCTATATTAATTAGGGTTGTTATTCGAGTCAAACAAGTCTAGTATTGTTTCATTATATTTAATTAGCTCATTTATAAACAAGTCAAGCTCGAGTCGAACATATATTTGAACTTGAGCTCATACTCGACTTGTTTAGTAAATGAACAAGCTTGATCGAGCTGAGTCTTTTTCCCAAGTATTATGCAACATTACTTGCTCATGACATAGTAAATTAAAAGAAAATCTGTAAATTTCACAAAATTCGTGCTATTTTAGTTTTAGTCGAGCCGAGGTCAGTTTTGAATCAATCGTAAAAATGTTCTCATAATTAACTCATTTGTAAATGATGCTCGAGCGGCTTTTATTGAGCAAAACTTGAGCTACTTAGCTAGCTCATATAACAAACATAGGCTTAACTTAATGTTTATTATATTGCGTTTTCTATACTTATTTAGTTCATTTTTTTCGAATATTTCATTTATATATTTATATTTATTTTTTAGGTTTGGAAAAAATGATAATGTTTTGTCAAAAATCGATGATATTTTATCTTAAAATAACGTCATTTATTATCGTATTATATATAACTCTTTACGTCACTTTAATCCAAAACAATATCGTATTGTGTCCCCTCCGAAAATTTTCTGGCTCCGCCACTGCTTCAATCTCAACCCTCTCCGCAGAACCAATGTTTTTATTCCACATCAAATTCAAATTCCCATCGGGATTGAGCTTGAAAGAGTAGGAGTGAGATGAAAGAGACATGACGACAGTCAAGTTCTAAGATGGAACGAGAATGTCCACAGGGTGTTCAAATGAAGTCCACATGGAGACCAAGCCCTTCTTCAGGATGAGGTTGCCAGATTTGTCGAGGGTTGTGCGGGTGGCGCACCGACTGGAGGTGTTGGAGAACCATAGCACGACACCGAAGCTGTTGGTGAGGCGAAGTTGAAAGAAGCGACAGCGTCAGTGAGGACAGTGTGGCCACCGACGATCCAAATGGGGATGTGTGCGGCGGAGGCGCTATAGACGATGGCAAGGGAGTAAGCGATAGAGGCGGGGATGAAATGGAGGGAGAAGGTTGGGTTTGGAGAGGACCATGTTTGGTTAGGGTATGAAGAATAGAGGATGAAACCTAGCAGGATATCGACGAAGGAAGGGCGGGAACACAGTGTTAGATAGAATATATGTATAAGCCCAATTACTCATTTGTAGTTAGGGTTAACTATCTTGTACTCCTGTATATATTCTAATGATAGCGAAGGCAACCCCAACGGGAATTATTCACTCTGACATGGTATCTGAGCCTCTAGGATTTCATCTAAATTAACTCTAATTTTCTAATGATAACAAAGGCAACCCCAACGGGGATTATTCACTCTAACACGGAGAGAGGGGAAGATTACTGCCAGGGGAACAACAAGATGATTGATTCTCGACAGTGAGTTTGTTGATGTACGTGGATTCTTCTTCTTTTTGCCGCCATTGTTGGGCCGCTGCTTTTGGTGCATCTTGGTCTCTTCCTACTCCTCCATTGTAGTTGCAGAGGTTATAGAGGAAGAATTTTGGGAAGGGTGAATTTATAAAATTTGAATTATTTTGGAATTAAAATTAGGAATGAAATTGTGTTAGATTATTTTTGGTGTATAGGTTAATTAAAAGTTGGGCTATTAATTGGCTATTTTTAAAGATGAGATTATTTTTGGTAGAAGGATGATAGTTGCCTAGTTAGTATTATTATTATTATTATTATTATTATTATTATTATTATTATTATTATTATTATTATTATTATTATTATTATTATTTTTCCTAAAAAAATTGTTAAAATTTTTATTAAAAAAAATTTATATAGTTTTTTTATTTAAAAAAACCTGTATAAATAATACTACGTAAATGACATTTTTTTTTTCAAATGGAGGGAATAATATAATTACCCTGCATACGTAAGGAGTAAAAAAATTATTTCTAATTAGCTAAGTATCAACTCTATGTAGTCTATTAGAGCATCCCCAAGAGATTCCTCATATTAAGTTTTTGGAGAATGTTGGGATGGTTTTTGCTCCAAGAGCTTCCCCATTATATTCTCCAAAATAGAGAATAGGGGCAAAATATAGAGGTCATTCTCTAAATTTGGAGCAAACTCTATATTTGTTGGGGTGAATTCTAGAATGGAGAGGCTGTTGTTGGAATGGGGCAAAAAAATATTCAGAATATTTGATTTCTCATTCTCTATTTTGGAGATTGTTTTAGGGAAGCTCTTGGGAATGCTCTTACTCCTTACTAAATTCAAAATTTAGTGCTAATTACCGAGTATGATGAGTTGTGACTTGTGACTTTGTGAGCCATTAAGCCGTTAACTACCGAATTTCCCTCCCTATTCATTCCGTTGGCCTCACTAAAACGTGAAACGACGTCGTTCTAGACGGTCGTCACTCGTCAAACCCAGGAATAGGAATGACATCCACACGCGCACACGCTTTCCTCTTTCGGTTCACCGGAAACCAGCAATACAAAACGACACCGTTTCTACTCGGCATGGTCGGCACTGTTAAAAGATGCATTTTATATTTATAAACAAAACAAATAAATACAGGCTTGCTTCTTGGCTTGGATTTGATTCCTAGGGTCTTCTCTCTCTCTCTCTCTGTGGCTTTCATACTGTGCCGATCTCTCCTCCATAATCTCTCTCTCTCAAATTCCCCTGAATCCTCCGTTTTCTCTCTAAAGATCTGACCGGATCTAGCTAGCAGATGGGGCAGCAGAACCTGATCTACAGCTTCGTGTCGAGGGGCACTGTGGTACTCGCTGAGTACACCGAGTTCACCGGAAACTTCACTAGTATAGCTTCGCAGTGTCTCCAGAAGATTCCGGCCTCCAACAACAAGTTCACCTACAACTGCGATGGCCACACCTTTAACTTCCTTGTCGCCGATGGATTCAGTACGTTTCTGATCTCACCTCCTTTTGCCCTAGATAGCTGGTGGAATGCCGAATTTCGTTTTGTTTTCTTGTTCTGAGATCGATTTGTCGCTTTCTCGTGGTGTCGATGTGGTTTCGGTGGATATTGGGATTGTCTGGGCTTCTGGTGGATCGGTTTGCGATTTGATTCTGGCTTGCTTGGAGAAGAGATTTGAATTTTGAATCCTGTTTTCTTGTTTTCGTGATCGCATCTCTGAATTTTGTGAGGATTTAATAAGTCGCAGTAGGATGAGAGCGTTTTCGATTGGATGAGGGGGGTTCATTTTTGCAAAATTTGGGATCTTTTATACACTCGAATCAAATCGTTGGAGACGCAGTGGGGGGTTGAGATGTGCTAGTTCTGCGACACGGTTCATGTGGTTCTAGATCCAACTATGACTTATTCAGCATTTTAGCATATATAATTATATACTGCTCATAGTGGGAAATGTAATTGATGGAGATGGTAGATACTCATGATTTGAGAATTTGGACAGTAATTGCTTTTCAGTTAACTGATTCGTCATATTTTATGAAATCCTTTTTATTTTTACGTCTTTCTCCCTAACATGCATAATTTAACATTTCTTATTTCTAAACATTTGACCCAGTCTCTATGCCCATATTATTTAATAGAGGATGTGAATATTGAAACCCCTGAAAAAACAACAATATAGAAGGGACCAAGTAGATTAGTTAGCTACTTCCTGTTCAGTTACACTGGAAGTGAAGGAATATCATTTTGAGATTAGATTAACCATTTGCTCTGCGTTGTCCTCTACGTCAATCTAGTTTAGATGTGAAGTGAAGGAATATAATTGTGCCGTTCGCTTCTGTATGATAAATAAATCTACATTTTTGTTGCTGGTGTTGGTGTAACATGGAAAATTGGGCATTATTAGTTGCCTCCCTTACTAGGATGAACACGTCTTTATATTTATATAACGCTGAATAGTGTGGACTGAATGGCAAGCTATGTTATAGATCTGATGGCATCAAATGTTCTTTTTGTGCTATCTCATATCCAATTCACACAAGTGCAATTCGTCCATGGTTTGATGCTTTTGATAGCTCTTAGCATTGATTATTATTGTAAATCACACGTTAAAATGGGACATCTTGAATGTTGCAGCCTATTGTGTGGTTGCTGTTGAATCTGCTGGCAGGCAACTTCCAATGGCATTTTTAGAAAGAGTAAAGGAGGATTTCAACAGCAGATATGCAGGTGGTAAAGCTGCAACAGCAGCTCTGAAAAGCCTGAACAAAGAGTTTGGGTAACTTCCTTTGCCTAATCTGATGTTTTTAAGAGGATTTTCATTTGGTATTCTGTATCATCTAATTAAAAGTATGTTTGTTCTTTTAGGCCTAAACTGAAGGAGCACATGCAATATTGTGTAGATCATCCGGAGGAGGTGAACAAGCTTGCAAAGGTGCAGGCCCAAGTTTCAGAAGTTAAGGGTGTGATGATGGAAAACATTGAAAAGGCAAGTTGACCTCTAATAGTCCAATAATTATCATTTTAAACTTCATGTTTTTCTCTATTCTTTAATTGGGAATCTGCATTTGTGGAACGACTGTTTCTTTACCAGGAACCTTTTTCTGATTTAGGAATTGGTTGGCTTTTAGCTTTGTTTAGTTTACTAGTTTGCCTCATAAAAATACCTTCTGTTCTAATCTAATATCATTGCTACAAATGCCCCTTTATTTTTTCGGTGCAGGTGCTTGATCGTGGTGAAAAGATTGAGCTTCTGGTGGACAAAACTGACAATCTCCGTTCACAGGTTTGATACTAGCCTTCTCAGTGATCTGTTATTATTTTGAATTTCGTGATTTAAGGGTTGAGTGTGAGTGTTTCTTGATACCTGCCCCTGTTTCAGTTTCTCTTCTAGTAATCTTTTCATCAAACAGTCAAATTAATCTATATCTGTTTTTCCTCTTACTTTGCTTTCCATCCGTTTATAAACATGTATCACAATATGGGGATATTCTTGTTGCTTTATGTTGCATCTTCAGTTTAGATTTCAAGAAAATCAATACTGTGTGCTAATTAATGTTTTCTACTCATGAACAGGCACAAGAGTTCCGAACACAGGGAACACAGATGAGGAGGAAGATGTGGTTTCAGAACATGAAGATTAAGCTGATAGTCTTGGGCATCATTATCGCGTTGATCCTCATCATCATTTTGTCAGTTTGCCACGGCTTCAACTGTGGGAAGAAGAATTAGCCGTTCTTGTTCCCAACAAACCGCCTCGTGCTTGGGTCATATACATAATGCGACTTCTTCTAGTAACACATGACCATTCCGAATATGATTTTGTTTTCTATTGATCATATCCTGAAAACACCTTCAGTCTATTTCAGATCGGATTTGCTTATTTTTGTCTAGCGTTGCTTCAAATTTAACGACATTGTAGCGTATATAAGGCTATGAGAACCCTTGCTCTTCGATTATGCAATCATATTTAGGTTCAGATGATGGATACTGAGTAACACTTTATCAATTGGTTAAAAACACAAAAAACAAAACATCCCATTTTAGCATAGGAGTGCAACTTTTTCTGTGTCTACTGAGTAAACTACTTCTGAGTGAACTACTGAGTAAAGCCCATCAATTGCTACATAGCAATTGATGATGGCATAAGTTTGATGGCTTCTTGCATCAATACCAACTACAAAAGTTGCCTCTGTACATGCAGAAGCCCTTTTAAACATTACCAAGTCCCCTAGGAGCCTCGGCGTTTAGAGTTATGTTCATCCGATATGGTTTCCTCGGACGAAGCATCACTGTCGATGACAATCAGACCACTCGGTTTATCAGCAGGGGACAAATGCACACCTTCATGTGCAATTGCAGGCATCTGTGCCTCACCTGCCACTGTTCCACTGAATCCAGCCAAAGGTTCTAGAGGGTTCTGACCACGACTTGATGGCCCAGCGTGCGAGAATGGAGGAACCAGCAGTGATGTTGTGTGGGTTGATCCTTGCAGCCAATGGGGCATAACTTGTCCTATACTCGTCGAGGTAAAGCTCTTAATGCTCAACTGCATGAGCCTGTCAGGATGCCTGATTCGATTGTAGTCTGCTTTGAGCCTGTACAAGCTCGCTTCATTCTGGCAATTAATGTCCGCAATAGAGAGCTGACTCTCAGCCACTGCACGGTCTCTCAGTACAGCCTGAGAAGCTGGGAGACGGTTGTTACGGTCTGGATAAATAACCAGTGGCTTTGAGTATCTACCTTGTGATGTGCCAGATTCGTTTAGAAGCTTGTGTTGCTCGAGTTCCCATTGATCGGCCAGGTTGCTTGCCACCCTCCAAGGGCTGAAATGAAGCCTAGGATCTCGCAGCATGGCGTCCCAGTTGCCCCTACCATGTCTTCTGACACCAATCCACAGAAAGTCTAACTCGTCATCTGACCACATGACGGGACACGGTTGAAACTTATCGCTGGGACTCCCTCTACTTCCCATCAATGTGCTTGCTCGAGAGTTGATTTTCTCGAGCAGCAGCTTCTGTCGTAGAAATGAGGAAGCACTGTCTGGCAAGGAATGCACATTATAGCTTGAGAATGGCTGCATTGTTGAATCATGTCGAGAGGGCTGACCTTCAAAGAACTGAGGCAGAGATGAAGCTAAATGGAACGGAGCTCTGACGGAAGATTGCTCTACCTGATGCCTTGCACCTGCCAAAGCATACATTTTCCTCTGATCCAAATTGCTAGTAGTGGATTCAGGTTGAGGACAAGCGGAATGGTCGGCATTATTTTCTGAAAATAACTGAAACAAATGCAAATACACCCTCAGAAAAAAATCATGGTTGCATTAGTATCAAAGAGTATTCATAAAAGTGGAGATGAAAAACGAAATGAAGCAGCGAAATCACGTATTGTAGGGTTTCCTACCCACCTGCAGATAATTGTTCTTTCGAGCTAAATTCATGTCAGAAATGTGACAGGCATCTTGACAGTGTCTGCTTCTGTCAATTTCCATGGAAGTAGAAGCGTGCTTTGGTGACTGTGAATGGGAACTCAAGCGAGTCGTGCCAATTCCTTCACCAGAAGTCTTGAACAGTTCCAAGACTTCACCTTTTGCAGACTTGTCATGCGTGACGATGTCTTTACCCTTTAAGATAGAGTGATGCACATTCTCTGACACATCGATTGCCATCTGTTCATCAGATTCTGGCTCGGGAATCACATTGCAGTCGATCATAAAAGCATCTGCCAAGATGAGTTTGAACTTAAAACAGGAGTTCTAATATGACCCGAGTTTGTTTGAACCTTAAATTCTTGAACTTTTCATCTAAAGGGAATACAAAGAGCATGTGCAGAAAATGTAGATATTGACATACCAGCCGTAGAAGCTAGGAAATAGAAACTAGCCATGGGTAGATAAGATTTAATAGATGATTGCTAACCTGCACGTTTTTCCTGCACTCGAGGAGGCATCTTTGAGTCTGAGCCATCGCTTGAAGTAAGCTGGGAATTACCCTCAGCAGATGCACCTTCATTAGTATTACTGTGATCGTTACACGAAGAGAGTATGACAGGTTCAGTTGAGGAACATCCAACAGAGCCCTGCAGAACATTTTTAGTGTTTGCTGCTTCAGTAGACACTAGCTGGCCAGAGGCAGGGGTATCTCGATCACTAAATTTTGCACTGTAACGGAAAATAGTAACAGGTTAGGCACTAAGTCATGAGAGGGCCCTGAAAAGAAGAGGTTGGGGCAGCAATAGAAGTCAAGAACATACGTGACATTTGCGGCATCCAATGTGGAGCGTCTACAGTGAGGATTATCAGCTTCAGCACAAGCCTGCACTCAAAATTGACAACGCATACAGTCAATATAACACGAGTTTGAGCTACATTTAGCAGCTTCAGAGAAGATTTGGGATAAGTATGTGAGATTTATGAGAAACAAATTTAAACACCTTTTCAGGGAAGCAAATGGGCAAAGTATTGATAACCCATATAAGACAAAACATTATAACAGAGCACGCAATTATCCTAAATCATTGATCACAAACAGTGATCCTGATTCCTGACGAGACTTCAGTAGACACGGAGCCATATGAACAGAGAATATATTGGATCATCAAACAGGAAATACATAGCATCATATATCAGATGGAAACCTTGATTTTTCAAATCACTATCTAAAATTTTAGAATAAGGGCATGTGAGAATAGATGCAAGTAACTTACCTTTCGTCCAGACTCACTAGGAAAATGCCTTGTAACAATACCATCACTTGCTGGTGGCAGATGTTTTGATATATCAGCACTCCCTTCCACTGAAGCAGAGAGTAGTTTGCTTAACACGTCCACCTGCTCTGAATCTGCCTTTCTTTTTAATCTTCGGTTAAAAGTAATAAGGGGGGTTGTCGATTTTGTGTTTGCAAGTTCATCACAGCACAAGGGACTTGGTTTATCAATGGAAAGTTCACCATTATCCGTGCCTAAAGATTGCGGATTAGGCCCACCCTCGATAAGTTTATCACATTGGACCAAGCCAGAGTTCACATATGAAGGGTCATCCTTCTGAATGGAACTCTTGATCTCCTCCATAGGCAAACTTGAGGATATTTTTTCACCCTTCATATCAGAACAAACTTCTGTGGATATGTTATTCTGTGGCAAAACCTGTTTTTCTGCTTCTGATCTGTTTGGCTGATCGATCTGACCAGACATAGAGCTGAAGCATAGTTGCTTGCCACAGCAGACATGCTGCAACAAGACGGTGGCACAACACATTGTCGTTACAATTATAAACCACTCAAAAGCAATTTTGAAACAAAGAAACTATGAAATACCTTATTGCATGCCTCCTGACATTGAAGACGATATGAATGAAGACAGTTTTTACAATTCAGCAAGTTGTACTCACTCCCACAGGTAACACATGAGAGAATCTGCATTGAGATTCAAGGGATTCACAGTGAGGCAACATCCTAGTTTCAGATTGGGGAAAGCAAATTTCAACCTAACAAGAATTCAGCAAGTCTCTTACCCATGTTTCTCTTTTCTGGTTCTCTGATATACCATCTTCTCCAACAGCTTGAGTTTTATTAGACAAAATAGTAAACACATCCAACTGGGCAGGACTTGAACATGAAGAGAGCCTCTTTCGCTTGTACGTAACGGTCATTTTATTAGTCGTTGCCATTTACAATTCTCGGCAAATACTAAAACCAAAACACCTTTCAGCAGTCCACTTGATGATCACTTCGAAATCCACTCCACATTCTACAAATGGCTGAAACAGGCACAATATGATCAGCAGGAGATGATTCAAGCAAAATCTTATTGCAACTGCCCTATACTGTTGATACGTTCAAATTCATTAAGATTAAACATTCTCTAGAACAAAAAATCATACAAGATACTGTTATCCCAAAAATAAGACTTAAAAGGAATCAAATCTCCAATTATGCAAAATATTCTCGATTACACATTATTGCAGGAAATTATTCTAAACAAGGTATCTAGAATTTTTGCATGAAGTGCTGAATTCATCGTGGAAGCAGATAGGGCTAAAAACAGGGACAACACCAAGCAAAGAAAAGCAAACCACACTATAACAGACAAACACCAACAGATCCCCAGCTATGACAAAATAAGAAAAAGTAACCATAAAATTCCAAGATTGAGACCAAAGCACTAGATTAAAGAGAGAGATAAATCTCCTGAAATGATTGTACAAGGATCATTGAAGTCAAGGGATCCATCCCAAATGGTTGCAAGAGTTAATACAAGGCGTGACTGAGGCCTTGGGAACTGGAACGAAATGTCTGAAACATTATTGAGCATGGGCGGCAATGTAAATGAGATCTAGATCGAAAAGGAACCGAGCCAAGGGGTGTGAAAAGGGAATCAACTGACACTCGCATAAGAAAGTGCGTGCAACTCCATTTCCCACCCATGCACAGAAGCTGCAGCAGAAATACAGAGAACCGCTAACCTCATTTCTGTGGAAGTTTAGGAAATCTCAGACAAGCATGCACGACCGTGTGCAAGCCCATGCAAGACCAACCCTCCACCGTGTTGGGCTGTCAGCTTGCTAACAAATTTTTGCGTTAATTAATTCGTTTCTTTGACTAGAACTAATCTTTCATTAGACCATATCTCAGGAAATTGAGATAATATAATTTTCCTTATTTGATTAGGTTTGGTTTTCTATAAATTAGGCTTCTAGGTTCCTTAAAAATCAGTTATGAATTCCTGTTAAACCTCTCACTGGGAGTAACAAACTTCCCTTGTTGAGTTGTTCAAGAATGGCCCTTAGATGAGCCTATATTCCTCTTTCAGCAGCAATATTTCACCCTTGATTCCCCAGATTCACTACAATGCCTCAACACTCTTGCATTTGGCTGGCGGTTGACAAATAATGTCTTTTAGGTTCCTTCCTACAGTTAATAATAGGTCAGGATCCATACTATCTCCCTACAAATTTATGCCAAAGATCGGCCACCCAACTGGTCTTCACAAAAATTACTGCCAATTACTTTTCTTGAATTTCCCAAAAGATACTCTCCTTTATTACAGATTTCTTAGCTATATTTATGTAGCCTACCTTAGTCAAAGATGATACTCGGATTTAACTCGGCCCTAACTAACCTGGGTTCCTTATGCCATAACTCATTTGCTCCTCTCATGCCTAAGGTTGGGATATTGTTGCTGATAGCTTAAGAAGAAAACTACTACCTCCGTCCTAAAATATATGGGCGTTTAGCATTTTGCACAAGTTTTAATAAAGCACTTCACTTTTTAAAATACATCATCATTGCACTAATTTTTCCATAAATTTTATTAGAGTATTTTTTAACACCCACTACACATTTTAACCAATCAAATTCTTTTAAAAAGTCAAGAACACACAAATCAATGCAAATCATTACAATCTCTTACCTAGAAAACATAAAAGCCCATCTATTATCGGACGAAAACTCACCTCTAAAAACCCATGTATTATTGGACGGAGGGAGTATCTTTTATTAGACCCTATTTTGGAATTTTTGGGGAATTGTGATGATTTGATTTTTCTTTAATTGATTAGGTTTGTTTATTTATTTATTTATTTATTTTTAGGCTACTAGGTTCATTGAAATGCAGTTATAGTTCTTGTTAAACCTTCCGGTGAATATAAAAGAAAATTTCCCTTTTTTTTAGTTGTTCAAGAATTGGCACACGCATGTCATTTTGGTTAATTCCTATTATAGACAATTGGTTAAATCGGTTTAGGATCGTAAGTTCTTATACGCACGTGGTAATCGTGTAAGCAACGCGCAGAATCCATACTATCCCGTCAGGGATCTACCCAAAAAAGTAAAGGCCAACCACCACTTCCTGAAAGATATCCTCCTTTATTACATTTCTTATTTATACATAACCTACCTTGGTCAAAGATCGTACCCTAGTTGAACTCAACCCAAACTAACCAAGCATCCTTATGCCACGTCTCATTTTCTCCTCCCATGCAAGATATTGTTGCCCTTAGAGCTTTTCTAGCTGATTAAATTTTGCCTTTATTTCTATCTAAGCTGCACCCTCTGAGTTTGTTGGCCCTAGTTCCTAAAACAAACATCAGCGGTTCTACAATCTACTATAAAAAATTCCTTTTCCTATGTGGCATGAGAAGTAAAAACACCAATGTGTCTCACTTAGGAATGGCCAGTTTTATAAATCCATTTAATTTTTTAATCAAGCTATGTGATAATATTTGAGCTCAGGTCATCTGTTCGTTAAAGTAGATCTGGAGCTCAAATTTGATATGCTAAATAATTACTACGAATGATAGAACTCAACTTACAAGCTCAAGATAGAACTTAAATCTAATGTACGGAGTATTTCAAATTTTCAATGCACAAAAAAGCATGCTTTTACTTTGACATGAGGCTAACTATTTCCTAATTCCTACATCTCCATTTATTGTGTAGGTATAGTTTGCTCAGGCTTTTGAGCTAAGGAGCTGATCCTTATTGAGGTCTTACAATATGTTTTTTTTTTTTATTTCCTTCTCTTTAGAAATGGACAAGCATAAACAGGGAGGAAATGACTAAACAGTTCACACAAAACCATGAACTGCATGAAGAGAAATTGGACGAATTGAGCAGATAAATAAAGGTTTTGGCACCAGAGGGAGAAGGAAAATAGACAATTTCCACAAATGTACCATCTTGTTTAATGATAATATGTTCTCTAATGGACAGGCATGTAAGAGAGAAGACTGAAATCATTTAGCAAAAAGACATTGTCTTACACATCTAAGTCATGAATTAATCTTTCAAACTAAAATCCTAATCTAGACTGGAGTGCTAAACTTTGGACGAGATACACATGCCACAAGATCTTCATAACTAGTAACTACACCATTTTCCTTTTGAATTAACAAAAATAACACAAACCGTAGAAAATCCATGGTAGTAGAGACTCTTATCTTTCGCACTAAACTCCTGACCCAGCAAGCATTAAACATTACATGAAATGCACTGCAAGTTCTTCGTAATTGGTAACTACACCGTTTTCCATTTGAACTGACACATAATATACAAATCCTAAAGGGGTCATGGCATTAGAGACTTTAATGTTTCATACTATAACTATTGAACATTTCATGACACAAACATGTTGCATGCTCTTCGTAATTGGTAACTACACCGTTTTTCCATTTGAACTGACACATAATACACAAATCCTAAAGGGGTCATGGCATTAGAGACTTTAATGTTTCATACTACAAGTCTACAACTATTGAACATTTCATGAAACAAACATGTTGCATGCTCTTTGTAATTGGTAACTACACCGTTTTCCTTTCGAACTGACACATACAACAAAAACCCTAGAAAAAACATGGCAGTAGAAACTACTTACAGACTATCCATAACGAAGCGGGCAAAGCTAGTTTGTCAGTTTTTCTTCATTAATTCCTCTTCCTCTTCATTCCACAAATCAATTATGCATGCAGTAAAGATCTATTTCTACAACTCTAGAAAGAAGGCACAATCATCCAAAACAATGAAACATCAGACCCTTAGACAGTGCACACAAGGTAAAAAACATCACAATCAGTACAGTAGTACACAATTCCAACACTGAATGACATTATCAAGAAAGTAGCCTACCCAAATGCACAATCCAATCCCTAATTTTCTACAATTGAAAAAGTGGCACAACCCTCTACTTTCCTGCACAAGAGACTCCTCAAAACACCCTTTAAAATCAAAACCCATTTACTAACCCACCCACAATCCTTCAAATCCGAAGCCAGAACAGTTAAAGACACCCATTTGCAGACCAAACCCAGAAACCAAATACCCTAAACAACAATCCAGAAGGCAAAAAACATCAAGAGCAACAAAGATATCACATACCCAGAATGCAAAATTTCAGAAGATCATTGAAAAAAGCAGGGAACTTGCAAAAGGGAGAAGTAAAATGAAATAAACACTCACTGGGAATCAGTTCAGAGGGGTGTGAGAGAAAACGGAGATAAAAGGGAGAGGGGGGGAGAACAACAACACACTGCCAGCAAAGAAACGCTCCTTTTGCTGGATACGTCTGTCTCTCTCGGTATCGCTATCCGTGCCAAGCGGACTTTCCTTTTCATGAGTATTGCTTCTCTTGTTGCACCACCATTCAATTTTGTCACTTCTTGGAGAGTGTGAGTGTGTAATTGTGTTGTTTGATTTTCTTCTTTAAAAAAAAAAAAGAGAACCCGTAGCGGTTTTATTTGTTTCCAAATAAATTTCGCCGGAGTCAATGTGGGTTGGTTATCCGATCACAAGTGTCTCGATTTTTTAACACTGAAATTAGAAAAAATAAAGCAAAGTTTAAAATTTTATTTTGACCTTCTAAAATAAAATAAGGGTAAGGTGTTACTTAGTGTTGCAAAGTTTTTCGATTAGGGGGCTAGTTAGTGCAATTCCCTCGTAAAATAAAGTCACATATTAACAAATTAGTTAACGAGTGATGTATTATCCTAACTTGTAATGCTTATAAGTAACCTAAGTTGTTAAAAGACGTTAAAAGGATGAAGGATCGTTAAAAGACGTTTTCAACAGTTACTTGATTATGGTTATAAGTAACCTAAGTTGTTAAGCGACGTTATAAGGATCGTTAAAAGACGTTTTCAACCGTTACTTGATTTTTTTTATTAACTTCTTTTCCCGAACTGATAATTTATTTTAATAATTGGTTTCAAATAACGAATTTAATATTTTTTCAACTTGGTGAGAGTTGTAGTTTTAATTCATTTTTTTATAATTATAGAATAATTAATTTTCATTTATATAATATTTGTTATAGCATTATCATAATTAATTAAAGGTTCAACTTGATAAAACTTTTTAAAAGGTACAATTTGTGGCAAAAAAAAGGGTCTTTAAAATCAGCTGAAATAGTAAAAAATAAAACTTATACCGGTGTAAAATCAGCTAAAATAGTAAAAAATAAAAACTATACCAAAATACATATGTATTGAGGCTTGTTTATACCAAAATACATGCACTCTCTCAAACACAATGATCCAATTTAGTAAGAAAATTAATGTGTTATACTTTATTTGATCAATTCTCCACGTTTAGTCATATATACGAACAGGGGCGGATCCAGAAATTTTTTCGGGGTGGGCACAATTTTTTCGGTCCGGATCCCGTGAAGTTGAACTCCGTAAAGTTGGTAGGATTACCCAATAGGAATGCATCGACCCTAAAAAATAAATTAAAAAATGGCTAAATGCATTTAAATCTAAACCATTTATTTAGAATTAAATGGTTAGGATTTAACCAACTTCACATGGAGTTATTTTAGCAACTCCATAGGATCCAAAGTGCAATTTTTTTGGATAATTTTTGTATAATTCTTTCTTAGAAATATTTATTAAAAAAATATGAAAAGAATATCTTCAATTTGTAAGAAAAAATATAATTATTTAATTGTAAAATAACAAATAAATTATAAGAATTTTAAAATAATGAAAAATGGATTGAGGAAAAAATAAATGAAAATATGTGCCTAATGGGATTTGAACAACGGTTGATTGAATACTATTTAAAATGGGGTAGGCTTAACCAATAAGCCGCTAAAGATACTTGTATTTTACCTTTCAATTTTTTTACATAACACATATTCTTATATTTTTTTCGGGATCGGGGTGGGCGACGGCCCGGTGTCTAGGGATATTGGGTACATATGTTTTTCATTGTCAATGTGAACGGGTAAATTATACGGATGTTAGGAAGAGAATAACAATAATAATATTATTTTTAGTGATGATTAATCATAGTTGTGTTATTTTTAAAAATATAGCATTTTATGTTGCTTATTTATTTAATAGAAAAAGTAGGAGTTCTATCTAATTTTCCACCTCTTTTTTGTTTTAAGAAATGGGTAGAATAGAAGGTAAAATGATAAATGTCATTGTTTTTTTTTGGTATGTCATTCATCTTTTGCTAAAACATATGGCCATTTGAGTTATATGTTGACGGTTTGTCCGTTTGTCGATTCATCTATTGATCTGAGAGATCAATCAGAGAGAGAGAACGCAGGAGCAAGAAAGAGAGAAAGTGAATTGGGGATTCAATCAACTTGTTCGACTGAATTGCTTGATATGTTACACAGAGAAGCTTGATAGCATGCATATAGGTAGGCATAATAGGTTGCATTTAGCTTAGTTAAGATGCATATCATGCATGGATTAAGTGCAATTTGCATATTTGCTCTCTATGTTGGTGGAGTCGAAATCTACATGCTTTTATTGATTATTTCAGGTAATCGTGGATCCGAGGAGGAGACATGGGTTGATAACGCATTGGATGAGAATGTCTAGTTGATCGAAGAAGCTTACATGAAGATCTCAAGAGGTCCTGAGAAGAAGAAGCGAACCTAAACGAAGAACAAGTCTGCAGAAGTTGTCGCCAGACATGCTGAACTTGTTTTGCACTTTCTGGAGGCCTCGGTTGTCCGATCGACTATTATGACCATGCGTTGGAAAGCTCTTTCAGAGAGCTACAACTTTCATGTTGACGTCGAGAGCTAATTCGAGACGGAATTTTCGGGAAAGCCCAATGCAGCGCCCGCCGCATGGTTTGCTGCGCCCGCCGCATAGTTTGCTGCGCCCGCCGCCAGGGGCGGTATTCATGCTGCGCCCGCCGCATGGTTTGCTGCGCCCGCCACAGTCAACGCGCCGTTTTGAGGAAAAAAACCCTAGTTTCTATTATGTTGGTTTGAGGCCGACTTGGATGTTTTATTAGGCCACTTTTATGTTATTTTTCATAACTTCTATTCTATTCTTACGTTCTATCAGACAATTGGAGAGAGAGCGATGTTCGCCATGGGCGACTAAAACTCTCTTCGTTCTCCTTGCAATTTGAAGCTTTATTTGGATTGAATTGTGAGTTTCTAATTCTTGTTTCTTATTTCCTATATTGAATGTTTCGACTTCTTTGTGCTTGAATGTTTGATTGTTTTATTCTATCTCGACTGATCAACTTGGTAGAATCAATTCAATTGCTAGGGTTTTGTAGATTCCTGATTGCGAACCTTAACCCAAGTGGCAAACTTGTTCCTTTAGGGCTGATTGAACTAATTGAACGAGTAGGAAGTTGAATGTGTTGTTAAATCCTTCTTTAGGGACTGCAAATACCTTGGTTAATCTCTGAACTTAAAGCTATCAATTGGGTTAAATCATTCTTTAGGGACTGTTCGATTGATAAGGGTTTCTAGGACTGATTGGACTAGTAACTATATTAGGTCGGGACAAGGGCATTCATAGGAAACCTAAAAGGACAAGAGGAAGTTACAATATCAATTCAACCAAATAAAGTGGATTGTTGTAGGTAGAGCGATCTTCTCTAAATTGTTTTGTATCAATTTTGTTTATAGTTTATTTTGTTTTCTTTCCAATCTCAATCAACCAAAAACCCCCCTTTCTACTAATTGGTAAATACACATTGTTGAGAAATACTTGATTCTCTGTGGGATCGACCTCTTACTTGCTTGCTATACTAGTTTGTAGGTTTGAGTTTTATTTTGATACGGTTTATGCGACTAAAAACCGCTCATCAAAGCTATTTATAGAGGAAGATATAATTTCCTTTTATTTACATTAAAGCACCCATAGAATATATTTTATACTACATTACTCCTCCTTAAGTTTGGCATTTGAGAACAAGTTCACAATGCCTAACTTGCTCAGATTCTTCATGTACTGCTCATAGGAGATTGCCTTTGTAAACACATCTGCTGGCTGATCTCCAGTTGGGATATATCCTTAAGTAATCTCATTTCGAACAAGCTTGTCTCTTACAAGGTGATAGTCACCTTTTATATGCTTTGTTCGCTCATGATATACAAAATTCTTAGCTATATGTATAGCTGCTTGATTGTCACAATAGAGCTTCACTGGATTATTATGACTGATGCTCAAATCTTCAAGCAATCTGATAATCCATGTTATCTCACAACAAAACAAGTGGTTGCCATTGATCTGTACTCGGATTCTGCAGAGGACATAGCTACATAGGTTTGCTTCTTCGTCCTCCATGAAATCAAGGTGTTTCCCAGCATAACACAGAACCCTGTAAGAGATTTTCTTGTCATTGGACAACTCGTCCAATCTGCATCACATAAAGCGCTTAGTTTTAAATCTGATTTCTTGGCCAACAACATTCCTTGGCCTGGAGCCTGCTTTAGATACCTCAGCACATGCTTGACAGCTCTCTACTGTGCATCATTTGGCTGATGCATAAATTGGCTTAACACTTGGACTGCATAACATATGTTTGGTCTTGTGATGGTGAGGTAAGCTTCCCAACTATTCTTCTATAAGCATTGACATCTACAATATCTCTTGTTCCTTCTAAGGACAATTTCACTTTGGGATCTAGAGGAGTGTTCACTGGCTTAGCCTTAGACATGCCAACTTCTTTGAGCAACTCTAGAGTATACTTTCTCTGATTCAGATAGAAGCCATCTTCTGTTCTATCCACTTCTATACCTAGAAAGTACCTTAACTATCCCAAATCTTTCATAAGAAAATGCTTGTTCATATGCACTTTTAGAGCTTCAATTTCCTTTTGACAACTTCCTGTAATCACCATATCATCCACATATACAAGTAGAGCAGTGAACCTCCGAGTTGTCTTTTTCACAAAGAGAGAGTAATCTGCTTTTTATTGCACATAGCCTGCACTTTTCACAACTTGAGAGAATTTCACAAACCACTGCCTAGGAGCTTGTTTCAATCCATATAAAGATTTCTCCCATTTGCATACCAGTTTGCTTTCTCTATCAAGTGAGTTATCATACATCACAGACTCCTTCTGAGGGTAAACTTGATGTTTCTTCAACTGCAGATAAGCAGGTGGCAATTCCATATATATATATATACCTCCTCCTCAAGATCACCATGTAGAAAAGCATTAGTGACATCAAGTTGAGAGACATTCCATCCTTTTGCAACTGCTACAGATAGGAGAGCCCTTACTAAAATCATCTTAGCAACTGGAGCAAAGGTCTCACTATAATTTATCCCTTCAACCTGTGAGAAACCTCGAGCTACCAACCTAACCTTGTGCCTATCTAGGCTCCCATCAACTTTAAATTTGAGCTTGAATAGCCACTTGCATCTTACAACCGACACATAATCAAGTCTAGGCATAACCTTCCAGGTGCCAGTGCTCTCTAAGGCATTCAGCTCAGTAAGCATTGCCTTACACAAGTCAGGATTTAGAAGAGCCTCGGAGACAAAAGAAGGCTCAGACAGTGAAGCCACATTACAAATGAATTTGTGATATAAAGGAGAACAATGTTTGTAAGATATGAAAGATGAAATGGGATAGGGAGAGGTAATCTTACTTGGAAAAGATGCAATTGGTGTAGAGCATGAAGCCTGACACACATAGTCCTTCAACCAAGATGGAGGTTTGGAGGTTCTTTTGTGAGTGGTATTTTGTGGAGGTAGATTAATCACATGAATCTCATCAAAGCCAGGGGGAATAGGTGAGGGAGAATAATCTGCTAGAGATTCTGTAGATGAAGAAGGATTCAAACTTGGAGGACTGGTAGAATTTTCCAGTTCCACAGGTTGAAATATAGGTAATGTGTTTTGACATGTAAGAAAATCATTAGTATGGTCATAAGAATTGTTTGGTAAGCTAGGAATTTTTTCCTAATAATTAAAAACAAATAGTCATTTGAGTTGGAGAAATGAATAAACGTTCTTAAAAAAATCCCCTATCTATCAAAAACACCAAATTAATTGAAGAGATCTCACCATGAACTAGATGTATGTTAATTTGGAAAGAGAAAAAATAATTTGCAATTCCATTTAGAGAAGAGTTGAAGATTGAGGCATATTTATGCACCCTTACTTTAAATAAATCAAAAGGGTGTTTTTCCTCACCAAAAAATAAAAATAAAAGGGTGCTATTGAATAAAATTAAATAAAGTAGTATAAACTTCTCATGGACGGATCATGTTGTAATAATGTTAACAAGAAGTTTATTTTAGGCATCATCTCTCTCCTCTTTAAACAATCTATCTATCTATCTATCTATCTATCTATCTATCTATTCTATATATATCTATAAAAATTGTGTCCCTAGCCACCTTAATGACCCTCCCCCTAATAATTCTCCCACCAAATTAAATCACTTCAATGGCTTTTGGTTTTCCTTGATTTTATTTAATTTTGTAAATACTAGAAAATATGGTACCAATATATGGTTTCCTTGATTTTATTTAATTTTAGACTCTTCAAGTAGTATATATTAGGTTTACTTTATATATATAGAAGAAAGATAGAAAATATAGATAATGATATAAATATTTTTGTTTTGTGAGAGAATGAATTGTGACACCAATGGATCAACTAAAACGTCTAAAAGTGAGATGGGTACGTTCAAAATGAGTCCTTAATTAAATACCAAATTAATGTTTCCAAAATGGTCCCTTCAAGTCCATATAAACTGAATGAATATGAATGCACTAAACGTAAAGACTACTTAATCAACCTATATCACGCGGCTAACAATGAGTCACGGTGATGGATATGTTAACATCCACTCCACAACGTCGCTTAATTATTTAATAACGACGTTGGGAACCAATTGAAGCCCGCCGGCTACTCTCCCCGACAATTTATCAAAATGGAGTTTGAATCTGCAGTGGATGAATCATACTTGATTGCACTCCCCGACCACGATGAACTAATTATCCCAATCTCCGACGAGGCTTACACCGAATAATTGCATATACAAGAAATCCTCATCATTTCTTCTCCACTAATTCCATCGTCGCAATCGTTGTTGTCGTTGTCGACATTCTCATCCATAACTACTCCACAATTAGTGCAGTCATTGGTGGTGGCGTCGCCATCTTCCAAGAAGAAGGTTGAAGAGAATGCGGAGTCCTCTGGGAAATTCTGCTCCATTTGCATGGACAACAAGCCCTCCAACGACTTCTTCACCGCCTCCAGCTACTCCTATTCCTTCTATACTGACTGCATCAGTCAATATGTCACCACTAAGGTACTATATATAAGAATCATCATTTCACCCCATCTTCTCAGTTCATTTAACAATATAGGGTAAGTAGCGTTGAATTTGGAATAGGTTAGATAGTGTTGAATTCTAAAGTTCGAATCATCTTCAAAAATCGAGTTGGTTGCGAGTGATAGGGAAAACCCCTAATAATTCTCTCATCAAATCCCTTTTGATTTTCCTTGATTTTATTTAATTTTGTAAATACTAAAAAAATATGATACGGTTGATACCAATATATAAAAATTGTGTAGTAGTTATCCTTTTCACAAAAAAAAAAGTGTAACTCCCGTATTAATTGTTTTTCCCTTTTATTTACCCGTTTAATTTCCTGATTTTTTATTTTAAATTATTGTATGGTATTGATAGTTTTTTAAGATATTTTTAGATAGCTTAATTTTAGTTTGTCTCACGTCCATAGTCTAATCTGTATTTTTTTTATTGAAGAATTTCAAGTTTGATTAGATGTTAGATTATAGAAATAAATAATGTGGATTATAGACTAATTGATACTACGTCCATTTTTTGTCACTTACTATTTAATTTCACTAATTTTTTTATGAATAATACGTATGAAATCATTAATAAAAAATATAATATTTTATATCAATTTTTAATATATAAATATTTTAAAAAAAAAAAATCATGGCGTTTACAATAACATCAATCAATAATTATTTAAAATTTAAACCATTCAACAATTATGGATTAGGTTTAATTAGCAGTTACAGATACAAAATTTACTTTGATTATTATATTATATAGAACTATGTCTATATATAGTTATACCTTGATATAATACCAAATATAATTCACTATATAATTACAATCATTTATATTGTGTTCCTAGCCACCTTAATGACCCTCACCCTACTCCCTAGCCATTAATCAAATTACTTTTTCCACCAAAAAAACATTTCATATTCTCTAGAAATTAATAAAGTTAATAATTTAGAATGAACTTAGATCATTAAGATATAATTACATATTTAATTGAATCTAATAAGAAATCGATCAATGCAAAGAAATTGATACCGATAAAATGAACAGATCCAGTGGAAACTATTTTCTTAATCATTTAATAGCCATAATAACCATAAATTTGATATTAATCCGATAAAATGAACAGACCCAATGGGAACTATTTTCTCAATCATTTAATAGCCATAATAACCATATAAATTTGATATTAATTTTTCTATTGATCGAAAAACTTATTAGAATCTAATTAGCGCTATGAAGTTATAGATCGAAACAATACTCACTACCTAACTCGATAATATATGCATATATATATAGTGGTGAAAAAAATATTTTATAGTTTTCGTATATCCTACAAACGGTATAAAATATGATATATCTATACTCAAGCCAACCGATTTTATATTTTAGTTTTGAAGTGAAAACAACACCCATGGTTTAATCCAACATAAAACAATTTAGCTTTTACAATTTGAAGATGATATGGATAACCAATAGAAAAAATATTAACAACTAATTATGAAGCATATAAAATCAAAATTTATTGTTTGTACATATATTTAGTTTAGATTAGGGAATAATATTATATAAAATAACCTCTTAAATAATCTTAAAAAAATACAAAAACTTTTATGTCCCGTGCGTAGCACGGGTATGACTTGGCTAGTCCTAATAAAAAAAAAGGTCAATTTACAAGCCAAACTGTATTTCCAACGAAAAATTAATCGATAGAGTAATTCATTTACTTATAGGATAGACCTCGAATCATATCCGCTTTTAATTGTTCAATATGGTTCTTATATCAATAAGTAACACTAGATAAGAATAATAATTGCTTTCATCTTTTGTCTAAATTGTTAAATACTATATGAATGGTATGCTTTTGTTGTTAATGGTCAGATTATTAACTTTGTTTTCAATATTTGTCAACTATTCTGATTATTGTAGTGTTCTATTACAAATGGCAGTTTTCACTCATGCTTTCACTCGCTACTATTTTTAGGAGTAACATATTGTTTTAATATACGTTGTTTTAGATATTTTGATGTTCAGTTTTAAAAATTACTCTTATAATGATTAGAGATTTGTTAGTTATAGTTTTCAATAAAACGAAAAAGTAAAGTAATAATTAGGAGTATAAGTGTATTTTTGTTTACTTTTATTTGTTTTTTTTTAAATGTGAAAATGTCTAAAACGACGTGTTTTAATTAACGAGATGAGTATATTAATATGTGTATTATTTATCGTCTTTTTGAAACACAGTCAACGTATCAGGGTGGTTGCTATAATTTTAAAAATCGTGGAAAATTAATCCCATTATGATTTTACAAACCGTAAGAAATCTTCCTATTCGATCACCAATCAAATAATGTGTAAAGATTGTAAAAATTAATAAAAGTTTTTGGGGTGAGTATGAGTTTCGTCTGACGACAGGATGAAGTTTATGTATTTACGCACCCAATTCCTCTACACAAAGATTAGCGAGAGATTTCAAGTTGACGGTGCACAACACTAACCACCCGTTTCAATTCCATCATCTCTATAGCTGATCATATGCACCCTCCACCACCGTCGTCGATGGTCCCTTCGATTCATCCCCTACATCTCCTTCTCTTCCCTCCGCAAGCCCTTTGATTCATCCATTTGCCTCCACCGCCGAAATCCATTGCGCCTCCGCCCATCTTTAGCACATCCTTTCCACTTCATCCCTCTGCAAACCATATTGGGTATATCAGACTTTTAGTTTGGGCCTATTTTCATGTAAGGGTTCCAGCCCATTAGTTGTTAGTTATAAATAGTAGAAGCCCATAATCTGTATTCAGTTTTTTCCCAATTTTGATTCTATCCCAATTTCCAAATACAAAGATCAGATTTTTGCTCTCTTCCGTCTTCTTCCTCAAGCAATTGCCGTTGTAAGCAGTCATGGATTCGTTCGATCCGAACATGGTATCAGAGCTAGTGTGAGGTGCTGCTACTTCGGTTCTTTTCCTCTTCCTTTTCTGCATATTTTCGTAAATTTTTGGGTCTGTTTTTTGTTTCTGGGTTTTACGACGAAAATGGAGGATTTAAGAGTTGATACTTCCGACCCTTTGTATATTCATCCGAGTGACCATCCGGGGCTTGTCTTGGTCACGCCGAGCTTCGATGGCAGAAACTTCGGAGAATGGCGGAGGTCGATGAGAATCGCGCTTTCGGCTAAAAACAAAATTGGGTTTGTTCTTGGAACAATTGAGAAACCTCCTGAATCTTCTTTGAAATTCAGATCGTGGGAAAGGTGTAATGACATGGTGATTTCATGGCTGATAAATGGGTTAAGTGCAGAAATTAAACGGAGTGTCATCTACACTGAATCTGCACAAGAGATTTGGGAGCAGCTTGATGCTCGTTACGGAAGTCCGGGTGCTACACAGCTGTACACCGTCCAGAAAGACATTAACACGCTCTCGCAAGGTACGAAATCCTTTCCTGTGTTCTTTACGGAAATGAAATCCTTATGGGATGAGCTGGATAGTTTACGAAAATTTCCGAGTTGTAGATGCGGGGCTGTGAAGGAATTGGTTAAATATGAACAAGATCAGCGTGTATTGCAGTTACTCATGGGTTTGAATGAGTCTTTTTGCTCTCTTCCGTCTTCTTCCTCAAGCAATTGTCGTTGTAAGCAGCCATGGATTCGTTCGATCCGAACAAACCATAGCCTTCAAGCTCTAACTCTTATCCCATGGTGGATCTCCTCCTCTCATCTCTTCATAATTCTCGATCTCCCTCGCCTTCTTCCTGCTTCATCTTCTTCGCCTAGACGACACCGAATGTCAGCAGTAGTCGAGCAGTTGTGGAAGCTCGTGCCTTGATCGACGCCATGGATAAAAACCCAATCGACAACCTCAAGCCCGCGCTCACCAATGACAAACAAAGCCTTTGATTTTGAATTTGAGATCTCAGTGTCGCCCTCACCATTCGATTGTCAATGCAGACTAGCAACTTGTCGGAAACCGTGACGTCGATCTCAACCACTATTGCAGTGGATGCCACCATCAAACCCTAGAAATTGATTTGGACATTTCGCTTTTCGGGCCAGTTTGTAATTACTACTTTGTAAGGGTGGAAAAAAAACTGGTGAACAACTTCTTGGTATTTGTCTTGCTAATAGACATATACCATGTTGCCAATATATTTTATGTTTTCTAAACCCATTTTATTAGTTTTTGTTAAGATATTATTCTTATCATTTATACCGTGATCATATGAGATTTTCACCATACACTTTAAGTGTGATTTCAGCATATAATTAAATAATTAACCAATATTGAGAATAGTGTTGTTAGGTACACTACTAATCCGGACTAGCAAATGCACGTCATGTATTAATATGGTGTCACGTTCTTATTGACGTGGTACCACGTTATTATTGACATACAGGTGAGGTAAATCATAGTTTATGGTACCAGTGTGCTCGTATCGATGTGACGTTCTAAACCCGTAATTAGGTTCCGCGTATTGGTAAGAGAAACGCGTGGCCTAACGTCCAAGTACCGTCAAAACGGTCAAATCCCATTCTGCCGGGCCCCACTACCTGCGTCTTTTATTTTGGCGTTCCCCACCTTTCCCCTTTTTCTCTTTTCGCGGTGCTTTTCTGGTGAGCGCTGAACCAATTTCAATCGTTAGGTTTTCTTCCGCCCACCGAACCTCTCCTCTCCTCTCCGTTCATCTTTCTCTCTCTACAACTCACAATCACATTGGTTGATCTCATTAATTAGCTTCCCTTTTCGCTGATCCATAGCATCACAATCGATTTCTCTCCGTTTTCATTCCTGTTCATCTCGATCTCCAGACTCCAGAGGTGATTTTTCGCTTCTCTGCCTTGATCGGTGGTCGATCATGGCGGAGGGGTCGTTCCGGTCCAACGACCAGTACTATAGCTGCTCTGATTCGTCTGCCACTGGCTCGCCCGATGCTCCGGTCGACGCTGACGCTGAAATCACTGCCGACCGTGGCAATGTGGACTTGGAGTATGTCGGCGATGACGTCATCGGCGGTGGATCGTCTGAGATAGAGGCGGATACCGCCTCTCGTAGTATCAGCACCAGCAGTTCGAACTTTTCAGGTGGTGCTTTGCGAATTTGATTTTGCAACTGTCGCTGTTTTTTTTTTTTTCTCGTTCTTTCTTTGGAAATAATGCTTCGTCGTTGTTTTTGTTTAATGGTGAATGATTTCATGACGGCTCATCTCTGATGTTTCACGGTCTACTACTCTACTATATATTCATGGGCACAATTTCTTGTCGGGAATCGGGGATTTAGAAGTTTGTGATCCTGCATGTTGCAATTTCTTGGTTATGATTTTGATTTGCTGTGGTTCAGGGATTATTGATGGGAATTCATCCACAGAAAACAATGTGCTTGGTAAAACATCGGCTAATCAGCTTGCAAAACCCAAACAGGAGTCACAGGACAGGAAAAGTCGGTCTATTGCTTTACTCTTGTCGAAGTTTTTTGACGAAAAAATTCCCGGCAAAAAGAAGGTGAGACGTTTATTGCACTTCATCTGCCATAAATGGTGTCATGATGACTATGTCTTTTCTTTAGGTGCTGTATCTTCCCTTGCCCCAACATGAACGTATCTTTCTGATTTTACCTGGAGTTCCCATTGGCTGCAATGAAAATGATGATTTTGGCCACTTGACATTTTTCAGACGAAAGATTTCCCCATTTTTAGTTTCACCTGTGTTTGAATCACTGGGTAATTAAGCTCATTTAATTTAACCATTGCAGCTCAAATGGATGAAACGGGTAGCTACTGTTAAAGGTGATGGAACTGTAGAGTTCGAGGTTCCAGGGGATATTAAACCTCCACCTAGGCCGCATTTAGGAACTGGAGTTGCAAATGGTGAAGCATCGGGAGAAGAACAAGATCAGTCAACTGACCTTACAGATCTGTCTCTAATGCAGATTGTCATGCTAATTGTTGGAACTAGAGGTGACGTACAACCCTTTGTTGCTATTGGAAAGCGGTTACAGGTGTGTGCCAATAGTCTAATACCTTTATACATGTCATTTGGTCTACTTGCTGTAACTTACGACTAAGAGTTGTTTGCTGGGAATTTTTTCATAGGAACATGGCCATAGAGTTAGGCTGGCAACTCATAGAAATTTTAGAGAGTTTGTTCTGGCTGCTGGATTGGAGTTCTTTCCTCTAGGCGGAGATCCTAAAGTTCTTGCTGGCTGTAAGCAATATCTTTCAATTGATTTTGTTTCAGCAGGATTAAATACAGTATAAGATCGTACTTTACTTTGGCTGCTCTTTCTGGTTTTCAAGATTCAGCCTGGAGTAAGAACTCATTCATTCGAGGGCCTAACATCTAAATAGATCATTTTGATACTGAACAAGACTCCTGTTATAACCTGTGCATCAGATCTTTAGACATTGCATTTTGAATAGCTTTAACAGAACTCCAGCTTGGGAAATTAATTTTTTCAAGCAGTTAAATTGATTTTCCTTTTCATATGAAATCAATACATCAACTAGCACTGGCAGTATTTTTGTTGTTAAAACTGAAAGGGATTACCAATTTCAATTCAAAATTAAAAGGAATGTAAATTTCAAATCAATCGCTTATTTTTCCTATGATGTAACTCTGTGCAAGCTACTTCTTTTGCAATCATCTGGCTGTAGTTTTTTCTTTTCGCTTTTCTTGTCAATACTACTTCAAAAGGCTTGACTCTTTTTGGTATTTTTTGGGTGCTTATGTGCAGACATGGTCAAGAACAAAGGATTCTTGCCATCAGATCCTTCTGAAATATCTGTACAGAGGCAACAAATAAAAGATATAATAGACTCTTTATTACCGGCATGCAAGGACCCTGATCCAGATTCAAAGGAACTATTTAATCCAGATGCAATTATTTCCAACCCTCCAGCATATGGTTAGCACTTAACCCTTCAGTCGATATCTTTATTCTTTACCCACAATACTTGCTTCTTGAGGTTATTGATGTTAAGATATGCAGTTATACATTGAAAGTTATCCAATCTTTGATTATGGAGTCATGTGCCATAACTACATTATATGATTTCCTTTGATTTGACCTTGTAGAATAAGAAAAGACTAGTTTTTACCTTTAATTGGGAACTTTTCTGTTATTCTTTTTTCTTTTAGTTTTATCAGTAAGCAAAACTAAATAGGGTGCATAATTAGTTTTGCATGATTGATTTATTTCCTTTTAAAGTCCTTAGTTCTCTTACAGGAATTCACTCTGCTGAAGTGATCAAAATCTGTTTCAGGACATACACATGTAGCAGAGGCCCTCAAAGTACCTCTTCATATATTTTTTACAATGCCGTGGACGTAAGTTATTCTCATTTACAGTTCTTTATTCTTAATTTATTTGTTAAGATATATCTTAATATATAACCTAAACAAGTTACTTTTTTAAGGCACGGTAAGCTTTACTGCTGACCTGTTTAGATTCTTCTCATTTCATGAAATTGATTGTTATCCTTGGACCTGAAGATTCCCGATATTATTATGAATAATCTTGTTTTCTTCTGCCCGTTGCAGGCCAACTAGTGAATTTCCACATCCTCTATCCCGTGTTAAGCAAACTGTTGCAAACAGGGTACCTTCTCCCTGCATTATGACTTCCACATGGATTTGCATTTGATAAAATTTTCATTCTAACTTGGCAAATCATTTGTTTTTCAGCTTTCATATCACATAGTTGATGCATTAATTTGGCTTGGGATGCGGGATATCATAAATGATTTTAGAAAGAAAAAGCTGAAGCTGAGGCGGGTCTCATACTTGAGTGGCTCTTATAGTTCTCCTCCTGATTTGCCTTATGGATATATTTGGAGTCCCCACCTCGTTCCCAAACCCAAAGGTTAGGAAGGGCTTGTTTGATACGTCGTGCTTGCATAATTATGTGGTACTTTAAACGTATATAAGATATTATAATTAGTTATAAAGTGACTTATAATCATCTCTGATTATTTAAATACATGTTATGGTTTATGAATTCCGATGTGCTTAAATGAATATGCGATTTTTTTTTCATGCAGATTGGGGGCCTAAGATTGATGTGGTTGGATTTTGTTTCCTTGATCTTGCATCAAATTATGATCCTCCAGAAGAACTTGTGAAGTGGCTTTTACAAGATGATAAAAAGCCAATTTATATTGGTTTTGGGAGCCTTGTGAGTTATAATTGTCTGAGAGTCCATCATTCATATCCTTTCCCCAGTTCTTTGTTAATATTAACGATGTGAAATTAGTTCTGTTCTATTATTACCCAGGCTTTTGACATGCCTTTTTAGTTTAGCGTTCTTTGGTTTTAACTTTCCAGAGAAAAAACCATAATGTTTTGGTTAGTTTGAGTGATAGTTTCAAGTTGGCTATTATAAATGGTTGGAAGACAACTTTATGCAAAGGTGCAAAGAATATTTATTACTGTATTGGATTTAGAATCTTAGTTCTTGGTTCATTTGGATAAATTTACTTCATTTATGGTTCATTGTATGTATCCGGTCATTATATGTCATCTGCTGTTGATTTTATTAAATGAATGTTGTCTTTGCAGCCAGTCCAGGAACCGGAGAAAATGACTCAGATCATTGTTCAAGCTTTGGAAAGGACTGGTCAAAGAGGCATTATTAATAAAGGATGGGGTGGTCTCGGGAATTGTAAGACACTTGTTCCTTTTATTATTACTGCACTACATAGGATAAGGGCGGGGAAGATGAAAAGGAGTTGAGTACTGTTTTAACTAAAGTATTTTGTTTTTCGTAGTGTCTGAAGCAAAGGACTTTGTGTACTTGTTGGACAACTGCCCTCACGACTGGCTATTCTTACAATGTGCGGCAGTGGTATGATCTGTTCCTCTCTACTCAAAGTTCATTGCATTCACTACTAATGGATAAAGTAGCATGCCTGATATATTTGGATGAATCTCTCTTTTTTTTTGGTTGGTTGGTCTTACAATGTGCTGCAGTGGTAAAATCTGATTTTCTGTCTCTGTTCAGTTCTAGTTCATTTTGTTTAAAAGCAATAGCTAATGTGGCATGCCTAATATATTTTGTTGAATCTCATTTTTTAGTGTATCTATTATTGTCCTCAATATTCTTACAATGTGCTGCCAGGGGCAAAATTTGCTTTTCTTGACTCTATTCTATAAAAAGCTTATTGTGTTTACATACAATTTATTATGTAGTATGCTTACTATATTTTGATGAATATTGATCTCATAATTTCATTTCGAAGGCATGCCTTGGAATTGTGAAGCTAGGTTTACAAAGGCCTTGTGGTGCCTCAAAATTTGCAATTCAAAGTTTTATTAGTCTTTTTAACAGGGAAATACGAAGTACTGAGCCCACTTAGCTCTTTAACAGCCTGTTGAATACAGTATGAGATAACGTGTCAACAAGAATGAAGTAATAAATTTACCACTTGAAGTGCATTATTGCCTGCCTTTCAATTCTATTACGCATTCATTGGTTTTATTTCAGGCGTTCTATGCATACTGTGCCCTTAATGACTATAAGCTTCATCATTGTGAGGTTCTCTTTTTTATTTCAGGTGCATCATGGTGGTGCTGGAACCACTGCTGCTGGTTTAAAAGCTGCGGTATATACACAATACTTATATCAGTTCTCCAAGTTTGACGTCAATCCTTTTTAAGTTTTATAAGCCATTATATATTCTCTATGCATTTTTCAGTGTCCAACAACCATTGTGCCTTTCTTTGGAGATCAACCCTTTTGGGGAGATCGAGTGCATGCAAAAGGCGTCGGCCCTGCACCAATCCCAATTGACGAGTTCTCGCTTGATAAGTTGGTTGGTGCAATAAACTTTATGCTTGAACCAAAGGTACACTGCAAGCCTTTTTTAATCAACACTCTTGCATGTTTTGCTTTGTATGTTACTCTTGCCTGCAAAAGGTGCAGGTGCAGTTAAGGTGTTTTTCCAAGTTCATAAATATGCACAGTTGAATCTTTAGGTTACAGTGAATTGCTTTTGTGGCCACATTGTTATCTGACCAAACTAGGTCACTGATTGGTATTGGTGTGAATGGGTTGTAGGTGAAGCAGCGTGCCATGGACCTGGCCAAGGCAATGGAGAACGAGGACGGAGTAACAGGGGCAGTGAATGCTTTTCATAAACACTATCTTCATCACAAATCCGAGCTTCAGCTTGTGAAACCTAATTTTGGATCATCACCCTTCTCCATAAGGCGGTGTTTTGGGAGACCCTAATCCTCATCTGTAACGAGAAGTCATCCAGATCCAGTGATCATATATTTCTGCTAAATGGAGCTGAGTTTAACTGCTGCTGGTATGCACTCTGCTAATATTAACATACCATCTTGTTGCTTGTAACTTGTACCCACCTATACCCTTTTAGCTTCATCGGCCAGGTCTAGATTACATGCTTGATATTTCGGTCGCTACACCTTCGTATTGTAAAGATCGGAATTCGTTTTTGTGTGATCTGCAAGTATCTACTGATTGTACAAGGTTAGCATTTAAACTTAATTCTTGTAAGTAGGCATCCATTTAAACTTAGGTTTGTATGCTGATCAATATCGTGACGGACAGATGCTAAACACCCCGCAAGTATTTTTTTTTTTTTTTTTTACAAGCATTCTCGATTCACATTTGCTTATGGGGTCATGTTGAGACACTAGTAAGGGGTCTGGAATACTTGATGCTACAATTCTACTTTTGCTACATGAGCCCATGAGGCGTTACTATGGACACAGTTGTCGTCGTTCTTCACAACAAATCATTAATCACAGAAACATTATGTACAGTCCTGAATTTTATGAATACGTGGTTGAAACCTCACCTTTCTGATCGAGCTGTGAGTCGGCAATGGAGATATTTGCAGCAGAACTTGATTCAACAATGGGGAAATCTAATGTGGGAATAACAGGTGGTTGGGTTCTTCGAGTTACTGTCATTTTCAACCCAGCTGTTGTGTGGATTGTTGCTCCTGTCGTCATCTCGACCTACAAGTATAAAGGAATGTTAGATTTTGATCTCGTGTAATCGCTATTACTCTTTCATTTTCGATGTATACTATGGACTCGTCTTACAGGTGGTGCTCCCGGTGCCATTTCGAAGTTGAACCTCCGAACAAGCATTGTGAGTGCTACTATATTCTGCACGCAGCCGGATGAGGTTTGAGATACGACGAGAGTATTATATAAACCACTCGAGTTTAGAAGACAAATTTAGCATTTTTGTGAGATCTTACCTCATATGTAGCAAACATGTCGCCCACGCACTTCCTTGGACCTCCTCCGAAGGGCACATATCTGGAGCAGAAGAATGAACAATCATATGTTGTAGGTCAGGCTAAGTAACGAACATCTTGACGGATTTCATACTTTTCGAAACCAACTCGAGAGCATTCGTCTTGAACGAGTGGAGTGGGACTCGATGAATTGGTCTAAAGTACCTGAAATCTTGGTTGGTCTCGTTTGGGTTAGGTCCATCTAAAGGCCATCTTTCGGGATTAAACTTGTCTGCGTCTTCCCATAGGTGGGGGCTGCGGTGCAGGTTCCAGACAGAGATGAAGATGTCTTCACCACTGCAAAGAGGTTTAATCTTGTGAACTCAGGAAAAAGGACATTAGTAACTTACTATGAAAGTTCATCATCGATGAGCCAGCTGAAAAAGTTACAGTGGATATTCACCTATTAATTGGATACTTGTCCAGTACATCAGATTCAAGAGATCGACGGATCAATACAGGAGGTTGTGGATACAGCCTCAAGGACTGCATTGTATAGTAACAGCAAATACATGTCAAATCAACATGGGGTTAGGAATCTGAACATATATCATCCAATATGCAGGAAACTGATAATAAAGCATCATCTTACTTCATTGATCACTCGAGTTGTATACTTAAGTTTCTTCATATCCTCGATAGATGGGAAGCGGTCACCCAAAACCGAATCAACCTAAGAAAATTACAGTGTCATGTAAATGGTCACCTGTGCCAGATTTCCAAATTAGCTTAAAAGGCTCAGGACTAGAAGCAAATACCTCATCCTGAAGCTTTGCCACTACAATTGGTTCCTGTATCAACAAGGAAGCGAACCCGTAAAGTTAGCCAGGATGGATTTTTCGACAAGGTATGTACAAAACATCTCAGTTCATGAATCTTTTGCAGCCATAACAAGAACCGGATCCAATATTTAATAGAGATTTCCATAGAGAACAGACAGATCTTACCTTCGAAAGGAGATAGAAAGTCCATGTTAGTACCGCTGCAGACGTTTCATGTCCAGCAATTAGCATTGTCATCAAATCGTCACGAAGTTGCTTGCTGGAAACCTACAAGCAAAAAATTCAGCGAAACCTTTCCAAGGTAAACATCACAATATGCAACAGATAACATCTCACTGCATAAGTGGGTCATACATCGTCCCCTGATGCCAAAAGGAAATGCAATATGCTAGGGTCTCGTTCATTCATGTATTCCTCGTAGAATTGCACGTCTTCTTCTTCAACAATTCTCTGAAGAATTAGGTTCAGCAAGTCATTTAGAAAATATTTACCATTATCATTGGGCAAACGAACAAATATGACTTTACCTTGCAGATTGCTATTAAGTTATCAAGTGTATCATTTATCAACTTGAGGGCTGCAGTCACCTTTCTCTGCCTCGGAGATATATCTTTCCAGATGGGTATATCCCAAACTGGTATTGGAGAAACACTTCGATCCTCCGCTTCCCTCAAAACAGTATAAACAGCCTGTTCAGAGTAAAAGACAGAAAGCTACATTTACCCTGAACAGACTGAGATTATTAAGATAAACCGGAAGAAAGAAAAGCATACCTCCACTATTCCTGTATCATTTGTTAAAGAATCAAAATCATAATTAAATACAGCCTTTCCAATTATATCCAATGTCAAGCGAGAGAACAACGATTCCATCTCTACATCCTCTCCATTTGATGCAGCGTCGTCTAGTTTCTGGCAGAGTCTATCTGAAGCTTGTCCAAAGAGGCCAATCATGGCTCCCACATACTGAGAGAGAGGATATTGAATAGGATAAATCAGAACTGAAGAGATGAATAGGAATCAGGATCTGTGAAGCTCGGAACTTATTCTGTTATTTCTATTCATAGCTTTGAAGGCAGATACAGGTGAATGGGAGATGAGAAAGGCAGAAATGCACCTTCATATGCAATGCAGGAACTATAGCACGTCTTCGAACTCTCCATATCTCTCCATCAGCAGGAATCAGACCCTTGCCCATCACAAAGTCCAGAATTTCAGCCAAAATACCCTGCAAATGTAAGATTTAGCACAAGCAGTTTTTTATGATTCTAACTGAAATAGCTATCTATTGGGTACTTTTCCGGCGTATTTTATAGATGAGAAACATGGAAAGGGATTTCCATTTTACCGTACCTTTGAGTAAGCCTTAGAATTGTCCTTCAATATATGCTTTGCAGTGAGAGGATCAGACACAATGAGAAAGGACTGCACCAATGATAAGATAAATATGAATAAACCCGAAACAGTAAATTTCTAAATCACCTTCAATAGAAAAGAGGTGATTCAACATCGGAGGATGTACTGGATAAGATATAGAAGAAAAACCCACCTTTGGACCAAATGTGAGCCTGAAAATTCCACCATAAGTGAGATAAAGCTCATATAGAGGAATGAAGAACGCCTCATTTCTGACGGACTGTATTGACCCCTTTGCCTCTGGTATCTTTGGATAATCTTCACTTGGTTTAAACAGAAAATCAAGAATACCTTGAGGAACACCCAACTTCGTCAAGCTATTTCTCAACCCAGCAGGAAAACTTCATACAATGCAGGACCAACAAGACAGAAGACAAGTTAACAAAACCCTCTGACATCATAATTTACTTCACCACAACAAAGAAAAGGAAAGAAAAAGAAGACAACATACAAAACATGTCAGCTAGCAAGAGTTATAACAAAGCTAAAACAAGCAACATTGAGCCTTGCAAAGTGCCTCAAGATTCAAGAATATGAGCTAATAGCACAGACTACGATCTGCTTTCTTTGCTATTACTCTCTCCGCTGTACAATATGAATCTACAACTGTTACTAACTGCTCTTTTTCACCTTTTCCTCTACACTGATTGTCAGTCAAGGGTTGTATTGTTTTGATTTCAAATTATCAGTACAAGTGCAAATGCTCACTGCCAATGCCTTGATTTCAAATTATCCACGGGGCCGAAAAAAAAAAGCATCACAGTTTTGCACAGCTCAAATCAGGGAAATAAAGGAAATGGCATTGGATTTGATGATAAAAAAGACTCCAAAAAAGTGAGACACACAAAAGTAAAGTAAGGAAAACCTAGATCGCTGAACAGTGAATGCACCAGAAGCAATCCGGGAAGACAACTCAGCTCGGCGCTTCACCTCGAGAAGCTTCTCCACACTCTTCACCCCATCTTCAATTGACTCATCGGGTTGCTTGCCATTCGAAGAGGAGCAAGAAATCACTGTACATTAAAGCCCAATTTCAGGAAGAAAAAAAGGGGAAATCAGCGATGAGATTGAAGAGCAACGAAACCAAATCAAAGAGGCAATACATTGAGGGATTCGGAGGAGTACCGATTCTGGGCCTTGGAGAAGAAGAAGAAGGGATTAGGAGGAATGGTTTGGGAAGAAGCTTGGAGGAGGGAAGAGATGGGGATGAGATAGGAGGGGCGCGCAATACAGAAACGTGGGAAGCCATGTAGGGAGTTGAGATTCTTTGGAAGCTTTAAAGCTTTGTTGGTTATATTTTATACAGTATTTATTTATATAAAATACAAAATAAATGTTTTCAGTCTTTATTTTATTAATGTAAGATGAATCTATGTGCTCGTTTGGATTGGTTTGAAAAACCCAGGAAGTTGAAAAACCCAGGAAGTTGGATAGAATATTTGCGTTTGGTTAAAAAAATTTATCTCCAAAAACCCAATTGAACTTCCTGTGAAATACAGGAATTGGATCAGGAATTGAACTTCCCGTGAAATACAAGAATTGGAATTACCAAGGGGTACATGGTAGACGACTTCCACCCTTTTCTTACTAATAAAAATCCCTTATTTATCTCAGAATATCAAATCCACCATTTTTTTATTTTTCAACCAAACATGTTTCATAAGATCCCAGAAAGTGTAATTCATGGGAAGTAGACTTCCCAGGAATTAAATTCCCGGGAAGTAGACTTCCTACATTTATCCAAACGAGCACTATATCTATATAATCTCTTAATTTCTTAAAATAAAAAAGTTTTTGGTCATATATCTATCTTAATCATCTCATTTTCAACCAATCATTTTTTCCATTTTTTTAATTGATTTTCATCTTTAAAATAACCAATATGGTTAATTCAAAATATTAAATTACTACCTCCATCTCAAAATACAGTATAGCACATTTTTTAAGAGTTAAAAACTATATAAAATATTTAATTTTTAAAAATAATATTTTATTAATAACTAGTGTAATGCCCGTGCCTTGAAGGCACGAGAGTTTGATCTATTTTAATTTGAACATCATTTTATATATCTATATCTATAATATATACTATATTAATATATACTTGTTTATAACAAAAATATGTACGTATAAAGTTTTTTTGTAGTTTATAAATTAGTTGGAAAGAGATACAATACACATTTTTAAAATGATTTAATAGTTAAGGTAAAGTAGTAATAATACTCAAACACACCACCTAATATAATTGAAATAAATATATAATTATTGTCATAAGCACATGAATGTGCGAATACTTTTGAAGTTATGTAGATATACATAACTTATTCATTATTTTCATTAGAAAGATGGCTAGAAAGAGAGGAAAATTAATAGTGAAAATAAAGTTAAGATGGTAAAAATAAAAAGATCCTAAAAGGTAGAAAAATGATCTAAGAAGGCTCATCTAAGATGTAAAATAAGCATTAGTAATGCTTGTAAGTCTTAAAATATTATTTATTTTTCGATAGTCATTTAAGATGTCTAAAATAAGTAAATTGTAAGAAAAAAAACTTTTTTTTGGCTCTAACTGATTTTTATAATTAATTTTTGAAATAGAGTATTCACAAATAGATTATTTTTCCTAATTTCATAAAAAAAACTTTTGCAAGCCTTAAAATATTGAAAATATAATAAGGATCTTCTAGGTTGTATAAAATAAATATAGATGTAAAATATCATTTTGAATTTTTTTTCTTCAATATTTGAAGCCAAGCACCTTGAAATTAATCTTAAAAGAGTGTTTATTTATTTATTCAAATTTCACATTTGCTTTTCTAAAAATATATAAGATCTTAAAATGTTTTTTTTTTTACTATTCCTAATAGTCATTTAAGATGTTTAGAATAAATATAATTTCTATCTGAAAAAATCTTAGGTTAAAAATTTAAATATATGTCATGTAGAATGTGTAGAGTTAGTATAGATTTATTCATTTTCGATAATTATTTTTTCTACAATTTTTGAAGGATAACATGTGCAAAAATAATCTCTTCTTAAAATTAATGATGTTTCGCTTCCATCTCCAAAAATATTTAAAAAATTTCAAGAAAAAAGATGTTTATACCATATATAATATGTAAATTTTGAGAAGAAATAAGATTTTGAGAATCATTGATTTTTAATTGTGGGCGTGACACGTCAGCAAAATGCTAGCAGAATTAGTATTATTATTATTAAATTATTAATAGATTTTTATTTTGACATTTGAATTAATTGTCTATACATTTTTAATACGATTGTTATGAATATAATATAGGAAACAAATATTTAAACTTCCCTTAATAACATCGTATAATAAGAAAGGAAACTTTTGATTAAAAAATTCAACTTTAATTTATAGAGCGACACGTCAGCAAAATGCTAGCAGAATTAGTAATATTAATAGATTTTGACATTTGAATTAATTGTCTAGACATTTTTAATACGATTGTGATGAATATAATATAGGAAACAAATATTTAAACTTCCCTTAATAACATCGATTAATAAGAAAGGAAACTTTTGATTAAAAAAATCAACTTTAATTTATAGAGCGACACGTCAGCAAAATGCTAGCAGAATTAGTAATATTAATAGATAGATTATTAAATTATTAATAGATTTTTATTTTGACATTTGAATTAATTGTCTATACATTTTTAATATGATTGTTATGAATATAATATAGGAAACAAATATTTAAACTTCCCTTAATAACATCGTATAATAAGAAAGGAAACTTTTGATTAAAAAATTCAACTTTAATTTACAGAGCGACACGTCAGCAAAATGCTAGCAGAATTAGTAATATTAATAGATAAGTACAGTATAATTTTATTTTTAAAAATTAATTAAAAAAAGGTAATATTTTATATAGTTTTTAGCTTCTTCAAAACGTGTCAAAAAGTGAAACAATCCCAATGGAGATCGTGGTAGTGTTCATGCGCGCGCCCGACTGATCATGAAGATTGAAGATAATGGTAGTGTTTGTGGCTTTCGAAGATCTCTCGTCTAGGTAGGAGGAACGTCGTTGGTCCACGCTTTTTAGAAGACGTACTTTTTCGTGTTTATGCTCCAGTCTCTCCGACGGCGAGACGCTGTAGAAGCTTATTGGTTTCTTCCCCGAGTCTCCTTTAGCTTCCTCCTTTATCGGGCTTTTCTTTGCTTTGTTCTCTTTGAGCTTGGATATTTTTTGTAATAACTTGTTAGTTTTATAACGGTTAATCGGTCTGCCATTTGTTACACGACCTCTCGTTTTACCCGACACACCAAGTCTTTACCTGATTAAAAAAAAATCACAATGGAGTTCATCTTGTCACTTATAAGAGACTCATTTGGGAAAATACTCTCTCAAAGTTTATATATATGTAATTAGCCCCCACCAAGCCGAGAACATAAAACTAGTAGTTTCCATCACAACAGATATAACAACAGATATAAGGATATACCATTTTGTTAGGATAGTAAGGGCTATATAAGCCTATGTGTAAACAACTCATCCTCTCATTCAATCATTCAATACACATACTCTTACACACTCATTCTTGATTCTGTTAGGCAACAGTTAGGAAGCTTAACAATTGGTATCAGTGGCTTGAAGGTCTTCGGCAATGGCGGACGAGACAAGACTAAAATCAACAGAGAAGGTTGATCAGCAATTGCAGCAGCTCCACCAGGCAACATCTTCAGCACAAGAGCAGCTGCTGGAGACGAGACAACAACAGGAGGATCACCATCTCCTTCTTCAGGAGCAATCACAGAAGATCTCGGAGATGCAAGAATCACATGTTCGCATCGATCACGCATTGACACGGATCGGGGAGTGGATGCGAGTCCTATCACAGAAAGCCGATCGGCAAACGAATGCAGGAGGCGCGAATCCGGAACACCAGGAGAAGACGCCGCCGATAGGAAATCGGGAAAATCCGAACGAAACAAATGCTTACAGGCCACCACCGATGAGAAACGACGGATTTTTGGCAAATCAGAGTCGCTTTCCGAAGGTGGATTTTCCACAATTTGATGGAAAGAAACCACGCAGCTGGGTGCGAAAGTGTGAGAAATACTTCTCTCTTTTTGGAATTCAAGAATGCCAGAAAGTGGAGCTCGTCGCGATGTATATGCAGGATCGCGCGGACACTTGGGTTCAAGGGTACTTGATGCAGAGAAAGGGAATTCGCTGGAAGGAGATGAGTGAGGCCCTTTGTTCACGCTTTGGGGAGAAACAAGGAGTGGACATCGTCGAAGAATTCAACAAATTGTGCCAATCAGAGGATCTGGAGGAGTATAACGAGCGATTTGAGGAGCTCCGGGCCGGAATGCTTTCTTACAATCCATACCTTCCAGAAAACTATTTCGTCACCAGCTACATTAGTGGTTTGAAGCCCGAAATCAAACCATTAGTTAAGTTGGGGAGACCTCGAGATCTTGCGGAAATCTTGGAATTGGTAAGATTACAGTGGGATGCCGTTCAAGCAATCGTAAGAATCAAGAATCCATGGAAGGCGCCAGTCACAACTAATCAAGAAACGGGCAAAACGGGATTCCAGACTCCAAAGGGATCAAGTGAGTTCAGAAGGACTCCGGGTTTATGCTTTCGATGTGGTGAAAGGTGCTTTGTTGGGCATAGGTGTAAACCCTCGTCAGTCAAGCATGTAGTAGCTCAAGATGCAGACATTGAAGAGGAGGATGGAACACCTGAGGAGTCAGTTTGCGAGTTGACTGAGGAAGAAAGGAACCAGGAAGAATTTGTGAGAGCCTTGACAGGGAATGGGTCCGACACTTCAATCATGGTCAAGGGATTCATAGGGGATAGACTGATCAATGTCTTGATTGATAGTGGGTCAACCCACCGCTTCGTGGATCCAATGGTAGCCAAGGAAACAGGGTTTAAACTCTCCAATGCCAACCTGATGATAGTCGAAGGCTTGAATAAAGGGAAGCTGTTTTGCAGGCAGGAATATAAAGGGTTCAAGTGGACAATGCAGGGAGGTAACTATACTTTTGATATTCGAGCACTAAAAATTGGTGAATTTGAGCTGCTGTTGGGAGTAAATTGGATGAAAAGATATAGTCCAGTCCAGTTTGATCACAACAGAATTACCATTGCTTTCACTAAGGATGGGAAATTAGTGGAGCTTCAAGGAATTGTGGAGCACAACAAGAAATCTGTGGTCAGGCATATCACTTGCAAGGAATTGCAAAGCTTGGTAAGTGAGCAGGAAGTGGAGCACACTGTGGAGATTGCCCGGGCATATCAGCTAAATGCCAAGGAAGAAGAATTACCTGGTGAGGTACAGAAGCTACTAGAGAAGTTCAATGAGATTTTTGAAGAGCCCAAGCACTTGCCTCATGAGAGGGGGTGTGAACATGCTATTCCTTTACAGCCAGATACTCAGGCCATCTGCTCAAAGCCATACAGATATCCACATAGCTAGAAGAATGAAATTGAGGTGCAAGTTAAGCAAATGTTGTCCACTGGTCTCATAAGGCACAGTCAGAGTCCTTTTGTATCTCCCACTCTACTAGTCAAGAAAAAAGATGGATCCTGGAGATTTTGTGTAGACTACAGGAAGTTGAATGAAGCAACTATCAAAGACAAATTTCCTATTCCAAACATAGAAGAGCTTCTAGATGAACCGCATGGAGCAACTGTGTTTTCAAAACTTGATTTGAGAGCTGGATACCATCAGGTGCGCGTGGCTGAGCATGATATCCCAAAGACAGCCTTTAGAACCCATAATGGCCATTATGAATTTAATGTGATGCCATTTGGATTGACCAATGCACCCGCCACTTTTCAATCCTTGAAGAATATGGTGTTTGCTGATTAGTTAAGAAAATATGTCTTGGTATTCTTCGATGATATTTTGATATACAGTGGGGGTTTAAGGGAGCATTTGCAGCATCTAGAGGTGGTGTTGGGGTGTATGAAAAAGCACCAGTTATATGCTAAGAGGTCCAAGTGCAGCTTTGCAGTACCCAAAGTGGAATACTTGGGGCATGTGATCTCTAAAGAGGGAGTAGCAACTGACCAGTCCAAAATTGAGGCTATCACCAGTTGGCCTACACCTAGGAATGAGAAAGAACTAAGGAGCTTCCTAGGCCTGGCTGGATATTATAGGAGATTCATTAGAAAGTTTGGAGTTATATGTAGGCCTTTGACTGATTTACTCAAGAAGGAAACATTTCTGTGGACCGAGGAAAGCCGCATGAAAGCATTCCAGGAAATAAGGCAATTGTTGTCTTGCCCACCTGTCCTAGCTCTACCTGACTTCTTTGTACATTTCCAAGTGGAAACTGATGCCTGTGAGACAGGGGTGGGAGCAGTACTCATGCGATAAGGAAGGCCATTAGCATTCATAAGCAAAGGCCTCCATGGCCAACATTTGCTATTATCCACATATGAAAAAAGAATTACTGGCCATTCTCCATGCTGTGGATAAGTGGAGGCATTACTTGGAACCTTGTCATTTTGTGGTCATGACAGATCACCAGAGTCTAAGGCATCTTCTAGACCAACAAGTCACCACTCACCTTCAGAAGAAAGCCATCAGGAAGCTACTTGGATTGTCATACTCCATCCAGTACAGGTTGGGAAAACACAATTCTGTAGTAGATGCATTGTCAAGAAGGGGATTATCAGTAGCACCACCAGTGGAGAGCTCTTACAAGGCCTTGATTCAAGTCAAGCCAGATTGGATACAGGAAGTAACTGAGAGCTATGTTGGGGATACAGAAATTGATCAGGTTAGATCAGCTGCAGCCATTGATGCCTCATCTCCCTTCAAATGGCAAGGAGACATTTTGAGATACAAAGGCAGAATTGTGATTGGCAGTAAAGTAGAGTTGAGAAAGAAAATTACTTTAGCCTTTCATGGGGAAGCAGTAGGAGGTCATTCGGGAATTAGAGCTACATACCAGAGAATCAAAGCCTTATTTTACTGGCCCCAACTCAAGCAATTTGTAGAGGATATGGTCAAGAAATGTGATGTGTGTCAAAGACACAAACATGAGACAGTGACATATCCGGGTTTATTACAACCTTTACCTATCCCAGAGCGCCCATGGTACTCAATTGGCATTGATTTTGTGGAAGGATTACCTAAATCCAGGGGATTTGATGTGATATTGGTGGTAGTTGATAGGTTAACAAAATACAGCCACTTCCTTCCTCTCACACATCCTTTTTCTGCAAGCCAAGTTGCTCAGTTATTCATGGAAAATGTGTACAAGCTCCATGGTTTGCCAAATGATATTGTGTCTGATAGGGATAAAGTGTTCACAAGTCACTTCTGGAAAGAGCTCTTCACCAACTTGGGAACCTCTCTCAAGTTATCTACAGCTTAATTACCACCCACAAACCGACGGCCAAACTGAAAGGGTGAACCAATGCTTAGAGTTTTAACTAAGATGCATGACTTCAGCTATGCCTGCACAGTGGGCAAAATGGCTTGCACTGGCCGAATGGTGGTACAACACTACCTTTCATACATCTCTGAAAATGTCCCCCTTTCAGGCCTTATATGGATACCAGCCCCCACAGCTGAGCATCAATGCAGGTAGCTCGGTCACTACTGCTGCAATTGATGACTGGTTTCAAGAGAGGGATAGAGCACTGAGCACACTGAAGGAAGGCTTAGAGTTTGCTAGAGAGCGTATGAAGTACTTTGCTGACATCAAACGTACTGAGAGGACTTTGCAATTATAGGAGACATGGTCTACCTGAAGCTACAGCCATACAGACAGTCGTCCCTAGCCTTGCGCAAGTGTGTGAAGCTGAGTGCCAAGTTCTATGGACCCTTTGAAGTGATCAACAGGGTAGGCGGAACAGCATACCAACTAGCCTTACCTCCATCTTCAAGGCTGCATCCTGTGTTCCACATCTCACAATTGAAGAAAAGAATTGGCCCAGCTATATATGCCTGTATAATCAGAGCTCCCATCCACTGACGACTCAGGCTCAGTAGTGATAGCTTCAGAGACAGTTTTGGAGACAAGAGTGCAGTACTTGGCCAATGGAGAACCAGTAACAGAATGGCTAATAAAGTGGGCAAATCTTCCTGCAGAAGAAGCTACATGGGAGCCAGCAGGACATGTAATCCGCCAATTCCCAGATTTTTCTTTGAATTGAACCTTGTGGACAAGGTTTTTGTAAGAGAGGGAGTGATGTTAGGAGAGTAAGGGCTATATAAGCCTATGTGTAAACAACTCATCCTCTCATTCAATCATTCAATACACATACTCGTACACACTCATTCTTGATTCTGTTAGGCAACAGTTAGGAAGCTTAACACATTTCCGCATTTCGTCTGCACAGAGCAAATGGTCAGTGAGTCAGTGACCAAACGCTTAGAGCATCCACAATCCCAACACCCACATTGAGTAGTGTCTTAATATTTATAATAAAAAAAAAAACTAATTTTGAGTATCTTAGGTGTTAGATTTTTGTTTCTTGCAGTAGAAACTTTGGATCAAAATCTTTTTCTTTTTTTTTTCTGACATTTCTTTTTTCTTTAATTATCTAAGACACCACAATATATACATTGTGGATTTGTGGGTGATTAGAGACCGGAAAAATAACAAGAATTTGATTGATCTATACCAAAAGTTGCTAAAAAAAGATTAGTTTAGAAGGAGAACAGCTATGAACTTATTAATGTTTTCCCTCTTCAAACCAAAATGGTTAATTAGGGAAAAACGACACACATAAAATAACTAGTTTAAACAATTATCCTCGAAAATTACAAAAAAAAAAAAAAAAAAAAACTTGAAATGTCATAGAAAACGATCACAAAAAAGCAAATTTAATCAATGACGATTAGTTTCCTTTGATTTTGCAATGCAACAAGTACTTGTATATAGGGTTCTAGCAGTTGGGGTCTTTCTTGGTGTTCATGCTGCGTGTGGCGGTCTCCCTTAGGGCTCCTTGCGACTGCTCCGCCTTGTCTCTCACCGACTCCCCCACCTTCTCCGCTGTCCCCTTTGTCGATCCCCACGCGTCTTCTGCTACCTTCTTCGCCCTATCCGCTACTCCCTGCGCGGTCTCTTTTGTCTCATCGAATATCTACAAAACATACATCTTAATTAAAACTCGATATCCAATTGCTGTCATTTGTTATAAAAAAAACATGTCTTGAGTCTTGAGATATTCACATCATCTGTTTTTGAAGAAGCTTGTTTCTTTACGTCGTCGAACACTTGAGTAACTCCTTTGTTATCTGGACAATCGGATGTTTTTTGATGTGCAAAACGTTCCTGATCAAATCGATCATAATTAAGAAAATCCAATTACATTCATAAATTTAATGAATGAGAAACCTTGATTAAATTGTAATATACACTTAACCAATTACTTGGATTCGCCTTGCTAGAACACCCAAAGGGCTCAAATGGGATGATGATCTTCCGGTGATGGGTCTTTTCAAGCTACCAAATTTTGCCAAGCTTCCCATGTTAAATATTACGGTTTTCGGTTGTTATTTTAGTTTTCTTGAATAGGTTGATTTGGGTAATTAATTTGGAATTTATTTGATAAAACAAAGGAAGTTATAACTGAGGTATTTATAGGTTGAAGAAACAATGGAAAAAGTTCATTTGTCGATCAAATTCACTCAGAAATGGTTGGAGTGGGAATCGGGCAAAAACCTTTCGAGTGTTTTCAGGACTTTCCCGTTAATTTTGTACATAAAATTGAAAAGAGGACAAGTAAATTAGTTAATTTAGTTGGGGAATTATTTTTCCTTTATGACATTTAATGTGGCGTTTATTTTAAGAAAGTAATACTCTAAGAGTTTTTTTTAATACTGAAAGGACTAGAATTTTGTTTTTACTTTACAGATGAGTAATAATTTTTTTTACTATAATAAAGTTTTCTATAATTCGACCAAAAAAAATAAATAAAGTTTTCTATAAAACATTTTTTTTTTTTGATAAACCGTTTTCTATAAAACATAAGATTGATATAATTGTAGTGCATATATTTTTTGAGTGGCAAACCAGGGTAAGTGGTTTGTGTGAGTGTTGCTACTATGCCTAATTGCCTATGACTCAACTGATGGTGGAAGTTGACTCTCAAGTCTCAACTGATGTTAGGTCTTCTACAAGACTCGATATTAATTAAAGTTTTGTTACCAAAGCTTTATGAAACGAGATTGGATATTAAAGTTTAGTACTACCTCCGTTCAGAAATAATAATAAGTATAATATTATTAAAAAAAAATTATTTAAAAAGTTATTATTTTATATAGTTTTTAGCTTCTTAAAAAACGTGTTAAAAAGTCAAATGACATCTATTTATGAACGGATGTAGTAATATTCTTTGGGAAGGAAATAGAGTGACTGATTCGCGGGGTAATTATGCCTTTTCTTTTAACTCAGGTTTATGTTCAAGGATCTTCCTCCAGACACTTGGAAAAGGAGACAAATTTGGGATTGGGCATTGACAAGATCGATCACTTTGACAAAACGTAATAAGATATCATTTTGAACGACAAGATTGATCATCAACCAAAGACCAAAAATTACCAATTGCATATAAACCTCGGCAATCAATTGGGAAATGGTCATTCCTATTTACCCATCTACAATACTTGAATTAGGAAGAGATGGTTTATAGATTGAATATCAAATCGGACTTATAATTGTAAACCTCTTTTTTTTTATATATATATATAAGGTAAGAATTCGATAGCCAGACAGATCTGACTCATTGAGTATAATTGTAAACCTCATTGAATCGCTCTAGCCATCCCTTTTTTTAACAAGAAATTTTTTGGAAAGATTAGCTCCTCGTGTTAGTCCATTTGGAGCATCATTTCATATCCAAAATCAAAGAGAAGATCCCAATTGGATCAGATGGTCCAATACACGATCCTTGAATTGGTAAATAAAGAGCGGTCATTCTAGGGTTCGAACCGGAGACCTATGAGTATTACCCATAAGTCTTTTCCGGTGAGCCATTCCGGAATGGTTGTCCAATACACGATCCACTTCACTGCAAAAACGTGCTCTAAACTCCTCTACTAGGCTCTAGCACGATTGTAAACATCTAGATCCATCTAAAATAATGCGTTGATTACTTATAAAAGTGCTAATAAGATGGTTAATGGTTAGTTGTGTTGTCTTTTTTGGTTACCGCCTCATAAGTTGTCTTCAAGTTTATGTTAACAAATGTTACAACTTTTAAAAATAGTGGTAATTGGTGCTACTTTTCTATTATTTTAAAAAAAAATGATAACTAGATTGCAATTGTTTGAGAGGATCATAAGTGAGGCATGGTCATCAAAATAACTTGTGAACAATTTTATTGTTTATTGACAAAGACATGATGATCTGAATTTCTCTCTAGAAATCTAGAATCACAAGAAAACTACAGTGTTCATCTTTCTGAGTGTTTAAAGTACTCTTCAACTGGAGTATGAACTTGATCGTACTTTCTTCCAAAGCTTTACCCAATCCACCATGCCATCGGCAGCCTGAGCGAACAAAGCTTTCTTCGGGCCCAGCTTCTCCCTCACCTGTTTCGCGATCTCAACCAAGCAATCCTCAGGTGTAACCGATGTGGATGGCAATTTCAATGACTCGAAAAAGGGGAGAACCTCCTCCATCAGCTTCACACCAACCCACTCTTTCTTCAAGGTGGCTACAGCGTCGCCCCTTTCATTCCTCCACACATAAGGAAGCCCACTTTTGACACCGAGTCCCAGATGGTCGCAGACCACCTTGGTACACATCCCGCACCATATGTCTTCCACGGTTTCCCACCTGTACTTCCCTTCCTCGGACAACTTTACACCAGGGAATATGGCAGGGCCCAGGAGTTGGCGGTTAAAGCCAATGTTGATTCCGCTCACAGGCATCATGACCTTGGTTGGAACGGTCAGCACAGCATCCACATACCGGGAGTTTTTATTCGTTGGCTTGAGGGCTTGTGTAGGTGCATCATAGTCCGCTAAATTCATCCAAAGTCCACACGAGAGAGCACAGTCCACCCCATTTCTCATGCTAAATGGGTAGCCACGAACAAAATCTGTTCCTTTGCGGAATGGGTCATACAGTGTGTTGAAGAAGTGAGGAGTAGCTGGGGTTCCGAGGTTGTTCATGTGCTGAGCCACAGCGTCTATCAAAAACCCTTTATCATCCTTGGCTGGGACACAGTCATCATCTATCGAGATTATGTACTTTTTGTTGGAGATGAGGTAGCCAAAATACCGGCATGAGTATCCAGAGAAGAGATGAGTTGCCAGTGAAGCATCCACCACTTTGTCCATATCAGCCTTGGTGTAGACATTAACATCAAACCCTCCTGGAATTTTAAGATCCACCTTAAGGTCAGGGTCCATGACGATAATCAAGTGAAATCTCGAGAAGATTGAACTCCACTCGTTCATAAAGGATGTCAGATCAGGCTGCACGGCACCTATAACAATATCCACCTCATCGTCTGTTATACTTGATTGAGCCATTATCCAGGTTTTGCAGTACAGTTACAAGTGAAACTTAAAGCCACCTCTGGTTAGATTCTGGTTGGTTCCAAACAATCCAAATGGCACTCAAGAGTACTAGAATCTCTCAAGAGCATCCTGAAAGCAAAAGTTATATATTGATTAATTAATTGTAAGGCTATAGACGCTGAACAGTGAACACAAACCATAAGCATGACGTACTGGTAGGAAGAACAAGGAGTTTCTACGAGTCAAATATTGAGCTCTTTGATCAAGGCGAAAATCTCTTCTTGGCCAGTAGCCATGAAAAGCTTCAAGATTTTCTCATTCAGCTTTCCAGCTCTCAAGAGTTCTCTCCCAAAACTAGACTTCTGGACAAAGCATAAGCCATTAATACCCGAATAAAATTAGCCAAGTATTGTGCAAGTATTTGAAGTAAACATTCATGAACAGCAATTGATAATCATCTACGGTTGAAAAAAAAAATCATTGATGAAAGAGGTTTGGCAAACGCTGGGCTGGCAAAGAATTGACAATTATCCTAAATAAGACTTCACCAAAAAAAACTATCCTAAATAAGCCTTTTGTAACTTAAATCTATCTGTTGATGCAGATAAATAATTTACACATCAAATAGATTATAGAAGCATATATGTATTTACACTTTACAGAGATAGCAATCATGCAAGCACAAAAAGATCTATATATCCTTTCAAACCATCCTTACAGAAGCACTGGAAAGTAAACAAGAGATATTGAGGATCTGATTAATACAGTCCTAAATCATAACTATGTTAATTCATCTCCTTATATTCAGAATAGTCCTTTCCTAGCTTAATCTCCTTCAGTTCTTTCTACTTCAATCTGCATCTTCCCTAAAGAAACGTACACAAGGAAACCGTGTGGTGCAGGATCAATCTACATTACACAAGGAAACCGTGTGGTGCAGGATCAATCTTACATTATAAGCTATAGAAGATACTCTGTATTATCTATTATAAGCTCCTTAATCATTATCAACTGTTTGTAAGAAATCAATTAGTCTATCATGCCAATCCGTACTAACCAAAGGGAGTTCCAAATTCTGAAATTCCAACTGTTCTCTCATTTCCTCTATAAATCCAAACACAATGTTTCCTTCTTCTCCACATAACACAGGATAATATCAGGATGCTAGATAAGTAAATATAATTCAAGTACAATTTCAGTTCTAATCCCAAATAAGTGACAATTTCAATTAATTCATCTCCTGCGAGGACAAGTGATGGTAACCATTAAACCAAGACCATGCCAAGCAAAATCAGTTTCCAACCCTAGAAACGATCAAGCTGACAAATCAATTGATACATGAAATCGGCTGGCGCCACAGCTGACATGTTCACAGAAATTGGGATTAGGGAGGAACCTCAGTATACCAGAAGTGAATGCCCTATCTTGTAATCAAACAGAGATACAATAAAAGATGGAAAGAATCGAAGTAATAGAGCGAGAGAAAGTACCCGGACGAGGTCGAGGTGAAATCGGAAATGTGGCGAAGGGCGGAGGATTGGACATCCATCCATCCATAATAAAAGTATATATAATCGTTGCAAATTCATCTTCCCTCCATGAAAACGATCTCCAGATCCAATTTCTCAGGCCGATAACTATTCCCCTCTCCTCTTCCTCCGGCGTTCCTTCATGGCCAGAAATCAACGCTTGCATCGTAATTCGTACACACAAACACATTAACATTACACAGTCGGAAATGGGAAGAAATTACCCCGTAAACCTCTATAATGGGCCTGGCCCAATAAGCCCCTTTTTTTTGTGGCTCGTTAGGGAAAGCATCATAAAAATACGCTGGAGAACCCGAATCTATAGGCTAACACCACCCATAACAAATACAACCATACACCCGTATATACATGTATTAAATTACATGTTCCTATAGTCTGTTCATCAAACTTTTGTTATGAAACCATATTTATGATACAACCACAAAAGTGATTTACATTTTACACAGCTACTAAAACCTTGAACACTACTATAGAGTATAGACACCCACAAAGGCTCCGTTTATCTAACATCCTATATCCCCTTTGTGTTCGAATGGGTAAAGATGCTCCACCTTGGTGCTTGTTGTACGCTCAATCTCCACGAGGGTTGGACTTGGAGGTAATGCGTCGTCTCTCTTATTCTCTTTATCTGCCAGTTGCTCGTCAATCGTTGGCAACCTAGTAGTGCCGTCTATAGACAGTAGCTTCAGGTGCTCAAGATCAAGAACAGCATCGTGCACTTGCGCAGATGCATCCGGTAATAACGACGTTGCTTCTTCAATTGATTGCTCAAGATTGTCACATAATTTCCCCTCGGTTCTTACCGCTTCGACCATCTGCATTGTCGCCTTTACTACCTCCCCTGCCTCGATGTCACCAGATTGTTCCTCCACAGGATCAGGATCAGGATCAGGATCAGGATCTTCCTCCAACTCAACCAGCCCATCAGGAGTTTCCAGTTTAGTCGGCGATAAAAGCTGTTCAAGATCATCATAATCTCCGCTGCCTCCCCACGACAAGAAAGGCGATGAACTCGGAGTCGAAGGCACCACACTTTCATCTTCGACTTCCTTCTCCTTTCCAAATTCCTCTCTTTCGCCGCTACCAAATCTGAACATATTGCTACTCACTTGTGTTGTCAGTTGCTGTTCTATGTGTCGATCATGTGTTTTCTTTCTGTCATTACACCTAATTTCTTCAAACTCATCTACACTTACTTCCTCAACATCTACTGAGGCTTCACTGATGCCTAATTGACGACCAATTACCGTAGTCCCTAGTTCAACTTCTTGGATTTCACCATCACCGTCCTCTTCTTCAAAATCATCCTGTTCATAATAACCCTCTCTCTTGATAAAATCATAACTAGACACATATTCAAACTCTGAATAAAACGGAACTGATTTTCCATAGAGCGAAATGGTCATGAGGTCGTCAATTGCTCCATAGACGGCAAGCAGGAAACCAAAGGGAATCGAAAATGCAACCGCGACAAACAGTGGCGATGCACAGATTAGAAACCCTATAAACGCGGTCTTCGTCAGTAAATTGAGCCCAAGGCACCACCATATCCCCTTTAACTTGTTATCGCTTTTTCCCATAGAAGGTGAGTCTTCAATCATCCACTACTGTGATAGCAACAGAACTAAATTCAAATCTGGCTGGTGTTTCACCTGCAATACGAGCGAGCTCTCCTAATGCGATTTCATGTTTCGATTTTTTTATTTTGATTTTTTTTTGCATTGGCCAACCATATTGCAAATTATCAGCATCGGAATCAATCGGTAATTAATTAAACCCCCAATCCGATCCAGAGGTATATATATTTGCTAATTAGCCAATTTCCGGAAAAATTAGAGTAGTAGTGAGGGATAAGGAAGGGAGGGAGATAACGGACAACGGAGTGGGAGAAGCCCAACACCTCCCGGTGGGCGGTGACGCCATCAATTGCTTACCTTGTCTTTTCAACTATGCGAGCCGCTCTTTCTCGATTTGAATTCTTTGAAGAGTTGCATGTTCCTCCAATTAATTATCGTGTGTATATATACGCACGAGTATATCTGTCGGGTAATTCGGGTCGGATCACTTCGAATCTTGGGTAAAACGGGTCCCGGATAATACGGGTTTCGGATATTTTCGGGTTGATTCGAACCCGGGTTTGACTGAATTTCGGGTCATTTTAATTCGGATTGATTTCGGTTTTGTCAATTTTTTCTTTTTTAAATTAAAAAAATCATGATTTGATAATTTTGCGATAAATTTTAATTATATATAAAAAAATTTAATTATATATAATTATAAATCAACCGGGTCAAAATTACCGAGTCAATCGGGTCGAAACCCAGATTACCCGAAAAATTTTCGGTTTTTCGGGTTCAGGTTGAAAAAAAATTTCGATCAAAATTTCCGGGTTCGGATCGAAAATTTTTCGGGCTTTCGGGTCGGATCACCGGGTCGGGTTGTGCTCTGACAGTTCTACGCACGAGGCATCCAACCATACAAGAGGTTGATAAAAAAAAACACGAGGTCGAGCGGCAAAGAGTGGGACTTGTCTATAAATAGGATAGCGGTTTCGCTATATACACCCAAACCCTTTCCGACGTGCAGGGTTAAAGTGAGTTAATTAATTTTTTTATAAGTGCTATTGTTGTGATGTCTTGGAATTGTCTCACATCGAAAAACACGATTAACCCGAGCCTTGCATATAAGTCAGTGGGCCACTCTTTCTATTGCCAATTGGTTTTAGGATGGAACCCCGCTGGTCTTGTGTGCTCGGCTCGGATGCGCATGATGCGCTCTGCCGTGTGGACCCCCCGCGGTTATATGGCCCACCGAGATTTATCATGGTATCAGAGCAGGTATGGTCCGGGACCCTGGTCGATCTATTGGGCTAGCCGGCCTCAAGGCTCAAGACGTCAAGTGCAACTGGCTTAATTGCGAGGCCAGGCAGTTGCACTTGAGGGGGCGTGTTGTGATGTATTGGGATTGTCCCACATCGAAAAACACGATTAACCCGAGCCTTGCATATAAGTCAGTGGACCACTCCTCCTATTGCCAATTGGTTTTAGGATGGAACCCCGCTGGTCTTGTGTGCTCGGCTCGGGTGCGCATGATGCGCTCTTCCGTGTGGAGCCCCCACGGTTATATGCACGTTGAAAAAGGACGTACATTTCTAATGAAAGATTTGCGGTGTATCTAACAACAAGCCTAGGATAAGTAACCCAACGTAAAAGACGTGGGTTTGAAGTAGACCTGTCAAACGGGTCATTCGGGTTAGGTTCGGGTCGGATCACTTCGGATCTCGGGTAAAACGGGTCCCGGGTATTTCCGGGTTGACTAGAACCCGGATTTGACCGGGTTTCGGATCATTTCGGGTCGATTTTGGGTTTATCAATTTTTTCCTTTTTAAATTAAAAAAATCATAATTTGATAATTTTGCAATAAATTTTAATTATATATATAAAAAATTAATTATATTTAATTAAAAATCAACCGGGTCAATCGGGTCAAAATTACCGGGTCAATTAGGTCACCGGGTCGAAACCCAGATGACCCAGGAATTTTCCGGTTTTTCGGGTTCGGGTCAAAAAAAAAATCCGGGTCAAAATTTTCGGGTTCGGATCGAAAATTTTCCGAGCGGTCGGGTAGGGTCGACCAGATCGGGTTGTGTTTTGACAGATCTAGTTTGAACTTTGAAGCATGGTATAATTAGATACTTATTAGTAATAAGTATCAAATAATATAAAAATTTTAATTAAAAATAATAATATTTTATAGAGTTTTTCGCTCCTTAAAAAACGTGTCAAAAAACAAAAGACCATCTACTTTGGAACGGAGGGAGTATTGAATTACGTGCATTGAACTATGAGAATCGATGTTTGATAGAGAGACAAGGACTATGAAAAACTAGATCTGTAATTATATCTTCATTAAAATCATACCTCATGAATAAATATCGAGTTGCATAACCTATTACATATTAAAAAACACATCAAAATCATAATCATATATAATAAGGAAGACTAATTAAAATACCCTAACCTTTTAGGTATGGTACCAAAAAATAATGCAAAAAAAAAAGTTTACTTGATGTATATATTAATAAATATATATCATAACATAACGTAATTGCAAGTACTAATTAATAAATAAACCACTAATATAATTATTTATCAATATATATTGTATTGCCCCGGTCTAGAGATGAGAATTGCAGAGATTCTGGACGATTTGACTGAATCTGGGGTCCTTGAAGTAAGGCTGGGTGCAATTATCTCTCAAGAACGTATAGTAGCGGCAGCAAGTGTCCGGGACGGTGCTGGCGCACCCAGTTGCCGTGCCGGTATGCGTACTGTACCTTACGCACTCGTCAGAGAAAACATGGAGTGGCGGCAGAGGAGAGGGGGGAGAAGGGGGAGCCGGGGGAGGGGATCCAACGGCCGGCGGGTAGCCTGGGAAGAGTGGCATCGGAAAGGGTAAGGGTGGGAGGGGTGGCAAGAATGGGAAGGGGATCGGGAGGGGCGGTAAGGGTTGAGGTATGGGCAATGGGAACAGCCAGGCGGTGGCTGGCCGGGCCACCGGGGAGGCCAACACGGCGGCAATGAGGATCACGGCGGACGCCTTCATCTTCGATCTCTTTTTTTTTGGATGGACGATGAAAATGAATAATTAAAGGAGTATTTATAAGAGCATGAGCAAACATGGGTTTTACTTACCTTAAGGTTGCTAAAAGGTAAGCCCATGGTTGTGACCTTTGCCTTAAGTAGAGGTAACCTCTCCCCTTTCTAATTTTTTTTTTTTTTTATAATAAAGTAGGATGACATCTTTTCCATTTAGATTTATTAGTTGTAATATGATTTAAAATGAAATAAAAATATATTTATATTTCATTATTTTTTAAAATAAAATATCTCATTGGTTTAATTTTATTTTTTTTCTATAATTTAACCCTAATTTTACTATATATATACCCCATCTTGATCTATTGTAGTTGCTACTATTTTCTTAACCATGGATCACAATAATCCAAATACTCCATCCATTCCAATTCCAAATATGCATTTTGATCCAAATCTTTTCAAAAATCCTCAATTTCAAGTGATGTTATAAATGTTTAACAATTCTCCAACACCCGAATATCCAAATTATACCCCACATAATCCTACCAATGTGTACAATCCTTTTTTTTCCCCAAACTAACAACATTTTGATTCGGGATAATGTTTTTATAGGTATTTCGATTAGTATTTACGTATGTTATATAATATTTTTAACTTTTTTTTTTATTTTAATCTAAATGTATTTCGATTATTTTTTAATTTAAATGGCATGATTTTGGATATTGCTAGGTGATTCCATCTTGTATAGAGTAATCTCTTTCAAAATAGCGCACATAACAACCAAATCCGATTTATTATTTAGCCGTAACAAACATCACAACCAAACCCGATTTATTATTACCCGAAACCACACCAATATCCCCGGCCAACTGGAAGAGTTTCAATCTTACTGTCAGTAAGATGGAAGTTTAGCCGTAAATAAGTTTTGCGCCTTGTTCTTCCAATGCCGTACCGATGAACTGGTTCGTGGCCTCAGTGGGGTGAACACTGTCCCAGAATACAAATTCTGAGGCATTTGTACACGTCCCTATTGATAACGGGTTGCACAGCCATGATGTTGTCTCAATCAGCCCTGTCCCGCAGCATCCCCTTCTTGTCTCTATGAAACCTGCAGTGTCATATAACCGTGTAAGAAGTAGTGTCATATAACCGTGTAAGAAGAATCGTAGAAATATGAAATGTTAATGTTGTACGTACCATAGTGTGAAGAGTTCTGGATGACATCGTACATGGGAGTGTAGATGTCGAATAGCACGATCTTCAGTCCGGGCAACCGGACTTGTAACCGTGCTATCGTCTCATTCATCTTCCTGTTGAAGTCGAGTGCATCGACATTCTTCTGCTCGACACACCCTGGCTTGCCAAACCCGAACAGGGTTATCATTAAAGGCAAGCATCCGAGCGGAGGAAGCGATGCTACCCCGATCATCCTTGCACCGGATCGATGCAAGTCCTGCAATGTGGGCAATTTCACGCAAACAAGTCAATACTAGAACGTACTTTCATTGGATTAAAATAAGTAGATACAAAATGTTAATACGCACCTTGATGAATCTCGAGGCGAGACTGACAAGGTAGGAGGAGTACTGCGACGGAGTCTGGAACAGATTGACCAAAGGGTCGATGTAGTAGTGGAGGACAAAATCACTACTACCCGCTCCGACTATAAACAGCGTGTCGTTGCGGATCGCCATGGCCGTAGCTGTACCCACGACTCGTGCGAGGCTTCGATGGTACATCCTGTAGTTCTTCAACTGTTGCGACAGAGGAATCGCGTGCTACAAAACAATACATAAAAACCAATGTGTTAGAATCATAGACGTCAAAAAATAGGCTAACACACACATATATATATATATATATATAGAGTATGGATCATATGTACTCAGCCCTTAACGTGTATCATGTACAAATCTGGACCATTGAATTAAGAAAACGGATGAGATTAAAAATAACTTCTGATTATTCGATGGTATTGAGAGATTATTCGGTAGAATGAAATTATACAGTGGTATTGGGCGATTATTTAGTAGAATAAGATTTACATTATGTAAACATATGTACTCAGCCCTTAACGTGTATCATGTACAAATCTGGACCATTGAATTAAGAAGATCAACGGATGAGATTAAAAATAACTTCTGATTATTCGATGGTATTGAGAGATTATTCGGTAGAATGAAATTATACAGTGGTATTGGGCGATTATTTAGTAGAATAAAATTTACATTTTTTTACAGATGAATAATTACGTGAAAACAGATGAATAATCACGAACAAATAGATGAATAATTTCTGAGTACATGATACGCGTTAAGGGTTGAGTGCACCGGAACCAACCCCTATATATATATATATATATATATATATATATATATATATATATATATATATATATATATATATATATATATATATGCCCACGTCAAAAAATGTTGAACAACTTACATTCAGGATGGCCGTTCGATTGTCATATCCAGAGGCAGCCGATGCAAAATTGGTGCCATTGATGGGAAACTGTCTCGTAGTCACAGACCGACGTGACAGTTTCAGATAGGGGGTGGGTAGCTCGCAAATCCTACCTCCTCCGCTGCATTTCAACACTTTGATAGTTAGTAATTTGACAGAAGGAGATGTAACACCTATCATAAAGAAAGATGAATTTTACAAACTATCCTATCTAAAACAAAGGATAAAATCAATGAGATGTTATACCTATAAAATCAATGGCAAGTTTGCCATTGCAGAACCTTCCGGTAGGGGTATGGCCGATGAAATCTCGGCCATACGGAAGGTAATCCGCTTTGAATAAGGTGGGCAAGTTGTTGTTGTTGCCCACATCCATAATTGAATCCCCGAATACGACGATTGAATGGACATACTGCGATCGTGTGCAACGAGTCTCGTTGCACAAAGCAATCGCCAAAATAACCGCTATGACTTGCAAATTGACCCTCTTCATATTTTCCCTTAAAATATCGACGATTACTCTTCACTAAAGTTTTGAATTTGGTAAGTTTTCACTCTCAACTTTCTCAACTTGCTTGGTAATGAATGAGTGGGCCAGAAGGAGTTAATATAGTGATGTAGTGTAAAAGTAGATGAATGAGGTGGATTGTGTGGAAGGGGTAGTTTAATCATTCCGGGATGCATAGAAGGTTGGTAGTTTGATCATTGAGATTGAATGGAATGTGCAGTTCCATCATTCCACCACCTGAGATGCATGGAATGTAGGTAGTTTGATCATTGAGATTGAATGGAATGGGCAGTTCTATCATGCCCCTTGAGAGGGTCAATTAATTAGTTTCATGCAATTAATTAGTTACACGGCAGATATGGAAGGTGTAGTTTGATCATTCTAAATAGATGATCATTGATTCATTGCTTAAGGGTGTAATGCTCGGAAGTTTTTTTCAAGGTCATGTGACTTTTGAAATGGGCTCCTTCACTTTTTCAAAACTTTGGTAAAAGCCCAAAAGTGAGTGGGCCAGATGCCCAAAAGGCTGGTAATAGACCCACAGTCCAAAAAGATTCACCTCGGCCATGTGACTTTTGAAAAGGGCTCCTTCACCTTTTCAAAACTTTGGTAAAAGCCCAAAAGTGAGTGGGCCAGAGAGGGTTGGTCAAAAGAAGAGCCCAGTAAAAAAGTGAGTGGGCCAGAAGCCCAAAAGGCTGATAATAGATCCACAGTCCAAAAAGATTCACCTCTATGAATCGACGCGGAGTTTGTACTAGTCTCACTTATCGCCTTTTGGAGAATGAAGCGGAGCTACAAGCTGAGTTAGCCACCGTTATTCAACAGGAAAATCCAATGGTTACGTGCTGGAGATCGCAATACAAGCTTCTTCCATACCTCGACGATTATTCGTAGGAAACATAACCGAGTGGATAGGCTTCAAGGTAGACAAAAAGGAGTTGGAGGGTCATGTTGTGCATTTTTATTATCTCTAGCCGAAATTGGTGGCTCCTACTAGCTATTTTCGCAGAGGCTTTCCAATCTTGCAACAATGTGTTTGGAATGATCTGGATAACCCTTTAAGTGAGGATGAGATCTCTGCGGCTACGAAGAAGATGGGTGTGTTAAAGTCCACGAGCATCGATGGCTTTCAACCAGTTTTCTATAAGAAATGTTGGAAGACGGTGGGCAAATCAATCATCAACACAGTAATGGAGTTCTTCTCCAACTTGACTTTGCCTACGGGGCTCAATGAAACTTTAATCTATCTTATTGCTAAAGTGGATGAGCCGAGTAAAATTAGTCAGTTCCGCCTCATCAGCCTTTTTAATGTTCTTTATAAGATCATTTTGAAGGTGTTAGTTAATAGAATGCAACGGGTTTTACCTCAGCTTATTGGGCCAACCCAAGGCAATTTCCTTCATCAAAGGCTTATTACGGATAACATCATTATTGTCCAAGTGATTGTTCATACTATGAAGCGTAAAAAGGGTCTGAAGGGGTGGTTGCTCCTTAAATTGGACCCAGAAAAGGCTTACGACTGTCTTAGATGGGACTTCGTTATCGATACCCTCTTGGATGCGGGCTTCTCTAATGCTTGGGTGGGATGGATTCGTGAATGTATTTCATCAACTTCCTTCCGCCTTCTCCGGAATAAAGAGGCTATACAACCATACACCCGTATATACATGTATTAAATTACATGTTCCTATAGTCTGTTCATCAAACTTTTGTTATGAAACCATATTTATGATGCAACAACAAAAGCGATTTACACAGCTACTAAAACCTTGAACGCTACTATAGACACCCACAAAGGCTCCGTTTATCTAACACCTTCACTGGAGGTAACCATCCTCTATCCCCTTGTATTCGTATGGGTAAAGATGCTCCACCTTGGTGCTTGTTGTACGCTCAATCTCCACAAGGGTTGGACTTGGAGGTAATGCGTCGTCTCTCTTGTTCTCTTTATCAGCTGCCAGTTGCTCGTCAATCGTTGGCAACCTAGTAGTGCCGTCTATAGACAGTAGCTTCAGGTGCTCAAGATCAAGAACAGCACCGTGCACTTGCGCAGATGCAGCCGGTAATAACGACGTTGCTTCTTCCATTGATTGCTCAAGATTGTCACACAATTTCCCCTCGGTTCTTACCACTTCGACCATCTGCATTGTCGCCTTTACTACCTCCCCTGGCTCGACGTCACCGGATTCTTCCTCTATAGGATCAGAATCTCCCTCCAACTCAACAGGGCCATCAGGAGTTTCTGCTTCAGTCAGCGACAAAAGCTGTTCAAGATCATCATAATCGCTGCCTCCCCACGACAAGAAAGGCGACGGACTCGGAGTCGAAGGCACCACACTTTCATCTTCGACTTCCTTCTCCTTTCCAAATTCCTCTCTTTCGCCGCTACCAAATCTAAACATAGTGCTACTGATCACTTGTGTTGTCACTTGCTGTTCTATGTGTCGATCATGTGTTTTCTTTCTGTCATTACACCCAATTTCTTCAAACTCATCTACAATTACTTCCTCAACATCTATTGAGGTTTCACTGATGCCTAATTGACGACCAATTACCGTAGTCCCTAGTTCAACTTCTTCTTCGATTTCGATATCACCCTCCACTTCTTCAAGATCATAATCTTGTTCATAACCCTCTCTCTTGATCAAATCATAACTAGACACATATTCAAACTCTGAATAAAACGGAATTGATTTTTCATGGAGCGAAATGCTCATGAGCTCGTCAATTGCTCCATAGACGGCAAGCACGAAACCAAAGGGAATAAAAAATGCAACCGCAAAAGCAGACAAAAACACAAGGGGAGGAACAAACAGTGGCGATGCACAGATTAGAAACCCTATAAACGCTGTCTTCCTCAGTGAATTGAGTCCAAGGCACCACCATATCCCCTTTAGCTTGTTATTGCTTTTTTCCATGGAAGGTGAGTCTTCAATCATCCACTGCTCATTGAGATCTTTCATACTGTGATAGCAACAGAACTAAATTCAAATCTGGCTGGTGTCTCAACTGCAATACGAGCTCCCCTCGTGCAATTTCATTTTTTGTTTGTTTTTGCATTGGCCAATCATATTGCAAATCAATAGCATCGGAGTAGCAATTGGTAAATTAAACCCCCAATCTAGAGATATATTTGCTAATTAGCCAATTTCCGGAACAAATTAGAGTAGCAGTACGATTAATAAAGACGAGAGGAGAAACAAGACAAAGGAAGAGTAAAGACAATACCTTGAGGAAGGAGATTAAAAACGGGGAGATGAGATCTTAATAAATTCGACTTCCATTACGGAGCATCGAATTCATGACGGAGAACAAGATAAGGAGGGGAGGGAGATAACGGATTGGGAGAAGCCCAACACAACGCCTCCCGGTGGGCGGTGACGCCATCTTGCGTAGCTTGCCTTTTCAAATATGCGGACCGTTCTTTCTCGATTTGAATTCTTTGAAGAGTTACAAGTTCCTTGAATTAATTAGAGAAAATTTGCGTCGCAAACCCTTTTGTTGGACCAAATTAAAAAACTGTCCACGGATTTTTTTTTGGAGTTAAAAGTCCATCTAAAAATACCCCGGCCCCCCTACCGCTTCTCCCAGATCTCGCTCTCCCAGATCCAAGAGAAAACCGCTTCTCCCAGATCTCGCTCTCACGACAAATCGCCATAGTCATCGCCCTCTCGCAGATCAGGATGATATCGATCTCTGGCTTTGAGATTCCGGCCTCGTCTCCGATCTGGATCTCGGATCTCGCCTCACCTCTGAATCGCCCTCTCGCAGCCATCGATATCGCCTATCGATCTCGCTCGCCTCCTCTCTGAATCGGCCTCGCATCTAATCGGCCTTTTCTGCAGCCTTCACCAAATTTGCGTCAATGGAGGTCTATGCATGATCCTCCGTCCGGTGCAGATCCTCCTCCCCCGTTTCTCCGTTTCAGCAAGACTGAGGATCACCATCGAGATGAATCGGACAGGGAGATGTTGAGGTATCAAGGTCCTCCTCCCCCGTTTCAGCAAGTTCCGGCGAGCAACAAGGTTTGTTTCGGCCTCCTCCGGTTATGTGCGATTGCGAGTCTGTAGTCGGGTCTCTTCCTCCTCCCGCGCTCTGTGTTCTTCCATATCTAACATGGTGGCTGCAGAGGAGTAGTGACATCATCACTGTGCTGCAGAGGAGTTGATGGTAGCGTGCTACAGTGTCTCTCCTTGCTTCTTTTTAGAAAAGCTGGGTGCTTTTTTTAAAAAGTTATTTACGGGGTTTGACTTGTTTGGAGTTTAGTGGTACACTTTTTTGCTGATGAATTTGCTGATGGAATTCAATTGAGCATTGCATAGTTGTGTAATTGATAACTTTGCTGAAATCGGGTTTTCAGCATTAACGACCCTTGTATCAGCAACGCTGAAAACCGAACATGCTGAATGTCTGAAATCCCTGTTTCAGTAATGCGGTAAAAAAATCACCACTGAAAACAGGGGTTGTTGAAACCGAATGTGCTGAAACAGGGGTTTCAGCAACTCCGTTTCAGCCAGCAATGCGGTAAAAAAAAGCTGAAACAGTAGTTTCAGCACATGCGGTTTAAGCAACGTGAAAAAAAAAATGGAAAAAAACTGAAAAGGGGTTGTTGAAACCGTATGTGCTGAAACAAAAGTTTCAGCAACTCTGGAAACGCGAAAAAAAAAACTCTCTTTCAGCAACGCGAAAAAAGAAAAAAATGCTGAAATAGAGCGTGGCACAGGGGTTTCAGCAATTCCAGTGTCGAAGTGATGACATGAAAAAAAAAACTCTCTTTCAGCAATGCGGGAAAAAAAGTTAAAACAAGGGTTGCTGAAACCGAATGTGCTGAAACCCCTGTTTCCGCAACGCGGAAATATATATATACAAAAAAACTGGAAAAATATGAAAAAGGGGTTGCTGAAACTGTATGTGGTAAAAAAAAAGTTTCAGCAAGTCCGTTTCAGCAACTCTGGAAACACGGAAAAAAAAAAAAAAAAAAAAGAGCGCGGGAGGGGGGCACGGGGGCACGGGAGGGGGGGCACAGGGGCCAAGGGGGGCGGTGGACATTTTGCTAATTTGGAGGAGGGGGGAGCTTTTTTCCTAATAAGGCCCAAAATTTAGGACATTCTTGTAATCACCCCAATTAATTATCGGCTAAGGGATTTAGTCTACGTTGTCCCTTCTATTTTGGGTTAGGCTTGTTGGTTTCGACTGGGCAGTTTGGTTGTCGCTTTTTGTATTGCACCGTTTTTTATTTTATGTTGTATGTTTGACGGTTCGCCGTCCACCGACTTGTCGGCCTCTCGAGGAGTCAGGTGTGCCCGTCCTCGAATTATTACCTAATAAAAAAAATGTTAGATTAAGAAAAAAAATATTTTACATGATAAATGTGAATTTCGTTTATATTTTGAGATAATCTAAATAAAAAATATTTAAATTATACTTCATCCGTCCAATAATACATGGGTTTTTAGAGGTAAGTTTTTGTCCAACAATAGATGGACTTTTATGTTTTCTAGGTAGAAAGTTGTACAGTACTACCTCCGTTGCACAATACATGTCCTTTTACTTTTCAGCACGTTTTTTAAGGAGCGAAAAGCTATATAAAATATTATTTTTTTAATTAATTTTTTAATATAATTTGATACTTGTTACTAATAAGTATCAAAATTATATAAAAAAATTAATTAAAAAAATAATATTTTATAGCGTTTTCCGCTCCTTAAAAAACGTGCTGAAAACCAAAAGACCATGTATTATGGAACGGAGGGAGTAATGATTTGTATTGGTTTGTGTGTTGTTGACTTTTTAAAATAATTTGATTGGTTAAAATGTGTAGTGGATGTTAAAAAATAATAAAATTCATGTAAAAGTTAGTACAATGATGATGTTTTTTTAAAAGTAAAGTGTTTTATTAAAACATGTGCAAATGGCTAAAAACTCATGTATTTTATGACGGAGGGAGTATATAATCTATAGAATCAATTTTATTTATATTTATATTTTTTTTTTTTGAAAAAAATTATTTATATGTACATTATTTTTATTTATCAAAATCTATCTAAATTATTTATAATATTATACTCCCTCCGTTTCACAATACATGTCCTTTTAGTTTTGGGCACGTTTTTTGATGAGCGAAAAACTCTATAAAATATTATTTTTTTAATTAATTTTTTTATATAATGTGATACTTATTAGTAATAAGTATCAAATTATATAAAAATAATAATTAAAAAAATGATATTTTATAGAGTTTTTCGCTCATTAAAAAACGTGCCCAAAACTAAAAGGACATGTATTGTGGAACGGAGGGAGTATTAATATATTATCCGCCCACTCTGATGTATACCACACGAGGCAGCCCACCTTCCAAGAGGTTGATAAAAAAAGACGAGGTGTGAGGGCGGCAACACGAGGTCGGGCCGCAAAGAGTGGGACTTGTCTGTACGTAACCCAACGTAAAAGATGTGGGTTTGAACCATGGCGGCGGGGATCGAGATGATATGTTAATACAGTCGACTCCATTACCGGCGGAGCGCAAAGCATCGAATTGGGATAAGGAGAGATGGAGTAGATAACGGAGTGCACCTCCAGGTGACGCCATCTTTGCCTTTTCAACCATGCGAGCTGCTCTTTCTCGATTTCAAGTCCTTCTATTTTGTCCTTTTGCGATCCTACTTTGATTTTTATCTTTTGAATTTTTCTTCAAAATATTCAAGAAAAAATAAATATTTATGGATATATTCACGAAATCAAAATATTTACAAAAATATTAAAAAATTGCAGAGAGGTCAGAGAAAAGCGGTCTAATTCCGCATTTTATTCGTAAGTTATATCTCCTCCTGGAAAAATTTGATCAATTTTAAAATTGTTATAAAAATGCGGCTTGAAACCGTGTTTTATAATTAATTTTAGATAAAATGCGGTTTCAAACCGCGTTTTATATTAATTTATATTTTAATTTAAGAAATTAAAAGGAAAAAGAAAAAGAATGAATGAAACGCGGCTTGGAGTCGCATTTCATTTGCAACCCTCAAATCCCAATTTCCATGGCCCGGAGAGCACCCTCAGATCAGATATTCAGATCCCGATCTCGGCCTCGGAGATGGGGGCGCCGAAGGAGGAGCAGGACCAGGGCGACAGAGATGGTTGCAGAGAAGATGTCGTCGATGATGACGACGACGACGGAGGCTCTGGGCTCCGTCTCCCCTTCTCCTGGCTTCGGGCTCCGGACTCCGTTTCCCCTTCTCTTGGCTCCGGGCTCCCCGCCTCCCCTTCACCTGCACTTTGCCCTTCTTCTTCTTCTTCTTCTTCTTTTAATAAAGTAAAACGCGGTAACAAGCCGCGTTTTACTAAATAAATTTCTTTTTTTTTTCAATTTTAAAATGCAAAATGATACAGACGCGGTTTAAAATCGTGTTTTATCCAATAAGGATTATAAAACGCGGTTTCAATCCGCGTTTTTATAACAATTTTAAATTTGACCAAATTTTTCCCAGGGTGCTCGTTGATAGCTTCGTTTTGATATATAATACGGCTTAATCCGACATCTGAGTAAAAAGTTATGAATGTTTAAAAATTACAAGTATATTAATCACTTTAATTTTGTTGCAATAGGCTATAATACTTTTTATATTTTACTTAAATTAACATTCATATACTATTAATCATCTTGAAAACTTCGAAGTGAGAGGCTATACTAATCATTTCGACAATTAAATAAGAAGTTACGCAAGTTTAATTTTTTTTTATATCTGGTTATACATTATTATGTGTTACGAGTGCAACAAGTTATATATATTAACTAGGGTTGTTATTTGAGTTAAATAGGTCTAGTATTGTTTGATTATATTTAGCTACTTTAGAAACAAGGCGAGCCGAACGGCCGAACCTATATTTGAACTTGAGCTCATACTAGACTTCTTTAATAAATAAACGAGCTTGAGCTGAGTTTTTTTTCCCCGAGTATTATGCAACGTACTTTACTTCTCATGACATGGAAACTTAAAAGAAAATTTGTAAATTTCACCAAATTCGGTTATTTGAGTTTCAATCGAGCCGAGCCAAGCTTTGAATCAAACATAAAAATGTGTTAATAATCAACTCATTTTGTGAATGATGCTCGAACCGAGCTTTTATTAAGCAAAACTCGAGTCAAGCTCTAGATACTTAGCTCATATAACAACTATATATAATTTGAACTTAGTGTTTATTATATTGCGTTTCCTATATTTATTTAGTTAATTTTTTTATCAGATATTCCTTTTATGTATATTCCTTTTTTTTTTGGTGCGAAAAAAATGATAGCGTTTTTATCATAAACCGATGATATTTTATCTTAAAATAACATCATTTATTATCGTATTATATATAATTATTTATGTCAGTTTAATCCAAAACTATATCGTACATTATGATTGTGCCCTCCCCCCTCCGAAAAATTTCTGGCTCCGCCACTGCGCAGTCTGTGCATATGTATCATGTATATATGGAACATAAAATATACTCTCTTCGTTCCAAATTAGATGTAGTTTGTCTTATTCATAAAAAAAAAAATTTAATCATTTTGTTTTAACAATTTCATACTTGGTAATCATAAGTATAAACTTAAAAAAATAAATTTATTAAAAAAAAAATTTATATAGTTTTTACCTTCTTAAAAGAGGGAGTATTACCTATCTCTGTTTATTAATAAGTGTCATTTGACTTTTTAACATTTTTTTAAGAGCTAAAAATTATATAAAAATATGAAATTTTTAATATAATTTTATACTCCCTCCGTTCGGCAAAACTTGTCGTTTTAGAGTTTTGTTTTTGTTCGGAAAAACTTGTCATTTTAGATATTTTTGCTTCTACTTTACTAAAATGCCCTTGATTTGATTGATGTGTTGCGAGTTGTAGATTTTGATAAAGTAAAAAGTAGAGTAATAAATGAGGGTAAATTAGTAAAAAAGTAGTGTAATTATTAGCTTTATTAAAAGTTGTGTGGAGAGTTAAAATGACAAGTTTTGCCGAACGGAGGGAGTAGTTATTAGTTATAAGTTTAATATTATTTTAAAAAAATAAAAATATTAATATTTTATATAGTTTTTAGCCCTTTAAAAGGCGTGCCGAAAAATCAAACGACACTTAATTATTGGTGAAAGAAAGGAGTACATTTTTACCTAATATAGAAATTTATCATTTTAAGGGTATTTTAAATATTTTTTCTAAACTTTATTTATAATGAAAAAAGTAAAAGTTGTATTTTTGAAATAAATTTTGCCTAACTTCAACATATTTCAAATTCGAATACTTGGAGAAATATTTTTTTTAATATATATAAAGTCAGGATTTGGGTGGGGTCTGACCTTATTGGACCACCACCTGTATCCTTTCGAAAGAGGACATGTAAAGCCGAATCGGCGATGAGATCCTGAGTGGTTGTCATGTGGAGGAGACTCGCGATCCTATCGGAGATCGAATTAATATCTTGAAAGACGTAGTCGAATTGTCCATTTTCAAAATGTCGCAAGAGGATCAATATAGGTGTTGGTAGACCTGTCAAACAGGTCGGACGGGTCGGGTTTGGGTCGGGTCGTCTCGGGTTCGGGTCCATTCCGGGTCGGGTCATTTCGGGTTACGGGTCGTGAAATGCTCAACCCAGACCCATATTTAACGGGTTCAGGTCGACCCAACGGGTCAAGAGCGCTATTCATTCATAATTTTTTAATATCATTTACTATTTATACACGTTATTTTAAAATGATAAAATTATGTAAAATATCAATAAAAATTTATTACTTGTTATAATTTCATTCTTTTTAGTTTTTGAAGTATGAAATTATATATAATATATAAATGGATATTTTATATAATTATTATCATCTTTAAAACCATACATGAATAGTAAACAACATTTAAAAGTAAACAGATAGAGTATTTTTAATGACTATTTACATAGTTCCTAAATCTAAAATTGTTATATTATCCTAATAATAGTTATATTATTGGAAAAAAAAAATTAATGTCGCTACAATAGTAATATGTAATTTTATCTACATAACAAATTGTAATGTTAAATTATAAAGTAAAGTTGATGATGAAAAATAGAATATTCAATCCTAATTATTATTAGTAATAAATTTCAATATTAGGTTATTGTAATTTATTTATGTTTTTATTATCTTAAAGCTTGACCCAACGGGTGACCCACGGGTCGACCCAACCCGACCCAGATATTTGCGGGTTGAACGGGTTCGGGTTGCTTCGGGTTTCGGGTTGAAATATTTGCGCCAAAACCCACGTTTTATGGGTCGGATCGGGTCGATACCTCGGATCGGGTCACGTTTTGACGGGTCTAGGTGTTGGAGATCAACAACTTGATGGAGAAGCGCTTCTATATATCTAAGAGAATGATGCAGATTTTTAAAAATCTTTCAATTTTTTATTTGTTGCTTTTATATTTTAGAAAATAAAGTAGAGAATCAATTAGACTAAAAAAATAGTTCAAAATTCTTCAGAACCTCACAATTTCTAAAATGGATGAGCTTTTGAAGATGCTAGCTCAACCGTTCATGCATCTCTTTTGAAGTTGCTATTTCACCACAACTTTTTACTATCCACACCATATATTTTTTAAATAGACCCTACTTTTTTCTAGTCGCATTTTTTTTTTCGGTTCTGATATTTGCACGGGCAATTTTTCGCCATAGGCATGGTGTCGAGCTCTCAACTCGGCAGGAGTTGATGCCGGTGCCGGACTCCCAGGTTGGCAGAGGGCAGGGGAATCTGCAGCTTTTGCAGGCGCGTCGAGTCACCTCACCTGACGCCGAGTCATATCATGACGGCTCCCTGACACCGATGCCGAGCTTCGAAACCAGCAATGTCTAATCGTCGTCAGGTCTGCAAAGCTACAGGGAATCTGCAGCTTTACGTCCAATCCTTCGAGGTGTGCACCACACAAACACACCACTCACCCACCTCTATGGAATCTGCCGACCTGGGAGTCCGGCACCTGCATCCGAGGCTGCCGACTTGGGAGATCGTCACCGGCACCGTGCCGATGGCGATATAACGACGTGCAGATAACAAAAAGGTTTTTTTTTATCAGGTAAAAATTCGAAGGTCAGATAGACCTGACTCATCGAGAGACTGACAAAGTCGACCGACGGCGAATTGTAACACGAACAACCAAAATACAAGAATACAGAAAACAAGCGAAATGAAACAAGCAAAAATAAACTCTACAACAAAACGTCACAAGAAGACCAACACCAAAAACGCCGAGGAAGCCGCCGAAGAACAAAGCAAAGCACCAGGGCCGTTCCGTTAGGATTTGAGGCCTTGTGCAACTTACATATTGAGGCATTTTTTTTATAACTAATTTAAAGGGAAAAAATAATCCACCAAATCCACTAACGAACAAAAGAGATGTTCTCGTAGATGTAAAGTCATTACAAAGAATAATTAACTAAAACTAAACTTTTACCAAAGGGCGTGATAATCTATCTAATGCAATGCTACTGCTTTCGAAAAACTGATTTTCTAGCACTCTTAGATGCAAAGTCATCTACTAAACTCTCATAGTCAAGATTTTCTAAAAACTCACGTTCAATTGAAATCAAAGTCAAATCATTTAAAATTTTAATTTCTTAGATGATTGTTGAGCTTGAAGAGACGATTGCAATGGTTGAATAAGGTGAATTGATTTCCCTATATTAAAGTTTCTTTTCTCTATATTCTTTGTGACGGGCAAAAAAACAAAGAAAAAGAAGTAAACAAAAAGAAAAATCGAACAACTGGCTGTAATTTTTTAGGGGAAAAAATTGGAATGGGCCTAAAAAAAATCGGAATGGTTGCCGGGCCTAAAAAATTAGAATGGGCTGCTCCTTGCTGTAATGATTGTTTGAAGAAAAAAAAATCCTGATTTTGCTAGCACGGAGATTCGGACACCGTCCCTGAATGGTTTCAGCGGTGTCCCTTTACCAACTCCTATACCGCACCAACTTGATTCACTTTGCAATTTGTGTGTGTATATATATATATATATTATAATACATATACGAGACCCCCCAAAATTTTGAGGCTTTGTGCGATTGTACTACCCACACACCTCATGCACTGGCCCTACAAAGCACCACCAAAGAGTAGCACCGTGGGCTAGCGGTACAACAAGACTCTAACTCCTGTGGGAAGTGCAGACGAACTCCAAGGAAACTCTATCCTGGATACGGAGTCGCCCTGAGCGCACGACCACGACCCCAACCAGACCCGACTCCAGACTCCACGCCCCCTCAACCAAGCAGAAGATCTCCAAGAAACATCGAAAGCAGAGCCGCAAACTGCTCGAACAAAATGCCAACAAAATTTCACCTAAAAAATATCGACAAGCCCTTGCGGGATTTAATCAAACCCTTTCAGGTGGGTTTACTCAAACCCTTTCGGGTAGATTGATAGACCCTTTTGGGTGGGTGTTCAATTTTTTTTTTGGGTCTTAATTTTAGGCTGCCCTGAGCCCAAGGAAGTCCGAAGGAGCAATGCCTGGGCCCGAAGGATTTCTAGCTAGGGCCCAAGGCGACCACGTGAACAGAGGCACCAAGTGCTGCCCAAATCAGCAACCAGGCCCACCACCCATTCCGGAGCCCCTTGGCCAGCCATGCCCACCACGCAGGCCAGCAACCCGAGTCGAGTGGCAGAGGAGAGGGTGAATCAGAGGCCTAGAATAGGAACATATGGTGGTGGAGGTGTCGAGAAGGAATCGAACTTCCTTTTGTATCGGAGCAAACCCCAGTGAAGGGAAAGAACACGAATAGACGGAGACGAGACCGGCGACGCACCTGCGAAGATGGCGACGACGCCGATAGCAGCGAACCCAGGCCGGCTTGTCGGCGACAAACCTAGCAACCAGGGGGAAGACATCGGGAGGCAGCGAAGAGCCGTAAGTCGAGATTGAAACCAAGAATCGCCCCCGACTAGGCAAAGGGGCAAAACAAGGTAAAATCCGGACGAGATTAACGGATTAGAGTATCAAGATGTGATTTGGGAGAAGATTTAGATTTACAGATGAAATATTTGTAGAAGATGGAGAACTCCATCAATTAGGGGCGCGTGGGGTAGACGCCCCAGCGCATTCTTTTCATTGTTAAGGGTTTCTACCTATTTCTCTTTCTGTTTTCTACTTGTTTTGAGTCACATGTCTACGAGGGGTAGAGTCTATTTTTAAAAAAGAAAAAGAAAAAATGGGATATATAGTGTAAATAGTAAAAAATATGTGTAAAAATAGAGAATTGGGAGAGAAAAAATGTCTATATTCTTATAGAAATGATAAAATTTATCCAAACACTCACATTAAATTTAGGTATTGAAAAGAAAATTCAATATATTTATTTGAAATAGATAAAATAATAAAATTTAAACCATGTAATAAATCAATTATACAAAATAAAGAAATTACTTAATTTATTTATCTGAGTAAATTATAAATTTTTATAAGATTTAAATATTTATTTAAGTTTTTTAATGTATAAGATTATAAATTTTGAAAAGCTTTTATTTTTTTTAATTGTATTGACCACTAAAATTTATGCACACAATCTTAGATTTTTTTTATTTCTTATTGTGTGACTATAATTTAAACACATTAGAAAAGCCATTTAAAAAAAAATCATGTCGTAGGCATGTCGCGTGCATTGTGATACCCATCTAAGCACATGTGGCAAGTGCAACTTCTTGGCTAAAAAATGCCGTTGCACTTTGAGGGGACGTGTTCCCACATCGGTAATCTAGAGAATACTTGAACAACATATAAGGTTGAAGGACTAATCCTCTCATTGCCAATTGGTTTTGAGATGGAACCCCGTTGGGTTTATATGTTGTTCGTATCTCTCGTATGTGGGCCCGCACACACGATCTCTCCCTCCAGCGTTTTGACCCCACCGAGCCTAGCCGAGTTAACATGGTATCAGAGCCAGGTTCGGCTAGTTGTGGTTTGGGCTCTATCTGGTGGGGTTGTTGGTCGTAAGCATGTCGCGAGCATTGTGATACCCATCTAAGCGCATGTGGCAAGTGCAACTTCTTGGCTAAAAAATGTCGTTGCACTTTGAGGGGGCGTGTTGGAATGTGGTTGTCCCACATCGATAATCTAGAGAATATTTGAACAACATATAAGGTTGAAGGGCTAATCCTCTAATTGCCAATTGGTTTTGAGATGGAACCCCGTTGGGTTTATATGTTGTTCGTATCTCCCGTATGTGGGCCCGCACACACGATCTCTCCCTCCACCGTCTTGACCCCACCGAGCCTAGCCGAGTTAACACAGGATGACCAGAAGGTGGTTATGAAGCGAAAAACCAAGCTTGGAGGAGCATTCTCCATGACCAGCTGGATACTATTCGTCGGTCTGTTTGCAGCGTGAGTGTCGAACAATATGATTTCCTTGCAACGACAGTGTCGTTTGCCGGCTACGCTACGCATTGATAGGTTTTCTGCTTGATGCTTTGCAGGCTATTCTACCAGATCATATCCAAAAGAACAATAGAGGTGAACAATGTGAGGGCAACAAATGCGCCTGATTTACTCTCCTTCGTAAACGATTTGGAGTTCAACATAATAGTGGTTTCTAGCATGAGTCGTTCCCAGCTGTGCGGATTGGGGACTTTGCGTATGGGAAAGCTGAGCATCATAAGATATAGAGCGGCAAAGCTTTAAAGGTTCGCAAACTATTCGTGTCTGAACACGAGCAGTGGCCCAAAGATTAGTCTTAGATGCTATAGCTGTCATATTGGTTGGGACAATGTCTATATCTCGTGGCATTTTGTAGACATCCCGAACCAGCCTGCAGCTGCAGTTGGTTTCCAGTTCAACCTTACAGCGAAGAATCCGGCTTATGAAGGACATGTTAGTCTGGTTAGCGGAATAGTGAAGAATGGAAACGACATTAACAACCAACCTATCACGTTCAGAGGGGCAGATCCAAATATATTGCAGTTTAATCTGTTCCCGCGAGTATACCACAACTTACAGAGTATGAAGCCCGTTCAACCTCTATTTCATGAGTTTCTTCCAGGCTCATCCATCAGTGACGCAAACGAATTCCAGTCATCGCTTCAGAACTCTAGCTCCGGCCTGATCAACACTACATTGTTCTTAATTTTTTTGTCTGACTAGTTCGTTGAGATTGATAATAAGAACATTATGGGTCCAGGTTTGTGTATTAGTCCTTTTAAACACCATTTTCACAGTATTTGTATCACATTCTTATGCCTTTTTCTTCACTGTTTCGGAAAGTGCAGTGAGCTTCCTTGCAGATCTTGGGGGTCTCTACTGCATTAGTCTGGGGATCTTTTACTACCTCTTGCTGCAGGTTCGTTCATTGGAAGCAATTTTTCTTGGTTAACATTTAAATCTGTTTCTACTTGGGAGTGTTGTCTGAATACGCGCAATTTGATCATGTTAATAGTGCGAGTACAAGATCAAACGGTTGCGAACTGAAGATCAGACTATTAGAAACATCTCAAGATAGCCGGGAGAAGGCAAGTGTTTGTTGTTTTTAACTCAAGATTCTTGGATTCCATTTACCTTCATGGACGATGATAGATTCGCCTTTCACCTTATACTAGTTGAGAAAATATGTCATATATACCTGGGACTGTAAGAAACTACAAGAAAAATACATCGCTGCCAAAGACGAGGAATGTTGTACCAGCTCCATGATCAGCCTGTTTAGAACACGTAGATCCTCGCATCAAAAGAGGCAGATGGAGATTAGCTTGCATACAATCAGTTTCGACAAAGGAGATTACTCGCTTAAAGCAAAGGTATATGAGTATATTTATACGCATTATGAAGATCTCAGACATTCAGATGACACTGCTTACCTAACATTTACTGTCCAGGGTCATGGAATAGCCTCTCCACGAGCACATACTAGCAGAAACAATGGCATCCCTCCCCCGCCGCCTTTGCTTGGTTAGTGTATATATTTGGTATCATCTCTCAGTGTCTTTGTGATTCCTGAAAGATTTTTTGAATGCTGTTTCGGTTGTATCATGTATCTTCTCATGACAGATTTCTCGGGTGGTTCTGATAATGGCATTTCAGACATCCAGAAGAGTCTGCAGAGCTTGTATGAATACAACATCATACAATATCATGCTCAGGAATAAGCTTGAAGCCACACAGTCTATGCTTGATTCAATAACAACCACTTTTCAAATTGATAGCATTTATGAGCTCAGAAACCAACTCTTGAGACATAAAGACAATGAAATCTTGATAACTAAATCACAAGCAAAGATCAGCGCCTTCTGGGGAGATAAATCATGTTGTGGATTGCAGGTTTTGCGACAGAGACAACATTCTATGCCTCTTGCGAACTCAGCAATGCCTTGCTTGAGAATGACCACAGTCTAGTGTACAGAAAACTGGGCATTACCATTATACTGCAGTATAAACGTTTTGTTGTCAATTGTCATATTAAGATATTTTTTTTTCAATGAAGTTGTCATAAATTCCATCATCTAACCTCGACCTTGCATATCGATCACAATGTGATTTAACGAAAAGCAAGAAACAAACAAATATGCATCAGCACACAAACTGGACAGAAAAAGGGCAACCTGATTAAAGATGAAAAGGTATTGTCTAACACTCAAATTTCTCTCGATTAATTGACAATTTTAGTAGCTTGGGTGAAGGAATTTCAATCGAAATATGATAATACCTAAATAGATCATCCATAAAGCCAAAATCGGAAACCCTAGAATATGGGATGACAGTTTTGGCTGAAATCGGATTCAATGTTTCAATCATCAACAATTGCAATTGAAAACAGAGGCAAACAATTAACAGAGGAGGAAGAGAAAGAGCTCATACCATCAAGAATCAACTCCTACCCTGAGTCTGAGATGCACTCTGGTATTTGCTTCAAGTAATGGGTGGAAAATGTGAACTTAGATGCTCTTTAGAGTTGGTAATGGTAACATCACCGATTGTTTTTTGCTGTATTCACCGTTCAGACATTTGTATAGAAAAGATAGTAATTTGATTGGCCGTGTTAGGGATTTTAGTGGTAATAAGAACAACGAGCGCGCAGTGGAAGAACGGAATCACGAATAGAGAGAAATAAGGCAAGATAGAACACACAAATTTTTACGTGGGAAACCCGAGTACCGTGAGGAAAACCCACGAGCGGCAAGACCCAACAAATCCACTATCAAATAAGAAAGTGTACAACGAACCTTGTAGGAAATACAGGGGGTAATGGACAAAACTCTCTCTTTACAATAGTGGAATAGAATGTGTTTGTATGATGAAGGCTTTGTGTGGAGGCTTGGATAGACTAATGTGGATGGAGCTTGAATGGTGTGGGATGATTCAACGGAATGATCCACCAAGAGACTAAGCTCGAGTCTCTATTTATAGGCATCATTCTTGGGTAGGAAGGGATGGATAAGGCTTGGGAAGATTCTAGAGAAAGGTGGAATGATAAGGGCAATAGAATTCTCTAGAGAGTGGTGGATGGTTTCGGAAAGAGTCACGTACATTTGTCCCAAGCAAGTGAGAAGCTTCTAGAAGCTCTCAAATAATTCATCTTGATGATAACTCTTTGGCCCAAATGTGAACAAGTCTAATCAAGATTAACCAAGCCTAAATGAGGATTTGAATTCAAAACCCAACAAACTCCACCTTGCATCAATATCCGAATGAGATCTATGCAGCATAAAGCCCTAAGGGCATTCAGAATGGAGCGTTTTAGAAATCTTAGGGCGTAGAAAGAACCACAAAGACTTTGCATAAAGTCACCAATAACGGTCAACAAAATACGAACGCCCATTAAGATAAATAATACGAGAAGGACCCCATCATAGAGAATGAGCATGATCCAAAACACTAATAGGTGTAGGCGAACTTCGACAAAGTTGGCCTTTTCTGAATGCCAAAGATAGAATGCTCACAAATGTTGATCATCAAAATGCTAGCGGTTGAAAAGACCTCTCCTTGAGAACAATGCATGTTCTTTTCACAAAAATGGCCAAAACTCATATGCCACAATTGAGTATCATCATAACGAGAGGTAGAAGATTTTCAAGATCAACAATAGAAAAGAACTCACTGAGATGAGTTTGAATTGGGGTACCTTCAACCAAACGAAGAGTATAGAGACGCTCCTTCATGACAAAACTCTTCATCATATAAAGTAATCCAAGCTCCAACAACAAACCAACAACTTGGTCTTCAACTTCCATCAAAAGCTTGAGAAGGGCCTTCAACCGACCTCTCCAAGTGATTCCCAAAATGATCTTAAGACGCTCTGATACAACTTGTTAGGGATTTTAGTGGTAATAAGAACAACGAGCACGTAGCGGAAGAACAGAATCATGAATAGAGAGAAATAAGGCAAGATAGAACACACAAATTTTTACGTGGGAAACCCGAGTACCGTGAGGAAAACCCACGAGCGGCAAGACCCAACAAATCCACTATCAAATAAGAAAGAGTACAACGAACCTTGTAGGAAATACAGGGGGTAATGGACAAAACTCTCTCTTTACAATATAGTGGAATAGAATGTGTTTGTATGATGAAGGCTTTGTGTGGAGGCTTGGATAGACTAATGTGGATGGAGCTTGAATGGTGTGGGATGATTCAATGGAATGATCCACCAAGAGACTAAGCTCGAGTCTCTATTTATAGGCATCATGCTTGGGTAGGAAGGGATGGATAAGGCTTGGGAAGATTCTAGAGAAAGGTGGAATGATAAGGGCAATAGAATTCTCTAGAGAGTGGTGGATGGTTTCGGAAAGAGTCACGTACATTTGTCCCAAGCAAGTGAGAAGCTTCTAAAAGCTTTCAAATAATTCATCTTGATAATAACTCTTTGGCCCAAATGTGAACAAGTATAATCAAGATTAACCAAGCCCAAATGAGTATTTGAATTCAAAACCCAACAGGCCGAAAAGACGAATCTATCTATAGTAATATACGACATGAATCTCCACCGGTGTGACTTATCTATGAGTTATTATCGGATGTTTTTTTCACACCTCAAATAATAATAATTCAATATATTTAAATAACCTCATATATAGGTTTATCTATATATCAACCTTAATTGATGACCAGTGTTTCTTAAAATTTATCTATTATCCTAATTTATCCATATGAAAAGATAAATACAAATAATCTTATAACAACTTATACATTACATTAGACCGATCATATCAAATTATCAAACTATGTGTAAGAGAATTAAACTTTAGTTCATTAAGATTGATAGAATTGCCCGATTAAGATATAGATTAAAAAAATATATCAATGGTTTATTTATTATATATTCTAATTAGAAAAAATTATTTAAAAAGAAAATCTTATATAGAAATCAACCTTATAAAATTATTTTGTACAAATAGAAAATCAACAAAATCTATTATCCTAATACCCCTGTAAATATATTCACCACCTCTTCCCAATTTCTTGGTTTTCAAGGAAAGACTCCACGTCGAGGTGAAGTGGGTTCCACTGGCGATGACATCTTCGGAAGGTTTCTGGCAGAGCCTAAACTAGAGGTGGCAATCGGGCGAGTCGGGTCGGGTTCGGGTCTGGTTATTCGGTTCCGGGTCATATCGGACTCGGGTTGATATCGGGTGTTATGACAATTCGGGTATCATCGGGTTCGGGTCTGGTTTATTCGGCCCTTATTTTATCGGATATAATCGGATTTTCGGGTTCTATTTGGTTCGGCAGAATCGGGTTTCGGTCTAAACGGGTTCGGATGAACCGAGTTTCGGTCTAAACGGGTTCGGGTTAATCGGGTTTCACTCACAACAGTTTTGGTCGAATTGGGTTCAGTGAAATCGAACCCGCAAGAATTATATTGGATAAAATAAATCAATTTTTTTACCTACGATTTATTTATCATTCTATATATATTAAGCTAATGTTTATCAATTCTTAATCAATACTACTACATTGGTTAAAAAAATATAAGTTTTTCCAACATTTTTTAAAAAAAAAACTCAAAATTATATAAAATATTATTTTTCAATATTAATTTCATATTTATTTCTCATAACTACGAAATTTTAAAAATGGTCAAAAAAATTGATATTTATGTGGTTTTGGTGTCTTAAAAAAATGCTAAAAAGTGACTTTTTTAATGAAGGGTGTACAAAATTATATTTAATTATACTATATGTATGATAATATTACAATCCATTATTAAGTAATCAAATACTTAGGTTGTTTTTAGTATTTTAGGGAAAAAGATAAGATTTTTGTTGGTTTCGGATATAATCGGATTTGGGTTATTTCGGGTTTCGGGTATAATCGGGTTCGGGTAATTTCGGGTTTCGGATATGTTCGAGTCGGGCAATTTCGGGTTTCAGAATGATTTCGGGTCTGTCCATTCGGATATAATCGGGTTCGGGTTGTTACTGGGTTCGAATTGCTTTCGGGTTCGGGCTTAACTCGGATCGGGTCGGTCGGTCACGGATCCAAACTTTTTTTTCAATTATTCGGGTGTCAGACGGGTTCGGGTCGGATTAATCGGATCGGTTTTCTCGGGTCGGGTCGGGTATTGCCAGCTCTAGCCTAAACGAAGAGTTGTTGGCGGATATCTTCAAGAAACTACCACTCGAAGAACTATGTCGAATCCGATGCGTTTGTAAGTCATGGAACTCTCTCATCTCCTCCTCTTTCTTCATCGCACATTATGGCACCGTGGCAGATTCCGGCGCCGGCAAATCCTACTTCCTATGGAACAATTATGCCGACAGAATCAAGGGCGCTTGCTCCTACGCTTTCTACGACCCCCGAGTGTCTCTCGCCGATCAATACCCGACATTTCGTCGTGATCCCTTTCTAGTTCAATCGCTGCCACATGGGCGACCAAGCCCTCCGTTCCGTCTCGCTGGCTTAGTTCGCGGTGTCGCTTGTCTTTTGCACCCCGACTCCATCGTTCTTTGGAACCCCGTAATCCATAAGCACGTCGAGATCCCTCCCTCACCTTCCCATAAACGAACCCTAACCGCCGTAGGGTTCGGTTTCGATGGTCGTAGGAGATATGACTACGGCTTCAAGGTGGTGATGATTCGGGGCGTCCTTCCTCCTAGGAACCGAGGGGTTCAACTTGACCCGCCGTGTTTCGAGGTTTTCTCAACCCGAGAAGGCGGACGATGGAGACACATTGCTGCCGGTCACATTGCCATTGACATATTTGAAACCGTTGAAGGTTGTTTCTCAAACGGCGTCATATATTGGATCATGTCAAGGTACCTTAACGACGATGGCCTTGAGAAGTTTCTATTGATGTTTGATTGCGAGCACGACGAGTTCAAGACAATGGAGCTCCCAAATCAATTCAACCGGCCCGAGATCACGTGGGGTAGGATTTTCACCTGTGGCGGGGCACTGTCGATTTTCATGGTGTTACAATCGTTGGAGTCGGAGATGTGGACGATGGAGGAGCATGGTGCAGGGACGACATGGAAGAAGTCGATGGTCCAAGAGGATTTGGTCAAGATAGTGGATGATCAAGTAGACCATTACGTAGATGGAATATTCATCCCGCTTTTCCCGTGGGTGATTACAGGGTTCAAGGAATTACGCGTGAAGCAGCCGCTGAACTCCTATGTTCTCGAGAAAAGCATGTTTTTGATGGACGCCAAGAGTCAAGCCACGTCTTTTACTGCGAAGAGGGATGAAGATGGGAATGTCTGCTATGTTAAAGCTTATTAGTAGACTTTCATGTTAGTACATTATGTCTTTGAGTTATTCACTTTACTTTCTAGTTTATGTATTGAATCATTAACCTAATCTTAATATGATTATAACTATTTGTATCGAACTGCGCTTTGTTTTTGCTTACTGCTGAATCTTTATATGCTGCTGGATTGCCATCAAAATTGTTCCATCACCAACTTCCTGATGTAATCTTCAGGTGCTGCACATCAAAAATCAGTAGCAAGACTCTATAGCATAAGCTTCGGTTTAGTTTCAACTTTCAAGTAAAAGAAGAAAGACGAAAGAGGCGAACCTAAACCACCAGTGAACAATCTGAACTGACCAAGAGCCTGTGTTATGAACATTTCAACCTCTGCTGCCTCCTGCAGGAGTCTCGTGTTTCGGGGGGTGTAGACCACGTCAAAAACCAGCTCGTATGCCCTCAATGCTGCCTATCAAAATGCATATGATCAGTTATAAAAGTAATGGAAGTTACCTTAGAGATTTGCTTTTTACAAGTAATGGAAGTTACCTTAGAGATTTGTCTGAGCTGTATGTGTTGATATGATCATAAGGCAGAGTTTCCCCGGACACTGCAGCTGCAAGAGCCTTTGCCCTCTCTGGTTAGACACATTAACAAAGGGTTCACGGGTCAGATTTATGTCTAGAAGATCATTGCTCTTATTTTATACAATGATGCTCTTATTTTGCTCTTATATCTTGTTCTCCTCTCCTTAGTAACTGAGTTGCAATGAAGGTGTCTAAAGAATTAAAACTTGGTACTAAGAAAGTAGTTTGTTTAGCATTTCATGGCCAGTACCTGGCAATGGGTCAGCATTTGGAAGACGGGGGCGACATCAGTGATATAAGAAACATCCATGACAAGCTTAATGATATCAGCTCCAGTAGATTGCAGTGTTGCAATCAGATCACCGAGCTTCTCGCTTGAACACAACTCGCCATTCATCTAGCTGCAAGCGATCATTCTGGTGCTGTTTCGGTTGTTCTCAACCACACTGATGTCAAACAACTCCTGAGAAAGTTTGTGTTGCTACTCAAATACATCATCTTCTTTGAGATTAAGGTAAAAATTCATTCAAGTATGACCAAATTCTCTTTATCATTGGTGCTGAAGGGCTCTCTTCTCTTATCAGTAAGGCTAATGAACGAGCTCAATTGCATGGTGTGGCGGCTTGCAGAGGTGCTCCTCCTATATCACACCTTTTCTTTGCGGATGATAGTCTATTGTTTGCAAGGGCAACTTCAGAGGAATGCTCTAAGATAACTGATTTACTCAGTCAATATGAAAGGGCTTCCGGGCAGAAAATCAATTTGCAAAAGTCTGAGGTTTCTTTTAGTAGGAATACGCCACCTTCCTCCCAATCACAGTTGGCTCTGGCACTAGGGGTAAATCTCGTTGATCGCCATGCCAAATATCTTGGTCTCCCGACTATTATAGGCTGTTCTAAAAAATCAGTCTTTGCCTTCATCAAAGAGAGGATTTGGAAGAAAGTTCAAGGGTGGAAAGGAAAGCTTCTCTCGGCGGCTGGAAAGGAGATTTTAATTAAGGCGGTTTTACAGAGCATTCCCACATATGTGATGAGTGTCTTCCGCTTGCCTGATGGCCTTATTGATGACATACACACTCTGTTTGCTCGCTTTTGGTGGGGATCTACAGCTACCAGACGCAAAATTCATTGGCGTACGTGGAGCGACCTTTGTGTTCCAAAGAAGCATGGTGGAATGGGGTTCCGAGATCTCCGCATATTTAATCAGGCCTTGCTCGCTCGACAGGGATGGCGCCTCCTTCAGCATCCCGAGTCCTTGCTCCATAGAGTTTATCAAGCTAAGTACTTTAAGCGATCGTCTTTCCTTGCCTCATACAGGGGAGATAGGCCTAGTTACTCTTGGCGCAACATATGGGGCGCAAAATCTCTATTACTGGAGGGGTTGGGATGGAGAGTGGGGGATGGCCGTTCCATTCCCGCAGCGGGAGAAGCTTGGGTGCCGGGGGACTCGGGTTTGGTATGCCCATCATTGTTGCCAGGTATGAGCTCCGATATAATGGTCTCAGAATTCATTGATCCCATCACTTGCTCGTGGGATATTCTTGCTCTCTCTGCTGCATTTAGCCAATTGGATGTTCGTCACATAACTTCCATCCCGCTTAGCCATCGTCTACCCGAGGACACTCGCATCTGGTTCCCTAATAAATCAGGGCATTTCTCTGTTAAGTCAGCTTATTGGTTGGGCTGCTTAGGTTCACGGTTTGTGCCTAGTATGGAGGGTTGGGGTCTCTTATGGCATCTAAGACTCCCTCCCAAAGTACTCAATTTTGGTTGGCGGTGGTGCAACAACTTTCTCAGTGTGGCTTCCAATCTCTTCCATAATAGGGTGGTTGCTTCTCCAATTTGCTCTCGGTGCAATACCACTGAGGAGACAACTTGGCATGCCTTATTCACTTGCAGCTCCTCTGTAAATGCTTGGGTAGGCTCCAGCACCTCCACTTTTGTCTCCACACTCCTATCTCTTGCGCCTATTGAGGCCCTCAAGGCTGTTTTCGATGCTTTCGGTGAGGTGGGGGCATGTGATTTCCTCACTAATGCTTGGGTGGCCTGGACTATGCGTAACAAGACGATATTCTCAGATGAGGCATTTAATCCAGATATCCTTCGGGACGGATATCGTAGGTATGTCAGTGACTTCAGGAGAGCCGAGGTTCTGCCTCCTCCAGCGGCTTGCATCACGCCTTCAGCAACTTCCTGGTCGCCTCCAGCTCCGGGATCCTTAAAGCTTAACACTGATGCCGACCTGTTGAATGGTTCGGTGTGTCTAGGTGCAGTCCTTCGAGATTCTACAGGTGCTATTCTCATGGTGGCTACTAGGCATTTTGCAGGAACGATGCCAGTAGCTTTGGCTGAGGCGTCGGCTCTCCTCTTTGGGGTGCAATCGATGCAAGGCCATGAATCCGAGGCGCTGTTGATTGAATCGGATGATGCCAACCTTATTGCCCGTCTAAATAGGCCCGCTTCCCCTAATTCATACATTGATGTTATTTGTGATGATATTATTGATTTATTCCCAAGTAATTTGGTTGTATCCTTTACGCATATCCGTAGGAATGCAAACACTGTAGCGCATATGGCAGCTAGACTTATGCCATTTGACGCTTCCAGCCGTGTATGGTTCGATCACTTCCCGCCTAGTCTAGTTGACTTAGCGGGAATTGATCTCCTATAATATATATATCCAGCACTTAACTTCAAAAAAAAAGATATACAAATTACTGTGATTACACAATCATTTTGAAATAGTACACTTTTCATTGATCAATGATTGTATCTTGGAAATCTATGTTTTTTTCACTGTGTTTTAACACCAAATCTACATATATTTCTGTACATACCTCAGGATCTACTTCGACGAACTCCACGTCTAATGCAGGGCAACCTTGAGCACCTCGACGTAAGTAGCCTTATACGCTAAATCCAATCAGAAACTCAAAAGATCAGCATGGAAAAACACCACAGTAGCTGAACCCCAAGTGTTCAAATATCAACTTTTTAGCTAATGATATGTAAAATCTAAGATTGCCACATTCAGTCTGTGTTCAATGCATATGATCGTGCAAAGTTCAAGACCCACGACAACGAATTCGAGCTAGAGAAACGTCATAGATTGAGTAACGCAGCATACCCTAAAGAGAAAATGACAGGAAGGAGCCTTTGTTTCAAGAGGCATTCGACCTCCGAAACATCAGAGAAGTTCATGGAGCTCAAGGGCAGCTGAAGACGAAGACGATGAAGACCTAGAGAGCGAATTGCAGGTGCCATAGATGTTTACTTCAACAGTCTATAGAATCTTAAGGATGTATGTGTTCATCTAAAAAGTGTTTCCATTTCAATTTGCAATTGTATGAAATCTGGTTACATGTAGATCAGCAAACCCCCAAAACCCCAACACTGAGCACAAAAAAATGATATCATTTGGCAAAAGCCAAAACCAGGGCTCCAATGGACAAACCAGCAATGCAGAGGTAAGAAACCCCCTGAAGCCTAAAGAAGAAGAGGTTCAAATGCTTGGCGGTTTGCATAGTGGAGGTGAGAATCTGAAGCCGACCGATCTCCTCCATCTTCTTAAAGAAATGCATCGGCTTGAGAGTCGATCTCAGCATCAGCGCCATGGAGAAAGGGAATCCGAAAGCCACAGCGTTCATCAACGTCGTCATCTCCGCCATGGACGCTGACTTGGCAGAGGCGTACGAAATCCACGCGCCTAACCCTAATTGAACGATGCACATGATCCCGATAGCTCTGCTGGCGCCGTAGATGTTCTTCATCAGCTTCTCCGTCACCTCCCTAGTCTCGTTCGCGAGAGGGGAGAGGTCCCTCTCCACCGTTGGACCTTCGATTTCCTGGTGCTTGAATCGCTCCGATTCGGAATTCGGATCTTTCGGCTGCTCTTCTTCTTTTTCTTCCTTGGAGCTTGATCCGAAGGATCTCAACACCTGGTGTTGGTAGGGTCTGCAGATAGCTGTGGATCCTCCAATTGAGGAAGAAACAGAAGAGAAATTGAGCAGATTAAGAAGATAGGGTTTAGGGAGATGGAGATCTGGAAGGGGGAGACATGGATGGGAAGAGGAGACAGGGATCGGTGGCCTTGGAGTCGGACTGTTGAGGGCGAAGAAGCAAGCGGAGAGGGAATTGGACTTGGATGAGAGTCTGCGGGAGATGACAACTGCCGCCATTCCAATCTTCTTCTACACTGAGAAACGGAGTTTATCAATGTTGGCTTCTTTTTGTGTTGCAGAGTCATGTACCAGTTTCCGGTTCTTATATATACATGAAATCTAGGAAAATTTGCATATACCCAAGTCCAAAACTAATGTGGTTGGGGGCCTTAATTTTGAACCGATTAAGAGCAGTGAAGATCCTCTACATCACACGGTGTAACACTTGGTCCTTCACTTAATTATTTTAGGTACAATTTAACGTTTAAAAAAATTATATTCATTTTGCATATACCCGAGTCATGTTTGTTCTCATTTCTCAAGCCAGATTTTTCGGGTGGATCTGCTAATGGCATTTCAGACATCCAGAAGAGTGTGCAGAGATTGTATGAATATAAATAACATCATACTCAGGAATCAGTTTGTTGCCACACAGTTCTATACTTGATTCATTAACCACCGACTACTCAAACTGATGGCATATCGGAGCTCAGATACCATCTCTTGAGGCATAAAGACGGTGAAATCTTCTGGGTTCAAGGATGTCAAATCTTGTCCACTAAATCAGATCGCAGCTTGCAGGTTTGGGACAGAGACAGTATTCCACACCTCTTGTAAACTTGGCAATGCCTTGCTTGAGAATGCTTTTGATATACATTACTGGTCAAGAAGATAAACAACTAGCATGACTACAATCTCATTTACAAGAAACTGGGCAGTGGCCATTATACTGCAGTCTGTGGTATCAACATTTTGCTGTCGAATGCCATAACATTTTTCCCCCCAATGAAGCTGTCATAATTCATAAAGTCCATCTAACCTCATTGTTGTTTATTCATGAAATGTCACCCTGGCATCCAAAGTTAAAAGTTACAAATTTGCATCTCAAGTCACAAGTTACATATTTGCTTGAGCATACTAAAAATACATAAAAGTCATAAAGAAACAATCAGGATTTAGCATAATATATAGCCAGGAAAACCAGGGCTGCTGCAGCTTACGATTTCTACCAACATCAGCGGGGGAGAAAGGGAAGGGCACACATCTTACCGCATTGTCCCAAATCTGGTGACATTCAACTTGTGCTTCAGGGTGGTTGACTGGGTCTGGGGATGAATCCAGTTACAGGTAGGTATACTTTGTAGAATTGATTGTAGTCACACTGTAATTCGACCGGATAATTGCTTGGCAGGTCACCTTCCCTTATCCTTTTATTTCCACCATTCAATGAGAATGCTATCAATGACTTGATCACTTTCTCTTCTGAACCAATGATCATGAAAAATCTGGATTATAGACTATGACATTTCATTGAACCGGCAATAGATAGCTTGCATGCACACAAATAGGAAGGTTGGAAACTCTTAACATGTTTATTTCCCTGAACCTGGAAGAACCACTTTCCGGCTGGCCTGTATCCCCAATGCCTGTGCAAACATCCTCTTTGCAGCTCCAAGGTTTTCCCTTTTCATGTTCTCTATGGAATGGCTTCCATTCCCATTTGTGCAAACACCCGAAGATTTAGGGTTTGACGCCTTCTTGCAATCCTGGCTACATAATTTATCACATTTATGCTGCCCCCCTTTATGACTAATTACATCAGGGGTTCCATCTAAGTGATCTTGATCCTTAACTTGAGTTTCAGGTTGGTCAGAGATAGCACTGCCTTTGCCACGGTCAATTCCTCTAACCTGACTGCTTGGATTAATTCTCTGACCTAGTGCATGAGCAATCATGCGCTGAGCAGCTGCAGGAACATGTCTTGGCCTTTGCTTGATGGCTTCTCTTGAGTCATCGTCATCCATTGAAAAAATTCGACAACGTGCAGCCAGGTAAGCAGCTTCCCTCTCCTCGAGCGTAAAGGACCGAGGGGCTGTTTTAATCTTTAACACTGAAAGAGAGGAGGAACACATAAGCAAATCTGACAGATAGAATTTCTGTCTATGCTAGAAAAGCAAAACCAGTTTCAGAAATTTGGTGGTAACAAATAAGTTATGCAAAGATCAAATCTCCATAAAAGGCAAGCTTTTCACAACCAAATGAGAGAGACAAGAGATTGCTCACCACTGGATCCATCCTCACGCTTCAATATTTCATGAGGTGTGGATGGAGAATGATACATATCCTGCTGGTATAGGATATCACTGACAAGGACAGAGGGTCTGCAAAATTAGAGCACCAAAATTTCAGTTGATGACAGAAACTTGAAATGCCACCTTTATAATCTCCAGGTGTTCAGTTTTCACAAACAATTTACCAATTAAATGAGCTTTTACAACATTATATTTGGAGCTTAGAAAACCCAAATAGACAGGAAGTATGCTTCTTGTCAGGTAAGTCATCGTGCAGACAACATTGTGGGTCAAGGTGACGCTAAATATTTCACGGGAGTTAGTGCATCACTATCTTTTAAGCTTAAAATGATGGCAACTACATGAAGCAACATACAATTCTAGAAAATTGGAAATAACATATCAAATTAAGCAAAATGAACCAAATGAAGTAAATAAAAGGATAGAAGGATTCGACAGGGCATGATTACTGTACATTGATGTCTCCGGAGAGCACTTCAAAACTAGGTGACGATCACCTCCTTCACCAAGAGACTCGTGAGCAAATCTAACGGGTCAAAATATGATCTTTTAAGCCAAAGTGGTAGAGCTGGAATTGTAATGCAAGGATTCAAAGGCAAGGAGCACACTGACCCAAATATCTCAGCAAGACGGTGTACAAGAAGGCGGTGATAAGAATCCATAGGCTGCAACTCTAGAATTCCATCTGGGCTGCAATCATATAATGTATAACTAGTGTAGGTGAGTACCATGAATGAACAAAAAAGTACTGCCTATATAAACGATTAAATGTGGAATACCCCTGGATAAGAAATATGAAGTGATTATACCATTGCTGCATTTCCTAATTTATCAGAGAGTGAGCTATTTCTCAAGACATAACAGTTTATTATATCTATCAGTTGATATGTCTTATGTAGCAAGAACAACAGCCCTGTTTCACAAACCAAGTTTTGAATAGGTGGTCTATATCACAATCAGGTTGGTCATATCCAAAACTAGCAACCAAAAGTATCAAGATTGAAGCTTTAAACATGTACTTTAATAACAGAAACAACTATATGAGTGTTTTGGATGGCATGTTGATCCCTTACTTTTGTGTACTTATAAGACACTGATAAAGGTCACTTAAAAATTAAAATATATGCTGATAAGTCACTTATAAGGCCTTTTTTAGAGGCCATCCAAATTCCAAACAGACCCAAATGACTGATGTTAAGAGGAAAATGTACCATAAAGGGAAGCAGAGTACAATCAATTTGAATTTTGAAGGCTTCAAAGTGGTACCTTGAATCATCTTGGAGGAAATTCACCAAAGCATCTTCCACTGATAAAACAAGATGCTTACTTGGGAGGTTATCTTTAATCAGAAAAGCCAGCTCCTCAACCTTGCATATCGACCACAATGTGATTTAACGAAATGCGGGAAACAAACAAAGATGCATCAGCACAAAAATTGGAAAGCAAAGGGGGAATCTGATTGAAGACAAAAAGTATCGTCTAACACCCAAATTTCTCTCGATTAATTGACAAAGTAGTCTGGGTGAAAGAATTTCAACCAACACATGCTAATACCTAAATAGATCATCCATAAAGCCAAAATTTGAGCAAAGCCAAAATTGGAAACCCTAGAATATGAAATGCAAATTTCGGCCGAAATCTGATTCAATGTTTCAATTATCACCAATTGCAATTGAAAGCAGAGGCAAGCAATTAACAGAGGAGGAAGAGAAAGAGATAACGTACCATGGCGAACTGTGTAAGGCTCATCGTATTCAGAGATCGAGAAAAACGGAGCAGGAGAAGAGGAAGGTGAGAACAGAAATCTAGCCCCAACAGTGAACCCTAACCAGAAACTGCCACCTACGCCCTTTTAATCGCGACATTCGGAAATATTTACTACGTAATTTTTAAGTTAAATAAAAAAAGGTCGGTATAAAAATAAAATTCTGAACCAAAAATAAAATAAAATCATAAGTAATAATTTGGTTGTTAAAATTAAAATTCCGTTTTAATCGATTTTTTTATTATTATTTATACACGTTTTTCAAGATAATAAAAATTTATATAAAGTATTTGTTCATACTTATTACTTTATTAGCATTGGCGGTCAAATTATTTTGGATTCTTTTAGTAATTTTTACTAATTTTATGGATAAAATAACGTAAAAAGAGTAAGGAATCACAAAGACAACTTGAAGAATTTCCAATCTCGAAAATATGATCTTGTTCATCTCATAGAAAAGTCTCTTGTCTCTGCACCACAATTTGCAGGTTGAAGGTGACGGAAATCAACACCAATATGGTGGATGAAGGATGAATCAGACCGGGAAAGTAGATCAAATCTCCTTCGGGAGCCCCTAAATCTCCTTCGGGAGCCATCAACCCAACTTCTTGGCGTGAATAATCTACAAACCCTGTGTGTATTTCTATTGTTGATGTTGATAAAAATCCAAATTTAATTTGGGGTTTTTGGTGATTTTGGGGCTTTCTTCCCAATTTCATCAGCTCTTTGTTCAATTTGGGCTTCTAATCCCATTTTTCAATCCATGGCGTGGGTTATTTCATCATCTTCTTCCCACTGCCGGTGCTATTGGGGTAACACCTCTGCTTCCACATATAGAAGTTAGTTAACTGCAGATTCAAATAGATAGAAATCAAACTTCTTCCAATAATAAGTTTTGATTGGAAGGTGCTCAGATATTCAAAATCTTATTCTTTCTAATCGACCTAAACCTGATTTTGGTACCGTGATTTTGGTTGGTTTGGAATCAAATGCATCCCCCGCCTTTCGTTGGGCTGTTTTCCCTTATCCGTTTTCACCGGAGTGGTTTCATTCCAGTTCGTATTCCCTCCTCTCCGTTTGGCTTCCTCCCTGCGCCTCTCTCCGGGTGCGGGTTGGCCTCCGTCGGGGGATGTTTGTTCGGCGCATAGCCTTCGCCTCCTCCCAATTCACTTTTCCCGCTCGGCGCTGCTGGTAGTCGTAGGTGGAGGTGCTTCATCCTTCCCGTCTCCTTCTCCGACCCGTCGCCGGAAGAACTTAATTTGTCGACTGTACGCTCTCCCTTTCGGGCTTGTTCTTTGGGCCCAAGGTTTTTCCTTGGCCCGGGACAGCCCGAAAATAGCCAAAAATATACTCTCAAAATAAAATAATAAATAATAAAAATATAGCCGGATATAAATTTCGAAACTATATATATTCCCTGTAAATAAATTCCGGATTCTTATCTCGCTCTTCGCTCTCTAGCGGTCATACTTCATTTCCTCGTGTTGTTTGGGTGTCCGTCTGTTGGTTCGTGGTTAGTTTCGGTAGAGGAGCAGTTCTGCGGCCCTGGTTGATCGAAGTGATCGTGTTGGCGGTGTTTGTGGTCTCCGAAGATCTTCCATCTAGGTGGGGGGAACGTCGTGTGATCCACACCCCCCCAAGAGTCGTCTTTGCCTTACGAGGATTTCTGCTTTTCGTCTTTCCGGCGGCGAGACATCGTGTCAGCTGATGCTGTCCCATGCGCTCGCTATCCACTTCGCCACGCCGGGTTTCCTTCATCTCGTTGTTGTATCCGCTTGTTTGCTTAGGGTTAGGGGTTTTTCTGGGTTTGCTTTATGTGTTTCTTTTGATGTATTCTGTATTTGTATTTCTTTCAGATCCTCGTGATCTCATCCTTCGGGATGCTCTCGGGTTGACTAACCACCACCCGAATTTTTTCCTTATCAAAAAAAAAAAAAAAAAACAAAGACAACTTGAAAAAAGCCTATAAATAAATATAAAAAAATCTCATTTTTTTTTATAATTTGTGTTTTTTCAATAAAAAATTATTATTTAAATCACAAATTTAATATTTTTTCTAATATATTTATAAAAAATCTTTTTCACATATATATATATGTGACAAAAATTTTCTCAAATTTTTTTTTAGCCCCCCTAGGAAAATTCCTAGACCCACCACTGTTTATTAGTAATAAGTACTCCGTATAATATTATTAAAAAAGATTGAATAAAAAATTGATGTTTTAGTTAGTTTTTATCGTTCTAAAAAATGTATATAACTTGAAAAAGTCCCTTTTAAAAACAAACGAAGGGAGTAATAATTTGCCCGGTCGGACGGAAGAAACCCGAGAATTTTAACGGCCCTTTTTCTTTAAATAATGGCTTTAAATAATGGAGCACATGCATTGCAAAATAAATGAGGTTTTAGCCATTTTCACAAGTTTTAATAAAACACTCAACCTTCAAAAAAAAAATATAATCATTCCACTAACCTTTTTCATAAATTTTACAGTATTATTTTGCAATATTAACTACACTTTTTAACCAATCAAAATCTTTTAAGAAGTTAACAACACACAAATTAATACAAATAAGTGTAATTGAAAAAAAAATTGAAATGCAGTGCATCAAAATTAATTTCTACTCCGTATTATGTAGTATATCTTTTCAGTTTGTTCGATTCAATGTAAGGCTTGGTAAAATCTACAACAATACATTTTTTTCACTCCTCTTACCCTAGAAATGGTATTTATGCAAATTTTGCCACCATGTGGTATTTTTGCAAACTTTTTTGTTTTTATAGCATTTACTACCCTTTCCTCTTTTTTAAATGACAATGAAAAAAAATAAGATTAACAACAACACAAGTTATAGTCCTAACTCCTAACATGATTTGCATTTGCCATTTCCTTGTACAAATTTCTTTAAAATCAATTTGGATTCAAATGGATCATCTGAAGTCAGAAAGTGTTGATATATAGAGGCTGCTCAGCAAGCGACTCATCAGATCCACAATCCGTAGAGAGTCCGCAGGACGAGCTGCAGTCCACGTCCCTCAATTCGGGCACCACAGGCCTACTTGGCTCGAGGCAAGCCGAAGGGTGGTTTTGCCCCGACTTGATCCCTTCCAACACAGTCGCTACTTCTTTCATCGTAGGCCTCTGCTTCCCGTTCAAGTGCAAGCACCGCATTGCAAGGTTGGCGAATGCCAAGACATCCTCCTCGCGGCATTCCTTCAAGACCCGGCTGTCCACAATGTCGAATAGGCGGGAGTTTTCCATTGCTGACAGGAAGTATGCTGCTAGGCTCCTTTCCTCCTCGGAGGCTGATCTGATCGGCCTCTGCCATGTTAGGAGCTCTATGAGGACCACTCCGATGCTGTAGACATCACTCTTTTCTGTTAGATGGTGGGACCGGAAGTACTCAGGGTCGATGTAGCCAAACGTGCCTTGGACGGATGTTGTGAGATGGGTCTGGTCGATGGGGATGGTTCTGGAGGCCCCAAAGTCGGAGACTTTTGCTCTGTATTTCCCGTCCAGGAGGATGTTCGAGGACTTGATGTCGCGGTGGTAGATAGCAATTGATGAGGCTGAGTGCAGGTATGCGACTGCTCCAGCAACATCAGTTGCTATCTGTAACCGCATTTTCCAAGTGATTGGGAACTCCTCGGATGGGTCACGGATGTGATGGTAAAGACTTCCGTTTGGAATGTACTCGTACACGAGTAGAGGCACGTCGGTCTCCAGACAGCATCCTAGTAGTTTAACTATATTCCTGTGGTTGATCTGTGATAGAATCACCATCTCATTGATGAACTGCTCCAACTGACTTCCATCCACTTTTTTCGCCTTCTTAACTGCAATGATTCTTCCGTCAACCAACATGCCTTTGTAGACAGTGCCCTGACCTCCTTGACCCAGGATACGGTCTTTGTGGAAGTGGTCTGTGGCTGTGTCTAACTCGTCGGAAGTGAATACCTTTGTTCCTTCAATGGCACCTTCATTGGAAGAAATTTGCTGATGCAACAACAACCCGCCATTTCTTTTGAAGTTGTTAGCCTTTCTTCTGATCTCCTTCCACCTCCTTATTAACTGGCACAACGAGTAGCAACCGAGCAACAACAGTATTGATCCAATGGCCACAGCCACACCTGTTCACATGATTAAGCATACTAAATCAGATTCAAAATACAGATTATCAAGCAGTTATATACCAGAAAACTCATGATTGTGGGAACTACCTATAATAACTGGGATCGCCCATCGATGCCTCTTCTTCCAAGATTGATGATCTAACAGACAGGTGTAACCGACAGGGACATTATTTGAATCAACCTCTGAAACTATGCAGATCCCATCACAGCCAATACAAGCTTTATTTTCTATAAAAAGCAACAAATGGAAGTATATCAGTCATTCAGTACTAGAACATGGATCATACACTATACAAAAATAAGTTTAGTTCAATTGCTCTCTTTACCTTGACAAGCATTGGGAAGATACGGATTGCCCGTCTGATTACCGAGGCAGGAACAATTATAAACTCCGGTGTCCAGATACGTGGTCAAATCGCACTGACCGTCCTGAAAAGTTGAAGATGAAGGATCCAACGCAAGGTCATACAACCAATTGAGAATCACAGGGGAGGGTGCTTCATTTTGCAGAGAGCCTGCAGAGAACTTGAGTTGGTTTACACTGGTAGGATCGCTCTCGGCCAAGTACACATAACTGCAGGTTCCGTCTGCTTCGGTGACATTCACACTGTATGAAGTGAGGCCGTATGGAGGCCGGTTTGCTTGACAGACCCCCTTAAACGTATAGGGAAACACATCACCTTGATTCAAGTCCCTGGCATTTTCACAAACAGGTTGTCCGCAGCTTGCCATGACCCGGTTTTCATAGTAAGATAAGGAGCTTCCATTGCACCCCACAGGGATGAACACATTGTAGAGCCGAGAGAAGCTAAAGGGGGATCCAGCGAAGTCTAAGCTCGTCCATGGAGCAGCTCCCTTTGTGCAATTGACGGCCATCGGCATGCTGACATTCACGGTTTGTGAAGCTAGGTGAATTCTGAGTACTTCTAGATTGAATTTGGCTAAGTAGGGTTTGGGTGGATTGAAGGAGGTGTTGCAGGTGACCTCGAACCATTCGTTGTGGTAGCATCTGGAGCCGATTCCGAAAGGGTAGGCCATGACGGCGCGTCCACATTTTTGCTGGCAACCTGGCCTTGCTAGAGATGGAGGCGAGTCTGATGCAGTAGCTAGGGTTAGCCATGGAAGCAGTATCAGGAGCTGAAGCACCATTTTTTGGGAGGCTGGGGGTGATGAAATCTGTCATGGAGGCAGAAATTGTGCAATTTGTATTGATGTAAAGGTGATTTACTAGTCAAAGAAATAATCTTTTTTAGGGTTTCCCACGCAGCTGCTCAGATCACCAAACCTCATACAGTAGTTTCAAAGGGAAAGGATGAATTGTTTAGGAGGATGGGTAAACAAATTCAAACTCGGAGCCAATCAGGGGTAATTAATGGAATCAATGATCAGGAAAGCGTGTGTGAATTGAATACAAGGGGTTGACTAGTCAAGATATGAAGAATTTTCAAAGCAAGTAGGATTAATAATCAATATATGGGCAGCTTGGAAATCTCAAGAGATTGGCATGTCAAAAGACAGTCTTATAAAATTGCATTTTGATACCTAACCCAAGTAAAGCCAAAAACAAACTTTTCTTTCAGTTATTGAATACTACAATTGCAATTCAGATTACACAGCAGTTGTAAGTCCTGTAACTACACATGATTGTTGCACAGAAAAGCACTAGCAGTTCTTGATACATGAAAAAACAAATTACAAAAACACAAATGGACGGTATTGGATGATGGATCATTGGGTGTTTGGAAGAAGAGGAAACACCTCTGTGTATGGGGGACTGGCAGTACTAGCAGGAATTGTGCACGAAACGAACTCTGCATCGTTTATATCAGTCATGACATACTCATCAAATCCTGCATCTGGGAATGGGAGAGCTTCTTGTTCTTGGTACCACCTAGACATTTGAGCAGGGGATTTCATGATTATCTCCAGAGTCATTGCCACTTCTTTCATTGTCGGCCTCAGTTTTCCGCTCCAGCTTATGCAGCGTCTAGCCAGCTCAACCGTAGGCAGCAACTCATCCTCCTTGGCCTCTTCCACAATTTTAGGGTCCAAGATGTCAGACAACTTGGAATTTTGTGACAGAAACAAGAACTCTGTCACCAAGTTCTTTTGCTCCATAGTACTTGCATCCCTGAAGATTGGCTTCTTTCTCGTCAAAAGCTCCAACAGAACAACCCCGAAACTATAAACATCACTCTTCTCTGTAAATTGATACGATTGGAAGTATTCCGGGTCCAAATACCCCATCGTTCCTTGGACGAGAGTGGTCAAGTGTGTCTGATCAATAGCAATGGTCTTGGAGGATCCAAAATCGGAAACTTTTGCTCTGTGTTTTTCATCTAAAAGTATGTTTGATGTCTCGATATCCCTGTGATAGATAGGCGTGGATGAAGACGAGTGCAGATATGAAACAGCGGAAGCTGAATCTGCTGCAATTTTTAGACACATCTCCCAACTAATAACAAAATCTTCATCAGGTTCATGGATATGCTCAAAAAGAGTTCCATTGGGAACAAACTCGTAAACAAGAAGAGGGACTTCTGTCTCAAGACAACACCCTAGCAGCTTGACCACATTTCTATGGTTTATCTGAGACAAAATAACCACTTCGTTTATGAATTGCTCCAATTGGCTTTCATCAAGCAACTTGGACCTCTTAATTGCCACAATTCTCCCATCAGTCAGCATCCCTTTGTAAACCGTGCCTTGGCCACCTTGACCCAGTATTCGATTTTCATTGAAGTGGTCTGTGGCTTTGTCTAATTCCCTCATGGAGAATATCTTTGTTCTCTCTACAACACCTTCACTGGATGACAATTGCTGGTGCAACAACAAACCACCATTACGCTTAAAGAATTTAGCTCTCAGCTTCCTCTCCCTCACCCTTTTTATGAAACGATACAGCCCATAGAGCCCGATCACCAAAAGTACTATGCCAAAACTAATGCTAAGTCCTGCATAAAGAGAGCCTTTTCCTTTAGCTACGAAAATAATATTCATATCCCACTTTTTTTTTTTTTGAGAAAATGGAGTATCAATTTGCTTAAAGTTAAAAGTGGATGAGAAAGTTGTCACCTAGGATGGCTGCAAGCTTTAAGAATGGCTGGCTTTCACAATAATAGTCGTTGATAAGATGCCCTTTCATATCCCAATCTCCATAACAAGATCCTCGGCAATTGTTGCATTCTTGAGCAACTAGTAAACCGAAAAGAAGAAGAAATAATATCATACATCTTGCTCATTTTGATAATCCAACAAGATTTAAAATTAGACGATAAAGAACAAATGGTTGATTGCATGACATACTCAAAAAAAATCATTATGGGCTTGTGGATTAGATCTTTTACCTTGGCATCCACCGGAGAGATAAGGATTCCCGTAATAACCAGCGTTGCAACGACAAAGTAACCTACTACCACTGTAATTGTAACAATCTGAGTGTGGATTGTGAGGCTGGTTTTCAGTCCAACTCCATACCAGTAAAACGGGGACCCGAGAGGCTGGATTTGAACCTGAAAGCTTTCCAACATATTCATTCACAGAGGCACTCTCTATTATAGACGCCACAAGGCAATTTTGAGTTCCACTTGATGATAGAGGGTTGAAGTTTATTTTGTAAAATGGTAAAGGAGAATCATATGAATCATAGCTATTCAAAGGCAAGGGTGCTTGGCAGCAATCAACCCCATAGCAATCTTTTGTCTGTATTGCAGTGTTGTTGCAAACCGTTCCACACCCTGCCATAATCATCTTGCTTTCGTTAACCAAGACTGCAGTGCCCGGGCACCCCTCCATGATGAAAACATTATCTCCCCTTGAGAAGCTGTACGGGCTTCCACTCAAGTCCAACTGCTGATGCGTACGACATGCATTCATCGGCGGTATGCCCACTTTCATACTTGATTGATATCCATCAAACTTGACCTCCATGACCTCAATGTTGAATTTGGATAGTAAGGGTTTGGCCACGGAGCCATTAGAATTCGAAGATGTGTTGCACTCAATCTCATACCAATGATTAAGAGAGCATCTGGCGCCGATCCCAAAAGGGAATGGGATCATCACATCTCCACATGTATCAGCACACCCTGGCCTTGCAATATCTGCGCAAGCAACATCTACTTTTGAGATTGATAGTAGTAGTAAGTAGAAAGGGAATTGCATCAGCAATTGTGAGATCATAGCTCTTAACATTTCAGAGGCAATACAGAACCAAATTAATCCGTAGGATTTAAAAACTGATTCCACACATATAATTGGAGTGTATAATAAGTTTCACAATATATGCATGGAAATTAGTTTGGTTTTAATCTGATTTAAACCAATGTTTTTTGGGGGAAGAATCTATTAGTAGCTTTTCTTCAAGTTTGACATAACTAGAAACAAACAAAGACAATAAACAAAAGAAAGATAATTATCTTGGGAACCACCTTAATTGACCTGCCCTGTTACTGTTACTAGCTTAGAGACAAATAAAATTAAAATCCAAACATCCCCATCAAGCAAAAAAATTCCTAAACTATCAGTTTTTAAAACAAAAAATTGCTTAACTTCCACAAGTTCTTATCAAGACTATTACCTCATTCAACTGCTAATAATTTTGTTCAAACTTCAAAGTCAACATAATAATACTATTTAATACGTGTAGTCTTATATGTAGATGTGTTATGTATGAATCTGTAATTTTGCACCTATCGCTCTGGAAGACCCTGACTTATATTTCCTATAGGTGACGGTAACTCGCAATCCTCTGTAAGATACCTAATCTATCAATAATGTGTCAGATGGATGAATGAGGGAGCAATTAGCTTAAAAAAAAAAGATAAACATGCAAGCATTATATATTGGGGGTTAAGTTCAGATCGATGGCACCTGGAATCAGCTAGTCAGCCATGAACATCCAACTATCCAAGTCTAGGCTTCTGGAAGACTTGTCTCCAGGAGCTATTCCAGACAAAGCGATGACGCTTTGCACACAGGCCCATCAATTGTTCGATTCCATTAAAACGAACTGCAATCAATTGCTTGCCTTCTTCATTCATCTCAAATTTGACCTGAATTTGATCTTCGTCGTTTTACTCAAAACCCTAATCTCCCCATTTCAAATGCAGCAGTGGTGATAAGGGCTTATTTTCTTCGTAGAAGAAGCTTTGCTTTTTGCAGTGCTAAGACTTTTTCGAATCAAATTCTACCCAATTTCCCTCAATTGGGAAGAACCCTAATTTCCCCAAATAAACTAGGCTCCGCTTACAAGAAGCAAGATTCCACGTAGGCAGACACGTGGAATACTAACGGCACAAGGAGCAAAAGTGCACAAACTTACAAAGTTTAGGACTTTCATAGAAATATTGAAAAGTTAGGAGCTAACCTGAAACAAATTTAGCAGTGTCGATCTCTCGCATTCCACCGGCCCTCACCGTCGAACCTCCGACGATGGCACCATCCACCGAACTGCAGTTGCTGTGCAGCCCGTAAAAGAAGGTATGTTGGTAACTTATGCGATTGCGATGTGGAAAGAGATTTTTTCTTAATGTGTTTTTTGTTTTTGTTTTCAAGGAGTAAAACAGTATGAAAAGAGTAAAAATCAGGCTGGTCACCATTGTTGAAGTATGTTAATGTTGATGTGTGCGTGTAATGAGATTTGTAATGCGATTTAATAATGCACCTAATGTGCTTGACAAAATGCCTAAGAGAATAAGATGCAAGCTTTGGTTTATAATATTAGTAGTGTTGATCTGAATCTGAGAATGTATAGTTTCTCGTGAACTTGGCATAACCCACTGGTTCCCAAGTTTCTTTCAATACTGGAATTCAGATGCCTATGAATCATACATGCATATTTATTGCATAATGCACACACCCAAAGTCTAATGTATCCATTCCTACCATTATTTATTTTATAACAAAACTACTAACATTCCTTACAACAAAAGTTAAAAAAAACACTAAGATTTCCTGAAAACTATACATTTCTTAACATTCATGTGCGATCCTTCTGTCGATGATTGAGAAGATCATATGGGGAATCAGGAGAAAGAGGACTGGCATCAGTGCAAAGGGGACTGAATCGCCAGAAACATCTAAATCAAAAGGCCTTCAAATGGAGTATGTGAATTCAGAACGTGTTTGTCCGTAGAGGCTGATCATCAAGCGGCTCAGAAGACCCCCAGTCCATGGGAATTGAGCTGAAACTGAAATGGTTGTAATCTTTCCCTGTCCCTTCAGCGGCCTCAATCTTGGTGTCTGGCTCTGTGCATGTTGACAAGTGATCTTGTCGCGAGTCTTGCGACTTGATTCCTTCTAGCACCATAGCGACTTCTTTCATTGTAGGTCTTTGCCTCCCGCTCAAGTGTAAGCACTGTCTTGCAAGGCTGGCAAAGGCCAAGGCATCTTCCTCACGACATTCCTTCATAACTCCGCTGTCCACAATGTCTAATAGGCTGGAATTTTCCATAGATGAGAGGAAGTATCCTACTAGGCTCCTTTCCTCCTCAAACGCTGATCTGATTGGCTTCTGACCTGTTAGGAGTTCTACGAGGACCACTCCAAAGCTGTAGACATCGCTCTTTTCTGTTAGCTGGTGGGATTGGAAATACTCAGGGTCGACATAGCCAAATGTGCCTTGAACGCATGTTATGACATGGGTCTGATCAATGGGGATGGTCTTCGAGGCACCAAAGTCTGAGACTTTTGCTCTGTATTTCTCATCCAGGAGTATGTTGGAGGACTTGATGTCACGGTGGAAGATAGGAATAGACGACGCCGAGTGCAGGTATGCAACAGCTCCAGCAACATCAATAGCAATTTGTAGGCGCATTTTCCAAGTGATTGGGAACTCCTCAGTCGGGTCATGAATGTGATGGAAAAGAGTTCCATTTGAAATATATTCGTATACAAGTAGAGGCACGTCGGTCTCCAGGCAGCATCCTAGTAGCTTAACGATGTTCCTGTGGTTGATCTGTGATAGAATCACCATCTCATTGACAAACTGGTCCAACTGGTGGTTTTCAACCACTTTTTCCGCCTTCTTCACTGCAATGATTCTTCCGTCAACCAACATGCCTTTGTAAACGGTACCCTGGCCTCCTTGACCCAAGATTCGGTTCTTGTTGAAGTGGTCTGTGGCTGTGTCTAGCACATCGGATGTGAATACCTTTGTTCCATCAATGGCACCTTCGTTGGAAGAAATTTGCTGCTGCAACAGCAACCCACCATTTCTCTTGAAGTTGTTGGCCTTTCTTTGGACCTCCTGCCATCTCCTAACACAATTAGTGAACCGGTAGCAACCAATGAACAAGAGCAATGATCCAATCGCCAAAGATACACCTGTTAATACAATTAATCGGTTATCCCACAAAATTCTATCCAAAAAATATTTTCTGGCAGAAAACAAGGGATAATATCCAGCTAAGTCAGATAACTATATCAGAACTCTTTGGTCGCACAAATTAAATACAAGAAGATTGTGGGCATTACCTATAATGACCGGGATTTCCCATGGGCGCCTCTTCTTCTGAAAGACATCATTTTCCTGAAATTGATCAGGAGATTGTTTAGATGAATCACAGTAGTAACCACGAGGGACGCCCTCTGAATCAACTTCAGAATATGTGCAGTACCCATGACAGCCGGCACATTCTTTAACTTCTACAAAAAGCAGCAAATGGAAGCCTTTCAGACTTTTAATAGAAGAAATAGTTTCTAACTCATCATTATCGTATTCATAATTACAGTAAATCAAAGAATGAAAGCCTTAGGAAAAAAACAAAACAGAAAAGTATGAAAGCCAATTTGAGCTCAAATACTGTAGAAAAGACGTTTCATTCAGTTTTTTTTGCATCTCACCTTTACAACCGCCAGGGAGATAAGGATTCCCTACCAGCTCCGCTGGGCAGGAACAACGAAAAATTCCAGCATCCAGATATGCCCTCAAATCACAGAGACGCTCACGAAATGCTGCTGATGAAGGATCCACAAAAAGGTTGTACACCCAGACGAGCACCACAGGGGTGGGAGCTCCATTCTGCAGAGAAGCTGCAGAAAGGTTGACTTGGTGACTCGTACTAGGATTGTTCTCCGTCAAGCACACATAATGGCAAGTTCCATTGGCTTCAGTGATGTTCACACTGTATGAAGTGAGGCCGTTTGGAGGCTGGTTCGCTTGACAAATACCCTCATAGGTATATTGGTAAGAACTGTAAGGATCGTAAAGATAAAATCCTTCTTCCAAGCGTGAGGCATCTGCACAAACAGGATCTCCACAGCTAGCCATGACCCGGCTTTCGTAGTAAGATAAGGAGCTTCCGTTGCAACCCACAGGGATAAACCCATTGAAATGTCTCGAGAAGCTAAATGGACTTCCACCGAAGTCTGAGCTTGTCCAAGGAGCTACAGCAACCCCCTTTGTGCAGTTGAAGATCACAGGCATGTTGACTCTCACAGTTTGCGAGGCTAGATTAATTCCTAGTACCTGAAGATTGAATTTAGTTAAGTAAGGCTTGGCTGGATTGAAGGATTTGTTGCAGGTGATCTCAAACCACTCGTTGTGATAGCACTTGGAACCGATTCCAAATGGGTAGGCAATGGTGGTGTTTCCGCACTTTTGTTGGCAGCCGGGCTTTGCTAGAGATGGCAATGATTCTGATTGAGCTAAGGACAGCCATGAAAGCAACATTAAGAGTTCAAACACCATTTTGATATTGTAAGACACCCTGATGAAATCTTTCATGGAGGAAGAAAGGGTAAGAAGATATGTGTTAATGTAAAGGTGAGAAGATGGAATTTTATAGTCCCAGAAATCAGCCTCTTAATGTTTGTTTGAGTTTTCCACGCTGCTACACCTCTTCATGTTCAAGACAAGGGGAGTCAAATGATTTGCAAACAAAATCTACACGGGGAGTTGGTAAACACATCAACACCAGTTGACGCGATTTCAGTTTCTTTATTTATGTACTTTCAATGTGGGATCATCCACATTTTTTAATCACAAGATCATATGTTGAATTCTCCTTGCTGTTGTATTGAACTGTCCAACTCGAAGTCAATAATAAGAATAATAAAAGTTTATACTTAAAACTAACTCATCAAAAAGAGACGGCAATGCTGATAAGTTAAAATTAACTTCTCTTGAATTTCATACCTAAAATGGCAGGAAGGGTGCTGTAGAAGCCCTTGAATTCTTCATCATCCAATGGAAAAAGAAAGCAAGCATCATGGGCTTCCTTTAATGTGACAATTCAGAATTTCAGATGGAACTAAATTAACTGTATCCATAAGACCAAAACAGTCCGAAGTCTATAGTTGGATCACTAATTGACTAGGTAAAAGTGTTTTAACTTCATAAGTTATTTTGATTCCATGACCAACTTAAATCCTAAGATCAGGTTACTTTTCTTTATCAATATATCGTACTTCATAGAGAGTTATTTCAGTCTTGCACACTGGAAACTCAGATATAAATCAACATCTAAAGGTTAAAGCCTGCATAATCAATATGTTCTTCTAGCTAGGAAGCCACCTTACCAATGCATAATTCAATAGCCGTGTCCAAAGTAAACACTAGTTCAGGAATTTCCTTGCGGATGATGAGTGAATTGATGAAGCACCAAAGTCCCTCCAACGAGAAAGAAAGGACATATGAAGAGGCAAAAACTATACACTTTGTTTTATTCTTTCCATCTTTGACACTTCTCAAAGAGAAAAGAGACTGAGTAAACGGAAAAAGATTCTTCTATTCTCTTGCAAATCAGGGCAAGCAAAGGTAAGAAGATTTCTTGAGAATGTAACAAAGAATGTCAATGTTGCATATGGATGTGAAAAATCCAATAAGCATTTATGTGAGTTATTAACACTTGTCAAATCTGTTCCCGGATGTGAGAAATGCAGCATGAAAACAATAATATTTACTGCTGCAGCGTACAACAACCCGTACAATATTTGACTGCCCCCTTTTCTTAGAGTTTCAGACGTTTTTAAAACTCGTTTAGAGCATGTCTCTGCATCTCATGTAAAAATGACCTATCCTGTAAGATTTTAAAACTGATTCCACACACATATAAACGAGTATTATATAATAAGTTTCACATATATATCTGGAAATTTGTTTGGTTTTGAACTGATTCAAACCTATGTTTCTTGCAGGTAGAATTTAATAGTAGCCTATCTTCTTCCGGTTTGACAGAACTAGAAACAAACAAAGAGAGAATAAACAAAAGGAAGATAATTTTCTTAGGATACATCTTAATTGACCTGTCTTGTTCCTAGGTCCATGAGTATTAGAGGCAGATAAAAATAAAATCCAAACATCTGCATCAAGCTAAACAAATTCATAAACTATCAGTTTTTATAAGAAAAAATTGCCTACCTTCCACATGTTCTTATCACTTGTATCAAGACTATTACCTCATTCAACTGCAAATAATTTTGTTCAAACTTCAAAGTAAACATAATATTTAAGGGTAGTCTTATATGCAGACGTATCTGGACTTATGACAAGGAAATAGTAAGTCATTTCTCAACCCAATTAATTATTTCTCTTACACTTATTTTTTATACGATGATGATGATTAAAAAACACGATACAATGATAATCAAGTTGGGGCGAAGAAGTCAACATCCCTGTTTTTTCAAATGCAGAAGACTGAGTGGTGTAAAGTATGAATCTGTAATTTTGCACCTATCGCTCTGGAAGACCCTGACTTATACTTCCTATAGGGGACGGTAACTCGCAATCCTCTGTAAGATAACTAATCTATCAATAATTTGTCAGATGGATGAATGAGAGAGCAATTAGCTTAAAACAAAGATAAACAAGCAAGCATTAATATTATATATTGGGGGGTTAAGTTCAGAACGATGGCACCTGGAATCAGCAAATCAGCCACGAACATCCAAGTCTAGGCTTATTCGAGACTGCGTCCCAAGGAGGTATTCAAGATAAAGTGGTGATGCTTTGCGCACAGGCCCCATCAATTGTTCGATTCCATTAAAACGAACTGCAATCAATTGCTCGCCTTCTTCATTCGTACTCAAATTTGACCTGAATTTGATCGATTTCTCGCAATTGTCCTCTAGTCTTCCCAGTGTTGTCGTTGTCCTCAAACCCTCATTTTGCCCCCATTTCAATTGCAGCAGTAGTGATAAGGGCTTACTTTTTTAGTAGAAAGAAGCTTTGCTTTTTGCAGAAACACCTGTTCAAATCAAATTCTATCCAATTTCCCCCCAATTTGGAAGGAACCCTAACTTTGGGAAGAACCCTAATTAGGATGCTAAGGCTCCACTTAGGAACAAGGTTCCACGTAGGCAGACACGTAGGTTACTAACGGCTAAAGGGCATATTGACGGATGCCCAAATAGAAGGACAATTACTGCACAAACTTACAAAGTTTAGGACTTTCATAGCAATATTGAAAATGTTAGGAGCTAACCCGAAACAAATTTAGCAGTCTCGAACCCTCGCATTCCATCGGCCTTCAACGTCCGACGATGGCACCAACCACCGAACTGCAGTTGCTGTGCAGCCCGAATTGACCGTGGTGTGAATAGCAAAACTGTTTTTTTTTGGGGTGAAGACTGAAGATGTATATTTTGAGGTTTAGTATTTGCGATGTGGCAAGGGATTTTTTCTTTATGTGTTTTCTGTTTTTGTTTTTTAAGGAGTAAAAAAGTATGAAAAGAGTAGAAATCAGGCTGATCACCATTGTGTGATGAGATTTGGAAGGTGATTTAAGAATGCACCTACTGTGCTTGATAAAATGCCCAAGAGAAATAAGATGAAAGTCTTGGCTTACATTAATAGTCTTGATCTGAATATGAGATTGTATAATTTCTGTTGAACTTGGCATAACCCACTGGTTCCCAAGCTTCTTTCATATAATGCACACACCCAATGTCTACCATTATTTATTTCATAACAAAACTACTAACATTACTTGCAATAAAAGTGAAAAAAAAACATTAAGATATGAAAATTCAAAATCAAAAGGCCTTCAAATGGAGTATCTGAATTCAGAATGTGTTTGTCCATAAAGGCTGATCATCAAGCGGCTCAGAAGACCCCCAATCCATGGGGATTGAGCTAAACTGAAATGGCCGTAATCTTTCCCTGTCCCTTCAGCAGCCTCAATCTTGGGGTCTGGCTCTGCGCATGTTGACAAGTGATCTTGTCGCGAGTCTTGCGACTTGATTCCTTCTAGCACCATTGCGACTTCTTTCATTGTAGGTCTTTGCCTCCCGCTCAAGTGTAAGCACTGTCTTGCAAGGCTGGCAAAGGCCAAGGCATCATCCTCACGACATTCCTTCATAACTCCGCTGTCCTGTCCACAATCTCTAGTAGGTTGGAATTTTCCATAGATGAGAGGAAGTATCCTACTAGGCTCCTTTCCTCCTCAAACATTGATCTGATTGGCTTTTGACCTGTTAGAAGTTCTACGAGGACCACTCCAAAGCTGTAGACATCGCTCTTTTCTGTTAGCTGGTGGGATTGGAAATACTCAGGGTCAACATAGCCAAATGTGCCTTGGACCATGGTTTTTAGGATTGAGATCCTAATGTAGGATCGATGCAAGGATCTAGGATCGGATCGTAGGATCGTAAGATCCTAGCAAAAAGCGAAAATCAATTAAAAAATCAAATATAAATAAGTCATACCAAACAAATACCTTAATTTTTAAACAAAACTAGTCATTTCCTCCTTTAAATATAACTCCTTAGCATTCATAATTGGTCAATGATAATATGTCAAAAGGTATAATATGATACTTAAAATGTTTAAATAAGTCACTTAACATCCATAAATCAAACTAAAAATGGTCTAAGAAACAAGATTAACAAAAAAAAAAAAACCCCACATCCCACGTCACATGATTGTTCTGGAATGTCAATGTGATAAGTGCTAACACTCGTAGACATTAGAAATTCCTCCTCCAATCTCTAGTTTGTAATGTCATAATAAACAATTTCAACATCTCTCTCAAAGAAATCATCAACATCATCACCATCTTCACCATCATTTATCTCAATAGCTTAATCGTCACTACAGGTTATATCCCCAAAATTAAAACAAACACCATCATTTTTTTAGAGTTCAGGGCCTCATGCTTCACTTCACTGGTTCACCGCACCGCTACAGACTTGGGTTGAGCACTTGAGAAAACAAACGACATCAATTTTAGGGTTTAATGTCCCCAAAAATTAAAAAAAAATAGAAATGGGCCTAATTTCATCAAAATAACGACATGGGCTTTGTAGAATAAAATATGGATGGGCCTAATTTTACAAATACCAGAAATTACTAGGATCGGTTAGAATCGTAAGATCCTAGAGATCATAGCCGATCCTACCGATCCCACCCCCGATTCTAGTATAAACGAGTATGTACAAGCGATCCGGATCAGAACTCTTCCTAGGATCGTAGGATCTTTAGGATAGTACGATCCGGATCGCGATTCTAATAACCATGTCTTGGACACATGTTATGACATGGGTCTGATCAATAGGGATGGTCTTCGAGGCACCAAAGTCTGAGACTTTTGTAAAGAGGGAAGTGATTGAATTGTATAGGAGGGTAGTTTAGACATTTCTCCTAGAAGGGAGAAATACATGTATAAATACTCCTCCCGTGTATTGAACAATTCAATTGAAACAGAATCTGGAAATCAGTTACAGATTCTCTTTGATCCAACCGAAAATCCAAGAAACCACCATTGTTGCACCTTAGCTCAGCTCAATCGAGCTTTGTTTTGGTTTCTTTTCATGGTATCAGAGCTGACGGACAGATCCGACGCCGCGTAACAATTCCGATTGCTCGAAGATGGAAGCACCACCTCCAATTCAAGGTGATCTCGCCGGAAACAGCAACAGCAACATGAACGATCCTTTGTGGTTATCCAATTCAGATCATCCCGGCGCACAGCTAGTCGCAACCGCTTTCAATGGATCCAATTTCTTAAGCTGGAGCCGAGGTGTTCAAATGGCACTTGGCGCCAAGTTTAAGATTGGCTTCATTGACGGCACCTCGAAGGAAGAAGATGTCGCACCTGCAGATCTACAGCGATGGAAGCGTTGCGACTATATGGTGCGTTGCTGGATATGCAATTGGATGACCTCAAATCTGGCAGAGGGCTTCATGTATGAAGAATCGGCGAGAGAGCTATGGCTGGAGCTAGTTGGAAGGTATGCACAGTCTAATTTGCCTTTGCTGTATCAATTGAGAAAGAAGCTCTGTAATACAGTTCAAGGAGGATTGACTGTCACGGATTATTACAATCAAATCAAGAAATTGTGGAGTGAAATCCAGAGTTTGGAAGGAATTCCGAAATGCACATGTGGATTTTTTAACAAATGCATATGTGACATGAAGAAGAAGCTGAGTGAAATTGACACTCGCAACAGATTGATCCATTTTTTGATGGGGTTGAATGACAACTATGAGAGTGCAAGGAGCCAGATTCTGGCTACCGAGCCTTTTCCGACAGTTGACAAGGCATATTATCTGATCCAGCAAGTTGCTACTGGTGTTGAAAGAAAACATCAGGTTTCAGATTCGAGTGCCTTGGCTGTCAACAGGTTCTCCACTTCTGGTGACAAGAAACCATCTAAGAAAGAAAAGGTGGATAAATCTCACTTGAAGTGCAGTCATTGCAACATCACAGGCCACACTGTGGAAGGGTGTTTCAAGATTATTGGATACCCGGATTGGTTCAAGAATCCTAAGTCAAAAGCTGAGGTGAGGACTGCTGCTACCCGGATTGGTTCAACATCACAGTCAGTGTTTGTTTGCCTGATGGATTTATTAGGAAAGTGTCTGAGGTTGGTGATGTCAATCTGAGTTGTGGTCTGGTGCTGCATGATGTCTTTTATATTCCAGAGTTCAAAATAAATCTCTTATCTGTTGGGAGAATTGTTGATGATACAGACTTTGATGTGGTCTTTAAAAGGTCAAAGTGCTTGTTTCAGGACCCTAGAAGTGGGGAGGTGTTTCTCAGTGCTGCCAGGATCACTAAGCAGCTCTTTAAAGCTCATTTGATTGCTGAAGAGGCTACTAATGTTGGAAGACAACATGTAGCTGGTGCAGTTCAAGATAAGAATTCTAAGATAGATAATAAGACCTGTGTGTCTAAGGATTTGTTTCATAATAGAATGGGACATATGTCTTTCTCTAAGTTGCATCATGTTCATGGATGCCATTTTTTAGACAAACCTCCTAGCTTCTGTGAGCCATGTGTAATGGCTAAACATCATGCTTTGCCGTTTGATTTGAGTACTTCTGTTGCTACTGCTAAATTTGCTTTACTTCACATTGATTTGTGGGGACCATATAAAGTTCCATCCATTACTGGTGCTCGTTATTTTGTCACTATTTTGGATGATTTCAGTAGGTCAGTTTGGACTCATTTGGTTTCAGACAAAACCAAAGTCACAGATGTTATCATACAGTTCATTTTAATGGTGGAGAATCAGTTCAAAGTCAGAGTTCAAGCCATCAGAACTGATCATGGGACTGAGTTTTTGAGGAGTGCTAGCTTCTTCAAGGACAAGGGAATTGTGCACCAATTCTCTGTGCCTTATGTTCCTCAGCAAAATGGCCGAGTGGAAAGGAAACATAGGCACCTCTTAGAGACAGCTAGAGCCATCAGATTATATGCTTCTCTTCCTATCAAATTTTGGGGTGAGTGTGTACTATCTGCAACTCATTTGATCAATCTAATGCCAGCCTCTGTCCTCAAATGGTCCACTCCCTATGAGAAATTGTATGGTAAGCATCCTGATTACAGCCATCTCAGAGTTGTTGGGTGCCTATGCTATGTGTTGAAAAGGGGTCCTAAACATGATAAACTGTCTGCCAAGGCCAGGAAGTGCTTGTTTATTGGTTATCCTTCTGATCACAAGGCATACAAGGTGTTTGATCTAGAAGATGAAACCATCTCAGTGAGCAGAGATGTGGTGTTTTGTGAGGATGAATTTCCTTATGCTTCCTCTAACATCTCACCTGACATCTCATCCCATATCCCATGCCTTCCCTTGGTAAACCCAGCCTTTTCTGACCCTAACTATATACCAGTTGACAGTATCTCAGATACTTTGTCTTCTTCTTCCCATACACAACCTGCACAAATTGACCATGACATTACCAATTCATCTTCTTCTTCCCACTCCCCACCAAATACAAACACAGAAGCTCCCTCTGTACAAATTAATCCCCCACCCCCACCATTAAACAGACCAACTAGACAAACCCACATACCTGCCCATTTAAAAGACTTTTACTGTCCAACCCTTCCTTTTATCCTCCTGAGTATGTAGCCTCTCTAGCCAATGTCCTATCCATCCATGAGCCATCTACCTATCATCAGGCCAAGGACAATCCCCTTTGGATTGAGGCAATGCAGAAAGAAATTCAGGCTCTAGAATTGAACAACACCTGGAACCTTACTGAGTTGCCTCCAAGAAAGGTTGCTATAGGCTGCAGGTGGGTGTTCAAAATAAAGTTCAAACCTGATGGGAGTGTTGAGAGGTACAAAGCCAGGTTGGTAGCTAAAGGATACAACCAGGTTAAGGGAAAAGACTTCAAACATACATTCTCACCTGTTGCCAAGTTCACAACAGTGAGAGTGCTTCTGGCCTTAGCTACTATGAGAGGTTGGTGTGTTCACCAACTGGACATAAACAATGCCTTCTTACATGGCTTCCTGGATGAAGAGGTTTACATGGATATCCCTCCTGGCTACAGCAATGCCTCTCCTGGACAAGTCTGTCACCTAAAGAGGTCTTTATATGGTCTCAAACAAGCCTCTCGTCAATGGAATGTAGAATTGTCCAGATTTCTTGGCACTCAGGGGTATGTTAAGTCCATGTTTGATTTCTCTTTGTTCATCAAGCAAGTTCCAGCTGGGTTAGTGATCATTCTGGTTTATGTGGATGATCTCCTAATAACTGGAGATGATAGAACTGAAATCCAGAGAATCAAGTCTGCTATTCACTCAGCTTTCACAATTAAAGACTTGGGTGAAGTCAGGTATTTCCTTGGGCTAGAGGTATCCAGGACTGCTAAGGGTACCTTGCTCAATCAAAGGAAATACATCTTAGATATTCTAAAGGATACTAAGATGGAGAATTGTAAGCCATCTCCCTTTCCTATGCCAAAGGGACTGAGATTAAGCACTGATGTTGGGGATATTCTTGATGATCCAGAGCCCTACAGAAGGCTGATTGGTAGATTGCTCTACCTGAATATGACCAGGCCAGATATCTCCTACTCGGTTCAACATCTTAGCCAGTTCATGGGCACTCCCAGGCTACCCCATTGGCAGGCTGCAATGCATGTTGTCAGATACCTCAGAGGTACTTTTAACCTGGGTTTGCTCTATCCCAACACCAACACATTGAGTCTCAATGCTTTTTGTGATGCCGACTGGGGAAATTGCATGTTTTCTGGGCGCTCTCTATCTGGATTTTGCGTTTTCATGGGTCAGGCACTGATCTCTTGGAAGACTAAGAAGCAGCCGACATTTTCCAAATCTTCCACAGAAGCTGAATACAGATGCCTGTCCAAGACATCTGGAGAATTAGTGTGGCTAGATTCCATCTTATCTGATCTCAATTGCTCCATTCCCAAGCCAATCCCCCTCCATTGCGACAATAAATCCGCAATTCACATAGCAGAAAATCCTATCTTCCATGAGCGCACTAAGCACTTGCGCTTGGATTGTCACTATGTGAGGGATCGACTTCAAGAAGGATTTTTAGCTCCTACATTTGTTCCTTCACAAAATCAACTTGCAGACTTGTTTACTAAACCTTTAGGTGAAGATAAACATCGATCACTGTCTTGCAAACTTGGACTTGTGGCATCCACTGGTCAAGTTTGAGGAGGGGATAAAGAGGGAAGTGATTGAATTGTATAGGAGGGTAGTTTAGACATTTCTCCTAGAAGGGAGAAATACATGTATAAATACTCCTCCCGTGTATTGAACAATTCAATTGAAACAGAATCTGGAAATCAGTTACAGATTCTCTTTGATCCAACCGAAAATCCAAAAAACCACCATTGTTGCACCTTAGCTCAGCTCAATCGAGCTTTGTTTTGGTTTCTTTTCATTTTGCTTTGTATTTCTCGTCCAGGAGTATGTTGGAGGACTTGATGTCGCGGTGAAAGATAGGAATGGACGATGCTGAGTGCAAGTATGCAACAGCTCCAGCAACATCGATAGCAATTTGTAAGCGCATTTTCCAAGTGATTGGAAACTCCTCAGTTGGGTCAAGAATGTGATGGAAAAGAGTTCCATTCGAAATATACTCGTATACAAGTAGAGGAACGTCGGTCTCCAGGCAGCATCCTAGTAGCTTCACAATGTTCCTGTGGTTGATCTGTGATAGAATCACCATCTCATTGACGAACTGCTCCAACTGGTTTTCAACCACTTTTTCCGCCTTTTTCACTGCAATGATTCTTCCATCAACCAACATTCCTTTATAGACGGTACCCTGGCCTCCTTGACCCAAGATGCGGTTCTTATTGAAGTGGTCTGTGACTATATCTAGGTCATCGGATGTGAATACCTTTATTCCATCTATGGCACCTTCGTTGGAAGAAATTTGCTGCTGCTGCAGCAACCCACCATTTCTCTTGAAGTTGTTGGCCTTTCTTCGGAATTCCTGCTATCTCTTAACACAATTAGTGATTCGGTACAGCCAGTAGCAACCAATGAGCAAGAGTATTGATCCAATCGCCACAGATACACCTGTTAATAAAATTACTGAATCAAACATCCTACAAAAATTTCATCAAAAAAATATTTTATGGCAGAAAACAAATGATCAGACCCAGCTAAGTCGTATACAACTCTTTTGTTGCATAAATGAAGTAAAAGAAGATTGTGGGGTGGGGATTACCTATAATGAGGGGGGTTACTGTAGACACATGTGTGGAAGTCACAACATCATCCATGGTTTCAAATGTTGAGATACAGAGCAAAGGAAACGACGACGATGATGTTAACATTGGGTTGGATTTAGATATGTTGTATAGTCAAAGTGGGCCTCGGCCCATTAGTAGACCCCAATTGCTTGATGGTGGTTAGATGACAGATTAGTTGCTTCAGTCAGTGTTAGTTAGTATAGTCGGTGTTTAAGCTTTTAATTGTGTATATATAGGGAATGTACAGATCTTCTTTCATAAGAAATACTGAAAATCAGTTGCTTCAAAATCGTTCTCCTAAAATTCACATGGTATCAGAGCGAAGGTGATCTAGGGCTTCTGATTCCAGATCAGGATCTGTTGTGCTTCTGAGAGGTAGATCTCAGATTTCCTTGTGTTGTTGGTACTCTGTGTTGCTGATTTGTGGCGATGGATCCACCGAATGAAGAGCAAGTGAGGCAGGTTCAGATAAACGATGGAGGCCGATTGGGAGATCCGCTGAGCCATGGCTCGATCGCCTACAATCCTCTCTTCCTATCTGGATCTGATCATCCAGGTATGCAGCTAATTGCTTCAAAATTTAATGGAATGAATTTCTCTAGTTGGAGTAGGGGCATACGTATGGCTCTGGGGGCCAAAATGAAATTAGGTTTCATCACTGGTGCTTGTGTGAAACCGAGTGAGGTAGAAGATGACTATGATAACTGGCTTAGGGCAGATTACATGCCGATTGGGAGATCCGCTGAGCCATGGCTCGATCGCCTACAATCCGCTCTTCCTATTACATGGTGATGTGTTGGATTCTCAACACTATGAGCGCTGAAATCGCAGAAAACTTTATGTATGTTCAATCCGCTAAAGAGCTTTGGGATGAAATAGTGGAGAGATTTTCTGAATCAAATGCACCACTGATCTATCAATTGCACAGGGAGTTAAGTAACATAAGGCAAGAGAACTTATCAGTGGCTGCATATTTCAGTAAGCTGAAGCGAATTTGGGACGAGTTGATGACGCTAGAAGGGAGTATAAATTGCGAGTGTGGTGCGATGACACAGTCAATGTTCCAAAAAACGCTTGGCGGATACTCGACGGCTAGATAGGGTCAAGGGTCTAGGCGGATTGGGCGGGGTCTAGGCGGGGTCTAGGCGGATTTACTATTTTGAGATGTATTTTTAATCCTATGCCATATTCAATACGTATATAAAATAATAAAGTTTAATTCATAACATATATAAACAAATAAGCTTTAATTAATAGTCTAGGCGTTAACAACGGGAGTTAGGCCGTGAGTTAGATGACTATATGAGTGAGGGGTCAAGAGTAAAAGAGAGTATAGAGGTTGAGAGCTAATAGAGAGATCGACATGTGGGGGTTTTTAAGAGTTAAAACCTCAAAATGGGTTTTTTCACTAACTCGCCAAACCCGCAAGGCCGTCAAGACCTTGCGGGTGACCTTCAAGGGCCTAGGTGGCTAAACTCAAAGGTGGGGGACCTTCGAGGGTCTAGGCGGGGTCTAGCCGGAGGCCCAGACCTTTTTTTAGAACAGTGGACACAGTGCAGGTGTGCTGTTGTGAGAAGGTTGCTTGATAAGGAAGCCAAGGCCAGGCTTATGCAGTTCCTTATGGGACTTGCAGATCCCTTTGAGCATGTGCGAAGCTCAATTCTGTCCATGGAGGCTTTGCCGAGTGTGAACAAAGCTTTCCATATGGTGCTGCAAATAGAAAGGCAAAAGGAAGTTACGGGGGGAACTGGATCCTCCATTACTGCTGATTCGAGTGCCTTAGCAGCAGGCAGGAGTTTTCAACCGAAGCAAAGTGAATTTGTCAAGGGTGAGAGCTCTAAGTCTGATGCAGGGAAAAGAGAGATGAAAAAGGCAAAGTATGACAGGAAGTGCTTTCATTGTGGAGAGAAAGGGCACCTTAGAGAGTCTTGCTTCAAGCTTATAGGGTACCCCGACTGGTACACTGGTCCCCGTGACAATGGGAATTCGCAGAACAGCCAACAGGGGAGGAACTTTGCTGGACAGATTCAGGATGTTGCTGACAGTCCTTTTGATCCGGGGAGCTCACAGAAAGTTGATTCAGGAGTTGTGAACGCTGTGTATCACGAAATCATGAAGATGATGAAAGGTAAAGGGAAACTGGATGTAGCTGATGGCGACAACAACCATTCAATGGTTAATTTCGCAGGTAATATTCATACACCTGTTACATACTTGAAACAGAAAGGTGATAAGAGCATCTGGATCATCGATATAGGTGCTACGGATCACATCGCATTCGACAAATCTGTTTTCAAGGAGTTTTATTCCTTAGAAAAATTGGTTTTACTTGGACTGCCAGATGGATCGATCAAAACAGTCAGGCATGCTGGAACAGTGGCTGTGTCTGATGGTTTTGTGATCCATAAAGTCCTTTATGTTCCAGATTTCAACTACAACCTCATGTCAGTCTCAAGGTTGTTGGTTGATGGATCTAGAGAACTTCGGTTTAACTCAGTTGCTTGCATTCTCCAGGACCTTTCCACTAAGGCGATTGTTGCAAAAGGATGGGCTGATCAAGGGCTTAATAAGCTAAGGATTGGTGGCATCCGTGGTACTACTGCTGTTTCTTCAGGTTTTCATTTCAATAAAGTTGTTAACACTTGCGGAGCAAGTGACAATTTGGATGTTATTCATGCTCGTTTAGGACACACTTCATTGGCTAAGATGAAGTTACTTTCGGTGTGTGACAGTTCAGCTGTCAAAACATTCCACTGTGACATTTGTGCTTTATCCAAGCATCATCGTTTACCTTTTTCATTGAGTAGTTCCATTGCAGCAGAACCGTTTACTTTGATTCATATGGACCTCTGGGGTCCATATAGAATTCCTTCGATTTCAGGAGCAAAATACTTCCTCACTATTCTGGATGATTGTTCCAGATGCACCTGGACATATTTGTTGAATGATAAAATGCAGGTTTTCGGTTTGATTGAGAATTTTATTGCTTTGGTTGCTGCTCAGTACGATGCTTGTGTCAAGGTAATAAGGACCGACAATGGAACCGAATTCACACAACGAAAGTGTAGTGAACTCTTTGCTCAAAAGGGCATCATTCATCAACGATCAGCCCCGGAAGTGCCTCAACAGAACGGCAGGGTGGAGCGTAAACATCGCCATCTGTGAATCTTGCAGCTGTTTTCAAGGAAACTATCTTTCCTTTCCGTGATCACCCTTCAAAGGATCACATTCTGTCTGAGTCATCCTTGCCAATTGTGAATCCTGCAGCTGATAATGGGTGGGTTGATTATGTCTTGGATCCCATAGTGCCCACTCCTTCAGGTTCGGTACAACCTGGTATTTCCCGCAATAACCCTGAATCTGTCACTAATGAAGAGGCTGAGTTGTCATCTAATCGTGAGGCTGCAGACACTGATGCTTCTATTCAGCATGACGTTGGGGTTCGCAGGTCTACGAGAGCCACTGTTGTACCCGCTAGATTGCAAGACTTTGTTTGTCTCAATCTTCCTTCTCGAAGAGAAGTTCCTGATCCTTCCACTGGGATGTCTTCTTCATTTGCAATGTTTAGTGCACAGCATCTAGGACATTATTCCTCTGAATTTGTGCAATCCCTAGCTGCAGTCTTCCACACTTTCGAGCCTCATTCGTTTGAACAAGCTCAAGGGCATCCAGAATGGGAAGCTGCAATTGCTAAGGAACTCCAGACCCTTGAATGTAACAAGACCTGGGTTCTTACTAACTTGCCTTCGGGTAAGAAACCGATAGGTTGTAAATGGGTCTTCAAGGTTAAATATCGCGCTGATGGCTCAGTCGAGAGGCACAAGGCTCGTTTGGTAGCCAAGGGCTACAATCAAGTGAAAGATAAGGACTACAAGCACACGTTTTCCCCGGTTGCTAAGCTACCAACAGTTCGGGTTATCATGGCATTAGCAGCAACGAGGAATTGGTCTCTTCATCAACTCGATATTAACAATGCGTTCTTACACGGGCAATTAGATGAGGAGGTTTACATGCTTCCTCCGGCTGGGTATGATAAAGCCTTACTGGGACAAGTTTGCAAGCTCACGCGTTCTCTCTACGGGCTTAAGCAAGCTAGTCGCCAATGGAATATAACTCTTACCAAGTTCTTGGTTGGCAAAGGTTACACTCAATCCACTTATGGCCACTCTCTGTTTGTGAAAGGCTTGCCTGGCAACTTGACAATTGCCTTAGTGTACGTAGACGACATGCTAGTGCTTGGAGATTCTCCCTCCGAAATTGTCAAATTGAAGGCTGATTTGCATTCTGAGTTCACTATTAAAGACCTTGGCATCGCACGTTACTTTCTCGGTATGGAGATTGCTCGGTCAGCTGAAGGTATTTTGCTAAATCAGCGTAAATACGTGCTTGATATTCTTGATGGGGTTGGTGTTACAGAGTGCAGACCGGCCAAGTTTACTATGCCACAGGGTCTCAAGCTCACTCCTACTGATGGTGAGTTATGTGCCGATCCGGAGCGATATCGTCGGTTGATTGGTCGTCTCCTTTACCTTACCCTTACTCGTCCCGATATCACTTATACCGTTCAGCAACTCAGTCAGTTTGTTACTGAGCCTCGTCACCCTCACATGAATGTGGCTTTGCATTTGCTGCGGTATCTCAAAGGGTCATTCAACTTTGCTCTATTTTATCCATCGTCTTCGGGTTTGCAACTCGTTGCTTACAGCGACGCTGATTGGGGTAGTTGTGCCTATACAGCTCGCTCCCTCTCTGGATACTGCGTCTTCCTTGGGGATACTTTGGTTTCCTGGAAAACCAAGAAACAAAAGACGGTATCCAAATCCACCGCTGAAAGTGAGTATCGGAGTATGTCGGCGGTTGCTAGTGAACTTGTTTGGCTTCATAGTTTGCTGTCCGATCTTCATGTTACTATCCGCTTACCGATTGATCTACACTGTGATAATAAAGCTGCGTTACAACTAGCCGTCAATCCTGTGTTCCACGAGCGAACCAAACACATCAGGATTGACGGGCATTTCATCCGAGAGATGGTCCAAACTGGATTCATTCACACTTCTTATGTTCCTTCGGGTCTCCAGCTAGCTGATATATTCACCAAGCCTCTTGGGGCTGCACTTCATCACCTTATGTGCTCCAAGCTTGGCCTTCGACTCCCTCTCCGTCCAGCTTGCGGGGGGGATGTAGACACAGGTGTGGAAGTCACAACATCATCCATGGTTTCAAATGTTGAGATACAGAGCAAAGGCAACGACGACGATGATGTTAACATTGGGTTGGATTTAGATATGTTGTATAGTCAAAGTGGGCCTCGGCCCATTAGTAGACCCCAATTGCTTGATGGTGGTTAGATGACAGATTAGTTGCTTCAGTCAGTGTTAGTTAGTATAGTCGGTGTTTAAGCTTTTAATTGTGTATATATAGGGAATGTACGGATCTTCTTTCATAAGAAATACTGAAAATCAGTTGCTTCAAAATCGTTCTCCTAAAATTCACAGTTTCCCATGGATGCTTCTTCTGAGAATGATCGATTCCCTGAGAGGGATCAGATTTTACACAGTAGTAAATAGGAACACCATCTGAATCAAATTCAGAATATGTGCAGTACTCAACACAGTCTACACATGCTCCAACTTCTACATAAAGCAGCAAATGGAAGCCTATGATATTTTTACTAGCAGAAATACTTTCTAACTTATCAGTTTTTTTTCAACTTACCTTGTCTCGAATGGGCTTCCACCTAAGTCTGAGCTCGTCCAAGGAGATACAGCTACCCCCTTTGTGCAGTTGAAGAACACGGGCTTCAGAGCCGTGCAATGTATTTTGGGGGCCTATTCAATACTATATCCATTTTAAAATATTTGTTTTTTTATATAGTTTTTAATAAGAATAAAACTATATAGAATATAAAAATATATGAAATTATTAAAAAATAATAATTTAAAAGGAAACATTTTATAGTTTTTATTTTTTAAACTCTATGAAAAAGTCAAATATACCTATTTTACTAGGAGTATTTATTAAGATTTACTAATAAATTAGTATAAAATAAAATTTAGGACTACATTCTATATTTCTATTAGATTTTTAGCCATTTTTACTCTTTATGTTGGTATCAATATAAGAAGAGGTTGTGTTAAATTAACTAATAAAAATAGTTAATAGGAAAGCCCAAAATTAATTAAAAATAGTTAATAAGTCAATAGTTTTCCATGTAGAAAAGGTTAAAAGATTAAACAAAAACAAACAAACAAGGAATCAGCCACCGAGATATCAGTGGTAATGGTGTGCAAAAGCAAATTAATTTGTTAGGCCCATTTACCACTGGGACAATATCAACAAATAATACAAGTCCTAAAATTTTTAATACGGAGTCCTAAAAAATTTAGGGTCATGTTCCATTGGGCTCTTTGAACAGCCCATTGGACGGGCCTGACGGGCATGTTGACTCTCACAGTTTGTGAGACAAGATTAATTCCTAGTACCTGAAGTTTGAGTTTGGTTAAGTAAGGTTGGGATGGATTGAAGGATTTGTTGCAGGTGATCTCGAACCACTCATTGTGATAGCATCGGGAACCAATTCCAAATGGGTAGGGGAATCAAACGTAGCCACGTCGTCAAATCACGCAGAGCTTATCACATTGTATGAAATTGGAATAGAAAGTGTGTGACTCAGATCACTTATCTAACATGTCCAAGAATCATGCGGGTTAGAGTCTGTTGCAAAACACCCGACAGTGGTGTATGAAGATAATGCAGCTTGCATCGCTCAAATCAAGGAAGGATACATTAAATGTGATAAGACGAAACATATATCCCCTAAATTATTTTCCACTCGTGAACTCCAAGTTAAAGGCAAGATTGATGTTCAGAAGATTGCATCGAGTGAAAATATGGCAGATTTGTTCACTAAACTTTGCCTACAACGGTATTCAAGCGACTCGTACACAACATGGGGATGCGTTGTTTGAAGGATGTATGCAAAGTTGAGGGGGGGGGGGGGCGTAGTTTACACTAGTATTATACTCTTTTTCCCTTGATCTTGGTTTTTATTCCCAAATGAGTTTTTCCAGACAAGATTTTTAATGAGGCAATACGTAGACTACGAGATGCACATCGAAAGGGGAGTGTTATAACAACTAGTTAATTAGTGGATGTTTCACCTCCTATAAACCCCTACAATTATAGCTCCATTTACTTGTCTCTTCCCACCTTGCCTATATAAGACATTTGTATGTTCACTTGAAAATACACAAGCATTGAGTTGATCTCCTTTCTCATTGTTATTATTTCCGTTTCTTTTTTTTTTTCTTTCTAATTTTAGCCCAAAGCCTACCAAAGTGCAACCAATTTTATACTCTAAATTTGATACTCTAATTTATTTAATAACTTTAGGATTTTCAACATGTAGAAGATCTTTCAACTAAAAACCTACATTTATTTATAATTAAAACAACAATAAATTTCATGCTGAATTTATTAAAATATTATAATATTTTTTTTGGTGGCAAAAGATGAGGGGCGACCTCTCAAATAAAGAACCGAAAACGGGCTACACATGAACTAAACGGGGAGTAGCCCTTCCCCTAGCATCCTCTAAAACAATAGAATCAACATGTAAAGGTGGAATTAAAACACTATGTACACCAATAGGAAACGAGAAAGCAAGGGCGGCAAGGGCGTCAGAGACAAAATTCGCTTCCCTGAAGACATGTCTCAACCGGACCTCCCAGTCACGGCGAATAAAGCTCTGGCACAGCTGCACCAGGCTGGATAGAGGGTTATGTAAATCAACCCCCTTTTGCAGTAGAGTAATCGCAGTCTTCGAGTCAGCTTCAACAATCACTCGCCGGAACCGAACAGCTCCCAATCCGCCGGACATCAAGGATCCCTCATAGCTCCGTAGCCGGAACCGAACAGCTCCCAATCCGCCGGACATACCCGGAAATCCATCGCCCCTCGTCATCCCGGAGCACCCCACCAGATCCGGCACTCCCGTCGGCCTCAACCGACCCATCGGAGTTCACCTTGATCCATCCGGCGCCCGGTTTGTCCCACTTAATCTGTACATCACACCTCTGAACCACGGTGTTGCTGCTGCTATACTTCCTCCAAGCCACTGCATATTCAAGCGCTTTCATCTTAATAAACTGCGCGCGGTCGGTAGTGCATTCCTTGCCATTAAAAACCCGATCATTCCTCCATCTCCAAAGCCACCACAGTGACATTGCGAACAAGTTCGCCCAGTCGACATCCTGAGTGAACGGCTGCGAGGTGAGCAGATTACCCCGTATCCAGGCGGCAAAGGGAATGTCGAAAAAGTCAGAGCTGGACGACGATCTTCCCAGCGCATGCCATAAGCCATTGGCCTTGCAGCAGTCCCGAAACAAATGAATCAGCGACTCCGAGTGACCCGGGTAGGCATGGCAAGTCGAATCAGCCACAAGGTGTCGCCGCCACCTCTCCTCATTCGTAAGGATGGCTCCCCGGACCACCAACCAGACAAAACACCGGACCCTCTCGGGCACCTTCAGCACCCATATCCTTTTAAAAACATGAGAGTCATTAAAACTCACCTCACGGACTCGTCGGATCAGATTGTATGCCAACTTGATGGAGTAGTTTCCATCAGAGGATCCCTGCCAGCTTAATCAGTCTTCAACCGAGTCCGATTCATCCACCGCTATTGCTGCAAATTTAACCAAGACGGTGGTGGGGAGGAGCGACTGGAGAGCCCCCCAATCCCAACCCTCGTTGGGTTTCCAATAAGACCGGACCGATCGGTTTGTCGTCATGTCATCCAAAGGGAACCGGGCGTCATCACGCAGCAGCCCCGCTCCCAACCAATGATCACACCAAAACCGGATCCTTCTCCCGTCGCCTACAATCCACCGAACTCCGGAAGCAACGACCGCAATCGAGCTTTGCAACATGCTCGACCAAATGTGTGACGTAGCCGTCAACCCACTCGCCAAAGTACGAGTGTACTTAGCCCGAAGTCTGTCACTCCAGACATCCCCCTCTTGGCTAGTCAGAAAGCGCCACATCAACTTGCCCGTCGTGGCCAGATTAAGGTCCCTTATGGCCCTAACGCCCAAACCACCGAGTTCCCTAGGGCTGCAGACAACATCCCAGTTCACGAGGTGCATACGCCGACCCTCCTCGCTGCCTCCCCATATGAATCTCCTGCAAATTTTGTCAATTTGTTCACATGTGTTAGCCGGCAAAATAACCGAAGCCATAGCAAATATAGGCATAGAAGATAAAACCGATTTAGTAAGTGTGATCCTCCCTGCTAGACTAAGATATTTGCCCTTCTAAGCAGTAAGTCGACCGTTAATCTTGTCAATCAACGGCGCGAACGTGTCCCTATTGACTCGCCTATGGAGGACTGGCATCCCAAGGTAGCTACCGAGATCCTCCGTCACCTCAAGGCCGCTCACCCGAGTCATCTCCGCTACCACTTCCGGCCTAACATTCGGGGATATAAAAAGCTTTGACTTCGCCCTATTCACCCGCTGCCCGAAAGCAGCACAAAAGTTGTCCAGGATACCTTGAATCAGCCGCAGCTGATCCACCGAGGCTTCCGCTACAAGAACTATGTCATCTGCGAACAGAACATGAGAAATATTAGGCCCCTCTCGAGTGACTCTAGCTGGGATCCACTCCCTATTATCAACAGCTTTAAAAATCAGTTGGCTTAGCCTCTCAATACAAAGAATGAATAAATAAGGGGAAATAGGATCTCCCTGTCCGACGCCCCTCGTTGGCTTGAATTCTTTGGTCATTTCTCCATTGACAAGCACCCTCGTGGAAATCATGGAGATGCAGGCTTTGACCCAATGTAACCAACATGGCGGGAAACCAGCATCTCGCAGCGTCTCCACAACAATATCCCACCGAAGTCGATCATAAGCCTTTTCCAAGTCGATCTTGAGAATCATCCACCCTTTCCTGCCTCTCTTCCTCCTCACCGAGTGGACAAGCTCCTGCATCACCACGATATTATCAGTAATAAGTCGTCCCGGCAGAAAGCTACCTTGCATTGGACTAATAAGCGCATTAAGAAGAGGTCTCATCCTGTTCAGAAGAACTTTCGTAATGGTTTTATACAACACATTACAAAGACTGATCGGCCGGAATTGGGAGATTGCATCCGGCTTGGCCACCTTCGCTAGCAGCACGATGAGAGTATGATTCAAGCCCTCTGGCATTGTGTTGGTCTGGAAGAAGTGGCGCACACACGCCTTGACCGACTCCCCGACCTCTCCCCAACATTTCTGGAAGAACACGGCCTGAAAACTGTCAACCCCTGGCGCCTTGAGGGCTCCCATCTCATGGACCGCCCTGGTGATCTCGTCATCCGTCACGGGCTTCCTAATGGATTCCCAATCAGCATCATCGATCACCGGGAAGTTGCCTGGCTGCAATGACATGGGATGCGCCTCCTCTTCCGGAATCGTGTACAACTGGCGAAAGAAGTCACAAACCATAGCCGCCACCGCCTTGCTGTCCGTCACCTCCTCACCATCTACCCCTTTAAGCATTTCAATCCGGTTCTTCCGGCGCCGAACGATCGTCGACAAGTGGAAGAACGTGGTGTTCCGATCCCCAGCACACAACCATTGCTCCCTCGACTTTTGAAACCAAAGAAGCTCTTCCTGTTCCAGCGTCCTAACCAACTCGATCTGGGCTTCCTTTTCATCCTTGAGCAGCTCCGTAGTAGCATGAAGCGCCAGCTCCCCCTGAATATCACTGATCCGCTTCTCCAGCCGCGCTTTCCTCTCGAAGATGTCACCAAAAGTCTCCCTATTCCATATCAAGAGGCAATCACGAAGCTTACGCAACGCCTCCGGAGCTGGACCGGTACTATCCCACGACTGCTGAATAAGATCCCGAAACTGCAGGTGAGTAACCCAAGCCGCTTGGAAGTGGAAAGGTCGTCTGCGCTTGTCAAAGTGAAGCCTAGGACATAGCTCAAGAAGGAGCCGGCAATGGTCGGAGCTAAACTTCTGAAGGTGTCTCACCATGGCGTCAGGCCAATCCAATCGCCTTGGGGCATTGACGAAAACCCTGTCGATTCTGCTAGCTCTATGCATTTCCGGCGTTAGGCCTCTATCCCACGTAAAGCTCGGTCCGGAGAAGCCCATATCAATCAACCCAACACTCTCAGTCCATTCCCGGAACCTGTCAGAGTCCAACGAGAGGCCACCCGGTTCACCACGTCGCTCCGAGCTGTAGAGAACGCAGTTGAAGTCACCCCCCACGAACATCGGACCATCAATGTGCTCAGTAGCCCCCTCAATATCAATCCAGAATTGTCACCGGGCCTGAACTTGAGGAGGCGCGTACGCAACAACCAAATGCGCCTTGCGGGCACCCATCTGGATTTCCGCAACAATAAACCTATCATGAGTCCGACGGATAGTAAGGTCCACCTTGTCCCTCTGCCAAAGGAGCCACACCCCTCCTCGGAACCCCACAACATCCACAATTTCCCAATTCGAAAACCCAAGCCGCTCACAAACCGTCGTAGCTCTGTTCCCCGAAATCTTCGGTTCGAAAATAGCAAAAAATCCACCTTATGGCGTCTACTCATGTACTTCACTGCTCTACGGAACCCGTCGCCACCGGCTCCGCAGCAGTTCCACATAATGCACTTCATTGGGAAGGTGAGGGATTGATCGTCGAGATAACCTCGACTCTCGGCGTCTCCACAATTATGCCCTCCATGACAACCACACCACTGTTCGATGCTTCTATCCCAATAAGCTCCACCGTCCCACCTCTGTTCTTCGTAGTGGCATCCTGTCCTTGAACACTGCTCTCTCCCACTGGCCCCGACACAAAGCCCGGCGTGGCTTGCGCAGCACCCTTCGAACCCTTGCCGTCGGTCCCATGGCTGATCACAAAAACAGATTTCTCACGCCAGACTTGGACTTCCTCATTGTGTCTCCTCTTCTTGATAGGCCCATTTAAATTGCTTATGTTGGGCTCACTAGTCTTAGGCCCAACCTTTCTGCTATTGTGTCTCAGAGAGCCTTTCCTCACAACCCTGTTACCCACCTCTTTTGTTCCTGGACTAAAAATCGGCGGCACACCATTACCCTCACCCACGTGCCCCCCTAGCACTCACCAATCTTTCTGTTTCCTCAACCGTCGCCATTATCTTCTTGCCTTTATCCACATTTTCATAACTGCCATTATCAATGATAGGCGCGGAAATTGCGGAATCCACTTCCAACAATCTGTAACCGTTATCATTATTCCCCTTCCCCGCTCCGTTAGCGTGAACTGCTCCGATACCTCCTCCGGTGACTGTAGCTTTTGGTTTGGCATTACGGCGCCGACGCGGGACGTCCATATATCCATGGCCCATAGCAACCACCCATATCCTCTTCCATACCATCCGTCTGACTGTTCATCCCACCTTCCGAGATAGTCTGGCCCGTGGTGCCCCCTCCCACTTGAGAGTTCACTACTAGAAATTTGTGATTTAACATCGGGTAATAGCCGATGTCTTTCAAAAAAAAAATCGATGTCTATGTGGGTGATGTAAAAAGTCAAAAAAAATTCACATCGGCCAAAGCCCGATGTCTATATAATTTATAACATCGTTTCTTATTATAAAAACGATATGTTTATTACTTTATAACATCAGTTGTATAGAAATCGTACATATGTATATTCATTTTCTCTCTATAATTTGTAATATTATTTTTCACCACAAAATTTGGCAATATGGAATAAATACAAAACCGATGTTATTACGTATATTGAAATCATTTTTTTGTGTTAAAACCGTTGTTTATGTATAGTAAAGACATCCGAAATTATTAGTGAATCAAATGTGTTTAGTTCGTAAAACTAGTGTGTTTATGTCGTAAAAATGATGTGTTTAGTTCATAAAAATGAGGTATTTAGTTCGTAAAACTGATGTTTTTTGTACGTAAAGCTGATGTGTTTAATTCCTAAAACTGATGTTTTTAGTACATAACATTGATGTTTTTAGTTTGTAAAACTGATGTCTTTCGTTACAATAAACTGTTATCTATTGCTAGTAAATCCAATATGCTAGCTTATGAACCGAAGCAATTTGGTTCATAAACCCAATATCCTGTCTATATATATACATATACATCATACCACAATACCAACCAAAGAGAACATGTTCCTATCTATATATACACATACACCAGACAAAAGTGCCCACCAAAGAGAACATGTATAAATCCTAAACTGTAAATGATTTAGCATCGGAATTTACATTGGGTGCATACATGGCAATGAGGAAAGACTGCTCCTTAAGGACTTGGCTATATAGAGGGTTGTCATAAAAATATTGCAAGATCCTCCTTTCTTTGGAAACGCATGTAGACATCACGTGTATACTCTTTATTTTGATCAGAGGTTCGTCCTACAAGAATACATGGAAGAACACCCAAAACCTGATCACTAATGTGAATCAAGATATATTAATATATAATACAAACAAAGATGATGATGATACAGAGAACAACTTCCTAGCAGTGAGCTCAAGTGACCGTCCGGGGTCAGAATTTAGAATCTATAATTCTCAGGTCAGGCAAACTTGTACTGTTAAAAAGATGCAGTGGTTATCAAAACAAGGTTGAAATAAACAGAAGAGGAGAATGACCATCTTAAAAGTGATTGTCGACAATTGTTATTCCATGAATTCTATGCTCAGCTACTCATTCCATCTTTATTTCAACATATTTGAAATTAACAGAAGAGGAGAATGACCATCTTAAAAGTGATTATCAAAACAAGGTTGGTGGATGAACAAACAAATGAAACATCAGTTGTACCTGATATATCAAGTAGTTCTAGCCCATCAGATCAACCTTTTCCCATCGCATTCTAAAAAATAAAAGATTTTCGACAATGCTCTGTCCGAAGAGATCTCGCCAGATTTATTTGCGAGCTGGACTGAACTTATTGTTGGATCAATCCTCTTAGAGACTGGGAATCTGCAGGAATTGCAACAGTTGGATCTTCCGTGAATAATCTCATAAGTTGGAAATCTCATAAAATTGCAAGGACTTGGAGAAGAAAACTCATCCTTTGATTTAAGCTACCTGTAAATACTTAATAATTCAAGAAATAGTGAAATGATGATTTAGAGACACCTTCTGTAAAGTTCAAACCCCTAGCACTTGTTGCGGCCTTAGCTGAGGTTGGACTGGTATTAACCATGGAAACATCCTGGTCAGAATTTCTGCTACTAGGTGAAGGTTTACAAGAAAGCTCTCGCTTCTTATTCTCATCAAGTAGAGTTTCCTTCAGAATTTGCTTTACTTCCCCAAGGGTGTTACGCTGCAAATAAAAAAAGATTAGCATGTGTACGCAGGATTGAGAACACGGGAAGATTTATGAGGCATATTGTCAGGGTATCAATGTAGTTCTATGTTGCATACATTTCGAACTTGAGAGCTGATATAGACTTTTGGTAAGAAGAATGGATTCTCTGAAGTGTTCCCAGCAGATTCACCAAAAAACCATTTTGGAATATGAGAATAAAGAAAATAGACAATGCATGATCTTCCTTGGGGATACTAAGGCTGGCAAGTGGAGTGAGGAATACGCTTCTCCCATGATAAGGGAAAAAATCATCTAAAGCAGAAATGTGATCCATGAACGGAAATGAAACATACAAACCACACATACCTGAAAGTTTGTGAACACATCTGGATCCAAATGTGAGGCTGTTTCAGTTTGAACGTCAGAAATACCTGCTGGATGAGAAAACGAATCATGAGGATCAACCACACCTAGCGCCAAAGATTCATCCCATCTATTGACAGATACCTCAATACCAGCTTCAACCATGTGCTCCTCCAATTGAGGGTAAAATGTGTTATATGGGGTAACCTGAAGGCATGAGGAAAGATTGGTCATATAGTGTCCAAAATAACATAAAACATGCCCATCAGAGAGGAATTTCAGGTTGAGAATGAACTTCAAAAAAAAAAGCATAATCATTTCCAGTTTACTATTTCAGAGAGGGAAAAGAAAAATCTCTACAATGAACCCCAAAGTTCAGGGGTGTGTATAGTTATAGATATTCTAAAATAAATTCAACATATAAGTGCCAATGCAACAAGCAAGTCCGTGATCAGCCAAGGAAAAAGAGGACATTCAACAACTTACAATAACACAAACATATAAGAAACACAAACCATGGATAATGCAGACCAAGGAAAAACTAGAGTAGATCATCAGATAAGAGAAGAACTACAGTTGTAGAACAAGCACGACACAAGTTCTCAATCTCTAAAATATGTCAAATTTAGACCCTGGAATTTTTCCAAAAAGAAAAAAGAGCTATGGGTTGAGTTATATAGTTCACAGTATATCATGGAGCCTCTTTATACGACATTCACAAAGATATATTAACCTTCATACACATGAAGCCCACTAGTAATCCAAGTTTCCTTGGCAATCAGTTTCTTTCCTATTTCATTCATCATTTACAAGCATCATAGAAACTATAGGGATCACTTTATGATGACAAAAAAAATCAGAAATAAAAAAGTTACCGGTTGGATCAGGCCAGAGATATGATTCAAACCTAACAGCACATAATCCGTCCTGGTAAAAAAAGACATTGAATGTCAAATTCCTGCTCAAGATGCAAAGTAAAGAGAGAATCTCTGAATGTCACAACGACATTCCATAAATGCTACAAACCCTATATACACAATTGCACCTACAAACTGCTTCCCTAATCTTAGCTGAGAAACAATCACTAGCTAGTGACCAAATCCAAGCGTAGGATAAAAAAGCACTACTAATACAAGTAAGAATTATGTTTGTACCTTCATAGCCTTCGGGATAAAATCTACCTGGTTTTTGAGAAGTTCAATATGAGATCGGGCGATGCTTTTTCGAATGCAGGTACTCCATCCTAAAGGCTGCATCCATGGCAATCATGAGAACCTTCAGCTTGTCAACAAATCTAAGAAGTAAAAGGCACAAATGAAAAGAATTGCAATACCTTTCATTCTTTTGCAAAGCACTTCTCCAGGACCATCAAGCTAAACACAAGGCTAAAATATTAGGATGGTGCAGCTCAACAAGTCTGGATGCTTCATACCAGAAGTCCTCTCTCTGCACAACACAACTCAGATCAACAAGAAGCTCCAAAGTTACTAAAAAAAATTAAATGAAAGAAGAGAACAACAAACAATGGCATCCCTTGTCTCAGAATAACCAAAAGTGAGAGTCCAACAGCATGCACAATCAACAGCTTGGCGCTATACATCTGTTAGGAATAACAAATAAGTTTATTATATGAAGGGAATTTTTTTTTAAAAGACATCTAGCACATCAATTTTCATATAAAACGAGTACTTCTTAGGAGTTTTGAAGAATCCATCAATTTTCATATAAAATGTTAGACGTCCATTGGATGAACTTCTTCAGAGTTTTGAAGAATCCATTGGATTCAAGAAGTCCCAACACAAACGAGAACAAATCCTTAATCAATAGAGTCATAAGTCCCAACACAAACGAGCACAAGCCCTAGACAAAATCCCATATCTAACCCAAACTAGAATATTTGTACAAAAAACCCATGATTCGAGTAGCAATTGGGTGCGAATTCCAGTGTTTGTTTCCAATTCACAAATTAATTTCTGATTTGAAAACAAACACTTCAATTTGTACAAAAAGAAAAGGGGGAATGGGAGGATACCTGAAAGTTGACGAGGAGCGGCTGACGAGGAGCGACGGGGGATGAGAGGATGCGGATCGGAGGAGCGACGGGAGGACGATAACAAGGGCAAGGGGACCAGATCTGACCGTCGAGCTGACAGAAAGCAGATAGACGAGAGCGTAGAGAAGAGCACATCAGAGAGTAGATCAACAATGGAGTAGGGCGAGAGAGAGAGAGAGAAGAGAGATGAAAGCGGAAGACAGACGACAATGGAGCATGCGAGAGTGACGACGGCAGGGCGAGGTGACTGACTTGTGAGAGCACCGGAGACACAACGACGGGAATGAAAGGGGTTTCGCCGGAGATGGGAACGAGAGACAAGAAGCGGATTTCGCTGTCGCGAGAGGCTGAGTGGGATTTGGAAGAGAGGAATGAATGGGTTTTCCAGAGTTTCTTTTATTTTTCTAAGTATTGGGTGTGTGTTTCAAAGTGTTGAATTATTTCATTTCGTATGGGCGGGACAAATCCCGCGTTTTTTCTTCTTCCAAAAATATTTTTTTAACATCGGTTAAAAAACAGTGTGGTGTCTATTTTATTTTCAACATCGCAAATTTATCAAGTGAGGTTAAAAATCTGTTTTACATGGCAGGTTTTTCTGGGTGATGTTAATGAACCGATGTTAAATAACAGAATTCTAGTAGTAGTTTGACTCCCTGCCCTTATTCCCTGCCTGCACAATCGGACTCCCCTTCAAGCATTGCATCGCGAGATGGCCATACCGACCATATTTGAAACAGATTCTATGCAATCCTTCGTACTCTAAAAAATAATGTTGATCATTGATAGTTACCGTACCTTTGAGCGGCTTTAACAGATAGTTACCGTACCATATGCGAGCATATCGACCACGACTGGAGTAAAGGGTTCTGTTATCCACCTTGATGGGCATCCCGATCCCTGAAGCGATCTTCCACAAGACATCCTCTTCATAGAAGACAACCGGTAACTTCGCGATCCTGACCCACGTCGGGGAGGTGGTTATGATATCCTTTTCTGGGTCAAAATCCGGGCTCCACGCTTTGGTGATCAGATAATGCCCGAATATCATCCATGGACCACCAGTAAGAGCATTGTCGTAGTCATAGTCGTTGTCAAACCTCACCACATAGTACCCATTCGGCAAGTCCGCCAACAGAAAATTTCCGGTAGGTCTCCACAACTCTCGTAGCTTTCGCTCCATCGCAGGGTAAGGAACAAATCCCCCAAGAGTCTTCACGATCACCGACGACTTCCAAGCCGCCGCCAAGACATCCATCACATCCTTCCCGATATCAATGACTGGATCACCATCCTCTCCAAAGGGAAAGGCCGGAAACAACAACCTTCTCCGCTAGCATTTCTGGTGAAAGGACCACCCTCCGCGAATTCGAATCACCCATCACTGTGTCTCTCCAGGACTTAGACCCATCAGGTGGTTCTCCGGGCGGCCGGAGTCTGCCATTAGCGTCCGGATTAATCGCTTTCTCACTCATCTCTCTTACCGATTCCTTGATGCTTAAAAACCGTTTCATATTATAAATTATTTTATCCTAATATTTTCCTTATTTAGATATAACCAAATGTCAATGACTAGGTAAAACTTGAAATAATAACGCAAACATTGATATAATTAGCCTCTGTTTGGTATTGATATCAGGATATGGGATATGGGTATGGATATCACTGATACCCATATCCCTGTTTGGTATAAGGGTATATGGGTATCAACTTGATATCCCCATATCCCTCTTCCTTTGTAAATCAACCCATCCTGATATACCCCAAAAAATTGAGATATCAGTATCTTCTATTCATCTTCAAACGTCATCTCCGCTCTTCTTCCTCTATTGCTCCTGCTGCTATCTTCTTCTTCACCCTTCTTCTTCTGCAACTGCCGAAATCGCCTTCTTCTTATGCTTTTCTCTTCCTTCTTCTTCGCCTTTCTTCACCCTCCTTCAACGGTTGGAAACTTAGAATCACCCTTCTTCTTCATTTGTGGAGCCCGAATCCCCCTTCTTCTTCATCTGTTGAATCTGAATCGGCCTTCTTCATCTGTTGAGTTGGAGTCGCCCTTCTTCCTCATCGTCGTTGTTTGTCTTAGAGAGGGGAATGGGCGGCGGCGGAAGCGGTGATTAGGGTTGGACAGAGGGAGTGGGGCTGCATAGTGGGGAGGGAGAGAGGGGAATTGGGCTAGGGTTGATAGTTGATACCCATACCTTGTAATACCAAACGCGGATATTGGATATCAGATATCAGATTTGATATCCATATATATCTCTGATATTGATATCTAATACCGATACCCATATCTGATATCAGTATATGGATACCAAACAGGGGCTTAAAAGAAATGACAAGAGTTAATAAATTTACGGAGCAAAATTATTACTCCGTACTAGCTAATTTTGAATCAGGAAGGGCCTCCTAAATCTACCGCACGCCCAACCTGCTATTAAGAGTTTGCTGTCATAATCAATGGCTATCCAAACTCACCGTGTGAAAACTTAATTATTTTGGGACCACCGTGTGCAAAACAAAGTACCTTGAAACTCTTCCTCCCACCGAATCTTCAGCCACACACACCCCATCGGCCCACCAAAGTATCCAATTTTGCAAAGTAGCCTCCAAAAATGATACGTTGGAAATCTGGCTAAACACGTGCGCAGTTCCTTGTTGATTGATTTATTTGGGTCAAGATTCCGCAATAAAATAATTTTACAGTACGCCCATAAGCCCTAGTTGCATGCTCAAGTTGGGAAGACATAGAACAGTACTGTAGGGTGGGGGGTAGGCGAGTTGTAGGGGACACAACCCGCAAGTGGTCCGAAAAGGTTCGATTTGGTGCAAGAGGGGCGACAGCAAGTGGCATGGGATGAGAGGTTGGTTAACTTGTTATATACGGAGTATTAATTTTTCCATATTTTAGAGATTTTACAAACTAGCCTCCAAAAATGATAGGTTGGAAGGCTAAACATGTGCAGTTCCTCGTTGTTGATCGACGTCCTATCCTATATATTTGGGTCAAGATTTCACAATAAATTAAGAAACATTTTAATGATACCTAATTAATGTTTCTGAATCACGTACGGATATACTCCCTCCGTCTCGAAAATCAAGTCGTTTTAGCATTGGACACTAGTTTTAATAAAACACTCACCCATCAATCAACGTCATCATTCAACTAACTTCTTTCATTAATTTTATTATTTTTAAATACCCACTATATTTTTTAACCAATCAAACTCTTTTAAAAAGTCAACAACACAAAAACCAATACAAATCATTACTATCCCCCTACCTAGAAAACCTAAAATGACATGTATTTTGATACAACTCAACAAGCCTAAAACGACTTGTTTTTCGAGACGGAGAGAGTATAACATTTACGACACATCACACATGAATACATGATGAACATCCCATTATTAAACAAACTTTAATTTAACACGACCAAAAATATATAACAACTCTCACATATGAGAATGACGATCTTCAAATATATATATATATATATATATATATATATATATATATATATATATATATATATATATATATATATATATATATATATATAGAGTATGGATCAAATGTTAACAAGTCTTATTGTGTTTTGTGTTAACAAATCTGGGCCCTTTATTAAGGAAAAACGAAAAGCTGAGATTAATTAGAGTTTTCTATTTTATTTAAAAAAAACAGTGGACCCCATCAAAATTATTCCCACAAATTTCCAATCTGATGCGTGCACCCACTCTCCTATTTAACAAAACTGTGGATTGTGAAGATGAAGAACCCTAACAAAACGGCGGTTTGGGAAAAGCGATGGCGTCCACCTTCACCCACCGTCACCACCGTAATCCATGGCTGCCTCCACTTCACCATCCCTCACCACCGACGACTTTTCCCAAACCGCCGCCCATTTTGCAAGCGCCGCCTCAATCGCAATAGGATTCGCCATCGCTTCTCAGGCGGCAGCGATGAGGACGGTTTGTTCGACAGTGAAGGCGGTCGTGGCGATGGCGATCCGATCGGTGGAAGTGACGGCGGCGGTGGCGGATGGATCCGGATCCGACGCAGCGATGGTGAGCCTCCATCCTCAAAGCGTTTGGCTGGGATGATTCACTGCTCAGATCCGAGGGCAGCGATAGTGGAACCAAAAACCTCATAGCCAGAAACCAGATCCGACGCATCGATGGTGAGCCTCCATCCGATCCGACGCCACTGAAATCCTGCGGCGGCGGCCTCTGAAATCCGGCAGCGGTGGGATGATGGCGCCTCGCCTCGCCATACCCCTCTCCCTAGCCAGGATCCGGCGGCCTCTGATTAATCTGAAGGTGGTTCCGGCGGCGATGGCCTCTGAAATCCGCATTCGACAAGTGCAGCTTCTGAGCACTTCCGGCGACGATGGCATCTGGTTTCGGGGTCATGTCTGGTTCGTGCCCGTCTCCAAATTTATCATCTGTGTTCATCATCGCTAGGTTGCATCACGATTCCTCCATGGCTTTCTATCGACGAGGCAGACAAAGGAGAAGACAAAAGGTGAGTCCTCTAGGTCAGATTGATAGCGATGATGAAGATGACGGGGTGTTAGGGGCTGATTGATAGCGATGATGGAGATGACGGGGCTGATTGATAGCGACCATCGGTCATTGTCTGAGAAATTGAAGTCCGGCGACCCGACCCGACCTGGTTCCCTTGCGCCTCTAGTTTGCTATTTCAGATCTATATTATTTTAGGTTTGTTCTATTGATTTATTACTATGAATTTATCAAATATTCAGCAAATTCAGGGTAATTATTCGTTGATAATCAGGAATTGTACATATATATATAGGGCAATTAGATATAGGTTTTTTGAAATTCAAACTCATGTCTTTATCGACTATTCGGCAAGTTCATAGTCAATGTTCATTGATAATTAGAAATTATTCATTTGTATAGGTCTTGCTGAAATTCAAGTTCGAGTATTGTTTATGAATTGATCGTCTATTCGTCAAGTTCAAGTAACTATTCCTTGATAACAAGGAATTATTCGTATGTACGTAGGTAATTAGATGCGGTAAATCAAGAATTACAATTATATATTATTTCAACTTAGCGAATAATTACTATCAACTTAACGAATAATTACTATTAATCTACCGAATAGTTGCTAAATACGTTATCCCATAAAAAGCGATTAATTTAGTGAATAATTACAAAAAAAGCGATTAATTTATGAAATGATAACTCCTCTTTACCGATGAATAATAACGATTAATTTAGCGAATAATTACTATTAACCTGACGAATAGTTGCAAAATTGACTAACTTTTTTTCTATTATCTAACGAATAATAAGTATAAGTTAACGAATGTTTGTATCACCTTATCGAATAGTTCGAATAGTGCACCACACAAAAAACAACGTTAAAAAAATGTAACGCCAAAAAAAACGTACAACACACGCACGTTATTTAGCAAGTGGCAAGGAAAGAAGTGGGTCCCATTGATTTTTAATTAAAGAAAAAAGCCAAAATAGCCAAATAATCTCATCCATTCATTTGCACTAAATCAATGGCCTATATTTGTTAACACAAAACACAATAAGGCTTGTTAACACTGGACCTAACCTCTCTATATATATATCACATGAATGATATTTTTAGTCAATTTTTTTCAACTCATTACTTACTTTATTTTTTAATTGACGAGTTTAATTCAAAATATTAAATTAATTAATATTAAAATTTATACATAATTTACATAAAAAATAATTTTGATGGGATGGCATCATCACATTAATTATAATTTTTTTGTTTATATAATATATTATACATATACATTTTCTAACCAACATGTTTAATTCAAAACATTGAATTAATATATAATCTATACCTATGTGTAAATCTTTATATTATACAGTATTAAATTAAAAGGATGAGATCGAATATCAAATGTTATTTTTATCTCCTTCAAATATATTAGCGATTTTGATAAATTTATCTTAATTAAATATTTTAAATATTGTTATAATGATTTTTGGGGGATTTGCAAAAATAACCCAAATATCCGGATGGATTGCGGGGCTTGACCCCCCAAAAGTTTTTTGTTTTTGTTTTGCAAAGTAACCCTCCTATACCCGGTTTCTCACAGGTTGCATCCGGTTGGAGAGAGAAAAGCAACAGTGAGAGAGGAAGGGAAGGATGAGGGGTTCGATGAAGCATGGAAGACGCCGTCGTCGGAGGCGAGGTTCGCGGCTCTAGGTGACAAGCCTCCAGGCTCGACGGGAGGGCTTGAGCACAGTCATCTTGGTCCTTCTTCCTCCCATTCGTCTCCAATGGCGGCCCCAAACCTGGATGCCATTGTTGCGGTCGACCCTGTCGCTAGGAAATTCCTCCAAATCCGGCAGATTTTGAGGCCAGTGGTGCACGACTCCGACAAAATTCAAGGCAATTGCTAAGGTCGATAGAGGCAGCTATGAGTCGAAGGTAGTTGAAGATCGATTTTAAGTGAAAATTCTAGGGTTAAGGTTTTGGCATCTCCCTGATTTTCCATCTGTTAAACCTAATTTAGGGATACATAGATAGAAATTGTTGATTTGGGGTTTTGATTTCTATAGTGTAAATTAGGGATTTTGATTTTGGAATTTAAGGAGGAAGATGATTTGAAGGCAGGATCGACTAATTTAGGGATACATAAATTAGGGATTTTGATTTTCTTACTTGTTTTAAGGAAAGAAAATTTCGTAAAGGGTATTTGCTTGAACTTATATAAGTGTTTGGATTTGTAAATTACCTCCATTAGTCAATTTGTATGTGAATTGTCTCTCTTTGAGAAGCTTTGATTGGTTAGATTCTGAATTTCCCGAGCTTGTGCTTTCAAGCTGTGATCCCATCCCAAAGCTGAAGATGAGGCATCCCCTCAAGATCGAGCTGCGTTTGTTTAGTGCAGCTGACTAGGTTAGTTGTTTAATTGAGTGCATATAAGATTGACATGGGTAGTTCGAAAATAGGTGCATATCATATTTATTTTACATGGGACTTATCATATGGTTTCATCTTTCCTTGTAACTTCGTTACGCTATCTATATATTTACCTCTTCAAAAAGTGCTTCTTGGTGTCAAGTATGATGCACCTGGAGATGCTTATGCTCCAACTTTTGTAATTCAGTATGTAGTTAGCGCATTTTGTACTTATGAGAAATTCGAACATGTCAGCAAAAAACGATATACGTACATGACATGTAATGCTATTAATATGCCAGGTAATACCTTTCACATGATAGTTTTGACATGAGAATGCGCAATGTGCGTCTTGGTCGACTGACCGGTGCGTTTTTGTGTCACTTATGATGCACATGGAAACGATTATGCTACATAACAAGTAATTGAGTATGTGGTTCAGACACTTTGTAATTATGAAAATTTCGAACTTGTCGTTCAAAGACGATGTACATGACATGAACTGTTATTAACATGTCATTCAAATACGATGTACATGACACGAGAAATTTTCTTTCATTAAAACAAGTAAGAAAGTCAAATTCCCCTTCTTTGAAGAAGTTTCTAAAAACTAATCCCCTCTTTGTGATGTTCTTCTGGAACTTGGCTACTTTCCTCTAGTGATTCTAGGAATTCTATGGGGAATACCAAGACTACAACTATGACTCTAAGATCAATTAGGTATGTTTTTTCCGAGTAATATATTCGGTCAGCAAATTGTTCAGTTGAGGTTAAGAAAAAGAATTAAGAAAGATGTTCATCCAATGCTTAAGCAAAAAATCACTCTACATAATTAAAAAATTCCTCATCATGCAGGAAAAAAAAAAAAAAACCAAACAAATCCTATATATAAGCAATTTTCTCCATCCGACAACTATAGAATCAATCAATTGATTATGAGTTCTGAACTTCTGATTACATAATATCAAGTATCACAAAGATGATTGAAGAAATAACTAAAGATCTTCATCTGATTTCAAGTGGAAAATCCCCAACCTTAATTCCATGGCGTTTAAGGGTGCTGAGTCAGATGCACCAACCCAGAAAATTGATGGGGTAAGTCCACTCACTCCGACTGTCATGTCAAGTGACGTAGGTGACATGTCAAAACTATTACCTATCATGTACAACGTACCTCTCCTCCGAAGCAAGCAGCAGCCTCCACGTGTCCAACCATCTCCCGCCTTTGGTGATTGTCATTTCGCATGCGACGCGGCGTTTGATTACTTTTACATTATAAACTATGTCGTTTCATTCATATAAAATGGTTAAAAAAATTAGCAACCAAACACTCCCTCTATTCATTAATGACCATCGATACTACGGGAGAGATATCAGAGGTAGTATCCCAAACCATCGATACTTCAGCTCTTTGTATTATTTTAATATAAATTGCTCTAGCATCGATGCTAGAAACAACCCGATAACAATCCTCCTTTTTGAAGCAAGTTTCCCGGCAAGTTGCATTATTGTTATTATTAAATGATTTAATATGAGTATGTGGGATATTAAAAAATAATACTACATCCGATTCAAAAAGATTGTCGTTTGAATTTTTAACATGTATTTTAAGGAGCTAAAAACTATATAATATATTAAATTTTTTATAATCTAATACTTATTACCAACAAATATTAAGTTGTAAATTTTTGTTTAAAAAAGTTGATATTTTATATAGTTTTTAACTCCTTAAAATACGTGTTAAAAAAGTTAAACGACAATTTTTTTGGATAAGTGGATCGGAGGGAGTACTGCATATTAAGGAAAGCTCTTGGAAGGGATCGGAGCTAGAAAACAAGAGCTATTTTTGTTTTTTTTTTGGTGTTTTTTAACTCCTTATACAGCCTGCAAGAAGATAAGAAGAGCTCTTGGAAGAGAGCACTTGTAAGTAAACGTCAAGGGACGAACAGGCGCTTCCAAGCCCCTAGGTAATCTTCGATCTGTCTTTATTACTTCAGCTTTGTACCAAATTGATAACAATATATCAACCCTTAATTAACCCTGAGTTTCTTCTCACTTGTCATTGATTTCAATACCAACCACATCAGCTAGAATCATCAGTTCAGCCAAGTCCTGATTGACTGTCAAGATGGCCGAATCAGAGGTGAAATCAGCTGCCATGTGGCTGGCAGAGCTGCTGGTGGAGCAAATCAGCCACTTGGATGCTGTGAGGGACCAAGTTGCAGAGCTGCAGACAGAGCTCAACACCTTGGCAGCCTTCCTAATCGAAGCTCTCAAAACTCGCCGTCAGGACCAACTCGTGCGGACTGTACTATCCGAGGCTAGAAACGTTGCCTACGATTGCCAAGATGTGATCGATGAATATATCCTCAAGGTGGCTCATCATGGATACGAGGAATACGAAGGCTTCCAGCTCGGATCTGCACTGCGTTGGGCTTGCCTATGTGTTAATGCAGTTCCTGTCCTCAAAATACACTCAAAGATTGGTGAATTGAACAAAAGGATCTCTGCTTTGACAAAGAGGATGAAAAGGTACGGTATCCCTGACCGGATGAGTGCAGCTGATAACAACACTGCAGGTAGACATCTAACCAGGGTTTATACCCATGAAAGAGAAGAGTGTGTGGTTGCTGGCTTTGAAAAGCAACTGGATGAGTTGGTGAAAAGGCTGTTGAATCCGAGCAAAGAGACGGTGATAGCCATATGTGGGATGGGCGGTGTCGGTAAAAGCACCCTCGCCAGAGAGCTCTACCATCATTCCATGTTAAGAGACGAAGGCTGCTTTCAAGCCTTTGGTTGGGCTACTGCTTCTCAGCAGCTGCAACCAAACCAAGTTCTTCAAACTCTCATGTATTCTTTGGTTCCAGAGAATGACCATGAGAGGAGAATAAAAATTGACGAAGATATAAAAGCCGATCGAGCACACGGAGCACTCTATAAACTGATGAAAGATGAAAAGTGTCTGGTGGTTATTGATGACATTTGGACTTCAAACGACTGGATCGATCTACAGGCTGCTTTTCCTAGAAAGAAAGCAACAGGAAGCAGGATACTCTTGACAACACGTAACCAAGAAACGATTTCACGCTTGGATTCGACTGAGGTGTACCTTCATTCAGTCGAGGCCTTGGATGAAATCAAGAGCTGGGAGCTTTTTGAGAAGATAGCATTTCCTAGTGCATCATCGTGTACAGGTATATACAATCCCCACCTCTCTCTCTATATATATATATATGGGCTGGCTCCTGCGAGAACACCCCGTAGGATAGGATTAATAGTGATTTTCATTAAAAAAAAATAAAAACAAATCAGTGGGCCCCGTCTAATTGAAGACCCTGTAGCCTTGATCCCTCTTAGCCGGCGCGTGAGAAAGCATACAAATATTTAACCGAATAAGCATATGCATACAATACAAATGTTAATTACATATTTTACACCGATCTCTGTATTCATTTTCTAATTGTTTTTTTATTTACTTATTTTATAAATAAATATTTAACATATGCATACAAATAAACATATTTACAAATGAATAATGTAATTTTAAATTATTCGATTAAATTAGAAAGATTATTCAGTTAAATGTAATATATTATTCGGTTAAAATTACATTTTTCGGTTAAATTAGAAAGATTATTCGGTTAAATGTGATATATTATTCGGTTAAATTTGAAAGATTATCCAGTTAAATTATAAATATTATTCGTATGTAAGATGACAATTGTACTAGTAATATTATTCAATTAAAATTATCGAGATTATTCGGTTAAATTTGAGAGATTATTCGTAGGTAAGAGAGTGATTATTTATCTATATATTGATTTTTGAATGTTAAAATAATAATTAATAAACTTGTACATTATTCGGTAGAATCACAAAGAGTATTCATAAGTACGAGGATGTTTATGAAAATTATATATGATTTTATGGGTGATTTTTATGAAAATTATGCATTATTCTATAAATAAAAAAAATCATTATTCGTAGATAAAAATGCAATTTTTTTAAGTTTAAACCAAACTATGGAGCATAAAGTAATTATATATATTCATACAGTAGTTATAAAAAATGGCAAAATGCAGTAATTTTATTTAACTGTAATTTTACCAATAAAAATGGCCAAGAAAAAATTACAGTAACTTTAAACTTATAAAAAAAAAGCAATTTGAAATGATGAAGGATACTGTACAGTGTACACGGCATTCAATTCAAAAAAAAAAAGTGGGAGAGGTTTTTTTTATATACAACGCGCGTGGGAGAGGTTTTTTTTTGGGCCCCACATATTTTTTACAAAATAAAACAGAAATTCCAATTTAATCTCTACCATTGATTTCAACCAAATTAATGGTTCAGATATGTTCCTATGTTCTGATCCTAAGGGGTGTTCTCATCCGATCCTCTCTCTCTCTCTCTCTCTCTCTCTATATATATATATATATATATATATATATATATATATATATATATATATATATATATATATATATATATATATATATATATCAGTATGTATGTATGTACGATGATTGTATGTATAAAACGGAGGTCTGAAATGGATTTTGGTTCAATTCACAAACATGTCATATATTTTGAATTAAAATAGTGTTAATATCGCATACATGTCATATTGTGATTTAATTTTGATTATAAATATTCTACCTTATATTTTAATTAGTTAGAAAACTTATCTTTTTATACTTCACATCTAAGAAATAATCTTTACAATATAATAACTTAAATTTTTATAATTTTATCTACATCTTAATTTGAAAGATTTGGTTAACTATTTTTTTTTTTTTTGCCAAATAATTCAACTAACAATGTGTTACCTATGTTCATCTCATATATTTAAGTAGTTACAAAATATATCAGTTTACCATGAGTTATTTTATAAATATTTTACCTTGAATTATTTTATCTTTAGTCATTAAGGTATATTGATTATTTAGTTCATAATATCTAAAGATAAGATTTCATTATTAATTAAGTATCTATTGAACAATAAAATCTTATTATCAAAATATTTATATTAATTCTCAATCTCATATTTTAAGTCATTACAAAACCTATTATTTTTATGACTGTTCAAAAAAATTTATTAAAATTTTTCAAATAAACTATTTTAATCTTCACATAAAATTAACAATAAAATAATTTTAATATAATAAAATATAATTTAGAACGTATTTAGTTGACAACTCAAAAACCTAGGATGTAGAAATTCCCAGGAAGTCGTAAAAATATATGCGTTCGGTTAATATTTTTGAAAGATGAAACTCAGGAATTCAACTTCCTAAGATTGGAGGAATTTAACCTAACTAGCCCCTCTAGATAAGTTCAACTTCCGAACCAAACGTGGAAGAACGATTAGAATTCCCGAGAATTCAATTCTCATGAAGTAACTTCCCACATTGAACCAAACGAGTCCTTAGTAACAAAACTCACAAAAGTGAAGAACGATTACATAGTAAAAATACAAAGTGAAGAACGATTGCAGAGTAAAAATAAACTAAAATGTCAAGCCTTTAACTGTTACTCGTTCGCTCCTAACCAAGGAGATTTGCATCTTGTCATAATCAAACAGAACGGGACTGAATCCTCTCATCCAATCCCCCCAACAATAGATCATAACCTCCGAAGTTCAATATCCCGATATCGAACTTGTATTTGTGTCCTTGCATCTCCCATTCAAAGCGCTTACGACTTGCTTGCTTGTCATTCGATGCCCCAAATAGCCTCTACAATCATTGTGCTCGCCTGCTGCACCTCCAAACCCGCTTCTTTGGCCATTTCCGGGTCCAGGAAGCTGTGGGTGCTTCCGCTATCGTTTAAAATTGCGATCGCCTTGCCTTGAGACTCCCATGTACTCTGATGTAGTTCTTGGGATCAGTACCTGCCAAGGCGGGCACCAACCCTTCTTGTTCCAGCTCGTCATTGTCATCCCCTTCAGCCCATTAATCCAACAGATCCTCCTCTTGTAGTCTCGTGGTTGCTCCTGAGTTATCTCCCTGGTGAATAAGCTGTTTCCTACTTGAGTCTTGCAACGGTGGCCCACAAAGTACTTATCTCCGCACCTGAAACATAACCCTGGTGGTCGTTTGAATTCCCCGAATTCGGTCCCTTTGCCCTTATTTTCTGATAACTATACTGCGACGAGAACTGATTCTTACTACTGCTTCCCACCGGTGCACCCGTTCTCCATGAATTTTGCTTCATCTTCAAGATCGCTTGCACTGATTCGTAATGCAGCCGAGCATGTTCCAGAGCTGCTGCTAGATCCGTTGGCCGCCCTAATTTTACCAAAGATTTGATCTCTGGCTTGAGACCGCTAATGTAACTTGAAACGAAATAGTTCCCTGGCAAGCTCGGATTGTATATTAATTAGCATTTCAGATCTCAACTCCTCGAACCTCTCATTGTATTCTTCGAGATCTTCGGTCTGTTCGAGCTTGTTAAACTCTTCAACGATCTCAAATTCTTGCTTTTCCCCGAACCTTGCACCCAAACATCGGCTTTATCATTCATGTACACTGCGGCCATTTCAATCTTTTGTGTTTCTGCGATGTTGAAGATCGTAAAAAACCTCTCGCACTTTTGGATCCAACTGCGGGGTCTTCTTCCATCAAAGTTTGGGAAATCGGTGTGGTCCTCCTATTTGTACTGAGGTCCCCAATTCTTCCAATCTTGGCGTTCCCGACCTTTCTTGATTCGAATTGATGCTGTTTCCGGCAACGATTTCCTGTACACTCCCGGGAATCGCCACCGCTCCATCACTTTTGAAGTGCGGAATAGGCAGATAACAGGCTAACAAATAATCTATCAAGGGAGGAAGAAAGAGTATGCAAACTTTTCGCAAATGCTGAAACTGGTAAGATCTTACTGCCCGAGGTAAGACCTTATCTGAAAATCAGTAACTAGTTAATAAGCAAATGCTGAAACTGGTAAGACCTTAATGCGGGGTCTTCTTCCATCAAAGTTTGGGAAATCGGTGTGGTCCTCCTATTTGTACTGAGGTCCCCAATTCTTCCAATCTTGGCGTTCCCGACCTTTCTTGATTCGAATTGATGCTGTTTCCGGCAACGATTTTCTGTACACTCCCGGGAATCGCCACCGCTCCATCACCTTTGAAGTGCGGAATAGACAGATAAAAGGCTAACAAATAATCTAGCAAGGGAGGAAGAAAGAGTATGCAAACTTTTCGCAAATGCTGAAACTGGTAAGATCTTACTGCCCGAGGTAAGACCTTATCTGAAAATCAGTAACTAGTTAATAAGCAAATGCTGAAACTGGTAAGACCTCACTAGTGGAGATAAGACATTATCTGCAAAACAGTAACTAGTTAAGCAAGAAGGACGAATAGGAAGCAAAGCAATCACAAGCATGAATTAAAAGAACGGAAAGAAAAGCACACGATACTTGTTAACGAGGTTCGACACAACCGCCTAGGGTTATCCAACCCGTAGGATTCAACAACTTTATTTCACTTTATCTTATGAGCCCTAGATACAAACTCTAGAAGACTTACCCACTTCTAGACTACCTTACTATCTAACAACCCAAACACTCCAGTGAAACAAAGTCCTACCGATACCGAAGTATCTATACGTTTGGGTAGAGATGTACCCTTAGTATAACCTAGAATGAATTGTACGATAAAGCTCAATGTAAACCTCACAAACTCTCAAAGCAATAAAACAATTAAACCAATGGAGAGATGTGAGATCGAATGCTTCGCAGGAGACTTGATTGCCGTAGGATGTTGAGCGCTGTCGAGTTGTGTTGTTCGGCAATCTTCCTCTTCTCCTTATAAAGGTCGTCCGTCCGAGTAGAAGAATTTGAACGTTTGAATATTTGTTGAACGGCGTTGCAAAAGATCCGCTTGAGAGGAGCGTAAAAGTGTTTGAAAAATATTCCAGAACCTTCACTTGGATTTTGATCAAAGACACGTTGAAAGGTTTGAAGAATTGATCAAAATCCCTGGAAAATCTCAACAAACAAAGCTAGAAAATATGGGTTAAGATAAGATAGAATTTAAAAACACTAACCCAATATTAAAGTCACGTACAATTGAGTTTGAATTTAGAAACAAATTTAGGCCCAATCTTGAATCAATATTAGGCTCATTAAATATTGTTCATTAGACTCAAATTTGAGCTCAAGTAAAATTAGACCCATTAAAAACAAGCTCATTAAGGTTGAGCCTATTCGTGTAAAACATGAGCCACTGTCGGTAAGGTCTTACCAGTGCCGGTAAGGTCTTACCAAAACCTGGAAACCAAGGTTTTGGCTTTGGTTTGTTTTAAAACGTTGAATGCAATCAAAGATTGGTTTAACCAAATCTCTTGAAGATCTCAACAAACCAACAACCTTTTGAGTTTGAAGATTGCTCCACAAAATCCTCAAAGACGCTTTTAGAAAGTCAACCACAAATCTTCAATAACCATATCAAATTAATCCTGCACAAAATCTCCAACAAATGATTAAATATAAATCTCAATAAATAATCTAATTGATATTTGTATAAAATAAATACTACCTTTCTTTGTCTTCCATCATACAATATAAAATCAAAATGAACTCAACAACCTTCAGTCGGAATCACTGATGCCGCGCTGATTTCCACCTGATCCCCCAACACCGGCGGCCGCTCGTTCGGTGGGAGTAAGTTCTTGATCATCGTCGTCAACAACTCGAATCTCTGATCTGTCTTGGATTGGAACTTCTCAAACACTCCCTTGAACTCCACCTGGTTAGAAATTGCGAACCCAAAATCGAACCTAATCTCTTAGGTTCGGTTCAAGTCCAATTTGGCTGGGCTTGATTCAGTCCAAAAATTCAGTTTGAATCGAATTTTAAACATGGTACATCAATATAGGATGGATGTAGTATGACTAGTATGATAGTAAGCAATCGGACCTCACTGAAGCGATCAAGGTCTTCGATCCTCGATCTATGCGCACAGCTAACATGCATCACTTGTCAACATTCATTTAATTTTAATACTAAACAAGAACGTTATCTTAATTATTCTAATAATTTTCTTGGTGAAAGGGACTACAATTCTTCATCTCTTGCTTTCAGATTCCACAAAGGAGGAGCTGGGTCGACAAATGCTACAACATTGCAAGGGGGTTCCACTAGCCATTGTTGTACTTGCTAAATTGTTGAAAGGGAAACAACAAGTACAACAATGGAGACAACTGTGCAACGACATTTCTTCACAGATTAAACAAGGAGATGCTCGCGGTTTATACAAAGAAGTGTATGAGGTATTGCAAGTGAGCTATGACGAATTGCCATATTACTTGAAGAATTGCTTCCTTCACTTGGCAAATTTCCCTGAAGATTATGAGATCCCGGCTGAGAAACTATATCAACTATGGATTGCTGAAGGGATAGTTTCAAAAGAAGATTCAGATGAACTAGAAGAAGATGTTGCTAAGAGATACTTGGACGAGTTGGTGAGTAGGAGCATGGTTCAAGCAGCTAGCTGGGTCGAGGGAACCGAAAGGATAGAAAAATGTCGCCTCCATGATCTTATGAGGGATGTTTGCACTGCTATATCTAAGAGGGAAGATTTTGTTGAAACAGTCAATTGCAATGGACCTATGTTGCTGAACAACAACTCAAATGCAACTTATCCTTTGATTTCGCTTCCTGAAAAAGACAAAAAGTTGCGTCGTCGTATAGCAGTGTATGTGAGTGACCAAGAGCCACAGAGCTCATCACTTCCTACATCGACATCAGCCAGAGTATCAAGAGCTCCCAACCTTCGATCCCTTTTGCTCTTCGTAAGGGACTATGAGCAGGGAGATGATGAGAACTGCAAAAAGTTTATTGAAAACATTACCGATGACTTTCCCCTTCTTCGAGTCATGGACTGCAAAAGCTTGCAAATTAAAGGGGAGCTGCCTGAGAAATTGGCAGACTTGATCTACCTTAGGTACTTGGGCTTGGGTAGCACTCGTGTTACTAAGTTACCTTCATCAATAGAAAAGATGCAGTGGCTACAAACTCTTGACTTACAGGTTGATGGGGTGCTTTCACTTCCTAATATCTTGTGGAAGTTGAAACAGCTTAGACATGTCTACCTTCCGTATTACAAGGATCTAAGATTGGTTACACTAGAAGAAAACAGAGATGCCATGCAAAGGTACTTAATCGAAGGAGGTGGAGTGCTACGGCTTGATGGACTTTGCAAGCTACAAACATTATTACACATAGACCTAGACAGACTCGATGTGAATGACATAATAATGTTGGAAGGAAGTTGAAAATGGTTTCGGCGACTTGTGAGAGTAACAAGGATGCATTGTATCATCTTCTACAGGGTACGTCTAGTATGAGGAGTTTGACACTCAAGCTGCACGCTCAGATCTTAAGCATGAATCCAACTATATTGTCGATTTGCGAAGCCATGTGGGTTTGCGTGGACATACATGCGAAACCATATGGCAGATTTCATCTCAAGCAACCATTATGTTTGGAAATGTTTCCAAAGACGTTGGTGCGTTTAGCTATTTGGTACCTTCTGCTTAAAGAAGACCCGATGCCGGTTCTGGAGAGGCTGCCTAGCCTTGATCTGTTGCATTTGCACATGTGTTATGATGGTTGGAAGATGGTTTGCTCTGCTGATGGCTTTCCTAAGCTGACTAATTTGTACTTTGATGGTTTGTTCAGTTTCAGCCACTGGGAGGTTAAAAAAGGAGCTCTAGAGAACCTCAAGCAGCTGCAGATAATCAATTGTAGGCTGGACAATCTCCCTTTAGATTGTCTTCCAAGATCGGTTAAAGTATTTCGTTGATATCTCCCAATGCAGGTACACTGATTTGCCTTGAGTTTGATGAATTAAGTAGGTGGTGTCTTTCCTAAGCTGACAGATATGTACTTTGATGGTTTGTTCAGTTTAAGCCACTGCGAGGTTGAACAAGGAGCTCAAATGAAGGTCAAGCTGCTGCGGATAATCAATTGTAAACTGGATCGACAAGATCCCTGATGCTCTTCCAAGTTCGGTTAATGTATTTCATTGATATCTCCCAAAGCAGATACACTGCAGATTTGCCTTAAGTTTGATGAATTAAGTGTTTGAACCTGTTTCAAATAAGTCAGAAAGATTAACTAGAACTGCAAGTTCAGTTTGTGTGGTCTGTCTTTCATCTTAAGCGTGTTGGCTGATGTTCAAAAATCAAAATACTGGACATGATATGGTGTGTTTCCTTATGAAAGTGTGTGTTTCCTTATGATGATTAATAACGAATTTTTTTTATTACCATAATATATCATTTGTGAACACGGCCGTAAAATAACAAACGATCGAGATTTATAGAAAACTAGTACAATACCCGCGCCATGGCGCGTTTGCGAGGTCAAAAAAAAAAGAAAAATATAATATAAAATATTTATTATAAGGAATAACCACAAACAGTTAATTACAATATGAGTAATGTATCCCGCAAAGTATAGGTGATGCTGAACATCAAAACACCAAAAAGCAAAGTCGAATGAGTTGAGATGCCCTGAAATAATTGTGAAAACCAAAATTAGATAAACTATGCAGAACCGCAGAAAAACATAAAGTATCATGAACATTCAAACTTGAAATACATTTAGTTCATTTCACCATTTTTCAAAATTTCCTACGTACACTTACTTACTCTTAACACCTTTCCGTTTCCACCTGTGCTTCAATTTCCACATTTCCATTTGCTAGTTATAAGGCCATTAAGTAAACACTTCCAGTTCAGTTAACATCTTGCTTATTAGCAATTTGTTAGCCCTGCGCATTCAGTTAAGTTAACATCTTGCTTATAACAATTTGTTAGCCATGCACATTCAGTTCAGTTAACATCTTGCTTATTAGGAATTTATTAGCAAATAGCAAGAGTTTTAAAAACATTATATTCTAATTGAATTTGCGAAAACTTTTTTCCTTGCCTTATTCCTGCTGAGTGAGATTCTTGCACACCTTGCTTGAGGTGATATATATCCAGGTAGAAGATGGAATACAATGAAAGCGCCAACCACATCAATAATAGCCAATGTGTTCGTATTCCCCAGACCAAAATGGCATGTCATACCCAGAAAGTGCAAAGTAGCAACCTAAAAAAAGGAGTTTACCACAAATTAATACAATAAAAAATATCCTCTTAAAGGAGAAAGAAAATAGGAAATTTCAAAATACACATTTGAGCTGATTGATCAATTGAAAATGAAGCTGATGTTTAAGACATATCTCTCCAAATAATTTGGATTGAGTTTGAAGGAGAATTTAACTAACATCAATCCACTTCTTATAATGTAATCCATTATTATTAAAATAAATCAAGTGCAGTGAAGCCTTTACACTTCTCAACAACCACCGAGTTTCTGAAATGACATGAATATCAGAAAGCTAATCTCTAGAAATTGAAAGTTCTTTAGAAATGACAATTGTAGCAAACCATGGTGAGACCAAGAGAGTAACAGAAGCGAGAACTCCCAGAACTACATAAATTAGTTGAGCCATTATAGTAGCACCATGAGCAGATGACAATACCGTATCAGTCTGATATACCATGACATGCTGCACAACCAACAAAGCTGATGCTAGAAAAAATAACTTGACCAATAGGATAATATTTTTAGCTAGCTTTGATCTGGAAAATACCAATTCCCTCGCAAGCTGATCACTGACATAACAGCTATGATCTGGATCACTTTTATTGAATTACTGCCAGACTGTTCGAGCCATTTTGAACTGTCAGGAAAATGCGACCAGTTCACATTGCCCCGATGCCAGCCTCTCTTGAGTCTTGCACACAGAAGTAGAAGGATGGCATAAACTATGTCAAAAGAGTTCCTAACATATTGCTGACAATCAAATGAAGTATGTGAATCTGCTCAATATGCAACTCAAGAATTTCCATATTCTTGTGAATTTTCATAATCTCTATATAGCTAATTCCTCCACATTTGAAACATTTGACACATTAGAATGAGATCAATATGAAAAATCAAAATCAGAAAAAAAAATAAAGAGATGGAAAATCAACCTCAAGCAAGATAAGATCTATAATCAACAACAGGCACAAGCAAAGGATGAAGCCCTTTTTTGAATCGACAAAACCTATTTTGAATCCCTCATCAGATACACCTAGGATGACCGGAAATTTGATGAACTCATCTTGCTCCTTCAAGTTCATTTCCTCTTAACTGTGTCCTCAATTCAACAATCACAATTTCTTCTTCTCTTTGAAAAAAAAGGTATTTTACTACATCTGGAGATTTGCTAATTCTAAGGCAGTTGAAATTAGTTTCCTTCCTTGTTATGTGCATAATCCCTATTGACTGATACCTGAAGAAGTGTCCAAAGAAATTTCTAAAAGAAAAAAAAAAGGTTAAGACAAATGTACCTGAATTGAATTTTGATCGCCTAGGAGTTTCCTTAGTGATAAAATTTGTTCATCGGCACGTTGTCGATGAGTATGCTCTTCTTCTATTCTATTCAATAACTCTGCAATGTTCTTCTAAAAAGTTTGACTCGTGTCTGAGAATACCTTCTGCTCGATCTGCAATCCACAAATTTAGAAAGAAATTAGAAAATGTAGAAGCACTAATAAATAAAAAGAAGTAAGCATTACATGGACAAACTTGCTGAACTGTCCACCTGCAACCTGCATTCCCCTCTCAACTTAACCTTCCACTCGATCTGCAATCCACAAATTCATAAATCAATTAAAACATGTTGAAGCATCACTAAAGAAAATGGAGTAAGCATAACATGGACAAAAATGTCTAAAATAACATCACAATTCAAGGTTTATTGTGTGAATTAGAATCGGTTAAACTACCAAAATCTTGCACTGCACAAGCATACTTGGGACTGGAGGAAATTATCAAATTATAATAGGTCACAATTCGGAACTGCCCAATAATCGAATAACCAGGACAACAACAATGAAATTCATCAAATTAAAAAAAAAAAGCAGTTACAGAGCCACCAGAATAAGTGAGGATACAATATTCTAACCTGCAACTGGAGGAAATTAAGAAGGGAAGTCTTGATTTGTTGTTGGATAAAGGATAAGTGATGTCGATATAACCCTGTTAACATTCAATAGGGCATCACCCTTGCCACTGTTATTTCTTATTGGATAAATTAGGCAAAAATTAGTCATAGGAGAAAGATGGAGAGGAGGATGCGGCTTAACCTCGGCGGAGGAGGAGCCATGAAGCCGAAGCAGGCATAACAAACCACCGCCATAATGCAACAATAAAGGACGCAACCGAAGCACAACAAACCACCGCCACAAGGCCGAGCAAATGGCAGATCTTCACCCACGATACACCTGAAACAAATAGGCGAAAATCCGTGAAATGGAGGCTAAAAAACGGAGGAAGATGGAGGAGTGGAGGGGATAGAACCTCGGCAGAGGAGGAGGACGAAGTCCTCGAATCGGCAGAGGCAAGGAAGAAGATCTCAAATAGGCGGAGGTACTGTGAATTGAATCGCCGGATTTAGGGGAGGCGGCAAATTAGGAGGAGGAGGTAGCAACCCTAGAGGCTAGGGTGGCGTGTGTGAAGAGTGGGAAATAAAAAAGGTAAAAGATGAATTAAAAGGAAAAAAAAAAGCTAATTGGCCGGAAATGCGAAAATGATGGAGAGAGCGACACGTGTAAAAAAAACTCTTTGCTTTTATGTAGTTACTAGCTCAGTACCCCGTGCATTGCACGGATCTTGTTTTAAAATATATGTTTATATAATATCACTACGCCAAACAGACACTCAAGAGACGGACAAAAGTCGTCGCCTGAGAGCATAAACCGTCGCCTGAGCATTGAAGAGACGGACGTCCGTCGCCTGAAGGTTTGTCATTTATTATTGTTTACATAAATATTATAAGTATCACAAACAAAGTAATAAAAAATAAAGATTCTCTAACATATTGAATACCAAAATAAATAAATATGCTAAATAATAAGAAAATTTAAGTATTAGAATCAAATATAAGCAAAAGTTAAGTAAAATAGATTGAATTGAAAATTCAAATAATACTGTGTAAAAATAATTAAATAAGGTGTCAACATTTATATTCAATCAATCAAATTGCGCAAATAGCATTACCATATGGGAGGCACGCAATGTGAAAATAACAGCTCTATTGTGATACTATTAATATAATTAATTTACCTCCGTCATAAATTAGCTTATTAACTTTTATGATCATATACGATGAGTATAAACCATATCATTACATACGATTAAAATAAAAATAATTGAATCACTAATCTTCTAATTGATTTGAATAAAATATTAATTTTTTCAAAATCTTTATTCATTTTCTTGTTTCATTTGAAAATAAAATTAAGAAAAATATAATAAAAAAGAGTCTAGGTTTAGATTAAAAATTATATAATAAGTGAATTATACTAACTAAAATAAACTGGAACAAAATTAATTAATGGGATTTAACCTAAAAACTTTTATTTACAAAAGCATATATTGACGATTTTATATTTAATAATTAGAATTTAAAAAAATTAATATCAACTTAGTTAATTTTTAAGGATTAACATCAAACGGTCGATCAATTGATTATCACTTTATTTGATTTCGTGACTATACTCATTATGGTTCATAATTAGTCAAGTAACTCCTACAAACAATAATCCAAGTACTTAAAGTCAAATTTTGATTCTCACAGGAGATCGTAACCCGATATACATCGTTCAACTATCCTGTCTTCATTCGTTGAAAATTAAGATATTTCATTACTATATTTTTTTAATCAGTTTCATCCCATAGAGTTTGTTCAAACGTATAGCGGATCGGTTGAAATAAAATAGTATCAATTACCCATGAACTAATAAAACATGAGTACCAACTACCAAGTACCAACTAAGGGATATGAACGAATGACTTATATACTTAACCAAATAAATTACAATATAGAGTTATGAATACAAACAAATCTAACATTGAGAATGTGAAATTGAAATTAAAAAAATACAAAAATAAAATAGAGCGAGAAATCAAATTGAGTCTCACCAATAATTTCCACCATTGTTGATTAGTATTATTAGTATGATTGTACGAATTTATCCTTCTTTGAACATATGCAAAAAACTTGAGGTAGAGATAAGAAGAAGAAAAATGTAAAGGAAGTGAGAAGAAGGGTGATTATATAGTAAAGGATGGTGAACGTACGTAAGAAGAGACGCAATTAAAAATCTAAACAAAAAAAAAGTCATATTTGATTTATTAAAATAAATATGATTTTATTTTAATCTTATCCGATAAATATCTAAACTAACCAACTAAAATATCAAATATATCCACTGAATTCGTATCCAAATCTTAACCGACCAAATCTTAACCGAATTAGATTTAATTAATTAATTAAATTTACTTAATTATCCAAACAACTCCATTAATAAATAATTAAATTAAAAATACCTACTTTAAAGGAGAAGTCGCCACATGTCGTAGGCGACTTCTCCTTTAGTATTATAATATAGATATAGATATAGATATAGATATAGATTTTGAAAGAGAAAAAATTATTCACCTATAACAACATATATGATTATTTGTATATAACTCGTACGAATAACCATATTACCAGGGCCGTGCAGATACTTTTAGGGGCCCTGTACGAAAAAATAATCAGACCTTATTCATATATTCTGTTAATGATCTTATATATATATATATATAAGTTGCATTATGTAAATTGTTTTGCTATTATAAAAATATATATAATTATGTTTTATTTTTAAAAAATCAACAATGACTCTATTTATATTGACAAAATGCATAAAAAAGAAATCAAAATGGCAAGGACCGTAAGGAATATTGTAATTCATAGTCAACTTTATGTACATTAAAGTAATCAAAATATAAATAAGGTAAAAATTTGAAGCCTTTAAACATTATTTTAAACATAAAATGGTTGTGAATGATTCTTTAAAAATGATAAATATGATTTTCTTAAAAAAATTATTTGACTTTCTTAATAAGTTCATTAAAATTTTAATTATTTTGGGGGAAAGTCCACTAATTTCTCTAAGCAATGGGCTTTGTATGTTTTTTTTTAAAAAGAAAAAGAGAATAATTTTTTTTCAATGATTAAAAAAATAAATTAAAAGGTGAAAATTTCGTGAAAAAAAGGCCCCTTAATAAGTTAAAAATGAAAAGAAAGAGATATTTATGTACTTAATATTATGATTTTACGAGTATGAAAGAAAAAGAAGAGCAGATTATAAAAACAATTCTGTAGCTGCTGGGAATCGAACGCAGGGGGTTGGCAAATGTTGAGAAGGCCTATAGCGCGGCTTGCCAGTAGACCAGATTGGTAATTTGTTTCATTTACACACTTTTTTTTATTTAACATAAAACTAAAACATTATTGGGCATTTGGGCCCCTTAAAATTTGGGGGCCCTGTTCAGTCGATCCACCTGAACCACCATGGGGAACGGGCCTGCATATTACAACAGACGATTAATTTTCATATGAAAATATTATTAAAATATATGGATAATTATATTACGGCAAACGAATAATTATAGTGTTATCTATGAATAATCAGTTTGTTCACGGTTTACATCGTAAGAGGTATTCACATAAGACTCATCTCTCTCTCTGAACATATATTAATACTGGGAAATTTACAGAAAACCATCCATTCAATATATGTTTTTATACTTAACCACCCGTTAAATCCAAAATTACATAAAACCACCCATTAAATGGTTTTTGTTGGGGTTGCATTCAAATCCTCATTTGACTTGATTTCATTTGGGCTTGATTGATTGGGCTCGACTTCTATTAGACAAAAGAAAGATCTAGAAGAAAGTGTTCTACTAGCTTCTCAATGCTTCTCAAAAGGTTCTTGAAGTTTCTCGAAGCCTTATCATTCCACCTTTCTCTAGAATCTTCCCAAGCTTTATTCATCCCTTCCTACACAAGCATGATGCCTATAAATAGAGACTCGAGCTTAGTCTCTTGGTGGATTTATCCCATGGTTTCACTCCCACTTGGGATCACATCTCACACCATTCAAGCTCCATCCACATTAGTCTATCCAAGCCTCCATACAGAACCTTCATCATACAAACACATTATATTCCACTATATTGTAAAGAGAGAGTTTTGTCTATTACCCCTTGTATTTCCTACAAGGTTCGTTGTACTATTTCTTATTTGATAGTGGATTTGTTGGCTCTTGCCGCCCGTGGGTTTTCCTCCCGTTACTCGGGTTTCCCACGTTAAATTTGTGTGTTCTATCTTGCCTTATCTCGCTCTATTCGTGATTCTGTTCTTTTCGTTGCGCGCTCGGTGTTCTTATTACCACTAAATCCTAACAAGTGGTATTAGAGCGAGGTTAAGATCGTTTTGGGAATCACTGTTAGAGAGTTTGGTTGAAGGCCCTTCTCATTTCAGTGAGTTTTCTTCTATTGTTGATCTTGAAAATCTTATACCTCTCGTTATGATGATACTCAATTGTGGCATATGAGTTTTGGCCACTTTCGTGAAAATAACATGCATTGTTCTCAAGGAGAGGTCTTTTCAGCACCTAGCTTTTTGATGATTAAAATTTGTGAGCATTCTATCTTTGGCATTCAGAAAAGGCCAACCTTGCCAAAGTTCGTCTACACCTATATCGGTGTTTTGGATCAAACTCATTTTCTTCATGGGTCCTTCTCGTGTTATTTATCCTAATGTGCGTTCGTATTTGTTGACCGTTATTGGTGACTTTATACAAAGTCTTTGTGTTTGTTTCTACGCCCCAAGATTGCTAAAACGCTCCATTATGAATGACCTTCGGGCTTTATGCGGCAGAGATCTCATTCGGATATTGATGCAAGGCGGAGTTGGTTGGGTTTGCATTCAAATCCCCATTTCGGCTTGATTGATTGGGCTCGACTTCTATTGGACAAAAGAAAGATCTAGAAGAAAGTGTTCTACTAGCTTCTCAATACTTCTCAAAAGGTTCTTGAAGCTTCTCGAAGCCTTATCATTCCTTCCTACCCAAGTATGATGCCTATAAATAGAGACTCAAGCTTAGTCTCTTGGTGGATTTATCCCATGGTTTCACTTCCACTTGCGATCACATCCCACACCATTCAAACTCCATCCACATTAGTCTATCCAAGCCTCCACACAAAGCCTTCATCATACAAACACATTCTATTCCACTATATTGTAAAGAGAGGGTTTTGTCCATTACCCCTTGTATTTCCTACAAGGTTTGTTGTACTATTTCTTATTTGATAGTGGATTTGTTGGCTCTTGCCGCTCGTGGGTTTTCCTTCCGATACTCGGGTTTCCAACGTTAAATTTGTGTGTTCTATCTTGCTTTATCTCGCTCTATTCGTGATTTCATTCTTTCCGCTGCACGCTCGATGTTCTTATTACCACTAAGGGTGTGTATGGTAGAATATATAAACAGCTAAAAAATTAATCATTCGTGTGTGTTTATTTTTTAAACAGCTTTTTGGTTATTTGGATGACCAAAATAAACAAAAACGTGTTAAAAAAAAGCAAGAAAATGGTGCTTATTTGGGTGTTTATTTTACACAAATACTGTTTTGCCCCTTCTTTAATTTTTTATCTTATTTGGTTTGAAAGTACCACAATACCCCTAATAAAAACCAAATAAACTCAACTTTTTACAAATTAACTGTTTTTCGCCCCATACGGAGATTATCTTTGTGTTTAAATTTTTAACTACTTTTACCAACAGTTTATAAATTTTACTCTATTTATAATTTTATTCAGTTTATTAACTCCGTCCCATACGAACCCTAAATCCTAACAATTTTGTTAACAAAGCACCACCCATTGTTTATTTCTATTAGGGTTTTGTCAAATATATATGATATTATAAAATTTTATGGTTTATATTTGAATTATAATCTCAAATAGATTTAAAAATATATTTTACTATTTTTTTTTTCAAAAAACTTGATGTATATATATATGGACAAAGTCCTATTTTATTCATAAAAATGACTACAAATTTTTAAAATATTTTATACTCTACTTTTTAATCGTAATTAAAATAAGTTTATAAATCATTAGCATTGCTTCAATTTAATAATATTTTTGCTCTTATTTGGGAGCTCCGAACCCTTCCTCTGGGAGACCAAACCCCTCCTCCGGGAGCCCTAAGTTTCCTCCGGGAGTTCTAAATCTCATCCGAGAGCCACCAGTTCAAATTCTTCGGTTCCGTCCACCAATTCCTCGGATCCGGCCACCTTTCACGAGTCTTGTACCCCTGCGCTCAACCCCTAAAACCTCTGGTTCGTCACCACCACAACATCACACTGGCCACCCCTTCTCCTCCCCCAGGTGTGTTGTTCACCCTCTCGCTTTCCCCTTGTCTCCGGGAGCCTCCTTTGGATTTGGATTTGGAGATTCGTTGTCCCCCGTTTCTCCATTTGAATTTGGATTTTCGGTTGCTCTTCGGTCCTGATTTCGTTTTGGGGATAACCATCACCTCTGATTCGTTCTCTCTCTGACCGGTGGCGTCTCTTTCTTTAGGGGTTGCTTACCGTAGCGTAGCCGTAGCTAAATTTTTTTGCTACGGCTATTTGCCGAAGCTACAAAATTTTGCCACCCCAAAATTCGCCACCCCCCTATTTGCCGTAGCTTAGCCGAAGCTAAATGCCTTTTGCCACCCCTTGAAGGCCTTTTGCCACGGCTTTTTGCCGAAGCAAATTTCATTTTTTTTGTAGTGTCTCCGGGCTGTTTTGGTGGCGGGACTCGCTTTGCTCGCTCCCTCCTCCTCTAGCCTGCAGATCTCGACTCCGAGGTCTCGCTCTGCGAACCTTGCTCCTTCTCTCCCGACGTTGTATTCCTGATGCCTATGCCCCGCTGCTGGACCGCGCTTCATCGTCTTCGGTGACGCGCTCTCCCTCTCCGGTGTCTTGCCCCTTCACCCCTCTCATGGGTGGTGGTCGCCGGGGTGGAGGTTTCACCCCTCTCTTCGTGCTCTTTCGTGGTTGCCTGCAATTACCTTCAACTTTCGATTCCGGACCCGATTTTCCCTCATTTGGGCCTAAGGCATTTCCTTGAGCCCAAAGCTGCCATTATTAAAGGGGGGGGGGGTGTCAAACTTGACTGGCCCTCGAAGTCTTTCCTGAATAAAAAAAAATATTATTAACATTTTTAATACTAATACTCCCTCCGTTCCAAAATACATGGTTTTTTACTTTTCGACACGCCTTTTAAGGAGCGAAAAACTCTATGGAATATTATTTTTAATTAATTTTTTTTATATAATTAGATACTTATTAGTAATAAGTATCAAATGGTATAAAAATTTTAATTAAAAAAATAATATTTTATAGAGTTTTCCGCTCCTTAAAAAACGTGTTAAAAAGTAAAAGGCCATCTATTTTGAAACGGAGGGAGTAATTACTAATGTCTTATTTTCTTTCATTTGTAAATACCTACATTACAAACTAAAAGAGAGAATAAACAAAAGGAAGATACTTTTCTTGGGATACATCTTAATTAATTGACCTGTCTTCGTTGATTCGTTGTCCACAAACCCTCGTTTTGCCCCCATTTCAATTGCAGCAGTAGTGATAATGGCTTACTTTTTTTACGAAAATTACCATACCAATCACAAAACGACTATGTTGGTAACCACACTTGTGGTAATCAACATGGTGATAACCACGTAAAGGTGGTATGGTAATTGTAATAAAATATGAATATCATGGTTACTGAGTATAAATATTAATTTTTTATATATAATGTTTTATTGTTATTACCTTTGAGTTTTAAGTTTTTAATTTATATTTTGCATTTTGATTTTGACCTAAATTGATCATTTCTATTTTTTCTACTAGAAACAATAGGAACATTTTAAATGTTTGAAGACTTTGAACTTGTTTTGTTTGAACTTGCAGGAACATTTTGAATGTTTGAATAATTGAATTTTGTTTGTTTTTTCAAGACTTTGAACTTGGTTGGTTTGAATTGATTTGTACTTTAGGTTGTGAACTTGATTTATTTGAACTTTTAAAAGATGGTAACCATATTATTTTTTGTAATCATAATTTTTCGTTCGATAACTTTGATGACTACCAAAAGGTAGCCAATGGGTTTCAAAAAAAATAAAAACAGAATTAAAGCTTGATAACCATGATATTGTACCGATGGTAACCATAAATCGTGTTTACCACATATGCGGTAACCACGACTTGTGGTTGGTACGTGGTATGTAAATTTGCATACCCCCAAGTTTGTGATTGGTACGTGATTAGGGTTGGCATGGTACGGTTACCACAAAAAAATTGTAATTACCACGTACCAACCACAAACTGGCGGTACGCAAATTTTCATACCACGTACCAACCACAAGTCGTGGTTACCGCATATATGGTAACCACGATTTGTGGTTACCATCGGTACATTACCATGGTTACCAAACTTTAATTATATTTGTATTTTTTTGAAACACCTTGGCTACTTTTTGGTGGTCATCAAATTTATCGAACAAAAAAATATGGTTACAAGAAATAATATGGTTACCTTATTTTAAAAGTTCAAATTAATCAAGTTCAAAACCTAAAGTACAAACCAACCAAGTTCAAAGTCTTGAAGAAACAAAGTTCAATTGTTCAAACATTCAAAATGTTCCTGCAAGTTCAAACAAAACAAATTCAAAGTCTTCAAAAATTCAAAATGTTTCTACTGTTTCTAGTAGAAAAAATAGAAATGACCAATTTAGGTCAAAATCAAAACAAAAAATATAAATTAAAAACTTAAAACTCAAAGGTAATTTCAATAAAACATTAAATAAAAAAATTAATATATATACTCGGTAACCACGATAACCATGATATTCAGATTTAATTACCATTTCCGTACCACCTTCACGTGGCTACCACTACGATGGCTACCACCATGTTGGTTACCACAAGTGTGGTTACCAACATAGTCGGTTTGTGGTTGGTACGTGGTTGGTATGGTAATTTTCGTACCATTTGCCAGCCCTATACGTGATAATGAACATTTTTTTTGCGGTAACTATACCATGACAACCCTACTTTTTTTAGTAGAGAAGCTTCGCTTTTTGCAGTGCAGACACTTGTTCAAATCAAATTCTATTCAATTGCCCCCCAATTTGGAAGGAACCCTAACTTCTCCTAATTGGGAAGAACCCTAATTTCCCCAAATAAACTAGGTCATCCACAATGGTGAGTCCCCTAACTCATATACCACGCCACATAGGAAAAGATTGAAGAAAAAAAAGGTAAAATTCGATGAATTCGGGACATGCGATTCAACTGCAAGAGTCTTAAGACCATCAGCAACAAAGAGTCACACGAATCAAAACTCATTTCAACCACATCAGTAACTATTTCTGCCACGTCAGCTTTCCACTAACTTTTCAGCTTTTTACATTTTTCATCCACAACAGAGAGTCGCGCGAATCAAAACTCACTTTACACTTTTTTATATTTATTAAGCTAAATGTTAATTTATTTTGCTTAAATTTTTTTGTTAATGATATTATTAATATACATATCATTAAAATAAAAAGGCATACAATTAAATTTAGAAATTTTTTATTAACTTGATATACTGAATCTTTAACATATACTCCCTCCGTTCGGTATTAAATGATGTTTTAGGAGTAAAAATTTGATCGGAATTATTTGATGTTTTGGGATTAAAAAATTATAATTTCAAACACCCCTTTTTTGGCTCCAAGAAGTTAAAGAGTTGGCTTCATTTTTTTTAAAAAAATCATCACTTGTAAATTTAAATGCACCTATTAATTGTACCCACTTGGACAAAAAAATTGAATTTTTATTAATCTTATTAGGTTCCTTAATTTGCGCGTAAAAGTGTAAAACATCGTTTAATACCGAACGGAGGGATTAGTAAACTTAGCAAAAAAAAAAATTCCAAACATATGCAAAATGGATGTCATTGAATAGAGAAAAATAAATCATATTCATAAATAATTTTTTTTTCTAAAAAATAAATTATTTAACGAATAAATGAGGATTTTAATTTAATTAAAACTCTTCGCCATGTGGCGTGTTCCCATTGGGTAGCATAAATCAAAACAAAAAAAATTTAATGGGAGGTTCCGACTCTCCCAATTGATTCAACTCCCCCGAATCAAACACTCTCTCTCCTCTCTCTTTCCAAAAATGCTGACGTGGACCTTGGTTTTGATCCCGCGGATCTCCGTTGCTAATGGTCTAAAAAGTGAGGATCATTGGCTCAAAAAACGAGGGGGTAAGGTCTGGGAGAGGTTTGCTCGCGTTAGACAATTGAAAAGAAAACGACGCCATTTTACCAAAAGAATGTGGAAAGTGCTGCGTTGCATATTTGAATTGCTACAAAACAATTTCCTCCATTGCCACACGGCTCTACAGCCTCCACTCACAAGATGACATGTCACTAGACCTGTCAAAACACAACACGACCCGGTGACCCGACCCGTCCGATCTGAAAAATTTCCGACCCGAATCCGAAAATTTTGACCCGAATTTTTTTTTCCGACCCGAACCCGAAAAACCCGAAATTTTTCGGGTAATCTGGGTTTCGACCCGGTGACCCGATTGACCCGGTAAATTTGACCCGATTGACCCGGTGACCCGGTTGATTTATAATTATATATAATTAATTTTTTTATATATAATTAAAATTTATCACAAAATTATCAAATAATGATTTTTTAATTTAAAAAAGAAAAAATTGACAAACCCGAAATTGACCCGAAACCCGATCAAACCCGAGTTCGAGTCAACCGAAAAAACCCGAAACCCGTTTTACCCGAGACCCGTTTTATCGAAACGCGAAGTGACCCGACCCGAACCTGCCCCGAACGACCCGTTTGACAGGTCTACATGTCACCCTAGTTAATTAAAAGTTTAAAATGGTTATTTCGGCTATTTTAAATTAAAATAAAAAATAAAAAAAATTATTTTTAAATGTAATTTAATTTTCTCTATCCATAGACACCCATATTGTATTATTTCGAAGGAAAAAAAGATAAATAATACTCATTTCATTATTAAATAAATACATACATAAATAAATAAATAATGGAATAATTTATTAAATAAATTGAAAAATAGTAAAAGTAAGTTAAGAATTCGAGATTGGGGTTCACGAATTATGGTGAAAAATAAAAAAATTATAATGGGATACTTAAGCTGAGATGACGGAGAAAAAGTAAATTATAACGAGGGTTCACTAATGTGGATGCTCTAGGATCCACTTAGGAACAAGGTTCCACGTAGGCAGACACGTGGTTTACTAACGGCTAAAGGGAATATTGACGGATGCTCAAATAGAAGGACAATTACTGCACAAACTTACAAAGTTTAGGACTTTCGTAGAAATATTGAAACGTTAGGAGCTCACATGAAACAAATTTAGCAGTCTCGATCCCTCGCATTCAACCGGCCATCACCGTCTAACCTCCGACGATGGCACCAACCACCGAAGTCCGAACTGCAGTTGCTGTGCAGCCCGTAAAAGAAGGTACATTGATGTTTTTTTTCCTCAGTTTTTTTTTTGGGTGAAGATGTATTTTTTGAGGTTTAGTATTTGCAATGTAAGCAATGGTTTTTTTCTTTTTGTTTTATGTTTTTGTTTTTAAGGAGTAAAAAAGTATGAAAAGAGTAAAAATCAGGCTGATCACCATTGTTGAAGTATGTTAATGTGATAATGTCGATGTGTGTGTGATGAGATTTGGAAGGTGATTTAGTAATGCACCTACTGTGCTTGATAAAATGCCCAAGAGAAATAAGATGAAAGTCTTGGCTTATGTTGGAATGGTGGTTGTCCCACATCGGTGGTTTAGAGAATACTTGAACAACATATAAGGTTGGTGGGCTACTCCTCTCATTGCCAATTGGTTTTGAGATGGAACCCGTTCGGGTTTATGTGTTGTTCGAGTCTCCCGTATGTGGGCCCGCACACACGACCACCAGGACCAACCGAGTTTAACATGGTATCAGAGCCGGGTTCGGCTAGTTTCGGTCTTCGGATTGGTGGGGTCGTTGGCTGGCCTTGTGGCATGTTGCGGGCATTGGTTCCCATATAAGCGCATGTGGCAAGTGCAACTTGTTGGCTAAAAATGTCGTTGCACTGGAGGGGGAAGACCAAAAAGTGTCCCATCAAGCATAGTATATGAGTCGGTGGGCTACTCCTTCTATTACCAATTGGTTTTAGAATGGAACCTCACTTGGCTTGTGTGCTAGGCTACTAGCGCCCGTGCACACGACCCTAGTCATTGGTCCGAGTCGGACTTTGATAGCTTACATTAATAGTCTTGATCTGAATATGAGAATGTATAATTTCTGTTGAACTTGGCATAACCCACTGGTTCCCAAGTTTCTTTCATATACTACACACACCTAATGTCTAGTGTATCCATTCCTACCATTATTTATTTCATAACAAAACTACTAACATTCCTTGCAACAAAAGTAAATAAAAAAACATTAAGAATCCCTGATAATTATACATTTCTTAACATTCATGGACGATCCTTCTGAGTTCTGTCGATGATTGAGAAGATTATATGGGGCATCAGGAGCAAGAGGATTGGCATCAGTGCAAAGGGGATAGATGCGCCAGAAAATTCAAAATCAAAAGGCCTTCAAATGGAGTATCTGAATTCAGAACGTGTTTTTGCGTAGAGGCTGATCATCAAGCGGCTCAGAAGAGCCCCAATCCATGGGAATTGAGCTGAAACTGAAATGGCCGTAGTCTTCCCCTGTCCCTTCAGCAGCCTCAATTTTGGTGTCTGGTTCTGCGCATGTTGACAAGTGATCTTGTCGCGAGTCTTGTGAATTGATTCCTTCTAGCACCATAGCGACTTCTTTCATTGTAGGTCTTTGCCTCCCGTTCAAGTGTAAGCACTGTCTTGCAAGGCTGGCAAAGGCCAAGGCATCCTCCTCACGACATTCCTTCATAACTTCGCTGTCCACAATGTCTAATAGGCTGGAATTTTCCATAGATGAGAGGAAGTATCCTACTAGGCTCCTTTCCTCCTCAAACACTGATCTAATTGGCTTCTGACCTGTTAGGAGTTCTACGAGGACCACTCCAAAGCTGTAGACATCGCTCTTTTCTGTTAGCTGGTGGGATTGGAAATACTCAGGGTCGACATAGCCAAATGTGCCTTGAACGCATGTAATGACGTGGGTCTGATCAATGGGGATGGTTTTTGAGGCACCAAAGTCCGCGACTTTTGCTTTGTATTTCTCATCCAGGAGTATGTTGGAGGATTTGATGTCACGGTGAAAGATAGGAATGGATGATGCTGAGTGCAGGTATGCAACAGCTCCAGCAACATCAATAGCAATTTGTAAGCGCATTTTCCAAGTGATTGGAAACTCCTCGGTTGGGTCATGAATGTGATGGAAAAGAGTTCCATTCGAAATATACTCGTATACAAGTAGAGGAACGTTGGTCTCCAGGCAGCATCCCAGTAGCTTCACAATGTTCCTGTGGTTGATCTGTGATAGAATCACCATCTCATTGACGAACTGCTCCAACTGGTTTTCAACCACTTTTTCCGCCTTCTTCACTGCAATGATTCTTCCATCAATCAACATGCCTTTATAAACAGTACCCTGTCCTCCTTGACCCAAGATTCGGTTCGTGTTGAAGTGATCTGTGGCTATGTCTAGCTCGCTGGATGCGAATACCTTTGTTCTGTCAACGGCACCTTCGTTGGAAGAAATTTGCTGCTGCAACAGCAACCCACCATTTCTCTTGAAGTTGTTGGCCTTTCTTCGGAATTCCTGCCATCTCTTAATACAATTAGTGATTCGGTACAGCCAGTAGAACCCAATGAGCAAGAGTATTGATCCAATCGCCCCAGATACACCTGTTAATAAAATTACTGAATCAAACATCCTACAAAAATATGGCAGAAAACAAATTATAAGATCCAGCTAGCTAAGTCATACAACAACTCTTTTGTTGCACAAATGAAGTACAAGAAGATTGTGGGGATTACCTTTAATGAGGGGAATTAACCATGGGTGCTTGGGAGAGTTACCATTTCCCTGAGGGAAATCATATTCATCGCAGTAGTAATTAGGGACACCATCTGAATCAAATTCAGAATATGCGCAGTCCCCAACACAGTCGACACATGCTCCAACTTCTACATAAAGCAGCAAATGGAAGCCTGTGATATTTTTACTTGCAGAAATACTATCTTACCATTTTCATAATTACAGTAAATCAGACAATGAAAACCAATCTGAACTAAAACATTGTAGAAAATAAGTTTACCTTGACAACCGTTGGGGAGATAAGGATTGCCCGCCTGATATTGTGGGCAGGAACAACTATAAACTCCGGTATGCTGATATGCCTTCAAATCACAGCGACCCTCAAGAAAAGCCACTGATGAAGGATCCACAAAAAGGTCAAACAACCAGACAAGCACCACTGGTGTGGGAGCTCTATTCGTCAGAGAAGCTGCAGAAAGATTGACTTGGTACCCGATACTAGGATCGATCTCAGTCAAGCGCACGTAATGGCAAGTTCCATTGGCTTCAGTAATGTTCACACTGTATGAGGTGAGGCCAGGTGGAGGCTGGTTTGCCTGACAAATCCCTTCAGAGGTATATTGGGAAGGACCCTGAGGACCGTAAGGACCATAACGACTGTAAGGACCGTAAGTACTGAAAGGACCATAAGGACTGTAAAGGTAATCTCCGTAAGGAAATTTTCGTTCCAAGCCGGGGGCATTTGCACAAACAGGATCTCCACAACTAGCCATGATCTGGCTTCCATGGTAAGATAAGGAGCTTCCGTTGCAACCCACAGGGATAAACCCATTGAAATATCTCGAGAAGCTAAACGGGCTTCCACCTAAGTCTGAGCTCGTCCATGGAGCTACAGATACCCCCTTTGTGCAGTTGAAGATCATGGGCATATTGACTCTCACAGTTTGTGAGTCTAGATTAATTCTCAGTAACTCAAGATTGTGTTTGGTTAAGTAAGGCTTGGCTGGATTGAAGGATTTGTCGCAGGTGATCTCGAACCACTCATTGTGATAGCATCTGGAACCGATTCCAAATGGGTAGGCAATGGTGGTGTTTCCGCATTTTTGCTGGCAGCCTGGCTTTGCCAGAGATGGCAGTGTTTCTGATCGAGCTACGGACAGGCATGAAAGCAAAATTAAGAGCTCAAACACCATTTTGATATTGCAAGACACCCTGATAAAATCTTTCATGGTGGAATAAAGGATAAGAAGATGTGTGTTTATGTAAAAGTGAGAAGATGGAATTTTATAACCCACATAAATCAGCCTCTTAATGTTTGTTTGAATTTTCCACGCTGCTACTCATGTCCCTACAGCTCTTTTAGAGCGTGCAATGGGAAGCAAGTGTGATGCTTGAGCAACTGGTGTGACCATAACAATTTGCTTGAGCAAAGTCATTTGGAGAGTACACAAAGCTTTGTTGGGGAAAAACCGGGTAGCTAGCACTCTATCACGTGTAATTAACTCGGATGGATCAGACTCCACTTACAAATGAAAACTTGTATTATATATTACAAGTACACCTCTCACAAATACAAGACTCATGCACACCACCCGCCTCAAGAGACTAACCTCACTCTTTGATGGACACCACACTCGTGTGATCGAGATGCCCTCATGCTCAATCGATCACACCTACTGGCCAACCCTCTCACTCTAGTGTATGATCGAGACTCTCACATTCTCAATCGATCACACACTAGGACTCACACTCATTTGGAGGAACACTCACCTTGTCCGCTCACTTACAACATGTGCTCCTTATGCCTATTTATAGGCCATGCCATCCTTTACAAGGAGAATCCTAGGACATCTCTAGAATACTCCAAGCAGAGGCGGAACTAGGGGGTCCTAGACCCCCCTCCTCATCCGACAAATTATCTAGGTGTATTTTTCTCGTCGATAGCTTCGTTTTGATATATAATACTCCCTAATTCGACATATGAGCAAAAAGTTATGAATGTTTGAAAATTACAGCAATATTAATCACTTTAGTTTTATTTCAATATACTATAATACTTTAATATTTTACTTAAATTGACATTCACATATTATAATTCATCTCGAGAGCTTCGAAACTATAGGTTATATTACTTATTTTGAAAATATGGTAAGAAGTTACGCAAATTTAATTTTTTTTATATCTAGTTATACATTATTAAATGTTAATAATTAGAGATGGAAATGGATCGGGTTATGGGTGGATGAAGGGAGTCCATCACCCGATCCACTAGTTATTGTGTTTTATATCTTTATTTTTCGTTTTTTATCCTTATTTTCGTTTTATATATTTGTAATATTTTCGAAACCATAGGTTGACACTAGTTTGTACTATCGAACACGTTGTGTTTTACGATTTTTTTTCTCGATCTTATGGTCGACTACTATGGTGACCCACCGCTCAAAATTTTCTAGCTCCGCCCCTGACTCCAAGACTAGAGTCATCCTTATGCTTCTAGTCTTCTCCATACATTTCCTAAGGTTCTCCAAACTTCCGGAGAACTCTATACAAGTTTAGGCATATCTAGACTCTTCACCATTCCGGAACCTTCCATAAGGTTTCACGCTCTTCCGTACGCTTCTAGAATATTTCGTCATGTTCCGGAGACTTCAGCTGCGTTCCACAACACATTTAGCCCAAAACACATTTTCATGTATTTGAAATATGAATTATTGTCCAGCAAGCTTATATGTGTCTCTTTTGCATTAAATTGTTTCTCCTCTTCCTTTTTCATTTCATCAACTATGTCTGATCAAAAAATTTATAATTTCAACGGTAAATTTTACAACGGCAAAAAATTTATAAGGCATGTTTGACAGGGGTATATAGATATAGATATGGGTATAGGATTTATATATCTATATCTTGTATTTGATATATTGGTATATGGATATCAATCTGATATTTGCACTACGCCAGATTGCGTCTCGCTCGACGGAACTTAAAAGGTTCGTCGCCTGAATCAGGTTCGGGCGACGAACTTACTAAGGCCCGTCGCCTGAACGTTGGGATGCCCAAACCGCCTCCAGCCCATGTTCAGCCGACCAGAAGACCTCAATGTCCGTCGGCTGAACTGTACTCAGGCGACGGAACAATTTCAGGCGACGAACTTTGCTCAAGATCGGTCGCCCAAATAGGTATCCGAATGACGGCTGTCAGAATGGGCCTTTGTAGCGACCGAAATACTAGTGGTTCGTCGCCTGAGCGTTGTTCGGGCCTTTGTAGCGACGGAAGTTCTTGTGGTTCGTCGCCTGAACGTTGGACTTTTTCAAAAGTAGAGTAATAAAGTCTGGTTGGTTAGGGATATTAAATACTGTTCACTCAGGAGACGGAGTTATCTATAAGTCCGTCGCCTGAATGTGTTTTCCGTGACAAACAATTAAAACCGGTTGTACTGTACAATAAATCATTCTCATCTTCATCCTTTCTCCCCAAAAAACCTAGAGGGCTCGAAAACTTTTCCCCCATTTCACACCTCCATTGAAGGTATGTATAAATTTTAAATTTTTTTTTTTTTGTTGAATATATGGATATACATTGTTTGTTTGGATATTTGATGATGAGGTTGTCTTATTTAATGGAGTTTGGATGGTAAAAAAAGTTGTTTGAATGGAGTTTATGAGGGGGAAGAGTTGTGTATGTATATATGGAGTTGAAATTGAGGTTAAATGGAGGTTAAATTGAGTTTGTGTTATGAATTGATTGTTTATGTGTATAGATTGTTTATGGAGTTTGGATGGTAAAAAAGTTGTTTGAATGGAGTTTATGAGGGGAAAGAGTTGTGTATTTATATATGGAGTTGAAATTGAGGTTAAATGGAGGTTAAATTGAGTTTGTGTTATGAATTGATTGTTTATGTGAATAGATTGTTTATGGAGTTTGGATGGTTTATGTGAATAGATTGTTTATTTTAGAATGTGGTGTAGAATGATATAGATGATGAGAATTGAATTTTTATTTGGGTTTTTGATAAAAATGGAATTTAGAACGTTATGATTGGAAATTGAATTTAAATTGAGTTTGAGGTATGAATGGATTGTGTATGTGAATGGATTGTTTATGTTAAATTTTATTTTAGAATGTGGTGTAGAATGACATAGATGATGAGAATGGATTGTTTATGTGCAATTTCATTTTAGAATGTGATGAATTCATATGAATGGATTGATAATGATAGGACAATAATGATCGACAAAAGTTGGATGCTACTCCCTCACGCTCACGGGGAGTATCAAAAAGGAATATTTCTCTTTATGCAGAATCTTAGAGATAATGCGAATGTAATGACTCATTTCCTATGTCCGTGTCGGAGATGCCGCAACAATGAATGGGAGCCAATAGATGAAATACACAGTCATTTGGCCCACATGGGAATGTGGCCTAGTTATACTGTTTGGGACAAGCATGGCGAAGCCCCAGTTGATAGGACAAATGAGCAACGACGAACGCAGATCCTGGAGGAAGGGGCATCTTCCTCCGTTGATGGTCCGGCTATGAACATTCTACACGATGCTTTTCCGTTTCATGCCGGATATGAGGCGCACTCTGTCCCCGACGATCCTCCGTTCCAATATGTTGTTGACGATGATTACGAGAAATATAATAGGCTTATAGAGGCAGCAAACATGCCATTGTGTGAGAACAACGATATGACTGTTCTGGATGCCTGTCTGGATGCAATGCAGATGAAGTCAGAGTTTGGTTGGACAGTTAGGAGCTTGGACGGCATGTGCGCACACATTGCTCGCATGTTGCCGAAAGGACATAAACATTCTACGGATGGAGCGAAGATGAAGAGTGTGATTAGGGACCTTGCATTTGGGTACGAGCTGATCGACGCTTGTGAGTATAACTGTGTGCTATTTCGCAAACAATATGCAGATCTCGAAGCGTGCCCCAAGTGCAACACACCTAGGTGGTGTACTAGGGAGGGTACGAGAGGCAAGGTTCCCAGGAAGGTTCTCCGGTACTTTCCCTTAACCCCTAGACTGAAGAGATTGTTCATGGAGCCGAACATTGCAAAGGCTATGCGATGGCATGGTGAGCGGGTGAGAGATGCAGAATGGTTGAAACACCCATCAGATGGTGAGGCATGGAAAGAATTCAACAAAACCTACCCGCATTTCTCTGAAGACGTGAGGAATGTGAGACTTGCACTTGCAACCGATGGATTCAATCCATTTGGGAATCAGTCAACCCTCCATAGCACATGGCCTGTCATAGTGATGCCATACAACTTGCCTCCGTCATTGTGCATGAAGAAGGAATTCAACATGTTAGCGTTGTTGATTCCGGGACCAAAGTCTCCAGGAAAGTGTCTTAGTGTGTTCATGCAACCGTTGATCGATGAGCTTCGCCACTTATGGGGGACTGGAGTATATACTGTTGATCGATACTCAAGGTCCACTTTCACGATGAAAGCAGCAGTGTTGTGGACTATAAGCGACTTTCCTGGCTTGGGGATGTTGGCTGGAGCTGCGACGAAGGGGTATAAAGCCTGCCCTATTTGCTTGGACGGTACTTCTGCAACGCATGAACAAGGGAGAATGGTTTACGATGGGCACCATAGATGGCTTCCACTAAACCACCCGTGGCGAACCGATGGTATGGCATTCAATGGAAGCGAAGAACACAGAACACGCCCTTATGCTTGGAACGGGGAGCAAATTCTTTCACAGATCGATAGGTACGAGAACTACCTCTCTTTTCACTCTCTTTTCCCTTTTCATACGTTTGTCCGATGTCTTTCTCATTATGTTTCCATCTTTCTCAACAGGATCAACTTCCCCGTCCTCAGCTCGCACCCTGCTTTCAAGGCCCCATACAGTGTGACTAACAGAATGTGTTGGACCAACAAGTCCGAGTTATGGAGATTGCCTTACTGGCGTCACATTAGAGTCAGACATGCACTCGATGTTATGCACATCGAGAAGAACGTCTTCGACAACATCATCGGCACTACTCTTAACATAGAAGGGAAGACAAAGGATGGTCCCAAAGCTCGAGCCGCATTGCAGCAAAGAGGGGTGCGGAGAAGCCAGGCACAGAAGAGAGATGGAACACTCCCTCATGCGCCATTTCTGGTGAAACGGGAGGACATACCAGATATATTCGAATGGTTCGGTACAGTGAAGTACCCCCATGGGTACGCTGGGTCTTTTCACAACAAGGTCAAAATTGCAGAGAGAAAATTCCACGGCCTAAAGACCCATGACATTCATGTTATGTTTCAGCGTCTTCTTCCCATTGTTGTCCGTGCATACCTGCCGTTGGGTGTTGCCAAGACTTTGGTTGCGCTAGCGAAATGGTTTCAGAAATTGTGTGCCAGGGAGGTGAGGAAGGAGGATGTCCGCCAGATGGAGGATGAGATAGTTCAGATTCTTTGCAGACTGGAGATGATTTATCCCCCGCACTTTTTCACAATCATGGTACACCTTCTAGTTCACCTACCGCAACAAGTGTTAGAAACTGGACCAGTGCATTACACCTGGATGTACCCAATAGAAAGGTATGCTACTTATAGATTAAATTCATCTCACAATTTCTGTCCATTATACCCCTCCAAAACTTCTTCCTTTGTTTTATAGGCAACTTGGCAAATATAAGGCTCAAGTGAAGAACTACTGTTACCCGGAGGGAAGTATTTCAGAGCGTTACGTTTTAAACAAGGCAACAACATACTGCAACTTGTATCTCGGGGGTCGAGATGAGAGCCGTGAAGGTACGAATGCAATGGAGGAGCTGAGCTATGATATTTCTGTCGTTTCAAGCCTCGTGCGTCCTCACGGTTAAATCATGAGAGAAAGGTTAGGAGAACCTATGATTGCAGAGGCTCACTGGCAGGTTTTAACCAACTGCAATGAAGTTGAGTTCTACTTGAAATCGCATGAGAACCTGTATAGTCAGGCTTACCCGGAGTATGAAGAATGGGACCGTAGAAGAGATTTTCTTAGTTATTTCTACCCATGGGTAAGAACGACCGTGATGTTTCATTAAACAAATTGCATGTTTGTTTTCCCAATACAGAACTCTAACATATTATGTTGTATAGGTTTCTAAGTTGCACAAAGATGGAGACACCTACCTGAAACCGGAGGTTCTGAACTTGGCAAAGGAGCCACTACAATGCAAACTGTATTGGGCCTGCTCTGTCAATGGGGTGAAGTTTGTGGCATGGGACAAAGACAAAGATTTGAGAACACAAAATTCAGGGGTGATGGTGGAAACTTCAGATGCTAAGTACTATGGGGTACTTGAACAAGTGGTAGAGCTGATATACGCTACTTGTATGCCAGTTGTGTTGTTTAAATGCAAGTGGTTTGACACCGATCCTGAAAATAGTGGAAGCACCAAGGTAGATATGGGTTTGCTCTCTGTGGACACAAACAGCAGTTGGTATGAGGATTCTCCGTTTTGTCTTGCACGCTCGGCGAGGCAAGTGTTTTACGTGGATGATCCAAAGGCGGGTGATGCTTGGAAAGTAGTTAATGTGATGTCCCATAGAAACGTGTATGATCCTCAAACTCTAGCAACTCGCGGAGATGATCTTACCAATGAGGTGGAAGAAGCTTATCAGGAGATTGGCCCGGTGATCTATTTCGAAAATTTGAACCTCGCCATTGATCTTGAAATTGAGGAAGAAGAAGACGATGATGATGATGAAGATGAACATGATGAAGATGAAGATGAAGATGAAGACGATGATGAAGATGAAGATGAAGATGAACAAGAGGATGACGAAGAGGAAAATGACGATGACGAAGGTTGATAATGTCTTCGAATTCCATAAATCATATATTGTAATCGTTGTTTTTGTGAGACATGGCGGTTATTTTCGAATGTGTATGACATGGTTGGTATCATGGCTTCTAAGACTATTTTTTTGGTACAATTTGTCATTAAGTTATGGTAAACAGGGTAATAACACATGCCAAGTGCTCTTTTTAAAAAAATCTGTATTTTTTCAGGCGACAGACAATTTAAATTTCCGTCGCCTGAGAGTATTCAGCAGACGAACTTATTTGTAGTTCGTCTCCCCAATGGAAAAGTGAATTTTTGACCCATTTTGGCTCTAATAAAATTTCATTTCCCACCTTTTTTTTCACCAAAATTTGAATTTCCGCCAAATGTTCAGTCGACGGACAAGTTAATTTCTCGTCTCCTGAAATGATTTAGGAGACGAACTTATTACTAGTTCGTCTCCCCAATAGAAAAGTGAATTTTTGACCCATTTTGGCTCTAATAAAATTTCATTTCCCACCTTTTTTTTCACCAAAATTTGAATTTCCGCCAAATGTTTAGTCGACGGAAAATTTAATTTCTCGTCTCCTGAAATGATTCAGGAGACGAACTTATTACTATTTCGTCTCCACAATTGAATTTCCCCCCTATATTTTAACGAAAATTTGAATTTCCGCCAAATTTTCAGGCGACAATATTTTTTTATATCTCCGTCGCCTGAACATGTAGGATTTTAGTAACTCGGACTCCTCCCTAACCCTAGCCCCAAATCATTCACTCATCTCTCTCTCTCTCTCTCTCTCTCTCTCTCTCTCTCCCTCCTCCGCCTCCTCCCTCTCCAACTTGCCTCTGTCCCTCCTCCGCCGCTCCTCTCGTCCCTCCTCCACCTCTCCTCCGCCATGCCTCCTAAAGCCCGCCCTGTGAAGGGGAAAAAGAATTCGAAACAAACCTCGTCCACTCCGGCCCCTATTCCTCCACCGCTGCAATTACCGGTCCCCTCGCCATCGAACTCGGCCGCTTCAGCGCCTCCGGCCCCGATTCCTCCACCGCTGCAATTACCGGCCCCCTCGTCCACTCCGGCCCCGACTCCCACTCCCACTCCCTCTCCAAATCCGGCCCCGACTCCCACTCCCACTTCCTCTCCAAACCCGGCCCCGACTCCCACTCCCACTCCCTCGCCAAACCCGGCCCCGACTCCTCCTCCTGCCTCAGGGACTCCTACTCCCTCTCCCAGTCCCTCTGCAACAACCCCGGTGCCACCTCCTCTCCTATCTCTCACCAATGGCAACCCTGCGCCATCCACAGCCATTGTCGGCGCCACCCCAGTAGCTTCGTCATCAGGCGAGGCCCCTCGCTCCATCTGATGTCGTGGTGAGCATCTCTCTCTCTCCCTCTGTCAGATTCTTTAAAATTGTACAAGGATTTAGGGTTTCAATTTGTATACTGATTTAGGATTTAGGGTTTCAATCTCATAGGATTTAGGGTTTCAATTTGTATAAGGATTTAGGGTTTTAATCTGATTTAGGATTTAGGGTTTCAATCTGATTTAGGATTTAGGGTTTCAATTTGATTTGTGTGAAATTGAACAGGAAGTATGTTCCATTTCAATCTGTTTTAACTGGCTGCAGTGATTCATGTTTTTTTTTTTCCTTTGGCTTGATATTTGTGGACTTAGCCTTCGAATGAGACTTTGTGTCTCTACAGTCTTGTGTGAAATAGGATCAAGACAGAAACTTTGCTTTCTTTTTCCTTTGGCTTGATATTTGTGGACTTAATTGTTTGATTGGCCTTATTTTGCCAGTACTTCTCTTTAATTTAGAGTCTTGCTGGCTGGTGCAATTCCAGAAACTTATCTTAACTGTTAATGTTACTTATGTTGATGCTTGTTAATGTTACTTATGTTGATGATGATTGTGTACTTAATTGTTTGATTGGCCTTATTTGTGGACTTAATTGTTTGCTTATTAATGTTACTTATGTTGATGATGATTGTGTTTTTTTTTGTTGCTTATTAATGTTACTTATCTCAACTGTTGCTTAATTGGGTTTCATAGAGAAGATGATTGGGTTTCATAGAGAAGATGACTTTTTGCTTAATTGTTTGAGACTTTTTGTTGCTTATTAATGTTATTTAAAGTTTGGTGCTTTTCTGGGTGGCCTCTGGTTTCTTTCATAGTTGTAGATCTTAAATCCATAGCTTATAACTCAGCAATTCACTCTCCCTCCCCCTTTCTGTACTTAAAAGAAAAAAACACACATTTATTTGTTTTATTTTATGTATATATTAGAATGATATAGATATGTGTGTACCTTCAGTGTTGTCTCTCTCTCTCACTAATTAAGGGTCTGTTTGGCAAAATATATACTTGTTAGGATTCTTATAAAGTTGTGTTTTTTTTTGTTGCTTATTAATGTTACTTATGTTGATGATGGTTTTGTTATCTGATATGTTCTAATGATTTTTAGGTAAATATCGAACCATCAAGAGTCACAAAACAACACTCCTCAAGGCCGCGGCAGGGAAGAAGCTGAAGATTGAGTGGTCCTGCTTCCACAAGGGGCCTGGCCTCAAGCAACTGCATGACACCTTTGTCCGAGACATTGGGTGTGCTATCAGGGACAAGGTGCCGATGCTTGCATCAACATGGAGCAAACTAACAGATGAGCAACAGTCCCCCGTAAGAGATTACTTGGAGGTAGTTTATTTATTTTTTATTATCTTTTATTTAAGTACTTATTACTTATATGTTTATAGTGTGATCTGTGTTTGCTTTCTTGATTGGGTGTGCTTATTTTTGCTTCACATCCATGTATTTATAGTTTCTTATTACTTATGTTTCTTTATAGTTGCTTTTTCCTTCACAAAATGCTTATCTGATGCTTATTTTTGCTTCACATGTATTTCTTTATAGTTTCTTAATAGTTTCTATGTATAGTTTCTTTATAGTTTCTGATGCTTATCACATGCTTTCTGTGTATTTCTTTATAGTCTCTGTGTATAGTTTCTTTATAGTTTCTGATGCTTATTTTTGCCTAAAAATCATAAGAACATCTATGTCTTTATAGTTTCTTATTACTTATGTTTCTTTATAGTTGCTTTTTCCTTCACAAAATGCTTATCTGATGCTTATTTTTGCTTCACATGTATTTCTTTATAGTTTCTGTGTATATTTTATTTATAGTTTCTGATGCTTATCACATGCTTTCTGTGTATTTCTTTATAGTTAATGTGTATAGTTTCTTTATAGTTTCTGATGCTTATTTTTGCCTAAAAATCATAAGAACATCTATGTCTTTATAGTTTCTTATTACTTATGTTTCTTTATAGTTTCTTATTACTTATGCTTTCTTGATTTGTGCTTCACATCTATTTTTTCCTTCACAAAATGCTTATCTGATGCTTATTTTTGCTTCACACCTATTTCTTTATAGTTTCTTATTACTTATGTTTCTGTATAGTTGCTTTTTCCTTCACAAAATGCTTATCTGATGCTTATTTTTGCTTCACATGTATTTCTTTATAGTTTCTTATTACTTATGTTTCTTTATAGTTGCTTTTCATCTATTTGCTATGAATTTTTTTATAGTTGCTTTATAAATATGCTTCACATCTTTATAGTTTCTGTGTATAGTTTCTGTGTATCCTAAAGCAACTATAGTGTGATCTGTGTATATTCTCTGTATAGTGTGATCTGTGTGTAGTGTGATCTCTGTATAGTGTGATCTGTATTTACCTATGTTTCTTTATAATTATGCTTCACATTTATTACTTATGTTTCTTTATAGTTTCTTAAGTTTCTTTGGTTTTGTGCTTCACATCTATTATGTTGCTTATTACTTATAGTTTCTTTATAGTTTCTTCACATCTATTATGTTGCTTATTACTTATGTTTCTTTATAGTTTCTTATTACTTATGCTTTCTTGATTTGTGCTTCACATCTATTTTTTTTTCTTGCTTAACTGTTGCTTGACTGTTGCTTTTTTTTTTGTTTCCTTGCTTGGTTGTGCTTATCTAATTTTGCTTATCTCCTGTACTTATGTCTTTTTTTCTGATATGGATGTGTAGATGTACTATGAGATTGACCCTGCAGTTGACTCATACGTGGAGAAGAAGAGCGGAAAAGCATATGGGGCCTGGAAGTATGACTGTCATCAACACTTCCTGGAGTGGGGGGGCGAGGACATACCACTTGAGTTTGTTGCTCGCCCTGATCAGTGGCGGTTCTTGGTGAGTGACTTCACAGACGAAGCGAGAATGGTAATTTCTCATTAATTCCCTAACTTGTTTTTTTATTCTCCGTTTATCTTATTGTTTATCGCTTGTGATTTCTGATTGACTATCTTTTTACAGGCCCTGTGTGAGCGAAACAAGCAAAACAGGACCAAGAACCCGAACCCCCTTAATCATCACAATGGGTCCAAGCCCCTGAGCTTCCGAGCAGAAGAGCTCATCGTTAAGGAAAAACATCCGGCGGCATGGCTTAAGACAACCATAGAAGCCTACGAGGGGTGTCCGGGTGCGCAAGATGGACTGGTATGACCTTTTTTTTTTCCTGTCAATTTTCCTAAGTACTTAGGTTTTACTTAGGTTTTAACTGTTGCCTATCTTCTGTCATGTGTGGCTGTTGCCTATCTTCTTTTTATGTTGCTTAAAAAATACATCTACACATCCATATCTACTATTGCCTATCTTCTGTCGAGCGAGACATGACTGTTGCCTATCTTCTGTTGCCTATCTTCTTTTTATGTTGCTTAAAACCACACATGACTGTTGCCTATCTTCTGTTGCCTCTCATCTTCCTCCGTTTCTGTCATTTTTCCTAAGTACTTAGGTTTTACTTAGGTTTTAACTGTTGCTTTTCATCTATTTGCTATGAATTTTTTTTTCTTGCTTATCTACCATGAGATTTGTTTGCTTGCTTGACTTATGCTTGTTTTTGCTTGCTTATCTACTATTAGATTTTTTTAGTTTGCTTGCTTGGCTGTTTCCTAAGTACTTAGGTTTTACTTATATGTTATTGCATTTCTTATAAATCCTGTTCAAAAATGCATTTCTTTCTGTGTTTTACTTGTTTTACTTATATATATTCCTTTTATTGGTTTCAAATCAATATATGCATTCCTTTCTGTGTTTTACTTATATATATATATATATATTCATTTTACTTAAAAATTTCTGTGTTTGTAGGCCAAATTGAAACGTCATCTTGATGAAGTCTGCACTGTTGGAGAAGGAGGAGAAGACCCAAGCCAAATACCACCCCTCTCTGTCGAAGAACAAACACAGATCATCTTGGATTGCTTTGGGGAAAGAAAAGGAACAGAAGTTCGAGGTATAGTTCAATCCCACTTATTTTATTATTGTTTTACAATTTTCAGAAGTTCATACAAATATTTTACTTGTTATAATTCATATCAAGATTCTACTTATGTTTAAATTTCTGATTTTACAATTTCCATTACAAGATTTTACTTACGTTTTCAATCTTGTTTTCATTACAAGATTTTATTTATGTGTTCAATCCTTACTTGATTTTACTTACAATTTCAATCTTGTTATAATTCATATCAAGATTTCAGTCTTGTTTTCATAACAAGATTTTATTTATGACTTTCTTATTCTCCAGCTGCTCATTCTTATTTATGTTTTCAATCTTTTTTTAAAAGGAATGGGTGCAGCTGGAGAGCGGCCTGCAAAGAAAAGAGGGGGTCCATGGGCAGCAAGGGCTGCAGAGAGGGACAAGGAGCTGGAGGAGGCGAAGGCTGAAATAGAAAGGTTGCGTGAGAAAACCACCCTAACCGAGACCAAGAATGAGCAGCTGGAGGAGCGTATGGCCAGCATCGAGAGGCTCATGATGGGCATGCTAAGTGGTCAGGCCAACTCACAACCATCCGTCACCTCCGTCGTGTGTCCTCAGGCTGTCCCTTCAGCCACAACTTCTCCTCAGCCCTCCACCAACTCAGCTGGTCATCCAACAGACAGTCAGCCCTCCCCCCAGCCGAAATAGCAAGGTAAGGACGCCCTCCTCATATCCCTCTAACTAAAACTTTGCTCTGGTTTTCTGGATAAACATTTAGACAACTTGTGTTGGATGGAATTTGTAGTATTTGTGTATACTTTTTGTGAAGTTTTTTGTGAAGTTGCTCAAGATGGATATTTGTCACATACTTTTGGTATGTTGGACAAGGTTTAGGGTGAAACATTTAGACAACTTTTGTGAAGTTTTTAATGTGATGGAATGAATTGTATGTTGTGAATTGTGAAGTTTTTTGTGCTTGTATGGTGTTGAGTATGTTGTATGTGTTGTTTGTGTTGTTGTTTATAGAGTTTAGGACAGGAGCACAACATGTGCTATAAGGTACATTCGAACAGGGGGCACCAGCCCTATTAAATTTTATTTTTTTTAAATCAAAACAATTCAGGCGACGAACTTATACTAAAAAAAAAAAAATTAAACCTGTTCAGGCGACGGAATTATATAAAATTTCGTTTCCTGAACACTCCAGCTACGGACATACAACTGAGAATGCATCCTTAGACTACACTCAGGAGACAAAATAATTCTATTTCCGTCTCTTGAAACTATCTAGGCGACGAGACATAAAGAAAAAAGTCCGTCGCCTGAATGCTTTCATAGCCCTATGGACCGCTCAGGAGACAAAATAATTATATTTCCGTCTCCTGAAACTATCTAGGCGACGAGACATAAAGAAAAACCTCCGTCGCCTGAATGCTTTCATAGCCCTATGGACCGCTCAGGAGACAAAATAATTCTATTTCCGTCTCCTGAAACTATCTAGGCGACGACACATTAAGAAAAAACTCTGTCGCCTGAATGCTTTCATAGCCCTATGGACCGACTCAGGCGACGAACTTATGACACTAAAATCGTCGCCTGAGTCTTAATGGGCGGGCCTGGATGGCCCTTGGCCTCTGACAACATCATCAGTCGACGAACACTTTTTCCGTCGCCTGAGTTAACTCCGCCGACGGACATACAGATGGTCGTCGACTGAATGGTGGAAGGATGAAAGTCACCCGACCACAACTCAGGCGACGGAAGTTCGTCGCCTGAGTTGTCAGAGGGCGAAAAACACCTTTCAGGCGACGACTTCGGTCCGTTGCCCGAAAGTCCATCTGACGTAGTGTTGATATACTGATTTCGGTGTTTTTCTCCTTTTTTTTTTTTGATATCGGTAGAATTTGGGGTAGATGACTTTCTATCAGATATATCCATCTTCTCCATTGAGCACACCTTCTCTCACTCTTCATCAGATCTGAATTTCTGAAAAGGGGTTCTTCAATTCCTCTAACACTGACAGCCATGGCTTCCTCTCTATCCCTTCTCTCCTAGTTCCGACACCCACCGCCTCTCTCCTCACCTCGTCGGAATTCATGGCGTCTGAGGATCCGCTCCACTTGTCACAGTGTCGGAATTCACGGCTTCGTCAGAATTCATGGCGTCAGAGGATCCTTTGCAGGGCCGTCCAATGTATTTTGGGAGCCCTGTTCAATACTACTTCCGTATTAAAATATTTAATTTTTATATGGTTTTTTTAATTAAGATAAAAACTTTATAAAATATAAAAATATATGAAATTATTATAAATAATATTTTAAAAGCCAATATTTTATCGAGTTTTTTTTAAACCCTATGAAAATTCAAATATAACTATGTTACTAGGAGGAGTATTTATTAAGATTTACTAATAAATCACAAACATGTAGGAGAGTAAATTAGTATTGAATAAATTTATATTTGAAAAATAAAAGAAGACCAAAATAAATTTAATGTAGAACTACCTTCTATTAGTTATTTAGTTTTTTTTTAATTGTTAGGTTTATCTCAATATAACATGATGTTGTGTTAAATTAACAAATAAAAATACTTGATACAAAAATGAAAGTAAACAGTTCAAAATGGTATACATAACTACTTCAAATGATAAGAAAATCTCCTTCCTTCCAAGAAAAACCCTAGAGGAACCCGCCGCCACCAAGATGTGAGGCTATTCTGGCCGTTCGCCGCCGCCACCGGCTGCCTCCCCGCCGGACTTGCCCCCACACCCCACCTGTTTCACCTTCGCAACCAGAAACACCAAAACCCTAGCCCCAAAACTTTCGCCGCACCCCTGGAGTTTCTTCCCGGCGGAGCCGCCTCTGCTCGATGGCCCCAATCGCGCCTTCCGTGTGCCGGCGTCTCCCTGGCGGCCTGAGCCTCGTCGACTTCTGTGGGCGGATCTCCGGGGTCTTTCTCCTAAGTTTCCCCTTCATGCGCTCTCTCTCCCCCCTTCTCCAGCCTCCTCTCCGACGACCTTCTTCGGCGCGCCCCCTCGGCTACATTGCGCTGAAGTGTCCTCTCACCACATATTAGCAATCCAAATCTGCACCCAAAACCTAAATCCCGACCTCCCCTCCGGCGACCCCCCGCCTCACCGGCTTCTACTCCACCAGTGGTCGTGTGACCGGCCCCGTCGCCGCCGTGGTTACCATCCCCAGCTCCCCCTTCGCCACTGCTAACCTCCACCTTTCTCTTCTCTTTCTCCCTTGTTCAGATTTGCCCTCTTTCTCCCTTGTTCAGATTTGCCCTCACCAGATCTGCATGTTCAAGATCTACTGCCTCTTGAACATGCAAAAACAACCTTTTTCCAACCAGATTTAACACCAATCTTTCCTTCAAATTTGTCACAAATCCAAAACTCCAACCCAATCTCTCAACCCCTTCTCAGATCCAACAATCTGGCTTGCCAGATTCCACCCCTCTCTTTGAAATTTCTATTCCCAACCAACTTTCACTTTATTTAAAATATCCAGGTCCTTTTGTCATTTCATTCTTCAAATCTCATGCCAGTCCGTGGGATCTCAAGTCTTCAAGTCCGAGGCATCACATGCAACCTGTTTTGTGAGCAAAGTCGCCACTTCTAAGCTATCAATGCTATGTCTACCGCTTTTGACAAGCTGCCCGTTTAGATCGGAAGATTCAAGCGCCGCCCGGTTAAGATTGGAAGAATCAAGAGTTTTAATTTTTTAGACTGTTTAATCTTAAATTTCTGTAATTGTAATCTTAGATAATTTTTTCTTTTTTGACTGGCGACCCTCTGCGTAGGGTCTTCCAAGCCATCTTTTGATGGCTTCAAGATCGCTTTGTCAGTCTACTTCTTGCCTACTGTCAAAAAAAAAAAAAAAAAACTTAATAATAAGACCCCAAAAATAATTATAAATAGTTGATAAGAAGACCCCAATAGTTTTCTATATAAAAAAAGATAAAAAGATTAAAAACAAAAATTGAAGAGGGTTGAGATTCAAACCCACAATCCGTGGGTAATTGGTTGAATTTGGTTGGGCCACTAACCATTGAGACAACCCATCAATGTAATTATCTAGACAACAAATAATATAAGTACTAATAAATTTTTATATGGGACCCTAGAAAATTTGGGACCCTATTTTGTTGGGCTTTTTGAACATGCTATTGGACGAGCCTGATCCTTTGCCTCCCTTGCCGTCGAACTCGGCTTCACGGCGGTTCATTCTCCCAATACGCTGGCTACAACTTGTTTATAGGGCTTGGTTGTCACGGCGTCGGAATCCCTAGGCTTCGTTGCTGCAGTACTTCGGCGCCGGGCTGCACCACAACCCCCAATTCAAACCCCTGGTCTCACCCCTCCACATTGTGTAAAGCCACAAAATGGGGAAGCAAGGATATGTGTTTTTAAATATGATATCTATACCGTTTCCATATATATAGATATCAATCCATACCCAATACCGATGGTTTGATATCTATATCTCATGTCCATAACTTATATCCTGTATCTTTCTACCTTTTTAAACGGGCCCTAATTTTCCAACAATGGTAAATTCCATTAAATAGCACTTGAATTTATGATGAGTTCAGACACGATTTGTTTTAACAAGCTATCTTCCTCTATCTTATTTCTCGTTAATTTTTGTAATATTTTTCCAAATAATGGGCACTCATTTGCTTCCTTCCGAAAAATTACAAATGTGCATCTCTTTTGTTCGTCATAGTGTTGATGAATATGATGGTAACAAACAAAAGAGGGACAAATAGTGGGAGACAATTTTAATCATTTTACAATAAGACAAAATTGAAATGCACAATCAAATTGTTAATGATTGCGTGGGAAAATTAACTTGCTTTAGCAAAATAAGAATTTCATTTGCCTGAAGCAAAATTTGCTTTCGGACCCACAATTTACTTAAGCAAATTCAATTTATGGGTGCATGCGGATGCTTTTATCTTCAAGACAGGGAAGTTATTCTAAATGGTAAGTCGGTTACCACATCAAAACCAGAAGCTTGGTAGTTGGGTTGCTTGACGGATTTTGGTGGTCTAGGCGGGTTTGGCGACCTTAATGGTCTTGGTGGTGGGGTGAGATTAAGGGTTTAGGCAGGATCTAGCCGACCCTTCCATTCTTCATCATTCAATGGAAAAGAAAGTAAGCATCAAGGCCAACTTAAATCTCAAGATCAAGTTGCTTTTCTTTATTACTCCCTCCGTCCAAGAATATATGGCCTTTTAGGCCTTGAAACTTTGTCAAAAATATATGGTCTTTTAGATGTATAGGTAATTATTACTTCTAAAATTACTACTTTTTTACTTGTTAAAATTAAATAAAACTCTTGGAAAAATTAAAGAAAACCTTTGAACTTTCAATTACTATTTTAACCTTTAATAATAATGATGAGATTTAAGATGCAAAATAGATTCCTTAATTAGCGTGTATGAGCCTAAAAGACCATGTATTCTTGGACGGAGGGAGTATATTACATCCATATATCATACTTATACAGGGTTATTTCAGTCTTGAACATCAGAAACTTAGAGCATCCACAATGGGGGTTTCTTAACCACAAAATAAGAAATCAATTAATAAAAAATTGAAGAAGATGAGAGATGAGTTTAGGAATGATTTGAAAGGTTTCTTCCTAAGAAACCTTTAAAAACCGGGAGAGAGAAAGAAAATGGAGAGGAGGTGGGCCAACATGAGGAGCGAGAGTGAGAGTAAAAATGAGGTGGGTCCCGATAAAAAAAAATAAAATGAGGTTTTAAAAGGTTTTAGGAATGTGGGTGAAAAATTGTATTGGGTTTCTTAAGGAGAGAAATATAAAAAGTGGAGTTAAGGAACCGAGTGGGTTTCACGAATGCGGATGGTCTTAGATATACATCAACATCTAAAGGTTAAAAAAGCCTGCATAACCAATATGTTTTTTTTAGCTAGGAAGCCACCTTACCAATGCATAAGTGATCAACTGATGTGTCCAAAGTCCAAACTAGTCGCCAGTTCAGAAATTTCATTGCAGATGATGATTGATGAAGCACTAAGTCCATCCAATGAGAGAGAAAGAAAGGGACATTTTGTTTTATTTCTTCCACTTTGTACACTTTCCATCTTTAACTTTACTCACAGTGACTGACCTTCTCAATTCAGTCGAAATTTCCAGGAACAGTCCTAACAATTCCAAATTTTCAGGGCAAAAAAAAAAGAAGAATTTTTTGCTATCTTGCAAATCAGGTCAAGTAAACGGAAAAAGATTACCAGTTGGTCTCGCTAAAAGCAGGGTCATGTCGAGGGGTATTTCCAAGTTAGGGCTGCTCATCGGCCCAAAACCGATCCGAACCTGGTCAAACCGAACCGAACCGAAAACCGAAATTCCTAAAATTGAAAACCGAAAACCAAACCTAAACTAATAGGTTTGGTTCGGTTGTTTACCGGTTTGGTTTAGGTTCGGTTCGTTTATAACCTAACTAAACCAAAAAAATGTGAGCACTTTGATTTTGTGGTATTAGGAGGTCATTTTCATCCAAAGTAACTAAGTCATTTTTTTCTTTGCTTCACCTCACACCGTATGGAAAAATTAACATTGAAGCCTTAAAGGAAAGTATTTAGGTCCACACTAATTTCCTTTGATTTTGAGATTTTAGGAGGATCTGATTCTAATGTGAGGTAGGGATAGGGCTGTGAGTTGGTGAAGTGAGGGGTGTGAGCAGTCACCAAGCACAGATATGGTGGAATATGAACTTTGAACTAAGGGTAAATTGAAAAATAAAAATAAAATCGGTTTTTTCCCGGTTTAACCGAACTGAGTCCAAACCGAACCTAAAACCGAAAATTAAAATTTCCTGAACCGAAAACCTAAACCGAAACACATCGATTCGGTTAGATTTAGGTTATTTCGGTTCGGTTCGGCCCAAAAATTCGGTTCGAACCGAATATGAACAGCCCTATTCCAAGTGGCTCAAGCATAGACAAAAATGCACAACCAAACACAAAGGAGCAAGAATAAAATTCACGGTAAAGTACAAAGGAATTAGAAATGTGATAGTGGAAAGGATACAATCTCTGCCAATCCTTTGTGATTCAATCTAATCCTCTCTGATCTGAATGATGCTCTATCCTATTTAACCTTCTTAATTTACACGTACAATTTGGGAGGGTGGAAAGTGGAATCGAACTCCAGACCTCCGCCGACCCCATACACGCTACATACCAGCTAAGCTACAACTTCTTCTTGTCCCATTGTCAGCTCTTTTACCATATACCCAGTACATATATATATATATATATATATATATATATATATATATATATATATATATATATATATATATATATATATATATATATAATATTTTTTTTAAAAAAAAAATTCGGGGGGCCTCGAGCCACCGCATGCCCCCTGCCTCCGCCCTCACAAGCTAGATCATATGTTGAATTTGTCCTTTGTTGTTTTCCTCTAAAATTAACTTGTACCTAAAATAGCAGGAAAGGTGTAGTAGAAGCCCTTGCATTCTTCATCATCCAATCGAAAACAAAGTAAGCATCATGGCCAACTGAAATCCTGTGATCAAGTAAGTTACTTTTCTTCATTACATCCATATATCATACTTACACTATTATACAGGGTTATTTCAGTCTTGCACACTCTGAAACTTAGATATGCATAATTCAATAGCTGTGTCCAAAATACACGCTAGTTCAGGAATTTTATTGCAGATGATGATTGACGAAGCACCAAAGTCCATCCAATGAGAAAGAAAGGGACTTTTTGTTTTGTTTCTTCGCGTTTTTACCACTTCCATCTTTGACTTTACTCAAAAGTGACCCACCTTTTCAATTCAGTAAAAAATTCCAGGAACATTCCTAACTATTACTCCTCTGTCCAAAAATACATAGACTTTACTATTCACATACGCTTTTTTAAAAAGGTAAAAACTATATAAAATGTTAACTTATTATAATAAGTTTGTAATTATTAAAAAAAATTAATAAAAAATTAATATTTTATATAGTTTTTAGCTCCTAAAAAAGCGTGCACGAATAGTAAAAGTCCATGTATTTTTGGACGGAGGGAGTAGTATATATCAGCAATTATCCCTATTATTTATTAGTATTGACAATTTTTTAACCCAAATTTTCAGGGCCAAAAAACTTGTTCGCTATATACACCTCAAATCATGTACGTCCATGGTTAAAAGAGGTTAATTAATTTTTTTTTAAATGTTAATTAGTCACAAGGCTTGGGACGTGCATTTTTTACCTGGGATTTGTGGGGTATATAACAACACCAAAAAAAAAGAGGAAACAAATATACATAATCTAATAAAAGAGAATAGATATATTGTGCACACCCCTTAGGGTGTACTTTGTGCACGATTTTTGGCCATTGATCGGGTGTGGATTGATGGCTGAGATTAAAATGATTTTTTTCCATTTTTTAATATAAAAAATAGTGGGACCCGCGCACTAAATATCCAAATCGGACCTACCCTCTTTCTTGGCGCGTGTGAAGGGTGGAATTGGGTTGTGTGAATAAAACCCTAAATCCCTAATTACTTCTTCTTCATTTTTTTTTTTGCCGACAGACGTTGCTTCTTCTTCATTTTTTTCAATTGCTTCTTCTCCATTGTTGTTCACCCGTGGAGCCGAAGAGAGCCAGGCAAGGCGGATGCGAACCCTGCAAGGCGGAGGCTGAGGCGAGGTGAACCTTGCGAGGCGGAGGTGTGCACCCAAAGAGAACGACTGGTGATTCGTGGAGCGATCGTGGAGCGATCGAGTCGTGGGCAATCGACGGAGGTGATTCATTTCAAATATCTGTCCGATCTGAGTTGAAATCAAGCAAAGGTGCAACCGAAGTCCGCTGCTTCGAACCACCACTCCTGTGCGCCGCCCGTGCCATCGACGTCCCCGAGTCGACATCCCCCTCCTCCTCAAATTCGTGCTTGGTGTCGAATTGGTAGCCCGACGAGACCGTTGGTTGTGCGGATCTACCTGCATGGGTTGGGTGACGACTGTTGGAAGGCATCTCGAAGATGGCAACGAGTCGACGACTATTGATTTTGCGGATCCTCCATGGCTAGGTTAAGGGGTTTGTGATTGTTCTATTTTGACTTTTAGTTTTTGTTTTGAGATTTGTGATTCCCATTAAACTGATTCTTTATTTGATTAATTGACTTTGATTCATATCATTTTTGTGCAATTTATTATTTTTTTCGGTCAATTATTCATACGAATGTGTCAAATTTTGGGTATTGGTGGTAATGAGTTGGTCAATTATTCGGTGAAATTCGATTCATTATTTTTCGGTATATGTGAAACATTATTCGGTTATATGTGAAACATTATTCATATAGATCGTAAGTATTGTTCGAGATTCGAGGGTTTTTTATCTGGAATTGATGGAAAAAAACATTATTCGGTAGAATATGATAAATTATTCAGTGGAATTGGTAAATTTTGATATGAACTAAATGAAAAAAAATAAGATAATATTATTCGGTAGTATATGAAACATTATTCAGTGGAATTGTCAAATTTTTAAAAATAAACGAAATCAGGTGGGTCCGAACAATAAATCACCCATAATTATTTATTTTTCACAAATATTTTGTATATTTAAAAAAACAGACCAAAAAAATCCATTAAAAATTAAAAAAATTATTTGCAAAACAAAAAAAAAATCAAAACGGACTCACACATGCTTCCTCTACATTTATAAAAATGAAAAAATTAATAATATGCGGGTCCCACATAATTCAAAATTTGAAATATCAATTTCAATTTGGAGGAGTCAAGACATGCGCACTAAGTGTGTGTGTTTTTTTTTGAAGCAAGATAAGAAATTCAGTTCTCTAGACAAGTCTAGAGTAACCGAGAGAACCATCATGTACAACTGGAAGCAAATAACTGAAGCAAGTGACATAAATGAAATTACAGAAGCAAATGACATAAATAAAAAAAGCTAGAAACGTACAAGCCATCCTACACTGCGAAAACAAGCCAAAAGAAGAACGAAACGACCGGTCAAAGGGACAACGCACACAGCGAACTCTGGGGACCAGCGGACACCTCAGATTATGGACTCGAAGAGCCTTCAGATGTCAATCGCACGTCCACGACGTCATCGAACATGACACATCAACCATCGCTCACAAGAAGCCTGCATCACAATAAGAACAGCACAGTACACTAGCCCGCAAAATCAACCACAAACCACACCAATGCTCAATCAAACTCCAAGCACTCATCTCAACCCTCAAGGACGATAATAAAATCGTGGGCAGGCTACCACAAGGATAAGCCTTAATAGAGGCGATGAAAGATAAGACAAGGAAGACAAAAGAGCAGTAATGAACCAGAAAGCGAATGAAAGAGCGGGCTACAACAATCAAAAAGGCTGGTAGGGCAGTGGAGAACCCAACGGCTGTGACCCAAGGCGCAGGGGACAGAGATCCGGTGGAAATCGATGCGGTGGAAGCCGGGGCGGTAAAGCCGAGAGCGGTAGATCTGCATCGACAGCAGAGTCCGACGATGGAGCAGAACCATCATAAGAGGGGCCGAAGGGGCAGATGGGGAAGGCAGACCCAAGCAAGGAGGTGAGGCCGAAGTCGAGGGTGACTCGAAGAGGGCGGATCTGAGGGAGGAGCCGAGGCTGACCCACAGGCAACCCAAAGAAAGCCGCAGTCGAAGGTGGTCAGCCGGAAGGAAGAAATCTCAAAGCGTTAGCCCCAAGGAGGATAGGGAAGGCGGTGGCCACGGTGGCGGTAGACCGAAGGAGGTTAGGTGGGGGTGATGGTGCGGATGAACGACAGTGCAATAGGGTGGGGTTCCATGACAGCAGGGAGGCTGGGTGGCCATGTGAGGCATGGAGCAGGCGGCGGCGGAAATACGGCTCTCCATTGAGAGCGTATTTGAACGGGGTGTTAGTTAATTACAACTCCACATGTACTTGAAACCCTAAACGTATACTAAGTGTGTGTTTATTTTGATGTGTGCCCACCTTTTTTTGTTTAATAAATAAATAAAAATCCAAATAATCTTGGCCCTCCATCTTCTATTAATTAATGGTTCAGATTTGTGCACAAGATACACCGTAAGGAGTGTGCACAAGGGACTTGTATTTCGCAAAGGCGACGTTAACTTGCAATGCTCTGTAAAACACCTAATATATCAATAATGTGTCAGATGGATGAATGAGAGAGCAATTACCTACAAGATTAAATACTAGATCAACCCGTTGTTTCTACAAACAGAAGATTAATACAAGATTAATTTAATTGTACCAATGAGTGCTTATCAAATAAATATAGACATGACAGTACACCAGCTAGTGCATCTTTACCCTCATTTAGGGCTGTGCATAATTCGGCCCAAACCGAATTTTTGGGCCGAACCAACACAAACCGAACCGAACCGAACCTAACCGAAGTTTTTCGGTTCGGCTTTCGGTTCAAGAATTTTCATTTTTCGGTTTCGGTTCGGTTTGTGTTCGGTTTAGGTTCGGTTTGTGTTAAACCGAATTTTTTTTATAAACTAAATAAATGAAGTGTATATATATATATATTTGTATACTTTATATATACACTAATACACACATACTTACTATGTATATACATATACAATGTACATCATCAGTGTGTATATACACACTGTATTTGCACATTCTGTAATATTTGTATGTGATATATATATTTGTATTTGCATGTAATTAATATATACACTAATACCGTGTATATGCAATGTATTTGCATATAATATATATGTACTATATATATAGTATATTATTTGTATATTTTATATTGAAATATGTGTATATATACACATAAATACAAATATAATATATATATTTTTGTATACTTTAAATTTTTTTAATGGAAATTCGGTTTATTTATGTTAAAACCGAACCGAACACAAACCGAACCGGTAAATAACCGAACCGAACCTAATGCTTTCGGTTCGGCTTTCGGTTTGAAAATTTGAGATTTTCGGTTTCGGTTCGGTTCGGTTCGGCCCGGTTCGGTTAGGTTCCAGACCGATGCACAGCCCTACCCTCATTTAGTTCACAGCCTAAAAAAATTATACAGATTTAGCATATCAGTATATCAATCAAACCTGTTTGAAGAAGACCTAAAACCCTTCTATCTGGATTCGTCATTAGGCTGCAGTGCACATCAATGTAAAGAGGACACAAAGCACCAACAGTAAGTGGGGTTGGAATTTTCCATAGATGAGAGGAAGTATCCTACTAGGCTCCTTTCCTCCTCAAATGCTGATCTAATCGGCTTCTTACCTGTTAAATGTGCCTTGAACCCATGTAATGACATGGGTCTGATCAATGGGGATGGTTTTTGATGCGCCAAAGTCTAAGACTTTTGCTTTCCGTTTCTCGTCCAGGAGTATGTTGGAGGATTTGATGTCACGGTGGAAGATAGGAAGGGACGATGCTGAGTGCAGGTACGCAACAGCTCCAGCAATATCAATTGCAATTTGTAAGCGCATTTTCAAAGTGATTGGAAACTCCTCAGTTGGTTCATGAATGTGATGGAAAAGAGTTCTATCCATTTGAAATACACTCTTATACAAGTTGAGGGCCTTGAGGCACGCCGGTCTCCAGACAACATCTAGTAGCTTAACGATGTTCCTGTGGTTGATCTGTGATAGAATCACCATCTCCTTGACGAACTGCTCCAACTGACCGGTTTTCAACCACTTTTTCCGCCTTCTTCACTGCAATGATTCTTCCATCAACCAACATGCCTTTATAAACGGTACCCTGGCCTCCTTGACCCAAGATCCGGTTCTTGTTGATGTAGTCTTTGGCTGTATCTAACTTACCGGATGCGAATACCTTTGTAACCTTTGTTCCCTCAATTGTACCTTTGTTGGAAGAAATTTGCTACTGCAACAGCAACCCACCATTTATATCTCTTGAAATTGTTGCTCTTTCTTCGGAACTCCTGCCATCTCTTAATACAATAAGTGAGCCGGTACAGCCAGAAGCAACCAATGAGCAAGAGTACCGATCCAATTGCTACAGCTCCCCCCGGAAAATTGTGCTATGACAGTGTCATTTTCGCAAAGTTCAATTTTTTTGGGTACAACAATGCAAAATAGCCTATTTATAACGTAATTTGTTCAAGAGGTTTATAAACACACAAAATAATTAAAAATTATATTTTCATTAGTTCGTGGAAAAATAAACAAAAAATATCACCAATGACTTAGTGACTGATTATGTATAAATAATCAAAATCAGGGGCGATTTTTGGAAAATAACCCATATATTGGGTGGTGAAATGAAATTAACCCAAAAATATATATACCCCTTAAACCCTGCCTCATTCGGTACATTGCAAACCGCCGTCGTTGAGCGCCTCCCTCCCTAAGAGCATCTATACTCATCAGTTTCACCCACCTTATACCTCTTTCTCTCATCTAATAGGGTTGTCTGATGGGTGTGGAAGGTACCTGACCAAAGCTAAGGGGGAGGGGAAACCCTGCAGAATGGGGTAGCCCTATCAAATTTAATATCTTTCCTATTTTTTTTAATGGAAAATTGAGTTTGGTAGGAGGGAGGAAGATTTAATATACGTTTCGGCTATATACACCGCAAATCCCCACGTCCTTAAGGACGTGCAAGTGGGGTGTACCTTTTTTTTTTTTTTTAAACCCGGACGTGCAATAGGGCACGTTCTTAAAGACGTGCTGCACGTCCTTAAGGACGTGCAAGCCCGTCCTTTAAAGACGAAGAGGACGTGCCTCTTCGTCTTTCTTCATCGTCTTCATCGTCAGAGCAACAGAGCCAGGCGGAGCTTGCGAGAGAGAGAGCGACCCAGAGAGAAAGAGAGCGACCCAGAGAGAGAGAGAGACCATCCGAGAGAGAGAGAGAGATCGAGAGAGATGGAGACAGAAAGAGAGGGAGACCTGGAGGCGGCGGTGGCGACCTTGGAGGCGGAGGCGACGACGATGGAGGTGGAGGCGGTGGCGCCGGTGGCGGCCTTGGAGGCGGAGGCGGAGGCTGAGGCTGAGGCGACGGCGATGGAGGTGGAGGCGGTGGCTCCGGTGGCTCCCGGGCTGGTGGTGCTGGCGAATTTGGCGGTGGAGGAGAGTGGTGGTGGTGGGGCGGCGATTGACGGCGATGTTGGTGGTGGTGAGGCGGACGCCGGTCTATTGCCGCCGCGGAAGCGTCGGACCATTGAGGTGTCCCCGGTTCCGACTCCACCGGTATGTTATTTGAATTATTATTTTTTTGATTTATTTTTAGAGTTTGATAGTTTTTTTATAGTATATATATTAAAATGTTTAATAGAATATAGTTTGATAGAATATAATTGAAAATAGATTTTTTGAAAATATATTTTGATAGATAATATATATTGTTTAATAGAATATAGTTAGATAGAATATAGTTTGATAAAATATAGTTTGATAAAATATGATTGAAAATATAGTTTGATAGATAATATATATTGTTTAATAGAATATAATTGAAAATAGATTTTTTGATTTATTTATATATTAAATGTTTTTTTATAGTATATAGTTTGATAGAAGAGAATATAATTGTAATTTGATAGAATATAATACATAGAAATAAATACTTGAATATATTAAAATAGATTCAAATAAATATAAATAAATTTAATTAACATTAAAATATATACTTCAATATATTCAAATATAAAAATATATTGAAAGATAATAAAAAACATTAAAAAAATATTAAAATACTGAAAAATTATTTAATTAACATTTGAATATATTTAAATATATTAAAATATATTTAAATACTTCAAATATAATATATTTGAATATATTAAAATATATTCAAATACAAAAATATATTGAAAGATAATAAAAAACATTAAAAAAATATTAAAATACTTAAAAATTATTTAATTACCATTTGAATATATTTAAATATATTAAAATACATCAAATATAATATATTTGAATATATTCAAATATATTCAAATATAAAAATATATTGAAAGATAATAAAAAACATTAAAAAAATATTAAAATACTTAAAAATTATTTAATTAACATTTGAATATATTTAAATATATTAAAATACTTCAAATATAATATATTTGAATATATTAAAATATATTCAAATATAAAAATATATTGAAAGATAATAAAAAACATTAAAAAAATATTAAAATACTTAAAAATTATTTAATTAACATTTGAATATATTTAAATATATTAAAATACATCAAAAGACATTAAAATACATTACATTATATTAAAATATACTGAAAAGACATTAATATTCAACTGGATCATAATAACAGGCAGGGAGGCTCATGAGGGATGATGGTACCCTTCGGCCTATTAGGTTCGGCGACCGGGCAGCGGTCAGCAAGGTACATGAGTCTACCGCACCCCCCGAGCAGACAGTCGACGATCTGCTCGCGTCTGCAGAGCGCTTACAGCCGTCGATGGGGACGCCCCCCGTCGACGAGAACGACACCTTCTGGACGGGTATGCCACCTTGGGATCCTTCCGGCGATGCGACGATGGGGTTGCAGCCTTCCTTAGAGCCCCCTGAGGTTTTGAGTAGCTGCATCACAGACGTAGTTGGTGGACGACGGGCCGACATGGGTAGACCGCCTATTTGGGCTCCATCGACCGTCCCAGAGGCTTCTACATCCGGCACACAGGAGCCCGAGCCTTCGACCTCCGCCACACCAGCGGCTGTCTCATTGGGGTCTGCAGATGATGTGATCCCTGACGTCGTTGAGGAGGATCACGACGGTCAGGAGGGGCAGGCTCAGGGCCAGGGGGGCCCACAGGTAGAGCCCCAGCCCATCACTGCGCAGGCTGCCGCACCGGCTGCGCAGGTCGACCCTTTGTTGCCGCCGGGAGATCTGCTACTGTCTTACCGGCATCACCGGGCATACGAGGTGTGGAGAGATCCTACGGTGGAGCTGCCGCTTCTGAAGTTCCACCACCGGGCGACTCACTTGGTGCCTTTCGATCCCTACATATTTGAGGGACCGGGGACCTGGGTCCAGGATCTGCTCCCATCCGGCGTCCCCCAGCTCAGGTCCCTCCATTGGCAGTGTGTGGACGAGTTCACCTGCACAGCCTTCTTGGATCATTGGCACCCGGAGACCAGCTCCTTCCACTTTCCATGGGGCGAGATGACCATCACGCTGCATGATGTTGCTTGTCTGACGGGACTTCGGATTGATGGCCAGCCCTGCACGTCACATCTGCCTGCGGGAGCTCTTGTCCCCTCCATCGCGGAGTACTACCAGCTCACCCTTGCGACTCTGAAGTCGTACAGGCACGCTGGCGGCCCTCCAGTTACCGAGTTTACTCGCCGGTGGCAGCAGAGACACGGGCCGCTCGTCGACCCCGCCCCCGCCGATGATCCAGAGGCCGCGGCTGATCCTGAGCAGATTCGGTTGCGCACGCATGTGGGAGGGGGGCAGCCCCAGGATGACCCTGATGGTCGACTGTTTCTGCACATGACCTACATGGGCATTGCTCTCGCCGCGACTTTGTTTGTGGACAAGTCGCAGAGCCGGATCCCATGGAAGGTGTTGGGCCTTGTCTGGGACATCCCACGTACGGCCACCCTTGCATTGGCTGCTGGTGCCCTCGCATGTCTCTACAGGGGCCTAGGCGAGGCTACCCGCTCCGGCGCGAAGGGCATAGACAGCTGCACGCCGATCCTACAGGTACGAGACCGTTGAATTAGAGTTTTTAGTTTACAAATATTTAAATTATATGCTAACGAAATACTTTTTTGTGTCAAGGCTTGGATATGGGCGTACTTCCCTCGCTTCCGAAGCATCCACCGCGAATGACAGAGGGGGCGAAGCTGACGAAGATGCGGGAGCTGCGGGACGAGGTGGACCGTCTTACCGTCGCTGATGTATGTATTCGAGACTCTATATATATTTTATAATTTTTAGCTATGAATTAAATCTGATTTTTTGAATTATAGGTCGAGTGGATGCCCTTTGAGCGTGGTATGGACTTCGACGGCCAGTACCGTCAGTCCACCTATCGGGGCACCATCACCTTCTGCGGTGAGGAGGAGCCGTATATGCCCGATAGGTGCCTCCGGCAGTTCGGACGGGTCCAGGGGATCCCACATACCGTCATCGCACCGATTCAGGTCTGCCGCGACACGACCCTGAAGAACTCGAAGTACATGGCCGTGTTCACCCCGGGCGACAACAGGTGGCAGGACCTGCAGGACGAGGGTCACTTCTACAGGTTGGCCGATCACAGGCGCACCAGCGAGGATTGCCAGGTAGGTGTCACTGCAGATTATTTGGCTTGGTATGCGTCGCAGAGCCGGCCGTACGTGCTGCCGACCACGCCCCATCCCGACCCTCCGGCGCCCGTCCACCCGATCGCCATGGACCCTTGGGTGGACATCCCTCACCCTCCCGTCATCCGTCCGGCGTTGTTAGCCCGCTTTCGTGAGCTCGAGGGCTATTTGAGGGCCCTGGCGGACGACCCTCGCATTGACCAGATACTGGACGAGCTGACGGAGATTGTGGATGATGCTTTACGTCATCCACCTGGCCAGTGATATTATACATTTTGTATCTGTCTACATATTTCGGATTGTATATTGACATTATATATTTATATTTCGGATTTTGTATCTATCTATATATTTCTATTAGACTCTTCTCATTTCTTCAGAGTCATATTGAACGTAAACATCAAAAACGATAACGTTAATATGATAAGGTTATCCGATGACGAAAACGAAAACGTTAATATGATAAGGTTGCCCGATTGTGTCAAGATTGGCTAGGGTTTAAGGGTTTTGGCGAGGGTTTAAGGGTTTTGGGTAGGGTTTTATGTTAAGGAAACTGCACGTTCCTAAGGACGTGCAGTTTCCTTACCCTAAAACCCTAACCCTAAACCCTAACCCTAGCCAAACCCTAAACCCTAAGGACGTGCAGTTTCCTTACCCTAAAACCCTAGCCCTAAACCCTAACCCTAGCCAAACCCTAAACCCTAGCACGTCCCTAAGGACGTGCTGCACGTCCTTAGGGACGTGCTAGGGTTCTGCTTACAAATCACACAACAGTGTCTATTTAAAGCGATTGAGGATAGCTTGGTTCCGCACTCCAAAACAAAGTCCGACTTCTTACAATTAAAGCGAAGGAGGATATCTGGAATCGTTATGGCCGAACCACAAAGCAATCCTCGTGTCCAAGTATCTCAGGTACGTATAGGTTTCGTAGAGTCAATATATTTCGTATTCGTTCCGTTTTGTTCATATTTTCAATTATGTGAATACAGTTTCGAGACTTTACGTCTGAGTTCTCGGACCCAAGGGTTTGGAATGACCGTGACGAAATGGTTATGCATTTCAAGGACTTGGGTCGGAGACACTGCATGATTTTGGTAATCAAGCGGTCTTGGACGGGGGCGTCGAATCGTCCAGGCGGGGTTCTCCTTGCCTGCGAGCAGTTTGGGGAGTACCGACCACGCGGGAGGAAGCTCCGGAGCACACAGTCGAAGATAAGTGGTTGTCCATTCTCTCTACACGGACACGAAGCTCCGCCGGGTCAGTGGCGCATGACGGTAACCCATGGTGTTCATAACCACGGGCTTTCCACGAGCTTGAAGGGTCACGCCATCGCCGGTCAGATGACAGAGGGGGAAAAGAAGATGACGAGGTGGATGAAGGAAGTTGGCACTCCTCCAAAAACCATTGGGTACGGATTGAGGCAGTTGGATGAGACCAGCGTCACGTCAAGGAAGAGCCTTACCAACACGCTCGCCATGATGGTCGCCGAAGAAAGAGGTAGTCGGACGATGACCCAGGATACCTTGCACCATCTGCGGGAAAGAAGGTACTACTACGACTTCAGACGACATCCGGATGACGACAACGTCTTGAGCGACCTCTTCCTCGCGCATCCTGACGGGATACGCCTTCTCCGAAGGTTCCATTACGTCATCATAATGGACAACACATACAAAACAAATGCGTAAGTCACGAGTTTACGATTACCTTATTGCACATTTAGCCAATTATAACGTATTTTATGTGTAACATATTTACACCTGCAGATATGGGATTCCTTTGTGCGAGGTGGTCGGGCTCACACCCTCAGGCAATACTTACTGCATCGCCTATGCCTTCATGTCGCAAGAGAACGAAGACACATACGCCTGGGTGTTGCGACAACTTCAGATCTTGCTTGGGAGCGTTCAGCCTCAAGCTATCATGACTGATCGAGAGCTGGGTCTCTTGGCGGCGCTGAATGTTGTCTTCCCCGACGTCCAGCATCTCCTTTGTTGGTTACACGTGACGAGAAGATGCGAGGAAGCTGCTCTGAAGATCACGAAGAATTTACACCACGCTGGCATCTTTAAGGGCAACTGTTGGGGGCTGTTCGAATCGAGGTCGGAGGAATCATTCAACCGACGTCGTCGGGCGCTACGAGCTTATTGGCACCCATTCCCAGGTGTGGTGGCGTATTTGGAGTCGGTTTGGCTTCCATACAGCATGAGCATAGTTCGGTGCTACGTAGATAATGTCTTCCATCTCGACACCCGTACGACAAACAGGTATAAAGACAACCTTACTTCATATCTCCCATTACAATATGATATAATATCGAATATTTAGTGGTATGCACTTCAATGTGTACAGAGTTGAGGGTCAACACAATATGATATAATATCGAATATTTAGGAGGCACTTCACTCATCGACTGGTGACTTCCGCATCGTGATCGATGCAATCCATAGAGTCAATGATTGTCAACTGCATGAGCTGCAAACTGCTTTGGAGATCGACCGATTCAAATGGCCAACAGCGGCGTATAAAGTCAACCTTTTCGATGAGGTAAAGACTTTAATCTCCAAAAAGTGCTTCGATTATCTGTACAAGATGTGGCAGGACGTCGTGAACCAAAAGGTTCCTCCGGTATGCACGGACCGACATTGGAGGGTTTGTTACGGGATCCCTTGTGTCCATGAGATTCAGGCATACGTCAACTCCGGCACTCCGATACCCGCCGAGGACATCCACCCGTTCTGGATGGATTTGACATGGACTGACCTCGACGACACCCCACTGCCGTATGAGCTGTCATCTTCATACACGGCTTCCAACGATGTATGCGAGGATGAGCTGCACCCACCCTCATCAGCAAGCGTCCGAAGGAAGGGGAGGCCTCGGGGGTCGAGAAATGCCTGCAGAACCAACCCGTTGCCATACGAGGAGGTAAGGGAACGGTTTATGAGAGAAGAAGCGCGTGCTGCTCGAAATGCTGCTCGGCCTCGTCCACAAGCGACCTCAGCTCGACGTGGACGTGATGATGTGTTCGGAGGGTTCAACTGGGGTCAAAAAAACGTTGATCACTTCATGTTCGGTCATATTGAGAGGGTGAGGGACACTGTTGGAGATGGTCATTGTGGCTACCGTGCTTTGGCGGCTTTGACATCACCGATCGGCGAGACTGCTTTCCCGGAACTCAAAACGTTACTATGCAATCACTTGGAGGATCACGCCGATCTGTACGTCGGTTGTTATACGGGAGAGTACCCATTTCAGCAGTTCGTCGACTACCAGAGATGGGCCGGAGCCACACATGGTGATAGGAGACGGTGGATAGAGCTACCCATTATGGGTTTAGTATTTGCGACGGTATATCAGATTCCTCTCGTCGTCCTAACTTGGCATCATCCGTTCACATGTCTCCCCATGATCTCGCCGACATCTTCTAACAACCCTCCCCAATCAGCAACTCTTGGTGTAGCCTGCATCGGAAACCAAGACCATTTTGCCGCGGTACGACTTCAAACGTCTTTTTTATTACCTATTCATGCTTTTCATACATATGTCAATACTCTAACTCTAAATTTTTGTTCTAATAGATCTGGTTGCGTCCTAACGCTCCTCTTCCACCGCCTCCACTAGAATGGGTCGAACATCATCATCCGAGCGTCGAAGGATGGGATGCTCCGTTTCAAGCTCAGATTGAGAGATTTAGAGCCTTGCGTGCCGAGTGCGGCCGTCCTTTACTATTTTCCTAGATTGTATTCCACAACTTTATTAAAATTATGAATGTAAACTAATATGCAAGTGCAACCCTAAAATATTACTGAAATAAATGTTATCATTGTGTAAGTGTTTCACTTTCCACGAAAACGCAAACATCTCCGACTTGCAGATGATTCTCTTTCACAAATTTTCTCCACCCGTATTTAAGAAAATGTACTCGATTCTTTGGAGGGGCTTCAATGCTGTAATTTACGAACCAAGATCTTCCATCTTCGCCAAGATTAAAGTGGCTTCTTGCCATACTTTGTGGAACATACTGCAAGACATTTTTTTGACATATACTTCAAATCCACTAGCATTACAAAACCGTCGGAAAACCTAAACCCTAACCCTAAACCCTAAACGCAAAACCCTAACTAGGGTTTGCACGTCCTTAACAACGTGCAAGTATTGCACGTCCTTACGGACGGGCTTGCACGTTGTTAAGGACGTGCAAGACTGAAATAGTGGGCGTGCACAGTTCCAGACTTGCACGTCCTTAAGAACGTGCAAGCACGTCCTTAAGGACGTGCAAATCCTTAATCCAGATTTGCGGTGTATATAGTGGCACCCTTAATATAATTATTAATTATATGTTGGTGGGGTATATGAAAGGGGTAAGGTTAACTTATAGATGTGGAATAAAATGACGTGAAAGAAAGAGAAAATGAAGAGAGGGACGGGTTTACCCGACGAGTGCTTATGCTCAAGGCTAAACTCCTCTGGTTATCCCCTCCGCGCAACACCTCCCCTCGTATTCATTCTCTCCTTTTAATTCTGGGTGTGTGCCCTCTAAACATCGTTTCTTTGAGATTTATTTCCCGGATTTGGGCTCTCACTGAACCCTAAAACGTAATTCGGTGTTTCCCTGGCGGCCGTCGTTCGCCGTCCTCTCACCACTGTCGTCGTTGCTTGTACCGTCCATCTTCCTGCGCCTTCCAGTTGTAGTGCCCGTCTGTCTTCTTCTTGTTCATCAAGAGTTCCTTCTCAAAACCCTAAACCTCTCACAAAATAAAAAATCGGACAAATATCCGCCATCTCCCTCCCGTAAAAAACCCAAATCTCACAGCGAAGAAGAGGATGAGGACGCTGGACGAGAAGGAGACGACGGTGGTGTTCGAGAAGCTGTTCAAATTCGTCGGAAACAACCTGAAGAACATCGTCGAGAGCCCCTCTCTAGAGGGCCCCGAAAGCGAACCGGGCAGGTACTGTTTCCGGCTCCAGAAGAACCGCTGCTACTACGTCAGCGAGTCGATGGTCAAGCGCGCCACCAACGTCTCCCGCGAGAAGCTCGTCTCGCTCGGCACGCAGGTCGGCAAGTTCACCCACCACGAAAACTTCCATCTCACCATCCACGCCCTCGGCCTCCTCGCAGCCAACGCTAAGCATAAGGTCGATTTCTTTTCTTACCATTTCTGATCAATTTCATTTGAATTCCTTTAATTTGGTGTTTTTTTTTAATATTCTAATTTCACGTGGTTCTCGCATTTGCTGAATTCCTACTTCGAATTGTATATTTGTGTGGTAATTTAATATTATGGATGAAGAATTGGATTGGTTAGCTGTTCCAAGATTAAACTTTGGATCAATATGGATGTCATTTGACACCATTTCTGATCAATTTCATTTGCATTCCTTCAATTTGGTGTTTCTGCTGATGTGGCTCGTGACTTTTGAAGTATAGGATTTTGGTTAGCTGCTCCAAGATCTTAAATTTGTAGGAATATAGATGTAATTTGACGCTTTCCTGTGCGGAATTGTTTGAGTGTAGCATACAATGAATGGCATTTCTGAGAAATTTGGGGATTCAAGGTTGTTAATTTTTTGTATTTGGATTGATAGGTGTGGCTGAAGCCAACATCTGAGATGTCATTCTTGTACGGGAACCATGTCCTGAAAGGCGGTCTAGGGAGGATAACAGAGAACATCAATGCTGGGGATGGTGTGGTGGTGTTCTCCATGTCTGATGTCCCTTTAGGTTTTGGGATCGCAGCAAAGTCGACCACAGACTGTAGGAAGCTGGATCCAAATGGCATTGTCGTGCTTCATCAAGCGGATATTGGAGAGTATTTGAGGTTGGAAGACGAGCTTTGAGTTGCTAGGATCCGATTCAACCAAGGATGATCATACAATATTCGTTACCTGTGATGGGTATGTCGAATTTCGCTTTTGGGTGTAAGGGTATGCTGCAGCTGCAATGTTGCTGGTATCTGAAATGCTGCTGGTATTCCGAATTTCGCTTTTGGGTGTAACTTTTTGAGGTTTAGTATTTGAGAAATTGATACGATTGCGATGTGGCAAAGGAATTTTTTTTCTTAATGTGTTTTTTGAGAAATTGATCACCATTGTTGATTGTTGGGTATGTTAATGTTGATACGTGGGTGTGAGGAGATTTGGATTGTGATATTATAATACACCTAATGTGCATGATAAAATGCCTAAGAGAAATAAGATGCAACCTTTGGCATATATTAGTAGTCTTGATCTGAATCTGAGAACGTATAATTTCTGGTGAGCTAGGCATAACCCAGTGACTGGTTCCCAAGTTTCTTTCAATACTGGAATTCAGATGCCTATGAATCACACATGTTTATTGCATAATGCACACACCCAAAGTCTAGTGTATCCATTCCTTCCATTATTTATTTCATAACAAAACCACTAACATTCCTTACAACGAAAGGTAAAAAAAAAAACACTAAGATTCCCTGATAGTTATACATTTCTTAACATTCATTGACGATCTTTCTGTCGATGATTGAGAAGATCATATGGGGTGTCAGGAGAAAGAGGATTGGCATAATTGCAAAGGGGACTGAATCGCCAGAAACGTCTAAAATCAAAAGGCCTTCATGGAGTATCTGAATTCAGAATGTGTTTGTCCGTAGAGACTGATCATCAAGCGGCTCAGAAGACCCCCAATCCATGGAGATTGAGCTGAAACTGAAATGGCCGTAATCTTCTCCTGTCCCTGCAGCAGCCTCAATCTTGGTGTCTGGCTCTGCGCATGTTGACAAGTGATCTTGTTGCAAGTCTTGCAACTTGATTCCTTCTAGCACCATAGCAACTTCTTTCATTGTAGGTCTTTGCCTCCCGCTCAAGTGTAAGCACTGTCTTGCAAGGCTGGCAAAAGCCAAGGCATCCTCCTCTCGACATTCCTTCATAACTCCGCTGTCCACAATGTCTAATAGGCTGGAATTTTCCATAGATGAGAGGAAGTATCCTACTAGGCTCCTTTCCTCCTCAAACGCTGATCTGATTGGCTTCTGACCTGTTAGGAGCTCTACGAGGACCACTCCAAAGCTGTAGACATCGCTCTTTTCTGTTAGCTGGTGGGATTGGAAATACTCAGGGTCGACATAGCCAAATGTGCCTTGAACGCATGTAATGACGTGGGTCTGATCAATGGGGATGGTTTTTGAGGCACCAAAGTCCGCGACTTTTGCTTTGTATTTCTCATCCAGGAGTATGTTGGAGGATTTGATGTCACGGTGAAAGATAGGAATGGATGATGCTGAGTGCAGGTATGCAACAGCTCCAGCAACATCAATAGCAATTTGTAAGCGCATTTTCCAAGTGATTGGAAACTCCTCGGTTGGGTCATGAATGTGATGGAAAAGAGTTCCATTCGAAATATACTCGTATACAAGTAGAGGTACGTCGGTCTCCAGGCAGCATCCCAGTAGCTTCACAATGTTCCTGTGGTTGATCTGTGATAGAATCACCATCTCATTGACAAACTGCTCCAACTGGTTTTCAACCACTTTTTCCGCCTTCTTCACTGCAATGATTCTTCCATCAATCAACATGCCTTTATAAACAGTACCCTGGCCTCCTTGACCCAAGATTCGGTTCTTGTTGAAGTGATCTGTGGCCGTGTCTAGCTCGCTGGATGCGAATACCTTTGTTCCATCAATGGCCCCTTCGTTGGAAGAAATTTGCTGTTGCAACAGCAACCCACCATTTCTCTTGAAGTTGTTGGCCTTTCTTCGGAATTCCTGCCATCTCTTAATACAATTAGTGATTCGGTACAGCCAGTAGAACCCAATGAGCAAGAGTATTGATCCAGTCGCCCCAGATACACCTGTTAATAAAATTACAGAGTCAAACATCCTACAAAAAATTCATCAAAAAAATATTTGATGGCAGAAAACAATTCTTTTGTTGCACAAATGAAGTACAAGAAGATTGTGGGGATTACCTTTAATGAGGGGAATTACCCATCGGTGCTTGGGAGAGTTACCATTTCCCTGAGGGAAATCAGATTCATCGCAGTAGTACTTAGGGATACCATCTGAATCAAATTCAGTATATGTGCAGTCCCCAACGCAGTCGACACATGCTTCAACTTCTACATAAAGCAGCAAACGGAAGCCTGTGATATTTTTACTTGCAGAAATACTTTCTAACTTGTCATTTTCATAAAGACAGTAAATCAGATATTTTTTTTTTGATACAACAGTAAATCAGATAATGAAAACCAATCTGAGCTAAAACATTGTAGGAAATAAGTTTCAATCAGTTTTTTTTTTGCCATCTATACCTTGACAACCGTTGGGGAGATAAGGATTGCCCGCCTGATATTGTGGGCAGGAACAACTATAAACTCCGGTATGCAGATATGCCATCAAATCACAGCGACCCTCAAGAAAAGCCGCTGATGAAGGATCCGCAAAAAGGTCATACACCCAGGCAAGCACCACTGGTGTGAGAGCTCTATTCTTCAGAGAAGCTGCAGAAAGGTTGGCTTGGTACCCGATACTAGGATCAATCTCTGTCAAGCGCACGTAATGGCAAGTTCCATTGGCTTCAGTAATGTTCACACTGTATGAAGTGAGGCCATTTGGAGGCTGGTTTGCCTGACAAATCCCTTCAGTGGTATATTGGTAAGGACCCTGAGGACCGTAAGGACCATAACGATTGTAAGGGCCGTAAGTACTGTAAGGACCATAAAGACTGTAAGGTCTATTACAACTGTAAGGTCCACAAGGACGGTAAGGTCCGCAAGGACGAAACAGGATCTCCACAGCTAGCCATGATCCGGCCTTCATAGTAGGATACGGAGCTTCCATTGCAATCCACAGGGATAAACCCATTGAAGTGCCTCGAGAAGCTGAACGGGCTTCCACCTAAGTCTGAGCTCGTCCAAGGAGCTACACCTACCCCCTTTGTGCAGTTGAAGATCACGGGCATGTTGACTCTTACAGTTTGTGAGGTTAGATTAATTCCCAGTAACTCAAGATTGTGTTTGGTTAAGTAAGGCTTGGCTGGATTGAAGGATTTGTTGCAGGTGATCTCGAACCACTCATTGTGATAGCATTGGGAACCTATTCCAAATGGGTAGGCAATGGTGGTGTTTCCACAATTTTGCTGGCAACCTGGCTTTGCCAGAGATGGCAGTGTTTCTGATCGAGCTATGGGCAGCCATGAAAGCAAAATTAAGAGCTCAAACACCATTTTGATGTTGTAAGACACCCTGATGAAATCTTTCATGGAGGAAGAAAGGGTAAGAAGATGTGTGTTAATGTAAAGGTGAGAAGACGTAATTTTATAGGAGTAGTCCACATGTAACATGTTTATTCGACTTTTCCAAGCTGCTACTCATGTCCCTATCTTCAAGTCCAGTTGAACTTCTGCTCTGCTGTTGCATTGACTTCTCCACCTAATAAAAGTTTAGACCTAAAATTAACTTGTCAAAAAGAAGGTAATGCTGATAATGGCAAGTTAAAATGAACTTGTTGAAGTTTACCTAAAATGGCAGGAAAGGTACTGTAGAAGCTCTTGCATTGCATTCTTCATCATCCATTGAAAACAAAGTAAGCATTATAGTCTTATACAGGGTTATTTCAGTCTTGAACACTGTAAACTCAGATATACATAAACACCGTACCTATACGGTTTTTAATTTCTAGCTAGAAAGCCACCTGCATAATTCAATAGCTGCATCCAAACTACACGCTTGGTGAGGAATTTTATTGCAGATGATTGGATGAAACCATCCAATGAGAAGGAAAGGGACATATGAAGTAGAGAAAAACTACATATTTCGTTTTATTTATTCAAGTTTGTACTCTTTCATCGTGTACTAAGTGCTTGTTGGCATTAATTCATATCTTCAAAGGTGCTATTAGACTATTAGTTAACTTGGTTTGATTTTTAAAGCCCAAATTTGATGAATTATGGGGTATTGACTTTTTGGTGCATTTGACCCTAATAAGGCAATTTTGACCCTTCCCTCGTGATTGACCATTAATTGAACTCTATCTGATAAAATTGGACTCCCTTTTGTGAGCTCACACACCGGTAGGATTGGTGGGTGTGGTAGACTTTTGCTTATGCAGGTAAGACCGACTGTCTTACCTTATTTGTAATTACGTTTCCATATCTATAAATTTACCTCTTCAAAGAAAATGTACTATCCAGCAGTACGTGTTTGACCGCACTGAACTCCATTGCAGCTGCACTGTGTGTACTCTGCACCGTTGCTGCTGTTAGTGCTGTCCCAAACAGTGCCACACCCTGCCTAAATTTCCTTGCACTGGTTACAATAGAACTATATATGAATTGAAATAATTAATCCCAAGATTGCAGTACAATTTACTTATCTATTCATCTAGGAGCGATGAGAGTTCGCAGATAAGGAGCCTGAGACATGTCAATGCTGGATCCAACTCAAAGGATTCTTTGGAAATTATCACCTGTATGGACTATCTTTGAAAGTTCTTCCTCTCTTGGAAAGTCAGTCAATGCAGCTTTTAATGAAATCTTGGAAAGTTCTTCGCCTCTTGGTCTGTCATTAACTTTTTGACTTGTACTGATTTTGTCTTCAACTTGATCGAAATTATGTTACATTAAGACACATCTTTTACCCCTTGATTCTTCCTCCATGAAAGATTTCATGAGGATAATCTGCAAAATAAAAATGGTGTTTGAGCTCTTGATATTGCTTTCATGGCTGTTTCTAGCTGGATCAGAATCACTGCCATCTCTAGCAAAGCCAGGCTGCCAGAAAATATGCGGAAACACCTCCATCGCCTACCCATTTGGAATCGGTTCCAGATGCTATCACAACCAATGGTTCAAGATCACCTGCAACAGCTCCTTCAATCCACCCAAGCCTTACTTAACCAAACTCAATCTTGAGGTGCTCGGAATTCGCCTGGCTTCACAAACTGTGAAAGTCAACATTCCCATGACCGTCAATTGCACAAAGGGGGAATCTGTAACTCCATGGAAGAGCTTAGACTTGGGTGGAAGCCCCTTTAGCTTCTCCAGACGCTTCAACGCGTTTATCCCTGTGGGTTGCAGTGGAAGCTCTATTTCTTACTATGAAAACCAGGTCATGGCTAGCTGTGGGCATCCTGTTTGTGCAAATCGCTCACTGTATAATAATACTGATGAATATTATATATATGAAGGGATTTGCCATGCAAGTCGGCCTCCAAACGACCTCACTTCATACCGTGTGAACATCACTGAAGCCAATGGGACTTGTCATTATGTGAGCTTGATGGAGATCAACATCAATGAAGCCGATGGGACTTTCCGTTATGTGAGCTTGACGGAGAACGATCCCAACCCCGCCCCTGTGGTGCTCAACTGGTTATATGACCTTTCGCTGGATCCTACATCAACAGCCTTTCTTCTGCAACAGTGTGATTTGTATGCATATCTGAACACTGGAGTTTATCATTGCTCCTGCCCTTATGGGCAGGTGGGGAATCCTTATCTTCCCAATGGTTGTCAAGGTATGATGCGAAAAACTCATCTTTTCTGCAATGTTTTATCTCGGATTGTTTTTTCTTTCTTAGCTGTACTCGATCTAATTGTGAGAATGATAAGTCAGAAACTATTTTTGTTGTACATAGTGAATTAAGCTTTTGTGTTTGGTGCTTTAGCAAACTACATTTTAGTTTGTCATGCCCTTGAAATGTTCTTCGTCGTCTTCACTTGCTATAAAATTGCTTCGTTGTACTTTTATATTGAGCAAGGCAATCATGGTTTTCACTTTCTGTTTGATTAGTTCCTGAAGAATGCAAGCACTGTCCGCGCACCTGTGTTACTTCAGCAGATGATATGAATTCGTATCATTGTGAAAGTTTCCACGGGCGTACTGCTCTTTACATTGTAGGAATTCCAGGTATGGATTTTTTAAAGAGGTTTTTACTTATGAGCAAACACAAAAAGCACTAATCTTTCTATGAAAATGGGCTGTGTGGTTGTTGCACCACCTTCTTTGTGAGTTTTCAAATACGCATTACATAAAAGCTATTCTGTTTGTGCAGCCACTTTTGTGTTTTCATGGCTCCTTCCGCTAATTTCTTGCTGTTGGATCGTTCATTGTATCGTGAGGCAAAGAAAGAGAAATCAACGAGTTAAATTTTTCAAACAAAGTGGAGGTTTATTGTTGCAGCAACAGTTGTCAAATAATGGAGGCGCTGTAGAAAGAACAAGGATATTCACCATCAGTGTGATGGAGAAGGCAACGGACCACTTCAGTAAAAACCGGATACTTGGTCAAGGTGGACAAGGGACTGTGTACAAAGGTATGTTGGCAGACGGGACAACTGTTGCAATCAAGAAGTCCAAACTAGTGGATGAAAGCCAAGTGGAGCAGTTTATAAACGAGGTGGTTATTTTGTCTCAGATAAACCATAGAAATGTGGTTAAGCTATTAGGTTGTTGTCTTGAGACAGAAGTGCCTCTCCTTGTTTACGAGTTCATTCCCAATGGAACACTTTCACAGCACATCCATGATCCTGATGATGATGATTTTGTCATTAATTGGGAGATGCGTCTGAAAATTGCAGCAGATTCAGCAGGAGCTATTGCTTATTTGCATTCATCTTCATCTAGTCCAATCTATCATAGGGATATTAAGTCCTCAAACATACTATTAGATGGGAAGCACAGAGCTAAAGTTTCCGACTTTGGGTGTTCAAAGACCATTGCAGTTGATCAAACACACCTAACCACCCTCGTCAAAGGCACTTGGGGGTATTTTGATCCAGAATACTTCCAAACACATCAGTTTACCGACAAAAGTGATGTTTACAGTTTTGGGGTTCTCCTCGTGGAGCTTTTGACAAGCAAGAAGTCAATCTACACAGATGAAAGTACTATGGAGCCAGTGAACTTGGCGTCACAGTTCTTACTTTTGATGGGAAACTCTAGCCTGTCCCACATCTTGGATCCTAAAATTGTGAAAGATGCCAAGGAGGAGGAGCTGATGGCTGTTTCTGAGCTGGCAAGACGCTGTTTAAATGGGAGCGGAAGACTAAGGCCTTCAATGAAAGAAGTCGCAAGTACATTGGAGATGATCATCAAATCCTCTGAAGAAGTGCCTACTTTAGACGAACAAGCTGTCCTATATGAGGAATTCGGCGAGAGTATGGCTGAAACTGAGACAAGTGATGCAGAGTTCGTGTCAACCCCACTTCCTGTGGGAGCTGAGAGTCCTCTTTACATCGATGTGCAGCCTATTCTGCCTAACACCATATGATTCGGGTAATGCCGAGTCCTGCTAGAAGAGCTGAAGGCTTCTTCAAAAAGTTGTGTGCACACGTATACTGATATATGATATACTGATATGCTACATAGCTACACATATATATATAATTATCCAGGAATGTAAGTGCTTTTGTTGTGTAATAAATAATGATATGATACACACACTATACATTGGGTTTGTACAATATACATTGTGTGATTAATGGTTTCTATGCCAAGTTCAATAGGAATTGTACATTCTCAGACTCATTTAAATACCAGTATAATTTTATGGAACACATTAGGCACATTATTAAAGCACTTCCCAATTGACAAAATTCCAAATCTCATCACACACTCTTCATTTCATCATTGTAGTTCACAATCTCGTCAAATATTTCTCAAATCCTACACCTAAATAAATTTATTTTCACCCACAGAAACTAATAAAAAAGATTACTACTAATATATGTAAGAGGTCAAAGACCTAACCTGGGACTGTGTAAGTCGTTGTTTCAAACATACGTAGTATTATATTAACTTTTTTTAAAAAAATTTAGGGTAAAGTCGTTGTTTCAAAATGCGATTTTATCTTTGAACATTTTGCTAATTTTTTTTTAAAATTTTTTTGGGCTAATTTGAAAAAAAATCAAGAAATAAAACAAAGTGGGTAGTTTTTTGCTTCACGTGTCCCTTTCTTTCTCGTTGGATTGATCACTTATGTGGTTCAGCATCTCCAATGAAATTCCTGGACCAGCGTTTAAGTTTGGAGACATCTATATTGAATTATGCAGACTTTTAAAATACATAAATAAAGAAATTGAACAATAATACAGTATACTATAACGGACTATTAATGGATACTAGGGATACTAGGAATACTAATATTTTATTCTTCAACTAGGCCTGATTAGTTCCCATAAATTGTTTACCCGTCATTCACCTTACTACATCATCTACTTACGCCATGTTTATCAATGGATACTAGGGATACTAGGAATACTAATATTTTATTCTTCTATTTCCACCACATCATCGTAGCATCTCATTCTCATTTTTCCCACTTTATCAATACCATCCCTAGTATCCCAAAACCCATCTTTTCATACCCAGTCAATTTATAAATATACATATCTTCAACAATTATTTCCATTTCCGATTATATTATTATATTCATTTATTATTATTAAAATTACTCATGTCAACAGCCTCCTATTAACAATTATTTTTTAAAATAATTATGTATTTCATTTCTTGCATTATTTAATATTTCAAATTATTCCATATTTATAATTCAATTTTTCGAATTATATTATGCATATTTATAATCAAAGAGAAATTATTTAAAAAAAAAATATAGTCAAACATATTCAAAATTGGTGTCTACATGTAGATAAAAATGAATCTAGTATTGTGGTATTTTTTTTATTTTTTATTTTAACATTTTGTTCCCCGAAATTCTTATTTAATTATGTAAAATCCCCCAGGAACAGATCTAGACCCTCCATCAAGAAGCCACATGTCGCCCACTACCGCGCCCATGCTGATGGCCAATCCCTCGCCGACACGTGTCGTGCTCTGCATGCTCTTCGCTGCTGGCCACTCCCTCGCCGACACGTGGCTCTCCTTTGGAAGAAAGTTTCAGGCGCATCCCTTGAACCACTATTCACAATTTTTTATATTATAACCTCTAGTATCCCTGCTCTTTTTTCACCCGTTAAAATTGCCCTTAACATCTAAGTTTGACCACATTTACTAGCAGTTGGATGAGGTTATTCCTTCAAGGCATTGTTATCATCTACTTAACATCTAAGCAGTTTTTTCTTGGAGGAAATCGAGATATTCCATGAATTGGATCTTTGCAAGAGAGACAGCAAAGATGGAATTTTATTAGAGCATGTTTTGACATCCGCGCCAATTCTGAAACTTCCAATTAACTTGCCCCTACATCATTCACACCTTATAACAAGGACATGATTTTTGTGATTTATGGTCTTCAAAAGCGGGTAAGTGGAGTTGAATTCCAACTTTATTTTGAATTGTAAAGGATATGAAAATTCTCTTTTAAAGAGCTTGGATGACTGCTATATATATATATATATATATATATATATATATATATGCATAATAATATATATGATCTCACCATTCCTTAGTTATGAAACTCCCACTCTACCTGTCATTGCTACTACTCTTTTCAATCCTAAATGGAGAGGGTGCTCATGCAGATATTGCAAAGCCTGGATGTAATGATACTTGTGGGGGTGTGTTGATCCCGTTCCCATTTGGGATTGGCAGGGGTTGCTTCCTTGATCCCTGGTATGAGATCGAGTGCAGGGTATCTCCAAATTCTAATGGCCCCATGGCCAACAAACCATTCTTATCCTCATTCAAGAATTTTGAGTTCATGGAGGTCAGTTTTCATCCCTACATATCAGCTGTGAAAGTGCGCATGCCTCCATTGAAGGCTTGTAGTAGTGCAGATACACAGCGACCAATAAATGGCATTGACTTGAGGGGAAGCCCGTATAACTACGCAGCGACAGATAATGTTTTCGTCATGGAGGGGTGCCCAGGCAGCGCAGTGTTGGTGAACCAAAGCAAGGAAATTATCGCAGGGTGTGGCACCGTTTGCAATAGCAGCAACAGTGGCATACCCCCAAACAGTTGCTATGGAGTTCATTGCTGCCAAACACTGTTGCCTTCAGAAAGTGATCCTCTTCAATTTTATCAAATAGACTTTAATGGACAATTGCTACAAGGTGACAGCCAAAAGTGTCTTGCGGCGACTTTGATAGAGAAAGATTCTGTGAATCAATATGTTGGAAAACTGTCAAGTTCCGATCCATCCTCTGCAGTTCCAGTAGTACTGAGATGGAGTTTTGGAAGCCTTCCGCAAGACACCAGTCCTCAAGCCATTTGCAATATTCCTAGTGAAGCACCCTTCTGTTATTGCAAAGATGGGTATTACGGGAACCCATATATCTCCAACGGATGCAAAGGTATTTAAACCTCTATCTAATCTTCTACTAGGATTTATATATCCTAGAAGACACACGCTAGTTATTTCATATACTGTATCATATTTTATTGATCTATACATGTCCAGATGGCAAGTTTATGTGTGATATATGTCTTGTTTTTTTTTTGTTATTCAGTTTCTCCACAATGCAAGGATTGCTATGGAGATTGGGATATGGAAGGGCATCTTATTAACGGGCGTTCTTTTTGTTACAAGAAACCAATCTTGACACTTGCAGCCATTCTTGGTGAGAATTATTGCATCACCTTCTTCTTTCCAAATTAATTTACAAGTACAAAAGTTGGATGGCTTTTTCATCCTAGTCGTCAATGGTTCTTTTTTCTTCTAATCATAGCTTTACATTAAGACTACATACATGTATAAGACTATATCGTTAAACTGTTGATTGCGGCTGTTGGCATAAAAGCTCAATCTCTTTATGCAGGACTGAGCATTAGCTTAGGCATAGTACTTTTGGTGATTGGGATCTATGGGCTATATCGTTTCATCAAAAGGAGAAGGGAGATGAAGCGAAAAGCTAAATTCTTCAAGCGTAATGGTGGTTTGTTGTTGCAGCAACAATTGTCATCTAATGAAGGTGTTGTAGAGAGAACAAGGATATTCTCCATCAACGAATTGGACAAAGCCACAGACCACTTCAATGAGAATCGAATACTGGGTCAAGGTGGACAAGGGACTGTGTATAAAGGCATGTTAACTGATGGGAGGATTGTTGCAATTAAGAAGTCCAAGCTGCTGGATGAAGGCCAGTTAGAGCAATTCATTAACGAGGTAGTTATTCTGTCTCAGATAAACCACAGAAATGTAGTCAAGCTGTTGGGATGTTGTTTAGAGACAGAAGTCCCTCTTCTTGTTTATGAGTTCGTTCCCAACGGAACACTTTCTCAGCATATCCATGACCCTGATGAAGATTTTGGCATTAGTTGGGAGATGTGTTTAAAAATTGCTGCAGATTCAGCCTCCGCTGTTTCATATCTACACTCGTCTTCATCCATTCCTATCTATCACAGGGATATCAAATCATCAAACATACTCTTGGATGAAAAATATAGAGCAAAAGTTTCTGATTTTGGATCTTCCAAGACCATTGCGATTGATCAAACACACTTGACCACTCTCGTCCAAGGAACAATGGGGTATCTGGATCCAGAATACTTCCAATCATATCAATTTACAGAGAAAAGCGACGTTTACAGTTTTGGGGTTGTCTTATTGGAACTTTTAACAGGAAAGAAGCCAATCTACAGGGATGCAAGTACTATGGAGCAAAAGAACTTGGTTACCGAGTTCTTGTTTCTGTCGGAAAACTCTAGGTTGTCCGACATCTTTGATGCTAAAGTTATGAGAGACGCCAAGGAGGATGAGCTGATTTCCATTGTTGAGCTGGCAAGACGCTGCATAAGCTGGAGCGGGAAACTGAGATCCACAATGAAAGAAGTGGCGATGACACTAGAGATGATCATGAAGTCCCCTGCTCAAGTGTCTAGATGGTTTCAAGAACAAGAAGCTCTCCCAGTCCCAGATGCAGGATTTTACGAGTACTCCATGACTGATGTAAGTGATGCAGAGTTCACATCGAGCACACTCCCTGCTGGTATTGACAGTTCCTCTGACCTGTCAGTGTATCCCCTTCTGTCCAACACCAAATGATTTTCCAGTGTGCGACAGAACTCACACAAGTGTTCCTGAATCCAACGACAAGACCTCGACGAATATCCAAGCTTCTTCAAAAATATTTAAGGGGTCGTTTGGTATGGAGGTATGGATATGAGATATGGGTATGGGAGGGTCCATATCCATATCTGATGTTTGGTAAAAAGAGATATGGATATCAATTTGATATCCTGATATATGGATTGAGTTTTTTTTTTGCTTCCTGATATCTGAACAAATTGGGGCATATGGGAGAGTCTTTCTCATTTCTCTCGCTCGCTCCCTGCTTCACTTCTTCCGGGCGTCTGGTTCATTGCTTCTTCTGTGCTTCTTGCTATTCTTTTGTGCTGCTACTTCTGCTTCGCTTCGTTTTCCTTGTCGACTTGCCCCTCTTCTCCTCAATTTCGATCTAGGGTTTCTGTGGGGAGTTGCTTCTTCCGTGCGACTGGTCCACTAGCGTTCTCGTCGACTTGCCCCTTTCTACTCTCGTGCTTCTTTTGTGCTGTGATGTAGGTGTGGGAGATTTTTTGACATGGATGGGGTAGAATCACTGTTTGGGTGAGATTTTTGTTTAATTTTGATTGTTCGATTTTAGCCCCAAAAGACCTCTAACTGAAACTTGTTTACCCGTATCTCAATCGACGGGCTTTTCGGATTTCCAAATAACTCTAATCTGCGGTGATGGTTGCACACTTGCAGCCATGGTGGATGTTCCATTCTTCAACTAAATTAGGGATCAGGAGAATTTTTTATTTTTGTTTTTTTTCCAAATCTCATAATTGATATCTCATATCTGGTTCCAAACACCATATATAAGATATCGGATATAAGATTCATACCCATATCTCATACCCATAGATTGATACCCATATCCGATACCCATATCTGATACCTGATATCCATATACCCTTTCCAAACGGCCCCTAACTGATGCATTATCTGTATTGATTATCTGTTGCCAAGGAATTCTAGACTTTTTGTTGTGAAATAAAATAGTGGCAGAACGCACTGTAGCGCTGTGGTAGTAATCATCCCTAGAGTAATGGTTGTATAATTGTGTGTGATTTTACGAGTATCTGAATTAGGTATCTCGATCCTGACATGTCTCGATCATCAACAGAAGGTTCATCCATGAATGAATGTATAATTATCAAAGGAAGGTTTAAGAAGTGTTTAGTCCCTTCGTTTTTTTAATAAAAATTTTGAGAATTTTTTTATGAATAGAAGAGAATGTTTTTAAAAATTATTGAAAGAAAATAATAAAATTATGGATTAAATGCATTATTTTTAATTTAAAAAATTGATATAGACAAAAAGGAAAGGGGAAAAAAGAGAATTGAGATAATTAACCACCTTACCAGAATCTCTTACGATTTCCAGATCCTGTATGCGCTCACCGGAAATTTCACGAACTGAAGCCGTTCGATGTCAATTGGTGACCTCACCAATCGATAGCCTTGCTCAATCCATTGTTGCAGCCATGGCTAAACAATGGATTGAAAGAAGTCGCAATTACATTGAGTGATCATCAAATCCTCGATCAGCTCAAGTGCCTAATTTGAACGAACAAGCTTGCATATTTGAGAAATTCGGCCATGGCCGAAACCGAGATAAGTGATGCAATTGAAGAGTTCATGTCAGCCTTAGCTGAGACTCCTCTTTACATTGATGGGCTGCCCCGATCTTCTGCCTAACACCATATGAGTTTCCATCACCGGAACGAAACATTCTAGGTAAAAAGATTTGATTTTTGATTTACTGATTTTCCACATCTGTATAGTTTTAAAAGGAATCATCTTGTTTTTGGGGTTCTGAAATAAATGATGGTAAAGAATCATCTTGGTTTGATTGGTACTGTTAAACTTGTTAGCTGAAAGGAACCCATGCCCATTACTTGTTTTTCTCTTGGTTTGATTGGTACTGTTAAACTTGGTTTGATTGGAACCGTCAGCCCAACGTAACCACATTGGGCTGACAGTTCGAAGAGCATATTGATATTAGTTATTATATTCAGGGCCTCTCTGGTATTTGCTTGAGCATGTTTGTCTTCCCTTATACAAGTGGAGAGCTATGATCTCACGATCCCTAATACGACTGCTACTAGGCTTAGTACTAATTTTACTGTCAGCCCTGATCGCGAAGGCTGCAGCAAGGGTAACCATTGCAAGGCGTGGTTGCAAGGATATTTGCGGTAATGTGAGCATCCCTTTCCCTTTTGGGATAAGTGACGATTGCGCCCTTGATCACCAGTTTTTTATCAATTGTAGTAAGTCTTCAAAGTCTGAGGACTACCCCAAGCCTTTCTTATCTGAATTCAACATTGAGCTCAAGGAGGTAACTAAGGACATAATGGGTAATCAGAGAGTGATTGTGGGCATACCTCCCGTGAATGCGTGTGCTGCACATACACAATCTCAGCAGCCAAGAGGAAGCAGTATCGACTTGAGGGGAAGCCCGTATAACTTCTCCATTCTAGACAACATTTTCTTCATGGATGGTTGTTCAGGGGGTGCCCTCCTGCTTGACCAAAACAACCAAACTATGTCAGATTGTGGCGATCTTTGTGATGGATACAACTATGGAAAGTCCACAAACAGCTGTACCGGGGTTGAGTTACAGCTGAATTCAGCCACTGATTTTCCCTTTTATCAGGTAGAATTCAACAAAAATGAGCTTCAACATTGTCTTGTGGCAACTTTGATACAGAATTCCTCAGCTCAACAGTATACCAGAAACCTGGCAACTCCTGATCTATCCTCTGCAGTCCCAGTCGTATTGCACTGGAGTTGGATAAGCAACCTTCTGCCTGATAGTGATGGCCACAATGCCTCTTGCAGCCGTCGTGTTGATGATAACACTTTAGTCTGTGCTTGCTTTTACAATTTTTTTGGGAATCCTTATGTCTATGGAGGATGCCAAGGTAAAACCTCTTATCTTCTGTTGTTTGAGACCGTCTTCGTCTTGTGTTCAACTTTTCTCTTCCATCACTTAATAATTTTCCCTCTTTTTTTGTTAGTTCCTGATGAATGCAAGGACTGTCAAGGACCCTGTTATGCTTTAGCAGATTCATATTATTGTACCGATGAGAAACCAATGCATTTGAATACTCTTGCTATGATTGTAGGTGAGGGTTTTAATAAGTTTTCACTTATTATTTTCTCAAGTTTTTTTGCTTCAGCTCCAATTTTCAAGTCAGTGAGGAACTTAAAGTCCTTATGCAGGTCTTAACCTTTGTTTCGGAATACTATTTTTGGCGATTAGTGGATACTTTTGGTTCCATCGTCTAGCCAAAAGGGGAAAAGAGATGAAACAGAGAGAAATTTTCTTTAGGCGTAATGGTGGTTTGCTCTTGCAAAAACATTTGTCATCTCAAGAAGGTTTTGTTCAGAGAATAAAGACATTCAGCGCCCATGAGCTGGACAAGGCGTCTGACAACTTCAGTAAAAATCGGATACTTGGCCAAGGAGGCCAAGGAACTGTCTACAAAGGGATACTGACTGATGGGAGAATTGTTGCTATTAAGAAGACCCGAGTTCTGGATGGAAACCAACTATGGCAGTTTATAAACGAGGTGGTTATTTTGTCTCAAATAAACCATAGGAATGTAGTTAAGCTTTTGGGATGCTGCCTGGAGACAGAAGTACCTCTTCTTGTTTATGAGTTCATTCCGAATGGAACACTTTATCAGAACATCCATGGTCCTGTTGATGATGATTTTTTCATTAGTTGGGAGATGCGCCTAAAAATTGCCGCAGATTCAGCAGGAGCTATTGCTTATTTACATTCATCTTCATCTGTTCCTATATATCATAGGGATATCAAGTCCTCAAACATACTATTAGATGGGATGCACAGAGCGAAAGTTTCTGACTTTGGGTGTTCAAAGACCATTGCAGTTGATCAAACACACCTAAGCACCCTTGTCAAAGGCACTTGGGGGTATTTTGATCCAGAATACTTCCAAACACATCAGTTTACCGACAAGAGTGATGTTTACAGTTTTGGGGTTCTTCTCGTGGAGCTTTTGACAAGCAAGAAGTCAATCTACACGGATGAAAGTACAATGGAGCCAGTGAACTTGGCATCACAGTTCTTACTTTTGATGGGAACCTCTAGCCTGTCCCACATCTTGGATCCTAAAATTGTGAAAGATGCCAAGGAGGAGGAGCTGATGGCCGTTGCTGAGCTGGCAAGACGCTGTTTAAGTGGGAGCGGAAGACTGAGGCCTACAATGAGAGAAGTCGCAAGTACATTGGAGATGATCATCAAATCCTCAGCTGAAGTGCCTATTTTGGACGAACAAGCTATACTATCTGAGGAATTCGGGGAGAGTGTCATGGCTGAAAGTGAGATATGTGATGCAGAGTTCATGTCAAACCCATTTCCTGCTGGTGCTGTGAGTCCTCCTTAACTTGATGTGCAACCTCTTCTCTGCCTAACACCATATGATTATTTATCACCAGACCGAAAATTTTCAGGTAATGCTGAGTCCTGATAGAAAGTTTTAAAAGTCTTCTTCAAAAAGGTTTGATTGATACACTGATATGCCACATCTGTATAATTGATTTTTTGTTGTTGTTGTGAAATAAATTACGGTAAACATGCACTTGTATAATAAACATGCCAATTGCACTACTGTCGTCGATCTTTTAAGTATATTTCTCTGATAATCTTGTATCTGATCAGAAGTTTTGAAGAAACAACTGATGTTCAGGCCTACAATGAAAGAAGTCGCAAGTACATACATCTAATAGCTAGCTAGGATGCTCGAAAAAAGAACGGTTCGAAGTTCGAACACATCTATTTTTTTTTTTCCGGTAAGGCACACATTCATTTTGTTATATTACAAGCTGAATATGACTATATTTTAAATTTCGAATCCAAATTTAGATTTAACTCAAACTTGACTCGTTCCTAAATATTCATAAGACCTTTCACAATCCCAATTTTTTAAATATCCATACGACCTTTCACAATCCCAATTTTTTTTAAAATAAATAAATAAATTCAACTTGACCGTTTCTTACACAGTTTACTTTTAGTACCGGTGATATATGATTGGAAGTTTTGTCCCCAATTTGACCATTTCTTGTATAGTTTACTTTTTTTTTTTTTTTCTTGTACTCTCTCCGTTCGGCAAAACTTGTCATTTTAGGGTGTTATTTTTGTTCAAAAAAACTTGTCATTGTAGGTATTTTGCACTCCACTTTACAAAAATGCCCTTGATGTGATTGATAGTTTGTTAGTTGTAGTTTTCAATAAAGTAAAAAAGGAGGGTAATAATTGAGGATAAATTAGTACATATGTTAATTGCCTTAAAACTTGTAAATGAAGCTAAAATGACAAGTTTTGCCGAACGGATGGAGTATAGTTTACTTTAAGTACGCGGTGATTGCAAGTAAATTACAATATACTGTAATACCGGTAATATCATAACTAATTATTTTACATGTATTTTGATAAGACCGATTTGCAGAACTACACCAAATCTTTTAGTCTCATTCAAATATCTTAGTATGCCCCTGCTGCAAGTGCAACTAAGGTCAAACATCTGACACTATATTAAGAGTTAGACCGTTTAGTTTTATCGCTTTGATATCATACTAAGATTCGTTAGGATTCTTGACTGGAGGGTTGTTTGCACGGCCATTTATGAGCTAGTAGTCTAACAAACAAACTAGCCGAGTGATGTTTCAATCTAAATCCATTGACATTAATTAGAAGAAGTATATCGTAACTTATATACTAAAACTTATTATATTCAACTTTTAATGTGAGACTATTTTGATTTCATATTTCACATCGATCTCTCAATCGTTTAAATCCGATAAGTCGGTTCCAACCGAACCCTGATTTTAAAACAAATTAATCTAATACAAAACTCTAATTTCAATCTAACGTAACGATCAATATTTTCGAAATTTAACGCACTCTAATTATTTAGTAGATCCTCTGTACAAGAATTCATTGTGATTCGTAGCCCATTGAATTATATAGTAAGAGGTTGTTTGGTATCGATTACCGAAAATCAAAAATTGAGAATCAAAATGAATGATCACGGTTTTGGTCTTTGGTACGACAAAATCCATAATGAAATCGATTACCGGGTAATCCTCTCATCCCCATTTTTAGACATTCTTCCTTCCTCACTCCAAGGTAGGGGATCGCGGATGAGCCATTCCCGTTTTCCCATCCTCCCCAACTCAAGCCTAGGGCTCCATCTTCCTCTGACCTTCTGCAGCCGCTCTGCTCCCACCACCACCAGATGCCACCTCTACCCACACCACCACTGACTGCCGCCTCTACCCCCACCACCATTGGCTGCCGCCGCCACCACCACCTCCAAACTCTCGTTCATCTCCATTGCCGCCGTCTCCATCGTTCATCTCCATCTCCAGGCTTCGTTCATCCGCCTCTGTCTTCGCTCCATCGTCGCCTTCGTTCATCTCCAGGCTCTCGTTCAGATCTGCGCTCATCGCCTCTGTCGGCCTGGTTCAGATCCGCCTCTGTCGGCCCCTGTCCGGATCCGCCTCCGTCTTCCCTCCATCGCCACCTGCGTCTAGATCTGTCTCCCTTCTTGTTAGTCGAACACCGCCACCGCCCAATCCTCTCCTTGTTGCAGTCGGCCTCCACCACTGCCCAAATCTCCCTCTTTCCATATTTACCCAAATTTGTTAAAATTTATGTATTTTGATGATGAATTTATGTAATTCATAGGTTGAATTTGTGTATTTTTATGTTAAATTTGAGAGATTGGATTTGAGTTTTTGAATTGGAAATGTTAAATTTGGGTATTTTTAAGGTTGAATTTGTTAATTTCTCATTCCCGAATCATACCAAATAACATGCTTCGATAATGGCTTATTCTAATTTTTTATTCCCATTCCGATTTCCATTCCCATTACAACATTCATACCAAACACGTACAGGGCCTAAGAGACTTGTTGTGTTTAGCTGCTTTTCCACTTTGATACCATACTAAAGTCTGTTGAAACTCGTGACTGAGAGGTTGTGTGTACGGATACATATGCTGATCTAGTGAGGTTTCCTCCGATCCTAGCTAAAACTAATTGGCATTAACAGAAGTATTCCATCCGCTCATATACTAATTAAATTTATTATACTCATCTTTAAACGTTACTCTTTTTTTACCTCATTCACATCTGTATCGACACTCCGTAAGTGTCCATATGTAATTGGCCGTTGTTGAGCTATGTCTCAGCTCCCAGAGATGTCACCAGTTGAAACAACAACATCAACATAACATCCTCATCATGAAGCTTGACGGAGGGGAAACCTGTCGTTGATTCCGTCAAAGAAACTCAAACCTATAACTAGTACAGTAATAAGTAAGAGGTCGATCCCACAGGGAAATTTATAACTCTAGTGTGATTCTAACGTTGATTAAGTAACCAAAGAAGGGGTTTTTTTTATGTGAAAGTTGTAAAGTAAATTAACGAAAGCAGAATAAGTGATTTTGGTTTAAACAATTTAGAGAAGCAATTCCACCTACAATTTTCCACTTTATCGGATTGAAGCGATCCTTGTAACTTCTTCTCGTCCTATTACGTTTCCTATGAATGCCCTTGTCCCGACCTAATATAGTTACTAGTCCAATCAGTCCTAGAAACCCTTATCAATCGAACAGTCCCTAAAGAAGGATTTAACCCAATTGATAGCTTTAAGTTCAGAGATTAGCCAAGGTATTTGCAGTCCCTAAAGAAGGATTTAACAACACATTCAACTTCCTACTCATTCAATTAGTTCAATCAGCCCTAAAGGAACAAGTTTGCCACTTAGGTTAAGGTTCACAATCAGGAATCTACAAAACCTTAGCGATTGAATTGATCTAACGAGTTGGCCAGACAAGATAGAACAAAACAATAATTAATTAAGCACGAAGAAGTTGAAGCATTCACAAATAGGAAATAAGGAACAAGAATTAGAAACTCACAATCAATCCGAATAAAGCTTCAAATTGCAGGCAGAATAGATGAGTTTAGTTCCTCATGGAAAACATAGCTCCAAATCTCTAAAAAGTCTCCTCGTTGAATGAATAGAATGAATGGTTATGAATGATAAAGAAAAATAACATAAAAGGCCTAAAACAAACATCCAAAGTCGGCCTCAAAGGAAACAATTAGAAACTAGGGTTTTTGGGTAACAAAACGGCGCGCGGCAGTAACGTGCGGCGGCCGCGGCAAGACTTGCGGCGCCCGCCGCACATGCCTCCCCAGCTACCCGCTGCGGCGGCCACTGCGGCGCCCGCGGCAATGCCTGCGGCGGCCGCGGCTTCTCCTTTTTGCCGTGGTCTTGGCTCCTTTTTGCGGGCTTTTCTTCTCGTCTTGCCTTGCTTCTTTCTTCCTTGTTCCTTTCCATATATCTTGTGTTCCTCTTGAGACATTGCATCTCCCCACGTATGTTCCGATTCGATCTGCGAGATAAACACAAAATTGCGCAGAATCCGAACTTTTCTAAAATAAACACAAGATGCAAATTAACAATAAAGCAAGCAAGAAATGCAACCTAAACTAAACTAAAACTATCTATAATGCCTATCTAAAATATGCATTATCAAAGCTACATGGGAAAGTCTTAGAATGAGTTGTATAGGATCATTCCTCATGTAACAAACTAGAGTTGTTTAGTCTTTGATGATCAATTGTATAAATAGGGGTTCCTGCATCTGTAATCACTCTCAACTCAATCAATCAAGAACAGAACACAGCTTCTCCAATTTTCCCGCCAATCCCAACTGTCTCTTTCTTCCTCCTCTGATGAATTGTGCGAGATCTCAATTCAATTAGGCGTCAATCAACATGGTATCAGAGCACAGTGAAGAATCAGATCCCCGGAATCTCGTGGTTGCTGGAATCGATCCACTGGATGAACTCTTTCTCCACCACTCGTAGAATCCGAGCTCGATTCTCTCCACGCGACTCCTAGATGGAAAGAATTACAATCACTGGCGAAGGTATGTGGAGGTATCGTTGCCGGCGAAGAACAAAATCGGCTTTGTCACCGGAACTTGCAAACGACCGAACGCCGATCGACTTCTTCTCCAACAACACTGGGACGGATGCAATAACATGGTACTTTCCTGGCTCTTACACTCCGTGAATAAAGACATTGCTGAATCCGTGGTCTATTGTCGAAATGCATCACAAATTTGGAAAAATCTGGAGAGTAGGTTTGGTGTGGCAAATCGAACTCGCTTGTATCAAATTCAGAAAGATGTTATTTCTGTTGAGCAAGGAAATCTCAGTATTGCATATTATTTCACAAAATTCAAGAAATTCTGGGACGAATACATGAATTTTGTTGAGTGTGAATCATGCGAGTGTGGTTCAACCCTTGCTATGTCAAGGATGATTCAAGATTAGCAGGTGATCTTCTTTTTTATGGGACTCAATGAGTCTTACAACAGTGTTAGAGGCAACATTCTTATTATGAAGCCACCTCCTGGCATCGATGACACCTACAGATACTTGGTGCAAGATGAGCAGCAAAGAGGTGGAAGCAAAGGTACTGCTTTAGGTGGAGATGCTTCTGCCTTTGCATCTCAGTCAAAGGGGAACTTCAAGAAACCTTTGTTTTGTGAACACTGCAAAATGACTGGACATGTCATAGAGAAATGTTGGAAGATCCACGGATATCCTTCCAACTCAGGAAATTCAGGAGGATCTTTCTGTGATATATATCACTATAAGATTGCAGGCCATACCATGGAGAATTGCTGGAAGCTGCATGGTTATCCATCTAACTCACCAGTTGTGAACAATGGGAACACACAGCCTCCAACTGGATCTCGTCCTTTTTGCACTCACTGCAAGTCTGTTGGCCATGTCATCGATAGATGCTGAAAGCTCCATGGCTATCCCACTGATAGCTCACCTGCAGGAGCCTCCAAGAAGATAGCAGCAACTGCATCTTCATCAACTTCTATTTCTCAGGAACAATACCAACAACTGCTATCACTTCTACAACATCATGAAGTCAAGGAACCCTCAGCTATGTTGGCAGGTATGAAATCTTGCCTCTTTTCTTCATTGCTCAATTCTTCTTGGATACTGGACAGTGGAGCTAGTGACCACATGAGCCCCAATCTTACCCTTTTTCATTCCTTTGAGCCATCCTCAAAACCATCTTCAATCACCTTACCAAACAACATGAAAGCCAACATCACCAACATTGGAACTGTCAAAGTTAACAATGACATTTCACTTCAAAATGTTCTTCATGTCCCTGATTTTCATTTCAATTTAATGTCCATTCATAAACTCACAAAAGACATACAGTCCAATGTGATTTTTACTCCATCTTCATGCATCATCCAGGGCCCTTTGATGAGGAATCCTCTGGTCATTGGAAGTGAAGAACGTGGAATATACATTGCACACAAGCCATATGAGCTACTACATTCTCATGAGTTGTCTAAAATCCTGCAATCTGATTTTTCCAAATGTAATAAAGTGTCATCTAGTTTCATGAACAATTCTAGTTTGTCTGCTATTGCTACCGGTTTGTCTGCTACTTGTAAAGCTGAACTCCTACATTGTAGAATGGGGCATTTGCCTTTCTCTCAAATCAAATACATTGATGACACTTTACACATTACTTCTCCACCATCCATTTGTCAGATTTGTCCTCAAGCCAAGCTCCACAGACAGCCATTTTTACTGAGATCACATAGGTATGCAGCTCCCTTTGACCTTGTTTACTTTGATACATGGGGACCATACCAGTATAGTACTCACAATGGATTCAGGTATTTTATTACCTTGGTTGATGATTTTTCCAAGAGCACGTGGACTTACCTAATGGCATCCAAAACCAACACCTTTGACATTATGTCCAATTTTGTATCCCTCATTAAAACTCAGTTTCGTACCACTATTAAAGCAATGAGGTCAGACAATGCTGTTGAGTTCATTGACCATACTTTGTCCAAATTCTTTTCCACAAATGGTATAATCCATCAAACTAGTTGTGTTGAGTCCCCTCAACAAAATGGTGTTGTTGAAAGAAAACACAAACACTTGCTTGAAGTTGCCAGGGCTTTGAGATTTCAATCCAAAATGCCTATACAATACTGGGGTGAGTGCATATTGACTGCCACATACTTGATTAACCGTTGTCCCTTACCAATTTTGTCCAATAAATCCCCTTATGAGCTTCTTTTTCATAAACCTCCTACCTATGCTCACCTTAGAGTATTTGGATGCCTATGCTTTGTGAGTACTTTGAAAAGAGGAAGGGGTAAGTTCCAACCCCGTGCTAAACCTTGTGTTTTCTTGGGTTATAGCTATGGCAAGAGTGCCTACACTGTCCTGGACATTACATCCAAAACTGTGTTTCATACCAAGGATGTTCAGTTTTATGAAACTCACTTTCCTTTCCATTTCACCACTATCCCTGACATTACTCTTCCACCTCCTGCCAATGAGTTCCCCTCTCACATTTTTCTCCCTCTTACCACATTCCCATCCCCACCTGTCATTGATGATCCTCATATCACCACTCCTTCTCCACCACTATCACCAAATAACAGTCCTTCACCTACTACTTCTGGAACTGAGATACCTCCCCATATTGACAGCTCTTCTCTTGTTCCCCAACTTGATGTTTCACCCTCACCTACACCATCTCAAATTACTCCCCCACTCAGGAGATCATCCAGAATTCATTACCCTCCCAATCATCTTCATGAATTTGTTTGCAATGTATGTTCCACTTCTCCCATTTCTCAATACCCTACAACTTTCTTTGCCTCTACTCTCCCACCCACATCATTTTCCTTTTTGTCCAAACTCACCACCTACATTGAACCAACCTCATATAAGGAAGTTGTCCAGGACCCCAATTGGATTTTAGCAATGAAAAAGGAGTTGGATGCTCTAACTGCCAACAGTACATGGGTCCTTGTTCCATTGCCTACATGAAAGAGAGCTATTGGTTGCAAGTGGGTCTTCAAGGTCAAACTGAAAGCTGATGGCAGTCTTGAGCGCCACAAGGCTCGACTTGTTGCCAAAGGATTCACTCAAACAGAAGGATTAGACTATCATGAAACCTTCTCTCCTGTTGTCAAAATGACAACCATAAGGGCTGTTATTGCCATTGCTGCTGCTAACCAGTGGTCTTTCCACCAAATGGATGTTAATAATGCTTTCCTCCATGGTGATTTGTATGAGGAAGTATACATGAAGCCACCTGAAGGTTATCCCACAGCTGGCAACTTTGTCTGCAAACTTCAGAAATCACTCTATGGTCTCAAGCAAGCCAGTCGTCAGTGGTTCCACAAACTCACCTCTGCACTATTGGCCCTTCAAATTGTTCAGTCAAAACTTGATTACTCTTTGTTTACCAAGAGGGATAATGGCCACATTACCATTGTTGCTGTGTATGTGGATGATCTCTTGGTCACTGGTTCAGATCCTATCCAGATTTCCAATCTCAAGACATATCTTGATCACAAATTCAGCATCAAAGACTTAGGCATCCTTCACCATTTCCCGGGGCTTGAAGTGTCCTACAGTTCAAAAGGAATTCACTTGTCTCAACACAAGTTCAGCAAGGAGGTGATCAGTGATTCAGGTCTCACAAACATACATCCTGTCTGCACTCCACTTCCTCAAAATTTGAAGTTAGATCCTCTCCATGGTGATCTATTGCCAGATGCTTCTTACTATAGAAGAATGGTTGGAAAATTAAATTTTCTATCCAACACTCGTACAGATTTATGCTTTGCTACACAGTCCCTGAGTCAGTTTCTTCAGTCTCCTCGTACATCACATCTGGAGGCTCTTCATCACACCATCAGATATCTTGCTGGAACCTTACACCATGGGATAGTCCTCAATGGTTTTGACAAGCCCAGAATTGCAGCTTACACTGATTCTGACTGGGCCTCTTGTGGCTACACTAGGAGGTCTGTCACTGGATTTGTCATTCTATTAGGCTCATCTCCTATTAGCTGGAAATCCAAAAGGCAGGGAGTAGTATCTAGAAGCTCAACTGAAGCTGAGTATAGAGCCATGGCTCAAACTGCAGCAGAGGTAACATGGTTGGTTCGTCTCCTTGAAGAGTTAGTTGTTGCTCCAGTCAAGCCCATTACACTCTACTATGACAACCAATCAGCAATCCATCTTGCCCACAATCCTGTATACCACGAGCGCACCAAACACATAGAGATTGACTGCCATTTTACTAGAGAAAAGGTTGTTGAAGGCTTGATAGATTTATGGCATGTTCCAACCTCTTCACAAATTGCTGACGTCCTTACTAAAATTCTCCCTTCTCACCAGCAAAATGAATTACTTGCCAAACTTGGGCTTTCACCACCCCAAGTTTGAGGGGGGGTGTTGAGCTATGTCTCAGCTCCCAGAGATGTCACCAGTTGAAACAACAGCATCAACACAGCATCCTCATCATGAAGCTACACGGTAAAGTCTTAGAATGAGTTGTATAGGATCATTCCTCATGTAACAAACTAGAGCTGTTTAGTCTTTGATGATCAATTGTATAAATAGGGGTTCCTGCATCTGTAATCACTCTCAACTCAATCAATCAAGAACAGAACGCAGCTTTTCCAATTTTCCCGCCAATCCCAACTGTCTCTTTCTTCCTCCTCTGATGAATTGTGCGAGATCTCAATTCAATTAGGCGTCAATCAACAGCTGCCTTTTTTCATAGGAGCGTGACGTTTAGCTATTTTCTTAAATTGTCAATTTGTCGTAAGACTTTTTTAAAATACTGCATGCGTAATACAGAAAGTGACTATATATGAATCCGTCGTCTCTCTCTGGATATCTTTTTATACACAATTAGACGATTGAATCCAATTATATATACATCTAATGCCTTCCTCAATTTTATGCACAAATTAATTAAACAATACTATGTCAACGTTGTCATCAGAAATTTATTCAACTTTGTTTAACGTTCCTTCAAAGGCAAGAAATTAGGAAATTTACCCCAGCACCGTAATGAATTAAGCAGGCTAGAGTACGGAGGTCGAGATGTATGCACCATTTTTTTGAATGAATCGAGCTAGACTCGAGCGTATCTTTCCAATAGACTCAAGGTAACTGATGAAGGGTTTATTTTCAATCAAATAAATTTATAAGATCGAAACCCCGCTATAGTATAGTAGGGTCAAGTTCGTCCGCAGGGAGAAAGTCAGTGACTCAATTCTAGTTACCAAAGAGCAATAAATAGCAAGAAGAGATGGAAAATTATAGAATTTTAGGGGTTTGTGGGCTGCTGGAATTTTTATGAAAAATCAATATTATGAAAGATCTAGGGCATAAGGATCACCACAACGATAATCATACAAACATCGCAATGAATCAAGTAAAAATCATGTTTTTATCTATTAAATAGGTCAACTTGCATCAACCCTAGCAAATCAATCAATTTATTTTCACAAATTAATAAACTTTACTAACAATCTTAATTAGGTTATCAAACTTTCGTTCAAAATCCTAATTACTATCCAATTCACAATTCAATCTTTCAATTCAATTGCAAAAGGAATTTCCCCCAATTTTCATTGAGATCTTAAGCACATAAAATAGATAAAATCAATCAATTCATCAATTCATAGCAAAATTGCAAGCATAACTATCGTTGCGATCACCCCAACCCTAGAAAAGGCGACTACTCACGCATAAACATGGTAGACATTGCGAAATTGATGAAATAAATAAAAATCAGAAATTTAAATTGCATAAAAACCTGAGAATAACGTCAACAAAGCGTCACAAAAGCCTCGCAAAACGTTCTCCAACTTTCGCCGAAGAAATCACTTCAAAAAGCTCTCAATTCCGCTCACAAACGCTCCCTAAACGTGTGTTCCAATTTCTAAAAGTGCTGAAAAAAAGTGGTGGAAGGAAGAAGAAAAAAAAATCCTTCAAACCCTAAAAATCCTATTTATACTTAATATCCCATAAACTAAATTAGGAAATAACAAATATATGAATTTTATCTAAAGTCTATCTAAGGAAAAGGGGTAAAAATAATTAAATCCGGATAAATATGTTCCGCTGGAGCCCATACCGAGGCTGTGAGGGTCGGTACCGACCCCCCTTAGGGTCGGTATGACCACTGTTGGCTTTTCTTGTCTCGTCCTTCCAGATTGAGCATCGGTACCGACCCCCCCTAGGGTCGTTATGGGGTCGGTATGACGGTAGTCCATCTCGGACTTAAAGAAACGTCCGTATCTCCTTCGTTATAACTCCGATTGCTTCCGTTCTTTTTCCTATGCGCTCTAAATTCTCTTCCGCATCTTTTCTCTCTTGAAAATTTCTTCAAAAACAGCTTCCAAAAATCTGTAAAATACACAAAAGCTAGTGAAGACACCTATTTCTCATGAAATATGAAAACTTATGCAAAAGACACTAAACCCAATGCAAAACTTATGAAAATGACTTAAATTAATGATAAAACACATGGAAAAATATGACTAAAAACATGCACATCAGTAACCAAAAGCGAAAGGGCGAGGCAAGACGCAGATCCACTGGCTGTATGTGCATATATATAGAGAAAGACCTCGAACGTTGAAAGATGTGGTATTAGCAAAGCTGATATTATCTATCATACCTTACTGGATAGGGAATCGCATTACGATTCAAATACATGTTATGGGCTTTTTGGACCGTTTAGGGTCGTTTTAAGGTTGAAATCCGGGTTTTAGTATTTCTTGATTAATTTTCCGTCATATTTTCCTAATTTATCTTCTATATATATTCTAGCAATCAGGGTTTAGTGAGGTTCCATCTATTTTAATTTGTAGCCCTGAGACATTATCATTCATATTTTTATTTGAATTCATTCTGGTGGATTCCAATTTATCGATTTTAGGGGTATTCGTCGCTTGTAATTACACTCTTTGTAGGGAAATCTCATGCTTGCGTGATTTTTGGTTAATAGGGCGATAGTTTGTATATGAACTTGTCATTAAAGTTCGTATTATTTTTTGTTTAAGGTCGATACTTGATACTCTATATCCGATCGGTTATAAACGATGTTTGACTTTTATGTACGTAGTTTTATGAGCTAAAAACTATATAAAATCTTATTTATTTTAATGATTTTTTATAGTTTAATAATATTTATTAGTAATAAGTAATAAATTGTGAAACAAATTAATTAAAATAAATAAGATTTTATATAGTTTTTAGCTTCTAAAACTACGTGCAGAAAAGTAAAACATCATTTATTTCCAATCGAAGGGGCATTATTTTTGGTCATTTTCCCTAAAAAAATACATCAAAATCAAGCATACCCTAGAATTCATGTGATTTTATGTAATATTAAAAATTAGGGTGGTGTTGTACAATGTTGGACAATTAAATAGTGAATTTGATGTAGTTAAAAAATAAAAGGTGGATTTGTTAAAAGTATGACTAATTATGGATATTTTTCATAATTTTGATTAAAATATTTATTATTACCTTGATTCAAGTTTAAAATTTTGTATTATTTTAATTAAGTCAAAAGATCGTAGTTTGGTAGATACCTTTTTTTGCACTTTAGATCCGATTGGAGTGGGTAAAATAACTCTATCGGAACTCAATTTTAAATAAGGATTTTAGATTTAAATTAGTTTTTTTTGTGTTCTTTTATATTCAATCTAATAGTTGTACTACACTTGTATTGTTTCCGTTCATATATAAAAAACACATACTCCGGATCACTTAATATTCATGCACTTTTTTTTAAAAAAAAATGATTAAATTTAATTGTTTATTCATTTTTTAAAATAATTTCATACTTATCCACTCCTTATACTTATTATTTTAGAAGCAATGTCTTTACAAAATATTGTGCCACGTGTCCTTCTATGAAGCCAAATTTTCAGCCTTTTACCCTACACAAAAAATTAGGAAGTAATGGGATTCGAACCCACCACTCCAAGTCTCTTTTCAGCCTTTTCAACCTTTAACCCTACACGACCAACCAATTGAGCTATCATGACTTAGTGATCCTAATTAACTACATCTAATATATATAAATACACAGCTCGCTATATTTTTTTTAAAAAAATAAAAATAAACGGTTCGTGTCGGGTATCCGGTAACGAGATTTGCCCGAACCATTAATTTTCGTGTTTTCACGGTTCGTGTCATTATCGTGTCGTGTCCTTTTCGTGTCGTGTTTTTTCGTGTCATATCGCCCTGGTTTCGTGTCGGGTCAGTCGTGTCGGGTTTTTCTGCACAGCCCTATCCCTCACATCAGCTTCATTGACGCTCCACAATCAACATCGCAGTCTCGCTCACATCCGTTCATCTCCCTCGCTCGGATTCGAGGTCGGGGCACCCAGATCCGGAGAAGGTGGAGGTCCCTCGCCGTGCCGCACCCCCACGGCTTCCCTCGCATCTCCTCTCCGCCGAACCGTCGCTCTGCCAGATCCACGACCTCCCTCGCATCTCCTCTCGCCGGACGGTTGCTCTACTGTCAACCGTAACCGTCGGACCGTCGCTCTACCAGATCCACGGCCTCCCTCGCGTGGATCCAATATGAATTCTTCGCTCGGATTTGCCGCCTGGCCATCGCTCTACTAGAATTCCACTCGCCTATTCTCGCTTCGCCGTTGGAATCTTGGACGAGCGGAATCAGTCGGCGCCGGGAGGAGGGCAATTGGTATGCACCCTTAACGCCCTCTTTTTTTTGTCATTGATCTAGGTTTTAGAAATAACTAGAAAATTCATCAAAAGAGGTATTCACCTTATTCCATTTTCAGTTTTGTCAAAATTTACGTCTTTCAATTTCATGAATTCTGACTCAATTTGTTGGTTAGATTGAATGTGGTATTTGAGTTCAATCCGAGGTTGATAATTTTGGCTCAACTCAAACTCAATTAGGGGTTAGGGCCTTAGGGGTTTCAATTTCAGGAAGTTACATGTATTTGATTACATATAAAGTTTAGACGAATAAAAGCTCCTGACATTTATGGTTTTGAAATACCATTTAGTCATGCACTCTACCTGTTTGATGAAATGCCATAGAGAGAATCACGAGAAAAAAAGATTAGTGGTTCCCGAAATCAATTTGTCTGAATTTATGGTTTTGAAATAACATTTTGAAATGCAATTTTGAGGAATCAAACTTACAGACAAGATTGAGTTAAGGCTTCTTGACTCGAGACAGACGCATGCTACAAAACGATTGATGCTCACAGTATAGTGTATTTTTGGTGATTATGAACGGTGAAAACTCTAATGTTACTAACAGGTTAATTGTATATGACTAAAAACAAGCTGTGGATATTGTAAACACTATATTCATAGAGCGAATTTATATAGGTTGAAACCTGAAATGAATTAGAATGATATATACCATGGAGACTATTTGGATGGTTGTTGATGGGCAAGGAGTAGTCAGCACCATCAAGAGTGAACTTCCCCTCCTTAATCTTGTTTGCAACGCAACCGACTATGCAGCCAAAAAACGAACCAGCTCCTTACTCCTGTTTGCAACGCCGTCAGAAACCTGGGGCTCCCGCCGGCAGAGCTTGGCACTCTGCCGCCCGTCATCATCTCCCCTGGCCGCGAACCCGAAGATTGAGATTGAACAAAAAAAGAGGAGAAATTGAGAGAGGAATTGGGATTGGAATTCGGGATTAATGCTTATTAATGTTGAGTTGTGTTGGTTGATTGTTGTTCTTATAACCATACTTATTTCATGGCGTAGCTGTTAGATCTCTTTAACACATGTCATTGCTGTTGTTATGGCCATATTTTTTTTCATGCTCGTGTTGTGAAATGTACTGAGTAAAAGTCTTTAGTTTCTTGTGAAGGACGGAATTGTTATGGATCATGTGTATTTGGATTCAATGTAGTTTGCATCTTAATTAACATAGTTTCATATAGTTTGGGAGTTTGATATAGTTTGGGTCGAGTTGTTATTTTTCATGGTATGAAATATAGTTTAGGAGTTTGATATAATTCACCATGACAACCAAAGATTTCGAAGAACAACAAGGTGAGAAGTATATTGGTTGAAAATTGACGTTCGATCGAAAATATATCGAAAAAAACCCGAACATGGTTCGGGAAAAGTACTAGTTATTAATATATGTAAACAAAATTATTAAAAAAAGTTGATATTTTGTGTAGTTTTTAGCTTTTTAAACATATACACCGTGGCATTTTATAGAAGGGAGATAATATGTATTATTTTAAATTATTTTTCCTTTTTAAAAACTCGTGTTATATATTAAAAAAAATCTTCTAGTTTAGATCGGAGGGAGTATGGATTGGATGCCTAGGGGAGTGTTAGAGCTCATTTGGTTGGTAACCCAAAAACCCAGGAAGTAGAACTTTCCAGGAAATAGGAGAAATTCATGTGTTTAGTTGGTATTTTTGAAATTAAAAAACGCAGAGAAGTTGAATTCCCCCAAAATGGAGGAAGTTCACTTACCTAGTCCCCCAGATAAGTTCAACTTCCACCATTTTGTATTTGGAAATTTCCAATTCCCATTTTAATCCTCTAAAATAAAAAAATCAACCAAACACATTTTCACAATTCCCATCAATTGGACTTCCCAGAAATTCAATTCCCATTAAGTAACTTCCCGGGAATTTCAATTCCCACATTGAACCAAACGAACCCTTAGACTGGAGATGACATACTTTACAGGGAGTCCAAGGAAGCCATAGCAGCTCCTTGTGCATCCGAAAAGAGTACAAAACGCCCCTCAGGGGGAACAGAGTTCAAAATAGTGCAACCAAGCGACAAGGCAAATTAAAGGAAGATTTAGCAAGCAAGTCGGCCAGGCTATTGTCGTCCCGACGAGTATGACGGAATTGAATCAACCAATTCCTACTGAGGAGACTGTGGCAGAGGGCTGCCAGGCTCGCACACGGGTGCGTAGGAGAAACACCATCCTCCAGAATCTTCAACGCAGTTTCGGAGTCCAACTCAAACACCACCTTGTTGAAGCCATAGGACCAAGCGACTTCGAGGCCTTTCGCAATGGCCCACCATTCAACATTCACCACAGAGCATACACCGATGTTCAACATGAACCCCACGAGTCATTCCCGTTTCCCATTCCGAGCAGCACCTCCAGAAGACGCTTCACCAGCGCTCTTGACAGCACCATCCACATTGAATTTAATCCAGTCATCATTGGGTGGAACCCAGCAAACAGGATCGATCTGTTTCCTGGTCTTGCGCATCAGAGCGACCAAGTTCATCTTAGCATTGCTATGTTCCGCCACTAATCTCCAACAGATCTCAGGTGAAAGGCCGACGTCGCACTACTACAATTAAGACCTATTGTAACACTTAATTGTAGCGGTTAGGCTATTGAAGCGGTTCTTGGGACGGTTTTCTCTATTGTGGCGGTAATATCTATTGGGGCGGTTTTTTAACCTAATGTGGCGGTTTATTAAAAAACAGAAAAAGAAATTTAAAGAGAATTATTTTTCGGAACTTAAAAAAGCAGCTCTCATATAGGAGGAAGTAAAGCGCACTTTCATTTCCCCCAAAATCAAAAGGTGAAACCCTAATTCCTCCTAATCTCCTTCTTCCTCATGAGTTGAATCCGACATCTGCAAGAAGAAATCGAGGGAGCTGCTGGCTGAGATCTGTCCCCCGGAGGGCCTGCTGTCGCTGGACGACTTGGTCGGCTACAACAGGTCCGTCGGCTTCGTCCGGCTGAAGCAGAAGAAATCGATGCAGCACTGGTTCTCCAAGATCGGCATGTCGGTGTCGTACGACTCCGAGGTCACCGCCTTCGTGGAGAACCGCCGGATGAAGTGCCTCGCGGCCGTCAAGTCCAAGGAGTTCCTCCTTTGGATCACGCTCAACCAGATCTCCATCGATGACCCCTCTTCCGAAAAAATCACCTTCGGTACCTCTGCCTTCCATTTTTTCATTTTCTTTTCTAAGAACAAATTCCTCGTGTAGCTATGTTCCTCCTCTTGATAGTGCTACTTGTGTCGGTGTGAAAGGACTGAAATCTCACTTGCCGTCTAGACGTTTTTCACCCCTTTGATTTTTCATCGGTGTCACTGTCATAGGGGGCATCAAAATTGAGTATTTTGGGGGAAGTTTCAGTAAATATAGGTCCAAATATGAGTAACATTGATTTTAGCACTTGCTATTTTTCTTCTAAAAACTGAAACTCCCATGTCTTTGAAGATGTTTAGATTTATAATGTATTTTGGAGTCCTCTAAGATTATTTCTTTCAACATTTTTAGGCTAAGGCACGTTTAGGGACAACTATACTTGTGAGGGAAAGTGACAAACCAGAACTGAAGGAAGAGGAAGTTTATTTTTGTGATCTTGTTGGCATGAGGGTTATTCTTAAGGTTTGGACTACCAATTCATATTGTCATTTCTATGTTCATTCTTTAGTTTGAACCACCTGTATATTTCACATCCATTGGATGAGACATAGGAACATAATATCAATAGCAAACAATGTAGCATTCATCTTGTATTTCTGAATCTAGTTTCTTTTCTTCTCCACCAAGAGAAACCATTTAGGATTTCTAAGAATTATTCTTCAAGGGGTTATAACTTTTGATCACAGGAAACTAGCGAACCTGTGGGAACTGTCGTTAGTGTGTTCAATCATGGAGCCAAAGATCTTCTATCTGTGATTCACCGCAAGAACTGCCTAATGGTAGCAAGGAGAAGCCAACCTGTATTCTGTAAAGGCCAAAGACACATGCAATACGTTATTTATGAGGTATATGACTTTAGTGGTGGTCTAAATTTTACAGATGACTGTGGTTGAGGCTTATGTTGTCAAAAAGCTTCATCTTTGAGCACCTTGCAGTACATTATATAACTTCGACATCACACTGTGTCTCCAGGAATATATTCACATTAACGAGCTATGTAATTGTCATGTTTAGGCATTATTCATATAGTTCGGAATAGCCTCTTATTATTCTTACGCTTGATCTATGCAATAAGTAGCAGATGCAGGGTCTGCATTTCCATTTTATTTGCACAAACAATTGCCTTGTTGGAATTTTTCCACCCCTTATGCTAGCTTGAAAAAATGCGTGTTTCTCCCATTTACTGTCATGCTTTTGGTGTTTACTTAACCTTGGATCTTTCAATGTCATTCTTAAGAATTTTGATAATATGATTAATATCTGTTTGGGATTTAGCTTTTTAGGCATGATTATTACTCGCATCTCAGTTTGAAGTCTGAATTGGGGCTCTAGATTTGATTTTCAGTTCTGAAAAGAAAATCTCATATTTGGTTTCATGATATATTTTTTAGAATCTCATATTTAATTAAGAACTATTTTGTGGTCACCTAGCAGCAGATGTTTTTAACCCTATTGGCATAATGCTGTTGATGTTGAAATTTCTGGATCCCCTACTGAGAAGTCTCTTTTGTTTTGGGGTATCCATGTATACAGCTTGTAACTTTCTTAAGCTTGACACATTATGCATACAATTTTAAGGGAAACTAAGTCGAAGCTATTAACTTAATTTGATGCAGCTGGGTATGAAGTTTGATTCAGTGAAATCTGAAGCTATAATTCTACATGTTTGCCCTTTCAACTCAGAGAAAAAGTGTGGTGGTGTTGCAGTATGACTGGTAATTGGTTTGATTCCTGTTGGTTGTTTTGTTTGGCTTTTCATATTGCTAGTTGACTTTCCAGTGACTTGTGTAGCATTGATCTTTTCCACATGTATGCTTTTTGTGCAGCATTGATCACTTTTTTTTAACTCTACTGTTTGGTTGATCCAGCAGGTACCTGCTGGATCCAATCGAACAGCCCGTAGGCTCACCATCCAACTCCAAGAGCCCTAATCAGTAGTTTAAGCTAGAGATGGACTCACCTTCAACCATCCATTCAATCCAGAAGAAAAGGCAATGGGGACCTTAAACGCTTCTATAGCAAAGTGAAGCTGGTAATAAACATTTTTTTTGAACTTTGAGAAACAAATTTTTAACTTTACAATTGTATTCACATTTGATATATAGATCAAATTTAATTTGAGTGTTTTTTGTGTGTCTGTTGGCCACCTTTAAACAGCTAAAGTAATGTGTATATTGATATTTTAGTGTATATAATGTGTATATTTTGTAATTTATACTTTGTAATGTCTTTTTATGTATGTAATGTGTATATTGATATTTTAGGATTTGAAATGCTTGAGAAACTGATTGGAAAGCACCCAAGAATTAGGTGCACTGCATTTTGCTATTTTTTTTTAAAAAAATATTGGGACTTTTTAGCCCGGGCCAATTTAATCCGGGTTAAAAAGTGTTTTTTTTTTAAATTTGGTAAATAAAAACCGCCACAGTAGAGTTAAAAAACCGCCACGATAGATAAAAACCGCCACAGTAGCTGATGAAAAACCGCCACAATAGAGTATCTATTGTGGCGGTTTTGCATATCTAATGTGGCGGTTTTAAGCGTTTGGTATAAACCGCTACAATAGGTGGTAAAACCGCCACAATAGGCCTAATGCAACGACAACAACAGAGGCGGTCAAAAACCGCCACAATAGGTCTATTGTGGCGGTTTTTAGTCCTTTTGTGGCAGTTTTGAACCGCTACAAAAGGCTTTAATTGTTGTAGTGTCGCGTTCCCCTTTGATAACTGTGTTGTTCCTTCTCAGCCAGATCCTCCAGAGCGCCACTCCGAAGAACGCTCGCCACTTCTTAGATGAGACTTCCTCTGCATCAATCAGCAAGTTGAACCGCATCCAGGCCGCAAAAGGAAGCGAGAAGAACTCTGCCTTCCTTTTGTCGCCCACCACCTGCACCCAAAGCGCCTTAGCAGTACCACAATCCGTAAAGAGATGTATAAAGGTTTCCAAGGAAATTTCACAACAGGGACAAGCATCAGAATTACCGAGGTGTCGACGGAGACGCTCATGGTTTGTCATTGTTGGAATGGTGGTTGTCCTACATCGGTAGTTTAGAGAATACTTGAACAACATATAAGGTTGGAGGACTTTACATCAATTCTATCATTCTACATGGTATCACAGCCCTCTCTTCCTCACGGAACCCTAAATCAAATCTAAATTTTTTATTATTATTATTTTCCTCCAAAATTTCCGCCGACCTCTGTCCTGGTCACCGCCCCTGCAGCCCACTCTGAGCTCCTCTCCACTCACCGGACCTCCCTGGCGCCACCACCGCTGGTGCACCCCGTCATCCCGCACCCCCCTCTCTCTCTGTCCTCTTCCCTGCCAGATCCGAGCCCGATCTCGGTCCCATCTCCCTCTCGATCGCTCCCTGTCTTGAGCGTCCTAGATCCGACCTTCACAAGCGCCGTCGGCCGGCCAGGTTCCCTCCCTCTCGCTGCCGTCGGTCCCCTCACTGCGCACAGGCCGCAATCCCCGTCATCGCCGGCCCCAGATCCGAGCCCCACCCCTCGCAGGCTCCTCCCTCTCCCTGACCTGCCCAATTCCGCGATACCTCCGTTCAATTGAGCGCTCGGAAAAGAAGAGATTTTAATCTCTTTTGAAGAACTTACAAAAACATCCCTTGTATTTACCTTTTTTTCGTTTCTGGCCCTTACTTAATTATTTATTAAGTTAAGTGGCCAATACAAAAAAAAAAAAACAATTCTTACCATGGCCTTTTACGATCACCAACATCACGCCTTCTCTGGATACTCTAGATATCCTACCCCTCGGCTAGTTTCGGTCTTCGGATTGGTGGGGTCGTTGGCTGGCCTTGTGGCATGTCGCGGGCATTGGTTCCCATATAAGCGCATGTGGCAAGTGCAACTTGTTGGCTAAAAAGTCGTTGCACTTGAGGGGGCGTGTTGGAATGGTGGTTGTCCTACATCGGTAGTTTAGAGAATACTTGAACAACATATAAGGTTGGAGGACTTTACATCAATTCTATCATTCTACAGTCATGATTCCCCCTTTAGCTACGGACCAAACAGAGGTCTTGATCTTCTCGTTGACGTCCAGACTCCATATGGATTTGAAGAAGGAACCATCGCACAAGTTAGCATTGTCCATGCCCCTAATAGAGAGATAGCCCGAGCTTGTCGAATAGGCACCGTCTCTGCTCAGCGGCCAGCTGAGGGTATCCTCCCTATCCACGATTGTAACTGCCGCAATGAGGAGGAGGGTAGACGGAGGAAGAAGCTCGGCAAAAATCTCCCATCTCCAACCCCGGCCCTGCTCCCAGAGGTTCGAGACCATGGCGTTCGGTTCCACAGGGATGTTCGTAGTAAATTGCTCTAGGGGTAGATCCCCCACCCAAACATCCTTCCAGAACCTGATGTTGCATCCATCTCCAATACTCCATTGGAGCTTTGGTTTCAAGACGAGATATGTAGCTTTCTTGATTCAATTCCTTTCCACATGTGCGAGGCGTCAGTAGAATTACCAAGGGTTGTCTTCGCATATTTACTCACAAGAATGTCCGCCCACAATATGTAAGGCATTGCAAGAAAATAGACATCTAAAAAAAAATTATTCGCATATTTACTCACAAGAATGTCTGCCCACCCTTATTTGCATGGCTATATATAGAATTTTTTTTGTAAAATAGCCAAAAAAGAGAAAATATTATGAGAATAGCCAAATTCTCAAACAGCCAAAACAGGGTAAAGTCGTTGTTACAAACAACGACTTTACCCAAGGTTTTAAAAAAAATATTAAAATATATAAATCGCTGTTATAAACAGCGACTTATGTGTATTTCATATTTTTTAAAGTTTTTGGGTTTCATTTAATTAACAATAAAAGAAATGAAAAAAAAATACATATTAAGGGAGAGTCGCTGTTTGAAACAACGACTCTCCTTTTTTATTTTATTTTTTTCAAAACGCGTTGAAACTGTAAAAGCATCGGCGCCCTTCGCCGGAAATGTGTTGGGAGGAACCGAAGGAAGCCAATGTATGAACGGAGAGGACGAACAGGAGATGGCCATAACGCAAAACCTCCGGCGCCACCGACTTCGCTGAGTTCGCCGCCGCCGCATAGATTCGGATCTGAAGACGTCGAATTCAAAGGTGAGGAAGCCAAATTCTAAAGCGGAGAAACCGAAATCGAAGGCGAGGTCGCCGAATTCAGAAGCGAGGAAACCGAATTCGATGGTGAGGAAGCCAAATTCGAATGAGAGTTTGCCAAATTCTGAATCGAGGAAACTGAATTCGAAGGGTGTCGGGGCGCCGACTCTGATTGCGGGGGTACCGGGTTTCAGATGGTGATTTTGGGTGGGAGGAGTGGTGGTGGAGGCGGAAGATGCAGAGGAGGAGGTGAGAGTGGAGGGATTTGAGCATGGCAGAGGGGCGGTGGTTGTCGCCATGACCCATGGGAGAACGCTGAAGAGAGAATCGCTGGGAATTAGGGTTGAAGACGGAGGGCGTGATGGGAGAGACGGAGGGAGCGCTGGGAGCGACGGAGGGAGAACGAAGAAGGCAGTGTCACTGGGAAGACGGTAGGTTGAACATCCCAGAGAACGAAGACGCTAGGTTGAAGACGGTCTGGGAGAACGGCGCGTCTGGAGCCTGTAGGTTTTTTTTTAAAAATTAAAAAAGGAGAGTCGTTGTTTAAAACAACGATTTTCCTTTAATATGTGTTTTTTTTTCATTTCTTTTATTGTTAATTAAATGAAACCTAAAAATAAAAAAAAAAATACGAAATATAAATAAGTCTTTGTTTATAACAGCGACTTATATATTTTAATAAACAGCGACTTTACCCTGTTTTGGCTAAAATGCTAAATTGTTTGAAAATATGTTCTGGTCTTTTGGCTATTTAAAAAAAAAATCCTATATATGTATGCACAATCCCCAGGCGTCTCTACACAACATATTCCCACAACAAGATCGAAAAACAATCCTACTGCTTCTCATCCAAACCCTCTCATGAATTAAAAAGAAAAAACAGCAACTGGGTTAAGTGTCGATAGCTATGTTCACAACATTTCTTATTCAACTCCTACGTACGTACCTATTATTAACCCTCCTCCTATTATCCGTCGCTGATGCAGATGTTGCAAAACCCGGTTGTAACGATAGTTGTGGGGGTGTGATGATCCCTTACCCTTTCGGGATAGGTGACAACTGCTCCGTTGATGATAACTGGTTTCTGATCGACTGCAAGCTGCCATCTCCAGATGCCTCCATGCCCAAACCCTTCTTATCCGCATTCAACAATATTGAGGTGGTGGATTTGCAGTGGCGGCCCTGGGACAGTAGTACACCAACTGTGAGAGTACGTATCCCTCCATTGAATGCTTGTAATGTGGATTTAAACAGCCTGGACCTGAGGGGAAGCCCGTACGACTTCTCTGGAGGATATAATGTTTTGGTGATGGAGGGGTGCCCTGGCAGTGCAGTCTTGGTGAACCAAAGCAAGGATATTTTGGGAGGGTGTGCGACTGCTTGCGAAAGCAGCAACAGTTCCATACCCCGCACAAAGAACAGTACTGCAAACAGGTGCTATGGAGTTCAGTGCTGCCAAACGTACGTGGATACTTATTATCCTCTACAGTTTTATCAGATAGAATTTAATGGCCGCCAATCACAAAACTGCCTTGTGGCGACTTTATTAGAGGTTGGCTATACGGATCAATTTGCTGGAAACTTGTCAAATCCCGATCCATTAATCTCTACGTTTCCAGTAGCACTGGGCTGGAGTTTTGTAAACCGTTCGCAACACATGAGTCCTTATGCCACTTGCGTTGGTGTAAATGGTGATTATTGTGGCTGCAAAGATGGGTATTACGGGAACCCATACATCTCCAACGGATGCCAAGGTACGTATTTTGTAATTAACTTTTGTTGGATTGTCCCAAATGATCGAGCTATATTAAATTTAATTATATTGTATCAATATTTAATTGAGGTATACGTGTGTCTCTCTCTATATTAATTAATTATTTTCTGTTATTAATTATAGTTGCTCAAGAATGCAAAAACTGCCGAGGAGATTGCTATGGAAATTGGGATATGAAAGGACGTCTTATTTATCCCAACTACCAGCCTACTTGTATCAAGAAACCAATCTTGACGGTAGCAGCCATAGTTGGTAAGTGAACTACGCGCTCTCCGTATACAGTATATATATATATATCCCACTTTTTTTCTAGTCGTCAAAACACACCCATATACGTCAATTAATTAACGATCGATGATCCAATATATTTAAGTTCCGTTAAACCACGACTCTATCTATTTTATCTACGTCTCATCCGACCTATGTATTAGTAAACTTATAATTATATTTTATCTACGTATCATCCAACCTATGTATTAGTAAACTTATAATTCTATAATTTTTATATCTTAAGTGATTATATAAATTCTATCATTTGAATTAGTAAACTTATAATTTTTATATCTTAAGTGATTACAATTAATTTAAGTATATTTTATAATTAATTTTTATATAAATTATATCATTTGAGTTATTAACCTTATCAATATGAGTGGTTACAATTAATTTTTATATCTGAAGTGGTTACAATTAATTCAAGTATTTTTTACATTCACAATTTAATAATAAAAAATTAAACATAGAAAATTGATATAATAAAATATAATTTATTAAAAAATCGTTACTAAGTATTTTGGAACTTGTATGTATGTATGTATTGACCTAAACATACTCTTAATTTAGTTTATTGTCATTAAAATTAAGATCCAAAGACTTCAACCAAACTATTTTAACCTTCAAATTTCAGAAATAAAATATAAATTAAACATCATCTTGTTTATTAAGAAACCGTAAAATGGTGCGGGTAATAAGCCTAGTCTATACTATAATTCTATGACAATATAAATTTAAAATTTTAATACTTTTTAAAATATAATAAAAATAATTAACTTTTAAATAAAGTTGTAATTTAATATTTTAAAATAGTTATTGGTAGTTCTTATAAGAAAATTTCTTACTTATGAAAATAAACATTTATCTTGTGTCGTAGACATGTCATAAATGTTAATTTACATGTGAAACAAGAGGATCCCTTCTAAAAGATGATTTTTAATAAATAAAGAAATAGGTTACTGACAACTTTTTCAACAAACATATGTATATTATATATATTTATTTTAAATAAGAAAACATATAAGAAACAAACATGTATTTATATTCACTTTATAAAATAATACGGAGCATTTATTAAGAAACCACGCATCTCGCGGGTAATAAAACTAGTATATACATATATAATATAATAAAATAGATTATGTTGACCTAATGTCTCATCTGGTGCAATTTTCCTTTTGTAAACGAGGGAATGTTGCAGCTAGGCCTATCAAAACACAATCCGACCCGAAAACCCGACCCGACAATCCGAAAAAATCTGGATCAAGACCCGAGTTTTTGGACCCGGGATTTTTTTTGCCCGAATCCGAACTACCCGGTAATTTTCCGGGTAAATCGGGTCCGGGTCGACCCGATCGGGTCAGATTTTTTACTTCCCTGTTCAATTTTCATCAACCCTAGGCGTCCCGTTCTGTTCAACCCTCTTCGCTTCAGACTTTGAATCAGATGTCCCGTTGAACCTTCTGCGTGCTGTTCGCGGTTGTTTTTGGTTCATCCTTCAACCTTATGCTGGCCGTTGTTGTTATCGATTCATCCTTCGATCAACCTTCTGCTGTTCGGAGTTGCTTGTTGGTGTCGTTGCGCCGCCGTTCGCTGCTGTTGGTTGTCTGCTGCTCATCAACCTTCTGCTGCTCGTCGTCCTTCTAGATGGTGTCCGGTGTTGCTGTCCATTTTCCCTCTTCCCGCTGCTTCTGTTCGTGCCTGCTGTCCGGCGACATTGAGGTTGAGCCGGTGTTTTTAATTGTTCATCCTCCATCGTCCTTCTGCTAGTACCTTATATTCATCCTCTATTGTCAATTTTTTTAGGTCTTATGTCGAATGCTTGTGAATGATTAAATTTGAGTCTATTTCTTATTTGTTCAGATATATTCTTTGTTTCATTTAATTGATTTTTTTTTTTGCATCTTTCAATTTATAATTCTCAAATTTTTGTATCTGGCTACTTTCCGATTTGATTTCTTCGCTACTTTCAATTAGTTGTTGTTGTTAATTTTGTGCATCTGCTGGAGAGACTAGTAAATAGTTGCTGAATTTTTTATAGTTCTTGATTTTTGTGGCTACTCTTAATTAGAAGAATGTAAACTTATTCGGTTGCTGAACCTTCTTTAGTTCCTATCTCCTCCTTGCTTGTTCGGTTGTTGTCATGGTTCTGATTGCTGATTTTGTTGGTCGCAATAGGCTTCAATTTATAATCGCAGCAAAAGGAAATTGATTTATAATCGCAATAGGTTCTTAATGCTAGTATTGAAGACCATTATTCTTGCTGTCATGGTCACAATAGGCTTCGATTTTAGGTTGTTGTGTTCATGGCATGTCAATACGTTGGTGTTGGTTGCTTTCATAGTTGATTTTAGGTTGCCGTCATGGTTGATTGATAATTTTAGAGTAATGGGCTCCTAATTTGCTCTGTGATCATGGACTCCTGATTTTATGGTCGATTTTAGGTTATCTTGTTCAATTTATGCTATTTAGATTAATTTGCTGTCAATGCACACATCAAGAACTCATTAGATAAATTTGCTCTGTTTTCATGTTGTTCAATTTATGCTCTGATTTGGCTCAGATGCGGGATTGTAAGGTGTAATCTACTCCCATATCCAAGTCTTTTACTAGAATTTGTCCAGTCGATTTCAATATGTGTCATGCCGTTTTGCTTTTGGTGTCCAGTTAAAACTAACTGCTTACATCTCAACCTGCAAATTAACCCCGTCCAATTGCTTCTTCTTCGATGGTTTTTATCTGAAACTTAAGATTTAGTTCAAATTATGTTAATGACCCCTCACTATCACTCTTCCATCTCTCTCTGTCCTATCCTCACTAATCTCTCTCTCCTCTGCAACTTTACTTTTCTTTTTCACTCATCTCTCTCTTTCTGATTTTTTTTTATCGAAAGTAAACTTACCCATTTTCTATCCGAAGTCGATGGTGAATCTGTTTATCCGATAAATCTTGTCCAGTTGGTTCTAATAGGTGGCATGTCGTTTTTCTTTTGGTGTCCAGTTAAAACTAACTGCTTACACGTCAAACCGCAAATAAACCCCAACCCAATTGCTTCTTCAATTCGATGGTTTTTCTCTGAAACTTAAGATTTAATTCGAATTATATTAATGCCCCCATACCGTCACTTTCCCCCCCCCCCCCCTCTATCTATGTCTCTGTCTTATCCCCTCTGTCCCCCTCTATCTCTGTCTCTGTCTTATCCCCTCTGTCCTTTCTCTTTTTACCACCTGGGCTTAGGGGGGAGGGCGACACTAGAACCAGGGAAACATTGAACAACACGCAAGACAGGAAACAACCATAGAGTGTCCAGTAGGAAATCAGTGGGTGTCCAGTAGAGTGCCAAAGAGTGTCCAGTAAGAAACCATAGAGTGGAAAGTTGATATATTGTTCATTCATCAATAATAAAAAACAAAGCGGTTCACCAAACCTCTACGAGGGCTCCTCCACTTCGATTCTACCTCCTCTACTCCAAATCCGGCCTCCAATCGCTTCGAATTGACCTGGAAAAGCCATCAGAACAAAGGTGAAGGACGAAGGCATCAAAGTGGTGCTCTGGCGGCGATTCACACCAGCGGCGCAGGCTGAATTCGAGCTCCTATGGAGATCCCGTCACCCTCGAAGGCAGAGAGATAGAAGACAGAGAAATCAAAGAATAAATAAGCTCATCAATGGAGCTCTTGAATGGAGAAAGGTGGAGAGAGGCATGAAGAGAAAGAGTTTTGGATGGGTGACAATGATGTACAATTAATGCCCGATTGCTTCTCTCTCTCCACTGGGTGCAGCAGGTGAGGTAACCGAGAGGTTTTGAGGGGGAGGTTAGGTTTTGCAATTTTTATGGATAGTGGATAGGGGGTGCAAAGGGGACCGGGTATGTGGGTTACTTTTGTAAATGCCCCTAATAATAATAATAATAATAATAATAATAATAATAAAGGGTGTAACAGTGAGTCGTTTGTTATCCATGATATTCCTAGACCATCTGGTTCTCCTAGGTTGATGGCTCCTGCCTGTCATGCGTCAGGTACCTCCTGATGTTCATAATGTTGATATAGCTAGGCCGAGGGAATTGGTCTTGAATGAGCATTTGTTTGAGCGTTTCCTTGAGCGAAGGTTTGTGACTTCCAAAAGTATCCCCTACAAGCTTCGTCTTGAGTTTGGGAGGGTGTATCTTGAAGCTCTCTCTAAGGTCATTGCTCAACCATCAGATATTTCTTGTTGGGTTCAGTTGTTTGTTCTCCCAGGATTGTTCTTAATACGGCTGCTTTGCGGGGTCGTCCTAAAGGCATGTCTGTTGGAAGGAAGAGGGATCAAGTTGCGTCTATGGCTGCTGTCTTGGCCTTGTGGAGAGAGCCGGGAGGGATGCAAGCTCTAGTTCAGGATATACTCACTCCCTCTGCCTCTTACAGCTCTGGTTTGGTTAAAAAAAACAAAGATTTGTCTCAGTTTGAGTTGAATGTAGTTCAGTGCAAGCGCAAAATGGGGGATGGTCATTATGCTACTGCTATTAGAGTCCTCACTTCCTCTGGGGTTGCACCCTTCAATGATGACACAGTTGCAGAGCTTCTTGCTAAGCATTCTATTCCCCCCCCCCCATCAACTGTTCCATGTGATCCTCTCTTGGTGTCTGCATTGTCAGTTAGTAAAGAGGTAGTCCCCAATCGGATCAGGAGCTTCCCCAAGGGTACTTCTTGTGGGAAAGATGGGCTTCGAGCGCAACATCTCGTTGAGATTCTGGGTGGGGTATGTGATGGTATTGCTAGTAAGCTTCTTGGAGCCATCACGGGTGCTATTAACCTTTTCCTGTCGAGTGCTTGCCCTCGAGTGCTTGCGGAATTTGTAGCGAGTGCTCCCCTGACGCCGTTGCCAAACCAGGTGAGGGTGTTCGCCCTATTGCAGTAGGTTCTATTTAGAGGAGGTTAGTTTCCAAATCGGCAGCTTCTATCATCACCAAGAAGCTCAGCGGATATTTAGGCACACACCAGTTTGGTGTGGGTGTGTCGGGGGGTGGCGAAGCTCTCCTTCATTCTGTTAATATGCTTCTATTAGATAAAGGTATGGATAGTGACGTGTCCTTACTTCTCGTGGATTTCTCTAATGCCTTTAATCTCGTTGATAGAGGCGCTTTGATTCGGGAAGTTCGCATCCGTTGCCCCTCCATTGCTCCATGGGTTGAATTCTGCTATGCCCAACCCGCTCGTCTGTATTGCCAGGATGTTCCTTTGCACTCTTGTCAAGGTGTGCAGCAGGGTGATCCGTTGGGTCCCCTTTTGTTTGCTTTAGTGTTGCATCCGCTTGTCACCAAAATTAATATTGCATGTGCTCTTGACATTAACGCTTGGTACTTAGATGATGGTACCCTGTCAGGTGACACCAGAGAGGTTGCTAAGACGCTTGAGATTGTGGTTAGAGAGGGTCCGAAGTTGGGGTTATTCATTAATATTCAGAAAACTGAATTATTCTGGTCAACTGAAGATCCGAGGAGCTTTGAAGTTGGTCTGTTCTCATCTGACATTTCTAGACCCAAATTGGGAGTAAAATTGTTAGGCGGCCCGGTCAGTAGAAATGCTACATTCTGCAATAGCTTGATTTGGTTGACAAATCGATAGAGGCTTTTAAGGCGGTTAGGAGGCTAGAAGATCCCCAGTGCAAATTGCTCATTCTGCGAAATTGTATTGGGGTCTCTAGATTGATGTTTTCTCTTCGAACGTGCCCCCCTCATGCCCTCCCTGACGCTATAAGGTGCTTTGATGATGAGCTTCATGTCTCCCTTGAGCAGACCATTACTGCAGGAGGCCCAGGGTTTGGTCAGTGGCAGTGGCACCAGACGACTCTTCCTTTAAAACTTGGAGGGTTTAGGGTGCTTTCAGCGGAGGATGTTAGTCATTTTGCTTTCATCGCATCTCGTCTCCAAACGACTGAACTCCAAACATCCATTTTGAGTAAGTCAGCATCTTCACCTTCTGGACGTTCGGACAGTTGCCCTGACAGCGCCCTCACCCAATCTATCTCGATGTATGTCGCTTGTGTTGGTTCGGATATTGATGACTTGTTTGTATCCCCCGCCCCCAAAAAAATCATGTCAGTATTGGCGGATCGATACTTCAAGTTCATTGATGACAACTTAGTGTCCACATTCAATCCGAGTCCAAGGCAGCTGCATGTTCTGCAAGCGGTGAGAGGAGACAGAGCGCATGATTTTTTGCTGACTACTCCCATTGAGGGTCTAGCTCAGACCATGCCATCTCGCCAGTTTCGTTCTGCCCTCTAATACCATCTTTCGATCCCTATGTTTAGTGGTTATCCGACCTGTCCTAGTTGTGAGCTTGATAGGATGGACCCATTTGGAGATCACGCTCTGCATTGCAGTCGGGGCATCGGGACGAAGCACCGACACAACATGGTCCGAGATGTTTTGGCTGACATTTGTTACAAAGCGGGCATCACAATTCAGAAGGAAGCGCATACATGTATGAGCAATGAGGATGGTGTTGAGTTGAGGCTAGGAGATTTGTTGGTTTATGGGTGGGACAAGGGTAGAGACACTTATGTGGATGTGGTTGGGGCTTCACCGTTCACAACTAGAGCCAATGATTCCTTTGTACCCGGCAAGACAGTCTCACAAGCCACTGAAAGAAAGGAGAAGAAGTACGCAACTATTTGTGCGGCTAAGGGGTATTGTTTCCTAGCATTTGTGTTCTCTACTTTTGGAGAAATGGGGAATGATGCTATTGGTTTTATGAAGCGAGTTCAATTGGTTACGAAAAGTTATGGGGCAGGGTCTGATATTGACGATTTCATATTTCATAGAGTTGGTTTCACTATTCAAAAAGGGGTTGGAGCTCAATTTGTTACGAGACTTTCAACTAACTTTATGTAAATTTTTTTCATCATAATAAAGTTTTATAATAATAATAATAATAATAATAATAATAATAATAATAATAATAATAATAATAATAATAATAATAATCATAATAAAGGAGGCCGCGTGAAAGGCGTGCCTAATACTATTCTTTAAAAAAAAAATTATTATTATTATTATTTTTATTATTTTTATTTTTTTACTAGAGTTAGCTTTGTTATCGCTAAGAGAGTAGGCGCTCAAATAGTATCTCGGTTGCCCACTAATTTCTTGTAAGTCTATTTTTATAATAATAATAATAATAATAATAATAATAATAATAATAATAATAATAATAATAATATATTTCATAAAGAATCGTATAAATACTATTATATCAAAATTTTAACCTTATTTTTTTTATTTAACTTAAAACTGAAATACACAAAAATGATTTGGGGTATTTCACAATTCACATATGTGTCATTTTCCGGTGCAATCTGACTTGGTTTTTTGACACATCAATTAATAATTGCCCATATATTTAAGCCACATTAGACATTGACCTCATCTATTTTATCCAGGTGTCCATCTCATATCTTAAATGGCTACAAAATCTATAATTTTACCATTAATTATTTTATAAATATTAATGTATCTTGAATTATTTTATCTTTAGTCATTAAGATTGTTAACTTTAATTCATTATATCTAATGATAAGATTTAATTATTAATTAATTAATTAATTAATTAATTATTTAACAATAAAATCTTATCGTCGAATATTTATATTATTTCTCAACCTCATATCTGAAGTCGTTACAAAATCTATTATTTTTATGATTGCTTGAAAAATTTTATTAAAAATTTTCAAATAAATTATTTTAATTTTCACATAAAATTTAATAAAAAAATAATTTGAATATAATTAATATATATAATTAATTAACAAAATGAACAAGAGCGCGTTACAAATATTTGTTTAAGATAAAAATCTACATCTCTATATGCAGGATTTAGCGTTAGTTTGGGCATAGTAGTGTTGGTGATTGTGCTCTATGGGCTATATCGTTTCATCAAAAGGAAAAGGGAATTGAGAAGAAGGGCTAAATTCTTCAAGCGTAATGGTGGTTTGCTGTTGCAACAACAATTGTCATCAAATAAAGGGTTTGTAGAGAGGACAAGGATATTCTCTGAGACTGAACTGGACAAAGCCACTGACCACTTCAATGCAAATCGAATATTAGGTCAAGGTGGTCAAGGGACTGTCTACAAAGGGATGTTGTCCGATGGGAGGATCGTTGCTGTCAAGAAGTCCAAGCTGCTTGATGAAAGCCAGTTGGAGCAGTTCATAAACGAGGTGGTTATTTTGTCTCAGGTAAATCACAGAAATGCGGTGAAGTTGCTAGGATGTTGCCTGGAGACGGAAGTTCCTCTTCTTGTTTACGAGTTTGTTCCCAATGGAACACTTTTTCAGCACATTCATGACCCTGATGAAGATTTTGCCATTAGTTGGGAGATGTGTTTGAAAATTGCTGCTGATTCGGCTGCTGCTGTTGCATATCTCCACTCATCTTCATCCATTCCTATCTATCATAGAGATATCAAGTCATCGAACATACTATTGGATGAAAAGCACAGGGCAAAAGTTTCTGATTTCGGATCTTCCAAGACCATTGCAATTGATCAGACGCACATGACCACACTCGTCCAAGGAACACTAGGGTATCTGGACCCGGAGTACTTTCAATCATATAAATTTACAGAGAAGAGTGACGTTTACAGCTTTGGGGTTGTACTACTAGAGCTTATAACGAGAAAGAAGCCAATCTACATGGATTCGAGTATTATGGAGCAGAAAAACTTGGTGATGGAGTTCTTGTTTGTGGTAGAAAACTCTAGGTTGTCCGAAATCTTGGATCCTGAAATTATGAGAGAGGCAGAGGAGGATGAGCTGATGTCCGTTGTTGAGCTGGCAAGACGCTGCACATGTGGGAGTGGAAAATTGAGACCGACAATGAAGGAAGTGGCAATGACACTGGAGATGATCATGAAGTCCCCCGCCCAAGTGTCAAGATGGTACCAAGAACAAGAAGCTCTCCCGATTGAAGATGCGGGATTTGGTGAGTATGACATAGCTGATATAAGCGATGCAGAGTTCATTTCGAGCACACTCCCTGCTGGTGCTGCCAGTCCCCCTTGCACTGATGCACATCCTCTTTTTCCTCTCAATCATCGACAGAAGGATCGTCCATGAGTGCTAAAAGATACATGATCTACTGATATATGCTACATAGCTACACGTCTGTATAATTATGAAAGGAAACTTACTGTTGTTTTCAAACAAACTCTTTTTTTTTTTTTTTTTTGTAACGAATGTTAGTGCTTTTGTTGTGAAATAAATAAATGGGTGTGTACAATAAAACATGGGCATATGAATTCAAGTATTGAAAGAAACGTACTTGGCCAGTGGGTTATATATGCCAAGTTCACTAGGAATTATACATTCTAGGATTCGGATTAGGACTACTAATAATGTCATGTAAGCCCAAAACTTGCATCTGATTTCTCTTAGGCATTTTAATTATCAAGCACATTAGGTGCATTATTAAATCAGATTCCAATCAAATTTGCAAATCTCATCTCACACACATCAACATACTTCAACAATAATGGCTGTTGTTGTTGCACGCTACAGCCAGTGGTGGACCCAGAAAGTTTTTAGCGGGGGATCACCCATAGTAGTCGACAATAAGATCGAGAAAAAAATCGCAAAACATAACGTGATCGATAGTACAAACTAGTGTCAACCTATGGTTTCGAAAATACTACCAATATTTAATACGAAAATAAGGATAAAAAATAAAAAATAAAGATATAAAACGCAATAAATAAACATTGCATTATTAACATGTAATAATGTATAACTAGATATAAAAAAATTTAAACTTGCGTAACTTCTTACCATATTCTGAAAATAAGTAATATAACCTATGGTTTCGAAGCTCTCGAGATGAATTATAATATGTGAATGTCAATTTAAGTAAAATATCAAAGTATTATAGTATATTGAAATAAAACTAAAGTGATTAATACTGCTGTAATTTTCAAACATTCATAACTTTTTACTCAGATGTCGGATTATGGCGTATTATATATCAAAACGAAGCTATCGACGAGGAGAATACATCTAGGTAATTTTTCGGAGGGCTGATTACCTCGATGTCCTAATTTTTGGCCTTTATTAGGAAAAGGTCTCCCACCTCTTACAAATTACCTATATGTCCACCGCCCCCCTGTGCCCCCTTCCCGTCTCACAAGTTTTTTTTTTTTTTTTTTTCATTTTTTTTTTGCGTTTCCAGAGTTGCTGAAACGGAGTTGCTGAAACTTCTGTTTCAGCAAATACGGTTTCAGCAACCCCATTTTTAGTTTTTTTTTTTGGCATTTCCAGAGTTGCTGAAACGGAATTTGTGTTTCAGCACATACGGTTTGAGCAACCCCTTTTCAGTTTTTTTTTTCAATTTTTTTTTTCGCGTTGCTGAAACCACATGTTTTCAATGGGTTTTTTATTACCGCGTTGCTGAAACAAGGGTTGTTGATGCTGAAAACCCGGTTTCAGCAAAGTTGTTGATGCTAAACCCCAGTTTTAGATGCTGAAATTGTTGCTGAAACCGGAGTTAATTTTTTTTTCCTTTTTTTTTTCGGATCACCACTTCGATACTGAAGGTGTTGAAGCCGGAGTTGCTTTTATTTCGCGTCACCACTTCGACACCGGAATTGCTGAAACCGGAGTTTGTTTTTTTCAAAAATGCTAAAATGCTGAAATGTTGAAATAGTTCCTCATACAATTTTATAAGAATTGATTTCAGCATACGAATTTTGCTAATAAATAATTAATTTCAGCATTTCATATCACACAAAAAATCAAGAAGTTAATAAGTTATCTAAAAGTTTCAGCAAGGCAAAAAAATATGCTAAAATTGCATAAACAACATTTGATATCTGACTTTGACTCAACAGTGAATTAATTTATAAAAATTAATTTTCGCGTTTCGGCATAACGAATTTTGCTAATAAAAATTAATTTCAGCATTTCAGATCTCACAAAATTTTTTGCTGAAATTGCCAATATTCAAACTCTAACAAAGCAAACTCAATCACATAGCAAACTAACCATAAATTATTGTTGTAATTGCTGAAATTATGCGGACACACAAATTCACCAAGTAGAACACCCCGAAAATATACTAAAAAGATGCGGACAACAATATAAAATTTAAGTATTTAAGCATTTCAGCATCATATATACAAGTCGATTCAAATTCCAATTCTTTTAACAAACCAAAAACAATGAATTTGGATTGCAAGTTTGCATACAATATCACAGATTACATAGGGACAGAAATTGAGCTCAGAGAGTAGGTGTAAGTGCTCAGCGAAGGGCTTCTGAAAAACAGAAGTTCTTCTCATACAAGAGGTGTCAGAAAATTAAGCAATCATCATCACTTCTGGCTCCATCCCGATCAAATCATATATACACAATGTCACAAAATTCAACCAAACATGGCCACAAAATCAGAACATCAACATTGCATTTCTCATTGTCAGCAATCCTAGAAACCATTTCAAAGCCTTTCTTGAATCATCACTGCTCAACACAAATTCAGACGAATTCCAAGAGGATTGAAACTAAAACCAGAGCTGAGAAACACACGAAACAAGATAGAGAGGTAGCGGGAGAAAGAGATAATACCTCAGAGCATCGAAGGAGATGCGGAAACCGGACAGGAGATGCGGAAACTGTCCATGACAGATTTCAGGCACACGCTCGCCGGCGATTTCAGCAAGTCCGCCGCAGATCTCAAGCCGGTTTCGATCTCGACTTCGACTAACGGCCACATCCCGACTTCGACTTTGGATAGATCTCGACTTCATCTTCGGCTTCAGCTCGCTCAACAATGGTCGCGTCTCCGGCCTTTTCTTCGACTAGCCATCACTGACGTCTCCCACTATAACTCTCCGGCATTTTCGGCCGTGGTTTTTCAGTCACAACGATTGGGCAGCGGCGGCGGCGGAAATGGGAGCGAAGGAGCAGGTGAACTCGCGACTCGAATCAGCCAAAGACGGAAACCTGGCGGAGGATCTGTCACTGGAAAGGAAGGGGAGAGAGGAAACACGGCCGAGATTGGGGATGGGTGAAGGGTGAGATTGGGCGGTGGCGAAGACTTCCATTGCGGCGGTCGGGAGGAATCGGGGGAAAAGGATGGATGAGAGGAGGGGGGGCCGGGAGATATTAGGGTTTTTTTAGATGGACTTTTAAGAAATAAAATAAATCCGTGGACAGTTAATTTAGTCCAAAAAAGGGTCTGCGACGCAAATTTTCTCTTTGTCGGATGAGGAGGGGGCCCCCTAGGTCGGCCACTGGCTACAACAGTAAATATTACTCCCTCCGTCCAAAAATATATGGACTTTTACTATCCATGCACGCTTTTTTAGGAGCTAAAAACTATATAAAATATTAACTTTTTATTAAATTTTTTTAATAATTACAAACTTATTATCAATAAGTTTGTAATTATTAAAAAAAATTAATAAAAAGTTAATATTTTATATAGTTTACCTTCTTAAAAAAGCGTACGTGAATAGTAAAGGTAATATATTTTTGGATGGATGTAGTATTTTTTTTCATGCTGCCACTCTCACATCCGGGAGACCGGGAACAGATTTTTGTTGCGTTCTCAAAAAATCTTTTCCGTTTACTTGATCTTATTTGCAAGAGGATAGCAAAATAGAATTTTATTAGAACTGCGTCTTGTTTTTTAATTAGAACTGAGATTTGGGTTCACAAACTGTGAATACCAATTAATAAAGATAAAGAGAAAATTTATGCCGAAGGCACAAATTTTCGCCCTAATTTGAGGTTTGTCCTAACTTTTGAAAAAATTAGTAGAATATCCACTTTTATAATTTCGGATGTTTAATTGACTATATTACCCTTCCTTCTATTATACCGTTGTTCAACCCAGATCCCTAATTTCTGAATCTCTCTCTTGAATTAGGGCACCGACGGATTCCTCTATCGCTCATCGTCGCCGCCGCTGCCATCTTCTGTTGATTCTCTCTCTCGAATCGTTCAGGCCACCGCAGCCATCATCGGCGGGATACAGAGGAGACTTTCCAGGCGGTGCTTCGCGCCAATCTTAGGTTTCCGAGCAAGATTTTCCGATCTGTCTCCCCGGAGGCCAAGGATCTGATGAGGAAGATGCTCATCAGAGTTCCGCCCTCTCTCTCTTTCTCTTGATCTCAAACCGGCCTCTCCGTCGCTGCTCCTTGTGGCTTCTTTCGGTTGCGGTTTCTTCCTGTTCGACGAGGTTGCGGCCTCCTCTCTCGCCTGGATCTGCACTCATCGGCCTCCAGTCTCTCCTCCCCTTCTTCGACCTCCGAAGCCCCCACGACGCTCGTTGAGCGCGAATCTCACATCGAAGAAGCCCCCACGCCTGGATCTGAACAATCGAAGAAGCGCCTCTCCTCCGCTGGAAGCAATGCCTCGATTTGCAGGTCAGTTCCTTCGTTCAATCTCTCCTCCGCTGGGTTACGGTTTCCAAGTTGTTGATGCATACAGTATCCAGAAACAATTGCTCATGTTTTGCCCCTTGTTTTGTGGAATTTATGGATCAGACACTTGAAGACTGACTGGAAATTCAGGATTTTGGGTACTATTATGTCTCCTCCACACCTCCAAGTCCAGGAGGATGTTGGTCATAGTAATGTAGCAACCCCAGCTGAACGAGCTCCTGTTGACAGCTTACCGCAAATTGGCATAAAGGAGAGAAACTACATGGGGTTATCAAATTGCTCTTCTTCAGTAGACAGTTCTGCAATGTCAGTGGCTTCTGAAGAAATTAGAAGTAGCCTCAATCTGAAAGCCATAGAATTAAGGCTTGGCCTTCTGGGGTCTCAATCCCCTGAAAGAGATTCTGAGATCTTATTTACCTCTTCAAAACTTGATGAGAAACCATTGTTCCCTTTGCATCCTATAAGGGACAGCAGTTCATCTTCTGGGCAGAAGAATGTCGTCTCTGGACAGCAGTTCAGACAAAATAGCTGAAGATGCATTTTTTTCAGATAACAAACGGCTGTCATCTGCAGTGTCAGATGTATACTTGAATAAACTTGGGCTAAACTGGTCAAGGGTGCGGAATGTGATGGATATGAATGCTGGTTATGGAGGGTAAGAACTAAGAAGTATTTTTTTGAAGACTCTTACTGCACTCGTCTTCCCTTTATCGTGCTTTCATTTTTGCATTTATCTTTATGATCTCATCGGTATGGTCATAGTTACACTTAGAATAAGACTTTGGTTTTCCATGAACATGTTTTTATAGACAACTGTATTAATTTCATCTGTCAAATGTGAAGCTTGTAAATGCTGACATCTTCGATCAATGAACAGGTTTTCCATGAAGAGGTTTTGTTTCTTATTCATTGTTGCAAACATCTAGTAGTAATTGATGTAGTTGTAAAGCTTTTAAATGCTGACATCTTCAATGTTGACATCTTCAATGCTCACATCTTCAATGCTCACATCTTCAATGCTGACATCTTCAATGCTGACATCTTCAATGCTGACATCTTCAATGCTGACATCTTTTGAAAACTTTAGAAATTCATTAAAATCTTCTGAAAATAAAATATTCTGGAAACTAAACACATTCGAAACTTTAGGAATTCATTAAAATCGTAAGTCAGTATTGTATCTTGCAGTAGCTAATGGTTTTGTTTTGTTAATTTCTTGTTCAATTAGAATATGTCAGCACAAAAATTAGGACATGTCAGCGCAGAATTAATTGTGTGTTGACATGTTTCTTTTTTATTTCTAATTGTGTGTTGACATCTTTCTTTTTTATTTCTAATTGTGTGTTGACATAATATCTTTTTGTGCAATTCAAATTGATGTATATGCTTTTTTTGTCAGAATGTATAAGTTCCTTTTTATTTCTAATTGTGTGTTGACATTTTCGTTTTTTTGTGCAATTCAAGTAGATTTATAGGTTCTTTTTTTTTATTTCTAATTGTGTCCTGACATGATCTCTTCTGCAAATATAACATGCTCAATTCCAATGTGTAATTAACTTTATTTGACAATTGTATAAAATTCATCTAGTACTTTAAAGCGTGCTTTCTTTATTTTTCCTTATCGTTTTTTCGTAATATTCTTGATTGATAAGTTATCTTTTTTAGATTTACACTTACATAGCTCTTTATTGGACTTATTGCTGGGAGGAATATGATTTTTTTCACATTATTTGCTTAAAATTAAGAGGGAATAACAATCTTGCTGACATCCGGTGTCAACAGTTTCAATTTGCATAACAAATTGTTATACTTGCATAACAGATTGTTATATGTGCATATCATAAAGTTATATTTGCATAACAGTAACTTATATTTGCACAACATAAACTTCTTATTTTTCAACTTTTTTTAATTAACTTTCTCTTTTTTCATAACACGTTTCAATCTTGTTGCATATACAAATGACACCATGAATTTGAATGTTCATAACACGTTGCGAGTTACATTATTTGAGATGTCTTCATCTTTAATTCGCCAAAATATCTTACACAGCTAACACAATTTGTGTGATTGATTTTTATAGCCTGTCGGTGTTGTTGCTGCAATCACCCCATGGAACTTCCCATTGGCAATGATTACAAGAAAGGTATGTCAAAACTGAACTGTACTGTTCATGTTATGCCATAATTAAAATATTATATATACTTCGATGAATTCGCTTTCTACAAGAATCCTTATCTATTTATTTTCTCTTTCAGCTTGGTCCTGCTTTGGCAAGTGGTTGCAAACTCCTCTCTGAGAATTTTAATGGGGTTAGATATGGCAAATTTCTGGACTTCAGTATGGTAAATTTGAGGATGAAAGAAGGAGCATATGAACAGGCTCGTGCACTTTTCGCATCAGATGCTCAGCAGGAGGTAGGCTTCAATCCTTGAACTGTAGAATGCTAGAGTTAAGAAACTTCTGTATTGTAACTAAGTTGATAGCTAAATCTTGAATTAATTTTATCTCTTTTAATTTTCTTTTGAAGATTGGTTTCCAAGAGAAATAACTTTATTATTTTGAATCTACATTCGTGTTTTTGGCACAAATTCTGTTTTTTTTAAGCCAAATGTCAGCAATGTGACAGATTGTTATATTACTTCAATTCATGACAAGAGACGCACACCATCTCAGTGCATTTTAGCATTAAAATTCACATATCTAATACCTTAGATGTGGTGGAGTCGTTATATATATCACATGTCAGCAGAGTAGCATATTGTTATATTAATTCAATCCATTTGAAGGTGGGAAAGGAAACTTTTGATGTGTATCATCATTACAATCTTTTAGGACATTACCTTGCATTTAAGCATTAAAAATCAGTAACTTAATATGTTAGATTTAGCTAAGTCTCTATATGTCATGAGCATCAACTTATGTATATAATAATCTTAATTTTGCATATCAGTCATATGGGGTTGCATATCAGTAAAATGTAGTTGCATATCATAATTTTACACTTGTACAAAATTAATTTAAGTTAGTTGCACATCACCCTATGCATATTTTGGATGTGTATACTCATATCAAGCCATAGCAAAAATATTCACTGCATTTTAGCATCAAATTTCACAAACCCAATACCTTAGATTTAACGTAGTCTCTATATGTCAACATCATCAATTTTTTGGATAAGTGACATAAGTTCTAGATTGATCCGTTTTAATTTATTTTAATATTGGTTTTAAACAACAATAACTTTTTTTTTCTCCTTTTTCGGTTGTGGCGTGAACCTACCTCTTACTGGTTTGTTTGAATGTTATCTCATAATATAATTAAAAGCCTTTTAGCTCAATGGTAGAGTGATGTGCTTATGCGCAAATATGTCAGCAGGATGTGCATATCCTATTCCTTTGATATTGAGTTGTCTCTCAGTGTTCAATCTTAAGTGATATGGAGCCAATATGTGTTTTTACATGTTTTACAACTTCTTCTTTTTTCCATCATTTCACCTGAGGCATTTGTCTCTCTTATATGCTGACATGGTCTTTAATTGTGCTGACATGTTCTCTTTTTGTGCTGACATGTTCGCTTTTTGTGCTCGAATCTGCATATTTAGATCTGAATTTAGGGATTTGCTCGAATCTGAAGTTGATGGACTTGCAATTTGCTTGAATATGAATTTATGGATTTGAATATAGGCCTTCTTTTTTTTCATCATTTCACCTGAGACATTTGTCACTCTCTTATATGCTGACATGGTCTTTAGTTGTGCTGACATGTTCTCTTTTTGTGCTGACATGTTCGCTTTTTGTGCTCGAATCTGCATATTTAGATCTGAATTTAGGGATTTGCTCGAATCTGAAGTTGATGGACTTGCAATTTGCTCGAATCTGAATTTAGGGATTTGAATATAGACCTTTGCTCAAATTTGAAGTCTGCATATTTAGATCTGAATTTGGTTTTTAATTGAAAAGATGTAAAAGAAGTTGCTGACATATTCAATGCCGACATTTTTAGATCTGAATTTGGTTTGTAAAAGAAGCTGCATATTTAGATCTGAACTTGCATTATTTTGCACATATACACTAGAATGACTGTTTTGTTTCTTATTCATTGTTGCAAACATTTAGGAGTAGAAAATCCTCATACTTCCGTATACTTTTGAAGAACTAGAAAACTCATGACTGAGTGTCATCTTAGCCTATTATATGATATCCCTTATATATTTGTGATTTCTTGGTGCTTCTTTCTCCATTGTTTACATCTATGTTATGCACATTATGGGGCTGTTTTTACAGTTGTTTTTTCATGCAATTAAATGGATAAAAAAAATATCTGGTTTCAGAAATTGAATTTCGTGGTTCAAAGTCTGCTTTAACCTACCTACTCCCATCAACATTGTACAACATTGTAGAGATACTTTTGGTGCTGACATGTCAGCAAGCTTTGCTTAGATTTTGATATTACTGCATTTTTGTTTCCTGTTATGCAATAACATCTTTGCTTATATTTTGATATTTGTCAGCATCTTTGCTTAGATTTTGTTTTTTTAATAAAAAAAATATTGTATTTTGTGGGACATTGTTATGAAGCTTATACAAGTACAAATTAAAGGGAAAAAGAAGCTTCTAAATCCAATCCACGCTAGTACTACTGAATTACACATACTACCTATAGTTCCTACTGTTTGAATAACCAAGAAGGTTGTAAAAGTTCAAAGGGGGAAATGTAGAGGCCAAACAAACTCTAAAAAGGAGCAGCTAAATATATAAATCACACCCACTAAATTCAGAAATTACACATATCAGTCATATAGGGTTGCATATCAGTAAAATATAGTTGCATATCAGTCATATGGGGTTGCATATCAGTTATATGGGGTTGCATATCAGTAAAATGTAGTTGCATATCATAATTTTACACTTGTACAAAATTAATTTAAGTTAGTTGCACATCACCCTATGCATATTTTGGATGTGTATACTCATATCAAGCCAGTAGCAAAAATATTCACTGCATTTTAGCATCAAATTTCACAAACCCAATACCTTAGATTTAACGTAATCTCTATATGTCAACATCATCAATTTTTTGCATAAGTGACATAGGTTCTAGATTGATCCGTTTTAATTTATTTTAATATTGGTTTTAAACAGCAGTAACTTTATTAAATTGGATCTAAATTCTTGGCTTTTGGCACTAATTATTAATTTTAAATTAAAATGTCAACAGAGTAACATATCCTTATACTAATTTAATTCATTATTAGAGACAAAGCAAGGCTTTGATGTCCATAAACATGACAACTTATAAGCACACAATCTCAGTGCATCTTAGCATTAAAATTCACAAATATAATACCTTAGGTGTAGTGCAGTGTATATATGTCAGCAACATCAAAGTTTTGCATAAGTGCTACAGGTTTTAGTAGCATACCTACTTTTTTTTTTATGTTGATCACTTTTAAATTCTTTTTATTTTGGTTTTAAAGAGCAGTAACTTTATTAGATTGGGTCTAAATTCGCACCTTTGGAAGTAATTATTATTTTTAAGGTAAGATGTCAGCAGAGTAACAGATTGTTACAAAATTTCAATTCATTATTGGAGAGAAAACAAGGATTTCATGTCCAAAATCATTAAAATCTATCAGCACAAAATCTCAGTGCATTGTAGCACTAATATTCACAAATCTAATATCTTATATGTTGTGCAGTCTTTATTTGTCAGCAGCATAAAAATTTTATTTAGTTATACAGGTTTTCGTAGCATATCTGTGGTTTATTTCTGATTTATCTCGTTTAATTTTCTTTTGAAGATTGGTTTCCAAGAGAAATAACTTTATTATTTTGAATCTACATTCGTGCTTTTGGCACAAATTCTGTTTTTTTTAAGCCAAATGTCTGCAGTGTGACAGATTGTTATATTATTTCAATTCATCACAAGAGACACACACTATCTCAGTGCATTTTAGCATTAAAATTCACATATCTAATACCTTAGATGTGGTGGAGTCGTTATATATATCACATGTCAGCAGAGTAGCATATTGTTATATTAATTCAATCCATTTAATGGTGGGAAAGGAAACTTTTGATGTGTATCATCATTACAATCTTTTAGGACATTACCTTGCATTTAAGCATTAAAAATCAGTAACTTAATATGTTAGATTTAGCTAAATCTCTATATTTCATCAGCATCAACTTATGCATATAATAATCTTAATTTTGCATATCAGTCATATGGGGTTGCATATCAGTAAAATGTAGTTGCATATCATAATTTTACACTTGTACAAAATTAATTTAAGTTAGTTGCACATCACCCTATGCATATTTTGGATGTGTATACTCATCAAGCCAGTAGCAAAAATATTCACTGCATTTTAGCATCAAATTTCACAAACCCAATACCTTAGATTTAACGTAGTCTCTATATGTCAACATCATCAATTTTTTGCATAAGTGACATAGGTTCTAGATTGATCCGTTTTAATTTATTTTAATATTGGTTTTAAATAGCAGTAACTTTATTAAATTGGATCTAAATTCTTGGCTTTTGGCACTCATTATTAATTTTAAATTAAAATGTCAACAGAATAACAGATCCTTATACTAATTTCATTCATTATTAGAGACAAAGCAAGGCTTTGATGTCCATAAACATGACAACTTATCAGCACACCATCTCAGTTCATCTTAGCATTAAAATCCACAAATATAATACCTTAGGTGTAGTGCAGTGTATATATGTCAGCAGCATCAAAGTTTTGCATAAGTGCTGACATTTGGCTTATTTATGATTTATCTCTTTTAATTTCTTTTGAAGATTGGTTTCCAAGATAAATAACTTTATTATTTTGAATCTACATTCGTGCTTTTGACACAAATTCTGTTTTTTTAAGCCAAATGTCAGCAGTGTGACAGATTGTTATATTAATTCAATTCATCACAAGAGACACACATTGTTTAGGAGCATAACTATTCATGGTTATCAATTTTACTCAACAATTGTTGTCTTTGTATTTTTTTTTTAAAAAGACAAAAATTAGGGAAAACCAAATACAGTAAAAAAAAAGATGATTATTAGAGGGGTGGGGGGTGTATCTGGTGCTCTGCAAATACAAAGTAGTTGTGTAGCCTGTATGTACGCTAATAGGTTTGATTTCTTCGATCTATCTGATCTGCTTGATTGCTTCAATTTGATGTCAACAGTAATGTGTTCTTCAGCACTCTCTGTGTGTGTATGTGTCCCCCTTGTTTTGCTGCAATTTAGTTCTGGATTGCCTTAAAATAAATGTGTTTGGTTTTGGCATTTCATTGTTAATCACTTCTTTTGTTGCTCATATCTTTTCACTGATTCTTCTTGTGTTATACTGAGTCTTCTTGCTGCAACATCTCACTGCATTTTAGCATTAGAAGTCATTCAACCAACGCATTAGAACGAGCTCGACTATCACTTGTCAACAACACTAGATTTTTGCATAAGTATTAATTAGTAGTAGCACAACTATTCTTTCTTTTAGACTTATCACTACTAATTTATTTTTAGTTTCAATACAAAGAGTAGTAACTTCATAAATTTCAATCTCAATTTGTGCCGAAGGCACAAATTTTAATTCATTATATCAAACGTCAGCAGTGTAACAGATTTTTACAGTAATTCAATTCGTTCTGACATCAAAATCAGATTTTGGTTGTGCATAATCATTACAACCTAGTAACATAATATCTCACTGCTTGTTAGCATTAGAAGCCATTCAACCGACACATTAAACCGAGCTCAACTATTACTTGTCAACAACACAAGATTTTTGCATAGGTACTACATAATAGTAGCACAACTATTCTTTCTTTTAGACTTATCACTACTAATTTATTTTTAGTTTCAATACAAAGAGTAGTAACTTCATAAATTTCAATCTAAATTTGTGCTGGAAGCACAAATTTTACTTCATTACATCAAATGTCAGCACTATAATAGATTTTTACATTAATTCAATTCATTCTAAAATCAAAAATCAGATTTTGGTTGTGCATAATCATTACAAGCTAATAACACAATATCTCACTGCATTTTAGCATTAGAAGTCATTCAACCAACACATTAGACCGAGCTCAACTATCACTTGTCAACAACACCGGATTTTTGCATAAGTATTAATTAGTAGTAGCACAACTATTCTTTCTTTTAGACTTATCACTACTAATTTATTTTTAGTTTCAATACAAATAGTAGTAACTTCATAAATTTGAATCTAAATTTTACTTCATTATATCAAACGTCAGCAGTGTAACAGATTTTTACAGTAATTCAATTCATTCTGAAATCAAAATCAGATTTTTGTTGTCAATAATCATTACAAGCTACTAACACAACATCTCACTGCATTTTACATTAGAAGACATTCAACCAACTCCTTATATTGAGCTCATCTAATACTTGTTAGCAGTATCCGAGGTTTGCATATGTACTACATAACAGTAGCACAACTGGTATTTCTTTCATACTGATCACTATTAATTTCTTTTTAGTTTCAATACAAAGAGTAGTAACTTCATAAATTTCAATCTAAATTTGTGCCGAAGACACAAATTTTACTTCATTACATCAAATGTCAGCACTATAACAGATTTTTACATTAATTCAATTCATTATAAAATCAAAAATCAGATTTTGGTGGTGCATAATCATTACAGGCTAGTAACACAATATCTCACTGCATTTTAGAATTAGAAGCGATTCAACCAACACATTAGACCGAGCTCAACTATCACTTGTCAACAACACCAGATTTTTGCACACGTATTAATTAGTAGTAGCACAACTATTCTTTCTTTCAGACTTATCACTTCTAATTTATTTTTAGTTTCAATACAAAGAGTAGTAACTTCATAAATTTCAACCTAAATTTGCATAACATCGGGTTATAGTTGCATATCTGAAAAACAGAAAAAAAAAATCCGAAAGAGTTGGTCAACGTTGACCGGTCAACGGTCCAGCGAGGGGGGCCTGGGGGCACCGAGGGGGGGCGGGGGGGGGGGGGGGGGGGGGCAAGGGGATGGACACTTTTGCACTTTTTTCAAATTTATGGATACTCCTCTAATTAGAGGAATTTTTATGGACATTTTTATTAACCCCCCCATTAATAAATAATACCGAGTAATTATTAGGATTGTTCCTGGAAATTAATTTCGCGTGGTTATCGACTTACCAATCTACCCCTGAGGGGTCGTTTGGTAACGATATCTATATATCGATATCAAGATATCGGGTGATATCTTTGATATCAAGATATCGGTATCGGTATCAAGATATCGATATCGGACAATATCGATATCAAGTGATACCTCTCAAAAAATGAGTATATTAAATTAGGCCATATTTGATATCTAGATATCAACTGATATCGATATCTGACTATTACCAAGCACAGATATCAAATATCACATGATATCAAGTTATATATTATGCATACCAAACCCTAGATATCGATATCAGTTAAAGTGATATCGATATCTAGTCATGCCAAACACTAGATATTAGATATCGGGGCTGATTCCGATATCTGATATCTAGATATCAATCCCAAACGACCCTAGAATTTTTTTGTGAGTCATTCGATCCCTCGTCTTGAAGATAAAGAGGTGTACTGTAGGGACATGAGTAGCCGCGTGGAAAACTCAAAAACAAACATTTTTGACTGAGTTTGACAGTTTGTAGCAATTCAAGTCTTTTCCAAAGTCCACCCAATAAACACTTTTGAAAATGAGTACAGCTAGTCTTTTAGCTATGGACACAACCTCATATCGCCAAATGAGTACGTGTATTCACCGGATTTCAGTGTCAGTGAAGGACTGAAGGGGATAGTCGAAACCGACTTCCAATGACCCCTTACCGACTTTTAGATCTGAGAAATTTCAAGGGCAGATTCGAGACTAAATTCTCAGTTTTTTTTCCTGGATTTTGCCACTGAATAGGATCCTCCAAATGATTGGAACCCTATATATATACACGTGGATTCTATATTCATCTTTAAAATGTAAAATATGCGACTAAGAATCACTGTTTTTGTATGCACAAAACATACCATTGAGCGTCCAAATATATATAAACCATGCCTCAGCTAGTCAGCTGTAATATGGTATTTTTAGTTGAGACGATCAGAGCTATGATCCCACAGTTTCTATTACTATCTTCCCTCTTCACATTAGAGGCAGCTGCTAAGGCAGATGGCCTCAACAATATTCGATACCAATGAGGTGGACAAGGCGACCGACAATTTCAATGAAAATCGGATACTCGGTCAAGGTGGCCAAGGGACTGTGTACAAAGCTATACTCACCGATGGAAGAATTGTTGCAATTAAGAAGAATCGCGTCCTAAACGAAAGCCAATTGGAGCAGTTTATAAACGAGGTGTTTATCTTGTCTCAAATCAACCACAGAAATGTAGTTAAGGTGTTGGGATGTTATTTAGAGATGGAAATGCCTCTACATGTTTATGAGTTCATTCCCAATGGAACACTGTATGAGCATATTCATGATCCGGATGAAGATCTTGTCATTAGTTGGGAGAAGCATTTAAAATTAATTGCAATGGAGTCAGATGGGGCTATTGCTTATTTGCACTCATCCTCATCCATGCCCATATATCATAGAGATATCAAGTCTTCAAACATCCTATTAGATGGCAAACATAGAGCAAAAGTCGCGGACTTTGGATGCTCAAAAACCATTGCGATTGATCAGTCACACCTAACCACCCTTGTCCAAGGTACATTGGGGTATTTGGACCCAAAATACTTCCATACAAATCAGTTTAGTGAGAAAAGTGATGTTTATATATAGTTTCGGGGTTGTCCTCTTGGAGCTTTTGACAGGCAAGAAGCCGATTTTCAGGGCTAAAAGAACTATGGAGCAAAAGAATTAACTTAGTGGCAGAGTTTTTACTTATGATGAAAAAAATCACTGCTTTCCAACATTTTGGACCCTGAAATAGTGAAAGAGGCAAAGGAGGAGGAGCTGATGGCCGTCGTTCAGTTGGCAAAGCGTGTTGGATTGAATTTGCGAATGTAGCCTCAAATTGAAAGGTAAAACCGCTTTTGGAAATCGAAGAAAAACCCGTGTTTAAATGTGTTTAAGGCTGTGGCGTGGTATAAAGGGAACCACTGCCTTAGAAGCGAAATCGCCCCGACACCACGGTGCAGGTCGGCTACTGGCGTCGCCCCCAAAGGATACACAGCGGCTTCTCTGGCATGCACTCGCCGTTGAAGCAATGGAACCACCCAGGACTCAGAACGGTTTACAGAACAAGGTGCAGGTCGGCTATTGGCGTCGCCCCCCAAGGATACACAACGGCTTCTCTGGCGTGCACTCGCCGTTGAAGCAATGGAACCACTCAGGACTCAGAACGGTTTACAGAAGAAGAGAAGAAAGGAGGAGATCGGTTTTCTGTGTGTTCAAAACTGGAAGGGTGAACGTCGGTTTTAAACAAAAAGAAGACGCTCCACATTTGCAGAAATCTCGGAAAGAATAAAAACAGTTTCTCAAAACGTTGGACAGAATTGAATTAGTCAAACCCTAATTCCATACTAGAACCGCGCACGTGACACGGACCGGCGGCGGGGGTGGTGGTGCGCGCGTGTGGGATCCCTATCCCAACTCTCAATAACCCCTTCAATAACTCCTCCTTAAAAACAACCCCCCAAACCCTTTTGTATTCAATGTGGGACAAAAAGAAGTTCAAAAGACATAAATGATAGATTACATAGGTCTTAATATTGTATAGTGGGCTAAAAGCCCATTAAGGCCCAATACCTTTGTAACCTATATATATATATATGTTATATCAATGAATGGAAACCCTAAGGAGGACTTTACATCAATTCTACAATCCTACATGGTATCACAGCCCTTTTCTTCCTAACGAAACCCTAAATTGATCCTCCCGTCTCTCTGGTCTTCTTCCTCCGACTCGCCCCCTCGTCGCCCGCCTCCGGCGACCACAAGTCCAGATCTTCCCTTCCCTTCTCCTCTCGCCGAGTCCCGCTCTCTGGCCTCCTCTCTATCTCGCTTGACCTTGACCTATCTCTCTCTCCCAACCGTCATAGCCGCCTCCCTCTTGCTCTAGCCCTGCCTCCCTGCCGGTCACCAGACCACGCTGCTCACCACCGGCAGCACCCCTGACCACCAGAGATCCTTACCATGGCCTTCTACGATCATCAACATCACGCCCTCTCCTCTATGCAGCCGACATCTTCAGACTCTTCTTGGCACATGGACACTGGTGCCACCTCCCACATGACGAACTCCTCAGGTAACCTCTCATCTATTTCTTTTAAGGGTCCTGCACACTATTATCGTCGGCAATGGTGGTCGTCTTGCTACTTCGGGAATTGGCCACACCAAATTACAGACCCCAATCCACCCACTACATCTCAACAATGTCCTTATTGCCCCAAAGATTGTCAAAAACCTTATCTCTGTCCGTCGGTTCACTACTGACAACAACGTCTCCCTTACGTTTGATCCCTATGGTTTCTCTGTGAACGATCTTACTACGGGGGTTACTCGCATGAGATGTAACAGCACCGGGGAGCTCTACCTTGTCACACCACCTCCTGCGTCCAGTCAGTCGTGTCCGGTCGCCCTCTCGGCATTATCGTCCAGCCAGTGGCATGCACGCCTGGGCCATCCCAGCGCTGCCGTTCTAGATGTCCTCCGTTCCCAGAACCTTGTCACCTGTACTAAAGACCCACGCTCTGGTTTATGCTCTTCCTGCCAACTAGGCAAACATGCCAGACTGCCGTTCCAACGGTCTTTGACCTCTACCCTTGCTCCCTTTGATATCATTCACAACGACATTTGGACCTCTCCCGTGCCTAGCAAGGAGGGTCACAAGTACTACCTCTTGTTTCTTGATGATTACACTAATTACTTATGAGTCTTCCCGTTGCATTTCAAGTCCCAAGTGTTTCCTGTCTTTGACAGATTCCATACCTACATCAAAACACAGTTTCACATGTCCATCAAATGTTTCCAATGTGACAATGGCCGTGAATTTGACAACAAAGACTTTCACTCCTTCTTTGCCGCAAATGGGATCTCCTATCGCTTGTCTTGCCCCTATACTTCTCAGCAGAATGGCAAGGCAGAAAGAATCATCAGAACCATTACCAACATGAAGCGTTCTCTCCTCTTCTACGCATCTATTCCCCTTCACTATTGGCCTCACGCCTTATCCACCATATGTTATCTCCTAAACATTCTCCCTTCCACTACCCTACACCATCGCTCGCCAGCTCAGACACTTTATTATGCCGAGCTTAGGTATGATCACCTTCGCACCTTCGGGTGCTTGTGTTTCCCAAACCAGTCCTCCACAACCCCGCACAAGCTTCACCCGCGCTCCACTCCATGTGTCTTCCTAGGCTATCCGTCTGATCATCGCGGTTACATTTGCCTCGATATCAAGACCCACACAAGATCATTCTCTCACGTCATGTCACATTTGATGAGTCGCGATTTCCCTTTGCGTCTCCCACACCCCCTGTGTCTCCGTCAGAGTCTGAGTCACTATTCCCTAACTTCCTTTTTCCCCAGAGCTCTCCCGGTGCTCTTGCGTCTCCCCCTCCCCCACACCCACCACCCCCCACCACCAGACCACACACCCGCAGCATCTCCGGTGTCTTCCGACCCCGTCAGATCGTATCCATGACTACCACCCATCGCCCCACCATCCAACCTCATGGCCTAGCAAAGCAGACCCCCCGCCAAACACCAATGTCGCGGGCGCCGCACACTGCTGCGCCCGCAACCTATCAATTGCCCATGCCCCCAGCATCGCATAACCTACTGGCGGCGCCCGCCGCAACATATGCTGCGCCCGCCGCAACACATGCTGCGCCCGCCGCATCCCTCCCCGTCTCGCATCACCCACTTGCGGCGCCCGCCGTAGGGTATGCTGCGCCCGCCGTATCCCACATCGCCTCTGCACCCCTTACCCGCAGCTCTGCTACGCCCGCCGCCTCATCCCCATGCTTAGCCCCTCTTGCTCCCATCCGTCCCGACACCCAATCACCCTCTGCCTCCACCCAGACCTCCCTCTCCCCCATTCCCACCTCCCATAAAACAGCCCTCCAAGACCCGAATTGGCAGGCGACTATGCTCGACGAATACAGGACCCTTACGAAGAATGGTACTTGAGTTCTTGTTCCTCGCCCTCCTGAGGCGAACGTCATTCGTTGTATGTGGCTCTTTCGTCACAAGTTCCGATCTGATGGGACTTTGGAGCGCTATAAGGCCCGTCTTGTGGTGAACGGTAGATCTCAGCAGGCAGGTATTGATTGTGATGAGACGTTCAGCCCTGTGGTCAAGCCTGCCACTATCCGAGTGGTCCTGAGTCTAGCTCTGTCGCGCAACTGGGCCATCCATCAGTTAGATGTCAAGAACGCATTTCTTCATGGCCATCTGAATGAGAGGGTCTACATGTTTCAGCCGCCGGGGTTTGCTGATGCTGACCGTCCGAAGCATGTCTGTCTCCTCAAGCGCTCTCTGTATGGTCTGAAACAGGATCCACGGGCTTGGTTCCAGCGTTTTGCCTCTCATCTGCTCCGTTTGGGTTTCACTGGCAGCCGTTCCGATTCGTCTCTGTTTATCTATCGCCGAGGCTCAGACTTGGCATTCCTGTTGCTATATGTCGACGACATCATTCTCACCGCCTCTTCTGATGCTCTTCGGACGTCTATTATTTCACAGTTGAGTGCGGAATTCGCCATGTCTGATCTGGGTCAGTTGTCTTACTTTTTGGGAGTTGTTGTTCAGCGTCATGCGCCAGGTCTGTTTCTCTCACAGAGTAAGTATGTTGCAGAGATTGTTGCTCGGGCTAAGATGGTCAACTGTAATCCAGTCGCCACCCCTGTCGATACATCCAACAAGCTCAGTGCTCATTCTGGTCCTTTGGTTGATGACCCGACATTGTACAGGAGCCTCGCTGGTGCTCTTCAGTATCTCACTTTCACCAGGCCTGACATTAGTTACGCCGTTCAGCAGGTCTGCTTGTTCATGCATGCACCTAGGGAACCTCACTTTCAGGCTTTGAAGCGGATCATTCGGTACATCAGCGGCACTCTTGAGCTCGGCACCACGATCACTCCTTCCTCTAAGCTCGATCTTGTTGCTTACACTGATGCGGATTGAGGTGGTTGTCCTGACACACGTCGCTCCACGTCTGGGTACTGCGTCTTCCTCAACGACACCCTTGTGTCATGGTCAGCCAAGCGTCAGTCTGTCGTATCTCGCTCCAGCGCTGAGGCCGAATACAGGGGTGTTGCCAACGTTGTGTCCGAGTGCTCTTGGCTCCGGAACCTCCTCCTTGAGCTCCGTTGTCCCCTTCAGAAGGCCACTCTGGTCTATACGGACAACGTATCCGCCGTCTACCTGGCTAGCAACCCAGTCCAGCATCAACGCACGAAGCACATTGAACTTGATCTCCACTTTGTAAGGGACAAGGTTGCCATTGGACATGTCCGCGTTCTCCATGTCCTGTCCTCTTATCAGTACGCTGATATATTCACCAAGGGTTTACCTCGACAGTTATTCATTGATTTTCGTTCCAGTCTCACTGTAAGGACCCCTCCCGTTTCGACTGCGAGGGTTTGATAGATTACATAGGTCTTAATATTGTATAGTGGGCTAAAAGCCCATTAAGACCCAATACCTTTGTAACCTATATATATATATATATATATGTTATATTAATGAATGGAAACCCTAAGGAGGACTTTACATCAATTCTGCAATCCTACAATAAATGAAAACCCCCACATGAACATTTCTCCAACAAAGCGCTGCTTAAGTTGGACAGGAAAACTGCGGCCAACCATGAAGGAAGTTGCAATGACGCTGGAGATGATCATCAAAGCCCCTGGTCAAGAGTCCACCTGGGACCAACAAGCTCTTCCACATGAACTATTTGGTGAAAATTTTATTGATGAGATAAGTGACACAAGGTTCAGGTCAATTCCAATTCATGTTGGTGCTGTCAGTCCTGCGTACACTGATGACCAGTGTCTTATGCTTAACACCGTGTGATTAAAGATTATTCGACAGAAAGATCGATGGTGATACGATGGATCCTAGTCTTCTTAAAAGATATATGATGATGTACTGATATGCTACATAGCTAAGCATCTGTATAATTATCAAGGAATTTGCTATAGTGCTTTTGTTGTGTAAGACATCGGGTTTGTATAATAAGCATGTATGATTTTTCTTATGCATACACATCAGGTGCATTATTAAATCACTCTCCAATCAACAAATTTCCAAATCTCATCACACGCATGAATACATCAATTTACACACTCCACAATCTCATCAATTTCTCAAATTCTAAAAAACTAAATAAATATATTTTCATCCAACATAAATCCCTAACTTTTGATGGGAAAGTCACATCTTGGATCCTAAAATTGTGAAAGAGGCCAAGGGAGCAGCTGATGGGCAAGATGCTGTTTAAGTGGGAGCGGAATACTGAGGCCTACAAAAGAAGGCGCAACTACAGTGGAGACAAACAAGCCTTAATTTCCCATACGAGGAATTCGGTGAGAGCTAGTGTCATGGCTGAAACTGAGATAAGTGATGCAGAGTTCATCCTCTATCGCGCATCCGTGGACACCTCCTGCGTTCGACCGCCCCTCACCGTCTAACCATCGACGATGGCATCAACCACCCAAGTACTGCAGTTGTTGTACCGCCTGTACGTGCAGCCCGTAAAAGAGGGTACATTGATATTTTTTTGATTAGTTTTTGTGGATGAAAATATATTTATTTAGGTTTAGGATTTGAGAAATTTGCGAGATTGTGAACTATATCGTCGATGAGTGTGTGATGAGATTTGGAATCTTGTCGATCGGAAAGTGATTTAATAATGCACCTAATGAGTTCGATGAAAATGCCTAAGAGAAATCAATAGCAAATCTTTGGCTAAGATAAAATTATACAAGTATTCATCCGAGTCAGAATGTACAATTCCTATTGAACTTGGCATAACAACCAGTTGCCAAGTAGGTTTATTTCAATACTAGAAACCATTAATCACACAATGTATATTGTACAAACCCAATGTATAGTGTATGTACGTAGGTGTATCATATCATTATTTATTACACAACAAAAGCACTAACATTCCTGGATAATTATATAGATGGGTAGCTATGTAGCATATCAGTATATCATATATCTGTTAAGAAGACTAGGACCACATACCACTTCATCAGTATAGGTGCGCACACAACTTTTTGAAGAAGCCTTCAGCTCTTCTAGCAGGACCCGGTATTGCCCGAATTATTTCAGACATTCAGTCTAGTGATAAAAAAATCATACGGTGTTAGGCAGAAGAGGCTGCACATCGATGTAAAGAGGACACTCTGCCCCCATTGGAAGTGGGGTTGACACGAACTCTGCATCACTTGTCTCAGTTTCAGTCATACTCTCACCGAATTCCTCATATAGAACAGCTTGTTCGTCTAAAGTAGGCACTTCATCAGAGGATTTGATGATCATCTCCAATGTACTTGCGACTTCTTTCATTGAAGGCCTTAGTCTTCCGCTCCTCTTTAAACAGTGTCTTGCCAGTTCAGCAACAACCATCAGCTCCTCCTCCTTGGCATCTTTCACAATTTTAGGATCCAAGATCTGGGACAGGCTAGAGTTTCCCATCAAAAGTAAGAACTGTGATGCCAAGTTCACTAGCCCCTTAGTACTTTCATCCTTGTAGATTGACTTCTTGCTTGTCAAAAGCTCCACGAGGAGAACCCCAAAGCTGTAAACATCACTTTTGTCGGTAAACTGATGTGTTTGGAAGTATTCTGGATCAAAATACCCCCAAGTGCCTTTCACAAGGGTGGTTAGGTGTGTTTGATCAATTGCAATGGTCTTTGAACACCCAAAGTCGGAAACTTTAGCTCTGTGCTTCCCATCTAATAGTATGTTTGAGGACTTGATATCCCTATGATAGATAGGAACAGATGAAGATGAATGCAAATAAGCAACAGCTCCTGCTGAATCTGCGGCAATTTTTAGACGCATCTCCCAATTAATGACAAAGTCATCATCGTCAGGATCATGGATGTGCTGTGAAAGTGTTCCATTGGGAACGAATTCGTAAACAAGCAGAGGCACTTTTGTCTCCAGACAACAACCTAATAGCTTAACGACATTTCTATGGTTTATCTGAGACAAAATAACCACCTCGTTTATAAACTGCTCCACTTGGCTTTCATCCACTAGTTTGGACTTCTTGATTGCAACAATTGTCCCGTCTGCCAACATACCTTTGTACACTGTCCCTTGTCCACCTTGACCAAGTATCCGGTTTTTACTGAAGTAGTCCGTTGCCTTCTCCATCACACTGATGGTGAATACCTTTGTTCTTTCTACAGCACCTCCATTAGTTGACAACTGTTGCTGCAACAATAAACCTCCACTTTGTTTGGAAAATTTAGCTCGTTGTTTCCTGTTTCTTCGTCTTCTGATACAAAGATGGATCCAACAGATAGAAACTATAAACCCAACAATGGCTGCACAAACAGATAAGCTTTTATGTAATGCATATTTGAAAACTCACAAATTAAGAAGGTGGTGACGTGGTGCAACAACCACACAGCCCATTTTCATAGAAAGATTAGGGCTTTTTGTGTTTACTCATAAGTAAAAACCTCTTAAAAAGGTCCGTACCTACAGAAACTACAACTACAAGAGCGTCACCCATGTCAATACTGTCACTCATGTCAATACTGTCACTCTTGTCTTCACAATACCAATTCATATCATCTGTTGAATTAGTAAAACAGAAGTCCGGACAGCCCTTGCATTCTTCACGAACTAATCAAACAGAAAGTGAAAATCATGGATTGGCTTGCTCTATATATACACAACGAAAGCAAGTGAAGAAGAAGAAAATTTCAAAGGCATGACAAACTAAAATGTAAAGCACCAAACATAAATACTTGCAGAGGATCAGATTCTTACTTTGGCATCCAATATAAGTGAAATCCACCTTTTAACCTAAAAGCTTAATTCATTATATATGCACGGCTTCATCTTTTTACTTGTGTATTACGGAGTATAAACTTTCTTACTTTTAAGTTAACTTTGAGATACTTTCCCATTCCTTTAGCACAACAGAAATAGTTTCTGACTTGTCATTATCATAATTACAGTAAGAAAGAAAAACCAATCCGAGATAAAACTAACAATATTGCAGATAAGATGAGTTTTTCGCATCATACCTTGACAACCATTGGGAAAATACGGATTCCCCACTTGCCTATAAGGGCAGGAGCAATGATAAACTCCAGTGTTCAGATATGCATACAAATCACACTGTTTCTGAAGAAAAGCTGTTGATGTAGGATCCAGCAAAAGGTCATACAACCAGTTGAGCACCACAGGGGCTGGGTTGGAATCGTTCTCCATCGAGCTCACATAACGGAACGTCCTATGGGCTTCAGTGATGTTGATCTCCATCAAGCTCACATAATGACAAGCTTCAGTGATGTTCACACGGTATGAAGTGAGGTCGTTTGGAAGCCGATTTGATTGACAAATCCCTTCATATGTATATCCATTAATACACAGTGAGCGATTTGCACAAACAGGATGTCCACAGCTAGCCATGACCTGGTTTTCATAGTAAGAAAAAGAGCTTCCACTGCAACCCACAGGGATAAACGCGTTGAAGCGTCTGGAGAAGCTAAAGGGGCTTCCACCCAAGTCTAAGCTCCTCCATGGAGTTACAGATTCTCCCTTTGTGCAATTGACGGTCATGGGCATGTTGACTTTCACAGTTAGTGAAGGTAGGCGAATTTCAAGCACCTCAAGATTGAGTTTGGTTAAGTAGGGCTTGGGTGGATAGGAGGAGTTGTTGCAGGTGATGTTGAACCATTGGTTGTGATAGCATCTGGAACCGATTCCAAATGGGTAGGCGATGGAGGTGCTTCCGCATATTTGCTGGCAGCCTGGCTTTGCTAGAGATGGCAGTGATTCTGATCCAGCTAGAAACAGCCATGAAAGCAATATTAAGAGCTCAAACACCATTTTTATTTTGCAGATTAGCCTCACGAAATCTTTCATGGAGAAAGAATCAAGGGGTATATAAAAAAGACGTGTCTTAATGAATCATAATTTCGATCAAGATGAAGACAAAATCAGTGCAAGTCAAAAAGTCTATGACATTGCTCAAAAGAGGAAGAACTTTCCAAGATAAGTTTTCATTAAAAGTCGCATTGACTGACCTTCTCGATCAAGTCTAATTTTCCAGGAACCTGGTATAGTCCATACAGTTGATAATTTCCAAAGACCCCTTCGAGTTGGATCTAGCATCGACACCACTCATCTCAGGCTCCTTATCTTCGAACTCTAACCGCTCCTAGATGAATACATGAGTGATTGTACTGCAATCTTGGAATTAGTCATCAGTCATCACTACTTGTCACATTTCTGCAAGAATGACAATTCAGATACCCATACACCACACATAAATTTATTTACACATAATCTTGGGATTAATTTTATTTTCACAAGTTTATTCTAAATAATTATTTCAATTCATAGTTCTATTAAACACAAGGCTAGACAATCAAAACAAGAGAAACACAATTAAGTAATGGGCATGTAGTATGGGTTCCTTTTAGTGAACAACATCACTAATTGGGGGGCACAACCCCAGCATGAATGCACTGCTAGGAGTAATATCTAGATTACTAAAGGTTTCGCCTCTTTCAATTTCACTTCAAATCATATGTCCTATGTTGAGATGTGAAAGTGTCCCACATCGAAAGTAGGAACAAAAACACAAGTCATAAGCCGGTGAGCTACTCTTGCTATTGCCAATTGGTTTTAGAAAAAATCTCATTCGACTTGTGTGCTCTGCGTTGCAATGTCTCCACGAGCAACGTCTAGTAATTGTATTCACACTGAATACATTAGTTAGTCTTAATTTTATTTCATTCAAACTTAATACTAGTCTTAAAGGAAAGATGACATTTTTTTGGATTCATTGTCCAGGAAGTCCTCTCAAGTCTCAATCTGCTCAATATCAAAATCTTGGGACCTATGTATATAGAATTTGTACAAGCTGTGTCCATCGCTGCTTCTCAGGTCCCCCACACCCCTTGTCGACACTAAACGATGAAGATAGGTGAATGTCATGTAAACTATTTCTGGGAAATAATCAGGCCTAGTTGAAGACAATATTTATCATGTACCTTCATCTCAGGTTTGAATGATGCGAGGCAACGAACGAAACATACTTTTGTATATGGATTTAAAATCCAATACACACCTACGCGAATTATCAACACTTGCTGAATAAGTCCAGTGAGGTTCTATTTCAAAACCAATCGACAATGAGATGAATATTCCATCAAACTTATATATTATTGTTCAATTTCTTTATTTACGCGTTTTCAAAGTCTGCATAATTCAATAGATGTCTCCAAACTACACGCTGGTCCAGGAATTTCGTTGGAGATGTTGAAGTTCCAAAGTTAATCCAACGAGAAAGAAAGGGCACTATGCCATTTTACATCCCAGGCGACGGACATTCACGAGTCCGTCGCCTGAAGTTACACTCAGGCGACGGACATTGTTATGTTGGTTGCCTGACGAACGAAGCCTTTGAACCCATCCTAGTCCATATTTGGGCGACCAATATCATCAAAGTCCGTCGCCTGAATGTCGGTTCAGGCGACGAACATATCCAGACAACGAACAAAGGAAGGAGGATGGTTGCTTGAGCATAGGACCCATATACTTCTGTCAGAATAAGCATTCAAGCGACGAGCATAGGGCTATGTCCGTCGCCTGAGTGTGTGGTAGTCTTAGAACATTTAATGCTCATCATTCAGGCGACCACATAACCCTATGTCCGTTGCCCGAGATAGGAAAAAGTAAGTCGGTTTAACTCATTTAATACTAACTTCAATGCTAATCATTCAGGCGACGCCCATAACCGTATGTTCGTCGCCTGAGATAGGTACAAAAAAGTAAGACAGTTGGGGCATATTTAATACTGTTCATTCAGGCGACGAACATAGGCTATGTTCGTCGCCTGAATGTTCTTTTTGAAACCGATTTACAGAACCTCGCCATTTCTCCCCTTATCTCTTCCCTATCCATCTCTTCGCCATTTTTCTCCCCCAATAACCTTCTAAGCAAGTCTTTGACATTTATCAACTCGTTCCGCCGTTTTTAATTAAGGTATGTTCAAATATCTTAAGATTTGTATGGATTTGTTGAATATATGTGTATAAATTAGGTTGGTAATTGAAATTGATGATGAGAATGAGGTGATAATGAGAATATGGTTTTACTTAATATAGATAATGGGAATATGGATTATTTATGTCTTTTTTTTTGTTGATTACGTATATTTGATGTTCGGGTTTGAAATTGATGATGAGAATGTGTTTTAGATTGAAAATATGGATTGAGAGTATGTTCTATATTTAGAATGGAGATTGAAATTGATGATAAGAATGAGAATGTATTTTCGATTGAGAGTGTTTTTAAGTTGAGATGGAGAATGAGATTAAAAGGGACATATGTTGGATGCAACTCGGATTGAGTATGTGTTTTAGAATGTGGTTTGAGAATATGATTTATATGTTGAAATTGATGTTAACAGTACGATAATGGGCGATAAAAGTTGGATGCAACTCCCTCACGCTCACTCGGACTATCAATGGGGAATCTTTAATTTTTTGCAAACTATCAGAGCGTATGCGATTAGGAGTGGGACAACCCATTTCCTTTGTCCGTGTAGAAAGTGCCGCAACAAAGAATGGGTTACTGTAGATGAGATGCACTCGGATTTGGCCCGTTTTGGGATGTGGGCTAGATACACAGTTTGGGACAAACATGGAGAGGCACCAGCTGATACGAGAATTGACCAGAGACGAAAGCAGATGTTGGATGACGGGGCATCTTCCTCTGATCATGGTCCTATTATGGACATTCTGCATGATGCCTTTCCTTATCATGCTGGGTACGACGCACACATGGATGCTGACGGGGCTACCGAAGAACCCGCATTCGAAGATGTCGTCGATGATGACTATCTGAAATATCAAAGGCTTCTAGAGGCGGCTCAAACACCATTGTTTCCCCGCAGCAAGTACACTGTTTTGGAGGCATGTCTAGATTCCATGACGTTGAAGTCAAGGTGTGGATGGACAGATATGAGCATGGATCTAAATTGCAAACACATGTCAAAGTTTTTGCCAGAAGAAAACCAATATCCAGTTGATTGGAAGAAGTTGAAAAGTGTGATTAAGGACCTTGCATTTCAGTATGAGTTGATCGATGCTTGTGAGTACAATTGTGTATTGTTTTACAAGCAGTACGCAGAGCTAGAATCTTGTCCTAAGTGCAACACTTCGAGATGGGAGACTGAAGAGACCAGTAGAGGTCGAAGGGTTCCTAGAAAGGTCCTTCGATACTTTCCATTGACCCCGAGATTGAAGAGGCTCTTCATGGAGCCGAACATTGCGAAGAAAATGCGATGGCATGGTGAGCGGGTGAGAGATTCAGAATGGTTGAAACACCCTGCAGATGGTGAGGCATGGAAACAATTCGACAGAACATACCCGCATTTTTCTGACGATGTGAGGAATGTTAGGCTTGCACTTGCCACTGATGGGTTCAATCCGTTTGGGCAACAATCAAGTCTCCATAGCACCTGGCATGTGATTGTCACGCCCTACAATTTGCCTCCATCGATGTGTATGAAGCGGGAATTCAACATGCTGACGTTGCTGATTCCGGGACCGAAGTCTCATGGAAAGTGTCTTAGTGTATACATGGAGCCATTGATCGACGAGCTTATACACCTATGGGAAACTGGAGTGTGTACAGTTGATCGGCACTCGATGTCAACTTTCACCATGAAAGCAGCAGTTCTGTGGACTATCAGTGACTTTCCTGGTCTAGGGATGTTGGCAGGAACGACAACAAAGGGGTATAAAGCGTGCCCTACTTGCTTGGACAACACGGCTGCAACGCATGAACAGGGAAGAATGGTTTATGATGGGCACCGAAGATGGCTTTCGCCGAACCACCCTTGGAGATCCGCCGGTATGGCATTCAACGGGCGATGCGAGGAAAGAGGACGACCTTATTCTTGGAACGGGGAGCAAATTCTATCACAAATCGATCGGTAAGGGATTCTTATACATACACTCTTCCTTCTTCGCTTTCCATGCAAATTATACACTATCCATCTCATTATACTACTCTCGTATATGTTACAACAGGATCAACTTTCCTGTCCTCAACTCACACCCTGCTTTGAAGGCCCCATACAATGCGACTAACAGGGTCTGCTGGACTCACAAATGCGATTTTTGGAGATTGCCGTATTGGCGACATACTCGAGTGAGACATGCATTGGATGTTATGCATATTGAGAAGAACGTATTCGATAACATCATCGGAACCACTCTTAGCATTGACGGGAAGACAAAAGATGGTCCCAAAGCTCGAGCTGCATTGCAGCGGAGAGGGGTGCGGAAAAGTCAGGCACAAAGGAGAGATGGCAGACTCCCTCATGCGCCGTTCTCAGTGAAGCCGGAGGACATACCAGAGATATTCGAGTGGTTTGCTAATGTGAAGTATCCCCATGGTTACGCCGGAGCTTTGCACAACAAAGTCAACATTCGAGAGAGAAAGTTCTACGGATTAAAGACCCATGATTGTCATGTCATGTTTCAGCGTCTGCTTCCCATTTTCGTTCGCGCATACCTTCCACCTAGTGTTGCGAAGATATTGGTTGCGTTATCGAAATGGTTTCAGAAATTGTGTGCTAGAGAGTTGAGGAAGGAGGATGTACGTCAGATGGAAGAGGAGATAGTGCAGATTTTGTGCAACTTGGAGATGATTTACCCCCCACACTTTTTCACAATCATGGTGCATCTTCTGGTTCACCTGCCGCAACAAGTGCTTGAAACTGGACCTGTGCATTATACGTGGATGTATCCAATTGAAAGGTATGCTGGCAATTTTATAGTCTCTGGTTGAATTTGCTTTGGTTCAACATCATCATCATCATGGGTTTTGATTTTTCTAGGCAACTTGGCGACTATAAAGATGAAGTCAAAAGCCCCCGTTACCCAGAGGGGAGTATTGCCGAGCGTTACACCCTCAAAGAGGCTACTACATATTGCAACATATACCTAGGGCTACGAAATGAGGGCAGTGAAGATGAAAGTGCTACTGAGGCCTTGAACTATGACATTAATGTTGTGTCTGGCCTCGTGCGTCCACAGGGTGAAATCACTCGTGACCAAAGGTTAAGTGATGTTATGATTGCAGAGGCTCATTGGCAGGTGTTGACTAATTGTCGGGATGTTGACTTCTTCATGACATCACACGCGGAGCTCTACGAGCAGCAATATCCAGTGTCTAATGAGAGGAGGCGCAGAAGACATTTTCTCGAGTATTTTTACACATGGGTAAGGATGTGTGAGCTTCTTTTTTTAACATAAGGTGTTCTTTTTCCCAAACCTTAAACTGACATGTTCTATCATATAGGCGGCTCAGTTGCACAACGATGGAAACACATTCCTTAAACCTGAGGTTCTAAACTTGGCAAAGAAGCCAATGCAATGCAAACTGTACTCCAGTTGTGTAGTGAACGGGGTGAAGTTTGTGTCGTGGGAAAAAGATAAAGATCTGAGGACGCAAAATTCAGGGGTGATGGTGGAAACAACGGATGCACGCTACTACGGGGTACTCGAGCAAGTGGTTGAGCTACTATATGCTACTCGCATGCCAGTTGTGTTGTTCAAGTGTAGGTGGTTTGACACTGATCCTGAAAATAGTGGTAGCACCAAGCTAGATCTAGGCTTGCTATCGGTAGACACGAACACTAGCTGGTATGAGGATTCCCCGTTCTGTCTTGCACTCTTAGCAAAGCAAGTATTTTACGTAGATGATCCAAAGGCGGGTGAGGCATGGAAAGTAGTGAACATAATGTCCCATAGAGGCGTTTACGATCCTCGAACATTGGCGACACGCGGAGATAACCTTACCACTGAACCTGAAGAACCATATCAAGAGTGGGGCCCGATGATCAATTTCGAAGGTCTTAACTTGATATTTTTTTTATAACTTACACTTTATAACATAGAATTTCAGTTAAGACGTTTTTTTACAACCTATACGTATAGGTTCTCACATATTTTTATAACTTATAGATCTTAATCTCCACATTGATCTTCCCTTGGTGGAAGAAGACGACGAAGAAGACGACGAAGCAGCAACAACAGAAGAAGAAGAAGAAGAGGAGGAGGAGGAGGAGGAGGAGGAGGAGGAAGAAGAAGAAGATATGAATGACGGTTGACGGGTTTATATTTACTATGATTGTCAAATATATGTATGAGTTTCTTTTAAATTTTTTTTACGACATGTTGGTATTTGGTGCGGTTGTTAAATATATGTGGACTATGAGCTAAATATATGTGTACAAGAGTCGATGAAGTGAGTATACAGGGAGTATAAGCTAAAACAATCCTGTTTTTTCAAACACTGCAGACACTCAGGCGACGGACTTTGATCTTTACGGTTGCCTGAAGTGAAATTATAAAATTCCCTTCTTTTTTTTTGGAGCATAAGACTCCCTCCTCAATTTCATCGAAAATTCGAAATTCCACTAAAAATACACTTGAGGCGAAATTCCCACTAAAAATACACTTGAGGCGACGGACTTTGTGGTTGCCTGAGCGTATGTATTAAAAGCCGAAAGCCCAATCCTTGGCTCTAATTTCATTCTCCAAAACCCTAACTCTCTTCCACTCCTCGCCGACAACCAAAACCTAAGCCACTCCTCACCGACTCGCCGTCCCCTCTCCTCACCGACTCGCCATCACCTCTCCTCTCCGATAGCCACTCCTCACCGACTCGCTGTCCCCTCTCCTCTCCGACAGTCACTCCCTCCCCCAAAATGCCTCCCAAATCTAAGTTTGTACAAAGCACCCTCAATAGGAAGGCTTCCTCGACCGCCTCGGCACCGGTGCCTCCGCCATTGCAACCGGAGGAGGTGCCAACGCCCTCGGCCTCAACCCCTGCTCCGACAACAACTCTGACAGCCCCCCGCCGCTCCCACTCTCGCGAGGCTGCTCCTACTCTCGCTCCGACAGCTACTCCTCTCCGCTCCCAGGAGGCTGCTCCCACTCCCACGATGACCCCGGCGCCACCTCCTCTCAACGAAATGGCCATGGTCACCGGGACTCTTGTAGAAGGTGCTCCGAAAGTTCCCCTCCGCTCCATATGATGTCGGAACAAGGATGATGGTGAGTAAAATCTCCAATCAATTTTATTTTTGTGTTGTTCTTACACTTCGAGATGGGAATTGAATGGGGTACTATAAATCTCCAATCAATTTTTGTTTTTGTTTCATCTAGATACTTACCTGACTAATTGAATATGTTGTTCCGACCTTGAGTACTGGATAAGGTCCAAGAAACCATGGCTGGTGAATCAGTAAGTTTGAGTTACTGTTAGACCTAAACAAAACCCTACATAGAATGAAAATGAAAATTTGCAAATGAAAATTTTTGCAGTACTGGATAGTGTGTTCAGTGTCTTGCTGTGGCCGGCCATTGTTGCAGTTGATTGCTGATAAAATGAAAATTTTATCAGCAATCCATGCCTTTAGTAAATTATGGTCTTCAACATTCTTATTTTTCTTGCTCAGTTAACTCTTACTGAAAAAACACTTGTCTTAATTGCATTGTTTATATACAAAATTTAAGTCTAAGGCAATTACATTTAGGCACATTTAGCAGTATAAATTTCAGTTCTTCTTCTTCTTTTTACCTTGCACTGAATCTGCTCTCTTGCTTTTGATTGTATCTTCTTTTGTTCAGCTAATACAATTCAGATAAGTAGGAATCAAGAACTACTTAAAGGGGGCCTGGATTATACTGTATAAACACAGTAATCAATCATTTAATATGAACACACAACAACATAACCTCAACTGGACTAACCTGTACTTATCATCTTTGACTTTTCTTACTTCTTACCACACCTACCTTTATATATTAATTAGAGAAAATTGGGTAGAGTATACCCTTTCAAATTTTATCATTTGACTTGTACTTTATTTTAGGTAATTGTACTTTTTTTTAAAAAACAAATTCTATCATCTCTCTATGTAGAATTCCTTATATTCCCCTCTTTTTTTTTTGTGATCAGCCTTGATATGTTTTCTTTTTGCAGGTACACCGCCGGATAACCTGCGCACAATTTCTAGCCAGAAGACAGAGCAACTAGTTAAAAACAATGGGGGGAAGCCCCTAGATGTCGTGTTCTCCAAGTTCCACAATGGGCCCGACGAGAAGGAAAGATATGACACCTTCATCCGCGACCTGGGATGTGCGGTGAGGGATTTAGTCCCAATGCTTGCAACTTCCTTTCTCACACTCACCGAGGCGCAACAAGCCCCTGTCATGGATTACTTGAAGGTACTAAAAATGCCCACTTTGCTCATTCATATTCTACTGTCATGTCAAATAAAACTTTAACAATTCTAAGCAGAAACGGATCCTTTCAAATTCATAATTTGTCCACTAGAAAGATAGAGAGAAAGATGATTCAACTTCTAGTCCAACCATACATCTCTTGAGGCATATGATGAAAGCATATAAGAATTCCAATAACAACATCCTAGAAAGAACTAGATATGTTTATGATTGAAGAAACCATCTGTTGTGTGTTGCATTAGAGGTATTTTTTATCAATCCATCTGATGAGTGATGAATGAATGCTTGTTTGACACTTGCAATATCCATTATTTGGTCACTGGTCAGCAAACCTGTCCATAAAATATGAAATAAAACTCACACATTGATTATAGATGACATCATTTATATATAATATTATAACTTGTTCTTTGCTTCTAGCTGTATTATAACATCCCCAAAGAGATAGAAGACGGATTCGTAAAAATTAAATCAAGCAAAGCCTACTCGGCTTGGAAGCATGAATGCCATGCCCACTTCAAAGAGTATGGAGGAGATGAGCTTCCATTGGAGTTTGAGATGCGTCCTGAGCAATGGCGATACTTGGTCGAGGAGGAGTTTATGAACGAAGCAAAACAGGTAATATCTTCTCTAATTTTATCATGGCAAATCATTTTACTCACTATATTGAGAGCAAACATGTAATATCTACTTGTACAATCATTGACCATGGTACTCTTAGTCGTATTTTCTTTTTTTTCCAAGTTGTTAACATGTTCTGCTGTTATCTACTTGTACAATACATAGTTAACATGTTCTTCTTTTGATTGAAGAGCTTAAATAAAGACTATGGTTTGAAAATCAGAACAAATAATTATAAATTTATTTGTTTTGCTTATTCTTATATGGACAGTTTTTTTTTCTATTCCCCAATGTTGTAAAATGATCACTTTGACTTGTATGTCAGGGCTGGTTCAAGCATCCTTTTGATATGTCTATAGTTTCACATAAGGGGTAGGGCTAAACATTTGATAATGAATAAGTATCTAGTGCCAAACAATTGAATGACAGTGGTAGGAAAACAGGAAGATAAAACAAACAAGGACGGCAGTTTTTATTCTTTTTCTCTCCTTTTGAGACTCAATTTGAACCGTGCTTGCAATAACCAGGCCATCTGCAAGAGAAACAAGGATAACAGGAACAAGAACCCTAACACCATCAACCACCACAGTGGCCCTATACCCATGAGCTTCCGAGCAGAAAAGCTCATAAAGGGAAAAGACCCTGTAGGAGTGGCACAGGCAACCATTAACATGTACGCGAAGTGCCCAAATGCAACGGACCAAGTGGTAAGACATAAGCCTTAGTTTTGTTTCCTAAACAATTAATCTGTTTCCTAAAGTTGTACTATGTTTGACATTTCATTTTCCTTCAATTATTTTGTTTCCTAAATATAATATACTTATTGCCCAAATGTTTATTTGCCTCATTACATCCTTTCTGATTTTTCTTTGAATTAAAACATTATCTCGTTTGACAGGAGAAATTGAAGAGCAGTGTTCAGGAGTTCCTCCAAACTCAAGGAGATGTCTCTGACCCTAGCCAACTGGAACCAATGCCCCTTGAACAACAGACATCCATCATCTTGGAATGCTTTGGAGAACGACGAGGAAGACAAGTGCGAGGTATATCTAATCTAAGTTTCTGTATTAGATTAGAATAGCTCATAATCGAAGGTAGCTCATACTTTTAAGTTTCTGTTTTATATCCTCGTTATCTAAAAAAAATGACAGCATTCTCTGTATTAGATTTTCTGAAAACAAAAGAAACTTAGCTCATGTGGTCTGTGTTAGATATTCTGAAAACTACTGAAACTTAGCTTATATTGCAGAAAGAAAAAAAAGAAACTTATCTCATATTTATAAATTCATATCAAAGTCTAATCAACTGAGCTCATATTTCTGAACATTCATACAAGTGTGGTCAATCACATATATTTAGCATATATATTTATTATATTTGATTGAGCTAAGTTTCATTATATTTGAATGAGCTAAGTTTCCGAATAATGAATATATGAATGTCTAAATAATGAATATCTAAATAATGGGCTAAATTTCTGTACATTCATATAAGTTTATGTACATTCATATATGAATGTCTAAATAATGAGCTAAGTTTCAGAAACTTGTCTCTAAATAATGAATATATGTATGAATGTCTAAATAATGAATATAAATGGTGTATATTCATATATACAGCTGAATATATATGGCTAAATAATGAATATATATGACTGTCTAAATAAGTTTCAGAAAGTTTCTGTACACAAATAATTATACTTTATTAATGATAATACTTTATTAGATGTGCATGTATATGAATGAATAAATGAATTTATCTGGCTAAATAATTATACTTTATTTTGTACATAAATGAATATATATGGCCAAGTCATGAATATATATGAATGTCTAAATAATGAGTATAAATTATTATACTTTATTAGATGTGCATGTATATGAATGAATAAATGAATGATACTACTGTTTTTCAAGGTATGGGAGCTGCTGGTGAGCGACCTTTGAAGAAAAGGGGGGGACCTAGGACTGCTTGGGCTGAGGAGAGTCAAAAGGTGGTGGAAGAAGCAAAGCTTCAAGCGCAACGGGCACAGGAAAAGGCCGAAGAATTAAGTAAGGAAGTGAGGGAAGTTAGAGTCGAGAATGAAGAGATCAGGGCTCGCATGGCAGAAGAGATGAGGGGTTACATGGCATAAATGAACAAGAAGATGTTGGAATTCATGAGCGCATCGACGAGCTCCCAGCCTTCGGTCACCTCGGCAGCGCTCCAGGCTATTCAATCCAATACCGATGCTCCTCTCGTGTCCTCTCAGCCGTCCTTGCAGCAGTAGATGATATCGGATCCTCTCAAGTCTCACCCCTTTTGCATATTATCTCCATATTATCTCGATCCAAATTTCTATTAGACAATTTTTGGAAGCTAGATCAAGTACTTTTGTGCATGTGTTGTTAGAATTGGATTGTTATTGCAGGATGAATATATTAACTCGTGTTGTTAGAATTGGATTGTTATTGCAGGATGAATATATTAACTCAATTAAAATTGAATGATTCAATTAGATCAAGTATTTTTGGAAGCTAGATTGGTTTTCTGCAGTTTGCTTATATGTGATGATTGTGTTTGTTTGATGTGTTGGTTGGCACCTAAGAGTGCCCTTTGAATTGGAATTGTTGTTTGAGACAGGTTTGGTTTACAAATAATGTGCATATTATAGGTATAAAACGTATGGGGTATAAGCTCATGCCAATTTATTTTTTACAAATAAAAAATTATTCAGACGACGAACATAATAAACAAGTTGGTTGCTTGAATAATAAAAAAATATACCTGAAAGGACTCAGGCGACGGACATATTAAAAATAACCCTCGCTTGATTTATTTTCCTAATTACCAACCCCATTCAGGCGACGATATTATTTATATATGATCGTCGCCTGAGTCCATTAAATATTGTTTCTAATTTCTCCGACCACATTAGAGCGAGGAACTTTTTCCGTCGCCTGAATACCAATGGGCGGGCTTTTTCCGTCGCCTGAATACCAATGGGTGGGTTTGAAGACCCCGGGTGTCTGACAATGTATTCAAGCGACGAACATATTTTTGGTCGCCTAAGGTTACTCAGGCGAGGGGCAACATGACACCCGTCGCCTGAATACTCAGGGGACGGCGTCAAGGCGACTACGGGTCAGGCGGCGAACATCCGTCGCCTGAGTGGTCAAGCGACGAAAAACCCCTCTCAGGCGACGAACTGGGTCCGTCGCCTGAAATGTAATTTGGCATAGTGGGGACATGTGAAGAAAAAAACTACCCACTTTGTTTTATTTCTTCGAGTTCGTACACTTCCATCTTTGACTTTAGTCACAGTGACTGATCTTCGCAAGTCGATTTTTTCCAGGAACAATCCTCACAATCAGAGAGCAAGGCATGTTTTGCTAACTAATTAATGGAGCATAGCAGCTGTTGTGTGGTGTTAAAATAAACTAATTCATGAGGAAGAAATTCAGATTTCTGTCCAACCTGGATCACTCAATTACAGCTGCTATTTTACCGCACAAAAGAAATCAGCCAACTGAGGAGTAAAATTATAGCTGCAATTTGAGCAGCTCAATGACATTTTTGTTATCAAGCCCTCTGCAAGAATCTAAACAGATTTTCATGTGATCTTTATGTTCTAGAATCGAAAGAAACGACCCAACTGATTTGAAAGGAAATAAATTGCATAATCCAGCAAGAACAAAAATACTTCAACAGCGTTTTTTAAATACCTTATAAGACCATTGGCATATGAGTGTTTTAATAAGAGGTCCCTCCCTCAATATAAAATAGGTCATTTCGCCCGGCCTTTTTTTTTTTTTTATTCCTGAATATATAGCCCTATCCAAAGCTTGAAGCAGTTTCAAGATGAGAATGCAACAAAAAAGAATCCAAAAATTCACAACAAGATGTCTAGAATCCAAAAATCACACATAATTATACAACATCGATCTTTAAATGCTAGGCAGTCTAGGCATGATTGCTACACTAGCACACTAGGACTACCATGCACTCTGCCATTATTTATTTCAGAACAAGAGGTCTAGAGTTCATTGATGGCTAATACAGATATTGCACAAGTAAAATATTTCTGCAGAAACTTGGTTGGATCTAGCATCACTTCTATTGCAGAATGGAAAATCATTTGGTGTCAAACAGAAGAGGATACTCATCAGTGTGCGACTGTGGGGGACTGCTGGCACCAGCTGGGAGTGTGCTCGATATGAACTCTGCATTAGTTATATCAGTCATGGAGAACTCGTTAAATCCTGCATCAGGGACTGGGAGAGCTTCTTGTTCTTGAAATCATCTAGACACTTGAGCAGGCGACTTCATGATCATCTCTAGTGTCATTGCCACTTCTTTCATTGTGGGTCTCAGTTTTCCGCTCCAACCTATGCAGCGCCTTGCCAGCTCAGCAACAGATGTCAACTCATCCTCCTTGGCTTGTCCCACAATTTTAGGGTCCAAGATGTCATACAACCTAGAGGACTGCGACAAATACAAGAACTCCGTCACCAAGTTCTTTTGCTCCATATTACTTGGATCCCTATAGATTGGCTTCTTTCTTGTCAAAAGCTCCAACAGAACGACCCCAAAACTATAAACATCACTCTTCTCTGTAAACTGATAAGATTGGAAGTATTCGGGATCCAAATACCCCATTGTTCCTTGGACGAGAGTGGTCAAATGTGTCTGATCAATGGCAATAGTCTTGGAGGATCCAAAATCAGAAACTTTTGCTCTATGTCTTTCATCTAATAGTATGTTTGATGACTTGATATCCCTGTGGTAGACAGGAGTGGAGGAAGACGAGTGTAGATACGAAATAGCAGAAGCTGAATCTGCAGGAATTTTCAAGCACATCTCCCAACTAATAAAAAAATCTTCATCAGGGTCATGGATATGTTCAAAAAGAGTTCCATTGGGCACAAACTCGTAAACAAGAAGAGGGACTTCTGTCTCAAGACAGCACCCTAACAGCTTGATCACATTCCTATGATTTATTTGAGATAGAATAACCACTTCGTTTATGAATTGCTCCAACTGGGTTTCATCTAGCAACTTGGACCTCTTGATTGCAACAATCTTCCCATCAATTAACATGCCTTTGTAGACTGTGCCTTGGCCACCTTGGCCGAGTATTCGAGTTTCATTAAAGTGGTCTGTGGCTTTGTCTAGTTCACTGATGGAGAATATTTTTGTTCTCTCTATAACACCTTCACTACATGCCAATTGTTGCTGCAGCAACAAGCCCCCATTACGCTTGAAGAACTTGGCTCTTCGCTTCCTTTCCCTAATCCTTTTCACGAAACGGTATAGCCCATATAGCCCAATCACCAACACTACTACCCCAAAACTAATGCTAAGTCCTGCATAAAGAAAAATGGAGCTTTTAATTAGCTCAAGAAACAAACCCAAAACTATGAGGGAGCACTCAAAATCACTTCCAACTTTTGTTCTGTCCAATTTTGATGGTGAAAAGCTTTCTAAATTAATTTAAAGAACTAATGTTCTAAGTTGATGCAAAAGCTATCACCAAGAATTGTTTCATGATTAAGTTTGGTTTCTAGTATCAAGTAGTATATGTGTAACAGATGCATTAAACTATATCTGTGTGTGTCTATTTTACTTTGGAGATCGAAGCAGGTAAGCTGATGTAATAGTTCTCACCATAAGTGGCTGCAAGGTTTTAAAATGGTTTCTTTTTACAATATTGTGGACGGCTGGGTATAAGATGCCCTTCTATATCCCATTGTCCATAGCAATCTCCTCGGCAACCCTTGCATTCTTGAGGAACTGAATAGCAGAAAATAACAGAAAATAGGACATATATAGCAGAAAATGATTTACATTTTACAATATATAGAGGTATTTGCTCATTCGGATAATCCAACAAAATGATTTACAGTATAAATTTGATAAAAAGAAGTGATCGAATACCTTGGCATCCATCGGAGATGTATGGGTTCCCATAATACCCTATTCCGCAGAGACAGTAGGATGGTACTGTAATATCTCCAACTCCAAAATAAAATCCTGCTTCACAACTGGCACGAGGACTGGTGTCTTGTGGAAGCTTGCTTCCCCATCTCCATCTCAATACTACTGGAACTGCAGAGGATGGATTGGAACTTGACAGTTTTCCACCATATTGATTCACAGAGTCTGTCTCTATTAAAGTCGCTGCAAGACAGTTCTGACCTACACCTCCTGTAAATTGGCCATTAAAATATACTTGATAAAATTGAAGAGGAGAAAGTATATCATCGCTGTCTGAAGGCAACGGTGTTTGGGAGCAATGAACTCCATAGCAACTGTTTGGGGGTATGCGACTGTTGCTGCTATTGCAAACGGTGCCACACCCTGCGATAATTTCCTTGCTTTGGTTCACCAACACTGCGCTGCCTGGGCACCCCTCCATGACGAAAACATTATCTGTCGCTGCGTAGTTATACGGGCTTCCCCTCAAGTCAATGCCATTTATTGGTCGCTGTGTATCTGCACTACTACAAGCCTTCAATGGAGGCATGCGCACTTTCACAGCTGATATGTAGGGATGAAAACTGACCTCCATGAACTCAAAATTCTTGAATGAGGATAAGAATGGTTTGTTGGCCATGGGGCCATTAGAATTTGGAGATGGCCTGCACTCGATCTCGTACCAGGGATCATAGAAGCAACCGCTGCCTATCCCAAATGGGAAAGGGATTTTTACATTACCACAAGTTTCCTTGCAACCAGGCTTTGCTAGAATCGGTGCATCTGCCTGAGCAACCTCTGTGTTTTGGACTGATGAAAGCAGTATTAAGTAGACTGAGACAAGTACCAGAAATTGTGAGGCCATATATGAGCGAAATATAGAAGTTAATTTATTTTATTTTCCCCCTTTGAGAGGATATGTGTGTCTCTCTAAATATGCACACACACACATATATATATATACAAGCCACAAGGCATCAAAACCAGGCAAATGAACAAATTAAAGACTATTAAAGATAAAGATACAGTACGTACATGATGCAGTAGATATACTTAATTTTCAGATATATTATGATCTACATGTAGTATATTATGAATATGTCTCTTAGAAAGGCGAACAAGTACAGGATGATGGATAAATATTCGCCTTACCAGTCTCCTAGCATTATTGTTATTTCCGTATAACAATATATGTCAGTGTCAAATACATTTGATATGATTTAGCTCCATTAGAGCTAATGAGTTATTGATGTATGACATATATAGGACCTTTCTATTTTTTTCCCCAAACCATTTCCAAAATCGACCAAGAAGAAGCCTGAAGACTCTTAATATGATTTGCTCATTGAAACTATTTTCTTGTTTATGTATATATAGAGAGGTAGGGTGGTTCAAGTGTACACTGACATGTATATCATGTTAATAGTTCTAGACCGTCGTCTAAATGTGTAAAATGCATAGTGGAGATTATTCATGAACTTCTCATTTGTTTGATTTTCTTAATCCAACCAGGAATTGCCAGGATCGAAACCACCTTAATTTATTTACCAGCTGACTTCTCTATTGTCAGGAAAAAAAAAACAAAAAATTATTCAAATCCATATATGTCCTACAAGAAAAAAAAAACACTTAATTAAGTTAATAACAACAATGCCTCTAAAAAAACAAAACAAAACAAAAAACCTCATCCAATCCAACGGATGATAATTATGTTCAAATAAAAGTTAATGCTAGTCTAAATCGTACGTGCTCAAATTTAATGCCAGCCTTACACATAAAGACAGCCCTTCTTTTTGGAAGCACTGTTGAGGGAGTCCTACCAACCTCAAATTATGGTACGTTCATATTTTTAGATGGATCAATAAAAGGCAGCAAAACCCCAATTAGCAAAAGGAAAAGCATGTAGGGGGATCGGACGTGGAAAAACAATATGTATGATTGTGACAATGCACTTTGCCCGGCCAGTACTGTCGCTAAACGATAATAAACTCAGTTATACCATAATCCAAAGGCATAATATAAACTGGGAATTAATTAAGTCTCTTATTAATTACCAACCTGCAGTCAACATCTCTCTTGACTATATGACCACAACTCGTCTCCATCCATCTCAATGTCTTCTCTCCCACCGGCCACTTAAAACATGTGGGTGTTCATTAAGAATTGCAAGCTTAGAATCTCCCTGCGATGCTGCAAGTCATCCAGGGAGAAGAGATGCTTGAAAGGGATCATGAAGTAGTTAGTTAGAGAATCTTTTGGAAGATTAGGTGGTATATATATTTTGCTAGGGCTTTCACACCGGGTAGATAGATGTGGGTGGTGCGAGTCACTTGACAAGACTTTCTGTCTTGTCCTTTTGCAATTACGTATTACCTTCTATAGATTTACCACTTCAAAAAAAAAAAGTTAGTCCCAATACATGTCAAATTACACTCAGGAGTACTACACAATTCAGATTCTGCCCATAAAATCACAAATAATTATGCAACAAACTTTACTCCAACTTTTTACCTTCGGAGAGTATCTTGAAATCTTGGAAGAAACTTTTACCTTAGCATCCATCCATTGGATAGACAAGGGCTCCCGTAATAGGCATCTTTGCAAGAGCAATATAATGTATCATAGATGTCTTAGAAGATCCAAAATCAGAAACTTTGGCTCTACAGTTTTCATCCAACAATATACCCTTAGTAAAAGTAAGGGTATATTTTCTAGTGAGGATTTTTTCTTCATTTTATTTTTAGTTGATTGGATGTACGTTTTTATTATCAGTTAAATATAGTTAATTAGTTAACTATATGTAGCCATACCAATTTCAGTTACTTATCGATCACTTCTTCCTCACGTACTGAATATAAAAAACTTCTTTTAACAAGCTAGTCCCATTTTAGGTTTTGCATTAATCTGATGGTTGTAGAACAAACCAGTTCCCTAAATTAAAAAACAAGCAGAAAATAGCAGTTCTTACTTTGGGTTACTGTCATGACTCATGATCGATGAAGCGCGGTTTATGATCACAGGAACATGAATTGCCATTGGCCTGATCGGAAAAAAAAAAAATCAGAGCCCTTGGTATTATTCAAGAACTACTTAAAAACACACGCACGCAAAATAAAAGGAAACATCATGATACTGACTGATGAAAATTCAACAGTGCCTCTAAGAAAGACTTCATCCAACGAATGATAATTATGTTCAAACTTAATGCCAGTCTTACATGTAATGTAAAGACAGCCCTTGTTTTTGAAAGCATGGTTTATGGAGTCCTATCAACCTCAAATTATTGCTGATCTTTAGCAAAGGCAAGTGCAAGGTAGGACATTGTGATGAATATATACCGGTTAACTATTTCGTCTCTTTAGGTCAAGTTCTACCCTTCCATTGCAGTTTTAGGTTCACTTTAAAAAAATTCAAGGAACCCCACTATTACAAATCAGAGACAGAAATGCAGATCAGAATATTTTTTTAAAAACCACTTCAGTTCAGTTCACTTGAAATTTACTGCTTACAAAAATCAGCCAACTGAGGAGTCAAATTACAGCTGCAATTTGAGCAGCTCAATCCCATTTTTTTTGTTGCAAGAATCTAAACAGATTTTCACAAACTGATGCGATATCCAGTGATCTTTATGTTATGAATCAATGAGACACTGATTTGAAAGGAAATAAATTCCACAATCAAGCAAGAAAATATACTTCAACAGTGTTTTTTAATACCTTATCAGACCATTTGGTAATTGGCACCCAAGTGTACGTTTTAATAAGATGTCCCTTCTTCAACATTAAAAGAGGTCATTTTGCCTGACAATTTTTTTATTCCACAATATATATATCCCTATCCAAAGCCTGAAGCAGTTTCAAGACGAGAATGTAAAAATAAAATAAAAAAAAGAATCCAAAAATTCACAACACAAATGCCCATAAAATCACACATAATTATACATCATCTTTTAATATTAGGCATGATTACTACACAATCACTACCGTGTGCACTGCCATTATTTATTTCACAACAAGAGGTCTAGAGTCCCTTGAATTGATGGCTAATAATCATACAGATATTGCATCAGTAAAATATTTTTACAGAAACTTGGTGTCGCATGGCACGAGATCTTATGGTTGGATCTAGTATCACTTCTGTCACAGAATGGAAAGTCACTTGGTGTCAGACAGAAGAGGATACACATCAGTGTGTGGAGGGCTGCTGTCACCAGCAGGCAGTGTGCTTGACATGAACTCTGCATCACTTACATCAGTCATGGAGTACTCATAAAATCCTGCATCAGGGACTGGAAGAGCTTCTTGTTCTTGAAACCATCGAGACACTTGAGCAGGGGACTTCATGATGATCTCTACTGTCATCGCCACTTCTTTCATTGTGGGCCTCAGTTTTCCGCTCCAACCTATGCAGCGTCTTGCCAGCTCAGCAACTGAAACCAACTCATCCTCCTTGGCCTCTCTCACAATTTTAGCATCCAATATGTCGTACAACCTAGAGTTTTGCGACAGATACAAGAACTCCGTCACCAAGTTCTTTTTCTCCATAGTACTTCCAACCCTGTAGATTGGCTTCTTCCCTGTTAAAAGTTCCAACAGGACAACCCCAAAACTATAAACATTGCTTTTCTCGGTAAATTGATATGAATGGAAGTATTCTGGGTCCAGATAGCCCATTGTTCCTTGGACAAGAGTGGTCATGTGCATCTGATCAATTGCAATGGTCTTAGAAGATCCGAAATCATAAACTTTTGCTCCGTATTTTTCATCCAACAAAATGTTTGATGACTTGATATCTCTGTGATAGATGGGAATGGATGAAGATGAGTGTAGATAGGAGACAGCAGCAGCTGAATCAACAACTATTTTTAAACATGTCTCCCAACTAATGCCAAAATCTTCATCAGAGTCGTGGATATGTTGAGCAAGTGTTCCGTGGGGAATGAACTCGTAAACAAGAAGAGGGACTTCTGTCTCTAGACAGCATCCCAACAGTTTTACTACATTTCTGTGGTTTATTTGGGACAAAATAACCACCTCATTTATAAACTGCTCCAGTTGGCTTTCATCCAACAACTTTGCCTTCTTAATTGCAACAATTCTCCCATCGGTTAACATACCTTTATACACAGTCCCTTGTCCGCCTTGGCCTAGTATTCGATTTGCATTGAACTGGTCTGTGGCTTTGTCCAATTCACTGATGGAGAATATCCTTGATCTCTCTACAATGCCTTCATTAGACGACAATTGTTGCTGCAACAACAAACCACCATTGCGCTTGAAGAACTTGGCTCGTGCTTCATCTCCCTTCTCCTTTTGATGAAACGATAGAGCCCATAGAGTCCAATCACCAAAAGTACCACGCCAAAGCTAATGCTAAGTCCTACATAAAGAGATCGAGCTTTTACACCATGATGTAGTTCTTGCCAATAAGACCTTATAAGACAAAGAGATCGAGCTTTTACACCAGGATGTGGCTAGTGATATTCAGAGATCCTAATATAGTTCTTGCCAATAAGACCTTATAACTTATAAGACATATTAATTCCCGATTACCTAATTGACACTGTTATTAATTCCTAACAAGGCTTGATAATGTGCATGCCAAACAAGTCCTAACAATACGAAACTGCACAATGAGGATTTACAAAAATCCATCTGTCAAACAGTCTTATTGTTTTACTCCATGAAGAGGACATTTTTTTAGAAAGAAAATCATTCTTATTTAATGGGTAATTTTGGAAGAGGGACTAATGAGTAAGTCTTCTACAAGTAGTCTTAAACTAAAGCTATGATTAGAGGCAAATAGAACCACTAGCTAGGACGGAAAAGTCGCATCCGATTTTTGTGTACTATCCTATACTTTTGAATCAATTTGGAGAGAAGTATGTAAGTTGATGCAATAGTTCTCACCTAGAATGGCTGCAAGCTTCAAAATCGGTTTCTTATCACAATAATATGAATCCTCATAAATAAGACGCCCTTCCATATCCCATGCATTCTCCAAAGCAATATCCTCGGCAAGCCTTGCATTCTTGAGGAACTGAATAACAGAAAACAAATGATACAAGAAAATGATTTATAAGATAATAAAGGATACAAGAAAAATCATTGATGGCAGCAAAACAGAATTATGATGATTGGTTTCGGCGCACATGGATATTAATTCCTGCTAGAAGAATAGAGAGAGCTTTTAAAAACCTTAGCATCCGTTGGAGATATATGGATTCCCGTAATACCCATCTTTGCACTCACACCAAAATGTACCATCTCCAGCATCATCACAAATGGCATCAGGACTTCTATCTTTCAGAAGCCTGCTGGCGACTTTCCATATATAGCAATAATACAGGGGGGCGGTCTGAACTTGACAGATTTCCAATATATTGATTCGCATATCGACTCTCTATTATATTCGCCACAAGGCAACTTTGACCTTCCCCTAATATTGATTTTCCATTAAAATCTATCTGGTAATATTTTAATTAGAGGAGGGTGGTACAAATCGTCATAACGGCTTGAAGACAACGGTAGTGTTCGGCAACAATGAACCCCATAGCAAGTGTTTGTCCTTGCTATTGCACTGGTCTTGTTGCCGCAAACAGTGGCACACCCTGCGACAATTGAGTTGCTTTGGTTAAGCAAGACTGCACTGCCTGGGCATCCCTCCATGACTAAAACATTATTATATTCCCTAGAGAAGTATTACGGGCTGCCACTCAAGTTGAAATGTCGATCTGTATCTGCACGACACGAATTCATTGGAGGTACTGCCACTTTCACATAATAAAGAGTTAGATTCATGACTTCAAAGTTGAATTTGGATAAGAAAGGTTTATTGGAGCCATTAAAATTGGGAGATGGGTTGCAGTCGATCACAAACCAGTGATCAAAGGAGCATTTGGCACCTATCCCGAAAGGGAAAGGGATTCTGAGATCGCCACAAGTATCCTTGCAACCGGGCTTTGCAAGAATTGGTGCATCTGCATCAACAACATCTACTTTTAGGATTGAAAGTAAAAGTAGTAAGTAGATTGGGAGCTGCATATGCAAGGGTGAGATCATAGCTCTTAAAACCCACAGGAGGAAATTAAAAAGAGAATTTACTGGCATCTCTTTTCCCTTTTTGAGTGTATATATATAACAGAATTAAGTCATGTACGTGTGCTCGAATCAGGACAAACGATTCCTGAAATATCTCTTTCAAGGGAAAAATGATTCCATTATATAAATGTTGATAACTAACCGTGCTTGTTACTTTGAGGAAACATCATGATATTGACTGATGAAAGCTAAACAGCGCCTCTAAGAAAAATTTCATCCAACGGATGATAATTATGTTCGAACTTCATACCACTTTTAAATTTTAATTGTGTTCAAACTTGGGCTCTGTTTGGCACCGAACTGTACCATCAGCTAGATTTTTGGAACTTTTGGTTTTGATATTATATAGTTTTAAATTAAATAAATATAAGATTTTAGTTTAATTAGCCTTTGAAATCGGAGCTTTTCAACCGCTACTGATCCAAACTTTTTGGAGCTATTGTGTCGTCAGGACCCGAAGGTCGGATAGGTGTAGGCTTGGCCTTCAAGGGAGGAATTGAGATAGAAACGTAGAAGGAGAAGAAGAAGAGTTCAAAGTGAGATTAAGAAAGGAGGATAAAGTGCTTGTCATTCATCATCGATGATCTGTTCATTACAACATACATGTATTTATAATTTTATACCATCATACACCTACTTAATTTCTAGTAATTGCAATACCGATCCCTTATATCCTAATTCCTAACATATTGGTTTTCTATTCACAATTTTCCATAAGCTACTCTGTCAGCTAGGTCTACCAAGCACCATATATTAGCTTATTATAACATATATTTAACACAAATAATCCATTAGTTTCAGCTATATATATATATATCCCATAGGCTACTCTTCTACCAAACATAGTCAGTCTTACATGTAAAGACATCCCTTCTTTTAGGAAGAGCGTTGTTTAGGGACTAGGGAGTCCTATATCAACCTCAAATTATTGCTTATCTTTAGATAATAAGGCATCAAACCTAATCCAACTAGCAAAAAGACAAGCATGTAAAGGATCATGCATGGAAAAGTAACAAAGTATTTGCCTTATATTATACGTTGTGAACTTGTAATTGTCCTCTTTTGGTCTCCTTATTTTCACTTTCAAGTATAATTTTCCAGGATCCCCGCCATTACAAATCAGAGAAAGAAAGGCATGTTTTAGAAAGGCATGATTTGCTAACTAATTAGTGGAGCAAAGCAGTTTTTGTGTGGTGTTAATTAAATTAAACTAATTCATGACGAAATTCAGATTTTTGTCCTAACCTAGTTCACCCAATTACAGCTGCTATTTTACTGCATATATAAAAGAAATAGGCCAGCTGAGGAGTAAAATTCAAGCTGCAATTTCAGCAGCTCAATCACATTTTTTGTTAACATCCCTCTGCAAGAAATCTAAACAGATTTTCACATACTGATGCGATATATATCCGGTCTTACACATAAAGACAGCCCTCCTTTTTGGAAGCACTGTTGAGGGAGTCCTACAAACCTCCAATTATTACTGATCTTTTTAGTTCAATAAAAGGCAGCAAAACCCCAATTAGCAAAAAGACAAGCATGTAAGGGGTCGTGGAAAAACAATGTATGAATGTGACGCTGCACTTTGCCCACTTTGCCCACTTGACAAACACACGCCCATATATCTCTTTTTCAGTTCAGGTTTTAAGTCAGTTCTTACAGGCTCCAGATATCAATCATCAAGCTGCACTTCATCATCGATCTAATCAGATATGTTAAGGGGACTATGCATTATGGAATCAAGTTACATAAAGGATCTTCAATCAAGCTGCAAGCTTTCTCAGACAGTGATTGGGCATCATGTCCAATTTCAAGAAAATCTGTCACTGGCTATGTGGCTTTGTATGGTAGCAACCCCATCTCTTGGAAGTCAAAGAAGCAACCAACTGTTTCAAGGAGCTCTTTTGAAGCTGAATATAGAGTGATGAGTCAAGCAGCTGCAAAAGTGACTTGGTTAGTCAATCTACTCATGGAGTTAGGAGAATCTGAATTGAAGCAAGTCACTCTTCACTGTGACAACAAGTCTGCACTTCAGATTGCCCGAAATCCAGTGTTTCACGAGAGGACCAAACACATCGAAATTGACTGTCATCTCACAAGGGAGAAAGGGTTGGATGGCCTGCTGCAACTCAGTTATCCACCCACCGAAAATCAACTCGCTAATGTGTTGGCAAAGATCATTCCAGCAGTACACCATAAGGAGTTGCTAACCAAACTGGGAATTCTCCAGTTTGAGGGGGATGCTGATACTAGTTTACTCGACATCATACTCGAAGTCGAGTACTCGGAGAACGTCGAGCACAGCGTTCAGATTCTGTTTTCATTTTCTGTTATAGATGTCACGTGATTCGCACGTGACTTGTGTTCTGTATATATGTATTCCTCTCCATTGTAACAGACCACTAATTCTTCTTCTTCAGTTTTCAATCGATTCAATGTTTTCTGGTTTTGGTTTCAATGGCTTTCTCTCGCTCCCTCATATCCTGATTCTCAGATTGTGAAATTGTGGATGCTCTAAGGGATAGATTCCCATTTTGATTGATTCCATTCAAATGAAATGCAATCACTTGCTCGCCTTCTTCATTCATACTGGAATTTGACCTCAATTTGATAAATTTCTCACAATCGTCCCCTCGTCTCCCCAGTTAGGTCGTTGTACTCCAAACCCTAATTTTGCCCCCATTTCATATACAACAATGGTGACAAGGGCTAAATATAAAGAGTATCAGAGCACCTTCTTGGTAAGACTTTTTCGAATCAAATTCTGCCCAATTTCGCCCAATTGGGAAGAACCCTAATTTCCAGTAGTGAAGAAGTACCCTAAGAGCATCTCCAACAGTTTCTCCATTTTGGAGATTTTGGAGTTTTTGGAGAATTTTAAGGGGTTTTTTGGTCCAACAGATTCCCCATCACATTCTCCAAAATGGAGAAGCAGCAGAAAAAATGGAGATGATTCCCCAAATCTGCAGCATTCTCCAAACTAAATAATTCTCCAAATCTTCGAAATGGGGAAGCTATTGGATTTAAAACAAAAATAATTTGGAGAATATGTATTTTGTTTCCCCATTTTGAAAATTTTTTAGGGAAGCTGTTGGAGATGGTCTAATTTCCCCAAATATCAGCCTGATTTTCTCTTCACCAAGTAGGCTCCACTTATGAGGAAGAAGATTCCACGTAGGCAGACACGTGGAATACTAACGGCCAAAAAGGCAAATTGGCGGATTTTTAAATAGAAGGACAATCAGTGCACAAACTTTCAAAGTTTAGGACTTTATTACAAATATTGAAAAGATAGGAGTTATCATGAAACAAATTTTGCGATTGCGATCCTTCGCGCTCTTCCCATCGGTTCGAAGCTAGCCACCGCCGGTGAATGGTGAGCCCCGCCATTTTTTGCCGCCGCGAACCCATCCTCTATCGCACAGTCTTGGACACCTCCTGCGTTCGACCGCCGCTCACCGTCTAACCATCGACGATGGCATCAACCACCCAAGGCAGTTGCTGTACGTGCAGCCCGTAAAAGAGGGTACATTGATATTTTTTTTTTATTAGTTTTTGCGGATGAAAATATATTTATTTAGGTTTAGGATTTGAGAAATTGGCGAGATTGTGAACTATATCGTCGATGAGTGTGTGATGAGATTTGGAATCTCGTTGATTGGAAAGTGATTTAATAATGCACCTAATGTGTTCGATAAAATGCCTAAGAGAAATCAATAGCAAATCTTTGGCTCAAATAAAATTATACAAGTATTCATCCGAGTCAGAATGTACAATTCCTATTGAACTTGTCATAACAGCCAGTTGCCAAGTAGGTTTATTTCAATACTAGAAACCATTAATCACACAATGTATATTGTACAAACCCAATGTATAGTGTGTGTATCATATCATTGTTTATTACACAACAAAAGCACTTACATTCCTGGATAATTATATATATGTGTAGCTATGTAGCATATCAGTTTATCATTTATCTGTTAAGAAGACTAGGACCACATACCACTTCATCAGTATAGGTGCGCACACAACTTTTTGAAGAAGCCTTCAGCTCTTCTAGCAGGACTCGGCATTACCCGAATCATATGGTGTTAGGCAGAAGAGGCTGCACATCGATGTCAAGAGGACCCTCAGCCCCCACAGGAAGTGGGGTTGACACGAACTCTGCATCACTTGTCTCAGTTTCAGCCATACTCTCACTGAATTCCTCATATAGGACAGCTTGTTCGTCTGAAGCAGGCACTTCATCAGAGGATTTGATGATCATCTCCAATGTACTTGCGACTTCTTTCATTGAAGGCCTTAGTCTTCCGCTCCTCTTTAAACAGTGTCTTGCCAGTTCAGCAACGGCCATCAGCTCCTCCTCCTTGGCATCTTTCACAATTTTAGGATCCAAGATCTGGGACAGGCTAGAGTTTCCCATCAAAAGTAAGAACTGTGATGCCAAGTTCACTAGCTCCTTGGTACTTTCATCCTTGTAGATTGACTTCTTGCTTGTCAAAAGCTCCACGAGGAGAACCCCAAAGCTGTAAACATCACTTTTGTCGGTAAACTGATGTGTTTGGAAGTATTCTGGATCAAAATACCCCCAAGTGCCTTTGACAAGGGTGGTTAGGTGTGTTTGATCAATTGCAATGGTCTTTGAACACCCAAAGTCGGAAACTTTAGCTCTGTGCTTCCCATCTAATAGTATGTTTGAGGACTTGATATCCCTATGATAGATAGGAACAGATGAAGATGAATGCAAATAAGCAATAGCTCCTGCTGAATCCGCGGCAATTTTTAGTCTCATCTCCCAATTAATGACAAAGTCATCATCATCAGGATCATGGATGTGCTGTGAAAGTGTTCCATTGGGAACGAATTCGTAAACAAGCAGAGGCACTTTTGTCTCCAGACAACAACCTAATAGCTTAACTACATTTCTGTGGTTTATCTTAGACAAAATAACCACCTCGTTTATAAACTGCTCCACTTGGCTTTCGTCCACTAGTTTGGACTTCTTGATTGCAACAATTGTCCCGTCTGCCAACATACCTTTGTACACAGTCCCTTGTCCACCTTGACCAAGTATCCGGTCTTTATTGAAGTGGTCCGTTGCCTTCTTCAACACACTGATGGTGAATATCGTTGTTCTTTCTACAGAACCTCCATTAGATGACAACTCTTGCTGCAACAATAAACCACCACTTTGTTTGAAAAATTTAGCTCTTTGTTTCCTTTTTCTTCGCCTTCTGATACAATGAGGGATCCAACAGAAAGAAACTACAAACCCAACCATGGCTGCACAAACAGATAAGCTTTTATGTAATGCATATTTGAAAACTCACAAAGAAGGTGGTGACGTGGTGCAACAACCACACAGCCCATTTTCATAGAAAGATTAGGGCTTTTTTGTGTTTGCTCACAAGTAAAAACCTCTTAAAAAAATCCGTACCTACAAGTACTACAACACCAACAGCTTCAGTCCCATAACTCCAGTAGTCTACATATTTACAATACCAATTCATATCTGGTGAAGTAATACAGTAGCCCGGACAGTCCTTGCATTCTTCACGAACTAATCAAAGAGAAAGTGAAAATCATGGATTGGCTTGCTCTATACACAACGAAGCAATTTTGTAGCAAGTGAAGAAGAAGAAAATTTCAAAGGCACGACAAACTAAAATGTAAAGCACCAAACATATATAAATACTTGCAGAGGATCAGATTCTTACTTTGGCATCCAATATAAGTGAAATCCACCTTTTAACATAAAAGCTTAATTCATTATGTATTAACTTTCTTACTTTTGAGTTAACTTGAGACTTTCCCATTCTTTTAGCACAACAGAAATAGTTTCTTACTTATCATTATCACAATTACAGTACAGCTAAGAAAGAAAAACCAATTCGAGATAAATCATTGCAGAAAAGATGAGTTTTTCGCATCATACCTCGACAACCATTGGGAAGATACGGATTCCCCACCTGCCCATAAGGGCAGGAGCATTTATAAACTCCAGTGTTCAGATATGCATCCAAATCACACTGTTGCTGAAAAGCTGTTGATGTAGGATCCAGTGAAAGGTCATACAACCAGTTGAGCACCACAGGGGCGGGGTTGGGATCGTTCTCCATCAAGCTCGCATAACGGAAAGTCCCATCGGCTTCATTGATGTTGATCTCCATCAAGCTCACATAATGACAAGCTTCAGTGATGTTCACACGGTATGAAGTGAGGTCGTTTGGAGGCCGACTTGCATTACAAATCCCTTCATATTCATATGCATCAATATACAGTGAGCGATTTGCACAAACAGGATGTCCACAGCTAGCCATGACCTGGTTTTCGTAGTAAGAAATAGAGCTTCCACTGCAACCCACAGGGATAAATGCGTTGAAGCGTCTGGAGAAGCTAAAGGGGCTTCCACCCAAGTCTAAGCTCTTCCATGGAGTTACAGATTCCCCCTTTGTGCAATTGACGGTCATCGGCATGTTGACTTTCACAGTTTGTGAAGGTAGGCGAATTTCAAGCACCTCAAGATTGAGTTTGGTTAAGTAGGGCTTGGGTGGATAGGAGGAGTTGTTGCAGGTGATGTTGAACCATTGGTTGTGATAGCATCTGGAACCGATTCCAAATGGGTAGGCGATGGAGGTGCTTCCGCATATTTGCTGGCAGCCTGGCTTTGCTAGAGATGGCAGTGATTCTGATCCAGCTAGAAACAGCCATGAAAGCAATATTAAGAGCTCAAACACCATTTTTATTTTGCAGATTAGCCTCACGAAATCTTTCATGGAGAAAGAATCAAGGGGTATATAAAAAAGATGTGTCTTAATGTAACATAATTTCGATCAAGATGAAGACAAAATCAGTGCAAGTCAAAAAGTCTATGACATACCAAGAGAGGATGAACTTTCCAAGATAAGTTTTCATTAAAAGTCGCATTGACTGACCTTCTCGATCAAGTCTAATTTTCCAGGAACCTGGTATAGTCCATACAATCGATAATTTCCAAAGACCCCTTCGAGTTGGATCTAGCATCGACACCACACATCTCAGGCTCCTTATCTTCGAACTCTCACTGCTTCTATATGAATACATGAGTGATTGTACTGCAATCTTGGAATTAGTCATCAGTCATCACTACTTGTCATATTTCTGCAAGAATGACAATTCAGATACGTACGGCATACACCACACATATATTTATTTCACTTCATAGTTCTATTAAACACAAGGCTAGACAATCAAAACAAGAGAAAAAACAAGTAATGGGCATGAAGGCACTGATAGGAGTAATATCTAGATTAATTACTACGGGTTTCGCCTCTTTCAATTTCACTTCCATCTTAGGCATCAGTTTGCTTACATTGATGGATCTTCCCAAATGAAGTTCAAATCATATGTCCTATGCTGTGATGTGAAAGTGTCCCACATCGAAAGTATGACCAAAAACACAAATTAGCTAGTCATAAGCCGGTGAGCTACGTCCTCTTCCTATATATTGCCAATTGGTTTTAGATAAAATCTCATTCAACTTGTGTGCACCGCTTTGCAAACTACACGAGCAACGTCTAGCAATTGTATTCACACTGAATACATTCATTAATCTTAATTTTATTTCATTCAAACTTAATACTAGTCTTACAGGAAAGATGACATTTTTTTGGATTCATTTTGTCCAGGAAGTCCTCTCAAGTCTCAATCTCAATATCAAAATCTTGGGACCTATGTATATAGAATTTGTACAAGCTGTGCCCATCGCTGCTTCTCAGGTCCCCCACACCCCTTATTGTCGACACTAAACGATGAAGATAGGTGAATGTCATGTAAACTATTTCTGGGAAATAATCAGGCCTAGTTGAAGACAAAATTTATCATGTACCTTCATCTTAGGTTTGAATGATGCGAGGCAACGAAACATTCCGCTTTTGTATATGGATTTAAAATCCAATACACACCCACACCAATTATCAGCACTTGCTAAATAAGTCCAGTGAGGTTCTATTTCAAAACCAATCGACAATGAGATGAATATTCCATCAAACTTATATATTATTGTTCAATTTCTTTATTTACGCGTTTTCAAAGTCTGCATAATTCAATAGACGTCTCCAAACTACACGCTGATCCAGGAATTTCATTGGAGATGCTGAAGTACCAAAGTTAATCCAACGAGAAAGAAATTAAGGGACATATAAAGAAAAAAAATACTACCCACTTTGTCGAGTTCGTACACTGCCATCTTTGACTTTAGTCACAGTGACTGATCTTCACAAGTCGATTTTTTCCAGGAACAATCCTCACAATTATTGGCATCGACAGTTTGTGACCCCAAATTTTCAGGGAAAAAAAAAAAAAAAAAGAAGCAGCTAGACATAATCTATAGTCCTAAAATAAGCAAATGCAGATTTACTTGTGATATTCTTATGCAACAACAAAAAATGTGAAGAAAACACAAACTTCTTCTAAATAAAAAGGACTTGAAATGGAACATCTGACCTCACAGAAAGTGTTGGTCAGTAGATACTGACCAGCAAGCGGCTCAGAAGAGACTGATGAGCTGAAACTGAAAGGGCCGGAATCTTTGATAAAATGCCGGCCTAGAGAAATTGAATGCAAATCTTTGGCTAAAATAACATTATAGAAGTATTGAGCTGAGTTTGAGAATGTACAATTCCTATGAATCACACGTTTGTATATTGTGCAAAGCCAATGTCTAGAGGATACTATCATTTTTTATTACATTACAAAAGGCATATAACATTCCTTCATAATTATATCCAACATCAGCGCTGATCTTTTTTATTTACTGCAGCAAAAAAACAGCTGACGGACTAGTGAAATTACATCTGATGAAAGCCGTAATTCAATGAAGCAGAAAATAGCATTTGTTACCTTGTCGAATTACTCTCTTTGGTCTGAAGACAATCCACATCCCTTTGCAGTGAGTCAATGCAAAGGAAACAATTTCTCGGTTGAAATTAAAGGTCACCGGACAGAGTGGGAAGAACTGCTCATGTAGTTAAGAGAAAATTTTCAGTTAGGAACTGCTGCTAGTAATTCTCCAGGTGTATGTGAATTTAAGAATCATCAACACTTGTTTAAGATTGATAAGACGGGAATACTAAAGAGTGGTGGGGAAGGATCACCCACAGGACAACCAAAGTTAAGGCAGGTGTGCAAAGTGGGGAATTTTTTATGAATACCTATTAACTGTTTGGTCTCTAGGTTCACTTTCAAGGAACCCCACTGCAATAAGAGAGAAAGGCATGTTTTAGAAAGGCAGGTTTTGCTGACTAATAAATGGTGTATAGCAGCTGTTGTGTGGTGTTAAATTAAACTAATTCATGAGGAAGAAATTCAGATTTTTTTCCCAACCTAGATCACCCAATTATAGCTGCTATTTTACTGCACAAAAGAAATCAGCCAACTGAGTAAAATTACAGCTGCAATTTGAGCAGCTCAATCCCGTTTTTGTTATCAGTCCTCTGCAAGAATCTAAACATATTTCAAATAGCCCATTTGTAAGGGGTTAATGGGTCGTTGGTTTGGGCAGATTTGGTTCAGTTTTGTATATGTGTTTTTGGCTGTAGCAGGCTCTAGAATGAAATACAAAAGTGGGAGACTAGTTAATTAAAGCACTAGAATTATCTAGTTTGAGCATGTATTGGTGTGTGTGAGTTGTACAAAATGTTTATTCATTAATACAAGTACTCGTTTGTAAGTGGTATTTTCAAGTCAACAATTTTCACATACTGGTGCGATATCCAGAGTTCTTTATGTTATAGAATCAAAAGGAATGAGACTCTGATTTGAAAGGAAATAAATTCCACAATCCAGCAAGTTAGTAAAAAAATACTTCAACAGCGTTTTTTAAGTACCTTATCAGACCATTGGTGCGTAAGTGTTTTAATAAGAGGTCCCTCCTTCAATAGTACACAGGTCATTTTTCCTGACATTTTTTTATTCCTGAATATATAGCCCTATCCAAAGCCTGAAGCAGTTTCAAGACGAGAATGCAACAAAAAAGAATCCAAAAATTAATTCACAACAAGATGTCTAGAATCCAAAAATCACACATAATTATACAACATCTTTAAATACTAGGCAGTCTAGGCACGATTGCTACACTAGCACAGTAGCACTACCATGCACCCTACCATTATTTATTTGACAACAAGAGGTCTAGAGTTCATTGATGGCTAATACAGATGTTGCACGAGTAAAAATACTTCTGCAGAAACTTGGTGTCACATGGCACGCGATCTTATGGTTGGATGGATCTAGCAGCATCACTTCTGTCGCAGAATGTAAATCGATCATTTGGTGTCATATAGAAGAGGACATACATCAGTTTGTGGGGGACTGCTAGCACCAGCAGGGAGTGTGCTTGACATGAACTCTGCATCACTTACATCAGTCATGGAGTACTCATTAAATCCTGCATCTGGGACTGGGAGAGCTTCTTGTTCTTGAAACCATCTAGACACTTGAGCAGGGGACTTCATGATCATCTCTAGTGTCATTGCCACTTCTTTCATTGTGGGCCTCAGTTTTCTGCTCCAACCTATGCAGTGGCTTGCCAGCTCAGCAACAGATATCAACTCATCCTCCTTGGCCTGTCCCACAATTTTAGGGTCTAAAATGTCATATATACAATCTAGAGGTCTGAGAGAAATAAAAGAACTCCGTCACCAAGTTCTTTTGCTCCATATTACTTGGATCCCTATAGATTGGCTTCTTTCTCGTCAAAAGCTCCAACAGAACAACTCCGAAACTATAATTAAACATCACTCTTCTCTGTAAACTGATAAGATTGGAAGTATTCAGGGTCCAAATACGAAATACGTACCCCATTGTTCCTTGGACGAGAGTGGTCAAGTGTGTCTGATCAATGGCATGCAATAGTCTTGGAGGATCCAAAATCAGAAACTTTTGCAAGCCACGAGGCATCAAAACTAGGCCAATGAGCAAATTAAGGACTATTAAAGATGCAGTACAGCAATAGATATACTTTTCAGATATATTATATATGATCTACATGTAGAATATTATGAATATGTCTCTACATGTAGAATATTATATAGGATCGTGGATAAATATTCACCTTACATCAGTCTCCTAGTAGTAAAAAATTCCTTTTTGTGTGTATATAATATATATAACAGAATTAAATCACATGTACGTGTGTGCTAGAACCAGGACAAACGATTCCTAAAGTATCTCTTTCAAGGAGAAAAATAACTCCATTATATAAATGTTGATAACTAACTGTGCTTGTTACGTTGAGGAAACGTACATCATGATATTGATTGATGAAAACTAAACAGCGCCTCTAAGAAAAACTTCATCCAACGGATGATAATTATGTTCGAACTTAATACTAGTTTTAATTGTGTTCAAACTTAGGCTTTGTCTGGCACCAAACTGTACCATTAGTTAGCTTTTCAGAGTTTTTTTTTTGTTTTGATATTATATAGTTTTAAATGAAACAAATATAATAATTTAATTTAACTAGCTTTTGAAATAAGAGTTTTTAAAAAGCTATTGGTTTTCTATTCACAAGTTTCCATGAGCTACCCTAGCAACTAGGTCTACCAAACACCATATACTAGCTTTGCTTATTAACATATATTTAACACAAATAATCCATTAGTTTCAGCTACCCCATCAGCTACTCTTTTACCAAACATAGTCAATCTTATATGTAAAGTCATCCCTTCTTTTTGGAAGCATTGGTTAAGGAGTCCTATCAACCTCAAAGTATTGCTGATCTTTAGATAATAAGGAATCAAACCCAATCCAACTAGCAAAAAGACAAGCATGTAAAGGACCATGGAAAAGTAACAAAGTATCCACCTTGTATTATACGTTGTGATTGTCCTAGTTATCAAGGTTGAACAAAATTTCAAGTGAACTAGTTATCAATAATTTAAAGCTCCAACACCTAGTCAAGATTGATTGAATGAACCATCTTATCACCTTCCGGTTGAAATTTCAAAGGTATACTAAAGAGCGGTGACGGTGGAACAACGACCATTTGCCCATCAAAGTGAAGGCAAGTGCAAGGTGGAACATTGTGATGAATAACATTTAACTATATATTTAGTCTCTTTAGGTGAAGTTCTACGTACCCTTTCACTATTTCAAATCAGAGACAGAACGGCATGTCACAATATTTTTTTATTTTTTAAAAAATCACTTCATGTCAGTTCAGTTGAAACTCCACTATTTAATTTGGTCTCTTTTGGTCTCCTTAGTTTCATTTTCAAGTATAATTTTCGAGGAACCCCGCCATTACAAACCAAAGAAAGAAAGGCATGATTTTCTAACTAATTAATGGAGCAAAGCAGCATTTGTGTGGGTGTTAAATTAAACTAATTAATGATGAAATTCAGATTTTTGTCCTAACCTAGTTCACTCACTTACAACTTCTATTTTACTGCATATATAAAAGAAATAGGCCAACTGAGGAGTAAAATTCAAGCTGCCAGTTCAGCAGCTCAATCCTATTTTTTGTTATCATCCCTCGGCAAGAAATCTAAAAAGATTTGATATCCAGTCATCTTTATGTTATAGAATCAATCGAAAGGAACGAGATACTGATTTGAAAAGAAATAAATTCCACAATCCAGCAAGAAAATATACTCAACAGCATTTTTTTAATACCTTATCAGATCATTACATTGGCACCTAAGTGCTTTAATAAGAGGTCCCTCCTTCAATACTAAAATAGGTCATTTTGCCCCGCATTTTTTTTCCTGAATGTATAACCCTATCCAAAGCCCGAATCAGTTTCAAGACGAGAATGCAACAACAACAACAACAAAAATTCAAAAATTCAAAACAAGAGGTCTTGGATTCAAATGCCCATAAAATCACACATAATTATACATCATCTTTATATATTAGGCATGATTACTACACAAGCACTACCGTATGTCCTTCCATTATTCATTTCACAACAAGAGGTCTAGAGTTCGTTGATGGCTAATTATACAGATATTGCATCAGTAAAATATTTCTACCGAAACTTAGTGTTGCCTGGCGGCTGGCACGTGATCGTATACTTGGATCTAGTATCACTTCTGTCGCAGAATGGAAAATCATTTGGTTTCAGACAGCAGAGGATACTCATCAGTGTGTGACTGTGGGGGATTGCTGGCACCAGCAGAGAGTGTACTCGACATAAACTCTGCATCACTTACATCGTCCATGGAGTACTCATCAAATCCTGCATCAGGGACTGGGAGAGCTTCTTGTTCTTGAAACCATCGAGACACTTGAGCAGGGGACTTCATGATCATCTCTAATGTCATCGCCACTTCTTTCATTGTGGGTCTCAGTTTACCGCTCCAACCTATGCAGCGCCTCGCTAGCTCAGCAACAGATGTCAGCTCATCCTCCTTGGCATCTTCCACAATTTTAGGGTCCAAGACTTCATTCAATCTAGAGTTTTGCGACAGATACAAGAACTCCGTCACCAAGTTCTTTTGCTCCATATTACTTGAATCCCTATAGATTGGTTTCTTTCTCGTCAAAAGCTCCAACAGAACAACCCCAAAACTATAAACATCGCTCTTCTCTGTAAATTGATATGATTGGAAGTATTCTGGGTCCAAATACCCCATTGTTCCTTGGACAAGAGTGGTCATGTGAGTCTGATCAATCGCAATGGTCTTGGAGGATCCAAAATCGGAAACTTTTGCTCTGTATTTTTCATCCAACAGTATGTTTGATGATTTGATATCTCTGTGAAAGATAGGAATGGATGAAGATGAGTGTAAATATGCAACAGCAGCGGCTGAATCTGCGGCAATTTTTAAATACGTCTCCCAACTAATGAAAGAATCTTCATCAGGGTCATGTATATGCTGAGAAAGTGTTCCGTTGGGAATGAACTCGTAAACAAGAAGAGGGACTTCTGTCTCTAAACAACACCCCAATAACTTGACTACATTTCGGTGGTTTATCTGAGACAAAATAACCACCTCATTTATGAATTGCTCCAACTGGCTTTCATCGAGCAACTTGGCCTTCTTAATTGCAACAATTCTCCCATCGGCCAACATACCTTTATACACAGTCCCTTGTCCACCTTGACCGAGTATTCGATTTGCATTGAAGTGGTCTGTGGCTTTGTCCAATTCAGTTATGGAGAATATCTTAGTTCTCTCTACAGCACCCTCTCTTGATGAAAGTTGTTGCTGCAACAAAAGACCACCATTACGGTTGAAGAATTTAGCTCTTTTCTTCATCTCCCTTCTCCTTTTGACCAACCGATACAGCCCATAGAGCCCAAGCACCAAAAGGATTGACCCGAAGCTAATGCTAAGTCCTTACAAAAAGAAGCGTACGTTTATGTCATTGTCCAAAAAAAGAATTAAATTAATCATAGAGTTTGAATTTACAGAAAAATAGAGTAGTGATTTACAGAAAAATAGAGTAGTGATATAAATCCCACTTCTGTTTTGGAAAAAAATCAATAGTTTTTTATTTTGAAGGCTTAAAAGGTTTTTTTATTTAATTGTTCTGGTCTATCAAAATATATATGGTACCTGGTTTGAATTGATTTCTTTAAACTTAGAAGTTGATGGAATGATCCTTACCGAGAATGGCGGCAAGTTTTGGTTTCTTCACACAATAATAAGACCCTGGGTATGTAAGTTGTCCTGTCATATTCCATTCTCCAAAACAATATCCTTGGCATTCTTTGCATACTTGGGGAACTGATAAATAGAACAAAAAAAAACATCATACATAGCTTGATCAACTTTGAAGTCCCAACAGAATAGTTAAAATAATTAACAAAAGAGTAAATTGGTGGTGGCAAGGAACAAGAGAATTTCATTATGATGAATGATGATTGGCTTCACAAATACTTTAATGCTAGTAGAGCAGAGGTTTTTACCTTGGCATCCGTCGGAGAGATAAGGGTTCCCGTAATAGCCAGAGTTGCACCGGCAATATAACATACCATTGTAACTTGTGCATTGGGCACGGGGATTTTGAGGTTGAAGGCTGCTCGTCCACCTCCCTAACAATACTACTGGGGAAGATTTGAAACTTGACAGCTTTGCAGCATAATTATTCACAGACTTCGCCTCTATTAAAGTCGCCACAAGGCAACTTTGATGTTCACCTTGGCCATCAAAATCTATCTGATAAAACTGAAGAGGGTATGATAATGCTGTTTGGCAGCAATGAACCCCATAGCAGCCATTTTTGGGTAATACTGCACTGTTGTTTTTGTGGCAAATAGTACCACACGCTGCCATAACCGTGTTGCTTTCATTAACCAAGAAAGCGCTGCCTGGGCAGCCGTCCAAGATGAAAACATTATATCCTCTCGAGTAGTTAAACGGGCTTCCTCTCAAGTCAATACCTTTTAACTGACCCTGAGTATGTGCACTACTACATGCATTCAATGGAGGTATGCCCACTATCAAGGATAAAAAATCCACACTATAATAATCAATACTTACCTCCATGACCTCAATGTTGAATGAGGATAAGAAGGGTTTGACCATGGAGGAATTAGGATTTGGAGAAGGCTTGCAGTCGATCACGAACCAGTGATCAAGTGAGCAGTTGAGACCTATCCCGAAAGGGAATGGAATTAATACATTTCCACAAGTATCCTTACAACCGGGCTTTGCAAGAATGGGCGCATCTGCATCAACAACCTCTACTTTTAAGAGTGATAGCAGTAATAATAGGTAGAGTGGGAGGTGTATAAGGAATTGTGAGATCACAGGATTCATAGCTCTCCACATATAACAGGGAATCACTGATATTCTTTTTGGCCTTTTGAGAGGATATGTTTAGAGGTACGTCGTCTATGGGTATGCATGTATATATTGTCAGCCAAGCCTTTTCAAAGGGAATTTTCTTGGAAACCACAATAAATTAAACTGAGTAAAGAAGATTCAAATCAGGTACAGTTGCTCACATCAAGCCAAACAGTACCCAAAACATCATCTCTCTTTCAAGGAAAAAGATGCTTGCATTATAAGTGTTGATGTATAATAACAATGTTCAAAGTGAAAATTAGCCGTCCTGATTTATAGAAAATATTGGTTTTTTTTTTGCTAATTTGCTGTGACCCTCAATTATTATGGTTAAGGCCTTACAAATTAGAAGCCCTGCTAGCACTACGCTATGTCACTACTACTACTAATTAAATGACCCGCCAAGCAGCTTTTGTGTAACTTATCTAATTCTCGAAGAATAAATTAAGATTTTGTGCAACTAAAATGACCCAATTACAGCTACCACTTTCAACTTTCCAACTATTTTAAAAGGTTAAAAAAGTTAAAAAATGATTAGGAAGGGCCCAACCGGGTTTGAACCGGTGACCTCTTGATCTGCAGTCAAATACTCTACCACTGAGCTATGAACCCCTTGATTTGACTTATGAAAGCTAAACAGCACTTCTAAGAAAAACTTAACTTAATGTTAGTTATAATTATACTGTGCTCAAACTTATGCTATGTTTGGCACCAAACCATATATACCATCACTCCATCAGCTAGCTTTTCGGAGCTTTTTGTTTTGACAATATATGGTTTAAAATGAAATAAATATAAGATTTTAGTTTAATTAGATTTTGGAATCAGAACTTTTCAACCGCTAATTACCAAGCTTTTTGGAACTTTTGGTATTCTATTCACAAGTTTCCATCAACTACCCTAAAAACTAGGCTTACCAAATACCATACTATCTTATTAACGTATATTTAACCCAAATAATCCATCAACTTCAGCTATCCCATCAACTACTCTTTTACCAAACATAGTCGGTCTTACAGGTAAAGACATCCCTTCTTTTTGGAAGCATTGTTTTTAAGGAGTCCTATCAACCTCAAATTATTGCTGATCGATCTTTAGATAATAAGGCATCAAACCCAATCCAACTAGCAAAAAGACAAGCATGTAAAAAGGATAATGGAAAAGTAACAAAGTATTTGCCTTATATTATACGTTGTGATTGTCCTAGTTATCAACGTCGAACCAAATTAATTTCAAGTGAACTAGTTATCAATAAGCTCTAACACCTCGTCAAGATTGATTGAAGGAACCATCTTATCACCTTCCGGATGAATCACATTTAACTATTTGGTCTCTTTATATATAGGTCATGTTCTACCCTTCCAGTGCATCTTTTAAAAAATTTCAAGTTCTACCCTTCCACTATTACAAATCAGAGACAGAACGGCAGGTCACAATTTTTTTTTTTAAAAATCACTTCATATTTCAGTTCAGTTCACTTTGGAACTCCCAGTATTTGGTCTCTTTTGGTTTCCTTAGATTCACTTTCAAGTATAATTTTCAAGGAACCCCGCCATTACAAATCAGAGAAAGAAAGGCATGTTTTAGAAAGGCATGATTTGCTAACTAATTAATGGAGCAAAGAAGCTTTTGTGTGGTGTTAAATTGAACTAATTCATGACGAAATTCAGATTTTTTTCCTAACCTAGTTCACCCAATTACAGCTGCTATTTTACTGCATATATAAAAGAAATAGGCCAACTGAGGAGTAAAATTCAAGCTGCAATCAGCATATGCAGTTAAATCACATTTTTTTGTTATCATCCCTCTGCAAGAAATCTAAACAGATTTTCACATACTGATGCGATATCCGGTCTTCCACATAAAGACAGCCCTTCTTTTTGGAAGAACTGTTCAGGGAGTCCTACCAACCTCAAATTATTACTGATCTTTAGATCAATAAAAGGAAGCAAAACCCCAATTAGCAAAAAGACAAGCATGTAAGGGGTCGTGGAAAAACAATGTATGATTGTGACGCTGCACTGTGCCCACTGTCGCTAAACGTAATAAACTCAGTTATACCATAATCCAAAGGCAGAATATAAACTGGGAATTCACTGTTATAACCAACCTATCAACATCTCTCTGACTATGAGTCTATGACCATAACCCGTCTTAATTTTTTAACTCATTTTTTTTTAACTTTCCCCATCCATCTCAATTTCTTCTCTCTCACTGCTTTAAACACACGAGTTTTCTAAATTCTAAGGCATTCAATTTAAGTTAATAATCTCATTCCATCAGTACATGTCAAATTACATTCAGGAGTACACAATTCAGATTATACCTCACAAATAATTACAGTATGTAACAAACTTTACTCCAGCTTGCCTTCAGAGAGTATCTTGAAATCTTCGAAGAAACTTTTACCTTAGCATCCATTGGATAGATAAGAGCTCCCGTAATAGGCATCTTTGCAAGAGCAACATAATACAGTATATCAGAGATGTCAACATTGTCACAAATGGCACGAGGATTTGTTAGGCTGAAGGTTGCTTGTCAAACTCCATAGGGTGGATTTGAATTTGATAGCATTCCAACATAACATTGGTTCATAGACTCATTCTCTAATAAAGTTGTCACGGAGAAATTTTGATGTTCACTTTTACATTTCGAATAAATGCCAATTTCATACTTCAATTACAGCTGATGAGTAAAATTATGAGGAAGAAATTCAGATTTTTGTCGCGCCTAGTTGACCAATTTCAGATGCTATTTACTGCAGGGTGCCTTGCCATTATTCATACAGATACTGCATCAGTAAAATATTTCTGAAGAAACATGGTATCTCATGGCACGAGATCTTAAGGTTGGATCTAGGATCTAGCATCACTTCTGTTGTGATTTAAACTTGTTATTGTAATAGCTAGAACAATGTGTGGCATGAGCACTTTAACATTTAAGTTAACTTTAGGACCTTACAAGGTAATGAAATTGTATACATGTACAGGTTATAATGTTTTGGATGCATATTAGGTTGCAAGTACCCTTAGACATGTATATGTCTAAGTATGGATCACTTGACCTAAACTTGCAACCACATTATATCATATGAAGCATGTGTATAATTTTATTATTAAAGGCTCAAAACCAAGCTTTGTCAGATTTGGACCTATTTGTTGGGCCATCTCAGCTTGTGGGATTGTCTTAAGTCCATGGACTTTAGTACCGTTGGAGATGGCTTACTTAACCCTAATTTAAAGGGCTATATAAGCTCCTTTCCGGGTACTGTAGACTTGAGAGCCTCATTTGACAAAACCCTAGATACATTGAGAGAGAGAGCGTCTGGCGGTGAAAGCTCTGGTGTGAGCTCAACCTTGAAGACGGTGGTCCGATGAGCATCCTTGGTGGTTGGGTGGCTCGATCTCCGTGAGAATCTTCTCTGAAGATTCTCGGTTGCCTTTCAGGGGGCTTCTCTTCTTCCTCTCTCTTATTGTTGTCTCTTAGCTTGGTTTTGAGGTTCCTGGGTTACTTGTTTCTGTGCTCCGCCGCCATTGCTTGGCTTGTAACTCTTCTTGCAACATAGTGAACTCTGGGATCGGATCTCCCCTCTTGAGATCCCGCAGAGTAGGGTTTACCCAAACTGCGTCAACAAATCGTGTGTGTTCTTTCGTTATTTTCTTGTGTGTCATGGCGAATCTCGGACTTCAAATTGGTATCAGAGCTTGAGTTGGCCAGATCTGAGATTTGGGGTCTTCGACCTAGGGTTTCGGATCTGGAAATCGCTTTGAATATCTTTTGTTGTTCTTCTTCCGCTTGTTACTTTGTCTTTGTTTATCAATAAAAAAAAAACGTGTTTGTGTCTTGTGTGTTCCCAGAGTTCTAGATCTCCCTTCAATCCTTGGTTACTGTGTGTTATCTCCTAGTTACTTGGGTGTTCTAGGGTTTTTACTGTGTGTCTTCCTCTTAAGCTTTTCATATTCCGATCTCTAACTATGCACTGTTTTACAGGTACAAAAATGGTGGATAATGGGATGAGAATCAAACCATTTGATGGTACCTCTGATTTCTCTATATGGCAGCTTAAGCTTAAGGCCATACTCATTAAGGAAAAGTGCTGGAAGACTGTTATGGGACAGTACCCAGAAGGAGCCACTGATGCAGTTAAAAAGGATTTGGATGACACTGCTCATTCATAGATCTTTATACGACTGTCTGACGACGTGGCTCGTCAGGTTGTAAGTATTTCTAACCCTAAAGAGCTGTGGGGTACTCTAGAAAATCTTTACCTGACCAAATCCTTGCCTAGTCGAATTGCCATCTTGTGTCGTCTGTTTAATTTCTGTTGTTGCAGGAGGATGGTCAAGTATGAAATAAATATGAAATAAAGTTCAGACTGACTTCCCTGTCTCAGCAAATAAATACAAGACTTCCTCCTGTTGTAGTAAGAGAATAGTCAGGATCGAATCCACGAGGAAGCACGTCAGCAGTTCTCAGGTAGCTGTAAATTCTCACAGACAGAGCAGCAGAAAAGACAGAAACACAGAAATAACGAAAGAAACAGAAATAAAAGCAGAAGCAAAGAAAAAAAGCAAAACAGGAAAGACAAAGAAAAGCAGAAACTAAAAGCAAAGCAAAGGGCTCGTTGATCTCGACAAACAGCTACTCGAGATCGACCACAGCAGTCGACAACAGAAAATCGGAAATCACAGCAGACAGGCAAACCCGGCAAGGGCAACTCGATCTCGACCAAGTCAACTCGAGATCGACAAGGGCAAGTCAAGGGCTCCTTTAGAGATTTTGTGGGGAAAGGCAACTTCTTTTTCTGATTCGGAGCCAGAACAGACGTCGGGGGTGCTGCATGCTGCTCTATGTCGACCGGAGGCTTTTCGACATCGACTACAGTTTTGTCGACATCGACCAGGTTGGGCTCAGTCGAGTTGTTGTGTGGTGCAGACGAAGATTTTTGCAGGTTCTCCTCGAGGTCGAGTAGGCCTTTGTCGAGATCGACTAGAGGTTTGTCGACATCGACTAGCTGTTCCTCGTTGTTCTGTTGCTTTCCGACCTCTGGCTCTTGTAGTTGATGGCCGCTTCTGAGTTTTACAGCAGCGATATGTCCAGTCTTTCCCTTAGGATTTGGTTTTGAAGATCCCGGGAGCGAGCCTGACTGTCTGGGGATTCCTGCTGCTAGCTGACCAATCTGTGTATCAACTGATTTCCGCCAGATATCAATTTCCCCAAGCCTAGAATTGACACCTTGCATCTGAGTATAGACAGAGTTGAAGGATTGCCTAGTTTCTGAGTGGTTTCTCCGTATTTCCTCCAGGACTGTCTGTATATCATCCTTTTTCTGTTCCCTTTCCGGATGTCCTGGAGCTCTGTAGGGCGGGGGGTTCATAGGGACACCTTGGTTCCATTGTGGTTGCTGAAACCTTTGGTCCCCCATGTAGCGACTGGGACCCCCGGCGTAAGCTACATCCTCATGATGCTCTGCCATCCTGACTTGTTCTGCGTGTGGGCACTCAGGAGTGGTGTGCCTTTGCGATCCGCATTCTATGCAAGGCTGGTTGACAGAGAGATACTTTACTTGCTTGATGAGCTTCTTATTCTGGTCTCTGTAGTACTGCTCCCTAACATCAGGATCAATCTCCTTAGGTGGCTCATATAGGGGCATGGATGGTGCTGGCCTGACGTATGGGTTCTCTTCATAGGTTGCAGTAGACCCATACTTGTTGTCGTAGTTAGTGAGCTTCTCTAGCACACCCCATGCGTCACTTGGCGGCATTGTCAGATACTCATAGCGAGTATAATGGTTGATTCTGTCCTTAGTGACTTGATTAAGAGAATTGAAGAAGATCTCCTGAATGACGTAGGGTGGCTGTCCATGAGTAGGGCAAGGTCGCAGAAGTTCCTTGTAGCGCTCTCATGCCTTTGCCAGCGGTTCCCCTTGCTTCTGTTTGAAGGCGGTGATTCTCTGGTGGAGATGTGCTGTTTTGGCAGGTGGGAAGAATTTGTTCAGAAACTCTTGCTCTACTTGGGCCCAGGTTGTGAGTGATCTTGCTTTCAGCCCTTCCAGCCATTTCAGTGCAGGCCCAGCGAGAGACCAGCGAAAAGATTTCATCTTGACATATTCCAGGGTTGTACCTTCAGCAATAGTACGGCACATGTCAGAAAAGTTTGTAATATGTTCAAGAGGACACTCATTAAATCTACCATAAAAGGCATTATTTTTAGGCTCTATAAGAAATTGAGTGCGAATTTCAAAAGAGTTTTCAGGGATTAGAATCGCCGATTCAGGCACGACGAGGGTTGGGTGCATGTAGTCCTCTGCCGTGGTTGGATATTGGGCAAGCTCAGCCTGTGCTTGTTCCCTTGCTGCTTTCTCAGCGGTGATAGCAGCATCCTTAGCGGCTAATTCCCTGGTAAGCCTAGCGATCAGCTGTTCTTGTGTCTCCGCAGCTGCCATGGCTCTTTGTAGTTTAGCTCTGATATGAAAAAGGCGTTCCGGTTCGTCTAAGGCGTCAAACTCAAGTGTTTGACCAGAACGACGCATACACCTGCGAATTCACTCAAAGAAATAGTGAGAACTGACTACCTAAGGCGCGAATGATTGCTTCCCCGGCAACGGCGCCAATTTTGTTGTTGCAGGAGGATGGTCAAGTATGAAATAAATATGAAATAAAGTTCAGACTGACTTCCCTGTCTCAGCAAATAAATACAAGACTTCCTCCCGTTGTAGTAAGAGAATAGTCAGGATCGAATCCACGAGGAAGCACGTCAGCAGTTCTCAGGTAGCTGTAAATTCTCACAGACAGAGCAGCAGAAAAGACAGAAATACAGAAATAACGAAAGAAACAGAAATAAAAGCAGAAGCAAGGAAAAAAGCAAAACAGGAAAGACAAAGCAAAGCAGAAACTAAAAGGAAAGCAAAGGGCTCGTCGATCTCGACAAACAGCTACTCGAGATCGACCACAGCAGTCGACAACAGAAAATCGGAAATCACAGCAGACAGGCAAACCCGGCAAGGGCAACTCGATCTCGACCAATTCAACTCGAGATCGACAAGGGCAAGTCAAGACAGAAACTTTAGAAATCGACAACAGAACAGAACTCAACTCGACCTAGACGAAGCGTACTCGAGATCGAGTACAACCAACTCGAGATCGGCAAGATCTCCTCTGTATCGACAAGAATTGACAGAAAATATAAATTGCAAATTCGAAACTAAAACTCAGATTTTTGACAGAAATAAATCAATATAATAAAAGACTTCCAAGACTAGGGTTTCAACACCACAACGATAACCATGCAAAGTAACACACAAAGGCATAAAAGATCATGCTTTCCATCAAATAACTTTCGTCATTAACAAATAGGCATATAGAGGCTTTCGCATAAACCCTAATTGTTACTAACCCTTTTTCACATAATTAATCCAAGTTGCATTAAGATCACTTTCGCTTCAATAACACAAACAACGATCACCTTCAACTCTCGCAAAAGAATCATGCTCATAGGGATAGAAGATGAATCGCACAAAAAGATCTGACCTTTATCGCATCGCCTCACATGGCCACCGTCGGGCTCACCCCAGCCCCAGAAGTGGGTGGACTACTCACGCCTCATTGCAGTAACAGACATTGATTGATGAAAAGAACTAAATTGCATTAAAACTAAATTTAAAAGCCTTTACAATCCTGGCAATCAACTTTCGCAGAAAGCCAAAACCCTAAAAACCTTAGAACTCCTAAACTTCTCTGTGGAACTACTTGTCTTTCTCTGAAATTGAATTAATGAAACTGAGCCCCTAGGGCTTTATTTATAACCTTCATTCCCTAGCTAATCTAGGAAAGAAGATATCTATCTATATCTAAATTTATATCTAAAGCTCAAAAGATAAATAAAATGTTTTAGGGAAATAAATCAATAAGGAAATAGATAAATCTAATTTAGGTAGGTCTTCATGTCTTGATAGATTGCGTCTTCCCTAGATAGAACTTGATGGAATCGGATAGATCTTCGGCCAGCTCGACTTCCTTCGTGCCCAAGGAATCCCAATTCTACTCGGACAGCACTTCGTCGACGCGTTTTTGGAAACTGTGTCTACTCGACCTCGACAAGGCTTGGTCGACCTCGAGTACACTTCATCGTCAACTGGACTTCTCGGCTAGCTCTGCTCGATGTGGCTCAGACTTGGCTCCTGACGCTCGTCGATCTCGACTAGGACTCCTCGAGATCGACTAGGGTTGGCCTCTGTGGTGGTGTCGAGGACTCTTCCTCGAACTGCTCTGGATGGCTCGTCGATCTCGACTAGGGCTCATCGAGATCGAGTAGGGTTGTCCGGGTTCTCGTCCTCGGCTTCTCGATCAGTTCTCTTCTCGACTCCGGGTGTGGTGTCTGGTCTTCGTCGATCTCGACTAAGGCTTGTCGAGATCGAGTTGGCTCCGGAACTGGTCTGGTCTGGCTCTCGATCAGGCTTCTGTCGACAAGGTTGCTCGGACTTTGCTTGTCGAGATCGAGTAAGGCCTACTCGAGATCGAGTAGCCTAGGTTCTCGGCTTGATTCGACTGGTTCCGTTGCTTCTTTGACCTTGGACTTCTGTAGCCGATTTCCGAGATTTTCTGACCTTCTGTAGAATTTCTGTAAAATGCCTCGATTTCTGCGAATTAAACAGAAACTGATGTAGATTCCATAATTTGGCAAATAAATATGAACTACATAGATCTGTACTATCTTAGCCCAAATGCATGAAATGTATACAGAAATCGATATAAAAGTTGCTGTAAAACATGGCAGATTCAGCTCACAACAAACACCCCATACTTAAGCTTGCTTGTCCTCAAGCAATACTTTTATTTGTCATTCAGGGGAAGAAATCAAAACTCTCAACATCTTAGATTCATTCTCATATGTCCCTGCAATCAATTACCATCCTTGAAAAGGTACTAGTGTCACAGATTCATGCATGTGCAAATATGTAAAAGCAACATCTACTCATAAAAAGGAGGGTTATGCAAAACATAATTCATTCGTGACAAAGCATTGATAATCAAGAAGACTTTAATTTAAGCTCATGAAGGAGTAGATTTGGTAGAAGGCTAAAAGGTGGGCAATTTCTGGCAATGTGGTGCTAATGATCCGGGGAAATGGAGTATTTCCAAACTTGAATTTCCACATTCCTTTTCATAAAATTCATCACCTTTCATAATGCTTTTATTAATAATAATGCTTTTACCTCTCTGACCTCAGCACTGCCTTCTCGCGAGTCGCAAACATGGGTGTCATGAATGACCCCGGATACTTAGTGCTTTGCACTCCTCACAATGTGTCCCATCTCTCCAAACTATTATCTCAGAGAGCAGGGTCAATCTACCTTTATCTCCTGAGGTGATTGGATTTTCTTTCACTCATTAAATTTTCCATATATTTCAAATAATTTCCAACCAAACTCCAAATACAACACGAACACCATATGATAATCTCCATAATGTAACATCATTCTCAACATAATCCCCGGATAGGGTAAAGAATGACAAATATTTAGATCATGTGGAGCAATATATGAAATAAGGCATATTATGGCTTTTGTGTAATGCATAAGCATAGGTAAGGCTTGGATTATAACAATATGAGCATTATATGGAAATATAAAGTCCTCCATCATTTTATCATGCAACATGTCAAAAGCAATATCAAATTTACCTCCTTTCATGGTTTTCAAGAAAATATGCATTTCATTGTGACTTCCCTTTACTACGCAATTTCATGATATATCTCTAATGAATCCAATTTTGCATCGTCGAGTTCAATAAAGCTTCCATGACATTTATCAAAAATTTCAATGGGGGTCATTTTTCAAAACTTTTGGAAAACATGCATATAAGCACATAAATAAATAATGCATTCCAAAATAGCCATGTAGCAATTCAAAGAAATAATGCACCAATAATGTCAAATATGATCAAATATGCATAATTGTAAGCCCTTCCCCCACCCCATACTTAAACATTACAGTGTCCTCACTGTATAAAAACATAAAGGTAAAGAAAGAAACTAACAAGACAGGTGTGCAGGGCCTCAAAATGTCGAATAAAAGAATCCTGGGCCGAGTCCGAATGTAGCTTGCTTCTATCCATGGACCTGAAAAGTGTAGAAGACATATAACCACAATAGCAAAACTAAAAGTGTTCAAAACCAAAACAAAAACAAAGTCTCAAATGTCCTAAAAAGTCTATGTACATGCTCTAGATTTTATAGTCGCTAGGCCGACTTTTCATTTAGCTCAAGGTGGCATTTGCAGGGCCCATGTAGCTTGGGCCTCAAATAGGACTCCGTTCTTGTCAATCAGCTGTAATCCTCCAGAATGGATCTTGTTCACCACAAAAGGCCCCATCCGCTTCTTGTTGAATTTGTTGGGAAACCAATGATCCTTTGATTTAGAGACATAGAGCTTGTCTCCAACTTCATACTCCTTAGGCTCATCATTGGATATCCTACACAATCGCACATACCAAGGCAGACCTCTCCCATGTATAGATAAATATTTAATGGAAATGGGAGAAGAAAGATCCATACCTTGGCTTACCTTTGCAGAGACGGAATCGGGGACCACTGTGTTTGGTCGATCTCGACTAGGGCTAGTCGATCTCGACGAGTCTGCTGGTTCTGGTGGTGGTTTGCTCGCAGATTCAGAAGTCGATGAAGAAGATGGCTCGTCGACCTCGAGTAGACTACTCGACCTCGACAAGGATTCTGCTCCTGGTGGTTTGCTCATCGAGGAAGGCGGATCTGGTGGCGTCGGGTGGTGGTCGATCTCGACAAGGCTTGTCGAGATCGACGAGGCTGGTCCGTCTGGTGGTCTCAGCGTCGAGGAAGCAGGGTCTGGGCTCCCCGAGTGGTGGTCGACCTCGACAAGGATGGTCGAGATCGACGAGCCTGGTTTGTCTGGTTCGCTGCTCGATGATGCTGGTGCTAGTGGAGGCTCCTTGGTTTGGTCGAGATCGACTAGGGTCCGATCGATCTTGACCCCATACTTAGCTCCTGTCAAGGCATCCGAAAAATAATTAATCCACAACGACTTACCTTGGTCCGTGTCGATTGGATTCTCTTTGTTCTCCTTGAGGATTGCCATGATTTCCTCCACCTAGGCCTCCATGTCCCTCTTTTCCAGCTCCTCAGGGGTCATATTTCTGACCTTGGGTTCCCCGCAGGTGATGTAGCCAGCTGAGATAGATTTGACCTCTTCCATTGGACCTGTATGCCTTTCAGTTTTATTAAAGGAATACTCAATTACCTCATCGCTGATGTTGAAGGTGAGCACTCCTTTCCTAACGCTTATGTTGGCATCCACAGTCGCCAAGAATGGTCTTCCTAAAATAATTGGACAAGCAGGATCTTCTTGCATATCAACAACTAGAAAATCAGCAGGGACAAAGAATTTACCTACTTGTACTGGCACATTATCCACCATGCCTGTTGGAATGACCACCGTGTTGTTGGCCATGTAAAGTCTAGCATCCACAGGCTCCAGGGCACCTATCTTAATCTTGGACCAAATCGTTAAAGGCATTATACTCACACTAGCTCCAAGATCACATAGGGCATTAATTTTGTATGGACCAAATCCAATAGTTATAGCAAACTTACCTGGATCCGGCCTCTTCTCCAATATGTCCAAGTGGTTGCATTCCTCTGTGATTTCAGCCATCGATCGCTTTTTGCTCAGAATCTCCTTCAGGAACTTGACATAAGATGGCATTTCATTGAGAGCTTCTGTAAAGGGGATGGTGACGTTGAGTTTCTGAAGCATCTTGATGAAGCGCTGAAACTTTTTCTCTGCCGGGTCCTTTAGAGATTTTGTGGGGAAAGGCAACTTCTTTTTCTGATTCGGAGCCAGAACAGACGTCGGGGGTGCTGCATGCTGCTCTATGTCGACCGGAGGCTTTTCGACATCGACTACAGTTTTGTCGACATCGACCAGGTTGGGCTCAGTCGAGTTGTTGTGTGGTGCAGACGAAGATTTTTGCAGGTTCTCCTCGAGGTCGAGTAGGCCTTTGTCGAGATCGACTAGAGGTTTGTCGACATCGACTAGCTGTTCCTCGTTGTTCTGTTGCTTTCCGACCTCTGGCTCTTGTAGTTGATGGCCGCTTCTGAGTTTTACAGCAGCGATATGTCCAGTCTTTCCCTTAGGATTTGGTTTTGAAGATCCCGGGAGCGAGCCTGACTGTCTGGGGATTCCTGCTGCTAGCTGACCAATCTGTGTATCAACTGATTTCCGCCAGATATCAATTTCCCCAAGCCTAGAATTGACACCTTGCATCTGAGTATAGACAGAGTTGAAGGATTGCCTAGTTTCTGAGTGGTTTCTCCGTATTTCCTCCAGGACTGTCTGTATATCATCCTTTTTCTGTTCCCTTTCCGGATGTCCTGGAGCTCTGTAGGGCGGGGGGTTCATAGGGACACCTTGGTTCCATTGTGGTTGCTGAAACCTTTGGTCCCCCATGTAGCGACTGGGACCCCCGGCGTAAGCTACATCCTCATGATGCTCTGCCATCCTGACTTGTTCTGCGTGTGGGCACTCAGGAGTGGTGTGCCTTTGCGATCCGCATTCTATGCAAGGCTGGTTGACAGAGAGATACTTTACTTGCTTGATGAGCTTCTTATTCTGGTCTCTGTAGTACTGCTCCCTAACATCAGGATCAATCTCCTTAGGTGGCTCATATAGGGGCATGGATGGTGCTGGCCTGACGTATGGGTTCTCTTCATAGGTTGCAGTAGACCCATACTTGTTGTCGTAGTTAGTGAGCTTCTCTAGCACACCCCATGCGTCACTTGGCGGCATTGTCAGATACTCATAGCGAGTATAATGGTTGATTCTGTCCTTAGTGACTTGATTAAGAGAATTGAAGAAGATCTCCTGAATGACGTAGGGTGGCTGTCCATGAGTAGGGCAAGGTCGCAGAAGTTCCTTGTAGCGCTCTCATGCCTTTGCCAGCGGTTCCCCTTGCTTCTGTTTGAAGGCGGTGATTCTCTGGTGGAGATGTGCTGTTTTGGCAGGTGGGAAGAATTTGTTCAGAAACTCTTGCTCTACTTGGGCCCAGGTTGTGAGTGATCTTGCTTTCAGCCCTTCCAGCCATTTCAGTGCAGGCCCAGCGAGAGACCAGCGAAAAGATTTCATCTTGACATATTCCAGGGTTGTACCTTCAGCAATAGTACGGCACATGTCAGAAAAGTTTGTAATATGTTCAAGAGGACACTCATTAAATCTACCATAAAAGGCATTATTTTTAGGCTCTATAAGAAATTGAGTGCGAATTTCAAAAGAGTTTTCAGGGATTAGAATCGCCGATTCAGGCACGACGAGGGTTGGGTGCATGTAGTCCTCTGCCGTGGTTGGATATTGGGCAAGCTCAGCCTGTGCTTGTTCCCTTGCTGCTTTCTCAGCGGTGATAGCAGCATCCTTAGCGGCTAATTCCCTGGTAAGCCTAGCGATCAGCTGTTCTTGTGTCTCCGCAGCTGCCATGGCTCTTTGTAGTTTAGCTCTGATATGAAAAAGGCGTTCCGGTTCGTCTAAGGCGTCAAACTCAAGTGTTTGACCAGAACGACGCATACACCTGCGAATTCACTCAAAGAAATAGTGAGAACTGACTACCTAAGGCGCGAATGATTGCTTCCCCGGCAACGGCGCCAATTTTGTTGTTGCAGGAGGATGGTCAAGTATGAAATAAATATGAAATAAAGTTCAGACTGACTTCCCTGTCTCAGCAAATAAATACAAGACTTCCTCCCGTTGTAGTAAGAGAATAGTCAGGATCGAATCCACGAGGAAGCACGTCAGCAGTTCTCAGGTAGCTGTAAATTCTCACAGACAGAGCAGCAGAAAAGACAGAAATACAGAAATAACGAAAGAAACAGAAATAAAAGCAGAAGCAAGGAAAAAAGCAAAACAGGAAAGACAAAGCAAAGCAGAAACTAAAAGGAAAGCAAAGGGCTCGTCGATCTCGACAAACAGCTACTCGAGATCGACCACAGCAGTCGACAACAGAAAATCGGAAATCACAGCAGACAGGCAAACCCGGCAAGGGCAACTCGATCTCGACCAATTCAACTCGAGATCGACAAGGGCAAGTCAAGACAGAAACTTTAGAAATCGACAACAGAACAGAACTCAACTCGACCTAGACGAAGCGTACTCGAGATCGAGTACAACCAACTCGAGATCGGCAAGATCTCCTCTGTATCGACAAGAATTGACAGAAAATATAAATTGCAAATTCGAAACTAAAACTCAGATTTTTGACAGAAATAAATCAATATAATAAAAGACTTCCAAGACTAGGGTTTCAACACCACAACGATAACCATGCAAAGTAACACACAAAGGCATAAAAGATCATGCTTTCCATCAAATAACTTTCGTCATTAACAAATAGGCATATAGAGGCTTTCGCATAAACCCTAATTGTTACTAACCCTTTTTCACATAATTAATCCAAGTTGCATTAAGATCACTTTCGCTTCAATAACACAAACAACGATCACCTTCAACTCTCGCAAAAGAATCATGCTCATAGGGATAGAAGATGAATCGCACAAAAAGATCTGACCTTTATCGCATCGCCTCACATGGCCACCGTCGGGCTCACCCCAGCCCCAGAAGTGGGTGGACTACTCACGCCTCATTGCAGTAACAGACATTGATTGATGAAAAGAACTAAATTGCATTAAAACTAAATTCAAAAGCCTTTACAATCCTGACAATCAACTTTCGCAGAAAGCCAAAACCCTAAAAACCTTAGAACTCCTAAACTTCTCTGTGGAACTACTTGTCTTTCTCTGAAATTGAATTAATGAAACTGAGCCCCTAGGGCTTTATTTATAACCTTCATTCCCTAGCTAATCTAGGAAAGAAGATATCTATCTATATCTAAATTTATATCTAAAGCTCAAAAGATAAATAAAATGTTTTAGGGAAATAAATCAAAAAGGAAATAGATAAATCTAATCTAGGTAGGTCTTCATGTCTTGATAGATTGCGTCTTCCCTAGATAGAACTTGATGGAATCGGATAGATCTTCGGCCAGCTCGACTTCCTTCGTGCCCAAGGAATCCCAATTCTACTCGGACAGCACTTCGTCGACGCGTTTCTGGAAACTGTGTCTACTCGACCTCGACAAGGCTTGGTCGACCTCGAGTACACTTCATCGTCGACTGGACTTCTCGGCTAGCTCTGCTCGATGTGGCTCAGACTTGGCTCCTGACGCTCGTCGATCTCGACTAGGACTCCTCGAGATCGACTAGGGTTGGCCTCTGTGGTGGTGTCGAGGACTCTTCCTCGGACTGCTCTGGATGGCTCGTCGATCTCGACTAGGGCTCGTCGAGATCGAGTAGGGTTGTCCGGGTTCTCGTCCTCGGCTTCTCGATCAGTTCTCTTCTCGACTCCGGGTGTTGTGTCTGGTCTTCGTCAATCTCGACTAAGGCTTGTCGAGATCGAGTTGGCTCCGGAACTGGTCTGGTCTGGCTCTCGATCAGGCTTCTGTCGACAAGGTTGCTTGGACTTTGCTTGTCGAGATCGAGTAAGGCCTACTCGAGATCGAGTAGCCTAGGTTCTCAGCTCGATTCGACTGGTTCCGTTGCTTCTTTGACCTTGGACTTCTGTAGCCGATTTCCGAGCTTTTCTGACCTTCTGTAGAATTTCTGTAAAATGCCTCGATTTATGCGAATTAAACAGAAACTGGTGTAGATTCCATAATTTGGCAAATAAATATAAACTACATAGATTCTGTACTATCTTAGCCCAAATGCATGAAATGTATACAGAAATCGATATAAAAGTTGCTGTAAAACATGGCAGATTCAGCTCACAACAATTTCAAAATGGATACTAATCAGTCACTTCAATCTAACTTGGATAAATTCTTGAGAATGACCCAGGATTTAGAAAGATGTGATAAAAAGGATGCTATAGAAGATGAGTATTTGGCTATCTTGTTGTTGAATTCTCTGCCTCCTCGGTTTGATGTGTTAAAAGATGTTATTCAGTACAGCCAAGAGTCTATAACTAAAGACAAAATTCTTGAGTCTATTGTGCAAAAGAATGAGAGTCTGAAAGTGTTTAAGAACAAGGCTGACAATAGCAATAGTAACAACACTAAAACTGAGGTGTTGATGGTAAAAGGCAAGAAAAAGAAGAACAAGAATAAGAACAAGGATAAGAAATCTGAGAATGAGGATAAATCTGCTGGTTCATCTAATTCTGATAAGAAAAACAGGAAATGTCACTACTGTGGGATTTATGGTCACTATATAAAGGAGTGTCATAAGAAACAAAGAGATGAGGCTGATAAAAATCAAAATCAATCTGCTGCTGTGCTTGAGTGTCATTATCCTTGTGAATTGCTTGTTGCTGATAATTACCATTTTTCTGATGATTCCTGGATCCTTGACTCAGGCTGTACTGTGCACTCTACACCTAACAAAAGTGATTTCAGTTCTCTGTAGGTGTATGAAGGGGGTGAGGTCAAATTAGGTGACCATACCTCCTTAGAAATCAAAGGAATTGGTAATGTGCCTATATGCATGTATGATGGTAAGACAAGGCTTCTCCAAAATGTTGTGTGGGTACCACAACTGAGGAGAAGGCTTCTTTCTGAGTCCGTGCTTGATGATTTGGGTTGCATTTTTCATGTTAAAGATGGTGTTAGAGATGTCATCAAGAATGGTACCATCATTATTAGGAGCATCAAAAAGGGAGGACTCTACTTTGTAGTGTCCTCACCTGAAATGAATGTTGCTAGTAATAATGGATCCATCAGTTTAGATCAGACCAAATTACTGCATTCTAGGCTAGGTCATATAGGAAATAGTGGCATGCAATATTTATATAAACATGGCTTGATTGATCAGAAACCTGTGGACCTTGACTTTTGTGAAAACTGTGTGTTTGGTAAAAAGGTTAAGCATGCATTTGGTAAGTCTGTTTATGTTGCTGAAAGGCCCCTAGAGTACATTCACTCTGATCTTTGGGGGCCTGCACAGGTTGAGACAGTTGGAGGTAAGAGATACTTTATCACATTTGTAGACCATTTCTCTAGGAAAGTTTGGCTTTATTTGTTGAGAACCAAAAATGAAGCATGTCAAACATTTATAACCTGGAAGAATTTAGTTGAAAATCAAAATGGCAAAAAGATTAAGTGTCTCAAAACTGACAATGGCCTTGAATATTGCAATGCTGAATTTGATGACTTTTGTAAGCAACATGGCATAAAAAGGCATTTAACTGTTCCTTATACACCCCAACAAAATGGTACAGCTGAGAGAATGAATAGAACATTACTAGAAAAGGCTAGATGTATGTTGGTTAGTTCTGGATTAGAACACTCCTTGTGGGGGGAAGTTGTTACTACAGCAGCCTATCTCATCAACCGATCTCCATCCTCTGTGGTGAATTTCAAAACACCACAGGAGATGTGGACTGATAAGAAGCCTAACATGTCCTACCTTAGGCCATTTGGGTGTGCAGCATATTCTCATGTGTCACAGGGGAAGCTGCACCTCAGGGCCCAAAAGGGAGTCATGTTAGGCTATCCAGATGGTGTAAAAGGATACAAGATCCTCCTTATTCAGCCTCATGGCTATAAGGTTATCATCTCTAGGAGTGTGATTTTCAATGAGCTTGAATTTCCTTTAAAATCTGTACTAACTACTTCTCTTGAGCAGGTAGATACCAATGGGGACATAGGAATAGACACTGCCTCTCTCCCATTAAGACATTTCTTCAATCAGAATGATCTCCCTCCTGGGAATGATGAAGAGGAGTTTGACCTTGGGTACTTCTCACCTGCAGACTCCAGTGCTCAATCCTCATCTCAACCCCCTCAAGGGGGGACTGAAGCAAATGAAAACATGGAGCCTGTGGAGCCTGTGGCTTCCAAATCTGCTTCTGATGATTCAAATGAAGCTAGAAGCAACCATATTCAACAATTAAGGGAGGGAATTCAGCAAAGGGAGTTACATTCTAACCCTAGCTCTTCTTCTTCTTCTGCACATAAGTCTTCTGCTGGTGATAACTATGATTCTGGTGTGATTATTTCTGTTCCTCAGCATGATTACTCTGAATATCAATTAACTAGGGATAGAGAGCCTAGGGTGAGAATCCCAAACAAAAAAATTTCTGAACAATATTGTTGAGTATTGCTTGCTTGCTTCTGATCTTGTATTACATCCATTTGTGCCTGAAACTTATGAGCTTGCTGTCAAATGTGCTGATTCTAAAAACTGGATTAAGGCCATCTGTGAGGAAATTGGATCTATGATAGCTAATGACACTTGGACTCTTGTTAAGAAACCTGAAAAAGCTAGAGTTATACAGTGCAGATGGATATACAAAGTAAAAGATGGTGTCAATTCTAGTGAACCTCCTAGGTATAAAGCTAGATTAGTGGCCAAAGGGTTTACTAAAAAAGAGGGCATAGACTATAATGACATATTTGCTCCAGTGGTTAAGTATAAAACATTGAGGTTATTGCTTGCCATGTCTGCTGTGTATGATTGGGAACTTGAACAAATGGATGTCAAAACTGCCTTTTTACATGGTGAACTTGATGAAACTATCTACATGTCTCAACCTAAGGGTTTTGTAGATAAGCTTGAACCTGAACATGTGTGTTTGCTTAAGAAGTCCATTTATGGGTTAAAACAGTCACCTAGGCAGTGGAACCTGAAATTTGATTCTTGCATGTCTAAGCTTGGTTTCCATCGAAGTGAGTTTGATACATGTCTTTATTTCAAAGGTGCTGGTTCTAAGTCTCCCTTATATGTGCTCCTGTATGTTGATGACATTCTTATTATTTCTAATTCTAAGATTCTCATTGCTGGAGTTAAGAGGGACTTGAAAATGCATTTTGACATGAAAGATTTAGGTCAGGCTCAGAAAATCCTTGGTATTAAAATCAACAGAGACAGAAAAAGAAAACTTATGTGGTTGTCCCAATCTGAATATGTTCATAAAGTCTTGGATAGGTTTCAAATGGCTAACTCTAAACCTGTTGTGGTACCCTTAGGAGGGCATCTTGAGTTGTCTAAGAAACAATGCCCTACATCCCAAACTGAAATTCAGAAAATGAGCAAAGTGCCTTATGATGTTGCTGTTGGATCTGTCATGTATGCTATGCTTTGCACTAGACCAGATATTGCCTTTGCTATCAGTGTATTGAGTAGATTCATGTCTAATCCTGGTGAACCCCATTGGAATGCTATGAAATATCTGTTGAGATACTTGTGTGGCACTGAGCATAAATGTCTTGTCTATTCTGAACACAGCTCTAGAAACAACTTGATAGACTTTGTTGATTCTGATTATGCTGGAAATAAGGATAATAGGAAATCAACTACTGCTTATTATTTTACTTGGGCTGGTAACTGTGTGTCTTGGAAATCTCAACAGCAAACTGTAGTAGCTCTTTCCTCTACTGAAGCTGAATACATGGCTGCCTCTGAGGCAGCCAAGGAAGCTATTTGGCTCAAGGGGCTTCTAGAGGAAATAGAAAAGAAGTCTTATCTGCCTATTGTCTATCTTGATAACCAAAGTGCTATATATCTGTGCAAGAATCCTCTTTATCATGAAAGAACTAAGCATATAGATGTCAGATTCCATCATATCAAAAAGAAAGTGAAGCATAAAGTTCTTGATGTGTGCAAGATTAAAAGTGAATTGAACCCTTCTGATTTCGACACCAAAATTGTCACAGCTGACAAATTTGCTTACTGCAGGGATGCCCTACATATTTGGGATGCCCCTTAGCCACTGACACACACTTGGATCGAGAACGGACGGGAGATGCAACCAGGATCCTATGATGGCAAGTCAAGAGTACTGATGAAAAGTATAAGAGGGCAATTGTTGTGATTTAAACTTGTTATTGTAATAGCTAGAACAATGTGTGGCATGAGCACTTTAACATTTAAGTTAACTTTAGGATCTTACAAGGTAATGAAATTGTATACATGTACAGGTTATAATGTTTTGGATGCATATTAAGTTGCAAGTACCCTTAGACATGTATATGTCTAAGTATGGATCACTTGACCTAAACTTGCAACCACATTATATCATATGAAGCATGTGTATAATTTTATTATTAAAGGCTCAAAACCAAGCTTTGTCTGATTTGGACCTATTTGTTGGGCCATCTCAGCTTGTGGGATTGTCTTAAGTCCATGGACTTTAGTACCGTTGGAGATGGCTTACTTAACCCTAATTTAAAGGGCTATATAAGCTCCTTTCCGGGTACTGTAGACTTGAGAGCCTCATTTGACAAAACCCTAGATACATTGAGAGAGAGAGCGTCTGGCGGTGAAAGCTCTGGTGTGAGCTCAACCTTGAAGACGGTGGTCCGATGAGCATCCTTGGTGGTTGGGTGGCTCGATCTCCGTGAGAATCTTCTCTGAAGATTCTCGGTTGCCTTTCAGGGGGCTTCTCTTCTGCCTCTCTCTTATTGTTGTCTCTTAGCTTGGTTTTGAGGTTCCTGGGTTACTTGTTTCTGTGCTCCGCCGCCACTGCTTGGATTGTAACTCTTCTTGCAACATAGTGAACTCTGGGATCGGATCTCCCCTTTTGAGATCCCGCAGAGTAGGGTTTACCCGAACTGCGTCAACAAATCATGTGTGTTCTTTCGTTATTCGTTATTTTCTTGTGTGTTATGGCGAATCTCGAACTTCAACTTCTAGCTGTTGCACAATAGAAAATCACTTGGTTTCAGATATCGGTGTATGAAGGACTGCTCGCATCAGCAGGGAGTGTGCTCGATGTGAACTCCGTATCTACATCACTTCATGAAGTCGTCGCCAAATCCTGCATCAGGGATTGGGAGAGTTTCTTGTTCTTGAAACCATCTAGACACTTGAGCAGGAGACTTCATGATCATCTCTAGTGTCATCGCCACTTCTTTCATTGTCGGCCTCATCTTTCCGCTCCAGCTTATGCAGCGTCTAGCCAGCTCAACAGTGGACAGCAACTCATCCTCCTTGGCCTCTTCCACATTTTTAGGGTCCAAGATGTCAGACAACCTAGAAATTTGGGATAGATACAAGAACTCCGTCACCAAGTTTCTTTGCTCCATAGTACATGGATCCCTGTAGAATGGCTTCTTTCTCGTCAATAGTTCCAACAAAACAACCCCAAAACTATAAACATCACTCTTCTCTGTGATCTGATATGATTGAAAGTATTCCGGGTCCAAATACCCCATAGTTCCTTGGACGAGAGTGGTCACGTGTGACTTATCAATCGCAATGGTCTTGGAAGATCCAAAATCAAAAACTTTGGCTCTGCGATTTTCATCCAACAATATGTTTGATGACTTGATATCTCTATGAAAGACAGGAGTGGATGAAGATGAGTGTAGGTACGAAATAGAAGAAGCTGAATCTGCAACAATTTTTAGACACAACTCCCAACTAATAACAAAATCTTCATCAGGGTCATGGATATGCTGAAAAAGAGTCCCATTGGGAACAAACTCGTAAACAAGGACAGAGACTTCTGTCTCAAGACAACACCCAAACAGATTGACCACATTCCTATGGTTTATCTGAGACAAAATAACCACTTCGTTTATGAATTGCTGCAATTGGCTTTCATCAAGAAACTTTGCCTTCTTGATTGCAACAATCCTCCCATCAGTTAACATCCCCTTGTAGACTGTATTGAGAGACTTGCTCCTTAAGCTAGTGTTCAGTTGGCTTGATTGGGTCATAATCAGCTAGCTAAACACACTCTTACAGCTATCTTTCCATTAGCATTTTCCAGCTCTTTCAATTTTAGTTTCCTGTCCGAATAAGGCCAAATGTGTGGGCCAACTGTAAGGACTATATATACCCTGCTTTTCTGTTTTTTTGGTGTGTGTGAGAATGAATGAAGAGCAGCCTCACTGCCGTTTGTTTAACCCTAAAATGAGAGCCTTCAAATGATGAATGTTCAGCTTCTACATACATACATATTCTGAGTTTGATTTTGCACTGTTTTGGCTATTCTGTAGCCACCATTACCATCAAAAATTCCGTTTTACATGGTATCAGAGCTGTAGGGGCGTTTTTTTCTGTTTGTCGTTACGAAGCTTGAAGGAGCATGGAGAATCAGACAACACCACCTGAAGATAGGACACCTCCTCATGGTGGCTATGGGTCACAGGAGTCACAAGGTAACTTCGGTGACCCTCTTTTTCTTGCTAATTCAGACCATCCTGGTGCACAGCTGGTCACCACAGTTTTTGATGGTTTGAAGTTCCTTCCTTGGATGAGGGGAGTAACAATGGCTTTAGGAGCCAAAAACAAGTTGGGTTTTATAAATGGGTCTTGTGTTAAGCCGGTTCCAGAGGGATCCATAGAAGCTCAGAAATGGACAAGGGTCGACTTTATGGTGAGATGCTGGCTATTGAACTCCATGGTGAGTTCCATCAAGGAAAGCTGCATGTATTTTGAATCTGCAAAGGAGCTTTGGGATGATATAGCAGAGAGGTATGGTCAAGCGAATGAGCCTTTGATTTACAAACTCAGGAAGAAACTTAATCTGATTGTACAGGGAAATTCTTCAGTTGTTGATTACTTCAACAAATTGAAGGTGATTTGGGACCAGCTGCAGGTCTTAGAAGGAATTCATGTGTGTACTTGTGGTGGTATAGCACAATGTAGATGTGATATACAAAAAAGAATGAATGATATGGAAATGAGAAATAAAATGATGCAATTTTTTATGGGTTTAAATGACTCTTTTGAAGGTGTTAGAAGTCAGATTTTATCAACAGACCCTATGCCTAATCTGAATAGAGCATATTACCTTGCTAGTCAAGCTGAAAGCCAGAAGGATGGAGGAAGTATTAGAGCATCATCTCAGGATGCAAGTGCTCTTGCTGCTGGTAGGCAAGGGAGCAGGCCTCCTAGTAGAAGCTTTGGGCAAGGATGAAATTACCAAGGTAGTGGGAATCCATACAGGAGAGATTTCAGAAAGGAAGGCTAGATGAGGAGTGACAGAAACTGGAATGAGAGAAACTGGAATGACAGGAACTGGGGTGACAAGGTTGACAAGTCCAACATGAAGTGCAATTTATGTAATCAGAGGGGACATTATATGGAGCATTGCTTCAAGCTTCATGGATATCCAGAATTGTGGCAAGGACCTAAGGATAATGTAAAGCCAGCAGCTAATTAAGTAGGGATGTGGTCTTCAATGAGGAGATTTTTCCCTAAAGAAGTAAGATGGTGGAAGAGAACCAGGTAAAGGAGACACAGACTTTACCTTTGGTGAACCCAACAGCAGACCTTGAAGAGTAGTGTGTGCAGTACAGTCCCACTCCTGTTGCATCATCAGATCCATTACCTGAGATCAATACTCCAGTGAGTGATCACAATTCAAATCAGTCTCCTTGGGGAGTTGTTCCTAATGTTGAAGAAGTTCAACAAGTGGTGAATGAGGTGGATTTTCCACCCTTGAGAAGATCAACCAGGCAGGTTGGGAAGCCAAGAAGATTTACTGACTATGTGTGCAATGTAGTAGCAGAAAGGTAGTCTAATGTTTTTCTAGCCAGAGTTTTGGGAGATTTGAATCAGTATGAAAGTCATGAACCACTTCTTGTTAACTTCATGAACCACTTCTTATTAACTTCACGAACCATGTGTTGTACAAGTCATGAACCACTTCTTGTTATTTTTTTTTCCACAAAACATATATATACAAATTGAGTGTCTATGTGTAGATAAAATTAAATTATACTCAAAAATATATTTTCATATTTTTTTAACAAGTAAAAATGCCAAAAATCATTTTTAAAAGTTCATGTAAAAATTTATGTACGTACTTTTCCTAATTAATTAGTATGATGTGTTGATTGTCGTGTGTACATGTGCAACTCTGCATGTTGCCAATTAATTGGTGTGGGTGTTGCTAATTAATTGGGAACGTGTGGGTGTGTGATAATTTATAATTCACTGGATCAATCAAATAGCTCATCCACACCCAATGACGCTAACCTTATAAACACCACCGACGGGAGGAGTGGCTCAAGAGCCTCTCAATCCCAACCTCTATGATCAATCCAATAGGAGCGGACAGACCACCCTAACTCTCCCTCGGTCAGCGGCCCTATATCCACACTACTCAGTGGCATGTCTCCCGTCCAGACATCAGTCCAGAACCGGATAAGTCGACCATCGCCAATGTTCCACCTAACTCCCGAGGCAACAATTGTGGCCAAGTTAAGGTCTCTCATAGCCCGAATGTCGAGCCCACCAAGCTCCTTAGGGCTGCACACCGCCTCCCAGCTCACCAGGTGCAAGCGCCGCCCATCCTCGCAGCCTCCCCAAATAAAGTTCCTGCAAATTTTGTCACACGTATCAGCCGGTAACATAACTGTAGCCATAGAATAGACAGGAATAGAAGAGAGGAACTTCCCTTTCCAACTGGCAAGTCTAGCACTTATTTTATCTATCAAAGGAGCAAATATGCCTTTATTGACTCGCTTGTGAAGCACCGGCATCCCAAGATGGCTTCCTAGGTCATCCGTCACCTCAAAGCCGCATTCCCTTTTCAAATCCAGCACCACTTCCCTTCTCACATTCAGCGAAACAAATAATTTGGATTTCGCAATGCTCACTCGTTGGCCTGAAGCCGCACAAAATTTATCCAATATGCCTTGGATTACCCTTAGCTGCTCAACCAAGGCTTCCGCCACCAACACTATATCATCTGCAAAGAAGACATGAGAAATATTAGGGCCGGTTCTCGTCAGCTTGGTTGGGATCCATTCCCCTTCATCAACAGCCCTAAATATGGCTTGGCTAAGGCGTTCAATACATAGAATGAATAAATAGGGGGAAATAGGATCTCCCTGTCTCAAGCCCCTAGTCGGCTTGAACTCATCCGTCATTTCGCCATTGACCAGGACCCTCGTCGAGATCGTGGTAACGCAGGCTTCAATCCATCGCGGCCAGACATCCGAAAAACTAGCATCCCGCAAGGTATCCAACACAAAGTCCCAACGGAGGCGATCATACGCCTTCTCAAGGTCGATCTTTAAAATCATCCACCCACTTCTGCCTCTCTTCTTCCTCATTGAGCGAACAAGTTCCTGCATCACAACAATATTGTTTGTTATAAGTCTTCCCGGCAAGAAACTCCCTTGCAAAGGACTAATAAGTGAAGAGAGAAGGGGTTTCATCCTGTTGACGAGCACTTTAGTAATCTATATTATAATACTAAAGGAGAAGTCTCCTACGACATGTGGCGGCTTCTCCTTTAATGTAGCTTCTTTTAAAAAAAATTATTTTAATTCATTAATCCAAACAAACTTGATTTATTTTAAAATAGGATTTGCAAATCTAAATAAAATCTAAACAACCATGATTTATCTTAATTAATTGTTAATTGATTTATTTTAAAATAGGATCGACATTAGGATTTGTTTTTTAATTGTTAAATCTTCAATCCACTCATAGGACTTATGGAAACATTGTGCTTAACAAAGGATCCATGTTGTTTTGTGGCTTATCCGAGAGGATGCACAAGGAAATGGCTGCATTGGCTCCGAACAACACAAAGGTTAAAGTGGTTGCGTCGCCTGAGAGAAAGTATAGTGCTTGGACTGGTGGTTTTGTCTTAGCATCCATCGGTTCTTTCCAAGACGTATGTCTAATTTCCCTCTATCAAATCGAGTTCAATTCGTGGATTCGCTCGTGTTTTGTATTCGCTATCTGATCGAGTTTAAGACTATGATTTCAGGAGTGGGTTTGTAAGCGAGAATACGATGAGTTTGGCCCAACTGTTGTCCACATAAAGTGCTTCTAATTGCAAGAAACAAAGTGTTCCTAAATGTAAACAATAGGTGTGTGTTTCTACTACACTTTCATCTATGTTTTTGCTCTATGAGCGTTCACTTCATTCTTCCATTTTTTGGTTTTTTCGAGCCTGTTATGATGCTATCAACGTTGAAATATGAGGCCAAGGTGACATTGCTGTCTTGACAGTTTTATCTTCAATTGTTTCATTGCTTTGTTACTGTCAATATATAGCAGGTTTCAAGTAAAACCATCACCTTCAAAGTTCAAAGCTGTATTGTGTGTACAAATGTGTAAATTGATCAAATGTGCAAATTGATAAATACATTAAATTGATAAAATATAAACTTTGCTATGTATCAAACTCAAAATGATCTGAATCCAAACTTGAAGTAAAATCTAGGTATGAAACTATGCTATGCTAATTATCGTGTTGTTGCATATTTGCATTCCATACTTTTATTACAATCATATATTACCTACTAAAATATATTCGATAGGCCGACGAATCGGCATAGGGATTACTCGTGAAAACATACAAATCAATATCAATATCAATATTTTATAATATTAAATGAGAAGTCTCTCCTTTAATGTAGGTATTTTAATTTATTTATTAATTGAGTTCTTTCACAAATCTAATTCAGTTAAGATTTGATACGAAATCAGTTAAGATGGGACTATATCGGATTGTTTGATAACTATGCAAATCTTTTTTTGGTCATTCGATAACTATGCAAATCTAATTAATTAATTAATTAAATCTAATTTAGTTAAAATTTGAATACGAAATCGGTTGAGATATTCATGATATTTTGGCTGGATAGTTTAGATATTCAACGGATAAGATTAAAATAAAATCATATTTATTTGAACAAATTAATTAAATATGATTTTTTTCTTTATATGTTTATATTTTAATCGTGTATCTTCCTATGTACATAATCATTTACTGTATAATTACCCATCTTCTCATTTCCTTTCCATTTTCTTCTTCTTATCTCTACCTCATGTTTGTTTTATCCATTGAAGGAGAAATTCGAACAATCATGCTGACTAATTAATAATTGTGGAAATTATTGGTGAGACTCAATTTGATTTCTCGCTTTCTTTAATTTTTGTATTATTTTCATTTCAATTTCACATTCTTGATCAATATGAGATTCGTTTGTACACATATAGTACTTTTTAATTTGTATTCATAACTTTATAATGTACGGTAATTTATTTGGTTGATCAAAATATAAGCAAACAAGTAAAATATGACAATTAAATCAATTAATATATAACCTACTGTAACCGGTGACAAAAAAAATTAAAAAAATATCCTTATTTACAGAAATCCCGCACAAGGTGCGGGTTATATGATAGTGGTTTTGTATAACACATTACAAAGGCTAAAGGGTTGGAATTGGGAGATGGTTTCCGGCTTGGCCACCTTAGCGAGTAACACTATCAGCGTCTCATTGAGACCCTCCGGCATCACAGCAGAGGCAAAAAACTATTTCACACATGACATACCCCTTGACCGACGGTCCAACAACATCCCAACATTTCTGAAAGAATACAGCCTGATACTCGTCGACACCGGGCGCTCTGAACACCTCATCTCCTGAATGGCATGGGTGTATGGTAGGGATATTCATACTATTATACTCCATCCGTTAATTAAAACTTGATGTTTTACTATTCATGCACGCATTTTTAGGTGTTAAAAATTATATAAAATATTAACTTTTTTAATATATTTTTTTAATAATTTCATACTTATTACAATTAAGTATGAATTTATAAAAATAAATGTATAAAAATATTAATATTTTATATAGTTTTTATCGTTCTAAAAAAACGTGCATGAATAGTAAATGACAGATGTAGTATATATGTGCAGGGGAAACCAACACAACCAAGCAAATACAGACAAGTTTCTTTCAATTCATAGGAAGAAAAGTAGTGGTGATGGTGTGTGACACAACCCCGACGTGGGGTTACAACTTAGCAAAACAATAATTCAGGTTAAGTGTTATTTTGGCCTTAGCTGCTACAAAAGGGTGGATTCTTCATCAACTTGATGTCAATAATGCCTTCCTACATAGAAAAAAAAAGTGTAGTTTAGTTGGAAATGAGTCATAATGTGTGCAACACCTTTGGGTGCCGATCCACGCGCTGATGCACATGTGAGAAAGAACAACTAGGAAAAATAACGCCAAAGAGTGAATGTCTTTACATCATAAATCAAGGTAAGATAAAGTAATACTACTACCCTGCAAAACAAAGAATCAACAGAACATCAGGTTGTAGAATGATTTATTCTGCAAGTTTCAGGAATTTTCATTATTCTTAATATGGAAAGAGTACGTTATTTCGTTAGACTGATTTGTTTTTGGGTCACAGATTTCATTGGATTAGATTTGCCTAATCAGAATTAATTTATTTATATTGATAAAAGAAAATTGATGTCTTATGTTAAACTATGATTACACATTATTAACACTTAACATTAATTGCTGTACTGTAGAGTTTAAAATTGGTGTATGGTAGGGATATTCATACTATTATATGTGGGTAGGGGAAACCAACACAGCCAAGCAAATATATAGAGACAAGTTTCTTTCAATTCATAGGAAGAAAAGTAGTGGTGGTGGTGTGTGACCCAACCCCGACGTGGGGTTACAACTTAGCAAAACAATAATTCAAGTTAAGTGTTATTTTGGCCTTAGCTGCTACAAAGGGGTGGATTCTTCGTCAACTTGATGTCAATAATGTCTTCCTACATGACTACTTAAATGAGGAGGTCTACATGTTACCACCCCCGGGCTACTCTGTTCCTACAGTAAGCTGACTCATTCTCTCTATGGTCTCAACTCTCACGCAAGCAAGCCAATAGTGGAATCCTGAACTCACTAATTAAATTCATTATTAAAATGGAAAAAATAATTAAAATACCCCCAAAATCTTTGGGGGTATGGTAAAAATATATCTTCAACTTTCAAATGTAATAAAAATATCCAACCTTTGAGGGTGGTGGTAATATATTACCCTGTGTTTTCTCACGGGTCAAAAATGATGACAAGACAGTCTATGTGGATTTTTTTTGACAAGACAACATACGTGGAAGCCTTTTTTTTTTTACAAATTAGTACTAAAATTGGGTTTTCTTGATCGGTTTCCTTAGGAAAAAAATAAAACGATAATTACAAATTAAACCAGAAAAACAAAATTGATTCAACCAAGCAACTAATCTGGTCAAAATTGCCTCAGATTAACACAACACGACTATTACTAACACCAAACCGACAACAAAAATAAACCAACAACAACAACAACAACGAAGAGGGGAAAAAAACTTACCCACCCAAATCCGTGAACAAATCAAAGAGGAAGAAGATGTGAGACAGACAACTCAAGATAGTCGACCACGAGGGAGGAAGACTGACATTAAAGAGGAACAATAAGCTACCTGGAAGACCTAAAAGACAATTCAAAAAGCGACCACGGTCCACGGAAGAAGATACGAGGGATGAAAAGGCGTTGGGCATGAACCCGGTCCAACTCTTTATTTTTTTCCTAAGGACACTGTTCAGGAAAACCCTTGTAAAAAATGCGCGTAGGCTGCCTTGTCACCATTTTTTACTCATGAAAAAACTTGTGGTAATATATTACCACTACCCGAAAAGGTCGGGATATTTTTATTACATTTGAAAGTTGAGGATATATTTTTTACCATACCCCAAAGGTGGGGGTATTTTAATTAGTTTTCCCTATTAAAATTCATAAGAGCTACTGACAATACGTTGAAACGAATATTGACGAGATAATTTTTATTAAATTGCACAACACAAGCTATTTGTAAAAAAATATGAATCGGCCCGAGACTGAAAAGCAAAACCAAGATGAATTAGGTGAGAGTTAGTCGGAGTCAAAGCTGGCCGCCGCCAGAGAATTCATCATGATGAAGAAATCCGTGGTGATTTTCGACTTCGATCGGACAATCATCGACCACAATATATAGAAACAATTGGGTGGTCACATAAATAGGCCTAACCCTGTTCTATCAATTTGTTCGATCAACAATTTCATCAAACAAACATACATATTTAATTTCCTTTGGAAAAAATTCAATTTTGTTCAGTTTTTGACATTTGCAGTTGATATGTTTGCTTGTTTTGTCTTCAATTTCATCAATTTTGTTATCGCCTTCTTACATATCACCTCTCCCTCCTCCGCCTTCCTCCACCGGCGCTGACACTAAGAGGCATACCATTCGGCGGTGCGGCTATCTAGCTTGTTAGCGAGCCTCACCCGCGCAGCCCGAGCGGGACCATGAGCCTCAGCCCACACTCCATCTACTCGATCTGGTTGATTTGGGTTCCCTAGGGTTACTATAGGCGCGACGATTGAAATACAAATCCACCAACGAAGAAGGTGGTCGGTTTGGTTGGGTGAAGTTGACAAATTAAGGTGGTCGGTTTGGTTGGGTGAAGTTGACAAATTAAGAAGGGGTCTCAAGGTGGTGGTGGCGGTGGCAAAACCAGTCGGGGTGGAGATCTGGATCCAATTGAAGACGATGGCGGCGGCGAGTACAAATGCTACAGTACAAATGGTGGTGGATTAAATTGATTAAACGAAGTGTGTATATCAACATTATTAATGGTGGATTAAGTTGATATATAAAATTGATGGTTGATTAAATCCACGTCCAGTAGCTTGAAGGGTGATTTTATGCGTGATGAAATAGAATTGAGAGATGGAGATGGTATGTGTTGTGAGGGTGTAGCAAGACATGGTGTTGCCATCTTGTGAGATGGAGGACTTGGGTGTAATTTAGTGAAATTAGTCTTGTCAATAGTCGTTTTGTAGTCTTATCAGTAGTCTCACTCGTTAAAATTGGCTTCACTCAATCCACCCATGATTACTCTCTAGGGCCCAAGGAGTCCAGACCAAGTATAGTTTGGTTAATTGCTAGGTATTTAGCAATTGAATTAAACAAATGAAAGGGAGAAGCAAAGTGTACGTGTTGCTTCCACGGAGTAGTGTCGCCATCAACAAGGAGAAAGGAGAGAAAGAAAAGAGGGAGGAGGGAGAAAGAAGAGGAAAAGGAGATTTGAGCGGATGTTTTGTCTCTTAATTCGGTAATTTATTTTCTTCTTCGGCAAGTCAACAGTCAACAACGGGGGTTTGTTGATAAATATTTTCTCGCCCTGCAAATATAATCTGATTGCAAGTGTTTAGCTAGGTTTTGGAGAGGAATCCATTCTAGATCCAAGTTGTATTTAGATTGGGTGTTTGAGATCGATCTCCATGTTTGTTTTTCTCGATTTTGAGACTGGATTGTTACTTTTACTGGTTTGTTGATTATTAGATTGGTTGATCTGGAGGGCGTAAGGTGGGTTTTTTGAACATCTGGTTTGAGAGGGTTTTTCCCATGCAAATCTTGTGTCGATATTTGTGTTTTTATCTGTGTTTTGAGTTGCTTGGTTGTTTGGTTTCTGGATTTGATATTATCGGTTGGTTATTGGTTTGTTGTTGATTGTTGTCGCCTCTCTTATTACTCGAATTCGCTTCCGGGTGTGGTCGAAAAGTGGTTTCTAGCCCAACATATTCTTTGTTCACTAACACATAGGGCTCCTATATGACCGTAGCTCTTGTGTATGTGGATGATATGCTTATTATGAGTAATTCTAATGCTGACATTGCTTTCACTAAGGAGGCTCTACAAAAGGCATTTACTATTAAAGATCTGGGTGTGGCTAGGTACTTCTTGGGCATGGAGATTTCACGATCTTCATCTGGGATTCTACTCGACCAACGCAAATACATCCTAGACATTTTGAAAGATGCTCAGATGAAGGGCTGCAAAGTTGTTGCTTTTCCTATGCAACATGGGGTCAAGCTTTCATCATTTGATGGGGATCCTTTAGAAAATCCTAAAGCTTATCGAAGGTTAGTTGGCTAGCCTCTTTATCTCACCTTAATAAGACCAGACATTTCCTTCACAGTCCAATAACTCAGTCAATATTTACAGAAGCCATTGAAACCTCATTGGAATGCTACCATGTACCTTTTGCGCTATCTTAAAGGAAGTTTTCACATGGCTTTATCCTATTTGAGTTCATCCTCCCTAAAATTTACAGAACATCAGGTTGTAGAATGATTTATTCTGCAAGTTTCAGGAATTTTCATTGTTCTTAATATGGAAAGAGTACGGTATTTCGTTACACTGAATTGTTTTTGGGTCACAGATTTCATTGGGCTGGATTTGCCTAATCAGAATTAATTTATTTATATTGATAAAAGAATATTGATGTCTTATGATTACACATTAACACCCAACAGTTAACATTAATTGCAGTACTGTAGAGTTTAAAATTGATGCATGGTAGGGATATTCTTGCTATTATATATGTGTAGGGGAGGAATCTGAAAGTGTTGAAATCAAACCAACACAGCCAAGCAAATAGAGACAAGCTTCTTTCAATTCATAGGAAGAAAAGTAGTGGTGGTGGTGAGTGACAACCCCGACGTGGGGTTACAACATAGCAAAAAACAATAATTCACCTTAAGTGAGTCAGTCAAGCTTTATGCTTGTATCTTAGCTCTTGGCACTTTAGTCAGACTGAGAGTGAGAAGTTATGAGGCAGATAGGAGGTGGAAGAGAGCTAAATTCGCAAGATGTGCAGGGTCATTGGTATGATGGGTTGATTGCTCATAAGGAGCTTAATCAGTAAGATATTACTATACGAAGCTTATAATGAATAAAAGAAGTAATAAGGATTAATGAGACTGAACCAAACAATTCCAAATTAGTTTAGGTAAATCACTACTCATGGAGGTTTCCTGAAACTAACTCTATAGATACTTGCCACTCTGCCAGTTTCTCTCAGAACAGTACTAATAAATTAAACTTATTTTGACCACCAAATCCCATTTTTAGTTGACAAAAATACTGCAATTGATGATGGCAAAACAGGCCAGTTCTCTGTAGTCAACAGATAAATGCACAATAAACATCACAACTCTGCCCTGCCTGATTCATCAAACCCAGCACACAGAAAAATGCAGCTGACAATTTTCAACCAATAACAGAAGCTCAGTTTCTAAACCTCTCATTGCCACACCATTATCGAATTTCAGTAAAAATTTTGTTGCATAAAAGAGATTAAAACAGCTTTATAAATTATAGACAAGTTTCATCAAATCTGAACTCAGCAGATCCTTTGAAGCTATATGGACAAATAAAGCATTGTAGCATTTGGGCCTTGTTTTAGGCATTCTAATTCCCAAAGGAAGTAGGAACAAATAATTGGGCCTTGTTCATCAAGTCCTCCCAAATTAAGACACTCAACTTCTAGTTCAACGCATCGAAGAATTAAAAGTCCTCAAACAAGGTCGATGCTACATCTGACAATTTTCATTACATGAAGTAGATTATATTGCATGCGGAGATCGATCTATTATAATAAGATGTGCCACCTTTTATTAAAAAAAAAAGTAGATTATATTGCTTCTGGAGATCGAATGTCAATTAGTTCGACAGTAGTCCAATTTCAACTTACAGCTCTAATTTAACTATATCTTAGCTGATTTGCTGCTGTAAATTGAAAGTTTAATTGGCTGTTTGGGTTGACAAACTATGAAATCCTTCGATGATTTACCCTGAAACTGAAACAAGAACAAAAAGAGAGCCCGAATGGAAAGAGTAGGGCGAAGCAGAAGTAAATTTGGGGGATTCAGTTGAGATGGGCACCTGCCTTTAACTAGTCAGCAAAGAGCGAGTAGCGTGATCACATTCGCAGATTCGCTGCCATCAATTCTGCAATTCCTGTGGGAGTGATGATAAGCAGAGTTGGGGTATAAGAAAGACAGTATCACCGATTCGGCGATTCTATATTGACAAGTAAAAACAAAGATTCAGAATTCGGGAAGCTTGGTTTTTTTTTATCATCAATTTCAATCAGAATAAAGTATAAAATGCCCAATCTTGGGATTTTCATGTTTCAGCATCAATACATTCCAAATGATCACCTTCACAAGGCAAGATTGGAGCTCTGGATGCTCTGCTATCTCATCCCACCGACAATCTAAAATTGTATCTGCAGATAAAAGTCCCACAGGAACTTGGAAAAGTGAACTCTGTGCATGGAAAGAACTTCTAGATGTCAAAATTACTCGAATGATCACCCAATCAGAATCATACACTTCACATACATCTGAACTCGCATCCTCAAATTGGAAGAGTAAGATGCAATATGTATGTCTAAGTGACCAACTAAATGTCTTCAAATACACGTTTCAAAATTTTCCAATTCTATAAAATGCCAAGCTTGAATCCTCACTGCCTGTTTACACATTATTTTCCATTTATCCCATAATATATACCAAACCAGTTCATAAATTGTCGGAACACAGTCAAGTCAAGGGAGAAGTGAACAGAAATGGAGAAATCAAAGAAATGTGAATGCCTCGTTACAAGTCTTCTCAAAATGGACAGAATGCATTCAGTAACAAAATCGAGAGATTTGTGAAGCAAGAACTTGAACGTTTGTCACAATGTGCCAAGATCAGAGAACATGCAAAAAACTACTATGGCTAGTATGTACATTGTTCTGGAATCTGGCATGTAGTTCAATATAAGAATCTGGCGGGACCTGTTGAATGATGTGAGCAAGAACTTGATGTATAAACGTCACACTTATTAGCCCCTCCTCCCCTCCTCTGACTCTCTTCTTGAATTCACCTCCCATTCCTCCAATTTGTATCTGCATTTGAGGATTGAGAAGTGAATATCTCGAGGAAGTCTTGTTGCTTTGCTTTTTTGATACATAAATCTCTCACTAGATCATGGACTTGAATCGACTTCATTTTCCCTCTATAATTTTTGCTTGCACTTTGAACCACACAACGATCAATCAACTCTTCCAAATAGTCTCGCGCCACATCCTCCAATGTCTCACCTTCCTTACACATATTAAATGTGATAAACCCTTCAACTATCCACATTTGAATTAGCTGCCCTGTTTGAATCTTAGTGTTCTCTCGAAACATTGCCAAGTAAAGAAAGCACGGTTTAAGGTCACTACGTAGATCATTATAGCTTAATGTAAGCATCTCATTCACAGGCCCATACAAGTGTGTGCCATCCCCCTCTTTCATTATCCATGAGCTTACTGCCTTCTTGACCCTTTCCCAACCTCCAAGGGTTTTCGATCTTTTTACTTAAAATGCCAGCCAGCGCCATAACTGCCAATGGTAACCCTTTACATTTCTTCAACATCTCCTTCCCTAAAGTTTCTTGGACACCAATATCCATAGAATTGTTATTCTCCTTTTCATAAATGAGAGCTATCTTTCTAAATAGATCCCAACTCTCTTCTTCGGTGAGGCGTCTTGGCTCGTGGATGACGCTTTTAATATCTACAAAATCAACTACTTGTCGTTTTCGAGTTGTGATTATGATTCTCCTTCCATCATTTGGCAAAGCCGGAAAGATCTCTCTCGGTGCTTGCTTTTCCCATACATCATCAAGAACAATCAAATACTTTTTACCCTTCAAATGTTGATGAAGCTTCTCTACCAACAATTCGCTCCAGCCCTCATCCCTTCTCATAGTTTCCCCAGTGGCTTTTCTCAACAACTCAACTAGGATATGTTGAGCAACCCACTATTTTGAAATTTTTAACCAAGCTATCCAATTGAAATGCCCCTTGACGCTCTCGTGGTTGTACAACTTCCTAGCAAGAGTGGTTTTGGGATCATCGGTAGTCAACATCACAACCAACTTGTTGATGTCTTCCTCAAGGCCAACCACACGCTCCTCCTCGGTATAGGAATAAGCAGGTAGCCTCTTCCGGTTATCTCTATTCAGCCTGGCTCCATCATCTGTTTTATTTCCCCCAATACTAGGACTGGGACCCACAAATCTTGTCCAGCTATCCATGGTTTCAGCTATCCTAGCTTTGATGGCTTCAATCTCGGAGCCAACTTGGTGAGTGTGTGGAAGGGAGCAACAGAGGCATACATACCTTTTGAAGAAGGCTTCCGTCTTATCAAGAGGAATATTAGCTTCAAAGATGTAGGACTCAATCACATCTTCAGCATCATAAACAAGCTTTCTGATCTCGGTGATGGTGGTGCTGGTTCGTTCATCACCACCTTCCTCATCCCTGGCCTCCATGTCTACGAGGAAGGCGTTCATCGCTGTCAGCTCCCTTTGTAAGCTCTGAACTTGGTCCTCCACACCGTACAACAGCTTGGGTTCTTGGAGCAGAAGATCGCTGATCTTTCCAGCAGCAAGACTAACAATAGAGCCGATACTCATTTTTTGCTGTGTTTGAAAAGGACTAACAGATGGAGAAGTATGAAGGCTATTCAGTGTGAAGTATGAAGCTGCCTGCCTCACAATTCAATGTTTTTTGATGAAAAAAGGTGACTTTCTAGGAAACCACCTTAATCAATTTGGCATCTTTCCGGCCACTTAAATCAAAACTCAAAAGTCCACAACAAACCAAATTGTTGCTAAAATACAGTTGAAGTTTTAAATTTTGATAATTCCTCAAGGAAACAACCTCATCCTGCTAACAATTTTGATAGTAGCAAATTTTAGTGTAATAGAACCTACCTAACTTTTTCATAGCTCCATGAATATTAGAAACATATAATGTTCAAATCCAAATGTCCGCATCAAGTAATTAAACAAATTCCTAAACTATCACTTTTAAAACAATAAAATTGCTTAAATTCCACAAGCTCATTAGCATTTGCATCAAGATAATATTTATTAGTGTAATAATTTGTTCAAACGTCAAAGTCAACATGACAACATCATATTTAATAGTGTAGTCTTATATGTGTTAAGATTAATTCACATATTCAAATATCAAAACAAATGTGCTGCTTATATGATTAGTCTTACAAGCCTAAGTTGGAAGAGAGTGGGTTGATGTTTTGGATCACATATGGTGGCTATTTGAGGCCGATAAAGTTCGAGAACGGGCTGGTCAATAAACCTTGTGATTGGTACAAGCTAGGCTAGAGAATTCTAGAGTAAGATGTGCCTTGTAATATGTGTGTATTAAATAGTGTATTCTAGAATTTAGTTGTAAATTTGTCAAGGGGCAAACTGACATGAAGGCTTGTAAATAGGCTTAGTGGTGTGCGTAATCAGGTGTGTAAGGAGTGAGTAACGATAGTGAACTCAAGAGCAAGAGTGTGCGAGTTAGTGAGTGGGAGTTGGTTAGGGTGAGTGGTTCATCTCGAATAAGGTGTGTGAGAGTCTTGTATTTTGTGAGTTGTACAAAATAAATTTGTACTTTTCATTTGTAAGTGGAGTTTGTCCATCCGAGTCGCACACAATAGCTACCCGTTTTTCCCCAACAATATGTATACGTACCACTACTTTTTGAACTCATTATTAAACAATTTGAAATTACTGTAAATATTGTTATCAGAAACATCTGCATATGCTGGAGGAGAAATTTTTAAGTCTTGAAATCAAACGAAAAGAAACAAGGCAAATATGGACTAAGTTTCTTTCCATTCATATGATGACAATTGATTAATGCCATTGTTGAGTGAAACAAGTAACCCCAAAGTGAATGTCCTGCAAGGCAGGGTGGTGATGACTCAACAAAATAATAATACAAGGATGACTGACTCAATAGGTCAAGTTCTACGCTGGCATTGTATCTATCTTAGCTCTTTGTGATCAATTTCAGTGGTCTGTCTTTCTCAAGCAGAAATTGACAGCAAACCCACTTATTATCTCTGATATGCACAAGTTGAGGCAGATAGAAGTTAGGAAGATAGCTAGTATCACTAGAGACAATTTGAATACAACTTTTTAGTGATCTAGAATTCTAGATCGAATAGGACCCTTCTATTTCCCCAAAAACACCCTTTGAAATTTCATTAGCAATGCAGTTTCTTTTGATCACCAAATCTTACTTTTTGTTGGCAAAAATATTGCATCTGATGGTGGCAAAACACAATAACCAAAGCAAGTGGAAAATAGAAGTTACCTCGAATTTCTGCAATGTTGAAGCATGGCTTCTGATCACAATGACTTCCTTTTGCTTTTAACTCAGTATCTATGGCATCCCATGTGTTGCATGATTCAGACACTGTATAAAAAACAAAGCAAAAAATGATCAACTCAATCAATGACCATTCAACAACTTAACCATATTGGTAGAAAAAGGAGCATTGTCCAGCCAAGGCAGACTCGAATGTAGTTGGTTCAGGATGAATACCCTTTAGATTAGAATTTATACCTAGCATTATTGCATCAATGGGCAGTACTGCTAGAACTTTTCTAACTAGCAATAGTTTCTTGATGAAACAAGTTGCTAAGAAAATCCATCTTATCAATAGTCACTTCTCCAGCTTCATCAAAATACAGTAAGGGCTGCTGCAAAAGAAGGATCTGAAGTTGAAAGCTTTCCAAAATACTGATTCACAGGTCACTTGTGGTCAGTGCTGACACCAGACAATTTTGATCTTCAGCTCTTGATTGTCCATTAAAATCTGCTGGATAGATTAGAGTTAAAGATCAGAATAGAATTCAGTCCTTAAGGTTGAAAGAACCCATATGAATGACTATAGAAGCTGCATATGAGCATAAAAAAATTGAAGCTGCATATGAGCATTAAAAAGAAAGCATTGGTTGCAAGAGATGTGCTTGAACTAAAAAGATCTTCATGTATGTTATGTTAGTAACGACTGATCACAACATATCCTTTCAGTGCCAAATCCGATCTCAATGAAATTTAAGTACAGTCCAATCATCCACCCAAATGATCGTTCTTCCACCAGTATGCATTAGCCACCGTCCTGTTGTTGATACACAATTTCAGTCAAAAGATTTAAAGGGAAAAAAAGGAACTCTGCTTTCTCAATTTCCTACCTGAACCAGATTTCAAGAGTGGTTTGTATGAACAAAACATACAACATATATCATACGTCATACATGGATGGTAAGATTTCAAGAGTTAACAACTCAATCGTCAATCCAAGTTGTTATTGTAAAAAGAGAACCTTTCATAAAGCTCCATGGGAAAGGTCAAGCATTGTAGCATTCGAAGAAGAGTCGCTTTGCAGCACCGTCGCAAGGAGTGGCAGAGTCGCCGACATCAACTTGATTGACGGGATTTCCCCCAAATCGTTTCTGGAAGAAGTTTCAATCGAACGCCACAAATTAGATTTACAGAAATGAAGAAAGTAGGAAATATAGTCGTCACAAGCGGATCAAGGTTTCAATTCTTACCCAGCCATAACGAATTTACGCCGAAATCGGTAACAGATAGCAGCTATTCTTAATTTCAGTTTCAAAAAGAAGACGCGACGGAAAACCCTAGTTCTGATTGCAACCACGTACGAGGTGATCGCTATCGTTAATATGAGCAAAACCAGCCAGCGATAGTTGTTTAGTATTTTCATGATTCATCATAAAAGATTTCAATTCACCATTTTAGATTTTTAGGCAATATGAATGTGACACTGGACTTGTTATAAAGCCCATTTCACTTGGCAATTGGCACTGTCGGTGCTTATCAACCTTATTACAGTACTGGAATTTAGATTCCCATAAATCACCAACAATTACACATTTCTGCAATTGGTAATAGCAAAGCTTAACAGACACATAATCTAAGAACCTGAGGTTGCTCATTGCACTGCCCCTCCTACTAAGACCCGGTTTTCAAATCTCTTTCTGTTGGATGATCTGAGATCAGATGGCGTCATGAAGAAGAGGATTCTCATCGGGGTGATTTATAGAAGTCATGTCAAACGTATCATATGCCGCAAATTGGATTGGGATTTCTTCCTGTTGTTGGTACCAAGCACTCACTTGAGCTGGCGATTTTATGATCCTCTCCAGTGTTATTTCCACATCCTTCATCGTGGGTCTTAGCCTTCCACTCTGGCTTATGCAGCGCTTTGCCAGCTCAACAACGGAGATCAGTTCGTCCTCCTTGGCCTGTTTCACAATTTTCAGGGTCCAAGATTTCAGCCAGCCTTGAATTACATGTCAGAAACTGGAACGTTGTCACCAAGTTCTGTTGATCCACATCACCTGCGTCCGTAAAGATTGGCTTCTTGCTTTTCAAAAGCTCCAAGAGGACCACCCCGAAACTGTAACGTCGCTCTTTTCTGTAAATTGACATGTTTGGAAGAATTCCAGGGTCCAGATACCCAGCTGTCCCTTGGACAGCATCAGTGGTACAGTGGGTTTGATCAATTGCAAGGGTCTTGGACAATCCGAAGTCAGAAACCTTTGTTTTGTGCTTTTCATCCAACAATATGTTTTGGGACTTGATATCCCTATTATAGATATGAATGGATGACGATGAGTGTAGATATGCAATAGCACCTGCCGAATCTGCAGCAATTTCCAAGCGCATCTCCCAACTAATGAAAAAATCTTCATCGAGGGCATGGTCGCATGGATACGCTGGTAAATTGTTCTATTGGCAATGAACTCGTAAACAAGCATGATATGAATAGTTGCATTTATGGGTAAATTATGGGAAATCAATCTTTACGAAACACTTTACCAGCATGATATGCTAGTAAAGTGTTATATCCGAGATCGACAAAATAACCCATCCTCGTCCCGCATCCCGTCTCTAGACAACATGATATGCCGGTAAAGTGTTATATATATCGGCGCACAAAAACCCATTCTTATTTAAGCTTTGGGTTGAGTAAGGTTGACTTGGCCGCGAGTCATTTTGGGCTTAGTATTTGGTCTACTCGAGTTAGGTCAGACTGGATTATGTGCAATATGTTATATTTATGGGTAAATTATGGAAAATCAACCTTTAAATATAGCATTTTTTATCCGATGTCTAAATGTTTTTTTTTATACGATGTCTAAATGGATTTGAATATACACAAATTTGACACCCCCTTACACTGATGAGAATCTGCTTCTGCCTCCGTATGATGTTTGATCACCGAAGAGAAATATATTCGAAAACTGGCTCCTAGCTAGTGCTATGAGAAACCTGCAGGTTTCTGTAACAGCAAGGGAAAGAGAGAGCAAAATGTGTACTGTTTGATTGAATTGTATTGAATCACAATTACAAACTAATGAGGCCTATTTATACATGATATTTCTCAGCTTATTGCACACGCTAGGTAGTTACAATTAACCAGAATGATTAACCCCAATAGCCCCCCTCAAGCTGGTGGATGATAGATCCCCAGCTTGGAAAGAATATAATGTTGTTGTGGAGAAGGTAACACCTTAGTCAAAACATCGGCCAATTGCTCTGAAGAAGTCACAAAAGACAAGCTAAGCAAACCTTCCATGACTTTGTCACGGGTGAAATGGCAATCCACCTTAATGTGCTTTGTACGCTCATGAAACACAGGATTGGTGGCAATCTGTAGAGCTGAACGATTATCACAAAACAAGGTAACTGGTTGAATAAGATCAACTCCAAAATCCTGAAGAAGACGGACCAACCAAGTGATTTCTGTAGCTGCATTTGCCATGGCTCTATACTCAGCTTCGGAGGAGCTACGAGATACCACTGATTGTTTCTTAGACTTCCAACTGATGGGGGAAGCGCCAAGAAAAACAATGTAACATGTGACAGACCTCCTAGTGACAGGGCAAGCAGCCCAATCTGAGTCCCAGAAGGCTTTGAGAACAGGAGAAGAACAGCCATTAAGTAAAATACCTTGACCAGCAGTGCCCTGAACATACCGCAAAGTGTGCAACAAAGCATCATGATGAGGAGATCGGGGCTTCTGCATGAATTGACTAAGGGTCTGAACTGCATAGCAAAGGTCAGGTCGTGTATTGGTCAAGAAATTGAGCTTGCCAACTAGAGCTCGGTAACAAGTAGGATCCTCCAGAAGATGACCATCCACATCATTAAGTTTGAGATGTAGAGGCAATGGGGTAACTGTTGGCTTGGCGTCAGAAGCAATGCCAGAGTCTAGAAGAAGTTCTTTGGTGAACTTAGACTGAGTGACGGCATAACCATCTGGCAAAGAGGTGACTTCCATCCCCAAAAAATAGTTAAGATGACCAAAATCTTTGATGTTAAAGGTGGTATGGAGAAAGCTCTTGAGGAAGGCAATCTCAGAAGCACTATTACCCGTAATTAAGATGTCATCAACATAGACAACAAGGATGGTAATGTGAGATGCACAATGCTTGATGAAGACAGAATAATCATTCTTAGATTGAACATATTTGAGGGACTGAAGAGTGGTGGTCAGTTTATGAAACCACTGCCTAGAAGCCTGCTTAAGGCCATATAAGCTTTTCTTGAGCCTGCAGACATTGTGAGTGGGGTTGGGAACCCCCTCAGGCATCAACATATAAACCTCTTCATGAAAATCTCCATGAAGGAAAGCATTGTTTACATCCAACTGGTAAATAGGCCATTTCTTTGATGCAGCAACAGCAATGAGAGCTCTAATTGTAGTCATCTTGACCACAGGAGAAAAGGTTTCATGAAAATCAGTGCCCTCCTTTTGTGTGAAACCTTTGGCCACTAACCGAGCTTTATACCTCTCCAAGCTGCCATCAGATTTGAGCTTCACCTTAAACACCCAACGGCATCCAATGGGAGTTTTACCAGGTGGCAAAGGAACAATGTCCCAAGTAGCATTAGCAGTCAAAGCATCAATTTCCTTATTCATAGCAGAAATCCAATTTGGATCAGTGGAAGCTTGTTTGTAAGAGGATGGCTCCGTATAAGAAGAGAGATGAGTGAGTAAAGCAAAATGAGAAACAGGAAAAGAAACCACATTGATCAAGGCAGTGGAGGTAGGTCCTAAGTTGCAAACAAAATCTTTAAGATAAGCTGGAGGATTATGAGTTCTTGAAGATTTTCTAGAAGGATGAGAAAGATCTTACCTTTTGAAAATGGTGAATTGAGTGGTACTGGTTGCCACAAGGAATGAAGTAATTGGCACGACTGATATAAGTGGCGCAGAGTTCCTGTCGATCAATCACACTCCCGCTGGTGCACTGATGAGAATCCGCTTCTGCAGTACCATGATATACTATTGTCTGTTAAATTAGCCAACTCCAGTGAGAGTTTTATTACTGTAGTTATTGTGTGTGATTTATGGGCATTTTAATTAAGTAACAATTGATAAAGTGCAGATACAATTTTAAATTGTCAGTGGGACGAGATAGCAGAGCAGCCAGAGCTCCGATCTTGCCTTTGGCAATTAGAATGTCCAGAACAAGGCCCAAACGCATTGGTTAATACTTCCTTTGGCAATTAGAATGTCCAAAACAAGGCCCAAATGCAAATGCTACAATGGTTTCTTTGTCCATATAGCTTCAAGGGCTCTGTTGAGTTCAGATTTGATGAAACTTGGGCATTTATAACTTATGTAAAGCTGTTTTAATCTCTTTTATGCAGCACAATCTGTTTCAAAATCAGATCGTGTGAGCATAGGTTTATTCTTTAAAAAAAAATTTGACTGAAATTTGACAATGGTGTGGCAACAGAGGTTTTTGCTAAGTTGATCAATTGAGCCAATTAACGTGTTTTTATTGTTTTACCAAGTTGTCACCCCTTTCCCTGGTAACATGTTTTTAGGTTACATTCATTTGTCTTGCCTAAACACTACCAACTTTCTGCCAATATATTCATGTACGTAAATATTTACTGAAGAATGCAGTGCAAAGGCTGTGTCAAGGACATTAATTATATGACTTCAAAGCAAAGGGCATTTATATTATTGGAGAGATGATGCCAAACGATTGTGTTGATCGTGAAGTTCCTTTGTTTGCTCCTCAGCAACGTACTTTTCTGCATTGATTTTGATAGTATATATATGTAGGTTTCTAGCTGGAAAATCATGGTGGGAATTTTCACCCCATATGCATTGAAAGATACGTTGCCCTTGTTGTCTCTTTTGGCTTCAACACTTTTTTGAATATTCTCCTCCGATCCCGGCCGTCTCCAATGGTTCAATTGGTATTGTTGATCATCATCTGCATTGGTATAATCTTATTTTTTTTAAAAAAATTGATAAGGAAATAATTCGAGAGCCGGACAGATCTGACAACTCGAGAGCGCCGATCAAGCCAGCAGACGGTGAACCGTCAAGGCATACAACATAATAATCATAAAAAAAAGGTGCAGTACAACTGGTGGAAAACACAAAAATGCACTCGAAACTAGCGATCCAATCCTGAATACACTAAGAACAACATGGGCTAAAAGCCGATGCCAAGCACCATCAGGCAGTGACGACACTGTTGGCCAGCGATATATCAGGAGCCCTTGTGGACAGTGAAAACGATCCTTCAAGGAAAATTCTGTATCGCGGATTATTTAAATTATTCCTTTCACATTTGAATTAGAACGGTTTCTTAAATTTTTAATGAAATGTAGTTTTTATTCTAGATTACTTTGCAACTTGTCATTCGTTGCTAGTCATGGCGTTGGACGGAAGCAGTGTAGGACTATTATTGGAGAGATGATGCCAAAGTGCCAAACCATTGTGAACATATTGCTGTGTTGATTGTGAAGTTCCTTTGTTTGCTCCTCAGCAACGTACGGGCATTGATTTTGATAGTATATATAGGGAGGTTTCTAGCTGAAAAATCGTGAGGCTAATTTTCACCCTATGAATTGAAAGATATGCTGCCTTGTTGTCTTGTGTCTCTTTTGATACAACACTTTGAATATTCTCCTCCGTCTCGTACTCATGTAACGAGAAAATACTTTTTAATATTTTAGATTTTGTTAAATCCCATTTGAAGGTTTATTAGATGCATTTAACGGAATTTCATATCATATCGAAACATCTAATCGTGTAGGATCTTCATGCATATATAATTGATAGATCAATCATTGTTTAGAGGATATACCTATTGATGCATGAACCGGATCGGGTCTGGATGGAATCGGAAGAGATCTAAAGACCCAAGTGTGACTTCTCTAATTAGTCCACACAAGCCCGATGTATAGATCTCCCTTGTCTTCGATTGCTAGGACGAAGATCGAAAGGCTAGCAATCGAATTGCTTTGGATGATGGTGATCAACACTTTTGTACAAATTAGCCTCACGATGATGTTACTCAACTCCCTATTTGTTGGGAGAGTAAGCATATTACAAGTAGAAATATTCCTAACTATGTAGTCAGCACAAGAGTTTGATTCCTTAAAGCAATGTCTGAACTTGATGTTGTTGAAGATGGGCATTAACATGTGAATCTTCTCTACCGTCCTTGATATCTCCCAAGGAGCCTCAGGCCATTTGTCGATGGATTTAACAACTCCATACCAAGGCAATCTTCTTCTATAATGATATTCCTCAAACCTCTTTCATACACTAGGCTTACACCAGTATAGAAGTTTGTGGCTTCTACTTGAAGTACTAATCCAGTTCGATATTAACTTGTTAGGAGTATCCCACTTTGAGACGTGAATTGCAAGAATTCTTTGGACGATTTGTGGGAGAAATAATTGAAAAAGTTATCTAGTGTTCCATCTGATCCTTTGGTTATCCAGTAGATCCGCCACCTTCATGTTGATATTGTGATCTCCTTCAAAACACTGTAAAGGGATATTATTTAGCCAATGATCTGTCTAGAGATTTATAGATTTTCCATTGCCAATTATCCATAGGATTCCTTTGTAAAATCGGTCTCGTAACGTTAGATGTCTTCCAAATTGCCATGGTGTATTAGTGCTTGATTTTTTCGTGATAGAGGTGTGCTGTAAGTATTTTTCTCTAATGATTTTAACCCATAAAATATCAAACTTAATAATATCAACTTTTTTATTGACTTTTTTTTTAATAAATACAAACTTATTACTAATAAGTTTGTAATTATGAAAAAATTAAAATTTTTATATAGACTTATCTCCTAAAAAAAATATGTCAAAAAAGCAGTGTTCTAAAAATCGCGCCTAGGCGCTAGGCGGGACGGGACCTAGGAATTTTTAAGCCTATGCGGACCTCTAGGCAGAAATTCGTCCAAGAACCGCCTAATCCCGCCTAGGCGCCGCCTGGGCCCGCCTAGTCCAACGATTATTCAATTTGACTTTCTAAGCATATGATTAGTTGACTTAGGGTCTTTTTATCCCCCATGTCGGGATGCATTTGTTTTTAGTCGAACTTATAGTTTTGGATTTTAGGAGGTTTAGAGTTGTTAGTCAGACATGTACTTTTGCGTTTATTTACTTTAGTGTTAGTTAACTACTACAAATTTGGGTTTGTGAGTGATATTATGGATTATTATTACATTATATGAATTATTGACAAGTGTAATTCGTGAAAACATAAGGAAATAATCAAGTTTGTTCTAGGTCCGCCTAGGCGGCCACCCGCCGCCTAGCGGCCGCCTAACGCCTTTTAGAACATTGCAAAAAAGTAAAAAAAATGTACTTTCAGATGGAGGTAGTATTATTTTCATTTATTTTCTTTTTTAAACAATATTTGCTATGTATAATTTTCCCGTTCTCAAATAATTAAGTGACTTTCTCAGATCAGATATATAGTTTTTTACAATGGTAAAAATCATATAAAATATCAAAATTTTAATTAATTCTTTTTAAATATCAAACAAAATTTAATTAATTCTTTTTAAATATCATACTGTAGTTATTACTTAATTGTTTACCGTTGTAAAAAAAACATGACTTAATTATTTGTGAACGGACAGAGTAATCCAATATTACTAAAAGTTGATATCGAAATTAATCTAATGATACGCGCCTACAACGGAGGTTTGTTCGTAGAAAATCTTGATTTGAAGAGTATATAAACTGTGTGTAGGTATATATTTGATAAAATATATATACTCCTCCGATCCCTAAACGATAAAAATAGGAGAATGAATCACTGCAAAATGGTTGTTGATATTCCGTGTTATGGTTATGGTTATGGTTATGGTTATGGATGGAGAGCTGTGCAACTCCAACTCCACATATGCTTACTACTCTTGCTAGTAGTGATTGCTGATTCAAAGGCCCCCGTTATTGCAAGGCCTGGCTGTCTTGATACCTGCGGAAGCGTCCGAATCCCCTTCCCTTTTGGGATGGGTGCCGGATGCTTCCTCGATCACTGGTTTGAGATCGAATGCAGGCCGCCTTCTCCTGTCTCTAATTCCTCCCTTCCCGCACCCTTCTTATCCTCATTCAACCTTGAGGTCATCCAGATCGCCGTGGATTTCTCGGACTTCCTGTATTCACAGAGTTTGAAAGTCATGATACCTCCGACGAGCTCTTGCGCTGTAGATACACAACCTCTGCAACAGGGCGTGAGGATTAACTTGATTTGGTTGATCGAAGCAACGCTGTTGTGGCAGGGTGTGCAACTGTTTGTACTCAGAGCAATACTGGAATACCCACAACAAGCGGCTGCTATGGGATTGATTGCTGCCAGGCACCACTGGACACCGACGCCGATCTTTCATTTAATCAAATACAGTTTAACCACGACGCTTCAAACGAAAGTCGTAGCAGTTGCCTTTTGGCGACCGTGGTTAGCACTGATTCTGTGAATCAATATGCTGGAAGACTTTCGGGTTCCAATCCAGCCTCTGCCTTCCCAGTCTTCCTGTCTTGGAGCTGGATAAGCAACCTTCCGGCTGACAGTAATTCTCATGCCTCTTGTTCCAGAAATCCTACCTATGGTTCTTTACAATGTGAATGCGATTATCAACATAACTATTACGGGAACCCTTACGTCTCCAATGGATGTCGAGGTAAAAGTTTTTATACATATGCTGAAACTAACTCAATCTCAATATATATTGATTTCTTTTCAATCCCTTCATTCATTCATCAGTTCCTAAACCTTGTAAGCGCTGCCGAACAAGTTGTGATCCACAACGGAAATCATACGGCAATTATATTCCTGATAATTATTATTCGTGTGACGCGATACCAATTGGCTCCATCATTGGTAAGGAAAATTTCATCGACCTTCACACTTTTACCTTAATCAATTCATAGATATGCTACTAAGACTGTTTTTTTTTTTTTTTTGTTCTGTGTCTGCGTGCAGGTTTTAGCATCAGTTTTGGCCTAGCGTTTATGGCGATTGGCGTATATGGGCTATATCGTTTCATCAAACGGAGAAGGGAGATGAAGCGCAAAGCCGAGTTCTTCAAGCGTAATGGTGGTTTATTGATGGAGAAGCAATTGTTGTCATCTGATGAAAGCATTATGAAGAAAACAAAGATTTACACAGAAGATGATTTGGATAAGGCAACGTATCACTTCAATGAGAATCGAATACTTGGTCAAGGTGGCCAAGGGAAGGTTTACAAAGGCATTTTGATCAATAATGGAGAAATTGTTGCAATTAAGAAGTCCAAGTCACCCGATGAAAGCCAGGTGGAGCAATTCACAAATGAGGTGACTGTTTTGTCGCAAATCAACCACAAAAACGTAGTCAAGCTGTTGGGGTGTTGTTTAGAGACAGAAGTCCCTCTTCTTGTTTATGAGTTCATTCCCAATGGTACACTGCACCAATATATCCATGAACCCGATGAAGAATTTCTCATTAGTTGGGAGATGCATCTGAAAATTGCAGCTGACTCGGCAGATGTTGTTGCGTATCTACACTCATATGCATCCATTCCCATCTATCACAGGGATATCAAGTCTGCAAACATACTGTTGGATAAAACACACAGAGCCAGAGTTGGCGACTTTGGATCCTCCAAGACCATTGCGATTGATCAGACACACCTGACCACTAAAAAAGTCATGGGTACAATGGGGTACCTAGATCCAGAGTACCGCCAATTTGGTCAGTTTACAGAGAAAAGTGATGTTTATAGTTTCGGGGTCGTCCTATTGGAGATTCTGACTAGTAGGAAGCCAATCTACAGGGATTCAAGTACTATGGAGCAAAAGAACTTGGCGGAGGAGTTTGTGTTTCTGATTGAAAATTCTGGATTGTCCAGCATCTTGGACCCTAAAATAGTGAAACAGGCCAAGGAGGAAGAGCTTAATGAAATGGTTCAGCTCGCAAAATGTTGTATTAGTAGCAGCGGAAAACTAAGGCCGACAATGAAGCAGGTTGCAATGGCGTTGGAAATGATAATCAAATCTCCTGATCAAGCATCTTCTTGTTACCAGCAAGCTGTCCCCACCAGCCCAGATGAAGTGCTCGCGCAAAATGCAATGACTGGAGCAGAGTTCATGCCAAACTCGCTTCCTGTCAGGGCTATCAGTCCCCTGCACATTGATGTGCAACCTCTTCTGCCTGGTACCATATGATTGCATGCAGGTCCGTTCCATTAAATTTTGAGGCCTTGTGCAACTTATATATTGAGGCCTTTTATTTTTTTACTAATCAAGGTAGTTCCGTACTTCCGTTCGACATGACGACTTCGAATCTTATAGGAGACATTCTATCTTTCTAAATCCCAACTTAGTGATTTCTAAGTTAGAAAGATACAAAATAATAACAAAATTACTAGAGTAATAATTTTGATCATCTAAGAAACTAAAAAGTAAAAACTAACAAAAGAATATAGTTAGAATTTTAGATTATCTATCGAAATCCTTGAGGTTGATGAGACGATTGCAATGGTTAAATAACTTGAATTGAGTTCTCTACATTAGTATTTTTTTTTCTTCTATGACAAAAAAAAAAGTATTTTTTTCACTACTACATTAAAGGTCTTTTGTAGCGGTCAAAAAGTGCTACAAGAAGTCCAAAAACCGCTACCTAAAGGCTAATGTAGCGGTTTTATGTCCGCGACATCTGCTGCCGCTGCCTTAGGTCTAAGGTGACACTTTTCTTTAGCTTATGTAGCGGTTTTTAAATGAATGACCAAACTGCTACAATATCATAAATAACCGCCACATATAGTCCTTTTGTGGCGGTTTGAGTATTCCATTAGGTTACACATATTATAACTCTATGGTAGCGGTTTTTCAACAAAGGGAACAAAATTTCTCACCTATTGTGGCGGTTTACAAAGTTTTAAATATCCGCATTTTCTTTTATTTATTTAATTATATCAATTATAATTATTACATGCAGATCTATGGCTGTAAATAATACAATTAAAATTAATTATACATAAATAATCAATTATCATTATGATTTCACAATGCCATCAAATGGCTACAATGTCTATCACAAATTTATACTTTCACCAATGAACAAATTAAAATACAATAAAACCCAAACATATCTCAATATATATGTCATAGATACAAGCATAAGCAAAACCAAAAGCCCTACAAACTAGTCTTCCGTTCTTTTGCCTTCCAGTTACACCATCATATACCACATCAATAGCATCAGCTCAAAAGATTTTAACAAAGACACCAAAATTATCCTGTCAAAAAAGATAAACTCATAAATAGTAATTTAGTGTTAAAAGTTGAGTATGGAATTACTAAACATCTATCAAATGCCAAATTCAAAGTGGAGGGAGGGAGTCTTCAGATAACCATTTAAAAGATACCGAAAAAAAAAACTAAAACCCAGTGGTTGTCGTGTATGAATGAAAACTATATATGATCCACAATGGAAAAAAGAATTCATATTTGCCAATTTTCATTAAAATGACATATAGTTTTGCATGTCACATTCAAAATGGGAAAGGAATCATTCTGAGCGAGTAGGTAATTATGCAACATGTATCTTGTTGCAAAACAGATGTAAAATACATCTTGTTAAAAATTTGAAACTTGACTAGATAATAATTCTAAGTTCGTAGAGCCTAACTCAAGAGATATTGCATCAGATAGTTTTTAGGCTTTTCTGGTAACCCTACAATAAAATCAAGATATGTATTTATGAACAAGAAGGTGTTCCCTCTTCTAAGTTTTATCTTCTTTTACTTTCTTCGATAAGTTCAAAGTCTTTCATTCTAATGCTCACATCATGTAATTGTTATAAGAGAAGCCTCATAATATGATCAAAGGATTATTAGCCACTTAACTTTTCATAATGAAGTGAAGAATGCCAAACTAATAATTGCAACAGTGGACATGTTCCTTATTTGAAGACTCATAGATTCTAAAAGAGTGACTAAAGAGTGATTATTAGCCACTTAAATAGTCAATTAAGTTCCAAAATAACAAAGCTAAGGATGATTATATGTAAATAATATATTGAAGGGTAAAAGATAATAATCATTAATGCAGTTTGCAACCAAAAAAGAGCATCACAAATTAGCAACTCATGATAAACTGTTTAAATGAATACCTAGTTCATGAAAAAATGATAAGGATAATGTAAAATAATAAATCAATGGTAAACATGGAACTGAACAATCAAACCTTATCTACGTGAAATAGAATTAGGAGATAAATGGAAAGTAAGAATATAAAAGACAAAGATCTCACTTCATTAAAAAATAATGATATACAATAATATTAATAAAACGTTATCTAGGCTCTTCTATACCTTTAGATCAAACTTTATGCATATAAAGGTGCAAGGATCCACTTAATTTGCAAGGAAAGAATTAGCTAGCAGAACACGCATTCATATCTCATAATCTAAAGAGGACATATAAATTACAATGATTGGTCTGAGTTACATATTTTGTCTAGAGACCAAATACTCCTACGCTCATGTTGTAAATAAATTAGGTGTAAGTTTGATCAAAGTAGGTTCACCCGATCTCCTAGACTTGCTAAGAAAATAGGTTCCATTAGTACTTTCAATCAAAGTCAAAATAACACAATTTGCACACTTAATTTGTTTTACTACCTCATATAATCCCCCCCCCCCCCCAAAAAAAAAAAAATTCATCTAGAGATAAAAGCTTTGATCTAAGAGGGAACAAAGAGAAGATGATGATGTATTTTGTCGATATAAAGAACAATAAAATCTTATCATCGATATGTAGGTTCTACATTTTTATCTAACTTCAACAAGATTTTGATCTAAAATGTTATCTTGCTTAATAGAGAGTTACCAAGTTTGTAGAATAATATGGATTCTTAATGGAGTATATAAATATACGCAAGAATCGCACCAAGGTTGTGTGTACATGATTTTACTTCAACGAGATTTTCTATGCTCCAAAATCTATCAAACCAAGATACACAAGTGTTCGTTTGACACTAGAATAAAAGTATGATCATTTCCTTCAGTTCGATATTCTAATAAATAAATTGAGTTTAGAAAACCAAGTCTTAAATTAATAGAAGAAAATTTCAAGGAAAACCAACCAATTCATTGTATAATTAAATTGGTAACATAAATGATGCAATTCTCCATCAGTTCAATTTGTAAGTTCATCCACAAACATCAATAAGCCTAGACACAACAATATGACTCGATCAATAATAACAAGCCTAACAACAACTCAAGCAGTAATTCAATCATCTAAATTCAGTAAACAAACGATAGCACCAAAAGGCCAAGAAGTTTAACCTCATTACCACTTACCAGTCGAATCCCATTTGAAGTTAAGGCTCGGTCAAGGGTTTGACTGCGGCGACTCGGCACAGGCCATAGGCGTCTCCAACAGGTCCGATGTTGGCGAGGATGAGATCTTAGAGATGGGGAGGAGGTGAGGCACCGATTGGCTTTGACAACAACCTCAAGTCTGGCAATGGGGGCTTTAGATCTAAAGCGGAAAGGTTGTGATTTGTCATCCATGATGGCGAGAGAGAGCTTGAAAGGAGAGATCGATTGACACAGAGAGATGGGAGATTGAGAGACCCACCATGAGAGATGGAGATCTGAGATTGAGAGAGGGCGATTGAAAGGGAGCGAGACAGAGATAGCGAAAGAGATGAGAAAGAATCCATTGAAGGGGAGTTTTCGAAAGCTTGGATGAACAGGGGAGTGGGCGAGAAGGAGAGATCTGGTGAGACCATGAGAGAGCGGAAGAGTGGGGTGGAGCGGCGCTAAAGGGGTTGGGTTTCTTTAATGCGAATTTCACAAACCCTAGGTAAATCTAAAACCGCCACAACAGGTCTTAAAATCTGTCACAATAGGTATTAAGAACCGCCACAATAGGCTTTAAAACCGCTACAATAGATAAAATATAAACCGCCACAATAGACTTCTAAAAACCGCTACACTAGGCTTATAAAAGATGAAATGATGATAGACTAACAAAACCGCCTCTTAAATCGCCACAGTAGAATAAACCGCCACATTGCTCCGCTACATTAGCTCGTTATTGTAGTAGTGTTTTCTTCTGTGGTACCAAATAGCGTAGAGTTGCCTATGAACTATTTTTTTTTATCAAGGAAAGAACTATGCATATGAACTATTAAGTGTTGAATATCTGTGAGGGGAAAAAATGAAGAAAAAAAAACAAAAAAAACTGGATGCCGTAAAAAAAAATGTTGAAAAAGTGTTGAATATCTGTGTTGGGAAAAAAAATAAACAAAAAAAACTGGATGCCGTAAAAATTTGTGAAAAAAATGGCTGCTGTAGTTTATTTTGGAAAATGAAGAGGGCGCTCCTTTTGCAGGGAATCGAACTCAACCAAGTTTGGAAATCACGCAGGCCTTCAACCAATTAAGCTACCACAGCAACATGTTCTACTATGCAATTTATAGATATATATTATTATAAAACCTATACGAGGCCCTCAAAATTTTGAGGCCCCGTACGATTGCACGCTTGGCACATGCCATGAGCCGGCCCTGATTGCATGCATTGTATTATTGTTATATCATTATCGTCATCATCATAAGAGGCCTGCTTGTTCTGCTGCTTTTAGATGAATAATGTTGGGGTACAACAATGGAGTTTGGGTTTGTAATAATTAAGCATATGCATTTGCAAGGGTGGTATTGTTTCTGCATAATTGATTATTATGGTTTATAATACGTACGTAGTACAGTATAAAAGAATGAAATTTTTACAGTGTTGAATAATGCAATCAGTTGATCAGTCCGTTTCTACTTTCTATTTGGAGAAGGACTATCCGCCTCTCTGCACGCCATAGCAAGTTTGGCTCTTTTCATAGCAAGAATTGCTAGGAAAGATAAGATTGGTCGCCATCATGCCTCTTGTATCTATTTGGAAAACTAATTAATTAAGGTGGCTTCTATAAGGCTATGATCAAAGCGTAACAGTGAAAAAATGTTGTTATATTTATATGGATACTACGCGGTTGGTTAATAAATTATAGATTATTAATTAAAAAAATTGATATTTTATTAATAAAAAATTATAAAGTAGCCTAAATTAAAGGAGGGTATTAGAGTATGAATTATTTGTATTCAGCCCTGCCCTTACTATATACATTGTACGCAAATCTGAATCTTTAATTGTGCTCTTGGAATGGGTGGCCTAGATTAAAAGTGTTTTTTTTTAATAATTAAGACGTGTGGTCTGCGCTTAACATATAAAACCTGCTCTCCAATCGTGTATTGCTATGGTTACATCTTATGGGACCCGCGTTTTAGTTTTTTTATCGGTTTTTTTTATCATGTGCCCTAAGGACATAGGATAAGACGAGGGTATATGTATCTTAAATTGAGAAAGATTCTCTACCAAAAAAGCAAGTGACCCTAGAAATCTAATTAAAAAAAGCTAAACTAATTAAAATTTAAAAAATATTTCCATATTAGTGCTATTATTCTATACCCTTGGGGCATAGGATAGAAAAATAGTTTTTTTTTTTTTATTAGGGGACCTGCATATCAGTACAAATAAAAAGTAATGGGTAGTTCGTATCTTTTTTTTTTGGATAAATCTGTTTTTTTTGTTACTTTACACGTTAGTTTGATCTTGTATATCACCACAATATCAACATCAATGTCAATAAATACCTCCATTTCACTGAATAATATCTTCCACATAACTGAATAATTCCTCCACCCCATTCTTTTTTTAAGTTGCTTTGTTTTAACCCCTAATTTCATTTGTTTTTAAAATTTATCAATTCAACCGAATAATATTTCACATGCTACCGGATAATGTTATTTTAAATCTTTTTTCTGTACAGTTAGATAAAAATTTACCAATTTCGCTGAATAATTAATGTTATTTCACATGCTACCATTATTGTTAAAATTTGTTTGAAAAAGTTAGGGAAATTTTCCATTGTTATTGCAGAGTACACGGAGTCTTCAGTTTGACAAACAACATAAAAAGCCTTCATCACACGAGTATAACTACACAACAAAACAAACATATACGAGTGAATAATCACTCATATACGATTGAATAATCATTCATATACCACCGGATACTCATATATTATACCGAATAATGTTGTTTAATTTCCCAAAAAAATATAATTATTTTACCGAATAATATTTCAAAACCGAATGAATAAAAATTAACCAGAGTCAAAACTGAAATTGATGGGCAAAAAAAAAACATTATTCGGTAGCATAAAACAAATTATTCAGTAGAATTGGTAAATTTTGATCTAAACCGGACGAAAAAAACATAACATTATTCGGTAGCATATGAAATATTATTCGATGGAATTGACAAATTTTAAAAAAAGACGAAGTGACTCCCACCAACGAATCACCCATAATCATTTATTTTTCACAAAACTATAAATTTATTTTTCTTTCAACAAAAGAAAAAACAACGAAATTAACATTTTTTTTTAATTTTTTTACACATAAAAAGGGTTATGGGTGTTTATTTGAAAGAAAAATAAATTTATGGGTAGCTTTCTACAAACATTTATTTTAAGGGTGGTTTTTTTAAAACTTACCTATTTTAGGGGTGATTTTATGTAATCAATTGAAATGTTTTAAAAAGAGGGGGGGAGGGGTGTGTGTGCTAAGGGGTGTAATTGTAAATCCTCCTTCCTTGATCCAGTCCCCTCTCCTGCCCTCTCTCACATAAATCCCTTTTTAAAAAATTCTTTAGGGTGTTTGCAAGCAAGCGGGTCCCACAAAAATTATAACAACATGCTCCGTAAAAAAAATCTCTTTTAGTCACGGCCCTCAATTTTCTCTTTATCAATGATCCAGATTTGCGTACAAGATATATCCGAACCACCCCTAAATGAATATATAAATATTAGGCTATTTAAATATGTATATAATATAAATAAGAGTATATAAATATGATATTATGATTATATACATATGATATTATTAATACTTACATAACATAAAATAAGTAACATTATATTCATATTCAAACACAACAATATTCATCATACTCCAGATATTCATATTCATATCTATATACATAATATTCATACTAATATAACACAATATTCATTTATTTCACCGTTGCATCGTATTTTTCGTTTCACTAGAACTTTTACCAACATTCTGTATCGAAAATTTAATAAAAGTTAAAAATCTCGGGGTTACCCATGACTTTGCTCAGAAAATACGAAATCTAAAATACTGGGTTGGGTGGTGGGTCAATTTTTAGAAAAATCCAGAACTTCGGATCTGACCCAAACCAAAAGAGCCGCCCTACCAATCAATTGCTCAATCAGTTTCTATTATGGAAAGACTAATTCTATATATGAGATTTCGGGTTCTATCCTGAGAGCAAGATGTCGGTGGCAGAAATGAGAATATTGTGCTGAATTTGTGGAATACAAGATTTGACAGAATCATAAATGATGTCATCTGGAACAAGGTTGGAATGACAAGTATAGTTGATAAGATACGAGAGTTTAGCCTTCGTTGATGTGGAAATGTGAAGAGTAGACAACCTTCTACACCTATAGAAAGTTGCGGGAGTTTGAACAAATCTGTTGGGTCGGGCAGGCTAAAGAAGAGTTTGATGGAAGTAATTTGCCACGTCCTTTCCCTCTTGATTCTAACGGAATATATGACCATGAATCGGGACCACTGGAGAAGAAACATTTAAGCAACCGACGTTAATTAATTAATATGTCCCATTTGTATCTGTTTGCTTGTCTTTGTTGGTTCTTTGGACATTATCTTACTATATGTATGCCTCGTGGTTTACTCAGCTACTCTATCGTATATGAGTCTCTCGGAAACACCCTCGTCGTTGTTGTTGTTGGGGTTTCAGGTTCGGGATGTTAGGTCGGGTCGAGTAAGTTTTCGGGTTGGGCAAGTTTGGGTCAAATAGATTTTGAGTTGGATTCGAGTTGGGTAAATTAAGTCAAGTCACATTTAGTTTTATTATAAAATGATGATTATTTTTATTTATATTAATTATTGACTATTAAAATTCATTTATTTAGTTATATTAAGTCTCATTATACGTAATTTACATTATTGACATATTTAAAATTAAATGAGAAAATTAAAATAATTATAAGAATGAGTCTGATAAGGATGGGTTAAATACGGTTTAATTGGGTTTGTTTATGATCGTGTTCATTCGGCCATCAGGTAAAAATGAGTCAGTTTGGGTTTGGATTCGAGTTGTTTATGATCTATTGTCTATATATATATATAGACAATAGATCATATGTACTCAGCGCTTAACGTGTATCATGTGAACAAATCTGGGCCATTGAAGTAAGAAGCTCAACGGATGAGATTATAAGTAACTTCTTATTATTCGATGGTATTGGGAGATTATTCGGTGGTATTGGGCGATTATTCAGTAGAATAAAATTTACATTTTTTACACTCTTTTTACAGATGAATAATTATGTGAAAGCAGTCGAATAATCATAAACAAATAGATGAATAATTTCTGAGAAAATGATACACGATAAGGGATGTATACACCGGAACTAACCTCTATATAGACAATATATATATATTTCCCCTACTTGAAAAGTTTGGCTCTTTTCATAGTCCTAACAAGTTGCCAGAAAAGATCAGATTGGCTGACACTGCAGCTAGCCCCCACCATCATGCCTCTCTTGTGGCTTCCTAGAAGATGCTCTATACATGAGATAATTTATACTATGTAACTTTAAAATGTAATGAACTCAAAAATCAAAACCAACATCTGCAATCTAGTTTCCCATATCAACACAAGCCCTCCAATTATGACCCATAAATTTCCAACCTTCCTCCAAATCTGCTTACTGCTAGTTGCAGCCCTGCAAGCAGTGGCTGCTCAGCCAAATCAACCCAATACGGCGAAGCCTGATTGTCCGCAAAGCTGCGGAAATGTTGCTATTCCTTTTCCATTTGGAATAGGTGCAGGTTGCTTCCGTGATTCCTGGTTCGAGATCGAGTGTAGACCATCTCCATCAAATAACTCTAAACCCTTTCTCTCCAAATTGCCCAACATTGAGCTTGTGAGTGTAGATTTATCATTCCATCAATCGATGAGAGTCAACTTACCTCCCCTGAAAGTGTGTGGCGCAGACACAAAATGGCAGCAACAACGCCAGCTTAACTTGACGGGAAGCCCTTACAGCTTCTCAGGCCTGGACAATGTTCTCCTGATGACGGGCTGTCCAGGCAGTGCGGTCTTGATTAACGAAAGCAGCTCAATCGTGGCAGGGTGTGCCACTGCTTGCAACGCCGACATCACAGTACCCACACAGGGCTGCCGTGGGGTTAATTGCTGCCAAACAAAGTTACCGGAAAATGATGATCATCCATATTATTTTCAATTTTATCAGATAGATTTCAGTTCTCTGCAGGCTTTAGGCGAACCTCAACAAAATTGCATTACTTCTACTTTAATAGAGACAGAATCAGCGTATCAATATCTTCAAAACCGGTCAAGTTCTGATCTGCCGTCTGCAGTTCCAGTAGAAATGAAATGGGGCTGGAATCAGTGGATAAGTACTTATTTGTGACTAATTTCTTAAAGAGTTCACTAACATGCGCGAATTCATATATGCATCCTGAGTTCGTTTCTTGATCTTAAACAGCTGCACCAGATTGCGAGGGCTGTCAAGGGGAGTGCTTAAGCAAAATTGTTCGTGTAGGAACGGAGTCCCGCCAAAAAATTTATTGCAAAAAGAAGCCACTTATAAGTAATCATGCCCTCATTGGTGAGAACTGTTTCATCAACTTCTTTTCATGAACTTGTCGAGAATATTGCTTAATTCTGTGTTCGAACTCCTTTTATTCATTCAGGACTTGGCAGTGGTTTTGGCCTGCTACTTTTGCTATCTTGCCTCTATGGGCTACATCGGCTTATCAAGAGTATCATGGAGAAGAAGAGAAGGGGTAAATTCTTCAAGCGCAATGGTGGTTTATTGTTGAAACAGCAGTTGTTGTCGAAGGAAGGCGTTGTAGAGACAATGAAGATATTCACCATAAGAGAATTGAACAAAGCCACAAACAACTTTAATAAAAACCAGATACTGGGTCAAGGTGGTCAAGGAACTGTCTACAGAGGTATCCTGGATGGAAGTACTGTTGCAGTTAAGAAGTCCCAGTCGGTTGATGAAAAGCACTTGGGGCCATTCATCAACGAGGTGTATATTTTGTCTGGGATAAGCCACAGAAATGTAGTCAAGCTTAAAGGATGTTGTCTGGAGGCAGAAGTCCCTCTTCTTGTCTACGACTTCATTTCTAATGGAATGCTTTATCAACATATCCATGCCCCAGAAGAAGATTTTTTCATTAGTTGGGAGATGCGTCTGAAAATTGCTGCAGATTCGGCAGGTGCTATTGCATATCTACACTCATCTTCATCCAGTCCTATCTATCATAGGGATATCAAGTCCCAAAACATATTGTTGGATGAAAAGCACAAAGCAAAGGTTGCTGACTTCGGATTGTCCAAAACCCTTGCAATTGATCAAACCCACTTGATCACTGACGTCAAAGGAACATTGGGGTATATGGACCCGGAATTCTTCCAAACACGTCATTATACAGAAAAGAGCGACGTTTACAGTTTCGGGATGGTTCTCTTGGAGCTTTTGACAAGCAAGAAGCCAATCTTTATGGACGCAGGTGATGTGGATCAACAGAACTTGGTGGAGGAGTTCCAGTTTCTGGCATATAATTCAAGGCTGGCTGAAATCCTGGACCCTGAAATGGTGAAACAGGCCAAGGAGGATGAACTGATGTCCGTTGTTGAGCTGGCAAAGCGCTGCGTAAGCAAGAGTGGAAGGCTAAGACCCACGATGAAGGATGTGGAAATAACACTGGAGAGGATCATAAAATCGCCAGCTCAAGTGAGTGCTTGGTACCAACAACAGGAAGAAATCCCAATCCAATATGCGGCATATGATGCGTTTGACATGACTGCTATAAATCGCGAGGAATTCATGTGGAGCATACACCCCAACGATGCTGCCGGTCCCTCTTACAGTGATGAAAGTTCTCTTCTTCATGACACCATTTGATCTCCGATCATCCAACACAAAGAGATTCGAAAACCGGGTGTTAGTTGGAGGGGCGGTGCAATGAGAAACCGCGGGTTCTTAGATTATATGTGTTTTAAGCTTTGCAATATTTACCAATTTCAGTAGAGTTAAAATGTGTAATTGTTTGTGATTTATGGGAATCTGAATTCCAGTACTGGAATAAAATAAGGTTGATAAGCATCGATAGTACCAATTGCCAAGTGAAATTGGCTTCATAACAAGTCCAATGTCACGTTCATATTGGGACGGGGATTCCGCAGTTGGTCGATTAACAAGGAACCAAAGATAAATCTCAACCTAGAAACTTGGATTCGAGTTCGAATGTGAGCGTAACCAACCCTAGAAATCAGCTATGAGATTCGGAGGGGCAATTGAGTTTGTGAGTTTATGCCAAACACTTTGAATTTTAAAATTTTTGTCAACCTGTGTGCTCCAATGCTGGCAACCTTGCTTGATTTGAATCCGTCACCTAATCCTCTACTATGCTGCGAAGGAGAAGCAATGTACTTCGATCAATTTGCTTAGGGAGAAGAGCTACAAGATATGTTGGCCGTCCTTGGAAGCTGCGTGGCAAGAGCTCTTCCTGCCATGGATTCTGTGATACCATCCTGCGTCTACGAACGTGCTGCCTTTGATCTAGGGCTGGCCAAAATATGGATCGGACCGGAATCGGACCAGGACCAAACCGAAATTTACGGTCTTTGGATCGTACAGGGACATTACGGTCTGATCTAAGCTCCAAGATATTTTAAATTCCGGGTTCCGGTCCAAACCCGGGACCAGACCGGAACCCATGTTATTTTTAAAAAAAAAAACAAAACAAAGACCTAAAGGGAGTAAGGGACTACCCCGCCTACGCGTTTCACTCTCTTTCTTCTGCATTTCATTTCTTCTATCAACTTCACCTTCACCTTCACCGGCCGTCCAGGTCCAGCAGCAATCCCTCCTCGGCGGCTCGATTCGCGATTTCACTCTCTTTATGCAGTTGCATTGCAGGGGACCTATTTAGTGTTATTCCTTTGTGCTGCTTCTTATCTGGGTTGTGGGTTTCTCGCATGTGATTGATGATGCCTTGCTTGATCCTTGTTATTTTATTTTCTATTTGGGCTATATGTTAATTTGGGCGGATGGGATCACTTGTTCTCAAAGGATAGACCTCCTCTATTTCCCTCTCCATTCCCAAAAATTAAAAAAAATGGTAAAGGGTGGGATTTTTGTGAGAACGTCTAGGAAGACAAAAAGGAATGATGACAGTGGATTCTCACTGTGTTTGGGCCACTTGGGGCTTTCTGTTAGTGAGTTATAGCCCACTTGTGTTTCTAATTCCCACCATCATCTTTCTCTATGTGTAATCATCTCTGCTAATTGGAGAATCAACCAATTTACAGAGAATTAGTTCAGTACTCGTATCTTGTGTGGGTTTATAATATAATTAGGGAAATTTACACCACCCTTTAAATGGTATTTGTTTATAACTCACCATCCCTTCATCTATTTTCGTTAATTTATCAATAAATATATTATATTTTAATATTTTTAAACTCAAATTTGATTATAAATATATTCAAAATTTGAATTTAAAAACTCGATCCCATCATATTTAATAATCATATGTCTGTTGTTTCTAAGTTACAAAATATACGCAATGCTGATAAAAAAAAAATTTGGTTATGCACATATGTCATCGGATTGCTAAATTCTATACGATGTCAAACTGGTTAATTCAATTCCGTAACTTACATTAACACAATACTTACCCTTCAATGGAGAAACCATCCACTCTTGTAACTTCCGATCACACTGGAGTTTTTCCGGTTTGCGAAATGCAATGTCTCTGGTTACCACATGCTATTAGCTTAATACGTGATTATCCTCTTATTAGGGTTGTTCAGAATCAGGACCAACCCAAAAACTGAGTCGAAACCGATTACTAGCTAGCATGGCGGGATGTATGAACAACTAGCCTTCCTTTAAGCCATTTTGGGCTTTAGCCCTCCTCTTTGACCAAAAAACAAAAATACTTCTCCATTTGTTCAATTGGGGGAAACAAAAGGCAGCCCGAGGAAGGATTTGAGTACTGTCAATGAATTTGGGCATCTAACTGCGATGCCTTTTGCGTGGTTAATCTAGAGAATTTACAAAATAAAATAACAAATTTCGCCTTTGTTTTGAGACAAATTAGGGTTTCAAGATTCAAAATCGAAATGTACAATTTGCAATTTCGTGAATCGCTCAGCTAAGGAACCAAACCCTAAATTACGATCTCACCAAGATTAAACAAAAATAAGATAGCAGCAGCTGATCGATGAGGAAGATGAGAATAGTTTTATAGGAAAGTAAATTAGGCATCCAATCCAATCTTATTACAGCGGAATTGCATAATCTCTGCAAAACCAATCAAATCGAGGAGCATCATCGAGGATAAAGAGCAGCGATTGATTCTGAATACCCATTTGATCATCCCGATTTGCTATCTTGCTGACCATAAGCTACCGGTGGCTGGTTGCTGCTGATCGGGGCACACGGAGGTCGCGACGGTACCGGAAGATCAAAAGACGGATTGGAGAGCATAGTAACGACGGAAGACATCGGAGGCCTATTTGCTTCGCCTTCTTGGACGCATAACAGTCCTATATGTATGCATCTTTCCATTTCGAGCTGCGAACCAGCTGCTGCTATAGTCGGATCCACTATGTCTAAGGATGCACCTTTGCTCCACTTCCTCCACGCCTGCGCCAGATTCATAATAAACCAATTTTGACAGCTAGCTCAATTCCATCCAAATTGCTTATTAATTTATAGCCCTTAATTGCACTCACCATGTTTATTAGGTCTTCGTAGGACTCCTCACTAAGACAATTTTCGACGTTCCTCCGCCCAGTTACAATCTCCAAAACCAGGACTCCAAAGCTGTAGACGTCTGCCTTGACCGAGAAGAAGCCATATCTTGCATATTCCGGAGCCATGTAACCACTGCAGTATAAATTTCAAATCTTTGTAAGTTCAGTTACATGTTCATAAGTAGTGCTGTAGTATACATATGCTTACAGTGTGCCAGCGACTCTTATAGTATCGGCATGAGTTTGGTCCACTTGAAATAGCCTTGCCATGCCAAAATCAGCAATCTTTGGCGTCATCTTTGCATCAAGAAGTACATTGCTGGCTTTGAGATCACGATGAATGATACAAGACTGAGTGTCCTCATGAAGGTATAGGAGCCCACGAGCAATCCCGGATATGATTCTGTTGCGCTTTTCCCAGTCCAATTCAGCACGCCTCATTGGATCTATATGATCAATCATTGATTAAAAGCAAGAATGTTTTATATCATGGTCATTCAGGATTCCAATTTCCTTATAAAAGAGAGCATGAATTAAACATACCGAATAACAGGCAATCTAGGCTTCCGTTAGACACAAACTCATATATCAGAAGTCTCTCTTTGCCTTCCAAGCAGAAGCCAAGAAGCCTAACAAGATTCCTGTGTGAAAGTTTGTCAAGTAAAAGAACCTCATTCTTAAACTCCAATTCACCTTGATTGGAATTCCTCGCTAGCCTCTTTACTGCTATTTGTTGCTTAGTAGTAGTAGTAGCCCGGACACCCTACGACAACAGAAAAGCCACAACAGAGTATTGACTTGTACATATACATACCGAATGTTCGTTCATACAGCATGTAGAATTGACAAATACCTTGTAAACCGCACCAAATCCACCACGCCCAAGTAGGTTAGCCTCTGAGAAATTCTGTGTCGCGTCTCTAATAGCACTGAAATCTAACTGCAATGATTTGATGCGACTTTCATCATCTTCTTCACCCAACTGGATGGCAAGCATCTTGTTAGGCTTCGTTCTTCGTCCTAGCCAGCAACCCAGGAAAATAACTAACAGGGCTAGACATGCTAGGACACTACCAACAACAATAATGATTACGGCTTTGGATTTGCCACTCCTGTTCCCTGTAAAAGAAAATAGATCAATTTTTTTTTTTCATATATGTTAAAAAATAAAGCTAGCAGGAGATGAAACCAACCAATGCCATTACTCGATCTAGTAGGAGATGATTGCGCTGCTGGCACTAGTGCTTGCGGAGCAGGAGCAGGAGCGGAAGCAGGATCAGACGATAAATAGAACTTCCATTGTTCATATCTAGCATAACAACTTGGCAAAAGAACCCGCGCTCCTGACTGCCCTCTATTATATTGCAAGAGATCAGATATGGATGCATTGAGGCAACCCAAGCAGTCATTCCTGGATAAATCAGGAGTGCACTGCATGAGCGAGTAAACTGTCTGATTAGCTGTAACATTAGCCTCTCCGGTCGCAAACTTGAGACTGGAATCTCCACTAGCAGTCCTCTTTGTTAGGCTTTCAAGCAAGGTTTGAAGCACGCCGGTGAAATGATCAACATCAGTAACTTCAGTCCCACTTACTAATGGTAAAGTAGGGGCACTTTCCCATACTCCACCGAGTATGTCCCGACTCGAGTATCTTACCATGCAGTTATCTGTCCATCCTATCACCTCCTTTTGGTTTGGGCAGATGCTGCTGAGCCGGGGTTTGACAAAATCGAGACAAGTATGACAATCGGTGACATCGATATCACCTCTGCAGAGGGCAATTGCATAGGCTTGATCAGGATACTGGCCAGAAGAGAAGTTGTAGAAACCATAAGGGATATAAGTGGTGATTATCTTGGTGAGAATCGTGTCGAGATTCGATTTGTAGGTGCTGTTGGAGGTGTAGTTTCCATAGTTAACAATGCACTCGTAAGACCATAGCACAAGCTGGGAAGCAGCTGCTTGCCCTGCAGCCAAGAAGGGAAGGAGAATGAGGAGCAGCAGCAATTTTGAGCTGTCCATTGGAGGCGAGGGGGGGATGATTCGGATAAACAAAACCTTGTGCGTTAGGTATTACTTTCTCTGCACTGTGCCGATGCATTACCAATCTTTAATAATGTAATATATGGACTCAGCAAATTAAGCAACCAAAATATTCAATTGTTTGTTCATTGACTTGGGTCAACTTTATTATAGGGCAGTTTGTAGATGAGACTATGAGAGTGGTGGTCCGGGTGGACCAGATGAGATCCCCTACAACACCAATATACTCCCCTCCCTACAACACAAAAATATTTTAACATATATCTTATCTTAAAAAAAATAAAAAAATTATATTTATATTACTAACATCAATTTTTATATATTTATAAAATTTTATTTTGAAAAATCATGTTTTAAAATTTTTAATAATTTTATTTTGTTAAATATTGCCTTTTTAATTTTTAAAAATGGTAAAACATGATTTTTCAAAATAAAATTTTGTAAATATATAAAAATAGATGTTAGTAATATAAATTTATTTTTTAAAATTTTTTTAAGATAAAATATATGTTAAAATATTTTTATGTTGTAGGGAGGGGAGTAGCCAAGTAGGGGGTGATATAGAAGATTTGCACCGCTGATGGACGGGGTGGAATTTTTTTTGTTTTTGAAATCCGAGTTGGAGTGTTTGGGAGGGATGAAGGAAGGTGCAAGGGGGTGAAATTTTGGGGTTTTTTTTCCAACCCACGGAGGGGAGGTGGAAGGGGTGAGGGTGGAAATTAATCTCAAAATAAATCTTATCATAATTCATAAATAGGCTCTACCGATCATTTTGTAATCTACTCCGGAATGCTCTACGACTCTACGAGCAGGGCCGGCCCTAAGATTTTCGGGGCCCGAGGCGATGTAATTTTTTTTTGATCAATAAATATATTCATAATTTTTTTAGAAAAAAAATCAAACAATGCAAATTTTTCTTTATTTAACTAATATAAATTTCAGATTTTCTTTTCATCACTAAAAGGAAAATTTATGGACTTCCAGTAGTATACAATCTCTCGGTATAACACAACAAAATACTAGGATTTTTAGATTTACCAACAAACTTATTTACTATTTTTTATTATATTTCCTTACAAGTTCTATTAAAAAACATGAATTTTTTTAGTGAGAAATAAAAGTAAAAAAATATTTTTTAATATTCTATTTTTTTCCATTAATGTAAAACAGTAAGGTTAAAGACTTTAAAACATATTATTACTTTGTAAATGCATGTATCCAAATAAAATACTATAATCACTTAAATAAATTTATTAAAATAGCATAAGTTACTTAAAAACTACCCGTTTTGCATTTATAACAAAAATTGAAAGACAGAGACCTTCATACACTATTTGTCATTGACTCAAAATATTTAAAATCGCATCACAAATGAGTTTTTTAACATATAAATTTTCATAAATATTTTATTACGTGTAAATATAATAATACACAATACCTTAATTATATATATAACATATTTTTTTTCCCGGGGCCCTGCTCGGTAGGGGGCCCTAGGCGACCGCCTCTTGGGCCTACCCCTAGGGCCGGCCCTGTCTACGAGTCATCGAAACTCGATTACTTTTTTTCAACATATATACGATTCAGCATCAAAACTCGAGTAAAATAATAATTGAAATATAATGTTTTATAAGTCATTTTGTTTATAATGTAGAGATACATTACTTATTTTCTAATATTGACTTTTTTTTATGTATGATATAAGACATAATGTTATTTAAGATTTGTACTTTTTATAATATGTTTTCAAAAGTAAAAAAGCTCTATAAAATATCATTTTTTTTAACATAATTTCATACTTATTAGTAAAAACACTATATAAAAAGGAGATATAATTGATGTTTTATATTTTAAAAGTGTATATTACTAAAGGGATATTTGAAGAAAATAAATGTTTACAAAATCATATTTCATATAGTTTTTATTATTCTAAAAATATGTTCACTATTCCACCCACATTTTCAAAATAATAAAAACTATATGAAGCATTTTATTTTATTTTCAATTTTTACTTTCTTCAAGTAGCCTTTTAGTACGTAGTACACATATTTTTAAACGTAGAAAACATAAATTACATATCAATTTTTCATAGAGTTTTTCTGTAAGTATGAAATTATTTTTTTGAAAAATAATATTTTTTGATATTTTATAGAGTTTTTACTTTTGAAAAATATGTCAAAAAGTTAAACATCAACTAATACCAATTGCATGCAGTAAACTAATAAAAAAATAAGGGGTATAATTGAATTTTCAAACACTTTAATATTCAATTAACGAAAATTGAGTGATGTGTGTGACTCTACTAAGAAAATGGTTTTAGCGGGTGTTTTTATGCAATTTTAGTTTTAAGTGGTGGTTTTCCACAAACCCCCCTATTTAAAGGGTGGTTTTATGCAATTTTGTCAATTTTTTTTTTTTTTTTTAATATTTTATGTTATGCTCGATCAGACCCATATTAGCAATGTTAAATCAGACGTTGTTGCTCGGTTCGACCCAATCTTTCACTAACCATCGAGCAACATCGACAACTTCTCAACTCAACAATGTCCAATATAATGTTGTACAACGTCTGATTCAACGTTAAAATAACGTTCAATTAAACGTTAATTTGTGGTGTATACAGGGTGCGCGATTCTTAACTTATCAAAAAAAAAAAGTAATGTTATATGGACTTTTATAGAAAGAAAAAAGTTTTAAAATATTAATAAATTTGATATACTCTATCCGTTCAGCAAAACATGTCGTTTTTTAAAGGATAAAAACTATATAAAATATCTATTTTTTTATAATTTTTTTAACAATTTCATATTTAGTTACTATTTTGAACTTGTCAAAAAAAAAATTCGCCTAAAAAATAAAAAATACTCCATGCCAATTGCCAAGCTAGTTGACATGTGATATGTATGATTGAATCACGATGTCTAATGCCCTCCAAACACCCTTTCTTGTTATTTCCGTCATATTTAAATCTACCGTTAACAGAGTCAATGATACGCCGTACAGTTCCTTTCTCCTAATCGGCAACTTGTAAATAAACGGATTTTTGTCTTCTTCCGAAATAGCCAAGAAAAAAAAAATACTCCGTACTCAGTAAATATTTGGAAATTTTTTTTTTTTTGGATCGAAATGGTGGGATTAAATCCATATTGAAAACTAGAGTATATAATATTGTCAACAGAGTTACGGATTCAATAACTCATCATCGTTTCTCTTATCATCCAGTGCTTTGGCTTCTCACCTTAATTAGCTTTTAGCTCTTGTTCAAAGGACTCACTCGAGTTGGTGATAGTCCACATCAAGTTAAATATTTATGATAAAAAATTATATTTATATTATAAATAATCAATTATATATATATATTTGTATAACTTTTTTTTGATGAAAAAACATATTTTAAAAAATATTAAAATTAAAAAGATGATTATATTATTTATATACTAGCTTTTCTTTTTAATAATCGGGTGGGTGTGGTTAAGTGGGTTGGGTAACAATTTCAAAATATATTACCCATTACCCGACCTATCACTCATTTCACCCGATCCATCACTAATTCGTCACTCAGTTATTTTGGAGTTCACCCTAATAATTGGGTCGGGTGAATTATTTATCTACGGATAATTTCCAGCTCAATATAGAAGTAATCACGGAATACAAGGTCCCCGAATATTTCTTAATTTATGTTCCTAGATCTCAAAGTGCCATTAAAAAAAGTACAAATTACTTCTTCGTATATTACAAGTTGCCAACAACATAATTTTTAATTTTTCTTCTGGTTGGCAACCATTGTAAATTGTAATAGATCGAGTAACTTGTAAGGATCGAATCAATGAGGTTGCAGAACAAAACCAGATTAATTAATTTACAAATAAACTTCTTTTGACTTCCAAATCCCCTTTTTGTTCAACAAAAATACTGCAACTGATTATGCCAAAACTCAATCAAGAAGAAAATCAAGTGTCCAGGCAGGACAGACTCGAGTGCAGAAAAGTTTCATGATCAAAACAATTTACATGAATGGATATGCTCAGTGGCGGACCCAGAAACTTTTGAGGGGGGGTCACCAGGGTGGGTGCGGCGACGGGTTGCTGGGCGGGTCGAGGGCTCGACTCGGACTTCTCTGTCACAATCGGCGGCTACTGTAAATGTAAATGGGGGAAGGGGCGGCTACCGACTGTAAATGTAAATGGGGGTTTTTGAATTTTAACCTATAAAAAGAGTTTTAAAAAAAATAGAGGTAAAAATTTAAAATTTAGTGTAAAAAAAATAGAGAAGTAAAAAATTAAAATTTGGTGAGTCGAACCCGGATCTCTTGACTCCAAAAGAGCTTACCCACATCCTTTACCAATTGAGCCAATGCTGTTTAGTGATTCTTTACTCTCTTCACTTAATTATATCCAAAACGAGTTTTTTTTTTTTATTTATTTATTTTTAAAGTACATATTTCCCGGGCCGAGGGGGGGTCACGTGACCCCCAGGACCCCCCTTGGGTCCGCCACTGGATATGCTAATTAAGTACTTAATTGAACATGGATTTCAATGGCTATATACATAGAAGCCACAAATGAGCACATCGACCCAACAACTTTCTTGTACGGCTTGCAAAATAACCGACGACGACTTAGGTTACCATTGATCAAAATAAGTTCTTTCGGTGCCAAATCTGATCACAGTGTGAATTGGAAACAAAATCTGGGTTTTAGGATAATAGATTGATTGAATCAATGAATCAAACAAAATGGAAGAAAATGTAAATCTGCAATGACAGCAGTCATGGTGGGAGGAGAGCAATGAGAGAGAGAGGAGAAGGTACCAATCTGATTCAAAAAAAGCGTCACCTTTACAATGCATCCATATCACCTTATATACTACAAGACAAAGTTTGTTATGGTAGAATTGATAGGGTGTGACGCAGCACACAAGAAGGAACAAAACACCCACACATTGCAATTGATCAAAGATGGCCCAACACATATTATAATTGATCAAATATGGCTCAACACCCCCCCTCAAACTTGGGGTGGTGACATCCCAAGTTTGATGAGAAGATCATTCTGTTGTTGGGATGGTAAGATTTTTGTGAGGACATCAGCAAGTTGAGATTCGGATGGAACAAAGCAGAGATCCAGTAGGCCATCCATGACTTTCTCCCTTGTAAAGTGACAATCAATTTCAATATGTTTGGTACGTTCATGGAAAACTGGATTCTTTGCAATTTGGATTGCAGATTGGTTGTCACAAAATAAGGTTACTGGTTGAACTGGTGAGATGCCAAGCTCTTGAAGTAAACGAATAAGCCAAGTAACTTCAGCTGCAGTTTGAGCCATAGCTCTATATTCAGCCTCCGAAGAGCTCCTAGAAACAACACTTTGTTTCTTAGAACGCCAGCTAATAGGAGAATTACCAAGAAGGATTGCAAACCCAGTGACAGATCTCCTAGAATATGCACACGATGCCCAATCAGAGTCAGTATAAGCAACAATAGATGGGGTATCAAAACCCTTGAGAAGAATTCCCTGGTTCAGAGTGCCAGCAACATAGCGGAGAGTGTGATGCAAAGCTGTAAGGTGAGATGTGCAAGGCGCTTGCATAAACTGGCTTAAGGACTGAACAGCAAAGGATAAATCTGGTCGTGTGTTAGTCAGATAGTTGAGCTTACCAACCATTCTCCTGTAATAAGAAGCATCCGAAAGAAGATCACCATCAGAAGGCAAAAGTTTCAGACGATGTGGAAGAGGAGTGCACACTGGTGAGAGGTCATCCATGGCTGCATCAGTTAATATCTCCTTGCTGAATTTATGTTGGGACAGATGAATGCCAAGGGAGCTGTAGGTGACTTCAAAGCCTAGGAAATAATGAAGACGACCAAGATCTTTGATGCTGAAATAGTGGTCTAGGAAGCTCTTCAAGTGCTCAATCTCAGAGCAATCAGAACCAGACACAAGCAGATCATCAACATAAACGGCCACTATAGTGAGATGTTGCTGTGTACGCTTGGTGAAGAGAGAGGGATCCAATTTAGATTGACAGAAACCAAGAGAAATAAGTGAAGATGAGAGTTTCTGAAACCATTGCCTACTGGCTTGCTTCAATCCATATATGGATTTATTTAACCTGCAAACTAGATTGGGAGCAGTAGACAGACCTTCAGGAACTTTCATATAGACTTCTTCATGGAGATCACCATGGAGAAAGGCATTATTCACGTCCATTTGATGCAGATCCCAACCTTTAGATGCAGCTAAAGCAATAATAGTTCTGATAGTAGGCATTTTAACAACAGGAGAGAAAGTCTCATGGAAATCAATGCCAGCAGTTTGGGTGAATCCCTTTGCAACTAAGCGTGCTTTATGACGTTCAAGTGAACCATCAGATTTAAGCTTAACTTTGTATACCCAACGACAGCCAATGGCCTTTTTACCAGTTGGAAGAGGTACTAAAGACCAAGTATTATTAGCATTCAAAGCACTTAACTCCTTTTTCATAGCTAAAGTCCAATGAGGATCTTGGATAGCTTCTTTATAAGAGGTGGGTTCAATGTATGAAGATAGGTGTGAAAGAAGGGCATGAGAAGTAGATGGTATAGCAGTAGCAAAGAAAGAACTAGGATGATAGTCATGATGGTCAAAAGAACATACATTGCACACAAAGTCCTTTAGATGAGTAGGAGGGCCATGTAATCTAGTGGATCTTCGAAGAGGAGGAGGAGGTGGTGGTGGTGGTGGTGATAGGGATGGTGAAGAAGAGGAGGAGAATGAAGGTGTTTGATTGACAGCAGGGGTGTCAACATGAGTTTCAGTGGGTAAGAAGATGGATGTAGGAAAGGAAGTGACAGATGAATCATCAACAGGAGGTGGTAAGGGAATGTCTGAATGGGAGGATGAAGTATGAAATGGAAAATTATGCTCAAAGAAAGTGACATCCCTTGTGTGGATAAGCAGCTGAGTATGAAGATTGAGGACAGTGTAGGCACTCTTCCCATGAGAATATCCCAAGAAAACACAGGGTGTGGCACGGGGTTGGAATTTATCACGACCTCTTTTCAGTGTGCTAACAAAGCATAAACAGCCAAACACCTTTAAGTGAGAGTAAGATGGTGGTTTATGAAAGAGCATTTCATATGGAGATTTATGAGACAACACTGGTAAAGGGGAACGGTTTATTAAATAGGTAGCTGTCAAGATACATTCTCCCCAAAAACGAATGGGAAGATTGGCCTGAAATTTGAGAGCTCTTGCTACCTCAAGTAAATGCTTATGTTTCCTTTCCACCACTCCATTTTGTTGTGGAGAATCCACACAACTAGTTTGATGAATAATGCCTTGACTGGCAAAGAAATTGGACAGGACAATATCATGGAATTCAGCTGCATTATCCGATCTCATGGTTTTAATTTTTGTTTGAAATTGAGTAAAGATGAGGGAAACAAAGGATTTAATGATATGGTATGTACTGGTTTTGGAGGCCATGAGATAGGTCCAAGTACATTTAGTGAAATCATCCACTAAAGTAATGAAATATTTGAATCCATTGTGAGTTGGCTCACGGTATGGACCCCAAGTATCAAAGTAAACCAGTTGGAAAGGTTGTGAGGATTGTGTTTGCCTCATGAAAAATGGTTTCCTGTGTTGCCTGGCCTGAGGGCAAATTTGACAGACATTATCTTGGGATGTAGCAGAAATAGTAGCATCAATATGTTTCAATTGAGCAAAGGGTAAGTGACCCATTCGACAGTGAAGAAGTTCATAGTTACATGATGCTTGAAAACTAGCACCACTTGTTCTACTAGAATTATTACATGGCAAAAAGGTGTTCTGCAAAACTGAAGTTAAAGAAGAGAAATTCTCCAGCTCATAGGGTGTGTGTGCAATGTATAGACCTTTGTCTTCACTTCCAATCACCAAAGGCTTCTTCATCAAAGGGGCCTGGATAATACAAGATGTGGGGGTGAAAAGGACATTAGAATGGGAATCAAGAATGAGTTTGTGAATGGACAGCAAATTATAGTGGAAATCAGGGACGTGGAGAACATTGTGGAGGGAAAGGGATGGGGACAAAGCTACTGATCCAATTGAAGAAACACTGGCTTTATGGTTATTAGGCAAAGTAATATGAGAAGGCTTACATAAAGGCTTAGAGGATTGAAATAAAACATGGTTGGGAGTCATATGATCAGTAGCTCCACTATCCAATATCCAATTAGAATTTAACTTTGAAGAAAAGAGACAAGTACCTTTACCTGCCAATAATGCTGTAGGCTCAGTGTTGTCATGGCCTTGCAGAAGGTTGATCAGTTGTTGATATTGCTCTTGAGTAATGGAAGAAGCTCCAGCAGCCATCTTCTTCCCTTTAGAGAGACTGTTGTCAGTTGGGTACCCATGCAGCTTCCAGCACTTGTCCACCACATGACCAAGAGCCTTGCAGTGAGTGCAATAAGGCCTTGAACCATTAGTTCCTGAGCCTGAAGTAGGAGTAGTAGTCCCTGAATTTGGATGACCATGCAATTTCCAACACTTTTCCATGGTATGTCCTCCTATTTTACAGTGATCACAGAAGGCACCAGATGCAGATGAGGTAGGGTATCCATGAATTTTCCAACACTTATCCATGGCATGCCCAGCTACCTTACAGTGATCACAAAATAAAGGCTTCTTAGGAGGCAGATTGTTTGAACGAGACTGTTGAGAGGCAAAGGCTGAACTCTCAACACCAGACCCAGATTTAGAGTTTCTCTGTTGTTCATCTTGAATCAGAAACCTATAAGCCTCATCTATATTAGGTGGTGGTGTCATCATCAAAATGTTACCTCTAACCACATTATAGACTTCATTCAAACCCATAAGAAAATTGACAACTTGCTGATTCTGAATTAGATTCATCACAGACCTATTAGATCCACATTCACAAGCTTGATATTCAATGAGCATCACATACTCATCCCATAAACGCTTAAACTTAGTGAAATATTCAGGGATTCCCAAGTTTCCCTGCTCAACAGCAGCCAGATCTTTCTGAATCTGGTATAATCTCGTCCGATTTGAAGTCCCAAAACGATTCTCAAAATCATCCCACATTTGCTTAGCAGAACGACAATACAAAGCAGATTCAGCAATATCTTTTTCTACAGAATGAACAAGCCAAGACATTACCATACTGTTGCATCGATCCCACAGATGCAGAAGAGGAGAGCTCACGGCTGGTCTAACACACGACCCTGTGACGAAACCGAGCTTGTTCTTGGCCATGAGAGACATCTCCACAGACCTTCTCCAGTGGCTATAGTTGCGACCATCCAGCAACCGAGTGGACAACACATAGTTTGGGTGATCGGAATGATGAAGAAACAGTTCATCCATGGAATCAACGACAACTCCATCTGTGCGAGGATTGACAGTTTCATTCGGTGTTTCATTTGGGATTTCTAGACTCATTGTGGCTCTGATACCATGTGAATTGGAAACAAAATCTGGGTTTTAGGATAATAGATTGATTGAATCAATGAATCAAACAAAATGGAAGAAAATGTAAATCTGCAATGACAGCAGTCATGGTGGGAGGAGAGCAATGAGAGAGAGAGGAGAAGGTACCAATCTGATTCAAAAAAAGCGTCACCTTTACAATGCATCCATATCACCTTATATACTACAAGACAAAGTTTGTTATGGTAGAATTGATAGGGTGTGACGCAGCACACAAGAAGGAACAAAACACCCACACATTGCAATTGATCAAAGATGGCCCAACACATATTATAATTGATCAAATATGGCTCAACACACAGTACGTCCAATTTAAGTACAATCGCAGAAACTGAGTTGCCAAACCTCTCACTGCCACAACATTATCAAATTTCAGTAAAAAAAACAAAAAACTAAATGAACCGGATTGTATTGGATAAAAGTGATTAAAATAGGTGTATAAACGTCCATGGTTGATCAAATTCAAATGAAAGCATTGTGGCATTGGGCCTTGTTTTGGGCTTTCTAATTGCCCAAGGAAGTACCTATTAACAAACCATTGGGCCTAGAGCTTGCTCATAAAAAGCATTTATCTAAATTCATCACCACATACTCATCGAGTTTTGTTCAGGCTTCTACGTTTATTCGTGGAGTTCTGATTTAGAGCTTTTGGCTCTCGTTCGTAAGGACATATTTGGATGGTAGTTTAACCGTGGTTGACTTCACCTAAACTCTCGCCTTTTAATAAAAAGAAAAACGTACTGATCAAGTTTTTGAATCTGCCCAAGATAAAGCTGTTACAAACTAAGCCTCTAATATATTTCTATCTACAACGTCTTCATTCTCTCTACAGCGCCTTCATTCGACGACAACTGTTGCTGCAACAAGAAGCCACTGTTACGCTTGAAGAAGTTAGCCTTCCTCTTCATCTCAATTCTGCTCTTGATAAACCAATATAGCTTGTAGAGGCAAGCCAACAAAAGTAGCATGCCAAAACTATTGTTAAGAGTTAAGACCTGAATATATATAAAGCTGATCAAAATTCAGAGTTAAACAATATCCTTGATAAATTGGCGGAAAAAAAAAACGAGTCTTTTGAAAGGAATCAAGCCTACAAGTTAAATTGAAACATCTCTCACCAAGAATGGCTGCAAGATTTAAGAGTGCTCTTATTTTAGTATTTGGTGAGGACTTCCTATCCTGCAGGATAATCATATTGGCTTAAGCAATATCCTCGACAGCCCTCGCAACCTTCGTGAGCTGTTTAAGATCAAGAAAAGAAATCAGTTCACTGTTTATTCGTTGGACATAAATTTGAATTTGCCATCTGACATAAGGATTCCAGTTATAGTTGAAATTACAGGTACAGTAAAAGAAACCAAATTCATCACCCCAACAAGTGACATGATCATTGTAGTCAGGCTTAAAGCTATGAGTCCATCTCCATTACTCCATGTCAATACATTGTAGATTTGTAGCATTGTGTTGGCGTGTTGCATAAAAGAGATTAAAACAGCTTTACAAGTTATAAATGCCCAAGTTTCATCAAATATGAACCAACAGATGGAGCCTTTGAAACTATATGGACAAAGAAACCATTGTAACATTTGGGCCTTGTTTTGGTCATTATATGTTGGGATACCGATTACGATTAGTTATAAATTATTGTATTTTATTATGTTTGTAATATGGGCCGAGCCCAGCCCAACTGGTATGAACTATATATAGGATAGGCCTAATCTGAATTAGGCAGTTGTTCAGTTTCCATCAAATTGATTTCTATATTGCTTTCCCTCCGCTCTTCTGGTTCATCTTCTTTGTAGCAGTTTGTGCATTTGCTCGCCTTGCTAGATTGATTTCTTTTCCATAAAATCAACATTATAATAACCAGGAAGTAGTAACAAATTAAGCACTGGGCCTACAGGTGGCAATCGTGTGGGTCGGGTCGGGTCGGGTTCAGGTTCAGTTAGTCGGGTTTCGGGTCATTCGAGTTTCGGGTAATGTCTAATAATATGGTCATTCAGTTGGGTCGGGTTCAGGTTTCGGTTATCTCAGATTTCAGTTATTTCGGGTTTGGACTGTCTCAAGTTTTCATTATTTCAATATTCATTTTAAAAAAATTTACTAGAATATATCTTAAAATTCGATTTATTTTGAGTTTCGGTTATAACGGGTTCAGTCTTAATGGGTTTCGGTTTTCGGATCCAAAATGGACAGGTTGGATCGGTGTTCAGAACAATCGGTTCCGGGTCGACTGGGTTGGGTTTTCGGGTTTGGGTCGGGTTTTGTCAATTAAGACAATCAACTTAACGCCAAACAATTAAAAGTCCTCAAACAAGGTCGATGCTACATCTCACAATTTTTTTTTATTATAAGGTCACTATAATAACTAAAGGAGGGTACATAAAGTAGATTACATTATTTTCTACCGATCAAATGACAATTAGTTCGACAGTAGTTCAATTTCAACTTACAGCTGTAATTCAACTATATATCTTGGCTGATTTGCTGCTGTAAATTGGATGTTTAATTGGCTGTTTGGGTTGACAAACTATGAATTCCTTCAATGATTTATACTCCATCCGTTCAACAAAACTTGTCGTTTACTATTCACGCACGCTTTTTTAAAATGATAAAAACTATATAAAATATTCATTTTTAAAAAAAACTTTTTTAACAAGTTTGTACTTATTAATAATAACTACGAAATTGTTAAAAAAAATTATTTAAAAAGTCAATATTTTATATAGTTTTTAGCTGCTAAAAAAGCGTGCATGAATAGTAAAACGTCAAGTTTTGTTGAACGGAGGGAGTACTAAACAAGAACAAAAGAGAAAGTCCCAAGCCCCCAATGGAAAGAGTAGGGAGATGAGCACCTGCCTTAAACTAATCAGCAAAGAGAAGTAGTATGATCGTATTCACTGCCATCATTCTGCAATGCCTGTGGGATTGACGATAAGCTGAGTTGGGGTATTAGACAGGCTGTGTCGCCAATTTCAAATTGATAAGAAAAACCCAAGGCTCCGAATTCATGTTTCAGCGTCAAAACATTCAAATTGATCACCTTCACAAGGCAAGATTGGAGCTCTGCTATCTCATCCCACTGACAGTCTAAAATTGTATCTGCACTTTATCAATTGGTACTTAATTAAAATGCCCATAAATCACAAACATTTACTACAGTAACAAAACTCTCACAGCGAGAGAATATATATCTTTTTGAAGAAACCTGGTTTATCTTGGCACTCCAGAAGAGGATTCTCGTCAGTATACGAGCGGGAGAGTGATTGACATGAACAATGTAAAATTGTATTACAATTGGAAATTGAGAACTAGAATTCAGATGCCCATAAATCACAAAATATTACGCATCACCTCAGCCGCACTTGGTAATGGCATGCTTACCATTCTTCATTTAACCCAAAAAAAGAAAAGAAAAAGGAAAGCAATAGCATTTCTTGGGCGTTATTCAGACACATAATATATCAGTATGCAAAAGTGTTTTCGAATAAATTAAACCTACAGGTTTCTCATGGCACTGCCACTCCTTCCTACTAGGAGCCAGTTTTCGAATATATTTCTATTCAGTGATCAAATATCAGACAGAGGCAGAAGAGGGTTCTCATCAGTGTAAGGGGGACTACAAGCACTGGTAGGGAGAGTGACCGATGTGAACTCCTCTCTGCTTATATCGGTCATGTCAAACTCATCATATGCTGCATATTGGTTTGGGATAGCTTCCTGCTGTTGGTACCAAGCTCTGACTTCCGAAGGGGATTTCATGATCATCTCCAGTGTCATTGCCACTTCTTTTATTGTGGGTCTCAACCTTCCGCTCCAACTTATGCAACGCTTTGCCAGTTCAACAACGGATATCAGCTCATCCTCCTTGGCCTCTCCCACAATTTTAGGGTCCAAGATGTGAGACAGCCTAGAAGTTTCAGAGAGAAACAAGAACTTTGTCACCAAGTTTTTTTGCTCCATAGTATTTGCATCCCTATAGATTGGCTTCTTGCTGGTCAAAAGCTCCAAGATGACAACCCCGAAACTATAAACATCACTCTTCTCTGTAAATTGATATGATTGAAAGTATTTCAGGTCGAGATACCCCATAGTTCCTTGAACGAGAGTGGTCAAGTGTGTTTGATCAAGCGCAATGGTCTTGGAGGATCCAAAATCGGAAACCTTTGCTCTGTGCTTTTCATCCAACAGTATGTTTGATGACTTGATATCCCTATGATAGATAGGAATGGATGAAGATGAATGTAGATACGCAACGGCACTTGCTGAATCTGCAGCAATTTTAAGACGCATCTCCCAGCTAATGAAAAAATCTTCATCGGGGTCATGGATGTGCTGGTAAAGCGTTCCATTGGAAATGAACTCGTAAACAAGAAGAGGGACTTCAGTCTCTAGACAGCATCCTAATAGCTTGACTACATGCCTGTGGTTAATCCGAGACAAAATAACCACCTCATTTATGAACTGCTCCAACTGGCCTTCATCCAGCAACTTGGACTTCTTGACTGCAACAATATTCCCATCAGTTAACATACCTTTGTAGACTGTCCCTTGACCACCTTGACCCAGTATCCGATTTTCATTGAAGTGGTCTGTGGCTTTGTCCAATTCACTTACAGAGAATATCTTTGTTCTCTCTACAATGCCTTCTTTCGATGACAACTGTTGCTGCAACAATAAACCACCGTTGTGCTTGAAAAAATTGGCCCTTCTCTTCATCTCCCTTTTCCACTTGATTAGCCGATATAGCCCATAGAAACAAGCCACCAAAAGTAGCATCCCTAAACTATTGCTAAGTCCTGAATGTATAAAGGGAATCAAAATGTAAATTAAACAATATCCACGACAAATCGATGAAATTAAAATACCCAGAACTTTGGAGCAAATTAAGTCCAAAAGTTCTCACCGAGGATGGCTGCAAGATTCAAGAGTGATTTCTGTTCACAATAGTATTTGTTTGGGTTAGTACCGCCTGAGGCATCCGATGTTTGTCTGCAATATCCTCGACAGCCCTTGCATCCTTCAGGAGCTGTTTAAGATGGAGAAAAGTAACTAAGGAACTTTCTCATTTTGATGATTGCTTATAAGATAGAAGTTACAATATAAGTGATCAGATCTGTTACCTTTGGCATCCACCGGAGATATAAGGATTCCCATCATAGTTATCGTCACAATTACACCACACCAATTTATAACCATTAATAGATACTACTTCACAAGTAGCATGATCACTGTGTTGATGGTATACCCAATTCCAACTCAATGATACTGGAACTGTAGAAGATGGATTGGAACTCAACAAATTTCCAACATATTCATCCACATGGTCCGTCATTATTAGAGTTGCAACAAGGCAATTTTGACCTTCAAGTGAAGGCTGGTAATTGAAATCTATTTGATAAAATTGAAGAAAAGAATTAGAAAATGTAAAATCTGAAGGCAACGGTGATTGGCAGCACTGAACCCCATAACAACTTTTTTTGGGTATTCGACTGTTGTTGCTTACTTGCTTTGGCAAACTGTGCCACAACCTGCCATAGCTGTGCCGTTTTGGTTAATCAAAACTGCACTGCCTTGGCAGCCCTCCATGATGAAATCATATTTCCATGTTGAGAAGCTGTAAGGGCTTCCCATTAAATCAATATTGCTTTGTGGTTGCTGGTTTTGTGTATCTGCACTACACACGTTCAGTGGAGGTATCCTCACTATCACATAAGGATCAGGCATATGGTTAGACACATCATTTACCTGCAGGAGCTCAACTTGGAATATTGATAAGAAGGGCTTTCTGGTGGAATGATTGCACTCAATCTCGAACCATTCATCATGGGAGCAGCTGGCACCTATCCCAAACGGGTAAGGGATGGTCACGTCTCCGCAAGTGTCATTGCAACCAGGCTTTGCAATATTGGGTGGGTTTCCCTTTGCCCCAACAGTCACTGCGTTTAGAGCTGCAGCAAGTAGTATCAGTGGTAAGCATAACTGAAGCTGTATTAGCAGTTTTGGGGTCATAACTGCAGTTGTTGTACAAGTGATTTCTCTTTGATTTTGGTTTTGGGTGTGTCAAGTATAAATACATGCTCATATATATAGTCCTATAAATAGGATTTGCTAGGAAGCTCCCTTACTTTCAATTTTCAAGTTTCAAAGATGAAAGAAAATGATAGCACATGTCCCACATCATGCTAAAAGAATTGGTCAACTACCAACCAATCTCACTTTCAATTTCTTTAAAAAAAAATTGCTTTTATTTTAGGGAAAACTAATTAAAATATCCCACCTTTGAGATATGATAAAAATAAGCATCTTTCAAAGGTAATAAAAAAATTAAAAGTACCCAAGTGGTAATATATTGGTACCAGCTTTTTCGTGGGCAAAAAATGTTAACAACGTGGAAAAAAAAGTTTATTTTTAAAATTTAGCCTTTATATTTTTTTATATATTTTTTTTTATAAATTTAGCCTTTATAGAAATCAGTAAGAAATTCCAGTACAATTCCTGTTTTCTTGAGGAAAAAAAGAAATGAGTTGTTACACCTCACATATATGGTACCCCCAACCCCATACAATTTGCCTGAAACATTTCCTCATTACAACATATAAATCGTAATGGTTACGTGGTCTAACATACAATAGCCATCTTTTATTACAAACCCAAACTACACAGAGAATATGTTTGAACAGAATAGGGTCCTTCTACTGCAGCATTGAAGATCTTTCTGCCGGATAATCAAAAGTTATATGGTATCAGGCAGAAGAGGTTGCACATCAGTGTATAGAGGACTAGCAGTGCCTGCAGGAAGTGAGTTTGACATGAACTCCGCATTAGTTGCCACAGTGATGGCATTCTCAGCAAATCCTTCATCTTGGACTGGGAAAGCTTGTCGGTACCATGTAGATGCTTGAGCAGGGGATTTGTTCAACATCTCCAACGCCATTGCTACTTCCTTCATTGTTGGTCTTGATTTTCCACTCCGACTTACACAGCATTTTGCAAGCTCAATAACGGCTATCAGCTCTTCTTCCTTGGCTTGCTTCACAACTTCAGGGTCCAAGATATTGGACAACCCTGAATTTTGGGCAAGAAACAAGAACTCTGTCACCAAGTTCTTTTGCTTCATAGTACTTCCAACCCTGAAGATTGGTTTCTTACCTGTCAAAATCTCCAAGAGAACAACTCCAAAACTATAAACATCACTTTTCTCTGTGAACTGATAAGATTGGAAGTATTCTGGATCCAGGTACCCCATTGTACCCTGGACGAGAGTGGTCAAGTGTGTCTGATCAAGCGCAATCGTCTTTGAAGATCCAAAGTCATAAACTTTTGCTCGATGTTTTTCATCCAATAATATGTTTGAAGACTTGATATCCCTATGAAAGATAGGAATGGATGAAGAAGAATGTAGATACGCAATAGCACATGCAGAATCAATTGCAATTTTTAACCGCATCTCCCAACTAATGAAAAAATCATCTTTGGGATCATGGATATGTTGTGAAAGTGTGCCATTAGGAATGAACTCGTAGACAAGAAGAGGGACTTCTGTCTCCAGACAACACCCCAACATCTTGACTACATTTCTATGGTTTACTTGGGACAGAATAACCACCTCATTTATAAATTGCTCCAACTGGCTTTCGTCCAGCAATTTAGCCTTCTTAACCGCAACAATGCTCCCATCAACCAACATGCCTTTATAAACAGTCCCTTGGCCACCTTGACCCAGTATCCGATTTTCACTGAAGCGATCTGTCGCCTTGTCCAATTCACTTATGGTGAATATCTTTGTTTTCTCTAGAATTCCTTCATCAGATGCCATCTGCTGCTGCAACAACAAACCACCATTGCGCTTGAAGAATTGATCTCTTCGTTTCATCTCCCTTCTTCTTTTGATAAAACAATATGGCCTATAAAGGCCAATCATCAAAAGTACTACCCCAAGGCTGATGCCAAGTCCTGAATACAAAGACAAAGCTTTTATGTAATGACTGAAAAATCCAAATTGAATTAGTTTGAGTTTTAATTGAATTAAGTACCCCTGGATCACATCATCAAAAGGGTATCAAAATAAGTATATAAAGTTTATAGAATTGATTGGGTTAAGTTTGATGATGAAATTGTTCTTACCAAGGATGGCTGCAAGCTTCTGTGGTCTTTTTTCATTGCAATAATATGCATTATCTCCATCCGATTTTGGATCACAATATGCTCGACATCCCTTGCATTCTTCACGAACTATATTAAGAGAAAATAAGTTGTCAAGCATAAACTTTTCTTAGTTTTTGTCATCAGGAAAAAAAATACAATTGAATGTTCTATATATAGTCTGTCTATAGAAAATGAAAGCTCTTACCTTGACATCCATTGGAGATATAAGGATTCCCGTAATAGTAACCCTCTTTGCAAGTACAAAATAAAATATTAGTGGATTCATCACGGCTACAAGAGGCATGAGAATCGTTGTCTGGCGAGGTGGTTGCTTATCCAGGACCAATGCAGTACTGTTGGGACGGACAAGGATGGATCTGAACTGGAAAGTTTTCCAGCATACTGATTAACAGAATCACTCTTTATTAAAGTAGCCACAAGGCAACTTTTATCTTCACCTGAGGGCCGGCGATCAAACTCTACTTGATAAAATGATAGATCGAGAGAGGACGACACCCTTGAATCCTTGATTGGCAGCACTGAGATCCAAAGCAACTGTTTGTGGGTATTGAATGGTTGTTGGTTTGGCAAACAGTGGCACAACCACTAGTAATATTCCCGCGGTCGTCAAGCAAGACTGCACTGCCTGAACAGCCCTCCATGATGAACACATTATCATCACCTGAAATCGAGTAAGGACAGTCCCTTCCCCTCAAGTCAATAGTGCCATTTTGATGGGGTTGTGTTTCTGCAGAACACATGTTCACTGGAGGCATCCTGACTAATATCACACTACGTAGACCCACCGTGTAAGTTATCTCCATGACCTCCACATTGTTGAATTTGGATAAGAAAGGCTTCACCAATATTGAGCCATTAGAGTTTGGAGATGCCTTGCAATCAATCTCAAACCAGCCGTCGAGGGAGCAGTTGGCACCTATCCCTAATGGCCGGTGAATATGCCTGAACAACCACTACTTTAAGGGCTGGTAGTAGTATCATCAGAAAGCACATTTGAAGTTGTATTAGCATTTTTGACCTCTTAGCGCTGATCCACACACAGGGAATATCAACAACCATATTGAGAGAGAGAGAGAGAAGAGTATTTCAAGTTTGAGTGCATATGCATACATAGATACATCGATACACGTACAACTATAACTCTATAAGCTTTACAAGCTTTACAAGATGACTTTCTAGGAAACCACCTTAATCAATATGGCATATATATCTTTCCACTTAAATCAAAACCCAAAAGTCCACTTAATTATTTTAGGTATAAATTCACATTAAAAAAATTATATAAAATTTTATTATGAAAAATTATGTCTAAAAATTATTGATAATTAAAAGATTGATTATTTAAGAAAATATTTTTTTATTTTTCTGAAACATATATTTTCATGATAAAATTTTATGAACATGTTAATATAAGGATTAAGGGTACAAAGTATAAATATAAATTTTTAATGTTAATTTATACCTCAAATAATTAAGTGTAACACATCCGGTACTATAGGGATCCAAACTGTAGCAAATTATAATGTAATAATGGTTACTAGTACAGTTCCCGCGCCATGACGCGTATTTTTTTAAAAAAATCAATATAAAATTTTGTAAGTATAAAAAATTACTACAGTATTATAGAATTAAATAAACTATTACCAAACGTTAATATAAAATAGAAAAAAAATAGATTTGATAAAGTAAGTAAAAATAATAATAATATTTATGAAAATGTGTAAAAAATACATGAGTTTAAGATTTAAATAGAAGGTGTTGATGAGAGAATTGTACAAACTAACCCTATGATCCGGTTTCTTTGCAAGGTTAGCCCAATTCGAAATGAAATTGGGCAAAACCGGATATGGGGATGCAATGTTCAGCCAATGGCATGTAAGTGAGAGGAGTTTTGGGGTTCTACTGCTCGACAGCTGAACAAAGTCAGAAAGAGAGAGAGAGAATGTGGGTGGCGAAAACAAAAGAGAGATAGAGAGAGAGGGGGGGAAGGCAAGGGAAAAGGCAAGATAAGTCTGCAGAGGAGTGGACAAAGCAATTGAGAGAGGACAACGTGAGAGAGAGAGAGAGAGCTTGAAGATTGACAGTGACGGAGGGAACAGTGAGGGGAGGCCAGGTTTCCCGCCAACCCATAGCGCCAAAATGGAAGAAGGGGAAGAGGAGCTGGGAGGAGGGAGAATGGGGGAGTATATAACTATTGAAACTCAACCTCAACCCAATGATTACTCCACATTAATGCATTGCAGGGGAGCATTAAATGGAGGAAGGAGAAGAGTCGACGACGATTGAAGAAGGATGATTGGTGACCAATGATGTGGGGATCTATATAAAGAGATCAAATGGAATGATGGACGTCGCATTTAATGGGGACCTCGGGGAATTAAATCTCGAAGAAGAAGCAAGTGAGCCGGAGTTTATCTTAAAGTTAACATGTAAGAAGGTTGATTTAACTGGACACCCGAGGGAGAACAACATGACAACTATTGACATTTACTGGACAATAACAAAGAATAAAGAATGATCCAAATTCATACACCCATTTGCTGCCCCAATTCGCCCTCTTTAATCTAAATAGCACTCCTCCACCTTGCACAATTCATGGCGATGAAATGTCTACATGAGCAAGATCTTTTCTTATCTTTTTTTTTTCAGGTCTTTATTGGCCGCCCTCTACAACATCTAATCCTCTCGATGGCAAAAGATTCATATCTACCAATGGGTGCACTCGGATCACTAAACTTCTTTATTATAAATAACTTGATTCGAGTTTTTACAATTATATTTAACTTGATTAATTTGACATCTTGAGCTTTATTTTAGATGTGGTTTTATTTCAATTTTGAAATTTATGGTGAACAATAACAAAAAAATTGGGTAAGAAATTGAAAAATTAAGGACATTGAATGTTCATCACTCCCGTATGCAGTGCTTCCTGGCAACCGAGAGGACGAGCAGAGGTAGCAATGGTGAGGATGAATCTGGAAGCTGTCAGAGTCAAAAGTTGATGGTCGAACGGGTGAGATTGATGGTTGAAGCACGAACGAACAAGCTAGCAAGAGGGAGGAGAATATTCAAAGTGTTGATGGGTTTAGCAAAATCTAATTAAACTATTAAAAAGTATTTTCTCGTTACATGAGTACGATCGAGGGAGGATCGGACAATATTCATTATTCAAAGTGTTGGAAGTCAAAAAGAGATAAAATACAACAAGGGCAAGATATCTTAATTTCAATGCATGGCCCCTGCCAAAAAAATACTTTCAATGCATGAGGGAATTGAAATACAACAAGAGCAAGATATCTTTCAATGCATGGCCTGGCCCCTACCCAAAAAAAAAAAAAAAAAACTTTCAATGCATGGGTGACGATTCCCACCATGATTTTCCAGTTAGAAACCTATACTATCAAAATCAATGCAGACAAGTACGTTTCTCAGGAGCAAACAAAGGAACTCTATATACTATTAGTAACATCATCTATAGCAGGATGATGATCAAGGTACGTAGTAGTACGTGCTTTGCGTTTATAGCGCGCATAACCTTCTTACTGTTTGCCTACTGTTAAAAAAAAAGAAAACTTTACAATAATAAAATAGGAAATTGATTCGATCAAAATAAAACTCATACTGCTTCCGTCCAACGCGGTGACTCGCAAGTAGCAATGAATGACAAGCTTGAAAGTAATCTAAAACAAAAATTACGGCCAAGTCATTTCATTAAAAATTTAAGAAGCCTTTCTATTTATAAAATGTGAAAGGAATAATTTAAATAAGAATATACCGATGTAGATGATGATCAACACTACCAATTGAACAAAACATTGGCGTTACCATGTGTTTTTTGGGCCCAACCAAACCGGAATGACCGCTCTTTATTTACCTATTCAAGAATCCATTAAGAGCGGTTTAATGCAAATTATTTTTTTAGATTTTTTTTTTTTTTGAAATCTCCTACAATATTACATAATCTTGCATGCGTCAAACACGGCCTTAGTCCTGACGAAGCTAGCTAACCTCTCTTACCGGGTTGAGCAACCTGCCCTACTTTCTCTAGCCTGAGTACCAAATTCTTCTTTTGACCACCAAATCCCATATATTTTTGTTAGATAAAAATTTGAATTTGATAGTGACAAAGCAATACCGAGTCAACTCCTGAATGAAGATAAAATGCATAACACGTACCTCAAAACTCAATTATAGCATTTACCTCGAATTTCTGCAAGGTTGAAGCGTGGTTTGTGATGACACTAATACAATTCAAATTCCCTTTAATTTGCTTTGAAGTCATCTAATTAATGTCCTTGACACAGCCTTTGCATTGCATTCTTCGATCAGTAAATATTTACATGAATATATATTGGCCGGCATGCAGAAAGTTGATGGAACTTTTACCTTGTATCCATTGGAGCCGCAAGAACTTCCCTAATACCCCATTTTACAGGAAAAATATGTATCAATAGTTTCTTTATCAAAACAAATTGGCATGAAAATTCGTCTTATCAATAGTTGCTTGCAGTCTAGCAAGCTCCATCAAAATGTATATGAGCATCAAAGTACGTACTATCTGATATATAGAGTTCAAGATCAAATTAATTATCTGCTGGCCGGATAGAGTTTAAGATCAGGATATATCCGGAGAAACAACCTGCGACAACTGTCTTGTTTATTTTCACCTCATTATCTGAATTGTATTTTCACCTCATTATCGATGCACTGTCTGCACATGTTGATACTCGCACATGGAACTGCCTAGTTTTCAGTTTAAACACATTAAATTGGTTAAACCGTAACTTGAAATGCAATGTTGATACTTACAACCCTTTTAACGTTTACAAATGGTGAAATTTATATTAATTAACCTACTATATATATAGAGAGGATTGATCAAATGTTTACAAGTCTTAACATGTTAAATGTTAACAAATAATGATCGTTGATTGAATGAAGATGGATGAATATGATTAATCAATGATTTTTTGGATTTATTTTTAACAAAAAAGGGGGACCCACATGGATTAACACTCTACGTTCACAAGGACAGAGCGTGGGATGCACAACAATAACTGATCAAATCCGGGTGGAGCAAATCGTGGGAGGCGTTAGTTTTTTTTTTCAATTTATACAAATTTCCTTGTTGAAAATATTTTTGGAAGATCATGATCAATTATTCTGGTATGCAAAATCTTTGAAAATCAGTGAAGTTTTCATACGAGCGGACGATGAAGAAGAGGAAGATTCATCAAAGTTTTTAACATCGTAATTTTCCAAGTAATCATCACTATTCGGCAAATTTTATCAAATATTCATCACATTCACTCAATTATTCATCAGAATTTTTGTTAAAATTTATCAAATATTAATCGCAATCACTCGATTATTCATCACATTCACTCAATTATTTATCTGACGACGCTCTATCCCCCAAGCGAATATGAGAAAACTTCATAATTCTCCAAGTAGTCATCAATATTCGGCAAAATTTATCAAATATTCATCACATTCACTCAATTACTCATCAAAGTTTTTGTTAAAATTTATCAAATATTCATCACATGCACTCAAATATTTATCACAGTCACTCAGATATTCATCACAATCACTCAATTATTCACAATTTCCCAAATATTCATCCATATTCGGCAACATTTAAGAAATATTCATCACAGTAACACAATTATTCATCAAAGTCAAGAATCTTTTCATCAATATTCATATCACACCCCCAAGTATGAAACATGACCTATTTCGTACCAGTGAATCAAATTTCTACAATATTCATATCAAGACAAAAAATATTCATCAAAATCCCCTTCAAACTCCCCTATAATGAAAATTCGCGTTCTTCCATTACCCGGGCCGAATTCGATGGCGTGATACAGTTGCATCACCGTGGTGTCCCTTCAAGCCGCCTACATATTCCACCGACTAGGTTCACTTACAGCCACAGGTGCGACTCTCGTATGAGGAGCACTATTTGCCATAATCGCCCTAGTATGAGACGCGATGAAGAGGGTGAGAGACGGTTGTTTTCTAATCATCCCAAAAAAAGGGGATTTGGGTTGGGATATCACGCGCCTGTGATGGGAGAAAAATGTAGTTTTTGTCTTTTCATATTAAAATTAATTAATTTCGGGAATTAATCTCGTCATTCCATTTCTAATCAATCAACGATCTATATTTGTTAACACAAAACATATTAAGGGATAATTACACATGACCTAACCTCTCTCTCTATATATATATATGGTGAGGTTAAAATGAAAATGGGGCTTAAAATGAAAATAATGCTTAAAGTGAAAATGGGTTCATTAGCACGATGTCTGTTTAGCGCAAGGTTAAATTTCCGTTTAGCGCAGAACCACATGGTCGCAACGACCAATTGACATTTGGTCGTTGCGACCAATTTTTTTTTACAAAATGCATGTGGTCGCAACGACCGGTAGTAGAATGGTCGCAACGACCTATAATAGAATGGTCGCAACGACCACAGGTTCCGCCCGATTGTCGTTAGTCGATCTCGATGGAACAGTGCTACCTCTCTCAGTACAAGGTGGCGATGGCGTCTCTATTGCGGGCGGCTCTCTAGACTCACATGGCGTCCATAAAGAAGCTTATGGATCGATCTGATGCATGGTCGACAGTCTAGTGGCATGGAGCAGCCATGGAAAGGGCTCAAGGGAGAGGGGAGAAGTAATTAATGGTGGAGATGAAATGTAATTACTTTCAATTAGATAAATATTTAATGATTCGACATCATTCACTCCCTGGCCTTCTTCTTCAACTGTCGACACTTCCAATTTGATACTTGAGTTTTTGAATTTTAGGGTTGATGCAAAATTGGGGGATCAATTTTGCTTGGAAATTAATATAATGTTAGTATGTTCTAAAACTATTTTATGAAGAACATAGTTTGAATCTACAATTTAATTGGGGAAGAAAATAGATTCAGTCAACCAATTTGAGTAATTGAGATCGAATTTGGGGTTGGATTAGCACAGAGAGAGAGAGAGAGTGCAGAGGGGGGTTGATGGTAAAAGGGTAGTGTGTCCCGTCCTCTCTTTTCTCCTTCAGCCTTCTGCCATCGCTCCATCGGTTCTCTTTCTCTTCTTCTGCTGCCGCTCCGACCGCGACCACCGGGATCTGTTTACCTCTCCGGCGGGCAGGGACAGGTGGTGGGGGTAGCATGGTAGAGCAGCTGATTGCGTCGGGGCCTGTGGTGGTGATGGCAGCTTCGTTCAGAAATTTCGCCTATGAAAGGTTCCCTTTGGAGGAGGAAAGCACCGGTGCGGTGGATTGCGCTCTCCGAGTGCCGAATTCGAGACGGCTCAGGGAGATTGCGCTCCGAATCTTTGGGAAAGCTCCGCTCGCTTCAACTCTGAGCACCGCCCTCGCCGGATCCCTAAGTCGACGGCGCACCAAACACCTTCCCTCCCCAAATCTCCATCCCCGACCTTTTCTCTCTCACCCTCCTAACCCACATTCATCTACCTCTCGCCGCTCTATTCTCTGGATCCTTAAGCCAGCAGCGCCACCATCCCGCACTCATGCCGACCACCAGCCACAGCCAGCACCACCATCCACTTCCAGCACCTCCCGTCTCCAGGTTTGTTGTATCTTCAGTTGATCCATTGAAGATGTTTTCGATTTGGATGTTTTTTATTTTGTCTTTGTTCAATCTCAGGGGTTAAGGGCTTTTTGTATGCTGCAATTGTTTTTGTTTTCTTTCAATTTGAAGTTGTGCGAATTGTTTAAGGGCAATTTGTTCAATCCCAATGGTTAAGGGCAATTTGGGTTTCAATTGATCATTTGCAGTGTTTCAGCTTATATTCATATTGCAGATTTGAGTTTCTCTTATCTAATGGATGATTTTTTACCCTAGTAGATGTTGATTTCGATGCAAGATACATAAATTAGATAGAACTATGTTTGGAATGTTGTTGTGGAGTTGATATTCCTGGCTTAATTTCATGGTTCATTTATGATCACCTTCTGCGTAGACAGAAGTATAAAATCTTCTTAGCTGGATTTACTATTTAGGTTGATTTGTTTGGTAGGATTTGCTTCATTTGATCATTATATGATCTAAGCTCTTTCTATTTGGAATCACTTGAATGCTACCACATGAATTAATCAGCATGTTCCACTTTTAGGGTACTTCTACTTTTGGATTTTAGATGTTATGTTTGGAGTGAGTTGTGTGAGGTTTATATCTTTACAAGAGAGAAGACGATCACACATTCAAGGAAGTGGACCGCTTACAATGAAAAATGATAAAGCGTCCTCATGGCAAGGGCAACTCAGTTGACTAGTTTTATTGTTGAACCAGCTTAAATCAGTGTTAATGGGTGTAAGAGTAGAGAACACATATTATCAGAAGATTTATTTTATCCTGGACATAGTTTCGTTCCGGTTTCGGGGGTTTTAAATGTTTGGATTTTTTTTATTGGATTGATTTGCTTGGCGATTTAGGGGTAGGATTTATCTGGTGTTTAAATTGGTTACTAATTTCCTAGATGTTGAAATGATGGCTATTTCATTATGTATCTCGTAAAGAGGTGTATGAATTGGAGGTGTCTAGTAAAGATGTTGAAATGATGGTTGATATGGGTTTGAAGCTAAAGTAAATGAAAGTTAATTAGAAAATAATTGTTGTTCTAGAGTCATCTCTCATGGCCTGATTTCGAGGTTTGTTGCTCAATCTTTGGAGATGAGATGGGAGATCATACTCATGCTTCCTAGTTCTTATTGACTACAGAGTAGTGATGCATGTGTAAAAGGCTTCATGTGCTGAGCAAAGAAGTCTTTTTGCATTAGTTTGTGACATTTGTGCGGTCTCATGGTGGTTGTTTCTGCCTATATTTTCAGGTATCAGTCTCAGCAGGTGTGGGTACTGGTTATGTTAAACTGGAAGATAATGGTCAGTAGATGTCTCACTCACTTAATGTTTGTTAAAGTTGCCTCTATTTTAATATTTGTGGGATTAGGTGTACTTGTGGTGAGTCTGTGTGTCGAATAGGTTTGGGGTTTGACTGTGGGTGCAATACTTTTGTGAATTTGTTGTTGTGAGTATTTAAGAGGGTGAGTCAATGTGGTATAGCAACGTGGTAGTGAGAATGCAAAAGAAGATAGCTAGGGCCGTGGATTTCAGATTCTTTATTGCTTGATTGGAGTTAGGGCATAGAGATGCAGTTGCGTTGTTGTTCCTCATCAGTTTCATATATGCAGCTTATGGATGGATGATTTTCGGGTTTGTGATCTCATATTCATGGGTTCTAGACTTCTAGACATTCTTATCTATGTTCTTGTACTTAATAAGCTTTAAAAGTCTATTAATTAGCTCAATGGTAGAGCAATGTGTTTATGCGCAGAGATGTGGGTTCGACGTACTCCTACATAGGCTAAATTGCTTAATTTTAATAGTTTGTATTATTTTCTGATAAAAGTGCAATTCATAATCTTAATTGTGCACTTTATAATCTTATTCTTGCACTTTATCATTTTTTTATGCACTTTATAATCTTAATTGTGCACTTCATAATCTTATTCATGCACTTCATCATTTTATTCTTGCCCTTTATTATCTTAATTGTGCACTTCCTAATCTTATTCATGCACTTCATGATTTTATTCTTGCACTTTATCATTTTATTTATGCACTTTATAATCTTAATTGTGCAATTCATAATCTTATTCATACACTTTATAATCTTATTCATGCACTTTATCATTTTATTTATGCACTTTATAATTTTAATTGTGCACTTCATAATCTTATTAATGCACTTCATCATTTTATTCTTGCCCTATATAATCTTAATTGTGCACTTCATAATCTTATTCATGCACTTCATGATTTTATTCTTGCACTTTATCATTTTATTTATGCACTTTAAATCTTAATTGTGCGCTTCATAATCTTATTCATACACTTCATATTATTATTCATACAACATCATTTTATTCTTGCACTTTATTATAAAGCTCAAGCTAAGCTTGAACACCAATGAACATTGTATGTGGCAGTTGTCCTCTCGTTTTGAAAGGTCCATGATCAACATTATAGGCTCGATAAAAAAATTTTAAAAAAAAATTCATTTGAGTTCTAAAATTGCACTTTTCAGTTTTATATTTGCACTTTTTGAAACTAAAATTGCACATTTAAGTTCTAAAATTGCACACCATCACATAATATCTATGCATCTTAATTGGGTTTGTCCAAAACATGAATATTTAAATGTTGAATGACCCCCCAGTCTTCCCATGACAATCATTTTGGCCTATTCGAAATATCCTGATGCTTTTGATTGATAAAATATCAAATTATAAATTAACCCGCCCTTTTAATGAACCAAGAAAATTTACTTTTAATTAGCAATTTGGCATTGTCAACTAGTGAATGAGAACGTACATAAAGTAATAGGAACTACAGAGACCAATGGATACTCATCTCCAGACACCAAAAAAAAAAACCATACAAGGCCTTTCAATGTCTTTAAGCCTTGGATAACCCCCGCACATTGTATCCTGTATAGCTGCTCCTATGCTCGGTTTGCTACCCTTAAATGGGGTAAACTCTGTGTAATGAGTATGAGCTCTTATAGTGTCATCTGGCAAGGATCAAGCTGCTGCTATTCGAAGTAGAAGTTGTAACAGCTCTCGCGCAATCCTTTCCAGTCAACCCCCTGTTCATCTGTATCCAAGGAGCATGCCGTATGTTGTTCTATTATTGTTTCTTTTTCTTCTCCAGATAAGAATGCAGCCTCTGAAAGTTCAGCATTGCCCAAACCAAGTGCCAGAGGCCAATCTCAGGCCATAGGGCCGATGGGCTGTACAGCAGACAATGTGCACTTTGCCACATTAGAAAATTGCTCAGCCGGGTCTCACCTGAAGTCCGAACAATGACATCTGGGTCTGGAGCAATTGACAGGTCGAAATGCTTCTCGATATCTACTAAGCATATACAACGGTTTCCCTGGCGAATTTCACATGAATCCACTGCTCTGGTCTCATTTTTATCTACACAAGCATCATGGACAGCACGAACAATCTCATTCGTGGATGTGTAAGAAATAATGACCGATAAAAAGTGCAAAAATAAGATATATTAGTGCCATTTTATGAATCTGGTGTGCAAAAATAACACATAGAAATGCAACAAAAGAAAATTCTTTTGATCAGCAATATTTGATCCTACCACAGCAAGCATGAGGACAGTTTTTAAAGACAACCTCTTACTGCAAAACTTGAATAAATCTTCCAAACTAGGACCAAGAAAATCTATTATAAGGACATTATAGTCCCCTTCAACACCATACCATTTCACAATTGGGATTCCATTTGTCAACATAGCAAATGAACAATGAGAAAACATGTCGGAGCAAATACGTGCAAACGCAGAGGATATTATAGAGATTAGATCAGCTGAAGCCTAAGTAAGATGAAATCAGTACATGTATAGAGGAAGATGAGGAAAAATCAACATCTATGAATGGAGCCCCTAGGTGCCAATCCCGTAAATTATGTTAAAATTACTATCTAAAACTTGTATAGTGAGACAAACTATTATACAAGCCGAGCTACTTTGCCACACATCAGACCTTACCACCAACATCACTCTTTCCCCATTGAAAAGTGTCTTTATGCACCAGGTGGGGCAGTTGACATTGAGAAACTGTAGTCATTAGTAGCGCCGTAAAAGGTGGGTGCCTCTACATAAGGGCTCTGCACCAACCAATAAAAAGTGCAAAAATTAAGCACTCGATGACATGCCTGAGCATAATAGGAACTAGGAGAAGCACGAGTCAAAGAATTAGCATTGCTTTCGCACAGTGACTGAACCGAAAACAACTAGTTGAAGGTCCTTCTCTCATAAGCGAGATGCATTTTCTCTGAACATATATAAATAACAATGTTAATGCTGAAACAACACTGAAGAAAAACTGTGCACACAAAATACCCAAAATACACATATATGACTATGCCATATACTAATATGTAAAGCAAAGTTTGTTCTCCCCAGATTTTTTTTTGGCTAAATTCCAAAGATGAATATCCTAAATTGTGCACACAAAATATCAAATTATTTTCAGAGTATTTGCAAAGTCCAGGGTGAGTTAGAATCTGCTAATCACTGAACAAATTCAAAGAGGGAAAACCAATAAACATTAGCCCCAATTTTCTAAGAAGATAAAAGAGCAAATCACAAGTACATTGAGAGCAAGCCCCTCCTCCACTATTTGAGAGCAAGCCCCTCCTCTCTCATCTCCGAACGAGGCGGCAAAATTGGAGTGCCAGAATCCACAAACACGCCATCAACCGCCCTGCCGTTGGCTTCCGGCACTGGGAACACATGCATCATCCTCCAAAGGAAATGACGGGTTTTGGTGTCGATGTTGGTATATCTCCGAATCTTCAGCCGCAGCCTGGGAGATTTCAGAGTAGGATCCAAGCCTATCGGAGGCAGAAACTCAAATTCGTCATCGACGGAGGGGATAGCAGCCGCAGCATGAGGCGCGCCGTTGAGTTCGTCAAAGGAGTCGGGGAAGGAAGCTGTCGCTATGTTGCTCCGATGGCAAGCCAAAACAAATACGGAGAGAACAAACGAACAGGAAGACCCGAGTCCGATGGCAAGCCAAAACAAATACGGAGAGAACAAACGAACAGGAAGACCCGAGTCTCCGAGCCAAATCACACGGTAAAAGCTGATTTTCATTTTAAGCTCCATTTTCATTTGAACCATTAACTATATATATATATATATATAGATCGGGTAAATTGTGCATACCCCATAGGGTGTACCTTGTGCACATTTGTGAGCCATTGATATGAATGGAACGGATGGATGAGATTTTGCCACGTGTCTAGTGAATTAAAAAAAAATATTTTAAAAACTAATTTGAATCACAAAGAGAGGGACGTGAGCGCGTGAAGTGAAGGTAAATAAAACCCTAAATTGCAAACTGCTTCTTCCATCGGCCGCACAGAGCTAGGGCGAGGCGAGGCGAGCGGAAGAGAATTGGAGTCGATGAAAGGTGAGCGCGTATCTCCGCCGTTGCAATGGATCCCCGTCTCTTCGCCTGCTTCAGCAAGTCAGGCCGGAAGGACCACTCCCGCCGCTCCACTGCCGTCGTCAAACCCGCCGCCACGGACGAAGCAGAGGATCGGAGAGCCGGAGGAGAGCGGGGCGATGGTGGGGCTGTTCTCCTCGTAGGGTTGCGCCGCCACGGACGAATCAGAGGATCGGAGAACCGGAGGAGAGCGGGGCGATGGTGGGGCTGCTCTCCTCGTAGGGCTGCGCCGCCACGGATGAATCAGAGGATCGGAGAGCCGGAGGAGAGCGGGGCGATGGTGGGGCTGTTCTCCTCGTAGGGCTGCGCGACATCGCCGGAGGTGAAGTTGCTCGTAACGGTATCGAGATCCGTCGAGGAGGAGCCGGCGATGGTCGAGGAGGAGACGGCGGGGCGATGCTTGGCCTTCGGTTCGATTTTCCGATCTCACTCTGATGTGATCTTATTACCATATGAGCCCAAGTCACACGAAATCTCAGTTGAGAAAACAGCTTGGCGATACATCGGTATTTTGGATCCACCTAACTGTATAAAATTCCGATTGAAGCCTATGAGCACTTGTTGGAAAGCTATTTTGAGTGGCTACAATTTCCATGAAGAACACTGTTGCCAAATCAGCTTTGAAGATGACCGAAAATGTTGATCTTTACAACAACATGAAATCTGGCAGCTTGTGAGAAGTGCGTTTATTGAAGACGGAACGCATTCAATAAAACCGAATAAATTGGTGCAATCAAGATGAATATTTTAATATGTATTGATGGTGTTGAAGGTTTTCGACTATTCGCCTTTCCGCCCCTTGGTTTCCGACCTCCTTTTCCATCAATTCGAGGGACCTTTTATATTATCCGTTCAATAAGTGTTTTAGCTAGCCATTCGCCTTTCATTTAGTATTGTTTTTCCTATATAAAGAGCTTGTATGCTCACTTAGAAAGGAGATTTGAGATTAATGAAAAGTGTGTTTCCTTTGAATCGAGATGTTTCTAAATTGTTGTTGGTGAGATGCCTTCAACGCCCTCTGAGCTGAGATGCTAAAGAGAAACTTGTTTGTTGAATCATTACCGGTGAGATGCTTGTGATTGATTCCCAAACAAAGACTCAATCATTCGAAAGTGAGATTCCGACGTTTGAGAGAGTGAGTTTTGTAGATCTTGTGGTGAGATGCTCCAAGATCTAGCAATCCATATCCTTGTCTTTTATTTCCTATAAATCCCCAAAAATCACCCCACAAAAAGAGTGTTCGAAAGTTCGAGGCTTGGTCGATCGATCCTTCGGGTTTCATCACACTCCTCCTTGGCTTTCAGGCCTTCATCTGGACTTTTTTTTGTGGGTGGGGGTGGCGTGGAGGAGGGGTGGGGGTGGGGGGAGGGGCGTGGTTGGGTGGGGGGAGGCCGACCGATCGGGAAAAACTAGGGGTGGGCACAAATCCCGCAAATCCCGATCCCGTCCCGGTCCCGTCCCGATCCCGTCCCGATCCCGGTGGGATTTAGGACAAAATAGCGAATCCCGTCCCGATCCCGTCCCGCAAAAATTATGCGGGACGAAACGCGGGACGATCCCGGTGGGATCCCGCAAATCCCGTCCCGTCCCGCATATAATAATAATAATATTAATAATAATAATATTATTATAATAATAATATTATTATAATAATATTATTATAATATTATAGAATAATAATATTATAATAATAATATTATTATAGTATTATAGAATAATAATAATATATTATTAGTATTATTATTTTGAGCAAATACTGTATTATTTATAACTATAATAATAATTTTCAATTTTCAATTTATAATATTATTATTATTATTATTATATAATATTATAATATAATATAATAATAATATTAATTTATAATAAAATTATTATTATTATTATTATTATATCATATTATATTTTTTTCTTGTAAAGTATAATTATTTTATAATAATAACAATAAAAATAAGTAATATTATTTTATTTTATTTTTAATTATAACGTGGGATTATTATTATTTTTTTATTATTAATATTATTTTATTATTATTATTATTATTATTATTATTATTATTATTATTATTATTATTATTATAAAAACATATTACAAGAAATTAGTGGGCAACCGAGATACTATCTGGACACCCACTCCTTTAGCGATAACAAAGCCAAGTCTAGTAAAAATATAACGTGCAGCACGAGCCCCAGCATCCTGAGGTACCGAGAATTTCTGAATCCGCTTCAGCAATGCAACCGCATCTGTATCCAACTCCCTCAATGAAGAGAATGAGAAGGGTAGGAAACCATAACCAGCCGCCGTACACAAATCTCGATACTTGACACACTTACATCGAGCAGCATCAACAACAGCACGACCAGGCATAAAGTCAGAAATTCCAGACTGAGTCAATGGAGAGGATCCCATCAGATCGACACACACATCCCGCCCATTTAGAGTTACAAGAGGCAAATAGCTAATTAAATACGGTATTCTTCCTAACTATCAATCGATAATTAGACAATATTGGTAAATCTCGTCTCAATTCCTTTCCGTCCTGATCTAGTAAGATAATGTAGCCAAATATGTTGAACATTATAATTAATTATACAATCATTGTATGAATTAATAATAGTATTATAATAATAATAATAATATTATTATTGAATAATATAGTTGAGAATAATACCGTATTCAACATATTATACTAAATAATGAATTATGAAAGCATTTTTTCACTTTGCGAATTTATATAATATTTTATTATTTTTATATGCGGGACAAGGCCCGTCCCGTCCCGATCCCGTCCCGTCCAGACACCATCCCGTCCCGATCCCGTCCCGAAAAAAAAATGTCAATCCCGTCCCGATCCCGTCCCGAAAAAATTTCGCGGGACGAGTCCCGTCCCGGCCCAATCCCGTCCCGTCCCGTCCCGTGCCCACCCCTAGGAAAAACTATTGAGAACTCAACCGGGGGGGGGGGGTTTGAGAATTCAACGACGGGGGTGGGGTGGGGGAGGGGGAGGGGTGTGGGTGGGTGGGCAGGGGCCGGTGGGTGGCGGGGTTGGGCGGGTAGGGTTTTCGATATATTTGTCGAATTATTCAGACGTATGTGTCAAAATTTGGTTATTAGTGGTAATAAGTTGATAAATTATTCGGTGAAATATGTTTTATTATTCGTTAGAATATGGACTCTTTGGTCTAACAACATAAAACAAAACATTATTCAGTGAATTGTGAAACATTATTCGGTGAAATATGAAGTATTATTCGTATAAATTGCAAGTATTATTTAGAGATTTAAGGTTTCTTTAATTGACAAAAAAACTAATCATTATTCGATAACATGTGATAAATTATTCAGTAGAATTGATAAATTTTGATCTGAATTGGATGGAAAAAGATAACATAACATTATTCGGTAGCATATGCAACATTATTCGGTGAAATTGACCAGTTTTTCAAAACAGCGAAATTAAATCATAATCGAAAAAAAAGCACGTCAGCCTTTTGAAGCAGGATCCCACCATTTTTTTTATTAAAAAAAAAAACAAAACTCTAAAAAAAAATGAAATAATGGAGATGGGGTGAGTTACACATACAAAAAACAGGAAGTGGGATTTTTTTGGGCAAATGGGTCCCACTGCTTTAAAAAGAAAAATAAAAAAATCTCTTTTAATCCTGGTCTTTCATTTATTCTACATTAACGACCAGGATTTGTGCACAAGGTATACTCTAAGGGGTGTGCACTCTGGAACCACTCCCTATATATATATATATATATATATATATATATATATATATTAATATATATATAGAGAGGTTAGGTCTAGTGTTAACAACCCTTAATGTGTTTTGTGTTAACAAATATAGGCCATTGATTTAGTGCAAATGAATGGATGAGATTATTTGGCTATTTTGGCTTTTTTCTTTAATTAAAAATCAATGGGACCCACTTCTTTTCTTGCCACTTGCTAAATAACGTGCGTGTGTTGTACGTTTTTTTTGGCGTTACATTTTTTTAACGTTGTTTTTTGTGTGGTGCACTATTCGAACTATTCGATAAGGTGATACAAACATTCGTTAACTTATACTTATTATTCGTTAGATAATAGAAAAAGAGTTAGTCAATTTTGCAACTATTCGCTAGGTTAATAGTAATTATTCGCTAAATTAATCGTTATTATTCATCCGTAAAGAGGAGTTATCATTTAGATAATAGCAAAAGGGTTAATCAATTTTGTAACTATTCGCTAGATTGATAGTAATTATTCGCTAAGTTGATAGTAATTATTCGCTGGTTTGAAAGAGTATGTAAATGTAATTCTTGATTTCCCACATCTAATTAACCAAATACATGAATAATTATGAATTATCAACGAATAGAAACTATGAACTTATCGAATATTGACTCTGAACATGAAACAATAACTAAATAGTAACGAATAACCTATATCATTCCATCGAATATTTATTGCATACCAATGAATAATTCCTTATTCTTGATCAAATAACAAGGAGAATCATGAACAACCACCAATCTATATACAATAATTCCTTATTCTTGATCAAATACATATGAATAATTTTGTATTATCAACGAATAGAAACTATGAACTTGCCGAATAGTGACTCTACTGGAAATAATAACTAAATAGTAACGAATACTCTATCACATTCCATCGAATATTTATTGCATACTAATGAATAATTTCTTATTCGAAAAACTTGAAGCAATTGAAGAGGAAGAAGAAGACGGAGTAAAACACGAGATTGAGAAGACGAAGGAAGGGCGAGAACGGTGGTGCTCAGGGCTGGCATCGGTGACGCGGGGTGGTGCACAGAAACCGCACTCCACCGATGGTGAACAGAAACCGCCGATCAGAAACCGCACTCCACCGCCGATCGGAAACTGCCGATCAGAAACCGAACTCCTCCGATGTGCTCAGCCACTGATCGCCCACAACGCGGGGTGGTGCGAGGCAAGGCAGTTGCGAACTTGCGAGAGAGGGCGGAGAGAGAGACATACCGTGAACAGTCGAGCACCGCCAACCTCCAACAACGAGAGATTATAATCAGCAACAGGAGATAGAGGGCTCGGTCACCGGCAAACGCCTAGGAGGGGCTGCCACTAGACTCTATCGCCGGATCTCAGTCTCAAGTCTCAATCGTGGGACACCTCCTCGGATCGATCTTCGCCGCCCTTCACCTCTTGCCTCACCGCCGGCCTTCACCTCGTAGCCTCCTCGCCGCCGCTGGCCTATCAATCGCCGCCTTCACCTCCTCCCCTTCCCAATCGCCGCCGGCCTTCAACTTCGCGAGTTGAATTCCTAATTAGAGGGATGTGGAGGAAGATTGGTTTAGGTTTTTTTTATACACGCGCATAGGATGGAGTGGGGTGGGTTTATTTTCTAATTAATTTACAATTAAATTAATATAGGCAATTAATCTCCACCTTTCATTTTTGCTCAATCAAGGGTCCAAAATTGTTAACACAAAACACAATAAGACTTGTTAACATTTGATCCATCCTCTATATATATAGGGGCTGGTTCCGGTGAGAACACCCCTTAAGATGAGAACTAGGAACACATCTAGACTCTTAAATTATTCAAATCCAATGGATCAGATTAATCAATCATTTTAATATTTTTTTAATTAATTATGTGGGACCCACCAATAAAACAAACCCAACTTTCCTTCCAAGAGGGCGTACAGTGCACAGAGGGTTTTGTTTTTGTTTTTTATTTTATTTGGAGAAGTAATTATGGATGGAGGTTTTTTTGTCCTCGTAATATACAAATGAATATTAATTTGTTTTCACTGTTTTTTTTTAATCACTGTTTTTTTTAATGAGTAAGGTGTAAAATCATATATAATATATATTAACCGATTAATTAAGGTGTAAAATCATGTATAAGAGGACATTTGAAAAAATTATCTATTACTTAATAATCATTAATCGGTTAATTTTGAGAGATTATTCAGTTAAATTATAGAGATTATTCATATATAAGTTGACAATTATTCGGTTAGTTTTAAGAGATTATTTGGTTTAATTATAGAGATTATTCGGTTAAATTATGCATTATTCGGTGAATTGATAATTATTAATTATAGATAATTTAATAATCATTATTCGGTTAAATTTTATACATTATTCGGTTAAATTATACATATTTTTCGTGTATAAGAGGGAGATTGTTTAAACACTTATTATTGTTTTTTTTTCAATTGATATGAAGATAATTTAGTTGAGATTAAATTATTCGGGTAAATTAGAAAGATTATTCGTATTTAAAGGGTGATTATTCGCTTAAATTTTAGAGATTATTCAGTTAAATTAATAAGATTATTTATATTTAAGGGATAACCATTCGGTTAAATTTAAGATTTTATTCAGTTAAATTATATAGATTATTCGTGTGTATATAAGAAGATAATTGTTTACACATTTATTGGTTTTTTTTTTTGTTTTTTTGCGATTGTTATCAAGATAATATAGTTGAAATTAAATTAGAAAGATTATTAGTATTTACATGGTGATAATTCAATTAAATTTTAGAGATTATTTAGTTAAATTTGTGAGATTATTCACTTAATTATTCGTTTATATATGACAAGTTATTCATAGAAATAATCATACTATTCATTAATACTTGATAAATTAATCGTAGAAACAATTGAATTCTGGAGTTAAAGTCGTTGAGAAAATGTAAATGATACAATCAGATGACTTATCATGATAAATGTTTCTTAGAAGCAATTGAATTTTTGAATGAAAGTCGTTGATAAATTATTCGTATGTATATTAATAAATATTTACATTATTCATATGTATTAATAATATTCATATATATCGTATAATATAACCAAAAATAAATATCGTAAATTTTTTAAAAAAATATCGATCTTAATTGAGAAATCATCGATATTAATTAAATGCGTCAATTTCAAATTTTCAATGAATATTTGACCAAACAAATTGAAATTCACCTAGGCAGCTAGGCTCTACACAATTTCCTAAAATCGGCCACTGCAACCAAATTCATCCAAAAAAAAAAATTTAATCTCCTGGGCTCCACACAATTTCAAACAAAGGGCAACTTCACCCAAAATACACAGTGGGAGATTTGGAGCGTGAGTAACGAACAGAAAACCGAGAGTGCGGCACCAAAATCGCGGGTCCCATGAATTTTTTTAATTAAAAATTCATCCAAAATTGTTTTAATCCTGATCATTCATTTTCTTCCATCCAATGGTTTAAATGTGTTCTTACGTTCTTACCCTAAGGGGTGTTCTCATCCGATCCACGCTATATATATATAACATTTTTTTTATGGATTGGGCAACTTGCAGTGCAGAAAGTCATCATAAGTTACACACTAAAATTCACGAAGATTATTATGTACAAAAATAATAGGAGGCGTAAAATCAATCCACGCCCATCAAGATAGGAATCGGTGATTTACATCTAACTCTAGAAGACAAGATAGATACACAGGTGAGTTACAGAATAAGTGGCATGTGTTGGGCCTTCATGGGCTTTGATCATCATCACTTGTAGTGGGTTGAAGCCCATCAATTACCTGGTTGCTACCAGATCAAATGTCAATTAATATTAGTTCGACAGTAGTTCAATTTCAACTTACATCTGTAATTCAACTATATCTTGGCTGATTTGCTGCTGTAAATTGAATGTTTGATTGGCTGTTTGGGTTGACAAACTATGAATTCCTTCAGTGATTTACCCTAAGAAAGAACAAAAAGAGAAACCCTCAATGGAAAGAGTAGGGAGATGAGCACCTGCCTTTAACTAGTCAGCACTCAGCAAGGAGCGAGTAGTGTGATCGTATTGGCTGCCATCATTCTGCAATGCCTGCGGGATTGATGATAAGCGGAGTTGGGGTATTAGAAAGGCAGTGTCGCCAATTTCAAATTGATAAGAAAAAAGCAAGATCCCGAGTTCTGGATTTTCATATTTCAGCATCAAAACATTCAAATCGATCACCTTCACAAGGCAAGATTGGAGCTCTGCTATCTCATCCCACTGACAATCTAAAATGGTATCTGCACTTTAGCAATAGCTACTTGATTAAAATGCCCATAAGTCACACACATTTACTAACATAACTCCTACTGCAGTTGGCTAATTTAACAGACATAATAGTATATCATAACTTCATCAGTGTACAGAATCCTTTTAAAGAAACCTGGTTTATCTTGGCACTGCAGAAGAGGATTCTCATCAGTGTATCAGTCGTGTCAACAACATCATTCCTTGCGGAAACCACTCAATTCACCATTTTCACAAGGCAAGATCTTTCACATCCCACCAACAATGTAAAATTGTATTACAATTGGAAATTGAGAACTAGAATTCAGATGCCCATAAATCACAAAATATTACGCATCACCTCTACTGCACTTGGTAATGGGATGCTTACCATTCTTTATTTAACCAAAAAAGAAAAGAAAAAGAAAAGCGATAGGATTTATTGGCTGTTATTCAGACACATAATATATCAGTACACAAAAGTATTTTCGAAGAAACCTGCAGGTTTCTCATAGCACTAGGAGCTAGTTTTCGAATATATTTCTGTTCGGTGATCAAACATTAGACGGAGGCAGAAGAGGATTCTCATCAGTGTAAGGGGGACTACAAGCACCCGCAGGGAGAGTGACCGATGTGAACTCCTCTCTGCTTATATCAGTCATGTCAAACTCATCATATGCTGCATATTGGTTTGGGATAGCTTCCTGCTGCTGGTACCAAGCACTCACTTGCGAAGGGGATTTCATGATCATCTCGAGTGTCATTGCCACTTCTTTCATTGTGGGTCTCAGTTTTCCACTCCAACTTATGCAGCGCTTTGCCAGTTCAACAACGGATATCAGCTCATCCTCCTTGGCCTCTCCCACAATTTTAGGGTCCAAGATGTCAGGCAGCCTAGAATTTTCAGAGAGAAACAAGAACTCTGTCACCAAGTTCTTTTGCTCCATAGTATTTGCATTCCTATAGATTGGCTTCTTGCTGGTCAAAAGCTCCAAGATGACAACCCCGAAACTGTAAACATCACTCTTCTCTGTAAATTGATATGATTGAAAGTATTCTGGGTCCAGATACCCCATTGTTCCTTGAACGAGAGTGGTCAAGTGCGTTTGATCAATCGCAATGGTCTTGGAGGATCCAAAATCAGAAACCTTTCCTCTGTGCTTTTCATCCAACAATATGTTTGAAGACTTGATATCCCTGTGATAGATAGGAATAGATGAAGATGAATGTAGATATGCAACAGCTCCTGCTGAATCTGAAGCAATTTTTAACCGCATCTGCCAACTAATTGAAAAATCTTCTTCAGGGTCATGGATATGTTGGAAGAGTGTTCCATTGGGAATGAATTCATAAACAAGAAGAGGGACTTCAGTCTCTAGACAGCATCCAAATAGCTTAACTACATGCCTATGGTTAATCCGAGACAAAATAACCACCTCGTTTATGAACTGCTCCAACTGGGCTTCATCCAGCAACTTGGACTTCTTGACTGCAACAATACTCCCATCAGTTAACATACCTTTGTAGACTGTCCCTTGACCACCTTGACCCAGTATCCGATTTTCATTGAAGTGGTCTGTGGCTTTGTCCAATTCACTTACAGTGAATATCTTTGTTCTCTCTACAACGCCTTCTTTCGATGACAACTGTTGCTGCAACAATAAACCACCGTTGCGCTTGAAAACTTCTCTTCATCTCCCTTCTCCACTTAATGAGCCGATATAGCCCATAGAAACAAGCCACCAAAAGTAGCATCCCAAAGCTACTGCTAAGTCCTGAATGTATGAAGGGAATTAAAAAGGAAAATTAAACAATATCCACGACAAATCGATGAAAACAACCCAGAAATTCAGAGCAAATTAAGTCCAAAAGTTATCACCGAGGATGGCTGCAAGATTCAAGAGTGGTTTCTTTTCAAAATAGTATTTGTTGGGAATAACAACATTGCCTGATGAATCCAATGTTTGTTGGCAATATCCTTGACAGCCCTCGCATCCTTCAGGAGCTGTTTAAGACGGAGAAAAGTGAGGAACTTTCTCAATTTGATGATTGCTTATAAGACAGAAGTTACAATACAAAAGATCAGATGTGTTACCTTTGCATCCCCCGGGGATATAAGGGTTCCCGTAATAGTATCTATCACAATCACACTCTACACCACAATATGAATAAGAACAAGAAGCATGATGACTATGGTCAGGCCAATGTTCACCCGTCCAATTCCATACCAAAGCTACTGGAACCGCAGAGGAAGGATCAGAAGACAGATTTCCAACATTTTTAACAGTCACAGAGTCTGCCCTTATTAAAGACCCCCAAAGGCAATTTTGACCTTCAGGTGAAGGCTGACGATTGAAATCTATTTGATAAAATTGAAGCGGAGGTGGCGACCATTGATAATCAGAAGGCAATGGCGCTTGGCAGCACTGAACCCCATAACAACTTTTTCTGGGTATTGCACTGTTGTTGCTCTGGCAAACTGTGCCACACCCTGCCATAACTGTGCCGCTTTCGTTAATCAAAACTGCACTGCCTTGGCAGCCTTCCATAATGAAAACATTATCCCATGTTGAGAAGCTGTAGGGGCTTCCCGTTAAGTCAATACTGCTTCGTGGTTGCTGGCTTTGCGTATCTGCACCACACACGTGCAGGGGAGGTATCCTGACTATCACATATTGATCATGATTAAAACTACTGTCAGAGACATTATTGACCTCCAGGAGCTCAAGTTGGAATTTGGATAAGAAGGGCTTTCTGGTGGAATGATCTGTTGAAGATGTCTTGCACTCAATCTCGAACCACTGATCATGGAAGCAGTTGGCACCTATCCCAAACGGGTAAGGGATGGTCACATCTCCACAAGTGTCATTGCAACCGGGCTTCGCCATATTGGGTGGCTTTCTCTTTGCCCCAACAGTCACTACGTTTAGAGCTGCTGAAAATAGTATCAGTGGTATTAGCAGTTTTATGGTCATAACTGCAGTTGTATAAGTGGTTTTTGTTTGATTTTGAGTGTGTTTAGGCATAAATACATGCTCATATATATAGTCATGTAAATATGACTTGCTGGGAAGCTCTCTTACCTTCAATTTTTTAAGTTTCAAAGATGAAAGAAAAAGACAGCACATGTCCCACATCATGCTAAAAGAAAAATTGTTGGCTCAGATTTTCCTAGAAGAAATTTACAAAAGGCAAGATTGAAGCTCTGCTTTCTAATCCCATCTTTCAAATTTCTTGTGGAACTAGAATGCAAAGATGCTTGTAAATCAAGCACAATTATACAGCAAAAGCACCACTCAGATAAAGAGTGAGAAATCAAGAGTGACACAAGAACACACAATCTCTTAGGAAAACCACCAGAGAGAACCGCTCAACGGGCCCACAGGCAACTGCCCTTACAATACTACTCTGGGTAGCTAAATCTGAGTAGATGCTAGAATCACCTAATGTGAATCTCGCACTCACATATGATGGAATTCGACCAAGGGCAGAAAGGGTTCCATGGGCTACGACAATCTGGAACGCAACAACCACTCCTAAGCACTCGTTTATACTATGGGTTGCGGCTAAAGGAAAGCTTGCTACAAAGGATACAATTACATACAGGGAGATCGATCGAACTTGTCCTTTATGCAATGTTACCAATGAAACGCAAGAGCATCTATTTTTTACCTGCAATTATACCTCTTTTGTATGGTCGCAGGTAAAAGATTGGCTTAATCACAAAAGAAGAATGTCGACATTGGCAAGCGCCCTCAAATGGACGAAGAAGGAAGGTCGAGGCTCGAGCTGGATATGCAAGTCGAAAAAGATCGCACTAGCTGCAACAACATACTTCATCTGGACAACGAGGAACGAAAAAGTCTTCGAAGGAAAGATGAGAACAAGGGAGGAGACAGTCCACCGTATAAAACTGCACACCTACCGGATCCTATATGCCTTGTATCCTATCACTTTCTCACAATCGGAGTGGCTCCAAGCAGATCAAACATATGTTCCAGACGCTCACAACCCTCGCAATGCCATCAGAGACGACTTGGGGGACCCCTCTAGTGCACCCGCATAAACTCAGAAAACAACTCTTAAGGCCAAAGACAAGCGGTCTGATGTACCAAATGCAAAACGAAGGCTGTGGGACTTGGAGAAATCAAATTGGAAGGCACTTACCGCACAGAAATTGGAGATGGAGTCTTGCATATGCCATCTAGTGACGAAGCCATCACTAGGGGTCTTTTATTGAGTAACATGGCGTCTTTTTTTGGGCTTGTTGTTAGGATCAGTTAGTTCATTTCCTTACTTTATGCAAAATGTATTTTTGCCCAGGTTCCCAGTCTAAGATTACAAGGTCCAAACAACCTTTGATCTTATACTTGAAATGCATTAGGCTCAACAAAGGTCTTTTGGACATCATCATTTGCGACATAGTCGTTGGTGTTTGATGCTCATAAGCCTTTGGGTGTATGTCCGACTACCGATGGCCTTGGCCTGAAGTGATAGGATCTACACGGCCCATGGCCCCTAATATGCGATGGAACCAAGCCATAGTGAACCTATGTGCTTCATCGATTTGAGGAATCCCCTCCTTTTGTACTTAGAGCCGACTGGCTACAAACTACAGTGTAAATATCTCGCTTTAAGTTTTAATATATTTTAACCTTAAAATAAAAAAAAAAGGCAGCTACAGCTTGTGGGTGAAATGACGAAAATACCCCTGCTGTAGGTTGTGTACACTTCAGCTCGCACAACGCACATGAGCCACTAGGCGTTTAGCTCTCTATCTCCTACCTACATACTCACTCACAGTTAGTTAGTTAGTTAGATCAAGGTTCCTAACAATTGGTATCAGGGGCTGGAAGGTTCTCGGCAATGGCGGAGGGCACACGACTCAAATCGACGGAGAAGGTGGATCAACACCTGCAACAGCTCCATCAAGCTACGACATCAACACAGGAGCAATTGATGGAGACAAGACAGAGACAGGACGAACAACATCGACTTCTCCAAGAGCATACACATACGATCTTGGACATGAAGAGGTCGTCGGAGGAATTGCAGACTCGAGTGGATCAGTCGATGGCACAGATTGGGGAATGGATCCGAGTACTGTCGCATAAAGTCGATCGGAAATTCAATATAGGAGGAGCAGCTTTTGAGCATCAAGAAAAGACACCACCGGCAGGCAATCGTGAAATTCCGGATGAAACAGACGCGACCAGCCACCTCCGATGAGAAATGACGGCTTTCTTGCGGGCCATAATCGTTTTCCTAAGGCTTTATGCATGCGCTTTGGGGAAAAGCAAGGAAGGGACATTGTTGAAGAATTCAACAGGTTATGTCAATCTGACGAATTGGAGGAGTATAATGAGAAATTCGAAGAACTCCGCGCCGGAATGTTATCTTACAACCCTCACCTCCCTGAGAATTACTTCGTCACCAGCTACATCGGTGGTCTCAAGCCGGAGATCAAACCACTGGTGAAATGGGAGAGACCGAGAGATCTCGCTGAGAGTTTAGAATTGGCAAGATTGCAATGGGATGCATTGCAGGCTATTGTCCGAATCAAGGCTCCATGGAAGGCAACAGATACGGGCGAAATCGCAATCACTACGGCATTGGGTCAAGAATTGCAAAAGGGTTCCTGCGGGAGCATAGTTGAGGCATCAACAGAAGAAGAAGTTTCAGTTGAAGAGGGTGTTCTTGGTGCAGGATCAGAGCCGGCTTGGGTTGAAGAAATTGCAGACAAGAAACAAGAAATAAAGGAGATTTCGAAAGATCTTCGTTTTCCAATCCAGTGTGGGTCTTCAAGGGCAGAGGGGTTACCGCAGCCTTCAAATCCGGAGCACGAAGGCAGCCTCGAAGATCTTCAGATGGTAAGCGACGAATCAGAGGTAAATCTCAAACCCTGTGGGAGTATGAAATGTAACTATGCACTCAATGAATTGGATGAACTTGTTAATCTTCTGATTGAATTGATGGAGCTTAGATTAGCCAATTCTAGGAAGGTTGGCAGGACTGATAGTTTGGCAAATTCAATGGGATTTCTGGAAATCTATTTCGCACACAAGGTGTTTGTCAAAATGCCTGAAAAAGGTGTTCATGTGCTGGCGGGTTTAAGAGTTGATGAATGGCCCTCAAATCTTGTTAGTCTTGGTATTGAACTGGAGCACAATGCACTCACTAGGCCTTATGATAGAGGTAAAAGATTCTTCTATAATGCAAATGGAAATGTCCAAATGTTTGCTGTTCGAATGGTTGAAATCTGGTTTGAAATTAGTGAGCTGCAGTCACTACCATTTGATAGAGGAAGAGTTTTCGATGATTCCATCAGTTATATGTTGGCTGCGACTGTGGAAATAGGTGGTTTGAGTTTTGTTTTTGATCCGGGTGGAGTACTAGTAGGCCAAATGCAGCAGGAAGCCTTAGTGTTATCAAGGTGTTTTGTGGAGTTGCTGGTGTTAGTTTGCACCCGGAGAGCTGGACAGCAGGTAGAGTGCAGGTTGCCTAGCTGAACAAAGGTTGGGTAGATTGCTTCAATTCATATGAAAGTCATTCCGAGTGGGGGACATATGGAGAGCCAGTTTCACCAATTGTTTGCTATATAGCATATTACAAACTGCAAGGTGGCCCTGTCGGTGAAGTACCTCTTGTTTCCTGGTGTGGTACTTTGTTTACAAGTTGAATGAGGCAAGTTAATGACAGAGGTAATACTGGGCACCTACAATGGGTAGAAACTAGCACTTGATGCAATATTTGATGATTGGGAGTTGGTAGCAATGGGTAGAATTGGGAGTTGGTAGCAATTTTTCTTTGAATTAGACCTTGGGGCAAGGTCTTTGTAAGGGAAGGAGTAATGTTAGGACATAGTATATAAGAGTCCTATGTACATTTTGGAAGGCATTCATAATCAATCAAATAGAATTTTATCCTAAACTCTCTCTAAGCTCTCATGCTCTCTCTCGTTAGTTAGTTAGATCAAGGTTCCTAACACTTTTCTTATCATCAAACAAAAGAATTAAATTAATTGATAGGAGAGCAGATGGGCAATGGAGAGGTAGACTGAAATCTAATTAATTTTTTTTTTTTGATTTTAAAGGTTAATTTGTATATTAATAATATAAAGCTGTTACATGAGAAAATAAGGGGGAAAGGGCGCTAAGTTTAATTCTAAAACTAAACCTATGGCGCCAAGCATGGTATCCTACCCAAGGGATGCAACCCCAAGGTGCGGACTAAGGCAATACCCGAGGCATGCAAGCCCCATATACAAACCAAAGGCTATTTCCTAATACATAGTCTAATCAAAGCATAGTCCAAGTGGTTCTAGGTGGGACTAACCACTTGGACTGATACAAAAGGCGAGCTCCCCATTCAAGGTTAAATTAATAACCAAGGGAGGGGACTCAAATGATCAAATCATATAGACGCTACACCGGAGGGCAACGGGGTGGTACCACGGGACCCATACGCACCACCAAAGCAAGGAAACAGCACGTCCAAGCAAGGGTGCGAGATGAGGAGGTGGTGCAAATGTCGCGGGTGGAGCACGATCGTAAGTGCAGATCTGATCATCAAAAGAGGCAAACGAAGACATATCAAGCGGCCCGACGGGGAGCCAAGATGAAGCCATGGGCTCCCCGTCAGGAATGAGAACCAAAGTGCCGGTCAGAAGGAGCCAATAAGGGGTCCAAGGAGAGTCAAAATGTGGACTAGACGCTCAACGTGGGGACCCAACCGTAAGGGACCAAAGCCAGCAAAAGAACAAAGATTAACAAAAGATAAATCACTCACCAAGAGAAACGGATGGGTGGCCCACCAAAGTCAACAAAAGATGAAAGTGGGATGGGTCAACAAAAGAGGGTAGTGGAAAGGTGAGTCAACACAAAAGTGCACAAACAGGTCTCACTTGCAACTTAGAAAAATCTGAGAAATGGGAAATACGTGGACAAAGGTAAAGTTGAGAGTGGGACCCGAAAAGTCAACAGAAGAAGCAGGTAAAAGAGGTGGACTCCTCAAAGCTTGGTGACGTCAAAAGTGGGAAGGATGGGGAGACCACAAAGGGGGTAACGTGAGCAGGTGACCAAGGCGGGCTTCGGAGCCAAAGTTGGCGCCAAAACTGGTCAACAGCCATGTGGGTGGGCCCCACAGTGGACAGAAATCAGAAAAAGGAGACTTTGACTAGAGGTAAGCAAGAGGGGAATGACATCAAGGAAACCGCCGGAGCTGGAAGGCCGCCGACGACGGAAGAACGTAAAAACAAAAACGACTCTCAAACCAACACCAAGAGTGGATCTGAGCAAGCAGTTGGTCACTAGTTAACAAGAACAACCAACACTAGAACCAGCGTGGAGGGGGACCTTGGAGGCGTCTCTTCCCGGGTGGAAACGAGAACCCACGAACACTAAGAGGAGTTGGGCCGCCGGATCTGAGCAGGGAAGTCCGAGAGTAAATCTTCGACGGCAACCGGCGTCGCCGGCTGACCAAAAACAGCTCCGATTTGAGCCTTCAAGCCATGGGTGTCTCAAGAAGACGATGAACGGTAGTTAAAATCCGAAAAGGCCAAAAACCCACCGGATCCGGTGCGGTTTCAGTCGGATCTGAGAGCAAAGGATCTGGGGAGGTCGACGGTGGGGAAGGATTCACCGGTTATCACCTCGGGCAGCACACAACGCAGCAAAAACCAAACGGAGTAGGAGGGAGCAATGTGTTTGGGTTCGATTTTGAGGCTTACTGGACAGATTTTTGGGGGTTGGGTTCGCGATAGAGTGCGTCAGAAGAGGTGGTGGTACCACCAGCGGCCCTTGGCCTCGCCGGAGGTGGTGAAGAGGGTTTAGGGGACAAGCTCAGCCCATGGTGGAAAGAACAGTAAAAAGGAAGGGTTTTCAAGCTCGGAGCAAACCTGAGGGAACCACACCTTGGGTGAAACCGGATCTGGAGGGGGGTAAGGCGAGGACTCACCGGAGAGGCCTGCAACCGCCGGAAACGGCCCGGGACAAGCAAAACACCGGATGTGTTCAGCACATTTTGAGAAAGAAACTAAACCAAAAATAAATTTTGGATAATGTAACAAGTCTTGAAATTAGATTTCAAGCAAGCAGGTGTGCATTTAATCCAAGAGATCAAACAAAACGATTGAAATCCCTCATTGAATCAAATGCAAGCCGGTTGGAGTCTCTTGAGGGGGAGATGGTGGGAGGGCTTCTCCGGTGTGAACTTCCACCGGAAAGCCGAGGAGGTGGCCGGAAAGAGGCTAGTCGGATCAAGGGGGAAGGCAAGAAGGAAAATCCTTCTTTGAGAGTTTCTCTCTCTAACCACCCGCTTGACTTTCTCCTGAAATCTAATTAATTAAGCTACTTGGTTTCAGCATTTGTATAGTCTTAGAAGATCAAAGCTCTTACCTTGACATCCGTTGGAGACATAAGCATTCCCGTAATAGTTCCTTTTGCAACCACAAGATAAAGTATAATCGTATTCATCACGTCTACAAGAGGCACGAGAATCGTTGTCTGCCTGATGTTTGCTTATCCAGTGCCAATACAGTACTGTTGGGACTGACAAGGATGGATCTGAACTGGAAAGTTTTCCAGCATACTGATTAACAGAATCACTCTTTATTATAGTCGCCACAAGGCAACCTTGATCTTCACTTGAGGGCTGGCGATTAAAATTTATTTGATAAGATGATATACCGACGTAATGAGATATCAACGGTGTTTGGCAGCAATGAACCCCATAGCAACTGTTTGTGGGTATTGCATGGTTGTTGCTGTGGCAAACAGTGCCACACCCAGCCCTAATATTGTCCTCTTTATCAAGCAAGAGTGCACTGCCTGGACAGCCCTCCATGATGAAAACATTTTCACTTGAAGGAATCGAGTAAGGGCACTCCTTTTGCCTCAAGTCAATACTGCTCTGTCGTTGGAGTTGTGTTTCTGCAGAACACATCTTCATGGTAGGCATCCCGACTATCACACGTTGTTGAAACGTATCATAGAAGTCTATCTCCATGACCTCAACATCGTTGAATTTGGATAAGAAAGGTTTCGCCATCGACCCATTAGAATTTGGAGGTATCTTGCACTCGATCTCAAACCAGCCATCAAGGGAGCCGTTAGCACCTATCCCAAACGGGAAGGGGATACTCACATTTCCGCAAGTATCATTACAACCCGACTTTGCAATAATGGGTGAGTTTGCCTGAATAACCACTACTTGGGCTGGTAGTAGTATCATCAGAAAGCATATTTGGAGTTGTATTAGCAGTTGTGAGCTCTTAACTCTCCACACAAAGGGAATATCAACAACCATATTGCAGGTATTCCTTCTTTTTCTTTTTTTCCCTTTGAGAGAGAGTATATTTCAAGGTTGACTGCATATGTATACATATATATACACACCTATAAGCTTCACAAGATGACTTTCTGGGAAACGACCTTAATCAATCTGGCATCTTTCCACTTGATCAAATATCTAATTGAGGACTAAACCTATGATAATCCTATCTAATTTAACCAACAATTGGGTTGAGTTTTATAGATTGCTAGCTAGCTGATTAGCTTACATCCCCAGTTTCTGATCTCCTTGCACTATGAAAAGGGTCCCTTGTTTTAGTTAAATCACACCTTTTGGAAATAAATATAAGTGGTTCATAAAATAAATAGTACCAGTTTATGAAATAAATAGTAGTATTTTAGGGAATATTAATTAAACAATATACATTATAAATATGAGGTTTAGGAGCTCTGTAATCATTTGGTTCATTAAATAAATAGTAGTGGTTCATGAAACAAATAGTAGTAGTCGATGAAACAAATAGTAGTAGTTCATTAAATAAATAATAGTGGTTCATGAAATAATTTAAGAATATTCATAGCTAGTTAATTTTTTTAAGTTCATGAAAGAAATAGTAGTGGTTTATGAAGTAATTTAAGAATATTTCTAGCTAGTTAATTTTTTTGGTTCATGAAATAAATAGTATTGATTCATATTTTGAACCATTTTATTTTAAAAACAAACAAACAAATAAATAAACATTAAAAGAAAATAAAAGAAGAATAAAATTCTTACAATTATTAGATAGTAGTGGTTTATGAAATAAATTGTTGTGGGTCATAAAATAAAGAGTAGTGGTTCATGAAATAAATTAATAATATTGGGTTATGAAATAAATAGTATTGGGTCATATTTTGAACCATTTCATTTTAAAAACAAACAAATAAATAAACATTAAAAGAAAATAAAAGAAGAATGAAAATGTTACTATTATTAAATAGTAGTGGTTCACGAAATAAATTCTAGTTGTTCATGAAATAAAGAGTAGTGGTTCATCAAATAAAGAGCAGTGACTCATCAAATAAATAGTATTGGTTAATGAAATAAATAATTAAACATTAAAAGATCGAATGAAAATTTTACAATTATTAAATAATAGTGGTTCATGAAATAAGAGTAGTGATTGATGAAATAAAGAGTAAATGGTTGAACCGCTACAAGTAAAATGATTGAACTAGTACGAGTAAAATGGTTGAACCATTACGACTAAAATGGGTGAACCACTAAGAGTAAATGATTAACCACTACGAGTAAAATGGTTGAACCACTACGAGTAAAATAAATGAAATACTACGAGTAAAATGGTTGACCACTACGAGTAAAATAATTGAACCATTTTCTGTTAACTTCACGAACCACTAAGAGTAAATGGTTGAACCACTATGAGTAAAATGATTGAACTACTAAGAATAAAAGGCTGAACCACTACGAGTAAAATGAATGAACCACTGAGAGTAAAGGCAGGGAAACTTAGTGTAAAATAATAAAAATGCGTTAATTGACTCAATTGGTCAAGTTCTTCACTTGTATCTATATATTTTAGACCTCCATCGCTTTTTATTTCAAGATGAGAGCAAAATTACAAGTTCTGGCATTATCCGTCTCATAGTCATAGGTTGTTAACTTTATGCCCGCTCTTTATTTATAAATTCAAGGTTAACTTTACCCAGATTAAGTTAAGCAATAAAAACCAAATGTAGATGAAAGTATATATGAAACAGACGTCTTTGTGAACCTTTTGAGTTAAAAGTGTGGTTTAGGCTAGCTGCCACTTTCTCTTTACTGAATACAAATACCAAATTTTAGTAGGCTTTCAGTTTTATTGCATCTGATAAGAGTGAAACAACTCAGTTTACTTAAGTCAGATAAATTGCAGTTGCCTCAAAGGAGATTTATCTCACCTTTTTTTTTGGAAAAAAATAAAATAAGAGTAAAATGAGTCATAATGTGTGCAGCACCTTTGGCCGATCCACACACTGATGCACATGTGAGAAAGAACAACTAGGAAAAATAACGCCAAAGAGCGAATGTCTTCATATCATAAATCAAGGTAAGATAAAGTAATACTACTGCCTTGCAAAACAAAGAATCAACAGAACATCAGGTTGTAGAATGATTTATTCTGCAAGTTTCATGAATTTTCATTGTTTTTAATATGGAAAGAACACGTTGTTTCGTTAGACTGATTTGTTTTTGGGTCACAGATTTCATTGGATTAGATTTGCCTAATCAGAATTAATTTATTTATATTGATAAAAGAAAATTGATGTCTTAGATCAAGCCCAACAACTTCTCTAAAAATTCTCTATTATGGAGAGAAAAATATCAAAATCTCTATAATTTTTATACTCTAACCGCAACAACTTCTCTATTTTACATATTTATACATTTATTATACACTATAATAAATGCATAAATTCATAATTTAATAAATAAAATTTCAATAAATTAATTAAATCAATATGTAACAACCAATGAATAAATGGGTAGACATGGGAATGAGTGAATGCATTTAATTTTACAGATTTTAAGCCTTTCTCTAAATTTAGAGATTTTTTTCTCTTTCCTCTCATTTCTCTATTTTAGATATGGTTTTACAAAAGCTGTTGGGGTTAAAAAACCTATATTTCCTCTAAAATTACCTATTTTCTCTATTTTACATAAGTTGTTGGGGATGCTCTTATGTTAAACTATGATTACACATTATTAACACTTAACATTAATTGTTGTACTGTAGAGTTTAAAATTGGTGTATGGTAGGGATATTCATACTATTATATGTGGGTAGGGGAAACCAACAGAGCCAAGCAAATATATAGAGACAAGTTTCTTTCAATTCATAGGAAGAAAAGTAGTGGTGGTGGTGTGTGACACAACCCCGACGTGGGGTTACAACTTAGCAAAACAATAATTCATTTGGCCTTAGCTGGTACAAAGGGGTGGATTCTTCATCAACTTAGCATCCCCAACAGATTCTCCATATTGGGTTTTTGGAGAATATTGAAGTTGATTTTGATCCAACAGCTTCCCCATTATATTCTCCAAAATAGAGAATGGGGAGAAGAAATGGAGGAGATTCTCTAAATTTGGAGAAAATTCTGTATATTTTGGGGTAAACTCCATAATAGAGAATCTGTTGGAATTCAGCCCAAAAAAGTTCAGAATATGTGATCTATAATTCTCCATTTTGGAGAATTTTTTAGAGAAACTGTTGGGCATGCTGCCTTCCTACATGACTACTTAGATGATGAGGTCTACAAGCTACCACCCCGTGTTACTCTGTTCCTACAGTAAGCTGACTCATGACTACTTAGATGATGAGGTCTACAAGCTACCACCCCGTGTTACTCTGTTCCTACAGTAAGCTGACTCATTCTCTCTATGGTCTCAAACAAGCAAGCCAATAGTGAAATCCTGAACTCACTAATTAAATTCATTATTAAAATTGGCTTCACTCAATCCACAGGGAGTAGTGTCGCCAGAAACAAAGAACGGAGAGAGAAAGAAAAGAGAGAGGAGGGAGAAAGGAGAGGAAAAGGAGATTTGAGCGGGTGTTTTGTTAACAACGGGGGTTTGTTGATAGGTATTTTCTCTCCCTAGAAATCTAATCTGATTGTAAGTGTTTAGATAGGTTTTGGAGAGGAATCCATTCTAGATCCAAGTTGTATTTAGATTGGGTGTTTGAGATCGATCTTCATGTTTGTTTGTCTCGGTTTGAGACTAGATTGTTACTTGTATTAGTTTGTTGATTAGTGAATTGGTTGTTCTGGCGGGCGTAAGGTGGGTTTTTTCCCACGTAAATCTTGTGTCGATATTTGTGCTTTTATCTGGGTTTTGGGTTGCTTTGTTGTCTGGTTTCTGGATTTGATATTATCGGTTGGTTATTGGTTTGTTGGCTGATTGTTGTCGGTTCTCTTAGTACTCGAATTTGCTTCCAGATGTGGCTGAAAAGTGGTTTCTAGCCCAACATACTCTTTGTTCACCAAGACATAGGGCTCCTCTATGACCGTAGCTCTTGTGTATGTGGATGATATGCTTATTATGAGTAATTCTAATGCTGACATTGCTTTCACTAAGGAGGCTCTACAAAAGGCATTTACTATTATGGATCTGGGTGTGGCTAGGTACTTCTTGCGCATGGAGATTTCTCTATCTTCAACACATCCTCCCTAAAATTTACAGAACATCAGGTTGTAGAATGATTTATTCTGCAAGTTTCAGGAATTTTCATTATTCTTAATATGGAAAGAGTACGTTATTTCGTTAGGCTGAATTGTTTTTGGGTCACAGATTTCATTGGGCTGGATTTGCCTAATCAGAACTAATTTATTTATATCGATAAAAGAAAATTGATGCCTTGTGTTTTTAAACTATGATTACACATTTAACACTTAACAGTTAACATTAATTGCAGTACTGTAGAGTTTAAAATTGATGTATGGTAGCGATATTCTTACTATTATATATGTGTAGCCGTGTAGGGGAGGAATCTGAAAGTGTTGAAATCAAACCAACACAGCCAAGCAAATAGAGACAAGCTTCTTTCAATTCATAGGAAGAAAAGTAGTGGTGGTGGTGATTGACACAACCCCGACGTGGGGTTACAACATAGCAAAACAATAATTCAGGTTAAATGAATCAGTCAAGCTTTATACTTGTATCTTAGCTCTTGGCATTTTCAGTCAGTCTTCTGGCACTGAACTTTCCTCGAAACCCACTCTCACTGATAGTGAGAAGTTATGAGGCAGATAGGAGGTGGAAGAGAGCTAAATTCGCAAGATGTGCAAGCTCATTGCATTGGTATGATGGGTTGATTGCTCATAAGGAGCTAGTAATCGGTAAGATATTACTGTAAGAAGGTTATAATGAATAAAAGAAGCAATAAGGATTAAGGAACAATAAACATCACAACTCTGCCCTGCCTGATTCATCAAACCCAGCACACAGAAAAATGCAGCTGACAATTTTCAACCAATAACAGAAGCTCAGTTTCTAAACCTCTCATTGCCACACCATTATCGAATTTCAGTTAAAAAAAAATAAAAAATTAAAGAGAATAAACCTATCTGTGCTCAGAGAATCAGATTGTGTTGCATAACAGAGATTAAAATAGCTTTATAAATGCACATGTTTCATCAAATCTGAACTCAACAGATCCTTTGAAGCTATATGGACAAAGAAAGCATTGTAGAATTTGGGCCTTGTTTTGGGCATTCTAATTCCCAAAGGAAGTAGTAACAAATAATTGGGCATTGTTCATCAAGTCCTCCCAAATTAAGACAATCAACTTCTAGTTCAACGCATCGAAGAATTAAAAGTCCTCCAACAAGGTCGATGCTACTTCTGACAATTTTCATTACATGAAGTAGATTATATTAATTCTAGAGATCAAATCGACAGTAGTCCAATTTCAACTTACAGCTGTAATTTAACTATATCTTGGCTGATTTGCTGCTGTAAATTGAAAGTTTAATTGGCTGTTTGGGTTGACAAACTATGAAATCCTTCAATGATTTACCCTAAAACAAGAACAAAAAAGGAGCCCCAATGGAAAGAGTAGGGTGAAACAGAAGTGAATTTGGAGGATTCAGTTGAGATGGGCACCTGCCTTTAACTAGTCAGCAAAGAGCGAGTAGTTTGATCACATTCGCAGATTAGCTGCCATCAATTCTGCAATTCCTGTGATGATAAGCAGAGTTGGGGTATAAGAAAGACAGTGTCACCGATTCTATATTGACAAGTAAAAACAAAGATTCGGAATTCGGGAACCTTGGTTTTTTTATCATCAATTTCAATCAGAATAAAGTATAAAATGCCCAATCTTGGGATTTTCATGTTTCAGCATCAAAACATTCGAAATGATCACCTTCAGAAGGCAAGATTGGATCTCTGGATGCTCTGCTATCTCATCCCACTAACAATCTAAAATTGTATCTGCACATAAAAGTCCCACAGGAACTTGGAAAAGTGAACTCTGTGCATGGAAAGAACTTCTAGATGTCAAAATTACTCGAATGATCACCCAATCAGAATCAGACACTTCACATACATCTGAACTCACATCCTCAAATTGGAAGAGTAAGATGCAATATGTATGTCTAAGTGACCAACTAAATGTCTTCAAATACACGTTTCAAAATTTTCCAATTCTATAAAATGCCAAGCTTGAATCCTCACTGCCTGTTTACACATTATTTTCCTTTTATCCCATAATATATACCAAACCAGTTCATAAATTGTCGGAACACAGTCAAGTCAAGGGAGAAATGAACAGAAATGGAGAAATCAAAGAAATGTGAATGCCTCCTTACAAGTCTTCTCAAAATGGACAGAATGCATTCAGTAACAAAATCGAGAGATTTGTGAAGCAAGAACTTGAACCTTTATCACAATGTGCCAAGATCAGAGAACATGCAAAAAACCACTATGGCTAGTATGTACATTGTTCTGGAATCTGGCATGTAGTTCAATATAAGAATCTGGCGGGACATGTTGAATGATGTGAGCAAGAACTTGATGTATAAACGTCACACTTATTAGCCCCTCCTCCCCTCCTCTGACTCTCTTCTTGAATTCACCTCCCATTCCTCCAATTTGTATCTGCATTTGAGGATTGAGAAGTGAATATCTCGAGGAAGTCTTGTTGCTTTGCTTTTTTGATACATAAATCTCTCACTAGATCATGGACTTGAATCGACTTCATTTTCCCTCTATAATTTTTGCTTGCACTTTGAACCACACAACGATCAATCAACTCTTCCAAATAGTCTCGCGCCACATCCTCCAATGTCTCACCTTCCTTACACATATTAGATGTGATAAACCCTTCAACTATCCACATTTGAATTAGCTGCCCTGTTTGAATCTTAGTGTTCTCTCGAAACATTGCCAAGTAAAGAAAGCACGGTTTAAGGTCACTACGTAGATCATTATAGCTTAATGTAAGCATCTCATTCACAGGCCCATACAAGTGTGTGCCATCCCCCTCTTTCATTATCCATGAGCTTACTGCCTTCTTGACCCTTTCCCAACCTCCAAGGGTTTTCTTTTTACTTAAAATGCCAGCTAGCGCAATCACTGCCAATGGTAACCCTTCACATTTCTTCAACATCTCCTTCCCTAAAGTTTCTTGGACACCAATATCCATAGAATTGTTATTCTCCTCATAAATGAGAGCTATCTTTCTAAATAGATCCCAACTCTCTTCTTCGGTGAGGCGTCTTGGCTCGTGGATGACGCTTTTAATATCTACAAAATCAACTACTTGTCGTTTTCGAGTTGTGATTATGATTCTCCTTCCATCATTTGGCAAAGACAGAAAGATCTCTCTCAATGCTTGCTTTTCCCATACATCATCAAGAACAATCAAATACTTTTTACCCTTCAAATGTTGATGAAGCTTCTCTACCAACAATTCGCTCCAGCCCTCATCCCTACTCATAGTTTCCCAGTGGCTTTTCTCCACAACTCAACTAGGATATGTTGAGCAACCCACTCTTTTGAAATTGTTAACCAAGCTATGCAATTGAAATGCCCCTTGACGCTATCATGGCTGTACAGCTTCCTAGCAAGAGTGGTTTTGCCAGAACCACCCATTCCCAAAATTGATAGCACTTGGGTTTTGGGATCATCGGTAGTCAACATCACGACCAACTTGTTGATGTCTTCCTCAAGGCCAACCATACGCTCCTCCTCGGTATAGGAATAAGCAGGTAGCCTCTTCCGGTTATCTCTATTCAGCCTGGCTCCATCATCTGTTTTATTTCCCCCAGTACTTGGACCCACAAATCTTGTCCAGCTATCCATGGTTTCAGCTATCCTAGCTTTGATGGCTTCAATCTCGGATCCAACTTGGTGGGTGTGTGAAAGGGAGCGACAGAGGCATACATACCTTTTGAAGAAGGCTTCCGTCTTATCAAGAGGAATATTAGCTTCAAAGATGTAGGACTCAATCACATCTTCAGCATCATAAACAAGCTTTCTGATCTCGGTGATGGTGGTGCTGGTTCGTTCATCATCACCTTCCTCATCCCTGGCCTCCATGTCTACGAGGAAGGCGTTCATCGCTGTCAGCTCCCTTTGTAAGCTCTGAACTTGGTCCTCCACACCGTACAACAGCTTGGCTTCTTGGAGCAGAAGATCACTGATCTTTCCAGCAGCAAGACTAACAATAGAGCCGATACTCATTTTTTGCTGTGTTTGAAAAGGACTAACAGATGGAGAAGTATGAAGGCTATTCAGTGTGAAGTATGAAGCTGCCTGCCTCACAATTCAATGTCTTTTGATGAAAAAAGGTGACTTTCTAGGAAACCACCTTAATCAATTTGGCATCTTTCCGGCCACTTAAATCAAAACTCAAAAGTCCACATCAAACCAAATTGTTGCTAAAATACAGTTGAAGTTTTAAATTTTGATAATTCCCCAAGGAAATAACCTCATCCTGCTAACAACTTTGATAGAAGCTGCATATGAGCATTAAAAAGAAAGCATTGGTTGCAAGAGATGTGCTTGAACTAAAAAGATCTTCATGTATGTTATGTTAGTAACGACTGATCACAACATATCCTTTCAGTGCCAAATCTGATCTCAATGAAATTTAAGTACAATCCAATCATCCACCCAAATGATCGTTCTTCCACCAGTATGCATTAGCCACCGTCCTGCTGTTGATACTCAATTTCAGCCAAAAGATTTAAAGGGAAAAAAACGAACTCTGCTTTCTCAATTTCCTACCTGAACCAGATTTCAAGAGTGGTTTGTATGAACAGAACATACAACATATATCATACGTCATACATGGATGGTAAGATTTCAAAAGTTAACAACTCAATCGTCAATCCAAGTTGTTACTGTAAAAAGAGAACCTTTCATAAAGCTCCATGGGAAAGGTCAAGCATTGTAGCATTCGAAGAAGAGTCGCTTTGCAGCGCCGTCGCAAGGAGTGGCAGAGTCGCCGACATCAACTTGATTGACGGGATTTCCCCCAAATCGTTTCTGGAAGAAGTTTCAATCGAACACCACAAATTAGATTTACAGAAATGAAGAAAGTAGGAAATATAGTCGCCACAAGCGGATCAAGGTTTCAATTCTTAATTTCAGTTTCAAAAAGAAGACGCGACGGAAAACCCTAGTTTTGATTGCAACCACGAGGTGATCACTATCGTTAATATGAGCAAAATCAGCCAGCGATAGTTTTTTAATGATTCATCATAAAAGATTTCAATTCACCATTTTCACAAAGGCGATATGAATGTGAGATTGGACTTGTTATGAAGCCAATTTCACTTAGGCGATATGAATTCAGATCCCCATAAATCACAAACAATTACACATTCTAACTCACTGCAATTGCAATTAGTAATCTAAGAACATGCGGTTTTCTCATTGCACCGCCCCTCCTACAAACCTATTAATTCCCTGCCTCGTTCTGGAAAATGTAAAGCATTGTAGCATTGGGCCTTTGTTTTGGGCTTTCTAAAGGAAGTAGTAACAAAGAATTGGGCCTAGCTTGTTCATCAAGTCCTTCCAAATTAAGAAAAAGTCAATTTGCATAACTAGCCATATAAAAAAAAGGCCAATTTGCATAACTAGCCATATAAAAAAAAACTTTGCATAACTAGCCATATGCCTTGATTATTTGCATGGGGTAGAAAGTGGCCATTTTTTGCAAATAAAAATAGCAACCGGGAGAGGAAGTTGCAGGTGAAGGTGGGGGACACTGTAGCTACACTGTAGCTGTCAGTAGGTGTCAGTGACATGTGGCACCAAAAGGCATCCTCCATTCATTTCAGAAAACTGTAGATTGTCCATCTTACCAATAGAATTAATTTGTCCTACCAATAGGCTAAACCTGTCTTTCCATACCTGGAGATATTTTGGAAAGAATCCGGAGGGGATTCAATGTAGCTGATTTGGCGGGCTGTCAGTGTACTTTTGGAAACAATCTTGTAATGGTAGGATGGAGGACAATGTATTGGTCTGCCAGTCTGTCGAAGTTGGTAGGATGGACGACAACATAATGGTAGGACATGAAGAGGAAGTGGAACAGCTTAACAAGGAGGAGGGTGTTCATGTGAGCAGGTCTGATGCCATCCGACGAGGAAAGCAAGTGGTGATCGTCGACAGCGACGACGATGTGGACGTCCTACCCCCTCACGGAATGGAGGACATCATAGATGTAGGAAGCTCCGACGATGACATGATCGTGGGTGGTTTCCCCGTGAAAGTGGAGGGTGGGAGTCCGAACGAGACATCTGAATCATGGGATGAGGAGGCTGAGGCAGCGCTGAGAGAGATAGAGCGATCGTACCAAGGACACAAACAGCCTTTGCCGACATTGGAGCAAGTGGAAGCGGACGTGGATCGGTCCATTCCTCTAGTCGGAGACCCTCGGTCAATGGTGAGAGAGTTACATGAGGGGGAGATGTTCGATACCAAGGCTGACATTCAGTCCCGGGTGAAGTGGGAAGCTTTGCGTGGGTGCTTCGAGATTCAAGTGAAACGATCCACATCAGACAGGTACCTGGTTGTGTGCCCCGAACCTAACTGTTCATGGTGCTGTCGGGCGTCGACCTATCGGGAAACTAAGAGGTGGGTGGTTCGTATGTTCGTGGACACACACACTTGCAAGGTTAGTGTCGTCAGCAACTACCACCGCAACGCCAATTACAAGCTGATGGGCCAGAGTTTGGTATCCGAGTAAGTTCCTAAACCGGTGTAAATGTGTTGGTGGAAATGTTGTTGGTGTAACCCATTGATCTCATCTTTGCAGTTTTGGTGGGTCAGGGAAGGAGCTTCGTCCCCGTCAAATCAGGAAGATGATGAAGTCTCGGTTGGGCGTGGACTGCAGCTACTGGAAGGCACGCAGGGCGCAGGGAGCCGCACAGGACGGCCTCTACGGAACCTACGAAGAAAGCTACGAGCGGATGACCTCATACCTTTATATGCTTGAGCGAGCAAACCCCGGGACCGTAACCACATTAGTCCGTGATGATAACCAGCAATTCAAGTATGCGTTCGTTAGCTTGGGTGTTTGGCGGGCAGCCATCCCACACCTGCGCCAGGTACGCCAATAACACGTTATTAACATACCAACTGTTATATTTCATCTTACCAATTGTATACGTTTGTCCTTCCAATACCTTTTTACCAATACTGCCAGTTCATCCCACCGATTATAATCCTACCAACTGTGCAAGTTTATCTTACCCATTGTGTTATATTGTCTTGCCATTGACGTAATTCCATCCGACCTTATTAAGTTGATTGACATTGGCAGGTATTCTCGGTGGATGGAAGTTTCTTGAAGGGGAAGTATCGTGGTTGCTTGATGTTTGCGACTGCCCAAGACCCAAACCACAACCTATACCCCGTTGCATTTGCCATTGTCGACGGGGAGAATGATGTGTCCTGGAGTTTTTTCTTCCGTCAAATGAAACGTGTGGTCCCGGATGAGCCCCATGTGGTGTGGGTCAGCGACAGGCACATGAGCTTCGCGAAGGGAATCGTAGCAAATTACGACTTGACAAAGCATGGCCGCTGCACTTACCATCTATTTCAGAATGTGAAGGCATATCACAAGGCGGGTGGCCTTCAAAATCTGTTCTTCCTGATGGTAAACGCGTACACCGTTGCAGAGTTCAATGGCCACTTCGAAGCATTCAAAGCCAAGTCGCCCACTGGTGCTGAATACATTAAGACGGCCGGCTTCTCCAATTGGGCCCGGGCTTTCTATCCCGCGAATCGGTTTAACGTGACCACCACAAACCATGCCGAGTCCTTGAACTCAGTTTTCCTTAAGCCTCGTGACCTGCCCGTCACCTCCCTGATGGACAGCATAATAGACAAAGTGGCTGAGTGGTTCGCGACGCGCCGGGAGCTAAGTTCAAATCCCGAGAAGGTTGTGACGGACCATGTGGATACCGTTTTGAGGAAAAACGCCATGCAGGCTATTTGTCTGGAGGTGAAGCCTTTGAGCGAACACGAGTATGACGTCCGTAAAGGGGTGTCCGCCTGGCTGGTCAACCTTTCTGCTCGGAGTTGCACATGTAAGCACTTTCAAATTGACCAGATTCCGTGTCCACATGCCCTCGCCGTGGCCAAGGTACGTCGGATCGATCCATACTCCCTCGTCCATCCTCTGTACAGGGCTGAGGCTTGGCGCGCGTGCTACGTCAATGTGGTTTACCCAGTGGCACCTCGTGAGACATGGGTGGTGCCTCCACAAATAGCTGCGACAAAATGCTTGCCTCCGGAGGTGAAGCGTGCGCCGGGAAGGCTGAAGACGAAGCGCTATCCGTCGAAGGGCGAATACAGGGGACCAAAGCGCCGTCGATCGTAGTGTTGCTTGGTGGACGCTCTAGTCAGCTGACAGACTTGTTTTGGTCATCGACCGCCGTCGCCTTGAGTGTGGATTCTGCCAGTATGTCCTTTTGCACCTGTCTCGTATTGTCGCGTTCATAGGGGGCTAATTGTGATGCAATCTTGGATTCTCCCAGTATGTTTATCGCATGTTTTGGGCACATTCACATGAACTATCGCATCTATTAAGTATTTCTCATTTCGTCCTACCACTATCAGCGCTTTGACTTCCCAATAGTTTACACTTATTCGACCATTACCTTTGTTTTATCTTACCAATTGCGTCTCAACCACACTACAGCTGACGTCCTCAACAATGTTTAATTATCTCATACCATAAATGTCGTCTTATCTTGCCAATTGTTTCGTCTAATCTTACCAATTATAACATTCATGCAACTATAATACAACACACAAACAACCTTCGGTGAAAGCAGGAACTAATTAACGTGAACCATAAATACCAGTTGTAACCATTACAAGCATAAAACATCCTACCAACCGTGAACAAAATACACAACAAACAACAACATAAGTTTTGAAACTAACACAAGTGTCCAAACCACCAAAGTTTACTTAGAAGTTTCCAAACCATGAGAGAATGTCTTAAAAAACATGAGAGAATGTCTTAACAAACAGGAGAGACCTACAAATCGTGGCGCTGGATGGAGAGCCCCAAGTACTGGCGGTAGGGGGCAATATAATTGTCGTTGACGCTCTAGAATGTCTCTACGCCCTCTGCCACCAGCATGATAGTCCTGATAACGTATGCCCCACAGTCACCGCTGCACATGAAGTTATTAACAACCAGCATAAGTTAGTTACGTCTTACCACTAATGTCATATTATATCCTACCAATATGCCTATTATATCCTACCAATAGATCTAATATATCCTACCAATATGCATATTATATCCTACCAATAGATCTAATATATCCTACCAATATGCCTATTATATACTACCAATAGATCTAATATATCCTACCAATATGCCTATTATATCCTACCAATATTAGTACATGTACATAACCCAATAGTAAAGAGAAACTTACGAGGTTTCGTTCCTAGGGATCTTGGCGGTTCGAGTTATGGTGAATGGGTTGGGGACATCCACTGTGTGCCTGGCCCGGAGCTCGACAGAAAATTGCATCACCATCGGTATCAGCTTCGCAACAGGCTCGAGGTGGGCTTGAAGATCCTTCTCCTTTATCTAGTACCAATCACAGTCGAGCACTTCTATGTTCCACTTTACGAGGTCGATGACGAGCCCAATCCAGTGCTTCGCCTTGTACAACCAAGGAGCTAATATCTTCGCGTTGGCCACCGACCATGTCCTCCCGTGGGGGTCCGGCAGTGTCCCCGAGAAGTACCTCAGAAGCACCTTGGACACATTGCGCTGGTTAATGCGGTGCACATCGCCTGAAACAATGTCCAACTGCTTCACCACGGCTTCCTGCCAGTATGGGTCCACCACGACGACACCGGACTTGTTGTCACCCTCCCGGGCGTCCAATGCTTTCCGGACGAGGACCAGTGACTGCTGGATGTGCTGCGTGTAGAGGTACGTTCCAAATTCCCGTTAGGGCTTGTCCCATGACGTAAGTGAATAAGGAAACATGCGTTACAGGACAAAAGTTTGCGTACCTCGGTGGAAAGCCATACGCCGGGTGATATTAGGTTGTTAAAGAACTCCTTGTTCAATTGGGACCCGTCTGGGCCCTTAACCTGCGCGGGGAACTTCAGGAGCCAGGCCAAGAAGTGGTCTCTCTGTTTATCAGTGACCATCCCCTCCGCAACAGCGTCGGTGGTTGGACACGATGCCTTTGCCCCCTTCTTGGCCCGCTTAGCGGGTTGAGTAACCACGCATTCCCCTAGCTTTGATGTGATATTCCTGTCACGCTTGCCTCTCCTAGGCTCCAGCTTTGTCTCCTAACAATCAAACACACCCGAGTTATGTTCAAACAACTTTTATTATCCTACCAAAACAGATTCAACATTATACCAAAATGGTTAATATATCCTACCAACTGGGTTATTATATTTGACCAAAATACAACTGCCTTTTTTATCATACCAAAAAGCATCTTTTGTCTTACCAACATAGTCAGACTATCCTACCAATAAGAAAGGTTTACCTTTTCCTCCGCATCGTCCGCATCAGAATCACCCTTGGAACCCTCCCCTGCAGCTTCTTTTACATGCTCCTTGCCCTTCTTAATCTGTTCCTCAGCCTGCACCACCTTCTCTCCATCGTCCTTGCCCTTGTCACCCTCCTTTGGCTCCTCATCAACCTTTTCCTGAACGTCCTCACCAGTGCACATGCCCTGCCCCTTCAGATAAGAGTTCAGCTCTTCTTTCTCCGTCGTGTTATCCTCAACGTTCTGTCCCTGCTTGCCCGAGCCCTGGTCATCAGCATTCATCTCTTCCTTGTCCTCTGCCTTTTCCTCAACCTTCTCAGCATTCTCAACCACGTCGGCCACAACCTTGTCCAAATCTTTCTCAACATCCTTCTCAACGACATCGTCATCAAATACATCCAAAAGATCCTACCAATTGCACATGATTGTCATACCATATGGCTTAAAATGGTTTACCAACAGGCAAACATTATCTTACAAATTGCACATACGATGGACAATCGAGCACATACCTTTCTCTTGCCGGTCCTCTCTGATAACGCCTTCTTGCATTCTCTAGAAACTGCAGTCACCTTCTCGTCAAGCTCCCTGAACCTGGACCCCATCTCCACCATCATGCCCTTGAAGAGAGCCTTAACCTTGGCCACAATCCGAGCCTCCAAACCGACGCTCGACGCGTCTGACCCAGACTGGCTGGTTCCCTGACTGGGTCCAGCAGTGACATCCTCATGTCTCCGCTTATCTCTATGGGCCCTCATGTGGTCGCCCACAATCTGATCAAAGAAGACGTCTGGAGCGTCTTTCTTGTACGATGAGTGGGGGTGCGCATCTTTTTCCTTATGGGTGGGGTGCAAGATGGGCTCTGGCTTCGCCAGCAGAACGTGTTCATCAATTGGGTCGTCGGCGGGGGCGTCCAGGCTGAGGAAGGACTTCACATTCTCGTATCGTATGTGCGAGTTTGGCGTTTCCCATCGCAGACACCTGGGGATGATGGTCTCGTCGATGTTGCGGCCAAAATGATTCCCAATCTCAGGGAAGGTCTCGTACACCCACAACTGCAGATACAATATGGTAAGATATTAGAACTCAGTTGGCATGACAAATGAAGCTATTTGGTAAGTTCAATTTATTTTTTGGTAGGATATTCATTAACCATTGGTAAGATATAAATATCTATTTGGTAGGATATTTATACCCCATTGGTATGATACAATTTTTCACAATTGGAAAAGGATTATAACATTTTGTAAAACTTCACTAACCTGGAAGGCCATGGGGAACCCGTACAACGCGTAGGTCGGCCTGTCTTTAAGGTGACTCTTTGCAGCCACCATGGCCTTCAACGTGCCGTCGAGGCTTTCATGTAGCCTATCGTACACGAGCCTTCCCCAAGGGAACTCCAGAAAACGGTTTGTGTCCTCAAGCAGCAGCTTCACAACCCACCCCCTTATTTGTGTCTTCTTCTCCAACCCAAACAGAACACCCTCCACTATGACGAGGAGGGCAAGCTTGTACTTTTTCATGAGAGACCCGGCGTCCGACTCTTTCTCGTGGGCCCAAGCACTTTCCACATCCTTCAACATCACCCTCTCCTTCTTAAAAAACTGGTAAATGCACTCCTTGTGGTCCCCCTCCATGACATCACTGGGGGGTGGTGAGCAGTCAAGGCCCGTGATGATCGCGAACTCATTAAGAGAGAATCGAACGTGATGCCCCTGGAGGGAGTACCACGTCTCATGTGTCTTCCGAGTCTTCAGTTGGTGGAGAAGGCAGTAGTGCACCAACGACGCAGAGAATTTGTTTCTCGACCCCATCTTAACAACGCCACCAAACTGGCTCTTGCTCAGGGCTTTGTAATCCTCTCAGTCTATGGTCAGGTCGATTCCTTCCAACAACTCGAAATTTGCATGGGAAAGCGCCCTCCCTGAGAAGTGGTGTTTCTCAGGAACAGCAAGGACAACCTGCACACAAATGTAAGACTCTTAGGTTTTGACATTTTTTCCCAACCTTTACAACCAAAAATAAAAACCTATCTCAGTTTCCTTACCCCCTGGCTGCTTGGTCCTGCACGCCCTTTCTTGTTCCCTGACTTCGGAATTTTATATGAGGTTTAATGCGGGGGTACCTGCTACACAATCACCAAACAACAAATCAGAAATGCAGTTCACATATTCTGTCATACATGCCAACAGTTACAAATTATTCTACCACCTTCATTTTCCTATCCTACCATTTCTGATATCCTCTTCTGCCCAAAACCTTACTAGCATTTCACACGTTTGGTTCATTTTACCTCTTTCACAACACATCATATAGGCAAGGAGATTAACCAAAACAAAATCAACATTTATTCATCATATGTTTAGGCATTTCATCAAACACTTGGTGGGCACTTACGGTTTCAACAATAAAAAACCAATCAACAAACACTACAAAACCAATCCACCCCATATTTCTTCACCCCACTCGGCATACCAGATGTTCAATTTTAACCTCCCAATTTCGTTACCCGGTCCTACGAAATCTGCTACCACAAATTCATACACAACCTTCGATATATTGTCTTACCACATGTGCACATAAACCCTACCGATTACCACAAATCATGTGGATTCCCTACCCATCCGACCCCCTCCTTGACCTTTTGTCCCCAATTTCTTAACCAACATCACCTAACCCTTACCCATCCTTTTCCCGACACCCACAAACCCTAATTGCACCCACATCCGCAAAATCGACTCTCAATGTCACCCCTAACCCCCTCTTACTTCATTCCTCCTCTACTGCTAGACATCTACCCCAAAATCGTCTCAAATCCTTCACAATAACCGCATGTAACCGCACCCCCAATACACCAATTTCGCAACTCAAACAAAATCTCCACAGTTGCTTACCTTTCTCTTCGTCTTGAACCTTCTCCTTCCTCACAGGCGATGACTAACGACCTTCTTCTTCGACGAGTTCGTCCTCCCTCTGTGTATCGCTTCTCCTTTCTCTCTCTGATGGCCTTCTGTCTCTCTCTCTGTTTCGCTTTCAAATGAAATTAAACCGTCTCTCACCCTCCCTCGTTTTAATTTCATTACCCACTACAACCGGTTACAAACAGTGGGAAATAACCGGCAGTTTTATTTGCATAAAGTAGCCCGGCCATTTTGACCCATTCCCCCCCCCCCTGGCTATTTCTGCAAATAGGCCCGTTTTTTAGGCTATTTAGTGTAATTTCCTCTTAAGAAAATCAACTTCAAAAAACCAAGCCTCCACATATAGAATTCATTGATCAAAATTCAAAACCACATGAGTTTATTGCATCTGCCCATGATAAAGTTGTAACAAATTAAGCCTCTAATTTATTCCTCTCTTTTCCTAATGAGACTAAGCCCATCTCTGACAAGTAAAGTTAACTAAAGTTGCAGATTGTGTAGGAGTTGGAGATTAAATTATGCAACGAATCAGGAGAGGATTGAACATCCATTTGCTAGAACCTGCAGGGAGTGTGAGCGACGTGAACTTCGCTGCATGTCAAACTCATCATAAGATGCATATTGGATTGGGATAGCTTCCTGCTGTTGATACCAAGCACTCGAGCTGAGGATTTGATGAACCTCTCCAGTGTCATTGCTATTTCCTTCATTGTCGGGTCTTAGCTTTCTGCTCCAGCTTACACAGCACTTTGCAAGCTCAACAACGGATATCAGTTCATCCTCCTTGGCCTGTTTCACAATTTCAGGGTCCAAGTAAGATTTCGGACAACCAAAAATTGTGTGTCAGAAACTGGAAGTTGGAACTCAGTAACCACAATAGATTGGCTTCTTGCTTGTCTAAAGCTCCAAGAGGGTGACCCCAAAACTGTAAACATCGATCTTCTCTGTAAACTGAGATGATTGGAAGTATTCTGGATGAAGATACCCCCAATATTGTACCCTGGACGAGAGTGGTCAAATACTCTCTGATCAATCGCAATCGTTTTGGAGGATCCAAAATCAGAAACCTTTGTCCCGTGCTTTTCATCCAACAGTATGTCTGAAGAATGGCTGCAAGATTCAAGAAGGCTAGAATGAGAACCAGCGCCATCACCAAGAGAGGCAGAGTCACCAACATCAAGAGGTGATCTCGCTTTTTAACTTATTTAGGTTTGTCATGATTCATCATAACAGATTTCACTTGCCATTTGGTACAATCAGTGCTTATCAAACTTATCTCAATATTAGAATTCAGATTCCCATAAATCACAAACAATTACACATTTAAATTGAAATTGCAATGGCTGAAACACACATGATCACTAGCCTCCTTAGCTTATTATACAGACAATTCATAATGCATTCATAATTAAGTATACTGATCGGTTTCTCAGGGCACTGCCCCTCCTTCTAAGACCCATTTTTCGAATCTCTTTCTGTCGGATGATCGGAGATCAGATGGCGTCAGGAAGAAGAGGATTTTCATCAGTGTACGAGGGACCAGCAGGGCCTGTGCTCCACATGAATTCCTCGCCACTTATATCAGTCATGTCAAACTCATCATATGCTGCATATTGGATTGGGATATCTTCCTGCTGTTGGTACCAAGCACTCACTTGAGCTGGGGATTTCATTATCCTCTCCATTGTCATTGCCACTTCCTTCATTGTCGGTCTTAGATTTCCGCTCCAGCTTACGCAACGCTTTGCCAGCTCAGCTACGGATATCAGTTCATCCTCCTTGGCCTGTTTCACAATTTCAGGGTCCAGGATTTCCGACAGCCTTGAATTTTGAGACAGAAACTGGAACTCTGTCACCAAATTCTTTTGCTCTGCAGTGCTTGCGTCCCTCATGATTGGCTTCTTGCTAGTCAAAAGCTCCAAGAGAACCACCCCGAAACTATAAACATCGCTCTTCTCTGTGAACTGATATGATTGAAAGTATTCCGGGTCCAAATACCCCATTGTGCCTTGAACGAGAGTGGTCAAGTGTGTTTGATCAATCGCAATGGTCTTGGAGGATCCAAAATCAGAAACCTTTCCTCTGTGTTTTTCATCCAACAGTATGTTTGAAGACTTAATATCCCTATGATAGATAGGAATGGATGATGAGGAATGTAGATACGCAATGGCACCTGCTGAATCTGCAGCAATTTTAAGACGCATCTCCCAGCTAATGAAAAAATCTTCATCAGGGTCATGGATATGCTGGTAAAGCGTTCCATTGGGAATGAACTCGTAAACAAGAAGAGGGACTTCTGTCTCTAGACAACATCCAAAAAGCTTGACTACATGTCTGTGGCTTACCCGAGACAAAATAACCACTTCATTTATGAATTGCTCTAACTGGCTTTCATCGACCAACTTGGACTTCTTAACTGCAACAATATTTCCATCTTTCAACATACCTTTGTAGACAGTTCCTTGACCACCTTGACCCAGTATCCGGTTTGTATTGAAGTTGTTCGTGGCTTTGTTCAATTCACTTATAGTGAATATCTTCGTTCTCTCTACAACGCCTTCATTCGATGACACCTTTTGTTGCAACAATAAACCACCGTTACGCTTGAAGAATTTAACCCTCCTCTTCATCTCCATTCTCCTCTTGATAAACCGATATAGCTTGTAGAGGCAAGCCAGAAAAAGTAAAATGCCAAAACTATTGCTAAGTCCTGAATATATAGAGGGGACCAAAAGCAGAATTAAGCAATATCCTCGAAAAATTGATGAAAGGAATCAAGTGTAGAAGTAAGTTAATTAATTAATGAAACATTTCTCACCAAGAATGGCTGCATGATTTATCATTGGTTTTTTTTTACAATAATATTTGTTGGTGATTTCATTTCCTACAGCGTCAAGTTGGTTAAAGCAATCACCTCGACAACCCTCGCAGCCTTTAGGAGCTGTTTAAGATCAAGAAAAGAAATCAGGATTCATGAATTCGCCCATGATGATCTCTTGAGAAACTAGTCACAAATAAATCTAACCTTGGCATCCGAGATAAGGATTTCCCTTGCAGTTGAGATCACAATAACAGTAAAAGGACTCAGATCCACTATGCCTACAAGTGACATGACTATTGTTGTCAGGCACAGGGTTGTTTGTCCAGCTCCATGTCAGTTCTACTGGAACTGCAGACGGTAGATTGAAGCTTGACAGATTTCCAGCATACCAATTCGCATAGTAACTATGTATTAAAGTTGCCGCAAGACAATTTTGTTGAGGTTCACCTGAGGCACGGGAACTGAAATCTATATGATAAAATTGAACAAGATTATCAGATGACAACACTGTTTGGCAGCAATGATCCCCAAAGCAGCCATCTGCGGGTATTTTGCCGTTGGTGTGGCAAATAGTGGCACAACCTGCCACCATGGAGTTGCTTTCGTTAACCAATGCTGCATTTCCTGGACATCCCAGCATCATGAAAACATTTGAAGAAGGTGAGAAGAAATAAGGGCTTCCCGTCAGGTTAATATGGCTTTGCTGTGTGTCTGCAATACACGCTTGCAGGGGCGGTAATCTGACCATCATCGACTGTTCTTCAATGGAATTTACCCACATAAGCTCCATGTAGGATAATTTGGCGAAGAAGGGTTTGGGGCTGGAGCCCTTAGAATTATTTGTTGGAGATGATCTACACTCGATCTCGTACCAGGGATCTAGGAAGCAACCTGCACCTATTCCGAACGGGAAAGGAATTCTCACATGTCCACACTTATGCTGACAACCAGGCCTCGTCATATTGGGTGGCTCTGGATCAGCAACCACTACTTGCAGGGATGCAACTAATAGTAAGGATAGAAGTTTATGGGCCATAGCATACCACATACAAGGTGGATGTTGTGTTGATATGGAAAGCTAGAGCCAAGTGAGTTTTTTCTTTGATTTTTCAGCATATATCTAAATATATTTATGAATTTATGTTCTTCTAGGAAGCCACTTTTAATTAATTTATTTGGACGTCAACATCAAGTCAGCAGTGAATGCAAGTACGTCGAACTCCCAAAACTTCAATCAACTGTCGATCAGCTAGTTTTTTCAAGTAGAAATTTCAAATATTGTGGAATATGGATAGTTTTCCAATGGAGTGGACAGGAGGATTAAACGAAACTTTTAACAAGAGCTGTTCCAAAGCGTTATACTGTACTCCCTTTCAAACCGCATTTGACAGCCATCACCACTGAATGTAAAAGACTCTTTCTTTTATTTAAACCACACACAATTATACAGAAACAGTACCACTGAATGCAAAAACACTACTCCGTACGTAGTACAGAACAACAATAATAGCAGAACTAGAACGCCTCAGATGGCGATGATAACAATAACAATAACAATACAGCCCCTTCTATTTTATCATTGATGATCCCTCGGCATATCAAGTGGGGTTGACATGAACTCCGCACCAGCAGTCATCTCATTCTCTGCAAACACATCATCCGGGGCTGGGGAAGCTTGCTGGTAACAAGTAGATGCTTGATCAGGGGATTTCATTATCATTTCCAATGTCATTGCTACCTCCTTCATTGTTGGCCTTAGTTTTCCGCTCCAACTTATACAACATTTTGCAAGATCAATAACGGCCTTCAGCTCTTCCTCCTTGGCATGTTTCACTATTTCAGGGTCCAAGATATTGGACAGCCCAGAATTTTCAACCAGAAACAAAAACTCCGTCACCAAGTTCTTTTGCTCCATAGTACTTGCATCTCTGTAGATTGGATTCTTACTCGTCAAAATCTCCAAGAGGACAACCCCGAAACTATAAACATCACTTTTCTCCGTAAATTGATACGATTGGAAGTACTCTGGATCCAGGTACCCCATCGTACCCTGGACAAGAGTGGTCATGTGTGTCTGATCAATCGCAATGGTCTTGGAAGATCCAAAGTCGGAAACTATTGCTTTGTGTTTTTCATCCAACAGTATGTTTGAAGACTTGATATCCCTGTGATAGATGGGAATGGATGCAGATGAATGTAGATAAGCAATAGCGGTCGCTGAGTCAGCTGCAATTTTTAAACGCATCTCCCAACTAATGACACAATCTTCATCGAGGTCATGGATGTGATCTGAAAGTGTTCCGTTGGAAATGAATTCATAGACAAGAAGAGGGACCTCTGTCTCTAAACAACATCCCAACAGCTTGACTACATTTCTGTGGTTTATTTGAGACAAAATAACCACCTCGTTTATGAATTGCTCCAACTGGGTTTCATCGAACAAATTGGACTTCTTAATGGCAACAATTCTCCCATCAAGCAACATGCCTTTATAAACAGTCCCTTGGCCACCTTGACCCAGTATCCGATTCTCATTGAAGTGATCTGTTGCCTTGTCCAATTCCACTATGGTGAACATCTTTGTTTTCTCCAAAAGAGTTTCATCGGATGACAATTGTTGCTGCAACAACAAACCGCCATTACGCTTGAAGAATTTAGCCTTTTGCTTCATCTCCCTTCTCCATTTGAAAATACGATATAGCCCATATAGGCCAATCACCAAAAGTAGTACGCCAAAACTGATGATAAGACCTGCACGCGCGAAGAGACAGAACCAAAATTAAATTAATCGTTAATGAGTTTTTAAAACATCAAAAGTAAAGGAAGTGTCGAACCGCTTATTATAAAGGAATACTGTAGCCGGCCATATCCCAATTATGTTACGGAGAAAGTTTATTTTATTTTTACCCAAAAAATATACAGCCTTATTTTGATTAATGTATATGTTATGGATTGAATGGTTCAAGTATAAAAGTTGTTGAGATACATTGTTCTTACCGAGGAGCTGTGGTTTCTGGACCTTCTGTTTACAAGAATATGTATCAGAATCATAATCGGGTCGACCTTCTTGTGGCTCACAATATCCTCGACAACCCGTACAACCTTGAGGAACTAATTAATGAATGAAGAGAAAAGAAATCAACAGGTACCATCAAACAAAGTTAAAGCCATGAAATTGAAGGATATGAGAGCAAGGTAGACTAATCCTCATAGATGAAAAAAGTTTTTACCTTGACATCCATTGGGGACATATGGGTTCCCGTAATAGTTAAGATAATTATTGCAAACACAGGATAATTCAATATCGAAACGCGAACAAGAGGCATGAGAATCATGGTCAGCCGGAAGGCTGCTTATCCAACTCCAATAAAGGATAATTGGAATGGCAGAGGGTGGATCGGAACCGGAAAGTGTTCCGGCATATTGATTCACAGAATCACCCTGTATTAAAGACGCCACAAGGCAACTCCCACTTTCATTTGAACTAAAAGCAATTTGATAAAATGGAAAAGCATAGTCGACAGATGGTGTCTGACAGCAGCGAACCCCATAGCAACTGTTTGGGGGCATTGCACTGTTGCTCTCACAAACAGCGGCACACCCTGCCATGATTGAGTTGCTTTCGTTAACCAAGAACGCAATGCCTGGACAACCCTCCACCATCAATACATTATTTTCTTCTGAGAAAGAGAAAGGGGTTCCCGTGAAGTTAACATCCTGTGTTTCTGCAGCGCATGAATTCCGGGGAGGTATCCCCACTGTCAATCTTTGTGAACCATAACCATTCGTGAATACCTCAGAGGCCTGGATGACCTCGAGATTGAATGAGGATAAGAAGGGTGTATGCAGGGAGGCATTAGAAGTAGGAGAAGGCGGCCTGCAATCGATCTCAAACCAGTGATCAAGGTAGCAACCCTCACCTATCCCGAACGGGTAGGGGATTCGGACGTTCCCGCAGGTATCCCTACAGCCAGGCTTTGCAATAATGGGTGCATTTGAATGATCAGCAACCACTACTTGCAAGGCTAGTTGCAGCATCAGTGGTAGCAGTAGCAACCAACCCAAATATATGTGGAGTTGAATGAGCTTTCGTGATTCCATAGCTCTCCGTAAATAACAGGGGATTTCAACAACCATATTGCAGATACTCCTAATTATGCTCTTCCCCCCCCCCCCAGGAGAATCATAATAGACCATTTTCTGCACATATAGAACACAGAAGGGAAAATTTGCAAAAACAGATCCTTTTCCAAAATTTTGCAGAAAAGTGCCCGTCACCACACCTTTGATAGCCGGTTGGGTGGAAAAAAAAAGGAAAACAAAAAAAAGGGAGGTGACAGGCAGTTTAATGCCGTCGGGAGAAAAAAAAAGAGGGTTTCATCATCACACCCTCTCTTTCTCCATCGGGCATTCCATCTCTCCATTTTAAAAGAAAACCGTTTGAAAGGGGAAGGAAGAAGAGATGTCGGCCACACACTGTCGGAGAAGCGACAGTCTGTGGCCGGCCACTGTAAAGGTACGCCCCCTTCCGTGTGCTCTTCTCTTGTCCGTTTTCTGCGAATCTGGGGTGTGGGGTGGGTGGTTGAAGGAACCTACTATGGTGCAAAGGGATTGAATGTCAAAGGTGGGTTGTTTAATGGGATGTGAAGGGGTGACAATGGTGGTTGCGATTGACGGAAGAGGAGGGCGGTTTAGGGGTATGGATAGGGCAAATCGGTGGTTAGGGTTTAGGAAGGCAGAAGATGATGGCAATGGTGAGAGTCGAAATTGGGACATGTGGAAGATTAGGGGGCTCATAGAAGAAGAAAGATTGAGGTATTAGATGTGTTTTATTTCGAAATCTGTTGTGGGAAAGAAAAAGGGGGTGACATGAGTGTGGAATTTAGGTGACAGAGGCCTAGAATCTGAAACTGGAATTGGGTGACATTGGGTGTGGAATTCGAGTGGTATTAGGTATGGTAAACGCAATTCCATTATATTAGATTGAAATTGAAATTTCGGGAGTTGATGTGGAATGTATGGTAAATGCAATTTCATCAACATAGGGTTGTCTGACATTGGTGACATGAGTTTTGAATTTGTGTGACATGGGATATGAATTATTTGGAAAATTGATGGTTGATCTTAAACTGCAGGAGACAAATGGTTCGGTCAAAAAATGCAAAAAGGAGTCAAGCCAAACAGCGGGAGCCCCATTACTGTGTCCCGGAAGAAAAGCACTTCCAGACACGGGTAAACCAAGGGTTAAGGTTGTCGATGCTTGCCAACATCGACAACCACAACGACCCCTACGATTGGGATAAGCTGCTGGACAGCCAGTTTTGTGGGATCATCCAGCTGGCGAACCGGTGCCAATTCTTGTCCCAACTAGTGCATTACACACTACAACGTCAACTGGTAACCGTGAAGAAGTGGGAGACCTGGTATATGATTCAGGGGAAGCTGCGACGCTTCTCGATGAAGGAGTTTGCCATTGTCACGGGACTTCGGTGTGACCGAGTAAAAGGGATGGAGATGGAAGAGGACAACAAAGCTTTGAAGGACTTCTTCCAAACGGACAACGTGAAGGTGGGCGAGCATGAGGACGCCTTGAAGAGCTCTCTGCTGAAGGAGCCGAGCGTGAGGAAGAGATTCAAGCTTGTTCTCCTCTTCATCAGCGAGGCAATGCTCTTGGGGGGGGGGGGGGGGGGAGAGGAAGGCTTTGCGGGGGTGGATTGTCAGACTCGTGGAGAATGTCGAACAAGCTGTCCTAGAAGTTGTTGCCTCGGTGCACGAGGTGGAACTCCAACGAAGACAACCTTTCGTATGACAACATTGTCAAACGCATGGACCCGGATGGGGAGCAAGTCATCACGGTTATTGAGAACCCAGCTACTGCCGGAGAAGGGCGACCTGTCAGTGTTGGATGGGTGCAACCATCGGGATGAGGAGCCTGACCCCCTATTTGACAACATTGTGCGGTCATTGGTGCACCATTACGATGCTCCTGTTGACACCCCCCCCCCCAGCAAGAACAAGTGCACGAGCTGAGGAGACGGACGGTGTGGCGGATAACGTGGTGAAGACACTCGAGAAGATGATGGATACCTTGTCAGGCATATCAACATGGATGGAGAAGATGGATGAGAAGGTACTACATTCTTTCGCATTATTTTCTGCATAATTTGAATAACTTAAGTGTCAGTGGTAAATAGGCTAATGACATGGGACATAAATTAGGTGATACGTGAAATATATACATTCTGAATAACTGATGGTGTTTTTGTGATCAGGTTTGTTCAACTTAGTATGTATAATTTATTGTAAAAACTTATTCTGTGCAGATAAAAGTGTTGGAGGAGACGGTCCATGAACTGCGGAATGGTAAATGGATGGGAAGAGGCAAGGAAGAAAGAGTAAGGGATGATGAAAACGAGGTTGGAGATGTTGAGACAGAGAAAGATGGATCTGGAGATGAACTTTTTGGTGAGAAGTACACGGAGGACATCGTTGGTGAGAAAGTTGGAAAAAGCGATGCTGAGGACAAAGTATCGGGGGTACGAAAGGAGAAAGAGGTAAGTTTATTTTTGGATTACATGTTGTGCTCTGTTGTGTGACACGGGATTCAGGGGGTTCACTTGCAAGAATGTTTTTATTTTCCAGGACGTTCATGTGCATGACGTTACACAGACTGAAACAGAAGTTGGTGGGAAGGTTGAACAAGAACAAGTTGTTAAGGTAAGGTCCAGTGACCCGCGTCACTTCATAGCAACAATGTAGTCATATTGGATTCCATTTAACTTTTGGATATGTTTTGCAGGTTGTTGATGTTGATGTACCAATGGGGACTGGTACTGAGGACCTGCAAGAGCCGAGCCAGTAAGAAAGTGATAAGGTAAGGTCTTGTTTTATATTAATGTGGAAGTTGACAATGCCGTTATGAATTGATGATGACATGGATAATTATGTGGAGTGACATGATGTTTTATATTGTGCGACAAGATATATCTGCATTCGCTGAAAGGGTTGAATTTTTTTGTCAGGCCGAACATGTCCAAGGGGTTACAGAGAGTTCAAAAGCAGCCAGTGGGGAGCCTAAACAAGCATACGGTGATAAGGTAAGCAATTATGACATTGAAATTTACTTCTGAACTTGTAACCATTTGATTGAACTTAATTGAAAACACTTCTTAGACCCCTTTATGGATATTTGTTTAAGTCATTTGTTTTCCAGGTGGACGCTGGTGATGTCGTTACGAGGACTCATCCTGAAGCCATGGAGAAGCCCCCTCAAGGAGAAGCTGCCAAGGTACACTCCCCGTGGTCCGTGTCATTCATCCTTTATCTTTTCATTTGTGGCATGGGGATGTTATCTAGGTGACAGGGGTTGTTCTGTTGGGTGACATGGGATAAAAATCTGGGAATTCAGATGTTGACACGGGTATTTGAGAGAAAGGGGTCCAAGAAGACGAAGAACGTTGATACAGTGGATGTGGGACCACCGACCAAGAAACCGCGGACCTCTAAAGGGAAGGACGCCATCGTTCCCGTTGACGTCGTAGCCATAGGACTAGTTTCTGCGGCTGACGACGAGGGCCTACAGGGGTGGCTCGCAAGGTAACCCATCGTCTCATTTCAGTCTTCATTATACGCCAAGGTTACCCATTGTTTAATTTCACTCTAATGTACGGTCCAGTGCGGACGCTGAGAAGCAGTCAACGGGCTACAGCAGGGACCTGTCGAAGGAGTTCTTTACCTCCCTCCAGAAGGCCCGATTTTGGATCGACTTAAAGGTACAAAGCTGGTATATTGTAGTTTTTGCATTTGGGTTTCACCTGGACTATGTAGTGAGTTGTAATAGGGGTTAACTTGTTGCAACACTTCGACCAGTCATGCTTCCAACTGCGTAAAGCAGTCGCGGAGAGGGATGACGATGTTGGTCGCCAAGTCATCATCCTGGACTCGTACTTCTCCACCTATCTGGAGAGGGAGTGGAAGCAGTATAACTCAGACATTGGCGGGTATGAGGCGAGTGGCAGAGTCATGTCATAGTTTGAGGGCCGGTCACCGGCGCCCATGGGGCGTCCGTGTGCAGGGGTGGACCTCGTCCTCCTACCATTCAACCTGAGGAACAAACATTGGGTTGCCCTTGATAAGCTAAAACCTACACCGCAAGTGTACGGGTTCAGTTGTAGTATATCGAGTGTCGTATCCACAAGGACTATGTGGTATCGATTATCAATTCAAACTGATTTAACTAAGTCAAGAAAATAAAGGCGAAATGTTTATATGGATGGAGAAAGTAACCAACTAATAAGAAACAACTATGCAAAAATAGGTATTAAACAATGGATACGAGGCAAATCTAGGATAAGGATCACCACAACGATGGTTTAATAGATTAATATCGATATTCGTGTCACATTGTCTGACTTTGTTGAAGGTAGGTTGTCTAAGGTAATCGCAAATCTCCTTTCGGAATCAAAGCGAATGTGTCTGAATTGGTTAACAATCACCTTTCGGACTCAAACAACCAATTTAGACCCTTTAAGTTCTTAGAATTCTAGATGATAATCATATCAACGTCGCCTTTTGGTCTCAATCGATATCAAAATCATCTAAAATATCTATGACAATCTATAAATCCTCAAGAAGCTTAATTTCACTTTCGATCAACTAAACTTCGGGTTTAATCCTATGGTTTCGATGGATCCAATAGCTTTTCGGCCTAAATTCACCATCTAAATTCTAATTTAGGGTTTTAGTCTTTCGATTTCAAACCCTAAATCAGTTCTAACCAATTTTAATCAATTAGGGCTGGCGCAATATGATTAAATCACAAATCAACAGACAAACGAATATCAATCTTAACGCTACCAAATTATCATCGGGATCACTCAAACCCTAGATCGAAGATTCAAACAAGCATAATATGATAATCAACGAAATAAATCATAGACAAAAATAAATCGCTGAAATAAAATAGAATGCAAACCAGAATTTCGTCTTCGATCCAAAGTGTATACCGAAAACAAGGAAAAGCGAAACCTAAACTAAAAACTAAAAAGGCCGAAGCCATGTTTGTGCGGCAAAAGAGTCTGAACTCCCTGCATTCTAAAACAGACGAATGAGTATATAGTTTTATTTTAGAAAATTACAATTTTGGCCCACAAACTTAAATAACTAAATTGCATCTCAACACCCAATTATAAATTAACTCCACAAAACAGCTCAAGATTTAGCAACTTCCACAACTGACAATTTAGCTCCTCGGGTCCGATCCAAAATGCTCGACGCTTTGTATTAAAGCTTTGTTTTCCTCAATATTAGCCTCAAAATGCCTGAAACACATAAAAACCGGGTGTAGACTCCGAAATTGCAAAACAAAATAAATAACGTATAAAATATGATAAATATGCATGAAAATGATCTAAACTAATATGCAAATGCAACCCTAAAATATGACTAAAATAGACGTTATCAAATCACCCCATGCTTAAACCTTGCTTGTCCTCAAGCAATAACAAGTATAAATATTCGCAAGAAAGATTTCGGTTTCTATCCAAGCTATGCATTTGCGCATTTCAATCAAGACATTGGGTTTAAAACAAGAACAAGCAAATCATACAAGAGACAAGTCAAAACATCAATTCCAAGACCTCATGTAGGACATATTTTGTGGAACACTCTCACTCATGTGTCTAAGGTATAAAAGTTTCGCTCTATCTCAAATCTTGAAGACTCATCTATCATAAGCTTGAATTAGCGTCCTAACTCTCCACCACTTGGACTATGCACATAAACATAAATCATGAGGTCTTTTCATGGGTTAAATGAGGCCAAGGTAAGAAGAATAAGGTATGGATTTCTTTGGCTATGTGGTGCTAAATCCGGGAAATAGAACTACTTCCTAAACTTCAACCACAATTTATCTTTTTTTTTTCAACACACATACCAAATTTCTCACAACAACCACATCACATAATCAAATAAGCTCAAAACTCACAACTTTGAAAACCCATTTCCTTTTCATAACTTACTCTCTAATGATGAAGAATATGCATGAAAATGATCTAAACTAATATGCAAATGCAACCCTAAAATATGACTAAAATAGACGTTATCAGCCCTCGCCCTTGATCTGAAGGAGTGGTAGGTGAAGGTGTATGATTGCGATGTGCATTGTGTGTCAGACCACCAACTCCCACCCCTATTGATGCTTGTTACCCACCTCGTCCCCATCATCATTTATGTACAATCTGAGTTGAAGGCTTTGTATGCGTCAAAGGTGCCAACACCGTTTGGCATACATCGCGACAAACGCCTTCCGGAGAACAAGCTCAGGTATGTTGGGTGCGACGATTGTAATTCATCTCACCACAGCTCGTGCATTACGTCTTGCAGCGGCAGCTCGCAACGGAGAAGAAGTGGGAGACGTGGTACATGCTGCAAGGGATGCTTCGGCGCTTCTCGATCAAGGAGTTTGCGCTCGTGACTGGGCTGTGTTGTGGTCGAGTGCGGGGAGTATCCATGGAGGAAGACACGAAGGTTGTGAAGGACTTCTCAATGGACAACATGACGGTATGTCAATTAGAGTACACATTCAAGACATCTCTCTTCAGGGAGGCCAGTGCGAGAAAGAGGTTCAAGATAGCTCTCCTTCTCATCGTCGAGGGAGTTTTGTTTGGACGGGAAAGTAGGAACGCGGTGCGGGGATAGATTGTCAGGCTGTTGGAGAACGTGGATCGGTTCTTGGCATTCCTCTGGGGCAGGGTGGTGTATGAGGCCACACATGCCTTGTTGTTGGGTGTCATACAACGGCGGATCACGGATATGAAGTCGAATGTCGACCGGCATGGCGACCGCCATGCCTATGGACTCACCGGTTACTCACTGACATTCCAGGTAACCTTCTCGACCGTAGTTATATTTTATTTGTTCAGAGGAATTTATGACGTGCTGTGTCATGTGTGGGTGTTGTAGATTTGGCTTTACGAAGCGGTACCGGACATTGGGGTGCAGTTTGCAAACAATGTGTCAAAGACGGCGTTGCCTCGCATGTTGAGGTGGGATGCCGACGACGATAATGTAAGCTATGAGACGATCCAAATCCGTATGGACCCGGAGGAGATGAAGAGCATAAAGGTTGAAGACAACCCCATACTAGTCCCAACCGACGGTGAGTTTGAGTTGATGTGCGGGTGCTTCTACACGCACGAGGAGCCTGACCTGCTGTACAATGACGTTGAGGCTGCGTTGGTGTTGTGAGAGGAAATCGAGAATGCAAAACAGTAAGCAGATAAAGTAAAGCAAACCGATCAAATCCCAGCAATTAATGTTCAAGACTCCCTCCAATGTAGTAAGAGAAAGTCAGGTTCGAATCCTCGAGGAAGCTGGTCAGCGGATCCTAGGAAACGGTGGAATCTCACGAACAGAAGTCGACAACAGGAGCTAGATCTCGACTAGGGTTAGTCGACAGGAGATCAGGCTAGTCGAACAGCGTAGCAGTCGCAGGCAGAGGCTTGTCGATGTCGACGAGGGGCTACTCGATGTTGAGTAGGGTCCTTGTCGACTTCGGGTTGGGCTCGTCGAGTTCCTGCACAAGTAAGCTACGACGATCTGGGATCGAGAATCAGTAGCCGAGATCGACCAGGCTTGGTCGAGATCGACGAGGGCAAAAAAGTAAAAAACAAAAGCAGTTTCGGTTTCTGTAACTTTATGAATTTAGAAAACTTCCAAGATTAGGGTTTGCGACAACGATTACCATGCAAGCGGAAGATAAATCACAAAAGGCGGTAACTTTATCGATAAAGGAAAAGACTTTCACCTAATCCGTCCAGTAGGAGTATAAATCTCGCGACAAATAATCCTAATTGCACCTATCCCTTTTCAAAATTAGCATTTATAATCTTTCGAATAAAAATCCTAATTACTACCCAAGTTTCGCAACATGAGTTCTTTAATTTCTCAATCAAAGATGAAGCACATAGGGAATAGACTAAAATATCGACAAAATACCTCTTTTTGCAATCGCTAATCCACCGGCGTGGCTCTCGTTGGGCTCACCCTAACCCCAGAAGTAGGTGGACTACTCGCGCCTCATCGCAATTGCAGACATTGAATTAAAAGAAATAACTTGCATTAACTAAATTCAAAGCCTTTACAATCCCGGCAATCAACTTTCGTAAACTGCCAAAACCTTAAAACCTTCGAACTCCTAAATCTCTATGTATAACTGTCTCTCTGAAATTGAATCCCTAAAACTGAGCCCCATGGGCTTTATTTATAGCCTTCTATTCCTTGCTACTCAAGGATAGAATATCTATATCTATATCTAAAACTATATCTAAAATGCTTAACGATAAATAAAAGTGATAAAGAAATTAAATCTAAATATATCTAAATTGTTTCAAGTGGATAAAACTCTCTTCTCCATGATAGATGTGGATAGACTAGGCTATCCTCGGCTTCAAGGGCTCCAACTCCGAGTAGGATTCGTCAAGCCCTGTCAACAGTTTCTGGATTCGTCGTCGATGTCGACTAGGGTCTTGTCGACATCGAGTAGGAGTGTTGTCGACTGGCTCCTCAGGTGGCTCTGCTCGACAAGGCTCGGACATGGCTCCTGGACGTCGTCGATCTCGACAAGAACTCGTCGACATCGACTAGGTCTGCCCTTCTGCTGGAGCGAGTTGCCTCTTCCGCTGCAGCGAGAGCGTTGATCCGCGGGTGCGAGAATCCATTTCCGCTGGAGCGAGATGGCGAGCTCCGTCGTCTTGGTGCATCCCGCTGGCAGCGAAGATTTCCGCGGCAGCGAGCGTTCCGCTGCAGCGAGTCGAGTCGCTGGCAGCGAATTCTGCCTGGTCGTCCTCGTCCTCGGCTTGTCGACTTAGACGACGCTTCTCGATCTCGACGACAACCATCATCGACTTGGCCAGCTTGGTGTTGTCGAGTGGCCTCTCGTCGACATGCTCGGACACAGGCTTCTGGGCTTCGTCGATCTCGACAAGAGCCTTGTCGATCTCGAGTAGATCATGGCTGGCCTCGTGTTTGTCGAGCAGCATCTCTTCGACGTGGCTATATGGTCTGGCACTTGTCGACATCGACGAGACTTTAGTCGAGATCGAGTAGACTTGCTGCTTCCGTCTTTGCTTCTTGGTTTTCTCCCGAAATGTTTCCATATTCTGCAATATTAAACAGAAACTTATGTAGATCTCTATTTCTAACAAATAAGCATATACTACATAAATTCGACATATTCCCAACTCGAAATATGCAAAATGTAAGGAATATGGAACTAAAATATGCATAAAAACATGACTACTTTGGAGACATCAGTTGGCGCCCGTTATTATGGTGACGGCTCCCGCAAGGCCGGAGGAGTCACAAGTTTTGGAAAGCATGATGGGAACAATGAACTCGTGGATGGCAAGGTGGGGAAGACACTTGAGCTGATGTTGGAGAGGTTGGGATCTATGGCAACGTGGATGCGGAGCATTGATGACAAGGTCTTCATAACATTGCTTAATGACAAGGATAATTACACCAGTGACACGTTATATTTAGTTGTGTGACACGTAAATGTCGGTGATTGTTATCAATTTTGCGAACCACCCCTCCTTTATGTAATATGTGGTTCAGATGAAGGTCTTTGAATGTGTTGTGCTGGAGGTGAGAGATGTCCATGTCAAGGGAGGACGTGCGCATCAACACACGAGGGGTGTCTGTCAAACGGATGGGGGGGGGGATCATGGAGAGGACGAGGACGACCACCACACAGTCGCAACACCGAATGGTACACCTAAAGGGGAAGAGGTCGGGAACATGGATGGTATACCTAAAGGGGATGACCTGCCACTTGAAGGATCGCCAGAGGAGGTACATTTTTATGGAAGTGGACATTGTATTTTCTCTAACATGTGACAAGTGTGTTGTTGTTAATTGACATGCAATTGTTAGCTCCGTGACACGGGAGTCGAAGGCAAGAAGACTAAGAGGGATTCGGGAGATCTTGGAGACGCAAAGTCCCCCCTGCGAAGAAACCGTGCGGCCGAAAAGGGAAGGAAGTAGTCCAATCCGCGGACGCGATGGAGCTGGGACTTATATCCGTGTCCGACAACGATGCGTTCGCCCGGTGGATGGAAAGGTACCCCAAATCTGTCTTTGTATCAACAATATGCTAGGAACGATGTCTGTCACATAACATTGTCGTTGTGGCCATGTAGCAGGGATGGGAAGAAGTGGAAGAGTGGATACGGCACGGAGCTGACAAAACCGTTCTTCACATCCTTACAAACGCCCACATTTTGGGTAAACAATGAGGTACAAATGTCAACTAAGCGTTGTCCTTTGTTTATTGAATGCGAAATGGATTGTCCTGATGTTTGTCATTGACGCATCACATGGAGCAAGCATGCTATGTTCTACGAAAAGGCCTAACGGAGAGGGCAGGTGAAGCTGGCAGTCGAGTTGCGGTTGTGGACTCCTATTTCGGGTGGCTTCTGCAGACTGAGTGGGAAAAATATAGCAGCAATGCGGACAACTACGAAGTGGATAAGAAACTGCTTAGCTTCTTCGACGGCCGGTCCCCGACGACTGTGGACATGTCATGGGCAGGGGTGGAACTAATCCTTCTGCCATTGAACCTCATAAATGTGCATTGGATCGTCGTAGCGATTGATCTGAACGACTGGCAGGTGAGGGTTTATTATCCGGATGTTCACATCGTGATAGATCGTCATCTCCCAGCACAGTTAAGATGCGTCACGCACTTCATCCCCGTACTGATGAATGCCCACCCGGAGTTGAAGGTCACCTACGTGGACAAGGTGCCAAAGGAGTTCACCCTACACCGCGACAAACGGGTGTCGGAGAACAAGCAGAGGTAATTCAATGCCCAACCCTAATTTCAATATCGTCGTGCGGTATGGTTTTAGCCGGGCCATTTGAATATGACCATTCGTATCCCTATTGCAGCGGAGACTGCGGACCATACACCATCAGGTTCATGCAACTCCTCACCAAAGACGCCCCCACATTCGAGGAACTAGATGACGCATTCATCGGGGCGTACAGGCACATGCTCGTTGTGGCCATCTTCCATGACAGACTATTATAAACCAGTTTCAAATTTATATGACTGCGTGGTTGACCTCGTTGCCGAACATCTGTTACTTGATCTTTGTTGATTCATGTCATTGGTTACAACTTTTAGGACGTTATCATATCAGTTGGTTAGTTGTTTCACTCATTTATGACATTGATTGCTCAATAGATGTAATACTTTTATGAACATCCTCTGTAGTAGGGGTTTTCTCTATCCACGTACTTGCTTTCATATTGAATGTGTGAAATTAATGGTGACACGTAATATATTATAGAATTTATAGGTGACACGGGCATATAAACACGTGACACGGGTAAAAGTTGAGACGTTAATTATGACAAGTGGCACAAGAATAATAATAGGCGACATGTGAAATTGATATTGATGCTATTTGGATTTACAGAATAAGTAATTGTGCATCCACAAAATACCTGGAGTTTTAAACCAACCTACTTACCCAAAATTACACCAACCTAATTACACCAACTTACCTACTAACCACAAAAGTATTACGAAGTTCTTAACCACATACCTTTCAAAATGGTCCAACCCCTGACCCTAAAAACTGATAATGCAAAATAAAACCCAGCTAATGAGGTAAGCCGTTGGACCACCAGCAGAGCAACATAGCTACGAACGACGACGCTTCCCGCGAGGAAGCTCTCCTCGGGATGGGTACCTGGATGTCTTGGGCCGACCAGGCCGCCGATTCAGAGCTGGGGGGAGGCACGCCATGCTGGACATGCCAGGGGGAACCCTTCATTCTGATCTTGGAGGGAGTGGGTATAGCACATCCGCGTAACACGTTTTCCATGATGCGACTTTGTAGAAGTCATTGACGAGAGTGTAGAAATTGATCCCTCGGAACTTGGCAGCGGCCATGGCATGTGTGCATGGAAACTGATCGATGTCAAAGCGCTTGCATGTGCAGGTACGGGCACTCAAGTTGACAACCCAGGAGGAGAAACCTTTGCAGGCAGTGAACTCGTGTGGGCTGAGCGCTTTGACAACCAAGCAAATTGACATCGCGTAGTTCTTCTTCAAAGCATCATCAACAAATTTGCTGACCTTCAAACCCTTGATGTTGCTTTCTTCCTGTCGCTTGTAAAACCACGTGGAGGTGGTTTCGATGATGACATCAATCAGCGCAGTGATTGGTAGGTCGCGTGGCTCCTTGAAGACAGAGTTAACACACTCGGAGTTATTCGTTGTCAATATGTTGTAGCAAGTTCCCATGAAAAACGTTCGCGCCCAATTTTGGAAACCAGCCTCTTTCACGCATTGTCCTGCCGGGGCGGACTGTGCCCAGAAATAAGAAAACAGCTTGTCGAACTCTGCCCTCGTGTACGCCTTCGCCATCGATAAGAACAAATCCAATAGCCCCGTCACACCCTTGTACTTGCACCTAGCATTACAAAATGGATGCCAAACGCAGAACCCTTGCTTTGCAAACACATAGTGGTCCCTAATACCTTGGACGATGCTCAGATGGCGATCAGATACAAACATGAGGTCCGGTGTGTCCTCCACAACATGTAGCATGTTCCTGAAGAAGAAGTCCCATGACCCGTGATTCTCCCCATCGACAATCGCAAATGCGATCGGGTACACTTTGTGGTCTGCATCTTGGGTTGTGGCAAAAAGAAGTGTACCCCTGAACTTACCTTTGAGGAAACTCCCGTCCACTGAAATCACTTGCACATGCACAACGATAAATGTTGGATTTGTGACATGATCCATTCTTCTGGTTGACATGTACAAATAAAAAGGTGACATGGGGCTTGCCTTTCGAAGGTGGGGGATCACCTTGCGCCATACCCCAAAGCTAATAAAGGCGTACTTGAATCTTTGGGAGGAGTCCATCTCTACCCTAGTATATGTCCCGGGGTTAGTCTGCTCCAGAACGTGCAAGTATGGAATAATATCTCGGTAATTGTCTTCATCGGTCCCATGCTTGACCTCTCTAGCCTCCAATCATGCTCTTCAGGCCTTCTAGTAGTTGCACGTGATGTCGTAGTCAGACTTCATCAGTGCCTGCACTTTGTCGGGAACGAGGTTCTTCCGAGTACCGGTGAACCTACAAGTTATAGGCCGAGTTACTTTCCCCCGCACAAAAACGACAGGTGACAAGTGAAATATTAACATGTGACAAGGATTACAGTATTCACAACTATCGTCCAACTACTTGGACACGAGGTTCCGGCCAATCATATTAGACGTAGCATGTCGGTTATGGTTGTGGTTCACGTTGATCCCACATGTGTGCTCCTGGACATAATTGCGGATGGTCCACATAGTGGTGCGACGGCAAGACGAAGCCCTACACGTCCACGTGCACTTTGGGTACACACATACCACGACTATCACCTTTGTTGTAGACCTCTTCGCCGTAAACTCGAAGCAGTTCTCCACCGCATTCCAGCGAAGGCGAGTCAGCACCTCAGCCTTCGATGCGAATAACTGCCCCTCCGAAAGTTGAGTAATGTTGCGTCGTAGGTCCTGGGTACGAGTCGTTGCTCTATTCATCATAGCATCAATGTTCTGATTCGTAGGTGGGGAGACACTAGTCCTGGGCTTAAAATTTTCAAGTTCCCTCATCACCTCTTCCTCGACTTCCTCCTCCACCAACTCCCTCATACTCCTGTCCCCCTCCACACCATTGGATTCCAAGTCATCCCAATCTTCTTCGAGCTTCATAATCTTTGACCTCGAACGAGCTCCAAAACACTTTTGTGGGGGTTAGCCCATCATCATCCTCTTCCTCGCTGCTAAGGCATATCACATCCAAACCATGTCCCGTCTCACCTGAAGAGGTATCCGTGTCGCCCAACTCTATCACCTCAAGACCTTGTACCCTATCACCTAAACACATTCCATTGCCACTTGATGTTTTACCCTTGTCAGGATTGTCCATCGTAGGTAGACCATGTACCCTGTCACTTGAACACATTCCCTTGTCACCTGACGTATTATCCTTGTCAGGATTGCCCATCGCATGCAGACCCTGTACCCTGTCACCTGAACACATTCCCTGGTCACCTGACGTATGACCCTTGTCAGGATTGTCCATCGCTGCTAGCTTCTTACTCTTCTGTATGACCTCGGTCACCTCTCCCCCAACATGTAACACATCATCTACACACAAGGGGGTTTGATGTGCCTTACCGGATGCATCATCGTTAACAATCTCCGCCAAATTGGCCACTTTTTGTGGCGAGGGTGGCCCACTGAGGCGTTCTTCCCCGGCATGTTGCTTCACTTCAAAGCTCTCCGTCTCCAATGGCCCGACATATATCGCCAGGGGTCATGGGTCTTCTCCGCACTTCAAGTTCAGATATTTAAACGCCTCGAGGTCGTCATCATCAGCAATAATGATCGGCTGACCCCCTTCTTTCGACTTCGGCACGTACAACAACGCCCACTCTGCATATGAGGCACCATCGCCACCCTTCAGCCTGATTACGTTTTTCAAATAGTTGAAGTCGATATCCTGTTTTATTATGATATTCTTTAGCGCCCTCGAACCCACATACACCCATGTACCTTTCTCGACCACCCAAGAGCCATGGAGGATGAGAATGACGCATACCAAGGTGTTGCCACCTGAAAAACAAAACCAAAGTTCAAAAGAGAGATTGATGGGTATCTAACGCCATAGATGAAGAGTACTTCGTATAAAACACTTACCCCTTTCTTCTGCCATCAAAGGTTTCTGGGGCATCACATTGACACGGAGATTTTGATCACTAACAGGTGCACAGATTGAAGCCGACACGTGCTCTGGAACTGGAACAACAAGTCGGGAGCTTGTCTTCCATGGTGGAACATTCTCCTTCTCTCTCCATAAGTTTCTACTTCAGATATTGTGGGAGAAGAAGAAAATGAAAAGTCTGCCCTTTATACCATACAAAATGGAAAAGGGTTCCACAAAATCACATCACATCACATCGCCCTCTCTCTTACAATTTGGTGCCAAACCTTCCCGTTTCTTCCCTCTCACCTGTTCCCTCCCTTTTGGTTCACCTGCTACTGGCCCTTTGGGTCACATTTTCTATTTGCACAAATAACACCATAGACCAATTTTTCATTTTTCCAAAACATGGTCTACTTGTGCAAACATTTTTGAAAAGTAGTCTACTTATGCAAATAGCCCTAGAATAAATTTAATAAGGAAATTTGATTAGGTTTGCGGGTACCCGCGGGCTACCCGCAACCGCATTTGCGGACGGGCTTGGACACGACTTCCAACTGATAGATTACATAGGTTTCATATTGTATAGTGGGCTAAAAGCCCGTTAAGGCCCAATACCTGTGTAACCTATATATATGTTATATCAATGAATGGAAACCCTCGAGGAGGACTTTACATCAATTCCGCTATTCTACATGGTATCACAACCTTTTCTTCCTAACGGAACCCTAAATTGATCCTCCCTCTTCCTCCGACCTTCCTCCTCCCCGCCGCCTCTCCGGCCCCTGCTCTCGACACCCCCTCGCACAACGACACCGCCGCCTTCTCCCTCTCCAAGGCCACCGTCGCCGGATCCACCATCCTCGGATCCCCTGCACCGCCACCCTTCCCCCTCCCTCTCTCGGCCAGCGTCGTCCCCAGGCGCGCCCGAGCCAGGTTCAACGCGCCCGCGCCAGCCCCGACGCGCCGGCGCCAGCCCCCACGCGCCCGCGCCAGGTCACCCTCCCGCGTCGTCCCCATGCACCCATACTCTACCTCTCGACATGCCGACCCTCACGCCTGTCTGACATCGCCTGATCCAGGCTATGTTCCGCCAGCTCTGCATCACGCCTTCTCCTCTACGCAGCAGACATCTTCAGATTCTTCTTGGTACATGGACACTAGTGCCACCTCTCACATGACGAACTCCTCAGGTAACCTCTCCTCTATTTCTTTTAAGGGCCCTGCCCCCTCTATTATCGTCGGAAATGGTGGTCGTCTTGCTACTTCGGGTATTGGCCACGCCAATTTACAGACCCCAACCCACCCACTACACCTCAACAATGTCCTTATTGCCCCAAAGATTGTCAAAAACCTTATCTCTGTCCGTCGGTTCACTACTGACAACAACGTTTCCCTTACGTTTGATCCCTATGGTTTCTCTGTGAACGATCTTACTACGGGGGTTACTCGCATGCGATGTAACAGCACCGGGGAGCTCTACCCTGTCACACCACCTCCTGCGTCCCGTCAATCGTGTCCGGTCGCCCTCTCGACATCGTCGTCCAGCCTCTGGCATGCACGCCTGGGCCATCCCAGCGCTGCCGTTCTAGATGTCCTCCGTTCCCAGAACCTTGTCACATGTACTAAAGACCCACGCTCTGGTTTATGCTCTTCCTGCCAACTAGGCAAACATGCCAGACTGCCGTTTCAACGGTCTTTGACCTCTACCCTTGCTCCATTTGATATCATTCACAGCGACATTTGGACCTCTCCCGTGCCTAGCAAGGAGGGTCACAAGTACTACCTCTTGTTTCTGGATGATTACACTCATTACTTATGGGTCTTCCCGTTGCATTTCAAGTCCCAAGTGTTTCCTATTTTTGCCAGATTCCATACCTACATCAAAACACAATTCCACATGTCCATCAAATGTTTCCAGTGTGACAATGGTCGTGAGTTTGACAACAGAGACTTTCACTCCTTCTTTGCCGCAAATGGGATCTCATATCGCTTGTCTTGCCCCTATACTTCTCAGCAGAATGGCAAGGCAGAAAGAATCATCAGAACCATCACCAACATGATGCGCTCTCTCCTCTTCCACGCATCTATTCCCCTTCCCTATTGGCCTCATGCCTTATCCACCACATGTTATCTCCTAAACATTCTCCCTTCCACTACCCTACAAAATCGCTCGCCGGCTCAGACTCTTTATTACGCCGAGCCTAGGTATGATCACCTTCGTACCTTTGGTTGCTTATGCTTCCCTAATCAGTCATCCACTGCCCCCCACAAGCTTCACCCTCGTTCCACCCCTTGTGTCTTTCTTGGCTACCCGTCTGATCATCGCGGTTACATTTGCCTCGATATCAAGACTCACAAGATCATTCTCTCTCGTCATGTCACCTTTGATGAGTCGCGATTTCCCTTCGCGTCTCCCACACCCCCTGTGTCGTCCACGGAGTCTGAGTCGCCTTTCCCTCACTTCATTTTTCCCCAGAGCTCCCCCGGTGCTCCTACGTCTCCCCCTCCCCCACCTCCCCCGCCACCATCCATCACCAGACCTCACACCCGCAGCGTCTCCGGTGTCTTTCGGCCCCGACATATCGTCTCCATGACCGCCGACCATCACCCCGCTATACACCCCACCTCCCCTCCACCTACATCAGCGCCTCCCCTACGCGCGGCGCCCGCCGCAACCCACTTTGCAGCACCCGCGCCCCTGGCGGCGCTCAGTACACGGCTCCAGGTTGGCGCGCCCGCGCCCCATCCTGGCGCGCCCGCGCCCCATGCTGGCGCGCCCGCGTCCCCTGCTGGCACGCCCGCGTCCTTCGCCTCTCCTGCCCCCATCTTTCCTGACTCCCTTTCACCCTCTGCCTCCGCCCAGACCTCCCTCTCCCCCGTTCCCACCTCCCACAAAACAGCCCTCCTAGACCCGAATTGGCAGGCGGCTATGCTCGACGAATACAGGGCCCTTACGAAGAATGGTACTTGAGTTCTTGTGCCTCGCCCTCCTGAGGCGAACGTCATTCGCTGTATGTGGCTCTTCCGTCACAAGTTCCGCTCTGATGGGACATTGGAGCGCTACAAGGCCCGTCTGGTGGTTAACGGTAGATCTCAACAGGCAGGTATTGATTGTGATGAGACCTTCAGCCCTGTGGTCAAGCCTGCCACTATCCGAGTGGTCCTGAGTCTGGCGCTGTCGCGCAACTGGGGCATCCATCAGCTGGATGTCAAGAACGCCTTCCTGCATGGTCATCTGAATGAGACGGTTTACATGTTTCAGCCTCCGGGGTTTGCTGATGCTGAGCGTCCAAAGCATGTCTGTCTCCTCAAGCGCTCTCTGTATGGTCTGAAACAGGCCCCACGTGCATGGTTTCAGCGGTTTGCCTCTCATCTGCTTCGCTTGGGTTTCACTGGCAGCCGATCGGATACATCTCTGTTTATCTATCGCAGAGGCTCGGACTTGGCTTTCCTGCTGCTCTATGTCGACGACATCATTCTCACCGCCTCTTCTGATGCTCTTCGAACGTCCATCATCTCGAGGTTGAGTGCGGAATTCGCCATGTCTGATCTGGGTCCGCTGTCTTACTTCTTGGGAGTTGCTGTTCAGCGGCATGCGTCTGGTCTCTTTCTCTCACAGAGTAAGTATGCTGCTGAGATTGTTGCTCGGGCTAAGATGGTCAACTGTAATCCCGTCGCCACCCCAGTCGATACATCCAACAAGCTCAGTGCTAATTCTGGTCCTCTGGTTGACGATCCGACATTATATAGGAGCCTCGCTGGTGCTCTTCAGTATCTCACTTTCACCAGGCCTGATATCAGTTATGCCGTTCAGCAGATCTGCTTGTTCATGCATGCCCCTAGGGAACCTCACTTTCAGGCTTTGAAGCGGATCATTCGGTACATCAGCGGCACACTTGAGCTCGGCACCACCATCACTCCTTCCTCTAAGCTTGACCTTGTGGCTTACACGGATGCGGATTGGGGTGGTTGTCCGGACACCCGTCGCTCCACGTCTGGTTACTGTGTCTTCCTCAATGACACTCTTGTGTCCTGGTCAGCTAAGCGTCAGTCTGTCGTGTCTCGCTCCAGCGCTGAAGCCGAGTACAGGGGCGTTGCCAACGTCGTCTCCGAGTGCTCTTGGCTCCGCAATCTCCTGCTTGAGCTCCGATGCCCCTTGCAGAAGGCCACTCTGGTCTACACTGATAACGTCTCCGCCGTCTACCTGGCTAGCAACCCAGTCCAGCATCAACGCACGAAGCACATTGAGCTTGATCTCCACTTCGTCAGGGACAAGGTTGCCATTGGACATGTCCGCGTTCTACATGTCCCGTCCTCCTATCAGTACGCTGATATATTCACCAAGGGTTTACCTAGACAATTGTTCATTGATTTTCGTTCCAGTCTCACTGTACGGACACCTCCCGTTTCGACTGCGGGGGTTTGATAGATTACATAGGTTTCATATTGTATAGTGGGCTAAAAGCCCGTTAAGGCCCAATACCTGTGTAACCTATATATATGTTATATCAATGAATGGAAACCCTCGAGGAGGACTTTACATCAATTCCGCTATTCTACACCAACCCGTTGAGCGGGCTTAGCCCGGCCCGCGCCCGCAACAACGGGATAAAATTTCGGGTAAAGTCCGGCCCGCGCCCGCGTTTGGCCAGCTTTAATACAAATGCCCTTTGCTCTGAAGTCATCTAATATCCCTGAGATAGCCTTTGCACTGCATTCTTCAATAAATATTCACATGAATATATATTGGCATGCAGAAAGTTGATGGTGTTTAGGCAAGACAAATGAATGTAACGTAACTCAGTAACTGGTTAAGGATAAATATCCACAACGTTGGAACCTTTAACTTGCATCCATTGGAGCCGCAAGAACTTCCCTAATAGCCCATTTTGCAGGGAAAATATGAATCAATAGTTTCTTTATGAAAACGAATTGGCATGAAAATTCATCTTATCAATAGTTGCTTGTCTAGCTCCATCAAAATGTATATAACCGCGCATCAAAGTACTGTCTGGTATATTACTATATAGAGTTCAAGATCTGAAGTTGAAAGCTTCCCAAAAAAAAATACTCCCTCACAAATTATCTGCTGGATAGATTTCAATATCAATAGCAGCGAACGGAGAAACAACCTGCGAATACTATCTTGTTTATTTTCACCTCATTATCGATGCACTCTCTGCACACTTTGATAGTCGCTCCCACATGGAACTGCCTAGTTTTCAGTTTGGTTAACCTGTAACTTGAAATGCAATGCTGATACTTGCAACGTTACCCCTTTAACACGTTTACAAATGATGAAATTTATATTACCCTTTTCTTAGGGAAAGCATTTTGTATGGATTGGTGAAGGAATTGTGTCCTTTAATTTAATGTGCAATGACTAAACATGGAATAGGACAATTGATAGAGATATTCAATCCGCTTATTTTAGGAGTCGTAATGCTTTGCTAGAAGCCAACTACGATTAATGGGGTTAAACGGTTTAATCCTATGACTATTATAAGCGGGTCCTATTAGGTCACACACTTTGAGTTTACGGAATAGATCAACGGGATTGATGGTTGATTAGTAATATATAATGATATATATTATTAATAAGATATACTCCGTATTATTTATTTAAGAAATAAATAATAAAAGGATTTAATTAGGGGTTACAATATGACCAATCAATACGGGGAGTTACAATTGCTAGCTAACGGGTAAGCCGTAAGCATAACCCCTTTTGGTCTTTCAATTCCTCCAATTAATTCATCGATCAAAACCGGTCTTCTTAATTGTGTGAGTGGTGACTCACGTAGCTAAGGGAATAAGTAAGGCCAAAAGGGTTTTTGGAAAAAGATGACAAAGTTTTTTCGGAGCATCAGTAGACAAACAAAAAGGAAATCAAAGTGTTGATTTCAAAGGTTGTTCACGTACCACCATCATCACCCCCATAGCAATTAGATTGCTAGTCTTTCGATCTTCGTCCTAGCAGTCGAAGACTAAGGAGATCTAGACGCCGGGCTCGTGTGGACTAATTAGAGAAGTCACGCTTGGGGCTTTTGATCTCTCCCGATCCCACCAGATTCGATCCGGTTCACGCATCAAAGGTATATCCTCTAAACAATGATTGATCTATCCGTTATGCATGAAGATCCTTACGATTACGATTAGATGTTCAGAATTGTTCTGTAAATTCCGCTAAACGCATCTAATTATCCTTCAATTGGTATCAGAGCCATCTTGCATAAATTGATACGATCAATAGATTAATTGTTAATTTTTGATGCGGATCTTGATTTAAATTGATGGTAAATTATATATGGATAAAATGTAAAATTGAAATGGAGATTTTGATGAATTGAGAGATGAAATTGTATGAATTGACATGGAAATAGAATACCACCGATCCGAGTCGGATTCGATCCGAATCGGTGATGGAATCGAAACGGTGGATGATTTTCGAGTGTATATTTGGCTAGATCTCAAAATATACTTGATATAACATATTTGCCGTAAAATATTTTGTTGTAAAATATTTGCCGGTGAATTGAGATTTTGCCCATTAAATTAAGATGGATAATATTATGATATTGTTTATTTTAATTATTTCCTAAAAGTTAGGAAATCCCACTTAAGATTAATATTTGATATTATATCTTTTTCATACAATTTAATCCAATTATTACATTTTATGGTTAATATTGATTAATGCCATATAAGGATTTTAATTTTAAATTGAGATTAATTATTATGCTTGTTTTATATTATGATATATTGCTTGCATATATAAGGTGACTAGTATGGCCCATAAATACGATCTGCGCATCGTTATGTTTTTTTGTACACGATCTGCGTATCGTTATGTATTTTTGTATTTAATTTTCGGTAATTAGATTATTAGGAAATATTGTAATACAAGAAGAAGAAGACATAAGAATTTCAAGGATGGAGATCCATGAAGGATGCGAGGGTGGAGACCCATGAAGATTAGATCTTTAAAATTTTGCATCGTAGGGGCCATACTAGGATCACAATTTCCGTTGCATTTTGAATGCTTTATTTTAAGTTTTTATATTGTCTTTATTTATGACATTTTTTTTCACTTATAAATAAAAGACAAATAAAATACTTAAGTTCCAAAGGTAAATTGGGGCAATGCCTTTCCATATCATAACCCATTCAGTTCTGGATTTTTGGTTGGATGGGCTTCACAAAAGTGAGGGTGTCTTTCCATAATCTTGGACTAATGAGGGTGAATCTATACGGGGGTTCATAAACCTTGATATGGTTGTACCCAACAAGAGACCAAAAGGCAAAGTTTTGGATCTTGAGGCATGGGGATGATTTTACATTGGATGTGGATCATCAACCAAGAATTATAAGGAGTTATAATTAGTAATTGTTACTTACCTTGAACACACAAGACTTAAGGCAGTGCAAAAGTACGTTGGGTCTTGTCTGGAATAGGATCTTGGAATCATTTTATTCACAAGGAACGATAACAACTTGAATAAAATGCGCATTTACTTATTTTAAAGGTGTTTAATTTTAAGTAATTTGCATTTCGAACATATACTGATTTGCATGTCATTTCCTTTTATATATAGGCATTATGTCGAACGATAATTTGAAATTCACCCTGCGCTCAATTGTTGAGAAGAACAAATTGAATGGAACAAACTTTCTCGATTGGGAAAGGAATCTGAGAATTGTTCTCAGGTCCGAAGGGCATGAGGACGTCCTGAACACCCCTATCCCTACTATCACCGACGACTCATCAGATGAGGAGAAGGTGAGAGTAACGGAGTTAAAGAGTGAGTCTTTGCCTGTTACTTGTCTGATGCTAGCATGCATGGAACCTGACCTTCAAAAGAGGTTTGAACATCAGGATGCCTACACTATCATCTCCAACCTGAAAGTACTGTTTCAGGAACAGGCAAGGATTGAACGATATGAAACTCACAAGGCTATACTGGATAGCAAGCTTGTGAAGGGAAAGCCAGTAGGTCCCCATGTGTTCAACATGATCGGTCTTTTTAGCCGTATGGAAACACTGGGCACCCCATATGACCAAGAGTTGGCCACAGATATCGTCTTGCACTCATTACATGATGGCTTTGCCTCATTCAGGATGAACTACCATATGCATGGTATTAAGAAAAACCTGAACGAACTCCATGGTATGCTCAAAGCTGCTGAGCAAAATACTCCCACTGACAACAAGAAGGAAGTTCTTAACGTCAACAGAGGGAAAGGGTTCAAGAAGGTAGCCAAAAACAAGAACAATACCCAAGGGAAGGGCAAGGAAGTTGCAAAACCTAAGGGTGGTGAGAAGCCAAGGGTGGCTGCAGACCATGATTGTTTCCACTGTAAGGCTAAGGGACACTGGAAAAGAAACTGTCCCAAGTACCTGGAAGACAAGAAGAATGGGACTTTGAGTTCCAACACTTCAGGTATTTATGTTATTGAATTACTGTCTACCAATGTCCTCACATTAGATAATGGTCCTACTTGGGTATTAGATACCGCATGTGGTGCTCACATTATTTCAAATGTGCAGGGACTAAGAAATAGGAGACAAGTGAAGAAAGGGGAGATAGACCTACGCGTCGGAAATGGAGCAAGTGTTGCTGCACTTTTCGTAGGAGATTTTAGTTTATCTCTTCCTTCTGGTTTAATCTTAGAACTGAATAATTGTTATTTTGTTCCTAGCATTACAAAGAACCTTGTTTCGGCTTCAGTAATTTATTCTGAAGGTTTTAATTTTAGCACTACAGATGAAGGTATAATTATTCACAAGAATGATATCTTCTATGCTCGTGCTCAAGATATTAATGGAATATTTGTATTCGACCTTACAACAGAATCTTATAACATAAATACAAAAAGGCAAAAATCAAGTAAGTTGAGTGAAGCCTACCTATGGCACTGTCGTTTGGGTCACATCAGTTTAAACCGCATGAAGAAGCTCCATAAAGATGGACTTCTAAAAGACGTGGATTGTGAATCCATTGATACATGTGAGTCATGTTTGATGGGCAAGATGACAAGGTCACCTTTCAAAGGAACAAATGAAAGGGCTACTGAGCTATTGGGCATTATACATACTGATGTATGTGGGCCAATGAGTACAGAAGCTAGAGGTGGTTATAGATACTTCATCACATTTACTGATGACATGAGTAGATATGGATATGTTTACCTTATGTCACATAAATCGGAATCCTTTGAAAAGTTCAAGGAATTTCAAAATGAGGTAGAGAATCAAACTGGCAAGAAAATAAAAGCACTTCGATCAGATCGTGGTGGTGAGTACTTGAGCCATGAATTTGATCATCATTTGAAAAACTGTGGGATAGTAACACAGTTGTCTACTCCAGGAACACCACAGCTTAACGGTGTATCTGAAAGGAGAAATAGGACCCTGTTAGACATGGTCCGATCTATGATGAGTTTTGCTGACCTTCCGGTATCCTTCTGGGGATATGCCCTCACAACTGCCGTACTTACACTAAACAGGACTCCGTCTAGAGCTGTAGACAAAACTCCATATGAGATATGGACTGGAAAGGTTCCAAAATTGTCTTTTATGAAGATATGGGGATGTGAAGCTTATGTAAAGCGTTTACAAACGGATAAGCTTGCCCCTAAATCAGATAAATGCTATTTTATAGGGTATCCAAAAGGTAGTTTTGGATATTACTTCTACAGTCCCGCTGAACAAAAGGTGTTTGTTGCAAGGGATAGTGTCTTTTTGGAAAGAGAGTTCATTTTCAATAAGTCAAGTGGGAGAAATATTCATCTTGAACCAGTTCATGATGAAGAGCAACAAACTCAGCAACGAGATGACATAGATGATGTCGAGGACGAGTTGATGGTTTTGGAAGGCCAAGGGCCCCAAATCATCCAAGAACCGGAACAAGAGGATCCACAAACAGTTGTGGAAACTGTTCCAGCTCCAGTTGTTGAACTAGTTGAACCCACTCGTAGATCAGATAGGCCAAGGGTACAACCAAGACGTTATGATGATTTCATCTTGAATGTAAACCATGATGTTCTTCTGTTAGAACATGATGAGCCTAATACCTATAAACAAGCAACGACGGGTCCAGACTCCAAGAAATGGCTTGAGGCCATGAGATCCGAAATGGATTCGATGTTTGAAAATCAAGTATGGGACTTGATAGATTTGCCAGATGGGGTAAAACCCATAGGGAGCAAATGGGGTTTCAAACTCAAGACAGATAAGGATGGAAAGGTATCTGTATACAAGGCAAGATTAGTTGCCAAAGGTTTTAAACAGATTCATGGTATAGACTATGATGAGACCTTTTCACCAGTTGTCATGATAAGATCCATTAGGATAATCCTTGCTATTGCGGCCTATTATGATTATGAGATTTGGCAAATGGATGTCAAAACCGCCTTCCTGAATGGATTCTTGGAAGAGGATGTGTACATGACACAACCAGAGGGTTTTGAAGATCCAAGTGATACAGGGAAGGTATGCAAGCTTAAGAGGTCTATATATGGACTTAAGCAAGCATCCAGGAGTTGGAACTTTCGATTTGATGAAAAGATCAAAGAGTTTGATTTCATCAGATGTGAAGAGGACCCTTGTGTATACAAGAAGTTTAGTGGGAGTAAAGTGATCTTCCTAATCTTGTATGTGGATGACATACTACTTATTGGGAATGACATTCCGATGCTAGAGTCCGTTAAGGAGTGGCTGAAGAAATTTTTCTCAATGAAGGACTTGGGAGAGGCAGAGTATATACTTGGAATAAAGATCTATAGAGATAGATCTAAGAGATTGCTTGGATTGAGTCAGGGAACTTATATAGATAAGATTCTCAACAGATTCAAAATGCAAGATTCCAAGAAAGGGTTTTTACCTATGCAACATGGTGTATATCTCAGCAAGACGCAGTGTCCTAAGGCACCTGCTGAGCTAGAGAAGATGAGTAAGATTCCTTATGCTTCTGCTATAGGATCTATCATGTATGCTATGGTGTGTACACGACCTGATGTTGCATATGCTTTGAGCATGTGTAGCAGATACCAATCGAATCCAGGAGAGGCACACTGGTGTGCAGCTAAGAACATCCTGAAGTACTTGAGAAGAACCAAGGATGATTTCTTAGTGTATGGGGGTGATGATAAGTTGATCGTGCAAGGCTATACTGATGCGAGCTTCCAAACTGACCGAGATGGCTTTGAGTCTCAATCGGGATATGTTTTCATCCTTAATGGAGGAGCTGTGAGCTGGAAGAGCTCCAAACAAGACACAGTTGCCGATTCAACGACAGAAGCTGAGTATATAGCCGCTAGTGAAGCAGCGAAGGAGGCTGTCTGGATGAGGAAGTTCATAGATGAACTCGGTGTTGTTCCTAGCATTTCAGGGCCCATTGACATCTATTGTGACAACAATGGTGCCATAGCCCAAGCCAAGGAACCAAGTTCAAGCTCCAAATCCAGACACGTCATGAGGAAGTATCACCTTATTCGACGCATAGTCACCGAGGGTGACATTAAGATGTGTAAGGTGCATACAGATGACAACATTGCAGATCCATTGACAAAGCCTATGTCTAGGCCCAAGCATGATAGTCACACTAGGGCTAAGGGTCTCAAACACATTGGAGAATGGCTTTGAGATTGCTTTCTATTACATTTTATGTTTAGAGTGTTAGACAATAAGTTTATGTTCGATTGGATGATTTTATGATATATGATATTTCATCTTTATTTATACATTGTGTTGAACGATGATAAATAAAATGTCCAAATAATTCGTAGTTCGCAAATGGGCTTATCTTAAGTGTTCTGGTAAATGAAACCCCATTAAGTGAAATGCAGTTATGAATTATCGCAAGTCCGTAGTCTGATATCATCAACTTGGACATAGGTGATTTTATTATGACTATATTGTAAGTTGACTGATAGCGCCAGGTTTCATGGGCTATAGGGACATGGAGATGTCTAGTCAATTACATATATATGTATGGATGATACATATAGGACAGACCCACCTTAAGACTCTACAAAAGGGATTGCAGAGTTTTAAGTTAGACCATGATTAGTAGATTCCTCAGACATGAGTATGTTATGGTCTCTCTTGATGATTGGTATTTCTTTGACACGGCTAAACGCTTTTCGTAACAGGGAGTTATAAAGATCGTAGTTGGGATTGCCAAAAGTTGAGTGGGAGCCATAGTCATACAAGATTGGAGAAGTCCTCCTTCTTCGTGCATACTGTGATGCATCGAAAAGGAATGGTGTCTAGGCCACTTGAAGAGCGAGAACTGAAAATGCATGGCCATGCTCGGATGGATTATCAGTAATCATCCGTTTAATTGACAGTTCGAACTCGGAGTTCAAGAAACATATTTGATAATAGATATGAATGTCACCATATCATCAAATAAGACATTAAGAGACACGGGTATCTTATATTGCACACTTGTTTAAGGACAAGTGGGAGATTGAAGGAATTGTGTCCTTTAATTTAATGTGCAATGACTAAACATGGAATAGGACAATTGATAGAGATATTCAATCCGCTTATTTTAGGAGTCGTAATGCTTTGCTAGAAGCCAACTACGATTAATGGGGTTAAACGGTTTAATCCTATGACTATTATAAGCGGGTCCTATTAGGTCACACACTTTGAGTTTACGGAATAGATCAACGGGATTGATGGTTGATTAGTAATATATAATGATATATATTATTAATAAGATATACTCCGTATTATTTATTTAAGAAATAAATAATAAAAGGATTTAATTAGGGGTTACAATATGACCAATCAATACGGGGAGTTACAATTGCTACCTAACGGGTAAGCCGTAAGCATAACCCCTTTTGGTCTTTCAATTCCTCCCATTAATTCATCGATCAAAACCGGTCTTCTTAATTGTGTGAGTGGTGACTCACGTAGCTAAGGGAATAAGTAAGGCCAAAAGGGTTTTTGGAAAAAGATGACAAAGTTTTTTCGGAGCATCAGTAGACAAACAAAAAGGAAATCAAAGTGTTGATTTCAAAGGTTGTTCACGTACCACCATCATCACCCCCATAGCAATTAGATTGCTAGTCTTTCGATCTTCGTCCTAGCAGTCGAAGACTAAGGAGATCTAGACGCCGGGCTCGTGTGGACTAATTAGAGAAGTCACGCTTGGGGCTTTTGATCTCTCCCGATCCCACCAGATTCGATCCGGTTCACGCATCAAAGGTATATCCTCTAAACAATGATTGATCTATCCGTTATGCATGAAGATCCTTACGATTACGATTAGATGTTCAGAATTGTTCTGTAAATTCCGCTAAACGCATCTAATTATCCTTCAATTGGGTCACTTGCGGTGTAATTGTGATGAAAGAGCAGATATTCAAACATACAAGATCAACACTCACAAAAATTATTGTGGTTCACCAAATTGGTTACATGCCTACATCCACACCGAGAGATTACATTAAGGAGTTTTCCCAAAATAAGACGAGGATCACAAGATGTGTCATCCACACTGACTAATAAACGATAAACCTATAAACCTGGAAACAGAGAATATCATTACTGAACTACCGCTAGCCCATTGGACCCTCTGCTGGTAGGGGCTCTGTCCCTGAACCCCTGCCGGTGACCAGTCACTCAGTCAGGACTCAACTTAATTGTGTTGAATTGAGTTGAATGCTTCTCGGGTAGGCCTACGTGAGATTATTATATATGTACAACAATAATAGGAGGTATAAAATCAATCCACCCATCAAAATAGGAATCGAAAGTAAAGGTTCAAGGGAGGGAGGAAATGGACACTAGGGGCAAGTTACTTTCAGTCGTGCACGCTCGACACTACTGGTGGTGGCCTGTTGCGTGACACAACCCGAAGGTGAAGGCAGGGAAACTTAGTGTAAAACAATAAAAATACGTTAATTGACTCAATTGGTCAAGTTCTTCACTTGTATCTATATATTTTAGACCTTCATCGCTTTTTATTTCAAGATAAGAGCAAAATTACAACTTCTGGCATTATCCGTCTCATAGTCATAGGTGGTTAACTTTATGACCGCTCTTTATTTACAAATTCAAGATTAACTTTACCCAGATTAAGCTAAGCAATAAAAACCAATTGTAGATGAAAGTATATATGAAACAGACGTCTTTGTGAGCCTTTTGAGTTAAAAATGTGGTTTAGGCTAGCTGCCACTTTCTCTTTACTGAATACAAATACACTTCGTTCCATCACCAAATTTTAGTAGGCTTTCAGTTTTATTGCATCTGATAAGAGTGAAACAACTCAGTTTACTGAAGTAAGATAAATAGCAGTTGCCTCAAAGGAGATTTATCTGACCTTTTTTTTTTTGGAAACAAATAAAATAATAGTAAAATGAGTCATACTGTGTGCAACAAGCCAACACCTTTGGCCGATCCACGCACTAATGCACATGTGAGAAAGAACAACTAGGAAAAATAACGCCAAAGAGTGAATGTCTTCATATCATAAATCAAGGTAAGATAAAGTAATAATACTACCCTGCAAAACAAAGAATCAACAGAACATGAGGTTGTAGAATGATTTATTCTGCAAGTTTCAGGAATTTTCATTATTCTTAATATGGAAAGAGTACGTTATTTCGTTAGTCTGATTTGTTTTTGGGTCACAGATTTCATTGGATTAGATTTGCCTAATCAGAATTAATTTATTTATATTGATAAAAGAAAATTGATGTCTTATGTTAAACTGTGATTACACATTATTAACACTTAACATTAATTGCTGTACTGTAGAGTTTAAAATTGGTGTATGGTAGGGATATTCATACTATTATATGTGGGTAGGGGAAACCAACACAGCCAAGCAAATATATAGAGACAAGTTTCTTTCAATTCATAGGAAGAAAAGTAGTGGTGGTGGTGTATGACACAACCCCGACGTGGGGTTACAACTTAGCAAAACAATAATTCAGTTTAAGTGTTATTTTGGCCTTAGTTGGTACAAAGGGGTGGATTCTTCGTCAACTTGATGTCAATAATGTCTTCTTACATGACTACTCATTCTCTCTATGGTCTCAAACAAGCAAGCCAACAGTGGAATCCTGAACTCACTCATTAAATTCATTACTACATCCGATCGGAAATATTTGATGTTTTGACTTTCTGCACGTATTTTAAAGAGTTAAAAACTATATAAAATATTAATCTTTTAATTAATTTTTTTTCACAGTTTAATATTTATTACTAATAACTATTAAACTATCAAAAAAATTAATCAAAACAAATAAGATTTTATATAGTTTTTAGCTCCTAAAACTACGTGCACAAAAGTCAAACATCAAATATTTCCGACCGGATGGAGTATTAAAATTGGCTTCACTCAATCCACCCATGATTACTCTGTTGGGCCTAGGGCCCAGGGAACCCAGCCCAAGTATGGTTTGGTTAATTGCTAGGGTATTTAGCAATTGAATTAAACAAATGAAAGGGAGAAGCAAAGTGTGTTGCTTAAAGGGAGTAGTGTCGCCAGCAACAAAGAAAGGAGAGAGAAAGAAAAGAGAGAAAAGAGAGAGGAGGGAGTAAGGAGAGGAAAAGGAGATTTGAGCGGGTATTTTGTCAACAACGGGGGTTTGTTGATAGGTATTTTCTCTCTCTAGAAATCTAATCTGATTGTAAATGTTTAGATAGGTTTTGAAGAGAAATCCATTCTAGATCCAAGTTGTATTTAGATGGGGTGTTTGAGATCGATCTTCATGTTTGTTTGTCTCGGTTTGAGACTGAATTGTTACTTGTACTGGTTTGTTGATTAGTGGATTGGTTGCTCTGACGGGCATAAGGTGGGTTTTTTATCCTGGTTTCAGATGGTTTTTTCCCACGTAAATCTTGTGTCGATATTTGTGCTTTTATCTGTGTTTTGGGTTGTTTTGTTGTTCGGTTTCTGAATTTGATATTATCGGTTGGTTATTGGTTTGTTGGCTGGTTTTGGGTTGTTTTGTTGTTCGGTTTCTGGATTTGATATTATCGGTTGGTTATTGGTTTGTTGGCTGATTGTTGTCGGTTCTCTTAGTACTCGAATTTGCGTCCGGGTGTGGCTGAAAAGTGGTTTCTAGCCCAACATACTCTTTGTTCACCAAGACATAGGGCTCCTATATGACTGTAGCTCTTGTGTATGTGGATGATATGCTTATTATGAGTAATTCTAATGTTGACGTTGCTTTCACTAAGGAGGCTCTACAAAAGGCATTTACTATTAAGGATCTGGGTGTGGCTAGGTACTTCTTGGGCATGGAGATTTCTCGATCTTCATCTGGGATTTTACTCAACCAACGCAAATACATCCTGGACATTTTGAAAGATGCTCAGATGAAGGGCTGCAAAGTTGTTGCATTTCCTATGCAACACGGGGTCAAGCTTTCATCATTTGATGGGGATCCTTTAGAAAAACCTAAAGCTTATCGAAGGTTAGTTGGCCAGCCTCTTTATCTCACCTTAATAAGACCAGACATTTCCTTCACAGTCCAATAACTCAATCAATATTTACAGAAGCCATTGAAACCTCATTGGGATGCTGCCATGTACCTTTTGCGCTATCTTAAAGGAAGTTTTCACATGGCTTTATCCTATTTGACTTCATCCTCCCTAAAATTTACAGAACATCTGCAAGTTTCAGGAATTTTCATTATTCTTAATATGGAAAGAGTACGGTATTTCGTTAGACTGAATTGTTTTTGGGTCACAGATTTCATTGGGCTGAATTTTCCTAATCAGAATTAATTTATTTATATTGATAAAAGAATATTGATGTCTTATGATTACACATTAACACCTAACAGTTAACATTAATTGCAGTACTGTAGAGTTTAAAATTGATGTATGGTAGGGATATTCTTACTATTATATATGTGTAGCTGTGTAGGGGAGGAATCTGAAAGTGTTGAAATCAAACCAACACAGCCAAGCAAATAGAGACAAGCTTCTTTCAATTCATAGGAAGAAAAGTGGTGTTGGTGGTGAGTGACACAACCCCAACGTGGGGTTACAACTTAGCAAAAAACAATAATTCAGGTTAAGTGAGTCATTCAAGCTTTATGCTTGTATCTTAGCTCTTGGCACTTTAGTCAGTCTTCTGACACTAATAGTGAGAAGTTATGAGGCAGATAGGAGGTGGAAGAGAGCTAAATTCGCAAGATGTGCAGGGTCATTGGTATGCTGGGTTGATTGCTCATAAGGAGCTAGTAATCAGTAAGATATTACTATAAGAAGCTTATAATGAATAAAAGAAGTAATAAGGATTAATGAGACTGAAACAAACAATTCCAAATTAGTTTAGGTAAATAGCTACTCATGGAGGTTTCCTGAAACTAACTCTATAGATACCTACCAGTTTCTCTCAGAACAGTACTAATAAATTAAACTTATTTTGACCACCAAATCCCATTTTTAGTTGACAAAAATACTGCAATTGATGATGGCAAAACAGGCTAGTTCGCTGTAGTCAGCCATAAATGCACAATAAACATCACAACTCTGCCCTGCCTGATTCATCAAACCCAGCACATAGAAAAATGCAGCTGACAATTTCAATCAATAACAGAAGCTCAGTTTCTAAACCTCTCATTGCCACACCATTATCGAATTTCAATTAAAAAAAAAAGATAAGAGAATAAACCTATCTGTGCTTACAAATCAGATTGTGTTGCATAAAAGAGATTAAAACAGTTTTATAAATTATAGACAAGTTTCATCAAATCTGAACTCAGCAGATCCTTTGAAGCTAAATGGACAAAGAAAGCATTGTAGCATTTGGGCCTTGTTTTAGGCATTCTAATTCCCAAAGGAAGTAGTAACAAATAATTGGGCCTTGTTCATCAAGTCCTCCCAAATTAAGACAATCAACTTCTAGTTCAATACATCTAAGAATTAAAAGTCCTCAAACAAGGTCGATGCTACATCTGGCAATTTTCATTACATGAAGTAGATTATATTACTTCTAGAGATCAAATGTCAATTAGTTCGACAGTAGTCCAATTTCAACTTACAGCTGTAATTTAACTATATCTTAGCTGATTTGCTGCTGTAAATTGAAAGTTTAATTGGCTATTTGGGTTGACAAACTATGAAATCCTTCAATGATTTTCCCTAAAACAAGAACAAAAAGGGAGCCCAAATGGAAAGAGTAGGGTGAAACAGAAGTAAATTTGGAGGATTCAGTTGAGATGGGAACCTGCCTTTAACTAGTCAGCAAAGAGCGAGTAGCGTGATCACACTTGTTGCCATCAATTCTGCAATTCCTGTGGGAGTGATGATAAGCAGAGTTGGGTATAAGAAAGGCAGTGTCACCGATTCTATATTGACAAGTAAAAACAAAGATTCAGAATTCTGGAACCTTGGTTTTTTTATTGTGGGTCATTGCCACTTCTTTCATTGTGGGTCTCAGTTTTCCACTCCAACTTATGCAGCGCTTTGCCAGTTCAACAACGGATATCAGCTCATCCTCCTTGGCCTCTCCCACAATTTTAGGGTCCAAGATGTGAGACAGCCTAGAATTTTCAGAGAGAAACAAGAACTCTGTCACCAAGTTTTTTTGCTCCATTGTATTTGCATCCCTATAGATTGGTTTCTTGCTCGTCAAAAGCTCCAAGATGACAACCCCGAAACTATAAACATCACTCTTCTCTGTAAATTGATATGATTGAAAGTATTCTGGGTCGAGATACCCCAGAGTTCCTTGAACGAGAGTGGTCAGATGTGTCTGATCAATTGCAAGGGTCTTGGAGGATCCAAAGTCGGCAACTCTTGCTCTGTGCTTTTCATCCAATAGTGTGTTTGACGACTTGATATCCCTATGATAGATAGGAATGGATGAAGATGAATGTAGATACGCAATAGCTCCCGCAGAATCTGCAGCAATTTTTAGACGCATCTGCCAACTAATTGGAAAATCTTCTTCGGGATCATGGATATGTTGGAAGAGTGTTCCATTGGGAATGAATTCATAAACAAGAAGAGGAACTTCGGTCTCTAGACAGCATCCAAATAGCTTGACTACATGCCTGTGGTTAATCCGAGACAAAATAACCACCTCGTTTATGAACTGCTCCAACTGGGCTTCATCCAGCAACTTGGACTTCTTGACTGCAGCAATACTCCCATCAGTTAACATACCTTTGTAGACTGTCCCTTGACCACCTTGACCCAGTATCCGATTTTCATTGAAGTGGTCCGTGGCTTTGTCCAATTCACTTACAGTGAAAATCTTTGTTCTCTCTACAACACCTTCTTTAGATGACAACTGTTGCTGCAACAATAAACCACCGTTGCGCTTGAAAAACATGGCCCTTCTCTTCATCTCCCTTCTGCACTTGATGAGCCGATATAGCCCATAGAAACAAGCCACCAAAAGTAGCATCCCAAAGCTATTGCTAAATCCTGAATGTATTAAGGGATTCAAAAAGGAAAATTAAACAATATCTACGACAAATCGATGAAAATAACCCAGAATTTTAGAGCAAATTAAGTCCAAAAGTTCTCACCGAGGATGGCTGCACGATTCATGAGTGGTTTCTTTTCACAGTAGTATTTGTTGGGAATAACATGGCCTGAGGCATCGCGTCTTGGTCCGCAATATCCTTGACATCCCTGGCATCCTTCAGGAGCTGTTTAAGATGGATTAAAGAAGGAATTTGCTCATTTTGATGATTGCTTAATTTAGTAGTTACCATTACAACACAAGTGATCAGATCTGTTACCTTGGCATCCGCCGGAGATATAAGGGTTCCCGTCATAGTAATCTTCACAAAGACAAAATACCTGATCATTTCTTTTACGATAACAAAAAACATGATGACTCTGGTCAGGCCTATGTTCACCCGTCCAATTCCATAACAAATATACTGGAACCGTAGAGGAAGGATCAGAAGACAGATTTCCAACATTTTTAACAGTCACAGAGTCTGCGATTAAAGACCCCCAAAGGCAATTTTGACCTTCAGGTGAAGGCTGATGATTGAAATCTATTTGATAAAATTGAAAAAGAGGATCATCAAACCATTGACGATCATAAGGCAATGGTGCTTTGCAGCACTGAATCCCATAACAACTGTTTCTGGGTATTGCACTGTTGTTGCTATGGCAAACTGTTCCACACCCTGCCATAACTGTGCCGCTTTGGTTAATCAAAACCGCACTGCCTTGGCAGCCTTCCATGATGAAAACATTATCCCGTGGTGAGAAGCTGTAAGGGCTTCCCGTTAAGTTAATACTGCTTTGTGGCTGCTGGCTTTGCGTATCTGCACTACACGCGTACAAGGGAGGTATCCTGACTATCACATATGGATCAAGATTATGAGTATTGTCAGAGACATTATATACCTCCAGGAGCTCAAGTTGGAATTTGTATAAGAAGGGCTTGCTGGTGGAATGATCTGTTGAAGATGTCTTGCACTCAATCTCGAACCATTGATCATGGAAGCAGTTGGCACCTATCCCAAACGGGTAGGGAATAGTCACGTCTCCAAAAGTGTCATTGCAACCAGGCTTTCCCTTTGCCCCAACAGTCACTGCGTTTAGAGCTGCAGAAAATAGTATCAGTGGTAAGCATAACTGCAACTGTATTAGCAGTTTTGGGGTCATAACTGTAGTTTTATTAGTGGTTATTCTTCGATTTTGAGTGTCTAGGCATAAATACATGCTCATATATAGTCCTATAAAGATGACTTGCTAGGAAGCTCCCTTACCTTCAATTTTCAAGTTTCAAAGATGAAAGAAAAAGACAGCAAATGTCCCACATCATGCTAAAAGAATTGGTCAAATACCAACCTCCCAGTATAAGCATGAGGTTTCAGACCTCAGCAACCAGCTTATATTCTAATTAGTAATTGCTTATACTTTAATTGTTTGAAAAATGAAAAATGATAGTCGGTTTTTCCTAGAAGAAATTTCAATTAAGTGGTGGGATTGAGGTTTCAGACCTCAGCAACCAGCTTACATGGCTTGTGACTACTGAATTGCATCATGTCTAGCGATTTACAGAAGACAAAATTGAAGCTCTGCTTTCTCATCTCATCTTTCAAATTTCTTTTGGAACTACAATGCAAAGATGTCTGTAAATCAAGTGCAATTATAAAGCAACAGCACCACTCAGATGAGAGTGAGAAATAAAGAGTGACACAAGAACAAACAATCTTAGGAAAACCACCAGAGAGAACCGCTCAACTGGTCCACAGGCAACTGCCCTTACAATACTAATCTGGAACTCTGGGTAGCTAATTCCATCACAGGCTCACAGCCTTAACCAATTGTTACACCTCACATGGTACCCACAACCTCATACAAAACAAACATATATGTGGTCTAACACACTACACACACTAGCCCTGACGTTTATTACAAACCCGAACTCCACTGTTGTACCCTACCATTATCTAGATAATAGCAGAACTGGTAGTATATCAGTATACAGAATATGTTTGAAGAAAGCATTGACGATGTTCTTCCAGATAATAAAAAATCATATGGTATCGGGCAGAAGAGGCTGCACATCATTGTATAGAGGACTGGCAGGGCCTGCAGGAAGTGGGTTTGACCTGAACTCCGCATCAGTTGCCACAGTCATCACATTCTCAGCAAATCCTTCATCTCGGACTGGGAAAGCATGTTGGTACCATGTCGATGCTTGAGCAGGGGATTTTTTCAACATCTCCAGTGCCATTGCTACTTCCTTCATTGTTGGTCTTGATTTTCCGTTCCAACTTACACAGCATTTTGCAAGCTCAATAACGGCGATCAGCTCTTCCTCCTTGGCCTGCTTCACAACTTCAGGGTCCAAGATATTGGCCAACCCAGAATTTTGGGCTAGAAACAAGAACTCTGTCACCAAGTTCTTTTGCTCCATAGTACTTCCAACCCTGAAGATTGGTTTCTTACCTGTCAAAATCTCCAAGAGAACAACCCCAAAACTATAAACATCACTTTTCTCTGTGAACTGATATGATTGGAAGTATTCAGGATCCAAGTACCCCATTGTACCCTGGACGAGAGTGGTCAAGTGTGTCTGATCAATCGCAATCGTCTTCGAAGATCCAAAGTCTGAAACTCTTGCTCTATATTTTTCATCCAATAATATGATATGTTTGAAGACTTGATATCCCTATGATAGATAGGAATTGATGAAGAAGAATGTAGATACGCAATTGCACATGCAGAATCAGCTGCAATTTTTAAACGCATCTCCCAACTAATGACAAAATCTTCATCAGGATCATGGATATGTTGTGAAAGCGTTCCATTAGGAATGAACTCGTAGACAAGAAGAGGGACTTCTGTCTCCAAACAACACCCCAACATCTTGACTACATTTCTATGGTTTACATGGGACAAAATAACCACCTCATTTATAAATTGCTCCAGCTGGCTTTCGTCCAGCAATTTGGCCTTTTTAACTGCAACAATTCTCCCATCAACCAACATACCTTTGTAAACAGTCCCTTGTCCACCTTTGCCCAGTATCCGATTTTCATTGAAGCGTTCTGTTGCCTTGTCCAATTCACTTATTGTGAATATCTTTGTTTTCTCTAGAATTCCTTCATCAGATGACATCTGCTGCTGCAACAACAAACCACCATTGCGCTTGAAGAATTTAGCTCTCCGTTTCATCTCCCTTCTCCTTTTGATAAAACGATATAGCCTATATAGGCCAATCACCAAAAGTATTACACCAAAGCTGATGCTAGGACCTGCTTAACAAGACAAAGCTTTTATGTAATGATTGAGAATCCAAATCAAATTAATTTGAGTTTTAATTCAATTGAATATCCCATCATCAAGGGTAGGGATATATAGAAGTAACGGAAACATTAACTAGAAAGGAATATCTATATCGATCCCACTTCGGTTAGGGAGAAAGTAGTGTTTTTCTTTATTGAAATAAATATATATAATTGATTGGGTTAAGTTTGATGATGAAATTGATCTTACCAAGGATAGCTGCAAGCTTCTGCGGTTTATTTTCATAGCAATGAAATGCATTAGGGATACCACGTCGTCCTTCTCCGTCCCATATTGGATCACAATATCCTCGACAACCCTTGCACTCTTCAGGAACTAATTAAGGAAAAAGAAATAATCAAGCATGAACTTTTCTTATCATCAAACTAAGTAAATTGAACGATAGGAGAGCAGATGGGCAATGGAGAGGCAGATTGAAATCTAATTAAGCTAGTTGGTTTCAGCATTTGTATATTCTTAGAAGATCAAAGCTCATACCTTGACATCCATTGGAGACATAAGCATTCCCATAATAGTTCCTTTTGCAAACACAAGCCAAACTATTATTATGGTAGTCATGACGGCTACAAGAGGCACGAGAATTGCTGCCTGCCTGATGTCTGCTTATCCAGTCCCAATACAGTACTATTGGGACAAACGAAGATGGATCTGAACTGGAAAGTTTTCCAGCATACTGATTAACAGAATCACTCTTTATTAAAGTCGCCACAAGGCAACTTTGATCTTCACTTGAGGGCTGGCGATTAAAATTTATTTGATAAAATTTGTCCAAGTAAAACGGTGTTTGGCAGCAATGAACCCCATAACAGCTGTTTGTGGGTATTGCAGGGTTGTTGCTGTGGCAAACAGTGCTACACCCAGCCGTAATATTCTGGTCTTTATCAAGCAAGAATGCACTGCCTGGACAGCCCTCCATGATGAAAACATTTTCACCAGTCGCAATCGAGTACGGGCACTCCCTTCCCCTCAAGTCAATACTCCTCTGTCGTAGGAGTTGTGTTTCTGCAGAACACATCTTCATGGTATGCATCCCGACTATCACACGATGTAGTGGATATGAACTACGGAAGTCCATGTCTATCTCCATGACCTCAACATCGTTGAATTTGGATAAGAAAGGTTTCACCATTGAGCCATTAGAATTTGGAGGTATCTTGCACTCGATCTCAGTCCAGCCATCAAGGGAGCAGGTGGCGCCTCTCCCAAACGGGAAGGGGATACCCACACCTCCGCAAGTATCGTTACAAACGGACTTTGCAATAATGGGTGAGTATGCCTGAACAACCACTACTTTAAGGGCTGGTAGTAGTATCATCAGAAAGCATATTTGGAGTTGTATTACCAATTGTGAGCTATTAACTCTCCACACAAAGGGAATATCAACAACCATATTACAGGTATTCCTTCTTTTTCTTTTTATCCTTTGAGAGAGAATATATTTCAAGAAATTTAGTTTCATTCTATATATACACGGGTTTGACTGCATATGCATACATATATATACACAGCTATAAGCTTCACAGAATGACGTTCTAGGAAACCACCTTGATCAATCTGGCATCTTTCTACTTAATCAAAACCCAAAAGTCCGCACCAAGTTAAACAAATTTTGATAATTCCTCAAGGAAAATTGTTCAAATCCAAATGTCCGCACCAAGTTAATGTAATAGAAGCTGCCTAACTTTTTCCTAGCTCCATGAGTATTAGAAACAGATAATGTTCAAATCCAAATGTCCGCACCAAGTTAAACAAATTCCTAAACTATCACTTTTTAAATCAATAAAATTGCTTAATAGTGTAGTAATGTTTTCAAATGTCAAAGTCAATATAATATTTAATAGAGTCGTCTTATATATATGTATACTTACCACTACTTTTGAACTCATCAAACAATTTGAAATTACTGTAAACATCGATCTGCATATGGCCTTTTTATTTATAGTATTACTTATTGATGGGCTACTATATGCCGTTGGGTCCTTGTATGTAGGAGGTAGATTAAACTAATTGAGCTAGAAATTTTTTTGTATGGCTTAGGTGTGCTAATGTTGCGTATGGATAACACCCTTGATGGCCGAGTCGAAGGGGGTGTTACCCTTATCCAACATTAGGGTGTGTGTCCGACTTCTGATAGCCGAGGCTTGAGGAGATAGGATCCACACCAGGTCTTGAAGACCAACACACCTCATTGGATTGGAACCACCCTAAATGGTTCCATGATTTTGGTAGGATCGCCAAGTGACCCCTATTTCACTTTGGCTATGGGCTCTAAAAACTCTCATTGTAAATATTTCATTTCCTTGAAATATATTAACCTTAAAATCAAAAAAAAAAAGAAAAAGAAATTTAGAAGTCTTGAAATCAAACCAAAAGAAACAAGGCAAATATATATGGACGAGTTTCTTTCCATTCATATGATGACAATTGATTAAATGCCGGCGGTGAGTGACACAAGTAACCCCAAAGTCAACACCGTACAAGGATGACGGTCTACTACATATGGAAAAGTTTCTTTCCGCATTCCACACGCAGTGAACTCTATACCAAGGGCCTTGAGATGACTTTGACATATGGCTAGGAGCAGGGGGTGCCACCCCCTGATCGGGCTCGAGTGGTAGCCCTCTTGGCGACAGTCTACTACATATGGATGGCCTGGAATGCTGCCATCTTTGATGACAACAGATTGCCTGTGGCGAGTGTGGCGTGGTTAGTGCTCACCCATGTCTTTAGGGTGCTCTATGATCGATTTCCCACCCATGTGGCAGAGGACATGTAGTTTTTACTGCTTTTGATCTTATTATTTGCATAGTTCAAGGTGCTTGCATGCACGCTTGAGTATGCTTCTGGACATTAGATGATTGTACTGGCCTTTTTGCCTTTCTTATTTATACGAATTTACCTTCATCCAAAAAAAAAAATATACAAGGATGATTGGTTCAATTGGTCAAGTTCTACACTTGCATTATATCTATCTTAGACCTTTGTGATTCTCAAGCAGAAATTGACAGCAAACCCACTTATTATCTCTGATATTCACAAGTTGAGGCAGATAGAAGTTAGGAAGATAGCTAGTATCACTAGAGACAATTTGAATACAAGTTTTTGGGGATCTAGAATCTGGATCGAACAGGTCCCTTTTATTTCCCAAAACAACCCTTTGTTTGAAATTTCAATAGCAATGCACTGGTTAAGCTAGCTGCCACTTTCTTTTGATCACCAAATCTTACTTTCTGTTGGCAAAAATATTGCATCTGATGGTGGCAAAACACCATAACCAAAGCAAGCAGAAAATAGCAGTTACCTCGAATTTCTGCAAGGTTGAAGCATGGCTTCTGATCAAAATGAATTCCTTTTGCTTTTAACTCAGTATCTATGACATCCCAAGCATTGCATTATTCAAACACTGTATAAAAAAAAAAGCAAAACATGATCAACTCAATCAAGAAACATTCAACAACTTAACCATATTGGCAGAAAAAGGAGCATTGTCCAGACAAGACAGACTCGAATGCAGTTGGTTCAGGATGAATACCCTTTAGATTAGAATTTATACCTAGCATTATTGCATCAATTGGCACCGCTAGCACTTTCCTAATAGCCCATTTTGCAGTCACTAGCAATAGTATCTTGATGAAACTAGTTGCTATGAAAATTCATCTTATCAATAATCATTTCCCCAGCTTCATCAAAATACAGTAACGGTCGCTGCAAAAGAAGGATCTGAAGTTGAAAGCTTTCCAAAATACTGATTCACAGGTCGCTCGTGGTCAGTATTGACACCAGACAATTTTGACCTTCAGCCTTGACTGGCCATTAAAATCTGTTGTATAGATTAGATTTGAAGATCAGGATAGAGTTCAGTCCTTAATTTGAATGAATCCATATATGAATGGCTATAGAAGCTGTATATGGGCATTAAAAAAAAAACAGAATTGGTTGCAAGCGATGTGCTTGAACTAAAAAGATCACGTATGTTATGTTAGGTACGACTGATCACAATAACTTCTTTCAGTGTCAAATCTGATCTCAATGAAATTTAAGTACAATCCAATCATCCACCCAAATGATCGTTCTCCCACCAGTACACAGTAGCCACTGTCCTGCTGTTGATACTCAATTTCAGGCAAAAGATTTAAAAGGAAAAACCGAACTGTGCTTGCTCAATTTCCTACATGAACCAGATTTCAAGAGTGGTTTGTGTGAACAAAACATACAATGATGGCAAGATTTCAACAGTTAACGACTCAATCGTCAATCCAAGTTGTTATTGTAAAAAGAGAACCTTTCATAAAGCTCCACGGGAAAGGTCAAGCATTGTAGCATCATCCTTGTTTGGGGGGTTTTAACTGCTGAAGGAAGTAGCATTCGAAGAGTCGCTCTGCAGCGCCGTCGCAAGGAGTGGCAGAATCGCCGACATCAACTTCACTGACGGGATTTCCCCAAATCGTTTCGAGAAGAAGTTTCAATCGAACAACACAGCACAAATTAGATTTACAGAAATGAAGAAAGTAGGAAATATAGTCATCAAAAGTTGATCAAGGTTTCATTTCTTACCCCAGCCACTACGGATTTTACGCCGAAATCGGAAACGGAGTAGCAGCTATTCTTAATTTCAGCTCCAAAAAGAAGTTGCAACGGAAAACCCTAGTTCTGATTGCAACCGCGAGGTGATCGCTATCGTTAATATGAGCAAAATCAGCCAGCGATAGTTATTTAACTTGTTTAGTTTTTTCATGATTCATCATAAAAGATTTCAATTCACCATTTTCACAAAGGCAATATGAAATTATGAATGTGACGTTGGACTTGTTATGAAGCCCATTTCACTAGGCAATTGGTACTATCAGTGCTTATCAACCTTATTTTATTCCAGTACTGGAATTCAGATTCCCATAAATCACAAACAATTACACATTTCTGCAATTGGTAATTGCAAAGCTTAACAGACACATAATCTAAGGACCTGCGGTTGCTCATTGCACTGCCCCTCCTACTAAGACCCGGTTTTCGAATCACTTTCTGTTGGATGATCGGAGATCAGATGGCGTCATGAAGAAGAGGATTCTCATCACAAGCATCGTCGGGGTGATTTATAGCAGTCAGGTCAAATGCATCATATGCCGCAAATTGGATTGGGATATCTTCCTGTTGTTGGTACCAAGCACTCACTTGAGCTGGGGATTTTATTATCCTCTCCAATATGATCGCCACATCCTTCATCGAGGGTCTTAGCCTTCCACTCAGGCTTACACAGCGCTTTGCCAGCTCAACAACGGACATCAGTTCGTCCTCCTTGGTCTGTTTCACAATTTCAGGGTCCAGGATTTCAGCCAGCCTTGAATTACATGTCAGAAACTGGAACGTTGTCACCAAGTTCTGTTGATCCACATCACCTGCGTCTGTAAAGATTGGCTTCTTGCTTGTCAAAAGCTCCAAGAGGACCACCCCGAAACTGTAAACGTCGCTCTTTTCTGTAAATTGACATGTTTGGAAGAATTCCGGGTCCAGATACCCAGCTGTCCCTTGGACAGCATCAGTGGTCAAGTGGGTTTGATCAATTGCAAGGGTCTTGGACAATCCGAAGTCAGAAACCTTTGCTTTGTGCTTTTCATCCAACAATATGTTTTGGGACTTGATATCCCTATGACAGATAGGATTGGATGACGATGAGTGTAGATATGCAATAGCACCTGCCGAATCTGCAGCAATCTTCAAACGCATCTCCCAACTAATGAAAAAATCTTCTTCAGGGGCATGGATATGTTCATAAAGCATTCCATTAGAAATGAACTCGTAGACTAGAAGAGGGACTTCTGCCTCCAAACAACATCCAAATAGCTTGACTACATTTCTATGGCTTATCCCAGACAAAATAAACACCTCGTTGATGAACGACCCCAACTGGCTTTCATCAACCAACTTGGACTTCTTAACTGCAACAGTACTTCCATCTGTCAGTATACCTTTGTAGACAGTTCCTTGACCACCTTGACCCAGTATCTGGTTTTTATTAAAGTTGTTTGTGGCTTTGTTCAATTCTCTTATGGTGAAAATCTTCATTGTCTCTACAACACCTTCATTCGATGACAATTGTTGTTGCAACAATAAACCACCATTGCGCTTGAAGAATTTGCCCCTTCTCTTCTTCTCAATGCTACTCTTGATAAACCGATATAGCCCATAGAGGCAAGATAGCAAAAGTAGCAGGCCAAAACCACTGCCAAGTCCTGAATGAATCAAAGGAATCCAAACACAGAATTAAGCAATATTCTCCACAAGCTCATGAAAAGAAGTTGATGAAACAGTTCTCACCAATGAGGGCATCATTACTTATAGGTGGCTTCTTTTTGCAATAAAATTTTTGGCGGTATTCCGTTCCTAAAAGAACAAATTTGTTTAAGCACTCCCCTTGACAGCCCTCGCAATCTGGTGCAGCTGTTTAAGATCAAGAAAAGAAATCAGGATTCATGAAATCGCTGATGTTAGTGAACTCTTTAAGAAATCAGTCACAAATAAGTACTTATCCACTGATTCCAGCCCCATTTCATTTCTACTGGAACTGCAGACGGCAGATCAGAACTCGACCGGTTTTGAAGATACTGATACGCTGAGTCTGTCTCTATTAAAGTAGCAGTAATGCAATTCTGTTGAGGTTCGCCAAAAGCCTGCAGAGAGCTGAAATCTATCTGATAAAACTGAAAATAGTATGGATGATCATCATTTTTCGGTAACTTTGTTTGGCAGCAATTAACCCCACGGCAGCCCTGTGCGGGTACTGTGATGTCAGCGTTGCAAGCAGTGGCACAACCTGCCACGATTGAGCTGCTTTCGTTAATCAAGACCGCGCTGCCTGGACAGCCCGTCATCAGGAGAACATTGTCCAAGCCTGAGAAGCTGTAAGGGCTTCCGGTCAAGTTAAGCTGGCGTTGTTGCTGCCATTTTGTGTCAGCGCCACACACTTTCAGGGGAGGTAAGTTGACTCTCATTGACTGATGGAATGATAAGTCTACACTCACAATCTCAATGTCGGGCAATTTGGAGAGAAAGGGTTTAGAATGATTTGATGGAGATGGTCTACACTCGATCTCGAACCAGTGATCATGGAAGCAACCTGCACCTATTCCAAATGGGAAAGGAATAGCAACATTTCCGCAGCTTTGCGGACAATTAGGCTTCGCCGTATTGGTTTGATTTGGCTGAGCAACCACTGCTTGCAGGGCTGCAACTAGCAGTAAGCAGATTTGGAGGGAGGTTGGAAATTTGTGGGTCATATTTGGAGGGCGTGTGTTGATATGGGAAATTAGATTGCAGATGTTGGATATGATTTTTGAGTTCATTACATTTGAATTCATCTTCTAGCTAGGAAGCCACAAGAGAGGCATGTGGGTGGGGGCTAGCTGCAGTGTCAGCCAATCTGTTCTTTCCTGGCAACTTGCTATGACTATGAAAAGAGCCAAACTTTTCCAGTAGGGAAAAAAAAACTGAATGTGACAGAACTGAGTTTATCTGAAACCTGAAAATCTAAGTATCATACATAACTTGAATCTAGTTTTGAGTCTACCTCAGTTGATTTGAAAATGAAAAAGATCGAGTGATTATAACTATAAAATGTACTCCGTACTAAATTGGATTCTCCATTAATAATTTTAATAATATATCATTATAAATTAATTAATTTTAATAGTATACAGAGTAATAATTATTGAACTTACCTTAATATGACTTTGAAATTTTCTTTGCTTTTAAATTTTTAATTGGTCAAAATTTTATTTTAACAAACTAGGTCAGTCAGGTCACTGGATTGAAACCCAGCTGATCAAGAAAAATATCGGTTTGGTTAAAAAAATCTCGGATAAAAATTTCCGAGCCTACCCTAAATTTTATGAGCATTGGAATTTGGAATCGGTTTGGATTTTGAGAGCTATAATGGTGGGGCTGCAGTGTCAGCCAACCTCATCTTTCCTCGCAACTTGCTATGAACAGAGCCAAACTTTTCAAATATTTAACCAACTGAGCAACTGACTGCATTATTCAACACTGCAAAAATTTCATTATTTTATATTATAAACCATAATCAATTATGCAGATCGAAACAATACCACCGTTGAAAATGCTTCTTACAAATTAACCCAAACTCCGCTGTTGTACACTTGTAACCCCAACATTATTTCTCTACAAGCAGCAGAACAAGTAGGCCTCAAATGATGATGACGATATATAATGATACAACAACAATACAATGCAATCATCATATGGTATCTGCGGGGGCAGCTTGCTGGTAACAAGAAGATGCTTGATCCGAGGATTTCATTATCATCTCCAACGCCATTGCAACATCCTTCATTGTTGGCCTTAGTTTTCCGCTCCAACTAATACAGCATTTCGCGAGCTGAACCATTGCATTCAGCTCTTCCTCCTTGGCCTGTTTCACAATTTCAGGGTCCAAGATGCTGGACAATCCAGACTGTTCAGTCAGAAACAAGAACTCCGTCACCAAGTTCTTTTGCTCCATAGTACTTGCATCCCTGTAGATTGGCTTCCTGCCCGTCAAAATCTCCAATAGGACGACCCCAAAACTATAAACGTCACTTTTCTCTGTAAACTGATTCGATTGGTAGTACTCTGGATCTAGGTACCCCATTGTACCCTGGACTTTTTTAGTGGTCAGGTGTGTCTGATCAATTGCAATGGTCTTGGAGGATCCAAAGTCGGCAACTCTTGCTCTGTGTTTTTCGTCCAACAGTATGTTTAAAGACTTGATATCCCTGTGATAGATGGGAATGGATGCAGATGAATGTAGATACGCAACAGCATCTGCCGAGTCGGCTGCAATTTTCAGACGCATCTCCCAACTAATGAGAAATTCTTCATCGGGCTCGTGGATATATTGGTGCAGTGTACCATTGGGAATGAACTCATAAACAAGAAGAGGGACTTCTGTCTCTAAACAACACCCCAACAGCTTGACTACGTTTCTGTGGTTGATTTGCGACAAAACAATCACCTCATTTGTGAATTGCTCCAACTGGCTTTCATCAGGTGACTTGGACTTCTTAATTGCAACAATTCTTCCATTAATCAACATGCCTTTATAAACAGTCCCTTGGCCACCTTGACCAAGTATCCGATTCTCATTGAAGTGATCCGTAGCCTTGTCCAATTCATCTACTGTGAAAATCTTTGTTTTCTCCATAATGCTTTCATCAGATGAAGACAATTGCTGCTGCAACAATAAACCACCATTCCGCTTGAAGAACTTGGCTCTGCGCTTCATCTCCCTTCTCCGTTTGATGAAACGATATAGCCCATATATGCCAATCGCCATAAACACTAGGCCAAAACTGATGCTAAAACCTGCACGCAGAGACAGAACCAAAAAAACAGTCTTATTTTGATGAATATCCATAGCATATCTATGAACTGATGAGATTGTCCTTACCAATGATGGCGCCAATTGGTATCGCGTCACACGAATAATACTTATCTGGAATATAATTACCATCTGCTTTCCGTTGTGGATTACAACTCGATTTGCAGCGCTTACAAGGTTTAGGAACTGATGAATGAATGAATAAAAGGATCAAAGAAACAGGCATCATCAACAAAATGAACAAAATTGAATGACAGAAGCTTTTACCTCGACATCCATTGGAGACGTAAGGGTTCCCGTAATAGTTATGGTCACTATCGCAATTACAGTGTATAAAACCATCAGAAAGATACCGGGGACAAGAGGCATGAGAGTTACTGTCAGGTGGAGTGTTGCTTATCCAGTTCCAAGCCAAGAACACAGGGACAGCAGAAGCTGGATCGGAACCGGAAAGTCTTCCAGCAAATTGATCCACAGAATCACTGCTAATCATAGTCGCCGCAAGGCAGCTGCTACGACTTCCATTGGAAGCGCCATGATTAAACTCAATTTGATGAAGGGAAAGATAGGCGCTAAGGTCCAACAGTGTCTGGCAGCAATCAACCCCATAACAGCCGCTTGTTGCGGGTAATCCAGTGCTGCCCTCACAAACAGTGGCACACCCTGCCGCAGTGTTAAACTCGGTTGGTCCTGGTGCGGGTCAAGACGCTGGAGGGAGGTCGTGTGTGCGGGCCCACATACGGGAGACTCGAACAACACATAAACTCGAACAACACATAAACCCGAACGGGGTTCCATCTCAAAACCAATTGGCAATGAGAGGAGTAGCCCACCAACCTTATATGTTGTTCAAGGATTCTCTGGATAACCGATGTGGGACAACCACATTCCAACACGCCCCCTCAAGTACAACGGCATTTTTAGCCAACAAGTTGTGCCTTATATGTTGTTCAAGGATTCTCTGGATAACCGATGTGGGACAACCACATTCCAACACGCCCCCCCTCAAGTACAACGACATTTTTAGCCAACAAGTTGCACTTGCCACATGCGCTTATATGGGAACCAATGCCCGCGACATGCCACAAGGCCAGCCAACGACCCCAACAATCCGAAGACCGAAACTAGCCGAACCCGGCTCTGATACCATGTTAAACTCGGTTGGTCCTGGTGCGGGTCAAGACGCTGGAGGGAGGTCGTGTGTGCGGGCCCACATACGGGAGACTCGAACAACACATAAACCCGAACGGGGTTCCATCTCAAAACCAATTGGCAATGAGAGGAGTAGCCCACCAACCTTATATGTTGTTCAAGGATTCTCTGGATAACCGATGTGGGACAACCACATGGTATCAGAGCAGGTCCGAGTCGGGTCGGTTTTCCTGGCTTCGGGGTAGGCTAAAAGAGATTGAGATGTCGAATCCCGTCGTAAAAAACCGGGCGAGCTATAAAGAGATTGAGAGTCTCGACTCGGAAAGAAAGAAAAAAGAAGAAGAATTGTTCAAGTGTCAACCCGATCCAGGCGGGTTGCACTTGAGGGGGCGTGTTGGGAATACAAAGAATCCCTCCCACATCGGTGGTTGAGGATATAACAAAACCAAAATATAAGGGTGGGTGAAGCCCCTACACATTGGCTTAAGCTTTTGTGTAAAGTGGTGGATCCCGACCTTATAAACAAAAATAAAATAAACCCGACACGACTCCCGATTTGACACGACCCGGCTCGGGATTCTCGAAATCTCACACGCAGTGGCCTGGCCTCGATCGACCAAGAGCGCGCTGCCTGGACAGCCCTCCATCATGAAAACGTTGTAAACGACCTCATTGTCGTTTTTGAAGTCGTAAGGGCTTCCGGTCAAGTCAATGCCTTTTGCATCTGCTGCAGCGCAGGAGCTCCTCGGAGGTATCATGACTTTCAAACTCTGTGAATAATCGGAGATGATGGAGAAATCCTCGGCGATCTGGATGACCTCAAGGTTGAATGAGGATAAGAAGGGTGTGGGGAGGGAGGAATTAGAGGCAGGAGAAGGCGGCCTGCAATCGATCTCAAACCAGTGATCGAAGAAGCATCCGGCACCCATCCCAAACGGGAAGGGGATTCGGACGCTTCCGCAGGTATCAGGACAGCCAGGCCTTGCAATAACGGGGGCCTTTGAATGAGCAATCGCTGCTAGCAAGAGTAGTAAGGATATGTGGAGTTGGAGTTGCAGAGCTCTCCATCCATAACCATAACAGGGGATATCAACATACATTTTGCAGTGATTCATTCTCTTCCTTATCTTTTCAAATGTATACATACACACAGTTTGTACTCTTCGAATCATCATTTTCTAGGAAACCTCTGTATTTCATAAAATTTACATATTTATAAACTTTTATATAAAAAATTCATTTTAAAAGTATAGTATATAATTAAAAAAATCATTATATTAGAAAATAATTTTTATATTTTTTTAAAACATGATTTTTTTCAATGTGAAATGTAAATATATTTTTTAAATAAAATTATATCTAAATTAATTTAGTGATGCGTCAGGTGCGCCGTGAGTTGTAGGAGATGGTGACTCCCGTTATAGGCATACCATTAAATAATTTTCAATATTAACTTTTGTATTATTATATAGCCCATTTTCTGTGTTTCTGCTCCCGTCGATGTCGTAGAAGTGTATTACTTGTCCGTGATCTCGCTATTCGCAGCTTGCTCCAGACAAAGTCTTTCTTGACTTTCTCCGTGTGTAAGTTTTTTCACTGTTATGCTCAACTAGGATCCGAATCTTAATATTGTGTCCTTGTTTTGCTTTATTTACGTATAACATAATGGTTAGTCCGTCTGCCAATTATTTTAGCCTCTCAATTTATTTCACAAAGGTATTGTTGTTAGTTCCAAAAAAAAAAAAAGACCGACAAAGACAAATAAGTGACTTTTTACTATTCAAGCACATATTTTAAGGTGATAAAAATTAAATTTTTTTAATAATTTTTTTGATAAACTCATACTTATTAATAATAAGTATAATATTATTAATAAAAATTATATTTTTTATATTGTATATAGTTTTTACACTCTTAGAAATACATATGAGTATTTAATTGGAAAAAAAGGAGAGAGTTGCCAACAAGGAGAAACATTTCAAATTATTGTACAAATTATATTATAAGTTGCCAACTAACCTAATAGTCAAAGCTACAGACCTACAGTACAAATTATAGTACAAGCTATAAGAAAAATGCCTATTAGCTTTGACTATTAGTGTACAACTATTAGCTTTGACACTAATAGTCAAAGCTAACATGGAGAAAAATTACAACCTAAAGTAAAATTTATACTATATGTTGACAATAATAGTCAAAGTTAATTGAGCATGCTTGAATTTCAATGCCCATAGAAGCTAGAGGTGAACATATAGGAATGGACTCAGGCCGAGTTGGGTCCACTCCAATCCGCTCTATTTTTACAAAGTTAAAATAATATGTAAAAAATGAAGGTAAATTAATAAAAATTATTTATTTATTTATTAAATTAAGAGTTTTGTTAATAAAATTATAAGACCATCTCCAACAGCTTTCCTAAAATTTTCCCAAAATGGGGAAATAAAATACATATTATCCAAATTATTTTTCCTTTAAATCCAACAGATTCCCCATTTTGAAGATTTGGAGAATTATTTAGTTTGGATGATGCTGCAAATTTAGGGAATCCTCTCCATTTTTTCTGCTGCTTCTCCATTTTGGAGAATGTGATGGGGCATCTGTTGGACCAAAAAATCCCTTAAAATACCCCAAAAACTCCAAAATCCCCAACATGGGGAAACTGTTGGAGATGCTCTAAGTATTTTAAAAATTTAGCCTATCTAATCCACCTGAATTTAAATTCTTTAGTACATGTGAATATCCAAGAACTGTCGACACTGCTTGCAAAATATGTTACTGAACCGACGACTTTGGTTACCATTGATCAAAATAAGTTCTTTCGGTGCCAAATCTGATCACAGTACGTCCAATTTAAGTACAATCTCCCACCAGTAGCCAGGGGCGGCCGCAGGGGGCGCCCGCTAGAGCAAAAAAAAAAAAAAAAAAAAAAAATTTTTTTTTTTTTATAATTTTAGATTTATTTTATACTACTAGGAAGGTTGTGCGCGCTTCGCGCGACCCTTAGGGTGAAGAAGAATTGTTTCATCAACTTATGGCTCAGTTTGTTGGCTGCAAATGCAGAAATAAAATGTATGCAAAGGCCAAAAAATATCTGACCTAAACCTGGATTTGATCAGTTCTATGATTTAAGCATCTTTATACACATTCTAAAATCGTATGCCATGCTGAATCGTAAGTGAAAACTTGAAGCAAGGTGATGTGGGAAGAGGCATCGCAACATCATGCTCCCTCGTTTTCAACTCCTTCTCGACTTAGCGTAGCAGACAAACAAGTTCGTTCATCTGCTCTTTTCATTTAGTTGCCCTCTTTTTCACCCTCATACACTTGACACCTGCACAATTGAGTTTGCTACTACCTTAATTCTCAATGGTTAAAATCCATCACACCACCAGCTATTGAAGAGTCTGACCTGATCCAACCCGAATTAGATAGATTCTTACTTACAATGCTTCCAAGCGATACCAAGATGGCCCCGAGGATGCTTGCTCCTTCTTTAGCCTTCTGCTGGTTAGCTAAGGGCAGTTCCTTCACTTTCAAGCTACTTGAACCGATCCTCTCCCTGACGTTGTCAATGGTCTTGTTACCCGGGAGGAAGCCCTCTGAAATCCGTCACATAGAAGATGTGTGCGGCCAAATCCCCACTTGTCAATATCTCTGCCTTTGTTACATTCAGGCCATTCTCGCGAAACGTCCTGGTCACTTCAGCCAGTAGGTATGGCTGATCCTTGGTGGATAGTTCTAGCCTCACACCCTGTTAATCATACCAATTGCGAATTAAAATCTTAGGAACTGCATCGATGTAATGCGTATTCATTCGAGGACACAAACAGATTGAGCAAAACTCTAAAGTACCAGATGCGTTCTTCTTCTGTTTTTAAGCTAATGGGGGTACCGTCTTTATGCCTAACATAGAAATCCTATTATAACAACAAAAATGATGGCATGAGTTGGAAACATAACAAAATTATTTTAAACAAGTTACATAAATATAAGAATCAGGAGAGAAATAATACCAGATAAGCGTGATTCCCTTTCCTGATAGAAGTTTCATGGAAAACCACATAGCCCATATAAGTCAACATAAAAACAACATCAAATGACAGCTTCATCCGATCCTTGCGTACTCTTGTAGAAACAACTGCATTAAGCAACTGATTTCTACTAAGACAGTTTTTTGCTTGATGAATGCCTGCTTAATTGGTTAGGAGATTGATCAGACCCCACACAGTTCACCCAAAATTAGCTAGTTAAACAAATGACACCTACCGCGTGAGTATAACTTCAAATATTGTTACAGGTTATTTCCATTAACAAATTAAAAACTCTAACATGGGTGGTATCCATTAGTTTAATGTGTTAAATGAAATGAGATAGGAAATGCATGAAAAGTTACTATTGCAAAGTTATATGAGGCAAATAAAAGGGAAACATTTGTTTCATAAAATCTAAAAACTAACTTGCATTGAATGACAAACCACATGATCAAAGACCAAACTAAGAGAACCACTGCAGTGAGCAGCAAGTTAGCTTGAATTTCAAAATTTCTAAGAAATGCTTTAATTAAAATTTGGACGTGGTACTAATAGCAATATTCCCGCCATTGTTTTACAAATTGTGTACACAGTCAAATGCAGAACTACAAGGTTTAAGAGGTACAGGAAACCTTAATTGCATTTCCAAATACACTGATATTCGCCCAATGGACATTGCCTCTCTAATTGCATTTCCAATCTCTAATTTCTAAGCTACATGAATCCTACTTGCATTTCCAATCTCTAATTGCTAAGGTACATGAATCAAATCATCAAACCAAACAGAGAGAGAAAGATGAAGACCTTCTATTCGATCGCCTCTCTAGGTGTCTTGAATCCCAATCCAATGTTCTTCCAGGACCTGTTTCCTCCTTTCCCCGGTCTCTTCCCCTTACAGTTTTCTTCGAACTGACAAATGTGTTCACATAAATTCAATTAATCCCCAAAAGAAACATGTTCCCCAAAAGAACTGACAAATGTGTTCACATAAATAAAACTCAAATGCGGATTCATCAAATCTACACTAACTCACGCCAGAAAAATGTTGGGCTGCTTCAGAAACGCCTTCTCGGTCTGAAATTAAACCAATACAGAAGCTTAAGTGATCAGAGTGTACCGGAAATTCCAAAAAAAAAAAAGGAAAAAAGAAATTGATTGGAATCAGTGGATGTTTACCTGTTCCGCCATGGCCGGATCGTTTGGGGTGGATTGGAATCGATTAGAATCAGCACAGTCAACCACCACAACCGAACCCTAAACCCGACATGCCCAGCCCAATCGACCATAGCAACAAAGACGGTGAACTTGATCGAAAGATGTTCCCAACCCAGTCGATGACCACAATTCATCATCTGCCAAGCCTAATTCGAACCCTGAACCCAAAATTCTAAGCCTAGTCGACCACCTGTAGAAGAGAAGATAGGGAGAACGGCTGCAGAAGGCGAGAGGGCCGACCGAGATGGAGAGAAGGACCTGCGAAGGAGCGCCGAGATGAAGAAGAAGGAGAAGAAAGAGATGAAGATACCAGAGGGAGACGAGCATGAAAACACACGAGGGAGGAAGAAAGCAAGGCGGTGGAAGGCGGGGAAGAGGAAGAACGAAGCAGGAGGGAGAAGGTGACCACGAGGAACTGAACAGGAGGTGAGCAGGAGAATTGGAACATCGACGGAGGAGGAGGAGAAAGAGAAGGACTGGAGGAAAAGCAGAGGCGGTGGGGAGAGGAAACAGAGGCGGAAAGGACAATAACGCCCCTCAAAAGAAAAAAATCAATATTTTTAAATTGAAACTCTTTAGGGCAAAAAAGGAAACAGTCACATGAATGAATTTGGGCCGTCCAAATTTTAACAATTTGGCTATCTTCGGTCCACAATCAATTTCAGTTTTATAAAAACTTGCCTCCTTTATAGTAGTGAGATGTAGATTACTATGAAAATGTAAATACAAAACTTATCTAGCCTAGTTGGTAAAAGGAGGGAAGGAAATTTGGGTTTACAAGAGGTCATGAGTTCAATTCTCATATCTTTTTCTTTTTGCACTATTTTTTATTCCTACCAAATTTTCTTACTATAAATGTCATATTTAAATCAATTTTTATATTTTTCTTTTAATATTTTCATAAGATAATTCATTATTTAACACATATATTTTTAGAAAATCTTTCAATTTTTATTCATATGAAGTTTTTTTACTATTAATGTCATATTTAACCCACAATTTATGAGGTTTTTTTGTCATATTTTTCAAATCCTATCAAATTTTTTTCATTTACCAATGACAAATTCTTTAAAAAAACTATAATTTTCTTTCAATATTAAAAAAAATCTTAATCAAGTATACACATATATATAAATTATTAAATTATTGTAATAAAATATCATATTTATATACCATAATTTGTGATTTTTGTTTAAATATACCATATTTATAGTTTTCTTTCAATATATTTTTAAAAAATTTCTTTATTATATATACCGAGGAAAAAAAAAATCGCCAAAGAAAAATTCCGCCCCCCTCCAGCAATTCCTGCGGCCGCCACTAGCAGTAGCCACTGACCCTTTAAAACTAAAATTTACTACTGTATTTAATCTTCCCTGCCTCGTTCTAGAAAATGTAACTAGCATTGTATCATTGGGCCTTTGTTTTGGGCTTGTAGTAACAAAGAATTGGGCCTAGCTTGTTCATCAAGCCTCCCAAATTAAGACACTCAACTTCAAAAAAACCAAGCCTCCACATAGAAATCATTGAAATTCAAAACCACAATACTGAGTTTATTGCATCTGCCCATGATAAAGTTGTAACAAATTAAGCCTCTAATTTATTCCTCTCTTTTCCTAATGAGACTAAGCCCATGTCTGACAAGTAAAGTTAACTAAAGTTGCAGATTGTGTAGGAGTTGGTGATGAAGTTATGCAAGGAATCAGGAGAGGATTGAACATCAATTTTCTAGCACCTGCAGGGAGAGGATTCACATATGTGTAAAGGGGACTGCTAGCATCTGCAGGGAATGTGACCGACGCGAACTCCGCTTCACTTATTACATAGCAGTCATGTCAAACTCATCATAAGATGCATATTGGATTGGGATAGCTTCCTGCTGTTGATACCAAGCACTCACTTGAGCTGAGGATTTGATGATCCTCTCCAGTGTCATTGTCACTTCCTTCATTGTCGGGCCTTAGCTTTCCGCTCAAGCTTACACAGCGCTTTGCAAGCTCAACAACGGATATCAGTTCATCCTCCTTGGCCTGTTTCACAATTTCAGGGTCCAAGATTTCGGACAGCCTTGAATTTTGTGTTAGAAACTGGAAGTTGGAACTCAGTAACCCCAAAAGATTGGCTTCTTGCTTGTCTAAAGCTCCATGGGAGTGACCCCAAAACTGTAAACATCGCTCTTCTCTGTAAACTGTGATGATTGGAAGTATTCAAACTGAGATGATTGGAAGTATTCTGGATCAAGATACCCCCAATTGTACCCTATACGAGAGTGGTCAAATGTGTCTGATCAATCGCAGTCATTTTGGAGGATCCAAAATCAGAAACCTTTGCCCTGTGATTTTCATCCAATAGTATGTTTGAAGAATGGATACAAGATTTAAGAAGGCTAGAATGAGAACCAGCGCCATCGCCAAGAGAGACAGAGTCGCCAACATCAAGAGGTGATCGCGCTTTTTAACTTATTTAGGTTTGTCATGATTCATCATAACAGATTTCACTTGGCAATTGGTACAATCAGTGCTTGTCAAACTTATCTCAATATTAGAATTCAAATTCCCATAAATCACAAACAATTACATATTTAAATTGAAATTGCAATGGCTGACACACACATGATCACTAACCTCCTTAGCTTATTATACAGACAAATCATAATGCATTCATAATTATGTAATTGTTTCTCAGGGCATTGCCCCTCCTACTAGACCCAGTTTTCGAATCTCTTTCTGTCGGATGATCGGAGATCAGATGACATCAGGAAGAAGAGGATTCCCATCAGTGTACGAGGGATCAGCAGGGCCTGTGCTCCAGATGAATTCCTCGCCACTTAAACCAGTCATGTCAAACTCATCATATGCTGCATATTGGATTGGGATATCTTCCTGTTGTTGGTACCAAGCACTCACTTGAGCTGGGGATTTCATTATCCTCTCCAGTGTCATTGCCACTTCCTTCATTGTCGGTCTTACATTTCCGATCCAGCTTACACAACGCTTTGCCAGCTCAACAACGGATATCAGTTCATCCTCCTTGGCCTGTTTCACAATTTCAGGGTCCAGGATTTCGGACAGCCTTGAATTTTGTGTCAGGAACTGAAACTCTGTCACCAAATTCTTTTGCTCTGCAGTGCTTGCGTCCCTCATGATTGGCTTCTTGCTAGTCAAAAGCTCCAAGAGGACCACCCCGAAACTATAAACATCGCTCTTCTCTGTGAACTGATATGATTGAAAGTATTCTGGGTCCAAATACCCCATTGTTCCTTGAACGAGAGTGGTCAAGTGTGTTTGATCAATCGCAATGGTCTTGGAGGATCCAAAATCGGAAACCTTTCCTCTATGCTTTTCATCCAACAGTATGTTTGATGACTTGATATCCCTATGATAGATAGGAACGGATGAAGATGAATGTAGATACGCAATGGCACCTGCTGAATCTGAAGCAATTTTAAGACGCATTTCCCAGCTAATGAAAAAATCTTCATCGGGGTCATGGATATGCTCGTAAAGCGTTCCATTGGGAATGAACTCGTAAACAAGAAGAGGGACTTCTGTCTCTAGACAACATCCAAAAAGCTTGACTACATGTCTGTGGCTTATCCGAGACAAAATAACCACTTCATTTATGAATTGCTCCAACTGGCTTTCATCAACCAACTTGGACTTCTTCACTGCAACAATACTTCCATCTTTCAACATACCTTTGTAGACAGTTCCTTGACCACCTTGACCCAGTATCCGGTTTGTATTGAAGTTGTTCGTGGCTTTGTTCAATTCACTTATAGTGAATATCTTCGTTCTCTCTACAATGCCTTCATTCGATGACACCTTTTGTTGCAACAATAAACCACCGTTACGCTTGAAGAATTTAGCCCTCCTCTTCATCTCCATTCTCCTCTTGATAAACTGATATAGCTTGTAGATGCAAGCAAGAAAAAGTAGCATGCCTAAACTATTGCCAAGTCCTGAATATATATGAAGGGGGTCCAAAAGCAGAATTAAGGAATATCCTCAACAAATTGATGAAAAGAATCAAGTCTAAAATTAAGTTAATGAAACATTTCTCACCAAGAATGGTTGCATGATTTATCATTGGTTTTTTTTTACAATAATATTTGTTGGAGATTGGAAATCCTGCAGCATCAAGTTGGTTCGAACAATCACCTCGACAACCCTTGCAACCTTCAGGAGCTGTTGAAGATCAAGAAGAGAAATCAGTTGCAGGCTAAATTGTCTTTATGATAGTCTAACTACTAGCTAGCTTTGGCATGTTTATTGTAGAAGTACTCTTACCTTGGCATCCGACATAAGGATTTCCGTTATAGTTGTTATCACAATCACAGGAAAAGGACTCAGATCCCATATTTGAACAAGTGGTATGACTATTGTTGTCAGGCACAAGGTTGCTTATCCAGCCCCATGTGAGTGCTACTGGAACTGCAGACGGTAGATTGAAGCCTGACTGATTTCCAACATAGTCACTCCCTATTAAAGTTGCTGCAAGACAATTTTGTTGGGGTTCACCTGAAGCATTGGAGCTGAAATCTATCTGATAAAATTGAACAAGATTATCAGATGACAACGATGTTTGGCAGCAATGAACCCCAAAGCAGCCATCTGCGGCTATTGTGTTGGTGGTGTTGCAAACAGTGGCACAACCTGCTACCATTGAGTCTCTTTCATTAACCAAGACCGCACTTCCTGGACATCCCATCATCATGAAAACATTTGAAGAAGCTGAGAAGTTATAAGGGCTTCCCGTCAAGTTAATATGGCTTTGTCGCTGCCTTTCTGTGTCTGCAATACACGCTTTCAGGGGCGGTAAACTCACTATCAACTGTTGGAAATCGGTGTTTACCTCCATAAGCTCAATGTTTGATAATTTGGTGAAGAAGGGTTTGCGGCTGGATCCCTTAGAATTATTTGTTGAAGATGATCTACACTCGATCTCGTACCAGGGATGAAGGAAGCAACCTGCACCTATTCCGAAAGGGAAAGGAATAGTAACATTTCCACAGCTATCCCGACAACCAGGCCTCGCCATCAAGCCAGCCACTACTTGCAGAGCCGCAACTAACAGCAAGCATAGAAGTTTATGGGCCATAGCATACCACATACAAGGAGGGTGTTGTGTTGATATGGAAAGCTAGAGCAAAGTGAGTTTTTTATTTGATTTTTGAGTTCCTTGGGCTATACATTTTCAGCATATATATAAATATAATTATGATCTTCTAGGAAGCCACTTTTAATTATTTTATTTGGACGTCAACATCAAGCCAGCCACCCAGCCATGATCAAGAAAGCCATCATCAAGAAAGCCATCATCAAGCCGGCCATCATCAAGCCAGCCAACTAGTTTTCCAATGTGATCATAATGTGATCATGCTGTGAGAATAACTGTCAGCTAGTTTCCAATGTGATCATGTTGTGGAATTTGGCCAAACTTTTAAAAAGAGCTGTTCAAAAGCGTTATAAGTATTAGTAAATGGAAAAGTTATCATTTTCAATACACCCTTTCAAATTGCATTTGACAGCCGTCAACACTGAATGTAAATGAAAGACTCTATCTTTTATTTATATAAACCACACACAATTATACAGAAACAATACCACTGAATGCAAAAACACTACTCTGTAGTACAGAATAACAATAATAGCAATAACAATAACAGCAGAACTAGTACGCCTCAGATGACGATGATAACAATAACATTATAACAATAAGAATACAGCCCCTTCTATGTTATCATTGATGATCCCTCGGCATATCAAGTGGGGTTGACATGAACTCCGCACCAGCAGTCATCTCATTCTCTGCAAACACATCATCCGGGGTTGGGGAAGCTTGCTGGTAACAAGTAGATGCTTGATCAGGGGATTTCATTATCATTTCCAATGTCATTGCTACCTCCTTCATTGTTGGTCTTAGTTTTCCGCTCCAACTTATACAACATTTGGCAAGATCAACAACGGCCTTCACCTCTTCCTCCTTGGCCTGGTTCACTATTTTAGGGTCCAAGATATTGGACAACCTGGAATTTTCAACCAGAAACAAGAACTCCGTCACCAAGTTCTTTTGCTCCATAGTACTTGCATCCCTGTAGATTGGATTCATACCCGTCAAAATCTCCAAGAGGACCACCCCAAAACTATAAACATCACTTTTCTCTGTAAACTGATACGATTGGAAGTACTCTGGATCTAGGTACCCCATCGTACCCTGGACAAGAGTGGTCATATGTGTCTGATCAATCGCAATGGTCTTGGAAGATCCAAAGTCGGAAACTCTTGCTCTGTGTTTTTCGTCCAACAGTATGTTTGAAGACTTGATATCCCTATGATAGATGGGAATGGATGCAGATGAATGTAGATACGCAATAGCAGCCGCTGAGTCTGCTGCAATTTTTAAACGCCTCTCCCAACTAATTTCAAAATCTTCATCGGGGTCATGGATGTGCTGTGAAAGTGTTCCATTGGGAATGAACTCATAAACAAGAAGAGGGACCTCTGTCTCTAAACAACATCCCAACAGCTTCACTACATTTCTGTGGTTTATTTGCGACAGAATAACCACCTCATTTATGAATTGCTCCAACAGGCTTTCATCGAGCAACTTGGACTTCTTAATGGCAACAATTTTCCCATCAAGCAACATGCCTTTATAAACAGTCCCTTGGCCACCTTGACCAAGTATCCGATTCTCATTGAAGTGATCTGTTGCCTTGTCCAATTCACCTATGCTGAAATTCTTTGTTTTCTCCATAATGCCTTCATCAGATGACAGTTGTTGCTGCAACAATAAACCGCCGTTACGCTTGAAGAATTTAGCTCTTCGCTTCATCTCCCTTCTCCTTTTGATATAACGATATAGCCCATATAGGCCGATCACCGAAAATACTACAACAAAACTGACGCTAAGACCTGCACAAAGAGACATAACCACAAGTAAATTAATCTTTTAGAGTTTTTAAAACATCAAAAGTAAAGGAAGAGTAGATTGGTTTAAGGGTAAAAGTTGTTGAGATATATTGTTCTTACCGAGGATGGTTGCAACCGGTGGTATCTGGTTAAAACAAGAATATGCATCAGAGTAAACGGCTCGACCAACTTGTTGATCACAAGATCCTCGACAACCATTACAAGCTTCAGGAACTAATTGATGAATGAAGAGAAAAGAAATCAACAGGTATCATCAAAACAAATCAATGAAATTGAATCATAGAAGCTAAAAAAAATATTTTACCTTGACAGCCATTGGGGACATATGGGTTCCCGAAATAGTTTTTTGGGCAGCCACAGGATAAAGAATTATCGAATGGAGAACGGCTACAAATGGCAGGAGAATCACTGTGAGCCGGAAGGCTGCTTATCCAACTCCAAGAAAGGAACACTGGAACGGCAGAGGGTGGATCGGAACCAGAAAGTGTTCCGGCATATTGATTCACAGAATCACCCTGTATTAAAGTGGCCACAAGGCAACTCCCACTTCCATTTGAATTAAAAGCAATCTGATAAAATGGAAGAGCATAGTTGATAGATGGTGTCTGACAGCAGCGAACCCCATAGCAGCTGTTTGGGGGCATTGCACTGTTTCTTTGGCAAACAGCGGCACACCCTGCCAGGACGACTGAGCTGTTTTGGCCGACTAAGAAGGCACTGCCTGGACAGCCCTCCACCATCAAAACATTATCTGATAAGAAGGAGAAAGGGGTTCCGGTGAAGTTAATACCATGTGTTTCTGCTGCGCATGAATTCTGGGGAGGTATCTTCACTGTCAATCTTTGCGATTCATATCCAGAATTATAGTAATCGGTGAATACCTTGGAGGCCTGGACGACCTCCAGGTTGAATGAGGATAAGAAGGGTGTGTGCAGGGAGGCATTAGAAGAAGGAGAAGGCGGCCTGCAATCGATCTCAAACCAGTGATCAAGGTAGCAACCTTCACCCATCCCGAACGGGTAGGGGATACTCACGTTTCCGCAGGCATCGCTGCAGCCAGGCAGTGCAATTGCATCTGAATGAGCAACCACTACTTGCAATTGCAAGGCAATCAGTTGTAGCAGTAGAAACCAACTTAAACATATGTGGAGTTGTTGTATGAGCAATCGAGATTGCATAGCTCTCCATACATAACAGGGGATTTCGACAACCATATTGCAGCTAATTGTGCTTTTTTCCTTTAGGGAGAATGTATTTCGAGTTTGGCTAGCTACTAGCTAGGTATACATGACACATTGTTTTATTTATTTATTGTGAGATTAATTAAGGTGATTTCCTAGAAAATCATCCTTTGAGGAGTAGAGCCTTGTGGAGGCCTCGTATGGTGTACAAAGAAACTGTTAATAATATTATAAATAAATCAAATATATTTCAATAAATAAATAATAATAATCTAAATATAAGTTATTTTTCCACCAAAATATATATATATAGAGAGAGAGAGAATGGATCAAATGTTTACAAGTCTTAACATGTTTTGTGTTAACAAATAAGGATCGTTGGATGAATAAAGATGAATGACCTAGATTTTGTCCAAATTCAAATTAATTATTTATTTATTAAGATGGGCCCACTAAAAAAATTGGATTACTCTCAGTTGTTGGAGCGTGTTTTCAATCCCTTATAAATCCTACCTTTAACCTAATTCATCGTCACAGACCTCCCCGATCAAATCCTCCTTCTTGCTCCCGTTTTGAGCGGATTGGCTTCTTGCTCCCATGGTGGATCGTCTTCTTGCTCCCAAGGTAAAATTTCCTCTCATAATCTCTCCTTCCTACGCCTCCCTTCTTCCTCTCGATCTCAACCGCTTCTCTGCGAGGACCACTGTCGGCACCGCTCAACCCACACTCGCTGGAGGAAGAGGGGTCGGACGAAGGCTGATCCACACCACCAATCTCGATCGGTGGTCCGACGACGACGAGAACAACATCCGACAGTCGTAGGCGGAGATCTCAGTCCGACGACGGCGGCGACGATTTGAAGGCAGCGGTTGTAGAGTAGATGCCGGGCGGCGCCACCATACGGTACTATTGAACTGTAAGCATGATTAACTTTTTGATTATTTTTTTTCGATTGATTGATTTATTAAACAATGGATTTGGTAATTAGGAAAGATGATCTGTAATTTTGCTAATTTGGTTCCAAATCAAATGGCGACCAATACTAAAGAGAGGAATCTCAATTCTTGACCAAATCTTGTGCAAAGTAGAGTTAGCATATAATGCATATTAATTTGCAACACCATAACAAGTCCAGTCCAACTTGGAGAAGCAACTAGCAAACGGCGGCGATTGTGGAGTAGATGTCGGGGTGTTTTTCCCTTTATATATTTTTTTTGGGTTGAGAGTAATTATTCGTTGAATTGCAGAGAATTATTCTCTATATTTGAGATCACAATTCGTTGATAATAAGGCGGAGTGGACAATCGGCGATCCAACGACCGGAAGAGTGACAGAGGTGTAGTGATCGGAGGTGCGGTGGGGTCGGCGATCTCGTACCTCACCCTTCCTTCGTCTTCTCAATCTCATGTTTTACTCTGTCTTCTTCTCCCTCTTCAATTGTTGCAAGTTTTTCGTCTGTTGATCTGATTTCTTTTTTGGTTGTGCAATGGAATTCATAGTTGATTCGGATGTAAACCTGTGTTCGATTTCATCGAATCTACAAGGTACATATGAGTTTGTAACCTTAGAGTATTGCTTGAATTAATTATTCATTGGTATGCAATAAATATTCGATGGAATGTGATAGAGTATTCATTACTATTTAGTTATTATTTTATGTAGAGTCACTCTTCTGCAAGTTCATAGTTTCTATTCGTTGATAATACAGAATTATTCATATGTATTTGATAAAGAATAAGGAATTATTGTATATATATTAGTGGTTGCTCATGACTCTCCTTGTTATTTGATCAAGAATAAGGCATTATTCATTGGTATGTAATAAATATTCGATGGAATGAGATAGATTATTCGTTACTGTTTAGTTATTATTTCATGTTCAGGGTCAATATTCGGTAAGTTCATAGTTTCTATTTGTTGATAATGCAGAATTATTCATATGTATTTGGTTAAATTAATCAATAATTACTATCAACTTAGCGAATAATTACTATAAACTTAGCGAATAATTACTATCAATTCAGCGAATAGTTGCAAAATTGACCAACCCTTTTGCTATTATCTAAATGATAACTCCTCTTTACGGATGAATAATAACCATTAATTTAGCGAATAATTACTATTAACCTAGCGAATAGTTGCAAAATTGACCAACTCTTTTTCTATTATCTAACGAATAATAAGTATAAGTTAAAGAATATTTTGTATCACCTTATCGAATAGTTCAAACAATGCACCACAAAAAAAAAACGTTACTCCACTAAAAAATGTTACGCCACAAAAAAAAGTGTACAACACACGCGTATAATTCAACAAGTGGGGAAGGAAAGAAGTGGGTCCCATTGATTTTTAATTAAAGAAAAAAGGCAAAATTGTCAAATAATCCTAGCCACCCATTTCATTCAATCAAAGGCCCAGATTTGTTAACACGAAACACAATAAGGCTTGTTAACACAGGACCCAACCTCTAGATATATATATTAGATTATATATATAATCTAGATATCTTTTATTTAAATTCTCTCAAAATATTAACAAAATTCACAGGTAAATTTTTTTTTTCTAATCTATCATTAATTAAATCTCATATATTTTAATATATAGCTGATTTTAAAATTCTTTTTTATTAAATATTTAGTATATATTTATTATGTTAATTAATTTACTCAAATATCTACCCAAGTAGCTAAATATTATGGCTATATAATGTTTTAATAATTTATTTTGACCTCAAAAATAATATAGATATAAATAAAATAATACTTATTAAATAATTAATTTCGATATAAATAATTCTTTTCAACAAAAAACAATCTAGATATAAAAAAAATAACATCCATCAAATACTACGTACATATTTATCTATTAATATTTTTGGTATTACCATAAAATATTTTTTATTTATATTTTTATTAATTAATATATATATATATATATATAATATAAATTAACATAGAGGGACAGTAGGAGCTAAAACCATGTGCAACCATGGGTTTTACTTAGGTCTTAAAAGGTAAACCTATGGTTGCAACCAAAACCTTAAGGGAAGAGGTTGGAAGGGGTTACCCCTTCCCACTAAGGTAACCTCTTCCACCACAAGTGGTCCCCACCCTCTTATTACTATATTTATTTGATATATTAATTATTCAAATGTATTTATAATATATATTTATTATTATTATTTTCAAATAATAATTGTACCATTAATTTTATTTAATTTTTCTCCATAATTTGAGTATAATTTTTTTGATGCGGGACCATCCAAGACACCTTCGGATGATGTCTTTCTAAAAAGGAAGAAGAAGGCTCCACCATGGGAAAAGGTCCAAAGGTGGAAGCTTGACGTTTAGCTCGTTCATAGTCATTTGACAGCTTTTCGACGTCTCTGTAAAATGGGTCGTACGGATTCAATATTTATCGGATTGAGGCGTGTCATATCTTGTTGGAACGAGGACGAAGAGATCTACAACTTTTCCGTTGAAGGTGTTTCCATATTCAACCTCGAAATTGGCCGAAAATGCACATCTTTGCAAGCTGTCACTGTTTTGACGGGATTTTACTAAGTGTTGGAACCCCATTTCGCCTAGTGTTCCTATTGGGCCGAAATTGGGCTATTTTAAGTGTTATTTCTAGAGATCTTATTTACTTATGATTTTAGGTGTTTTAATTAGATGTTAGATATTATCTTTCTATCATTAAACTCGGCCCATCAGGCCTTAGCATAGCTTATATATTTCGATTTCATACATTGTAAACATTCAGCTTTCAATGAATAGAATTAGTTCTCTCAAACTTGTGTGAAACACATTGAGTGATGTTGATCCAACTAGAGCTGTGCTCGTTGATCACGAATTGGTATCTATCTCAGCTTGGTTTGCTTTGCCGTTCATCAACTTCGCAAGAGTTGGTGAATCTAGTATCCACAAGCCCCCTCCTTGTGCTTCAAGTAGTCCGCTTGATTGTGTAGGGTTGTAGAGGCGGGTTGTGTAGTCATTGGTATTGGTTCCTACCCTCTGAGGAGGCCTGGGGTCTTTATCTTGTTCTGCATAGATCGACTCAGTCCATATCAGGTCGTGTCTTTCAATTCTTGTTCTTAAATTTCGAGTCTTGCATCTTTCTTTAGAGTCTTTGCTGCGTTCTTTGTTTTCTTGATCGATCTTGAACCTTTCTTGGTCGAATCTTGTTGTTCTTGTTGAGTTCTTGATCATTCTTGATTGATCTTGCAGATTTCTTGATCGATTCTTGAAGCTATCTTGCTGCGTCAGTTTGAGTCTTGCTATTTCTTTAAGTCTTTCTTTTGTTCCTTGCTTGTTGTCGAAGATCGGACCAACCTACGGCTAACCCCGTATCAAATTCGTATATATACTCATCTTGACCTATTATATTGTTTGCACTTTTTTTTTCATATTCCATTCTCAAACACTAATGTAATTATTTTTGTTATTTGCTTATAATATAATATAATGTTATTTTTTTTATTTTTCATCTAATGTAATAAAAAAATATTAATATCAAACACTTAAAAAAATAATTAATGTAATAATATAATGTTATTTTTTTTTTTTACCTTATGATTGCACATGCTCTAAAGTAAGAGGGAAGGAGAGTGGGCCTCCCAAACTGCAGGTTCTCCCATGAAGAGTTTGTTAGCCCAATTAATCATTAAAGAAACATTTATTAGGGAATGGGGTGTTGTTATATACACCACAAATTACAAGGTTGAAAATACACGTTTTTAAGGACGTATAAGTCTTTTAACTAATTAACATTTAAAAAAAATAATTAATCCATTTTAATCATGCAAAGGACGTACATGATTTGATTTGAGGTGTATATAACGAAACCGTTTCAAAAGTCTATCACAGAAACATTAAGCAGCCCACGTAACCTATTGTGCGTAATTCACCTCCACACCCAAGCGTTGAATCATGCCATTGTATATGAATAAATTTTTTTAAGGATTTTTATATTTTAATAGTGTAATGAGAGAGAGAGAGAGAAAAAAGATGGCTAACTAGTTGACATGTGATATGTATGATTGAATCCCGCGCGATGTCTAAATGGACCGTTACACATTCAATAATTAATTAATTAATACTCCGTACAGTATTCGTTTCTCCTAAATTCCTAATCGGGTAACTTATAATATAAACATAATTTTTTGTCCTTTTCCGAAACAGGCAAGAAAAACGTTTGGCAACTTGTAATATAAAGATAAATTATGATCTCCGATGCGTCGATATTTTGAGATTGGTTGAATATATAATTGAGTACACCCGCACCCGCACCCGCACCCACACCCACCCATGTTTAGAAAAGTGGAATTAAGTGGCAGATTCAACAACCCACCCATCCATCTTTTGATAATTAAGTCAATTATGAGTACTCTCGGGTGCTACTTTAGGAAGGGTTGATATCACCTAAATTATTGTATACACCTTTTAAACATGTTACAATAAAATTAATGGCTATAGAAGCCACAAATGATCACATCCAAATCTGAACTCACCAGAGCCTTTGAATTGAAGCTATGTGGAAAATGAAAGCATTGTGGCATTGGGCCTTGTTTTGGGCTTTCTAATTGCCCAAGGAAGTACCTACTAACAAACCATTGGGCCTATAGCTTGCTCAAAAAAAGCATTTATCTAAATTCATCACCACATACTCATCGAGTTTTGTTCAGGCTTCAACGTTTCTTCGCGGAGTTCTGATTTAGAGCTTTTGGCTCTCGTTCACAAGGACACATTTGGATGGTAGTTCAACCGTGGTTGACTTCACTTAAACTCTCGCCTTGTAATAAAAAGAAAAACGTACTGATCAAGTTTTTGAATCTGCCCGAGATAAAGCTGTTACAAACTAAGCCTCTAATATATTTTTATCTACAACGTCTTCATTCTCTCTACAACGCCTTCATTCGATGACAACTCACTGTTGCTACAACAACAAGCCACTGTTACGCTTGAAGAAGTTAGCCTTCCTCTTCATCTCAATTCTCCTCTTGATAAACAGATATAGCTTGTAGAGGCAAGCCAACAAAAGTAGCATGCCAAAACTATTGTTAAGACCTGAATATATAAAGCGGATCAAAATGCAAAGTTAAGCAATATCCTTGATAAATTGGCGGAAAAAAAAAGAGTCTTTTGAAAGGAATCAACCTTAAAAGTTGAATGAAACATCTCTCACCAAGAATGGATGCAAGATTTAAGGGCTTGTTTGTTTTGCAGAAAAATGCTCAAGGAAAGGAATCATTGAACCCGTTCCCTCCCTTGTATGTTTGTTTAGACTCCTCAAAGGAATATTAGTGTTTAACCCCTCAAATGGTTTACCCCCTTTATTACCCTACAGAAAATGGCATGTATCCCTAATATCCTATTTGTAAAAAGTTTATAGGCACAATTTTATCACAAAATTCATCTCTAAAAAACACCAAATCACAACAATAATCAATTGATCAACGATTAGCCATGGAAGGACACAGATTCACAACATAGTCTGACACTATTAAAGTTGCTGCAAGGCACGCGCCTTGTGTTGGACAGACAAACAAGGTTGTATCAAATTGGGAGTCGTGTCAGGTTTATTTTATTTTTGTTTATAAGGCCGGAATCCACCACTTTACACAATTAAGCCATTATGTAGGGCTTCTCTCTTCCTTATATTTTGGTTTGGTATTCACCTCATTTTTTCAATGTGGAACTAACCACAAACCCCAACATATATCTTGGCTGATTTGCTGCTGTAAATTAGATGTTTAATTGGCTGTTTGGGTTGACAAGAGTCCCTTCAATGATTTAACCTAAACAAGAACAAATTAAAGAGAAATCCCCAATGGAAAAAGTAGGGAGATGAGCACCTGCCTTTAACTAATCAGCAAAGAGCAAGTAGTATGATCGTATTGGCTGCCATCATTCTGCAATGGTTGTGGGATTAATGATAAGCTGAGTTGGGGTATTAGAGCATGAACAATAGTGAGACCAGAGACCCTTAACATCCGGACCCTTAACTTAATTTTCCTCTGCCACATCAGCTTAAGGGTCCCATTTCAGCTTTTAATTATTTGCACCTCCATTCGTGAGCCCGGACCGGAGCCCTTAACTTACTTTTTATTATTTACCTTTTTCAATGACTTAATCATTATTATTATTATTATTATTATTATTATTACTACTACTACTATTATTTATTTATTTATTTTTATTATTATTATTATTATCGTACGAGGCAACTGCTTCGAGGACAACTGTAGGTTTTCTCTTGTAGCCACTAGCATATTGACCTTGTCATGCGACCGGGCAATTTTTCCATTCCCAATGCATGCAATCAATACTCCCGATCATTCCCGGCCACCCACGTTGCTCCCCTACGTACAAGAGACGTTGCATATCCGATGCAGTGGGCTTACGTAAGTACTTGACACCAAATAACGATATGATCCCATCAACGAAGTTGGACATACATTCTCTTGCTGTTGACGCACCAATGCGAACGTAGTCATCCACTGCATCAGCCGCCTCTCCATAAGCCAACATTCTCATCACCGCGGTGCATTTCTGTAGGGGCGAAAGACCTTGCCTCCCAGTCGCATCTGGACGTTGTCGAAAGTACTCAAACGCATTACATAGTGAATTTGTAATACGAAGGAATACATGCCGCCTCATTCGAAAACGACGTCGGAAGAGGGCGTCGTTGTATGTCGGGATCTCGGCAAAGTAGTCATTGAACAAACGTTCATGACCACCCTCACGATCTCTTTCTATGTAAGATCGTCGCGCTCGGGGTCTTGAGCTAGACCCTCTCATCGGTCTTGATAGCCGGATTATGTAATCATCCATAATCTCGGCGATCTTATCTTCTACTTCTGTGTCTACGACTTCGGGAGGTGGGAACATGAGTTCATCATACGATGAACTTGAAGATGAAGAGTTCGAAGATGACATTTTGTTTGTGGTTTAAGTGGTGTTTTTTGTAGTGAGATGTTTTGAGAAAATAATGTGTTGATTTGTGGTGGGAGTATAAATTATATATACTAGTGGGTTGATGCAAGTTGTTTGGAAGGATGAGTATGGTTGGGAAGAAGAATTGATAACAAGGTGTTGGGAAGATGAAGTATGGTTGGGAAGATGGATTATTGATGGAAATGTGTTGGGAAATAGCTAAAGTGTTGGGAAGAGGGAGTATGGTTGGGAAGGAGTATGGTTGGGAAGAGGGAAAGGTGTTGGGAAGATGAAGTATGGTTGGGAAGAAGGAGTATGGTTGGGAAGAGGGAGTATGGTTAGACGGACAGTGTCGCCAATTTCAAATAGATAAGAAAAACCAAGGTTTCGAATTCATGTTTCAGCAATTAAACATTATATTAATATGTCTTGAATCACTGTTGACCAGCGACGCACCAAGGGTTCGGGGGACGGTGGTCTCGCGGTTTATTGTAAACGAGTATATTGTCTATCTGTTTTGGGCTTATCTTCGGTCATTATAAAACCTATTATTTTTATGACTTGCTTGAAAATTTTTATTTAAAAAATTCAACTAAACTATTTTGTTTTAATATAATAAAAATAATTTTAATATAAGAAAATATAATCTATCATTTTAATATAATAAAATTTAATTCCATTCTTATTTGTTGAATTTCTGATTTTTCTCAAATCCAATATTATAATATCCCAAAATCAATTAAATTTAAATTTATATATATATATATATATATATAGAGGTTAGGTCATGTGTTATCATCTCTTATAGTGTTAAATGTTAACAATTATAAGCCATTGGATCATTGAAAATGAAGGTCTTAGATTCATTCTCGAAATTGTTTTTTTTTTTAAATTGAAAAATTAAAAACCCACCCTTTCCCCTCTTCCATGCGCGTGCCTCCCAACCCAATATACGGAGTATCTTTTCTTTTTGGATAAAACACAAATCAGTTTTTTAAGATCGAGATTCTCGAGACCCTACCGCAAGAACGAAAACAACCGCACAAAATCTCTATCCTGGTAGGGCAAAACCAGCGATATGAGCATCTGCAATCGAAGAAGGAGCAACTTCTCGCCGGCACCTGCTATCGAAGGAGGAGCGAACTCGAAGCCACCGCCTCTATTGATGTAGTCGAAGGCGAAACAACCTCGAATTGAAGTCGTGGTCGTTGTTCGAAGAGTTACTGCATCAACTTTAGTAAGTTGTCGAAGAAGCAAAATCAACATCGACACGGGTAAGTTCGATTCTTTGTTAATCCTTGCCGAATCAATGACTCCTAGCGTTGTTTGATTTGGGTTTGTTTTGAACAGCGATTCTTTTGAGAATCGTCAATGTCGGATAGGGTTTTGGTGAATTTTTTGTAAATCTCGTGTGCTATCGGTTTAGTAATGATGAAATTAGATGAATAATTTGTTTATCCTAAATGTTGTTGAAATTAGTATGATTGAGTTGAATGGGTTGTCGATGGGTGAACAATTGGTGATTCATAAGAAGATTGTAAAGTATTATTGAATCGAATGTGTTGTCGATGTGAATATTTATGAAAAATTGATGAATATGTTTGTGATGTTAATAAATCTTTTATGAATTATTGAGAAAAAATTTGTTAGATCTTAATGAAGATTTGATGAATACATATGAGTTATGGATGAATCTTTGACAATAGTTGATGAATATTTGTGAGAACTTGATAAAGCCTTAAGGTATGGATGTGATTGATTCAATATTTGCCATGTTTGGAACTTGAGATGAATCTGTATTGCATGTGTATGAATCTTTGATAAAACTTGCTGAATATGTGATGACTACTTGATGAATATTTGTGAGAAATCGACGAATCTGTGAAATGTATGTTGATGCTTCTATGGTCGTGTTACTGATGATTCTTATTTAGATTATTGCAAAATTGAAATAGAGCAATCATCTGGTGTTTGGATCTTTTATGAATAAATGATGAATATCTTTGAGATCTTGATGAATCCTTTATGAATTCTTGATAAATACTTTTGTGATCTTGATGAAATTATATGGATAGTTGATGAATATTTATGAGGTATGGATGAATCTGTCATTAATAGTTGATGAATATTTGTGAAAACTTGATGTATATGTTTGAGATCAATAGGAATCTTTTATGGATTCTGGATGAATAATTACGAGATCTCATACATGTGTCTTTCAGGGAGGAAGATGATGGCTAGACGAGGTGGAAAGACAAGCGTCGACAGAGGGAACGAAGCATTTTCCAACCAGTCAACGGGAAACGGGCAGTGTATCAAGAAGACAACAGTGACGACTTTGAAGAACAACCACCGCAACGGTCGGAAAACTTGGAAATGTATGAGACGGTTTTAGAATTATTCGATAAGGTGATTGTAATTATTTTGTAACAATTCGATAAGGTGATGTAATTATTCAAGATTTACCATAAAGATTTGGTAAAATTCAGAGAGTTGAATAGTTACAAGTTACAACCGAATAATTGCTTTGAAACATCGAACATATCAACTAGTAATGAAGTTTTCTAAACAAATACTTGAATCCGTCGATTACCGTCTTGAAAACGTTGCTCCTTCTTTTGCTTCAACGTCCATTTGAAAGAAACCGTCAATTATTTTGAATGATTTCACCTAACAACTTAATTGATCATGATCTTGAGAAAAAAATATTATAAAATAGGAAATTTGTATAAAGTGGCACAAAAATTAAAAATAAAAAAAAACACTCCATTTTAATGAAGATCCGGATTTGGCAGTTTCAACATTTGGGTGTGATTCACACGCCATTGGTGAGAGTGGTGTGAGTTTACACATGGGACCCACATTTTCTTAAAAAGAAAATATTAATATCCAGAATTAATCGTAGCCTTTCATTTTGATTCGATCATCGGCTATTATTTGTTAACATTTAACACCGTAAGGCTTGTTAACATTTGAACCACACTCTCTCTCTCTCTCTCTCTCTCTCTCTATATATATATATATATATATATATATATAGGTAAAGGTTCAAATGAAAATGGGGCTTAAGATGAAAATCCCTCTTAAAGTGAAAATAGTCTAATTTGGATGTAAATGAGCCTAATTTAATGGTAAATGGGCCTAATTAAATGATTAATTACTAAATGAGCCTAATTTTGGTGTAAATGGGCCTAATTTTATGAGTAAATGGGGAAAATGGTTAAATGGCCCTAATTATGGGATAAATTTCACACACCCCCCAAACTTTCCATTCTTACGAATATTGCCCTTATTTCAATTATGAAAATTACAGATTTTAGCCCGTAATTTTTATTTGAAATAATATTGTTAGGTGCAACTATAATATTAAAAAAATACAACAAGAATGTTACATCACAATTTTTGTCTTTATTTTAAAAAGGGAAAAAGATGAGATTACAAAATATAAAGTGAACAAATAATACAATAAATGTTATTATTTATAAATGTGCATTTTCATAATGTGTCACACCAAAAATTTTCTTTATGGACCGCTATTTTATGACAGTTTTGTACTTTAATGCAACATGTGTCATTAAAAGCCTATTAGCTAAAAAAATGGTATAGTGATGTGTCCATGCACAAAGGTTCGAGTTCAGAATCCCGCATAAGCTATTTATTGTTGCTTTTTTTGTGTTCCCGTTCATGAATAAGATTATAAAGTGCAATAATAAAATGATAATGTGCACAAATAAGATGATATAATGCATATATAACATTATATTGTGCAAATATAACTTTAAGTTGTGCAAATATAACACTATGTTTTGCAAATGTAACATTATATTGTGCATATCTAATAATATAATGTTACGTTGTGCACATATAATATTATCTTGTGCGAATATAACATTATATTGTGCAAATATAACTTTAAGTTATGCAAATATAACACTATGTTTTGCAAATGTAACATTATGTTGTGCATATCTAATAATATAATGTTACGTTGTGCACATATAATATTATGTTGTGCGAATATAACATTATATTGTGCAAAATATAACTTTAAGTTGTGCAAATATAACACTATGTTTTGCAAATGTAACATTATGTTGTGCATATATAATAATACAATTGTGCAAAAGTAAGATAGGATTGTGCAAAAGTAGTATACAACTGTGCATAACTAAGATTATAATGTGCATGATTAACAATTTGCGATTTTTGCGCTCTTGTCTATTATGTAACCTATGTGGGATTTGAACCCACATCTTTGTGCAAACGCACATTGCTCTACCAATTGAGCTAATAGGCTAAATTATGATTTTCATGCTAAAATAGAAGAACCTAATTAATCGACCTAAAGCATATCGCAATAAAATTCTAAAATCCAATTAGATCATGATCCATAAACAATTTGACAATGCTATGAAGATGAAATTAGCTCCAAATCAACCCAACAACACAACCATATCATCAATTTCAGTCAATTTTGCTTTTGGCAAAAAGCCCCAAATTTTAAAACATATCGCAATATAAAATTCTAAAATTCAATTAGCTCATGATCCATAAACAATTTGAAAATGATATGAACATGAAATTAGCTCAAAATCAACCCAAAAACACAACCATATCATCAATTTCAATCAATTTAGCTTTTGGAAAAAAGCCCCAAATTTTAAAGCATATCGCCCTATAAAATTCTAAAATCCAATTAGCTAATGATCTATAAACAATTTGACAATTATATGAACATGAAATTAGCTCAAAATCAACCCAACCACACAACCATATCATCAATTTCATTCAATTTGGCTTTTGGAAAAAAGCACCAAATTCCGCTCTTAAATCAAACCCTAGGTTTTCAATCTCAACCTAAATCATTCAAACAATCTAAATAATTGTAATAAACAAGTTTAGGGATAGAAATCATACCAAATTCGAGTTGAAACAAGGAGCAAAATCGGGATTTCGAAGGTATTCCGAGCCAAAAATGTCGAACAACACTTATGGGGGAGATGGGCTCGGTGTGAGCTCGGCTGGGCTCGAACCATGTGGGTTCCGGTCTCGAGGGGTGCGGCTGAGGGAGGGGGTTCGAGCAGGTGGTGGCTGGTGGCCGGAGGTGGCTCGTGGGGCGGCGTGGGAGGCCGACAAAGAAGCTGCTGGTGGGCGCGAACAAGTGGCTCGAACAGGGCTACGTTTGGGCTCGGGGGTGGCTCGAACAGGGCCAGGTCTGGGCTCGGGGGTGCGCACAACGGTGGGCTCGAGGGCGGCTGGTCGCTGGTGGCTGGAGGTGGCTCGAGGTGGGTGTCGGTGCGGGAGTCCGAGAGCGCTGTTTGCCTCCTCTACACGCGGGTATGTTTTTTCACTTTAAGAAAATTTTCATCTTAAACCCCTTTTTCACTTTAACCTCACCTAGGGGTGGGCACGGGACGGGACGGGACGGGATTGGGCCGGGACGGGACTCGTCCCGCGAAATTTTTTCGGGACGGGATTGACATTTTTTTTTCGGGACGGGATCGGGACGGGATGGTGTCTGGACGGGACGGGATCGGGACGGGACGGGCCTTGTCCCGCATATAAAAATAATAAAATATTATATAAATTCGCAAAGTGAAAAAATGCTTTCATAATTCATTATTTAGTATAATATGTTGAATACGGTATTATTCTCAACTATATTATTCAATAATAATATTATTATTATTATTATAATACTATTATTAATTCATACAATGATTGTATAATTAATTATAATGTTCAACATATTTGGCTACATTATCTTACTAGATCAGGACGGAAAGGAATTGAGACGAGATTTACCAATATTGTCTAATTATCGATTGATAGTTAGGAAGAATACCGTATTTAATTAGCTATTTGCCTCTTGTAACTCTAAATGGGCGGGATGTGTGTGTCGATCTGATGGGATCCTCTCCATTGACTCAGTCTGGAATTTCTGACTTTATGCCTGGTCGTGCTGTTGTTGATGCTGCTCGATGTAAGTGTGTCAAGTATCGAGATTTGTGTACGGCGGCTGGTTATGGTTTCCTACCCTTCTCATTCTCTTCATTGGGGGAGTTGGATACAGATGCGGTTGCATTGCTGAAGCGGATTCAGAAATTCTCGGTACCTCAGGATGCTGGGGCTCGTGCTGCACGTTATATTTTTACTAGACTTGGCTTTGTTATCGCTAAAGGAGTGGGTGTCCAGATAGTATCTCGGTTGCCCACTAATTTCTTGTAATCTGTTTTTATAATAATAATAATAATAATAATAATAATAATAATAATAATAAAATAATATTAATAATAAAAAAATAATAATAATCCCACGTTATAATTAAAAATAAAATAAAATAATATTACTTATTTTTATTGTTATTATTATAAAATAATTATACTTTACAAGAAAAAAATATAATATGATATAATAATAATAATAATAATAATTTTATTATAAATTAATATTATTATTATATTATATTATAATATTATATAATAATAATAATAATAATATTATAAATTGAAAATTGAAAATTATTATTATAGTTATAAATAATACAGTATTTGCTCAAAATAATAATACTAATAATATATTATTATTATTCTATAATACTATAATAATATTATTATTATAATATTATTATTCTATAATATTATAATAATATTATTATTATAATAATATTATTATTATTAATATTATTATTATTATATGCGGGACGGGACGGGATTTGCGGGATCCCACCGGGATCGTCCCGCGTTTCGTCCCGCATAATTTTTGCGGGACGGGATCGGGACGGGATTCGCTATTTTGTCCTAAATCCCACCGGGATCGGGACGGGATCGGGACGGGACCGGGACGGGATCGGGATTTGCGGGATTTGTGCCCACCCCTAACCTCACCCATATATATATATATATATATAGAAAATTAAAATCGGAGTAGAATTCACGTTGGGTATACTACTAATGTACGAAAGCATTTAAGCAGCGTTGATTTTGTCAAAAATTGATATGAACGTACTATCAACGTTCTACGTCCATTAAGGCCACCAGAACGTACTACAGGCCAAACCCCCGTAAACAAGGGTTTGATTCTTGGCCCCATCTTGGGTAGACCCCATGCTGTTTTAATTTCTTAAGATGATCATCATCTTTTTATTTCCAGATTTTTTTTGTCATTAACTCTGCAATTCTTGCCATCCATGTGTCGAGTTCAGGCGCGATCAACCATGGATATTTATCAAGATTTTTTAGAGTCCAATATGCAATATACATGCTTGTTCTGTTCAAACAGATGACTTTTATGCAGTATGATCTGTGGTCACTGTTCTAAAAATCCTTCAAGACTCGCCTAGACCCCGCCTAAATCCTTGAACTCGCCCCACCGCTAAGGCCATCAATGTCGTAAAACCCCACCTAGACTGTAAAGACCCGTCATGAAATCCGCCTAAATCCCGTCTACACACCGCCTAGACCCTTGATCCTACCCTACCGCCAAACACCCGCCAAGCGTTTTTTGGAACATTGTCTGTGGTTCATATGTGAAATTGAGTAACTGAAATTTGATAATGTTATGGCATTTGAGAGGTTTGGTATCTGAAATTCTGAATTTTGTTGTTGATTGAAAACTGAGGTTGCGGCACATTTCTTGGAGACTCCGGGCAGGTCATAGTAGCAAAAATCCATTATTAATGACAGTCTTAACAATACAGTTCCATGGAAAACCTTGTTTTGGGGTTTTTAACAATGTCAGATGAAGTTAATTTCAAACCAACTAATGGATTTCAATTTCCCGTTTTAGGCAATGTTACTGTAATATTGGACTTGTTAAAAACCTGTTTCACTTAGCAGTTGGAACAATCGGTGCTTATCAAACTTATCACAGTGTTAGAATTCAGATTCCCATAAATCACAAACAATTGCACATTAATTAAATTGAAATTGCAATGGCTGACACACATATGATCACTAGCATCCTTAACTTATTATACAGACACTGATAAATTATAATGCATTCATAATTGAGCAGTTTTTGAGTCTCTTTCTGCAAGATGATCGGAGATCAGATGGCGTCAGGAAGAAGAGGATTCTCGTCAGTGTACGAGGGACCAGCAGGGCCTTCTCTCCACATGACTTCCTCTCTACTTATATCAGTCATGTCAAACTCGTCATATGCTGCATATTTGACTGGGATATCTTCCTGTTGTTGGTACCAAGCACTCACTTGAGCTGGGGATTTCATTATCCTCTCCAGTGTCATTGCCACTTCCTTCATTGTCGGTCTTAGCTTTCCACTCCAGCTTACGCAGCGCTTTGCCAGCTCAACTATAGATATCAGTTCATCCTCCTTGGCCTGTTTCACAATTTCAGGGTCTAGGATTTCAGACAGCCTTGAATTTTGAGTCAGAAACTGGAACTCTGTCACCAAATTCTTTTGCTCCAGAGTACTTGCATCCCTCATGATTGGCTTCTTGCTAGTCAAAAGCTCCAAGAGAACCACCCCAAAACTATAAACATCGCTCTTCTCTGTGAACTGATATGATTGGAAGTATTCCGGGTCCAGATACCCCATTGTTCCTTGAACGAGAGTGGTCAAGTGTGTTTGATCAATCGCAATGGTTTTGGAGGATCCAAAATCAGAAACCTTTCCTCTGTGCTTTTCATCCAACAATATGTTTGAAGACTTAATATCCCTATGATAGATAGGAATGGAGGAAGATGAATGTAGATACGCAATGGCACCTGCTGAATCTGCAGCAATTTTAAGACGCATCTCCCAGCTAATGAAAAAATCATCATCCGGGTCATGGATATGCTGGTAAAGCGTTCCGTTGGGAATGAACTCATAAACTAGAAGAGGGACTTCTGCCTCTAGACAACATCCAAATAACTTGACTACATGTCTGTGGCTTATCCGAGACAAAATAACCACTTCATTTATGAATTGCTCTAACTGGCTTTCATCAACCAACTTGGACTTCTTCACTGCAACAATACTTCCATCTTTCAACATACCTTTGTAGACAGTTCCTTGACCACCTTGACCCAGTATTCGATTTTTATTGAAGTTGTTTGTAGCTTTGTTCAATTCACTTATATTGAATATCTTTGATCTCTCTACAATGCCTTCATTCGATGACACCTGTTGTTGCAACAATAAACCACCGTTACGCTTGAAGAATTTAGCCCTCCTCTTCATCTCCATTCTCCTCTTGATGAACCGATATAGCTTGTAGAGGCAAGCTAGAAAAAGTAGCATGCCTAAACTAATGCTAAGTCCTAAATATATAAAGGGGGTCCAAAAGCAGAATTAGGCAATATCCTCGAAAAATTGATGAAAGGAATAAATTCTAAAAGTAAATGAAACATTTCTCACCAAGAATGGCTGCAAGATTTATCATTGGTTTATTTTTGCAATAATATTTGTTGGTGGTTCCATTTCCTGTAACGCCAAGTTGGTAATTAACGCAATCACCTCGACAGCCCTCGCAACCTTCAGGAGCTGTTTAAGATCAAGAAGAGAAATCAGGATGCATGAATTCGCCTAGGATGATCTCTTAATAAACTAGTTACAACTAAGTACTGATCACAGGCTAAATTTAATTTATGATGACAACTAGCTTTGTCATGTTTATTGTAGAAGAACATAACTCTTACCTTGGCATCCTACATAAGGATTTCCGTTATAGTTGGCATCACAATAACAATGAAAGGAATCAGATCCCCTATCAAAACAAGTGGCATGACTATTGTTGTCAAGCACTAGGTTGTTTATCCAGCTCCATGCCAGTGCTACTGGAACTGCAGACGGTAGATTGACGCTTGAAAGATTTCCACCATATCGATCCACATAGTCGCTGTCTATTAAAGTTGCAGCGAGACAATTTTGTTGGGGTTCACCTGAAGCACGGGAGCTGAAATCTATCTGATAAAATTGAATAAGATTGTTAGATGGCAATGGTGTTTGGCAGCAATGAACCCCAAAGCAGCCATCTGCGGCTAGTGTGTTGGTGGTGTTGCAAACAGTGGCACAACCTGCCATCATTGAGTTGCCTTCGTTAACCAAGACCGCACTTCCTGGACAGCCCATCACCCTGAAAACATTTGAATAACCTGAGAAGCTATAAGGGCTTCCCGTCAAGTTAATATTGCTTTGTCGCTGCCTTTCTGTGTCTGTACTACACACTTTCAGGGGCGGTAAACTGACTACCAATTCGTGATTAATATTGTAATCTACCATCATAAGCTCTATGTGATATAAGCTGGCTAAGAGGGGTTTGGGGCTGGAATTATTTGTTGGAGATGATCTACACTCGATCTCGTACCAGGGATGAAGGAAGCAACCTGCACCTATTCCGAAAGGGAAAGGAATAGTAACATTTCCACAACTATCCTGACAACCAGGCCTCGCCATCTTGGGTGACCCTGGATCAGCAACCACTACTTGCAGGGATGCAACTAATAGTAAGCATAGAATTTTATGGGCCATAGCATACCACATACAAGGAGGGCTATACATTTTCAGCGTATATATAATTATGATCTTCTAGGAATTGAAGCCACTTTAATTAATTTATTTGGCACCCTGAATTAATATGTTACGCTTAAATTAATATTAATTTTTTTAAAAAAAAATATGGGTTTGCTTCTACATGATTATTATATTCCCTCCGTTTGTTTATAATTGACGTTTTGGATGTAAATTGAAGTTTTAAATTAACTGATGTTCTCTTGTGGATAGTGGGTTGATGTAGACATATTTGCGGGGAGAGGGGGTTTCCTCATTACTTTTTGCAGTAAAAATAAAATACTTTAATTTTATGTGAGGGAGCTAGGTTTAGCATTTCCTTAATTATAGAGCTTTTTGGTGAAGCATCAATTATAAACGAACGAAGGGAGTAACATATTTGGAAAAAAATCCCAAAAAAACAACTTATAAAAATTATAATAATTCAATTGAGATAGAAAGATTTTTAAAAGTTAGAAAAAGATATTGTTTTACTATATAATTTTTTAAAATTTTTATAGGTTGATTTTTTGAGATTTTTTTTTTCAAATATGTTATCATAATTATGTAGAGGTTAAATATATTTTTTTAATTTTTTTTAATACTACCTCCATCCAAAAATACATTGTCTTTACTATTCACGCACGCTTTTTTAAGAAGGTAAAAACTATATAAAATATTAACTTTTTTATTAATTTTTTTTAATAATTACAAACTTATTGATAATAGGTTTGTAATTATTAAAAAAAATTAATAAAAAAGTTAATATTTTATATAGTTCTTAGCTCCTAAAAAAGTGTACATGAATAGTAAAAATCTATGTATTTTTGGATAGAGGGAGTATTAATTTAAGGGTGAAATATTTTTTAGGGACGTAGAAGATATGCAAAAATTGGCAAGTTAAGTTTACCCAGATCAGACGCAAAGGCAACAGAGCAGCGGATTGCCTGGCGAATTGGGCATTACAATTGTCTTTGTCTTAATTTCATTGAACTTACGGAGCCTCCTATTCCTGTGGAGGAGATGTTGTTTTCTGATTGTGCCCACTGAACATTTCCTTTTGTTTGAATAAAATGCGCCAGCAACATTTGAATAATAATAAAAATATCTTTCCAAGAGATACAAGAGAGATGTAATGGTGGGGGTTGCAGTGATTAATGCAATTACGTCAACTTCCGAGTCTTCAATCCACTGTCAGGTTTTTCAAGTAGAAATTTCAAAATTTGTGGAATTTGGATTGGAGGATTGAGCCAAACTTTTAACAAGAGATGTTCCGAAGCGTTGTAACTTACAACAAATACAGCAATCATGCATCCCAGTATATCCCGCATCAAGCAGGGTGTGGGCTGGGGGGTCTAGTAGACACACCCTTTTCCAACAATGTTGAGATGGTGTTTCTGTGTGACCCGTAAGTTTGATTCTCAGGGGTATGCAAGAGAGTATATATAGAGAAATAATGTTTGTGAGAAAGCTTAATTCTATTCATTGACAATGTGAAAATATATAGAGTTACAATGCTTGGAGATCAAGGATCTCCTAAGATAGGATATACATAAAAGGATATAAAAATATACACAAGATATAATTCTATCCTAATACCCCCCTGCAAGCTCATGGCGGAGAACGCACATGAAGCTTGTCACGAAGTGTAATGAACCGGCCACTACCAAGAGCCTTGGTGAAGATGTCGGCTGTTTGATCCAAGGAGCGAATGTGACGAACAACAAGGTCACCAGCTTCAACTTGTTCACGAACGAAGAAATAGTCAATGCGAATATGCTTGGACCGCTGATGAAGAATAGGATTGGCTGACATGTACGTGGCACTGAGGTTGTCACATAGGACAATGGGAGAACCGGCAACCGGTGCCTGCAGCTCAGCCAGAAGTTGACGGAGCCAAAGAAGTTCGGCCGCAGTGAAAGCAATGGCACGATACTCGGCTTCAGTGCTAGATCGAGCTACTACCTTCTGCTTTCGGGAGGACCAACTGACAAGATTACCACCATAGAAGACGGCGAAGCCGTGTTGAGATCGACAATCATCCATGTCGGAGGCCCATCCGGCATCGGTGAAGGCAACTAGGCGGGTGTCAGTGGTTGATCGGAGACGGAGACCATGAGATAAAGTGCCTTTGAGATAGCGTAGGATGCGCTTGACAGCAGACCAGTGAGTCTCAGTGGGGTTATGCATAAATTGGCATACCCGATTGACGGCATAAGAGATCTCCGGACGAGTGATGGTGACATATTGAAGAGCGCCGACAATGCCCCGATACAAGTGTGGATCGGCAAAGGGATCACCAGTCTGAATCAGGCGAGATCCAGGTTCTGCAGGAGAAGCAATGGGACGGGCGTCTGTCATCTTGCTGCGGAGAAGCAAGTCGCGAATGTACTTCTGTTGAGTCAACAGAATGGCGCCATCCTGAGGAAGAAGCTCAATGCCGAGAAAATAATGAAAAGTGCCCAAGTCGCGCAGCGAGAATGCGCCGTTCAAGTGGTGAACAAATTGATCGATCGCTGATTGAGAGGAGCCTGTGATAATCAGATCATCGACATAGACGAGAACCAAGAGAGTGAAACCACGAGCTCGACAGATGAACAACGATGAATCTGATTTGCAGGCCGAAAACTGATGCTGCAGAAGGAAGAGCTTGAGCTTGGTGAACCAGGCTCGTGGCGCTTGTTTGAGGCCATACAAAGCCTTCTTGAGGCGGCAGACATGCATAGGCCGAGAGTGATCAATGAAGCCGGGAGGTTGATCCATGTAAACCTGTTCAGAGAGATCACCATTCAGAAATGCGTTATTGATGTCTACCTGTCGGAGTGGCCACTTATGAGTAATGGCGAGAGAGAGGATAACACGGATGGTGGTTGGTTTGATGACGGGGCTAAAGGTGTCGAAATAGTCAACACCCTCCTCTTGATTGAAACCCTTTGCAACTAGTCGAGCTTTGTGACGCTCGATTGAACCATCCGCATGATGTTTTACCTTGTACACCCACTTACAACCAACAATGTTAGTCTTAGGAGGACGCGGGACAATGTCCCAAGTCCCATTACGAACGAGAGCATCATATTCAACCTGCATCGCATTCTGCCATTCGGGTAGTTTGGATGCCTGAATGAAGGTTTTTGGTTCAGGATAGTGATCGGGGGAGGGTGGTAGCGGGTGTTTTGTGGTGGTGAGGGCTTTGGGTTTGCCACAAACAAAGTCCTTGAGCAGGACTGATTGCTGACGTTGCCGGGTACTCTGTCGAGTGGGCTGCGGTGGGGGAGGTGGTGACGGTGATGCCGAGGAAGGGGCGGAAGATGAAGTGGCCTCAGGGGATGTATCTCGTGATGGCGAAGAGGATGGCTCAGAATCGGAGGCCCCAGGAGACCGTGAGAGCTGTCCAGGTGAAGTCGGCTCGGCGTCCTCGATGTCGAGTTGGAAAGGGATGGGAGTAGGAAGGAGAGGCGCTGACTGTGGTGGTGGGATGACGGAGGCGGCCTGTTGGAGGATAGACAAAGGTGTGGTAGAGACCGATGGGTGTTGTGGTGTGGGAGTGGGTGAATCATGAGAAGGGTAAGGGAACACCGACTCATCAAAGATGACATGACGAGCGATGTATAGACGACGAGTTGGGACATGGAAGCACATATACCCTTTGTGTTTGGAGCTATAGCCGACAAAGACACATGGAAGGGATCGGTACTCAAGCTTGTTTGCGTTATAGGGGCGCAGGAATGGGTAGCAGAGACAACCAAAGGACTTTAGAAACCCATAGTCCGGACATTTCCCATAGAGGCACTCATAAGGAGATTTGTGATGGAGAATTGGGGTAAGAGTGCGGTTGTGAAGATAGACAGAAGTCTGGAAGGCATGTTCCCAATGAGAAGTTGGCATCTTGGCATGAGCGAGAAGGGCAAGACCTTTCTCAACTATGGTGCGATGACGGCGTTCTGCTGCGCCGTTTTGAGATTGGGTGTGAGGACAAGAGACACGATGCAGAATACCCTGTGTTTGTAAGTAGGCGGAGACATTTCGATATTCGCCACCCCAGTCAGATTGGAGGTGTTTAATTTTGGTTGAGAACTGGGTCTCAATCATCTTTTGAAACAGTTGAAAGGTATGAAGCACCTGAGATTTTTGAGATAAGAAGTATATCCACACAAATTTGGTGCAATCATCAACGAATATCAGAAAATAGCGATTTGAATTGATAGAAGTAACGGGAGCAGGGCCCCAAACATCAGAGTAAACTAATTCAAAGGGAACTAAACTGGACTGATGAGAGTTTTGCAATGGTAAACGATGACTTTTGCCTAACTGGCAAGACTCACAAATAGAATGTAAATTGTTTGTAGAGACAGGTAATTGGAAGCGAGAGACTAAACGACGAAGAGAGGACTCATGAGGATGTCCAAGGCGATGATGCCAAGTCTGGAGACTGGTTCGTTCACCAAGGAAGACACGATGAGGAGAGGGTGAGGATGACAACGGAGGAGCGCCAAGCCGGTAAAGTCCATTCTCAACAGTTCCTCTTAGGAGCGTCCGACCCTGCAAATCCTTCACAAAACAGCTAGATCCATAAAATAGCATATAGACATCATTGTCACGAGTTAACTGAGAGACACTAAGTAAGATTTTGGTGATTTGAGGAACAAATAGGACATTATGGAGTTGCAGAACGCGATTGGGGGCAGGCAAAATAGACTTTCTCAGTTTCGCAATAGGAAGAGACATACCGTTGCCAACCTAGAGACCATCATTGCCGAGGTAGTCAGCGCTCACGGACATGTTGCCGATGTCATTGGTGATGTGGTTGGTGGCGCCCGAATCAACATACAAGGCAGGATCAACAATGGCGGACGGCGGAACCATAGTGTTGTAGGCGTGGCGCTGGGAAGGGCCGGATCTGCTGGAATATGATCCGTCGTGAGGACCACCGGAGCCCTGGGGCTGTGAAGATGGCCGACGGTAAGTGGGAGGGAAGTCCGCAACATTGAGACGCTGAAAGCAGTTGAGAGCCTCATGGTTGGTGCGTTTGCAGATCTGGCAAGGAGTGCGAGTGCGCTCGCGCTCGGTAGGTGGAGAGTCGGCGGCTGCAGAGGGCTCCCGAGACCGATTTGAGGGCCGCTGAGAGCGAGAGCTGCCCCGGCTGACCGTGTTAGCCGAAGGCTGCTGGTCTTGGAGAGTTTGTAAGGTCTGGTTTTGACGATCCTCCTCTTGGAGAAGGAGGCCAAAGAGATCGTCGGAAGTGATGGGTCCAGGCTGCATATGAAAGGATGTCCGGAAGGCATTGAATGAAGCATCCAAACCATGGAGGACGCACGCAACGAAGTCATCATCGGGTACAATATGATTGCACTCGGCAAGGGAATCAGCAAAGGAGCGCTTTTTCTCAAAGTACTCCATGATAGAGAGATTGCCTTTGACAAAGGACTGCATTTGATGCTTCAGATGCATCTCACGAGCCTTCGTCTGAGCATGAAACATCCGCTCAAGGGTGGCCCAGGCAGCAGAGGCAGTAGCGGCTCGAGCAACATGGGCGAGAAGAGGAGCGGAGAGAGTAGAGCGAATCCAAAGTAAGACGAGACGATCCTTGCGCTTCCAAACGGCGAAGTCAGGGTTGGCGGCCGGTGGGGCAGGTGTCTCGCCATCAGCAGGAGGCGGCGACGGGAGGTGTGTGGGAGGGGCAGGCTCGGTTGTAAGAAAGGAGTCGAGTTCATAGGCTTCGAGAGCGGACTTGACGGTTTGACGCCAGACAGTGTAATTGGTTCGTTCAAGTTTGATGGTGAAGTTGGGAAGGCTGATGTTGGGAGAGGAGAGGCCGGCAGCGGCTTGGAGGGGATTGAGGGAATCAGATTTGGCGGCGGGAATGGTGGTGGAAGAGGAAGAAGAGTCGGTCGACATGGTGGCCGAGAAGGGAGAAGGCTAGGGTTAGGGTTAGGATCGAAGGTTAGGCTGATACCATATAGAGAAATAATGTTTGTGAGAAAGCTTAATTCTATTCATTGACAATGTGAAAATATATAGAGTTACAATGCTTGGAGATCAAGGATCTCCTAAGATAGGATATACATAAAAGGATATAAAAATATACACAAGATATAATTCTATCCTAATAGTATACAAAAATATATACAAAAAAAAAATAATATGGCTTAGGCATTCAAATGAAACAAACCAAACATAACTGTAAAATACGTAACTGGAGAAATGTTGTACGTGAAAAACGACAGGTATGCCCCATGACTCTACTACTATCCCTCTTTGAGGGTGATTGCCCTTTTCACTTTGCCCTATCTCAACTCTTCTTCGATGTCAAGGGCGGCAAGGTCTTGTCTAATCACTTCCTTCCAACTCTTCTTCGGCCGCCCTCTAGTACGACGAACACTCTCAATAGCCAGATTAATTATCGCACCGACACACTATTGCCTTCTGGTCTCTCCTTTGCACATGACTAAACCATCGAAGCCTCGACTCACGCGCCTTGTCCTTTATAGAGAGTACACCGACCTTTGCACGGATAACGTCGTTCTTGATTCTGTCTTGTCTCATGTGCTCACATGAGACAATGAATAGTTGGTAATGCTTGCACCCGACAACCATCACCACTGAATGTAAAAGATTCTTTCTTTTATATAAATCACACATAATTATACAGAAACAATACCACACTAGCAAAAACACTATTACATAATAACAATAATAGCAATAACGATAACAATAACAGACGAACTAGTACTTCTCAGATGACAATGATAACAATAACAATACAACCCCTTCTATGTTATCATTGATGATCCCTCGGAAAATAAAGTGGGGTTGACATGAACTCCGCACCAGTAATCACATCTCAGCAAACACATCATCCGGGGCTGGGAAAGCCTGCTGGTAACAAGTAGAAGCTTGATCAGGGGATTTCATTATCATTTCCAATGTCATTGCTACCTCCTTCATTGTTGGCCTTAGTTTTCCGCTCCAACTAATGCAACATTTTGCAAGATCAACAACGGCCATCAACTCTTCCTCCTTGGCATGGTTCACTATTTTAGGGTCCAAGAAGTTGGACAACCCGGAATTTTCAACTAGAAACAAGAACTCCGTTACCAAGTTCTTTTGCTCCATAGTACTTGCATCCCTGTAGATTGGATTCATACCCGTCAAAATCTCCAAGAGGACAACCCCGAAACTATAAACATCACTTTTCTCTGTAAACTGGTATGATTGGAAGTACTCTGGATCTAGGTACCCCATCGTACCTTGGACAAGAGTGGTCATGTGTGTCTGATCAATCGCAATGGTCTTGGAAGATCCAAAGTCAGAAACTCTTGCTCTGTGTTTTTCGTCCAACAGTATATTTGAAGACTTGATATCCCTATGATAGATGGGAATGGATGCAGATGAATGTAGATACGCAATAGCAGCCGCTGAGTCAGCGGCAATTTTTAAACGCATCTCCCAACTAATGACAAAATCTTCATCAGGGTCATGGATGTGTTGTGAAAGTGTTCCGTTGGGAATGAACTCATAGACAAGAAGAGGGATTTCTGTCTCTAAACAACATCCCAACAGCTTCACAACATTTCTGTGGTTTATTTGTGACAAAATAACCACCTCATTTATGAATTGCTCCAACTGGCTTTCATCGAGCAACTTGGACTTCTTAATGGCAACAATTCTCCCATCAAGCAACATGCCTTTATAAACAGTCCCTTGGCCACCTTGACCGAGTATCCGATTCTCATTGAAGTGGTCTGTTGCCTTGTCCAATTCACCTATGCTGAAAATCTTTGTTTTCTCCAGAATGCCTTCATTAGATGACAGTTGTTGCTGCAACAATAAACCACCATTATGCTTGAAGAATTTAGCCCTTCGCATTATCTCCCTTCTCCATTTGATAAAACGATATAGCCCATATAGGCCAATCACCAAAAGTACTAAGCCAAAACTGATACTAAGACCTGCACGAAGAGACAGAACCAAAATTAAATGAATCTTTTAAGAGTTTTTAAAACATCAAAAGTAAGGAAGAGTAGAACCGCTTATAAGAGTTTTTGATTAATGTATATTTTATGAAATGATTAGCTTAATGGTAAAAGTAGTTGAGATATATATTATTGTTCTTACCGAGGATGGTTGCAAGCTGTGGTGTCTGGTAACAAGAATATGCATCAGAATCATAAACGCCTAGATCCAATTGTGGAGAACAATCCCCTCGACAACCCTTACAACCTTGAGGAACTAAATAATGAATGAAGAGAGAAGAAAACAACAGGTATCATCAAACATAGCAATGAAATTGAATGATAGGAGAGCAAGGTAGACTGATATATATGATATCTAATTTAGCTGGTTTGTTTCAGCGTGTATAATCCTCGAAGATAAAAAAAAAAAAAAATAGCTTTTACCTTGACATCCATTGGGGACATATGGGTTCCCGAAATAGTTTTTTCCACCACGGCAATTGCAGGTTAAAACATTATCATTATCGATTGCAGAACGGCTACAAAAGGCACGAGATTCATTGTGAGCCGGATGGCTGCTTATCCAACTCCAAGAAAGGGACACTGGAACGGTAGAGGGTGGATCTGAACCGGAAAGTCTGCCAGCATATTGATTCACAGAATCACCCTGTATTAAAGTCGCCACAAGGCAACTCCCACTTTGATTTGAATTAAAAGCAATTTGATAAAATTGAGGAGCATAGTTGATAGATGGTGTCTGACAGCAGCGAACCCCATAGCAACTGTTTGGGGGCATTGCACTGTTGCTGTCGCAAACAGCGGCACACCCTGCCACGGCTGAGTTGCTTTGGTTGACTAAGAAGGCGCTGCCTGGACAACCCTCCACCATCAATACATTATTTTCTTCTACCGGCAAGTTGCTAGCTCCTGATAAGAAGGAGAAAGGGCTTCCGGTGAAGTTAATACCCTGTGTTTCTGCAGCGCATGAATTCCGGGGAGGTATCCCCACTGTCAATCTTTGTGAACCATAATTATAAAAGTAAGACGTGAATACCTCAGAGGCCTGGATGAACTCGAGGTTGAATGAGGATAAGAAGGGCCTGCAATCGATCTCAAACCAGTGATCAAGGTAGCAACCTTCACCCATCCCAAATGGGTAGGGGATTCGGACGTTCCCGCAGGTATCACTACAGCCAGGCATTGCAATAATGGGTGAATTTGAATGAGCAACCACTACTTGTAAGGCTGGTTGCAGCATCAGTGGTAGCAGTAGCAACCAACCCAAACATATGTGGAGTTGTATGAGCAATCGTGATTGCGTAGCTCTCCGTACATAACAGGGGATTTCAACAACCATATTGCAGATACTCCTTATTTTTTTTCTTGTTTTAGGGGGAATGTATTTCGAGTTTGGCTAGCTAGCTAGGTATACATTTATTTATTTTTTGTGATAGATGAATTAAGGTGATTTCCTAGAAAATCATCCTTTTGGAGAGTAGAGCTAGCTAATGTGGCAGACCACAATTAAAGTTAAATTTTCGGAAATTTCGCCAGGTACCCCTGAGGTATTGCAATTTTCGCGAGGTATACAACTTTTTTGCATATTTCGCGTGGTGCCCCTGAGGTTTTAAAACATTTCGCCTCGTGCCCTTCCCGGTCAAGTTTAACAGTTTGGGCTTTTCTCCCGTTAGTTTGCAAATTAAAAAAAAAAAGAAAGAAAGAAAGAAAGGCTGGATGGACGAGAGCGCAGACGCGATATCCATCGAGCGAAGAGAGAAGAGCGAGGAGAGAAGGCTCCCGCGGCTCGAAGGCCGGCTCCGGCTCGGACCTGCTGCAACCGAGAAGCGAGCGATGAAGGAAGAGACAAAGAAGAAGTCGACCTGAAGAAGGCGACAAGGGGTTGGAGGAGCGACACAGACCATGAGGGAGGAGGAGGTCGGGCCGCGCCGCGCCGCATCGCACCGAGCCGAATCCGCCGGGAGAGGGTGGTGCTAGATTGCCAGGTATGTTTGAGACTTCGAACCCCTTTTCAAAAATTAGGATTTCGTGTGAAATTGGTTTCAATTTGAGTTTTGGGTTGCTAAGTTTTTGAGTTTTAGTTTGGAATTTGGGGTTTTTGAGATTGCTAGGCATTCCTCAGTTGGGGTTTCAGATTCGAGTTCAAGGTCTGTTTCCAATTGCTATCACAGATAGCAATTGTATCAGCAAAGATAGCTAATTGCCTAATTGTATGCTGGATTTTTTGTTGAATTTTTTTTATAATATAGATAGATAATTGTTGCAGCAAAGAGACATGTGTTTCTTGGCGGTTTTGATTAATTCACTTGCTTGATCAATTATATTGAGTGATTCTACTTGTTGGAATTCATTATTAGCATGAATTATTTTTGTTTAGAAATTGAAATCAATTCCTTGAAGTGATTTTAAGCCTATTAGCTCAATGGTAGAGCAATGTGCTCAGACAAAAAAATGCGGGTTCAAATCCCGCATAGGCTATCCATGGATATGTGTAGTTATTTAAAGTACTCAAATACTTGCTACTTAGAGGGGTAGAGCTTGAAAAATTTGCATGAAAAATTTAGATTTGGAGAAGAACAAGGCATTCTTTAAATTGCATACATGAATAGAAATGGATGAAAATAGTATGTTTGACAGTTTGACTAGCTCTCTTTTAGAAAATGAGATAGCTCTCTTTCGTGAATTGATAAGAAGCAAGAGGATGCTACTTCTAAGTGGAAATGGGATCTTTTAGAAAATGAGATAGCTCTCTTTCGTGAATTGTTATCTGAGGAAAACTGGTATGCCTTCTTTCGTGAATTGTTATCCGAGGGCTCGGTGCGGTGCGGCGCGGTGCGGCCCGACCTCCTCCTCCCTCATGGTCTGTGTCGCTCCTCCAACCCCTTGTCGCCTTCTTCAGGCCGACTTCTTCTTTGTCTCTTCCTTCGTCGCTCGCTTCTCGGTTGCAGCAGGTCCGAGCCGGAGCCGGCCTTCGAGTAGCGGGAGCCTTCTCTTCTCTCTTCTCTCTTCGCTCGATGATTAGCTCCTTCATTTTCTAATATTGGTCGATTTTATTGGGAATATATGTTTCTTATTTTAAATTTATCACATAATTTTTAGAGGAAATGATAGCAACTAGACCAATTTTTGGGCTTAATTACACAAATAGACTAAAGGCAAAAAATTGGCCCAAAATAACCTCTCTACCCCAAGCAAATATAACAACCGGTTATTTTATACTGTTCATCACCGGGATTAGCAGGTGAGGGAGGGGAAAGGAAAACGAGTGGGAGGGCCGGGCCGGAGACTGAGAAGGAAGCCAGAGCGCCACCGGAGGAGAAAGGAGGCCGCCGAGAAGGAAGAGAAGGCGTTGGAGGCCTCCGACGTTTGGACCCTACCCAATTACACAGATCCAAGCTCCCATGGCCATGGCTGAATCCCGCCCTCTCGCCTCTCAGATCCGAGATCCTTTCCCACCCTCTCGCCTCACCCTTCTCGCTCGTCTCCTACCTCCGACGACCATGGCTGCTCCTCCCTTCGTCCTCGCTCTCCGACGGCCATGGCTTCTCCTACCCAATTACACAATCCCGGCGGCCTCCCGGAGGAGAAATGAAACGACGCTTTCTTGGATCTGTGTGAGATTGTGTAATTTTTTGAAACTCCATGTGTTAGAAGTAATTCTCTCTGTAATTGCAATCTCGGAGGACTCAATTTTGGGAGCTACGCTCCAATTAACCTGTTTCTCTTGTTGCCTGGCATCAAATTGTCGAATTGAGTTGTGCTTCTGTTTTGTTTTGTATTTTCATGTTCTATGATGCAAAATCCTCCAATGAATTGGTATAAGTGAGCTTGAAGAATGTTTTCCAATGAGCTTGAAGAATGTTTTCTAATCAATGGAAGTTAGTATAAAAATGTTCAGCTAGGGAAATCCTAAAATGAATTGGTATCAATGAACTTGAAACTGTGTTTGTACACGAATAAAAGAAAGAAAGATGAGTGTACATGAAAAACCTTCCTACTTGACGGATTAGCTTGGATTGAATCAGACTATTTTATCACTTAACCTAAATACACATATTAGATGTTAGATGATGGCGATTTGATTTGATTTACACACTAGATTACTGATGTGGATGTGTTGCATCATGTGCAAATGTTGCATCTATACTGTCTGGGTTTGTTCTATTGGGCTCTATAAGAGTTATATGCTTATGAGTGTAGTAAGCTGTGATACATTAACCTTTGTTATAGGGTATGAAATTCTCGACTTGACTAGGAACTGTAAATATATTATTCGTAGTGCATATTGACTTGGTTTCTAGGTAAACCTTTGTTATTGGAATAGCAGAATATCGTCTTTCAACTTAAGCCTTGCTAGTATATTGCTTTCAATGCTGGCAGTACTAGTTCTACAGATCTACTTGTGTGTCATTTATTTGGTAGTCCGACTTAAAGTTGGTCACAGTCTTCACAGGTATACCAATTGCTGGAAACTGTTGATTAGAGAAGCAAAACTTTAAATTCCCACCAATTCTATATCCTATGGTAAAATGAGTTATATATACACGCAATATTTGTTTTATTTCCAAAAATTAGTGATGTGTGCCTGAACTGCCTGTCACACATTAAGTTTCAAACATATAGCCAAACACCTACTCTGTCATATAACAACATGTCTTACTTGTTTTCTTCATTTTACCTCTTTCACAACACACATCATATATGCAAGGAGATTAACCAAAACCAAACCACCATTTATTCATCATATTTTTAGGCATTTCATCAAATACTTGGTGGACACTTACGGTTTCAACACTAAAAAAAACAATTGGTAGAGCGTTGTGTTTGCACACAAAGATGTGAGTTCGACTCTCACATAGGCTAATACGGAGTATGCGTTCATATCTGTATGGACTTATACGATTGAACATGGTAGGAAATATATACACTAATGGCCGGACAAATTTGTGAATCTGGTACGATAAATTTATGAATTATCAATATCTCTGAACTTATAAAATTATGAACTTGGTAGGAAATGGCAACCGCTACAAGCTTAGACGATGTCAGTCATCGCTGACAAGTTCATGATCATCATTTGGAGAAAGAAAAATGAGTAAAACCTAAACTTCGAAAAGAAAAGGGGGAAAGTGAGACAGTGGAAAAGAAAAGGGGGAATTGTCCCTACCAGATTCACAAATTTATCCTACCACTAATGTATATATTTCTTACCAGGTTCATAATTATACAAGTCTAGAGAGATTTATGAATTTGTCTTACCATGTTCACAGATTTGTCCTACCACCAGTGTATATATTTCCTGTCATGTTCATAATCGTATAAGTTCAGAGAGATTTATGAATTTGTCATAACATGTTCATAAATTTGTCCTACCATTAGTATATATATTTTTTGCCAGGTTCATAATTGTATAAGTTCAGAGAGATTCATGAACACATACTCCGTATTAGCCTATGTGAGAGTCGAACTCACATCTTTGTGTGCAAACACAACGCTCTACCAATTGAGCTAATAGACTATTTTCAATGGGTCCTTATGATCGTCTAGGCATCAAGAAGTGATAATTTCGCAGGAAGCAAAAATAGCGCTTGAATTTGTAATCTTAATTTGCAAGTTATGCAATTGATAAAAAAAAGAGAGTATAAATTACGAACTCTCTGCAACTGGTCTTGTGAAACCGTCACCTAGGGGTAGTTATGTTATAAGAAAAAGGAACAACTACAAAGGATATGTACAAGATCACTTACCCATCGTTGCCACTCCCACAGGACAAACTTCTTGCACTTTTTCAAATATGAAAGGACAGTTGTACACTATTGGTAGGACGGAAATATTTTATTAGTAGGATGGGGACAGTATCGTTTCCTGGGATGAACGGGCAAATTTTTCCCCGTCCTTTCCGCTTCTCTCCTACTCTGCCTCACTTTTTGCAGAGCATGTTATGGTGTTTCAAAACCTCCTCTCAAGCTTATATATGTTCTTGGGAGACACCAATCAATGCAATCATTGCATTTTCCCCTCATAAATGCTCCCCCTTCCCCAAAGGAAGAACCCTGTTTTGGCGCCAAAACTACACTGACAGTCCGCCAAATCCGCTACAGTGAATCCTCTCCAGATTCTTTCCAAAATATCTCCAGGTATGGAAAGACATGTTTAGCCTATTGGTAGGACCAATTAATTCTAGGGGTGATTTGCCAAATATACAAATATGAAGGCCAAATTAGTCAAATATACAAGATTTTGGAAAATTTGCAAAACTATACAACACCTTTGTGCCCCTCCTGCATGCCCCCCCTCCCCTCATGCGCGCCCCCCTGTGCCCCCCCTCCGCATCACCAGTTTTTTTTTTTTTTTTTTTTTTTTTTTTTTTTTTTTTCGCGCGCGCGTCAGTGCTGACGTCATCGTCAGAAATGATGACGTCAGCATTGCTGACACCGTTTACAAGGAAGTTTTTTATTTTTTTTCCCGCGTCAATGTTGACGCCGACGTCGGGAATGTTGACGTCAGCAATGCTGACACCGTTTACAAGGAAGGTTTTTTTGTTTTTTTTTTTTCGCGTGTCAATGCTGACACCGTTTACAAGGAAGTTTTTTTGTTCCACGCGTCAATGCTGACGCCGACGCGGGAATGTTGACATCAACAATGCTGACGCTGTCTACGAGAATGGTGACGCCGACGACAACGACGTCGGAAATGCTGACGTCAGCATTGCTCACACCCTCTACGAGGATGCTGACGCTGACAATGATGACATCGAAGATCAATATATTTGACATATTAAGTCATTAAAAATATAAAAGGGGGAGAACAAAGAGACAAAGGAGTGTTCTACAAAAAAAAAAGAAATGAATATTTTATTTTATTTTTGGTAGTGAGAAACAAAGAATAACGGTAAACAATTAAAACAAAGAATTTTTCGACGCCGACAATGCTGACCTCTTTCCTCATCCATCTCTTATATTGCAAAAACGATGTCAGCAAATATATACCTACACAAAAATATGCATGAAAACGATGTCAGCACTAAAAAATACGTATAAAAACGATGTCAGCACTAAGAAATAAACCAATTTTTAAGGAGTCAAGCATACATATATACTTACATATATAATATCAAATTAAAAACGATGTCAGCACTAAAAAATACGCATAAAAACTATGTCAGCACTAAAAAATAAACCAATTTCTAAGGAGTCAAGCATACATATTTATCTACATATATAATATCTAACTAAAAACGATGTCAGCACTAAAATAAATTGGAGACAAATTGCATTACTCACACAAAAAATCAACAACCTAAAAAAAATCAGTAGCCAAAAGTCATTAACTTAAAAACATAACTTACGCTTTCATACATCCTAAAAGGTGTAAAATGACATTGGAGACTCCTCTGCTGACGTCCGTCGATGCCACCAAATAGCTCAAAATCATTGTACATCCTACCTCCTCCATCTCTTATATTGCAAAAAGATACCAGCACATGTATACCTACATAAAAACCATGTCAGCACGTATAAAAATATGCATAAAAACGATGCTGACGTCGAATACAAACCAAACAGCCAAGGGATCGAATTCCTCAAAATTAATGTTTCCTCCTAGTCAAGCACCGTACCTAGCTAGCTGACTACTCGACAAAAGGGGCAAAGTAGGTAAGCATTTGTTTCACAATCAAATATTAGTTTGAAAACACTATAATTAATTATATATTGTTTATAAAGTAACTTATGACTCGTTTATATATCATGCTGCCGATCGATAAAGGTGTCACAATGCCTTCATTTGTGCGCACCAAACAGGCTATTTAGTATTTCCTCAACAAGCACCTTTGTTCAAAACATTAATTAAAGCCAAGAGCATACATAGATAGATAGACACAAAGCCAGAGATATATATACTTTCTTATCACAGATTGTGACGAGTAATTGACTGCACTTTCTAAAACCATGACTTCCGAAAGTCATGTCCAAATAATGGGGTCATAAACCACAACTAAGCTCAGATGTGTAAAGAAGAGAGGGAGAAACTGATGGAACTAATTTTAATATTCTAAACAAAATCTAGTAAATGCACTGATGAATGGAAGCAACCTGGGAGCATGTCTAGATATGCTCCATTCAAAATGTGCAGAAGCTCGCTGCTTCAAATGAATGGTATTCTAGATTTAACTAGAGGAAAGACCTTATCTAATGTCACTTCTAACCACACGGAACAGAGAATTCATCAAACACAACTCTGGGATGGACCACTTCCCATCGACTTGTGATCGAAATTGCAAATTGAAATAAAAGAGATTTGGAGAGGAGAGAGTACCTGGATCCCGTGCTCGACTGTCAGCAACGTCACCACCGCTGACGATGATCGACTCTACTTCCTCAAATAGATCGAAAGCGCGCTTGAGCCCCAATCATGCTCTCAGTTATTGACGATAGAGGAAGGAGATCAGCGTCATCAGTTGCTGATGTTGCTGTCGGCAACTAATTACAACTAAATCTGGCTTAATTACATCAAAGACAGCATCGGCGATGCAGCATCGGTGATTTCGATTTCCCCCAATTGAGTCAGAGAACGAGGAAAACTGAATCGGAGCAAGGAGCAACAGTTCCGAATCATCCAATTCATACCTCCGTCTGCATCAGCAACATCCATCCAGATTATGAGGCATAAGGCTTAGATCCGGGAAGAAAAGCGCTGAATCTAACCAAAGGGAGTAGAGAGGATCACCTCTCAGATCGAGCACCATCGGAGCACCGAATCAAGGAGGAAGAGCACGGAATCGAGCGCCATCGGAGGGGACGCCATCGGAGCACGGAGTCGACGTCGTCGACCGTCGTCGGCCGATGCGGAGACGCGGAGGAGCCTGAAGGAGATACCGTCATCCGGGAAGAAGCTGACTAGGGCAGGGGCGGAGGCGAGGGCCTAGAAGCCGCCCTGGGAGACGCGTAAGTGGTGCGCTCCTTCGTGTCCTTGGTCCGGACAAGCTCCAACGCCGCCTCCATTGTTGACGGAGCTCGGAGAAGAGGGGAGGGTTAGAGTTTCACCGGATTTTTTGTAGATCTGTAAGAGGGAGAGAGAGAGAGAGGAGCCTTATGAGATTTGGGAGGGGAGCGTTCTGATATCCTGTTTAGGGTTTTGTATACTTTTGCAAATTATACAAAAACGTGTATATTTCGCTAATTGGGCCAAAATTTGCGCCGTTTTCTGAAATTTTCTCTTAATTCTATTGGTAAGATGGGCCCTTTTTTTGGTCTAGTTATGCAAAAGGGCATAATTTTTATTGGTAGATTGTATTTTTTAAAAGTTTAAATATTTATTTCCAATCTTAAATTTATCACAATCATTTCCAAAATGTCAAAGTATCGTGATTTTTTATATAATAGATGTGATTGAGTTTTATATATATACTAGCATAGTACCCGTGCGTAACGCACATGATTTGCAAAATCTATATATATACATACATATACTAAAGCCGATGCATTGATGCCCACGTGGCGGTGCGTGAGTCCATCTGCATACGTGGCGGCACGTGAGTGGATCTCGCAAAACTTTCTCCCATCAAAAGGAAATCTAATAAATATAATTATTTTATTGTACCATTAACACATATAATTGGATAGATAGAATATCTTATAAAAGAGTAAATATTATATAAGGAAAAAACTATATCAATATAATTAAACATAGTAGTAGTAATAATAAAACTAATTAATAAAACTAATTTTCATAGTCATACTTACCAAAAGTATTAATAGATAAATATGTAATATTTGATAGGTGCTATTTATTTATATTTAGATTTTTTTTGGTGGAAAAAATTATTTATATCAAAATCAATCATTTAATAATTGTCATTTTATATCTATCTATATATATTATTTTTTGAGGCCAAAATAAATAATTAAAACATTATATAGCTATATGTAGTCATAATACATCCGTACATAGATATTTTAGTAAACTAATGTAATAAATATATATTACATATTTAATAAAAAAGAATATTAAAATATTTTTATTTATATTATATATAACTTGTCGAACTAATTTTATTTATATTTATATTATTTTTTGGAGGAAAAAATAATTTAGACTGGTGTTTGAGATCTCCATGTTTATTTGTCTCGGGCTGAGACTGGATTGTTAAACACTTGTATTGGTTTGTTGATTAGTGGATTGATTGCTCTGGTGGGCGGAATGTGGGTTTTTTTTATTATCTGGTTAGAGAGGGTTTTTCCCACGTAAATCTTGTGTCAATATTTGTGATTTTATCTGTGTTTGTGGTTGCTTGGTTTCTGGATTGGACATTATCGGTTGGTCGTGGTTTGTTGGCTGATTGTTGTCGGTTCTCTTATTACTCGAATTCGCTTTCGGGTGTGGCTGGAAAGTGGTTTCTAGCCCCAACAGTTATGAGGCATATAGTAATAGAGATAAGTAGCTAGTGGTGGTGGTGAGTAACACAACCCAGATAGTAATAGAGATAAGTTTCTTTCAATTCATAGGAAGATAAGTAGCTAGTGGTGGTGGTGAGTAACACAACCTGACGGTGGGGTTACAACTTAGCAAAACAATAATTAAGGTTAAGTGAATCGGTCAAGCTTTATGCTTGTATCTTAGCTCTTGGCACTTTCAGTCAGTCTTCCGGCGGTAAGATATTACTATAAGAAGCTTATAATGAATAAAAGAAGTAATTATTAATAAGACTGAACCAAACAATTCCAAATTAGTTTAGGTAAATAGCTACTCATGGAGGTTTCCTGAAACTAACTCTGAATTATATAGATGCCTGCCAGTTTCTCTTAGACCAGTACTTAAACTTATTTTGACCACCAAATCCCATTTTTAGTTGGCGAAAATACTGCAATTGATGATGGCAAAACAGGCCAGCTCACTGTAGTCAGCAGATAAATGCACAATAAGGGTCTGTTTGGATTCCCATTCGATTATGTTTATAATTAAAAAATATATATTATATTTAAAAGTTACTTATAATTATAATCAATGAGTTATTTGTTAAAACAAAATGGATGTTTGGATGGATGAAAAAAAACATACATTTATTACACTAATTTCAACTCCCTCGTCTCTCTCCCACCCCACCTTCCTTCTCCTCCCACATCTGACTGCTCCTACCACCTCTCCCCATCATTCCAATTTTTCCATACCTTTAATTTCTTCCTTCTTCCACGTCTCCCCTTAATTCCATTTTCTTTTCCGTATCTTTAATTTCACATCTGCTCCCCCTCGCTAGACAATTTTTTGCTTTCTCGTTTGGTGGTTAGTTGCATTGATCTCATCAATGGCGGATTTCTGGGTGGTCGTGCCCAGAGGCAGCGACAGTGAGGAAGTCACCGGCGAGGAGGCAGCGGCTCGAGTAATTTCATATCTGTGTGCCCGGAGGCAGCGACAACGTGTGGGGCGGTGAGGATGTCGGCTGCGGCTCGATTAATTTTAGATCTGTGTGCCCGGATGCAGCAGCAAGGTGTGGAGCGGTGAGGCTGTCGGCATTTGCTCGATTAATTTCAGATCCATGTGTCCGGAGGGAGCGGCAAGCAGGGGGCGTTGAGGAAGACGACGGCGAGGAGGGGGGTGCGAAGATCGGCGAAGATGAGGGCTGCTCGACTTCGACGACCGCAAGGGTACAATGCTGAATTTTGGAAGAGGATGGTGTACAATTGCAATTGAGGGACGAATTAATTTTGAACCAAGATGAAAGAGGTGGAAGTGAGAATGAAATAGACTCAAAATAAGCGCTTTTTAATATAATCGATTTTCCAATTTTGTTATCCAAACATTGTTTACAATTTAATTGAATTATAATTAAAAACAAATGTTTATAATCATAAACAATATGGAATCCAAACAGACCCTAAACATCAGAACTTTCAACCAATAACAGAAGCTCAGATTCTAAACCTCTCATTGCCACACCATTATCGAATTTCAGTAAAAAAAAATTAAGAGAATAAACCTATCTGTGTTCACAGAATCAGATTGTGTTGCATAGAAGAGATTAAAACAGCTTTATAAATTATAAATGCCCATGTTTCATCAAATCTGAACTCAACAGATCCTTTGAAGCTATATGGATAAAGAAAGCATTGTAGCATTTGGGCCTTGTTTTGGGCATTCTAATTCCCAAAGGAAGTGGTAACAAATAATTGGGCCTTGTTCATCAAGTCCTCCCAAATTAAGACAGTCAACTTCAACAGGATTAAAGAACCTCTGAGCATCGAACAATTAAAAGTCCTCAAACAAGGTCGAAGCTACATCTGACAATTTTCTACCGATCAAATGGCAATTAGTTCTAGTTCAATTTCAACTTACAGCTGTAATTCAACTATATCTTGGCTGACTTGCTGCTGTAAATTTGAAAGTTTAATTGGCTGTTTGGGTGGACAAACTATGAATTCCTTCAATGATTTACCCTGAAACAAGAACAAAAACAGAGCCCCAATGGAAAGAGACTCTTTCCATTGAGAACGGCAGCTTCAATTTGAAGCTGCATATGAGCATCAAAGAACGGCACTAGTTGCAACAGACAGATATTCTGTTCAAACAGATCACTTTTATGCAGTATGATCTGGTTCATATACGAAATTGAGTAACTGAAATTTCATAATGTTGTGGCATTCAGAGGTTTGGTATCTGAAATTCTGAATTTTGTTGTTGAATTGATAGAAAACTTTTAGGTTGCGGCACATTTCTTGGAGACTCGGGCAGGTCAGAGTAGCAAAAATCCATTATTAATGACAGTCTTAACAATAAAGGTCCATGGAAAAATCATTGTAGCATCAACTTTGTTTTGGGGTTTTTAACTGCCAAATGAAGTAGCATTCAAAGAGCCTATCCTTAACCATGTCTGATGAAGTTAATTTCAAACCAACTAATGGATTTCAATTCCCCGTTTTAGGCAATGTTACTGTAATATTGGATTTGTTAAAAGCCTGTTTCACTTAGCTTTTGGTACAATCGGTGCTTATAAAACTTATCTCAGTATTAGAATTCACATTTATGAAATTGAAATTGCAATGGCTGACACACACATGATCACTAGCGCATCCTTAGCTTATTATACAGACACTGATAAATGACAATGCATTCATAATTGAGTATACTGAATGTTTTCTAAGAACCTGTAGGTTTTGCAGGGCACTGCCCCTCCTACTAAGACCCAGTTTTTGAGTCTCTTTCTGCCGGATGATCGGATATCAGATGGTGTCAGGAAGAAGAGGATTCTCATCCGTGTACGAGGGACCAGAAGGGCCTGTGCTCCACATAAATTCCTCGCCACTTATATCAGTCATGTCAAACTCATCATACGCTGCATATTGGATTGGGATATCTTCCTGTTGTCGGTACCACGCACTCACTTGAGCTGGGGATTTCATTATCCTCTCCAGTGTCATTGCCACTTCCTTCATTGTTGGTCTTTGGTTTCCGCTCCAGCTTACGCAACGCTTTGCCAGCTCAGCTACTGATATTAGTTCATCCTCCTTGGCCTGTTTCACAATTTCAGGGTCTAAGATTTCGGACATCCTTGAATTTTGAGTCAGAAACTGGAACTCTGTCACCAAGTTCTTTTGCTCCACAGTACTTGCGTCCCTCAGGATTGGCTTCTTGCTAGTCAAAAGCTCCAAGAGGACCACCCCGAAACTATAAACATCGCTCTTCTCTGTGAACTGATATGATTGGAAGTATTCCGGGTCCAGATACCCCATTGTTCCTTGAACGACAGTGGTCAAGTGTGTTTGATCAATCGCAATGGTCTTGGAGGATCCAAAATCGGAAACCTTTCCTCTGTGCTTTTCATCCAACAGTATGTTTGATGACTTGATATCCCTATGATAAATGGGAATGGATGAAGATGAATGTAGATACGCAATGGCACCTGCTGAATCTGCAGCAATTTTAAGACGCATCTCCCAGCTAATGAAAAAATCTTCATCGGGGTCATGGATATGCTCGTAAAGCGTTCCATTGGGAATGAACTCATAAACAAGAAGAGGGACTTCTGTCTCTAGACAACATCCAAAAAGCTTGACTACATGTCTGTGGCTTATCCGAGACAAAATAACCACTTCATTTATGAATTGCTCTAACTGGCTTTCATCAACCAACTTGGACTTCTTAACTGCAACAATACTTCCATCTTTCAACATACCTTTGTAGACAGTTCCTTGACCACCCTGACCCAGTATTCGATTTCTGTTGAAGTTGTTTGTGGCTTTGTTCAATTCACTTATAGTGAATATCTTTGTTCTCTCTACAACACCTTCATTCGATGACAACTGTTGTTGCAACAACAAACCGCCATTGCACTTGAAGAATTTAGCCCTTCTCTTCATCTCAATTCTCCTCTTGATAAACCGATATAGCCCATAGGAGCAACCCACCAAGCAACCCAGTAAAAGTAGCATGCACAAAATACCAAGCCCTGAATTAAGCAGATAGAATTAAGCAATATCCTCGACAAATTGACGAAAAGAACTCATCTTATCAAAGGAAACAAGGATGAAACAGTTCTCACCAACTATGGGTACAAGATCTAAGGATGGAGAACAGTAATATTTGGTGGGGCTTTCTGTTGCTGCAACATCACTACTATTACTATAGCAATATCCTCGACAGCCCTCGCAACCTTCAGGAGCTGTTTAAGATCAAGAAAAGAAATCAGGATGCATGAATTCGCTCATTTTGTGGATGTCTTAAATTAAGAAATTTTAACTAATTACAAATAACTAAAGCAATGACTAGATTTGGCATGTTTATTTGCAGAAGAGCATAGATTTTACCTTGGCATCCGACATAAGGATTCCCACTATAGCTGAGACCACATGTACAGTGATGGAAACCGGATTCATCGACCGAACAAATGGCGCCATCATCATTGTCGCCAGGCTTAACATTGTGTGGCAATCTCCATTTCAATGCTACCGGAACTGAAGACATTAGATCGGAACTTGAAAGCCATGCCACAGAGTTCTCCGCTGTTAAAGTTGCTACAAGGCAATTTTGGGAGCTGAAATCTATCTGATAAAACTGAAGATCACCTTGATCAGATGATAACGCTGTTCGGCAGCAATGAACCCCATAGCAGCTGCCTGTAGATATTGCATTGTTGTCACTGTCGCAAATCGTGGCACACCCTGCCACAATCGAGCTGCGTTGGTTAACCAAGACCGCACTGCCTGGACAGCCCGCCATCAGGAAAACATTACCAGTGGCTGAGAAGCTGTAAGGGCTTCCCGTCAAGTTAATACTGCTTTGTGGCTGCTGGCTTTGTGTTGTGTTGTCTGGCTCTGATCCACTACACAGTTTCAGGGGAGGTAACCTGACTATGATCACGCTCTCAATCAACTCAATCTTTACCTCCATAAGCTCAATGTTGGATAATTTGGAGAAGAAGGGTTTGGGGATAGAGCCCTTGGAATTATTTGTTGGAGAAGGCCGACACTCGATCTCAAACCAGGGATCAAGGAAGCAACCTGCCCCTATTCCGAACGGAAAAGGAATAGTAACTTTTCCGCAGGTATCGTTACAACCTGGCTTTGCCATACTGATACTGGGTGCCTTTGCCTTTGCCTCAACCACCACCAATTTCATGGCTGCAGCTAGTAGTAACCATATTGCAAGTTTTGGGATCTTCATAGCTTTCCACATATAAAGAGGGTGTCAATGAAGGTGGGAAGGTAAGCCCTAGCCCTATCAAAGTAGCATCATCGACTGGCAGGTACACCAGGAAACTATTTCTTGTGGTTACCACAAACTGAGAAACGGAATTGTTTGTGACACACTACCACCGCCGTGACCAAATACGACTTGTATCATGTACATCAAAACGGTGTCCAATAGCAAACACGCTCTGAGGAACCTATATAGTGTGTTTGCTACTACACTCGTTGGTCTTTCGAGTTTCAGCCTTGTCTATCTCAAATTTTATCTAATTAAAAAGAAGTCAGAAATGGATCAAAACGGTGTCCAATAGCAAAACCGATTTGATCGAAAAGAAGGATTTAAATTATATCATGGGAGGGTATAAGATTTTCAATTTACTATTTCTCAAAGGCAAATCAAGTAATTTGATGGAGTGGGTCTTGCAATTCAAATTGCATGTTGTTGGGACTGTTTTCTTGCAATTTTGAAATTCATCTCCACAAGGAGCCTCCCGAGGAGGAAAGGAAATGGCATCGAGTGGATCTACGGATTTTGTATGTCAATTTGTGGATCATGATAAGAGAGAGAAAAATCTAACATCTAGTCTCGTCAAGGACATTTCACACTAACATCTCTCTCCACATTTATTGATTTGTCCATAAAACGTGATTGCCGTTGGTTGGACCACCCAACGACTACGAGCTGGTTTATTCATAAAAGCTATTGCCATAGTTATACAACCAATCTGCCCCATAATGAAAAGCCATATACTATATGGTACTCGAAGGCCCCGCAGGAAGTGGGTTTGAGATGAACTCTGCTCCATTCATCGCATTCTCCGACAACCCTTCATCCGGAACTGGGAAATTTGCTTTCTGGTAGCAAGTAGAGGCTTGATCAGAGGCACCTTTCATTATCATTTCCAATGCCATTGCAACCTCCTTCATTGATGGCCTTAGTTTTCCGCTCCAACTTATACAACATTTGGCAAGATCAACAACGGCCATCAGCTCTTCCTCCTTGGCCTGTTTCACTATTTCAGGGTCCAAGATATTGGACAACCCAGAATTGTCAGCCAGAAACAAGAACTCTGTCACCAAGTTCTTTTGCGGATCCATAGAACCTGCATCCCTGTAGATTGGATTCTTACTCGTCAAAATCTCCAATAGGACAACCCCAAAACTATAAACATCACTTTTCTCGGTAAATTGGTACGACTGGTAGTATTCTGGATCCAAATACCCTATTGTACCGTGGACGAGAGTTGTCAAGTGTGTCTGATCAATTGCAATGGTCTTGGAAGATCCAAAGTCGGAAACTCTTGCTCTATGTTTTTCGTCCAACAATATGTTAGAAGATTTGATGTCCCTATGATAGATGGGAATGGATGCAGATGAATGTAGATACGCAATGGCACCTGCTGAATCTGCAGCAATTTTTAGACGCATCTCCCAACTAATGAAAAAATCTTCATCGGGGTCATGGATATGTCGGTAAAGTGTACCATTGGGAATGAACTCATAAACAAGAAGAGGGACTTCTGTCTCTAGACAACATCCAAACAACTTGACTACATTTCTATGGTTAATTTGCGACAAAATAACCACCTCATTTACGAATTGCCCCAACTGGCTTTCATCCAGCAACTTGGACTTCTTAATTGCAACAATTCTCCCATCTAGCAACATACCTTTGTAAACCGTCCCTTGCCCACCTTGACCAAGTATCCGATTCTCATTGAAGTGATCTGTTGCTCTGTCCAATTCACCTATGCTGAAAATCTTTGTTTTCTCTAGAACACCTTCATCAGATGACAATTGTTGTTGCAACAACAAACCACCATTACGCTTGAAGAATTCAGCTCTGCGCTTCATCTCCCTTCTCCATTTGATAAAACGATATAGCCCATAGAGACTAATCATCAAAAGTACTAGACCAAAACTGATGCTAAGACCTGCACAGAGAGACGGACCTTACGCACATCATAATTCAAAACATAAATTAAATTAATCTTCAACAATTTTTTACACTTCATCAGCAAGAGAGTAAGTATATAACCACTAATTATTAGAAAGGAATACTTCAGCTACATCTCACTCATGTTATGGAGAAAATGTATCAGCAATAGAGAAAGCAAGTGTGTGTTTTTTTCCAAAAAAGAAAACATGGAGAAAATGAATTTAATTGATGAATGTACAAGTTATGAAGTAATTAGGTTATAAAAGTGTAAAATTTGATGAGATTGTTCTTACCAATGATGAATGCAAGCTGTGGTTTGCTATCACAATAATATGCATCAGGGCGGTCTCCACCCCTTTGTGGAAAACAATATCCTCGACAACCCTTACAACCTTGAGGAACTGATTAACGAATGAAGAGAAAAGAAATCAATTGGTATCATCAAACAAAACAATAATATTGATCGAGGGATAAAAGCTTTTACCATGACATCCATTGGAGATGTAAGCATTCCCGTAATAGTTATGACCCGTGCAAATACAGGATAAAGTATTATCCCGTTGATCACGGCTACAAGAGGCACGAGAATCATTGTCAGCCGGATGTTTGCTTATCCACCTCCAAGACAGTACCACTGGATGATCGGAACTGGAAAGGCTTCCAGCATATTGATTAACAGAACGACCCTGGATTAAAGTCGCCACAAGGCAGCTTTGGCTTTCATTTGAAGCGTTAGCGTGGTGAGTAAAATCTATTCGATAAAATGGAAGTTTGTATCCTTGCAGCGGTGTCTGACAGCAACGAACCCCATAGCAACTGTCTGTGGGTATGGCACTGTTGCTGTCACAGACAGTGGCACACCCTGCCACGGTTGAGTTGTTTTGATCCACCAACACCGCACTGCCTGGACAACCCTCCATCACGAAAGTATTGTCGCTTACTGAGAAGGAGTATGGGCTTCCCGTCAAGTTAAAACTGCTATGTTGTTGAGATTGTGTTCCTTCTACAGCACACATGTTCTGGGGAGGGATCCCCACCGTCAAAGTTCGTTCAACGGTGACCATGATGACCTCAAAGTTGAATGAGGATAAGAAAGGTGTGGACATAGAGGCATTATTAGAAGTAGGAGATGGCGGCCTGCAGTCGATCTCAAACCAGTGATCAAGGTAGCAACCGGCACCCATCCCAAATGGGTAGGGGATACGCACGTTTCCGCAGGTATCACTGCAGTTGGGCTTTGCAATTGGTGCATCAGCTGCCTCAACAACCACTACGTGCAAGGCTGGTAGCAGCATCAGTGGCAGTACCCAAATGGAAAGGCGCTGTATTAGCAACCATGATTGCATAGCTCTTTGTACATCAATGGGGAATATTTCAACAACCATATTGCATATACTCCCTTTTCTTTAAAAAAAAAAAACTTATATATAGGGAGAATGTATTTGGAGTTTGGCTGGGTATAAAATACCTGATATATTGTTTTTTATTTTGTTTATTGTGATGGATGAATGAAGGTTATTTATTTCCCATAAAATCATCGTTTCAAGGGTCCACACCCATCACACCCCAGTACCCCACACATCACGGAAAAATGCCTCTACTCTACTCCCTTCGTTCAACAAAAATATGTTGTTTACTCATCAGGTACGTTTTTATATGATGATAAAAAATATATATATAAAATATCAACTTTTTTTTTAATTAATGTGGAGTATGAAAGATTGATATTTTTAGGGTGATAATATTTACACCCACAAATTTTACTAAATACACCACACTTACGCCTCTTGAATCATACCCCTGCTCCTCTTGAGTCACACACCTGTCCCTTAAGAGGCGCAGGTGTGTGACTCAAGAGGAGCATTGTGTATTTTAAAAAATATATAAAAAGTGGGATATGTGGTGTAAATAGTAAATTTTGTGGTGTAAATAACATTGGCTTATTTTTAACTTGATCTTTACATATAGGATGATAAAAACTATATCTATCAAATATATTAGGTTGGATTTACCTCGCCATAACCATTTTCTTTATACGGATTTAAACAAAAAAGTTTAATTTCTAATTCTAGCTACTCCTTTCTTTCGACAGAATATATCATTTACTTTTTTTTTATTATTTTAAAGGGTTAATTATATTAATATAATGTATTTTTACAAGGTGCGGAAAATAAAGTGCGAAAAAATAAAAGGTGAATGATCACCCCTAGCTAGGTCCTGAGACTTTGCTAGGGGTGATCATACCATGGGTCCTAGCCTCCTAGGTCTCGGGGTTAAAAACCCCAAAGACAAGGCAAAGCAATAAACTGAGCCAAACAAGCACCCAAGAGCATCAACGACCAAGCCTAAGGTGCGTGCAAGCACCGGAAGGGTCAACCTTCTAACTACTATCATTCGTCCCTCCCACTCTAAGTACATAGTCAAATGGATCCAAGAGGTCCCATCCACGAGCGCCTGACGATGCTTTAAGTTGGTATGGAGCCAAAGCGGTTGGTGCTTGGTAGGCTAAAGTCAATGGAGCCTGGTGTAAAGAGAGGCTCAAAACTTTGGGGGAGGGTGATCAAATACCCGGGTTAGGGGGATGACGAGACAAGGGCCAGGGGGATTTTCTCTAATTGTTCAGGCTGCAAATGATGAAGCAAAGGTGGGGCAAAGGGGGCCTGACGTCAGCTGGGAACAAAAGGAAGGTTGGGTGCATGCGTGGCATTGGTGGGCCAAGGACATAACACCAGCTGACCATATAGCAAAGGAGGGTTGGGTGAAGGCGGGAATTAAACAAAGGCCAATTTGAAAAGTCTGAGGAAAAGAAAAAGCTGAGACAAAGGCTTTGTCCAAAAGCAAGGAAAAGGTAGTGAAAAAGCACATGTGATCAGTGGGCTCCACCTATATAGACGTTGGCTGAAAATCAATTGAGAGAGGGGACCAATCACGTGGGCTTTTTTTTGGAAAACTATACAAAATTACAAATGGTTGGCCAAAAAAGCCTCACCTCACGGGTTGGTCACAGAAGGAAAAAGAGCACCAAAAGTATCATTTACTATTTGCTAGTGTAGTACCCATATGAGATTTATAAAATGTATTACAGTATCTTTTATTTAAGAAGATATTATATTTCTTAATTTATTTACATTATATATATGTTATAATATTACAATAATATTTGATCAGGATTTATTGTCCCTTTTAAAAGATAAAATAAATTTGAGGAAAAAGACAAACTGCAAGCCTCCATGGACAATACAATTGATTTATGCGATTCTTTTTTATCATCCAGCGATCATATTTCTTTCAAATATGCTTTCAAATTTCAATAGTAAATCTAATTTTAAAATATTGTGTTACTGCTTTGCTTACGGGGCACTAGCTAGTAAATCTATAAAGAGAGACTTGTTTTTTGTAACAAGCGTACGTACGAGATGGAGAAGACTATTAGAAATGTTGAAACAGAGATGCACAAGTCATCATTAGGGCAGATATCTTTCCATTCATATAGAGCAGGAAAATTAATGAGTGTGGGATACGAATATTCAAAGTCATGTTTCCCCCATAGCTACTTCATCGTCCCCGCTTTTTTCATTTAGGTAAGCTAGCTACTTGGGTACCTTAAATAACACCTAGCAATTAAATGATGATGGGTTCAACGTCCAGTTGTTTTGCCTTTCAACTTGCACGCAGCTGCAATTCAGCGTACTATATCTTGTCTGATTTGCTGCTGTAAAATATATTGCGAGTGTAGTTTGGTTTGACAAAACACCTAGATTTCACTGTAAAAGCAACAATCGGATGAAGCACCAACAATGGAGGTGTGGTGCTTGGGAAGGAAGAAAACAGTTTTGGGAATTTTCTTTGTATTCAGTTAGAGACCCAAAAATTACATTCTATCAAGGCTAACAACCTATATATACAACCTCAGCTAAGCTAACCTACACAACTGATCGATGCTAATTTTCTCAGCTGCAAAACGCAGCGTTTGGGTTTGCTAACAATCCCATCTGTCTAACTAACTAAACCTCCTACTCTCTACAGTAGCTGTAAGGTACGTTTTACTCGGTATTGAGGAGGTTAGCTGCTAGATGGCTATGACTACGTTGGACAAGCATAACAAAGATGACAAAGAAGAAACAAGAGCAAACGTACGTTAAAGTGAAAACAAGGCTCCATGTTTTTGTGGAGAGAAAGCTTGAAACTCAGCATCCATTGCAGCTCTCTATTCGGGAACTTGGATGCTTCTGTGAAGGACATTGGTTCATCGGGAATTATAGAGGAAGATGAACAGTGTGGAAGAGGCCACAATACAGTTCACCGTCGGGCAGTAGCAGATCTAGCTAGGGGGCCCAGACTTTAGTTCATCAGAAGTGTTGGAAGAGATTAATTAGTTTATTGAACGAGTATTTCTATTAAATTTGTTTAAATTATATAAAAAAAAAATTGCACACCTTGCGGGTACTAAACTAGTATAAGGGCGGTTTCCTGCAACTAATTAACACTTACCAGGTTGAGCAACCTGCCCTACTTTCTCTTAACTGAGTACCAATAAACTTCTTTTGACAACCAAATACCATATTTCGTTAGAAAGAAATTTGCATTTGATGGTGGCAATCCAACCCAGTTCCTGAATTAAGATAAATTCATAACACCCCAAAACTCAATCAACAGAAAATAGCATTTACCTCGAATTTCTGCAATGTTGAAGCATGGTTTCTGATCACACCTAATATGAATGCCCTTTGCTTTGAAGTCATTTAATATCCATGACACATCACTTGCACTGCATTCTTCAGTAAATATTTACATAAATATACACTGGCAAAAAAATTGATAGTGTATAGGAAAGACATAAATGTAACGTAACTGGTTAGGGATAAATATCCACAAGGTTGGAACTTTTACCTTGCATCCATTAGAGCGGCAAGAACTTCCCTAATAGCCCATTTTGCAGGGAAATTTAGCATAAATTGGCATGAAAATTCATCTTATCAATAGTTTCTTGTCCAGCTCCATCAAAATACAGTAAGGGTTGCTGCAAAAGAAGATCTGAATGAAAGTTGAAAACTTCCCACAAAAATACTAGACCAGCCAATTTTATCTGCCAGAGATAGAGTTCAAGATTAGGATGTGGAGAAGTTTCTAAAGGTGGTGATGTTTGGAAATATCCACCCCCTAACAAATTAGTCATAGCTGGGTACAAGCTATTGTTGTAGCAAACAGAGAAACAGCCCGCGACAACTGTCTTGTTTATGTTCACCTCATAATGTACCGCCTGGACAGCCTTGCATGACAAAAAAACATATTTTTGGTTGTGATTCTATGAACTTCTCTTCAAGCCAATACTACCTAGTTGATGGGGATATGCAATACAACCATTCATGGGAGGCATCCCAACAATTATCTCCAAGAGCCCAATTAATGGTGAATTTAGGCAACATTGCTGCTATTTGGAGGTGCCTTGCAACCAATATCAATTTGTACCTATGCCAAACAGAAATGGCTTACACTTGAAATCCAACCACTTTTAAATCTTTGGTGATGGAGGCAAAAAAAAAAAAAATCCCACAATCCAAATCAAACAAATTGAAGCTAACAAATGAATGGCTCATTACAACAAAACATTTCCAAGGTATTTGTAGTAATAAATTCAGGATTGCTGCTGACAAAAAATTATTGGCCTAGAATTCCAAGACAAATATGCTGAAGGGGAAAAGAAAATTAAGATGAACCTATCTGGTAGTTAAGTTTGTGCCCATAAGGATATGCTGATAAAAGAATGAATCAAAATATCGTCACTGCTTGCAAGCGATGTGATTGAACTGAAAAGATCTTCATCCATATTACTCATGGTCAAACTGATTACCAATTTACTAGTGATCACAATAAGTTCTTTAGTAGCCACCATCCCATTGAAACTAAATGTTGAGACTTGTCAAAGATGACTTTCAGCTACAATTCCATGCCTGATTCAAGCTGACAGTTTTTAATCAATTACAGAAACTCAATTGTCAAACCTCTCATTGCCACAACATTATAAAATTTCAGTCAAAATATTTGAAAGTAAACACCTATTTGTGCTCCCTCAATTTCCTATATGTACTGATTTGTAATGCATGCAAGTGATTTGTTTGAAGAAAACATACGTTCATTGCATATTGGAAATTAAAACAGCTTGATAAATGTGCACGGTTCATCAAATGTGAACTCAACTAATTTCACATTACACAAGTTAAACAAAAAAGAATCGACTTTGCAAACAGAGCAGCAATTGCAGTTGCAAAGGGAAAGGCCAATGTGAGCATATATGAAATATGTGTCACAACAGGAAGGTTAGTCAAGCATAAACTATACCAGTTACGAATGAACAGCTAGTGCAAGTATGACGAGAGTTTCAACTTCTCCACTGCTATCTCATACATTTATCAGTCTACAGAATCCCTTGAATGATTATACCAAATGAACTAACCAGCGCACAGAGGTAGTACCAGATGCCAGATTATACTTTGTGAATGTGTGTAGTTCATTGTTGTTCATGTTCAACTCATGAAGCTATTTTTGTTTGTCATCTATAGAGGCATATCCTTTCAATTCCAGTTTTTGATAATGTTGTGGCTAAAGAATCGATCTAGTTTTTTCAGGCAATTATCAAAACTTCAAATGAAATAGGAAATGTGACGCCTGTCTTCGAATCCTTATAGGACTTCATGTGTAACAGTCTACATATCCCGAAGAAAAATGGACAAAGAAGCAGTTATCATCATATCACAATCTTACAGGATCCAAACCAAAACCTTACCGGATCAATCAATCCTTTCTCAAATGCTAACATTCCATCAACGTACTCCTTCAAATACATGATGTGCGGAAAATCAAAATCTTAATCGCTTTTGAAGAAATCCTGAAAATTGAACTCTGAAACGTCCAAATTTAAACAACACGATCCAAGAAAAACTCAACAACACAAACGAACTATCCAACACCAACAGCACCCACACCAGACAAGAAATCGGGAGAACATTCGCGTGAAATCGGAAATTTTCAGAAATCCACATCCCCAAATTTAAACCCTAACACAACCGCAGCGAATCCGAGGATATAAAATGGAAGAAGAAGAAGAATCGAAGTTGTACTGTACCTGAAGAAAGCAGGGAAGTCGTTTTCTAGTAGGGTTAGCCGTAGTACAATGGTGCCCATCGCATCAAACAACAGCAAGTGGGAGTGTCTTATGCTTCGTAGAATGGAAGAGGTCGGCAATGGCGCTAATTGTGATTCTAGGCGAGAATGGTGGGGCCTAGATGCAAAAAAGTAAGCAACTCGTCGCTCAAACTAAAACTCGTCGTCTGTTTCATCACTCCCCCCCCCCGGTTGGCTGTAATTCAAGTATTCAACGTACTGGTCTTATCTACCCCTTATACTAAGCAATCTCTTTGTAAAAGATTGCGCACACTGAGCAACCTAAGAAAGTAAGTAACCCACGTTCTCTTCAACCGTTCCCCATCCCTCTGTTTTCAATTTGTTAGGGTTTGGATTTGTAAACCGTCGGAATTGTGAGGAAGCAGGAAACATTGTTAGGATGGAGAGGGGCGTCTCTACCGGAAAAAGAGCGGAGTCTCGGGTCTGCCCTCACAATTGTCTTCTTCCTCAGAAGATAAGTTTCAAACTTTTTTGTATTTCTCGAATTCGTTCTTCTCACACATTTGTTAGTGTCTTAAAGCTTCAATTCTGATCAGTTTCACTCTGTTTTTCAAGCAATTGGAATCGTAGTTTATAAACATTCATATTCAAGATATCAATATTGCTAATCATATCGTCTTACATATGGGTTGTTGTTGATACAGATATAATCCTCTTTCAAAACTTGTGACCATTTGAGGAAGTCTTGAATTCTTCAAATGATTGAAACTATAAGAAATCTATTGCTGAAACTAAATCGCTGCCAAGGTATGTTCTATCATCTTTGATTTTTTTTTTGTTATGTACAAAAAAAAAATTGTTTTGCTAAGGAATTTCAATTAATGAAGTTTTGATTTGTGACTGCTGCTAGCTCATGTGAATATAATTGTGATGTGGCTATTTCTGGGATAGTTCCATTGTCAAATTTCATAATTCCGTTTTGAATTTTGTGTTGATTCATCCGAGTTTGTGGATGATTTTATTTGATTGCCTTCAAAATTTAGTTCACATCAGACACAAAGATTGGTGGATACTTGCTGTTGTGTTTAGTTTTAATGTGTTGTGATTTATATGATAACTAATGTGCTGTTGTGTTCGTTGTTGTTCATGATATTTTAAACTCCAAGTTGATTTCATTTATATCATGGTCTTCACCTTTTTTTTTTCAAATTAGTATTTGCAATGCATATCATGTGTCATTGATGATATATGTTGTACTCTCTTTACGAAGTGATAAAAAATCAGTTCCGTATGTCAATTTAGAATATAAGAATTCCCATGTTGTTTTAGACGAACTTTAAACAAGCTTAACATTGAAGGAATTTGTTTCCCTTTGTCATTAATTTTTATAAACACGGTGTGAACTATATTATAGGCATAAAAATAGTTTTTATTAGCAGTGTGTATGTTGTCAGGATGTTTCACAGCAGGGGTGTGATACATTTCATGGGAATGAAATTCGTTTCCATAACTTATTTTTTAAAATGAACAAAACCCGTACTATTTATAAAGACATGAAAAGGGTGAACCGGACGAGGGTTTTAAGTCTCGACTCCTCGCCTCTCCTCTCAGTGCTCCAATACACCAAAATTCCACCAACTCTTGGCCTCTCCTCTCCTTTTATCGACCAACTCGGATGACATTCACCTCTTCTCTCGATTTTGTTAAGGTAATTAAATCCATGACTTGGGTATGTGGCTATTTGTTGTTTCCTTAAATGTGTGAAAATTGGGTTGGATGTTGTATATTGTTGTTCCTTGCGTTTTAGTAGTTTTATCTTGTGAAATGGGTGTTCATGTATGTTGTAATGCTATGTGTTATATTTCCCTATGTCTTGCCTTCATATGTGTTACATGTAATATTGTTATGTGCTTGTAATCATGTATGAGTGTATGAGGAGTATACATATAACATATATTATATACTTGGATATACATGGATGCACAAGTTATGATTAGGCTTGACTGAGTTGTATTGAGTCGAGAAATCGACTTGATCCTCTAACGAGTCTAGTACACACTTGTGGAGTGATAATGTATAACCTATAATATATATAATGTATGTATAATATGTATGATATAAGGCTTAAAGATCTTTACCCGGATGTGGGCTTTAGGCCCATTCCCAAGCCCATATGATCTCTGGCGTTGGAGCGAGCTTGGCGGCCTTGGTCCAGTTGATGAAGCGCTGCGTTTTGACTTGGCTTCACTTGAGATCCGAAGCCCTAGCTATTTAAGCTCGCTAGCAGCTCCTGGATCCTCAGTTCAGCTCTCTCTCTCTCCTCCGTCTCCTCTCAAACGCTCTCAAAGGGTTTCTAGGGTTTTCTCCTGACTCCTCCCCGGCGATTGTGACGACGAAGGTGGTGGCTGCTCTCGGTGATCTCCTGGTGGTGGCGCGGCTAAGCTTCTGGCTTTGGTTGCCGCTTGTCTCACGTCTGGAGATCTAGGGTTTGGGAGTTTCGAAGAGATCTTCGAACTCCAGTCATCCCACACAGGGGGGGTCTTCTTCTCTTTGTATCTCTGAAACTCGTACATGCTAGATCTAGGGTTTATCTTTGCATTGCTTGATTGTAACCCTCTGTTGAACATTACCTAGTGGATTCGGCCTGTTCTTGAGGCCCCGAGGACGTAGGCATCTCTTTGCCGAACCTCGTAAAACTCTGGTGTTGTTCTTGCATGTTTGTTTGAGTTTCTTGTTCTTATCTCTCGCTTCCGCATAAATCACTTTCGTTATATCGAATCTCGGTTTCAACAAGTGGTATCAGAGCTTGAGTGTCGCGTTTCTGATTTCTTGGCTCATTGTTGAGTTATAGGGATAGGTTACGGGTGTAGGGCCTCGGGCTGACCTAAAAGGCGACATCGCTGGTGCAGCACCCCCCCTACACGACATACCACTGCCTTGTTTGCTTAGATCTAGGCTTGTGTGTTTGCGATTATGTGCTCTACTCTTAGGTTCAAGGTTTTCTTGAATCTTCTGCGTGATTTACTGTGTTTTGTTAAGTTTTTTAAGTTCTTGACTATAAACACGGGTGAATCCTATTGTTTAAAGCCCTTCAATGGCACTACTGACTTTGCTATGTGGCAGGTAAAAATGAAGGCCATATTAATCAAAGAAAATTGCTATGAAGTGCTCACTGGAGAAGATGTCGAAGAAGACAAAAAGAAGGATCTAAAACGTCTTGATAAAGTAGCACACAGTGAGATTATGTTGAGACTCACAGACGAAGTGGCTAGGCAAGTTCTTACTTGTACAACTACTGAAAAGCTCTGGAAAAGGTTGGAAGAATTATACTTGGTAAAATCACTACCAAGTAGGGTAAATCTCTTCAACAAACTTTTCAATTATAAAATGTCTACTACTTGCACTCTTGCTGAAAATCTTGACAGATTCTTGGCTATTACCCAAGATCTGGAGAGATGTGGTGACAAAGTTGATGAGACTCAATTGTGTGTGTTGTTGCTTAATTCTTTGCCTGCACAGTTTACTACTTTTGTTGATGTTGTTCAGTATGGTACTAATAAGTTGACTCAAAAGGAGCTTATTGACTCTATCATACAGAAAAATGAAAATCTAAAAGTGTTTAGAGCTGTGAATGGGAATAAGACTTACCCTAAACCTGAAAACAAAGATGAGGTTCTTATGGTTAAGTCTAAGTACAAAGGCAATAAGAAACCTAAGCAACAGGAAAATAAAGACAATAAATCTGATTCTGTGTCTTCTGATAAATCCAGTGGTGAAAAACCTAATAAATCTCATCTTTTGTGTACTTACTGCAATAAAACTGGTCATCTTGAGAAGCATTGTTTTAAAAAGAAAAGGGATATTAAAGCTGGTAAGAAACCTAATGTGTCTGCTGTTTGTGAATCCCATCCTTATATGTTACTCATGAAGTTCTTGCATTATTAAGTGACACTGATTCTACTACTTGGATTTTGGATTCTGGGTGTACCATGCATGCTACCTTTCATAAATCTTGGTTCTTTGATCTTAAATGTTTTGATGCTGGTACTGTTATGCTAGGTGATCACTCTATTCTTAAAATTAAAGGTGTTGGATATGTTGCTTTAAAAATGTTTGATAATGTGATTAGAATTGTTAAGGATGTTAAATGGGTTCCTGATTTAAGGAGAAACTTGCTTTCTGAAAGTGTTTTTGAAGAATTACACTATGATATGTCCAGTTCCAATGGTGTTAGGATTATTTCTAAAAATGGGAAGCCTGTCATTAAATGCTTTAGAAAGAAAGGTCTTTATGAAGTGTTGGCTACTCCTGTTGTGAATTACTCTGCTTCTGCCTTTAGTGCCTCTGTGAATACTATGTCTCTGCATGATACTATGTTGTGGCATATTAGATTGGGTCACATAGGTAATAAAGGCTTAGAACACCTTCATAAAACTGGCATTATCAACTCCAAACCATGCATGATTGATCTCTGTGAAAATTGTATCCTAGGAAAGCATGCTAGAAAAGGTTTAAGCATTCATCTTATGTTGCTGCTGCACCTCTTGAATATATTCATTCTGATTTGTGGGGACCCTCTCCTGCTCCTACTGTAGGTCATAAGAGATATTTCATGTCTCTCATTGATCACTACAGTAGGAAGGTCTGGGTCTATTTGCTTAAAACTAAAGATGAGGCTTTTGAAACCTTTAAAAACTGGAAAGTTGGAGTTGGAAATTAAACTGGCCTTACTGTTAAATGTTTAAAAACTGACAATGGCCTTGAGTTCTGTAATTCTTTGTTCAATGAGTACTGCAAGTCTAATGGTATTAAGAGACACTTAACCATCCCTGGAACTCCCCAGCAGAATGGTACTGCTGAGAGGATGAACATGACTCTCCTTGAAAAAGCTAGATGCATGCTTATATCTTCTGGTTTGAAACATTGCTTGTGGGGTGAAGCTGTTGTGACTGCTGCTTACTTGATAAATAGTACTCCTTCCTCTGTTATTGATTTTAAAACTCCTTATGAGTTATGGACTAAAAGAAAGCCAAACTTAGACCACATTAAACCTTTTGGTTGCACTGTGTTCTCCTATGTTAACCAAGGTAAGCTTAATCCTAGGTCCAAAAAATGTGTGTTATTGGGTTATCCTGAAGGGGTTAAGGGTTATAAGTTGCTTCTTGTCCAACCTGGTGTGTATAAAACTATTGTGAGTAGGAATGTCTTTATCAATGAGCATGAATTTCATTTTAAGAAAGCTTCTCCTGTTATCTCAGATGCTAACTTGCAGGTACAAGAGGATCAATTCTTTGTGCCTAAGCACAATGAGGTTGATTCAGATGATGAGTTTGACAATGGTTTTTCTCCCTCTTCTTCCTCTACTCTCTCTACTCATGATTCATCTCTGTCTACTTCTAATGATGCTACTGTTTATGATAATATGCAAATTGATGTTGTGCAATGTTGTGAGCTGAATCTGCCATGTTTTACAGTAACTTTTATATCGATTTCTGCATACATTTCATTCATTTGGGCTAAGATAGTACAGAACCTATGTAGTTAATGTTTATTTGCCAAATTATGGAATCTACACCAGTTTCTGTTTAATTCGCAGAAATCGAGGCATTTTACAGCAATTCTACAGAAGGTCAGAAAAGCTCGGAAATCGGCTATAGAAGTCCAAGGTCAAAGAAGCAGCGGAACCAGTCGAATCAATCTGAGAGTCAAGGTTACTCGATCTCGAGGTGATCTTACTCGATCTCGAGGTGATCTTACTCGATCTCGACGAGCTTGTCTGAGCAGCCTTGGTCGACTAGGAGCAGTGCCGAGAGCCAGACCAACCCGACTTCCGGAGTCTACTCGATCTCGAGTACCACTGGTCGAGATCGACTGCGCCTCAGCGCCACACCCGGAGTCGACGAGGCGAGAAGCTGCCCGAGAAGCCGAGGACGAGAAGCAGAGCAACGGAGCAACCCTACTCGATCTCGACAAGCCCTGGTCGAGATCGACAAGCCACCCGATGCCGGTCCGAGTCCTTGCCGAGGAGGAGTCCTCGACACCACCACAGAGAGCCATCCTCGACCAACACTAGTCGATCTCGAGGAAGCCTGGTCGAGATCGACGAGCCCAGAAGCCCAGATCCGAGCCTGTCGAGCAGATCTAGCCGAGAAGTCCAGTCGACGAACAATTCTAGTCGAGGTCGACGAGGCCCTTGTCGATGTCGAGTAGACTGGATTCCAGAAATGCGTCGACGAAGTGCTGTCCGAGTAGAGCTGGGATTCCTTGGGGCCGAAGGAGGAAGATTCTATCCGAATTCTATCAAGTTCTATCTATGGAAGGAGATCTATCAAGACAAGAAGACTTACCTAGTTTAGATTTATCTTATTTCTTTTAGATTTATTTCCATTAGGCAATTTATTTATCTTTTATGCTTTTAGATATAAATTCAGATATAGATAGAAGATTCTATCCTTGATTAGCAAGGATTAGAAGACTATAAATAAAGCCCTAGGGGCTGGTTTTTCATCAATTCCATCAATCACATTCAATTTTCAGAGACAATTAGCTAGTTACATAAAGAAGAGATTGTAAGTTTGAGTTTATTTTTATGCAAGTTAGTTCTTTTCATCAATCAATGTCTGCTATTGCGATGAGGCGTGAGTAGTCCACCCACTTCTGGGGCTGGGGTGAGCCCGACGGTGGCCATGTGAGGTGACGCGGTAAAGGTCAGATCTTTTTATGCAATTCGTCTTCTATCCCTATGAGTATGATTCTTTTGCGAGAGTTGAAGGCGATCCTTGTTTGTATTATTGAAGCGAAAGTGATCTTAATGCAACTTGGGTTAATTATGTGAAAAAGGGTTAGTAACAATTAGGGTTTATGCGAAAGCCTCTATATGCCTATTTGTTAATAACGAAAGTTATTTGATGGAAATCATGATCTTTTGTGCCTTTGTGTGTTACTTTGCATGGTTATCGTTGTGGTGTTGATACCCTGGCTTTGAAAGTCTTTTATTATATTGATTTATTTCGTCGGAAATCTGAGTTTGGGTTCGAGAATTTGCAATTTAAGTTTTCTGCATTCTAGTCGATACAGAGTAGTTCTTGTCGAGATCGAGTAGGACTGTAGTCGATCTCGAGTACGGTTTGTCTAGGTCGAGTTGAGTTTCTGCTTTCTGTTGTCGATTTTCAGTTTCTGTTTTGCTGTTTCTTGTCGATCTCGAGTGGCTTTAGTCGAGATCGAGTAGCTTCTGTCTTTGCTTTATTTCTGTGTTTGCTTTTGTTTCTTGCTTTTATTTGTTATTTCTGTGTTATTTCTATCTTTCTTTGTTTCTGTGTTTCTGTTGCTTGTGTGTGAGATTCTGTTGCTAACTAAGAACTGCTGACGTGCTTCCTCGTGGATTCGATCCTGATTTTCTCTTACTACAACGGGAGGAAGTCTTGTATTTATTTGCTGAGACAGGGAAGTCAGTCTGATCTATACTTTATATTTATTTCATACTTGACCATCCTCATGCAACAACAAAATTGGCGCCGTTGCCGGGGAAGCAATCATTCGCGCCTTAGGTAGTCAGTTCTCACTTTTCTCTTGAGTGAATTCGCAGGTGTATGCGCCGTTCTGGTATCCCACCTGAGTTTGACGCCTTAGACGAACCGGAACGCCTCCTACACATCAGAGCTAGACTGCAAAGAGCCATGGCAGCCGCTGAAACACAGGAGCAGCTGATACAGAGGCTTACAAGGGAATTAGCCGCTAAGGATGCTGCTATCGCCGCTGAGAAAGCAGCAAGGGAACAAGCACAGACTGAGCTTGCCCAGTACCCGACCACGGCGGAGGACTATATGTACCCAACTCTCGTCGTGCCTGAATCGGCGATTCTAATCCCTGAAAACTCTTTTGAAATTCGCACTCAATTTCTTATAGAGCTTAAAAATAATGCCTTCTTTGGTAGATTTAATGAGTGTCCTCTTGAACATATTACAAATTTTTCTGACATGTGTCGTACTCTTGCTGAAGGTACAACTTTGGAATTTGTCAAGATGAAAGCTTTTCGCTGGTCTCTCGCTGGGCCTGCATTGAAATGGTTGGAAGGGCTGAAAGCAAAATCACTCACAACCTGGGCCCAAGTAGGGCAAGAGTTTCTGAACAAATTCTTCCCACCCGCCAAAACAGCACATCTCCGCCAGAAAATCACCGCCTTCAAACAGAAGCAAGGAGAACCGCTGGCAAAGGCATGGGAGCGCTACAAAGAACTTCTGCGATCTTGCCCTACTCATGGACAACCACCCTACATCATTCAGGAGATCTTCTTCAACTCTCTTGATCAAGTCACTAAGGACAGAATCAACAATTATACTCGCTATGAGTATCTGACAATGCCGCCAAGTGACGCATGGGGTGTGCTAGAGAAGCCCACTACCTACGACAACAAGTATGGGTCTACTACAACCTATGAAGAGAACCCATACGCCAAGCCAGCACCATCCATGCCCCTATATGATCCCCCTAAGGAGATTGATCCAGATGTTAGGGAGCAGTACTACAGAGACCAGAATAAGAAGCTCATCAAGCAAGTAAAATATCTCTCTGTCAACCAGCCTTGCATTGAATGCGGATCGCATCGGCACACCACTACTGAGTGCCCACACACAGAACAAGTCAGGCTGGCAGAACACCATGAGGAGGCAGCTTACGCAGGGGGTCCCAATCGCTACATGGGGGACCAAAGGTTTCAGCAACCACAATGGAACCAAGGTGTCCCTAGGAACCCCCCGCCCTACAGAGCTCCAGGACATCCGGAAAGGGATCAGAAAAAGGATGATATACAGACAGTCCTGGAGGAAATACGGAGGAACCACTCAAAAACTAGGCAATCTTTCAACTCCGTCTATACTCAGATGCAAGGTGTCAACTCTAGGCTTGGGGAAATTGATATCTGGCGGAAATCAGTTGATACACAGATTGGTCAGCTAGCAGCAGGAAGCAGTAGAACAACGAGGAACAACAAGTCGATGTCGACAAACCTGTAGTCGATCTCGACCAGGGCCTCGTCGATCTCGAGGAGAAGTTTCAGAAATCGTCGTCTGCACCACACAGCAACTCGACTGCACCAAATCTAGTCGAGATCGACAAGACTGTAGTCGATGTTGAGGAGCCCCTGGTCGACGTAGAGCAGCCTGCAGCACCTCCGACGTCTGTTCTGGCTCCGACTCAGAAAAAGAAGTTGTCTTTCCCCACAAAATCTCTAAAGGACCCGGCGGAAAAGAAATTTCAGCGCTTCATCAAGATGCTTCAGAAGCTCAACGTCACCATCCCCTTCACAAAAGCTCTCAATGAAATGCCATCTTATGTCAAGTTCCTGAAGGAGATTCTGAGCAAAAAGCGATCGATGGCTGCAATCACAGAGGAGTGCAGCCACTTGGACATACTGGAGAAGAGGCCGGATCCAGGTAAGTTTGCTATAACTATTGGATTTGGTTCATACAAAATTAATGCCTTATGTGATCTTGGAGCTAGTGTGAGTATAATGCCTTTAACAATTTGGTCCAAGATTAAGATAGGTGTCTTAGAGCCTGTGGATGCTAGACTTTACATGGCCAACAACACGGTGGTCATTCCAACAGGCATGGTGGACAATGTGCCAGTACAAGTAGGTAAATTCTTCGTCCCTGTTGATTTTCTAGTTGTTGATATGCAAGAAGATCCTGCTTGTCCAATTATTCTAGGAAGACCCTTCTTGGCGACGGTGGATGCCAACATAAGCGTAAGGAAAGGAGTGCTCACCTTCAACATCAGCGATGAGGTAATTGAGTATTCCTTTAATAAAACTGAAAGGCATACAGGTCCAATGGAAGAGGTCAAATCTATCTCAGCTGGCTATATCACCTGCGGCGAACCCAAGGTCAGAAATATGACCCCTGAGGAGCTGGAAAAGAGGGACATGGAGGCCCAGGTGGAGGAGATCATGGCAATCCTCAAGGAGAACACAGAGAATCCAATCGACACAGACCAAGGTAAGTCGTTTTGGATTAATTATTTTGCGGACGCCTTGACAGGTACTAAGTATGGGGTCAAGATCGACCAAGGCTCCTCGACATCGAGGACCCTAGTCGACCTCGACCAAACCAAGGAGCCTCCACCAGCACTAGCCTCGTCGAGCAGCCAGACGGAAGCAGAACCCTACTCGATCTCGAGTAGGCTACTCGAGGTCGACCACCACTCGGCCAACTCGACTTCGCCTTCCTCGACGCTGACGACACCAGAGCCAGGATCCTCGTCGACATCGACCACCCTTGTCGAGATCGACAAGCCCTCTGCTGACTCGACTCCGTCTTCCTCGACACAGAAGCCGCCCGACGAACCAGGCTCCTCGATCTCGAGTAGGCTACTCGAGATTGACCACCACTCTACTGATCCAGCACCTGTTTCCTCGACGATGAAGCCACCAGGAGCGGAGCCCTACTCGATATCGAGTAGGCTACTCGAGGTCGACAAGACCTGTCCTTCGTCGACTTCTGCATCTTCGAGCCGACCACCACCAGAACCTGCAGTCTCGTCGAGATCGACTAGCCCTAGTCGAGATCGACCAAACACATTGGTCCCCGATTCCGTCTCTGCGAAGGTAAGCCAAGGTATGGATCTTTCTTCTCCTATTTCCATTAAAGATTTATCTATACATGGGAGAGGTTTGCCTTGGTATGTGCGATTATGTAGGATTTCCAATGATGAGCCCAAGGAATATGAAGTTGGAGACAAGCTCTATGTCTCTAAATCAAAGGATCATTGGTTCCCTAACAAATTCAACAAGAAGCGGATGAGACCTTTCGTGGTGAACAAGATCCATTCTGGAGCATTGCAGCTGATGGACAAGAATGGAGTCCTGTTTGAGGCCCAAGCTACATGGGCCCTGCAGATGCCACCTTGAGCATAAATGGAAAGTCGGCCTAGCGACTATAAAATCTAGAGCTTGTACATAGACTTTTTAGGACATTTGAGACTTTGTTTTTGTTTTTTGTTTTTGAACATTCTTTGGTTTTTGTTGTTTCTATTGTGGGTATATGTCTTCTACATTTTCAGGTCCATGGATAGACCCAAGTCATACTCGGCCCAGGAGGTGCTTACATTCGAAAATATGAGGCTCTGCACATCTGTCTTGTGAGTTCCTTTCTTTACCCTTGTTTTTATACAGTGAGGACACTGTAATGTTTAAGTATGGGGTGAGGGAAGGGCTTACTTTATGCATATTTGCCATATTTGACATTACTTGTGCATTAGTTCTTTGAATTGCTTATACATGGCTATTTTGGAATGCATTATTGATTTATGTGCTTACATGCATGTTTTCCAAAATTTGAGAAAAATGACCCCCATTGAAAATTTTGAATAATGTCATGGAAGCTTATATTGAACTCGACGATGCAAAATTGGATTCATTAGAGATATAGCATGAAATTGCCTAGTAAAGGGAAGTCACAATAAAATGCATTATTTTCTTGAAAACCATAAAAGGAGGTAAAATTTGAAGTTGCTTTTGACATGTTGCATGATAAGATGATGGAGGAATTTATATTTCCATATAATGATCATTGTTTATAATCCTAGCCTTACCTATGCTATTGCATTACACAAAAGCCATAATATGCCTTATTTCAATTATTGCTCCACATGATCTAAATATTTGCCATTCTTTACCTTATCCGGGGATTATGTTGAGAATGATGTTACATTATGGAGATGTTATATGGTGTTTGTGTTGTTTTTATCATATTTGGAGTTTGGAAGGAAATTGTTTGAAATATATGGAAAATTTAATGAGTGAAAGAAAATCCAATCACCTCAGGAGATAAAGGTAGATTGACCCTGCTCTCTGAGATAATAGTTTGGAGAGATGGGACACATTGTGAGGAGTCCAACGCACTAAGTATCCGGGGCCATTCATGACACCCATGTTTGCGACTCGCGAGAAGGCAGTGCTGAGGTCAGAGAGGTAAAAGCATTATTATTGAGAAAAGCAATATGAAAGGTGATGAATCTTATGAAAAGGAATGTGGAAACTCATGTTTGGAAATACTCCATTTCCCCGGATCATTAGCACCACATTGCCAGAAATTGCCCACCTTTTTACCCTTTTACCAATCTACTTATTTGAGCTTAATTGAAGTCCTCTTGATTATTAATGCTTTGCCACGAAAAATTATTTTTGCATAACCCTCCTTTTGTGAGTAGATGTTGCTTTTGTATAATTGCACATGCATGGATCTGTGACACAAGTACCTTTTCAAGGATGGTAATTGATTGCAGGGACATATAAGAATGAATCTAATATGTTGAGAGTTTCGATTTCTTCCCTGAATGACAAATAAAATTATTGCTTGAGGACAAGCAAGCTTAAGTATGGGGTGTTTGTTGTGAGCTGAATCTGCCATGTTTTACAGTAATTTTTATATTGATTTCTGCATACATTTCATTCATTTGGGATAAGATAGTACAGAATCTATGTAGTTAATGTTTATTTGCCAAATTATGGAATCTACACCAGTTTCTGTTTAATTCGCAGAAATCGAGGCATTTTACAGCAATTCTACAGAAGGTCAGAAAAGCTCGGAAATCAGCTACAGAAGTCCAAGGTCAAAGAAGCAGCGGAACCAGTCGAATCAATCTGAGAGTCAAGGTTACTCGATCTCGACGAGCTTGTCCGAGCAGCCTTGGTCGACTAGGAGCAGTGCCGAGAGCCAGACCAACCCGACATCCGGAGTCTACTCGATCTCGAGTACCACTAGTCGAGATCGACTACGCCTCAGCGCCACACCCGGAGTCGACGAGGCGAGAAGCTGCCCGAGAAGCCGAGGACGAGAAGCAGAGCAACGGAGCAACCCTACTCGATCTCGACAAGCCCTGGTCGAGATCGACAAGCCACCCAGTGCCAGTTCGAGTCCTTGCCGAGGAGGAGTCCTCGACACCACCACAGAGAGCCATCCTCGACCAACACTAGTCGATCTCGAGGAAGCCTGGCCGAGATCGACGAGCCCAGAATCCAAGATCCGAGCCTGTCGAGCAGATCTAGCCGAGAAGTCCAGTCGACGAACAATTCTAGTCGAGGTCGACGAGGCCCTTGTCGATGTCGAGTAGACTGGATTCCAGAAACGCGTCGACGAAGTGCTGTCCGAGTAGAGCTGGGATTCCTTGGGGCCGAAGGAGGAAGATTCTATCCGAATTCTATCAAGTTCTATCTATGGAAGGAGATCTATCAAGACAAGAAGACTTACCTAGTTTAGATTTATCTTATTTCTTTTAGATTTATTTCCATTAGGCAATTTATTTATCTTTTATGCTTTTAGATATAAATTCAGATATAGATAGAAGATTCTATCCTTGATTAGCAAGGATTAGAAGACTATAAATAAAGCCCTAGGGGCTGGTTTTTCATCAATTCCATCAATCACATTCAATTTTCAGAGACAATTAGCTAGTTACATAAAGAAGAGATTGTAAGTTTGAGTTTATTTTTATGCAAGTTAGTTCTTTTCATCAATCAATGTCTGCTATTGCGATGAGGCGTGAGTAGTCCACCCACTTCTGGGGCTGGGGTGAGCCCGACGGTGGCCATGTGAGGTGACGCGGTAAAGGTCAGATCTTTTTATGCAATTCGTCTTCTATCCCTATGAGTATGATTCTTTTGCGAGAGTTGAAGGCGATCCTTGTTTGTATTATTGAAGCGAAAGTGATCTTAATGCAACTTGGGTTAATTATGTGAAAAAGGGTTAGTAACAATTAGGGTTTATGCGAAAGCCTCTATATGCCTATTTGTTAATAACGAAAGTTATTTGATGGAAATCATGATCTTTTGTGCCTTTGTGTGTTACTTTGCATGGTTATCGTTGTGGTGTTGATACCCTGGCTTTGGAAGTCTTTTATTATATTGATTTATTTCGTCGGAAATCTGAGTTTGGGTTCGAGAATTTGCAATTTAAGTTTTCTGCATTCTAGTCGATACAGAGTAGTTCTTGTCGAGATCGAGTAGGACTGTAGTCGATCTCGAGTACGGTTTGTCTAGGTCGAGTTGAGTTTCTGCTTTCTGTTGTCGATTTTCAGTTTCTGTTTTGCTGTTTCTTGTCGATCTCGAGTGGCTTTAGTCGAGATCGAGTAGCTTCTGTCTTTGCTTTATTTCTGTGTTTGCTTTTGTTTCTTGCTTTTATTTGTTATTTCTGTGTTATTTCTATCTTTCTTTGTTTCTGTGTTTCTGTTGCTTGTGTGTGAGATTCTGTTGCTACCTTAGAACTGCTGACGTGCTTCCTCGTGGATTCGATCCTGATTTTCTCTTACTACAACGGGAGGAAGTCTTGTATTTATTTGCTGAGACAGGGAAGTCAGTCTGATCTATACTTTATATTTATTTCATACTTGACCATCCTCCTGCAACAACATGCAACCTCACCAATTGGGTGGGGGAGCAAATAATGAACCTAATTCCTCTTCTACTTCTCCTATTTCTGTGAATGAGGATGATATTGTTACTTCTGTGCATGTGTCTGGTTCTGGTACCTCTAGTTCTTCAGCCACTGATGGGCATGATTTGACTAATTGGCAGTTGACTAGGGATAAGAGCCCTAGGACTGTTATACCAAATAGAAGGTTCATTAATAACATTGTTGAGTTTGCTTGCTTAGTTTCTGATGTTGTGAAGATTTTTACTCCTGAAACTTATGAACAAGCTATGAAATGTGTTCACTCTGCTAAATGGAAACATGCAATGAATGATGAGATAGAATCTATGAGGGTGAATAAAACCTGGACTTTGGTGCATAAACCTGTGAATGCTAGATTAATTGATTGTAAATGGATCTACAAACTAAAGGATGGCATTTCTAAGTCTGACCCCTCTAGATACAAAGCTAGGCTGGTTGCTAAAGGTTTTACCCAAAGAGAGGGTGAGGATTACAATGAAATATTTGCTCCTATTGTGAAATACAAAACCTTGAGATTGTTGCTTGCCATGACTGCTGTTTATGATTTTGAATTGGAACAAATGGATGTTAAGACAGCTTTCCTTCATGGTGACTTGGATGAGACAATTTATATGAGACAGCCTAAGGGCTTCATTGATTATGTGCATCCTAATCATGCTTGCTTGTTAAATAAATTCATCTATGGTTTGAAACAGTCACCTAGACAATGGAATATCAAATTTGACAAGTGCATGAGGTTCAGTCTAGGGTTTAAAAGGATCAAATTTGATACCTGTTTATACTTTAAGGGTGTCAATAAGAGTCCTATGCTTTATGTGCTTTTATATGTGGATGACATCTTACTGATTTCTAAATCTGTTGATGCTATTCATGATATTAAAAAGAACTTACAAAAGCATTTTGACATGAAAGATTTAGGCATTGCTAAAAAGATTTTAGGCATGTCTATTATAAGAGATAGGAAGCATAAGAAGTTATGGTTGCATCAGTGTGACTATGTGCATAAGGTTCTTGAAAGATTTCATATTTCTGGTGATAAGTTTAACAATATTCCTTTAGGTGCTCATCTTGATCTCACTAAAATAAAAGGAAAGTTGTCTGTTGCTGAGTTGAATATTATGAAATCCATTCCTTATGATGCTCCTGCAGGTTCAGTGATGTACTCTATGATTTGTACTCGTCCTGACCTTGCATTTGCTATTAGCACTCTCAGTAGGTTCATGTCTGAACCAGCTGAGAAACACTGGGTGTCTATGAAATATCTGTTAAGATACTTACTTGGAACTGCTAACCTGTCTTTGTTATATGCTGAACACTCCTCCTCTTATAACTTACATGGTTTTGTGGATGCTGATTATGCTTCTAACAAGGATACCAGGAAATCTATTACCTCCTATGTGTATACATGGGCAGGCAATTGTGTTTCCTGGAAATCCCAGCAGCAACCCATCGTTGCTCTCTCATCCACTGAAGTTGAGTACATAGCAGCTACAGAGGCCTGCAAGGAGGCCATCTGGCTGCAAGGTATCCTTAAGGAGATAGAGAGGAAGCACTACACTTCTGTCTTACACATTGACAGTCAAAGTGCACTCTATCTCTGCAGGGACCCCATGTACCATGAGCGTACTAAACATATTGATGTTAGATACCATTTTATTCGTGAGAAAGTGGAAGATAATGTCATACATGTTAAGAAAATTGATGGTAAGTATAATCCTGCAGATTTTGGCACTAAAATTGTTCCTTATGAAAAATTTGTGTTCTGCAGGAACTTCCTCCATTTGGAGGATTTCCATGGGTGATCCTTGCATGTCTGGGCTGATGACGGATGGCTTTGAGTCCACTATGTTTAGGTTATAGTCTGCCTGGAGCAAGACTTAGAAAAATAGAGGGTGATTTGTTGTAATGCTATGTGTTATATTTCCCTATGTCTTGCCTTCATATGTGTTACATGTAATATTGTTATGTGCTTGTAATCATGTATGAGTGTATGATGAGTATACATATAACATATATTACTTGGATATACATGGATGCACAAGTTATGATTAGGCTTGACTGAGTTGTATTGAGTCGAGAAATCGACTTGATCCTCTAACGAGTCTAGTACACACTTGTGGAGTGATAATGTATAACCTATAGTATATATAATGTATGTATAATATGTATGATATAAGGCTTAAAGATCTTTACCCGGATGTGGGCTTTAGGCCCATTCCCAAGCCCATATGATCTCTGGCGTTGGAGCGAGCTTGGCGGCCTTGGTCCAGTTGATGAAGCGCTGCGTTTTGACTTGGCTTCACTTGAGATCCAAAGCCCTAGATATTTAAGCTCACTAGCAGCTCCTGGATCCTCAGTTCAGCTCTCTCTCTCTCCTCCGTCTCCTCTCAAACGCTCTCAAAGGGTTTCTAGGGTTTTCTCCTGGCTCCTCCCCGACGATTGTGACGACGAAGGCGGTGGCTGCTCTCGGTGATCTCCTGGTGGTGGCGCGGCTAAGCTTCTGGCTTTGGTTGCCGCTTGTCTCACGTCTGGAGATCTAGGGTTTGGGAGTTTCGAAGAGATCTTCGAACTCCGGTCATCCCACACAGGGGGATCTTCTTCTCTTTGTATCTCTGAAACTCGTACATGCTAGATCTAGGGTTTATCTTTGCATTGCTTGATTGTAACCCTCTGTTGAACATTACCTAGTGGATTCGGCCTGTTCTTGAGGCCCCGAGGACGTAGGCATCTCTTTGCCGAACCTCGTAAAACTCTGGTGTTGTTCTTGCATGTTTGTTTGAGTTTCTTGTTCTTATCTCTCGCTTCCGCATAAATCACTTTGGTTATATCGAATCTCGGTTTCAACAATGTAGGTATCATAGGTGGTAGGTTGATGTTGTATAAATGAAATTGAGGTTGATTAAGTTGGAGGATTTTCGGTTAATGTATTGCACATAAGGTGTTCGATTAAATGCTTAATTGGTTATATTTAGATATTTGCATCATGATACTGAAATTTATTGCTTAGTTAATGCACACAAATAAATTATTGTTTACTTGATGGTATCTTGATGTGTGTATAAGTGAAATTGGGGTTTATCGAGTTAAAAGATTTTGGGTTAATGTATTGCACATAAGGTGTTCGATGAAATGCTTCTATGGTTATATTTACATATTTGCAATATGAGAATGAGATTTATTGGTTAGTTAATGCATACAAATAAATTTTTGGTTAGTTGACGGTAGCTTGATGTGTGTATAGGTAAAATTGGGGTTGATTAAATTGGAGGATTTCACCTATGGTTTATCAATCTATGGCATGATAAATTAGATAATATATCAATACACACGAAAAATGCAATAGCTTAATGTGTATATAAATCCTTCTTTATGATTTTAATATGACAAGATTGACATTTGAACATTACCTTTGTGTCTATTCATATAAAGCAAAAATATGTTGATGAAATTTGTTAAAGTGTTTGAGAATGATTGTGTAAAAAATACCCATTATCCTTGCAAAATGTGGCCTTAAAAATTAAAATGATTCATAGTAGATATCCATGTAATTTGTATTTTAATGTTTCTATGTTGGGGGATATTTCATCTTGGTGTGATTTTCATTTTCCCATGATATTTTTTTTTTAGCATCGACGGTGGTAATTCACAAGTCTTACTATTGATCTTACCCATCTGAATCTAATAGTAGTAGAATTCATCGATCATTTCCTCTTGATTTGAGTTATAATAATGTTGTTTCTACATCGAGTTTAGAAGGAACATTGCGAGGAACTAATGAAAGAACATTTGCGATGAAGGAAGATTGTGAGCATATTTAACATTTGAGTAGTTCCTAAGATAATCAAATGTTGGTTCACTTGACGGGCTTGATAATTTTATTTTATTTTTGTAATCCTTGTGGTAGTTTCTTTTTCATTTTGGGTTTGCTTTTATATTTGATTTGAGATTGGATCTAATTGGAAGGAGTAAGTCAGTACAGAATCGCATCTTCATGTAAACGTTTGTGTTTTATGGCCTTTGTAACAATGGTGGATGATGAGAAGCTGTTCATGCTCTTGCTAAGATGTTAAGGGCAACAAAAAATGGCATTAATACCTTATAGGCTGTTGATTGTTCATTTTTTAAATTCTTTAGCTATATAGGGTTTATACATTTAAATTTAAGGTATCTTTATCAAAATGGTTTTTAATTTAGATCAATTTAAAAGGTGTAGAATGATGTGTAATAGATAAAATATCATAAAGGATCCGAATTCGATTTTCTTAAGCTAAAAATTGTAAGGGATTTTTTTTTTTCCTTCAATTATGATGGATACAAGCGTAGAAGCAGGTGATTTACTATTTTTTATTAAATTTGAAGTATCGATTGTCTCAAGAGAAAAAGTACTTCATCATGATAATCAAAGATTTCGAATAAAAACATGACAAGAAGCAAGAGCAATATGTTAGTAGAAAATCAATGTGTCGAATATTTTGTTTAAGATATCAAACCTGACCGAAATTTTGAGGCTTTTGTTTGTGATTCTGAGTGTTATTATATCATAACAGGGGTTGTAATTGATAACATGACAACAATTCAAATGAAATAAAATATACTCATGGTACGAGGGGGAACGAAAGCAGTAAATTTCAATAAAAAAATACTCACCCCTTGTACGGGAAAAGTACTAGTGTTGGCTGATTTGCGGCGCTAAATGAACGGGCCTTTTAGCCCTTTATGAGGAAGCCCATTGAATAACAATTAAGTTCATATTCAGAGGCCCAACAGAGTCCAAAACATGATTGTATTTGTAGTATTGTTTTGTTTGCTTGATCTCTTTTTCTTTTCTTTTTTTAATGAAGAGGTTCAATTATTTATATTTATATATATTTATATAACATACTAAAACAAAGATACCAAGTCTCATCTGGTGCACTTCATGTCATTTTCTGGTGTAATATGACATGAGTTTTTTGTTTTCATGTCGATTAACTCTGCAATTCTTGCCATCCATTGTTGAGTTCAGACACGAAGAACCATGGATATTTATCAAGCTTTTTTAGTTTCCAATATGCAATACATGCTTGTTCTGTTCAAACAGATCATTTTTATGCAGTATGATCTGGTTCGCATACGAAATTGAGTAACCGAAATTTGATAATGTTATGGCATTCAGAGGTTTGGTATCTGAAATTCAGAATTTTGTTGTTGATTGAAAACTTAGGTCAGAGTAGCAAAATCCATTATTAATGACAGTCTTAACTCTTAACAATAAAGCATTAAAGCTCCATGGAAAAATCATTGTAGCGTCAACCTTGTTTTGGAGTTTTTAACTGCCAAATGAAGTAGCATTCAAAGAGCCTATGCTTAAGAGTGTCAGATGAGGTTAATTTCAAACAAACTAATGGATTTCAATTCCCCGTTTTAGGCAATGTGAATGTAAAATTGGACTTGTGTAAACCTGTTTCACTTGGCAGTTGGAACAATCGACGCTTATCAAACATATCTCAGTGTAAGATCACGAGATTGATTGTAATGTCCTCCTTGAGGGTTTCCATTCATTGATATAACATATATATAGGTTACAAAGGTATTGGGCCTTAACGGGCTTTCAACCCACTATACAATAGGAGACCTATGTAATCTATCAAACCCCCGCAGTCGAAACGGGAGGGGTCCGTACAGTGAGACTGGAACGAAAATCAATGAATAACTGTCTAGGTAAACCCTTGGTGAATATATCAGCGTACTGATAAGAGGACGGGACATGTAGAACGCGGACATGTCCAATGACAACCTTGTCCCTGACGAAGTGGAGATCAAGCTCAATGTGCTTCGTACGTTGATGCTGGACTGAGTTGCTAGCAAGGTAGACGGCGGAGACGTTGTCAGTGTAGACCAGAGTGGCCTTCTGTAAGGGGCAACAGAGCTCAAGTAGGAGATTGCGGAGCCAAGAGCATTCAGAGACAACGTTGGCAACTCCCCTGTATTCGGCTTCAGCGCTGGAGCGAGACACGACAGACTGACGCTTGGCCGACCATGACACAAGTGTGTCATTGAGGAAGACACAGTAACCAGACGTGGAGCGACGCGTGTCAGGACAACCACCCCAATCCGCATCAGTGTATGCAACAAGGTCAAGCTTAGAGGAAGGAGTGATCGTGGTGCCGAGCTCGAGTGTGCCGCTGATGTACCGAATGATCCGCTTTAAGGCATGAAAGTGGGGTTCCCTGGGGGCATGCATAAATAAGCAGATCTGCTGAACGGCGTAACTGATATCAGGTCTGGTGAAGGTGAGATACTGAAGAGCACCAGCAAGGCTCCTGTATAGCGTCGGATCATCGACCAAAGGACCTGAGTGAGCGCTGAGCTTGTTTGATGTATCGACAGGGGTGGCGACCGGATTGCAGTTACTCATGTTGGCCCGAGCAACAATTTCAGCCGCATACTTACTCTGTGAGAGGAATAGCCCAGACGAGTGCCGCTGAACAGCAACTCCCAAGAAGTAAGACAACGGGCCCAAATCTGACATAGCGAATTCAGCACTGAGCTGTGAAATAATCGACGTTCGAAGAGCATCAGAAGAAGCGGTGAGAATGATGTCGTCAACATATAGTAGCAGAAATGCCATGTCGGAGCCTCTGCGATAGATGAACATGGACGAATCCGAGCGGCTGCCAATGAAACCCAAGCGGAGCAAATGAGAAGCAAAGCGCTGGAACCAAGCTCGTGGAGCCTGTTTCAGACCATACAGCGAGCGCTTCAGGAGACAGACGTGCTTAGGACGATCGGCATCAGTAAATCCCGGCGGCTGAAACATGTAGACTGTCTCATTCAGGTGACCATGCAGAAAAGTGTTCTTGACATCGAGCTGATGAATGGCCCATTTGCGCGACAGAGCTAAACTTAAAACCACTCGGATAGTGGCAGGCTTGACCAAGGGGCTGAAGGTCTCATCACAATCAATACCAACCTGTTGGGACCGACCGTTGACGACAAGACGTGCTTTATAGCGCTCCAACGTCCCATCAGAGCGGAACTTGTGACGGAAGAGCCACATACAGCGAACGACGTTCGCCGTTGGAGGGCGTGGGACAAGAACCCAAGTACCATTCTTTGTAAGGGCCCTGTATTCGTCGAGCATAGCCGCCTGCCAATTCGGGTCGAGGAGGGCTGTTTTGTGGGAGGTGGGGATGGGGGAGAGGGAGGGCTGGGAGCCGGGAAGGACGGGGGAGACAGGGGCAGGTGACGCAGGTGCGGCGGGCGCCGCCAGGAGGGGGGGTGGAGCGGCGGGCACCGCAAAATAGGTTGCGGCGGGCGCGGCAGGTGGTGCGGCGGGCGCCGCTGTGGCTGCGGCGGGCGCCGCCAGGGGGGGAAACTTGCGGCGGGTGCCGCAGCTGGGGTTGCGGCGGGCGCGGCAGCGGCAGCGGCGGGCGCCGCACGTAGGGGAGGGGATTATGTTGCCATTCTTTACCTTATTTCCTATCCGGGGATTATGTTGAGAATGATGTTACATTATGGAGATGTTATATGGTGTTTGTGTTGTTGTTATCATATTTGAAGTTTGGAAGGAAATTGTTTGAAATATATGGAAAATTTAATGAGTGAAAGAAAATCCAATCACCTCAGGAGATAAAGGTAGATTGACCCTGCTCTCTAAGATAATAGTTTGGAGAGATGGGACACATTGTGAGGAGTCCAAAGCACTAAGTATCCGGGGCCATTCATGACACCCATGTTTGCGACTCGCGAGAAGGCAGTGCTGAGGTTAGAGAGGTAAAATCATTATTATTGAAAAGCAATATGAAAGGTGATGAATTATATGAAAAGAAGAGGAATGTGGAATGAAACTCAAGTTTGGAAATACTCCATTTCCCCGGATCATTAGCACCACATTGCCAAAAATTGCCCACCTTTTAGCCTTTTACCAATCTACTCCTTCATGAGCTTAAATTAAAGTCTTCTTGATTATCAATGCTTTGTCACGAATTGAATGTTTTACATAACCCTCCTTTTATGAGTAGATGTTGCTTTTACATATTTGCACATGCATGAATCTGTGACACTAGTACCTTTTCGAGGATGGTAATTGATTGCAGGGTTATATAAGAATGAATCTAATATGTTGAGAGTTTTGATTTCTTCCCCTGAATGACAAGTAAAAGTATTGCTTGAGGACAAGCAAGCTTAAGTATGGGGTGTTTGTTGTGAGCTGAATCTGCCATGTTTTACAGCAGCTTTTATATCGATTTCTGTATACATTGCATTCATTTGGGTAAAGATAGTACAGAATCTATGTAGTTTATGTTTATTTGCCAAATTATGGAATCTACACCAGTTTCTGTTTATTTTGCAGAAAATCGAGGCATTTACAGCAATTCTACAGAAGGTCGGAAAAGCTCGGAAAACCACTACAGAAGTCCAAGGTCAAAGCAGCAGAACAAGTCTGAAAGTCAGGTCTACTCGATCTCGAGTAACCCTACTCGACATAGACGAGACTGATCGAGCAGACCATGATCGAGCAAGCCAGACAACCAGACTCCGGAACCCAACTCGACCTCGACAAGCCCTGGTCGAGGTCGACAAAAACCCTAAGTCATGCCCGGAGTCGACGAGGAGAAGAGCTGCCCGAGAAGCCGAGGACGAGAATCCGAGCCAGGTCTACTCGACCTCGACGAAGCCCTTGTCGAGGTCGACAAGCCAGTCCGAGCCAGACGAGGAGGAGTCCTCGACAAGACCACCAGAGCCATCTCCGACGAACCCTGGTCGATCTCGACAAGAGCTGGTCGAGATCGACAAGCCCTGAACCCAGATCCGAGGTGGTCGAAGAGATCTACTCGAGAAACCCTAGTCAGCGAGCAAAGTTACTCGAGGTCGACGACGGTTACTCGAGGTCGACAAGCACCAGGAGCCCAGCCCGAGCCACATCGAGCACACCAACCCGAGGAAGTCCACTCGACGAACCATCCTTGTCGAGGTCGACAAGCCTTCCTCGAGGTCGACTAGACCCAGATTCCAGAAGCTGCTCGACGAAGCCTTGTCCGAGTAGAATTGGATTCCTTGGTGCCTAAGGCGGAAAGTTCTATCCGAAGTTGCTGAATTCTATCCAATCTATCAAGTTCTATCTATGGAAGGCGGAATCTATCAAGATGAAGACATGTTACCTAATTAGTTTTATCTTTTCCGTTATGGATTTATTTCCATTAAAACATTTATTTATCTTTTAAGCAAATTAGATAGAGATAGATATCTTCTATCCTTGATTAGCAAGGGTTAGAAGGCTATAAATAAAGCCCATAGGGCTCAGTTTTAATCATCCAATTTCGAAGAGAAGTAGTTAGTTATTCAGAGATACAATTTTAGGAGTTTGAGGTTTTTAAGGTTTTGGCGGTTTGCGAAAGTTGATTGCCAGGATTGTAAAGGCCTTGAATATAGTTTATGCAATTCAGTTTCTTTCATCAATTCAATGTCTGCGATTGCGATGAGGCGTGAGTAGTCCACCCACTTCTGGGGCTGGGGTGAGCCCGATGGTGGCCATATGAGGCAATGCGATAAAGGTCAGATTTTTATGCGATTTGTCTTCTATCCCTATGAGCATGATTCTTTTGCGAGAGTTGAAGGTGATCCTTGTTTGTATTATTGAAGCGAAAGTGATCTTAATGCAACTTGGATTAATTATGTGAAAAAGGGTTAGTAACAATTAGGGTTTATGCGAGAGCCTCTATATGCCTATTTGTTAATAACGAAAGTTATTTGATGGAAAGCATGATCTTTTATGCCTTTATGTGTTGTTTTGCATGGTTACCGTTGTGGTGTTGAAACCCTAGCCTTGGAGGTCTTTTATTATATTGATTTATTTTCTGTCGAAAAGCTGAGTTTAGGTTTGAGCAATTGCAATTTACGTTATTTTAAGTTTCTGTTCTAGTCGACGTAGAGGAGAGCTTGGTCGAGATCGAGTTGTCCCTTGTCGATCTCGAGTTGGCTTAGTCTAGGTCGAGTTGGTTTCCTGCTTTCTGTAATCAATTTTCAAGTTTCTGTCTTTACTTTCTTTGTCAAGATCGAGTACCTCTTGTCGAGGTCGAGTTGCCCTTGCCGGGATTTCTTGTCTGCTGTGATCGTCGACTTGCTGTTGTCGATTGCCGTGGTCGATCTCGAGTAGGAGGTTGTCGAGATCGACGAGACTTTCTGCTTTGTGCTTTGCTTTTGCCTTTGCTTTACTTTCTGTCTTTTCTTTGCTTTTATTTTAGTTACCCTTGTCGGGTTTATTTGTTTCTTTTATGCTTTTCTGTTTCTGTGTCTGTTCTGCTGTGCTTCTGTGAGAATTTACAGCTACCTGAGAACTGCTGACGTGCTTCCTCGTGGATTCGATCCTGACTTTCTCTTACTACAATGGGAGGAAGTCTTGTATTTATTTGCTGAGACAGGGGAGTCGTTCTGAACTATATCTTATTCTATACTTGACTAACTCCTCCAACAACAAATTGGCGCCGTTGCCGGGGAAGCAATCATTCGCGCCTTAGGTAGTCGGATCTTACTGTTTCTTTGAGTTACTTTTCAGGTGTATGCGCCGTTCTGGTCTCCCACCTGAGTATTACGGCTTAGACGACCCAGAGCGCCTTTTACACGTCAGAAATAAACTACAAAGAGCCATGTCGGCCGCCGAAACACAAGAGCAATTAATCCAGAGGCTTAGGGCGGAAATAGAAGCCAACAACGCTGCTCTCGCCGCTGAGAGAGCAGAAAAGGAGCAAGCACAAGCTGAGCTTGCCCGATATCCAACTACTGCTGAGGATTATATGCATCCCACGCTCGTCGTGCCTGAATCGGCGATTCTTGGAGTTTGGAAGGAAATTGTTTGAAATGTATGGAAAATTTAATGAGTGAAAGAAAATCCAATCACCTCAGGAGATAAAGGTAGATTGACCCTGCTCTCTGAGATAATAGTTTGGAGAGATGGGACACATTGTGAGGAGTCCAAAGTACTAAGTATCCGGGGCCATTCATGACACCCATGTTTGCGACTCGCGAGAAGGCAGTGCTGAGGTCAGAGAGGTAAAAGCATTATTATTGAAAAAAAAGCAATATTATTGAGAAAGGCAATATGAAAGGTGATGAATTATATGAAAGAAAGGAATGTGGAATGAAACTCAAGTTTGGAAAGTACTCCATTTCCCCGGATCATAAAAGCACCACATTGCCAGAAATTGCCCACCTTTTAGCCTTTTACCAATCTACTCCTTCATGAGCTTAAATTAAAGTCTTCTTGATTATCAAATGCTTTGTCACATAAAAATTAGTTGTGCATAACCCTCCTTTCGTGAGTAGATGTTGCTTTTACATATTTGCACATGCATGAATCTGTGACATAAGTACCTTTTCGAGGATGGTAATTGATTGCAGGGTTATATAAGAATGAATCTAAGATGTTGAGAGTTTTAATTTCTTCCCCTGAATGACAAATAAAAGTATTGCTTGAGGACAAGCAAGCTTAAGTATGGGGTATTTGTTGTGAGCGGAATCTGCCATGTTTTACAGTAACTTTTATATCGATTTCTGTATACATTGCATTCATTTGGGCTTAGACAATATAGAATCTATGTAGTTTATGTTTATTTGCGAAAATTATGGAATCTACACAAGTTTCTGTTTAATTCGCAGAAATCGAGGCGTTTACAGCAATTCTACAGAAGGTCGGAAAAGCTCGGAAAACCACTACAGAAGTCCAAGGTCAAAGCAGCAGAACCAATCTGGGAGTCAAGGCTACTCGATCTCGAGTAAGCCTTACTCGACATAGACGAGTCTGGCCGAGTAGCCTTAGTCGACAGACCATGGTCGAGAGAGTCAGGCACCCAGACTCCGGAACTCAACTCGACCTCGACAAGCCCTGGTCGAGGTCGACAAAAACCCTAAGTCATGCCCGGAGTCGACGAGGAGAAGAGCTGCCCGAGAAGCCGAGGACGAGAATCCGAGCCAGACCTACTCGACCTCGACGAAACCCTTATCGAGGTCGACAAGCCAGTCCGAGCCAGACGAGGAGGAGTCCTCGACAAGACCACCAGAGCCATCTCCGACGAACCCTGGTCGATCTCGACAAGAGCTGGTCGAGATCGACAAGCCCTGAACCCAGATCCGAGGTGGTCGAAGAGATCTACTCGAGAAACCCTAGTCGGCGAGCAAAGTTACTCGAGGTCGACGACGGTTACTCGAGGTCGACAAGCACCAGGAGCCCAGTCCGAGCCACATCGAGCACACCAACCCGAGGAAGTCCACTCGACGAACCACCCTTGTCGAGGTCGACGAACCTTCGTCGAGGTCGACTAGACCCAGATTCCAGAAGCTGCTCGACGAAGCCTTGTCTGAGTAGAGTTGGAGTTGCTTGGTGCCGAAGGCGGAAAATTCTATCCGAAGTTGCTGAATTCTATCCGATCTATCAAGTCTATCCATGGAAGGAGGAAGATCTATCATCATGAAGACATATTTCCTATTTAGTTTTATCTTCTCCATTATGGATTTATTTCCTAAAAACAATTTAATTATCTTTTAGCAATTTAGATATAGTTTTAGATGAAGATAGATATCTTCTTTCCTAGATTAGCTAGGGAATGAAGGCTATAAATAAAGCCCATGGGGCTCAGTTTTAATCATCATTCAAGACACATAGTTAGTTAGTTCCACAGAGAAGTTTAGGGAGTTCGAAGGTTTTAGGGTTTTGGCATTGACGAGAGTTGATTGCCGGGATTGTAAAATCATTGAATATAGTTTATGCAAAGTGTTTTCTTTTCAATCAATGATGTCTGAGTTTGCAATGAGAAGCGAGTAGTCCACCCACTTCTAGGGTTGGGGCGAGCCCGACGATAGCCATGCATAAGTGAGGTAAAGATCGAACCTTTATCATATTTCGAGCATTTTCCTACTTGTTGATGTGTTTATTGCCCATATAATGGAGATCCATGCTAACAACTTGGATTATAAACATAAAATCGGTAGAGACAATTAGGGTTTCTTGAGAGAGTTGTCTAATTGTTGGAAAAGGCGAGAGCTTGATCCTTTAATGCGATTCATATGATAATCTGTTTGGTTCAACCTTATGCATGCTTGGTTATTGTCGTTGCAAACCCCAATCTTGGAAGTCTTTTTACATTCAGTTTAATTCGAAACCCCAAAAAGCATTTGTTCTCTACTTTCTTTATTTTCTTTATTTTCATTCGTTTTCGTCCCCTGCTGTACTCGACCTCGACTACCTCTAGTCGATCTCGAGTAGACTGATCCTCGACCAAGGTCGCTGTAGCTTACTGTGTGCAGGAATCGACGAAGATCAACTCGACCCAGACGAGCCGTACTCGATCTCGAGTAAGGCTAGTCGAGATCGACCAACCTTGCCGAGGAGAGTTGCTGTGTTCGACTGTCCGAGCTTCTGTCGACAAGGCCTTTGTCGAGCTCGAGGACCCCTGTAGTCGACTGCTGTCCGTGAGATTTGTCCGCTGCCTAGGATCCGCTGACACGCTTCCTCGTGGATTCGATCCTGACTTCCGCTGCTACATCAGGAGGAGGTCTTGTATTTATTTTGCGTAGGCATAGTCTGTTTTGAATTATATTTTATATTTTGAACTCGATTTCCTCCTACAACAAGGCCCAGGTGGAGGAGATCATGGCAATCCTCAAGGAGAACAAAGGAACTAAGTATGGGGTCAAGATCGACCAGACCCTAGTCGATCTCGACCAGACCAAGGCGACTCCACCGAAGCCGAGCAGCAAACCAGAGGAACAGCCCTACTCGACCTCGAGTAGTCTCGTCGAGGTCGACCAAAACTCGGAGCCACCAGACCTGTCTTCCTCAACGCTGCCAACGCCGGAACCAGAGCCCTTGTCGATCTCGAGGAAGCTACTCGATGTCGACCAGCACTCGGAGAACCCAACGCCGCCTTCCTCGATGAGCCACCCACCTGGAGCAGAAACCTTGTCGAGGTCGCCCAAACTTGTCGACGTCGACCAGACCGCGGCCAACTCGACTCCTGCTTCCTCGACACAGAAGCCGCCTGACAGACCATCTCTAGTCGAGATCGACAAGGATCTTGTCGAGATCGACCACCCTTCGACGACCTCGGCTTCTTCTTCTTCGACGCTGACACTAGGACCAGATCCCTTGTCGAGGTCGACCAGCCAACTCGAGGTCGACAAGACCTGTTCTTCCTCGACTTCAGCCTCTTCGACCAGACCACCACCAGAACCCGCAGACTCATCGATCTCGAGGAGCCTTAGTCGAGATCGACCAAACACAGTGGTGCCCGATTCCGTTTCCACGAAGGTGAGTCAAGGTATGGATCTTTCTTCTCCTATTTCCATTAAAGATTTATCTATACATGGGAGAGGTTTGCCTTGGTATGTGCGATTGTGTAGGATTTCCAATGATGAGCCTAAGGAGTATGAAGTTGGAGACAAGCTCTATGTCTCTAAGTCAAAGGATCATTGGTTTCCTAACAAATTCAACAAGAAGCGGATGGGACCGTTCGTGGTGAACAAGATCCATTCTGGAGGATTACAGCTGATGGACAAGAATGGAGTCTTATTTGAGGCCCAAGCTACATGGGCTCTGCAGATGCCACCTTGAGCCTTAATGAAAGTCGGCCTAGCGACTATAAAATCTAGAGCATGTACATAGACTTTTTAGGACATTTAAGACTTTGTTTTTGGTTTTTGGTTTTGAACATTGTTTTTTTTGGTTTTTTGTTTTTGTTTTGTTGGTATATGTCTTCTAAATTTCAGGTCCATGGATAGAATCAAAGCTATAGTCATACTCGGACTAGGAGGTGCTCCATTCAAAATTTAGCAGCTCTGCACACCTGTCTTGTGAGTTTCTTGCTTTACCCTTGTTTTTATACAGTGAGGACACTGTAATGTTTAAGTATGGGGTGGGGGAAGGGCTTACTTTGTGCATATTGATCATATTTGACATCATTTGTGCATTATTTCTTAGAATTGCTACATGGCTATTTTTGGAAAGCATTATTTGAATTATGTGCTTATATGCATGTTTTCCAAAGTTTGAAAAATGACCCCCATTAAAAATTTTGGAAAATTTTGAATAATGTCATGGAAGCTTAAAATTGGACTCGACGATGCAAAATTAGATTCATTAGAGATATAGCATGAAATTGCCTAGTAAAGGGAAGTCACAATGAAATGCATTGTTTTCTTGAAAACCATGAAAGGAGGTAAAATTTGAAGTTGCTTTTGACATGTTGCATGATAAGATGATGGAAGACTTTATATTTCCATATAATGCTCGTATGTTTGAAATTCCTAGCCTTACCTATGCTTATGCATCACAAAAGCCATAATATGCCTTATTTCAAATATTGCTCCACATGATCTAAATATTGCCATTCTTTACCTTATTTCCTATCCGGGGATTATGTTGAGAATGATGTTACATTATGGAGATGTTATATGGTGTTTGTGTTGTTGTTATCATATTTGAAGTTTGGAAGGAAATTGTTTGAAATATATGGAAAATTTAATGAGTGAAAGAAAATCCAATCACCTCAGGAGATAAAGGTAGATTGACCCTGCTCTCTAAGATAATAGTTTGGAGAGATGGGACACATTGTGAGGAGTCCAAAGCACTAAGTATCCGGGGCCATTCATGACACCCATGTTTGCGACTCGCGAGAAGGCAGTGCTGAGGTTAGAGAGGTAAAATCATTATTATTGAAAAGCAATATGAAAGGTGATGAATTATATGAAAAGAAGAGGAATGTGGAATGAAACTCAAGTTTGGAAATACTCCATTTCCCCGGATCATTAGCACCACATTGCCAAAAATTGCCCACCTTTTAGCCTTTTACCAATCTACTCCTTCATGAGCTTAAATTAAAGTCTTCTTGATTATCAATGCTTTGTCACGAATTGAATGTTTTACATAACCCTCCTTTTATGAGTAGATGTTGCTTTTACATATTTGCACATGCATGAATCTGTGACACTAGTACCTTTTCGAGAATGGTAATTGATTGCAGGGTTATATAAGAATGAATCTAATATGTTGAGAGTTTTGATTTCTTCCCCTGAATGACAAGTAAAAGTATTGCTTGAGGACAAGCAAGCTTAAGTATGGGGTGTTTGTTGTGAGCTGAATCTGCCATGTTTTACAGCAACTTTTATATCGATTTCTGTATACATTGCATTCATTTGGGTAAAGATAGTACAGAATCTATGTAGTTTATGTTTATTTGCCAAATTATGGAATCTACACCAGTTTCTGTTTATTTTGCAGAAAATCGAGGCATTTACAGCAACTCTACAGAAGGTCGGAAAAGCTCGGAAAACCACTACAGAAGTCCAAGGTCAAAGCAGCAGAACAAGTCTGAAAGTCAGGTCTACTCGATCTCGAGTAACCCTACTCGACATAGACGAGACTGATCGAGCAGACCATGATCGAGCAAGCCAGACAACCAGACTCCGGAACCCAACTCGACCTCGACAAGCCCTGGTCGAGGTCGACAAAAACCCTAAGTCATGCCCGGAGTCGACGAGGAGAAGAGCTGCCCGAGAAGCCGAGGACGAGAATCCGAGCCAGGTCTACTCGACCTCGACGAAGCCCTTGTCGAGGTCGACAAGCCAGTCCGAGCCAGACGAGGAGGAGTCCTCGACAAGACCACCAGAGCCATCTCCGACGAACCGTGGTCGATCTCGACAAGAGCTGGTCGAGATCGACAAGCCCTGAACCCAGATCCGAGGTGGTCAAAGAGATCTACTCGAGAAACCCTAGTCGGCGAGCAAAGTTACTCGAGGTCGACGACGGTTACTCGAGGTCGACAAGCACCAGGAGCCCAGCCCGAGCCACATCGAGCACACCAACCCGAGGAAGTCCACTCGACGAACCATCCTTGTCGAGGTCGACAAGCCTTCCTCGAGGTCGACTAGACCCAGATTCCAGAAGCTGCTCGACGAAGCCTTGTCCGAGTAGAATTGGATTCCTTGGTGCCTAAGGCGGAAAGTTCTATCCGAAGTTGCTGAATTCTATCCAATCTATCAAGTTCTATCTATGGAAGGCGGAATCTATCAAGATGAAGACATGTTACCTAATTAGTTTTATCTTTTCCGTTATGGATTTATTTCCATTAAAACATTTATTTATCTTTTAAGCAAATTAGATAGAGATAGATATCTTCTATCCTTGATTAGCAAGGGTTAGAAGGCTATAAATAAAGCCCATAGGGCTCAGTTTTAATCATCCAATTTCGAAGAGAAGTAGTTAGTTATTCAGAGATACAGTTTTAGGAGTTTGAGGTTTTTAAGGTTTTGGCGGTTTGCGAAAGTTGATTGCCAGGATTGTAAAGGCCTTGAATATAGTTTATGCAATTCAGTTTCTTTCATCAATTCAATGTCTGCGATTGCGATGAGGCGTGAGTAGTCCACCCACTTCTGGGGCTGGGGTGAGCCCGATGGTGGCCATATGAGGCAATGCGATAAAGGTCAGATTTTTATGCGATTTGTCTTCTATCCCTATGAGCATGATTCTTTTGCGAGAGTTGAAGGTGATCCTTGTTTGTATTATTGAAGCGAAAGTGATCTTAATGCAACTTGGATTAATTATGTGAAAAAGGGTTAGTAACAATTAGGGTTTATGCGAGAGCCTCTATATGCCTATTTGTTAATAACGAAAGTTATTTGATGGAAAGCATGATCTTTTATGCCTTTATGTGTTGTTTTGCATGGTTACCGTTGTGGTGTTGAAACCCTAGCCTTGGAGGTCTTTTATTATATTGATTTATTTTCTGTCGAAAAGCTGAGTTTAGGTTTGAGCAATTGCAATTTACGTTATTTTAAGTTTCTGTTCTAGTCGACGTAGAGGAGAGCTTGGTCGAGATCGAGTTGTCCCTTGTCGATCTCGAGTTGGCTTAGTCTAGGTCGAGTTGGTTTCCTGCTTTCTGTAATCAATTTTCAAGTTTCTGTCTTTACTTTCTTTGTCAAGATCGAGTACCTCTTGTCGAGGTCGAGTTGCCCTTGCCGGGATTTCTTGTCTGCTGTGATCGTCGACTTGCTGTTGTCGATTGCCGTGGTCGATCTCGAGTAGGAGGTTGTCGAGATCGACGAGACTTTCTGCTTTGTGCTTTGCTTTTGCCTTTGCTTTACTTTCTGTCTTTTCTTTGCTTTTATTTTAGTTACCCTTGTCGGGTTTATTTGTTTCTTTTCTGCTTTTCTGTTTCTGTGTCTGTTCTGCTGTGCTTCTGTGAGAATTTACAGCTACCTGAGAACTGCTGACGTGCTTCCTCGTGGATTCGATCCTGACTTTCTCTTACTACAACGGGAGGAAGTCTTGTATTTATTTGCTGAGACAGGGGAGTCGTTCTGAACTATATCTTATTCTATACTTGACTAACTCCTGCAACAACAGCTGGCGAGCGATTGTGTAGGGTAGTGGAAGGGAGAATGTTTAGGAGATAACATGTGGTGGATAAGGCGTGAGGCCAATAGGGAAGGGGAATAGATGCGTGGAAGAGGAGAGAGCGCATCATGTTGGTAATGGTTCTGATGATTCGTTCTGCCTTGCCATTCTGCTGAGAAGTATAGGGGCAAGACAAGCGATATGAGATCCCATTTGCGGCAAAGAAGGAGTGAAAGTCTTTGTTGTCAAATTCACGACCATTGTCACATTGGAAACATTTGATGGACATGTGGAATTGTGTTTTGATGTAGGTATGGAATCTGGCAAAAATAGGAAACACTTGGGACTTGAAATGCAACGGGAAGACCCATAAGTAATGAGTGAAATCATCCAGAAACAAGAGGTAGTACTTGTGACCTTCCTTGCTAGGCACGGGAGAGGTCCAAATGTCGCTGTGAATGATATCAAAGGGAGCAAGGGTAGAGGTCAAAGACCGTTGGAACGGCAGTCTGGCATGTTTGCCTAGTTGGTAGGAAGAGCATAAACCAGAGCGTGGGTCTTTAGTACAGGTGACAAGGTTCTGGGAACGGAGGACATCTAGAACGGCAGCGCTGGGATGGCCCAGGCGTGCATGCCAAAGGCTGGACGATGATGCCGAGAGGGCGACCGGATACGACTGACTGGACGCAAGAGGTGGTGTGACAGGGTAGAGCTCCCCGGTGCTGTTACATCTCATGCGAGTAACCCCCGTAGTAAGATCGTTCACATAGAAACCATAGGGATCAAACGTAAGGGAAACGTTGTTGTCAGTAGTGAACCGGCGGACAGAGATAAGGTTTTTGACAATCTTTGGGGCAATAAGGACATTGTTCAGGTGTAGTGGGTGGGTTGGGGTCTGTAAATTGGCGTGGCCAATTCCCGAAGTAGCAAGACGACCACCATTTCCGACGATAATAGAGTGGGCAGGGCCCTTAAAAGAAATAGATGAGAGGTTACCTGAGGAGTTCGTCATGTGAGATGTGGCACCAGTGTCCATGTACCAAGAAGAGTCTGAAGATGTCTGCTGCGTAGAGGAGAAGGCGTGATGCAGAGCTGGCGGAACATAGCCTGGATCAGGCGATGTCAGACAGGCGTGAGGGCCGGCATGTCGAGGGGTAGAGTATCGGTGCATTTTTTTTTTTTTTTTTTTGATTGCCACCTAACTTAATAAATAATTAAGTCGGGGTCAGAAACGAAAAAATAGACAAATACAAGGGATGTTTGTGTAATTTCTTCAAATTGGATTAAAAAATCCCTCCTTTCTTCTTGCTGGAACTTGGAAGCGCCGATCTTGGAACGGTTGAGGTGCTTGGAGGCGGCGATGGAGTTCGGCAGTGATCGGCGGGGATCGGCGGGAATCCGGGTTGCAGGAGGGTGGGCGGTAGAGAGAGAGGGTGGTGCTTTGGAGGCCGGATTTGGTCTCGCAGGTGGTTGATCCGAGGGCTGGTGGCCGGAGGTGCTCGAATCCCGTCGGTGGTGTACAGTGTCGGCGAGGTCGGGCGAGAGAGAAGGCCGGACAGCGGGACTCGGCGAGAGTAGAGGACAGAGAGAGGGAAACGACGAGGGAGAATGGAAGGGAAGATCCGGGCTTGTGGTCGCCGGAGGTGGGCGGCGAGGGGGAGGTCGGAAGAAGAAGACCGGTGAGACGGGAGGATCAATTTAGGGTTCTGTTAGGAAGAAAAAGGCTGTGATACCATGTAAGATCACGAGATTGATTGTAATGTCCTCCTTGAGGGTTTCCATTCATTGATATAACATATATATAGGTTTCAAAGGTATTGGGCCTTAACGGGCTTTCAGCCCACTATACAATAGGAGACCTATGTAATCTATCACTCAGTATTAGAATTCAGATTCCCATAAATCACAAACAATTACACATTTAAATTTAAATTGCAATGGCTGACACACACACACACGATCACTAGCATCCTTAGAACTTATTATACAGACATTCATAATTAAGTATACTGATCGGTTTCTCAGGGCACTGCCCCTCCTACTAAGACCCAGTTTTCGAATCTCTTTCTGTCGGATGATCAGAGATCAGATGGCGTCAAGAAGAGGATTCTCATCAGTGTACGACGGACCAACAGGGCCTGTGCTCTACGTGAATTCCTCGCCACTTACATCCGTCATGTCAAACTCGTCATATGCTGCATATTTGACTGGGATATCTTCCTGTTGTTGGTACCAAGCACTCACTTGAGCTGGGGATTTCATTATCCTCTCCAGTGTCATTGCCACTTCCTTCATTGTCGGTCTTAAATTTCCCCTCCAGCTTACACAACGCTTTGCCAGCTCAACTACGGATATCAATTCATCCTCCTTGGCCTGTTTCACAATTTCAGGGTCTAAGATTTCGGACAGCCTTGAATTTTGAGTCAGAAACTGGAACTCTGGCACCAAGTTCTTTTGCTCCAAAGTACTTGCGTCCCTCATGATTGGCTTCTTGCTAGTCAGAAGCTCCAAAAGGACCACCCCGAAACTATAAACATCGCTCTTCTCTGTGAACTGATATGATTGGAAGTATTCCGGGTCCAAATACCCCATTGTTCCTTGAACAAGAGTGGTCAAGTGTGTTTGATCAATCGCAATGGTCTTGGAGGATCCAAAATCAGAAACCTTTCCTCTGTGCTTTTCATCCAACAGTATGTTTGAAGACTTAATATCCCTATGATAGATAGGAATGGATGAAGATGAATGTAGATACGTAATGGCACCTGCTAAATCTGCAGCAATTTTAAGACGCATCTCCCAGCTAATGAAAAAATCATCATCCGGGTCATGGATATGCTGGTAAAGTGTTCCGTTGGGAATGAACTCATAAACTAGAAGAGGGACTTCTGCCTCTAGACAACATCCAAAAAGCTTGACTACATGTATATGGTTTACCTGAGACAAAATAACCACTTCATTTATGAATTGCTCTAACTGGCTTTCATCAACCAACTTGGACTTCTTAACTGCAACAATACTTCCATCTTTCAACATACCTTTGTAGACAGTTCCTAAACTAATGCTAAGTCCTGAATATATAAAGGGGGTCCAAAAGCAGGATTAAGCAATATCCTTGAAAAATTGATGAAAGGAATACATTCTAAAAGTAAATGAAACATTTCTCACCAAGAATGGCTGCATGATTTATCATTGGTTTATTTTTGCAATAATATTTGTTGGTGATTCCTTTTCCTGCAGCGTCAAGTTGATTGAAGCTTGAAAGATTTCCACCATATCGATACACATAGTCGATGTCTATTAAAGTCGCAGCGAGACAATTTTGTTGGGGTTCACCTGAAGCACGGGAGCTGAAATCTATCTGATAAAATTGAATAAGATTATCAGATGACAACGATGTTTGGCAGCAATGAACCCCAAAGCAGCCATCTGCGGCTATTGTGTTGGTGGTGTTGCAAACAGTGGCACAACCTGCCACCATTGAGTCTCTTTCGTTAACCAAGACTGCGCTTCCTGGACATCCCATCATCATGAAAGCATTTGAAGAAGTTGAGAAGCTATAAGGGCTTCCCGTCAAGTTAATATGGCTTTGTCGCTGCCTTTCTTTGTCTGCAATACAAGCGTTCAGGGGCGGTAATCTGACTATCATCGACTGTTCCTGTTTGTCAATGAAATTTACCTCCATAAGCTCCATGTTGGATAATTGGGCGAAGAATGGTTTGGGGCTGGAGCCCTTAGAATTATTTGCTGGAGATGATCTACACTCGATCTCGAACCAGTGATCAAGGAAGCAACATGCACCTATTCCAAATGGGAAAGGAATAGTAACATTTCCACAGCTATCCTGACAACCAGGCCTCGCCATATTGGGCGGCTCTGGATCAGCAACCACTACTTGCATGGATGCAACTAATAGTAAGGATAGAATTTTATGGGCCATAGCATACCACATACAAGGAGGGTGTTGTGTTGATATGGAAGGTTAGAGCCAAGTGAGTTTTTTCTTTGAATTTGAGTTCCTTGGGCTATACATTTTCAGCATATATATAATTATGATCTTCCAGGGACGTCAACATCAATCCAGCCTGTAGAAAAGTGTAGGAGGCAAAGCTTGCTTTCCATTGATTGATCGATCAGAATATATACACAAAACTAGGGTAAACTAGGTTAATTCTATCCTAACTTACAAAGATATGCTACTTGATTTACAAGGAGAAGATCAAAACTAATTACATAAAATATAATATCTCAACATTCCCCCTCAAGTTGGAGCGTGAAGATTCCGAATGCCCAACTTGCGAAGGAGTGTGTGAAACTGGGCATGTCCGAGAGCCTTGGTAAGTATATCGGCCAGCTGAAGCGATGATCGAATGTGAGCAGTAATGATAGTTCCGGCCTGAACATGATCCCGAATCAGATGACAATCAATCTCAATGTGTTTGGTGCGTTCGTGGAAGACCGGATTGGAGGCAATGTGCAAAGCGGCTTGATTGTCACACCAGAGGCGCATGGGTTGGCGATGATGAAACCCAAGTGACGCAAGAAGTGACTTGAGCCACACAAGTTCACAAGTGGTAGTGGCCATGGCGCGATATTCAGCCTCGGCAGAGGACCGAGACATAATAGATTGCTTCTTCGTCTTCCAGGAGACCGGGGACTCTCCAAGCATGATGAAGAAGCCAGTTAACGAACGGCGAGTGATAGGGCATGTAGCATAATCTGAGTCGCAATAAGCATTAAGCCGGAGATCACTCGAGCGAGACAGAAAGATACCTTGGCCGGGACTGCTCTTCAAGTAACGAACCACACGGAGAGCGGCCTGCCACTGGTTATCGGTTGGAGACGCCATGAACTGGGCTAAGATATGCACGGAGTAGCTGAGCTCAGGTCTCGTAATGGTGATGTAGATCAGGCGTCCCACCAATCGACGGTACTGCTCCGGCTGGGCGAACGAAGGACTGGTGTCCAGGGCCAGCTTATGGTTTTGTTCAATAGGAAACGATGCCGGTTTAGCAGCCAACAAACCTGTTTCTGTCAAAATGTCAAGGGCATACTTGCGCTGCGAAAGGAAGATGTCGGAGGGAGTCCGAGTGATCTCAAGACCAAGGAAGTAACGAAGCTGGCCAAGATCTTTCATGTGGAACTGGGAGTGCATAAAGGCCTTGAAGCGAGCTATCGAGGACGAGTCATTGTCGGCAATAATAAGGTCGTCGACATAGACGAGGACGTGAATGACCACCCCGGAGCGAGAGAACGAAAAGAGGGAGTAGTCGGCATATGACTGAACAAACCCGAAGTGCCTCAAAGCGGATGCAAGCTTGAAAAACCAATTGCGAGGAGCCTGACGAAGGCCATAAAGGGATTTTCGAAGATGACATACCTTTGACGAGCCCGGAATAGAGAACCCAGGAGGCATGGTCATGTAGACTTCCTCATGTAAATCGCCGTGGAGAAAGGCGTTATGGACATCCATTTGATGGAGTTCCCAATCTCTAATGGCAGCCACTGCTAGAAATACCTTGACAGAGACCATTTTTGCGACCGGAGCAAAGGTTTCGGAGTAGTCAGTGCCTTCAACTTGCCGATTCCCAAGAACAACCAAGCGAGCTTTGTAGCGCTCGATGCCCCCGTCAGCCTTATACTTGATCCGAAAGACCCACTTGCAGCCGATAGGAGTCTTGCCAGAAGGTAAGTCGACAACATCCCAAGTCCCATTTCGATAAAGAGCGTCGATTTCAAGACGCATTGCATCCCGCCAATGCTGGTGCTGAACGGCCTCACGAAAGGACGTGGGCTCGGGGGTAGGGCTGACAGCTGCGAGAAAGTGACGATGTGCCTGGGACAAGTTATCATACCTCACATAATTAGCTAAAGGATACAAGGTACCTGAAGACGAGATCGAAGAGGGATCCGGCGAGATAGGGTGGGTATGTCGAGCTGCAGAACACACATAGTCACGAAGACGTGTGTTTGGTTGGAGTTGGCGGCCGCTGCGGCGAGGGGGCGGAGGAGGGGGTGGTGGTGGATTCCCCCTGTCGGTGGTGGGGGCTGCAGGGGCTGGGTTGTCCTCGTCGTAGCAGGGGGGCGAGCGATGAGATGGGGATGGTTCGACAAGAGTGGCGGAGGGTGGAGATGGCAGCATATAGGGGAAGACGGTTTCATGAAAGGAGACATCCCTAGATGTGAAGAAGACATTGGTGTCTAGATCATAGAGACGCCATGCCTTTTGACCGAATGGGTAACCCAAAAACACACACCGACGACTGCGAGGAGCGAATTTATCGGTATTGCGAGGGATTTGAGTGGCGTAACAAAGGCAGCCGAAGACACGGAGGTGAGAAAAGGTAGGAGGTTTGTGAAAGAGGAGTTCATATGGAGTTTTGCCATGAAGTAGTGAGGTTGGGGTGCGATTTATGAGGTAGCAAGCGGTGAGAACGCACTCGCCCCAAAATTTTTGTGGTAAAGAGGCTTGGAACATGAGAGCACGAGAGACGTTAAGAATATGATGGTGTTTGCGCTCTACACGACCATTCTGTTGGGGAGTGCTGACGCAAGATGACTCAAAAAGAATGCCATGCTCTTGAAGGAATGGCTTAAGAGCGATGAATTCAGCACCATTGTCACTGCGAAAGCATTTGATAGATCGATGGAATTGTGTTTGGACCATGAAGCAAAACTTTCGAATAAGAGATGCAACTTCAGATTTATGAGACATGAGATAAACCCAAGTAGCGCGAGAATGGTCATCTAATAAAGTGAGGAAATATGAAGAACCACAATTGGAAGGGATGCGATAAGGACCCCAAATGTCACAATGAACTAAATCAAAACAAATAGTAGCCCTAGTAGTACTGATAGGAAATGAAAGGCGAGTTTGTTTGGCCTTATAACAAATGTCACAAGGATTGCTTTTATTGGGAACAACTTTGGAATTGGAAATGCTTGGAAATGACGGAACCAAGTGACAGGAGGGATGCCCAAGGCGTTGATGCCATAAGGTGGATGAATCGATGACAGTAGTGTGGCAGGAGCGGTCATGAGGAGGAGATGGAGGCGGAGTAAGCCAACGCAGCCAGGACACCCTATCTCGGACTTCACCCGCTCCAATCAGCGTCCTCGAAGTGCGGTCCTGTATCACAAAAAGCTTGTCAGAGGAGATGATGAGGCAAGATAACTCAGCAGAAAAGCAAGCAGATGAAAGTAGATGACAATCAAGGCCCGGAACCAAAAGCACATGAGAGAGGGTTATGCCAGGACAGAGGCGAAGGCTGCCAGCCTGCGTTGCCGTCGAGATCGAAGCATTGGGAAGTCTGATATGGCAAGGCAGGATGTCAGCAAGGCCATGGAGAAGGCCGGCATCACCTGTCATGTGAAACGAGGCACCCGAGTCGAGGATCCAAGGCGTAGAAATTATACCTGACATACGATCAGAAGAGGACTTAGCGTGGAAGTCCTTAAACTTCTCGAAGAGGAGATTCCAATCGGGATCAGAGACCAGTGAGCCGAAGGCGTCTCGATCTGCAGAAGTCAGGGGCTGCGAGGCCGAAGATGAAGCCGAATTCGCCATGACAGCGTGCATAGCGGATCCACGAGTGAGAGACTTGGATGGCGGAGCAGGCGGAGGAGACGGTGTCGGAGCATCGCGGCCGCGTCCAGGAGCAGGGGGAGGAGCGCCTGTAGCGGGGTCGGCAACGCCTTTGTCGTGGTTCCACCAGTCCGGAAAGCCGATCACTTTGAAGCAAGACGACACATCGTGGCCGGATCGGCCACAGTGAGTGCAAAGGAGGCTGCTTTTGTCCGTCTTACCCGAGGAGGGGCGCGACTGAGACCGAGCAGCCATAGCCAGGGAGTCCGAGCGAGTGTCCCTGTCCTTAGCAATGGACTGGAGGCGTTCTTCCTGGATAGCCAGAGAGTAGATGCGGTTGAGAGGGGGCAGGGGATCCTGCGCGACGATCGTGGAGCGGATGGTCGCATAGGATGCGTCGTCGAGACCCATCAGAAACTGATGAGCGTGCTCGGCTTCGCGCTCCTTGGCAGCATTGCCACAAGTGCAGACGGTGGTTCCGACATAGGTGTTGAGCTCGTCCCAAAGTTTCTTGAGACGTCCAAAGTAAGCAGAGATCGACTGGCCGTCCTGACGGCAACGAGCAATGTCAGATCGAATCTGAAGGATTCGGGGACCATTTCCGACGGAGAACCGTTGATCGAGATCGTCCCAAAGCTCCTTGGCAGTAGCAAAGTAAATGATGCTGGATCGGAGAGAGGGCTCGATGGACTGAGCGATCCACCCGATCAGCATAGAGTTGACGCGCTTTCAGTAAGCCGCGTCGGTAGAGGTGGCCTCAGGTTGTTTGATGGTGCCATCGAGGAAACCATCTTTGAATTTGGCAGAGAAAGCATTGAACATGGCGATCTTCCATTCAGGGAAGTTCTCACCACGCAATATCACAGGGCAGATAGCAAGGCCAGGGTGATCGGAAGGGTGGAGGTAGTATGGTGAGGCCGGGGTAAGAGCGGTAGGGGCGGTGGCAGCCATGGGTAGGGTAGGTCGGCAGGGGTTTAGATGTTTTTAGGTTTTGAGGATCGATAAGCCTGATACCATGTAGAAAAGTGTAGGAGGCAAAGCTTGCTTTCCATTGATTGATCGATCAGAATATATACACAAAACTAGGGTAAACTAGGTTAATTCTATCCTAACTTACAAAGATATGCTACTTGATTTACAAGGAGAAGATCAAAACTAATTACATAAAATATAATATCTCAACACAGCCATCATCTTTCTAAGAGAGATGTAATGGTGGGGGCTGCAGTGAATGCAAGTACGTCAACTCCCAAGTCTTCAATCCACTGTCAGCCAGTTTTCCAATGTGATCTTGCTGTGAGATGACTCAGTTTTTTCATGTAGAAATTTCAAAAATTGTGGAGTTTGGATAGTTTATGGACACGAGGATTGAGCCAAACTTTTGAAAAGAGCCATCACCACTGAAAAGTTAAGATTTTCAATAAAGCCTTTCAAAACGCATTTGACAATGAACAGTTTGTAATGCTTGCACCTGACAGCCTTTCAAATCACCACTGAATGTAAAACATTCTTTCTTTTATACAAATCACACACAATTATACAGAATAACAATAACAGCAGAACTAGTACGCCTCAGATGACAATGATAACAACAACAATAACATTACAGCCCCTTCTATGTTATCATTGATGATCCCTCGGCAAATCAAGTGGAGTTGACATGAACTCCGCACCAGTCGTCACATTCTCTGCAAACTCTTCATCCGGAGCTGGGAAAGCTTGCTGGTAACAAGTAGATGCTTGATCAGGGGATTTCATTATCATTTCCAATGTCATTGCTACCTCCTTCATTGTTGGCCTTTGTTTTCCGCTCCAACTTATACAACATTTGGCAAGCTCAACAACGGCCTTCAGCTCTTCCTCCTTGGCCTGGTTCACTATTTTAGGGTCCAATATGTTGGACAAACTGGAATTTTCAACCAGAAACAAGAACTCCGTCACCAAGTTCTTTTGCTCCATAGTACTTGCATCCTTGTAGATTGGATTCATACCCGTCAAAATCTCCAAGAGGACAACCCCGAAACTATAAACATCACTTTTTTCTGTAAACTGATACGATTGGAAGTACTCTGGATCCAGGTACCCCATCGTACCCTGGACAAGAGTGGTCATGTGCGTCTGATCAATTGCAATGGTCCTGGAAGATCCAAAGTCGGAAACTCTTGCTCTGTGTTTTTCGTCCAACAATATGTTTGAAGACTTGATATCCCTATGATAGATGGGAATGGATGCAGATGAATGTAGATATGCAATAGCAGCCGCTGAGTCAGTTGCAATTTTTAAACGCATCTCCCAACTAATGATAAAATCTTCATCGGGGTCATGGATGTGCTCTGAAAGTGTTCCGTTAGGAATGAACTCATAAACAAGAAGAGGGATTTCTGTCTCTAAACAACATCCCAACAGCTTGACTACATTTCTGTGGTTTATTTGCGACAAAATAACCACCTCATTTATGAATTGCTCCAACAGGCTTTCATCAAGCAACTTGGACTTCTTAATGGCAACAATTTTCCCATCAAGCAACATGCCTTTATAAACAGTCCCTTGGCCACCTTGACCGAGTATCCGATTCTCATTGAAGTGATCTGTTGCCTTGTCCAATTCACCTATGCTGAAAATCTTTGTTTTCTCCAGAATGCCTTCATCAAATGACAATTGTTGCTGCAACAATAAACCGCCATTGTGCTTGAAGAATTTAGCCCTTCGCATTATCTCCCTTCTCCATTTGATAAAACGATATAGCCCATATAGGCCCATCACCAAAAGTACTACGCCAAAACTGATGCTAAGACCTGCACGAAGAGATATAACCAAAATTAAATTAATCTTTAAAGAGTTTTAAAACGTCAAAAGGAAAGGATGAGTCGAACCGCTTATTATAAAGGAATACTATAGCCATGTCCCAATTATGTTATACAGTATATGGAGAAATTTTATTTTATTTTTACACAAATATATAGCCTTATTTTGATGAATGTATATTTTATGAAAGGATTGGTTTAATGGTAAAAGTTGTTGAGATATATTGTTCTTACCGAGGATGGTTGCAAGCTGTGGTGTCTGGTAACAAGAATATGCATCAGAATCATAAACGGCTCGACCCTGTTGCTGACAATATCCTCGACAACCCTTACAACCTTGAGGAACTAAATAATGAATGAAGAGAAAAGAAATCAATAGGTATCATCAAACAAAGCAATGAAATTGAAGGATAGGAGAGCAAGGTAGACTAATCCTCCAAGATTAAAAAAAAACAAAGCTTTTACCTTGACATCCATTGGGTACATATGGATTCCCGAAATAGTTTTTACTAACAAGGCAACTACAGGTTAATTCATTATGGAATGCAGAACGGCTACAAAACGCACGAGAATCATTGTCAGCCGGAAGGCTGCTTATCCAACTCCAAGAAAGGAACACTGGAACGGTAGAGGGTGGATCGGAACTGGAAAGTGTACCAGCATATTGATTCACAGAATCACCCTGTATTAAAGTCGCCACAAGGCAACTCCCACTTTCATTTGAATTAAAATCAATTTGATAAAATGGAGGAACATAGTTGATAGGTGGTGTCTGACAGCAGCGAACACCATAGCAACTGTTTGGGGGCATTGCACTGTTGCTGTCGCAAACAGCGGCACACCCTGCCACGACGAATGAGTTGCTTGAGTTGCTTTGGTCAACTAAGAAGGCACTGCCTGGACAACCCTCCACCATCAATAAATTAGTTCGTTCTACAGAGTTATCTCCTCCTCCGAAGAAGGAGAAAGGGCTTCCGGTTAAGTTAATACCCTGTGTTTCTGCAACACATGAATTCCGGGGAGGTATCCCCACTGTCAATCTTTGTGAATCTAAAACGTAATCGGAGAATACCTGAGAGGCCTGGATGACCTCGAGGTTGAATGAGGATAAGAAGGGGGTGGGCAGGGAGGCATTAGAAGAAGGAGAAGGCGGCCTGCAATCGATCTCAAACCAGTGATCAAGGTAGCAACCGGCACCCATCCCAAACGGGTAGGGGATTCGGACGTTCCCGCAGGTATCACTACAGCCAGGCTTTGCAATAATGGGTGCATTCGAATGAGCAACCACTACTTGCGAGGCTGGTTGCAGAATCAGCGGTAGCAGTAGCAACCAACCCAAACATATGTGGAGTTGTATGAACAATCGCGATTGCGTAGCTCTCCGTACATAACAGGGGATTTCAACAACCATATTGCAGATACTTACTCCTTAATTTTTGTGATAGATGAATTAAGGTGATTTCCTAGAAAATCATCATTTTGGAGAGTAGAGCTAGCTAACGTGGCAGACCATGAATTTTTTAATTAGCTACTTCATTTTCTATTGGTCGATATCGGTGTCGGAATTTTGGAATATATGTTTCCTATTTTAAATTTATCACAATGGTCTAAATTGAACTTAATTTTTAGGGTGATTTTGGTAGGGGGCATTTTTTGAATATTAAATTAGTCACTTAGCCCTTAAATTAATTTAATTAGTTTTGTCCTAAACCCCTTCCCAATAGGATGGGTTGGTCAATGGTCAACCGTTTGACCATTGACCGGTCAACGTTGACCAACCCATTTTGATGCCAACTTTTTTTTTTTTTTGTGATGCCATATTTTACCGTTTTGATGCCAAAATTTTGCTATATTTTATTTTCACTTTGATGCCACTTTTCTAATGAAATGATTGGATGTCACTTTTTTAATGTCGCTTTTTTTAAACCTTGATGACATTTTTTGTTTACAGTAATGTCACGTTGATCATTGATGTCATTTTTTTTACTGTTAACGACTGATGCCACTTTTTTTTTATGTCAATTTTTTGATAATATTTTTTTTACCGTGATGCCATATTTTTGATGATATTTTTTCAAAAGTAGTATTTTTGATGACATTTTTTTCTTTAATGTGATACAAATTTTTCAAAATGACATCAATGGTCAACGTGAGATTAGAGTAAACAAAAAATGTCATCAAAGTTTAAAAAAAGTGTCATCCAATAATTTAATTAGAAAAGTGGCATCAGAGTGATAATTTTGGCATCAAAACGGTAAAATATGACATCACAAAAAATGTCATCAATGTTTTAAAAAAGTGGCGTTAAAAAAGAGTCATCCAATCATTTCATTAGAAAAGTGGCATCAAAGTGAAAATAAAATATAGTAATGTCACGTTGATCATTAATGCCATTTTTTTTACTGTTAACGTCAGATGCCACTTTTTTTTATGTCAATTTTTTGATGATATTTTTGTTACCGTGATGCCATATTTTTGATGATATTTTTTCAAAGTACTATTTTGATGACATTTTTTTTCTTTAATGTGATACAAATTTTTCAAAATGGTATTTGATGTCATTTTTATAATGTAATTATTTGATGCTATTTTTTTTTATCAAATCGATTGATGTCACATGTTTTTAATGTAATCAATTGTATATCGATTTATTTTCATCGATTATACTTTCATTCACTGATGACACGTTTGTGATTACACTTCATTGATGCAATCACTTGTGGTGACATATTCATTAAATTTTTATTCATGGATGACATTTGTTATTACGCTTCATTAATCACAATTATTTATGGTGACAATTTTATATAATTGATGACATAAGAGCTTAAAACGTGGAATCAAAATATTGTCACCTTATTGCACATATAAAAATACAAAGTCTTTGAAGCTACGACATTAATATTGGTTGTATACGTAAAAACGCTTAATATAACATGTCATCAACTAAAAAAAATGCATCAATGTAAGTAATATAATGCGGAATCAATAAAATGTGAATACTTCACAGGGGCAAAATATACATTCCTGAAAGTTTTAGACCGCTTTCTGTAATTATATAAAATATAGGGTCAATCTGTAATTTTTAAAAATTTCGGGCCGGTTTCGTGGTTTATTAGGAATCACAACACAAGCTTCTTCTTCCCCATTGGAAAGTTGCAGCGATGGCGGCCACCACACCAACGGGAGATCCCGAATCCCACCGCCAGCCCTCGCCGACCGCCGCACCCCAGATCCGAGTCCCTCCGGCCACCCACACCACAGATCCGGCCACCGAAAGCCCGGATCCGCCGCCACCGAGCCTCGCTACAAACCCAGCCGCCATTCGAATTCGGTTTCCTCGATTCAGAATTTGGCAAACTCTCATTCGAATTCGGCTTCTTCACCATCGAATTCGGTTTCCTCGCTTCTGAATTCGGCGACCTCGCCTTCGATTGCGGTTTCTCCGCTTTAGAATTTGGCTTCCTCACCTTTGAATTCGACGTCTTCAGATCCGAATCTATGCGGCGGCGGCGGACTCGGCGAAGTCGGTGGTGGTGCTGGAGGTTCTGCGGTATGGCCATCTCCTGTTCGTCCTCTCCGATCATACATTGGCTTTCTCCAGTTAAGAAAGGGAGAGCGAGGAGGCAGGTGAAGGTAGGGTATAGGGGCTAACCGGCTAATTGTTTTTTGTGGGGGTAAGGCACGGCTCATTGGTATTTTAAAGGGGTTAGATACCTAACAACAATCTCAAAAAAAGGTGTTTTCTACCAAATTCCCTCTAATTTTTATTGGTCGATTATATTTTTTAAAAGTTTAAGTTTCCAATCTTAAATTTATCACAATCATTTCCAATGGAAATGTCAATGTATCGTGATTTTTTATATAATAGATGTGATTGAGTTATATATATATATATATACATATAAGGGGTGGTTCCTGTGAGAATCCCCTTAAGATGAGAACATAGGAACAAATCTTGACCACACCTTTCAAACAAATCAAAGGTCTCCATTAAATCTTGATTTTTAGTTTTTAAAAAAGGAAAATTATTAGCCCCCACTCACGCGCTTGAAATCAACCCCCCCACCAAACTCTTTTGTACTGTACTTTAATTTCTTTTTTCCCTTTTTCGTTTTATTTTATTTATACTACGTATTTGTTTTATACAGAGTATTTGTTTTCTTATTTTTTTATATTAAATTTAATCAAATAACTGTCCCCATAAGTACGAATAAGATATTTTTTTATATTATTCGTATGTAAGATAACGATTGTAATAGTAATATTATTCGGTTAAAATTATATTATTCGGTTAGATTAGAAAGATTACTCAATTAAATTTGAAAGATTATTCAGTTAAATTATAAATATTATTCATATGTAAGATGATGATTGAACTAGTAATATTATTCGGTTAAATTTGAGAGATTATTCGGTTAAACTATAAATAATATTCGTATGTAAAATGATGATTGTTTACAAATTTATTAGTTTTGGGAAGGTTAAGAGATTATTCGGTTAAATTATATAGATTATTCGTGTATAAGAGGACAATTGTTTACACACTTAGATTATTCGGTTATAAAGATGATTTAGTTGAAATTAAATTATTCGGTTAAATTATAGCGATTATTCGAATATAAAGAGCGATTATTCGATTAAATTTTAGAAATTATTTAGTCAAATTAGGAATCATAATATACGAACAACTAGTTGAATTCATAAAATCACCTAGTCAAAACAATCGGGTACACCTAATAGCTAATTAAATGAATTAGTTGAATTCATAAAATCACCATTACTTTGGAAACACCTAATTAACCAAAACAACAACTGGGTTGGGTACCGTACCGACTAGCTAATTAATTGAAACAGATGTATTTGCAAAATCAAAACAATATATGCACAGACCGATTAATTCGCAGACCCAATACACCAATCGATTAGCCTTCATATATTTAATTAAGTTGAGATATGTGAACAATTGATTCACCGATCAACTTTGCTCCACCGATCGACTTGAGATATGTGAAGAATGAGACCACCGGTCACTTTGTTCCACCGATCAACTTGGCGATTACTGGTTTGAACTCATGAAAACCCTAATTTCTTTCGACAGTTTCTCTTGAACAGTTAAAAAATGAAAATTTGGGTATATAGGGGTGAAACACACGTACACTCCCATGAGATTAGGCAGCCTTTAGTGGTGGGCCCCCAATTTTTTTTTTAAAAAATAAATTCAGAAAATAGGATTTAATATCAACCCTTCATTCCTACCTAATCGATGGCCCAGATTTGTTCCTACGTTCCCACCCTAAGGAGTGTTCTTATCCGATCCATATATATATATATATATATATATATATATATATAGGGTTTACTTCAAATGTAAAAACTCCTTAACGTGTAAAATTTGCTTATCGCGTAAAATTTACTAATGGGCCTAATTTAATTACTAATGGGCCTAATTTCATTAGTAGAATATCTGCCCCCTTGCCCATGCGTGTGCCCCCTTGCCCCCTTCTCGGACCCGATTTTTTTTTTTTGGCCCAGATTTTTTTTTTCGTGGTAACACTTTCTGCTGTGCAAGTATAACTTGCTTTTGTGCACATATAACATCTTATTGTGCAAATATAAGTTTATTTTGTGCAGACAAAATAATTCATTATGGGGTAAATAGGTAAATATGCCTATTTCAATTATAAAAATTTATAATTGAAATATGTTTAATTTATGGGTAAATTGGTAAATATGTCTAATTTTATGGGTAAATGCACTTTTTCCCGTTTTCGATACCTTTTGTGCAACTGTGAAGTGCATTTGTGGAACTGTGAAGTGCATTTGTGCAACTTTAATTGTGCAATTGTGCAAATTTAAAGTAGGATACAATTGTGCAAATTTAAACTACAATTGTGCAAAAGTAAGATACAATTGTGCAGATTAAGAATACAATTGTGCAAATGTAAGATCATAATGTGCATTAATAAGACAAAAGATGTGCTTTTGAAATCGATGTTTTAAATTTGTTTTTTTTTTTACTTTTGAGAGTTTGGGTTCACCTCTCGGATAATTTAGGTTGATAGTTGTAAGTTTGAAATCGATTTTTTACGTATAAGCTTTTAAAATTAAAGTGCATAAATAAGATTAAAATGTGCATAATTAAGGTTAAAAAGTGCATAACTTAGATTATAATGTGCATGATTAACAATTTGCAATTGTTGCGCTCTTGTCTATTATGTAACCTATGTGGGATTTGAACCCACATCTTTTGTGCAAACGCACATTGCTCTACCAATTGAGCTAATAGGCTAAATTATGATTTTTATGCTAAAATAGAAGAACCTAATCGACCTAAAGCATATTGCAATAAAATTCTAAAATTCAATTAGCTCATGATTCACAAACAATTTGATAATGCTATAAACATGAAATTAGCTCCAAATCAACCCAACAACACAACCATATCATCAATTTCAGTCAATTTGGCTGTTGGCAAAAAACCCCAAATTCTAAAGCATATCGCAATATAAAATTCCAAACTTCAATTAGATCCAGATCCATAAACAATTTGACAATGCTATGAACATGAAATTAGCTCCAAATCAACCCAACAACACAACCATATCATCAATTTAAGTCAATTTTGCTTTTGGTAAAAAGCCCCAAATTCTAAAACATATCGCAATATAAAATTCTAAAATTCAATTAGCTCATGATCCATAAACAATTTGATAATGATATGAACATGAAATTAGCTCAAAATCAACCCAACAACAGAACCATATCATCAATTTCAATCAATTTGGCTTTTGGCAAAAAGCCGCAAATTCTAAAACATATCGCAATCTAAAATTCTAAAATTCAATTAGCTCATGATCCATAAACAATTTGACAATGATATGAACATGAAATTAGCTCAAAATCAACCCAACAACACAACCATATCATCAATTTCAATCAATTTGGCTTTTGGCAAAAAGCCCCAAATTCTGCTCCTAAATCAAACCCTAGGTTTTCAATCTCAACCTAAATCATTCAAACAATCTAAATAGTTGTAATAAACAAGTTTAGGGTTAGAAATCATACCAAATTCGAGTGGAAAGAAGGAGCAAAATCGGGATTTCGAAGGTATTCCGAGCCAAAAGCACCGATTAGCGCTGTTGGGGAAGATGGGCTCGGTGTGGGCTCGGCTGGGCTCGAACCATGGGGGTTCCGGTCTCGGGGGGTGCGCCTGAGGGAGGGGGTTCGAGCAGGTGGGGGCTGGTGGCCGGAGGTGGCTCGTGGGTGGCGTGGGAGGCCGACGAGCGAAGATGCGACGTGAGGCTTCAAATGGTCGGGGGGGGGGGGGGGGCGCGTATGGGCTCGAACCAAGCCAAGTCAGGGCTCGGGGGGTGCGCCCAGGGGTTGGCTCGAGCGTGGCTAGGCGGTGGTGGCCGGAGGTGTCTCGACGTGGGGCTGGAGGTGGCTCGACATGCTAGGCGGTGCTTCTACTGTTGAACGCGGTTTGTTTTACGTGGGATTTGAAAATTTTACACGTTAAGCAAATTTTACAAGTTAAGGATATTTTACATTTTAAAGCTTATATATATATATATATATATACTAGTGTAGATCCCGTCCCGTGTACGGGGAATGCGTAAACCTAAATATAAATTATTTTTTTCTTCAAAAAATAATATAAGTATAAATAAAATTAGTTCGACAAATTATATATAATCTAAATATCTTTTAATTAGATTCTCTCAAAATATAAATAAAATTCACATTTATAAGGTATTACGTAAAAGTTTTTTTTTTCTAATCTATGGTTAATTAAATCTCATGTAATTTAATTAGATAGTTGATTTTTAAAAATATTTTAATATTCTTTTTTATTAAATATGTAGTATATATTTATTATATTAGTTTACTAAAATATCTATGTAAGGATGGATTGTGGCTAGATATATGGCTATATAATATTTTAATTATTTATTTTGGCCTCAAAAAATAATATAGATAGACATAAAATAACAATTATTAAATGATTGATTTTGATATAAATAATTCTTTCCACAAAAAATAATCTAAATATAAATAAAATAGCACCTATCAAATATTAAATATTTATGTATTAATATTTTTGGTAAGTATGACTATAAAAATTAGTTTTATTAATTATTTTTATTATTACTACTACTACGTTTAATTATATTGATATAGTTTTTTCCTTATATAATATTTACTCTTTTATAAGATATTCCATCTATCCAATTATATGTGTTAAAGGTAAAATAAAATAATTATTTTTATTAGATTTCCTTTTTGACGGGAGAAAGCTTTACGAGACGCACTCACGCGCCGCCACCTAGGCAAATTCACTCACGCGCCGCCACACAGGCACCAGTGCATCGGTTTTAGTATATGTAGATAGATAGATACTAGCATAGTACTCGTGGGTAATGCACTGTTGGTAGCGCTTGACTTCGTTCGTTCGTTCGTCTACGTCCGCATCTCGTCCGGTTTAGTGGGGCTTATTTCTCTTGTAGAGCTTTTGTGCTTGTTTCTTGCACCCTCGTTGTATTTTGTCTTATTTGTCGGTTTCCGCGTCTGCCGACTTGTTGGCCTTCGAGGTCCAGGTTTGTCTGGCCTCGAATTATTTCCTAATAAAAAATATTAGATATATTATAATAATATGAAAATGATACAGTCAAATAATATTAATTTGAAAAAAAATGATTTTATCATATTATTATATAATATATGTAGCAAAACGTCAGTGTCTCACCTTTCTAGATAGAAACAATTGAATGCACTAATGTAGAGAGTGTTTAAATTTTTTTGCTTCCGCCTTCTAATTTTTTTTAGCAACTTTGATTGGTTACTAATTTGAACATTAAACAAATATTTGTTGTCGTAATAAGTTGAAAGGTAGAACCAAATACTTTGTTAGGTGGACTACACATTTGACAAATGCTAAGTGTATGACATTTTAAGCACCTTGGGATGAAAAACACATAAAAATGTTGAAAAAGATATATTGATGTAATAATTACATAGAATCGCACTAACGACTAAACAACTTAAATTTTAATTATTTTGATTGGACCATCTGACATCCATCCAACTAAAGAAATACCAATCATCCTAAGAATAAATCAAATTTTCATATTTAGAGTAATAATTGTTTTTCTATATTCATTAACTCTATGAAAACAGCCTAGGTTTTATAGGTGGCTAATTATCTGTTTAAACTCCATCTTTAATTAAATTAATTTACATTCATTTCAACTGTCAAAAATAAAGGCTAAACAATAATCTATATCTATTTACTGAATAATGAACAAATTTATTTTTTATTAATTTATATATTAGGAATATATTATAATTTGCATAGTCATAAAATAAACTTGTGCTAACCATTTTAGTTTAACATTTGTCATTTTATATGGTTAAATCAATAATTATAGTAAAAAAAACTTAGAAATATGTAGAGTACGTTCCTGTTAAGTATTAGTTGATTGCATAAAATCATCATTTTCAACATCTTATTTAATTAAATTTGAAATGAGATTTTATTTGGAAATATTATACATTTTTCATTTGAATTCTAAGCATAGCTTTATATTCGGCTGATCACCACATTTTTTTAGTAATAAAATAGATTTGATTACTGATTAATATTTTGTAGCATCTTATTTAATCAAATTTGAAATCGGATTTTATTTAGCAATATTATACATCTTTCATTTGAATTCTATGCATAGCTTTATATTCAGTTAATCACCAATTTTTGTAGTAAAAAAATGATTTGAATTCTGATTAATATTCATGATAAAACACATAAAATTATAAATAATCGATAAGGAAATGTTAAAGGTCAAACTATTTTAAATTTTATATTGATCATGAAAGATAGCTAGTAAAAATAGAGTTAGCAGATATCTAATAAAAAATCGTTAAAGATAAGAAAAAAATTAGGTGATAAGCATTCAATTTAGTTTATGTTTTTTTTGTTATGAAACTGATATTTTGTCTTTTCAATCAGTTATATTAATTGTTTTTTAAAAGAGAATTTCAAATATTTCAGTAAAAATTGATTAAAATATATAGAAGAAAATCTTTATCAAATTCATAATTTGTGAAGTTTATTTATTTATTTTCTAATTGTTAAATCAGGACCCAAAAATAATTATAAGCCAGTGAAATTTCGAAGTCAATGAGGATGTGACATTATTATATGGGCACCATGTGGCATTTTAGTTTAACATTTGTCATTTTATATGGTTAAATCAATCATTATAATAAAAAAAATCTTAGAAATATGTATTTACTTAGGAGTATGTAAATGATTCCCATTAAGTATTAGTTGATTGGATAAAATCATCATTTTTAGCATCTTATTTAATCAAATTTGAAATGAGATTTTATTTAGCAATATTATACATTTTTCATTTGAATTCTAAGCATAGCTTTATATTCGGATAATCACCACATTTTTTAGTAATAAAATAGATTTGATTACTGATTAATATTTTGTAGCATCTTATTTAATCAAATTTGAAATCGGATTTTTGGATGTATCTTCATTTTTAAGAAACCTGTAAAATAAATGTATTACATATTAAGATAAGTATATATGTTAGGTAATAATAGATAAAACAAATATGTAAAATAAGGAATTACCTTCTTCTATGTTAACAACTACATGAGTATTAGATAACACAATTATTTAAAGTATTGATAAATAAATGTTACTATAATTATGAATAATACAATGATGAATTTAATAATCTAAAATCAAATTAAAAAATATATATTTTTAATAAAATAAAAATCTTTTATCAAGTTTCTTATTTGAAAATTCAAACTCTAAAAAGTTATTCTAAATAACGGAGATTAATCAAATTTTCTACTAAGGTGAAAAAAATTAATTAGAGATGAGATGATAAATTTCAAATTTTATTTTAGAACATGTCTACTTAACTATGTTGAACATGTCTACTTAACTATGTTGACATCGGTAAAATCTCAAATACTTGAACATGTGTACTAATTACAATGCACGCACCATATGTAGTAATTAACGCCTTTATATTTGAACATGTCTACTTAACTATGTTGAATGAAATGATCGAAATACTATTATAAGTATGATACTTAAGTAAAAGTAAAAAACTGCATATTAAATCCCCTCTAAATCAAGTGTGCATTAAAATATAAGATCCAAAAATTAAAATCATTAAAATATAAGATCGTTGCTAAAAAAAATATATATATATTTGAACAATAAATAGTTATTTAAAAAATATTGGAGTAATTAATAATTAACTTAATTAATTATTTGAGGTGGGCCCAAGAGTAATAAAAATTTGCCACACGGGATTTGTAAGCCTATAATTAAGTAGAGTTTGCCAAGTGGCATCTTCAACATGTGTTTTAGTATTATACTAGTTTAGTACCCCGTGCATTGCACAGATCTTTTTTAAAAATATGTGTTTATATAATTTCATTTATCATTTCTTCATCGATACCAAAACTTGTAAGCATTACTTGTAACCATCCAACATACATATGGAGATAATAATCTTACATACAAAAATGAATAGGGATTTGAATTCTTGTATATAACATGTGGTGGAAAACATTCGTATAAAAAAGAGTCACGGATGTATTTTCTCTAGCAAACTGATAAGAAGAAGAAATAAATAAAAATAATTAAAGATACATTACCTAAACAGTAGAACCTATGCGATTTGGTTTTATCTTTTAATTAACATACATATGGTTCAAAATTAAATGAATGAATCAATTTTGAGTTATTTATCTAAAAAAATAGAAATTAAAACTAAAACCGAAATATTCTATAGTAATTTGTGGAATAAAAAATATAACAAAAAAATAGAATCAAATTCTTTCTTGAACAAATGGCAAGTTATATTGTAATCAAATTTGATTTTTTTGAGATAAATATGATTTTATTTGATCTTATCTAGTGAATATCTAAACTAACAAACAAATCATATCTTAAGTGATTTGTTTGCAAAATCTTTCATAAATTTAATTTTATAATCATGACTAAATTATAATTGAAAATATAAAATTTATTGATTGAAAAGTGGTTCAAAAGATTAATTAGCAAAATCTTCCATAAATTTAATTATATAACCATGAGAATATACGTTGTATGTTTGAATGAATGCAGCTAATTAACTAAAACCATAAATAAAATAAATGAAATTCGCATTAGCTTGCCCCTATATTTATAAGATGAAACCAAAAGATTAATTAAATAACTTCAAATCAAATCGAATCGGAAGTATTTAGTGTTACGTTGAATGATTTCACGTACATCTTGACTAAGGATTCCACGTAGCAACACAAAGTCGATCGATTTCACATCAATTTTTCGAGTAGTTAAGCACAACTGGACATAATTCCAAGTAGAATCAATGGAATCATAATTAATCGGATAAACTGAGAAGGACAATAAGAGAGGGAAGTAGGGGTGAGATTAAAATCAAGTAAATTAGGGTACAATCAATAACCTGCATCTGCAAATATGATTATGTTAGATTAAGATATAAAAGCAACACAGCAGCACAAAAGCAAATGAATATACTCCGTAAAAATGTGAACAATTGAATCAGGAAGAGTTAGGGTAGTATTTATAACAGTAGTAGTGTAGTAGTACGATTTTGGCGATCTGAATACTTTTTTTTTTTAAATTTCAAAATTCAAAATTGTAACCAAATCAGATTAGTTGATCTAAAGAATTGGAAAAAAAAAACTGATTTCAAAATTCAAAATTTTAACCAAATCAGAGATCATTGATTTTAGATATCTACTTTGAATTAATAAATAATTGTAAATAAAAATAAAAATTAACTAATCTGATTAATAATCATCTGAAACTTGGAATGGACTAATCTGATTTAAAAAAAAATTATTTTAGTGATAAGATTGCAATAGATCCAGTAAGAGATTACATTACAAAGTGATAAGATTGGTGATTAAAAAAAAAGTGATAAGATCTGCGTAAGTTTCTAGATTCTGGATTTGCATATATCATCATGCAAACAATAAGATTACATTTTGGTTAGTTAGTTATTTTAGATATGACATATCAATTAGGTTAATTAGTAATTTAATTTTTAAATCTAATTCTTTTTTATTATTAATCTTAAATAAATAAAAAAGCTAACAAATAATAATTTAGGTAAGGTAGTTAATTAATAATATTAATAATATTTTCTAAGGAGTTAAGATTTGATTTTATCCTCAAAATTAGATTAATAATATTTTCTAATTAGTTAAGATTTGATTTTATCCTTTAAATTAGATAAGATTTGTTAACCAATTAATCTCCTTTAAAGCTAAATAAATCAATTAATCTAATTATAAAAAAACCTACATTAAAGGAGAAGCCGCCACATGTCGTAGGCGACTTCTCCTTTAGTATTATAATATAGATTAGAATTAGATATTATATATATATATATATATATATATATATATATATATAGAGAGAGAGAGAGAGAGGTTGGGTCATGTGTTAACATCCCTTATGGTGTTTTGTGTTAACAAATCTGAGCCTTTGATTAAAAGAAATGGGTGGTTGAGATTATTTGACAATTTTGCCTTTTTTCTTTAATTAAAAATTAATGGGACCCACCTCTTTCCTTACCCACTTGTTGAATTACGAGCGTGTGATGTACACTTTTTTTTATTGTGGCGTAAGGTTTTTGTGTGGAGTAATGTTTTTTTTATGCAGTGCACTGTTTGAACTATTCGATAAAGTAATATTAAATATTCGCTAACTTATAGTTATTATTCGTGTGTAAAGAAGAGTTATCGTTTAGATATTGGCAAAAAAGTTCGCAATTTTGCAACTATTCGTTTAGATATTGGCAAAAAACTTATAGTTATTATTCTGCACCTTTAAGGTGCGGGTATTACACTAGTAAAATACTAAAACAAAGATACAAAGTCTCATCTGGTGCACTTTATGTCATTTTCTGGTGTAATATGGCATGAGTTTAGACAAAGATCTTATATATTTTATCCACATGTCATATATGTGTTCATCTCATAACTTAAGTGGTTGCAAAATCTATCATTTTATCATGAGTTATTTTATAAATATTGTATCAGCTTGAATTATTTTATCTTTAATCATTAAGATTGATTATTTTAGTTCATTATATCTAATGATAAGATTTGTTATTAATTAATTATCTATTTAACAGTCAAATCTTATCATCAAAATATTTATATTAATTCTCAACCTCATATATCACAATCAAAAGTCTTCATGTCAGGGTCCCTACCCCAATCAAACAGTTTCATTTTTGACAAAGAGGCATGTCCAAGTCTGGCATGGTAAACATTTATTAATTTTGTTCTCACATGAGCAACAAGACCACTCACATTGAGTTGATGCCCAGTGATAGCAGTGCTGGTAGAAGCAGGACCACACAAACGTCTGATGCCAGTGGTTGAAGGAAAGACAACTGAGCCAGCAAACTTGTAGAGACCACACAAATGTCCAAGTCTGGCATGGTAAACATTTATTAATTTTGTTCTCACATGAGCAACAAGACCACTCACATTGAGTTGATGCCCAGTGATAGAAGTGCTGGTAGAAGCAGGACCACACAAACGACTGATGCCAGTGGTTGCAGGAAAGACAACTGAGCCAAAAAACTTGTAGAAACCACACAAATGTCCAAGTCTGGCATTGTAAACATTTATTATTTTTGTTCTCATGTGAGCAACAAGACCACTCACATTGAGTTGATGCCCAGTGATAACAGTGTTGGTAGAAGCAGGACCACACAAACGTCTAATGCCAGTGGTTGCAGGAAAGACAACTGAGCCAGCAAACTTGTAGAGACCTCCATCTCTAACACCAGAAGCGACAATGGACCTAGTGGAAATGTCCTGCAGCCAGCATTTCCATTTGGAGAAAACAAACAAATGCGTGTCACCATCCAACAGTTTAGATACAGATAATAGGTTATATTTGAAGTTGGGCATGTATAGCACATCCTGGAGTAAAATATTCTGATTGAAGCAAACACTACCAGAGTATTTTAGTGCCTGGGTTATCCCATCCAGAAAGCCGATCACTATAGGCTTAGCAAGCAAATTCATGTGAGAAAACATGACATCACTGCACACTATATGATTCGACACTCCAGAGTCTATGATCCATGTCCGGTTGAGACATGCATCTTCTTGATCAGTTGAGGAAGGAGAAATAATGCATGCGAAGTTTATTGAACTAGTGCTCGGGCCATATGCATCAGCGGGAGCTTTGCCTTTCATAGCTCGTATCACTTCGATCAGCAACTACAACATTGATCAAAGACACATCTGGTTCACCATCAGATCTAGCAGATGTACCAAAGTTAGAGGAATCCATTCTCACAGGTAAGTGGACAATCCACTTCCATGGCATCCTAGTGAACATTTAGCGACCAACTTATCATTTTGAGGACGTTTGGGACCTATATACCAGTCAGGGAACCCAACTAGCTTGAAGCAAGTCTCCTTGACATGGCCACACTCCTTGCCATAGTTGCAAAACAACTCCATCTTAGCTTTCTTTAACTCTTCCTTTGACATCTTAGACCGTTGATCAGTAAACTTTGAAGCCAGAGGCATTAGGTTGAGATCCATTGCCACCTTTCGAAGAATTTCCACTGTGATTGTAAGTGCGAGTTGATAAGACCTCATTATGCTGCGAAGGACCGCCGTTGATTCCTTTCTGTCTTTCGATTTGCCGCACCATGTGAAAAGCTCGATTAACAAAGGGCAAAGGATCCACAAACAATATGTGACTACGAATTCCATCAAAAGCGTCAGATAGTCACATTAGGAATTGCATCAAGCGAGTAGTGGCATCACGATCAACGAGCTTTTTCAGAATCGCACATGAGCAGTGCTTCAGACCTCCGCACCTACAGATAGGGATGGACTCGAACCAACTTGCATCCATTGGAGCCGCAAGAACTTCCCTAATAGCCCATTTTGCAGGGAGAAAATATGTATCAATAGTTTTGATAACTCCACTACCTTGATGAAAATCGGAAATGGTTTCAAAGGCTTTGACACAAAGCTTGTGTCAAAGGTCTTGAAGCTAAAACTGTATTGATGAAATTCAAAACCTGTATCTTATGTATTTTATTTATTTATTATCTTATATATATTATCTATGTATGGTTTCCGAATTTTATTATACATATTTTATATTAAAAACCATACATCGAAGATTTTGAAGAGATCTCCTTCCTTGAGCTGAAATACGTAGATATCAAATCAGGAAGATTATGGCTTCGCAGTTTCCATCTTTAGAAGATTGCGAAGATCCATCCTTGGTCATGATCTGAAGTAGCTGTTGGGAAAAGATTCTTCCTTCAAATGGCGCCGATTTGATCAAGTATAAAAGGAGATGAATAAGAGAGAGAGGACTGACGGACACTTACGAATATCGACGCTCTACATTGCACACTCAACCCTCAAGTTTACGATCTCTCTTCAGCGTGTTCTCTCTACTTGTTCTTAATAGTCTTATATTTTGTTTCAAAGCATTTGAGAGTTACATAGTGAGATTATAGGATATATTCTGAGAGAGTGTTATACTCGAGAGTTTATAACTCAGGAAGTGAGCACTAGGCGATTGATTCACGAAGTGTAAGAGGATTGTACTAGATAGCTGAGAGAGGTGGGGCTCTTCTAGATTGGTCTAGGACTCTAAGGGAACGTGAGTTGACTAGATTGCAATTGTATAAGAGAGAGGGTTCTCGGTGAGCTATTAGGATCCTAAGTCTTGTGAATCAATAAAGCCGGTTGAATCCTAGGGTTGTGGAAGAACCTTAGGTGGGGACTAAGCCTTTAAGGAGCCGAACCTCGTTAACAATTCGTTGTGTTCTTTACTTATTGCTTTACCATATTTCCGCACTTGTTTCGAATTATATAACTCTTTTGTGATTCAGGTTTCCCAAAGGAAAGAATTGAGTTTACTCTCAAAAGGTTTTGCAAGCGTTTCAAAAGTCTTGAGATTATCAGCGAAAAGTTGGCATACTCTATTCAACCCCCTTCTAGAGTATCTTTATTTTACTTTGTTATACATTATCGAACCTTCAAGTTTCTTTATGAAAACGACTTTGCATGAAAATTCATCTTATCAATAGTTGCTTGTCCGCTAGCTCCATCAAATTAAATGTATATAAGCGCGCATCAAAGTACTGTCTGGTATATAGAGTTCAAGATCTGAAGTTGAAAGCTTCCCGAAAAAATACTCCCTCACATATTATCTGCTGGATAGATTTCAATATCAATAGCAGCGAATGGAGAAACAATCTGCGACAATTGTCTTGTTTATTTTCACCTCATTATCGATGCCTGTAGAGTTGGCAATTCGGGTTATCCGCGGGTCGATCACATTCGGGTCGGGTCACTAATGAGTTGGGTCTACTCGGTCAAAATTTATGCGTCGGGCTTGGTCGGGTCGAGTTGGATCGGATTCAGTCAAAATGAAATTTAGGTTGGTCGGGTTTCAGTTTGAATCGGGTTGGACCCATTCGGGTTTTCGGTCAAATCGGGTCGGTCTCGTTCGGGTTTCGGCCTTTCAGGTCAGTTTCATTCAGGTTTCAAGTAGAAGTTGTTGATCTGCTTCTTGTTTTTGTTCGCCGTCATGATGCCAAGTTGGTAAAACTTGAAGTGATGTTGTGTTTACTTATTGAGTTACTGCTACGGACTTTGACTTTTTTTTTTTTTCTGTTTTGTTTCTAAACTGTCCTCAAATTTACCACAAATAAAGTTATGGTAAATTTAACTTTGATCAATGGAATTTTTATTTTGTTTAGAAATTAAATAGTATCAACTACCAGTAGCTCAGTAATGGATGACAATATTTTTTTTGTTTTGTAGTATAAATGTATAATAGATATATATAGTTGGGAGATGCTTACTGGATTGAGAGTGGATCGAATTGGAGTAGTTGATAGTACGTGGGATTTTCTATTCGAGCAACTATTTTAAACAATCAATTTGTAATCAGAAATGGTTATTTTTTTTAGGGTCAGTTTGGTAAAACATAGCTGATGAGGTAGCTGAAGCTGATGGATTAAGTGTGTTAAATATATGCTAAATTAGAGTTTTCAGAAGCTAGTAAGGTGTTTGGTAACCCAGCTGATAGAGTAGCTGATGCAAACTAGCTGATTAGATAGAAAAAAATGAATAGAATTCTGAAAAACTTGGGGTGAGTAGTTGTTGAAAATCCAATTTCAAAAGCTAATTAAATTAAAATCTTATATTTAACTTATTTAAAACTATAAAATATTAAAATCAAAAGCTCCGAAAAGCTAGCTGCATTACCAAACGGACCCTTAATGTGGAAAATACAGTTTTTAAGGGAAATAAATTAATTAATTGTAACGATGAGGGTAAATATGCATGGTAACATATTGAAATTATATGGAGTTTAACCTCTTTTAATTAAAACATAGATGTTGAAGGATATTCGGGTCGGGTTGGGAGTCGGATCGGATTTGGGTTGAGTCGGGTTTGTCTGTATTCATGTCCCTTTGGGTTTCGGGTCAATATCGGTCGGGTTCGGTTTCGGGTTCGGGTTATGCACAACGCTAAATTTTCGGGTTCGATCGAGTTTCGATTTGGGTGAGTCGATTGGGTTTCTCGGGTCGGGTCAGATCTTGCCAGCTCTAGATGCATGTGTCATGTTGATACTCCCACATGGAACTACCTAGTTTTTAGTTTAAATACATTAATTAAGTGATTAAATTGTAACTTGAAATGCAATATTGATACTTGCAACGTTACCCTTTTAACGTTTACAAATGGTGAAATTGATATTACCCTTTTGTTAGGGAAAGCATTTTTTATAGATTGGGCCACTTGCAGTGTAGTTGTGACTAAAAAACAAATATTCAAACATATAAGATCGACACTCACAATTTATAGTGGTTCACCAAATTGGTTACATGCCTACGAGAGATTTCATTAAGGAGTTTTCCCAAAATCGATCATACGAGGATTACAAGATGTGTCATTCACACTAACTGATAAATGATAAACCTATAAACCTGAAAACACGTACAAAATATCATTACTGAACCACCGCTAGACGCTAGCTCTTTGGACCTCTGCTAGTAGAGGGTCCTGCCCCCAAATCCCTGGTGGTTACCGGTCACTCAGTTAGGACTCAACTTAATTGTGTTGAATGCTTCTAGGAAATACCTAGGTGAGATTATATAACTATAGATAATTCTAAATTTCTAATCCTACTAGGATAAATCTATTAATAAGACACAAATAGATAAACTCAATTCTATCAATCAAGCTCAAATCTAAACAAATTAGTTTCAAGACATCCTAATAGCCAATAGGATGTATCATAAATTACACACTAAAATTCACAAAGATTATTATGTACAACAATAATAGGAGGTATAAAATCAATCCACCCATCAAAATAGGAATCGAAAGTAAAGGTCCAAGGGAGGGAGGAAATAGGGGCAAGTTACTTTCAGTCACGCTCAATACTATTGGTGGTGGGCTGGTGGCCTAGCCTGTTGCATGACACAACCCGAACGTGTAGGCAGGGAAACTTAGGGCGTGTTTGGGAACGGGATGGGTTTTTGGGGATTTGGTGGATTTGATGGGATGTGGTAGATGGAAAATGATTTTTGGATGTAAAAGATGAAAAGTCAACACCCAATTTGTTGGGTTTTGTGTTTGGTTGTATTTTGATTTTTTTTGTGGATGGAGTGACGGACAAAAACCGAATTAACCCCACTAACCCACATGACATTACCAAATTGCCCCCATCCCATACCCCTCTTGATATTTTTTCCAATCACCATCTTGTCCACATTATTGGTGGAGGCCGTCAGCTGAGGAGGCCGAGGAAGAGCGGCGGCCATTGAAGCTGATTCGAAAGTCGAAGAAGGAAGGAAACCCCACCACCGGCGCCGGAAAGCCGACAACGGCGGTGGCACCCCCAAACTAAGCGAGGACTCATCGCGACATACCATGTAAGTTGTTCCCTTCTTCCCGTCTACGAGTCCGAATCGGAAATTTTTGAAATTGTTAGGGTTAGCTCGGAATTGAAATGGGGGAATAATGGGGGTTTGTTTATGACTGGGGCCGGCTTTCATATGGAGTCCAGTGTTCTTCATGAATTGCATGATTGTTGTGGGCGGGGATTGAGTACATCTTCTGACAAACCACAAGAGTTTTCGGATTGGGCGGGTTCCCTTATGATTTCACCTATTGAGTTGAAGATAATTGGGGTTGTTGTGCTGTGCTTCCTGAATTTGATGATTATCGTATGAATTCCCATATTGAGTTGAAGTGAATTGGGGTTGCTGTGTTGTGATTCGTGAATCTGGTTAACATGGCTTAGAATTGTTTTCGTTTGGATTGAAGTTGAATTGAATATTAATTTTGCTTCGAAAAATCGGTTGTTGTTGTGCATCGACGGCCATCGGCCCATCGCATTCTTCGTCATCCTTCCATTCCAAATTGCGATGGATTCCACCACCGTTCCCAATGACAAAGGTAAGCGAAAGGTGACGACTAATCGAAGGGGTAAAGCTAAGACACCCGCCAGTGGTGACGACAAGGTCCCCGTTCCAGCCGCCTTCTACTGGTCGTACGACCTGACGATCAAGCTTATGCGAGTTCTCCTAGCATACCAGAAAAAAAATGGAAGGGAGCAAGCCTTCCTGTTGGCTCCCCTAACTGCTCAGTTTGAGGAAATGACGGGGAAGAAGTGCAACACCAACACCCTTAAGAATCGCACTCGGGATATGAAAACTTATTACAACTGTTGAAAGGACCTGAAGAAGGATGAGACGGGGTTGGGTTGGGATCCCGTTAGAGGAACCATTATGGCGTCTGACGAATGGTGGGATAAGAAAATTGCGGTACGTTCTCCTTTTGTGTTTGTGTCGTCTTGACTGTGCACCCTGCCATTACAGATGTCCCACAACATTTTGCCTTCATTTCCAAATGAGCAGGTCGACCATAACTTCAGGAAGTTCCGAAAGAAGGGCATCCCTCCTGAGTTGGAGGACTTGTTTGATCAAGTGTACGGTGGCACCGTCGCGACCGGAGAGTACTGCGTCGCTCCATCCATGGACCCTAAGGCACGGGAATCTCATGAACCCCCCAACGCCGAACGACAGCCGCAGTGCATTTCGATCGATGACGAAGATGGTTGTCATGGGAATGGCAAAGACAATGCCAGCGACCCAAAGGCATCCCAAAATGATGGGGTAGAGGAGGAGTTTGATGATTTGTTCCCCAGTCAGACCCGGACTCCATCTATGTCTCATGCAATGAACGACATCGGCGACGAAGACCCGAACGAAGGGAGCTCACCTGACAAGGCCCCTGCCGCCGAGCCTTCACATGCGGCAAGGTCTGGTCCTTCAACTGGTCCATCAATCAGCAAAAAGAGGGGTATGTCATCTTCCGGGTCTGGTGCATCAACCTTCGCTCCAAAAACGCAACATTCGGAAGTCAGAGGGCTCCAAGCTTGCATCGCGCCATTTTGATTTGGCGGAAGACACCAACAGTTTACTGAAGGCGATGCTGGAGAGGGATGCGAGGGAGGAGAGGGAGGAGAGGGAGGAGGTGTCATCCAACAAACCTCATGGGACCACCCGGGAGGTAATGGACATTGTCAAAACCATGGTGGCGGATGGGCTAATGAAGACGGGGGATCCCATGTGGTGCTTCAGCTTGGCCCTTCCCACAGCCGAAAGGCGGGAGGTGTTCCTGCAGATTGAGACGAACGAGTCCCGGTTGGCGTGGTTGAGGTGGTTATACTCGACGAACGACGGCCAGCATCTGTCCGCTTGTCCCCCATGACTTCCACAATCACCGCTTCCAAAATCACCGCTTCCTCTGCACCTTAAACATTTTCGGTCCTTATACTTGTTACTTTGTTTCCAGCATTTGAGTTTGTGAACAATGTGAAACTGTTTGCGTTACCGGTCCCATACCAATAATACTCTCTGTGACGTTTGGGACCTTAACGTCTGTGTTTTCAATTAGTGTATGTTGTGGTGTCATCTGTGTGGTTCTGTTTGAGATTATTGTGTTTAGACAGCTATTACGAATGACGCTTCATTGTTATGGTTCCCTTCACATGCAGGCTGCAACCCAGGGGGTACGAGCGTCGCCGTCGTAGGCGTCGACGACGACGAAGAATTGTTATCGCTTGCCTCCTCCTCCAACAGCAGGCCATCCCCATTATGCATCACTACTTCCTTCATGTGCATAAAGTCCCCCAATACATCGGTCCGTACACGGGTGCGCGTTGGGTCGATGACATTGTCACGCATCATGCGACAAAGGGTATCCCTTCCGGCCGGGTTACATGATTCCCTATTCGACGACCAAGTACCATCACCCGACTTTCGCAGCCTCACAACCGTCCAACGAGAAAGAGGCCTTCAACAAGTCGCACTCGTCCCTCAGGGGCGCTATTGAGAGGTCATTCGGGATATTGAAGAACAAGTCGAAGATCCTAACTCAACTCCCGAAGTATCCTATTCGGAAGCAGATTGCGATCATCATAGCTTGCTTTGCGCTCCACAATTACGTAAGGCAATCTGCTTCGGAGGCCGAGATTGTAGACGACGATGACCCACGGTTCACGGAGTTCACCATGCATGTTTCGACGTCAGACGGGGAGGATGATGATGACCCATACGACGACGAAGAGGAAATCGGTCACGAGGACGACGATCCCATGTATGACTCGGACGCGGATGGAGGCCCTGTCACAGGTATGAAGGGGTTGAGGGACGAAATCGCTCGCCAGATTTGGAACGACAGGCGCATGCCATGATCCGGGAACTCCCATTCAGCTGTTGGCCACTTTTTGTGTAACTACAAGTAATCACGAGCATGGCAGACCTTGGGCGCTGCAACCAAGCACTTGTTCGATCTGTGACGTTTGTACAAATTGCATTTTGCAGTTGTGTACTTATGTGGTGTGTAGTAATTTCATTTTGCAAATTTGGCTTCAGATTTCAGACATGGCTTAGAATACAATGGAAGTGCTGGTTGTGTAATCATTCGTTTTGCAATATGGTTGTTCAGACATGTCGTTTTGCAATATGGCTGCAAACAATTATAAACTCGTTTCGTCCCTCCCAACGGCAAGCTCATACAAACGGCAAAATGACAACGATTGCACGAAGACACTGAGATAACATATATACATAATCATTATAGCATTACACGATGTTAAGCAGTACATAATAATTTATCCAACTAATGTTGGAGGATAACATGTCGGCCCTGCTTGCCTCCGAAGACGGAAACAACAACCTGCACAAAATGTCGCAGGCAAGCAGGACGAGGGATATGTTTGTTCTAACACAACAACCTGCATCAATACTCGCAGGCAAGCTACAGAGACGGAGAAATAAGTTGTTCTTACATCATCTAACCCCAACTACATGCACAAAAGGAGGGGCAAATAACCAGAAACATTGTATCTGAATGGAAGAGAAACGGGTAGGATGCCAAACAGATGTTCCAAAAAGGTCTTGAAGACGGGGAGGACTGGCTACACCATAAACCAGAGGACGACCATCACCGCAATCGCCATGACAAGGAGCCACCCTCGGATCCTCTCCACACGGGCAAGCTCAGCGCCCCGGAGTTACTCCCCAGCGTGATCGACCCACCTTGCGCACAAGTAGGCGCATAGCTCTGCAATCCTCTGCACCAGCTCGTTGTTGCTGGCCTCTGAAGCGACGAGGCGGGCGGCAAGGCTGGAGCTCTGGGCCCTCTCCGTCTGGAGTTCCACCCTCGTGTTGTTGAGCTCACCCCTAGTCGCCTGGAGCTCGATGATCCGGGTAGCGTCCCGGGCTATGAGGGTCCTGTTGCGCTCCCTCACAACAGCAAGCTCGGACTGGGCGAAGTCGACGAGGGCGTTGTTCTCCTCGGCGTCCTCTCTACGCTGAGACGAAGTCGCGTCGTCCTGCAGGTCCCTCTCGTCGCGCTCACGGCCATAGTCATAGTCGCTATGAAGCCAGTAGTACTTCCTTGGGTCGCCACTCTGGTAGGAGGCGTCAGAGTCGGTGTCGGTGTCAGAGTATGGATACATCCTGAAAGAAACTGACAAATTAGTTGCGACTAATGTCGCGCTGCGAACAGAAACAAAAGGGAAGGACATGCAGATGCAACATATCATAACAATGGCAATAACACGCAGTTTATCAAACAATAACATCGTAACATAAAGATGAATGCAGAGGCAGATGAAAGTGTAAGCAACCATAATTGGGTCCTCAGCGAATGAACAAAAACATGCCCAGGTAGTACAACAAATAACAGGTAGAATCGAAAAAGATAATAGGCATAATTAAAACATCATTGGGCCCTCACTTCATTGCTCTTGAAAATCAGTTGATCAACACGAGGTGAAGAGGCAAGGTAGGCCAACTTCACATGTCAATACAAAACTGATACAGGGAAAGGAAAAGGCAAAATGAAATCACAGCATCATAGGGCCCTCAGCTCATATACAACTCAACTAGTTACAAAACCATAAACATTGCGTACAGAAACATGATATAACCAAAAGCCAGACTGTAAGCAAAATCTAGCATCATTGGGCCCTCAGTCAAATAAAATCAACATGCCCAGCATCATAGGGCCCTCAGCTCATACACAACTCAACTAGTTACAAAACCATTAACATTGCGTACAGAAACATGAAATAACAAAAGGCAGAATGTAAGCAATATATACCATGAAATCCACCTCAGTCAAATAAAAACAACATGCCCAGCAAGTACATGAAAGAACAGGCAGATGAAATGGCCAAATATGGAGAGGATGCAGGTACACCACTGAATACAATATCATGCCCACCCCGGACAGTCACAAAAAGGCAGTACAAACATATCACAATAAGAGCAACTCAAACATACCAGACACAAATTTGCACGCAGCCAAAGACAATAGAAGGTAGAGGAAGAGAGGATACAAAGAGTGTAGCCATATTCCAAGTACTTGACAATGTGACAGGTGAAATAAGTTGTCTTCCAACATCATTGGGACCTCACGTTCTTATACAGACCTGAAATGAACGAGGTCGTGCAACAATAGCAGATAAAACAAGTTGATGAAAACATCATTGGGCCCTCAGGCAGCTGGGAATTGGGCATGAAAATCATTGGGCCCTCAGGCAGCCCCACTGGTGGGTAGCATCATTGGGCCCTCAAGCTACACATTCCAGTGACCTTCCTATCAGTTGATCAACATGAGAGGCTGGCAGTGAATGGCAGCTTCTCATGTCAATTCAAAACTGAGAAAGAGTACTGAGTTCACCCTAGCTGCATATACAAGTAATTCAAACATCATCGGGCCCTCAGGCAGTAGTCCAACCCGCAACAGCAAGCTCATGCAATCAAAATAGGCATAATGAAAACATCATTGGGCCCTCACTTCATATACCTTTAAATCAGTTGATCAACAATAGGAGAAGAGGCAATAAAGGCCGTCTTGACATGTCAATACAAATCTGAGACAGGGAAAGGGAAAGGAAATATGAAATCACAGCATCATTGGGCCCTCAAATTATATGCACATCAACCAGTTTCCCAACCAACAACATTGCAACAGAAACATGAATGAAAAATCAGGTGATGTAAATTTAATATGAAGCATCATTGGGTCCTCAACTCATGACGATGTAGGAATGAAAACATCATTGGACCCTCGGGGATATTCATGAAAACAATTGACTGTGCAAGCAGAACACGTATAGAGTAAAGGGGTAAGCGACAGACATCATAGGGCCCTCACTTCCATATACAAGTCCTGGAAACATGTGAACAGGCAAAGGGGTAAGCGACAGACATCATACGGCCCTCACTGTATGCATATATATGAAACCAGAAACTGCATGTCTATTACAAAGGAATCAGTAAATGCAAAAAATTCTGATTTACATTCATGAACAAAGCCAAAGGGCTAAGCGACAAAGTGACAGTGGGAGAGGGCTCCATTTTTAGATGTGCTTTTTTGGTACAAGACAAAACTTCAGGCAAAGGATCCAAAAGAGGAAATCATGGACACGAGCATGGTACGAGGAACAAGTACATGGTCCCCATCAATTACCCCAAAAACAGAACACTCCACAGGTAGGACAACACATTGACACCAAAAATCGGAAATCCCCAAAACTGGTAAGAACAACACATTGACACCAAAAATCGGAAATCCCCAAAACTGGTAAGAACAAGACATTGACACCAAAAATCGGAAATCCCCAAAACTCGTAAGAACAAAACCCTAAATCGAAAAATGCATATGAACAACCGAACGGAGGCGTTCGTAATTGGCGGAAGGAAAAAAGATAACCCCAAACATCATACCAACAAACCGTAAAACGTGAGAATGACATCGAAAATTTGCTTCGAAGTGCGTTGATGAAAAAGCCCCAAATACCAAATGCAGAAACCCTAAAATCAAAATCGCAAAAATCTCATATGAACAAAATAAAACTTCCCAAAAGCAAGTCGAACAAACCCTAAAATCGGAAAGTGCAAGAGAAGAAAGAGAACAATGGTGGAGGGCGTTTTTCGATACCTGATGGTGGAGGGCGGAGGCGGACTGGTGGTGTGGATCGTCGGCGATCTAGGGTTTCGCTCGCTTCGTCGGGTTTTTCGCTCTCCAGAAATCATGTGAGAGAAGAGTGAAGACACTGGAAGTATTTATGACGGGATTGAAGTCGAAAGGGCAAAATGGGGGGTTTCGGATTTCCCATCCACCAAACCTTGGTGGAGGATGGGGGAAACCGCATCCCCTTCCATCCAGCAAACCTCATGATTCGAACACTGCAAACACCATAAACACCAGCACCCAAACATCGAGGCGGGATTCCCGAGGCAAAAACCAAATCCACCAAACCTTGTAAACACTACACCCAAACACGCCCTTAGTACTCCACGGGCATAGAGATTTAGCGTTAATTGACTTGTTATAAGGAGAAGGATAACAGACGAAGAAAGACACAGAGATTTAACGTGGTTCGGTAACGATGTGTTACCTACATCCACGGGCAGAGAAATAGTGATTTTTATTATGGAGGCAAACAAAAAACTAAGTTACAAATTGTTAGGTTTCATGAGTATATATAGTGCCTCATGAAATCCTAGTCAGACAATGGGCCTAAACCCAAAACAAATAATAAGCCCAATTCAAGGCATATTAACAAATCTCCACTTTGACTTGAATCCTCTCAGATGTACCAACTTCATTGCAGCGCCAGACGTACCAAATGCAATGTCGTGCCAGATGTACTAGATGCGCTTCAATGCCGGATGTACCAGAATCTCCTCTTAGAAACAGATGCACCATGACAAGTGACATACGTTCTTCTACCTCAGATTCGTCCTCGCTGGAGGACTCAGATTGCCCTGCAGGGCAGCTCAATAGTTGGTGATGTTAAACAATTCCAAACAATGTTGGAACTTGCTCTTCGGAACTGGCTTGGTGAACATATCAGCGGGATTATCAGTTGTTCTCACCTTCTTCACCTTGATTCTCTTCTCAGCTTGCCAGTGTGCTGACTCACCTTCAGAAACAGCAGCCTTATAGTTGGATGGAACACCATACTCCCTCTCCTCGGCCACATACAAAGCATATCCCACCAGATCAATAGACCTGTATCTCGCAGGCCCCATAATGTCAACTCTTCTTGGTCGATCTAGAGCAATACTCCGATGTACAGCTCCACATGTTCCTGTGTATAGTGGTATATTCTTTGTCTCAACAGTATCTAACTCAGTAGTACCTGTCTGTGATGATTGGTCAGTGACCAACTCAGGTGTCTGAGTCTCTGTTGGAGTGAAGTTCAATTCCACCTCCTCAGCAACAGTCTCCCTAACCTTGACTAAAACAGCATCTGCAGCACCTGTGACTACAGAACCTTGTAGGGCATACAAAGTTCCCCTTCCCTGCTTGACTCCTTGCAAAACCACATTAGAGCCCTTAAACACGTGCAACATTCCACCATAACCTGTGTATCTGAAACCCTTGTCGTCTAACACAGTTAGGGATGTCAGATTCTTCGTCATAGATGGCACATGTTTGACTTCCTCCAATGTGCGAAACTTCTCATCATTTATCTACACATCTATATGTTGTAAACAACTCTCTTCTAGGACATACGTGACAGGATGCACTTGAGTCAAGAAACCACACATCATGATCTGTGCGATTACCTGCTAGTAGAACAATATCTTCCTCAGAAGTATTTCCACCATGAACTAATGCTACAGATCTAGATTTATGCTCTTGTTGCCTCTTCTTAGGACAGTCATTCTTCCAATGACCTTTCTATCCTTACAGTAGTTACAGACGTCGTCTGGTTTAGAGCCTGATTTGTGACCTTGCTTCTTGCCCCTTCTACCATCAGAATTTCCTCCGCTGGCCATAAGCCCGGAAGCTTGATTGTCTGTAACCGACGCGATTTCCTTCAGACACAACTCTCTACTGTGAAGCGACGATCTAACCTCTTCTAGTGTGATGGTATCCTTCCCATCGACGAACGACTGAACGAAGTTCTCGTATGTGAGGGGCAGGGATACCAACAGAATTAGGGCAGTATCTTCGTCCTCCACCTTAACATCAATATTACGCAATTCAAGTAATAACGTGTTAAGTTGATCAAGATGATCTCTGAGTTGTGTACCTTCCTGCATACGTAGCCCGAACAACCGTTGTTTCAGAAGCAACTTGTTTGTCAAAGACTTTGTCATGTACAAACTCTCCAACTTCAGCCACAAGCCGCTAGCAGTTTCCTGATCAGCAACCTCTATTATGACATCGTCTGCGAGACACAACATGATCGTCGAATGAGCCTTCTCCTCCAGAAGACCGTGCTCAACGGTGGTTGTATCTGCCCCCTTCTTGTCGGCGGTTAACGGTGCCCATAAACCTTGTTGCTTCAGCAAAGCCCGCATCTTTATCTGCCACAGACTGAAAGAGTTTCTTCCAGTAAACTTGTCAATCTTCACTACAGATCCAGACATTATTCTCGACAGAAATCACAACCAAGCTCTGATACCAGTTTTTTATAAGGAGGTTCGGCAACGATGTGTTACGTCCACGGACAGAGAAATAGAGATCTTTATTATGGAGGCAAACAAGAAACTAGGTTACAAATTGTTAGGTTTCATGAGCATATATATAGTGCCTCATGAAACCCTAGTCAGACAATGAATCTAAACTCAAAACAAATAATAAGCTCAATTCAAGGCATATTAACATGACTCAATTGGTCAAGTTCTTCGCTTGTATCTATATTGGTGGTGTGATACAACCCCGACGTGGGGTTACAACTTAGTAAAACAATAATTCAGGTTAAGAACTGTTATTTTGGCCTTAGCTGCTACAAAGGGGTGGATTCTTCATCAAGTTGATGTCAATAATGCCTTTCTATATGACTACTTAGATGAAATGGTCTACATGCTACCACCCCCGGGTTACTCTGTTCCTACAAGCCATGTAAGGTAACTCATTCTCTCTATGATCTCAAGCAAGCAGGTTGATGGTAGAATCCTGAACTCACTAAATTTATTATTAAAATTAGCTTCACTCAATCCACCCATGATTACTCTTTGTTCACCAAGACACAGGGGTCCTATATGACAGCATTGACAATAGCTCTTGTTTACGTGGAAGATATGCTTATTATGGGTAATTCTAATGTTGACATTGCTTTCACTAAGGAGGCTTTGCACAAGGCATTAATTTACTATTGAGGATTTGGGTGTGGCTAGGTACTTCTTGTGCATGGAGATTTCTCGATCTTCATTTGGGATTCTACTCACCCAATGGAAATACATCCTGGACATTTTGAAAGGTGCTCAGATGGAGGGCTGCAAAGTTGCTTCTTTTCTAATGCAACATGGGGTTAAGCTTTCATCATTTGATGGGGATCCTTTAGAAAATCCTAAAGCTTATCGAATTAGTTAGCCGGCTTCTATATCTCTCCTTAATAAGACCAGACATTTCCTTCACAGTCCAACAACTCAGTCAATATTTACAGAAGCCATTGACACCTCATTGGGATGCTGCTATGTACCTTTTGCGCTATCTTAAAGGTAGTTTCCACATGGCTTTATCCTATTTGAGTTCATCCGATCCTCCCTAAAATTGACTGCTTATAGTGATGTTGATTGGGGCAATAAAAACACGTTAATTGACTCAGTTGTTCAAGTTCTTCACGACTGCACCTCTATCTATATACATATACTAAAACCGATGCATAACATCCTATGTGGCGCGTTGTGGTTAATTCTAGGGAAAAAAAATCTTATGTGGCGTGTTGTAGTTGATCCTAGGAGAAAAAATTAATAAAATAATATGGTGTCATAGTTTATAGAAAGTTATATAAGTCACAATCTATCTATATATATTTTTCTTAATTGACAAAAATATGAATAAAAAATATTTCATAGTCATACTTACCAAAAATATTAATAGATAAATATTTAGTATTTGATAGGTGTTATTTTATTTATATCTAGATTACTTTTTGGTGGATAGATTTATTTATATCAAAATTAATTATTTAATCATTATTATTTTATTTATATCTAGATTTTTTTAGGCCAAAATAAATTATTAAAATATTATGTAGCCACAATTCATCCGTGCATAGATATTTTAGTAAATTAACATAAAAAATATGTGGGTGTTGTTAGATACATCGCAAATCCTCCTTCTTAAACGCACTTCCATTCCAACATGCAACCATTTTTAATTAATTAGCACGTTTTTTTAATTAATTAGCCCACTACAAACCTGCACATCCATTCCGATGTACAAATTTGTGGTGTATTTAGTTTCTCCGAAAATATGTACTACATATTTAATAAAAGGAAAAGAATATTAAAATATTTTTTAAAATCAACTATCTATTATATTGCATGAGATTTAATTAATGATATATTAGAAAAAAATATTTATATATAATATGTCGAACTAATTTTAGGAAAAAAAATATTATTTTTTTATCTGAAAATATTTTTTTTATTATTTATTAGAATATATCTAGATTATTTATAATATTATATTAACGTATTCTCCGTACACTGGACGGGACTTTTACACTAGTGTATCTATATATCTCAGACCTTCATGGCTTTTTTATTTCAAGATGAAAGCAAAATTACAATTTTTGGCACTATCCATCTCACAGAGTCATAGTCATAGGTGGTTAACTTTACCCAGATTAAGTTAAACAATAAACAGAACATCAGGTTGTAGAATAATTTCCAAATGATTTAGGGTGAATTAAATTTTTGATCTCTAACATTTACCACTTGTTTCACTTTACTCCCTAACTTTTAAAACATTTCAAAATAGTCATTGACTTTTCTATTTCGTTTCATTTTAGTGCATAACCTTTTAAAGGTTGTAAAATAGTCTTTAATGTTACATTTTTTATTCGTTTTAGTCCCTGATATTAAAACATTATTTGAAATAATTATAAAAAAACCACCCTAAAGTTATCATAATTTAAATAAAATCATTCATAAAAATAAAAATTATATAAAATCATCTAACTCGGTAATCTTAATTTTAAAAAATACTCGAATTGTTTTAGTATTTATCATGAGAGCATGTTATATAAAATTATCCATAAATTTTTTTTTTCACAAAAGCTCTCATAAAATTTATAGATCTTGTGATTAATTATGAGAGATGGTGTGATATTTTTTTCTTATTTACCAATACATAGATCCAATATATGCGTATTAATTCATTAAAACAATCCAATCCAATACATTATTTAATTGCTAGTTGATAAGTAAAATAGATGAATAGTTTTACTTTTAGTAGTTTCTTTAATGATTGGGTGTTATTTACTATTTCAATATACATATATTAAATATATGTATGGGAAAATAATAAGAAGAGATATCAAATCATTTTTTCACATTCTTGATTTCTATTGATTTTATGAGTGGCTTTTTAAAATACTGACTTTTATGGATAATTTTATCCATATCTCTATAATTTTGAATAATAAAAGAGATCTTTTTTTAAAAAAAAATCACAAAGTTGGATATTTGTTTTATAATTATTCTTTATATGGGTAATTTACTCATTTATATACATTAAAATAAACTTTGGGTGATTTTTTATAATTATTTTAAATAATGTTTTAATATCAGCAGAGACTAAAACGAATAAAAAAATGTAAGGTTAGGGACTATTTTACAACATTTGAAAAGTTAGGAACTAAATTGAAACGAAATGAAAAGGTTAAGTACTACTTTGAAACATTTCAAAGGTTAAGGATGAAAGTGAAAGAAGTGGTAACGGTTAGGGACCAAAAATGTAATTCACCCAATGATTTATTCTGCAAGTTTCAGGAATTTTCATTATTCTTAATTAATTTAATTTAGTCCGCGACATGGGGTAAAGTCGCAAAATTTACCCAACTTTGGCTAAATTTCAAAATAGTTTGGGATTTTGGCTAATCTTTTTTTTTTTATAAGCTAATTTGAAAAAAAAAAAAAACAATTCCAAAATCAATCCACCCATGAAGATAGGAATCGAAAGTAACGGTCCAAGGGAGGGTCCGGAGGGAGGAAATGGACACCAGGGGCAAGTTACTTTCAGTCACGCTCAATACTACAGTCTACAGGTGGGGGCCTGTTGCGTGACACAACCCGAACGTGAAGGCAGGGAATCTTAGTAAAACAATCAAAATACGTTACTTGACTCAATTGGTCAAGTTCTTCATTTGTATCTATTATCTATATATCTTGCACCTTCATCGCTTTTTATTCAAGATTCAAGATGAGAGCGAAATTACAATTTCTGCTGGCATTATCCGTCTCATAGTCATAGGGGGTTAACTTTACCCAGATCAAGTTAAACAAATTGTAGATGAAAGTATATATGAAACATACGTCTTTGTGAACCTTTTGTGTTAAAAGTGTGGTTTGAATCCCAAGTTAGGCAACGCCAAAGAGTGAATGTCTTCATATTATAAACCAAGGTAAGATAAACTGATACTACTACCCTGCAAAACAAAGAATCAACGGAATATGAGGTTGTAGAATGATTTATTCTGCAAGTTTCAGGAATTTTCATTATTCTTAATATGGAAAGAGTACGTTATTTCGTTAGTCTGATTTGTTTTTGGGTCACAGATTTCATTGGACTGGATTTGCCTAATCAGAATTAATTTATTTATATTGGTAAAAGAAAATTGATGTCTTATGTTAAACTATGATTACACATTATTAACACTTAACATTAATTGCTATACTGTAGAGTTTAAAATTGGGGTATGGTAGGGATATTCTTACTACTGTATTATATATGTGTAGTGGAGGAATCTGAAAGTGTTGTGTTGGGACACTTGTGAATCCCAAATCGTGAGTGAAAGGATTCTGAACCTAACATATAAGTGAATGAGCTACTCCACTGAACCTAACATATAAGTGGATGAGCTACTCCACTGAACCTAACATATAAGTGGATGAGCTACTCCACCCAATGTCAATTGGTTTTAGGATGGTGTCCCAGTCTTCCTTATATGTTGGCCTTTCTGGTCGGGCCCAACAAGACTTTCCCCTAACATGTTGAAATCAAACCAACACAGAGCCAAGCAAATAGAGATAAGTTTCTTTCAATTCATAGGAAGATAAGTACATAGTTAATGGTGGTGGTGAGTGACACAACCCCGACGTGGGGTTACAACTTAGCTCTCAGTCTTCTGGCACTGAACCTTCCCCGAAACCTACTATCACGGATAGTGAGAAGTTATGAGGCAGATAGTAATAGAGACATTGATAGTGAGAAGTTATGAGGCAGATAGTAATAGAGATAAGTAGCTAGTGGTGGTGGTGAGTAACACAACCCAGATAGTAATAGAGATAAGTTTCTTTCAATTCATAGGAAGATAAGTAGCTAGTGGTGGTGGTGAGTAACACAACCCAGATAGTAATAGAGATAAGTTTCTTTCAATTCATAGGAAGATAAGTAGCTAGTGGTGGTGGTGAGTAACACAACCCGACGGTGGGGTTACAACTTAGCAAAACAATAATTAAGGTTAAGTGAATCGGTCAAGCTTTATGCTTGTATCTTAGCTCTTGGCACTTTCAGTCGGTCTTCTGGCGGTAAGATATTACTATAAGAAGCTTATAATGAATAAAAGAAGTAATTATTAATGAGACTGAATCAAACAATTCCAAATTAGTTTAGGTAAATAGCTACTCATGGAGGTTTCCTGAAACTAACTCTGAATTATATAGATGCCTGCAGCCAGTTTCTCTTAGACCAGTAGTGGTCCAGTACTAATAAATTACTTATTTTGACCACCAAATCCCATTTTTAGTTGGCGAAAATACTGCAATTGATGATGACAAAACAGGCCAGTTCAATGTAGTCAGCAGATAAATGCACAATAAACATCAGAACTTTCAACCAATAACAGAAGCTCAGATTTTAAACCTCTCATTGCCACACCATTATCGAATTTCAGTAAAAAAAAATTAAGAGAATAAACCTATCTGTGTTCACAGAATCAGATTGTGTTGCATAGAAGAGATTAAAACAGATTTATAAATTATAAATGCCCATGTTTCATCAAATCTGAACTCAACAGATCCTTTGAAGCTATATGGACAAAGAAAGCATTGTAGCATTTGGGCCTTGTTCATCAAGTCCTCCCAAATTAAGACAATCAACTTCAACAGGATTAAAGAACCTTTGAGCATCGAACAATTAAAAGTCCTCAAACAAGGTCGATGCTACATCTCACAATTTTCATTGCATGAACTAGATTGCATTATTTTCTACCGATCAAATGACAATTAGTTCAACAGTAGTACAATTTCAACTCACAGCTGTAATTCAACTATATCTTGGCTGACTTGCTGCTGTAAATTTGAAAGTTTAATTGACTGTTTGGGTTGACAAACTATGAAATCCTTCAATGATTTACCCTGAAACAAGAACAAAAAGAGAGCCCCAATGGAAAGAGTAGGCACCTGCCTTTAACTAGTCAGCAAAGAGTGAGTAGCGTGATCACATTCGCTTCCATCAATTCTGTAATTCCTGTGGGATTGATGATAAGCAGAGTTGGGGTATAGGAAAGGCAGTGTCACCGATTCTATATTGACAAGTAAAAACAAGGATTCAGAATTCTGGAACCTTGCCTTTTTTTTATCCACGTGTTATCTATGTGTTCATCTCAAATCTTTAGTGGTTACAAAATCTACCATTTTATCATGAGTTATTTTATAAATATTGTATCTTGAACTATTTTATCTTTAATCATTCAGATTGATTATTGTAGTTCGTTATATCTAATGATAAGATTTTATTATTAATTAATTATTTATTGAATAATCAAATCTTATCATCAAAATATTTACATTAATTCTCAACCTCGTATATTTGGTCATTATAAAACCTATGTATTATATACTTAAATCTATCATCCAATATCCATGTGAGATAGTACCGAGATTAATGATGGATAATATGGACAATATAATATATGGTCTATCAATTAATTAATTAGTTAGGTATTACAAAAATAGTTGCCATCAAATACCAGCCCTTATTGTATTTTGATGATCAAAACACGGTAAGGGCTGCTGCAAAAGAAGGATCTTAAGTTGAAAGCTTCCCAAAATGCTGATTCACGGGTCACTGGCTTGTTGCCAATATTGACACCGGCCCAGACAACTTAACAAGTGGTCCTGCTTCTACCAGCACTGCTATCACTGGGCATCAACTCAATGTGAGTGGTCTTGTTGCTCATGTGAGAACAAAATTAATAAATGTTTACCATGCCAGACTTGGACATGCCTTTTTGTCAAAAATGAAACTGTTTGATTGGGGTAGGGACCCTGACATGAAGACTTTTGATTGTGATATATGAGGTTGAGAATTAATATAAATATTTTGATGATAAGATTTGACTGTTCAATAGATAATTAATTAATAACAAATCTTATCATTAGATATAATGAACTAAAATAATCAATCTTAATGATTAAAGATAAAATAATTCAAGCTGATACAATATTTATAAAATAACTCATGATAAAATGATAGATTTTGCAACCACTTAAGTTATGAGATGAACACATATATGACATGTGGATAAAATATATAAGATCTTTGTCTAAACTCATGCCATATTACACCAGAAAATGGCATAAAGTGCACCCGATGAGACTTTGTATCTTTGTTTTAGTATTTTACTAGTGTAATACCCGCACCTTAAAGGTGCAGAATTTTATATCCTGCCATGCGTGTAATCGGTGCTTATAAAACTTATCTCAGTATTAGAATTCACATTTATGAAATTGAAATTGCAATGGCTGACACACACATGATTCCTAGCGCGCATCCTTAGCTTATTATACAGAAACTGATAAATAATAATGCATTCATAATTGAGTATACTGAATGTTTTCTAAGAACCTGTAGGTTTCGCAGGGCACTGCCCCTCCTACTAAGACCCAGTATTTGAGTCTCTTTCTACGGGATCATCGGAGATCAGATGGCATCAGGAAGAAGAGGATTCTCATCCGTGTACGAGGGACCAGCAGGGCCTGTGCTCCACATGAATTCCTCACCACTTATTTCAGTCATGTCAAGCTCGTCATATGCAGCATATTGGATTGGGATATCTTCCTGTTGTTGGTACCAAGCACTCACTTGAGCTGGCGATTTCATTATCCTCTCCAGTGTCATTGCCACTTCCTTCATTGTTGGTCTTTGGTTTCCGCTCCAGCTTACGCAGCGCTTTGCCAGCTCAGCTACGGATATCAGTTCGTCCTCCTTGGCCTGTTTCACAATTTCAGGGTCTAAGATTTCGGACAGCCTTGAATTTTGAGCCAGAAACTGGAACTCTGTCACCAAGTTCTTTTGCTCCAAAGTACTTGCGTCCCTCATGATTGGCTTCTTGCTAGTCAAAAGCTCCAAGAGGACCACCCCGAAACTATAAACATCGCTCTTCTCTGTGAACTGATATGATTGGAAGTATTCCGGGTCCAGATACCCCATTGTTCCTTGAACGAGAGTGGTCAAGTGTGTTTGATCAATTGCAATGGTCTTGGAGGATCCAAAATCGGAAACCTTTCCTCTGTGCTTTTCATCCAACAGTATGTTTGATGACTTGATATCCCTATGATAGATAGGAATGGATGAAGCTGAATGTAGATACGCAATGGCACCTGCTGAATCTGCAGCAATTTTAAGACGCATCTCCCAGCTAATGAAAAAATCTTCATCGGGGTCATGGATATGCTCGTAAAGCGTTCCATTGGGAATGAACTCGTAAACAAGAAGAGGGACTTCTGTCTCTAGACAACATCCAAAAAGCTTGACTACATGTCTGTGGCTTATCTGAGACAAAATAACCACTTCATTTACGAATTGCTCTAACTGGCTTTCATCGACCAACTTGGACTTCTTAACTGCAACAATACTTCCATCTTTCAACATACCTTTGTAGACAGTTCCTTGACCACCCTGACCCAGTATCCGATTTTTATTGAAGTTGTTTGTGGCTTTGTTCAATTCACTTATAGTGAATATCTTTGTTGTCTCTACAACACTTTCATTCGATGACACCTGTTGTTGCAACAATAAACCACCGTTACGCTTGAAGAATTTAGCCCTTCTCTTCATCTCCAGTCTCCTCTTGATAAACTTATATAGCTTGTAGAGGCAAGCTAGAAAAAGGAGCATGCCAAAACTAATGCTAAGTCCTGAATATATAAAGGGGATCCAAAAGCAGAATTAAGCAATATCCTCGAAAAATTGATGAAAAGAATCAAGTCTAAAAGTAAGTTAATGAAACATTTCTCACCAAGAATGGCTGCATGATTTATCAGTGGTTTATTTTTACAAAAATATTTGTCAGGGATTGCATTTCCTGCAGCATCAAGTTGGTTAAAGCAATCACCTCGGCAACCCTCGCAACCTTCAGGAGCTGTTTAAGATCAAGAAAAGAAATCAGGATATATGCATGAATTCGCCCATGGTGATCTCTTGAGAAATTAGTCACAACTCCCAAATAAGTACTGATGATAGGCTAAATTTAATTTATGATTACATTGACAACTAGCTTTGGCATGTTTTTTTTTGTAGAAGAACAGAACTCTTACCTTGGCAACCGACATAAGGATTTCCGTTGCAGTTGAGATCACAATGACAGTAAAAGAACCCACCATATCCCGAACAAGTGGCATGACTATTGTTGTTAGGCACAGGGGTGTTTATCCAGCTCCATGTCATTGCTACTGGATTTGCGGACGGTAGATTGAAGCCTGACTGATTTCCAGCATATTGATCCACATAATCACTCCCTATTAATGCTGCTGCAAGACAATTTTGTTGGGGTTCACCTGAAGCACGGGAGCTGAAATCTATCTGATAAAATTGAATGTTAGATGGCAATGGTGTTTGGCAGCAATGAACCCCAAAGCATCCATCTGCGGCTATTGTGTTGGTGGTGTTGCAAACAGTGGCACAACCTGCCACCATTGAGTCTCTTTCGTTAACCAAGACCGCACTTCCTGGACAGCCCATCATCATGAAAACATTTGAAGGTGAGAAGCTATAAGGGCTTCCCGTCAAGTTAATATTGCTTTGTCGCTGCCTTTCTGTGTCTGCAATACAAGCGTTCAGGGGCGGTAATCTGACTACCATCAACTGTTCGATCTGTTCCTCGTTGGAATTTACCCCCATAAGCTCCATGGTGGATAATTTGGCAAAGAAGGGTTTGGAATTATTTGTTGGAGATGATCTACACTCGATCTCGTACCAGGGATCAAGGAAGCAGCCTGCACCTATTCCGAAAGGGAAAGGAATAGTAACATTTCCACAGCTATCCTGACAACCAGGCCTCGCCATCTTGGGTGGCTCTGGATCAGCACCTACTTGCAGGACTGCAACTAATAGCAAGCATAGAATTTTATGGGCCATAGCATACCACATACAAAGAGGGTGTTGTGTTTTTTCTTTGATTTTGAGAGTTCCTTAAGCTATATATTTGCAGCATATATATATAATTATGATCTTCTAGGAAGCCACTTTAATTAATCAATTTATTTGGACGTCAACATCAAGCCAGCCATCATCTTTCCAAGAGAGGTGTAATGGTGTGGATGCAATGAATGCAAGTACGTCAACTCCCGAGTCCTCAATCCACTGTCAGCCAGTTTTTTCATGTAGAAATTTCAAAAATATATTTTGGAATTTTTGAAATTTATTTTATTTTATTTTATCATACTTATTACCAACAATTATGAGATTATTAAAAAAAGTAATTAGAAATTTAATATTTTATACATTTTTTATCATCCTAAGAAAACGTACTTGAAGATTAAATGACAAATAAAAGTGAACTGACGGAGTAACTTGTAATTAGTAAATTGAAATGTTAAGATTTTCAGTACACCCTTTCAAATTGCATTTGACAAACTGCTTGCACCTTACAGCCATCGCATTTGACAATACCAGAACTAGCAAAAACACCAGTACAGAATAACAATAATAGCAATAACCTACAATAACAATAGCAACAGAACTAATACACCTCAGATGACAATGATAACAATAACAATACAGCCCCTTCTATGTTATCATTGATGATCCCTCATCACATTCTCTGCAAACACTTCGTCCGGGGCTGGGAAAGCTTGTTGGTAACAAGTAGAGGCTTGATCAGGGGTTTTCATTATCATTTCCAATGTCATTGCTACCTCCTTCATTGTTGGCCTTAGTTTTCCACTCCAACTTATACAACATTTGGCTAGATCAACAACGGCCTTCAGCTCTTCCTCCTTAGCCTGTTTCACTATTTTAGGGTCCAAGATGTTGGACAACCCGGAATTTTCAACCAGAAATAAGAACTCTGTCACCAAGTTCTTTTGCTCCATAGTACTTGCATCCCTGTAGATTGGATTCATACCCGTCAAAATCTCCAGGAGGACAACCCCGAAACTATAAACATCACTTTTCTCTGTAAACTGATACGATTGGAAGTACTCTGGATCCAAGTACCCCATCGTACCCTGGACAAGAGTGGTCATGTGTGTCTGATCAATCGCAATGGTCTTGGAAGATCCAAAATCAGAAACTCTTGCTCTGTGTTTTTCATCCAACAGGATGTTTAAAGACTTGATATCCCTATGATAGATGGGAATGGATGCAGATGAATGTAGATATGCAATAGCAGCCGCTGAGTCAGCTGCAATTTTTAAACGCATCTCCCAACTAATGATAAAGTCTTCATCGGGATCATGGATGTGCTCTGAAAGTGTTCCGTTGGGAATGAACTCATAAACAAGAAGAGGGATTTCTGTCTCTAAACAACATCCCAACAGCTTCACTACATTTCTGTGGTTTATTTTCGACAAAATAACCACCTCGTTTATGAATTGCTCCAACTGGCTTTCATCGAGCAACTTGGCCTTCTTAATGGCAACAATTCTCCCATCAAGCAACATGCCTTTATAAACAGTCCCTTGGCCACCTTGACCGAGTATCCGATTCTCATTGAAGTGATCTGTTGCCTTGTCCAATTCACCTGTGGTGAAAATCTTTGTTTTCTCCAGAATGCCTTCCTCAGATGACAATTGTTGCTTCAACAATAAACCGCCATTACGCTTGAAGAATTTAGCCCTTCGCTTCATCTCCCTTCTCCATTTGATAAAACGATATAGCCCATATAGGCCAATCACCAAAAGTACTACGCCAAAACTGATGCTAAGACCTGCACGAAGAGTAGAACCACCTATTATAAAGGAATACTATAGCCATATCCCAATTATGTTATACAGTATATGGAGAAATTTTATTTCATTTTTACCCAAATATATCGCCTTATTTTGCCTAATGTATATTTTATGAAATGATTGGTTTAATGGTAAAAGTTGTTGAGATATATTGTTCTTACCGAGGATGGTTGCAAGCTGTGGTGTCTGGTCACAAGAATATGCATCAGAATCATAAACGCCTAGATCCGGTTTTGGAGAACAATCCCCTCGACAACCCTTACAACCTTGAGGAACTAAATAATGAATGAAGAGAAAAGAAATCAATAGGTATCATCAAACAAAGCAATGAAATTGAAGGATAGGAGAGCAAGGTAGACTAATCCTCCCAGATTTAAAAAAAAAAAAAAAAGCTTTTACCTTGACATCCATTGGGTACATATGGATTCCCAAAATAGTTTTTTCCACCAAGGCAAGTACAGGTTAAAACATTATCATTATGGAATGCAGAACGGCTACAAATGGCACGAGAATCATTGTCAGCCAGAAGGCTGCTTATCCAACTCCAAGAAAGGAAAACTGGAACGGCAGAGGGTGGATCGGAACCGGAAAGTCTACCAGCATATTGATTCACAGAATCACCCTGGATTAAAGTCGCCACAAGGCAACTCCCACTTTCATTTGAATTAAAAGCAATTTCATAAAACGGAGGAGCAACGTAGACAGGTGGTGTCTGACAGCAGCGAACACCATAGCAACTGTTTGGGGGCATTGCACTGTTGCTGTCGCAAACAGCGGCACACCCTGCCACAACGACTGAGTTGCTTGAGTTGCTTTGGTCAACTAAGAAGGCACTGCCTGGACAACCCTCCACCATCAATACATTATTTTGTTCTACCTGTGAGGAATCATCTCCGAAGGAGAAAGGGGTTCCCGTGAAGTTAATACCCTGTGTTTCTACAGAGCATGAATTCTGGGGAGGCATCCCCACTGTCAATCTTTGTGAATCATAATCGTAATTGGAGAATACCTCAGAGGCCTTGATGAACTCGAGGTTGAATGAGGATAAGAAGGGTGTGTGCAGGGAGGCATTAGAAGAAGGAGAAGGCGGCCTGCAATCGATCTCAAACCAGTGATCAAGGAAGCAACCCTCACCCATCCCAAACGGGTAGGGGATTCGGACGTTCCCGCAGGTATCCCTACAGCCAGGCTTTGCAATAATGGGTGCATTCGAATGAGCAACCACTACTTGCAAGGCCGGTTGCAACATCAGTGATAGCAGTAGCAACCAACTCAAACATATGTGGAGTTGTATGAACAACAGTGATTGCGTAGCTCTCCGTGCATAACAGGGGATTTCAACAACCATATTGCAGACACTCCTTATTTTTTTCTTGTTTTAGGGAGAATGTATTTCGAGTTTGGCTAGCTAGCTAGGTATACATCTATTTATTTATTGTTATAGATGAATTAATTAAGGTGATTTCCTAGAAAATCATCCTTTGAAGAGTAGAGCTAGCTGTTTATACCCAAGTCCACTCTCCATCATATGAAGCCAAAAGTTCTCTTTATTGTAAATTGCTCAAATTGATCTAAAACTTGATAATTTAGGATGTGTTTGGATTTCAATGCATCTTAATTATATTGCACTTATAAATACAATTCACTTGAATGGTGTTTGGTTAGAACATTTTTTGCAATGGCTTTAACAAATCATAAAGTATGTCAATGAAGCCGTTACTATTACGTAAAGTGGATAATTAAATTATAAAGTTAATGTAATTGATTGACACAATTTACACATGTATTTTATTAAAAATTTACGTTATTTTATATACATTGTAAAAAATGTGTTAAAAAAACATTATTCAAATGTTTATATTTATTTGTGCATTATAATGAAAATTCATTGGAATATTTCCAACCACAAAAGGGAGGTAAAGAGTTGGTTGGAAACTCTTCATCATTAATCAGTTATTCGAGTTCATATCAGGAAAACAAAATTAGGAAAATGGAGCACAACTTTCTTCATACCTGAAAATTGAATACTAGTCCTGATTGTATTGAAACTCAATACAGAAAAAAGATTTTTTAAAAAAAATTAAGGACATAAATTCTTGATTTTTATGGATTTTTATCAGTGGCTTTGTGAAATTTTCATCTTTATGGGTAATTTTATCTATACACTTTATATGATTTGGGGTATATTTTGCTATATATTCTTCCTTTTATATACAATTTGGGTGTTTGTTTAAGACTTTAATTCTAACAATGTTTTAAAAACAAGGACTAACATAAATCTATATACATATACTAAAACCGATGCATTGGTGCCTGCGTGGCGGCACGTGAGTGAATCTGCCTACGTGGCGGCGCGAGAGTGTGTCTCGCAAAGCTTTCTCACGTCAAAAAGGAAATCTAATAAAAATAATTAGATAGTTCTAATCTATATAATTAAAAATGATTAAATAAATATTTTATTTTACCATTAACTCGTATAATTGGATAGAATCTTATAAAAGAGTAAATATTATATAAGGAAAAAACTATATCAATATAACACAATCTATCTGTGCATAAATATTTTAGTAAACTAACGTAATAAGTATATACTACATACAATATTTAATAAAAAAAGAATATTAAAATATTTTTAAAAATCAACTATCTATTTAATTACATGAGATTTAATTAACGATATTAGGAAGAAGAAAAAAAAACCTTTTACCTTATAAATATGAATTTTATTTATATTTCGAGAGAATACAAATAAACGATAATTAAATTATATATCATTTGTTGAACTAATAAAAATAATAGGATAGTTCTAATAAAAATAATATGATAGTTCTAATCTATATAATTAAAAATAATTATTTTATTTTACCATTAACTCATGATTGAATAAATAGAATATCTTATAAAAGAGTAAATATTATATAAGGAAATAGCTATATCAATATAATTAAATGCAATAATAGTAATAAATTTGGCATATACAAATATACAAATTTCCATATAAGTGTATCTCCATCTGGATTATAAATAATACATCCAATGGACGGTTTATATATAAATTACACCATCTGGACGGGACCTAAAAAAGAAATTAGGTTTACTCAATTGCCATATAGACGAATTATGGCAGGTCTTTGGGGTCTAGGCGAGTCTTGGTGACCTTGAAGGCCTTGGCGGAGGGGTGAGGTAAGGGGTTTAGGCGGGGGTCTAGGCAGGCCTTGAAGGGTTTTTATTTAGAACAGTGATCATAATTACCGAAAATATTAATAGATATATAGTAGCAAATATTTGATAGGTGTTATTTATTTATATATCGATTATTTTTTGTGGAAAGAATTATTTATATCAAAATTAATTATTTCATAGTTATTTTATTTATATCTATATTATTTTTTAGGAGAATGAATTATTTAGATCTAGATTAAGTTTAATCTTATATTTCCAGTTATTAGTTTAATTATCATAATGTAATTCATATTTATTTATTTATTTATTTATTTTCCTATTTATAATAGGAGTTTTTTTATAGATAATAAATATAATTTTATAATATTGTGTTAACATATTCCCGTGCAGGGGACGGGCTTACACTAGTATAAATATAAATATAAACAGTTTTCTTCATTCTCCGCTTGAGCGTTGCTTAAATTGTACTAAAACTTGTTTAGAGACTTGAGCGGCAAACAGTTTTCTTTATGTATGAAAATTGAACATACTAGCTAGTCGTGATTGTGTTCAAACTTAATGCGCAGACACAAGTCAAATAATAATGGCGGATATCTTTCAATTCATAGCATCAAAATTAATGGATGGGAGGAGATTTAATATATATTCAAAGTGTTGACCCCATAGGCCATATATACAATATACAATTCATATATACATAGCATGATTTGAAAATTAATGGATGTGGAAGAACGGATGATGGAGAGGGTTTGCTAAATCCCATCATAATCACAACATACAAAATTGATCCCATCCAATTAAAACTTGATTTCCTAGAAAATCATTCTTCGAAAAGTAGAGCTAGCTGTGTATACCCAAATCCACTCTCCACCATATCAAGCCAAAAAAATTATTTATTAATTGAAAATTGCTTAATTAACTTCTAAAACTTGATAATTTAGGATGTGTGTTGATTTCAATGCATCTTAATTATATCTTAATTATATGACAAATTCGCATAAATATACCCAAAAGATGGGGAGTTTGCACAAGTAGCACTGCTACGACGGAATTTGTAAGGGGGAGGAAAATGTCATTTTTTATTCGGATTTTTCGCCTGGTGACCCTGAGGTCTTACATATTTCGCATGGTACCCAACTTTTTTATATATTTCGCCAAATAACCCTGAGGTTTTGTTTTTTTTCGCCAAAAAAACCCTGAGGTTTTGTTTTTTTCGCCAAATAACCTTGTATCCCAAATTATCCCAAATTCACGTTTTTTTTTTGTTTTTTTTTTATAATTCCTTTATTAAATAACATTTAAAAAAAGTAAAACTACCTACTTGGTGATTTTGGGAGATTGACCATGGCAAAGAACGAGTACAAATCGGAAAAATAAACAAATCTACATTTGTACGGTATTCTTGGGTGGTGGTGTTTGTTTTAGTTGTAGTTCTTGTTGCACTTGTTAGACTTAGTTGACGATTTTAGCTTATGTATTGGTTGTATCAAATACGCTCACTTTGAAAAAAAAAAAAGAATTTTACATCTATCAGACTTCAAGCAAAAAGAATTTTACTTAACAGAAGCAATGATTTCTCAACATCTTAAAGCAATAAGAAATCAACCATCCGCTGCAAAATGGGCTAATGCCAGACAATATTTAGTAGGAAATCTACACAACCAAGTCAAAAGAAGGCAATCCAAATCAGCCTTAACACAAGAAAGACACAACCAAGTCAAAAGAAAGCAATCCAAATCTCAACTTTAACATAAGAAAGGCACCCATGATACAAACAACTATTGACTTCCTGGATTCCACGGGGCTGAGCACATCACTGAAGAAAGAGAAGAAGAAAACAACCAATGAAGAACAACTCAAAGATGTGATGTGCTCAGCCCCGTGGAATCCAGGAAGTCAATAGTTGTTTGTATCATGGGTGCCTTTCTTATGTTAAAGTTGAGATTTGGATTGCTTTATTTTGACTTGGTTGTGTCTTTCTTGTGTTAAGGCTGATTTGAATTGCCTTCTTTTGACTTGGTTGTGTAGATTTCCTACTAAATATTGTCTGGCATTAACCCATTTTGCAGCGGATGGTTGATTTCTTATTGCTTTAAGATGTCGAGAAATCATTGCTTCTGTTAAGTAAAATTCTTTTTGCTTGAAGTTTGATAGATGTAAAATTCTTTTTTTTTTTTTTGCAAAGTAGGCGTATTTGATACAACCAATACATAAGCTAAAATCACCAATTAAGTCTAACAAGTGCAACAAGAACTACAACTAAAACAAACACCACCACCCAAGAATACCGTACAAATCTGGGTTTGTTTATTTTTCCGATTTGTACTCGTTCTTTTCTATTGTCAATCTCCCAAAATCACCAAGTAGGTAGTTTTATTTTTTTTATCTTTTTAAATGTTATTTAATAAAGGAATTATAAAAAAAAAAACAAAAAAAAACGTGAATTTGGGATAATTTGGGATACAAGGTTATTTGGCGAAAAAAACAAAACCTCAGGGTTATTTGACGAAAAAAAAACAAAACTTCAGGGTTATTTGGCGAAATATGTAAAAAAGTTGGGTACCACGCGAAATATGTAAGACCTCAGGGTCACCAGGCGAAAAATCCGTTTTTTATTTTAACCCTCTTAATAGGTTGAAGGTTACCCATCACGATTATCACATGCTAGTAAGAGGAGAATGTTCAAAGTGTACGTTGAAATAAAGCAAGGAAAAAGACAATAGGGCCAAATGGAGTAATGCCAAATCCCAATAATAATATCCCATCACGATTATCACATACGGCCAAATGGAGGGGGTGTCGGTGGAGGAAGAGTTCTAATTAATTAAATTCAATCACTACCAATAATAATAGTAATTCTGCTTCGAATCCCTCCATGCAATTGATAAACTCGATCAGTCTAACTTCTCGGGCGGAGACCCACCACGTACTATGTCGACTAGCAACAAATGACATGTTTTAATTTAATCTAAAAAATAAAAACCACACTTAATTCAATATTTAATGGAACCTTTCTATTTCAAATGTGAATACATTAATTTAAATAAGAATAAAACAATACCAATTGAACCAAACATTTCTGCTACACGTGTTTTTGGAGCCAAGGGCAAGTTTCATGCAAATTTTAGTCCTGCGACTAACTCGTACCGACTTGATCGAGCAACCTGCCCTACTTTTTCTTAATTGAGTACCAATAAACTTCTTTTGACCACCAAATCCCATTTTTCGTTAGCAAAAATTTTGCAACTCAATTAATATCCATGACACAGCATATTGCACTGCATTCTTCAGTAAATATATTTAGAAAAATATACTGGCTGAAAATTACTAGCTGTTTAGGGAAGGCAAATGATTGTAACCTAACTGATTAGGAATAAATATCTGTAAGGTTGGAACTCTTACCTTGCATCCATTGGAGCCGCAAGAACTTTTCCCTATTTTGCAGGGGAAAAACATAGCATAAATCCACATGAAAATTCATTTTATCAACATTTGCTTGTCCAGCTCCATCAAAATACAGTAAGCGTTGCTTGAAAAGAAGATCTGAAGTTGAAAGCTTCCCGAAAAAAAATACTGATTGCAACAGATGCACCTTTGGTAAGAGTTTGGACCAGCCCATTTTACCTGCCGAATATAGTTCAAGATCAGGATGTGGAGAAGTTTCTGAAGATGGTGATGTTTGGCAATATCTACCCCATAACAAATTATTCATAGCTGAGTAAGTGAGTAGCTACTATTTTTGCAGCAGAGAAACTGCCTGCCACGACAACCTAGTTTATGTTCACCTCATAATGTACTTCCAGGACAGTTTTCCTTGACAAAAGCATCATTTTTTGTTTTTCATTCTGTGAACTTCTCTTCAAGCCAATCCTACCTAGTTGATGCGTATCTGCAACACACTCATTCAAGGGAGGCATCCCAACAATTATCTCCAAGAGCCCAATTAATGGTGAATTTAGGCAAGAAGTAATTGGCATAGGTGTTACACTTGAGATCCAACCACTTTGCACCTCTTCGGCGATGGAGGCAAAAAAAATTCCCACAATCCAAATCAAACAAATTGAAACTAACAAATGAATGGCTTGTTACAACAAAACATTTCCAAGGTATATGCAGCAATAAATGATCAGGACTGCTGCTGACACAAAGTATTTGCGTAGAATTCAATATGCTTATAAAAGAATGAATCTTTTACAAGGGAAAAAAAAAAGATTAACCTATGTGGTAGCTAAGTTTGTGCCCTTAAGGATATGTGGAAACAAGTTTTTTTTTACATAGATCAACCTTAAGTAGTTCTTAATGTTGAGTGAACATGGATATGAACAGCTGCAGAAGCTGCATAAGAGCATCAAAGTATTGTCATTCCTTGCAAGCAATGTGATTGAACTGAAAAGATCTTCCTGTATGTTACACATGGTCACATTGATTACCAATGGTCACAATAAGTTCTTTTAAAAGCCACCGTACCATTGAATCTAAATGTTGAGACATGTCAAAGATGGCCTTTAACTAAATTCCATGTCTGATTCTCCAAGCCCAACTCCAGAAAAGTGCAGCTGACAGTTTTCAATCAATTACAGAAACTCAGTTGTCAAACCTCTCATTGCCACGACATTATCAAATTTCAGTCAAAACATTTGAAAGGAAACACCGATTTGTGCTCGCTCAGTTTCCTATATCATATGTACTGATTGGTAATGCATGCAAGTGATTTATTTGAAGAAAACAAAAGTTCATCGCATATTGGAAATTAAAACAGCTTGCTAAATGAGCACAGTTCATTAAATGTGAATTTGACTAGTTTCACAAACACAAATTAAACAAAAACAGCCGACTCGGCAAACAGAGCAACAATTTGCAGTATAGAAGGTTATTCAAGCATAAACTATACCAGATACGAATGAACAAGATGACCGGTGCAACTGTGCAAGTATGACCAGAGTTTCAACTTCTCCTCAGCCATCTCATACCTGATATCCATACAACATGCATCAGTCTACAAAATCCCTTGAAAGATTATACCAAATGAACTGACCAAAGTGCAGAGCTTATTACCAGATGCCAGATTATACTTTGTGAATGTGTGTAGTTCATTGTTGTTCCGGTTCAACTCATGAAGCTATTTGTTTGCCATCTAGAGTTCTAGACAGGCATATCATCTTTCCATTCCAGTTTTGATAATTTCATCATGGCTAAAGAATCGATCCAGTTTTTCGGGCAATTATCTAAAAGAGGAAGGCTGGTTAAAATTAAACATTTGAAAATTTTCAGGCAATTACTGCATCCAGTTTTTTTGGGGGAAAAATGGAGCAATTGAATCAAATGATTACAGATTATATTAATCATCAAAGCATGAAACATCATTCACAGGGTTAATGAGCTGAGATGGCCTTCTATTATGTTCAAAAGTTCAAATGAAATAGGAAATGCGATGCTTGTCTTAATCCTTAGATTTTGAACCAATAAAGTAAAATTTCCCTTTCATCCTTACAGAACTTCATCAGTAACAATCCACATATCCTGAAGAAAAATGGACAAAGAAGCATTTATGGTCATATCAGTCTTATATACAGGATCAAACCAGAACCTTACCGGATCAATCAATCAATCCTTTCTCAAATGCTAACATTCGATCAAATCTTTCAAATACATGAAGTGCAGAAAAATCAAAATTATAATCACGTCCGGAAGAAATCCTGAAAATTGAACCTCTGAAACGGCCAAATATGAACAGCACAATTCAAGCAAAGCTCAACAAAACCGACAAACTATCCAACAGCATCCACACTAGACAGGAAATTGGGGGAACATTCGCGACAAATCGGAAATTTTCGTAAATCCACAGCCCCAAATTGAAACCCTAGCACACCGACTGCGAATCCGAACATATAATGATGCTCAGCTCATCAAACAACAAGTGGGAGCGTCTTACGCTTCGTAGAATGGAAGAGGTCGCCAATGGCGATTCTCGGCGAAAATGGTGAGGCATTTCACAATCCCAAAGCTGGAAGATGCAACTGTAAAAGCAACCCGTCGCTCAAACTAAAACTCGTCCCGCCGTTGCAGGCTTGCAGCTGTAATTCAACGTATTGGTCTTATATGTTGGTTGATTTGCTGCTCTAAATAACGGGCCTTTAGCCCTTTATCAGGAAGCCCATTAAATAGCAATTAAGCCCATATTCAGTGGCCCAACAGAGTCCAAAACATGATTGTAAAATATTTTTTGGTTGATCTCTTTTTTCTTTTTTAATGCAAAGGTTTAATTAGTACCAGTAAATCCAGTAATAGATTATAGAGGAGAGCAAAGCCTCGAAGAGGTTCAATATCTAACAAGAAATAAAGTTTGGTAAGCTATGAATATGAATATCTAACAAGAAAGAGAAATCAATTGGTAAGCGGGTCCGCAATCGGGTTAGTTTGGCGACACACAATGCTTATCTTGACCTCTCAATTGTGATTATGTAGTAAGCTGGCGACATTGGTTGATCAAATAATAACAGAACCAGAATCAACGATATCACGAAAGTTTGTTTAATCTTTGATTTGGAACATATTCGCCAAAGATCCCAAATGTAGTCCATATAGCCAGTGCCAACCAAGGCCGGTTCATTGCTTTTTGAGGCCTTGTGCAACTTATACGTTGATGCTTTTTTTTTTATTACTAATTGTACGTAACAAGGAAAATGATACACCTAAATCTACTAGCAAAAGAGATATTCTCATAGATGAAAAGTCGTGTGTTCAATCTAATGCGAGAAATAGATTAGATAAGTAGGCTGGAAACGGGAACAAGGAGATTCGAACAGCTACGGTTAGAAAGTGGGAAAGGCACTCCTTGTCTAGTGCCAATTGAGCTAACAAATCATTTATTACTTTTTTTTCTATTTTTTATTTATATTAATTATTAATTATATATATGTGTACAGGGGTACATTGTGTAATAAAGAAACTTTGGGTGTGTACTTGTAAATAGGTGTGAAGAGGGGGCAGGTTGTTAGTCAAGTAGTTAGCTGTTATAAAATGTGAGATGTTGCTCACTGTAAGACAACTCGATTGATTCAGTTTTCCAATTCAAGAATCTGTTCTTCAAGCTCTCTCTTTCTCTCTCAATTTCATCTCAATTCAATCTTCATGGTATCAGAGCGCAACTAGTGGAATTGATCGGAGATGGCGCAGGATCGGCGATTTCCTTCCTACGCAGAGCTACAGAGTCCATTGTTCCTTCATCCATCCGATGGTCCGACGACAATTGTGGTGTCGGAGAAGCTGGCGGGTGCCGGAAACTACAGATCTTGGAGAAGAAGCATGGAGATCAATCTGTCAACCACACGAAAGCTTGGATTCGTGACAGGAACGGTGATTAGAGCTTCGGATGATCCACAGAAAGCAGATCAATGGGACACCTGCAATAATCTGGTAATAGCCTGGATTATGAATTCAGTTTCAGATTCGATTGCGAAATCAGTATTGTATGTGCAATCTGCTAGAGAAATGTGGATCCAATTGGAAAAACGTTTTTCATTGAGTAATGGATCAAGAAAGTATAAGATCAATAGAGAAATTTACTCGATGAAGCAGACTGGATTGTCGATTAATGAGTATTACACGAGAATGAAGGCTCTGTGGGAAGAACTGGATGTCATGGATAGCTTGCCACAGTTGATTGGGGCGTCGGCAGATGTTGTCGAATACCTGAGAAAAATCGATCAACTGAAGCAGGAGCAAAGGTTGTTTCAGTTCTTGAATGACCTAGATGAGTCCTTTGGTGCTCAACGGAGTCAGGTATTGCTGATGTCGGCTTTACCAAGCGTGGAAGAAGCTTGCTCGATGATCCAGCAAGAAGAATCTCAGAGAGAGGTGCTTGATACTTCTGGAGATAGATCAGCCATGTACAGCAAAACAGATGAGAAATGCAAGATCTGTGGCAACAAATGGCATCCCAAAGAAAAATGTTGGGCTGTCATTGGGTATCCAAGTTGGCATTCAAAGTTCAAAACATTTCCACAAAAGCAAGGAACTGCTAGCAATGAGAAGAGGAACAAGAAAGGTTCAGATGAAAAGAAGCAAGGTGTGGCTAAAGGAAACAAGACAACTGCTCAGGCAATGACAAAAGATGAAGCTACAGGAAACATTTTCTTTACTCAACAGCAATTTGAAGAGCTGTTGAGGAAGCTGCCCAACACCAGTGGCAATGATGATGATGGGGAGGATGACTTGGATGGTGATTTTGCAGGTAATGCCTTTTGTTTCAATATTCATTCCAGGTCAGATGATTGGATTATGGATACTGGAGCAACAGATCATATGACTCTAGTAATCCATGACATTTTGGATCCAAAATTGCATCCTATAGCCTCAAACATTCACCTTCCAAATGGCCATACATCCAAAATCACCCATCATGGAGATCTCACACTAAAAAACAACCTTAAAATGAACAAAGTCCTGCTTGTCCCATCCTTTCAATTCAGGCTAATGTCCATCTCCAAACTGGTCAAACAAAATCAGTGCTTTGTGACCTTTTATCCTGACTTTTGTCTTATACAGGACTGTGCCAGCAGGAAGCTTTTGGGGATTGGTAAAGAGCGTGGTGGTCTCTACTATCTGGTGAACAGAAGTCTCAGTTCAATAGATTCTGTGTACCTCAAGAAAGCCATAGCTTCTTGTGTTCAACCACGTACACCTTACTCTTTGTCTTCTAGCAAGCATATTTTGCCTAGTGATTTCCATCTGTGGCATATGAGATTGGGTCATGCCCCAACAGTTAAACTCAAACATGTAGAGTGTGTGCCATCAATAAAAGATGATTCCATTGTTTGTCCTGTATGTCCTTTGTCCAAATTAACTAAATCTCCATTCTCTGTCAGTGAGACTAAGTCTACTGGCATCTTTGAGTTGGTTCACTTGGATATATGGGGACCATATCGTGTGTCAACTAATCACAATTGTAGATTTTTCTTAACAATTGTGGATGATTTCAGTAGAGCCACTTGGATTTTTTTGTTACAATCCAAAGCTCAATCTTATACTATGATCAAACGTTTCTATCAGTTTGTTCTTACTCAGTTCAAATGCAAAATCAAAACTATAAGGTCTGATAATGCACTGGAATTTCTCAGTAATGATTGCAAGCAGTTTTATCATGATCAAGGCATTGTTCATCAAACCTCATGTGTTGATAGACCACAACAAAATGGGGTAGTTGAGAGGAAACATAGACACATCTTAGAGATAGCGAGGGCTCTAAGATTTCAAGCCCATCTACCTCTACATTTTTGGGGTGAGTGTGTAATGACAGCAGTGTACCTTATTAACAGGCTTCCTACACCTGTCTTAGCCAACAAAACTCCATTTGAAATGTTATTCAATAAACCTCCTACATACCATCATCTCAAAGTTTTTGGATGTCTTGCCTTTGCATATACACCATCCAGAGAGCATGATAAGTTCCAACCAAGGGGGGTTCCTTGTGTCTTTATGGGATATCCAGCCACACAAAAGGGGTACAGACTGTACAATTTACTGTCACAGTCTTGGCTTGTGTCAAGAGATGTCAAATTCTTTGAGCACATTTTCCCCTATAATCCTGAATTCAAACAACAGGTTACCACCTCTCCCTTGTTCTTTCCATCAACAATGCCTTGGTCTGATGAAGTGTGCATCATTGATCCAAACACAGATCCAAACACAGATCCAAACACAGATCCAAACACAGCCTCTATACCAAACACAAATCCATTTGCTCCTCAACAACCTCCAGTTGTGAGGAAGTCCACCAGAAACACAAAATCTCCTGCATGGTTAACTGACTTTGTGACTGCCACTGCTCAAACTGATCCTCAAGAGGTAACTGCTTATCCTATGTCAGCTTTTTGTTCCTATGATCATTTTAATCCACAAAACCAAAAGTTTATTCTTGCTTTAAACTCAGTTTCTGACCCAAAGTACTTTTCCCAAGCTATTTTGGATACAAAATGGTGTGATGCAATGAATTTGGAACTTCGGGCATTAGAGAAAAATAAGACATGGTTGGTGACAGATTTGCCTAAAGGAAAAAGTGAAGGAATTGTGTCCTTTAATTAAATGTGCAATGACTAAACATGGGATAGGACAATTGATAGAAATATACAATCCGATTATTTTAGGAGTCGTAGTGCTTTGCTAGAAGCCAACTACAATTAATGGTGTTAAACAGTTTAACTCCATGACTATTATAAACGGGTCCTATGAGGTCACACACATTGAGTTGACGGGATAGATCAACGGGTTTGATGGTTAATTATTAATATATATATAAGTGATATATTATTAATAAGAAATATTATTTATTTTTGAAATAAATAGGAAGATAAACAATTGAAGTTTTGACATGTGTTAATTAGAGGAGTTACACAATTGAGGAGTTAAAGACATGCATGTCCGTTGGGCTTCGGCTAATAAGTGTATTAGCATGTAACTCTTCCTAATTAAGTGGGATATATGGTCAATGAGATTTATGCACCCGTTAGAAAAATCAAAGGTTGATTTAAGACTTCAGTTTTTTTGTTTATAAATCATCCAAGCTTCAACCGTGGGTTTTTGGCTAATCTTTTGGGAAAAGATATACGTGAGGGAAAAGCTTAAGAGACCAACAGTTGGTTATCGTAAGGGTTGATCACAATCATCATCCGTAGCAATACGATTGCTAGTCTTTCGACCTTCGTCCTAGCAGTCGAAGGCTAAGGAGATCTAGACACCGGGCTCGTGTGGACTAATTAGAGAAGTCACGCTTGGGGCTTTCGATCTCTTCCGATTCCATCCAGATTCGATCCGGTTCACGCATCAAAGGTATATCCTCTAAACAATGATTGATCTATCAATTATGCATGAAGATCTTTGCGATTAGATGTTAGATATGATCTGAAATTCCGCTTAACGCATCTAATAATCCTTCAATTGGTATCAGAGCCATCTTGCATAAATTGATACGATCAATAGATTAATTGTTAATTTTGATGCGGATCTTGATTTAAATTGATGGTAAATTAATTATATATGCGGATCTTGGTTTTTAACTGCCAAATGAAGTAGCATTCGCAGAGCCTAGGCTTAACAATGTCAGATGATTTTAATTTCAAACAAACTATTGGATTTCAATTCCTGGTTTTAGGCAATGTGAATGTAAAATTGGACTTTTTAAAAGCTGTAGGCTATTATACAGACATTGATAATGCATTCATAATCACAAACAATTACACATTTAAAATTGAAATTGCAATGGCTGACTCACACATGATCACTAGCATACTTAGCTTCTTATACAGACATTGATAATGCATTCATAATATAGTATACTCATCGATTTCTCAGGGCACTGCCCCTCCTACTAGGATCCAGTTTTCGAATCTCTTTCTGTCGGATGATCGGGAGATTAGATGGCCACAGGAAGAAGAGGATCCTCATCAGTGTACGATGGACCAGAAGGGCCTGTGCTCCACATGAATTCCTCGCCACTTTTATGAGTCATGTCAAAGTCGTCATACGCTGCATATTGGATTGGGATATCTTCCTGTTGTTGGTACCAAGCACTCACTTGAGCTGGGGATTTCATTATCCTCTCCAGTGTCATTGCCACTTCCTTCATTGTTGGTCTTTGGTTTCCGCTCCAGCTTACGCAGCGCTTTGCCAGCTCAGCTACGGATATCAGTTCATCCTCCTTGGCCTGTTTCACAATTTCAGGGTCTAAGATTTCGGACAGCCTTGAATTTTGAGTCAGAAACTGGAACTCTGTCACTAAGTTCTTTTGCTCCAAAGTACTTGCGTCCCTCATGATTGGCTTCTTGCTAGTCAAAAGCTCCAAGAGGACCACCCCGAAACTATAAACGTCGCTCTTCTCTGTGAACTGATATGATTGGAAGTATTCCGGGTCCAGATACCCCATTGTTCCTTGAACGAGAGTGGTCAAGTGTGTTTGATCAATTGCAATGGTCTTGGAGGATCCAAAATCGGAAACCTTGCCTCTGTGCTTTTCATCCAACAGTATGATTGATGACTTGATATCCCTATGATAAATGGGAATGGATGAAGATGAATGTAGATACGCAATGGCACCTGCTGAATCTGCAGCAATTTTAAGACGCATCTCCCAGCTAATGAAAAAATCATCATCGGGGTCATGGATATGCTCGTAAAGTGTTCCATTGGAAATGAACTCATAAACAAGAAGAGGGACTTCTGTCTCTAGACAACATCCAAAAAGCTTGACTAGATGTCTGTGGCTTATCCAAGACAAAATAACCACTTCATTTATGAATTGCTCTAACTGGCTTTCATCAACCAACTTGGACTTCTTAACTGCAACAATACTTCCATCTTTCAACATACCTTTGTAGACAGTTCCTTGACCACCTTGACCCAGTATTCGATTTTGATTGAAGTTGTTTGTGGCTTTGTTCAATTCACTTATAGTGAATATCTTTGTTCTCTCCACAACACCTTCATTCGATGACACCTGTTGTTGCAACAATAAACCACCGTTACGCTTGAAGAATTTAGCCCTTCTCTTCATCTCCATTCTCCTCTTGATAAACTGATATAGCTTGTAGACGCAAGCCAGAAAAAGTAGCATGCCAAAACTAATGCTAAGTCCTGAATATATAAAGGGGATCCAAAAGCAGAATTAAGCAATATCCTCGAAAAATTGATGAAAAGAATCAAGTCTAAAAGTAAGTTAATGAAACATTTCTCACCAAGAATGGCTGCATGATTTATCAGTGGTTTATTTTTACAAAAATATTTGTCGGGGATTGCATTTCCTGCAGCATCAAGTTGGTTAAAGCAATCACCTCGGCAACCCTCGCAACCTTCAGGAGCTGTTTAAGATCAAGAAAAGAAATCAGGATGCATGAATTCGCCCAAATAAACATTGCATACCGTAAAGGCGGGGTGGCGCTGCCCCTCCTAGCCCCCCCGCCTTTACCACCGCCGGGGGGCTCCGCCCCCCGGACCCCCCGATGTGTCGCCAGTCAACAGTCGTTCAAGGCACATTAACAAATCTCCACCTTGACTTGAATCGCTTGTACCACTGCCTTGGTGGCTGTTTCAGCCCATACAAGGACTTCTTTAGTCTGCAAACATGGTTCTCTTTTCCATGAACTTGAAAACCATCCGGCTGAGACATGTATATTTCCTCCTCCAACTCTCCATGTAGGAAAGCTGTCTTCACATCTAGTTGCTCAAGCTCCAAATCCTGATGTGCAACCATTGCTAGTAGCTCCCTGATAGAAGTATGTCTGACCACTGGTGAGAAAATCTCATTGTAGTCTACTCCCTCTCGCTGATTGAAACCTCTTGCAACTACTCGTGCTTTGTACTTAATACCCTCAGCAGCTGATAGTCCTTCCTTCTTCCTGAAGACCCATTTGCAAGTAATCACCTTCCTATCAGCAGGCAATTTGACAAGCTCCCAAGTCTGATTCTTCTGAAGAGACTCCATCTCTTCTCCCATTGCTGCAAGCCACTGTGCTGACTCATCTCCAGAAATAGCAGCCTTGTAGGTGGGCGGAGCATCATCCTCCACCTCCTCGGCCACCTGCAAGGCATATCCCACCAACTCATCAGACCTATATCTCGCAGGAGGTCTGATGTCAGCCCTTCTTGGCCGATCTAGAGCAATACTGCGATGTGTCGCTCCACCCGCTCCTGTGTCTAGGGGTATAGCCTCTGTCTCAGCAGTGTCCGACTCAATAGTACCTGATTGGTTTGTGACCAAATCAGGTAACTGACTCTCAGATGGAATGAAGTCCAACTCCACCTCCTCAGCAACAGCCTCTTTCTCAACTGCATCACTGGTCTTCTTCCTAGAATTCAGCAAAGAACTCTCATCAAAGACTACACTTCTGCTAAGTATAATCTTGCTGTCAGACCAGATCCTGTACCCTTTCACACCAGTACCATAGCCCATAAAGACTCCCTTCTTAGCTCTTGGCTCTAGCTTACCCTCATCAACATGATAATAAGCAATGCACCCAAAAACCCTCAGATTAGAGTATATGAACAAAAAAGAAAAGAAAATGTCAGGATATTTAATAAAAAGTATATGAAAAAAGAAACTCTCTTTCCCTGTTCATGTGCAATTTTTGACATTTCTTTTTTTTTTTAGATAGAAAAAATGTTTAAGACACTCAACTTGAGTATCACAATTGGGAATGTTCTTCTTTAGAAACAATTTTCTTATGGGGCTACATCTCATGCCTCGAGATTCGAAGTTCGAATCCCCGTGGAAACATGGAGACACTTGTGAGTGGGAGGGTCAATCCCTTAAAATGGACCTACAGTAACCCGATCTAGATGTAGAGTGGGCTAAGCCCACTTGAACTGGAAAGGATCTAAAAAAAAAAGAAACAATTTTCTTCGGTCTCCGTTTGATAGTTGCTTAAATTGTACTACATTTCTGCGGGAAACAGTTTTCTTTCATGCTTGAAAATTGAATATACTAGCTAGCCGTGATTGTGTTCAAACTTAATGCGCAGATACAAGTCAAATAATAAGGGCGGATATCTTTCAATTCATAGCATCAAAATTAATGGATGTGGCCTGTGGGAGGAGATTTAATATTCAAACTTCATGCTAATTGAGCCAAAAGTAGAGGTAGCTGTGTATACCCAAGTCCATTCTCCAGTCTCCACCATATCAAGCCAAAAGTTCTCTTTATAATTAATTGAAAATTGCTTAACTTCTAAAACTTCATAATTTAGGATGTGTGTTGATTTCAATGCATCTTAATTACTGTATATGACAAATTGGCATAACATACCCAAAAGATGGGGAGTTGCGCTACTTCGGAATTTGCAAGGAGGAGGGAAATGTCATTTTTGCAATTTTTATTTTAACCCTTTTAACCGGTTGAAGGTTACCCAAAAAAATAAGAGATGAGGTGAGTGAGGTGATGAATTGTGGACCACATAAAAGAAAAAAAGGACAGAAGTTGAATGGAAAAGCAGAGCATATGAGAGGGGTGTAAATCCTCTGTCTCCGATCCCGTCCTCCTCTCCTGTCCCCTCTCACATAAATTCCTTTATTTTTAATTCTTTTATTAATTTAATTTAATTTAATTTTTTCTTTTAAATTGAGGGTTGTGAGAGGGAGAGGGTTGGGGGATAGGAGGTGGGACAAGATTGAGTACATAAGATTTGACTCCATACGAGGGGATGATTTCATGGGTATTAAATGCAGTTTTTCATGGGCATTAAATGCAGCTCCATGCATTTAATGCACCCATAGTTCCTGCTAGACCTGTCAAAACACAACCCGATCCGAACGCCCGGAAAATTTTCGAACCGAACCCGGAAATTTTTTAGGTAATCTGAGTTTTGACTCGGTGACCCGGTTGATTTATAATTAAATATAATTAATTTATATATATATATAATTAAAATTTATCACAAAATTATCAAATCATGATTTTTTTAATTTAAAAAGGAAAAAATTGACAAACCCAAATCGACCCGAAATGACCCGAAACCTGGTCAAAACTGGGTTCTAGTCAACCCGGAAATACCCAAAACCCGTTTTATCCGGGACCCGTTTTACCCGAGATCCGAAGTGACCCGACCCGAATGACTCATTTGACAGGTCTAGTTCCTGCCCAAAAAAAAAAGAGGGAGAGATGACTGAGATCTATAAAAGCAGTTAAGTTAGACACATCCATCACAAAAACATCATAGCTAAGGTTTGAAGGGAAAGTAAAAGGGGCGCCATTGAAGGTGATCGTCGGGAAGCAAAGGTGGACCCAGTTACTAGATATATGCCAGACAATAGGAAATAAAGGACAACAATTGATTAATTAAAACGTGTCAGACGAAGGGTGACACATGCCAAAACCATACATTATATATTAACGAAAATGGGTAAGTAAGCTTGCGGTATTCGTTTTATGGCCATCACTACTCCCATCCTCCTCATATCCCCACCGAAAGTGATAAGACCAAGTTTTCTCTTACTTTTGCATGGGAGAAAGGGTTGATCTTTGTCACTCTTGTCTCCCAATAGACTTCGGTAATGTGGCAAGTTGAACATAGGCCTGATACATGAGCCGAGTAGCTCGGGATCGACTCGAGCTCGGCTCGAAAAAAGCTCGACTTGGGATCGCTCAAAGGTATAAACGAGCCGAGTTCGAGCATATTCATGAGCTCGATTCGAGCTCGAAGACCCCTAAATCCCCAGATATAAAACCTAACTTCTTCCGCCTAAACCTAGCCGCTCTACTGCTCCCATCCTTTTTTTTAGGAACGCTCCCATCGCCTGGAAAGTGCAAACCCCGACCCTAATATCTCTTTCTCTATCTCCGATCGTTTCTCGGCGTTCTCGCTCCCTGCCTCGGATCTGGGTAGCCCTCTGTCGCGGCGTCGCCCCTCGCCGCACCTCGTCATCCTCCCATCGCCTGCCGCCCGTCGTCTTCCTCAGATTCAAGTCTTGCCATTGCTCGCTTCCGCAGATCCAGATCTGGCCTCTGGGTCGCCTCTCGCCCTCTCGTCGTCCTCAGATTTGGCCTCTGGGTCGCCCTCCGTCGCTCGCTTCCTCTCTCGTCCTCAGATCTGATAACTTCTGGATGTTTTTCACCTTCTTTTCTGTAAATTGGTTGTTGTTTAGGCTTCGATTCCATTTTGTGTGACTGATTGTTGTTAGTTTCATCTGTAAATTTGTTCCTCTCTCGTCCTATTTGTTTCATATGTTTCATCCTTTTTGTTCCTCTCTCGTCTGTAAATTTGTTTCTCTCTCGTCCTTGATGTTCAAGTTGAACATCAATATATCTTTTTAGTTTTATTAAAACAAAGTTCGGTTGAGTGCAAAGTTTTGCATTCGATTTATGATGTTATCTATTGATTACAAATTTACTGTATAAATCTAAAATGCATACAATAAGACAATTTTGGAACTTTATCCTATTAACATGGTTTTTTTTTTTACCGGAAAAAATTTGACAATAAGGGAGCCTTATATGCCAAGAGCATCCAAACGGATGAAATCACGAACCAAAGAATCGTCAGGTATCGTGGAGCCAGAGAAGGCGAAATTGAGGTGCTAGAGACGATCTGCAACTCAGTTAGCCTCCCTAAAAACATGACGAATCTCAAATGTATGGAAGAAACCAAGGGAGACTAGACTGTCCGAGACAATCATTTCCGAGTCGCTCAAAGGCTTCCCACAACCCTTGAGGTTGTTAATGATGGTTAGGTTGTCATCTTCAATGATCAGATTGGTGATGTTGAGTTGTCGTGCGGTATTGATACCATTCCAGAGGCCCATACCCTCTGCACTAGTGACTGATGAAATAGAGGATGAGCACACGCCACAAAAAATTGGTTTGCATGTATGGTTTCTTATGATATATCCAAATGAGCCTTCTGGAGAGGAGGAAAAGGCGCCATAAAAGTTTAGTTTGTATGTGCCTATATGTAGGGGTTGCCATATTGCCCTTTTCTTGGCTCTAGCTTGGAGAGTGGGCTTGGGGTTCTTTGTTGTTGTTGCTCTGAGTTTGCCCATCCGTGAGGTCGTCCATTTGTTTTGAGCTGTTCCATAAGAGGGTTGGGTCATAAAATGCAGTAATTTTTTTCCTGTCTGGTTTTGCATTACCAAATAGAGTCTTGTTACGTGAGTACCAAATACTCCACCATCCAAATGCTAGTTTAGTAACGCGTTTAGTTCCTATTTTATCTTTTATGTCAAAGATGATGTACGTTGTTAAGGTCAGTACCATTTGTAAAGTAGTTGTTTAGGATTGTTATCAGGCCAGTGTCAAGATTTCCTATCATTGCTCGGGTGATAGGGCATTCTCATAGTGGATGTGGTAAGTCTTCCTAATTTGAGGCGTAGTGAGGACACGTGGTAGGGATTCCAATCCCTCGTGATGCAAGTCTCACTGATGTGGGTAGACCATATTTCGATATTTTTCATAATAAGGTTTTGACTTTTGAGGGTACATCGAGTTTCCAGATCCATCTCATGTCAGATTTTTGGTGACTTTTTTGGTTGTTGATCATCTGTAGTCCGAAGATTTGAAAAAAGTATTACAACTAAAACTATTATGAAAAATCTTAGCTGAACCATGTAACCCGTGGGTATCCTTAATCACAGAAAAATACCTAAAAAACAAACACATATTACAGTATCATAAAAATGAGATTCCTCTTGACAATGGGCTCAACAAACACATATTATTCAAGTGTTTATATTTATAAATGCATTATAATGTAATTTAAAAAAAAAAAAAGCATTATAATGAAAATATTGGAATCCAACCACAAAAGGGAGGTAAAGAGTTGGTTGGAAACCCATGCCGTTTTACAAAAGCTAGGCTTTCAGAGTAAGTTTGTCAACTGGATTATGGAATGTGTCTCCACAGTCTCCTATTCAATCTTGATTAATGATGCTCCGACACAACAATTCTTCCCAGGAAGGGGCCTTCGACAAGGGGACCCTCTCTCCCCGTTACTATTTATTATTGCCTCAGAGTTTCTTGCCCAGACACTTCAATATGAAGCTACTAGGAATACTGACATTGGTTTTCCTATCACTAAAAATGGACCTACTGTCCCATTTCTCGCTTTTGCCGATGACATGATGATCTTTACTAAAGCTTCTGCTTCTGCCTGCCAAACTGTTAGCTCTATTCTAAATAACTATTGTAGGCTTTCTGGCCAGAAAATTAATTACCATAAGTCCTCCTTCCAGGTTTCGAATAACACCACTACTGCTTCAAAAGCAACTATTACATCCCATTTAGGTATTTCTTGCTCAACTGGGTTGGAAAAATATTTAGGTTGTCCGATTATCAATGGCAGAGTCAATAAAGATACATTTGCAGATGTCGTTATTAAGACTAAACGTCAACTCACCAAGTGGAAGGCTTCTTCTCTGTCGGCTGAGGGTCGCAAGGTCCTTATCAAGGCAAACCTAAGTGCTCAACCCATTTACTTAATGCAATCTTTTATGTTGCCTACTTCTATTCTTACTGAATTAGATAAAGTCTACAGACGTTTCTTCTGGAATAAGGAAGAGCGATATACTCCACTTATCAGTTGGGATAAAATTTGCTCCGACACGTTAAACGGTGGTCTGGGCATTTACAAAGCAGAAACAATGAACATAGCTCTACAACTCAAACTCTTATGGAAAATACTTGCAGAACCCACCAATCCTTGGGTACAGGTTATCCAGGCTAAGTATCTTAAAAACGAGTCAATTAGGACATACGAGAAGAAAGGTAGGTCTTCTTGGCAGTGGTCCAAGCTGATACAACTACGTCCTGTGTTTGAAAAGGGACTTTGATGGAGTGTCGGCAACGGCAATGACATCCTTTTTTGGTCTGATCATTGGGCGTTCGAAGATGGCTGTTGAACAAAAATGCGCGAATAATTGTAAAACATATTTTATTTAATTTTTAGAATTTGAGTTCGACCCCTTTTGGTTATCCTCTTGATTCAAAGTCGTATCGACACCAAGACTTGAGTGGTTTTGGTGATTTGGGCTGCACCCGAATTTTAACGGGTTGCCTACGTATCTCTTGGAAGAGAATCAAGCCTTACGTAGTTCAGAGTGTTGGAATTTATTTAATTTTTGGGTTTTGGTGATTGAGCCCGACGAGCTTGAGCTTTATGTCGGGTGTCCTACGTACCCGTTTGGAACAGGATCAAATCACTCGTAGTTCTTTTAGGAACCAATTATTTAATTTGGTTGGACTTTGACCTCGTATTCATTGACAAGTGAATTTAGAGGTTGACGACTGTACCCGATATATTTTTAGGATTTAATATCGGGTTACCTACGTAGCCGATATAAGGCGTCAAGTCTTTACGTAGTTCTCTTTAAGAACCGTTTGAATTTGAGGGATATTTAATTTAGAGTTTTGACTCCGTTTTCTTCATCCTCGTTTAGAAGTCAATTTTGGAAAACGACCCACTAGAATAAATTGACGATGAGTTTTTTTTTTTATGAGTTTAACTTTATGATTTTGTTAAACCCAATTTTCTAATTTGTGCCAATTATAATTCTTATATTTTAGTGGGTCTATTTCGTAATTAGATACAAAGCCACAAGGCCTAAACCGAATGTTGGCTGTTGCATTCATATATATTATGTATGTATTATTATTACATATATGAATTTACTGTTTCTTTACAGTGACCCAAAATTTGGAGGACACTGTGGCCCACTTCATCGATTAGGTCCGAATTCAATTAGTTGCTCCTCAACATAGCTCGTCTCTCTCCTGGCAACAAGCGAGCGTCTCCGCACTCTTCGAAAGCGCTCCGTTAACACATACCCTTTGAAAGCTTGAAGTGCCGGCCATGGGCAATTGAAACAGAGGAGGGCGGAACACCGGCGGAGCGCGGTCGGAGCAGAGGCGGCTCGAGGACAAGGCGAGGTGGAGCGAGGGCTGTATACGAGCGGTGCGGATCTCTCCCTACAGCTACGAATTGAAACCTTCAGGTGCGTACTTTTTTTTTTTTGTACGAATTTCTCCCCAAATTCTGTGTTCAATCCAATTCTTGGGTGAATCTTGGTTTAGATTCCAGATTTTAAGAGGAATCCCCTTTCAATTTAGTGTTTGATTTTCATACTCGATTGATTTTTGTTTTCAAATTGCGATTTTAGGGTTTTTAATTTGTGCAATTTGGGGCTTTTGGAAATAGGATCGATTGACAAGGGGAATAAGAGGACCAGGGCTAGAGAAGGTGGAGGAGTTCCGTCTTTGAGCAAGGCAGCGTAGCGAAGACCCCCTCAAATTCTCCGGTGTGACTCTGCGACGTCGGAAACAAAACTGGGGTATGTGAATTTGGTTTTCTCCCTCTTGCTTCTTTTGAATTAGGGTTTGTTTGGGCATTTTTGCTGAGTATTGACTGATCTAAGGTTGTTGTGTGTGACCTTGTCATCTCCAATTTGGCACAAACATCTCCTGGTTTTCATTATTCCTTTCCCCTTTTTTTTCTAAGGTCTTCAATTTGCATACTTTTATGCTGACTTATGCTGACAGAAATCAGTTTGGTAGATGTTTGCTTGAGACTGTTTGATTGGAGCTACCGAGAGTTTTAATTTAGTGTTTTCCTTGCCACCAACACTTGACTTGAATTGGGTTGATTCACATCATTTTCCAGATTCCCGCAAGAGTTTTGCCTTGTTTTAGGCCAATCTGTTTGCTTTCTTGTGAAATAGAACTAAGCCAGAAAATCTGTCTGCTTTCTTTTGGAATAAAACTGAGACAGGAAATCTGTTTGTGATAGACTGATGTTGATTTAGGGTTACTTAGTTGCAATTTGGTAGCAAACTGATTTGATCTGTCGCGAAAATCTGTTCTCTTTCTCAAGACAATCTGTGATCTTTCTTTGCTTTCAATTTCATTGCAACAAGACTGTTTCTTTTAGTTTGCGAAACTGTTTGCAAGAATTAGTTGGGTAGCTTAGGAAAATCCAGCAGTGTTTTAAATAATATGAATTTAGGCAGAGTTGAACTTTAGGATTTGGTCCTGTGTGAAACTGAATTCCTTCTTTTTGCTTTCAATTTCTTTGCTTTAGAAAACTCTTGACTGCAGTGAGGTTGTTTGCCTTGCAAAGTTGTTTTCTTTGGGATTGTTTGAAGCCTTGCAATTTGTCTGCATGAATTTGTCGTTTAGTTTAGGGAAAAAAAAAAAAATCCAGCAGCATTCCGCCCAGTTTTAGGGCTATTTGTTGATCCCAAAACCCAGACCACAAGAGAAATCCGTAGACATCTCAGGAGTGGGGTTTTGAGGATCAGATTTGTGTGGCGATTAGGCTCTTTTGATTTGATTTGAACAGATTCGACTTGTGTAGAAAATCTGTTGCCTTTGCATTCTTCTTTTGACTGTTTGAGATTGTTTTTTGAGTCGGTGGGTTTGTTTGGGGAAATTTGAGCAGCGTCTCCCCTGTTTTAGTGCGATTTGTTGATCCCGAAACCCAGACCACAAGAGAAATCCGTAGACATCTCAGGGGTGAGGTTCCGGAGATCGATTTGTGCAGCAGTTTGCCCCGATTTGGGGCTGATCGATGGTCCCAAAACCAGACCACGAGAGAAATCCGTAGACATCTCAAGGGTGGGTCTTGAGACCACGCGTAAGATGATGCGAAAACGCTACCTTGGTTGCTTTTTCTTCCTCTTTGTATGCTGCTGTGTTTTCTTTTCTGTGTGTTTTCTGCTTCTTTCTTTCAGCCGTGAGTTTTTTAGCCTTTTTCCTTTTTTCTTAACCCTAGACTTGGCTATCTTTTATAGGGAGAATGCATAGGATAGGATAAATCCCTAGTTAGGAAAATATCTTTCTTTTCCTTTAAGATAAAACATTATCTTTTTTTTGGATGATCTTCTATCTTTTTTCTTTCTCCTTAACTGCTTATTTTCCTTCCCTAAGCTATCGATGGATACCCCTTTATTTGGATATTTATTTATTTACTTTGCTGATTTTTTTTGTTATGTATTTAATTTCACTGGCAGCCACGTTAGTTGGTAGCTTTTGGCTATTCTGGGCAGCTTGTTTTGGGCCATTTGGGCCAGTTTATTTTGGGCTGCCATTGAACTTGAGATAGGTCCATTTAGATTTCTTTTAGAACCCCCTAGTTAACTCAACATTAGTTTGAATTTGCAGATTCGATCGGATAGCTGAGCTACTGAAGAACCTCGAGCAATTCGCTACCCGATTGACCGGATTCACGCCCTCAGCTGGTCAATTATTATATATATATTTTTGTATGCTCGGCCGTCGTATTAAATTTGTATACTTTAGCTTATGAGCTTGTAGTACGTCAAAACGGTGTATTTGATATGTAACACATTTTGCATACTCTCTATTTGATTGTAATCATTGTCACCAAACTTGCTCTCGCGTTTGATATATAAAGTATTGTATGAAAGCTACTACAAAAATAATTTCAGGAGCTTACACGATAACCTTTAATCAAATACGCAAATTTACCCCCAAACAGATGCCCCCGAACTTTGAATTTGTGAGAAATTTGTCGAACACATTCAAAGTTCGCCTTGATATTTTGACCTCATTTGCTTTGGCCTTTGAGACGGAACAAGATGGAGCTCGCGTATGGGGCGCTTTATCCTCGATAATGTAATTCTCGCACGACGACCAATGTAAGTTCGATCATCGTTGACCAACCTCGAGAACATTCCCATTGAGAGGGGAAGATTTGTGTTGTTTTTGTTTTTGGGGCTGCATCCAGCATTCTTAACTAGCTAGATTGCCTACGTACCCTCTTTATGAGGGATCAAGCCGTTCGTAGTTCATTTGGGCACCCTTTTCTTCACATGTTCGACAGGGTGCTTTGGTTTCGGACTAATTTTACGTCCATCATTCTTCTGTAATTGAACTGGGAGTTTTTTTTTTTTTTTTTTTTTTTTTTTTTTTTTACCGCATCACTCAAATCATCTAGGCCCACCTTCTAGGAAGGGTTTCCCAAATGCTTTGACTATCATCTGCGAACCCAGAGTTCTTTTTTTTTTTTTTTTTTTTTTTTTTTTTTTTTTTTTTGCGACTGAGTTTGACATATCTTGGTTGTCAAACGTCCTACGTACTCCTTGTTGGAGATCAAGTCATGACGTAGTTCTGGGCACTTTTACTCTCGAGGCTTCACGTGAAATATTTCTTCACGAATTTTCCATTCACGCAGGAGTATACCACTTCACCTTCGGCGTTTGAGAGTTCATACGCCCCTTTAGGGAAAACTTTGGTCACCACATAAGGACCTTCCCATTTTGCTTCAAACTTTCCTTGGGATTTTCGGTTGATCACAATTGGTCGCCTGATGGTAAGGACCAAGTCACCGACAATAAATGAGCGAAATTTGACCCGTTTATTGAATGCCCCAGCCACTTGGGCTTGGTAGATTTCCAGTTTTTGTTGTGTTGCCAGCCGATGTTCATCCAATGCTTCGAGCTCGGCCAGGCGGATCTTGACATTCTCTTCCGGGTCGGTGAGCTGAACTGCAACTCTGAGAGATGGCAACTGAATTTCTAAGGGTAAAACAGCTTCAGACCCAAAGACCAGATTGTAAGGCGTACAACCGGTCGATGTGCGTGTTGTTGTCCGATAAGCCCATAGTGCCTCCGGTAGTCGTTCATGCCAATCTCTTTTGGATTTTGACACCATCTTCTTTAGGATCTTGCATAGCACTTTATTAAATGCCTCAGCTTGACCATTTGATGACGGGTTATAGCTCGATGAGAAGCTATGCTTAAACCCAAACTTCTCGCTCAACTTCACCAGCATTTGGTTTTTGAAGTAGAGAGCGTTGTCTGAGATGATTTTTGAAGGAACTCCATATCGATAAATCAAGTGAGTCCTTATGAAGTTAGCGACTTCCTTAGCTCCCACTTCCTTCAACGGTATAGCTTCGGCCCATTTGGAGAAGTAATCTGTAGCAGCCAAGATATACTGGTGCCCTCGAGAGGACGATGGATTTATACACCCTACAACGTCGAGACCCCATGCATTAAATGGCCATGACAAAGTAGTCGGGTGCAACAATTGAGGAGGCTGGTGTATGAAGTCGCTGTGAATTTGACAAGCGTGACAAGCCTTAGAAAAATCCATGGCATCTTTCACCATTGTCGTCCAATAATAGCCTAATCGTTTGATTTGATTAGCTAATTTAGGACCAGCTTGATGCGCCCCGCATACCCCAGCATGGGTTTCTGCGAGGATATATTTTGCTTCTTCATTTGACAAGCATCTTAATAACACTCCATCGAATGTCCTTCGATACAAAGTGTCATTCTTAAGTAGGAATCTTGACACTCGCCTTTTAACATCAACTCTCTTTTTAGCATCATCGGGAAGGACTCCATGACGAAGATACTCAATGAGCGGCTGTCGCCAGTCCGTTTCTTCCTCGACTTCATATACGAAAACGACATCCACCTCTTCATTGGGCTCGGCTCGCTCCAGAGCTGACATAAGCAAATGTCGCTCCCCGATTGTAATCTCGATTTCTCTTTCACTTGGCAATGTCAGTGACGCGGCCAATTTAGCCAATGCATCTGCTTGGTCATTTTCGGACCTTGATATATGCACAACTTCTATCTGACGGAACTGGTGCATGAGATGCCTGGCTCTTTGATGCAGAAGAAGCAAATTTGTGTTTTTGACTTCATACTGGCCATTCAGCTGCCTGATTACTAGCTGAGAGTCACCAAACACCTTTATTGGATCAGCATTCATCTCAAGAGCTATCTCTAGGCCAATGATGAGTGCCTCATACTCTGCCACGTTGTTTGTGCAGTTTTCTAAAAGAGAAAATGAATAAGGCACTATTCCCTCGGTTGGGGTGATGAATACTATGCCTACTCCTGCTCCTCTTCTCTTTGCGGCGCCATCAAAGTATAACTGCCAAGATTTTTCTTCTGTCATGAAGACTTCTTCATCTGGCAAATCATCCACTAACTCCTCATTATCGGGAGTAGGATGGGCGGCTAAAAAATCAGCTATGACTTGCCCCTTGACCGCCTTTTGAGGCACAAACTTGATGTCAAAGGGAGCCAGAAGCATAGCCCATTTAGCTAGTCTTCCTGATAACACCGTCTTGGACAAAATGTATCGCAAAGGATCAGCTCTGGAGATTAATGTGATTTGATGAGACAAGAGATAATGTCGTAGCTTTTGGATAGCAAAGATCAATGCCAGACATATCTTCTCCATAGCAGGATAATTTAGTTCTGCCCCAACCATCGTTCGGCTGATGTAGTACAAGGCATTTTCCTTTCCTTCCTCATTATTTTGGGCTAACATTGCCCCTAACGACCGCTCAAGACTTGCGGTGTACAAGACTAAGGGTTTTCCCTGAACTGGTGCCATGAGGACTGGCGGGTCAGTCAAGTATTTCTTGATGCTGTCGAGAGCATTTTGACAGGCTTGGTCCCATATGAATGGAACATCTTTCTTCATCAACCTCAGAAAGGGTTGACACCTCCCCGTCAGATTTGAAATAAAACGCCGGATGTAGGCAAGTTTGCCCTGCAGACCTCGCAACTCACGGAGATTCCTCGGGGCTGGCATTTGCACAATTGCCTTGATTTTATCGGGGTCGATTTCTATGCCCCGTCCTCGAACAATGAAGCCAAGAAACTTGCCTGAAGTTACACCAAAGGCACACTTAAGGGGATTCATCTTCAATTGGTGTTTTCGCAACCTTTCAAAGATTCTCTTGAGATCATCCAAATGATCCCCTCTTTTCTTTGTTTTCACCACAAGGTCATCCACATAGCACTCAATGGTGTTGTGAAGCAGATCGTGAAAGATCACCGTCATGGCTCTTTGATAGGTTGCTCCCGCATTTTTCAGACCAAAAGGCATTACTGTATAGCAATACGTGCCTAGAGGTGTTCGGAAAGCTGTTAGCTCTTCATCCTCGGGATGCATTTTAATTTGATTATACCCTGAAAAGCCATCCATAAAGGATAGAGCTTGAAAACCCGTGGTGGAATCAACCAACAACTCGGTTATTGGAAGAGGGAATTCATCTTTGGGACATGCTTCATTTAAGTCCCGAAAATCCACACAGATACGTAGTTGGCCGTTCTTCTTCTTGACGGGAACAATGTTTGCCAACCAGATTGGGTATTGGACCTCACGGATAAACCCAGCCTCAATGAGCTTGTTGACTTCGGCTTTAATTTGCACTGTTAGCTCGGGCCGAAAACGACGTTGAGCTTGCTTTACTGGCTTTTCCTCTTCGGAGACAGATAGCTTGTGCATAGCCACCTTAGGATCCAAACCAGGCATGTCTTGATATCCCCAAGCAAACACATCTCTATATTCATTGAGAAGATGCTCATATGATCCTCTTTCCTCTTCTGTTAGCAAAGCACTAACGAATACGGGCTTAGGGTCTTCTGTAGTCCCCAAGTTGATCTCTTGTAGTTTGTCAACCGTAGCTTGACCTCCATCTTCCATTTCTGGTGGAGCAGGTTGGACCACATTGAGAAAATCCTGAGGATCTTCACTTGGTTCACTTCTTGTATAGGTCAACACCATATTTACTTCTTCTGTCTGAGCATCCATGGGATCCTCATCTTCGTAAGTGGAGGTTTTTGGCTCCTTATTCTTCAGCTTCCACTTTCTGGTCTTCTTGGTATTGGCCCTTTTGTTTTTAGGCACGTTAACTCTTCCAAGCCTCTCGAACACGGAAGCTTTTGGAGCACATGTCCCAAGTCTTTTGAAAACCGTGACTCGAGGTGCATTTGTTGCGTCTTGTGAGAACATGCTTTGCTCTTGGCTTGTTAGAGTCATAGGCTCCAAGACTTTAGCAGACAATAACTCCCCCTCTTGAGAGATTTGTAGATCATCCATCGAGATCTCATTGAGGGATTTCCGCGAAGCTTTGCTTTTCAATAGAGGTCTTGTCGCCTTAACTTTGATGGCCTTATGATGCTTTGAAGAGGCTTGCTCGGCCGATGCCTTAGAAGACTCACCCTTGAACACCACCCTTACTTTTTCATTTCTTTTATCTCCGAAATGTGTTTGAATGACCAACTTCTTCTTTGGAATGGATTGGTCGATTTTGCGGAGAGGACAAGTGTAGCTTGTCATTAGGGAGTGCATAGCCTTCTCTGCTGCACTCAACGGCTTCTGGCCGGGTTGTCTCCTATCCTTGGGTGTGTATTTGAATAACACCTTCGGACGTGTCTCCGGCTCTTCTCTTATTCGGACAAGAGAGACCTTGGGTGACGGGGACTCTTCTTGGGTCATTGCTCCCTTTTGTGGACCGACACTTTTACCTTTCTCTTTCGCTTCCACACGTGGATTGGAGTGAGAGTGCACGGTCTTGTAGAATTTGGCGTCTGCGTAATTAACGCTTTCACCTTGAAAGGGATCGCTATCGCCAAGGATAGTCCTTTCATTTCCATTTTCATCGGTGTACTTCAGACACTGATGAAGTGTAGAAGCGATTGACTTGCTGGCATGAAGCCATGGTCTCCCTAGCAAAGCGTTATAGGAGGTTCCGGCGTCGATGACATGGAAAAGAGCATCCTTGTAGAGATCGTCTAGAACCACTTTCAAGGCAATGGCGCCCAAAGCTTTTTGCCCCACCTGGTTGAAACCTTGAATGGTGAGCAATGTGGGCGAGAGATGATCGACGGTCAATCCCATTGCTTCCAAGACCCGTAAAGGTAATAGATTCACTGCAGACCCACAATCCAGTAGGATTCTGTTGATTTTTGCATCTCCAATCGTACCCGTGACATATAAGGGCCTATTGTGATCGGTGCTTCCTAATTGGAGGTCTCCGTCGGAGAACGTTATGGATGCCATGCATGAAGCACATTGAGATGACGCGGGTAAAGTCACCTCATCAACCTCCGCTTGATCCACTTGATCTTTATAGTCTTCCGGATCCATGAGAGCTTGAATTAAGGCTTTCCTTAACTCGGGGGACATTTGCAACGCATCATATACGCTTAAGCGTGCTGGAATGCGCTTTAAATGACCGATCACATCGTACTTCACTTGCTCCTTAAAAGAAGCTTTACGAAGCAACACAGGCCTCCGTGGCATGACATCTTTTTGGGCGGATGCCCCAGCTTCCTGGTCTTTCTGACCAAATGTAGGAGTCTCCTTTTCAGCCGCCTCCTCAAAATTTGTAGTATTTGGAGTCTCATTGACAAGTGGCCCCCTCCCTTTCCCTTTTTCCTTTGGCTTAGGAGGTGGCAAATTTTTTCCGGAACGAAGAGTAACTTCATCAGCTTCTAACTCCTCTTCCTCAACTTTGTCGGCCCACGTGGCCATACAACATTGGACAATTTCTTCTTCCCAAAATAGCTCCTCCTCCTCGCAAGGCTCATTTTCCAGGAGCTCTTTCGGAATAAAGTCCTTCAGAGTAATGATCTGGCGTATAGGCTGGATATACTCTTCATCAGAATCATCTTCTGATTTCTTGTCCTTCTTGTTTTTGTTCTTGTTTTTCTTTTTCTTATTTTTCTTCTCGGGCTTTCTACCGATCATTCTGAAGCCCGTAGGTCTGGTATGCCGGGTACTCTTTGGATGAGACTTCTTTTGGCTTAGACAAACCTGCCACTTAGAACCATCCCCACCGTCTTCGTCTTGTGAAAATGATTCTTCAATGTTTGACTGCATTAGGACCTCGTACAAAGTCGGGTAGTCCGGTTCTTCCCTTGGCATGTCAGGATATGCCCATACAGTGCGCACTTTGTCACGCACTTGAAATTGCACGGGGACTGCCTTTGGGGGTAATGAAACTGTAGGGATATCACCTGGTGAAGGAACAACCTCAACCTCTTCTACTATAGAGATGGGGTTTGACGAGGCTGCTTGGCCTTTTGAGCTTGCACCTTCGATTTCAATTTCTCCCTTGTTGATCATTCTCTCCACGATGTCCTTGAACACGTAGCAGTCTTCGAGAGGATGACTAACAATTCGATGATAAGGGCAATACTTTGGATCACCCGTTTTGTCAGCCTCGTTTGGCCTCTTTGGCTCGGGGAGTGACAACATATTCTGCGTCATGAGCTCGTTGAATATCCCTCTCACATCTTCATCGTCAAAGGGATACCTCTTCTGCTTTCTCTCCTCGAGAGACAATCGTTTAACGGGCTCTTTAGCTTGCCCCTTTTCTTGCGCTTTAGGATTATTTCCAGCAGATTTTCCACGAGGCTTGATGAACGTAGCCATGGATTCTCCCCTTTTTGGAGACTTTTTGTTGTCACCCTTCCTCATCTCATTGATTTGAGGTCGGCTTGTTGCGGGCTTGCGTCGAGCTAGTTGACGCTCAACGTTGCAGGCCTTTGAAACCAATGTATCAAAAGCACGGGGTTCTGCGCTACCGACATGTATAGCAAGCTCTGGGAGTAGGTTGTTGACACACATCTGCACGCATGCCTCTTCGCTCAATTTTTCTGAGCATTGAAGTCTCAAACTTCTCCACCTTGCGATAAAGTCATTTGCGGACTCATTCGGTCTTTGTTGTGTATTAGCCAGATCCATGATGGACACCTTGGCTTTCGAGCTCACGAACTGAGCTAAGAACTCCCTTTGCAGCTCGTCCCATGTATGGATGGACTCAGGTTGAAGCTGAGTATACCATGTGAACGCGGATCCCCGTAGTGACTGGACAAATTGTCTTATCAGTAGCTGATCACTCAAGGCAGTTTCTCCACATGCCGAGTAAAAGTGAGCTAAATGTTCACGTGGGGACCCATTGAGGCCGTCAAATTTATCAAAATTCGGCCTTTGGTAGTTCGGAGGAAATGGGATCGCGTCGAACTCCGCAGGGTAGGGTTTTCTGTAACCGATCACCGGCGGACTCTGAGAAATCTTGAACTCTCGGATCCCTTGTGCGATCCATTCTTTTATCTCCTGAGGAGATATAGAAGCACTGCTTTCTCCCATGTTGGGAGTCTCTTGCCTGTTCCCAGAAGTTTGCTCTTGCCTGCTCTCCGAATTCTTCTGTTGGAGCTGGTCCATGAGCAATTTAATTTGAGCATCCCTCTCCTCTAGCTTCTTTTGTAATTCCTGGAGCTGCTCTTCGGTGCTTGTTGCCCCAGTCACTAGAACTGGCATGCTTTCAACTTCTTCTTCAGAGTCATTGGATGACCCACCCTCGCTTCCAACAAGCGGAAAATCCTCCTCTTGAAACAGGGAAGTAGAGTCCCCATATAATGGAGAATCTTGTTTTTCTTCTTCAACCGTTTCTGGATTCGAAGATCGGGTGGTCACTTTAGCATATGACTCGGCCTTAGACATAGACCTTGTCACTCGCCGCTCACCAAGCGATGTTGATTTCTCGGCTACAGCTGGACCCTTTCCTTTCTTCTGGGCTTGAGAGGCCTTAGATGTCTCCTTTTGAGGCTTGGCCAGATTTGGTACCTTAACCTCCGGAACCTTGGCCTTTTGAGCCTTCACAGTTGAGGATCTCGCCTCCGACTCCTCATCAGAATAGGAGGTAACCAAAACCTGGACCACATTGTCCATATCGACAGGGATAGACCCAAAGAAAATTCTTCTTGGGCTATCGATAAGATCCTTGGCAGCTCTCCACAGTGTTGCATTAGCCTGTTCCAGAGCAGGGGAACGAGCCAATTTGCGAAGCGCTCCTGTCTTTCCTCGTTGGGAGCCACACTTACGCCCCCTCTTCCTGCGAGGCTTGTTTTCCCTCTTCGCCTCATTCACAGCTGGCTTTGAGACCTTGGCCGGGTTACCGCTTCTCTTGATAACTCGAATGATTGGCCCACGAGCAGGCCTGGGAGTGAGCTCTTCTCCGCCGGTTCCTTCCTCCCTGATAGCTTCGAAGTTGTTGTTGGTTGGGATCTCAGCGATGATCGACTCCCTAGTCACGTCGAACTGGACCTTAAACGACCTCTTCTTCAACCAGCGGCCACCCTCCACGAGAAAGGTAGCAGGTAGTTCGTTGAAGTTGACAATAGCTCTTGGTGCCATTTTTCTCCTACAAATAAGAAATAGGCAAATATTAGCATCAACACAACTAAGAGATGAAAAGGCAAAAAGGGTCCCACTGGGCGTGCCAAAAATATGTTGAACAAAAATGCGCGAATAATTGTAAAACATATTTTATTTAATTTTTAGAATTTGAGTTCGACCCCTTTTGGTTATCCTCTTGATTCAAAGTCGTATCGACACCAAGACTTGAGTGGTTTTGGTGATTTGGGCTGCACCCGAATTTTAACGGGTTGCCTACGTATCTCTTGGAAGAGAATCAAGCCTTACGTAGTTCAGAGTGTTGGAATTTATTTAATTTTTGGGTTTTGGTGATTGAGCCCGACGAGCTTGAGCTTTATGTCGGGTGTCCTACGTACCCGTTTGGAACAGGATCAAATCACTCGTAGTTCTTTTAGGAACCAATTATTTAATTTGGTTGGACTTTGACCTCGTATTCATTGACAAGTGAATTTAGAGGTTGACGACTGTACCCGATATATTTTTAGGATTTAATATCGGGTTACCTACGTAGCCGATATAAGGCGTCAAGTCTTTACGTAGTTCTCTTTAAGAACCGTTTGAATTTGAGGGATATTTAATTTAGAGTTTTGACTCCGTTTTCTTCATCCTCGTTTAGAAGTCAATTTTGGAAAACGACCCACTAGAATAAATTGACGATGAGTTTTTTTTTTTATGAGTTTAACTTTATGATTTTGTTAAACCCAATTTTCTAATTTGTGCCAATTATAATTCTTATATTTTAGTGGGTCTATTTCGTAATTAGATACAAAGCCACAAGGCCTAAACCGAATGTTGGCTGTTGCATTCATATATATTATGTATGTATTATTATTACATATATGAATTTACTGTTTCTTTACAGTGACCCAAAATTTGGAGGACACTGTGGCCCACTTCATCGATTAGGTCCGAATTCAATTAGTTGCTCCTCAACATAGCTCGTCTCTCTCCTGGCAACAAGCGAGCGTCTCCGCACTCTTCGAAAGCGCTCCGTTAACACATACCCTTTGAAAGCTTGAAGTGCCGGCCATGGGCAATTGAAACAGAGGAGGGCGGAACACCGGCGGAGCGCGGTCGGAGCAGAGGCGGCTCGAGGACAAGGCGAGGTGGAGCGAGGGCTGTATACGAGCGGTGCGGATCTCTCCCTACAGCTACGAATTGAAACCTTCAGGTGCGTACTTTTTTTTTTTTGTACGAATTTCTCCCCAAATTCTGTGTTCAATCCAATTCTTGGGTGAATCTTGGTTTAGATTCCAGATTTTAAGAGGAATCCCCTTTCAATTTAGTGTTTGATTTTCATACTCGATTGATTTTTGTTTTCAAATTGCGATTTTAGGGTTTTTAATTTGTGCAATTTGGGGCTTTTGGAAATAGGATCGATTGACAAGGGGAATAAGAGGACCAGGGCTAGAGAAGGTGGAGGAGTTCCGTCTTTGAGCAAGGCAGCGTAGCGAAGACCCCCTCAAATTCTCCGGTGTGACTCTGCGACGTCGGAAACAAAACTGGGGTATGTGAATTTGGTTTTCTCCCTCTTGCTTCTTTTGAATTAGGGTTTGTTTGGGCATTTTTGCTGAGTATTGACTGATCTAAGGTTGTTGTGTGTGACCTTGTCATCTCCAATTTGGCACAAACATCTCCTGGTTTTCATTATTCCTTTCCCCTTTTTTTTCTAAGGTCTTCAATTTGCATACTTTTATGCTGACTTATGCTGACAGAAATCAGTTTGGTAGATGTTTGCTTGAGACTGTTTGATTGGAGCTACCGAGAGTTTTAATTTAGTGTTTTCCTTGCCACCAACACTTGACTTGAATTGGGTTGATTCACATCATTTTCCAGATTCCCGCAAGAGTTTTGCCTTGTTTTAGGCCAATCTGTTTGCTTTCTTGTGAAATAGAACTAAGCCAGAAAATCTGTCTGCTTTCTTTTGGAATAAAACTGAGACAGGAAATCTGTTTGTGATAGACTGATGTTGATTTAGGGTTACTTAGTTGCAATTTGGTAGCAAACTGATTTGATCTGTCGCGAAAATCTGTTCTCTTTCTCAAGACAATCTGTGATCTTTCTTTGCTTTCAATTTCATTGCAACAAGACTGTTTCTTTTAGTTTGCGAAACTGTTTGCAAGAATTAGTTGGGTAGCTTAGGAAAATCCAGCAGTGTTTTAAATAATATGAATTTAGGCAGAGTTGAACTTTAGGATTTGGTCCTGTGTGAAACTGAATTCCTTCTTTTTGCTTTCAATTTCTTTGCTTTAGAAAACTCTTGACTGCAGTGAGGTTGTTTGCCTTGCAAAGTTGTTTTCTTTGGGATTGTTTGAAGCCTTGCAATTTGTCTGCATGAATTTGTCGTTTAGTTTAGGGAAAAAAAAAAAAAATCCAGCAGCATTCCGCCCAGTTTTAGGGCTATTTGTTGATCCCAAAACCCAGACCACAAGAGAAATCCGTAGACATCTCAGGAGTGGGGTTTTGAGGATCAGATTTGTGTGGCGATTAGGCTCTTTTGATTTGATTTGAACAGATTCGACTTGTGTAGAAAATCTGTTGCCTTTGCATTCTTCTTTTGACTGTTTGAGATTGTTTTTTGAGTCGGTGGGTTTGTTTGGGGAAATTTGAGCAGCGTCTCCCCTGTTTTAGTGCGATTTGTTGATCCCGAAACCCAGACCACAAGAGAAATCCGTAGACATCTCAGGGGTGAGGTTCCGGAGATCGATTTGTGCAGCAGTTTGCCCCGATTTGGGGCTGATCGATGGTCCCAAAACCAGACCACGAGAGAAATCCGTAGACATCTCAAGGGTGGGTCTTGAGACCACGCGTAAGATGATGCGAAAACGCTACCTTGGTTGCTTTTTCTTCCTCTTTGTATGCTGCTGTGTTTTCTTTTCTGTGTGTTTTCTGCTTCTTTCTTTCAGCCGTGAGTTTTTTAGCCTTTTTCCTTTTTTCTTAACCCTAGACTTGGCTATCTTTTATAGGGAGAATGCATAGGATAGGATAAATCCCTAGTTAGGAAAATATCTTTCTTTTCCTTTAAGATAAAACATTATCTTTTTTTTGGATGATCTTCTATCTTTTTTCTTTCTCCTTAACTGCTTATTTTCCTTCCCTAAGCTATCGATGGATACCCCTTTATTTGGATATTTATTTATTTACTTTGCTGATTTTTTTTGTTATGTATTTAATTTCACTGGCAGCCACGTTAGTTGGTAGCTTTTGGCTATTCTGGGCAGCTTGTTTTGGGCCATTTGGGCCAGTTTATTTTGGGCTGCCATTGAACTTGAGATAGGTCCATTTAGATTTCTTTTAGAACCCCCTAGTTAACTCAACATTAGTTTGAATTTGCAGATTCGATCGGATAGCTGAGCTACTGAAGAACCTCGAGCAATTCGCTACCCGATTGACCGGATTCACGCCCTCAGCTGGTCAATTATTATATATATATTTTTGTATGCTCGGCCGTCGTATTAAATTTGTATACTTTAGCTTATGAGCTTGTAGTACGTCAAAACGGTGTATTTGATATGTAACACATTTTGCATACTCTCTATTTGATTGTAATCATTGTCACCAAACTTGCTCTCGCGTTTGATATATAAAGTATTGTATGAAAGCTACTACAAAAATAATTTCAGGAGCTTACACGATAACCTTTAATCAAATACGCAAATTTACCCCCAAACAATGGCCTTGTCTCTCGCTCGGACACCCTTTTGACTGCAGAACAGCTGACCTGGAAGGTTAGTAGGTTCATTACTAGCAATAAATCTTGGAATCTCCCTCTCTTACATTCTGATCTGTCAGGTCTATTACCCACGCATATTATCACACATATCAGTACACTACCTCGATCTTATTATTACCGATATGTCGGACCGACTGTACTGGGGCCCGGACCCTTCAGGTTGGTTTACTACCAAGTCCGCGGTATCTTTGGTGCCTAATGGTGCTCAAAATACCCAATTCCAGTGCCAGTGGATTTGGAATTTAAACATTCCGCCTAAGTTAAAGCATTTCCTATGGAAAATTGCTACTGACTCACTACCATCCAAAGGACGCCTCCAAAGGTCGCATGTTAGTGTCCCTATGCATTGTGTTTTATGTGACTGCACGCATGAGTCAACTCAGCATCTACTATTTGACTGCCCGATGACCAAGCGGGTTCTCAGAACTATCAACTGTACAATACCAAATGGAGGCCTAGCCAATTTTGATGACCATCGCCACACTCAGGTTTTACAGTATCTCTTCTCTGCAATTAACAAATCAACACTGACCGATCTTTTTTATTGTTGGTGGGCTATTTGGTTCTACCGGAATAAATTGGTCTTTGGTTCTGCCACTACAGTTACATTACCTCAGATTCAGATTCAATTGCTTTCTACCAAACAAAGTTGGGCCGAGGCTTCTCGCCTCGACCTCACTGCTGACACCTTTCTCCCTTCTAGGGCCCACCCTGCAACCACCATCGACTCGAGTAAAGGCCGAGTACAGAACCATGATATAAAACACCATTGGCATAGGCCACCACCATTGGCTTTGAAACTTAACTTTGACGGCTCGTATCGCCAATCTGGCGACGGCTCTTACGGATTCATTATTAGAGACTCGAATGCTTCTGTGATTTCGGCTGGCTCGGGCCGTTGTAACACCACTTCTGCCCTCTACGCTGAGACACTTGCGCTTCGGAATGGGGTTCTTCGGGCAAAGGAGTTGGGTATCGCTAACTTGCTTATTGAGGGTGACAACCTGATTGTGGTTAACTCCCTTTTGGGAGATTATCGCTGCCCTTGGAGTATTGAACTACTGCAATCAGACACTAGGTCCCTTGTTATGTTTTTTAATTCTGTTTCTATTCGTCATATTTTCAGGGAGTCAAATGTTGTCGCTGATCGGGTCGCGCACCTGGCGTACGACATCCCTGCCGACGAGGATTTGCTGGCTGATTAAGAACTTCGCGTTCTCGTCCGAAAGGACGCTCTAGGATATAGTTATTTTCGCAAACGATAGCTGTATCCTAATTCCTTTCCCTGTATTCAAAAAAAAAAAAAAAAAAAAAGAGTTGGTTGGAAACGTACTCTTCATCATTAATCAGATATTCGAGTTCATATTAGGAAAATAAAAGCAGGAAAATGGAGCACAAGTTTCTTCATACCTGAAAATTGAATACTAGTCGTGATTGTATTGAAACTCAATACTGAGAAATGATAATAAAAAAAAAAATTTAAGCACATAAATTCTTGATTTTTATGGATTTTTATCAGTGCCTTTGTGAAATTTTCATCTTTATCGGTAATTTTAATTATCCACTTTTAAACACTAAACGAATTTTTTTAAAAAAAAAATTCATGAAGTTGAATAATTTTTTGTAGTTATTTTTTGATCAAATTTTTTTGTAGTTATTGATCTTTATACGAGTGTTTTAATATATTGGGGGAATGTGGTAATTTAGACCCCTATGAATATTCACTTAGGTGAATAGCCTCTTTAATTATTTTTTTAACCTCCTTAGACCTTATTAAAATTTTATTATGTGGGTTCTCGTTCACCCTTTCTCCTCTGTTTCAGATCTAACCTTACACCTCCACTAGCTCGGGATCGACTCGGGCTCGGCTCGAAAATAGCTCGGCTCGGGATCGCTCGAATGCGTAAATGAGCCAAGTTCGAGCCTATTGTTGAGCTCGATTCGAGCTCGAGCTCGAGTAGCTCGCGAGCTCGAATACCTCTATAAAGCCCAACTCCTCCTAAGCCCATGTAACTCAGCCCTTTAACCGCTCCCACCCTTTTTCTTATCTGACCCCTAAATCCCTAATCCCTCTTACTCTCTCATCTCTCTCGCCGCCTCCAATCTCAAACGCCGGTCGTCGTCCTCAGAAGTCAGATCTGGGTCGCCCTCCGTCGCCCCTCGTCGTGCGTCGTCACCCTCCCATCGCCTATCGCCCGTCCTCTTCCTCGTATCCAGCCTCGAGGTCTCGCCCTTGCTCGCTTCCGCAAATCCAGGTCGTTGCCTCCAATCGTCGTTCGTCATCCTCGGATCTGGACCGCCCTCCGTCACCCCTCTTCGTGCGTCGTCATCCTCCTATCGCCTGTCCCCCGTCGTCTTCCTCGGATCAGCGTCTGTCCTCTCACGCTTCCTCTCTCGGCCTCAGATTTGGCTCGCACTCCGTTGCTCGCTTCCTCTCTCGGCCTCAGATCCGGCTCACCCTCGCCTCCTCCCGCCCTTACTTGCTTCCACTATAAGAATTCGCTCCGGTTGATTTCCGCCTTCTCGTCCTCATATCCGACTCCTTCTTTACATATTCAATCCACTTCATCAGGTTATTTGATTTCAGTTATTTGATTTCAATTTGATTTCAATTTGTGTACACTGAAATCAGTTTGTATGATCCGAAGTTGAATTAGTTAATTGAATTTGTTGACTGAAATTGAATGAGAAAAAAGAATTTTGGATGTATTGTGTGTTACTGATTGTCAAATTGAGCTTAAATCTAAGCTAAAATAACTCAAATATTGTAAATGAACAAACGAGCTCACGAGCTCGAATATAAGCGAGCTTATACTCGAGCCGAGTATAAACGAGCTCACGAGCTCGAGCTCGAGCACTCTTCCCAGCTCGCGAGCCGAGCACGAGCACCTATTTAGGCTCGTTTTCATATGGAGCTCGAGCTCGGCTCGTTTATAAACGAGCCGAGCTTGAACACCCGGTACTCGAGCTCGTGAGCTCGTATATCACCCCTAACCTCCACCATTGGAATCTCCTTGCCGCCCCCCTCCTTCGTCTCCACAGTCCCTCGCTCAGATCCGGCGTGTTCCTCATCATTGTTTCTTCCAGATCCGGCGTGTCCCTCCTGCTCAGATCCGGCGCTGCTTGGTCGGTCACCTTCCTCATCGTCTAAGCTTCCAGATCCGATGTGTTCCTCATCAGATCCGAGCCTTCCAGATCCGGCGTCTTCCTCCTGCTCAGATCCGGCGTCCATAGAGGTCGTAGGATCTCAGATCTGAATCTCTCGCCATCCTTCCTTCCCTCTGTCGTTCCTCGTCAATCGTCGTTGTTCGTTCCTTTTACTCAGGCGGTGTCGGGCTGCCGGTTGTCTAACTGCCGGCTTCTTCCAGCGGAACAGGTAAGCTTCGCCCCCCCCTACTCCCTCCTTGTTCATCTTCTATTGGTAATTTGTATTTCCAAATTCCCCTGAAATTTGTACAGCTGCAGGAGTAGAGCATAGATATTGAAAAATTTCATTTATGGGTGCTGCCATAGAAGACGATTTCGTTAATTAGTTATTGATTTGCTACGATTTTTTGGTCTGATTGTGGCTGGCATCTTAAGGTTCTGGCATCATTTTTCACTCATATTAGGTTGTAAATGAACTGCACATAAGGTGTGTGATAATATTCCTCACAGAAATCGCTTGGTTTCTTTCTTTTGGTTCCTAATTTTCCTTGGCTGATTTTGAAAATGAACTGCACATAAGGTGCTTGATAATATGTAGCTTGAAGGTATTGAGCTCATGCTGTACAAATCCATCTCGCCTAGCTAGGATATAGAATGAACTTTGATTTGTAGTAGTTTGATTGTGCTTGTTATATCATGTTAAACTAGGCGATTGGCCGCACTTGGTTCCTTCTGTGTCTAACGATGGGTATGCTGCCCAGATAGCCAAACTGCAGCTAGCCACATCCAGCTTGCTTTTCAGCCTAAAGTAGGTTCACAATGGCGTTGTCCTCTGCCATGTCTTCACTTGCCACATTGCTAAAATGCACTTGCCACATTGCTAATTGCTGAAGTGGCCAACAAAAGATCATTGAATGAGTAAATTAAGTAACAAAAATGCATACGGAATGTTAGCAAAGGTAATTGATAAATTCGAGGACTTGTTCGGTTTGGAGGGTTGGGTTAGTTTTGAGCTGCATTATTTGTAGAAGTGTTAGTGTGTTTGAATCAAAGTTTCTTTCCTGCAGTGTAATTGTTGAAGCACTCAAGAAGCTCTGCTCATATATGATTAAACTTAAACTTATATATGATTCCTTTCTTTTTCTTCTTGGTGAAATGGCCTTAAATTTGAGTTTTTGAAGATTTTCTTCTTTGATGAATTTTTTTTTGAGTTGATGACATGTTATAATAGGTGTTTTTACGTATACACCAAATATTAATGTCATAGTTTCAAAGACCTTGTATTTTTATATATGTATAATAAGGTGACTCTATTTTGATTCCACGTTTTAAGTTCTTATAGTCCAATGTCATCAAATATATAAAGATGTCTTCAGAAACGAGTGACATCAATGAAGTGTAATAACTAATGTCATTAATGAATAATAACCATTAATAAAAAGATGTTATCAATGAAGTCTCATCACATTTTATGCTTCTATTTAACCAATTCTATTAAACTAATAAAACCATTTCATCAATGAATAAAAGTTATCAATAAATATGTCATCAATCAAGTTTAATCACATTTTATCCTCGTGTCATCAATGAATAAAAAATGTAATAAACATGTCATCACAAGTGATTGCATCAATGAAGTGTAACCACAAACGTGTCATCAGTGAATAAAGGTAGAATCGATGAAAATATATTGATATACAATTAATTGAATTAAAAAAAATGGCATCAAACGGTTTGATTAAAAAAGCGGCATCAAATAATTACATTAAAAAAATGGCATCAAAACACTACTTTGAAAAAGTTGCATCACGGTAAAAAAATATCATCAACAAAATTGACATAAAAAAGTGTCATCGGTCGTCTATAGTAAAAAAAATGGCATCAAAGGAAAAAATGTCATCAAAATATTACTTTGAAAAAATATCATCAAAATACTACTTTGAAAAAATATCATCAAAAATATGGCATCACGGTAAAAAAATATCATCAAAAAATTGACATTAAACAAAGTGGCATCAGTCGGTACCGGTACAAAAAATGGCATTAATGGTCAACGTGACATTACAGTAAACAAAAAATGTCATCAAGGTTTAAAAAAAGTGGCATTAAAAAAGTGTAATCCAATCATTTCATTAGAAAAGTGGCATCAAAGTAAAATTTTGGCATCAAAATGGTAAAATATGGCATCACTTAAAAAAAATAATAAAAAAAATAAAAAAAAATCCAAATGGGTTGGTCAACGTTGACCGGTCAACGGTCAACGGTCAACCAGTTGACCATTGACCAATTTGGGTGAGCTCTACCCAAACCAATTAAATTACCTTGGGAGCTAACTACATAATTGAACATTCAAAATAGGCTAGCTACCAAAATCACCCTAATATATTTGCAAATCATTTATTGATTTGGGGTATATTTTGCTATTCTTCCTTTTATATACATTTGACCTGGGTGTTTGTTTATGACTATTTCTAAGAGCACCCACAACCCATATCTTGTGGGTGTCTTAAAATTAACAAAAAAATGTCAGAATATTTAATAAAAAAGCCAAATTCTTTGTAGAACCAATGTGAGATAGTATATGGAAGAAGAAATTCTCTTTCTTGGTTCAAGTGCAATTTATAACCGTTCTTTTTTTTAAATAAAAAAAGGATTAAGACACTCACAAAAAACAAGGACTAAAATAAATTGTATTACATTATTGTGAATGCTCTAACAATGCCTTAGAAACAAGGACTAAAATACAGTATTGTGAATGCTCTTAACAAATACAGTATTGTGAATGCTCTAACAATGCTTTAGAAACAAGGACTAAAATAAATATAAACAGTTTTCTTCACTCTACGCTTGATAGTTGCTTAAATTGTACTACCTCCGTCCAAAAATAGATGGACTTTACTATTTACGCACGCTTTTTTAAGGAGGTAATAAGTTTGTAATTATTAAAAAAAATTCATAAAAAATTAATATTTTATATAGTTTTTAACTCATAAAAAAACGTGCATTAATACTAAAAGTTCATGTATTTTTGGACGGAGTGAGTACTACATTTCAGCGGCAAACAATTTTCTTCATGCTTGAAAATTGAATATACTAGCTAGCTAGTATTTTTTGGTGATTGTGTTCAAACTTAATGGATGTGGGAGGAGATTTAATATTCAAAGTGTTGACCCCACGTGCAATAGCTCACAATTCATACATAGCATGAAAATTAATGGGTGTGGAAGAACGGATGACGGGGAAGGGTTGTTAAATCCCATCACAATCACAAGATAGAAAATTGATTCCATCCAATTAAAACTTGATTTCCTAGAAAATCATCCTTTGAAAAGTAGAGCTAGCTCTGTATACCCATGTCCACTCTCCACCATATCAAGCCAAAAATTGTCTTTATTATTTGAAAATTGCTCAACTTTCTAAAACTTGATAATTTAGGATGTCTGTTGATTTCAATGCATCTTAATTATATGATAAATTCGCATAAATATACCCAAAAGATGGGGAGTTTGCACAAGTAGCACTGTTACGACGGAATTTGTAAGGGGGAGGGACCCTCCTAACAGGTTGAAGGTTACCCATCACGATTATCACATGCTAGTAAGAGGAGAATGTTCAAAGTCAAGGAAAAAGACAATAGGGCCAAATGGATGGAGTAATGCCAAATCCCAATATCCCATCACGATTATCACATGGTAGAAAATTGATTCAAAACAACAATAAAATTAAGTCAATAGAGCCAAAATGAAGGGGGTGCCGGTGGAGGAAGAAATTCAATCACTACCGTTTGGCATCATCTATCCAAATAATAGTAACCATGCAATTGATAAACTCAGTCTAACTTCTCGGGCCGAGACCCACCACGTACTATGACTAGCAACAAATCACAAGTTTTAATTTAGGGCTCGTTTGTTTAGATAACTAGGGAATAGAAAGGTAAGATATTAAATTTTATACATAAATAGTCCATCCTAGAGGTATTAGTTATCCTCCTTAAAATTAGGGAATAGAAGGTAACACATTTGTATGAAAAATGGGAGAAGAAGGGGAATGATTAGAATAGTGATCAATGTATCTTAACTTAAATATGGACTACATTCATAAGGGTAATCATTACTTTTCCCTACCAAAAAACAAACGGAGGCTTAATCTAAAATAAAAACCACACTTAATTAAATATTTAATGGAACCTTTCTATTTCAAATGTGAATACATTAATTTAAATAAGAATACACCAATGTGGATATAATAAAACAATACCAATTGAACCAAACATTTTTGCTACACGTGTTTTTGGAGCCAAGGGCAAGTTTCATGCAAAATTTAGTCCTGCGACTAACTCGTACCGAGTTGATCGAGCAACCTGCCCTACTTTTTCTTAATTGAGTACCAATAAACTTCTTTGGACCACCAAATCCCATTTTTCGTTAGCAAAAAATTTGCATAGCAACCCATGACAGTTCCTGAATTATGTTTGTTATAACGAGAACGATAACAGACGAAGAAAGACACAGAGATTTAACGTGGTTCAGCAACGGTGTGTTACCTACGTCAATGGACAAAAAAATAGGGATCTTTATTAGGGAGGCAAACAAGAAACTAGGGTTACAATTTGGTACGTTTATGAGTATATATAGTGCCTCAAGAAACCTAGTCAAACAATGGGCCTAAACCCAAAATAAATAATAAGCCAAATTCAAGGCATATTAACAAATCTCCACCTTGACTTGAATCCTCTCAGATGTACCAATCACATTGCAGCGCCAGACGTACCAAATGTAATGCCATGCCAGATGTACCGGATGCGCTTCAATGCCGGATGTACCAGAATCTCCTCTCATAAACAGATGCACCATGACAAGTGCCAGACATTCCTCTACCTCAGATTTGTCCTCGTAGGAGGAACCAGATTGCCATGCAGGGCAGCTCAACAGTTGGTGATATTAAACAAGTTCAAACAGTGTTGGAACTTGCTCTCCGGAACTGGTTTGGTGAACATATCAGCAGGATTATTAGATGTTCCCACCTTCTTCACCCTGATTCTCTTCTCAGCTTGACAGTGTGCTGACTCACCTTCAGAAACATCAGCCTTGTAGTTGGATGGAACACCCTCCTCCTCCTCGGCCACATGCAAAGCATATCCCACCAGATCGTCAGACCTGTATCTCAAAGGCCCCCTGATGTCAACCCTTCTTGGTTGATCTAGAGCAATACTCCGATGTACAGCTCCACCTGTTCCTGTGTCTAGTGGCATATTCTTTGTCTCACCATTATCTGACTCAGTAGTACTTGTCTGTGATGATTGGTCAGTGACCAACTCAGGTGCCCGAGTCTCTGCTGGAGTGAAGTTCAATTCCACCTCCTCAGCAATAGTCTCCCTAACGTTGACTGAAACAGCATCTGCAGCACCCGTGACTGTTGAACCTTGTAGGGTATACAAAGTCCCCTTTCCCTGCTTGACTCCTTGCAAAACGACATTAGAGCCCTTAAACACGCGTAACTTTCCACCATAACCAGTGTATCTGAAACCCTTGTTGTCTAACACAGTTAGGGATATCAGATTCTTTGTCATAGATGGCACATGTTTGACTTCCTCCAATGTGCGAAACTTCCCATCGTTTGTCCGAAGCCTGACTGAGCCGATCCCAACAACCTTGCAGATGACATCGTTTCCTATAGAAACATTTCCCTTGTCTACACATCTATATGTTGTAAACAACTCTCTTCTAGGACATACGTGACATGACGCACCTGAGTCAAGAAACCACACATCATGATCTGTGCGATTACCTGCTAGTAGAACAATATCTTCATCAGAAGTATTTCCACCATGAACTACTGCTGCAGATCCAGATTTCTGCTCTTGTTGCCTATTCTTAGGATAGTCATTCTTCCAATGACCTTTCTCCTTACAGTAGTTACAGACGTCGTCTGGTTTAGGGCCTGATTTGCGACCTTGCTTCTTGCCCTTCTGCCATAAGAATTGCCTCCGTTGGCCATAAGTCCGGAAGCCTGATTGTCTGTAACCGACCCGGTTTCCTTCAGACGCAACTCTCTGCTGTGAAGCGACGATCTGACCTCTTCCAGTGTGATGGTATCCTTCCCAACAACGAACGACTGAACGAAGTTCTCGTATGTGGGGGGTAGGGATACCAGCTGAATAAGGGCAGCATCTTCGTCCTCCACCTTAACATCAATATTACGCAATTCAAGTAATAACGTGTTAAGTTGATCAAGATGATCTCTGAGTTGTGTACCTTCCTGCATACGCAGCCCGAACAACCGTTGTTTCAGAAGCAACTTGTTTGTCAAAGACTTTGTCATGTACAAACTCTCCAACTTTAGCCACAAGCCACCAACAGTTTCCTAATCAACAACCTCTATTATGACATCGTCTGCGAGACACAACATGATCGTCGAATGAGCCTTCTCCTCAAGAAGACCGTACTCAGCGGTTGTTGTATCTGCCCCCTTCTTATCGGCGGTTAACGGTGCCCATAAACCTTGTTGCTTCAACAAAGCCCGCATCTTTATCTGCCACAGACTGAAAGAGTTTCTTCCAGTAAACTTGTCAATCTTCACTACAGATCTAGACATCATTCTCGACAGAAATCACAACCAAGCTCTGATACCAATTTGTTATAACGAGAACGATAACAGACGAAGAAAGACACAGAGATTTAACGTGGTTCAGCAACGGTGTGTTACCTACATCCACAGGCAGAAAAATAGGGATCTTTATTATGGAGGCAAATAAGAAACTAGAGTTACAATTTGGTAGGTTTATGAGTATATATAGTGTCTCAACAAACCTAGTCAAACAATGAGCCTAAACCCAAAACAAATAATAAGCCCAATTTAAGGCATATTAACAATGTTAAATGCATTCTTCAGTAAATATTTAGAAAAATAAACTCGCTGAAAATTACTGTTTAGGCAAGGCAAATGAATGTAACGTAACTGATTAGGAATAAATATATGAAAGGATGGATCTTTTACCTTGCATCCATTGGAGCCGCAAGAACTTTTCCCTATTTTTCAGGGGGGAAAACATAGCATAAATACAACAATAACAACAACAAGCCCAGTATATCCCACTTGGAGCATGGTCTGGGGGGTCCCGTTGTACGCTCTCTTTCCCCGACTAGGTCAAGAGAGAGTTTCCGAATGACCCGTACCTGCAAAAGTATCCAAGCCAGACAATACAAGACACCCTAATAAGAGAAATAGAAATATAGAAGTATAGCTCCAAAAAGGATATTGTATCGGAAGGATAAGTCTATCCCTCGTTGACCCTAATAGCCTCTCTCAACTGTCTGCGATCTCTTGTTAAGCCCTCGGGTATGTTAAGCAAAGTAAGGTCATGTCTGATGACCTCCCTCCAGGACTTCTTAGGTCGTCCCCTGCTACGCCGCAGACGCTCTATCGGGAGGGTATCACATTTGCGTACTGGTTGAAAGGTATACTTTGTGAGATTTTCAGAAGAAAGTTTGTACCTGTGATCAACATGGATAGTCAAAGTGCTCTGTATTTTTGCAAAGACCCTATGTATCATGAGAAGACCAAACATATCGATGTTAGGTTTCACTTCATTAGACACAGGGTTGAGGACAAGACCTTGCGTCTCAGAAAGATCAAGGGAGAGCTGAACCCACCTGACTTTGGCACGAAGATTGTTCCTTCTGGCAAATTTTATTTTTGCAGGAACTTTCTTCATATCCTTGGTGTAGACTAACTTGCAGATACCTGAGCCGAGGACGAACGGATTGAAGACATGAACTCAGATCCCTATTTAAATGAACGAGTCCTATACATAGTGGCTGGATTAGGAGGGCAAATTGTAATGTCTATGTAATCCAGATGTATGTATGTATATATGTCGTGTGTATGCTTGTAAAGACTAGAAGCTCAAGGACTAGGACTAGGTCACAGGTGGCTCGAACATGGACCAAGGATGGCTCGGTGAACTAGCCAGTGGTGCTTGGTGACTTGGTTGACGTCTTTCTACAACTGATGTGTTGGATCAATATAAAGATGAACTTGGTTCATCTTATATGTTGGCCCAATCCCCTTAAGGCCCAGCCCACTTCTTTGCTCCAACTCTGAAGAGCTTCCAACGGCTCATTGCTGTGTTTGTCTCAAACGCTGCGTTTTGCCTAAATGATGCTCCTTATAAGAGGCCTCTTTCTCCGAAACCCTAATTGCAAGCTGCTTCACTGTTCTTCATCCAGAAAGAGAGAGAGGAAGAAGCGAAACCCTAGGTTCCCAAGCGCCGCCGTTGGAGATCTTACTCCGAAGAGGAAGAAGACGAGTTTTCGGCCTGGTTTCTCAACCACTACAGCGTCGTCTTCACCTGCTCTCATCCGGCTTCGATGTTCTTCGGAGTGAAGGGAGTATCTATTCCTCTTCTATGTTTTCTCCTTGTCTGTTTGTGTCTTTGAGTTGCTTGACCTAGATCTGTTTCCTTGAGCTCGTCACTACTTGTATCCATTATTTGTACTCGTTCATACTTAGGGGATTTTAGGGTTTGAGTCTCTCCTTCTTGAGGCTCCGCAGAGTAGGGAAACCGAACTGCGTTATCAATCTGTGTGTCTTTAGCTTCCGCTTTGTATGTTTGTTATTCGATCTCGCTTCTGTGACAGTATCTAGGATCAAATCGCTTTCTACACTTAAGAGTGTCCAATGAGGTTAATTTCAAACAAATTAATGGATTTCAATTCCCCGTTTTAGGCAATGTGAATGTAAAATTGGACTTGTTAAAAACCTGTTTCACTTAGCAGTTGGTACAATCGGTGCTTATCAAACATATCTCAGTATTAGAATTCAGATTCCCATAAATCACAAACAATTACACGTTTAAATTGAAATTGCAATGGCTGACACACACATGATCACTAGCATCCTTAGAGCTTATTATACAGAAATTCACAATTAAGTATACTGATCGGTTTGACAGGGCATTGCCCCTCCTACTAAGACCCAGTTTTCGAATCTCTTTCTGTCGGATGATCGGAGAGATCAGATGGCATCAGGAAGAAGAGGATTCTCATCAGTGTACGACGGACCAGCAGGGCCATTGCTCCACATGAATTCCTCGCCACTTATATCAGCCATGTCAAACTCGTTATACGCTGCATATTGGATTGGGATATCTTCCTGTTGTTGGTACCATGCACTCACTTGAGCTGGGGATTTCATTATCCTCTCCAGTGTCATTGCCACTTCCTTCATTGTTGGTCTTTGGTTTCCGCTCCAGCTTACGCAACGCTTTGCCAGCTCAGCTACGGATACCAGTTCATCCTCCTTGGCCTGTTTCACAATTTCAGGGTCTAAGATTTCGGACAGCCTTGAATTTTGAGTCAGAAACTGAAACTCTATCACCAAGTTCTTTTGCTCCACAGTACTTGCGTCCCTCATGATTGGCTTCTTGCTAGTCAAAAGCTCCAAGAGGACCACCCCGAAACTATAAACGTCGCTCTTCTCTGTGAACTGATATGATTGGAAGTATTCCGGGTCCAAATACCCAATTGTTCCTTGAACAAGAGTGGTCAAGTGTGTTTGATCAATCGCAATGGTCTTGGAGGATCCAAAATCAGAAACCTTTCCTCTGTGCTTTTCATCCAGCATTATGTTTGAAGACTTAATATCCCTATGATAGATAGGAATGGAGGAAGACAAATGTAGATACGCAATGGCACCTGCTGAATCTGCAGCAATTTTAAGACGCACCTCCCAGCTAATGAAAAAATCATCATCCGGGTCATGGATATGCTGGTAAAGTGTTCTGTTGGGAATGAACTCATAAACTAGAAGAGGGACTTCTGCCTCTAGACAACATCCAAAAAGCTTGACTACATGTCTATGGCTTTCCCGAGACAAAATAACCACTTCATTTATGAATTGCTCTAATTGGCTTTCATCAACCAACTTGGACTTCTTAACTGCAACAATACTTCCATCTTTCAACATACCTTTGTAGACAGTTCCTTGACCACCCTAACCCAGTATCCGGTTTTTATTGAAGTTGTTTGTGGCTTTGTTCAATTCACTTATAGTGAATATCTTCATTCTCTCTACAACGCCTTCATTCGATGACACCTGTTGTTGCAACAATAAACCACCGTTACGCTTGAAGAATTTAGCCCTTCTCTTCATCTTCATTCTCCTCTTGATAAACTGATATAGCTTGTAGACGCAAGCCAGAAAAAGTAGCATGCCAAAACTAATGCTAAGTCCTGAATATATAAAGGGGGTCCAAAAGCAGAATTAAGCAATATCCTTGAAAAATTGATGAAAGGAATCAAGTCTAAAAGTAAGTTAATGAAACACTTCTCACCAAGAATGGCTCCAAGATTTATCAGTGGTTTATTTTTACAATAATATTTGTTGGGGATTGCATTTCGTGCAGCATCAAGTTGGTTTAAGCAATCACCTCGACAACCCTCGCAACCTTCAAGAGCTGTTTAAGATTGTAGGATTCTAGAATTGATGTAAAGTCCTCCTTGAGGGTTTCTATTCATTGATAAACATATATATAGGTTACAAAGGTATTGGGCCTTATTGGGCTTTGAGCCCACTATACATTAGGAGACCTATGTAATCTATCAAACCCCCGCAGTCGAAACGGGAGGGGTCCGTACAGTGAGACTAGAACGAAAATCAATGAACAATTGTCTAGGTAAACCTTTGGTGAATATATCAGCGTACTGATAAGAGGACGGGACATGTAGAACGCGGACATGTCCAATGGCAACCTTGTCCCTGACGAAGTGAAGATCAAGCTCAATGTGCTTCGTGCGTTGATGCTAGACTGGGTTGCTAGCCAGATAGACGGCGAAGACGTTGTCAGTGTAGACGAGAGTGGCCTTCTGAAGAGGGCAACGGAGCTTAAGCAAGAGATTGCGGAGGCAAGACGCAAGAGCACTCGGAGACAACGTTGGCAACACCTATGTATTCGGCCTCAGCGTTGGAGCGAGACACGACAGATTGACGCTTTACCGACCACGACACCAGGGTGTCGTTGAGGAAGACACAGTAACCAGACGTTGAGCGACGTGTGTCAGGACAACCACCCTAATCCGCATCATTCTAAACAACAAGGTCAAGCTTAGAGGAAGGAGTGATCGTGGTGCCTAGCTCGAGGGTGCCGCTGATGTACCGAATGATCCGCTTCAAGGCCTGAAAGTGGGGTTCCCTGGGTGCATGCATGAACAAGCAGACCTGTTGAACGGCGTAACTGATATCAGGCCTGGTGAAGGTGAGATACTGAATAGCACCAGCGAGGCTCCTGTACAACGTCGGATCATCAACCAAAGGACCTGAATGAGCACTGAGCTTGTTGGATGTATCGACAGGGGTGGCGACAGGATTACAGTCAACCATCTTAGCCCGAGCAACAATCTCAGCAGCATACTTACTCTGCGAGAGAAACAGACCAGACGCATGCCGCTGTACAGCAACCCCCAAAAAGTAGGACAACTGACCCAGATCAGACATGGCGAACTCTGCACTTAACTGCGAAATAATCGACGTACGAAGAGCATTAGAAGAAGCGGTGAGAATGATGTCATCGACATACAGTAAGAGAAATGCCATGTCTAAGCCTCTGCGATAGATGAACAAAGACGAATCCGAGCGGCTGCCAATGAAGCCCAGGCGTAGCAGATGAGAAGCAAATCGCTGGAACCAAGCTCGCGGAGCTTGTTTTAGACCATACAGAGATCGCTTCAGGAGACAGACGTGCTTGGGACGATCAACATCAGCAAACCCCGGCGGCAGAAACATGTAAACTGTCTCATTCAGGTGACCATGAAGAAAATCATTCTTGACATCCAGCTGATGAATGGCCCAGTTGCGCGACAATGCTAAGCTCAACACCACTCGGATAGTGGCAAGCTTGACGACAGGCCTGAAGGTCTCATCACAGTCAATACCTACCTGCTAAGAACGACCGTTAACCACAAGACGTGCCTTGTATCGCTCCAACGTCCCATCAGAGCGGAACTTGTGATGGAAGAGCCACATACAACGAATGACGTTCGCCTCAATAGGGCGAGGGACAAGAACCCAAGTACCATTCTTCGTAAGGGCCTTGTATTCATCGAGCATAGCTGCCTGCCAATTCGCGTCAAGGAGGGCTGTTTTGTGGGAGGTGAGAATGGGAAAAAGGGAGGTCGGGATGGAGGCGGGGGGGGAGGGGGGATCGGGAGTCGGGAGGGATGGAGGCAGGGGAGTCAAAAGTGGCGGGGAGTGCGGCGGGCCCAGCACGCCCGCCGCTGGTTGAGTGACCGCGGCCGCAGCATCATGCTGCGGCCGCTGTGAGTAGGTGATGGGGTGGGATTTTGATGGGCTTGGGCTGCAGCATCATGTTGCGGCCGCGACATGGCTTCTTGGCGAGGGGACATGGTTGCGAAGTCATGGGTTTGGATGGCGGGGCGATGTGTGGTGGTCATGGAGACGATCTGACGGAGTCGGAAGACACCAGAAACGTTGCGGGTGTGTGCTCTGGTGGTAGGGGTGGTGGGGGTGGGGGAGGGGGAGGGGCAGGAGCACCGGGAGAGCTCTGGGGAAGAAAAAAATGAGGGAAGGAAGACTCAGACTCAGATTGAGACACAGGAGGTGTGGAAGAGGGGAGAGGAGGAGGAGAAAAGGGAAAGCGAGACTCATCAAACGTGACATAACGCGACACAATAAGCTTATGGGTCTTGATATCGAGGCAAAGACAGCCGCGATGATCAGACGGATAGACTAGGAAGACACATGGAGTGGAACGCGGGTGAAGCTTGTGTGGGGCTGTGGAGGACTGGTTTGGGAAACACAAGCACCCGAAGGTGCGAAGGTGATCATACCTAGGCACGGTGTAATAAAGTGTCTGAGCTGGCGAGCGATGGTGTAGGGTAGTGGAAGGGAGAATGTTTAGGAGATAACATGTGGTGGATAAGGCGTGAGGCCAATAGGGAAGGGGAATAGATGCGTGGAAGAGGAGAGAGCGCATCATGTTGGTAATGGTTCTGATGATTCGTTCAGCCTTGCCATTCTGCTGGGAAGTATAGGGGCAAGACAAGCGATAAGAGATCCCGTTTGCGGCAAAAAAGGAGTGAAAGTCTTTGTTGTCAAATTCACAGTCATTGTCACATTGGAAACATTTGATGGAGATGTGAAACTGTGTTTTGATGTAGGTATGGAATCTGGCAAAGACAGGAAACACTTGGGACTTGAAATGCAATGGGAAGACCCATAAGTAATGAGTGTAATCATCAAGAAACAAAGAGGTAGTACTTGTGACCCTTCTTGCTAGGCACAGGAGAGGTCCAAATGTCACTATGAATGATATCAAAGGGAGCAAGGGTAGAGGTCAAAGACCGTTGGAACAGCAGTCTGGCATGTTTGCCTAGTTGGCAGGAGGAGCATAAACCATAGCGTGGGTCTTTAGTACATGTGACAAGACTCTGGGAACAGAGGACATCTAGAACGGCAACACTAGGATGGCCCAGACGTGCATGCCATAGGCTAGACGATGATGCCGAGAGGGCTCTCCGGTGATGTTACATCTCATGCGAGTAACCCCCGTAGTAAGATCGTTGACAGAGAAACCATAGGGATCAAATGCAAGGGAACTGTTGTTGTCAGTAGTGAACCGACGGACAGAGATAAGGTTTTTGACAATCTTTGGGGCAATGAGGACATCGTGGAGGTGTAGTGGGTGGGTTGGGGTCTGTAATTTGGCGTGGCCAATCCCTGAAGTAGCAAGACGACCATCATTTCCGACGATAATAGAGTGTGCAGGACCCTTAAAAGAAATAGATGAGAGGTTACCTGAGGAGTTTGTCATGTGGGAGGTGGCACGAGTGTCCATGTACCAAGAAGAGTCTGAAGGTGTCGGCTGCATGGAGGAGAAGGCGTGATGCCCATTAGGCGGAACATATCCTTGATCAGACGGTGTCAGATAGGCATAAGGACCGGCATGTCTCATGGCAGGAGAGCCGAAGTGTATCCAATGAGGGTTGAAGCCAGGCACCGGGGACCATCGAGGGTCGAAGGAGGAGGACCGCGAGGCCTCGTATGGGGCGGCCGCCGCATAGAGTAGCGGCCGCTGTAGGGGGCAATGCCGCGGCCGCGACCACCGCTGATGAGGTCCAGCGACATTTTTTTTTTGCGAAAAGAGACGAGAGCGAGAGGCGAGCAGCGAGAGCGAGAGAAGACCGGCGAGAGGGAGAGGGTCGGGCTTCGAGAGCGAGAGTGGGGGGGAGGTGGGTCGGCGGGGGAGAGAGAGAGAGAGAGAGAGAGAGAGCGGCGGCGAGGAGAGGACGCCGACGACGGGAGAGGAGGTGGGACGGGAGGATCAAACTAGGGTTCCGTGAGGAAGAAAAAGTTGTGATACCATGTAGGATTCTAGAATTGATATAAACATTTTCTCCTTGAGGGTTTTCATTCATTGATAAACATATATATAGGTTACAAAGGTATTGGGCTTTGATCCCACTATACATTAGGAGACCTATGTAATCTATCAAAGATCAAGAAAAGAAATCAGGATGCATGAATTCACCCATGGTGATCTCTTGAGAAATTAGTCACAACTCACAAATAAGTACTGATCATAGGCTAAATTTAATTTATGATAACATTGACAACTAGCTTTGGCATGTTTTTTTTGTAGAAGAATAGAACTCTTACCTCGGCATCCGACATAGGGATTTCTGTTGCAGCTGGAATCACAAAAACAGGAAAAGAACTCAGATGAACAAGTGGTATGACTATTGTTGTTAGGCAAAGGGGTGTTTGGTAGATTACATAGGTCTCCTATTGTATAGTGGGCTGAAAGCCCGTTAAGGCCCAATACCTTGTAACCTATATATATGTTATATCAATGAATGGAAACCCTCAAGGAGGACTTTACATCAATTCCGCTATCTTACATGGTATCACAGCCTTTTCTTCCTAACGGAACCCTAAATTGATCCTCCCTCTTCCTCCGACCTTCCTCCTCACCGCCGCCTCTCCGACCCCTGCTCTCGACTACTCCGCGCACAGCGACACCGCCGCCTTCTCCCTCTCCAAGGCCACCGTCGCCGGAACCGCCATCCTCGGTTCCCCTGCACCGCCACCCTTCCCCTCCCCCTCTCTCTCTCGGCCCGCGTCGTCCCCAGGCGCGCCCGCGTCATTCTCAGCGCGCCCGCGTCATCCTCAGCGCGCCCCCGTCATCCTCAGCGCGCCCGCGTCAGGCCACCCTCCCGCATCGTCCCCATGCACCCATACTCTACCTCTCGACATGCCGGGCCTCACGCCTGTCTGACATCGCCTGATCCAGGCTATGTTCCGCCAGCTCTGCATCACGCCTTCTCCTCTACGCAGCAGACATCTTCAGATTCTTCTTGGTACATGGACACTGGTGCCACCTCTCACATGACGAACTCCTCAGGTAACCTCTCCTCTATTTCTTTTAAGGGCCCTGCCCCCTCTATTATCGTCGGAAATGGTGGTCGTCTTGCTACTTCGGGTATTGGCCACGCCAATTTACAGACCCCAACCCACTCACTACATCTCAACAATGTCCTTATTGCCCCAAAGATTGTCAAAAACCTTATCTCTGTCCGTCGGTTCACTACTGACAACAACGTTTCCCTTACGTTTGATCCCTATGGTTTCTCTGTGAACGATCTTACTACGGGGGTTACTCGCACGAGATGTAACAGCACCGGGGAGCTCTACCCTGTCACACCACCTCCTGCGTCCCGTCAATCGTGTCCGGTCGCCCTCTCGGCATCGTCATCCAGCCTCTGGCATGCACGTCTGGGCCATCCCAGCGCTGCCGTTCTAGATGTCCTCCGTTCCCAGAACCTTGTCACATGTACTAAAGACCCACGCTCTGGTTTATGCTCTTCCTGCCAACTAGGCAAACATGCCAGACTGCCGTTTCAACGGTCTTTGACCTCTACCCTTGCTCCATTTGATATCATTCACAGCGACATTTGGACCTCTCCCGTGCCTAGCAAGGAGGGTCACAAGTACTACCTCTTGTTTCTGGATGATTACACTCATTACTTATGGGTCTTCCCGTTGCATTTCAAGTTCCAAGTGTTTCCTATTTTTGCCAGATTCCATACCTACATCAAAACACAATTCCACATGTCCATCAAAAGTTTCCAATGTAACAATGGTCGTGAATTTGACAACAGAAACTTTCACTCCTTCTTTGCTGCAAATGGGATCTCATATCGCTTGTCTTGCCCCTATACTTCTCAGCAGAATGGCAAGGCAGAAAGAATCATCAGAACCATTACCAACATGATGCGCTCTCTCCTCTTCCACGCATCTATTCCCCTTCCGTATTGGCCTCACGCCTTATCCACCACATGTTATCTCCTAAACATTCTCCCTTCCACTACCCTACAACATCGCTCGCCAGCTCAGACTCTTTATTACGCCGAGCCTAGGTATGATCACCTTCGTACCTTTGGTTGCTTATGCTTCCCTAATCAGTCATCCACTGCCCCCCACAAGCTTCACCCTCGTTCCACCCCTTGTGTCTTTCTTGGCTACCTGTCTGATCATCGCGGTTACATTTGCCTCGATATCAAGACTCACAAGATCATTCTCTCTCGTCATGTCACCTTTGATGAGTCGCGATTTCCCTTCGCGTCTCCCACACCCCCTGTGTCGTCCACAGAGTCTGAGTCGCCTTTCCCTCACTTCATTCTTCCCCAGAGCTCTCCCGGTGCTCCTGCGTCTCCCCCTCCCCCACCTCCCCCGCCACCATCCATCACCAGACCACACACCCGCAGCGTCTCCGGTGTCTTTAGACCCCGACAGATCGTCTCCATGACCGCCGACCATCACCCCGCTATACACCCCACATCCCCTCCACCAACATCAGCGCCTCCCCTACGCGCGGCGCCCGCCGCATGGCTTGCTGCGCCCGCCGCAACCCACTTTGCGGCGCCCCCCACAAGAACCTCGCCCCTCCCTCCACCAACATCCAAGCCTCCCCTACGCGCGCCCGCGTCCCAAGCTGGCGCGCCCGCGCCCCAAGCTGGCGCTCCCACGTCCTCCGCTGGCGTGCCCACGTCCTTAGCCTCTCCTGCCCCCATCTTTCCCGACTCCCTTTCACCCTCTGCCTCCACCCAGACCTCCCTCTCCCCCGTTCCCACCTCCCACAAAACAGCCCTCCTAGACCCGAATTGGCAGGCGGCTATGCTCGACGAATACAAGGCCCTTACGAAGAATGGCACTTGGGTTCTTGTGCCTCGCCCTCCTGAGGCGAACGTCATTCGCTGTATGTGGCTCTTCCATCACAAGTTCCGCTCTAATGGGACATTGGAGCGCCACAAGGCCCGTCTGGTGGTTAACGGTAGATCTCAACAGGCCGGTATTGATTGTGATGAGACCTTCAGCCCTGTGGTCAAGCATGCCACTATCCGAGTGGTCCTGAGTCTGGCTCTGTCGCGCAACTGGGGCATCCATCAGCTGGATGTCAAGAACGCCTTTCTGCATGGTCATCTGAATGAGACGGTTTACATTTTTCAGCCTCCGGGGTTTGCTGATGCTGAGCGTCCACAGCATGTCTGTCTCCTCAAGCGCTCTCTGTATGGTCTGAAACAGGCTCCACGGGCATGGTTTCAGCGGTTTGCGTCTCATCTGCTCCGCCTGGGTTTCACTGGCAGCCGATCGGATACGTCTCTGTTTATCTATCGCAGAGGCTCGGACTTGGCTTTCCTGCTGCTCTATGTAGACGACATCATTCTCACAGCCTCTTCTGATGCTCTTCGAACGTCCATCATCTCGAGGTTGAGTGCGGAATTCGCCATGTCTGATCTGGGTCCGCTGTCTTACTTCTTGGGAGTTGCCGTTCAGCGGCATGCGTCTGGATTTGCAGACGGTAGGTTGAAGCCTGACTGATTTCCAGCATATTGATCCACATAATCACTCCCTATTAATACTGCTGCAAGACAATTTTGTTGGGGTTCACCTGAAGCACGGGAACTGAAATCTATCTGATAAAATTGAATAACATTATTGGATGACAATGGTGTTTGGCAACAATGAACTCCAAAGCAGCCATCTGCGGGTATTGTGTTGTTGATGTTGCAAACAGTGGCACAAACTGGACAAGGAAGCAAAGGTGACAGCCAGAGTGGCTGTCACCCTTGAGTCGCTTTCGTCAACCATCTTCCACCATTGAGTCGCTTTCGTCAACAAAGACCGCACTTCCTGGACAATAATTAGTAAATTGAAAAGTTAAGATTTTCATTACACCCATAAAAATTGCATTCGGCAAACTGCTTGTACCTGACAACCATCGCATTTGACAATACCAAGTAGCAAAAACACCAGTACAGAATAACAATAATAGCAATAATGTACAATAACAATAACAACAGAACTAATACACCTCAGATGACAATGATAACAATAATAATACAGCCCCTTCTATGTTATCATTGATGATCCCTCATCACATTCTCTGCAAACACTTCGTCCGGGGCTGGGAAAGCTTGCTGGTAACAAGTAGAGGCTTGATCAGGGGTTTTCATTATCATTTCCAATGTCATTGCTACCTCCTTCATTGTTGGCCTTAGTTTTCCACTCCAACTTATACAACATTTGGCTAGATCAACAACGGCCTTCAGCTCTTCCTCCTTAGCCTGTTTCACTATTTTAGGGTCCAAGATGTTGGACAACCCGGAATTTTCAACCATAAACAAGAACTCTGTCACCAAGTTCTTTTGCTCCATAGTACTTGCATCCCTGTAGATTGGATTCATACCCGTCAAAATCTCCAAGAGGACAACCCCGAAACTATAAACATCACTTTTCTCTGTAAACTGATACGACTGGAAGTACTCTGGATCCAGGTACCCCATCGTACCCTGGACAAGAGTGGTCATGTGTGTCTGATCAATCGCAATGGTCTTGGAAGATCCAAAGTCGGAAACTCTTGCTCTGTGTTTTTCGTCCAACAGTATGTTTGAAGACTTGATATCCCTATGATAGATGGGAATGGATGCAGATGAATGTAGATACGCAATAGCAGCCGCTGAGTCAGCTGCAATTTTTAAACGCATCTCCCAACTAATGATAAAGTCTTCATCGGGATCATGGACGTGCTCTGAAAGTGTTCCGTTGGGAATGAACTCATAAACAAGAAGAGGGATTTCTGTCTCTAAACAACATCCCAACAGCTTCACTACATTTCTGTGGTTTATTTTCGACAAAATAACCACCTCATTTATGAATTGCTCCAACTGGCTTTCATCGAGCAACTTGGCCTTCTTAATAGCAACAATTCTCCCATCAAGCAACATGCCTTTATAAACAGTCCCTTGGCCACCTTGACCGAGTATCCGATTCTCATTGAAGTGATCTGTTGCCTTGTCCAATTCACCTGTGGTGAAAATCTTTGTTTTCTCCAGAATGCCTTCATCAGATGACAGTTGTTGCTGCAACAATAAACCGCCATTACGCTTGAAGAATTTAGCCCTTCGCTTCATCTCCCTTCTCCATTTGATAAAACGATATAGCCCATATAGGCCAATCACCAAAAGTACTACGCCAAAACTGATGCTAAGACCTGCACGAAGAGTAGAACCACCTATTATAAAAGGAATACTATAGCCATATCCCAATTATGTTATACAGTATATGGAGAAATTTTATTTCATTTTTACCCAAATATATAGCCTTATTTTGACTAATGTATATTATTTGAAATGATTGGTTTAATGGTAAAAGTTGTTGAGATATATTGTTCTTACCGAGGATGGTTGCAAGCTGTGGTGTCTGGTCACAAGAATATGCATCAGAATCATAAACGGCTTGACCCATTTGTGGCTCACAATATCCTCGACGACAACCCTTGCAACCTTGAGGAACTAAATAATGAATGAAGAGAAAAGAAATCAACAGATATCATCAAACAAAGCAATGAAATTGAAGGATAGGAGAGCAAGGTAGACTAATCCTCAAAGATAATAAAAGCTTTTACCTTGACATCCATTGGGGACATATGGATTCCCGAAATAGTTTTTTTCACCAAGGCAAGTACAGGTTAAAGCATTATCAAATTCAGGACGGCTACAAATGGCACGAGAATCATTGTCAGCCAGAAGGCTGCTTATCCAACTCCAAGAAAGGAAAACTGGAACGGCAGAGGGTGGATCGGAACCGGAAAGTCTACCAGCATATTGATTCACAGAATCACCCTGTATTAAAGTCGCCACAAGGCAACTCCCACTTTGATTTGAATTAAAAGCAATTTGATAAAATTGAGGAGCTTTGATGACAGATGGTGTCTGACAGCAGTGAACACCATAGCAACTGTTTGGGGGCATTGCACTGTTGCTGTCGCAAACAGCGGCACACCCTGCCAAGACGACTGAGTTGCTTGAGTTGCTTTGGTCAACTAAGAAGGCACTGCCTGGACAACCCTCCACCATCAATACATTATTTTGTTCTACCTGTGAGGAGTAATCTCCGAAGAAGGAGAAAGGGCTTCCCGTGAAGTTAATACCCTGTGTTTCTACAGAGCATGAATTCTGGGGAGGCATCCCCACTGTCAATCTTTGTGAATCATAATCGTAATTGGAGAATACCTCAGAGGCCCGGATGAACTCGAGGTTGAATGAGGATAAGAAGGGTGTGGGCAGGGAGGCATTAGAAGAAGGAGATGGCGACCTGCAATCGATCTCAAACCAGTGATCAAGGTAGCAACCCTCACCCATCCCAAACGGGTAGGGGATTCGGACGTTCCCGCAGGTATCCCTACAGCCAGGCTTTGCAATAATGGGTGCATTCGAATGAGCAACCACTACTTGCAAGGCCGGTTGCAACATCAGTGGTAGCAGTAGCAACCAACTCAAACATATGTGGAGTTGTATGAGCAATCGTGATTGCGTAGCTCTCCGTGTATAACAGGTGATTTCAACAACCATGTTGCAGATACTCCTGATTTTTTTTTCTTGTTTTAGGGAGAATGTATTTCGAGTTTGAATTGGCTAGCTAGCTAGCTGGGTATACATCTATTTATTTATTTATTTATTGTGATAGATGAATTAATTGGTGATTTCCTAGAAAATCATCCTTTGAAGTTTGAAGAGTAGAGCTAGCTGTTTATACCCAAGTCCACTCTCCATCATATGAAGCCAAAAGTTCTCTTTATTGTAAATTGCTTAAATTGATCTAAAACTTGATAATTTAGGATGTGTTTGGATTTCAATGCATCTTAATTATATTGCAGTTATAAATACAACCACTTGAATGGTGTTTGGATAGAACTTTTTTTGCAATGGGTTTAACAAATCATAAAGTATGTCAATGAAACCGCTACTATTACTTAGAGTGGATAATTAAATTACGAAGTTATTTTTTTTTTTTTTTTTTTTTTTTTGATTAGGTAAAAATTCGACGCACCGGACAGGCCCGGCTGGTCGATAGGCCGAAAAAATCGGCGACGGACAAACCGTCAATACAAGCAAATTATAAAGACACAACAACAAAGTAAAGATACCAAATTACAAGCACGCAGTTACAGACGCAGGCTAGTACTATCAAAGAAAGAACTGAAGCCGTGTAAGACAACTCTTCTGCCAGTTGGTAGAGGCACGCGGGAATCCCTGGGGAACTAAGTGGAAACCTCAGATTTGGACTCGGACATCAACGAGCCTTCAGGTTTCGATCACCTCCACGACCTCTCGCGCGTCGACAAAGGAGAAGAACACTGCTCAAATACCGCTAGCCCCAAAGCCGTAACCACACCACAAGCAACTCGGCAAATCTAGCCAACCCAATACCGGGAAGTTTCTTCTTCTTCTTCTTCTTTTTTTTTTTTTTAAATCCTCCGGGTTGCCTCGGGCCCAAGGCAAAACCTTGGGCCCAAATCAAAGAAACGGGCCAAATCAAACAATGATGGGCCACCTCGGGCCCAAGGAAAAACCTTGGGGCCCAAGGCAAAAAGGGAGCAGACCAAGCCGGAAGTCAGCAACCCGCCGGCCAACCATTGATGATCGGAGACACAGAGTACAATCTGACGAACAGTGGAAGATGGATGAGCAGGACCAGATCGGAGGCCACCGAACACCACAGGCCCCGACCCGATTTCACGAAGTGAGAAGTCCCGACCCACAACCCCGGACACCACAGGACACGGGATCGCTATGGCGCCAGACAGGAGGAGGAGGAAGAGGACCAACCAAGACGGCGCAGTCGGAACCGCAACCGCAGGACCTGATTTAGACAAAGGCGGAAACGCCGGATTTTAGACGGAAAAGAGAAACAGGCAACACAACAGACCACCAAAACTCTAGAGTGAGTCGATTCACAGGGGAGGGTATTGCAAAATTAGAGATTGATTATGGAGATTTAGGCCGATAATGAATTGACAGAGAAGAGGATTTAGGGGGTGCTTCACAAGGGGAGTTTCTCTCTCCTAGGAGAGAGAAACTCCCAACTCTAAATTACGAAGTTAATGTAATTGACCGACACAATTTACTCATGTATTTTATTAAAAAATTATGTTATTTTATATACATTGTAAAAAAAGTGTTAAACAAACATTACTCAAATGTTTATATTTATATGTGCATTATAATGAAAATTCATTGGAATATATGAAGAATTGAATACTTAAAGTAATTAACAGTAATAGACAAATACTCTAGAGTATGAGTGCTTTTCGAAAAGTCCTTTAGAGCAAGCAACTTCAAGGGCTGGATATTGAGTTTCAAGGCCTTGAACTCGATCTCAAGGTTTTGAACAAAACTTTTCGTGTCTTGCTAGTTCTGCAATGTAATCAGACCATGGTTATTAGGATCCCGATCCAGATCTTACGATCCTACGATTCTAGGCAAGGTTTTGATCCGGATCGGGCATATATACTCCTTCGTGCTAGGATCTACCTAGGATCCTATGGGATCGTGTGGGATCGATAGGATCTACCGATCCTAGAAAAAAATTCCGATCCTAGCAAAAATCATATTTGTGTAATTGTGTTTGTTTTGTTTGGATATTGAGTCTTCTGGATACGATGGACCTTTTATTTTTTATTTTTTTTGGTAGCCCATCTACTTAATTAGAAATTGAAGGTAGAAGAGTGAAGACGTTGAATTGAAACCCTAAGCCCTTCGTTTCGTTACTCAACTCGACAAATCCACGTATGAGTGCCTGAAATTGTTCATGATGTGGTTAATATCGATGATGATATTTGAAACTAGAGATGGCATTGGATATTTGGATGTGTAATTTATCTCTTGTATGTTTGTCATATTTTAAGACATTATCCTTGTCTATTTGTCACTTTTTGAGACATTATTCTTGACAAATTATGAATGTTAAGTGCTTATTATTGGACTATTTTAGTTACTTAATTTGTTCAATGGAGGAAAATCTTAGTTTTATTTTAAAATTAAGGTATTTGTTTAGGATGGTTTGTATTTATTTTATTTTAAATTTTTGTCTAGGATCTTACGATCCTACGATCCGATCCTACACCCTTGTCTCGATCCCACACTAGGATCTCGATCCTAAAAACCATGAATCAGACGTTAGAAATTCAACAGAGAAATAAATAACACAGGACTTGTTAACGAGGTTCGGCTCTTAACCAGCCTACGTCCCCGCCTAGGGTTATCCAACCCGTATGATTCAACAACTTTTATTCCTCTTTCCTTATGAGTCCTAGATACAACCTAGAAGAAGTTCCTCTCTTCTATAACCCGAAGCCTACCTCGCTTCTATCTAGTTAACCCAAGATACAGAGAAATAAAAGTCCCCTTTGCCACACCGAAGTGTGATACGTTTGAGTATATGATACTCTTAGTATAACAGGGATTAAATTAAACTATGAAGCTCAAGACATCCTAACTCTCAAAGGTAATAAAACGAATACAGAATAGAGAGAAAGAAAGCAAGTAAAACCAGCAATGGCGTCAGAAGACTTGAGAGCTCTTGATGCGCAGAGAAGGCTTGGTGAAATTAGTGTGTTTATTGATCATTCTCTTCTTCTATTCTTATAGCCGAGAGCTCTTAATACTTTGCTGATTTTTATCCCCAAAAATCTCGATTAGTTTTAACAGCAATTTGAACGTTGAACTGATGGGGATATTCGAGATCACTGCTGGCGAAATCTTCTGGCCGTTCCATGCTCTTTTTCTTTTTGAATTACTGGTGTTAAATCCTTCTAGTCGAGATCTTCTAATTGCTTGCCGAGATATGGTTGTTGAACACAGGTTGCCGAGATCCTGCTGGAAGATATGGGCCGAGATTCTGGTCTATCTTGAATTCAAATTCATCTTGTAATATATACTTCTAGACCAACACGTACAATATCTTTATCCAAAAAGTCCTTAACCGAAAATTAAAAGATATAGAATTGAATTTAAACCATTTAACTCAACCAATTAGTCCGAAAATATATATAATATGAGATAGAATAAAAACATTTAATCTATATAAGTCCGAAAATATATATAATCTGCAAGACAATAATATATCCAATATGTATAAACTATAATACCTTATACTTTTGTCTTTTATCAATCCTGCACAAATTAGTACTATAGCAAATGTATTTCATCAAGGGAAAGTAAGGGAGCTATCAATATATCCAACTACAAAAGAGAGGTAAAGAATTGGTTGGAAACTCTTCATCATTAATCATATATTCGAGTTCATATCAGGAAAATAAAATTAGGAAAATGGAGCACAACTTTCTTCATACCTGAAAATTGAATACTAGTTGTGATTGTATTATACTGAAAAATGATTTAAAAAAATAAAATTAAGGACATAAATTATTGATTTTTATGGAGTTTTATCAGTGCCTTTGTGAAATTTTCATCTTTATGGGTAATTTTATCTATACACTTTTAAACACTAAAAGAATTTAGGGAAATTCCGCGTGGTACCCACGAACTTTTACAAATTCCGCGTGGTATACAAAGGTTTGAAAAATTCCGCGTGGTGCCCACGAAGTTTTGTAAAAGTCCACATGGTTCCCACGGGGTTTTTAAAAAGTTTATGTGATAATAATAATGAGTTTTAATATTGAAAGTTTGAGATTAAAAATTATATTTTTGTACATTATTTGGAAAACACTTAATAAAATTGTATATTAGTTTGAATCTTTTTAAAAAACAATTTTTTATATACATTTTCTTACCTATAAATTAACCAAATTTTTTTCTCAAAAATCTTTATGTATTTAATTTTTATTTGTTCTTAATATTTAGATTTTATTTACAAGAAAATGAGGAAAAAATAATAAGAACTATGTAGTAATATTACCCATTTACAATGAACCAATATTAATAAAAAATTTGAAAATTACAAGAAGATATGCACGTACACTTTTCCACATTAAACCAATTTTCATATGAGATAATTTGTAATACACAATTAAAAGTTTCACATTTTAATTGAGTATTAAAAATCAGAAAATAGTATGGCACCACGTTCTTAAATGATCAATTTTAATTTTTATAAAATTTGATAAGTAAATAATTAGCTCTAAAATACTATTTATAAAATTAAATTGGTCAAATTTAGTTTATACAAAAAATTGAATTTTGGGAATTTATGATGTCACACCATGTTATTAAATTCTTCAATCCCGGTTACTACATCGAAAAATTCACCGAAAAATTATTTTATATGAAAGTTGGTTTAATGGGGAAAGTGCCTATATCTTCTTGTAATTTTAAAATTTTGTATCAATTTTTTTCAATGGTGAATGGGTAATACTCCGTAGTTCTTTTTTTTCCTCTCATTTCCTTATAAATAAAAACTAAATATTGAGAACAAATAAAAATTAAAGATGTAAGATTTTTTACAAAAAAAATTGGTTAGTTTATCTTTAAGAATATTTATATAAAAAAACTAGTTTTAAAAAAGATTCAAAACACGATCTTGTAGAGTGTTTTTCCAAATTATAATGTACAATAATATAATTTTTAATCTCAATTTTTCAATATTAAAAACCCATTATTGTTATCACATAAACTGTTGAAAAACCTCGTGGGTACCATGTGAACTTTTACAAAACTTCCTGGGTACCACGCGGAATTTTCCAAAACTTTTTATACCACGCGGAATTTGTAAAAGTTCATGGGCACCACGCGGAATTAATTCCCAAGAATTTATTTTTAAAAAAATCATGAAGTTGAATAATTTTTTGTAGTTATTGATCTCTATATGAGTGATTTTAATATATTTGCAAATCATTTATTGATTTGGGGTATATTTTGGTATTTTTCCTTTTATATACATTTGGGTGTTTGTTTAAGACTATTTAATTCTAATAATGTTTTAAAAACAAGGACTAAAATAAATATAAACAGTTTTCTTCATTCTCTGCTTGAGAGTTGCTTAAATTGTACTAAAACTTGTTTAGACTTGAGCGGCAAACAGTTTTCTTCATGCTTGAAAATTGAATATACTAGCGTAGCTAGTCGTGATTGTGTTCAAACTTAATGCGCAGACACAAGTCAATAATAAGGGCGGATCGATCTCTTTCAATTCGTAGCATCAAAATTAATGGATGTGGCCTGTGGGAGGAGATTTAATATTCAAAGTGTTGACCCCATAGGCCATACATACACAATATATATATACGTAGCATGAAAATAAATGGATATGGAAGAACGGATGATGGAGAGGGGTTGCTAAATCCCATCATAATCACAATATAGAAAATTGATTCCATCCAATTTGCTAATGTGCCTTGAACGACTGTTGACCGGCGACGCATCGGGGGGTCCGGGGGGCTCCGCCCCCCGGCGGTGGTCTCGCTGGCGGGGGGCAGCGCCACCCCGCCTTTACGGTATGCGATGTTTATTGTAAACGGGTCTATCGTCTGTCTATTTTGGGCTTTCAGTTCATTGTCTGTTTAGGGTTCCATGAGTCTCTTCATATACTCATGGAACGCCGTCCCCTGTAACCTAATCTGTTTTCGCTTCCTCTAATAAGAAATCTGGTTCTCTGCCCGTGGACGTAGGCAACACACCGTTGCTGAACCACGTAAATCTCTGTGTCTTTCTTCGCTATTATCGTTCTCGTTATAACAAACTGGTATCAGAGCAAGGTCGTTGAATTCCGCCGAGAATGATGTCTGGTTCTGTGTTGAAGATCGACAAGTTTACTGGAAGAAATTCTTTCAGTCTGTGGCAGATCAAGATGCGGGCTTTGCTGAAACAGCAAGGCTTATGGACACCGTTGGCCGCCGACAAGAAGGGGGCAGATACAACCACCGCTGAGTACGGCCTTCTGGAGGAGAAGGCTCATTCGACGATTATGTTGTGTCTCGCAGACGATGTCATAACAGAAGTTGCTGATCAGGAAACCGCAAGCAAACTGTGGCTAAAGTTGGAGTCTTTGTACATGACAAAGTCCCTGACGAACAAGTTGCTTCTGAAACAACGGTTGTTCGGGCTACGCATGCAGGAAGGTACACAACTCAGAGATCATCTTGATCAACTTAACACTTTATTACTTGAATTGCGTAATATTGATGTTAAGGTGGAGGACGAAGATGCTGCCCTAATTCTGCTGGTATCCCTACCCCCCACATACGAGAACTTCGTTCAGTCGTTCGTCGTTGGGAAGGATTCCATCACGTTGGAAGAGGTTAGATCGTCACTTCACAGCAGAGAGTTGCGTCTGAAGGCAACCGGGTCGGTTACAGACAATCAGGCTTCCGGGCTTGTGGCAAACGGAGGCAAATCTGATGGTAGAAAGGGCAATAAGAAGAAGCATCGGCAAGATCGCAAATCAGGCCCTAAACCAAACGATGTTTGTAACTACTGCAAGGAGAAAGGTCATTGGAAGAATGACTGTCCGAAAAAGAAGAAGCAAGAGGAAGAGAAATCTGGGTCTGCAGCAGTAGCTGATCGTGGCAATACTTCTGAGGAGGATATTGTTCTGTTAGCTGATGATCACACACACAGGGCTGATGTGTGGTATCTTGACTCTGGGGCGTCCTATCATATATGTCCTAAAAGGGAGTTGTTTGCAACATATAGCCGTGCTGATGGGGGCAATGTATCCATGGGGAATGATGCTCTCTGCAAGGTTGTTGGGACTGGCTCAGTTAGGTTTCGGACAGATGATGGGAAATTTCGCACATTGGAGGATGTCAAGCACGTGCCATCCATGACGAAGAATCTGATATCCCTAACAGTGTTAGACGACAAGGGGCTCAGGTACACAGGTTATGGGGGAAAGTTGCGTGTGTTCAGAGGCTCTGATGTGGTTCTGCAGGGAGTCAAGCGGGGAAAGGGAACTTTGTACACCCTACAAGGTTCCTCAGTTACAGGTGCTGCAGCGGCTGTTTCTGCTGGGGTTCAGGAAGCTGATCTGACCAGACTTTGGCATATGAGGTTGGCTCATATGAGTGAAAGGGGGATGCAAATTCTCTCGAAAGCTGATCTTCTGGGAGGCCATAAGGCCCAGAGCCTTGAGTTTTGTGAACATTGTGTGTTTGGGAAATTACATCGCAGCAAATTTCCTAAAGCAGTTCATCAGACAAAGGGCACGCTGGATTATATCCATTCAGACTGTTGGGGTCCTTCACGTGTTCAGTCCTTGGGCGGTCACAGGTATTTTTTGTCTTTGATTGATGATTACTCTAGGATGACTTGGGTATTCATGATGAGGCATAAAAGTGAGGCATTCAGTAAGTTCAGGGAGTGGAAGACTCTAGTAGAGAATCAGACTGGAAAGAAGGTCAAGAGGCTGCGAACTGATAACGGTCTGGAATTCTGTTCATCTGAGTTTGATGGGTTCTGCAGAGATGAGGGCATTGCTCGGCATCATACAGTCAGATACACACCACAGCAGAATGGTGTAGCAGAACGAATGAATCAGACTCTTCTGGCGAAAGCAAGGTGCATGCTTTCCAATTCAGGCCTTGAAAGGCGATTCTGGGCAGAAGCAGTTTCAACGGCTTGCTATCTCGTGAATCGGAGCCCACACACAGGTATCGACTGCAAAACACCTTATGAGGTGTGGACTGGAAAGGCTGCTGATTACTCTAATCTGAGGGTTTTTGGGTGTATTGCTTATTATCATGTTGATGAGGGTAAGCTAGAGCCAAGAGCTAAGAAGGGAGTCTTCATGGGCTATGGTACTGGTGTGAAAGGGTACAGGATCTGGTCTGACAGCAAGATTATACTTAGCAGAAGTGTAGTCTTTGATGAGAGTTCTTTGCTGAATTCTAGGAAGAAGACCAGTGATGCAGTTGAGAAAGAGGCTGTTGCTGAGGAGGTGGAGTTGGACTTCATTCCATCTGAGAGTCAGATACCTGATTTGGTCACAAACCAATCAGGTACTATTGAGTCGGACACTGCTGAGACAGAGGCTATACCCCTAGACACAGGAGCGGGTGGAGCGACACATCGCAGTATTGCTCTAGATCGGCCAAGAAGGGCTGACATCAGACCTCCTGCGAGATATAGGTCTGATGAGTTGGTGGGATATGCCTTGCAGGTGGCCGAGGAGGTGGAGGATGATGCTCCGTCCACCTACAAGGCTGCTATTTCTGGAGATGAGTCAGCACAGTGGCTTGCAGCAATGGGAGAAGAGATGGAGTCTCTTCAGAAGAATCAGACTTGGGAGCTTGTCAAATTGCCTGCTGATAGGAAGGTGATTACTTGCAAATGGGTCTTCAGGAAGAAGGAAGGACTATCAGCTGCTGAGGGTATTAAGTACAAAGCACGAGTAGTCGCAAGAGGTCTCAATCAGCGAGAGGGAGTAGACTACAATGAGATTTTCTCACCAGTGGTCAGACATACTTCTATCAGGGTGCTACTAGCAATGGTTGCACATCAGGATTTGGAGCTTGAGCAACTAGATGTGAAGACAGCTTTCCTACATGGAGAGTTGGAGGAGGAAATATACATGTCTCAGCCGGATGGTTTTCAGGTTCCTGGAAAAGAGAACCATGTTTGCAGACTGAAGAAGTCTTTGTATGGGCTGAAACAGTCACCAAGGCAGTGGTACAAGCGATTTGATAGCTACATGGTGCAGCTGGGATACAACAGGAGTTCATATGATTGTTGTGTTTACCACAACAGTCTGGATGATGGTTCACGTATTTACCTAGTATTGTACGTGGATGATATGTTGATTGCTGCTCAGAACAAGTCAGATGTCCAGAAGCTGAAGGATTGTCTCAGTGCAGAGTTTGATATGAAAGATCTGGGTGCTGCTCGAAAGATTTTGGGAGTAGAGATCTATAGAGACAGGAAGCAGAGAAAACTCTTCTTATCTCAAGAAGGGTACATCAAGAAGATATTGAGCAGGTTTGGAATGTCTTCGGCTAAGTCTATAGATACTCCAATGGCGTCTAACAGCAAGCTGGGAATGTACACACTTCAGACTGAGGAGGAGAAGGAGTACATGTCTAAGGTCCCTTATGCCAGCGCAGTGGGGAGTTTGATGTATGCTATGGTCTGCACTCGACCAGATCTAGCATTTGCTGTTAGTGTGGTAAGCCGCTTTATGGTTCAGCCTGGGAAAGAACACTGGCAAGCTGTGAAGAGGATCTTCAGGTATCTCAGAGGCACTACTGATGTTGGTTTGTGCTATGGGAATGATATAGAGTGCTTGGTTGCTGGGTTTTCAGACTCTGATTATGCCGGCGATGTGGACAGTAGGAGATCGATGACTGGCTATGTTTTCACTCTAGGGAGTTCTGTGGTGAGTTGGAAAGCAACTCTACAACCTACAGTCACTTTGTCTACCACAGAGGCAGAGTACATGGCGTTGACAGAAGCTGCTAAGGAGGGAATCTGGCTGAAAGGCTTGGTCAATGATCTAGGCCTACATCAGGATCAGGCTTTAGTGTATTGCGACAGCTTGAGTGCAATATGCTTAACCAAGGATCAAGTTCATCATGAAAAGACGAAGCACATTGATGTCAGGTACCATTTTCTGAGGAATGAGACGAGAATCAGGGTGAAGAAGGTGGGAACTGCTGATAATCCCGCTGATATGTTCACTAAGCCAGTTCCAGAGAGCAAGTTCCAACATTGTTTGGACTTGCTTAATATCACCAGCTGGTGAGTTGCCCTAAGGGGCAGTCTGGGTCCTTCTTCAAGGACCAATCTGAGGCAGAGAACGTCTGGGCACTTCTGTCATAGGTGCATCTGTTTATGAGAGGATTCAAGTCAAGGTGGAGATTTGCTAATGTGCCTTGAACGACTGTTGACCGGCGACGCATCGGGGGGTCCGGGGGGCTTCGCCCTCCGGCGGTGGTCTCGCTGGCGGGGGGGCAGCGCCACCCCGCCTTTACGGTATGCGATGTTTATTGTAAACGGGCCTATCGTCTGTCTATTTTGGGCTTTCAGTCCATTGTCTGTTTAGGGTTCCATGAGTCTCTTCATATACTCATGGAACGCCGTCCCCTGTAACCTAATCTGTTTTCGCTTCCTCTAATAAGAAATCTGGTTCTCTGCCCGTGGACGTAGGCAACACACCGTTGCTGAACCACGTAAATCTCTGTGTCTTTCTTCGCTATTATCGTTCTCGTTATAACACAATTAAAACTTGATTTCCTAGAAAATCTTCCTTTGAAAAGTAGAGCTACCCAAGTCCACTAAATCTCACCCATATCAAGCCAAAAGTTCTCTTTATTAATTGAAAATTGCTTAACTTCTAAAACTTGATAACTTCTAAAACTTGATAATTTTTGCAATTTTTATTTTAACCCTTTTAATTAACCGGTTAAAGGTTACCCAAAAAAAGACAGAAGTTGTATGGAAAAATAGAGCATATGAGAGGGAATGATTTGATGGGCATTAATTGCAGCTCCATGCATTTAATGCACCCATAGTTCCTGCCCAAAAAAAAAAGAACGTGTCAAACGAATTGAAGGGTGACACACGCCAAAATCAAACAGTATATATTTAACGAAAATGGGTAAGTAAGCTTGTGATATTCATTTTATGGTCATCACTACTCCCTATTCTCTTTATATACCCACCAAAAGTGACAAGACCAGATTCTTCTCTTACTTTCGCATGGGAGAAAGGTCTTACTTTCGCATGGGAGAAAGGTCTTATCTTTCACTCTTGTATCCCAACGCATGTGGCAAGTTGAACATCAATATATCTTTTTACTTTTATTGAAATAAAGTTTGGTTGAGTGCAAAGTTTTGCATTAGATTTGTGATGTTAGCTATTGATTACAAATTTACTATATAAATCTAAAATGCAGTAAGACTATTTTGTAAGTTTATCCTATTAACATGGTTAGTGTTGGATACTGCTTCCGACGATGACAAGTTGAAGAGGAAGGAGTGATTGGCGCCAATTTCAGTTGTTAAATTTTTGGTTACAAAGTTGTTAGGTTGTGTGGTTTTGATAGATTACATAGGTCTCCTTATGTATAGTGGGCTAAAAGCCCGTTAAGGCCCAATACCTTTGTAATCTATATATATGTTTATCAATGAATGGAAACCCTCAAGTAGGACTTTACATCAATTCTATCATTCTACATGGTATCACAACCTTTTCTTCCTCACGAAACCCTGATTTGATCCTCCCGTCCCACCCCTCCCCGCCGCCGACCGACCTCCCTCTCAGCCCCTCACCGGCCTCCTCCTCTCGGTCCAAATCTCGCACTCACCGGTCTCTCTCACAAACCCCATCCCCTTCCCCTCTCTCCCGCACTCCTGCGCCCCTGCGCCGCCGCCACCTGCTCACCGTCACACCTCGCGCGTCTCCGATCCGGCCTCCACGAGCCCCGCACCCTTGCTCTCGTTGTCCTCCCTCGCTTCTTCGTTGCCCAGATCCGAAATCTCCGGCCACCACCAGCACATATCCGGCCACTCTCAGCCCGGATCCACCGTTGCCCGTCACCGCCGAGCCATCTTCGTCTCGGTCCGTGCTTCCAATTCAAGTTCCAAAGAAGAAGAAAGCTACATGCTTTTGAATCTCTTTTCACGTAATTACGGAAACGTCCTTCTATTTTTCTATTTTTCATTTCTGACCCTGAGTTAATTGTTTATTAACTTAGGCAATAAAAAAAAATTATGCACCGATACTCTGGATATCCTACCCCTCGACATGCCGGTCCTCATGCCTCTTTGACATCGCCTGACCCAGGCTATGTTCCGCCAGCTCTGCATCACGCCTTCTCCTCTACGCAACCGATATCTTCAGACTCTTCTTGGTACATGGACACTGGTGCCACCTCCCACATGACGAACTCCTCAGGTAACCTCTCCTTTATTTCTTTTAAGGGCCCTTCCCACTCTATTATCGTCGGAAATTGGTCACGCCAAATTACAGACCCCAACCCACCCACTACACCTCAACAATGTCCTTATTGCCCCAAAGATTGTCAAAAACCTTATCTCTGTCTGTCGGTTCACTACTGACAACAACGTTTCCCTTACGTTTGGTCCCTATGGTTTCTCTGTGAACGATCTTACTACGGGGGTTACTCGCATGAGATGTAACAGCACCGGGGAGCTCTACCCTGTCACACCACCTCCTCCGTCCAGTCAGTCGTGCCCAGTCACCCTCTCGGCATCGTCATCCAGCCTATGGCATGCACGCCTGGGCCATCCCAGCGCTGCTGTTCTAGATGTCCTCCGTTCCCAGAGTCTTGTCACCTGTACTAAAGACCCACGCTCTGGTTTATGCGCTTCCTGCCAACTAGGCAAACATGCCAAACTGTCGTTCCAACGGTCTTTGACCTCTACCCTTGCTCCCTTTGATATCATTCACAGCGACATTTGGACCTCTCCCGTGCCTAGCAAGGAGGGTCACAAGTACTACCTCTTGTTTCTTGATGATTACACTCATTCCTTATGTGTCTTCCCGTTGCATTTCAAGTCACAAGTGTTTCCTGTATTTGCCATATTCCATGCCTACATCAAAACACAGTTTCACATATCCATCAAATGTTTCCAATGTGACAATGGTCGTAAATTGGACAACAAAGACTTTCACTCTTTCTTTGCCGCAAACGGGATCTCATATCGCTTGTCTTGCCCCTATACTTCTCAGCAGAATGGCAAGGCAGAACAAATTATCAGAACCATTACCAACATGATGCGCTCTCTCCTCTTCCACGCATTTATTCCCCTTCCCTATTGGCCTCATGCCTTATCCACCACATGTTATCTCCTAAACATTCTCCCTTCCACTACCCTACATCATCGCTCGCCAGCTCAGACACTTTATTACGCCATGCCTAGGTATGATCACCTTCTCACCTTCGGGTGCTTGTGTTTCCCAAACCAGCCCTCCATAGCCCCACACAAGCTTCACCCGTGCTCCACTCCATGTGTCTTCCTAGACTATCCGTCTGATCATCGCGGTTATCTTTGCCTCGATGTCAAGACCCATAAGCTTATTGTGTCACGTCATGTCACGTTTGATGAGTCTCGTTTTCCCTTTTCTCCTCCTCTTCTTCCCTCTTCCACACCTCCTGTGTCTCAGTCAGAGTCAGAGTCAGAGTCATCATTCCCTCACTTTCTGTTTCCCCAGAGCTCTCCCGGTGCTCTTGCCTCTCCCCCTCCCCCCCACCACCACCCCTACCACCAGACCACACACCCGCAGCGTCTCTGGCGTCTTCCGACCCCGTCAGATCGTCTCCATGACCACCGAACATCGCCCCGCCATCCAAACCCATGACTTCGCAACACCTAACATTCGCCAAGCAGCCATGTCGCGGCCGCGGCCGCAGCACAATGCTGCGGCCGCAGCCAATCACTACCCCACCCCCCATCCCTCGCCTCACCTACTGGCGACGGTCGCAACATCATGCTGCGGCCGCAGCCAATCAACTTGCGGCGGGCATGCTACGCCCGCCGCTTTCCCCGCCGCTTCTCACTCCCTTGCCTCCGTCCTTCCCGATTCCCAATCCACCCCTACCTCCATCCCGACCTCCCTTTCCCCCATTCCCACCTCCCACAAAACAGCCCTCCTCGACCCGAATTGGCAGGCGGATATGCTCGACGAATACAAGGCCCTTACGAAGAATGGTACTTGGGTTCTTGTCCCTCGCCCTCCTGAGGCGAACGTCATTCATTGTATGTGGCTCTTCCGTCATAAGTTCCGCTCTGATGGGACGTTGTAGCGCTACAAAGCCCGTCTTGTGGTCAACAGTAGATCTCAACAGGCAGGTATTGATTGTGATGAGACGTTCAGCCTTGTGGTCAAGTCTGCCACTATCCGAGTGGTCTTGAGTCTAGCTTTGTCGCGCAACTGGGCCATCCATCGGTTAGATGTCAAGAACGCCTTTCTGCATGGCCATCTGAATGAGACATTCGACATGTTTCAGCCGCCGGGGTTTGCTGATGCTGAGCGTCCGAAGCATGTCTGTCTCCTCAAGCGCTCTCTGTATGGTCTGAAATAGGCTCCGCGGGCTTGGTTCCAGCGTTTTGCCTCTCATCTGCTCCGTTTGGGTTTCACTGGCAGTTGTTCGGATACGTCTCTGTTTATCTATCGCAGAGGCTCAGACTTGGCATTCCTTCTGCTATATGTCGACGAGATCATTCTCACCGCCTCTTCTGATGCTCTTTGGACATCCATTATTTCGCAATTGAGTGCGGAATTCGCCATGTCTGATCTGGGTCAGTTGTCTTACTTCTTGGGAGTTGCTGTTCAGCGTCATGCGTCTGGTCTATTTGTCTCACAAAGTAAGTATGCTGCTGAGATTGTTGCTCGGGCTAAGATGGTCAACTGTAATCCAGTCGCCACCCCTGTCGATACATCCAACAAGCTCAGTGCTCATTCTGGTCCTTTGGTTGATGATCCGACATTGTACATGAGCCTCGCTAGTACTCTTCAGTATCTCACTTTCACCAGGCCTGATATCAGTTACGCCGTTCAGCAGGTCTGCTTGTTCATGCATGCACCCAGGGAACCCCACTTTCAGGCTTTGAAGCGGATCATTCGGTACATCAGCGACACCCTTGAGCTCGGCACCACGATCACTCCTTCCTTTAAGCTTGATCTTGTTGCTTACACTGATGCGGATTGGGGTCGTTGTCCTGACACACGTCGCTCCACGTCTGGTTATTGTGTCTTCCTCAACGACACCCTTGTGTCATGGCCAGTCAAGCGTCAGTCTGTCGTGTCTCGCTCCAGCGCTGAGGCAGAATACAGGGGTGTTGCCAACATTGTCTCCGAGTGCTCTTGGCTCCGCAATCTCCTGCTTGAGCTCCGTTGCCCTCTTTAGAAGGCCACTCTGGTCTACACTGACAACGTCTCAGCCGTCTATCTGGCTAGCAACCTAGTCCAACATCAACGCACGAAGCACATTGAGCTTGATCTCCACTTCGTCAGGGACAAGGTTGCCATTGGACATGTCCGCGTTCTACATGTCCCGTCCTCTTATCAGTACGTTGATATATTCACCAAGGGTTTACCTAGACAATTGTTCATTGATTTTCGTTCCAGTCTCACTGTCCGGACCCCTCCCGTTTCGACTGCGGGGGTTTGATAGATTACATAGGTCTCCTTATGTATAGTGGGCCTGAGGCCCGTTAAGGCCCAATACCTTTGTAACCTATATATATATATGTTTATCAATTAATGAAAACCCTCAAGGAGGACTTTACATCAATTCTATCATTCTACAGGTTTGTTATGGAACAACTATGTGAGCTAGAAGAGAGAGTGTTTTGTCTATAAATACAGATCACTCATATACATTTGTAATCATTAAAATCAATTCAATAAACACAGAAATTCATTTATCCATTTTCTCTCTCGGATACATCCAACTTCTGGATCAAAGCCCTCTGCAAACTCTGGATCCAAGAATCCTGATAAACCTGCAAATGGCAAAGGTTCTGGGAAAAGGAATCAGCTTTTCTGTGAGCACTGTAAGCAGACAAATCACACCATTGACCGGTGTTGGAAGCTCCATGGCTATCCCTCATCACAACAATCTCGAGGAGGCCATTCCGCTGCAAATGTTTCCTCTACACCGTCAGATTCCACATAGGGTGCTTCCCCCTCCGCACCTTTTTCTCTCACTGCTGATCAGTACAGTTAGTTGATGACTCTTCTTGGTAAGAATTCGTCTGAGGCTTCTGATTCCTGTGCCTTTCTAGAAGGTAAAGCATTGTCTACTTTCCTCTTGCAATTCTTCTTCTTGGATCATTGACAGTGGAGCTACAAACCACATTACACCCCATCTCTCTTCTTTGACTACCTTTGATTCCATTTCCAAACCTGTGAGCATTACCATGCCTAATGGTCACAAATCTTCTGTGCCCAACACTGGTTCTATTTTTTTTAATAATGATTTCTTTATTTCCAATGTTCTCCATGTACCTGAGTTTTGTTTCAATTTGCTTTATATCTCTAAACTCACTAAAGACCTACACTCTAATGTCATTTTCACACCTACTGCTTGCTATCTACAGGACCCTTTGAGGAAGAGGCCAATTTTGATTGGTAAAGAAGACAAAGGATTGTATGTGCTTGACAAGTCTGTCATGACCACCTCTACTTCACCTGTTGGATCTTCAACTGTCCTTGCTTCCTTCTCCACGAACCCTGATCTTTGGCATTGCAGACTTGGTCATGTAGCCTATGAACAACTCAGGCATATTCCAGCTCTTTCCTCTACTTCAAAAACTCAATACATTTGTAAAGTTTGCCCTTTGGCTAAGCAGCATAGGAAGCCTTTCTTTAGATCAAACAACATTACTTCCTCTCCTTTTGAACGTGTCCACATTGACACTTGGAGTCCATATAAGACCACCACTTACAATGGATTTAGATTTTTTTTTCTTACCATTGTTGATGATTTTACTCATTGTACTTGGCTCTTTCTCGTGTAAGAGAAATGCCCTGAGCATAATAAAATCATTTCATGCTTCTGTCCTTACTAGTTTAATGTCTCCATTAAATCTATTAGATCTGACAATGCTGTTGAGTTCTCTGATGCTTCTACACAACAATTCTATACCAATCATGGTATTTCTCATCAAACATCTTGTGTGGATTCCCCCCAACAAAATGGCAGGGTTGAACGAAAACATAAACACCTTTTGGAGGTTGCTCGTTCCTTTCTTTTTCAGTCAAACTTACCCACTGAGTATTGGGGTCATTGTGTCCTTACAGCTACATACCTGATCAATATGACTCATTTGCCATCTCTTAAACACAAAACTCCATATGAATTGCTATTTCATAAACCCCCTGATTACTCCTTTCCAAGAGCTTTTGGCTGCTTAGCTTTTCTCTGCACTCTTAAACGTTCAAGGGATAAATTGCAACCTCGGGCTAGTCCTTGTGTGTTCATAGGCTACTCTCATGGCAAGAAGTCTTACATGGCTTTAGACCTTCAAACCAAGAAAGTGTTTCATTCCAGAGATATGTTTTTTTTCATGAACAACATTTCCCCTTTCACTACATGAAACACATTGCCAACAACACCTTACCTACCCCTATTGCTGACTATCTTGATTACATTTTTTTTGTCCTATTGAGACTCCTCCTCTTGAGGCACCTCCAGTCTCACCATCACCACCTGCATCCCTTTCAAGTCATGACAACAACCATGATATAAGTGGCCTTTCTCCCTCACCATCTACTGTTGTCCCTCCAAGAAGATCCAACAGGCAACACAAACCTCCTTCTTACCTAGGTGACTACTCTTGCACATAAATTCCCTCGTCCTCTGAATCAATCAATTTGGTAACTTCTTCTACTTTACCCTCATCTCATTTTGTTTTTCTCTCCACTGTATCCTCCTATAATGAACCTGCATCTTATTCACAAGCCTCTTCTGATCCAAATTGGATTTTAGCAATGAAGAAAGAGATTGATGCTTTACTTTCTAATGGCACTTGGGATCTAGTTGCTCTCCCACCGGGTAAGAAACCTATTGGGTGCAAATGGGTCTACAAAGTCAAACTCAAGGCTGATGGTACTCTAGAGAGGTACAAAGCTCGGTTGGTGGCCAAAGGATTCACTCAGAAACATGGTATAGACTACCATGAAACCTTCTCCCCAGTGGTTAAAATGGAAACTGTCAAGAGCTTGATCTCAGTTGCAGCCTCCAGGAAATGGTCCATCCACCAACTTGATGTAAACAATGCTTTTTTGCATGGATTTCTTCATGAGGATGTCTATATGAGGATGCCTGAAGGTATTCCCAATTCAAATAATCTTGTGTGCAAACTGAAAAAGTCACTCTATGGTTTAAAGCAAGCCTCACACCAATGGTTTCAGAGGTTAACTGTTGCTCTAGAATCTCTTGGATTTGTTCAGTCCAGAAATGATTACTCTCTCTTCACTCGGTCTGCTAATAGTCATCTTACTCTTGTTGCCATTTATGTTGACGATTTACTAATCACAAGATCTGATCCTGCTGTGATCTCTCAGTTGAAGAGGTTCCTTGATAGTGAGTTCAGCATCAAAGACCTTGGATTGTTACATTTTTTTTGGGTTTTGAAGCATCTTACCTTACCACTGGCATTGCTTTAACCCAACAAAAGTTCACCCATGAGCTTCTTCGAGATGTTGATCTATCAGGTCTCAAATCTGTGTGCACACCTCTCCCTCTACACTGCAAGCTATCACCTGATATGGATGCTCCTTTAGCAGATCCATCTCTTTACAAAAGACTGGTTGGAAAACTTAATTTCCTCACTCAAACTCGTCCGGATTTGAGTTTTGCAGTCCAGTCCCTCAGTCAGTTCATGGCATCTCCCTGCCAATCTCATTATGAAGCTCTTCTTCAAACTCTTCGTTATGTGCAAGGCACTGCTGGCAATGATATTCTCCTAAATGGTTCTTATTATCCTAAGCTCAGTGCATATTCAGACTCTGATTGGGCGTCTTGTCCCTTTACTAGATGATCAGTCACATGCTACATTCTACTGCTAGGTGCTTCTCCTATCAGTTGGAAGTCGAAGAAGCAATCAGTAGTTTCCAGAAGCTCCGCTGAGGCAGAGTACAGAGCCATGGCTTAGGCAGCTGCTGAGACCACTTGGTTAGTCCGTTTGCTCTCAGACATGGGTATTCAGTCCCTTCAACCAGACACTCTCCATTGTGACAATAGCTCTGCTCTCCAAATTGCCAAGAATCCCGTCTTTCACGAAAGAACAAAACACATCGAGGTGGATTGTCATTTCACAAGGGATAAAATCATGGAAGGCCTCCTAGAATTGTCATACATTCCAACAACTGTTTCAGCTCAACAAAACCGGTTACTATCCAAGCTCGGATTGTTTCACCCTCCAACTTACGGGGGCCTGTTGGATACTACTTCCGACGATGACAAGTTGAAGAAGAACGAGTGATTGGCGCCAATTTCAGTTGTTCAATTTTCGGTTACAAAGTTGTTAGGTTGTGTGGTTTGTTATGGAACAACTATGTGAGCTAGAAGAGAGAGTGTTCTGTCTATAAATACAGATCACTCATATACATTTGTAATCAAGAAAATCAATTCAATAAACACAGAAATTCATTTCTCCATTTTCTCTCTCGGATACATCTTATAACAGTTAGGGGGAATTGGACTTGCTACTGGAAGATTGAGATGATTACCGTACCTCTCACTTTCATCTGAATATTCCAGATTTTGATAACATTTATGTCATGCATGTCTTTAAGAAAGTGAATCGTGTAGCAAATTTATTGTGACTCAACTAAGCAACTATATCTCTAATCTCTATTGATGATCCTCCCTAGCTTTAGAAGCTAACCCTCCCAAATTATTTCTTGTTATAAAAAATGCTAGTAAGAGGAGAATGTTCAAAGCGTTGAAATCAAACCAGGAAAAAGTCATATAGGGCCAAATGGAGTAATGTCAAATCCCAATAGGGCCAAATATCCCATCACGATCACAAGGTAGAAAATTGATTCAAAACAACAATAAAATTAAGTAAATCATATCGTTTAATAATCAATGCACAAAAGTAAGTAGCTGAGGAATAAACAAAGGAGGGAAATGGGGTGCCGGTGGAGGAAGAGTTCTAAATTCAATCAAAACAATGATAAAATCACTATCGTTAATAATTTGGCATCATCTATCCAAAATAACAGAAACCACACACCACTATGACTCAGACACTCAGTCTAACTTCTTAGGCGGAAACCCACCACTATGACTAGCAACAAATTAATGACAAGTTTGAATGTAATCTAAAATAAAAAACACACTTAATTAAATATTTAAGAAAACCTGTCTATTTCAAGTTTGAAAGGAAACACCTATTTGTGCTCACTCATTTTCCTGTATGAATTGGAGGTATTATATTGCAAGTGATTTGTTTGAAGAAAACATATGTTCACTGCATATTGGAAATTAAAACAGCTTGATAAATTGGTAACTTGTTTCAGTACTAGAATTAAGATTCCCATAAATCACAGACAATTACACATATAGTTCTACTGCACTTGGTAATTGATTGGCCTATTATACAGACATGATAATGTATTCATAAGTAAACTATAGTATATATATGTTTGCTAATAACTCGCAGGTTTCTCATGGCACTTCCCTTCCTACTAAAAAAACAGTTCGAATCTCTTTGGGTGTGATGACCAAACATCAAGTGGAATAAGGCAGAAGAGGATTCTCATCAGTGTACAGGGGACTTCTAGCACCAGCAGGGAGTGTGACTGATGTGAACACCTCTCTACTTATATCTGTCATGTCAAAATCATCATATGCTGCATATTGGATTGGAATTTCTTCTTGTTGTTGGTACCAAGCACTCACTTGAGCTGGGGATTTCATTATCCTCTCCAGTGTCATTGCCACTTCCTTCATTGTCGGTCTTACTCTTCCGCTCCAGCTTACGCAGCGCTTTGCCAGCTCAACTACGCATATCAGTTCATCCTCCTTGGCCTGTTTCACAATTTCAGGGTCCAGGATTTCGGACAGCCTTGAATTTTGTGTCAGGAACTGAAACTCTGTCACCAAATTCTTTTGCTCTGCAGTGCTTGCGTCCCTCATGATTGGCTTCTTGCTAGTCAAAAGCTCCAACAGGACCACCCCGAAACTATAAACATCACTCTTCTCTGTGAACTGATATGATTGGAAGTATTCTGGGTCCAGATACCCCATTGTTCCTTGAACGAGTGTGGTCAAGTGTGTTTGATCAATCGCAATGGTCTTGGAGGATCCAAAATCGGAAACCTTTCCTCTGTGCTTTTCATCCAAAAGTATGTTTGATGACTTGATATCCCTATGATAGATAGGAATGGATGAAGATGAATGTAGATACGCAATGGCACCTGCTGAATTTGTAGCAATTTTAAGACGCATATCCCAGCTAATGAAAAAATCTTCATCTGGGTCATGGATATGCCGGTAAAGTGTTCCATTGGGAATGAACTCGTAAACAAGAAGAGGCACTTCAGTCTCTAGACAACAACCAAATAGCTTGACTACATGTCGATGGCTTACCCGAGACAAAATAACCACTTCATTTATGAATTGCTCCAACTGGCTTTCATCAACCAACTTAGACTTCTTAACTGCAACAATACTTCCATCTTTCAACATACCTTTGTAGACAGTTCCTTGACCACCTTGACCCAGTATCCGATTTTTATTGAAGTTGTTTGTGGCTTTGTTCAATTCACTTATAGTGAATATCTTTGTTCTCTCTACAACGCCTTCATCCGATGACAGCTGTTGTTGCAACAACAAACCACCATTGCGCTTGAAGAATTTAGCCTTTCTCTTCATCTCCATTCTCCTCTTGATAAACCGATATAGCCCGTAGAGGCAAGCCAACAAAAGTAGCATGCCAAAACTAATGCTAAGTCCTGAATATAAAGGGGGTCCAAAAGCACATTTAAGCAATATCCTCTACAAATTGACAAAAAGAACTAGATTTTTTGAAATGAAACAGTTCTCACCCAGAATTGTTGCAAGATTTAAGAGTTGACAATAATATTTCCCTTCCGTTTGTGAATATAAGCAATATCCTCGACAACCTTTGCATCCTTCAGGAGCTGTTTAAGATCAAGAAAAAGAAATCCGGATGCATGAATTGGCTCATTTTTTACCTCTCCTTCAGGCACAGGAAAGTAAAAGGGAGAGAGCAATTTACCTTGGCATCCGACATAAGGATTCCCGTAATAGTAGAAATCATCACACTCACAGTAAAAGTAATCAGATCCCTCAAACTTACAAGTGGCATGATCAGTTTTGTCAAGCTTAACGTTGCGTGGCCATGTCCAAATCAATGCTACCGGAGCCGAAGACATTAGATCAGAACTTGAAAGATCAGGCACATCATTATTGCCGTCGTCCGCTGCTAAATTTGCCGCAAGGCAATTTGAACCTTGGTAGTCGAAATCTATCTGATAAAATTTAAGATCACCTTGATCAGATGATAACCCCGCTCCGCAGCAATGAACCCCATTGCAGAAGTCTGTGGGTATTGCACTGTTGTTGTTGTCGCAGACAGTGGCACACCCTGCCACAATTGATTTGCTTTCGTTAACCAAGATCGCGCTGCCTGGACAGCCCGCCATCACGAAATCATTATAAGCAGCTGAGAAGCTGTAAGGGCTTCCCGTCAAGTTAATACTACTGCTGAGCTGTTGCTGGCTTTGTGTGTCTGCAGCTGCACTGCACACTTTCAGGGAAGGTAACCTCACTATCACGCGCTGACTATAAACAGATGCAGAAGGATCTGCTGCCCCCATAAACTCAAGGTTGAATAAGTTGGAGAAGAAGGGTTTGGGGATTGAGACCTTGGAATTGTTTGTTGGAGATGGCCTACACTCGATCTCAAACCAGGAATCAACGAAGCAGCCTGCCCCTATTCCGAATGGAAATGGGATACTCACACTTCCACAGCTATCCTTACAGCCAGGCTTCGCCACATCGGGTGTGTTTGCCTTTGCCTCAACCACTACCATTTTCATGGCTGCAGCTAGTAGTAAGCAATTTACAAGTTTTGGGATCATAGCTTTCCACATTATACACTATAACAGAGAGCTTTCCAGTTTAAAGAGGATTAAGGGGGTTAAGAAGTTCAATAACGAAAATAATTTATCACACTTTAAACTGCTGAATACTAGTCTCTGTGTAACGTGTTCAAACTTAAAACAATACTTTATATTAATCTTCTGTAAGACTATGAGTGCAAGTTTACTCTAAAAAGTCTTCAGCTCAGTATCATTCAGTTTCCCATTCGATCTTTCCAGGAAACTCACAATGACAAGAGCCTAATTCTCCAAGTAGAAAATTCATAAATTGTCTATTTCATCAATAGTACTAGCTGTAACTGCACCTCTGTAATTTTAGCCTCTCAACCAACCGGGTCTGTCCGGTGCGTTGAATTCTTATTTAATAATAAAAAAAAATAAAATCTACCTTTTAAAAAAGGAAAAATTGCAAAAAATAGTCTGACCTTTAGGGGTAGTTGCACTCAATAGTCTGAACTATCAAAAATGCAGAAAATAGCCTCAAGTATTTGCTTTGTTCCAGAAAATAGCCTCAAACTACATTCAAATTCAAATAATTACCTTCAAATTCAAATTAATTATAAAAAAACAACCTTAAGTTGACTTTAAATTAAAATTAATTATAAAACCTCTTCAAAATGATTTTTATTTAAAAAAATCATCACTTCTTATATAAAAAAATGTTACACTAATTAATTGTTGTTATCTAAACTCATAGCTAAATTAATTATAAAAACTATCTCAAACCATATAAATATAACTTAAATTTTGTATTTTAAAAAAATTAATCCGATTATTTACATATCATTAAAATTAAAAGTAAATAAATACTTAAGCTTCTATTTACAATTGATCTAATAAGCTTCCATTCACAATTACTTAGATTTTTTTTTTAATTTATTTATTTACACAATTTATATGGTATAAGGTAGTTTTTGTTATTAATTTAATGATGAATTTAGCTGATAATGACTTAGTGAGAACAAAAATTTATGAGAAGTGGTAGATTTTAGGAATAAAAATTATTTAGGTCATTTTTTTTATATAAGAAGTGATGATTTTTTTAAATAAAAATTGTTTTAGAGAAGTATTGTAATTAATTTGAATTTAAAGGCAACTTAAGGATTTTTTTTTATCATTAATTTGAATTTAAAGGTAATTATTTGAAGTTGAATGTAGTTTGAGGCTATTTTCTGCAACGAAGTAAATACATGAGACTATTTTTTGCCATTTTCCCTTTAAAAAAAGAGGGGAAGAGGGAGTTTTAGGATGTCTTTATAAACACACAAGACTACCCTACATCATCCTTGCTGTTGAATTTAACACTTTTTTTTTTGTACACTGGTTTATGTAATAGCAGAAGAAAAAACCTTCCTTGAATAATTATGCAAAGTAATATACGAGTACGTAAACAGTAAATTTTAATAGCAGAAGAGAAATGGCCTCTTATCATTGACTATCTATCTCTCTGTCTCATAATGAAAAGCCGTATATATGGTATCAAGATGCTGCACATCGATCAATGCATAAGGTACTCGAAGTCCCCACAGGAAGTGGGTTTGAGATGAACTCTGCTCCATTCATCGCATTCTCCGACGACCCTTCATCTGGAACTAGGAAAGCTTGCTGGTAACAAGTAGCGGCTTGATCAGGGGATTTCATTATCATTTCCAATGTCATTGCTACCTCCTTCATTGTTGGCCTTTGTTTTCCGCTCCAACTTATACAACATTTTGCAAGATCAACAACTGCCTTCAGCTCTTCGTCCTTGACCTGTTTAACAATATCATGGTCCAAGATATTGGACAGCGCGGAATTTTCAATCTGAAACAAGAACTCTGTCACCAAGTTCTTTTGCTCCATAGAACCTGCATCGTTGTAGATTGGATTCTTACCCGTCAAAATCTCCAATAGGACAACCCCAAAACTATAAACATCACTTTTCTCTGTAAACTGATACGATTGGAAGTACTCTGGATCCAAGTACCCCATTGTGCCCTGGACGAGAGTGGTCAAGTGTGTCTGATCAATTGCAATGGTCTTGGAAGATCCAAAGTCGGAAACTCTTGCTCTGTGTTTTTCATCCAATAGTATGTTTGAAGACTTGATATCCCTATGATAGATGGGAATGGATGCAGATGAATGTAGATATGCAATGGCACCTGCTGAATCTGCAACAATTTTAAGACGCATCTCCCAACTAATGCAAATATCTTCGTCAGGGTCATGGATATGCTGGTAAAGCGTACCATTGGGAATGAACTCATAAACAAGAAGAGGGACTTCTGTCTCTAGGCAACATCCCAATAGCTTGACTACATTTCTATGGTTTATTTGCGACAAAATAACCACCTCATTTATGAATTGCTCCAACTGGCTTTCATCGAGCAATTTGGACTTCTTAATTGCAACAATTCTCCCATCAAGCAACATGCCTTTATATACTGTCCCTTGGCCACCTTGACCAAGTATCCGATTTTCATTGAAGTGATCTGTTGCCTTGTCCAATTCATCTGTGGTGAAAATCGTTGTTTTCTCTAGAACGCCTTCGTCAGATGACAATTGTTGTTGCAACAACAAACCACCATTACGCTTGAAGAATTTAGCTCTGCGCCTCATCTCCCTTCTTCGTTTGATAAAACGATATAGCCCATATAGGCCACTCACCAAAAGTACTATGCCAAAACTGATGGAAAGACCTACACGTAGAGATAGACCTTACTTGCATCATAATTCTAAACAAAAATTAAATTAATCTCCAAGTGTTTTTTACACTTCTTCAACAATAGAGGAAATATCAAGTTTATAACCACTTATTAGAAAGTAATACTTTAGCTATATATATACCACTCGTGTTATGAATTTGATTATAGGTTAAAAGTGCAAAATTTGATGAGATTGTTCTTACCAAGGATGGATGCAAGCTGTGGTATCTTTTGACAGTCATATGCACCAGGGATATAAACACCGTCGTCATCCTGTTTTGGAGAACAATATCCTCGACAACCCTTACAACCTTGAGGAACTGATTAACGAATGAAGAGAAAAGAAATCAACAGGTATCATCAAACAAAAACAATAATATTGAAGGATAGGGTAGCATATGTGAGAGACAAGGTAAACTGATATCTAATTGGAGATAAAGTTTTTACCATGACATCCATTGGGGACGTAAGCATTCCCGTAATAGTTACGACCTTTGCAACGACAAGATAAAGTATTATCCTGACGAAAACGGAGACAAGAGGCACGATAATCATTGTCAGCCGGAAGGTTGCTTATCCAATTCCAATACATTAACACTGGGACAGCAGAGGATGGATTGAAACTGGAAAGGCTTCCAGCATATTGATTACCATAACGACCCTCGATTATCGCGGCTACAAGGCACCTATGACTTTCATTTGAAGCGTTAGCGTGGTGAGTAAATTCTACTCGATAAAATGGAAGTTGGCTAAATCCGTGCAGTGGTGTCTGACAGCAACCAACCCCATAGCAACTGTTTGGGGGTATGGGTATTGCACTGTTGCTGTGACGACAGACAGTGGCACACCCTGCCAGGTTTGAGTTGCTTTGGTCCAACAACACCGCACTGCCTGGACATCCCTCCATGACGTAGAAGTTGTCGGATGTCGAGAAGGTGAATGGGCTTCCCGTCAAGTTAATACTTCTCTGTTGGTGAGAGTGAGTCCCTTCTACAGAACACACGTTCCAGGGAGGGATCCCGACAGTAAAAGTTTGTTGAAGACCATTAAAAGTAACCGCGAAGACCTCAAAGTTGAATGAGGATAAGACAGGGGTGGACATGGAGGCATTATTAGAAGTAGGAGATGGCGGCCTGCAATCGATCTCAAACCAGTGATCAAGGTAGCAACCCTCACCCATCCCGAACGGGTAGGGGATACTCACGTTTCCACAGGTATCCCTACAGCCAGGCTTTGCAATAACGGGTGCATCCGCCTCAACAACCACTACGTGCAAGGCTGGTAGCAGCATCAGTGGCAGTACCCAAACGGAAAGGACTTGTGTTAGCAATCGTGATTGCATAGCTCTCCCCCTTTTTTCAAAACTTTTTTGGAGAATATATTTCAAGTTTGGCTGGGTATACATGACACATATTGTTTTTAATTTTATTTATTGTGATAGATGAATGAGATATTGAAGGTGATTTCCCAGAAAATCATCGTTTCAGCTCACACTGATCGACTCCACCAGGACCACCACATCACGGAAGCTTGCTTAAATTCTACCATAACTTATTCAACGGAAAATAGTGTTCTTCATCAATTGAATATACTAACATAATAATTGTGTTGAAACGTAATACTGAAAAATGATTCAAATTAATTATCTACATAACTCTTGGAATTTATAATGTCATGGGTACTGATTTTTTTTATTTACTACTCCCTTGGTTTGGCAAAATATATCAATAGTTATGAAATTATTTTTAAAAATTAATTTAAAATTTTGATATTTAATCTAATTTTTACCATCTAAAAGAGTGTGCAACCACTTATTTTGCCGAATGGATGGAGTGTTTATAGAGTTAAATGCTTTGCATTTCAAGTTAGAATAAAATGCACATTTAATGAAAATATTCATAATCCTTAGATTGATAGACTCGTGATTTCATCTATACATAGCAACTAGCAAGCTGAACATCAATATATTTTTTACTTATATTGGATTTACATTTACCTCGCCAGAACTACTTTAATTATGATGTTAGTAGACTCGACTGAGCCACTTAATCTCCTAGCACTAGAAGTTAGGCCGCCCAAATTATTTCTTGTTAAAAAAAAGGGTGCTAGTACAGTGGGAGGAGAATGTTCAAAGTGTTGAAATCAAACTATGAAAAAGTGAATAGGGACAAATGGAGTAATGTCAAATCCCAATATCCCATCATGATCACAAGGTAGAAAATTTATTCAAAAAACAACAATAAAATTAAGAGCAAGCCCAACAGCTTTGCTAAAATAGAGAAAATGAGAGATTTTAGAGAAAAACGTCATTTTTTTGTCCCCAACAGCTTCTCCAAACTCATCTCTAAAATAGAGAAATGGATGGAGAGAGGGGAAAAATCTCTAAATTTGGAGGAAGAGAAGTTGATCTCTATAATTTAATGTTCACTTGTCCCTATATAGAATTTATTGACATAACCCCACATTTTCACCCATAATATAGAAAAATAATAATTTCATATTTATTAGTAATAAAAATATAATTATTTTTAAAAATTAATTAAAAAAATTGATATGATTTGATATAATATATAAATTAATTATGTTAAATCAATATACATAGATAAAGAAAACATCATAATTATATGTTAAATTTTATAAATAAAATAGCATAATTAATTTCAACCAATTTAATGCTATAAATCTTCACTTCAAAAAATATTCACTTGAACTCATAACTCATATTGAAATGATTTTATTTTTATAAATTATAAAGTAAGCCTTATTAGTTAATTAATTTAATTAATTAAGTAAATATGATCAATCAAAAATCTAATTTCTAATAAAAATATATATTAATCAATTGAAAATAATCAGATTAAATTTGAATAATATTTTATCCAATTTTATGATAACTTTTATACTAACAAATTTGAGTCTAAATGTTAGAATTAAGTTTAAATGAAGTTTTTAGAAATATAGAATTAAATATCTTTAATAAATGCATTTATTTATTATATTCTTTAATAAATGTAAAAATCTGTAAAATAGAGAAGCTGTTGGAGTTTGAATGAATTTTTTTTAGAGATTTTGACATTTTCATCTCTATTTTAGAGATTATATACAAAAGCTGTTGGGCTTGCTCTAAGCAGAGCAAATCGTTTGACTTTTATCTCTTCAATCTTCTACCTTGTGATCTTGATGGGACTGAGCAAAATCTAAAACATTAAATAGTATTTTCTTATAACATATGTACAAGAGGGAGGAGAGTATTTTCAATTCATAGCATGATGAAAATTGCCACCATGATTTTCCAGGAAACCTCTACCAGACTACCACCAAAGTCAATGCACAAAAGTAAGTTACTGAGGAATAAACAAAGGAGGGAGAGGGGGTGCCGGTGGAGGAAGAGTTCTAAATTCAATCAAAACAATAATAAAATCACAATCGTTTGGTATCATCTATCCAATAATAGACTTAATAGTAATACTGCTTCCATGCAATTGATAAGTTTCAATGTAATCTAAAATAAAACCCACACTTAATTAAATACTTAAGAAACCTTTCTATTTCAAATGTGAATAGACTACTTTTAAATCAGAATATACCGATGTGGCCATTAATTAAGGCCAACTGGCCAAGGGTGTGTTTGGATTCCACTTGTATTATAATTATAATGCAAAATTTAAAGATGGTGTTTGGTTAGCACGGATTACAATGTATTCAAGTTAAAATGAATTTAAAATAATGTACATTGTAATTCGTGCACACCAAACAACATCAAAATGCATTATCCTTATAATTGCATTATAAACATAATGCAATGGAATCCAAACACACCCCAAGTTTCATGCAAATTTTAGTCCTCTTCCTGCCTATATATGGGTGGTTGGTTGAGCAACCTACACTACTTTCTCTTACTTTGAGTGCCATTAAACTTCTTTTGACTACCATATCCTATTTTTCGTTAGGAAAAAGTGAAAAGCATTGGATCTGATGGTGGCAAAGCAACCCATGCCAGTTCCTGAATTAAGATAAATGCATAACCCCCAAAACTCAATTAATATCCATGAAACGGCCCTTACAGGCTTGCACTGCATTCTTCAGTAAATATTTACATAAATATACTGGCTGAAAATTAGTGTTTAGGCAAGGCAAATGAAATGTAACGTAACTGGTTAGGAATAAATATCTGTAAGGTTGGAACTTTGACCTTGCATCCATTGGAGCCGCGAGAACTTCCCTAATGAGCCCATTTTGCAGGGAAAAAACGTAGCATTAATTGGAATACATGAAAAGTCATCTTATCAATAGTTGCTTGTCCAGCTCCATCAAAATACAGTAAGCATTGCTGCAAAAGAAGATCTGAAGTTGAAAGTTTCCCGAAAAAAGACTGATTGCAACAGATGCACCGTTCGTAAAAGTTTGGACCAGCCAATTTTACCTGCCGAATAGAGTTCAAGATCAGGATGTGGAGAAGTTTCTGAAGCTGGTGATGTTTGACAATATCCACCCCCTAACAAATTATTCATAGCTGATTAGCTGCTATTATTGCAGCAAACAGAGAAACTGCCTGCGACGACAACCTTGTTTATGTTCACCTCATAATGTACTTCCTGGACAGATTTCCTTGACAAAAGCATCATTTGCTTCTGTGAACTTCCCTTCAAGCCAATCCTACCTAGTTGATGCGTATCTGCAATACACCCATTCATGGGAGGCATCCCAACAATTATCTCCAAGAGCCCAATTAATGGTGAATTTAGGCAAGAGAAGTAATTAGCATAGCTGTTATTTGGAGGTGCTTTGCAAACAATATCAATTTGTACCTATGCCAAACAGAAGGGCTTACACTTGAGATCCAACCACTTTTCACCTCTTTGGCAATGGTGGAAAAAAAAAATCCCGCAAGGGGTTTCTGGGGTATGGGGCCACGAAGCGGTGGGACCAGTCACTATAAAAAGTTTACCCTACCAAAGTTTACCCTGGATGGCTGCTTTTTATTTACCAATTCAATGCAAAAAAAAATCCCACAATCCAAATCAAACAAATTGAAACTAACAAATGAATGGCTCATTACAACAAAACATTTCCAAGGTATATGCAGCAATAAATGACCAGGACTGCTGCTGACACAAAGTATCTGCGTAGAATTCCAAGACAAATATGCTGATAAAAGAATGAATATCTTACAAGGGAAAAAAAAATAAGATTAACCTATCTGGTAGCTAAGTTTGTGCACTTAAGGATATGTAGAAACAAGTTTTTTTTACATAGATCAACCTTAAGTAGTTCTTAATGTTGAGAGAACATGGATATGAACGGCTGCAGAAGTTACATACGAGCATCAAAGTATTGCCACTACTTGAAGGCAATGTGATTGAACTGAAAAGATCTTCATGTATGTTACTCATGGTCACATTGATTACCAGTGATCACAATAAGTTCTTTTAATAGCCACTGTAAAGGCTCGGTTTTTTAAAATATTAATTTCGGAAAAAGAAAATCAAAATGAATTTAAAATAAAATTCCGACCCAAATTCTCCGACCTAAAAATCAATTCCGTCTTTCATTTCAGGTTTTGAACGATCAATCAGCGGAAATTTAAATTCCCGACCCGAGCTCTCGATTCCGTCACATTTCCGAATCCTTATCCTAATCCGACTCATCACCTCCTAATTGAGGTAAAATCTTATCCTCACCTCACCTCACCTCCCTCTCTACCTAATGTTACTTAATTTAACAAACAAACAAAACTCCTCTTCCAAAAAAAATCAGACGTGTTGCAATTGACCTTTGAAATCAGATTTTTGGGTTAGAACCCACAAACCCATTGCTGTCCATCCCTCCTCTCTCTCTCGGTACACTCTTCTTCCCTCCTCCTCATTTCCGCCGCCACCACACCACCATCACCACACCTCCACCACGCCGCCACACCTCCCCGGAGCACTGCCGCCGCCACCAGCTCCCCTCTCTCCATTTCTCTCGACATTTCACTGTCAAACAAAAAAAAAAGGGGCAAGCTTGCTCCCTTGAGCTCCCACCTCGCATCTCCACCACCGCCGCACCTCACCACCTCCACCATCACGCCTCACCACCGTCACCTCCCCGGAGCTCCGCCGTCGCCGCCAGCAACCACCACCGCCGCCGAGCGCCTCCTCGTCTCCTCCGCGTCCCCTGTTTCCCGTCAAGTTCGGTAAGCTCACTCCCTCTCGCTCTCAACCTCGCTTAAAGGGGCCACCTTTTGTGACCGAATACCTCTGATCCAGATCCGAGGAGCTTCCCCACGTCGCCGGCGAGCTCAGTCGAGCTCCGAGCTCCTCCGACGAGACCTCGAAACACCTCGGTGAGCCCTTCTTCCCCCTTCTTCCTTCCTTTCTTGTCCGAGGGTGGTGCGTCGGGGTGACCGACAAGACCAGGTGGCCGGAGCTCGGCTCCGCCGCCGCCGGAGCACCCCTCCTCCCTCTCTTTCCTCCTCCGCCATTTTTTTCTGGGCAAAAGCCCTGCGGGTTTCCCTTGTTCGGCAAAGGGAGGAAGAAGAAAGTGGTTGGGCCCTCCCCGTGGCCACGTCGGCTCACACCTCACCTGGGCCCCGCCCTTTTTTTTACACATCATCACTGGGTCCCCCTCCCCTTTTTATTTCCCCTAAACCCGGTTTTGTTTTAAAAAGGAGGAATAGAGGGTTGGGTTGTTGGGCCTGTTTTTGTTGGCCCGGGTTTTGGGTTTTAGGCACAACTAGTTGGGCCTATTTTAAAGGGGCCGGTTTTGGGTTTTATAAAATAAGAGGGTGGTTTTGGTGATTTAAAATAAAATAAGGGTTTGGTTTGGTAAATTAAAAAGGGATGTTTTGATTAAATAAATATTGTTGGGATTTTATAAATATTTTATAAAGATGCTAAAATAAAGTGATGTTAGAGGTAGTATGTAAATTATTGGGATTTAAAATATAAGATGTTGTTTGAGATTTAAAATGTGATATTGTGGTGATTTATTATTTGTGGTTAAAATGATATATGATTATGTTGAAGATGTGCAATTATATGCTAAGTAAGATTGTGAGATGATAGCATGCAAATTAGTTAAGTATGAAATGGGAATTATCTTGAGTTGATGAATTGGAGAATTATATTGAGTATGGTTGTGAGATGTTGAGATGATAGATTTCGAGAAAAGATTGATAATATGGAAATGATGATGTGACGGTTGTTATGTTAAGTTGTGAAGTTATATGTGTGATAATTCTATGCTTTGTGTGCCTTAGAAGATAGACTCATTCATGTACTATTACTTGTTAGGTGATCATCTGTGACGTGTTGGATTCATATTGCCTGGTTGATTGCCTTTTGCTGTTCTGCGATACCAGGTAAGTCTCTTCGGAGCTTACTCAGATTGAATAGAGTGATTCCCTGCTATAGGTGCATGATATACTAGGTGTTGCATTCATGATCAGCATGCCATGTAGTACCATGCTAGGTTGCATCGATCGTTGAGCATTCTATTTCTTTGTGCGTATGTAAACAGAACGGCCGTTATCTGTGAAGTAACTAGAGTCATTGCTAGGGTCATAGGGTAGCCCAGCTTCATCGGGTACCCTGAGTCAATCGAGTCATGCACTTCCTTTTATTATATGCCTGCGGGCTTTATTGTGGAGCGGGTTAGGCATGCGTGCCGCCCAATTATGAATGAATGCATTCACGAGCTGGCCAGTCTCCACCTATCGGAAGGGGTGGAGGTAGGAGAGGGATATACCACTTGGTATTCTATGCTAAGGCCTTACTATTATTATGCACTTGATCCTAGGAGCATGTTAGTGTGTTACTATTCCGCCATGCATCTAGAAGCATCTTTATTAGGAATAGCGTATATGTGTGCTTATGGTTGGGATGCAGAAAAGTGGGCATCGATCTGATCCCGCCCCATATCAATTTTTTTAGGTATTATCTATGTTCATCCTATCGGTGCTGTTTGCCTATTTGCACGGGTCATTTTGTCGGCGGAGAGTGAGCGTTGGAGTATAGACTTCACTAGACTCTGATTATATTTTGGATTTATACTTGACTCCGTTTTGACCCGGCTCTGCCGTGGCACCCTCTTGTATTACGCTTATTTCCGCTAGTCACACTATTTCCGATTTCCACGCTTAGACTTACGACAGGTACAGGGGACTTCCCCGGGGATTCCAACGATCCCTTCGATTTTGGGTATGAAATCCCCCTTTGAAAACGTTAAAGTAAGTTTGAAACCTTCAACCTGTACTCGGGGCGCAAGGTCCTTACGAGGGGTTTTATCCCTCGAAACGTAACCTGGGAATCATAATCCTGGGCCGTTACAAAGGGGTATCAGAGCCGAGGTTTTGCAATCCGAGTATGATAGGTTGAAGTGGTTTTGAGAATGGCCCAAGGTTTTCAAATGGTTTTCAAGTGGTTTTCAAATTGTTTTCAAGGGGCAAAATGAATTTAATTGGACATAACTATAAATTAATCAATTATGAATGGCAATCTCGTGGGGTAGAGACTATGCGATAGGCATCCCTTATGGATGTAGAATTCGGGGAAGGTAGGCAAAATACTAGCTTTCTTTTACAGATGGGTTATGAAGACTCCAAGGAACTCGAGGGTTGGAGTACAATGGGTTAGGAGGCCGTGAGGTATTTGCCCCTCCGGTTAGTCGTCCCCCGAAGGGCGACATAGATCGTCTCTGTGCTTGTATGTCTTAAATTCAATTGGGCCTGAGGGCGATCCTCCTTGAAGAGGGTCATATTGAATCGTTGAGTGCTTCTGTGCTGAGTGATATAATTATTGTTATGTAGCAAGTATGGTCGACACTAGACGTGGCTTAGATGGGCGTGGGGGTAGGGCGCGTCGCGGCAGGGGACGCCCTCGTCGAGTTGTCGCCGAGGGTGCTGAGGAGCGAGTTTCGCCACCGCGAGCTGATGACCGGGTGCCAGCTTCTCCAGAGACTAGGATTGGGCAGCTAGAGGCAGCGCTTCATGATATTTTGAGCGAGCTACGTGGAGGGGCTCGATCTACGGCGCCGACGCCAGAGGTTCCAGTTCAGCAGCCAGCCGAGCCTGTGGTCGATGCGTGCCCTGAGAAGCGCATCGATTGGGTCAAGAGGTTTTCTCAGTGTAGCCCGCCGGCTTTCGCGGGAGGCGTTGGAGATGACGTTGAGAGATGGCTGCGTGATATAGAGGGGTTATTTGACCATGTTGCTGTACCTGACTCTGAGAGACAGAGACTTGCTGCTGGACTTTTACGGGAGGACGCGAATGCCAGATGGTTTGGCTCCAAGAAGGAGCGGACCGAGTGGACTTACGACGACTTCAGATCCCTGATGCTGAGAGAGTACCGTCCACCAGGGATACAGTTGGCTAGGGAGGTATCTTTTATGCGCGGCATCTGTGACCGGTCGGCTTCTGTAGCTGCTATCGTTCGCCAGTTCAAGAGCGAGCTGATATACTGTGATCATCTATGTCCATCAGACGAGAGTCGGATCCGTATGCTGTCTATGAGATTGCCGCCCCCTGTACTTCTGCATGCGTCCAGCTTGGGAGCTGTCAGCTTTGAGCGATTTCTGGAGGTCATCCTTATGTACGATCAGCAGAGGATTCTGTGTGAGACCTCCTACTCTACTGTTCGCCCTGATGCGAAGAGGGCGCGTCCAGCCGACACCCGTGGAGACGACAGATCTAGGAGAGGAGCGTTTAGAGGAGGATATTACGGAGCTGCACAGAGAGCACCCCCAGTTCAGACTGCTTATGGAGGAGATGCCAGAGTGAGGACCTGCCATGGATGTTTCGGGAGGGGCCACTTCATTGCTTCTTGCCCAGACCGTTCGACTGTCTGCTTTACCTGTGGTACTATGGGGCACCGAGCTGCTACATGCCCTCAGAGTCGTGGAGCTCCAGCTACTGCACAACCACCGAGACTTCCTGTGGCTCCTCAGCCACCACTGCTGACATATCCCCAGGGCCAGGGTCAGGGCCAGGGACGAGGTGACCCTTCCGGCAGAGGCCGAGGCGGAGGTAGAGGAGGTAGAGGTTCTGGACGAGGACGTAGGGGACCATCTGGGTCAGGTCAGGGTCGTGGATCATCTTCTGCAGGACCGTCAGGGTCAGGGTATGATCGTGGCCAGAGTTCAGGAGGTCGAGGACCAGGATTACCCCCACCGCCCCGTGTATTTCAGATGCATGCTGATGACCGCTCAGCCCCGACTTCCGCAGGTACGATATTCTTCCATGATGAGTGCCTATCTATCCTGTTTGACACTGGTGCGACTCACTGCTTCATAGCAGAGGCGTGCGTGGCCAGGCTGAGCCTGAGCTGCACGAGTGGTTCACCCCTTACTATTGGTCTGGCGGATGGGGCCAAGGTTAGGACGAGTCGTGAGATTTTAGGGTGCCCCATTCGGATAGGTGAGCGAGAGTGGCCTACCGACCTTATAGTTATGCCTTTGAGGATGGACGATCTCATCTTGGGTATGGACTTCATGGACCACTACGGGGCTATTATCAACTTGCGGACGAGGACAGTGTCGATTTTGGCATCCGACGGGACCGAGCACCAGGTTTGGGGGAGCGACCCCAAGAGGAATGGATCACTCATCAGCGTAGTCAGAGCCGCCAGACTTTTAGACCAGGGTTGCGTCGGGTATTGGTGTTATGCTTTAGAGGTGGATCGCACGCACCCCAGTGTATCAGATGTTCCCGTTGTCAGAGACTTCGCAGATGTGTTTCCAGAGGAGCTACCAGGACTTCCCCCGCCGAGAGAGGTCGACTTTGCGATTGAGTTGGAGCCAGGCACCAGGCCTATCTCGCGAGTTCCTTACCGCATGGCACCGACGGAGATGGCCGAGCTGAAGGCTCAGCTAGAGGAGCTAGCTGAGAAGGGCTACATTCGGCCTAGTGCATCACCTTGGGGAGCGCCAGTGCTATTCGTCAAGAAGAAGGATGGGTCGTTGAGACTGTGCATTGATTATCGGGAGCTGAACCGGGCGACGGTGAAGAACCGTTATCCTCTTCCCCGGATTGACGATCTGATGGACCAGCTGCAGGGCGCCGTGGTTTTCTCGAAGATCGACTTGAGGTCGGGCTATCATCAGCTGAGGGTGAAGCCAGAGGATGTTTCGAAGACCGCTTTTCGGACCCGCTATGGTCACTACGAGTTCGTGGTCATGCCGTTTGGGCTTACGAATGCACCAGCCGCGTTCATGGAGCTCATGAACCGAGTGTTCATCGACTTCTTGGACAAGTTCGTCGTCGTCTTCATCGATGACATCTTAGTCTACTCGAGGAGTAGAGAGGAGCACGAGGAGCATTTGAGGATTGTGCTGGAGACGCTGAGGAAGCATCAGTTGTATGGGAAGTACAGCAAGTGTGAGTTCTGGCTCACAGAGGTGGCTTTCTTAGGCCACGTTATTTCAGCTGAGGGAGTTGCCGTGGATCCGGCAAAGATTGATGCCATTGTTGCTTGGGAGGTGCCCAAGAACGTTAGAGATATCCGCTCATTCCTGGGATTGGCTAGTTACTACAGGAGGTTCGTCCAGGGTTTCTCGAGTATTGCTAGACCGATGACACAGCTGCTGAAGAAGGACGTCCCCTTCGAGTGGAGTTCAGATTGTCAGGCCAGCTTTGAGCTTCTGAAGCAGAAGTTGACGACTGCTCCGGTGTTGGCTCTGCCAGATGGGACAGAGGACTTCGTTATCTACACAGATGCTTCGCATTCTGGCTTGGGTTGTGTTCTGCATCAGAGAGATCGGGTCATCGCTTATGCTTCGCGTCAGTTGAAGCCTCCAGAGGTGTCTTACCCCATCCATGATTTGGAGTTGGCAGCTGTGGTTCACGCTCTGAAGATCTGGAGACATTATCTGTATGGTACTTCTTGCAAGGTGATGACGGATCACAAGAGCTTGAAGTACATTTTCACGCAGAAGGAGCTCAACATGCGTCAGAGACGATGGTTGGAGCTTCTGAAGGACTATGACTTGGACATAGTCTATCATCCAGGGAAGGCCAATGTAGTGGCAGATGCGTTGAGTAGGAAGACTCATCATGAGGTGGCAGTTGAGAGGCTTACAGCTCAGCGAGATTTGCAGAGAGATCTGTCGAGATGCTGCTTTGAGGTGTGGATTCAGCGAGACCGCGGGCAGTTGTCGTTCTTAGAGGTGCAGGCAGAATTGACAGCAGAGATTCGGCAGGGTCAGGCAGATTGTCCAGAGATTGCAGTTCTGAGAGAGCGGATGGCTCAGGGCAGATTCAGAGAGCTTGCAGAGAGAGCAGACGGGATGCTGACCTTCCAGGGCAGAGTTGTAGTTCCATCGACGTCAGATTTGAGGCAGAGGATCATGCAGGAGGCTCACTCCACCCCTTATTCTGTCCATCCAGGGACGAATAAGATGTATCAGGATATGAGGAGGAGTTATTGGTGGCAGAGGATGAGAGCAGACATCACAGAGTTCGTGGCCAGATGTCAGGTTTGCCAGCAGGTTCGGATTGATCACCAGAGGCCGGGAGGACCCGTCCAGTCACTTCCAGTTCCCGAGTGGAAGTGGACGGATATCTCCATGGATTTCGTCACTGGGTTGAGGCGAGACGTCAGAGGATTTGACGCTATTTGGGTCGTGGTCGACAGGTTGACCAAGTCGGCCCATTTCATAGCTATTCAGGAGACATGGCCGGCTTCGAAGTTAGCAGACGAGTTCATTCGCCAGATCGTGAGGCTTCATGGAGTACCAGAGAGGATCGTATCTGATCGAGATGGGCGCTTCACCTCGAGGTTTTGGCAGCAGGTTCAGGAGAGTCTGGGCTCCAGATTGCATTTCAGTACGGCTTATCACCCGCAGACAGATGGCCAGAGCGAGAGGACGATTCAGACCTTGGAGGACATGTTGCGATCGTGCGTCTTGGATTGGGGTGACCATTGGGTCAAGCATCTACCGCTAGTGGAGTTTTCTTACAACAACAGCTATCACGCGTCGATCGAGATGGCCCCATATGAGGCCTTGTATGGGAGGCGATGCAAGTCGCCGGTTTGCTGGGACGAGCCTGCAGATATAGTTCTGTCGTTGCCCGAGATGGTCAGAGAGACAGTTGACAAGGTTGGTCGCATCCGAGAGCATATGAGGGTAGCCCAGGATCGACAGAAGAAGTATGCGGACAGACGGAGGACCGAGCTTGAGTTTGAGGTAGGCTCGCATGTATGGCTTCGAGTTTCGCCCACCAGGGGAGTTCGACGGTTCGACATCAAAGGGAAGTTGAGTCCGAGGTTCATTGGCCCATTTGAGATCCTAGAGAGAGTCGGTGTGGTAGCCTACCGTTTAGCCTTACCTCCATCCTTGGCCGGCGTCCATGACGTCTTTCATGTCTCCCAGCTCCGTCAGTATATTCCCGACCCTAGTCATGTCCTTGACCACTCAGACCTTCACATTGAGCCTGACCATACCTTTGTAGAGCGTCCGGTGAGGGTCCTTGATCGTCGTGTCAAGAAGCTTAGGAACAGGGAGGTTCCTTTGCTTCTGGTTCAGTGGTCTAGGAGGAGCCCTGAGGAGGCCACATGGGAGACCGAGGAGAGCATTCGGGCTAGCTATGGAGATGTCTTAGATGAGCTACTTGCGTCCTATGTTGAGCTGAGCGTAGACATTACCTTGACCTCTCGAGTGCGGTGAGTATGCCTAGTTAGTTGGTTGGGATTGGTTGGTAGTAACTCCTTGATTTGTGTGCTTATACGTGGTAGTTATGTGCAGATCCTTGGTGATATGATGTGATGAGCCTCGATGATATGATGATGTGCTAGATATTATGGTATGTGACTGTCTTTGACGTGCTATAATCCCCTGCTTATCTTGAGAATATGATAATTCTGCTATATCCACGATACCAAATGTTAGGAATGCTAGAGATTGAATTGTGGAATTATGATTTGACTCGGAACCTAGGAAGAGAATATGGGATTAGCCTTTAGAGGTGGATGTAGAATGATTGGGAAATTGGGAAATTTGGGAATGCCTTGTTTAATGTCGAATTTAAAGAATATCAAGTGGTGATTTAAAAGGAAACATAGATTTTGAGAACACTATTCCCACCCGAGCTTTCATTATGACGCCCCACGAAGTGGATACAAGCATGTATGGGGGCACCTGTAGATCGCTTGCTAAGACCTAGCGGAGATGTCATAATGGTTTTTGAGTTATGGTATGCCTGAGGAGTCGGAGTGGGGTGTGGTAGGGGCCCCTACCACATCCTTACTACGACCGATTGGGAGTATTATGATCATGACGACGGTACTGTGAGATCTCATGGGGGCACTTGTGAGGTACTTACGGGATCGATGACGTGATCCTTGGACTCACCGATTCCAACTTCATTCCCACTTTAGAATGGTTTTAGTCTCGGGGACGAGACTTGTTTTTAGAGGTGGATGATGTAAAGGCTCGGTTTTTTAAAATATTAATTTCGGAAAAAGAAAATCAAAATGAATTTAAAATAAAATTCCGACCCAAATTCTCCGACCTAAAAATCAATTCCGTCTTTCATTTCAGGTTTTGAACGATCAATCAGCGGAAATTTAAATTCCCGACCCGAGCTCTCGATTCCGTCACATTTCCGAATCCTTATCCTAATCCGACTCATCACCTCCTAATTGAGGTAAAATCTTATCCTCACCTCACCTCACCTCCCTCTCTACCTAATGTTACTTAATTTAACAAACAAACAAAACTCCTCTTCCAAAAAAAATCAGACGTGTTGCAATTGACCTTTGAAATCAGATTTTTGGGTTAGAACCCACAAACCCATTGCTGTCCATCCCTCCTCTCTCTCTCGGTACACTCTTCTTCCCTCCTCCTCATTTCCGCCGCCACCACACCACCATCACCACACCTCCACCACGCCGCCACACCTCCCCGGAGCACTGCCGCCGCCACCAGCTCCCCTCTCTCCATTTCTCTCGACATTTCACTGTCAAACAAAAAAAAAAGGGGCAAGCTTGCTCCCTTGAGCTCCCACCTCGCATCTCCACCACCGCCGCACCTCACCACCTCCACCATCACGCCTCACCACCGTCACCTCCCCGGAGCTCCGCCGTCGCCGCCAGCAACCACCACCGCCGCCGAGCGCCTCCTCGTCTCCTCCGCGTCCCCTGTTTCCCGTCAAGTTCGGTAAGCTCACTCCCTCTCGCTCTCAACCTCGCTTAAAGGGGCCACCTTTTGTGACCGAATACCTCTGATCCAGATCCGAGGAGCTTCCCCACGTCGCCGGCGAGCTCAGTCGAGCTCCGAGCTCCTCCGACGAGACCTCGAAACACCTCGGTGAGCCCTTCTTCCCCCTTCTTCCTTCCTTTCTTGTCCGAGGGTGGTGCGTCGGGGTGACCGACAAGACCAGGTGGCCGGAGCTCGGCTCCGCCGCCGCCGGAGCACCCCTCCTCCCTCTCTTTCCTCCTCCGCCATTTTTTTCTGGGCAAAAGCCCTGCGGGTTTCCCTTGTTCGGCAAAGGGAGGAAGAAGAAAGTGGTTGGGCCCTCCCCGTGGCCACGTCGGCTCACACCTCACCTGGGCCCCGCCCTTTTTTTTACACATCATCACTGGGTCCCCCTCCCCTTTTTATTTCCCCTAAACCCGGTTTTGTTTTAAAAAGGAGGAATAGAGGGTTGGGTTGTTGGGCCTGTTTTTGTTGGCCCGGGTTTTGGGTTTTAGGCACAACTAGTTGGGCCTATTTTAAAGGGGCCGGTTTTGGGTTTTATAAAATAAGAGGGTGGTTTTGGTGATTTAAAATAAAATAAGGGTTTGGTTTGGTAAATTAAAAAGGGATGTTTTGATTAAATAAATATTGTTGGGATTTTATAAATATTTTATAAAGATGCTAAAATAAAGTGATGTTAGAGGTAGTATGTAAATTATTGGGATTTAAAATATAAGATGTTGTTTGAGATTTAAAATGTGATATTGTGGTGATTTATTATTTGTGGTTAAAATGATATATGATTATGTTGAAGATGTGCAATTATATGCTAAGTAAGATTGTGAGATGATAGCATGCAAATTAGTTAAGTATGAAATGGGAATTATCTTGAGTTGATGAATTGGAGAATTATATTGAGTATGGTTGTGAGATGTTGAGATGATAGATTTCGAGAAAAGATTGATAATATGGAAATGATGATGTGACGGTTGTTATGTTAAGTTGTGAAGTTATATGTGTGATAATTCTATGCTTTGTGTGCCTTAGAAGATAGACTCATTCATGTACTATTACTTGTTAGGTGATCATCTGTGACGTGTTGGATTCATATTGCCTGGTTGATTGCCTTTTGCTGTTCTGCGATACCAGGTAAGTCTCTTCGGAGCTTACTCAGATTGAATAGAGTGATTCCCTGCTATAGGTGCATGATATACTAGGTGTTGCATTCATGATCAGCATGCCATGTAGTACCATGCTAGGTTGCATCGATCGTTGAGCATTCTATTTCTTTGTGCGTATGTAAACAGAACGGCCGTTATCTGTGAAGTAACTAGAGTCATTGCTAGGGTCATAGGGTAGCCCAGCTTCATCGGGTACCCTGAGTCAATCGAGTCATGCACTTCCTTTTATTATATGCCTGCGGGCTTTATTGTGGAGCGGGTTAGGCATGCGTGCCGCCCAATTATGAATGAATGCATTCACGAGCTGGCCAGTCTCCACCTATCGGAAGGGGTGGAGGTAGGAGAGGGATATACCACTTGGTATTCTATGCTAAGGCCTTACTATTATTATGCACTTGATCCTAGGAGCATGTTAGTGTGTTACTATTCCGCCATGCATCTAGAAGCATCTTTATTAGGAATAGCGTATATGTGTGCTTATGGTTGGGATGCAGAAAAGTGGGCATCGATCTGATCCCGCCCCATATCAATTTTTTTAGGTATTATCTATGTTCATCCTATCGGTGCTGTTTGCCTATTTGCACGGGTCATTTTGTCGGCGGAGAGTGAGCGTTGGAGTATAGACTTCACTAGACTCTGATTATATTTTGGATTTATACTTGACTCCGTTTTGACCCGGCTCTGCCGTGGCACCCTCTTGTATTACGCTTATTTCCGCTAGTCACACTATTTCCGATTTCCACGCTTAGACTTACGACAGGTACAGGGGACTTCCCCGGGGATTCCAACGATCCCTTCGATTTTGGGTATGAAATCCCCCTTTGAAAACGTTAAAGTAAGTTTGAAACCTTCAACCTGTACTCGGGGCGCAAGGTCCTTACGAGGGGTTTTATCCCTCGAAACGTAACCTGGGAATCATAATCCTGGGCCGTTACAGCCACCGTCCCATTGAATCTAAATGTTGAGACATTTCAAAGATGGCCTTTAGCTACGATTCCAATCTGATTCTCCAAGCCCAACTCCAGAAAAGTGCAGCTGACAGTTTTCAATCAATTACAGAAACTCAGTTGTCAAACCTCTCATTGCCACGACATTATCAAATTTCAGTCAAAACAGTTGAAAGGAAACACCGATTTGTGCTCCCTCAGTTTCCTATATCATATGTACTGATTTGTAATGCATGCAAGTGATTTGTTTGAAGAAAACATAAGTTCATTGCATATTGGAAATTAAAAAAGCTTGATAAATGAGCACATTTCATTAAATGTGAATTTGACTAGTTTCACATACACAAATTAAACAAAAACAGCTGACTCAGCAAACAGAGCAGCAATTTGCAGTTGTAGTTGCAGTTGCAAAGGGCAAGGCAAATGTGAGTGTATGTGAAATCTGTGTCACAGTATAGAAGGTTATTCAAGCATAAACTATACAAGCTACGAATGAACAAGATGAAGATGACCGGTGCAAGTATGACGAGAGTTTCAACTTCTCCTCAGCCATCTCATACCTGATAAGTGATAACCATAAAAGGCAAGTGGTAAGAGAGAGAAACTCTCAAAGGTGGAAACCTCCACCTTGCCTCCTTCCCTTTGACCGACCTGCACACCCATTGACCACCATCGTTTCCGGCGACACCTAGTGTTTTCCGGCGACCCACTGTCCCACCGGCGAGGCAAAGAGCCGCCGTTTGCCTACCCATCCTCTTGTCACCTCTACACCGCATCTTGAATCACACAAAGGCAATCTCAGCTTGTTTATTCCACCGTCAAAATGAGCTGAGCGAAAGTGTTTTCCCCAGTTTCAGGCCGCCTCCGGCGGTGTCCAGCGAACAAAAACACTCCCTGGTACTTCCCCACCCACTCTCTTCCAGATCCGACCATCTCCTTGCTAAGGGTCGTCCCCTACAACCCTAGTTCTCTTTAATCCCTAGTTGTTTTTGTTTACTGCGAACCACCATGGGTTGAGTCTGCTCCCTGTCTCTTTTCTCCCCTTTCCGGTGAGGCCACGGGCCACCGTTTTCTCCACCCGACCTCTCGCTCCCTCTAATCTTCCTGAATCTCTCTGATCTTACCTTTGATCCACAAATTTGAAAAACAAACACAAATCCCATGACTTGAAGGTTGCTCATTGTCGGAATTTCTCAGATCCACGCTGTATCCGGCGGTGGCAGGCGGCTCCCGACCATCCCCGTGCTCCCCTCTTTGCCCTCGTTCAGATCTGCACTTGGTTGTCTCGGTGTTCGTTCAGAAGATTATGATCTAGACGAGGATACATGATGGAGAAGAGCATCTCTCCAAACCAAGGCAGACGTGCAATTACCCTCACGCCATCCCCTATCTCAGAAGCTGTTAAAGATGGTTTTAAGCCAAGGTTGACGGTGCTGGGCACCTTACCAAGACCTTCACTCATCTCTCAACTACAGCTTCACCATGGCAGTGGGGTACTACAAGAAATCCAGGTTACCGCTCCAGGTGATTCTATCTCTACTTCTATACATAACTCCAACCGTATTACCCAGGTATGTCCTTCTTCCTCCCTTCCCCCGGATCTTGCCGGGTCCTCTAGGGTAGAGAGTCATGAGATGCTAAAGATCCCAATGGAGGGACAAAATATTGTTGTTAATGATCATAATGTTGCTCAAAAGATCCCAATGGAGGGACAAACTGTGGGTCTTGCATCTTTGAATGAAGTGAATTTAAGTGTCCAAAAGATCCCAAGGGAGGGACAATGTGATTTACATAATGATATTAATTTTTCCTCCCAAAAACTGCCTGAATCTGAACTCCCAACTGCATCTAATGCTATATCTGAGTCTGAAACTGTGAAGAGAAATACTCCCGTGCCTGATGCTGTCAAAGAAAGTTCTGGGTGTCCTCAAAACTCCAGCACTGTTGTTGCTTCTGGTTTGAATGCTGTTGGATGTGTTTCAATTGATTCTCAAGTGCTACAACAGGCCTCACTTCCTAACCCACCTACGCAGACTAATACCCAAGCCTACCGGCCTAACCTGGAACCCACTCCTGTTGAAGCCTATAGAACATCTCACCCTCCTTCTACAAGCCAAACTACCCCATTGAACCCCTCTAATTCCTCTCACCTGCAAGGATCCTGGGCTACTATTACAGGGAAAGCCACAAAGCCAAGAGGTTTCAAACTTTCTTACCAAAAATCAGGTGAAGGAGATGTGGTGAAAGCAAGCAAGAGTGATTGTCTCAGCCTTGAGGAAGCATGGGTTTTTGCCTTAGTAGGTTATGTGGTGGGTAGATTTCCAGGTCTCCAGGCCATAGGAAAATTGAAGGAGGGATGGCCAAAGCATCAATTTAATGCACAAGGGGGCTGGCTCATGTTTAAGTTCTATAATGAAGAAGATCGAGATGCTGTCCTACTCAAAGGGCCTTTCACAGGGCCTGGATACACCTTGCTCCTTAAATGTGTGCCTGAGCGCTTTACTTTTGACAAAGCTTTGTTCTCCAGTTTGCCTATTTGGATCAGAATACACAAGCTGCCCACGGAATTTTGGACTCAAGTGATGTTGCAGAAGATAGCCTCCAAGATAGGTGATCCTATCATGACAGATGGATACACTGAGCATAGGACAAAACAGTTATATGCAAGGGTGTTAGTGGACATGGATTGCTCCAAAGAGTTGAAGAGAATGGTTAACATTGAATTTGATGATGCCCCGGATCATATGTGCTTCATTGAATATGAGAATCTTCCACCTAGGTGTAATAGGTGTACAACATATGGGCACGAGACTAACAAATGCCCTGCAGTCAAGAGTTATGCAATTGACAAAGGAAGTAATGTGCTTCAGAAAAAGGGATCTGCATCCAATCAGCCTCCTAAAACCTCAGGTGTCCCTTCTCAAACCAGTACTTCCACCACCTCGCCAAACCTCCCCCGTCCTCCCTCCCCTCCCGCTCAAACTCTTAACCTTTCAGAACCACAATCTACTTCCACTCTCCCCCATCCTCACGGTTCTGCTACAGGAATTCCCCCCTCAACCTCTTTTGAGATCCCCTCTTCCCTTCTCCCCCCTCTCCTCCCAACCCCTTCTTCCAACCAACCCCTCCATAATTCTCCTCCTCCACCACCTAAATCCTCTTCTGCCCCCTCCAAAAAAGATTCTTATAAAGCAGCTTCTCCCATTTCCCAATCCACTAGAAACAATGTAAAGTCCTCCCTCTTCTCCTCCATTGACAGAATTAACTTAGCCTATCAAAAAAAGAAATCCTCCCCTCCTCCCCCACCTAGAGCTTTTGACTTCCAGGGAACCCAAAAGACCTTTAGTGGGGTTTCCAGGAGGCATGAAGAAGAGATGAGAGAAATACAGGGAAAGAATGATGCTGAGATTAGTAAGAAGAAGAAAGTAACTTTTGTTGAGGAAAATCGATTTCAAATTTTAGCAGACACTGATGGATGCTCAACTGAGCAGGAGGAAGTAATGCAATGGCAAGGAAATATGGAGGCAATACAGACAGACCCTTTGGAACAAGTTCAACCAGGGGTGCAAGACTCATTTCAGACTCAGGAGCATGCTCAGGCTCCTTGTGACAGTGGACAGACAGAGACACAGCAAGGACAAGATAAAGGAAAGGCTGTTCAGAAAAGCATAAGCAATGAAAATGAAGAATTTGAAGTCAGAAGAAGCTGCAGGAAAAATAAGGGGATAAACAACCAAGCTTACAGCATAGAAAGAGGTGTTGATGGGGGGCAGCAGTTTACCAAAGGGCCTAGCACCCTTAGGAGAAAAGGAAAATGATAATAGGCACATGGAATGTTAGGGGTTTTAACAGCTCCCCTAAACATAAAGCTGTAAAGAAATTCCTTAGGGAGAAATGCATTTCTTTCTTAGGAATAGTGGAAACAAAACTAGATCCAAGGAAGCTGGAAGACATAATGAAAAAGGGTTTCTCGCAATGGAGCTACATGCACAATTTTGAGTTCAATACAGCAGGCAGGATTGTAATTATGTGGGATGACTCAAGAGTGGAGTTCACACACAAGAAAACCACAGATCAGATGATAAGTGGGCAGCTGAAATGCAAGGTATCGGGGAGAATGTTTGAGTTTGCACAGGTATATGGCCTACACACTATAGTAACTAGAAGAGCATTATGGAATGACCTTATCCAGGAAGGTCATAGCAGACCAGGGCCATGGCTTATCCAAGGGGATTTCAATGCAATAATGAGGTCTTGTGAAAGGAAAAATGGCACGACTGTTACAGCATATGAGATATCAGATTTATGGGATATGTGTGCTGAATTGGGATTAAAAGATGCAATGATGGCAGGGGAGGAACACACATGGTTCAAAGGAAATAAGTCCACAAAGATAGACAGAGTAATGGTAAATGACAGCTGGGACAGTTCTGAATATTATTGCAAGGCAACCTACTTGCCACCAAAAGCTTCATATGATCATAGCCAGGTGGTGGTGGAAGTGCTTGAACAACAGGAAAGGAGGAAGAGTACTTTTAAATACTTTAATATGTGGGGACAACATGAAGATTTTCAAGAGACTGTAGCTGATAAATGGGTATATTTTGGAAGTGGGACTGAACAGTTTCTCTTATGCAAAAAACTGAAAAGCCTCAAGATACCTCTAAAGGAGCTGAATAAGAAACATTTTTCAGACATTGCTAATAGAGCTAAGAGGGCTGAGGAAGAATATGAGAGACACTTCCAGGCTCTAAGAGAGGATTCTGAATCTGAAGAATTGCTACAGATCATGGAAACCTCTAAAAAGGAAGCCAGAAGACTTAGAGAAGCAGAATTTAAGTTCAACTCCCAACTAGCTAAGGCAAGACATACCTTTCAAGGAGATAAATGCAGCTCTTACTTCCATGGTTTAATGAAGAAAAACATGCGTAGAAACCATATCAGTTGTCTGGTTAAGGAGGATGGCCTGGAAACCATGTCTATAGATGAAGTTGCTCTGCAATTTGAAAATTTTTACAAAGGGCTGTTAGGAACGGCAAGGAATACAGGGAACATTGATTTGAGTTTTATTGTTGATGGAGGGGAACTATTGAAGGCAGAAAGGCATGAGGCCCTCATCAAGCCTGTTTCCCCCGATGAAATCAAGAGCGCTCTATGGGATATAGGTGATGAAAAGTCCCCTGGACCTGATGGGTATACCTCAAAATTTTTCAAAGACACATGGGAGATAACTAGGGATCAAGTCAGCAAGGCTGTGAGAGAATTTTTCTGCACAGGCAAGCTTCTAAAGCAGATAAACCATACTAGTATTGCACTTATAGCCAAATCTACAAACGCTAACACAGTTGGGGATTTTAGGCCAATTTCTTGCTGCAATGTTATTTATAAAGTCATCTCTAAGATTCTTGCAAGTAGACTTAAACCAGAACTGGTATCTATTGTTTCTCCTGCTCAAATTGGTTTCATTGAGGGTAGAGTAATGAATGAAAATATTTTTCTACTCCAGGAATTAATCAGGAAATACTCAAGGAAAAGGATAAGCCCTAGATGTATTCTTAACTTAGATCTAAGAAAGGCTTATGACTCTATCTCTTGGAAGTTTATTGAACAAATGTTGCATGCTTTAAATTTCCCCCATAGATTTATCATGTGGATTTTAGAATGCATCTGCACAACTTCCTATTCTATTAATATTAATGGTAGTATGCATGGTTTCTTTAAGGGACAAAGAGGTTTGAGGCAGGGGGACCCAATTTCACCTCTTATATTTGTGCTTTCTGTGGATTACTTGTCTAGAGTTCTCAAATGCACAACAAGGCTTCCTTCTTTCAACTTTCACCCAAAATGTGGTACATTGCAAATCTCTCATTTAGCATATGCAGATGATATCATCCTTTTATCCAGAGGAGATAAAGATTCCATCACAATTTTGCTTGACTCGTTAGAGCATTTCTCCCAAGCATCTGGTCTAGAGGTAAGTGCATCTAAGTCTTCCTTCTTTATAGCTGGAGCTAAATCTGAAGTTAAGGATTATCTCGCCAGAAGAACTGGTTTTCCCCAAGGTACCTTTCCCTTTAGATATCTGGGCATACCCATCTCCTCAGGAAAGTTAACGGTATCTCAGTTTTCCCCTTTTCTAGATAAATTATTAGCTAACATTAGTTATTGGAATTCAAAGACTCTGTCATATGCAGGAAAAGTGGAGCTTATAAGGGCAGTATTGCAAGGGATCCAAGCTTTTTGGTTCTCAATCCTGCCCTCACCCTCCACTCTAATAGACAAGGTAAATAGTTTGTGTGCCAAATTTTTATGGAAATCACATCGTGTGAGATGGCAGGATGTGTGTCTACCAAAGGCAGAAGGAGGATTAGGACTAAAGGATCTGAAGACATGGAACACAGCTTTCTTATCCAGGATCCTTTGGGACATTTTAAAGAAGAAAGACAATTTATGGATAAGATGGATACATCACCAATACTTACAAGAAGGAAACGTTTGGGGTTGGGAACCCCACAAAGTCAATGATTCTCCTCTAATAAAAAAAGTTTTATCTATCAAGAATGAGATACTAACAATTGCAGGTTCTGAAGAGCAGGCTCAACTGCTACTAAACTCGTGGTTCATGGGTGGAAAATACAGGATCAGTGCTGCATATGACGTCTTCAGAAGGAAAGCCCCGAAACCTCCATGGTGCACTGTTGTTTGGGACATAGAAATCATACCCAAACACTCTTTTATACTGTGGCTAGCAGCAAGAACAAGGCTCGCTACCAAAGACAAGATCAAGACAAGGGAAGTTGACTTAAGATGCACATTCTGTAATCAAGCATCAGAAACTCATGATCATATATTTTTTGCTTGTAATTTTTCTTCTCAAATATGGTTTCAGGTGAAGCAATGGCTGGGAATTTGGAGAGGAATGAATACACTAAAGGGAGCTCTCAAGTGGCTAAAAAAGGAAGCAAGAGGAAGAAGTTGGCAATCAAAAGCAAAAAGGGTTGGCCTAGCAGCTACTGTATATTACATATGGAGAGCTAGAAATGAGAAGATTTTCGAAGAAACCATGAGGAGTCAAGATGAACTCATACATCTCATAAAGATCCACGTGTACAAGGTGCTAAGTCATAGGTTCTCATTGCACTTCAATGCAGCACCTCAACTACAAGATGGACTAATCAATGAGAACCTACCCATGGAGGCGCTATAACGATGAAGAATATGTGCACAGATATTTACTTTTTGCTTGCTGCTGTGCACAACCATGGAAGGCCGCCAGAATATGACAAATACAAGACCTAAGCCCAGGACTCATGTGTGTAGGCAACCTTTTGGCCTTGTTGCTTCTCCTTTGTAATTGGTCTTTGTGTTTGTACTGAAAAAGGGGTAATTTTGTATCGATAGGCTGAATTTAGAATCAGGGTGCTCTATGTGTTATGGTGTAACCTCCTCGATGGCCGAGCCGAAGGGGAGGGTACCTCATAACATATAGAGGTGTGTGTCCGACTTCGGATAGCCGTGGCTTGAAGAGACAGGATCCACACATGGACATTGTCCCCCACCCTTATGGTCAGATGCAGGATGTGAGCCTTACTCACTTTCATGGCTACAATAGAGCTAGTCTCGGTTGTGCCTAAGGGTCGAACCTCAAAATTTGTACATATCTAATTTCTGCAATATATTTACCTTTAAAATCAAAAAAAAAAAAAAAAAAAGTGATAACCATAAAACATGCATCGGTCAACAAAATCCCTTGAAAGATTATACCAAATGAACTGACCAAAGTGCAGAGCTTATTACCAGATGCCAGATTATACTTTGTGAATGTGTGTAGTTCGTGGTTGTTCCGGTTCAACTCATGAAGCTATTTGTTTGCCATCTAGACGGTTCAACTCATGAAGCTATTTGTTTGCCATCTAGATAGGCATATCCCCTTTCCATTCCAGTTTTTGATAAAGACGTGGCTAAAGAATCGATCCAGTTTTTCAGGCAATTATCTAAAAGAGGAAGGCTGGTTAAAATTAAACATTTGAAAATTTTCAGGCAATTACTGCATCCAGTTTTTTTGGGGGAAAAATGGAGCAATTGAATCAAATGATTACAGATTATATTAATTATCAAAGCATGAAACATCATTCACAGGGTTAGTGAGCTGAGATGGCCTTTTTATTAGGTCCAAAAGTTCAAATGAAATAGGAAATGCGATGCTTGTCTTAATCCTTAGATTTTGAACCAATAAAATAAAATTTTCCTTTCATCCTTACGGAACTTCATCAGCAACAATCTACATATCCTGAAGAAAAATGGACAAAGAAGCATTTATAATCATATCACAGTCTTATATACAGGATCCGAACCAGAACCTTACAGGATCAACCAGTCAATCCTTTCTCAAATGCTAACATTCGATCTCAAATACATGATGTGCAGAGAAATCAAAATTATAATCACGTACGGAAGAAATTCCGAAAATTGAACCTCTGAAACGGCCAAATATGAACAGCAGGATCCAAGCAAAGCTCAACAAAACAGACGAACTATCCAACAGCATCCACACTAGACAGGAAATTGGGCGAACATTCGCAACAAATCGGAAATTTTCGTAAATCCACAGCCCCAAATTGAAACCCTAAGCACAGCGACGGCGAAACCGAACATATAACGGTGCTCAGCGCATCAAACAACAAGTGGGAGCGAATTACGCTTCGTAGAATGGAAGAGGTTGGCAATGGCGCTGATTGTGAATCTCGGCGAAAATGGTGAGGCCTTTCACAATCCCAAAGCTGGAAGATGCAAATGTAAGCAACTCATCGCTCAAACTAAAACTCGTCCCGCCGTTGCAGCCAAATGAAGTAGCATTCGCAGAGCCTAGGCAATGTGAATGTAAAATTGGACTTTTTAAAACCTGTAGGTTATTATACAGACATTGATAATGCATTCATAATCACAAACAATTACACATTTAAAATTGAAATTGCAATGTCTGACTCACACATGATCACTAGCATCCTTAGCTTCTTATACAGACATTGATAATGCATTCATAATTTTGTATACTGATCGGCTTCTCAGGGCAATATCCCTGCTACAAAGACCCAGTTTTCAAATCTTTTTATGTCGGATTCTCATCAGTGTACGAGGGACCAGCAGGGCCTGTGCTCCACATGAATTCCTCACCACTTATATCAGTCATGTCAAACTCGTCATATGCTGCATATTGGATTGGGATATCTTCCTGCGGTTGGTACCAAGCACTCACTTGAGCTGGGGATTTCATTATCCTCTCCAGTGTCATTGCCACTTCCCTCATTGTCGGTCTTAGCTTTCCTTGAATTTGTAAATAAAGAGCGGTCATATCCAGGGTTCGTGTTAGGGTAACGAGTGCGCAGCGGAAAGAACGGAATCACCAATAGAGAGAAATAAGGCAAGATAGAACACACACAGATTTAACGTTGGAAACCCGAGTACCGGGAGGAAAACCCACGGGCGGCAAGAGCCAACAAATCCACCATCAAATCAGAAAGAGTACAACGAACCTTGTAGGAAATACAAGGGGTAATGGATAAAACTCTCTCTTTACAATATAGTGGAATAGAATGTGTTTATATGATGAAGGCTTTGTGTGGAGGCTTGGATAGACTAATGTGGATGGAGCTTGAATGGTGTGGGATGATTCAAGTGAATGATCCACCAAGAGACTAAGCTTGAGTCTCTATTTATAGACCTCAAAGCCTTGGGAGAAAGCCTTGAGAATTCTCTAGAGTCTTCACCAATTTGGATGAGGTCAAAAGAACACTCTAGAGAGTGGGAAAAGGCTCAAGGATGTGATAAGGCTTAAGGAAAGATCTAGATGAATCGAGAGGGAAGGATGAAGCTTGGAGAAGCTTGATGACACAAATCCTTCTAGAATGTTCCTTAGCCCAAAGGTTGATGAACCCATTCAAGCCCAGCTGAAAGGTGATCCAAATCCAATTGAGGATATAAAGGCAACCCAACAAACTCCGCCTTGCATCAATATCCGAAAGAGATCTATGCCGTATAAAGCCCGAAGGGCATTAAGAATGGAGCGTTTTAGCAATCTTGGGGCGTACGTAGAAAGAACCACAAAGACTTTGCATAAAGGCACCAATAACGGTCAGCAAAATACGAATGCCCTTTAAGATAAATAACACGAGAAGGACCCCATCATAGAGAATGAGCATGATCCAAAACACCGATAGGTGTAGACAAACTTTGGCAATGTTGGCCTTTTCTGAATGCCAAAGATAGAATGCTCACAAATGTTGATCTTCAAAAAGTTAGATGCTGAAAAGACCTCTCATTGAGAACAATGCATGTTCTTTTCACGAAAGTGGCCAAAACTCACAAGCCACAATTATCACCATAACGAGAGGTAGAAGATTCTCAAGATCAACAATAGAAAAGAACTCATGGATATGAGCATAAATAGAGGTACCTTCAACCAAACGAAGAGTATAGAGACGCTCCTTCATGACAAAACTCTTCGTCGTATAAAGTAATCCAAGATCCAACCACAAACCAACAACTTGGTCTTCAACTTCCATCCAAAGCTTGAGAAGGGCCTTCAACCGAACTCTCCAATAGTGATTCCCAAAACGATCTTAAGACGCTCTGATACCACTTGTTAGGGTAACGAGCGCGCAACGGAAAGAACGGAATCACCAATAGAGAGAAATAAGGCAAGATAGAACACACACAGATTTAACGTTGGAAACCCGAGTACCGGGAGGAAAACCACGGGCGGCAAGAGCCAACAAATCCACCATCAAATCAGAAAGAGTACAACGAACCTTGTAGGAAATACAAGGGGTAATGGATAAAACTCTCTCTTTACAATATAGTGGAATAGAATGTGTTTATATGATGAAGGCTTTGTGTGGAGGCTTGGATAGACTAATGTGGATAGAGCTTGAATGGTGTGGGATGATTCAAGTGAATGATCCACCAAGAGACTAAGCTTGAGTCTCTATTTATAGACCTCAAAGCCTTGGGAGAAAGCCTTGAGAATTCTCTAGAGTCTTCACCAATTTGGATGAGGTCAAAAGAACACTCTAGAGAGTGGGAGAAGGCTCAAGGATGTGATAAGGCTTAAGGAAAGATCTAGATGAATCGAGAGGGAAGGATGAAGCTTGGAGAAGCTTGATGACACAAATCCTTCTAGAATGTTCCTTAGCCCAAAGGTTGATGAACCCATTCAAGCCCAGCTGAAAGGTGATCCAAATCCAATTGAGGATATAGAGGCAACCCAACAGTTCGAACTGTGGACCTTCGGGTCGGTCTTAGCTTTCCACTCCAGCTTACGCAGCGCTTCGCCAGCTCAGCTACGGATATCAGTTCATCCTCCTTGGCCTGTTTCACAATTTCAGGGTCTAAGATTTCAGACAGCCTTGAATTTTGAGTCAAAAACTGGAACTCTGTCACCAAGTTCTTTTGCTCCACAGTACTTGCGTCCCTCATGATTGGCTTCTTGCTAGTCAAAAGCTCCAAGAGGACCACCCCGAAACTATAAACATCGCTCTTCTCTGTGAACTGATATGATTGGAAGTATTCCGGGTCCAGATACCCCATTGTTCCTTGAACGAGAGTGGTCAAGTGTGTTTGATCAATCGCAATGGTCTTGGAGGATCCAAAATCGGAAACCTTTCCTCTGTGCTTTTCATCCAACAGTATGTTTGATGACTTGATATCCCTATGATAAATGGGAATGGATGAAGATGAATGTAGATATGCAATGGCACCTGCGGAAACTTTTGTCTCTAACATCCAAATAACTTGACTACATGTCTGTGACTTACCCGAGACAAAATAACCACTTCATTTATGAATTGCTCTAACTGGCTTTCATCGACCAACTTGGACTTCTTAACTACAACAATACTTCCATCTGTCAGCATACCTTTGTAGACAGTTCCTTGACCACCCTGATCCAGTATTTGATTTTTATTGAAGTTGTTTGTGGCTTTGTTCAATTCACTTATAGTGAATATCTTCGTTATCTCTACAACGCCTTCATTCAAACTTTTGTTGCGACTATAAACCACCATTACGCTTGAAGAATTTAGCCCTCCTCTTCATCTCCATTATCCTCTTGATAAACTGATATAGCTTGTACAGACAAGCCAGAAAAAGTAGCATGCCAAAACTAATGCTAAGTCCTGAATATATAAAGGGGTCCAAAAGCAGAATTAAGCAATATCCTCGAAAAATTGATGAAAGGAATCAAATCTAAAAGTAAGTTAATGAAACATTTCTCACCAAGAATGGCTACGTGATTTATCACTGGTTTATTTTTACAATAATACAAGGAAGCCAATTTAATTAATTTATTTGGACGTCAACATCTTTCCAAGAGATATATACACGCTAGAGAGATGTATAATGGTGGGGGCTGCAGTGAATGCAACTACGTCAACTCCCGAATCTTCAATCCACTGTCAGCCAGTTTTCCAATGTGATCATACCCTGTGAGAAGACTCTTATGGACAGCAGGATTGAGCCAAACTTTTAACAAGAGCTGTTCCGAATTGTAATTAGTAAATTGAAAAGTAAAAGACTTTCAAATCGCATTTGACAATGAACAGTTTGTACTGCTTGCACCATCACCACTGAACGTAAAAGTTTATATAAATCACACACGATTATACAGAAACCATCCACACTAGAAAAAACACTAGTACAGAATAGCAATAATACAGCCTCTTCTATGTTATCATTGATGATCCCTCGGCAAATCAAGTGGGGTTGACATGAGCTCCGCACCAGTCATCACATTCTCTGGGGCTGGGAGAGCTTGCTGGTAACAAGTAGATGCTTGATCAGGGGATTTCATTATCATTTCCAATGTCATTGCTACCTCCTTCATTGTTGGCCTTAGTTTTCCGCTCCAACTTACACAACATTTCGCTAGCTCAATAACGGCCATCAGCTCTTCCTCCTTGGCCTGGTTCACTATTTTAGGGTCCAAGATGCTGGACAATCCGGAATTTTCAACCAGAAACAAGAACTCCGTCGCCAAGTTCTTTTGCTCCATAGTACCTACATCCCTGTAGATTGGATTCATCCCCGTTAAAATCTCCAAGAGAACAACCCCGAAACTATAAACATCACTTTTCTCTGTAAACTGGTACGATTGAAAGTACTCTGGATCCAAGTACCCCATCGTACCCTGGACAAGAGTGGTCAAATGTGTCTGATCAATAGCAATGGTCTTGGAAGATCCAAAGTCGGAAACTCTTGCTCTGTGTTTTTCGTCCAACAGTATGTTTGAAGACTTGATATCCCTATGATAGATGGGAATGTATGCAAATGAATGTAGATATGCAATAGCAGTAGCTGAGTCTGCTGCAATTTTTAAACGCCTCTCCCAACTAATTTCAAAATCTTCATCGGGGTCATGGATGTGCTGTGAAAGTGTTCCATTTGGAATGAACTCGTAAACAAGAAGAGGGACCTCTGTCTCTAAACAACATCCCAACAGCTTGACTACATTTCTGTGGTTTATTTGCGACAAAATAACCACCTCGTTTATGAATTGCTCCAACTGGGTTTCATCGAGCAACTTGGACTTCTTAATGGCAACAATTTTCCCATCAAGCAACATGCCTTTATAGACAGTCCCTTGGCCACCTTGACCGAGTATCCGATTCTCATTGAAGTGATCTGTTGCCTTGTCCAATTCACCTATGCTGAAAATCTTAGTTTTCTCCAAAATAGTTTCATCGGATGACAATTGTTGCTGCAACAACAAACCACCATTACGCTTGAAGAATTTAGCCCTTCGTTTCATCTCCCTTCTCCTTTTGATAAAACGATATAGCCCATAGAGGCCAATCACCAAAAGTACTACGCCAAAACTGATGCTAAGACCTGCACGAAGAGACAAAACCAAAATTAAATGAATTATTCAAGATTTTTTAAAACATCAAAAGTAATGGAATACCACTGGCATATCACAATTATATTATGGAGAAATTTTAATTTATTTGTACCCAAAAAATATATAGCTATTAATATATATTTTATGAAATGATTGGTTTAAGGGTAAAAGTACGTTATTGAGATATATTGTTCTTACTGAGGATGGTTGCAAGTTGTGGTGTCTGGTAACAAGAATATGCATCAGAATAAACAGCTCCGCCTTCTTGTGACCGACAATCTCCTCGACAACCCTTACAAGCTTGAGGAACTAATTAATGAATGAAGAGAAAAGAAATCAACAGGTATCATCAAACAAAGCAATGAAATTAACAGGTAGACTGATATATATAATCTTCGAAGATGAAAAGGCTTTTACCTTGACATCCATTGGGGACATATGGGTTCCCGTAATAGTGCTCATCGCCAATGCAATGACAGTATAAAACATTATCGAATGCAGAACGGCTACAAAAGGAACGAGAATCATTGTGAGCCGGATAGCTGCTTATCCAACTCCAATACAGGAACACTGGAACGGCAGAGGGTGGATCGGGACCGGAAAGTGTTCCGGCATATTGATTCACAGAATCACCCTGTATTAAAGTCGCCACAATGCAACTCTGACTTTGATTTGAATTAAAAGCAATTTGATAAAATGGAGGAGCATTGTCGACTGATGGTGTCTGACAGCAGCGAACCCCATAGCAACTGTTTGGGGGCATAGCACTATTTCTCTCACAAACAGCAGCACACCCTGCCACGATTGAGTTGCTTTCGTTAACCAAGAAGGCACTGCCTGGACAACCCTCCACCATCAATACATTATTTTGCTTTATCGGAAAGAAGATTCCTCTTGGGAAGAAGGAGAAAGGGGTTCCGGTGAAGTTAATACCCTGTGTTTCTGTAGCGCATGAATTCCGGGGAGGTATCCCCACTGTCAATCTTTGTGAATTATAAGCGTAACCCCTGAATACCTCAGAAGCCTGGATGAACTCGAGGTTGAATGAGGATAAGAAGGGTGTGGGAAGGGAGGCATTAGATGAAGGAGATGGCGGCCTGCAATCGATCTCAAACCAGTGATCAAGGAAGCAACCTTCACCCATCCCAAACGGGTAGGGGATTCGGACGTTCCCGCAGGTATCCCTACAGCCAGGCATTGCAATAATGGGTGCATTTGAATGAGCAACCACTACTTGCAGCATCATTGGTAGCAGTAGCAACCAACCCAAACATATGTGGAGTTGTATGAGCAAACGTGATTGCATAGCTCTCCATCCATAACCGGGGATTTCAACAACCATATTGCAGATACTCCTAATTATGGGTTTTTTTTCTCTTTAGGAGAATGTATTTCGAGTTTGGCTAGAAAGCATCCTTTGAAGAGTAGAGCTAGCTGTGTATACCCAAGTCCACTCTCCACCATATGAAGTCAAAAGTTCTCTTTATTGAAAATTCCTTAAATTCTAAAACTTGATAGTTAAGGAGATGTGTTTGGATTTCAATGCATCTTAATTATATTGCACTTATAAATATAAATATACTTGAATGAGGTTTGATTATGTTTGGTTAGAACATTTTGCAATGTGTTTAACAAAACGTAAAGTACGTCAATGAAACAATTACTATTACGTAAAGTGTATAATTCAATTATAAACTTAAAATAATTGATTGACACAATTTATAATGTATTTTATTAAAAATTTACATTATTTTATATACATTGCAAAAAAGTGTTAAACAATTTTATAAGTGCATTATAATGAAAATTAATTGGAATCCAACCTTAACCACAAAAGGGAGGTGAAGAGTTGGTGGGAACTCTTCATCATTAATCAGATATTCGAGTTCATATCAGAAAAATAAAATTAGGAAAATGGAGCACAACTTTCTTCATACCTGAAAATTAAAAACTAGGCGTGATTGTATTGAAACTCAATACTGAAAAATGAATTTTAAAAAAATTAAGCACTTAAATTCTTGATTTTTATCAATGCCTTTGTGAAATTTTCGTCTTTATGGGTAATTTTATCTATACACTTGTAAATTTAAACAGTAAAAGAATTTATTTTAAAAAAAAAAATCATGAAGTTGAATAATCTAAGTTTTTGTAGTTATTCTTTATATGAGTGATTCTATATACATCACAATAAATTTTGGGTGTTTGTTTATGACTATTTCAAACAATGTTTTAAAAACAAGGACTAAAATAAACAGTTTTCTTCATTCTCCTGTTGAGAGTTGCAAACAGTTTTCTTCATGCAAACAGTTTTCTTCATGCTTAATGCGCAGAAACAAGTCAAATAATAAGGGCGGATATCTTTCAATTCATAGCATCAAAATTAATGTATGTGGGAGGAGAATATTCAAAGTGTTGACCCCATAGGTCACAGCTCACAGTTCATACGTAGCATGAAAATTAAAGGATTTGGAAGAAAACGGATGATGGAGAGAAGTTGCTAAACCCCATCACAATTACAAGAAAGAAAATTGAGTCCATCCAGGGCTGTTTTAAATGTGTTTTTGGAATCATCAAGGGCTGTTTGTAAATGCAAAAGTTAGTCCTGTACTTTGTTATTGTTGTTTGTAAATGTGTTTTTGGAATCATCAAGGGCTGTTTTAATGCAAAAGTTAGTCCTGTATAAGGGTGGATTCCTGCAGCTAACTCTTACCGGGGTGAGCAACCTGCCTTACTTTCACCCCTTCGAGGATGAAAAGACTAAAATATTCACAGAATCCAAATCAAACAGATGGAAACTAACTTATACATGACTCATTACATCAAGAATTTTCTAAGGTATTTGATGCAATAAATGATCACGATTGGTGCTGACCAGTGATCGCAATAAGTTATTTAAGTAGCCACTGTCCAATTGAAACTAAATGCTATGACTTGTCAAAGATGGATTTTAGCTACTCCTCCATGCCTGATTTGCCAACCCCAACTCTACAAAAGTGCAGCTGACGGTTTTCTATCAATGACAAAAACTCAATTGTCAACCCTCTCATTGCCAAAACATCATCAATTTTTTTATTTTTTTTGAGATCAACCTCATCAAATTTCAGCCAAAAGCTTTCTTTGAGGAAAAATTACTTTCATTGCATATTGGAAATTAAAACAGCATAATAAATGTGCACGATTCATTAAATGTGAACTCATCTAATTTCACAAACGAAACAAAAAGAGTTAACTTAGCAAGCAGATGCGCATCGACTTGCAGTTGCAAAGAGCAAAACAAATGTGAAATAAACTAGTTAAATCTGTGGCCCAACATAGAAGGTTAGTCAACCATGAAATATACCAGTTATAAATGAACGAGATGAACTAATGAGAACCATAAAACATGAATCAATCTACATAATACACGTAAGTCGCTGTTACAAACAGCAACTCACATTTTTTATTTTTTTTTTAAAACCTTGGGTAAAGTCATTGTACCTGGCTATTTCCCTAAAAACTTTCAGATATTGGCTATATCCCTAAAAACTTTCAATTTTTTGGCTCATTCGGAAAAAAAAAATCGGATTTACCTCGCTAGAACTACTTTTTGATGTTAGTAGACTAGTTGAGACTCGACTGAGCCACTCTATCCCGACCTATCGATGAGACTCAACTGAGCCACTTAATCTCCTAGCACTAGAAGTTAGCCCGCCCAAATTATTTCTTGTTAAAAAAAAAGGGTGCTAGTACAGTGGGAGGAGAATGTTCAAAGTGTTGAAATCATTCTAGGAAAAAGTGAATAGGGACAAATGGAGTAATGTCAAATCCCAATATCCCATCATGATCACAAGGTAGAAAATTTATTCAAAAAAACAACAATAAAATTAAGCAAAGCAAATCGTTTGACTTTTATCTCTTCAATCTCCTACCTTGTGATCTTGATGGGACTGAGCAAAATCTAAAACATTAAATAGTATTTTCTTGTAACATATGTACAAGAGGGAGGAGAGTATTTTCAATTCATAGCATGATGAAAATTGGCACCATGATTTTCCAGGAAACCTCTACCATCAAAATCAATGCACAAAAGTAAGTTTCTGATGAATAAACAAAGGAGGGAGAGGGGGTGCCGGTGGAGGAAGAGTTCTAAATTCAATCAAAACAATGATAAAATCACTATCGTTTGGCATCATCTATCCAATAATAGTAATACTGCTTCCATGCAATTGATAAGTTTCAATGTAATCTAAAATAAAAACCACACTTAATTAAATACTTAAGAAACCTTTCTATTTCAAATGTGAATAGACTAATTTTAAATCAGAATATACCGATGTGGATGAAACAATACCAATTGAACCAAACATTGCTGTTACATGTGTTTTTGGAGTGCCATTAATTAAGGCCAACTGGCCAAGTTTCATGCAAATTTTCGTCCTGCCTAAGGGGTGGTTTCCTGCAACTAACTCTTACTGGGTCGAGCAACCCTACACTACTTTCTCTTACTTTGAGTGCCATTAAACTTCTTTTGACTACCAAATCCTATTTATCGTTGGCAAAAAAATTGCATCTGATGGTGGAAAAGCAACCCATGCCAGTTCCTGAATTAAGATAAATGCATAACCCTCCAAAACTCAATTAATATCCATGACACAGCCCTTGCAGGCTTGCACTGCATTCTTTAGTAAATATTTAGATAAATATACTGGCTGAAAATTAGTTTTTTGGCAAGGCAAATGAATGTAACGTAACTAGTTAGGAATAAATATCTGTATGGTTGGAACTTTTACCTTGCATCCATTGGAGCCGAAAGAACTTTCCTAATAAGCCCACTTTGCAGGGAAAATACGTAGCATTAATTGGCATACATGAAAATTCATCTTATCAATGGTTGCTTGCGCAGCTCCATCAAAATACAGTAAGCATATCTGCAAAAGAAGATCTGAAGTTGAAAGCTTCCCCAAAAAATACTAATTGCAACAGAGTCACCAATATTGATAAAAGTTTGGACCAGCCAATTTTACCTGCCGACCAGAGTTCAAGATCAGGATGTGGAGAAGTTTCTGAACCTGGTGATGTTTGGCAATATCCACCCCTAACAAATTATTCATAGCTGAGTAGCTGCTATTTTTGCAGCAGAGAAACTGCCAGCTGCGACGACAACCTTGTTTATGTTCACCTCATAATGTACTTCCAGGACAGCTTTCCTTAACAAAAGCATCATTTTTGGTTGTTATTCTATGAATTCCCTTCAAGCCAATCCTACCTAGTTGATGCGTATCTGCAATACACCCATTCACGGGAGGCATCCCAACAATTATCTCTAAGAGCCCAATTACTGGAGAATTTAGGCAAGAAGTAATTGGCATAGCTGTTATTTGGAGGTGATTTGAATTGCAAACAATATCAATTTGTACTTATGCCAAACAGAAAAGGGCTTACAGTACTTGAGATCCAGCCACTTTTCGCCATTTTGGCTATGGAGGCTAAAGAAAACCCCACAATCCAAATCAAGCAAATTGATGGCTCATTACAACAAAACATTAATTTCCAAGGTATTTGCAGCAATAAATGATCAGGATTGATGCTGACACAAATTATTTGCGTTGAATTCCAAGACAAATATGCGGATAAAAAAAATGAATCTTTTACAAGGAATAAAAAAAGATTAACCTATCTGGTAGCTATGTTTCTGCACATAAGGATATGTAGAAACAAGTTTTTTTACATAGATCAACCCTCAGCAGTTGTCAGGACATTATCAAATTTCAGTCAAAATATTTGAAAGGAAACACCGATTTGTGCTCGCTCAGTTTCCTATATCATATGCACTGATTTGTAATGCATGCAAGTGATTTGTTTGAAGAAAACATAAAGTTCATTAGATATTGGAAATTAAAACAGCTTGATAAATGAGCACAGTTGACTAATTTCACATTACACAAATTAAACAAAAAGAGCCGTGTTAGCAAACAGAGCAGCAATTTGCAGTTGCAGTTGCAAACTTGCAAAGGGTATGGCAAATGTGAGCATATGTGAAATCTGTGTCACAGTATAGAAGGTTATTCAAGCATAAACTATTACCAGTTACGAATGATCGAACAGGATGACCAGTGCAAGTATGATGAGAGTTTCAACTTCTCCTCAGCCATCTCATACCTGATAACCATACAACATGCATCAGTCTACAGAATCCCTTGAAATATTATACCAAATGGCATGAACTGACCAGCGCGCAGAGCTAATTATCAGATGCCAGCTTATACTCTGTGAATGTTTGTAGTTAGTTGCTGTTCCGGTTCAACTCGTGAAGCTATTTTTGTTTGCCATCCAAACAAGCATATTCTTTCCATTCCAGTTTTTTGATAATGTTGTGTCTAAAGAATCAATCCTGTTTTTCAGGCAATTACTGCATCCAGTTTTTTGGGGGAAAACGAGCAATTGAATCAAATGAATAAAGATTTATATTCATTATCAAAGCGTGAAAAATCACAGGGTTAGTGAGCTGACATGGCCTTTTATTATGTTCAAAAGTTTTGTTTTGTTTTGTTTTAGCAGCAACAATCAAAACTTTATTAGCCTTGGGCCTTACACAAAAATGAAGTCCAAACCTACCGGAAAATCATCTGCTGAATTTGAAACAATAGGTTGTTCAGGCCTAATACTAGCAAGGAGATGAGCTGCTAAATTAGACCCCTGCTTTACAAACCGCCATCCCCTAAATTCGAAAGTGGTGGCCAGTCGTCTACACTCCTCTACCACACCACCTATAGCAGTGAGATTCAGCGGCCCACTCCTCAGTTTCATAACCAAGGCCTGACAGTCCGTCTCCACCTCAAGCATTGCAATCGAGCTCCCCTGCAGGGATTGCAAAGCCCACCACACAGCCTCTATTTCCGCGATCCTGCTAGAATTATCCTTCCCGCTTCATCCCTTGCCAGAAAACCAATTCCACATATCCCGAAGAAATAGGAAATGTGATGCCTATCTTCGAATCCTTATAGAACTTCATGAGTAACAGTCTATATATATATATATACGAAGAAAAATGGACAAAGAAGCATTTATGATCATATCACAATCTTACAAGATCCAAATCAGAACCTTACCGGATCAATCAATCCTTTCTCAAATGCTAACGTTCGATCAACTCCTTCAAATACATGATGTGCGGAAAATCAAGATTTTAATCACTTACGGAAGAAATCCTGAAAATTGAACTCTGAAACGGCCAAATTTGAATCCAAGAAAAACTCAACAACATAGACGAACTATCCAATAGCAGCCACAGCAGATAAGAAATCGGGCGAACATTTAACACAACCGCAGCGAATCCGAGCATATAAAATGGAAAAGAAGAATCGAAGTCGTACCTGAAGAAAGCAGGCTAGGGAAGTCGTTTTCTAGTAGGGCTAGTCCACTCGTAGCATACAAATACAATGGTGCTCATCGCATCAAACAACAGCAAGTGGGAGTGTCTTATGCTTCGTAGAATGGAAGAGGTCGGCAATGGTGCTAATTGTGATTCTCGGCGAGAATGTTGAGGCCATTTTATTTCACAATCCCAAAACTGGAAGATGCAAAACTCGTCGTCTTCTTCATCGCTCTCTGTGGCACAAAATAGAAGGTTAGTCGAGGATGAAATATACCAGTTACGAATGAACATGCATCTGTCTACATAATCCCTGGAACATACCAAATGAAATGACTAGCAGAGCTAATTATATGATGCCGGATGGGATACAATCTAGTTCAAAAAGCTCCATGGATAAATCAAGCATTGTAACATCAACCTTGTTTTGGGGTGTTTAACTGCAAAAGGAAGCAGCATTTGCAGAGTCTAGGCTTAACAATGTCAGATGAAGTTAATTTCAAACAAACTAATGGTGAGTGGTGAGGCTTTGCACGCCAATTGTTGTATGCATTCCTAGAAGAAGGATAGAATGAGAACCAGCGCCATCGCCGTCGCCAACATCAAGAGGTGATCGCGATCTTTAACTTCTTTAGGTCTGTCATGATTCATAATAACATATTTCACCTGGCAATTGGTACAATCGGTGCTTATATATCAAACTTATCTCTGTTAAGGGTACTTTGTAATAGTTAGATAGTTTGGGATACTTTGTGTAAATAAGGAGAATTATGTACACTATATACTCCTGTACAGCTGTACTCTCCCCAAACCGATTCATAACAGATTTTTACAATTCTCCATTTTCTTATCTCTCTTCCTCTCTCTCGGAGCTATGATCTGCAAGATCATCATGGTATCAGAGCATTTGGTCGCAAATCCGCTCTAGAGATTGTCGAGGAGGAGATCTACTTCGTCAATGGTTGCGACAAACTTCAATGAGAATTCCGCTGACAGAAATTGACGACGACAGCTTGTGATCGCCATGAATCTGCAAAATCCGTTGTTCATCCATCCAGCAGACAACTCAGGTCTGATTCTAACTCCGATTCAACTTGTAGGAGAGAATTATAGGCGTTGGAAGCGAGCGATGTCAAAAGCCCTCTCTGTAAAGAATAAATTTGGAATCGTAGATGGTTCACTGGTTGAAACTGCTGAAAATTCAGCGCAATGGCAATGATGTAATGATGTTGTTGCATCTTGGGTCTTAAATACTGTATCAAAGGAGATCTATCTCACTCTCGATGCCTTTGATTCTGCTAAGGAAATGTGGGAAGATCTTGAAGAAAGTTTTAGTCAGGAAAATGACCCTCTAATCTTTCAAGTGAAGAAAGAAATTGACGAGTGTTGTCAAGGATCAGCAAAAGTGACTGAGTACTTCACAACTCTCAAAGGACACTGGCACCAGTTAGCAGGGATTGAGTTGCCCATCAGACGCACATGTGGAAAATGCGAGTGTGACATCTTTGCTAGATTGGACAAAGCCGAGCAAGAGAGCAAGCTGATGAAGTTCTTGATGGGACTAAATGAGAGTTATGCACCAGCAAGAAGGCAAATCTTGCTCTCCACTCCATTACCAACTGCAAGTCAGGCTCATTCTCTCATTGTGCAAGATGAATTAAGCAGTAAGCAGCTACAAAGCCCCAAACTGATGCCAAGACTGATATCACTGCTCTTCTGGGAAAACAGTCACAAGACAAGCCTAAGAGAGAAAAATGTGTGCATTGTCATGGAAATCACAAAACTGACAGGTGTTGGGAAGTCTATGGTTATCCAAGTTGGCACAGCAAGAGCAAAGAGAAGCCCCAACTGTCGTCACCACCTGATGGTAAAGGCAATAAACCACTGTACAAGGTGACCATGGCTGGAGGAAGCTCTTCTGAGCAGATGTTTCAGAACTTCTCTGGATAATCAGAAGTTTATGAGCTCGTTGATGCAGATGATGAGCCAGATGACAAAGGCAACTCACAAAGCTCCAGAGATCAGTTTTGCAGGTACGTTTGTATGTTGTAAAGCTTCTCAAATAGCTAGAAATAGTTGGATCTTGGACTCATGTGCAACATACCATATGACTTGTGATCTCACTCTGCTTGATCAACCAAAACATGTCCCTTATGCCATAAAAATTCATCTACCTGGTGGGAGAACAAATCTCATTAAAAGTTCTGGCACTGTCAATATTCTCAAAACCTTACAGCTCTTCAATTGCTATTTCATCCCTGATTTTCAGTTTAACCTCATATCCTTAAGCAAACTTGTTCATGACTATAGATGTACAATTCACATCATTGGTGATAATCTGTTTGTCCAGGACCCAGTCAAGAGGAAAGTGATGGCAATTGGTAAAGAGTTTGAAGGGTTATACTACCTAGTTCCTGAATCCAAAATGGAGGATATCATAGCTAAAACACCTTTTTGTAACATGTCTGTTATCCCTCTTTCTTTACCTCCTATGTTCTTACCTAAACCTTGTAATGCAAACATGAATATTCTTTGGCATTTACGTCTTGGTCATGCTCCCCATGACAAGCTAAAGCACTGACATGAATAAACTTGACAATTTCATTTGTACTATTTGTCCTTATGAAACTCCCACATATAATGGCCACAAATATTTCTTAACCATTGTTGATGATCATAGTAGAAGTGTGTGGGCATATCTGTTAAAGTCCAAGTCAGATACTTGTTCAGCCTTACAAACCTTCATCAACTTGGTCCATACTCAGTTCAATACCAAAGTCAGGGTGATTAGAAGTGATCAAGGCACTGAATTTTTTAATTCATATACCAAAACACTGATGGGAAACCTTGGCATTATTCATGAGAGTTTGTGCCATTTGAAGAAATTGAAATTCTAGGGAAATTGAACTTATCTAGTCCCCCTTGGGTAAAGTGAACTTCCTGCCATTTGAAGAAATTGAATTCATGTGTCTTTCTGTCAACCAAACACAGGAATATATCCTACTTCCTGGGTTTTTAAACTTCCTGTGTTCCTAACTAACTAACCAAATGAGGCTCTAGTGTTCTCAGTAAGCCAACTCGCGTTTGTTGGTGTTACTCTCTCGTTTCAATCCCTAATCTTGTGTGCAAGTTGTGTTTTATGAACTTTATAGATTCGGGTGAAATCGGTGATAATCTTTGGTGTGAGATTTGTATATGGTGAACGGTTGTACGCATTTGTTTGATTAGTGGATTTTGGTGCTCGTGGCGGGCAACAGTGGTTTTTTATCTTCCGAGTTAGGAAGGGTTTTCCACTTAAATCTTTGTGTTCATGTGTGTGCTTGTTTGTGTGCGTATGTTGCTTAATTGAATATTTGATTGCATATGTGGTTCAGTAAATTTGTGGACTTCGTTATCAGCAGGATTGTAGCTTGAGTTGCTAGGTTCCTGATTCATCTCCACATTTGGATCTAGCCCAACACATGCATATTAGAAATCAAAACAGCTTGATAAATTGGTAAATTCAGATTCCCATAAATCATAGACAATTACAAATATAATTTTACTGCACTTGGTAATTGCTTAGCTTATTATACAGACATGATAATGTATTCATAAGCTATATGTTTTCTAATAACCTGCAGGTTTCTCATGGCAGTGGCCCTCCAACTAAAAACCAGTTCGAATCTCTTTCTGTGTGATGACCGAACATCAGTTGGAATAAGGCAGAAGAGGATTCTCATCAGTGTACGGGGGACTGCTAGCACCAGCAGGGAGTGTGACTGATGTGAACTCCTCTCTACTTATATCTGTCATGTCAAACTCATCATATGCTGCATATTGGATTGGGATTTCTTCCTGTTGTTGGTACCAAGCACTCACTTGAGCTGGGGATTTCATTATCCTCTCTAGTGTCATTGCCACTTCCTTCATTGTCGGTCTTACTCTTCCGCTCCAGCTTACACAGCGCTTTGCCAGCTCAACTACGGATATCAATTCATCCTCCTTGGCATGTTTCACAATTTCAGGGTCCAGGATTTCGGACAGCCTTGAATTTTGAGTCAGAAACTGGAACTCTGTCACCAAGTTCTTTTGCTCTAGAGTACTCGCACCCCTGATGATTGGCTTCTTGCTAGTCAAAAGCTCCAAGAGGACCACCCCGAAACTATAAACATCGCTCTTCTCTGTGAACTGATATGATTGGAAGTATTCTGGGTCCAGATACCCCATTGTTCCTTGGACGAGTGTGGTCAAGTGTGTTTGATCAACTGCAATGGTCTTGGAAGATCCAAAATCGGAAACCTTTGCTCTGTGCTTTTCATCCAATAGTATATTTGAAGACTTGATATCCCTATGATAGATAGGAATGGATGAAGATGAATGTAGATATGCTATGGCACCTGCTGAATCTGCAGCAATTTTAAGACGCATCTCCCAGCTAATGAAGAAATCTTCATCGGGGTGATGGATATGCTGGTAAAGCGTTCCATTGGGGATGAACTCGTAAACAAGAAGAGGGACTTCTGTCTCTAGACAACATCCAAATAGCTTGACCACATGTCTGTGGTTTACCTGAGACAAAACAACCACCTCATTTATGAACTGCTCCAACTGGCTTTCATCCACCAACTTGGACTTCTTAACACCAACAATACGTCCATCTATCAGCATACCTTTGTAGACAGTTCCTTGACCACCCTGACCCAATATCCGATTTTCATTGAAGTTGTTTGTGGCTTTGTTCAATTCACTTATAGTAAATATCTTCGTTCTCTCTACAACTCCTTCATTTGATGACAACTGTTGTTGTAACAACAAACCACCATTGCGCTTGAAGAATTTAACCCTTCTCTTCATCTCCACTCTCCTCTTGATAAACCGATATAGTCCGTAGAGGCAAGCCAGCAAAATTAGTATGCCAAAACTATTGGCAAGTCCTGAATATACATAAAGGGAGTCCAAACACAGAATTAGGCAATATTCTCAACAAACGGATCAATGATACGAATCATGTGTTTTGGAACGACTGAAATCTAGAAGTTGAAGAAACAGTTCTCACCAAGGATGGCTGCATGATTTATAAGTGGTTTATTTTTACAATAATATTTGCTGATTTCTGTTCCTGCAGCATCAAGTTGGTTCAAGCAATATCCACGACAGCCTTCGCAACCTTCAGGAGCTGTTTAAGATGAAGAAAATAAATCAGGATGCATGAATTTGCTCACGTCGATAATCTCTTAAGAAACTAATTACATACAAGTACTTACAGATCAAAGTAATGCGGGAAAGCAGGCTAAATTGCATTTTATGATGTAGAAGAACATAACTCTTACCTGTGCATCCGATGTAAGGATTCCCGTCACAGTTGATATCACACATACAGCTAAAGGAACCATCAGGTCCGCTTTGCGAACAAGTGGCATGGCTAATGTTGCCAGGCACAAGGTCGCTTGTCAATCCCCATCTGAGTAATACCGGAAGTCCAGATAATAGTTCGGAACTTGACAGATATTGTTCAACATCTTGATTTACAGTTGCATCCCAATCTAATAAAGTTCCTTCAAGGCAATTTTGTTGACGTCCATCTGAAGGTTGGGAGCTGAAACCTATCTGATAAAATTGAAATAGAAAATCTTCGCGATCTAACACCTCTGTTTGGCAGCAAAGAACCCCATTACAGCTGTGAACTGTGCTGTTGCTGCCGCAAACAGTAGCACACCCTGCCATGATTGAGTTGCTTTGGTCAACCAACACTGCACTGCCTGGACAGCCCTTCATCATGAAATAATTATCTTGGCCTGAGAAATAGAAAGGGCTTCCTGTCAAGTTAATACTGCTTTGTTGCTGGCTCTGTGTATCTGCATTACACACTTTTAGGAGAGGTAACCTGACTCTCATACCCTGATCCAAAATCTGATTTGAAAGAGCACTAGCTTCCACAAGCTCACTGTTTAATTTGGATAAGTAGGGTGTGGGGCTGGAATCCTTAGAATTACTTGCTGACGATGGTCTACACTCGATCTCAAACCAGGGATCAAGGAAGCAACCTTCCCCTATTCCGAACGGGAAAGGAATGAGAACAGACCCACAGCTCTCCTTACAACCAGGCCTCGCCACACTGTCTGGATTTGGCTCAGCAACCACTACTTGCAGAGCTGCAACTAGAAGTAAGCATATTTGGAAGGCTGTAAGAAATTTATGGATCATAGCTTTCCACATACAAGGAAGGAGTGGGCTATGCATTTTCAGCTAATTGTCGGTATAGATTATTTCCACATCAACATCAAGCCAGCAATCATCTTTGACTTAATGGTACACAGTACAACAAGTCAACTTTAAACTCTTGAGTTTACTGTCAGCGATTTTTCCCATTGGATCTTTCTTGGAAAAAGCCAACTATCCAAAATTTCAAGTAATTTCCGGGAATGTAGGATCCCCGTCAACATTCTCCACTATAACTTTTAATAATTCGCAAACTCTTACAAGAGCTGGTCTGAAGCACTGTAACATGTAATTAGTAAATTGAAGAGTCGAAATTTTCAATTCACACTTCCAAATCGCATTTGAAATTTTACAATTGGAGATTATATCAAATACAATTACACAACAACCACACTAGCAATGCTTATTACAAACCCAAACTCCATTATTGAACCCTGCCATTATTTAGCTAATAGCAGCAGAACTAGTGAGCCTCAGATGATCATGATGATAACAGTAACAACAGAGTACAATAGGAATGAAACAAAGTAATATATGTGAGTATACAGAATATTTTGGAAGAAACACCGTCAGCTTCATTTATCTTTCTTCAGGATAATGGAAAATCATATGGTATCAGGAAGAAGAGGCTGCACATCAGTGTATAAGGAACTGACAGCCCTGGCGGGAAGTGTGTTTGACTTGAACTCTGCTCCACTCATCGCATTTTCTGCAAACCCTTCATCTGGGACTGGGAAAGCTTGCTTGTAACAGGTAGATGCTTGATCAGGGGATTTCATTATCATTTCCAATGTCATTGCAACCTCCTTCATTGTTGGCCTTAGTTTTCCGCTCCAATTTATACAACATTTTGCGAGCTCAACAACGGAGATCAGCTCTTCCTCCTTGGCCTGGTTCGCTATTTTAGGGTCCAAGATACTGGACAACCCAGAATTTTCAACCAGAAACAAGAACTCTGTCACCAAGTTCTTTTGCTCAACAGTACTTACATTTACATCCCTGTAGATTGGATTCTTACCCGTCAAAATCTCCAAAAGAACAACCCCGAAACTATAAACATCACTCTTCTCTGTAAACTGATACGATTGGAAGTATTCTGGATCCAAGTACCCCATCGTACCCTGGACTAGAGTTGTCAAGTGTGTCTGATCAATCGCAATGGTCTTGGAAGATCCAAAGTCGGAAACTCGTGCTCTGTGTTTTTCATCCAATAGTATGTTTGAAGACTTGATATCCCTGTGATAGATTGGAATGGATGCAGAAGAATGTAGATACGCAATAGCAGCTGCTGAGTCAGCTGCAATTTTTAAACGCATCTCCCAACTAATGAAAAAATCTTCATCGGGGTCATGGATGTGCTGTGAAAGTGTTCCATTTGGAATGAACTCATAAGCAAGAAGAGGGATTTCTGTCTCTAAACAACATCCCAACAGCTTGACTACATTTCTGTGGTTTAATTGTGACAAAATAACCACCTCGTTTATGAATTGCTCCAACTGGCTTTCATCAAGCAACTTGGACTTCTTAATGGCAACAATTCTCCCATCAAGCAACATGCCTTTATAAACAGTCCCTTGGCCTCCTTGACCGAGTATCCTATTCTCATTGAAGTGATCTGTTGCCTTGTCCAATTCATTTATGGTGAAAAGCTTTGTTTTCTCCAAAACACTTTCATCAGACAATTGTTGCTGCAACAACAAACCGCCATTACGCTTGAAGAATTTAGCTCTTCGCTTCATCTCCATTCTCCGTTTTATCAAACGATATAGCCCATATAGGCTAATCACCAAAAGTACTACTCCCAAACTGATGCTAAGACCTGCAGGAGAGACAGACCTTATGTATATTATACCACTAAGGAATACTTTAGCTATATCCCACTCATGTTATGGAGAAAATTTATTTAATTTAACCCAAAAGATATTCTTATTTTGATGAATATATATGTTATGAATTGATTGGTTAAAGTGTAAAAGTTCATGAGATTGTTCTTACCAAGGATGGACGCAAGCTGTGGTTTCTGGTCACAAGAATATTGATCAAGTATATCTATATGATTGTAACCGGCTCCAGCTGGTTTTCGATTACAAAATCCTCGACAACTCTTACAAGCTTCAGGAACTAATTGATGAATAGAAAAGAAATCAACAGGTATATATCATCAAACAAAAGAATAAAATTGAATGACAGATTGACAGGAGAGCAAATGGGAGAGAGCAGGTAGAGTTAAATCTATCTTAATTGAGCTTTTACCTCCACATCCATTGGGGACATAAGGGTTCCCGTAATAGTTATGACCTTTGCAATGACACTGGAAATCACTACTCACGTCTCCTTCTTTGCTACAAGAGGCAAGAGCATCATTGTTGGCTGGACGGGTGCTCTTCCATCCCCATAACAGTGCCAATGGGACGGTAGAGGGTGGATCGGGACCGGATAATCTTCCAGCAAATTGGTTAACAGAATCACGGCTAATCAAAGTCGCCACAAGGCAACTCTGACTCTGATTTGTAGCATTGCGATTAAAATATATTTGGTAAGAGTCAAGTGCGTAAGCCATTGGTGTCTGGCAGCAATGAACCCCATAGCAACTGTTTGGGGGTATTTTATTGGTGCTCTCACAAACAGTGGCACAACCTCCCAAAACAGTCTTGTCTTCATAACCAAAGAACGCACTGCCTGGACAACCCACCATCATGAAAACACTAGATCCGAAGTTGTAAGGGCTTCCTGTCAAGTTAACGCTGCCTGGATGTTGTCCAGGTTGTGTTTCTGCAGCAGCACAAGAGTTCCTGGGAGGTACTCCAACAGTCAAACTTTGTGAAAACCTGTCATAGAAGTCAGTGTTTACCTGGAAGACCTCAAGGTTGAATTTGGATAAGAATGGCTTGGCATCCGAAGAAGTAGGGGATGGCCTGCAATGGATCTCAAACCAGTGATCATGGAAGCAGCCGGCGCCTATCCCAAACGGGAACGGGATTCGGACGCTTCCACAGCTATCCCTACAACCAGGCCTTGCAATAACGGGTGCTTCTGCCTCAACAACAACCATTACTTGTAGCAGCATCAGTGGCAGGAGCAAGCATATGTGGAGTTGCATTTGCAATCCTGATTGCAGAGCTCTCCACACACAACAGGGGATATCATCCGACATAGATTAAAAAAGGAAAAACAACCAAAAATAATAACATTCAACCAAAAATAATTCAACCTTTAAAAATTTCACAAAATGCCCTCTCCCCAAACCCTCACCCTCCCAAAACCCACCAGCACCCCACGTTGCAACTGTGCGTTGTACCTCAATACCTCCCATACCAAAATTCAATGAAAATAAAAAACACCCAAATTGAGAATGAATTCTAGAAATCTAAAATGAGAACCAAAACACCCAGATTGAAGAAAAAACTAGAAAAAAGAAATTATTGAAGTAACCGAAATAGCAACCCAAAACACTTAAATTGGTCAAAATCATAACAACACCAGATGAATCAATTTCATCTTATAGCTTTTCAAGGATAAATTGGAAAATTACAGAGGAAGTCGTTCAAGAGGCAACCGGTGGATCTGCGGAAGAACCAGGGGAGCAAGGCCGGTGAAGAGACCTCTGGTGTGGGGTCAGAATCGCCGAAGTAGTTGAAAGAAAGCAATATGAGAGAGGTGGAGAATTAAAGTTGAAGTTGGAACTGGGAGTAAAACAGGGAAGGACAAAAAATGCTATGGCGATAGCTGCCCAGTGAACAAACAAAGCACTCAACTGCATTTGGTTTTAATTGAATTTTAGTCGGTAGACTAAAGTAGCCGGATCGAGGGTGAAGTCTTAGGAGAGGGTGAGGTCTTTGGGGTGAGGGGCATTTTGTGAATTTTTTAAAAGCTTGGAATTAAAATTAAAACTTGTTGTTTACTATTTATATACGCTTTTTTATAATGATAAAAAAAATATATAAAATATTGACATTTTTTCACTTTTTTTTTTATAAATTCATACTTAATTGTATTAAGTATGAAATTATTTAAAAAAATTATTTAAAAAGTTAATATTTTATATAGTTTTTAACACTTAAAAAAACGTACCTGAATAGTAAAACGTCAAGTTTTAATTAATGAAGGGAGTAATAAATAACTAAAAATAATTAATTCCCAGTGGGATTTGCGTAAATCCCGTTTGGGTTTCTGCTGCTTTCAATTAATGCTTTGTGTGGCTCTATGTTTGGCGTGTCTAGAGTCTGGACTTTCTTCTCCGTTTGATGGGGTCCTGGCAGTCGGAGTCGGGATATGCTGAGGACGTGGTAGTGTGTATCGAGGCGTCCTCTTTCTCCGGAAGATTGGTTTCTTGGAGATTCATTTTCACTGCCCACAGGTGACTCCTGATGTGCCGTTGGCCTACGGTGCTAGTTCAGGGTAGTGCTTGGCTCCGTCATTCGTCTACGTCCTCGTCTTATTCAGTTTAGTTGTGTCTAGTTTCGCTTTTGTAGGGTTCTTATCTGTATTCTACACCATCTTTGTATTTTTTTATGTTTGTTTAGACCGTTATCTGTTTGCCGATTTGTCGGCCTTCGAGGTTCATTTATATCTGACCTCGAAATTTTTTCTAATAAAAAAAATATAGAGTTTCAACTCCTATTTCACAAAGTTTATACATTTCTATTTACAAAAAAAAAAAAAAATCAGTCGACTTATAAATGTTAAATTCATCGACTAATTCGAAGATTGTAGTATGAAAGTAATGAAAATGTCAAATTCATCGACTAATTTTTTTCTTTTTGGTCCCAATTTTGTGAGTTGTTATTTATTATGAAAGAGGAGCATTTCGAAATGACTCACTGAAAAGGATCTGTGGGTAGTCAGTTCGAACCCCGGATATGACCGCTCTTTATTTACAAATTCAAGGATGAAGGGGAGGGGGTAAGGATGTCCGAATTTGATCATATCTCCGCCTCTTTCTCCGTCATCAAAAAAGAAAAGAAAAGAAAAGAAAAACAGTGATAAAATCCAAGAATCAAAATTTAGGTAGGAAAAAAAACCTTGCGCTTTTTTAGCGGACCATGAAAGGAGTACGCGCCGGACGCGCCCCCTCTTTCTGCCTCTTGAGCGAAATCCAGTTCCTCTCAACCAAAATCGATGAAAACCCTAGATCTAATAGCCTACCTCCCCTAAAATCTTCCGTCTGTCAAATCCTCCTCCAAGAGAAGTTTCATCCCACAAATAATGATGATAATCTCATCCACAAGCAATCAAAAAAGTGGAAGTGGATTGAGAGATTTCCTGATGAGAAGTGATCCTTGGGGAGAAAGCAAAGAAAGAAAGATGAGTTTCAGGGAGTAGGAGTGTACGATTTGAGTTCTGTTCTTCGGTCATGTGTCGTGCTGAGGAAGATCTACAGTCATAGGGGTGGTAGGGTGTGGAGAAGACGGCCTCCTCCATGGCCTCATCTTACGGTTAGGGTTGTACGGTCGCCCGTGCTGGCCAAGTTTATCTGCAATCTCCGTACAACCGGAGTGGGGGGCGATTGTGTGCACAGGTGGTGCAAACCTCAGAGTTTGTCGTACGACGTTTGGAAGGTCATCGGTTCCCTTCGCTCCTTCTCTCTCCCTCAAATCTCTATAAAAAACAATGGATGTGAAGAACTTCTTCATACCCTCACAAAACTATCTCTCTCTCAACTTCTATTGCCTCTATTACATACTAATCTCTGTCTTGTTTTCCCTGTTAACATGGCGGAATCAGCTTCGGCTAAAGGAAAGCAACCCTTGGAGGCCGATTCTTTTGGTCCTCCCAAAAAAAGCGCCCGAAAGGGCAACCAAAATCTCACTGATGACTCTGGCCTGGATGACTCCTCTGCTCATCCGGGTGGGAGTTCATCAGTTTCACAAAAAAAGCTTGAGAAACATTTGAGAAGAGCAAGGATAGACGAGCAGATGCTGAGGGAGATCCAGGCGGATGTGCAAGCGAATATCTCCACCCTCAACAACATTTCTCTATTTGCTACTGTCATTGGGAAATCGATCGAGGCCAAGGAAATTAGGCGCAAGATCAAGGTAGATTGGAAGTTCCTCTCAGCGGGCTTTCAATTATTCCCTCTTGCCAACAACTGGTTCGAGCTCAAGTTTGATGTTAAGGAGGACAGAGACAAGGTTTGGGAAGGGCGGCCTTTCCATGTGTTTGGACAGCTCCTGCTGTTTAGACCTTGGAGGCAGGATTTCAACCCCTTCTCTGAATCGGTGTCCAAGTTGGATATGTGGATTCGGTTTCCAGGACTACCAGTTAAGTATGTAAGTGAGTCTCTTCTCAATGCTATTGTGGAGAGAAATAAGATTGGTGATGTGATTAGGGTTGCAGCTTTTAACCCGAATGGAGCTAGACTCAGATATCCTAGGGTTTGTGTAAGTGCTGATCTTACTAAAATCCCTACAAAGAGAATCCTGGTTCCAAATGAGATGGGAGCATTTGAGTCTTATCCTGTTTGGTTTGAGGACTTCCCGCTCAGGTGTGGGAGTTGTGGAAGTGAAGAGCACAGATTTGAGGATTGCCCTGGTAGAAGAGTATGCAACGCTGGAGAGAGTGGTGTTATGGGACCTGGCCCTGAGGATTTCCCATCTTCTGACAACACAGCAGGGCTGTCCAATGATGGTGGCGAATGGGTTCATGTGGCGAGGAAAGAGAAGCCCCCTCCTCCTACCTTTGGGCACTCCAAGGAAGAGCTGCGGAAATCATTTGGGAAGAATGTTGACTTGAGTTCTGGCTCATCCTCGGATACATCTGAATCTTCTGAGAAGGAGGGCACCAATACCTCATTCACAGAATCTGTGATGGTGGAACCACTTCCTGCTGTCCCTGATTTGGAAGAGTATGCAGAGGTTGAGGAATTCCAGGAATATGAAGAAGGAGCCCCTGTTACTGAGTACCCAGATGATGCAAACAAAAATGCAATAGAGGCTGATTTCCAAGATCCCGAGTACTACGAAGCCGACGATGAAGAGATGATTGACGTGGATGGAGATCCTGATGGTGGAATGATTTCAAGTGGCATTCCTGCAGATTTCACTCAGGAAGATTTTGAACGCCTCTTGGGTAACATTTCAACTTCTACTGAATTTGATTTACCAAATCTTTTTAATCCAGAAAATCTCCTCCCTAGCTCTCTCAATGCTTTGGTTGCTCCCCCTGCTTCCCTTGTGGATTTAGGGGTTGAGCAGCAGGGCATTGAGGGATCAGTCAAGTCTGAGTCGGGCAAGCGGAAGCTCGGGATTGAGGAAGGTGAGACTGCCTGCTCTAAGCTGATGGGTGGAGGCAGTAAGAGGGGTAAAAGTGATGTGTAATCTTCCAAGGGAAGTGCATTTTAGTATCCTAAGGTGGTGGGATGCTAAGATCCAGGGTGAAATGAAAACCACCTATCTTGTGCAAGTTCTCCTGAATGTTGGGTATGCTGCCTGGGGTAGAGTCGTCACTGCCAGGATGCATGGAATAAAACTTTTTGCGAGCACCATCCTCGATGGTGTGATTTCAGAGCCGACCATCTCTATCATGCCTATGTTGTGTCTGGCTAATGTATATGCAGTTTCAATTTCTAGCGTTTGTGTTATTATCAAATCATGTAGTCTAATGCAGGACTTTGTTGGTACAAACTTTGTAAGGGTTCATGAGTTATGGAAATATTATGTTAAGCATGCAGTATCGCCAATGATTCATGTCTATTTACTCTGCGCAAACACTTCTATCTTGGAAGAGGCTGAGTATAGAGCGAATAGGGAGTATATTGTTGTGGTTAACAATTGTATCATTGCAAGCTGTTCTCATCTAAGATATTTAGCAATGTTAGGTGCAACAAGACATCTCCTAAAGAGACATATCTACAATCGGCTTAAACCAAATAAAATTTCCACTAGAAATTTATTAACAAGGCATACTAATGGACTGATTTTTAACAGATCACCTAGGCTTGGGGAAACGAATTTCATTAGGTGGGGGAGTGAGGGGGTTGCTTATATTGATTTACTAACACCAAACTCTGAATGGGTTTCAATTAGTAATCATAAGAAAGGAAAGCATCTTGCTTATCAAACACTTAGAGAAACACTTAGGAATTGCTGTTGCCGCTCCTTCTACCTAACGTATTGCTATTCATCCTCTCGGTTGCGAGATTGGCTTAACATGTCTATGAACGGGACTAAAGGTGACTATGGTTTCGTCACTGTAAGGCGCGGGGCCATCCAAAAGAGAGTATCGCAACAGAAATCATCAAACAGCTGGGGATTGAAGAAGAATAACAGGGAACGGAACCAAGAATGTCTACTAATTGGGTTCTGCATGAGTATTCAAAATTCACAAAAAAGAACATCGAAGATAATTCTACACTGGACTAAGAATGTTAGTTGTAATGATTTACAACTGGCAATTAGCTTCAGCGGAAAAAAAAATTTTCCTACCAGGCTCGGAGCTATTGCAGTACTCAATGGGGGTACTATACTCTTGCGCCAAAGAGAAGGTCCTATGCTGGCCAGGCAACAGTGCCTACCATCTGGTTTCTTCTCTTTGGTCCTAGAGAAGCATAACTCTACTAGGGAAAGTGATTTATTGGGTTGCCCATGAAAGTAGGAGCATGGAATGTTAGAGGATTTGGCCGTCCGAATTTCTGGGCAGAACTGAGCACTTTCTGTAAAATAAACCATATTCAACTAATGGCTATAATGGAAACAAAATCAGAAAATATTCCTGACGATAAACTTTGGCGTAATGCTGGTTTCGATTCTGCCTGCTGGGTCCCGGCTCGTGGTAAATCGGGGGGAATAGGCGTTATGTGGAAAGCCCACCAATTAACCCAAGAATCTATTGAAGTAATAACGGTAAGGGAAAGATTCTTATGCCTAGAATACAACAACTATGAAGCACAGTTTAAATGCAAAAATCTTTATGGCCTATGGTCCTGCTCAAGAACGGGAAAAACCACAATTCTGGGAAGAAATAGCTCTTATGATAGCAGAATCAACGATTCCATGTATTCTTATGGGGGATCTCAATGAAATAGCGGAAAGCACTGATAAACAAGGGGGCGCAGAACCCTCTTTGGCAAGGTTCAGAAGGATAGCAGACATTAAAGAAAGGGGGGAGCTCATGGACATCCCCTTTGCTGGAAACAGATTTACTTGGAGAAAAAAGAAGTCAGGCGAAGACAGCACTCTAGAAAGGTTGGATAGAGTACTTGTGCAAACGGGGATAGTTGATAAGTGACCTTCCTTAAGAATAATCCACCACGCCTTTTCTACTTCGGATCATTGCCCGATATCAATAGATCTCCAGATAGGAAACCAACCAAAACCTGCGCCTTTCAAATTCGAGAATATGTGGTTAAAAAGGAAAGATCTGAGAAATATTGTTAAACAAGCATGGAGGGCTAGCTGTGGTGGCTCTGCTATGTTCCAACTTGTGTTCAAGACTAAAGTTTTAAAAGCAAAAATTAAGGAATGGAACAAAAAAACGTTCGGAAATATTTTCAGGCAACTAAAAGATGTAGAGACAGAGTTAATCGAAGTCCAGAACCTCTTAGCTGCAAGAGTGGACGTCAGCTTAGAAACTAAACAAGTAAGGTTATTACAAAAAAAGGAAGCACTAATCAATTTCCACAAAACTTATTGGAGTCAACGGGCAAAGTCTAAACACGTTAAATTAGCAGACACAAATTCATCATATTTCCATAAAATAGCGTCCGGAAGGCGAAATAGAAAAATTATTAGATCGATTACTACAACAGGAGGTACACAAATTCTAGGAGAGGAAAATATTAAAACTGAAATAAAAAGGGATTTTGAAAAACGGTTTAAGAGGGATAGGCCAAACCAGGATTCATGGAATGAAACAATGAACCTAATTTCTCCGTGCATTACTGATAGGGAAAATGCGGAATTAATAAAACCAGTTGGGAATAGCGAGATTAAAAGGGCGGTATTCAGTCTAGGTAAAAATAAATCACCAGGCCCAGACGGATTCACTGCAGAATTTTATAAAACCTATTGGGACATCGTTGGTCCGTTTGTAATAAGAGCGGTGAAATTTTTTTTCTTATCAGGGAAGATGCTGCGGCAAGTAAATCATACCTTCATTACATTACTGCCAAAAACTGATAACCCAACCACAAGAAATAATTATAGGCCGATCAGTCTGTGCTCAACAATGTACAAAATCATTTCCAAAATACTCACAGAACGACTGAAGAATGCAATGGGAAAACTCATCCACCCCTTACAAGGTGCTTTTGTATCGGACAGGGCTATCCAGGACAATGTGCTGATAGCCCATGAAATTTTCCATTCATTTAAAACTAGACGGGGGTCGGAGGGTTGGATGGCAATAAAACTGGATATGGAAAAAGCGTACGATAGAGTGAATTGGGATTTTTCCTGGGAAGTTATGAAGAGATTTGGCTTTCACCATAGATTCATCAACTGGATTAAAGAGTGTATCTCTACAGCCTCCTTTTCAGTCCTTGTCAATAACAATCCAACAGAGGTGTTCTGTCCTTCGAGAGGAATTCGGCAGGGGGACCCTATTTCTCCTTACCTATTCATTCTGGGTGCGGAAGTACTCAGCAGACGCCTACTCCAGGAATCGCTCCATCCAGGAAGCAAAATCGGATTTAGGTTTGGACGAGGAGGCGCCTCGGTCCCGTATCTAGCATTTGCGGATGACATAATCATATTCTCCAAAGCGTCCCTGGAAGCAAGTCTAAAAATCAAAGAAATCATAGATGACTACTGCCAGTTGTCGGGTCAAAAAGTTAACTTCCATAAATCATCTTTCCAGACTACTAAAGGAGTGCCCGACAATAGAATACAGCTTTTGCAGACTTCCCTTCAAGCCCCTCATACAAGGGCAATGGAGAAATATCTTGGATGCCCAATTATAAGTGGAAAAGTAAATAAAACCACTTTTGAGGAAATTGTGCTTAAGTCTAGGAACCAGTTAACTAAATGGAAAGCCAACTCTCTCTCACAACAGGGACGAACCATTTTAATCAATGCAAATTTAGCTTCCAAACCTCTCTTTGCGATGCAAAGTTTCATGCTACCCGCATCGATTCATAAAACTTTAGACCAAATTAACCGGTCTTTCTTTTGGAACAAGGATCTTCAGTACAGACCTCTAATTAGTTGGGACATAATTTGTAAACCAAAAAACAAAGGAGGATTAGGTATAAGAAAGTCGCAAACTATGAACGAAGCATTACAGATGAAACTACTATGGAAAACACTTGCAGAACCACACAATATATGGGTACAAATTATAAAACATAAGTATCTAAAAGACTGATATCTTAACCTACGAACAAACAAAAAATGCGTCATGGCAATGGAGAAACGCGGCAGCACTCATACCAAAATTCAAAACTGGCCTGACTTGGTCAATTGGTGATGGCGCGACTGTGAACTTCTGGTCAGATAGGTGGATCAACAACATGACTCTAGAACAAGTCACGGGAAGGCAACAAAACTCAAACGAAAAAATTTACGTGAAAGAATTCATCTCGAAGGGGCAGTGGGACAGCCGCAAGCTTGCGGACGCTGTAGACCAGAAATGTGTCCAGAAAATACTGGACTACCCACTTCCGACACATCCCATGCCAGATAGACTTTACTGGTGGCCTGACAAAAAAGGATGGTTTACAACGTCAAGTGCAGTCAATTTGGTATCGAATGTGAATTCATTTGCGGATGACCCAAATTGCTGGATTTGGAAAGTTGACACTTTGCCAAAAGTCAAAAATTTCTTATGGAAAATAGCTCAGAATGGTTTACCAACAAAGGATAGACTCGCCAAACGAGGATCCCCAATACCAAATAACTGTGTATTTTGTGATGCAGGGGTGGAGGATGAGCAACACCTATTTATAGAATGCCCGTTCGCACGAAATAATGGGCTTGCCTTACCACAACAAATCCACATCCCAAATCAGGGTAGCGATTCGAGATGGAGTGGTAAATCAATAATGAACCACTTAGGGTCTCACGCGTCAAAAGCACAAAAGGAGGACATCGCAGTGAAATGGTGGACATTATGGTTCTACAGAAACCAACTTTCTTTTGAAAGAAGCAAAAAACCGAACTTTCGGGAGATGCAACAATTTGCCCGCAATACAAAAGAGCAATGGAAGAGGAGCTGGGCAGAGGGAGAAGACATAACCGCCACAAAACATGACTCTGCCACTCACCAGAATAGGAAGATTAGCCGGAAGAACGTTAAATGGCGCAAACCAGATTATGGGTTCCTTAAAATGAACTTCGATGGAGAAACCGATGGAGAGGGGTTCTCTTCAGCAGGGTTTATTATTAGAGACCATGAAGGACAATTGGTATCGGTGGGCGCAAAAAAAATAGGAGAACAAACCCCACTTATGGCGGAGGCTTTGGCTTTACAGCTAGGGCCCCACGCCATAAGACAAGAACAATCGACTCACGTGATTATAGAAGGGGACTCTAAAATTGTAATTGATTGTTTAAAAAACAATACACGTTGTCCTTGGGAAATCGAATTACTTATGGGAGACATTAAAAGATAATGTACTGAATTTGAGAATGTGATCTTTTCGCATGTGCCCCGCGAGGGTAACAGGTCGGCTGACAAGGTTGCACACCTTGGCCGTCTTGTTGATGGGGCGGCCTTGACATTACATAATGATCTTTTAGATCTCATCCGTCGGGATGCAATCGGTTAGGGTTTCCCCAGCTGAATTCTTACCTATTCAAAAAAAAAAAAAATAATAAAAAAAAAAATTTAGGTAGGCAGCCAGAAGGATATTCCAGCCCGAAATTAGGCTCCCTTCCTTCCCCTTTCCCCTAATTTCCTTTCCTTCTTCTTTATTTGCCCCTTGCGACTTCACTTGCCCTAATTCATGACTGCACACGCATCTCAAATTTCACTTTCGATTGCCTGAATTTGCTTGATTTCGTGGATTTCGACCGTTGAATTGGAGTGCGTTTGCTTCAGAATTCCCCGTTTTAATTGTGTGAATTTCTCACCTTTCTCCATAGTATAGATTTTGATGAAATTTAGGGCTTTTCTTCTTTGAAACCCGTCCACGTTCGATTGCATAGTGCATACTCGTTTTATGGCTTGAATTTTCAATCTTTAATACTCCGGTTGGTAAACTAGAACTGTGAAAACTATTGTCATATTATTCCCGGAAAAGGGGAATTAGGTTTAGGAGCGTATGGCCTCTATATCAGGTTCGGTGTTGTTTACTTCACCCCTTTCGAATCGGTTTGCTCGCCTCACCAGATCTTCAGTCAATGGTGCAAGAGTGATTTTTCCAAACCCTCTTCGGCGAAGAAAAATCGTCTGTGCTTGCATAGCTCCTCCTAGTAATGTGAGCGAAGGATTCACTACCCTCAAGTTGAATGTAAGCCCTCTATCAAATTGCTGTATTTCTTGTTTAAACTAGAGATTTACTGTATGCTGACTCAGCTGATCTTGGTGCTATGTATTGAATTGATGGAATTCAGTGTCTCCTCTAATGACATTGCACACTAAATTACTAATTTGTGATGACATTTGCTTCTTCTTCTTTTTTTTTCCCCTTCTCTGCTAGTTAGATTTTTGTACTGCCTTTGTAGGCCTCAGTATATGACATCTACACTGTGATTGATCCCAGGGTTCATCTGAAGCTAAGAAGTTGAACTCAGAGGACGAGTCCGTGGGTGAATCTGATGTTCTTATAGAATGTAGAGATGTCTATAAATCATTTGGGGAGAAACACATATTAAAAGGTGTAAGCTTCAAGGTGAGGTTGTTTCCCATTTTGTACTCTTTCTGATTATGTTTACTACTGTACTAAATTCACCTATGCATTAATCATTTTCATAATGGTTAACCCGATTCCTCTGTTCACCTTTTGATCAGTTTCGTTGTAATTTGTGAATAATTTGAAACTATTAAGGGTATATTTCATCTGAAGAAAGGAATTCAGGTAGTCTTTCTGGTGACTTTTACAGATTAGACATGGAGAAGCTGTTGGAATAATTGGGCCTTCTGGCACAGGGAAATCCACTGTTCTCAAAATCATGGCGGGACTTCTCGCTCCAGACAAGGTAGAACATGATGACCATCTGAATATAACAATAACGGATTTGGCCTTGGTATAAAAGCAAGTCTCATTAGTTGTGGGGATGCTTAAAAACACACCATGTGCTGGGTCAGGATGTCTGAAGCGGAATATGATATTTTGATACACAGGGAGAAGTTTATATTCGAGGAAGAAAGAGACAAGGATTGATTAGTGACGAGGTGTTATCAGGGCTCCGCATTGGCTTGGTAATTACACTAACATTACCAAGAACAAAAGTGGTTTATTGTGCATAGTTTATTTACCAATTCGTAATTGCTTCCATTGCAGGTCTTTCAGAGTGCAGCTTTATTTGATTCTTTGACTGTACGCGAAAATGTTGGTTTCCTTCTGTAAGAGAATCTCTCAAGCATAGTTGATTCTTTGCTTTCTTGGACTAAACCTCTCTGTTGTATTTATTGCCGATTTCACCATTCCTTGTTCCAGATATGAAAATTCTAGCATGCCGGAGGATGAAATTGCAGCACTTGTAACTGAAACTTTAGCTGCAGTGGGGCTTAAGGTAAGGGGAGATCAGAAATTTCCCACTTGGCAGAAAGTGCTCCTGGATGTTACTAGCATAGGCTTTCTTACCGCAATTTTGGCTTATATGAAGTTCCAGGGGCCAGGAGGGTTTTGAGTATCTTTACAGTGCCCATAATCTTTGTAGGGGGTTGAAGATCGAATGCCGTCTGAATTGTCAGGGGGGATGAAGAAACGGGTTGCACTAGCTCGTTCGATTATCTTTGAAACATCAAAAGATACAGTAGAGCCAGAGGTATGCTTGATTGCCGAAACCAGTCTCCCATCAAACAACCTTTTCCATAGGCCCTTCATTAGATAGAAGTATTATTGGATTATATAGTTCAGAGATACTTATCAACAACAATTGTGAATCAGGTACTGTTATATGATGAACCAACAGCTGGCCTTGACCCTATTGCATCAACTGTAGTAGAAGATCTGATACGATCTGTTCATGTGGAAGGCCAGGATGCTCTAGGGAAGCCAGGCAAAGTGGCATCATTTGTTGTTGTGACTCACCAGCATAGTACCATCAGAAGGGCAGTTGATAGGTATTTCCTCTTCACACAAAAATTCTGCGTCCACCATTTTGCGGAACCTAATCACAGTAGCATCTTGGTGTGTCAGGTTGATTTTTCTTTACGAGGGGAAGATTGTGTGGGAGGGCCTGACTCATGAATTCACAACGTCTACAAATCCTATTGTTGAACAGGTAATTGTTTATTGGTTGCTTTCTACACCTCTTGATTCTGAAATACTTTCTTTCACACGAATTGAGATTTAAAAAATGCGTAACACTTTATTTCTTATCATATGTGATCATTGTCGTTGGTGTACCAGTTTGCTTCTGGAAGCTTGGATGGACCAATAAAATACTAGTGCAGGTGGCGCATCTTTGTATCCTCGAAAAAATTTCATGCTTTTCATTTGTTCATGGTATGAACGAGCGGAAACTACATCTACAACATAACATGGTGACCAAAATCGAAATTGATAATTAGCTGATGCCCTGAAGCATTAAGGAAGGAAGAACGTGTAGAGTGTTATGCATTGGTTGAAGACGGGAAGCGATCCTTCTTAAATAATTTTGAATCATATTTGCTTTTATACTATTGATAGCCTCTTACTCAGTGTGGCTGATCCTAGATAATGAAAATGTGATCAGCCCTGTTGAGTTAGGCTCAAACTGTTTTGCCGGTTTGTTATTGCTTCAGGTATGCCAAGTTCGTGTTGTTTGTATGTAGATGGAGCAAGGAAATAGATGTAACATGTTAGTGACCAAATAAACAGTTTAAGCAACTCAATGAAATACCTCTTTCATTTTGGAAGGTGATTGATTTCCTTTTACAGTATTACTCCAGTAGCATTTTCACCGATGTAATCGGACTTTTCATGGCACCATTATCGGATTGAAAAGTTGCTTGAATGATGTGCAGCAATGGAATCAAGCAATTCAACTGAAAACGCACCCAGATGTTCAGTTGCAGCTTGCTACAATTTGCAGTAGCTCAGTATCCATTAAGAGATGAAAATGGCAACCGGAAAAAAACAAAACAAAACAAAAAATATCCATGTTTTGTGTACATGAAAACCCCATCTATCAAGCAGTCCATCTCTTATCTGTCTTTTTAGTCTGCAGTCTTTATTTTTCCTCCATAAGTCCAAACCCATCCTTATCAACACACCATTTATCACACATTTGTCTCACTGAGATATTTCTTGTTAACTAGTGATGCAAAACTCTTCAACACTAATGTGTTTCTAAATGATGTATAACCTGACAAAAAGAGTGATTTCTCATGAAATTTTATTAACACAAGTTCAATCTGTCCAACATTGATAGGGGTTGAATGGTTGATCCAATGAAACAAAATACTCCTAAAATATACAATTTTATAAACAAAAAATTTGTAAAAAAAAAGGTACACATTATTTAGAAAATGAGTGTATGATTAGATCCGAGATCACCTGTCATTTCCTGAATTTATTTAAATAATCATCCATAATGAAAGGTTGAATAATGTGTTTGCTGATCATCCATTCATCCTCTCCAATTATTGAACTTGTTCACATGGAAATCAACATATATTTTTTTAACAAAAAAAAACCCATCATCTTCATGTCTAACCCGAATAGTGATTTCTATTTGGAACCTCCAAAATCAGCCATCAGCCACATTTATAATGCAAGCTGGTAAATTTGTGAGCTGTAAATTTGTAATAAGGAGGCAGGTTAGACAAATTCACGACCTTTGTTTATATAACAGATGCAATCATCATCTCCCCCTGGAATCTAGAACTCTCTGTTTCTCCGCCATTTTTGTAGGAGACATAGTGCTGCACATCTCGCCGTGTTGATGGGCATTCATTATAGTCTTCCATGGCGGATACCTTCTCCAATTGCTCAATTGTTTTCGCTTTGAACTTCCTCTCACTACCAATTACCGGTCTTCATCTTCTACTCATCCTCCTCCATTCCCTTTTATAGCTCTCAATCAACTTCGCTCACTCTCTTTCCCTCTTTCTCTCTTAGCCCAATCACTGAATTTTGAATTTTTGCCCAATTTTTGCTGCATCTGCTACTTCCTTTCATCGAAGTAGTCGCTTATAGAGAAAACCTAGAAATCGAAATCGTTCCTACTCCGGAATTTCCACACAAAATTGACTGCTCCTTGATCCAGCTATTCGATTTCAAGACGTGTTTGTGATGGCGTCGGTGTTTGTGTACCACGTGGTGGGAGATCTGACGGTAGCGAAGCCAGAACTAGTAGAATTTTTAGAGACGGAGACGGTGGAATCAGCAATCAAGGCGATCGGAGAGTCCACGGAGAGCGGAATCCCTGTCTGGAAGCGGAGAAAGGGAAATGCTGTGGAAAACAGCGAGATGAGGCTGCAGAGGTTCGTCGGCATTCTCAATCCCCTCGACATCGTGGCGTTTTTGGCGAGCGATCGGTGCTTGGAGGATCAGGAGAAGGCGATGAAGACTCCAGTTTCAGAGATTGTTGTGCCTGACAATTCCCTCCTCAAGGAGGTTGATCCTGCCACAAGGTTTGATTCCTGATCTTCCATGCTGCTTCTTTCTTTTGTGCTTTGCTCTTCAACTCTATATAGCTGCTGGAATTTGGCTTTATACTGTTAGTTGTTTGGATGATTGTGATGAAGGTGTGTTGAAGAAGATCATTATTTGGGCATTTGGGATGGGTGCTGGCTTTACTGTTCTCATTTTGGCTTATTTTTGCTTGGCTGTTTTTAGCAATGTGTTTTGTTTGCCTTCAATCATTCAATCAATCAATGTGACTCTTAGATCAGCGAATCAAGCTTCGTTCTTCGGTATCTTTTAGTGTCTTTGGCATGTCATACCGATACGATACTTTTTGGGTGCTGGCAAGGTCTTAGCCTAATAATGTCATTAAAAGGAAGATGTCTTAAGTTAGTATGATTTCTAGTGTAAGAAGCTTCATTCTAGGTAACAAACTTCTTATCAAGCAAGAATGAGAATTACTTTTTACAGATTCCAGATACCCTGTGTGTGGTTTTACTTATTTGGCTTATGCTTGAAGATTTTGATTAAATAGTCTTTGAATCTTGGGGCATGATGACTTTGTGATTCTTGTTTATTAAGGGTACTAAAGAGCTCATCTATACAATCAACTCTCTTGTTTCGGATTAGACTAGACCCTACTGGCTGTTTGTAATTCATACATCTTCTTACCTTCACTCCCTTAACTGAATGGCTCGTTGTTCTTACCCGCCTACCCAGGTGTAATTTGATGGGATTTCTAGGTTTAAGTGTTAGGTATTTATGTTAAGATTGAAATGGAACCTGGAAGTGCACATAATCTGACCGACTCAAGTACGATAAAATGTTATGTGATGAATCACGAAGCTGATGAAAGACCCAAAACTACTCAGGCATCAATGATTGCATAATTGGTCACCTTGTCCTATGGGTTCAATCATCAAGTTGCTTCTGATGAAAAACTTGGTATTGAAGATGCTTTTCTTTTGGATGGTTTGAGAGAGGAAAGGGATTTCAGTTGTTTATATGAGCTTTATGAGCTGATGGATCTAACTTTACATTTGGATCTATCAAGTTTATTGCTTGAATCATTGTGTGCATGGTGTTTGATCCTTGATTTGTTTTCTGAACTTTTATTAAAGATTGGTGGATGCCTTTGAGATGATGAAGCAAGGGGTGAAGCGCCTTCTTGTTCCTAAAAGCGTCCCTTGGAGAGGGTTCAGCAAGAAGTTCTCGATTCTCTACAACGGCAGGTGGCTGAAAAACATGGATTCAAGCAGTGGCTCCCTCCTTCCCACAAGCAAGCCTTCATCCTCTGCTGCCCCTGCTGTCGTGAGCCGCACAAAGTTTTGTTGCCTTTCTAGAGAGGATGTTGTCCGGTTCCTCATTAACTGCCTTGGGGCTCTAGCCCCGATCCCACTCTCGTCCATCTCCTCACTTGGAGCTATCAATTCAAACTTCTGCTCTATCGAAGCATCTGCCCCAGCAATTGAAGCCACCAAGAAGCAGCCTCATGACCCTACCGCAATAGCAGTGGTGGACCCCACCCCAGACGGCGAGCATAAGATCATCGGCGAAGTATCAGCTTGTAAGCTATGGAAATGTGACTATTTGGCCACTGCATACGCCTTGGCTAACCTATCAGCAGGCCAGTTCGTCCTGGGCGTCGAAGACAACATGTTCACAAGATCAACTGATGACATAACAACCAAGCTATCAACCGGAGACAGCAATGCCATCAATGGAACTGGCTCGTTAAAGCAGAGGAAATTCAGTAGCAGGAGCCTCGGGTTCTTTGGCAACAGCATTAGCCCTAGTGCTGGTGTTGCTAGGAGCATGTACAGGGGAAGGAGTGTGCCATTGACGTGCAAGCCAACGAGCTCCCTTGCAGCCGTGATGGCACAGATGCTGTCTCACAGGGCCACCCATGTGTGGGTGACCGAAGGTGAAAACGATGATGTTCTGGTAGGGGTCGTTGGCTATGCCGACATCTTGCGTGCTGTGACCCTACCGCCCCTGGCTGTTGTACCTTAATCCCTACCCCAGGATTTTCAGAGCAAGGACTTTTTTTTGTTCTATTTGTTTCTTGTCATCTCTGATGTGCTGTGGAGTTCAAAATTGTATCTGTGTGTTTGTTTTTTTGTATGTTATGGTGCAATGTTCTATCTCAGAAACTTTTTCTGTACTATTATTTAAGTGAAATAAGCAAGTAAATGGACCATGGGCATGAATGAGAAAAATCTATCGATTTTTCCAACCTTTGGCGATAAAATTGTGTTCTACCATTTGTGAGTCGCGGTCGCATAATGTCATCCTTACTTGCTAAACTAAGAAGAGTCAACAAACACATGGTGTTTGGTGCAATCTGTTAATCAAATCCTCAGGTACTTGATGAGAATATATACGAGCATAGTAGTAACATAAGCTTAGCTTGTGATAAGAGATTCTATTCTCACCGGAATGTTATCCGCCGGATTCCTCGCTCCTCACCAATGACAACATTTTTTTTTATTAAACAAGAATTCGATATCAGATATATCTGAATCTCGGTGGTTGACAAATCGACAGACGGAAAACTATCAAAACATATCATCGAAAACATAAAAGGTGCAATACAACTAGCGGAAGCGCATTCTACAAAAGATGTAACTAGTTAAAACTAAATCTAATGACAACATTTATTGTCCATTTTGGGGTGATGGATAATTGCAAAACATATCATAGGGATTGACTGTCCAACCCGAGTGACTGAGGGAGGGTCAGGTCTAAGACTATCTGCATTCGTATAAGGTTACAACTTCTTCATTTTTTTTCCTTTTCTCTTCATAATATTTTATTTTTTCTTTTAAATAATTTTAGCGTTCCCTATATACACCGCAAATACTTCATCGGATACAACGTTGCAGCAATGTTGGATTCAACGTTTCTACAACGTCCAATCCGACGTTGTATTTGGTGGTGTAATTGCCTTAGGGAAACACAAATCCAACGTTGTTACAACATCGGATTGAACGTTGTAGTCTGGAACCCCAGTGGGCTACGTCGGGTTTAGCAACGTCCATTTGGACCTTGTAACATCAAATCCGACGTTGTTACTACGTCCAAATTTCCTCCCAAGGAAAAATAATGGTTTGAGCACAACGGCGGATCCGACGTTGTTACAACGTCAAATTCGACATTGTATGCCCAGTAAGGTCAGCAACCCCTATAAAAGGGGATGAGGACCGCATTTGAAAATGCAACACAACAATTTCACATTTTCTTTTCTTCCATGGAGCCGGTTACAACTGAACATCGCAGATCAAACCCCCCGCATTGCTTTTGTAATCAAATGGGTTCGGTACCCAATGCCCCCGGAGGTAGGGGTGTGCATCGGTCTAAAACCGAACCGAGCTAGGCCGAACCGAAACCGAAAATCTCAAAATTTCAAACTGAAAGCCAAACCGAAAGCATTAGGTTCGGTTCGGTTATTTATCGGTTTGTTTTGTGTTCGGTTTGCTTTTAACATAATTGAACCGAATTTCTATAATTCTTAAAAAAAAAAATGAACCGGTTCGGTGATTTGCCGGTTTGGTTTGTTTTCACTTCATCTTTCTAGCCATTATTTAGAGCACTCTTCCTTACTTGATTGTATTAATATGACCTTAAACTCGGCATTTACCTCTAAGGATTCCATTTCTACTATTAATAAATAAGGGTATATAGCCCTCTTAATTTCGGACCAACAAAAAAAGTAAATTTTTTAACATAAGAATTTTAAAAAATAATAAATAAACTAATAATATGCACACCCTATACGGATTATAATTTATAAGCCTACAATGAAATATTTTTTAAAAAAATTTGGTTTAACACAAACCGAACCGAAACCGAACACAAACTGAACCGAAATCGAAAAATGAAAATTCTCAGACCGAAAGCCGAACCGAAAAACTTCGATTAGGTTCGGTTTGTGCTGGTTCGGCCCAAAAATTGGTTTGGACCGAATCATGCACAACCATACCCGGAGGAATCCGATTGTGCTTGTCGCAATCCAGAATACAGTGACATTCATCCTTCCGCGCTGTTTCGGGTCGAGTGTGAAAATGAGACTCACATTTCCGCACCCTTGCAAGTCGGGTGTGTGTACTGCAATCGTTTTCATAAGGGCATTCCTATAGCGTATTATTGAAGGGTTGGAGACCTTCTCCTTCAACGTATTCAGTCATTCTTCCCCGATTTAACCAGACATGACCACTTTGACGTAGCTCAACAGGTAGGGATACTTGTGAGGGAAACAAATATGGAGGTCCGAAGCTTTGCATTCAACGAGTTAAAGATTGAACTCATTCCGAAGACGAATTAAGTAGAGCCTAGTCGATTGTTAAAAAAAGTTATGTTGTTATCCGTGGTGAATTTGTTTGTTTTAGTAACCTTGATGTGTTATCTATGAGGTGAAGCGTTGACATGTGAATGTTTGTTGTTGTCAATAGGTAGAAACCATAAAAAACAATAAAGCAAGCAAAAGGAATTACACAAATAAAGTATAACCACAAAATACGAACTGTATGTAATAAACAAACAAAATATATTGTATCTAATGAAAAGATCTAATGTAGCTCAATATATGCTCGTACATCTGGTCTAGCTAGGGATGTCCGACCAATGCCTGAATACCTTGAGTCATCTCGTCAACCCGGGCCTGCGCTCAGGAGCCTCAGATGGTCTGATCACGTCGTCTATGTGCGTAGGCGCAGCCGGTAGATCATCATCTCGTACCACTGTCGTGGACAACACATGACCTCGACTCTAAGACTAGAACCAGGCGAGGTAGTGAATTGAGACGCCTTCTTGACGGCTCTCGTCCATCCTCTGGTGACTAGTGCCAGGGTAGAATTTGACAGGGTCCTGTGATACCCAATGGTCGTGCTGCAGGCCGAACGTCACAATGTAACACTTCTTCAGGCAAAACGGTCATTGCGCCACAGTGGGTGTAACACTCCCTTCTATAAACGAGGGAATGTTGCAGTGCCTGTGATTACTCGGACTTTAAGGTCTTCGCAACCACCTTAGGCTTATAGGGACATGCTACCATGCTCCCATAAACAAGATGATAACAAAATTAAATATAAATAACGGAAGTCTTAGAATACAATAAATCTTTTTATATATATATACAAACTCAAGATTCAAATTACAATATCTGATACATTAAAACATTACGGTACAATGGAAGACTTTGTAAAAATAAAGACATAAACGTTTATACAATATTTTCTAAGAACTTTAAATAATTAAATCTCGAAAATAAAATGTCTTCTTACTCTTCTTTAACTTCTCTTCAGAGACTCGACCTTAACCTACGAATCGGAGACTGAGGTATTGTACGAAGACAATGGACCCCTAGCCGTCCAAACAAAGGACGGTTAGTTCACGAGAACTAGCAAGTGACGGCTCAAAACTGGGACTACTTCCGATTTATACTCATTGACCTTTAATGGTATGAATTTAAACCCGAATGCGATTATTAGAGTATTTTCGATGGGCTAATAATTTGACGGTACAACTGTTATGACACGGATAATCCCAAATGATTGAATAACATAAAAAGTGGGTGACAAGCACCCTTACGAACCATATCCTGAGTACGGATAAGATATGATATAGCTTGAATTAATTGTGATCACTATAAAATCAAATGTCTATCACACACTTCACTCACTTTCCTCACGTTGAATAGCTTGAACACAACTTCACTTTCCTCACGTTGAATAGCTTGAACACAACTTCACTTTTCTCACGTTGAATAACTTGAACGTACACAACTTCACTTTCCTCACGTTGAATAGCTTGAGCACAACTTTATATAATGTTACACATTTTAACACTTTGATAGGTTACACATTTAATACGACATGCCTCTTAATTAATAATCAAGCATATGATACCGGTCCCGCTCTCAATAGTAGATAACGACCTACTACCTTTTTATTTAGTAGTGTAATATTCCGATAGATAATATATGCGCGTTCGGAATGTGTGAGTTTCATGAAACTTTTAGACCGGAGAATAATGGCTCCGACCTGACTCTACCACATCACTTTCACTTTACTTCACACATTACTCTCACTTTGCTTTGCATTGATTGATACATTTTACTTGCACTGATCCTGATTCAATTGAGTTTCGATCGTAACACGTAATCCTCACATTTTCACTATTGATTAATGACATATCTTAAGTGATCACACAATACAAAAGTAATCCATATTATTTACAGGTATAAATAACATGGATGTCAAATAGAATAAAATAAAATAACGGATGGAAACATCAATGAAATAACATGTTCCATACCTAACCATTTTAGCATGAAAGAACAATAATAAATCATTCTTTTAAAGAACGGTGGGTAAACTGTATCATTATTTTATATTAAGGTCAAATAATAACTTCACCCAATTATACTTGCCAAATCCAAACTGACTGTTAAATAAATTACACAAAACAGGTGAATTGTAATTTATTTATTTTATTTAACCTGGCGAGCAATCAAAGAAAAGAAAACAACTAGACACGAAAGCACCAAAGTGAGCAGAAAGACTCGGCAAGTCACTTGCCTTTTTCGCCTTGTTGGATTTCGATACCAACTATGAACTTCAAAGACTTGTGAACGGGTTTGACTCACTTAGCAAAATGCTCTACACATGAAATACGAGAAACAAAGAAGAGTTTAATAATTGGTATTTTATGCGCGTAATTGACTTATTAATTCAATTAAAAATTTAATTAATTATAAAGTCATAATTTATACCAATTATATCCTCTTGAAAATCTTGTCTCATGATGGGTGTGTAGGGATTTGAGATCATTGCTGCGAATTTAACAATTTACGCAGGTTAGAATACGTGGGATAAATTTTATAACTTTTAAAACTGATATAAGGCAATATTTTACCAAAACAGAAAGTTTGGGAGGTTTATGCAATTAAGCCGCCTCCTTCCCCCATCCCGTGGCTACTGTACCCCGTTACACAGCTCCACAACTGGTGGCGCGGCTGCAGTGGCTCGACACGGCTCGGTGGCTCCGGGAGGCAACGACAACGGGAGACGGCGGCAGAACAACCGGTGGCGGCGGTCCGGTGTCACTCCAGCGGCGGCGGTTGCCGGCGGTGGTTTTGGCGAAGACCAAGAATTCCAAATTGGGGCTTTTTGATTCGTGATGAATTTGTAAGAAACTTTTGAAGGGGAGTGTTCCTGGAAGGATTTAGAACCCAATGAGATACATCTCAAGCTCTAATTTCTTCTCTAATGGCGATTTTAGTCCGAAAATGTCCGAAACCCCGTTTTTAGGATCGGAATGATTCAAGGCCGAATCATCATATTGAATGCGTTTTTTTATTTTCTAATTTATTGTGTTAATCAGTTACATCATTTAATTTGGTTTGGTCAAAACCTGACGTGTTATTGACGAAATTGAGTGTGAACGAATTGATGAGAGAGGATATTCTTCGGGGTCGATTTGAATGAGATTCTTTCAATTACTGCATCCAATAGGTTTAGAATCATGTCTAGATTCATTTAGGATTGAGTTGTGAGGTGAAACGACGAAACAATGAAAATCGCCATTAACAGGAGCTTGACTGTACGCACAGACGAGGAGGAAGAAAGAGGAGCGGTTCACCTGAACCGGTTCTCCATTTTATTTTATTTTATTGGTTAAGTTCGGTTCAACCGGTTTCACAAAACCAAATGCTTGATTACTTAGAGCATCCTCAACAGCTTATGTAAAATAGAGAAAATAGGCAATTTTAGAGGAAATATAGGTTTTTTAACCCCAACAGCTTTTGTAAAACCATCTCTAAAATAGAGAAATTGGAGGAAAGAGAAAAAAAATCTCTAAATTTAGAGGAATGCATAAAATCTGTAAAATTAAATGCATTCACTCCTGCCTATGTCTACCCATTTATTCATTGGTTGTTACATATTGATTTAATTAATTTATTAAAATTTTATTTATTAAATTATGAATTTATGCATTTATTATAGTGTATAATAAATGTATAAATATGTAAAATACAGAAGCTGTTGGGGTTAGAGTATAAAAATTATAGAGATTTTGATATTTTTCTCTCCATAATAGAGAATTTTTAGAGAAGCTGTTGGACTTGCTCTTATATATCTATTTAGTTAATTTGATTTTAATTTTAATTATTTCTTATTTTAAATACTAGATGTGTGACATAACATAAATATAACATAATTATTTACCATAATCAAATTTCAAAGTTTATATATATCTTTAGAATTATAAATTCATTCTAACCATTTAATTATAAAATATGTGAAATACAATAAGTCGGGTCACAAATCACATTTTGTTTGCGTAAAATGTGATATCACATTTGGGTATTCAAACAATTTAAGTAAACACTTAAACACCTATCAAAAATAATGAATCCACATCAGCGTTTATATTTGTCAAATTATTTATACCCATAATAATACTAACAATAATAATGTTCCACTTTACTAAAATAATAATGCTTTATTTTAGTTACAACTAGTTTCACTAAAATAATATTGTCAAATCGAATTTTATGTTCCAAATAATAAGAACCGAAGACTAAGTATAAGAATTTATACAAATTCCTTTATTTAAAATTTTTAAATTTATTTTTATTTACATAAATTAGAATAGAAATACCCAAAAATACTTTAGGATATTTCATATCTTCCCCCTTAAAAATAATTTTCGCCCCGAAACTTGGACAACAAAAAGAGAAGGGAGATAGGGCATGGAGAAGTAGGGTGTGTAATCGAAAGTCTTTGTACCATGAGAGGAACGAGATGATGGATGAATTCTTAGCATTCAATATAATAAAACACTGTTTGATGGAGAGAATTGATGCCACTGCTCACTAGCTGACTTGGGTCGCTTGTTTCCAATTGTTGAGATCAATCATGCACGGAGATGAAACTTGCAAATGATATAGTTGAGCACGTTGAGAATCACATTTGAAATTTTTATGGTTAATTGAGTACACAACGCTATGATGTTGCTCAAAGAGCAAACAACCTAATTACTTCTATTGTAATTGGTTGTTCACCGAACTCGTCCTAGCTAAAGTCTGAGAATTATTTATCCCACAATTGCCTCTTAACTTATGCCTAATAATGTACGATTGAGATATTTTTCAAAGTATTTTTCTACGCTTTTAACGATATAATAAATTTTGCGCAAGTTAGTCAACTCTTATCACACAATGAGCATCGTATCCCAGTCTACAATTGGCTTTCTTGTGAACCCCATCTGGCTTCCTTTCCCAGGTTACCAAATGGTAGCGCGATGGTTTCAAAGGCAACCACTATAGGCAGAACTGGTATCCTATTCAAGGGTGACGAGTGCTCCGTATGAAACAGGTTCTTCTTTGGATCTTCTTCGAATTTGATGACTAACACGTTGTCCGGTGTCTTATCTTCTTCTCAAATGCGAATTATATTTTTAAAAAAATCATTAGGCATATTTTCTCAAACATTAGCCAACGAGAGTTCGGAACACAGTTGAAATAATGTCATAACGACATTACATCTAGATTGGATATAGAACATATGGAGTCACTACTAAAGTCTGAACGGAAGAACACAACAGAAGCATAATGTTTTACCCCGCCAGTCGAGTAACACAAGGATTGGATGATCTTTCACCGCACACATATACCCCGGGTTGATTTCACTTCTTGAATATAGGAGAGTATGGTATGAATCACAACACTTATACCCATACCGATTTATGTAATATAAAAGGTTGACGTAGCAAGTGAAGATGCTAGGAATAGATCACTTAACTTGATGTTCTAGTTTAGAGTCGATCTCGAGAAGTTTGAGTTGAGAAATTGACCTTTATAAACTTAAGTCTTTCACAAATATTACTCATTTCACTTTCAACACCGACCAATTAGAAATTTAGCCGTGTCTTTATCACTTTAAGATTCGTATAGAATACTTTTACTTAGAAAATTCTCTTAAGAAAGTTTTTATGCGTATTTGATTACATACACCAACGATCAAAATAATATGTTAAGATACTTTAGAGCTTACATAAAATAATCTTTAAACACTTGGACTCATGAAACAAAATTTAAATATCTAAAAATTCGTTGAAGCTTAACACATACTCTCAAGAATGAAAACCTATAAGAGATTACACTGAAAAAATCAAGGGGATTTTGACGTCTTGCATAGTTCCAAACTTAATATTTTACAATATGAAAATCATATTGATTAACACCTACAAAACACTTTCCATGTAAATTCCTCAAGTACTGAAATTCATTTAAGGACATATGCTAAGTATTCAATTTATGATATATTTACTTTACATAAAATAATGAAGAAGAGTCTAGTAGAACACCGACAAAATATTCTAATGTCATTTATTTGAATTTTCTTGGAGCTGTTTAGGATGATTTTTTTTTCTTCACATATGCTCATTTCCAAGATTCACAATTTCACCCATCCTTTGAAAATTGAATTTCAAACTTTATAGAAAAGATTTTAAGAAAAATCATATTTAAAACTCGTGTACGAAAACTGTTAGCTCTGATACCACCTTCTGTAAAACCCCCTTCTATAAACGAGGGAATGTTGCAGCGCTAGTGATTACTCGGACTTTAAGGTCTTCGTAACCACCTTAGGCTTATAGGGACATGCTACCATGCTCCCATAAACAAGATGATAACAAAATTAAATATAAATAGCGGAAGTCTTAGAATACAATAAATCTTTATATATATATGTATGTATATATATATACAAACTCAAGATTCAAATTACAATATCTGATACATCAAAACATTACAATTGAAGACTTTGTAAAAATAAAGACATAAACGTTTATACAATACACTACAAAAAAAAAACAATTTAGAAACGGCTGTTTACCGTGGCTAAAAGTCCATTTGCCGTGGCAAAAGGGTAGTAGCAACGGCTATAGCCACGGGAAACCAGCCGTGGCGAAACCTTCGGTGGCAAAAGAGTCTAGCGACGGCAACAGCCGTGGCTAGTAGCTAGCCACGGCAATTTGCCGTTGCTAAATTGTTTCTGGAAAATTAAAAAAAAATGCTACTTTTTAGCCCGGATTCTCCAGATCCGGGCTAAAAAGTCCCATATTTTTACAAAAAAAAAATATAATACACAAATAGTTATTTGTGCATTATATTCTTCAGGTCAGGCCCCTGCTGAAAAATACTCTCATTTGATTCTTTCTAAAATTAAATATGCAAAATTTAATTAATTATACAACTTTACATTTACCTATACATAATTATACAAATTTACATATTTACATATATAACAAAATATCCAAGACTACATAATTTACATAAAACTATAAAACACACAAACAATATATTCAAAGTGTAGACAGAACACACAGGGTGGAAGATCAATACACTATAAATCTACCAAATGATATAAGAAAATTATCATAAATAAAAGTATACTCCTAAACAAATCCTCATGTTTCTTACTTGTAGAAACTAAAAAACCTTGATGTTCTTGCATATACATCTACTCCTTGAGAAGTACCTTGATCTTCTTGCATATACATATACTCCTACTAAACAAATCCTCATGTTTAGACGGATCCCATCGATTCTTATCCACTAATATGTTTGGGACGAATTAAAGAATATATGATCTGCATAAATCAGTAAACATAAGAACATCTCCATTAAGTTTGTAGATTGACATATATAACTGGTATCCAAAGCCTGAAGGCCTAACTCAAGAGACGACACTAAATATGAGAAGGTATTTGTGCTTAGACCCATAACAAATTTAATATGATCTTTGAGAATTACCTCCACAAAGCTGAAATAGGCCTTTGTGACCTGGAAAAATGTAGACAGAACACACAGGGTGGAAGATCAATACACTATAAAAGATATGTAGAGAGCCATTCTAGGCTATTTATAAACCATACTATATGAAATAAGCTTCCATCCACCCAAACAAAACTATTACGCAGATGAAGCTGAACCAGCCTATTTCTCAGCAATCTGATTTTTGAAGGACGGAAAGTCACTCAAGAAAAATACATACAGACATAAGAGTACACTTTATTGAAATGTGCATCTATAAATTGACTATTAGCTCAGCAAAGAGAAAAGTTTACCTGCTGCTCAAGAGCTTGTTCATTGGAGTTTATTTTCAACGACTCTGGAACGTTTAATGCTTCCTGGAAACCAGAAACAGCTGCATCCTCATTTACCAATACCTGTGTCTACATCAGCCACTTTTGCCAAAGAAACTGCTATGTCAAGTACCTGAATATATGGACATACAAGATGTCAAACTTAAAGCAACCTCCCAAAACTTGAAAATTGTACAGAAATATTTTGAGAAATAAACTGGGATGGATCGTTCGGATTATTGTTCATTGTGTTGCAACGAACCTCCAATTAACGGAAATAGTGAGATATCCAATTTTATTAAGTGAAACGGATAATGTGTGAGTTAGCTGCAGAATACATATTAAGAAACCTCAGGAAAGAAAATCAGATTACAAAACAACTTAAAATTCCACCACATCAAAAAGTTGTAACCTCTGCATCTTCATTGGGTAGTTTGGACAAAATTTTGACACTTTCTTAAAAGTAGGTAATTGTCGAAGTAGTGTCTCCGAATGCCTGAATGCAATACAAAGAATTTGCGTAAGAATGCTCTTCAAGAAATCAAATCAAATAGTCAAAACATATTATAGTAGCAACATCTTTCTCCCATTAACTCCATGCTTCCAGTGAAGGGAAAAGAAACCATCAGCTAGTTGTTCAACACATCTATTCTATTTTCTTATGCTTTTATTTATTTATTATTCATTAACTAGAAATATTTGGCCAAAATATTTTGAACATTCCTCTTTTGTGCCTTCATTTGATTTAGAAACTGGCCTGGGGCAGAATTAGTGACAAAATAAGTGGTATTGGAATGGAAATAGTCAATAATAAAAGTATAAAATAATGCATCTTCTATAGCCATTAGACAGGCAGTTCCATGTCTAGAGCATGAGTGACAAATGAGTAGGTGTAAGTATTACCTAGCTAGTGATACAATATTATAAGAATCTAGCTTTTATATGCAAATTCTTATAAGAATCTAGCAAGTTATTGATGCAACTATAGTAATTAGAGCTTGGTAATCATAGTTGCACACAACAAGGGAACAAAAGCTAGTTTCATAAGATAATCTCTTAATGAACCATAAAAGATTAATTGTTAACCCCGAATACAATGATAGGAAACCCATTATTGACTTCCATATCGTAAGAATGCAAAACAATGATCACACACACACATGTGTGTGTCTGCGTGTGTGTATACATATATGTGTATTTATATATAAGAGAATAAATAAACCATACAAAAGAGAGGCAATGCAGATCCATATATCAAGCTGCAATGCAACACTAATATAGCAAATCTGTCAAATAAAGTGATACTGCAGTAGGAAATTTAAATGCAAAAGATCCCTACCTTCCAAAATTTAATTGTTTTTTCATTTGTTGAGAGAAGAAACAATGCATTATTAGCTGTCTTGCACCATCTAATCTTTTTTATTTTTCTCTTCTATTTCCAAACTCTTGAGATAATCAAACTGATCCAAGGGGAAATCAAAGAGAAATATCAATATAACAGAGTCCAGCTTATAAGAACCAATTAAAACGATGAAAATAGCAGCACCAGTCACAAAAATTGGTTTTTATTTTTCTCTTCTATTTCCAAACTCTTGAGATAATCAAACTGATCCAAGGGGAAATCAAAGAGAAATATCAATATAACAGAGTCCAGCTTATAAGAACCAATTAAAACGATGAAAATAGCAGCACCAGTCACAAAAATTGTAATTCATCTCGGGTTCATGGCTCTGAAACTGAGTTTTATAACGGAACTCTATCAAGTAAAGCAGCAAAAAGAAATAAAAGAAACATAAAGGACGAATCACAAAGAGACAACAAAGTTAAGATCTAAGCTTGTAAACCATCCAAAGACAAAGTTCATTAACAAACATCATCGTGCATTTTATGAGGCATCCCATAACAAGTATCCCATAATACTCTAGGTAGGCTACTAGAGCCTGAACATAATACTCAAAGCAGCCAATTCTTGATCTAGCAAAGGCATGTTATAAAGACAGAGGAGCTATTGAGAGTGCAAGTGCAATAGTTGTACGTAGTTTAACCCTTTTTTTCATATCAAGAAGTTGAAAAAAATCAAGACACCTGAGCTAGTACAAGCTATTAATCATTTTATCAGTAATTATAACCAGATATTGATCCAGCAAAACCATGGTATAAAGACAGAAGGGCTAGCTGACAATCAAATCAAAGCACTCATTACTAATGCATCATAGATATGTAAACACAGTTTATATTCAGATTTTAAACAAATTATGATTCTCACAGATAACTATCTATTTTAATAATGTTGATACCTTAAGACATTGCCAACAAAATGCAAGCATAGCCAGGAAATAACAGGTTCCATGGAATTAGATTAAGAAATCATCACTTTCAAATAAAAATTTTATTTTAAAAAACAATTCACTTCAAACTATTTTATCACATAATATTCTCTACCATTGCCCACAATTATCACTCTCTCTGGTTCAATTCAATTCCGCCATCAACTAAGTTGTCAAGGCAATTCTTAATAGAATTTAATCACTATCAGTGGTTCCATCAAGTTCAAAAAGAAAATGAATTCAGATGATGGAAAAGGATAGATGATGAAAGAATGAAATTAACCTGCCCCATTACTCAACCTGGAATGATGGGAGGTGAATCCATGGATTTGAGGCCTCCTGTAAATTAAAATAACCAAAACAGGAAGTAGCCTTATAAGTATAAACTTTACAAAAAAGACAATGAGAGAAATTTAGATAAGATATAAGGCAAAACGAAGGGCTGGACATTCAAATCTAAGACCAAAAATTAAATTCAAAAGGCGCCTACATTCTTCACTAACATAAAATCAACAAGATAATAGCCACCTAAACCATTCATCGAATAAATTTCAGATGAGGCCGCAATTTCATAGACCTGCGTTCTTCTAGAGTTCTCATAAATGTAAATTTAAGGGGACAGGGAAAAATTTGAAAGACTGCATTCTTGAAGACTTCTCAGAAACATAAATTTGGGAGAGCATGTCATTTTGGAGGCTTGTGTTCTTCAACATTAATCAGAAACGCAAATTTGAGAGGACGAGGCCAATTTCACTGCCTATCACCATTCAGTCTCAAGGGAGGGCCACATTCTTCTAGACTTCTCAGAAACACAAATTTAAGATAATGAGGTCGAGAAAGAGGGGAACAAAGAGAAAGGGGAATCATTATGAAAATAAAAAATGAAGATGGAGAAGAACGAAGAGAGAGGGAAACCAGGAAGTCGATAGGAAGAGGACTATTGAGAGAAACGTTTGTACCTTGGGAGGATGCTTGTGGAAGACGATGCAATGAAATTCGGATGCGCCATAGTTGGATGAACCAAGAGGAGAGGAGAGGAGAGGAGAGAAAGGAGCGGCGATGGAGATCCAAGAGTCTAGGGTTTCAATTGAGAAAGATACGTACAGATGGGAAGGGGTGGTCCTTTTTGTTTTACTGTCTTCATTTATTTTTTCTTTTTTTTACTAAGCCATGTCAAACAAAAAAAATTATGCCGTGGTGAGTTGAATGGAATTTTTAGCCACGGTTGTTATTTGCCGATGCAAATTGGCGTGGCTAATTGAATTTTTAGCCACGGCAGAGCTTAGCCGTTTCAAACTGGGGTGGCTAATAGAATTTTTTTTTGTAGTGATATTTTCTAAGAACTTTAAATAATTAAATCTCGAAAATAAAATGTCTTCTTACTCTTCTTTAACTTCTCTTCAGAGACTCGACCTTAACCTACGAATTGGAGACTGGGGTATTGTACGAATACAATGGACCCCTAGCCGTCCAAACAAAGGACGGTTAGTTTGCGAGAACTAGCAAGTGACGACTCAAAACTGGGACTACTTCCGATTTATACTCATTGACCTTTAATGGTATGAATTTAAACCCGAATGCGATTATTAGATTCCAGTTCCTACGACGGAAGCCTTGACATATGCTAAGAGCATCAACACTCATGGGGTAACCCCATCCCCCTCACTCCTCGTAATATTTTGACACCTCATTTTCCACTAACTCTACCCCATCCTTGAATAATTTTAACTTTTATCCCACATCCATGAGTTTAACCCATTATTATTATTTTAACTTTAATTATATCCCACCACATATTTTAACCATCAAAACTTAACCCATTTAATAAAAAAATAAAAAGCCTCACTTTTATTAATTTTATAAAATAAAATGGGATGGGGAAGGGGATGGGTTTAACCCATTCCACTAGGGTTGCCCCTTCCCCTTGGTGGAATGAGTTTTATCCCACACCAATGGGTTTACCCCTTAGGAGGAGAGAGAGTGGAATGGGGGAGGAGAAAACACATGGGTGTTGATGCTCTAACCAGGCTGGCACACGGGTGTGTTGTCTTTATCGGCTTCGACAGAAGCTCCACATCTCTCTTGGAGTCAGTCTCGCAGACCACATTCACAAATCCATGGCTCCAAGCCAACTCCATGCCTTTTGCTAAGCCCCAAAGCTCGAACTCCACGACAGAGCAGCAACCTATGTTGTGGACAAACCCTGCTATCCATTCCTCGTTCTCATTGCGAAGGGCACCACCTGGTGCCACCGCCCCTGAATCCTTGACCGCACCATCGGCATTCAGCTTAATCCAACCCGGTGGGGAGGGGGGGTGCGCCAATTGACAACCGTGGGGGTTCTCTCTTTCGCTTTCTTAGTTCCAAGGAAATTCAGTCTCACTAAAGAGTATTGATTCGTAATGTTCATGCAGCTATCCGGGGTGAAGGGCGTGGTTTTGCTATCATTGAAGACAACCCCGTTTCTTCTACACCGGATCATCCGAAGGGCGGTAGCGAAAAAGTCCCTCCATTGCACTCCTTCAAGCCCGCCCTTCGCAGAGGATATGTTGTTCCTCATCCACGCGGCGAAAGGGAGAAGAACTCAACCTCCCGTTCCGCGCCTTCAACCTGCATCCAAAAATTCCTCACATACACGCAATCTCTGAACAGATGAATACAGGACTTGCTACTGGACTGACAGATAGGGCATAAATCGGAGTTACCTATGTGTCGCCTAGCTCTTTCGGCGTTCGTAAGCTCCCCCCATTGCACACCAACCACACGAAGGCCCGAGTCCTCTCGTTCACGTTAAGTTTCCAGATTTTGGACACAAAAGAGGAATCCGCCGATCGAAACACTTCGGTTTTACTGATAGCCGCGTATCCGGTATTAACTGAGTAATCCCCATCGTTACTCAATGCCCAACAAAGTCTGTCGTCATTCTCCGAGACTGCAACCACCGCTAGCTTCAGGATGGTCTCACTAGGAAGCAGCTGTGCAAACTCATCCCAAGACCATCCCTTGCCCCTCTCCCATTAGTCGGCAACCACCACGTCACTAGGTGGCACAACCCCTTTCTCTTCCAACAACTCTCTCAACGGGTTATTTTTTATCCAAGCATTCTCCCAAAAGCGGATACAAGTGCCATCCCCCAACCGCCATTAGATATGAGGTTTGATGACAGTACTTGTTGCCTTGGTAATACTATCGAGGTCGCGAATCATGATTTTCTATGAGATCCACTTAATTGTATTTGCTACTTTGGATTAGGTTTCACAAACGTATGAATCAAAACCCTAGAAATGATGCAATTCTAACGAGGTCGCGAATCAAGATAGAATCAACACCATTAAACAATTAAAGCGTAAAGAAGTTGAAGTAGATAATAGAACACAACTAGAATTCCAAAATCACAATTCAACATGTAAAACCTAAGATCCAAACTAGAAAATGGTTTTGATAGCGGAAGCGAATAAGATCTAGAACGATAAATAACATATCAAGGAGAATCACATGCAAGAGAATGAACAAAGAGATTTTGCGTGGTTCGGCATAAATGCCTACATCCATGGGGCCTCAAGAGTTGACCGAATCCACTATAGAGAGTTCGTACAAGGGATGATACAAGCAACAATAGCAAACAACCCTAATCTTAAATGCATGTGAATCAGAGGTACAAGAAATAAGAGAAAATCCCTCTATATGGGATAAACCAAAAGATCGAAGAAGGATTCGATCTCCAAGAACCCTAGATCTCAGAAGGCACGGAGAGCGGCCACCCACGAGGACGCTGGAGCTCGTTTCACCTTCCCAGAGACGCCTACAACAACCTTTCTTCTCCGAGTGCTCACAGGCCGACGACAAGAGCAGGAAACCTCCAAACCCTAGAAAAACCTAGCAGAGCGTTTGTGAGGAGAGAGAAAGACGAAGACTGAAGTGAGGAGCTCCAAAAACGCAGCGCTCCACTAATGGCAAGGTAGGTCAAGTCCGAGCTCCAAAACGCAGCGCTCCACTAATGGCAAGGTAAGGTAAGCTCTCGGTATTGTCCACTGGGCTACCGATCAGCTCATCCCAGTGCCAAGATCAGTTGGGCCAGATCATGGGCTAAGGCCCAATCCGGTTAGAACCTCCTCCCTATAGTATACCTTATACATATGACATATATAATATATGTTACACATGTATGTTAAACCTTCTTATAGATTTAATCTCGTTAGAGGATCAAGCTTTATCAAGCTCAATGCAACTTAGTCGAGATTAAACTATAGTGCATCGTATATGCATACTATATATTATATGTCACATGTATAGTCATTATACACACATACATATCCATACACACATAAAACAATATTACATGCCAAAGAAAAGATTAGGAAAGTAAACACATAACATTACATAACAAAACCAAGTCTTGATCGTAGGCAAAACACGATGAGTTTAGTTGCCCATGCTTCTAAAACATCGCTTCTCAATTCTTCAAAGGATAAAAGATAACTAAAAACCCTCTAAAATAAGTTTTTATAAACCTAAGAACACCGTCAAAATAACCCTAGAAAGTGTTTTCCAAAGATAGGCCCAACTTAGGAAAGACGTAAAATCAGCGCTGAACTAGCCTAGAAAAATCGCTACTAGGCCGCGACCAAACCGCGGGTGCGGCTACTGCAGTGTACCATGAAATATTGGCCGCAGGTGTTGCCTTGGTGGCCGCGGGTGCGGTTTTCTGTGCTTCCCTTGTTCCTCTAGCCGCGAGTGCCGTTTTTCCTCTTGGTTCTTTGCCTCTTTCTTGTGCATTCCAACTTGGCTTCTCTAGCTCGTTCTTACCTCCACATGATCCATATGACTCCCATGAATGACCTCCTCGCTACTTCGAATCCAAACTCTACAATTATACACTAAACTCTGTGTAGATTCCGCACTTAAACACCAAATGAGCAAACAAGTAAACTAATCCCTTAAAATGCAATATATATATCTAAATGACCCTAAAACTACTCTATAATGCCTATCTAAATATGCATTATCAACTACACTCATTTTTTATGGGTCTTTCCTTTACAATTCAAGTCCCAGGCATTACCTACATTTGTCAAGTTTCATGCTTACATCAAAATCCAATTTCACCACCTCATAAAATCATTTCAATGTAACAATGGCTGTGAATTTGACAACAAAGAATTTCACTCTTTCTTTACCACCAACGACGTCTCCTTTTGGCTTTCCTGTCTCTACACTTCACAACAAAATGGCAACGCCGAAAGCGTCATTTGAACCATCACAAACATGATGCGATCCCTCCTTTTTCATGCATCTGTCCCTCTTGCCTATTGGCCTCACGCCTTATCAACGGTCTGTTATCTCCTTAACATCCTCCCATCAACTACCCCTCAGCATAGCTCGCCGACTCAGGCACTATACCGCACAATGCCGCGATATGATCACATTCGTACCTTCGGATGCTTATGCTTCCCAAATCAGTCCTCCACCGCACCACATAAACTTCATCCCCGCTCTACACCATGTGTGTTCATTGGCTATCCATTTGATCATCGCGGTTACTTGTGCCTTGATCTCCAAAAACATCAGCTAATCTTGTCGCGTCATGTCACTTCCGATGAATCCTGCTTCCTATTCTCTTCACCACCTCTCCCCTCACACCGACTCACCAGCTCTCCCTCTGCGTCCGAGGACGCCTCCCCACACTTCCTCCTTAAACAAAGCTCTTCTGGTGCTACTACTTCTCCACCTGCGCCACCTACCACCTTTCCGTCACCGCCCCCACCCTTACCTCCCACCAAGTCTCACACTCGTAGCGTCTCAGGCGTGTTTAGGCCAAGACAAATTGTCTCCATGCACACCTTCCACCGCCCCTCCCCCACCCTGTCGGCCTTTCTATCACCCCCACCGCCCTCCCCCACTCCCCCTGCTGAACCCGCACCTCGCCCTCCATCTGATTCGTCTCCCTTAGCCTCACCTTAAGCCACACTATCACCCATCCCCACCTCCGACAAAACAGCCCTCCTCGACCCGAATTGGAAGGCGGCTATGCTTTATGAGTTCAAGGCTCTTACAAGGAATGGTACCTGGGTTCTTGTTCCTCGACCTCCTACGTCGAATGTCATTCATTGCATGTGGCTCTTCAAACATAAGTTTCGCTTTGATGGGACGTTGAAACGTTACAAAGCTCACCTTGTGGTTAATGGTCGGGCTCGGCAGACCTGCATATATTGATTGTGATGAGACGTTCAACCCTGTTGTCAAGCCTGCCACTATCCGTTTGGTGCTGAGCTTAGCACTATCACGACAGTGGTCTATTCATCAACTGGATGTAAAGAATTCATTTCTCCATGGACATTTGAATGAAACTGTCTATATGTTCCAACCGTCGGGGTTTGTTGATTCGGATCGATTTGACCATGTCTGTCTCCTGAAGCGCTCTTTGTATGGTCTCAAACAGGCCTCTCGGGCTTGGTTTCAGCGCTTTGCATCTCATCTGCTTCGATTGGGCTTTATTGGCAGCCGATCTGATTCTTCTCTCTTCATCTATCGCCGAGGTACGAACATGGCCTTTCTTTTGTTATATGTCGACGACATCATCCTCACCGCCTCCTCAGTTGCGTTACAGACCTCCATCATAGCCCAGTTGAGTTCCGAGTTTACCATGTCTGACCTTGGGCCGCTGACTTATTTTTTGGGCGTCTCCGTGCAACGTCATGCTTCTGGATTGTTCCTCTCGCAGAGTAAGTATGCTGCTGACATTGTTGCACAGGCCAAGATGACCAACTATAAGCCGGTCTCCACCCCTGTCGACACCTCCAATAAGCTCAGTGCTAACTCTGGGGCTCTGTTTGATTATCCTACTCTTTATAGGAGTCTTGCCGGCGCCTTACATTACCTCACATTCACTCGCCCTGACATGAGCTACGATGTTCAACAGATCCGTCTGTTCATGCATGCGCCTAGTGATCCGCATTTTCAGGCACTGAAACGAATCATCCGCTACATCAGTGGTACGTTGGATATGGCTTGCTCTCGCCATGACCTCGTTGCCTACACTGATGCGGATTGGGGTGGGTGTCCTGACACCCGCCCCTCCACCTTTTGGCTACCGTGTCTTCCTCAATGACACTCTCGTGTCTTGGTCGGCAAAGCGTCAATCGATCTGTGGTCTCTCGTTCCAGTCTTGAAGCTGAGTATAGGGGTGTAGCCAATGTCGTCTCTGAGTGCTTGTGACTGCGCAATCTTCTGCTTGAGCTCCACTGTCCTCTGCAGAAGGCAACTCTGGTCTATACAGACAATGTCTCTGCCGTATATCTCGCCAGCAACCCGGTCCAACATCAGCGAACCAAGCATATTGAGCTTGCTCTCCACTTTGTTCGGGACAAGGTTCCTCTTGGACATGTTTGTGTTCTCCATGTCCCATCCTCCTATCAATATGCCGACATTTTCACTAAGGGTTTACCTCATCAATTATTTCTTGATTTTCGGTCCAGTCTCACTGTTCGGGACCCTCCACTTTCGATTGCGAAGGTTTGATAGATTATTATATATTATATAGTGTACGAGCCTATTGACTCAGACACTCAGTCATAATCTCTTGTATTGTAATCTATATATATTGACATTATGAGGAATGAAACTCTAAGAATGATTTCATATCAATCAATACAATTCTACATTAACTACATCAAATATCTTTAGATTTAAAGAAAAAAACAAAACAAAGGAAAACCTGGAGTGATGTTATGAATGAAGTGGCACGAGAGTTCCCCACCATAGAATGGGATAATTAATGGAAAATGGTGAGGTGGCTGCTTTCCAATTTTACTTTAATTATTGCTAATAAATAAAAGAGAAAAAATAAAATAAAAATGGAAGCACTGTAATGTATGAAAAAGGTGGTCCCACTTTCGACTCGGGAGGGCGTTACGCCAGCGGGCAGCAGCTATTAGCTATACCTCGCCACCCCTAACCTCACCTCTCTCTCTCTCTCTCTCTCCATTTTCCATCCCTATACCATCATTCGCCATCGATTCCGGAGGCACCAAACTCCAACCACCTTCAGCTGTCTCATTCATCAACCCCGCAGTTCCCCGCAAAGTTCGACTTCCTACTTCTGAAGACGCTGAATTCGGAGCATCAATGATGCAGTCTTTCATTGATTGAGCTGAATTTTGGACTAGTTTTAACTAGAGAAGCTCAAATTGATATACTGATAATTTCGGCGGTATTAGCTGATATCACGTTCTCTTCCATCGCTCTGTTCGCTTGCTCTCTCTACGGTCAGGTATGCTCTCTCTTCTCTCGTTTTTCTCTTCTGTCCTTCTTCTCTTTTCTTGACTTTGGCTTTTTGGAATCCAGGCAATCCCAATTTCGAAATCTAGTCTAGGGATGTGCGGTTTGTAGATTAGGGTTTGTGCTTTTTTTGGGCGATTTTTGGTTTGTTGACAATTTTACATAGGGTTTGTTGTTCTTTGCCTCTACAATTGAAATTAGGGCTTGTACAATCTGAAATTAGGGTTTGTAGATTAGGGAATGTACCATCTGAAATTGGTGTGCCTTAAATCAAAATCTGTAGAATCTGATTTTTTTTTTTTTTGTTATGTGAATTTGTTTCTATTTCTCTTGATTTGTTTGAGAATTTTTTGTTCAGTTGTGATGAATTTGTTAGCTGGGCTATATCTGATATACTACAAAATACCAAACGACCCAAACTCCTCGGTGGAGGAAATTCAGGGTTTGTTGGACATTGCCAGAAGTGGAAGTTAATAATTGTTGATGAGAAGTTGAAGTAAAGACAAGGGGTTGTTTGGGGGTAGCAGAAAGAGAGAGAGAGAGGTGTAAAGTGGTTAGGACTTAGGAAAAGGTTTCATGGGTTTCATGTGACAGGTCCTTGGCCTTTGTTATTCTCATGGATGTATTTTAATTTATGTATTGCAGAGCTCACATAAAGTTTTGACCCTGCTCAGCACTTTCCGATAGGAGGTGTGAATCCTTCTCTCTCTTTTATATTCATTGAGAACTACATCTATGCTTTTTGGGCAAGAGGGTTTCCAATTCTTTAAAGTTCGATAGCTTTCTTGATATTCAAGTGTAAATCTTCCAAGAGATGTGCATCACCTGATTACTTTTTCAGTTATCTTTTTGATGTATCATGTATGGCCAATTTTGTAGTATATAGCTTTAGAAATTTCGTTATTGTGATCATGCTTGACTTTATGAGATCTTCTGATGCAAAGGGTGTCTGGTTTGTGTATCTTCAGTTTCTGCAGAAAATAAATTTCATTCTTGATTGCTAATTGTTTGATGAAATGGAATGCCAAATTTATTTGTCAGGTCATGGGCTGCTTTGTGTCAACACCAAAAGAGGCTGGTGGATATAGAAGGCGGCCAAGCAATATCGGGGAGGTGTCAGTTTTTGTTCCTGGACTTCGGATCCCCAAACATGTAGACTTTTCTCAGTATCTTAGTGAACATTTGTCTAAGAGCTTAGTGGAACGTTTGTCTGCACTGAGAACTCGAATTGTTGTTATGGTTGGGCATGAAGCACCAACAGTTACAAGGTCAAGAAGAAAATCTGCCACTCAACATGGTTAGTTTGTGCCACAAATCAAGCAGTACCTGTAGTTTTCTAGTTAATTCCATTTTCCTTTCTTCTTCTCTTTTCAGTCCTTTCTATTAGTGACATTATAATTTGGCTGAACTACTTAATGCAGGAGGTTCAACATTGTCAGATCTTCAGCAGGCTTTAGCTGATTACTTGCCAGTTCTTCTGGGATTAGTTAAAGATGGTAAAGAATGCCTAATTGTGTCCTTGAAATAATGTTTTATTTTCCATTTTGAGAGCATTTTAGTTTTTCTTTTGTTACAGGGAGTCCACTACAGCATATAGTACAGTTCGTTTGGGTTAATCAGGAGGATAATGCAGAGGTTTGCTGATTTGTCTGTTAATATCATATACAAGTTGTTTTTGGTCGTTAAACCTGCATCTAAATTTCATTCTTCATCAGGAAACAGCCATATCAAGTGCTTGGTATGAGATTCTGTCTGTATTGCATTTGATGGCCATCATATCATTATCCCAGGCCAACTTGTTGCTTCTTCCTAGGATGTCTACTGATGGTTATCAGCCAAAAGTGTCAGATGGTAATTTATTTCCATTCATGAAATGATTGAAAATGCTGTTTTTGCTGCCGTTTGAACGTTGCCTAGATATCATAGTGCTTTCTGAATTGTGTTCATGTGCTATATACCTATGTGTTAACAATTAACATAACGAGGTCGGGAGATTCAACTATGAGGACATGTACTAATAAACACAGTACCCCCTCGTGTGTTTTTAGATAAGGAAAGGTAATGGTTAACTTTCCGAATTTAGTCCATTTTTAAGTTAAAATTCATTGATCAACATTTCAACCATTACCCTCGCCCCCCATTTTCCATACAAAATTTATTTCATTTCCCCCATTTGATTACCTAATTTGAGCATTGGGTAACCATATCCGGATGCTCTAACCATTTTTCTCTCCCCTTCTCTAGACTCACAAGAAAGAGATGAACATTCAAATTTTACACATAAAATTTGATTCCTCTCCCTTCTATTCCCTCTTACTCAAACAAACAAAGCCTAAATTTAAATTACAATTTTCTTCAAAAAACTATTTTCCCCAAATTTTGAATTTTTAAACAAACTAAACCGTTACTTTTGTCAAACTTATTCTTTTTTCATTGATTAAAAAAATCATTTTCAAATTAAAAAAATATATTTTTATTTTTATTTTCTTATTAATGAATGTCCTTATTCTTTAAAGCCAAAATATATCTATTTAATCTTTTCATATGATATAAATTGAACCGACAGAATTACATGATCTAATATGTGTGTTATTAGATAAGAATTCCAATTAGATATTGCATTTATATAGCATTTCCTTCTATAATATTTTATCTTTTATAGGATATTGCTTCTGTCCAATTATATGAGATAAGATAAAATTATTAGTTCTATTTCATTTAGTTTAATCTAAATTGCAACTATCTAATTATTTTATTAGTATAACTTTTTTGCTGGAGAAGTTTTTTATTAGAAGCATCCACATTCCACAAGCTGCTACATAGGCTACAATGCATTGATTTTAGTATATATGCATAGATTATGATGATGAATATCTGGAAAAATGGTTCAATGGCTTCTAATGGTAAAACCATTGTTGCAACCTCAAGTGGACAAGCCGCTACATAGGCTACAAAATATTGATTTTAGTATATATGCATAGATGATAAATATCTGGAAAAATGTGCTATTTCTAACAATAGTATCTGAAAATGTTTGCACTCTTCTGCTGGCAATTTAGCTTACACATTAAGGGCATTGCAAGTTCTTAGAAATTGTGTAAACAACTATATTTCATACAGAAGTGCACTTTATTTGCTACGCACTGTAAATATATACACGTTTATTTAAGTTTTAATTTCAATTGGTAAAAATTTGAGCCACTCAAATTTTCTATATAAGTTTTGTTGGATATATAAGTTTTGTTGGATTCTTAGTGATATATTTCCTTCTCAGCTCTCATGTATCCTATGCAATTCTTACAGAGAGCAGGAAAGCATCTGTTGATATTTTTCTTAAGGCCGCTGGATACCTTGATTGTGCTGTCCGACATGTTCTCCCACAGATGTCTGCTGAAGTCAGGTTTAAAATGGTCTTGCCAATTTTAATAGTTCTACAGTTTGTAATCTATCCGAAATGTTATTCATCCACTTCCCCACTTTTCTGTGAGTGTAGAAGAAATTTACCTGTAGACCTGGCTGAGGGAGTTCTGCGAGCTCTTAGCCTGCAGGGACTAGGGCAGGTAGGAGATTTATTTCTTATTTTGATGTCTTTAATAAAATGATAACCTTGAATCTTCAGTTTTAGGTGCCACTGGCATTTGTTAGGCAACTTACCTTAAAGATTTATGAGTTGTTTTAGCTGATTTTGTTTTCACCCCTTAAATACTCCCACCATCATAAAAATACTTACTTTAGGGAACATGAATACAACAACAATAACAACAATAACATCTACCTAGTATATCCCACAGAGAGTGGGATCTGGGATCCAAGGTGTATTCACCCATTCCCCGAAGAAGTCAAAAGGATGTTTGCAAGAGATATAGTGTTGGTATAATCACAGATAAAAAGGACAGATAAAATAACTGCATACTATTAGTAAAGGACAACGATTTGATTTTTATGTCAAAACTATACTGAATTAGCCATATTATTTTCACTTTAAGGCTAGCAAGTATCAGTTTTTTAGTTGAGTATAATGTTTCTATGAGTTGAATTGCTACTATTTCTGATACCTGGAACATGTGCTTTTTCCCAAGAAGTTCACATTTTATATGGGTTCACATTCTCTGACTTAGGTTGTTGATATCCAACTTGGAATGGCAATTGATAGTGCTAAAGCTACACTTGCTGTGAAGCGAAGGCTTGCATGTGAAATGATAAAATACTGGCAGCAGGTATGAGGATTGCATCTTTTAATCTTGCATACCCTTTCTTGTCAAATTATCTTTGTGATCCTATCAGTGTGTCAAGCCTTAAATCTGTGTGGACTTCATCTTTTTCTATCTGCATCAATAGAGCATTTAAGGGGTCTTCTGCTTGATTATTACTGTATTTGTTTACAGTGTTGTTATTCTGAGTTTAATGATAATTTATGACTTGAAATGGTGTTTGGTACGAATGGAAAGAAGTCTTTAGAGACTTCTTCCTTGATTGAAAGTATTTTTTGAAAATAATAAAGTACAAACCATGTAAGTTGGTGGCTTAAGTCTCCTAATCAAAAGGAATTCCCATGCATGGATGTAATTTCTTTCAAAAAGGTGGGACGGAGGATGCGACTATGACGAGTACTAAGGAAGAAACTATGACGTCGATGCAAGTTGTTGACTGGGATGGAAGTAGGAGACAAGTACCGTTGGGATAAGGTGGGGAGTTATCGAGGTCTCAAGGGTGAAGCGAGGAACTAAGAGACTGCCCAGATTGGAGAATGGAGAAACAAAGTCAAGAGTCGCATAAGACCTAAATCTAGTCAACTTCTCCTCTAAAGATTGAAGAATTTGGGGACTAGAGGATGAGGTACAAATTCAGCGGAGATGGAAGAGTTACTTTTCTCAGTTGCTCAATGAGGGGAAGGAGGCACCAGAGGTCACCTCTATGAGCAACGAGTGTTCACACTTAAGTTTTTACAGGCGCGTCTCAATGGAGGAAGTCAAAGGTGGAGTCAGAAAAATGAAGAACGGGGTAAAGTGTGGAAATGTGTTGGGGCTAAGGGTCTAGAATGGCTCACACAACTATTCAATGTGATCTTTAAGACAACAAAGATGCTTGATGAGTAGAGACTTAGTAAGTTAATATCCCTCTACAAGAACAAGAGTGATGTGCAACAATACAGTAACTATATAGGCATTAAATTGGGAGATATTCATTGAGGCGGCTTGTGAAAATAACCGAGAATCGGTTGGTTTCATGCAGGGAGATCGACTACGTAGGCTTTGTATCTGATGAGATGGCTAGTGGAGAAATAAAGAGAACGAAAAAGGAATCTACATATGGGTTTTATCAACTTGAAGAAAGTTAGTGATAGAGTACCGAGAAAGCTCATATGAGATGTTTGGAGGAAAAGGAGGTACGAGGCTCTCACATTAGGATCATTAGGGACATGTACGACAAAGCTCTAACACAACATTTTTAGGTTCGTACCAAGGGTCGGATTTGAGTCCAATTCTCTCTATTGTATTGATGGATGTGGTGTCGAGAGACGTTCAAGATGAGGTCCCGTGATGTATGTTCAAGATGAGGTACCGTGATGTTTTTTATTTGTAGATGATATTGTGTTGATTGACAAGATGAAAGGAATTGGTAGAAAATTGGAGCGATGGAGGGTTATTCTAGAATCCAAAGGTTTTAGATTGATCATGAATAAAACAGAGTATATGGAGTTCAATTGGTGATAGAAACCACTAGGATCGCTCCTAGGAAAACCACTAATTGCAAGTATCTTGCACCAGGAAATTGGTGGAGAATCTCCAAATTCGTGTTTAATTAAAAGGCAGGAAAAGGAAAACAACATGGGAGAAGTGGGAGATGTGCCTAAAAACTAGAAAGCGGGATGGGACATTAAAGAAACTGATTATTAAATACAGAAAATTGAAAGATAACAGTTAAACTAATAAATCAGCAGCTGGGTTCGTATCAATTTGGTTAGGGTGGAAGAGGAGGAAGGGGAGTTGATGTTGGGTGAATATATTGTAGCGAAGAAAAGCAGGTTCAGGTACTTGGGGTTTGGTGATGTAAAGCGACGGCAGGGTGGACGAAGACATCAAGAATCGGGTCCAAGTAGGGTGGCAGAAATGGAGGTTGGTGTCAAGAGTCTTATGCAATAGGAAAGTGCCCTTAAAATTCAAGGGTAAATTCTACAAGACATTAGTGAGACCTATATTGTTATATGAGGTAAAGTGTTGGGCGATAACAAAGATACAAGATTATTCGAGAGAAGGTCGGAGTTGCCAGTATTTAGGATGTGCTCCGCCAGTCGAGACTCAAATGGTTAGGTCCTGTTCATAGAAGAGAGTTGAGACTTCTAGCAAGCCATTCGAGGGGGGCGGGGGAGTCTTGCTTCAACCAACTAAGTCACAAGGTGGTCAAGGGGTGGCAAAACCAAAGGAAAGGAGGACCTAATGGATCACCTAGGGGACAACCACAGGGGCAGTCTATGGGCTGCAGCCAGAGTGTTTGCTATCATGGGGAAGACAACAAGCACCACAACCATGGTGTGAGTACAAGCAAAAAGTTAGGACAAGGGAACCAAGAACTCCGACATGGGCACAAAGGCAACAAGGAAAAACGAGGACAAACAAGGTTGCCCGGCGGAGAGCTCAAGCACAAGAAGGAGCTCCCCGTTAGGAGGGTTAGCACTTAGCACAAGGGTAGCTCAGCAGAGGACAGTACCGAGGTGCAAGGGTCGGTACAATCTCAAAGTGGCAATTTGGGTCGGTACCGAAGGGGAAGAGAAGGGTTAAGCACAAGTATTTTCTTGTTTATGTCGTTTATGATGGTTTTGACATGTGGGTGTCTTACCTACTATATTTGGGTCAATTGAAAACATCCTCCCAGTCAAATGTGGTTGTTGTTGTAAAAGAGTTAACTATGTCAGAGATTAGGTTTGTTATGATTTGACTGCCATCCTCTGAGATATGTACTTGCTTATGTGAAATTAGTCTCAAAGAGATTAGCCTTCTTCGGGCATCAAAAACTAAATATAAATATACCCCTTATCACATTTGGAGATCTCTCATCTATCTTGAAATTTCCTCAACATCTGCCCTGTAGAGTTCCTAGGTTCATCCAATAGCTCTACTATTTCATTGACAATTGCCTCTTGCTTATGGGTCCAGCTCCTAAGAGAGTATAGTTAGAACTTCTACAAGCAAATATGGAAGACTTGGGGACATTAGAACAACCGAGGGACGGAAAGGAATGAGGTTGGCTTTTCTTGAATTGGAAAGTTGGTTGAGGACACCGTGGAGGAGTGCTATTCGTGTAGAGGAAGGTTAGGCCGTGTGGTGCAGTTGTGCTGGAGGCATTCCCATCATTTCCATTCTCATCTTCATTTTCATTTCTCGTTGCTTTGTTTTCCATACTATTCTACTTAACATGTCATGCTCAATTGTGCCTCTTGTTTTCTGTTTGGTCTTGGGTGTGTATCTTCGTTTATGTTTGTTACTGCCCTCTTATTCTTGCCAGCTTTGGGCTTTCGGAGAAAGTGTTTCTCGACGTTGTCGGGGAAAAGGTGCGTACATCACGACCCCCTAGGCTATGCTCTAAGCTGGATAGACTGGGATTGTTGTTGTTTTTGTTTTGTCTAACTAATATGATCTGTTAACCTTTTAAAACCAGACTAATTAAACTGCCCAACTGGGGAGTAAATTGGAAGCTTAGGATTTGGTTCCATATATTCCACATCCTTTGATATACCTCATATTGGGAGCATATGCCTTTGCTTGCCTTTGGAGTCGAACATGCAAATCTAGTCATTGTGCCCAGGGTTCCTCACAAATTTTACTGAGGATGTTTGTCATCGTCAATGCAGTCTTTTGGTTCAATCAGTGTTTTTATTTTTGCCCCTTCAATTTGTTTTTTCAATTATGAACTATGAAGCAACACTTGATGAGGCAGCACTTGATAAAAAAGTAGAATGTCATAGAGAGCATTAAAGTTTTATGCTGCACAAGTCATATCAGACATGAAGCAATTGTGCCCAGGGTTTCTCACAAATTATGAACTATGAAGCAACACTTGATAAAAAAGTAGAATGTCATAGAGAGCATTAAAGTTTTATGCTGCACAAGTCATATCAGACATCATGATGACATTGATGAGGCAACTGAAGTATGTACATAAAATGGGAGGAGGATATAGGTTTTTCTTTTTAACTTTTCGACTCTTCAACTGGATATTGGAGTGAGTTTCTTTACAATTTACTTTGTATGGCTTTTGGTTGCGAAATTCTGAACACATTCCACATAAGATTACCCTATTATTTTCTCAAGCTTCAGATGTCTTTGAGTTTTTCCCTAATTTTTAAGTAACATGATTCAGTAGCTCAATAATTTCAAAGAGACCCTGTGTGCTTAAGCAATAAAAAAATTCCATTTCTTATTGGTTTTACCGGTTTACTTCAATGCTTATCAATCTTGGAAAGGTCTTTGTATAATTTAATTATTCTTATTTTTGTATTTGACTTGCTTTCATTTTAAACCGTGTACTAGCTTTTTAATCATGGTGACCGTTGTTGTGGCCTGTTGTGTAATGGTGTTCTGCAGGCACAAGATAACATAATGAACCTTCCACTCACAAATGGTTGGGGTGAAAAGCATAAGCTTTTCATCAAGTGGAAATATGTTGAAGCAAAGGTATTTTGAATATTTGGTTCCTTCTCAGTCTTGGATTGTTTTTTCCTTTTAGTTCATTTCTCCAGCATTATGAAGGTAGTTTCTTAGTAATACGGAGTAATATATTGGAAAGTGTTATTTATGTGCATGTGCATGTAAAACATATACACATGATGTCATCCAGTTTAAATGGTATTCCGTAAATTCTAAGGTGATGTGAAAAGAGGATATCCCTTGAAAAGCAATCTGTTTTCACAAAATCATCATTGCAGATGATGGACAACTCCTACTTTTGCTCCATTTTTTTGATATCTTATATTATATTCCGTATGTCATGGAATAGATGCAAGCTGTTAATGCCCCGGGCAATCTTAACATCGGTTATGGAGGAATTAGGGTTATGCAGTTTTTCATGTCCCCTATTTTTCCATATTATGGATGTACTAGGAATTAGGGTTATGCAGTTTTCTTATAGGATTTTCTAACCCTTTTCCCCCTATCATAGTTTCTTTTATCCATAATATTCAAAGTGAGTTTGGATGTCATACAATATTTTTTTGCTGGCAAGTCACTTATAAGGTCACTCATTAGGCAAAGATATATGACAAGTCACTTAAATGCCAACAAACATTCTTCTAAGCCACATCTATGCCTTTTTCCCAAAAGCTCCTTGCCAAGCTTGTAGCTTATTGGTATCAAACATCAGGACATTATGATACTTGTGAATGGACAAAATGTGTTCCTACCTTTCCTTTGAGAATGGGGTTAAGTATGTTGTACAAAGACGGAAGGAGCTAATATTACATTGAGATTGAAAAACAAAATTCTTCTTTCTTTAAAATTGCTGATATTAAAAGTTTATTGATTTCTAAAATTTCCATTTACTTCTCATCCAGTTCATATGTAACTTTTGGTATTTCTCCAGGCGGCAGCCTATTACTATCATGGAATGATTTTGGATGAGGGAAATACAGAAAAATCTCACGGCATGGCTGTTGCGGCATTACAAGCAGCTGATGAGTATCTTAAAGAAAGTAAGAAAGCATGCGAATCTTTCAATGCAGCTCCTCCTTTGTCAAGGTGACTACTCCCTCTATGTTCTCTCTCTGTGTCGATCAATCTTAAAGAGCTGAATCTTCTGCATAATATTGAAATTTGTTTAATAGCACACTTATTCAGCATATTGAGGTTTACTCCTTTGTCAATGTTCTCTGAGTGCCCCTTTTGAACAATTCTTTGGCTAACTCAGCATATTTTCTCCTTTTCAAAGTTTTCTTTTCATTTTTCCAGTCACCTTTCATGATTCTATCCTTGTCCAGCTTGTTCTGTGCTCATATTTTGTGAGATGGTCATCCAATTTTGGTCTGTTACCAACATTTCAAGCTATACAACATGGTTTCTTTGGGAGATAAATACCAAGCAAGCAATATGTTTTACCCTCCTTGCTTGTAGTATATATCCCCCCCTCCCCCGCTCTATGGCTAGGTTAACAAGTTTTTGGTTTTTGTGCTTTGTTTTTCTGCAGAAACCCACCTCTATGGGGGACAATGAAGTATCTAGCAGAGAAGATTCCTAAAGACACGGCTAGCAAGGTGCGAATCAACAGAGATTTGTATACTTCAGAAAAGTAAGTTTGCTTCGCATATTATCACCTAGAATCTAAGATACATGTCTTGCAATCTTTTGAACTCATTTCGTAACTGCATGGGTTCAGAATAATGGAGACGGCTCCTACATTGCCTGATTTTGCGTTAGCTTTGAGGCCGGATGATTATCAGCTACCTATTGTAGACACTCGCTGGAATGAAGAGAGCGTTTACAATGGAACAGCAGAGCTTGAACCCGCACAAAGGTGATACGGGCTTATCTGTATCCCTGTATGATTGTGTATATAATTGTTGAAGGAGAATAGGTTTCTCTGTTCATTACCACTGTTGTAACCGGGAACATACAAGTTTGATTCTCTCTGTTTACAAGAATTGTAAGCTAATTGGTTACTAATTGAATCTCGAAATGCCATTTCCTTCCAAGTCCCATTCCAAGAACCCAATTTCCTTTAATTTGGATGAAAATGAATTCAAATTAGTCCAGATTGACACATTTATGCTATCATACATATTATACTCTGGTTACTATTCCGGGAAATGGGTGAGCTGTTGGATCACTCAAAACTCTGGGATGGGAAGGAGAAGATGAATCTGATGTAGCACTCGTCGACAGATAGATAAACATCACCACCCTTCAATCTCAACATCACCTGTTGAGAAACGGGGCCAATGAATCTCAATCCAAGACATCTATTTAACTCCTTTTTGCAAAGATCCCTGTAAAACGTCACCCTGAAGCCAATTTGGCAACATCAAGCAAATATAATAACATCAATCAATCTAATTACTAGAAGCAGTCCATGGCCTTAACAAACATTCATTTCTGTCATATATTCCAAAATACATAAATGGGATCAGGGGCGGAGCTATAAGAGGGGTAGGGGTTGGGGGATAGGAGAGAAGGATAAGGTTGAGGACAAGAGATTTAGAACCCCATCAACCTGCTCTAGATTCCACTAAAATAAACTTGTGAGAAGGGACAAGAGAGGGGACAAGCTCCGGGACAGAGGATTAGGACACCTTTTAAAAGACTCCAAATCCCCTATCCCCCAACTCCTCCCCTCACAAGCTTTAATTAAAAAGAAAAACAAAATAGATTAAAAGAATAAAAAATAAGAGGATTTTGTGAGAAGAGACAAGAGAGGGGGTCAAGCTTTGAGAAAGAGAACTTGAAACCCTTTTAAGGGTTCCAAATCCCCTATCCTCAACCTTGTCTCTCCTCTTACCCCCAAACCCCTCCCCTCACAAGCCTTACTTAAAAAGGCAAAAAAAAATAGATTAAAAGAATAAAAAATGATGGGATTTTGTGAGAAGGCACAGAAGAGGGGAACAAGCGCCAGCATAGAGGATTTGGACCTCTTTTAAAACTCCGTTGTAACAAAAACATCTCATTGTTTTACCATTGACAAGGTTTCAAATTGACTTAATCTGGCAAACTAACATGTATCAAAGCTGTTGTTCTTATTTTAGATACATAACTTTCATATATGGGCCTCCTGTTTTTTATATACAAAAATTGTCCTCTACCTATATCACTTTATGTGTGAGATTTAGACCTATTACTTTAAACAATAAAAAATCCACCAAAAATAGCTAGTGTATGACACATTGGCACAGGTATATAGCAAGTTGTCTTTACCAGGCAGGAAAAGGAGATTCTTGTAGGCTACCTGAAATCTGGAAATCAAGAATCTGCACTTGCAAGACAATCTTCTCCTGCAAGAGAAGTGTCTGTTCAGATGGAAAGATTTGAGACACTAGGTGCCAAATTGAGGGCAGATGCCTACATAATCCAGAGGGCGAAAAACAATCCTTATGACATTTTTTTGGGTGCTACAGAGAGGGAGATTGGAACCCGTAACATCAAGTCAACTAACATACCAGTGGAAATTCAGTGCAAAGAGAAATGAACTAGAAGTGTAGGAAAGTTTTGCATCTTTGAAGATTTGATGCCGGAACGCATTAAGATTTTCCTCGTCTTTGGACAGTGCTCAGCCTACCAAAGTGTGTTCAGGACATCATAATCTCAAGAGAGCGATGGTACGAAAACGTCCATCTAACCTGGCACTTTATTAGCTTGAACGGCCCTGGTGTGTGTGTATGCTTTTCCTGGAGAAAAAGAACTCAACTGAGGAAGGAGAGAATAACTCTTATCAATCACTGAACCGAACAATGAATCCACTTTTACAGTAAAATTGCACAAATGGGCAACTTCCATGGTTTGTAGACACCAACACCATGATTTCAGGTTCCGCATTTGTCTTCTTCAGAGCCACTAATATCAGTATCTATACCAGGATAAAATACACAACGTCATATTCTTCTCTGTTGATACTGTGCTTATTGTGTGTGGCAGTGCTCATCGATATAGACGGGAGAGAAGGGAGTGCATGGAGATAAAGTGAGACTTATAGAGGAATTTTTCTTCTTTCTGGCTACTATTGACATTATTCCGATGAAAATGGAAGTCAGTCAAAAAATATTGTACTTGTTTTCTTCATTTCCTTGTCCAATAAAAAACGAAAAAACGAAATAATGAAGATATACACTAAATCACAAGCTGTAAACAAGAAGCTTTGATATTCCAGTAGTTTAGTACAAATCCAGTGGTAAATTTTGCAGCAGAAGCAGCAGCGCATACACAGTACATTCGATATGGCAGGAGGATTTATTCTATTCATATGAGAATATTACTTCTTCTTCAAAGATAAAAGGAAATTATGCTTGCTTTCACTATATCATGTCATTTTTTTTTTATGCAACAAGTGCAAAAGCCACAAATTGAAAGATTAAACTGCCTAAAGTGCACTGGGTAAAAAGAAAAAAGGGCAAACTTCATTGTTTTTTTTCTTGTTTCTTAGCCCCGAAATAAAAGGTAATTTTATTTGCACAAAAAAATATGAGCAAAACAATGAGAAACATGAATGTGCCTTGAGGTGGAGGAGTGAAATCTATTTCAACCTGCTAACTATATCATGATTATCATCTGTCTCAAACTTCAGAGCATCAAAAAGGAGAATAAACATTAATGCATTTGCTAACTAATCAATGTGATAGGAAATAAGATATATGCTTATTGTCCGGTTAGAAACACAGCACAAGCATGTTCTATCAAGCCCTGTCCTTCAGACTAAAAAGGATAAAAGAGCAAACCTTACTCAGTCCAAAAGTACCTCGATGCAAGAATATATCACCATATCAGAAGAAAAGGACCAAAAACTAAAATAGTTTCCTTATCAAGTAGGAAAGAGGATTACTGGGTTGGTAATTTACAAAATCCCTTGATAAGATAATACAGAAATGAGAGGCATGATAAAGCATAGCTTTCTGCTTCTTTTTGTCAAGGTTGCTACTACATTCTCTATCCAACACTGGACCAATCAATAGGGTGTTCCAATTCATAATTATTTAAACTTACAAAAGTATATCACCGTCCTTACTCGGATCTTTTATTTCATAGAACAGTTATTTATACTGATCCTTAATTGAAAAGTTCTTTCCCTCTAAATTCTAAAACATATATTATACAATGAGCTGTGTTACAAGAGTCCATCCAGAACAAGTAAGCATTAGGATGCCGTAAAAACCTCATTAGTTACTTGACAAGTGCCTATGGAGTATGGAATATTTACTGAAAGCAAAAAGCAAAGAAAATCAAGATGAAGTAGCTTCAACGTAGCATTATTAATCAAATCTCCTCATCAGTGACAAATAAGGAATACATCAAAGTAGTAGGTTTCATGTTTATAAAGCAGAAGATTGATGGATTAGTCATTGACATGATCCTGCTAGCAGTCGGTGTCACAAAGAAAGCATCTATTTGATCTAAAAGCTAGACCTTAGAAGCTATTCTATCTGCATGGTCCTAGAGTTACACATTGAAATCCTCCTTGTAACATATATATTAGAAAGAGATTGAGGTGTGCAAGATTCATTTATTTGTAGTACAAGTACTACTAACCAACTATTAACACAAAACATACGGACTCTAATTGCAGGAAGTGGAATAGAATAAATTCTGGAACTCGCCCATATTCTATAAGATTGCTGACTGTATAACACAATCACCACTTGTTACTTGAAAATACAAGACATGCACACGACAAATACAAAAACTCTCACATCACTCTCTGAGAATTTAGAGCATATAGAATCATGCACATTTATAACCATTAATTGCGCATCTATGCAAAGAAGAAACTTGGAGATATATGCTTTCTTCAGGCGTATAAATGACTTCAGTTTTTTTCATCCAAGCATATCATCAGAGCTTCTACTTCTACTGTTTAAGTAGTTTAGAGAAAAGCAGTAGCACATAAAAAAATGATAGGGTGGGGAGATATTTACAAGGTCACTGAGGCAATGGTGCCACTCTATGTTGCCCTACTTCTGGGGTATGGTTCTGTGAAGTGGTGGCACTTGTTCAAATCAGATCAATGTGATGCTGTAAACCGCCTAGTTTGTTATTTCACTCTTCCACTCTTCACCTTTGAGTTCACAGCACACACTGATCCCTTTAAATGGAACTACAAGTTCATAGCCGCGGATGCTATATCCAAGGTTATCATAGCTGTAGTGATTTCCCTGTGGGCTAAATGCAGTAGCAAGGGAAGCTATTGCTGGTCGATAACAAGCTATTCCTTGTCTACTTTGACTAGTTCTTTGGTTGTAGGTGTCCCACTACTTAAGGCCATGTATGGGCCTGAGGGTGTGGACCTTGTTGTCCAATCATCAATTATACAAGCCATAATTTGGCTCACAGTTCTGCTGTTCATCTTGGAGTTTCGTCGATCTGGGATGGATTTTTCAGCAAAAGTGGATACAGTTGCAGATTCTGGAGCACAACCCATTGAACAAGGTAAAGATTTGGAAGGAAACAAAGAAGCCATCAAGACTGCAAGGCCAACCTTTTGGTATTTAATGAAGATGGTGGTGCTTAAACTTGCACAAAACCCTAATTCCTATGCTTGCATCATAGGAATCATTTGGGCAGCTGTAGCAAACAGGTATTTTGACAAATTGCACCAAGTGCTCAAGAGAAATAACCATTTTATGATATCAATTCAAACATTTTAGTGTGTCATATATTACCAGACAACTATTATTACTGCTAATGTTTATGTTATGATTGTCATCAAATTATGGACAGGTGGAACATCCAATTTCCAAGCATCGTTGATAGATCTGTGTTAATCATGTCAAACGCTGGGACAGGAACAGCTATGTTCAGTATGGGTAAGGATTATACATTAGCAGTAATCTGATATTATATCTTTCTCTAAAGATATGGAATCATTATATTCACTTAAGGCCTCATGTACAATATGAAAACAAGTAATTAATATTCAGGTTGTGAGTAGAAGGCACTCTATTTTCTTTGGCGAAAACCATACCTTCATAACTCTAACACAACTGACAGTTAAAACTCAATATCCTCCAATAAGTACAGAAAATCTGTACATACCTTCCCCATTATTTAATCTCGCTGGGTTAAATAACTATACTAACTATTCAGGTTTTTTCATTATCTTTTCTTTTTCGCTTTCCATTCAACACTTGGTCTATCCATGCAGGCATGTTCATGGCTTTACAAGAAAAGATAATAGCATGTGGACCTAGCCTGACCATATTTGGGATGGTGTTGAAGTTCATTGCTGGCCCAACCGCCATGGCAATTGGTGCCATAGCAGTGGGGTTGCATGGTGATGTCCTTCGAGTAGCCATCATACAGGTGAGTAAAACATTTATTCTCCAACACACAATGTTTCGCATCAGAATACTGACCAAAAGCTAGATATCTTAGCATAAATGAAATTACTCTCATGTGATAAAACCAAAAATATGTGTCAAGAATGTGAAAGAAAAATGAAAATCATACGTGCAATCACCAACTCTATGACAATGGATCAGCGGACAGCACATCAATATTTCATTGGAAATACAGCATCAAATTTTGATCGAATATACATCTATTTTTTATTCTAATAAAATTAATTACTGTGCCTAATAACAATAAAGTGTTCAACCTTTCATTTTGCAGGCAGCACTACCACAGTCTATCACTGCCTTCATTTATGCCAAAGAATATGGACTACATGCAGATGTGCTTAGTACTGCGTAAGTGGATGTGGATGGATATGTAAATTTATGTTTTAACAAACAAGAACAAATTATCCCCCAGTTTTTACTTAATTTATCTTTTCCTACAAGGCTACAACGAAACTAACACATCATTCATCTTCTGTTGCTATAATTTTCAGGGTAATCTTCGGCATGATGGTTTCACTGCCAATTTTGATTGCCTATTATGCAGTGCTAGAGTTTGCACACTAGTACCATGAGTTTTTGCCACACCCCAGCATCTCCCCAAACTCTCTATTTTGAATGCTGTTGCTGTCTGGGTCATTTGAGCTCAAAACATTGGCACCAGGACCAGTTAACATCAGTTGATGTTTTTGCTGGTTCATAGCGTTTTATTTTCCATGTGTATGACTACGATTTGTGATGTATGAATGGCGTGCCAATGCACACATAGCAAAACAAGATGCATCTAACACAATCAAAGACTTCAGAAAATCTTACCAGAGTTACGGAATTTCAGCGTTTTCAGATACGATGAGGTTCGCTTTCTCTTTTATGATCGAGATCAAGCGAGGCATCTAAGTCCAGTTACCAATCACCACACATTTTCGAATCTTCGTAATGAAAATCGATCACAGATAGCGAGAGCACCGATTGACAGATTTCGGACGACATAGAACTGCGCCTGTTCGAAATTGGAACCCCGTCCGGCATCATCGACCTGTACAGATCGGAAAATAGCATAAACTAGAGATGAATTTAGGGATTATGAGTTGCAATTAGGGTTTCAGAGAGGAAATTACCATCTGACAAAGCCTTATGCATTTTGGGGCGCCGATTGTTTCGTAGCGACGGAAGTTAACGGTGTCGAAGCACCACCGTGATCGAGCGAAATGAGAGATTCGAAGGTGGGAGCCCCCGGGAAATCATCGGGCGCGGGGAGATAGAGCTGTAAGATTTGAACCGATCCGAACCCGGAAACCCGACCCAATATACCTGGAACCGATTACCGATCAACCAAAAACCTACTCAACCCATTTTGACCCAAATCCAAATGAGTCAAGCCCGATTAAAACAAATATTCAAATCTGTTCTAGTAAAAATTTAAAAATAAATGTTGAAATAACTGAAATCGAAATCCAGCTCAACCTAATAAAAAAAGGGTTAATTGCGCTAAATATCCTAACCTTTGTGAATAGTTGCACTTAATATCCCGACCTTGTAAGATTTCACGAAATATCCTGACCTTTGATGTTAGTTGCGCTCTCTACCCTAGATAGATTTCTTAAATTAAAAAATTACACAAATAATGGAAAAATTGCACAAAAGCACCCATATTTATATAAAAAAAATTCAACAATCTCTATTTTAATCAAAATAAAAAGGAAATTTATACCAAACATATAAAAATGCGTGCTCTAAAAAATTAAAATAAGATCGATTATTTAAAAATAAACTTGTTTCTTATTATATTTTATATTCCTTAAAAATTTATTTTATAAAGCCATAGTTATAATTTATGTAAGATTAATATGTAAGTACCATATTATATGCCCAATTAATCAAGTTTCCATGAGTATATACCAAATTTTCCTATTTTTAATATATGTTTATCATATCTTTATTAATTATAAATAGTTATCATATACTCCATATTTTACTATTTATTTTTTAAAAAATATATTTTATTTTATTTTTTAAAAGTATTATATTCCATATATGTATAGTCAGCATTTTTTTATAGAATCTTTTTTTAATGCTGTGGAATTTAGATGAGAAATATTTTCTTAAGATTCAATCACAAGATTCCACATAAGATGTTATGTATTAGTTTTAGTGTATATAAAATAATATGGACCAAAAAGAATATATATATATATATATATAATAAGAATAATAAGAATAATAATAATATATAGAGAATATATGTACAAATCCACATTTATAGATCGGTATATATAAACATAGATTTTTTTATAACATATATTATGAAGAAAAATAATAAAATTAATTATTTTCAATAATTATAATAATTATGGGAGTAGATGTTATCTATTAGAAATGATTTTTGGTTTTTTTTTTTGGGGGGGGGGGTAAATATATTAGGGGTTAAGTTTATTGAAAATATTTTATGAATATGGGTGATTTTGTGTAATTTTTCCATTATTTATGTAATTTTTTAATTTAAGAAATCTATGTAGGGTAGAGAGCGCAACTAACACCAAAGGTCAGGATATTTCGTGAAATCTTACAAGGTCGGGATATTAAGTGCAACTATCTACAAAGGTTAGGATATTTAGCGCAATTAACCCATAAAAAAAACAATAGATGACTTCGGTCGGCCTCTCGATGAGTCAGGTCTGTCTGACCTTCAAATTTTTACCTAATCAAAAAAAATATATACTCCCTCCGTTTCCTTTTAATTGTCGTTTTACTATTCATGCACGTTTTTTAAGGTGTGAAAAACTATATGAAATAATAATTTTTTAAAATATTTTTTTCGATAATCTCATACTTATTGGTGATAAGTATCATATTATTAAAAAATATTATTAAAATATTAATATTTAATATAGTTTTTATCGTTCTAAAACTACGTGCATGATTTGAAAAAGTCACTTAAAAGGAAACGGAGGGAGTATCATTCAACAATACCCGAAATCTAAATACTCAAACTCAATAGGACCAAATTGCACTTATGAGCAAAAAAAAAAATAAAAAATTCAAATCCGTTCTAGTTAAAATTTAGAAATAAATGTTGAAATAACTGAAATCGAAATTCGGCTCAACTCAAATAATAAATCATTCAACATTACTTGAAATCTAAATACTCAAACTCAACCTGACCAAATTGCACTTCTAACCTATGCTACACGGAATCAGAAAGAAAACGGAAATGAAAACGGAAAAACGGCAACCCAAAATTGCTAGGAAACGAAAACGTCAAGGAAACAACAATATGAATTATATATTCATTTAAAGGTCTAAATAAGAGCAATAAACATATCACCAAGTGATACACATTGAATGCATCATTAAAGCTACAAATTAAAATGTTTAATACCATGATAAACAGTGTCCTTTCAATACACATTGAATGCATCATTACTCTTTAACAGAAATCAATACAAACATGTTAAATATATTAAATGTCTTGCAAACCAACAAAATAAAGTAACTTAGTTTTAAACTAACAACACAAAGTAATCCATCCAACATCAATCTTCTACTTAGCTAACTCTTTCTTAAGTTCTGACTTACCAAGAGAAAGTTCTACATACAAGTGAGGGTTTACCGAAGAGAGCTTAAAGGGAGAGAGCACCGAGCAAGTGAGAGGAGGGAGGACCGAAAATGGAGGAGAAGTAGGCGGCAATGATAGAAGGAAACGGGAGTTTCCAACGGGATGAAGGGGAAGTATGATTTAGGGTCTGGTCTTTTTTTTTTACTATAAAATTAGTGGAAATACCAACTGGCAAGTTAGAAACGTTTCTGACCAAACGCAAACGTTAAAAGTTTCTGACTTTTTTTGGTCAACGAAATGGTCAAAGTTTCTGACCTCTCAGAAACAATATTTCTGAGGTGTTTTCCCGGAGTTTCAGAGTTTCTTCCTATGCAAAAATATTAGAGTATACATTAGTTAAGTGGTTGGATGGCTCGGGTGAGTTAGTTACAATTGTAAGGGCAAATTAGTCTTTTTGTATACAACTATTATAAAGAGCTTGAAGCTCAGTTGTAACAACCCAGAACCTTGAATACACAAAACACAGAGGTTTCATCTTCTCGTTTTCGTTCCTTGTTCTTGATGATCAATCTAGGTCATCTAGCTCGATTTATGTGATTTCTCAAGAAACGCAAAACCGCTATGAAATAGAGTTTCGGGGTATCATAGCTTCTAAACGAGGTTGTAGGTGTCTTTAAACACCACAGATCCAAACTCTCTTCAAAGTGTAGATAGTGAGATTTAAACATTTGATCTCTTACAATGGTCACCTCTCATTTAGCACTAGAATAAGAGATCATTAGCAATTCATATTGATCAAATATTTGAAAAATATCTCAAAACACGAAAAAACTTGTATAGGTTTCAATCAAATACAATATCGACCAACCAAATATTATAACATCGAAAAATTTCAATTTTACCAATGATCCTTACTTTTTTTTTTTTTTTGACAAAATCAATGATCCTTAACTTCATGATCAAGTTTGCTCACTCCATTCTTTCCACTTTGATTTCATTGATTTAGTTGATCACTCGATCATCGATAGCATCTCTATAATGTGCACGTGTATATATATATTACAATTTTTTTAAAATGTAAATATTGTGGGATCTATGTGTAACGGGTATACAAGCGTGATCTCGCTCACACCCCTAAAAGCTAGTCATTAGGGGTGGTAGAATTTCTACTTATATACAATGTCGGGATTGATGAATTTTCGATATGGGATATAAGTGTCTCATACCACCATATTCTTGTTACAATGGGTATGTTTCTCCCAAGTATTGGTACTTGAAAAAGACTAGTGTTCATGTTCATGATGGTTGACATCATCACCTTTTTAACCCACTTGGTAGCACGGTTTGACGTTCCTCCTCTGCATCAATTGACCAACCCACATTCCTATCAACAAGCCACTCCATCCCCAACCCCTACCCCCGCTCCCACCCCCTCCCATCCACCACCATGACTAGTACCACCTCCATCTCTTCCACCACGACCAACAATACCACCTCCACCACCACCACCACCTATAGCCCTGACCTGAACCCACGTCCCCGCCATCCGTTTTGGTTCATTTGGACAACCACCACCTCCACCTCCTACAACTCTACCTCGACCCCACGTATTTGCCATCCGTTTTGGTTCATTTGTGTTTTTTTTGTTTGGTTCCTTCAGAGCTATAGATTTATGTTTTTTGATGGATATATGCTTCGTTTGGTTCCTTCAGTTTATTACGAATACGAGATACATGTTTTTCACTTCACGGTCAATTTTGCTAACATTAATGATTTAATTGATCACTCCGATCGATAGCTCTATAATGTGCGCGTATATTATTTTTCCTGCTTAGTTAGAATCATATTAAATTAAATATTAAATGTGGTGCGTGTAATACAGGGTGAGTCATGCGCTTTCTCGACCTCTTCATATTTGTTTCTATTAGTATGGTGGTTGAGGAGTTTTCTCTCTTTGTGTAATCCCAACTAGCGAGAGCAGTCGTCGCTTCTATCACTCTTTCTTTCTCTGTGTAATCCCAACTATCGAGAGCAGTCGGCGCGTATTCTGACTAGAGAAAGCCACCGCCTGTTAATGTCGAAAACAGACGAAGATTACAGACACCTTGACGGGGCGGATTCCGGCCGTCGACTGGAGCGCCACCGCGGACGCCGTGGAGCATACGACTCCGACCGTCAAGAGAGAAGCTACATGCATCGGCTTCGAGACGACGATTCTGATCGAGAGGAGATCCTTCTCCACCGGCATGGAGCAAGCCCCAATTCCAACTTCGACCGTCGAGCAAGCCCCGATCCCTACCGTCGTTGGCGTCGAGAGAGGCCGCATGCGGATGCCGACCGTCGAGCTGAGACCCACCTCCGCCGGCATGATGTAGACGACTCCGATCATCGAGCACATAACCGCCGCCACCGATTAGGGTCGGAAAGGTCGCACGCGGATGCCGACCGTTGAGCTGGGACCCACCTCCATCGACGTGGTGCACACGATTCCGACCGTCGACCAAAACGTCACCGCCGGCGTCGAGAAGAGGACGATTCCCAACCGTAGATTGATGGCAAAATTATATTGGATTATTAATTGATATAGATAAAAAGGTAATATCATATTAATCCAGAATATGACACATATGCGATATTAACACCATTTTAATCTAGAACATGACACGTATACAAATTGCACCAGAAGCCGTTTTTAACTCCACATATTCTGGTAACATTAATTTATATTTATACAATAATTTAATCTAGTCTTAGATAATTGACCAATTCTTAAAATTATATTCGGCACCAATTAAATCTACGTAGATTAATTATGTCCATAATTAAATAAATTAAATCATATCCACGTAAAATTAAATCATATATGTGCGATATACCATTAGGATTTAGGACCACGTAAACTTAAATCATATATGTTGTGCGATATACCATTATGGATATACGTGTAAATATAATTTATATTTATCCAATAAATTAATCTAGTCTTAGATAATTGACCAGATATTGAATAGATTATTTGATCTTAAAATATAAGTTTTCTAACTAATTAAAATATAAAGTTGAATATTTATAAAAATAAGTGGGACCATTAATTGAGATGGCAAAATTATACGTATTGGGTTTTTTTTTGGTCTAGATTATATTGGGTTATTAATAATTAACCAAATAGTGAATAGATAAGGTTGATCAAATAATAAAACAGTTAACATCATTTTAATTCAAAATATGACATGTATGAAAAAATAACACCATTTTAATTAAGAAAATATCACGTAAGTGATATTTTAGTGTGTATATATCTAGATTTTGATTTTAGATAGAAGTTAAATCTCAACGGTAAAGAATCTATATCTATATCTATATAGATATAGATATAGCCTTTTTACGGTTAGGATTTAACTTCTATCTTAAATCAGAATCCATATATTAAAATAAACATTAAAAAATAAAAGAGAAAAAATCAGTCGTGCAAATTCGAGTCCTCTCTAGCTTGTGGTTCCTACTCTCACTCGAGTCATCCACTTGTCTTTACTTTTCAATCTCTTCTTCTCCAATTTAATCCTTTCTCCCTCCCTCTCTCTGTTTGACTGTTTGAAGATTGATCATAAGCGCCAAATTTCGGTTTTTTTTTTCTCAGTTAATTCAATCCGGCCTTCAATTGCGATCGATTCCCAGGCTTCCACGAGGAAGATGATCCACAAAAACGTATTTTTCCTCATCCTCCCAGCTTTTTTGCTTTAATTTCAGTTATCATTGTTCTCTGTATTGAATCGTCAACTTTATGAATCTTTTCCTGATCAAAACTTTTGCCGTTACTTTCCCGATCGGTTCTCCTTTTCCGCTTTTTGAATCTGGTGTACTGCTTTGCTTTATTCCGGATGCTTGGATTCAGATAAGCTTATTTGATTCGTCAGTTTAAATAGCGTTACATTACTCCTTAGGAGTTTCTTCAGTTACAGGGTTTCCTGTTGAGCAAGTTAAGGATTGCTTTGTGAAATTTCCTGGATATTACTAAGTTTGCCTCTTTGTTCTCCGTTTAAATTCATCTTCCGTTGCAATTTCACTTCAATTGTGTTATCTCGTGATGGATTCTCAGTTACCTTTCGACTCCAAGGGCTGGAGATCGTGCACCGGGATCATCCTCCAAGCAGCTACCTTGTTTTGTCTGCTCTATTTACTTGTGACTTCGGCTGGTTCGAGTTTGGTAATTAAACATTGCATTCTAAATATAACCTTTGTTACATCATATGGTTGGTTGAATGAGGTACTTTGGTGCAGAAAACTCCGAATTTGAATTTGGTTAGTGCTGAAAGTGCTGTTTCATCAGTGAGTGATGGATTACCGAATGTTAGCTTAGTAACCGACAAATGCGAGGTCTGATTTCATTCGTTGAGTTTAAGTTTTGGTCTATTTGTGGTTGAGATTTGATGCTGACGATGTTTAGTCTTCTAGGATCGGAACAGGCCAATTGGAAGTGAGCCGTTGCCTAAGGGTATCGTGGAGAAGGTGACTAATCTTGAAATGAGACCGCTATGGGGTCAACCAAAGGTAAATTGCGAGTAGATGCTTGAAACGAGCTATTCGTGTGCTGAATGATGACATTTTTGCTTGAGAATTTTGACAAACAGGAGCATCCGCAGAGGAATTTGCTTGCTGTTGCAGTTGGGATCAAGCAAAAACGCCTCGTGAATGAAATGGTTACCAAGGTGATACTAAGTTCTATATGTAAGAGCAAGCTTACTTGTAATGTCGTGTTAATGTTTTCTTCGGTTCCTTCTGTTGCAGTTTTTGGCCAATGATTTCGTGGTAATGCTGTTCCATTATGATGGCAACGTCGATGATTGGAAGACGTTTGGAAGGAGCGACAAGGTTATACATGTATCTGCAGCCAGTCAAACTAAATGGTAGTATCTCTTACTCGTATAGAAATTTTGATGTTCGTGAACGTTTGTGAATCAAACAAGTGCTATATATATGTCTTTAGGTGGTTCGCAAAGCGCTTTCTACATCCAGATATACTCGCTGATTACGAATACGTTTTTCTCTGGGATGAAGATCTTGGAGTTCAGCATTTCGATCCCAAACGGTGGGTAACATCTACTAAGAGCTCGTCATCTTATGTCTCAATATCATCATCTTGATTGACACATGTTCTTCCCTTATGCCTTTAGGTATCTTTCTATAGTTAAAGAAGAAGGGCTTGAAATCTCACAGCCAGCGCTCTCCGCCAAGTCTGAGGTGCACCACCAGATCACCGCACGAGGGAGGAGGGGAAACGTTCATAGGTTAAAAACCATGCTGCCTTGTTTCGAAATGTCTTTCCAAGTTAGTTATATCCCGACTAATACATAGCATTCGTCTTCTGTTGTTCTGCAGGCGGACTTACAAGAAAGGCCAGTGCTATTCGAACAGTACATCGCCTCCTTGCACTGGGTACGATATCTAGACTAGTATCAATCCGAATGTCAGACTAAACGATCCAGGGAAGCTCACATTTTCGGTCCTTGTGTTTTCAGGTGGATAGAAGTCATGGCTCCGGTCTTCTCCAAATCAGCCTGGCGCTGCGCATGGTATATGATCCAGGTCTGTCATGCGAATCCTGGCTCGTTAAAAACGTTGCTTGTTTCTCAGTTTCTTGTTCGGTTTCAGAATTTAAGCTTTGGTATCTTCTGCAGAATGATTTGATTCATGCTTGGGGTCTAGATATGCAGCTAGGATATTGTGCTCAGGTACTCTCCTTCCTCCCCAGCCTCTACATTTCCGTCTTCTGTGTGTTTTCACTGTCATTTGGTTTCGGTTTCTTTTGATCTTCACAATTCCAAGCGCCGCTCTTTCCAGGGAGACCGTACGAAAAAGGTAGGCGTGGTTGATGCAGAGTATGTTGATCATTATGGTCTTCCGACACTAGGAGAACCCACAGCAAAGAAGGCAAAGATGCAGGCACCCCCGCAAGCTCATGCAGTTGACAAGAGAGCAGAGATACGGAGACAGTCTTTAAATGAGTACAAGACCTTCATGAAGCGGTGGAAAGAAGCCGCATCCAAGGATGAATGCTGGTCAGACCCATATCCAAATCCACCAAAGCTGCCATTCTAGCCTGTGCTCTTAGCAGACCAGGATAGCCAAAAACACACACAACACCAAAACATCTAATACAAGAAGCAGAAAGATAGGATCCGCAGCTGCATTTTTGCTCGGCTGCTCTGTACAGTTATAGACTCGGAACAAGAACATACATGAGGAAAAAGGTCAGTACATACGATTTTTTGCGAATTCTTTCATGGCAGGGCTGGATGAAAGGATCATAGCCCTCCTCATCTCGAATAAAAGATCAGATTCTGCATTTAGGAATTTTATGTTTTAATAGGGAATTAGGGATAGGGCTTTATCAGCACAGGAACGGTATGTACATAGCAGATTAGCAGATAATTTTATTTTATTAAATGTAAACAATCAGAAGTTTTGCTACTTTTTTTTTGCATTATGTGATCAATTTGAACTGTGTAGAAAAAATGGTTTGATTCTTCACACCAGAAAACAAATTAGGTTGCTTCTATTTACAGTATGTTGGCCTATTTTCAGCCATCTATTTAATATTTCAGGATTAAAGTTGATGGTTAGAGACTAATGAGAATAAATATATTTGTAAAGTGTGCTGTCATAGTATCAAACCCATCAAAAAAAAAGTGACAGCAAATCCATCTAATTCACTTCAAAATATAACCAAGCTGAAAATTCAATCTCAACTGACCCAAAATTACTGGGTTTGTAAAAAAATTCAAGTGTAATGACATAACCAAATATGAAAGATAAATCATGACAAAAGACAAGCTGAAAATTCATCCTCTAATATATAGTCCACTTTGTAATTCATTCACTGTCATTGAAGTGAAAAGATTACAAAGTAAACTATCTAAGTGGACTAGAGTGGAAATCACCTCACCTATATCTCATTTTGGTGTCTTATTATTTCATGTCTCACCCTCCTTATTTGGTTGAAATAGATTAAAAGTAAAAAACTTTTAGCCAATCAAGGAGAGTAAGACACTAAACACTACACCAAAATGGCAAAATGGGACAGATGATCTCCACAGGTTTCCACCCTCATCCAATAAACATTTTTACTAGGAATTGGATGAAATGTAATAAATATTGATTGAATTCTCTACGAATCGGAGTTTAAAGAATGGACCAGAGGCATCAATGAGCAACAATCGCACCCCCAATTCACACTTATTTAACAGGATTAAGAGAGCTAAAGATGGCAATTGAAGCAATTGCAGGACCTGGGAGTGAAAGAGCAAAACCCAAAGGGCCTGTTTGGGATGTTGCAGTTGATTGCATAGCAACAAGGAGTTGGCAAGCAGTAACCTTTGGGTCCTCCACAGCAAGTGCAAGTTGCACAAATCTGGAAGCTTCCAAGCTTCCTCCTTGTCTCATTCATCACCATCATCAATTCCCCTTTCTTGTCATCAATCAAGGGTTTCATTTCATACCCATCAGTTGTTGTGACATTCCCTGAACACCCATTTCCCTTTTTTTCAAAAAAAAAAGAATGGAAATCGTCAAATCAATTGAATTTCGGAAGTACCCAATTGAAATTAAATTCAGCAAAAATAGGACTTACATGGATTAGGTCCGAGTCTGACTCTAGCAGAAGAAGTAAGAGGAAGAGAAGCCTCAAAATCAACATCAGGTCTGATTTTTCTGCCTCAGTTTTAGCAGATCTGAAATGGGTATTTTTCTGGATGCGGTGAGTTTATAAATTTGTACTCTGATAGGGAAATGTGAGATTGAGATTTGAGAGGAGGAGGTGAATCAGTACAGAAACAGAAAGAAGTAAATTTTGTGTGGAAAATGGGGTTCTGTGGGATTTGGATGAATTGTTTGAGGTGTAAAACGCAACAATGTGTTCATACACTTGGGCGATTTTTGTGGCTAGTGGGCAACAATGAGAAATTTGGTCGCACTTGACTACTTCAGTAGTTGAGTGAACTTGCTTTTACCGTCTGAATTCAACTTGTTTTTACAGTTTAAACTTTGAAGGTTGTTTTGTTCTCGGGTCGGGTCAGATCTGATTCAAAACAATAGGTAATATAAACCCGAATCTTATTTAAAATTTTATTCATATAGATTACCAAAAACTATTTTGTATGATGAAACTCGATTCTCATGTACGCGACTTAATCATGAAAAGACATTGGGCGATTTTAATGACTTGTAAGGTGATAAATCAAACCATCAATTGAGACAGAGAGATGTAATTCCTGCCACCAAATACAAAAGGTCAAGTTTGTTTAGGTTCTACTCATCACAGATAAGCTTCATGGGACACTCAATCACTCATCATCAATCATCATCATGACAGAAATGAAAATTAAGCAGTAGATAAAATGGAACTGAACCTAACTTTGAGAAACATGTTTTTCTGTATTGCTTCAAATTACACTAAAAACCTTAGCAGATGAATTGTTAGATTCATTGAAAACGCCATGTGTTAAAACGTCATTCGACAACAAGCCCCATTCGAGCCACATTTTGGGGCTGATCTTGATCCTAAGTAAGGAAGTCATATATTGAATATGATCAATGCTACATTGAAGCAACTCTGTTATGTTTAAATCGATCGAGAAAGGATCATATGCAATACTTGTGCACCTGTGGTGTGATACTAAATTAATTAAAGTAAAAATTTATGATAAAAAAAATTTAAAAAATTATATTTATGTTTTAAATAACCAAACTTATGTATTTGTATAATTTTATGATAAAAATTATATTTTAAAAAAAATTACTATCATCAAATAATCATCTTTTCAAATATTAGTATCTTTCAAAATATAAATTTTAATGATAAAATCATATAAATATATATATGATTGGTTATTTATACATAAATTTAATTTTTTGAATTTAATTTTTATCATAAATTTTTACCTTAATTAATTTAGTGTCACGCCATAGGATGTACAAAGTGTTGTAGAGGGTCCTATAATTTCGTGTTTAAATATTTAGCATTAGATCTTAGATGTCTAAATCATGCTAAGGAAAAACTTCATTTTTCTGGACTAATATTGGTTGCAAGATCATCCTAAATTCTAACCAAATTATCATTACTTGGCTACTTAGAATAAAGAATTACACATATTTTGGCCTTTTTATATATATTATATGTATATACACAATTGTATAGTTGCTTACTTAATTTGCACTCAAATTAGTTGAGTAGATACCAAGAGTTTCCTTCCATAAAATTTTATAAAATAAAATAAAAACATACCCAAAACAAGTAAGTTTTAAGTTTTTTTTAAAATAAAACATCAAAGGAGTTTTTTCTCCCAAGTGAAGCATGGAGGATGAAAAAAAGAAACCTCTATACTTTATAGTACTTGAACATCAAGACATGTTTCTTCTTTCATCTTGCAGTGCAAAAATCTCTGTTACTGCGTAAATTTATCGCGACGAAAGCAATATTAATGGTGTATATGTACGTATGTCTACTTCCATATTACTCAATAAGACTTGCAAACCCCACCACCTAGCTATCCTTTTCTATTGTCTTTCTTACCAAACCAACATGGGGTATACACACTTTTTCATACCCTAAATTATTCTGACTTGTTACTAAAGCTACACTTCAACAAACCTACTATAACAACCGATTCGCGCCATTCAATACTCCCACTTCTCTGCAGGCTACATTCTCTTGGCTTTGATCACTTATTTGGGAGTCAAAACTCTGTTGCCCAATATGAGAGATCGGATTGAAAGGTTCGCGGTCCTTCCCTTTTCGTTGGGCTGCGTCTCTCATGCTAGTGTGGCTGTGGCCGGAGACCGCCCTAGGAGGTCCAAATTGGGCTTCAAGTCGCCTTCTTCCGGTATGTATCACACCCATGTTCATGTACTGGTCTATATAATATGTTCATGTTCATGTGGTCTATATAATATGTTCATGTTCATGTGGTCTATATATGTGGTCTCTATATGTTCTTAGGGAACGAAGACGACCAGGATGAAGAGAGCTTGTCGGGGGACAGCCTCAAGCACTCGTCAAGATTCTTGACTCTAACAAGGCCCAACTTATCTACCGGCGTTAACAAGCTTGTCAAGGGCTTCAAAAGCTTGTCGCAGTTGTTCGGTAAGCCACTACATCTCGCAAAGTTAGGGCTATTTATCGTCATTTGCTCTATTTAAAACTGGGTTGTTGTTCAGGGAAAGAGTGTGTGCATCCTGACCCCTCATACTTTGCTTGTCGCGGGATATACTGGGTTGTTGTTGTTGTTGTTTGCTCTGTTTAAAACATATGATTTTTGATGATGCAGTTTATGAGGATGAAATGGAGGAGCTAGGGATGCAGATGGAAATAGGGTGTCCGACGGATGTGAAGCATCTGACCCACATCGGATGGGACGGAACCACAACCACCAACCTCACCGATGACAATAACCACATCGCGCAATGGCAGCACCTTTTCACACCGGAACTCCTCTTCCACCAACCTTCGCCGCCTCTTCCACCACCGGTATGTTCGGACCAGTTTGAGCTCCCGGGTGGCCCATCCATAGAGCTTGATCAGTCACCATTACCGTTTTCGAGCAATTCGAGTAATAGAACCATGGTTGGAATGTGAATTATAACTGCTAAGGTTTAATCTGTTGTTTGTAAATCATGAGATGGTGTGCTCACTTTGTAATGTATGTGTTATCCTTTGAAGTGTGAATGTAGGTAATATAGTTGGCCCGGATTTGTGTTGATTCCACTCGTATGAAATTAATGAAAAGCGCATTAATCTTACTTACTGGGCTGGGCCGGCTGGCTTGTTTGGGCCTTGGCCCAATAAGAAGATGATGTTTCGTACATCATGGGCCCGGTTCCTATTAAGGTGGGGATTTTGGCCATTTTGAAATCATTAATTTACTAATTGATCATAATAAATTTGATTTTTTTTTCCCAAAGATATATGAATTTATCCCTAGAGTTGTAAGATAAAAGTTTGGAAATTTTATATTATATACGTATCCACTGGAATTTAATCTTATCAAAGATAACCTTCGTGAATTAGGATGAGCTGAGCAATTTATTTATAAGATTCACTTTTTTTTTAATCAACATTCCAAATTATGTATCATTAAATCTGCTAAACAATTTTATATATAGGGTTTTCTACTTGAGACATAGATTTAGAAAATAATTCATCAAGAAAATAATTCTTATATGATTTTAAAATTTTAATTATTCGACTCACTTGGAATGATATTACCGTTATATCATGTAACTTATTACGAAATAGGATATGCCAAAATAATATTAACTTAACATTTTGTAAATGTTAAATTGATTTTCATAGTTAGTCCTGCGGATAGTGAAACAAAAATTTATTAAAATCTTAATTTTGTCAGTTATATGTGGACCTGTCAAACGGGTCATTCAGATCAAGTTCGGGTTGGGTTTCGGATCATTTCGGCTCGATTTCGGGTTTGTCAATTTTTTTCTTTTTTAAATTAAAAAATCATGATTTGATAATTTTGCAAAAAAAATTAATTATATATATAAAAAATTAATTATATATAATTATAAATCAACCGGGTCAATCGGGTAAATCGGGTCAAAAATTACCGTGTTAATCGGATCATCGGGTCGAAACCCAGATTATCCGGAAAATTTTCGGTTTTTTGGGTTCGGGTCGGAAAAAATTTCCGAGTCAAAACTTCCGGGTTCGGGTCGGAAATTTTCCGATCAACCGGGTCGGGTTGTGTTTTGACAAGTCTAGTTATATGTCATCGTTTTGGACTGAATTTATGATCGAAAAAAAATCAAAATACTTTATTATATTGAAAAATTGTGTAGAGAATATCAGTTTTATGGGTGTGTTTTTAGTTATTTTCTATGCTTTCATGCTGCTTTTGTAATAAAGCTTTTAGGGAGGTAAGGGTTTTTCCCTCTCACGTGACATGTAGGGTAGTATATAAGCACCTCTTTGATGTGAAAGGAGGATAATTTTAGGGATTGCAGCCCTATGAAAGGACCTTTGCCGCCACCTGCAATGATTGCTCATTTCTCTATTTTGCTGTCATGATCTGCTATGGTTTGCTGGTGTTTTTGCTTCATTGATTTATAGTGATCTTTGCTTGCATTCTACCACTTGTCAATCCAGTTGATGATTTCTATCATACCTTTTCTTCCCCTACAACTACTCAAACACAATCATATACACCTCCCCATTCCCCTCATATAACTCCTTCCACATCCACCCATGTGGATGTGGATCCACATATAAATTCTATTGCCCCAAATTCCACAGCATCCTCCTCACCTCCTCCTGTTAACCAAATACAGCTTCAGGATCCTTTATCACAATCACCTGCTCTTGATGACTTAAATATTTTTCCTCCCTTGAGAAGATCCAATAGAGAGATTATTAGGCCCAGGAGATTGAATGACTTTGTCTGTCCTAGGGACAATACCAGAAACTCTTTCTCTCAATCATTTCTTGCAGATTGCCTCAATCATGTACATGATCACACTCTTGAGCATCTGACTTCCTTTTGTAACATGGCTGCAGTTAATGAGCCATCTCATTATGGTCAAGCTGTTAATAACCCTGAATGGGTTACATCCATGAAAAATGAGTTGCATGCTTTAGAGGATAATGAGACATGGTCTCTCACTGAGCTCCCTGCAGGCAAAAAGGCTATTGGAAGTAAATGGGTATACAAAGTCAAATACAGACCAGATGGGCAAGTGGAGAGATTTAAGGCCAGACTGGTGGCCAAAGGATATAATCAAATAAAAGGTAAAGATTATAAACATACCTTTTCTCCTGTTGCCAAGTTCACTTCTGTAAGACTTCTGTTGGCTATTGCCACTGCAAAGCATCGGCCCTTACATCAATTGGATGTGAACAATGCTTTTTTGCATGGTTATTTAGAAGAAAAAGTGTATATGAAACCACCTCCTGGTTATGATTTGCCTAGACAAAATCTTGTATGTAGGCTAAAGAAATCTATTTATGGCCTTAAACAAGCATCAAGACAGTGGAATGTTGAGTTGTCTAAGTTGCTAATTGGCTTAGGATATAAGAGAAATGTGGATGATTACTCAATATATGTTTGTTAAACATGTGCCAACTGGTGTGGTTGTGGCACTTGTTTATGTTGATGACTTATTATTGACAGGAGATGATGAAGAAATCATTTCCATGACTAAAAAGGCATTGCACAGGGCTTTCACAATTAAGGATCTGGGTTTGGCCAGATATTTCTTGGGTTGGGAAATATCAAGAGCTGCGGAAGAGACTTATTTGAATCAAAGGAAGTATATTCTGGATCTTCTTATTGATTATGAATTACAAAACTGCAAGCCTGCAGTTTTTCCTTTGCCAAAGGGACTAAGGTTTTCTACTGATTCTGGCATGATCTTGAGTGATCCCGAGTCTTACAGAAGGCTCATTGGAAGGTTGTTATTTATTAATCTTACAAGGCTTGATATATCTTATGCAGTACAGCATCTTAGTCAATTTATGTGTGAGCCAAGAGCACCACATTATGAAACTGCTATTCATGTTGTAAAGTATTTAAAAGGAACTCCTGCAGTGGGTTTATTCTATCCAGCAACTTCTCCCTTAACCTTGACTGCTTATTGTGATGCTGATTGGGGCACATGCCAATTTAGTGCAAGATCACTTACAGGCTACTGTGTGTTTATGGGAAGCTCATTAATTTCTTGGAAGACCAAGAAACAAACCACAGTTTCCAAATCATCTGCTGAGGCAGAATATCGAAGTATGTCTATGACTACCAGTGAGATTATTTGGTTGGAGGGTATGATGCAAGCCTTGGTTATACCTCCACCATTACCTATTCCTTTATTCTGTGACAACAAGGCGGCTATTCACATCTCTAAAAATCCAGTTTTTCATGAGAGAACAAAGCACCTTAAGATTGACTGTCATTTTATTCGAGAGAAGCTACTTGATGGCATCATTTCTCCTCAACACATCAGGACAGGGGTGCAACTGGCTGATGTTTTGACCAAACCATTAAGTGAGAAACAACATCTCTTCCTCTCTTCCAAGTTGGGTCTTGTGGGTTTCACCCCAAGTCCAACTTGAGGAGGGGATGTAGAGAATATCAGTTTGATGGGTGTGTTTTTAGTCATTTTCTATGCTTTCATGCTCCTTTTGTAATAAAGCTTTTAGTGAGATAAGAGTTTCTCCCTCTCACGTGACATGTAGGGTAGTATATAAGCACCTATTTGATGTGAAAGGAGGATAATTTTAGGGATTGCAACCCTATGAAAGGACCTCTACCGCCACCTGCAATGAATGAGCAATGATTGCTCCTTTCTCTATTTTGCTGTCATGATCTGCTATGGTTTGCTGGTGTTTTTGCTTCATTGATTTACAGTGATCTTTGCTTGCATTCTTACTCTTCTCAAATTGAGATTGAGATATTATTTTAACATCTTTCCAAAAGTGAGATTATTTTAGGGGATTGATAAATACACCGCTAATTTTTACTGGAACAACCGCTAATCTCCGCAACTCCTTGCAGAGTTAAGTCTGCACCCTGTTGCGAAATACTTTTGACGTTGTGCCAAACAACCTTTACGCCGACTTAACTCCGCGAGGAGTTAAGTCGGCACCCGGTTACGACTCTGTGTCCGATTCTCCTTCCAAGGAGCAAATCCAAGGAGGAAAAAAAAAATACGCACCTCCCTGCGTAATTGTTTTGAGATTTTTTTAAATATTTTTTTAACATATAGGTTAGGGAACTCCGCATTAGGATGCGGACCTCTCTCCGCAACGTCTTACGGACGTTTTGTCGATAAACTTTTAGGGCGTGTTTGACACGATATCCGAAGAAATCCCCAAAGAGTTACAGAGATTAACGGTGGTTTCACTAAAAATTAGCGGTGTATTCAGAAAACACGTTATTTTATTTTATGTAGTTTTGGGAAACAAAGCCAAGCCCCATTGAAATTTGATCGGGTTTTGCAGTCAATGACGGACGGGGATGAAATCAGGTGGGTCCCAATTTTATCAATTTTTTTTGCAGCGAATTGAGTTCCTTTTTTTGTGTAGAAGATAGAATCTCAACAGAAAACGTTCCTCTTACTCTCTAAAATACGTTCTTCTTGTTTCATCATGGTATAAATCTTCAATCTAAATCTCTTGATCTTTCTCCCAGGAAATTTCATCCTCTGATCGATTCTGTTTGCTCTTGCCTTCATCACATTGTTCTCATTGCAGTTCCTGTATTGATCGACGCTCTGATCAAACAATTCAATAACCTTTTGAGTTATCGCGTCGATTTCGGAGAATGAGTGTGATTACGGAAGTAAACTGCGAGAACGAGAAGAACAAGGAGAAGGAAAGAGCGAAGAGTCTGGAGATCGTCGTCGTTGACGACGATGAGATTTCGATGCCGCCGAAGAATTTCGCGATGGTGGAAGAAGGCGTGTATAGATCTGCGTATCCGGAAGTTTCCAATTTCGGCTTCCTTGAAACCCTAAATCTCAAGTCCATCATGTAAGTGCTTGAATTCAACTGAAATTCTTGAATTGTTTACTGATGTGTCGCCTTTTTTTGTTGAACAATACTCAGTTATTCAATTTGATCTCTTATTGGTTGATTTAGCCGGTTAGAGACTTTTCCGTTTCGATTGCAGATACTTGTGTCCAGAGCCATATCCGGAAGAACACCGCGAGTTTCTTGAATCTCACAATATCAAGTTGTATCAATTTGGGATTGAAGGGAAGAAGGTACATCTGTTCAACTCTAAATTTCTGTTCTTATTTGTGTCTTTGCATCAATTTCAATCTAAATTTCTGTGTTGTTCTTATGATCATGTCAGCCCTTCTGTTCTTGTTCTTGGTTGAATATGTTCCTGGAATTTGCATTTACTAACCAGAAATTAATGCTTCCGAACTTAAGTGCAAATCTTAATGTCACAGTTGCTTAATATCTAAGACTTAACAGTTGACACTAATGGCTGACATCAATGCTGAATTTAGATTGCTACACAGACAACCATAGATTTTTTCTTTATATGTTGTGACAGCATGTTTTGATGTGTGCTTACAGGGACTTCATGGTCAAACACATTGTCCCTTGAAGTTTTGAAACTTCTTATTCTGTAGATTTATTTTAGTCAGAACTCTAATAGCTTGTTCTCTCCAGGAAACTTCAAGGATCATGCCTGGGGACGTTATCACAAACGCTCTTAAAGTTTTAATCAGTAACCAAACCTCGCGCATTCTTACTTTCTTACACTTCTCGTCTTATACTTCCTTGCCTTGATCATCCTTACGACATCTTTTCGTGTTTGCAGATGTGAGAAATCACCCAGTTCTCATCCACTGCAACCGTGGAAAGGTACATTTATATGCCGCTCTCATGACTCGCCTGTTATCTGACATTTGCATTGTAAACTCATTCCTTGACTTGAAACTTTGCAGCACAGGACCGGATCTCTTGTCGGGTGCCTTAGGAAGCTGCAGGGCTGGTACATGCCATCCGTGCTTGATGAGTATGTGCGCTATGCAGGCTTGAAAGCTAGGGAGTCAGATATGAAGTTCATGGAGGGGTACGACACCAAGACCTTGAGACAATGTCTCCACAGCATCCTGTACAGATACCATGGTGTCTACAACAAGAGACGCTTGCTTTACAAGGAAGACAACATGACCAAGCCCCAGATTAGGTCCAATTAGATGGTTGGCTTCCATGGTGCAGCTAGACTCCAATAACTGACCTTCATTCCTTCCAATTTTTTGATGTTTTTTTTTGCTCTGTTTGCACAGTCTACAACACTCTACAGTACTCCCTCCTAAATACAAGGCGTTTGACTTGTGTGTTTAAGGAGCTAAAAACTATATGAAATATTATTCTTTTTAATTAATTTTTTTTACATTATAATACTTATATATAAGTATTATTAATTAAAAAAATTAATATTTCATATTCAATTGGAGGGAGTATGTTTTTTAGGGACACATTTTAGCTGTTAGTATCATCGTGGTAAAGGTTTTTGGCTCTGTTCCAGTACTTTTTGAGAACCCTCTTGTTCCAGTTCTTGATCAATTGTGAATACTAATACTACTGGATGAGAGAAATTTTAGATTATTCACCAGAGTGAATTCATTATCTTCGAATATAGAGATGGTAAATTCAGAATATCATGAAATCCAACCAGCCTAAATTTTCAATGAGGGATGAAATCCACCACCGATATACGATGAGTAAAATTTCTGCCTCAGAAAACGAGTTGGGCCATGTCAATTAAGTCCAAATCCGAGGGCCATACGAGCTTGATATGTTCCAACATGTTTTTATATTTTTTGAAATTAAAATAAGGGAAATTTTATTTGGTGCCCCCGAGTTTAAGGGAAATTTTATTTGGTGCCCCCGAGTTTATGTCAATTTTGGGTGGAATTTGATGCGGGACGAACGTTGTTAGCACTTTCGCCCTTTACCAAATAGTAATAATATTCAAACTTAAACACACAACACATGGTCGAATCTACAGGGAGAAGCGATTTCCTATTCAATAACTCTAAACAAACACTCCTTATAGTAAATCAATGATTTTTGACAAGTAGCAAATATGTAAAAGTAATTGGATGGCAAATCACAACGCAAATTGATATCAAAGTAGAAAGAACATTTCACCTGTAATTCTCTGACAATGGTTGGAATTCATGGTCAACTGATTGATCTATCAATTATTCATATTCCTGGGTCTACTTGACTAAAGTTGAAAGATCTGCAGAGATTCATCCATCTTATTCAATATCACTAAAGAATAACATTAAAAACTCAAGTAATCAAGATCAATTGACACATTGACTCTACACAATTAAGACTAATAGGCGCATACCGAACTCAGCCCTAATCGAATATCCTCAACATAGATCAATTGAAATCATCCACTACAAAGACAAAGAGACATCACTATCATCAATACCTTTGTTTGCTATCGAGAAAACAACAACGAATTCATAGCTAGAGATGCAATTTCTAACATGTTGATCAAGCATATATAGAAAGGAACACAAATATAAATTAAGCAAAAGATGATAACTAAGAACATGAATAATCAAATAAAATCAAATCCTCACAATCCAAACAATCATATCTTCGAATCACAGGTGAAACTATGAGTTTAGCAACTCATAGGTCAATTCTCTCCCTCTGTAATTGTGTTCATAGTCTCACAATAACAACTCCACATGACGAAATAAACTAAAAACAACATAAATAAGCCTCACAAGGGTCGGCAAAACCCTAGTAGGAATACTAGAAAATAATATAAAATAATAGTCTTTGGATTCAAAATCACGTTTCCGGGATCTGGGTCAACGGCGGGCGTCGTGCAAAGGGCGGTGGGCGCCGTCTATCCAGTGCTCGACGTTCCTCAAATTCCTTCAACGGATTCCAATGTCGTGCCTCCTTGCCCCTCCTTGCCCCACATGCTTCTTAAGCTCTTCCCAAAGTCCATCTAAGGCCGGAATGTAATTCTGCAAAATAAACACTAAAAACGTATAGATTCCGAACTCGAATACTTCACAAGCAATATACGGAACTAGACTCAAACAATAGCAAAACCACTACCTAAATACGGAAATAGACTCAAACAATAGCAAAACCACTACCTAAATGCAATAAGAAACACCTATAATGCCTATATGAAATATGCATTATCAGTGTCCCACACTTTTTTTTGTTCTAATGATACCCCTGAGTTTTGTCAAAAGTTCGGCTCATGCCCAAAACTCATATTTTCTCCTTTTTAATGAATAAAACTACCCTTTATTTTTTATTTTTTCATAAAAAAGTTCTTTTGCTTTTAATATTGAACAAAATTACCTCTTATTTAACTAAATTCAACACAAAAGTGACAAAATCACCTTTTATTTTTAAAAACTAACAAAATTATCCATTATTGCTTGAAAATGAATCTAAATAATATCAACTATCACTCGTGAACCAAAAATAATACGAACTTTAAAAATTATAAATTTATATACAAATTATACTCATATTAACAAAAAATGACCACCTCCATTGAGTTTTAAAAAAACAAATACTTAGTGCATCCACGTGTCACATTGTAGTTGGCCCGTGTGTCTTAGTTGTAGCAGCCACCTGTCCATGCCAAAACTCAGGTTTCAGCCCTCCTTTCCCTCCAAACTCCGCGTTTTGATGCCATAATTTAATTTTCCAAAAAAAAATAACTAAAGCGTGGTACATGACCCACTTTTTGTCCGTGTGAGCCCGACTCATCTGCGAGGTTACTTTTTTCCGGACTCATTGCCAAATCACGCCACTTTTTTTGTTTTTTTTTTTATATGACGTTGATACGGGGTTAGCCGTAGGATGGCCCGATCTTCGACAATCAAACAAGAGATAACAAGAACGGAAGCAAAAGACTCAAAGACTCGATGAACAATATGCAAGACTCGAAATTGATAACAAAGACACGACCGATAGTAGACTGATTCGAACTAAAATAGAACGAGGCAAAGACCCTAGGCCTCCTAAGAGGGTAGGAACCAAATACCAACGACTATAAAGCCCGCCTCTACAACCTTACACAACCAAGCGGACAACTTGGAGGCACAATGAGGGGACTTGTGATTACCTGGATCACCAAGCTCTCGCGAGGTTGACGAACTCAAAGCAAACCAAGTTAGATCTATAACCAATTTGCAATCGATGAGCAACGCTACGAATCGATTGACTTTCTCACAGGCGTGTTTCACACAAACTGTATTTTTCTAATTCAAAGAGGCGTAACTCCTACAATGTGTTTTAGCCGATTAATATAACCTAAAAAAGGCTAATTTACTAATTAAAATAATAAATAAAGAAATCAATTAAAATATCCTAAAATAACATTCTTAAATAAAGGCTTCAAAATAACAAATCAAAGAAGTCCAACTCCGGCAATCTGGTTTCGGCGATCAGCAACCAACAGGGCCCTCCTGCACGCCCGCGCAGACCGGATGCACGTCCGCGCGACCTTGCTTATTCCCGTCTAAAAACAGTGACAGCTCCAAGATGTTGATTTTCGGCCAAGCTCTAGGTCGAATCTAGAAAAATCTTCGACAGCAAAGTTGTAGATCTCTTCGTCCTCGTTCCGACAAGGTATGGCACGATCCAATCCGATTAATATTGAATCCGTACGACTCATTTTACTGAGACGTCGAAAAGCTGTCAAACTGAGCATGAACGAACCCAAAACGACGACCCAAGGTGGAGCCTTCTTCTTTCTCTTGAGGATGGCAACATTCTCACGAGCTCGAATCATAGGTCCATCCCCAAGTATAGGTGTGTCTGGAGGTGTCTTGGATGGTCCTGCATCATTCCCCCTTTCTTGAAAAGGATTCGACCTCGAATCCAAGGTTGCATAAGATTCCGCAAATGCATCCACACGAGCTCCTGGATCGAATACCTCATGCCCATGGAAACTCCTCTCAAGACCATTAGAGGTCACTACAACACCAAGAAAGGAAGCCTTATTAGTGCACAAATCAAATTTCACATCATTTTCATTATGTTCTAACTTAATATGCACCTTAGCTTGTTCATTTATTTTGAAGTTTCCATCAAAAGCTAGCAGGTTTTCTTCCTTTTTCAAGGTTGGAATGTCAATCAGTTCAAGGCTAGCAATATTACAACAATTTTCACCATCAATGATCATAGTAGAAACTTTGCCTTTTTCTAGGCAATTAGTATGAAACGAAACTTCTCTTTGATTATCCTCATAAGGACTAGGTTGAGCACTTAAAACTTTACTATCAATAAAAGAATCATCATGCTCATATTCAATGCAATCAGCTTTAGAGGCAAGTAAACTAAGATCTTGATCATTATTAACATGCTCATCATTTTCATCACTAGAATTTTCAGATTTATTATCGCCTAGGTGATTAATCATGAGAGTATTCTTATTGGGGCAATCCTTCATAACATGTCCTCTACCTTGGCATATAAAGCAAGGAATGTACATAGGGTTAAGAGTAGAAGAGTTAGGATTACTCCCTTTAGGGCCAGTAGATGCCCCAGACGAATCACGTCCGTTCCAAGGCGCTTTGCCTTTGTCGATGGGCTCCTGAGGCATTCGACCTTCACTCCTCCCTTGGGGTTGGCTTGCTCTCTCCCTTGAGCCGCCATCAAACCTCCTTTAGGGTTGCTGCACATGGCCTTGGTGCCGCCTTTGGGGCTGCCCGCTCGACATTCTACCACCTTGGCTCCTGTATCTAACATTCATTTCCACTGTCATAGCTAAATGTAAAAGTTCAGTAGGCGTAGAATAAGGAAAGTAATCAATTTCACGAGCTAAGGCGGGGTGCAATATTCTAAGAAACCTAGCATTTGTATCTTTATCATGTTCAACTACATTAGCTCTAGCCATGATTTCTTGCATTGCATTAAAGGTTTCCTCGACAGTTTTGCTATCTTGCTTAAGATTTTCTAATCGTTGTGTAAGCTCTCTAGCATAGTGTTGGGGAACAAACCTACTTCTCATAAGTGCTTTTCATTGAGTCCAAGAAGCGATAGGCGCATCAAGGGCTCTTCTTCTTTCTTTATTCAGACTATCCCACCAAATTAAAGCAGAACTTTGAAATTCTAAGGAAGCTAGTTGTACCTTTTTAGCACTAGAGAAATTATAACAATTCCATATTTGATCCATTTTAGTTTCCCAATCAATATATGCATCTGGATCGGTGTTACCATCAAATTGAGGGATCTTTACCTTTACCTTACCTATGCCATCTTACGCAGGCTCTCTAGGTGCTCGATAGTGGTATCGACCTCCTCTGTTGTTCCGCCTTGAGCGTTGCTCCCAATACTCCTCTTCTTGGAAGTCGTCGTCACACTCCGAATAGTAGAACTCCTCTTGGAAGTCTCAGTCTCTCCCCCTTCTTTGTCCTTGTCCCTGCACATTAACAAACCCATTATTCCTATCATTTCTCCCACCTCGTGAAGACTTGTTGTCATTAAATAAAGGGTTATTTAAATTAAGATTAGGATTAGGATTAGGATTATTGACTTCCCTTTCATCGCGAGGCGGCTCGTCACGCCTTTGATTTCCTTCATTTATCTTAGCTATGTTTGCATTTATCTTAGCCATGTTCTCCATGAAGTTAGTGTACCAGTCATTGCCCTGGTTATTAGACATTGCAAATGTAAAGGCTCGGATTTTTAAATTAATAATTTCTCGGAAAAAAAAAATGAAAATCAAAACGAATTTAAAAGCGGAATTTAACGGAAAAACTCGCTAACTCGGATTTTAGAACTCATAAAGCGGATTTCCAACCGAAAATAAAATTTTGAAAACTAAGTTGACATGACAACATCACCCTCGAAATTTTAAAAATCTAACTGATCAAGAAAGCGAGTTCCGGGATTTTATTTCGGGTATTACATTTGAGAGTTGGGACCATGGACATGTTATCCCTTCCCTTTGTCTTCTTCTCCCATCTCTCCCATCCGATTGTATCATAGTCAAACTCTCCCAGCCTGTCTCCTGCCAAAATGGGTTAAACACTTCCCTCACACCCACCTCCCCGGCCCCCATCTTGTAGATCCCCTTTTGTGGAAAAGAGTCAAAAGAAAGAAACTAGGTCTGCAACCCACGCCTGCAATCCTTCAAACCCCCTTACACTCCTCCATTTGAGTCAAAACAAACCAACAAGCAACCCTTTCCACCTTTCATTTTCAATTTCAATCCCCCCTTTTTCTACCTTGTGAGGTTCAGAGGAACCCATTCCTCTTCACGTTCAAAACCAAACACACCCTCTTCTCCCTCCTTGAGTTGCTGAGAACCCATCCCCTCCTCAATTTCGGTTCAGCCACCACCACACCTGCACCACGGCATCACCACCCTCAGCCTCGCCGACCACCACCGCAACCTCCATCCCCATCGCGCCCCAGTTTTGCCGAGGGCCAAAACCACACAGCTCCACCCCGTTTCCTTCCGTCTTCAACGAGCAACAGCCCAGCCTTCCTGAGTTTCCTCCTCGATGTCTATGAGCGCCCTGAGCCTCCAGAAGAGCCCCCGGAGACCACAATGCTGCCCCCGACTCATTCCGTCCTATTATTCGATTTTGCCTCGGTAAGCCCCGCCCCTCCTCTCTTTCACCTTCAAATCGAGCAAAGATCCACCTTTATGATTCACCTCTTCAATCTAGGGCCTGGCAAGTTTCCTCGAGCTTCCGACGAGCCGGTTCGAGCTTCCGACGACCCGATTCGAACTTTCCGGCGAGACGAAACCACGCCTCGGTGAGTCTTCTTCCTTCCTCCTTCGTCTTCCCCCCTTTCATGTCCGTGTGTGTGTCGGTGTCGGGTAGTCAGTTCGATTGGTCGGAGCCCCGCGACATCGCCGGTGGCCCTTCCTCCTCTCCTTCATTTTTCTGAACACGGGGGAGCGTCTTCTTTTTGAAGACGATGAACAGTACCTCTGTTCCCCCACTTCTTCAACTTGTGGGTCCCCTCCTTCCACCTCACTTGCCACATGGCATGGGCCCTCTTTCTTTTCTAACTCCGATTTCAAGCTAATGGGAATGGAGATGGGGTTTTGGGCCTAATTGTTGGGCCATTCTTTTAAAAACAAATCAAATGAAATTTGCCCATTTCTACTGGAATATGTTTCGGTTTTGAAATATAGAAAACAAGTGAGGCTCGGTTTTGGGATTTAACATAATAAAGGGGCAGATTTTATAAAATGAAATGGTTTGGATTTTTTTCAAAGGATTTGGAAATATTTTATGAAGGTGCTTATAAATGGTATTTAAAATATTATATAATATTATGTGTGATTTAAAATATAAAATATTATTTTGGGATTAAAGATACAAAATTTTGGTGACTTGAAAAGATACATTATCGGACTTGAATTGAAAAAGGAATTTGATGAGCGTTTCCAAGAATCGGAATTTCCGACTAGTTGATTCGGATTTTAAAACGGTTTTCAAGGCTAACTTGGGGATTATGTGCTCGATTACTAACTAGCATGATTGACGTGGATGGTTGACTAATATCATGATTGGTGTGTACTAATGGCATGATTGATTGACTAATGGCCTGGTGAAGTGTTAGACTTGTGTAGCGTTAATTTATGCTTTCGAGATATGATGAACTTGATATATGTGATATGCGTATTATTTTGCGGAGATATTATGGCAAATACATGAATGTGGCTGAATGGAATGATGAGAATGATATGGTCTCGTGGAATGTGGCAATATGATGAATGGCTGAACTTGACGAAATGATGATTGCGATATGGTTGCTATTCTTGTTGGAAGATATGCTTGAGTGCTTGGATGGTTAGACGTAGACTTATATATGTGTTCTGATATGTATTTAGGTGATACTTGTAACTATGATTTATGTGTGTTGGACCCTTTACTCTGCTGTTCTGCAAAGCCAGGTAAGTCTCTTCGGAGCTTACTCAGATTGAATAGAGCTATTCCCTGCTATAGGTGCATGATATACTAGGTGTTGCATTCATGATCAGCATGCCATGTAGTACCATGCTAGGTTGCATTGATCGTTGAGCATTCTATTTCTCTATGTGTATGTAAACAGAACGGCCGTTATCTGTAATAGTCCTAGAGTCTTTGCTAGGGTCATAGGGTAGCCCAGCCTCATCGGGTACCCTGAGTCAATCGAGTACTTCCTTATATTATGATATGCCTGCGGGCTTTATTGTGGAGCGGGTTAGGCATGCGTGCCGCCCTATTATGAATTAATGCATTCACGAGCTGGCCAGTCTCCGCCTGTCGGAAGGGGTGGAGGTAGGAGAGGGATATACCACTTGGTATTCTGTGCTAAGGCCTTATTATTATTATTATGTACTTGATCTTAGGAGCATGTTAGTGTGTTAATATTCCGCCTTGCATCTAGAAGCATCTTTATTAGGTATAGCGTATATGTGTGCTTATGGTTGGGATGCAGAGTTAAGTGGGCATCGATCTGATCCCGCCCCATATCAATTTTTTTAGGTATTATTTATGTTCATTCTATCGGTGCTGTTTGCTTATTGCGCGGGTCATTCTGTCGGCGGAGAGTGAGCGCTGGGGTATAGACTTTACCAGACTCTGATTATATTTTTGGATTTACACTTTAGACTCCGTTTTGACCCGGCTCTGCCGTGGCACACTCTTGTATTACACTTGTTTTCGCTAGTCGCATGATTTCTGATTTCCACGCTTAGACTTACGACAGGTACAGGGGACTTCCCCGGGGATTCCAACGATCCCTTCGATTTTGGGTATTAAATCCCCCTTTGAAAACATTAAAGTATGTTTTGAAACCTTCAACCTGTAATCGGGGCGCAAGGTCCTAACGAGGGGTTTAATCCCTCGAAACGTAACTCGGGAATCATAATCCCGGGCCGTTACAGCAAATAAAGACAAACAAAGAACTATGTGAAATGTTAGATAAAATATAAACAACCTCACAATGTGTTTCGCTCACACGCTTCTATCTAATTGGTTATGACAAGCTTGTTGGGGCAACCCGCTTTGGGCAAATCAACACTCAAGCAAGGACTTAAAAATCAAAAGAGAGTAATCAAGAGAAAGGACAAAGAAACACGCAACCGACAAGACAGAGCACAAAAGTATCGAGTCGAAAGGAAGAAGTATCGACTCGATATCGACCTGGAAAGCTCGAAATCGACCAAAACCGAACGCAACAGACACTGTACCGAGGATGGAGGGGGTCGGTATGGTCACTGCAGTACACGACACACAAAAATAGGAAAAGGAAATGAAAGAAAATGAAGAAAAACTTGGATTTTTACCTCTTTTTTATTTGAACTCTTAGTATGGATGTTGTAGTTGCAAGGTAGGGCTTAAAAAAATTATGGTTTGGGAGGTATGTGTTTAAGAACAAGGGAATGTTGACTATGCTAAAACAAATTCACCAATATGGTCCTTTGAGGTTTCTTGCACTAGAACACCAATTCTTCTCTCTCTTTCCTTTTTTTTTTTTTAAACTTACTTTTGCCCCTAGTGAATTTTATCCTCCTAAGTCAAAGTTTCGAATGTCACTTTTTTTTTTTGAATACTTCGGATTGTTTTTTTTTTTTTGACCTAATGCAAGAAACTAACAATGAAATAAAGAACTCTTAAAAATTAAACTATTGTGAGAGAAAAATACTATCTTATGCCTTTTATAATTTATGATAGATAAAACAATAATATCTACCGCAAAAAAATAATCAGAATTTAATTTAGGCAATAAAATAGGTAGATCTATGATAGAAAATATAGAAACAAACAACTAGAATTAGGGTTCCTCTATGTGTATGTAAACAGAACCTTGAACAAAGGTTAAGTCAACTAAGCTTCCTTCCTGATGTCGGCTGCACAAGGAATGATTTGGCCTCAATGTTTGTTGGTCACGGTTTAGGCTTGTGTTTAGGGCTAAATGCAACCACAACAATCACAAACAAAGGTTAATGCAATCAATTCAAAAATTCAAGAAGTAAAAATCAAGAACAAGAAGACTCTATTTTATTGTTTGTTTTTATGTTTAGGGAAACAAAAGACACAACTTTGATGTCGGAAACCAAAGCTCTGATGCCAATTTGATACGGGGTTAGCCGTAGGATGACTCGATCTTCGACAATCAAACAAGAGATAACAAGAACGGAAGCAAAAGACTCAAAGACTCGATGAACAATATGCAAGACTCGAAATTGATAACAAAGACACGACCGATAGTGGACTGATTCGAACTAAAATAGAACGAGGCAAAGACCCAGCCCTCCTAAGAAGGTAGGAACCAAATACCAACGACTATAAAGCCAGCCTCTACAACCTTACACAACCAAGCGGACAACCTGGAGGCACAAGGAGGGGACTTGTGATTACCTGGATCACCAAGCTCTCGCGAGGTTGACGAACTCAAAGCAAACCAAGTTAGATCTATAACCAATTTGCAATCGATGAGCAACGCTACGAATCGATTGACTTTCTCATATGCGTGTTTCACACAAACTGTATTTTTCTAATTCAAAGAGGCGTAAGTTCTACAATGTGTTTTAGCCTATTAATATAACCTAGAAAAGGCTAATTTACTAATTAAAATAATAAATAAAGAAATCAATTAAAATATCCTAAAATAACATTCTTAAATAAAGGCTTTAAAATAACAAATCAAATAAGTCCAACTCCGGCAATCTGGCTTCGGCGATCAGCAACCAACAGGGCCCTCCTGCACGCCCGCGCAGATCTCCTGCACGCCCGCGCAGACCGGATGCGCGCCCGCGCGATTTTGCTTATTCCCGTCTAAAAACAGTGACAGCTCCAAAATGTTGATTTTCGAATCTGGAAAAACCTTCAACAGAAAAGTTGTAGATCTCTTCGTCCTCGTTCCGACAAGGTATGGCACGATCCAATCCGATTAATATTGAATCCGTACGACTCATTTTACTGAGACGTCGAAAAGCTGTCAAACTGAGCATGAACGAACCCAAAACGACGACCCAAGGTGGAACCTTCTTCTTTCTCTTGAGGATGACAACATTCTCACGAGCTCGAATCATAGGTCCATCCCCAAGTATAGGTGTGTCCGGAGGTGTCTTGGATGGTCCCGCATCAGACGTAGTTTACATGCTCTTACGTATCAAATAGACTATATCACACTTAAAACTCTTACTATTCATGTCGCATATCAAATATAATTCATGCCATCGTAAAAAAGATTCAGACATTGACCTTTCCCTTTCTTGGAAATGAACCCACAACCTTCACCAATGAACCGTCGCACGACAATTCCTCAATCTTGGAGTCGTGAGCAGACCTTTTCAATACTAAACGGCGGCGCCGACGGTCTTCTCTCCAGTCGGAATTGTCCTCTTCTCGACATCGGTGATGGCGTTTTGGTCGATGGTCGGAGTCGTCTGCACCACGTCGGTAGTGCCGAAGGTCTTCTCTTTAGTCGGAATCGTCCTCTTCTCGACGTCGGCGGTGGCATTTTGGTCGACGGTCGAAGTCGTGTGCACCACGCCGACGGAGGTGGGTCTCAGCTCAACGGTCGGCATCCGGGTGCGACCTTTTCGGCCTTAATCGGCGACGGCGATGTGCTCGACGGTCGAAGCCATCTGCATCACGCCCGCGGAGGTGGGTCTCAGCTCGACGGTCAGCATTCGCGTGCGACCTTTGGGACCCTAATCGGCAGCGTCGGTTATGTTCTCGACGACCGGAGTCGTCTGCACCACGCCGACGGAGGTGGGTCTCAGCTCGACGGTCGGCATCTGCATGCAAACTCTCTCGACACTGGCGGCAGTAGGGATCGGGGCTTTCTCAACATTCGAAGTTGGAATCGAGGCTTGCTCCACGCATGTGGGGAATGATCTCCTCGATCTTGATCGGAATCATCGTCTCGACGCAGGGATCGGTAGCTCCTCTCTCAACGGTCGGAGTGGTATGCGCTCCACGCCATCCGCGGCAACGCTCCGGTCGACGGTCGAAATCCGCCCCGTCCAGGCGCTTGTAATCTTCGTCTATTTTCAACATTAACGGGCGATGGCTCTCTCTCTCTAGTCAGAATACGCGCCGATTGCTCTCGATAGCTGAGATTACACAGAGAGAGAAAGAGTGATAGACACGTCGACTACTCTCGCTAGTTGGGATTACAGAGAGAGAACTCCTCAACCACCATACTAATAGAAACAAATATGAAGAGGCCGAGAAAGTGCATGACTCGCACTTGTATTTGTATTAAACGCAACACATTTAATATTTAATTTAATATGATTCTAACTAAGTAGAAAAAATAATAAACGCGCACATTATAAAGCTATATATTGGAGTGATTGGAGTGATAAATTAAATCAATGTTAGCACAACTGATCGCGAAGTTAAGGATGATACCGATCACCATGAAGATGTATCCAACATAATAGACGTAACAATTCAAGCGGATTGAGTAAACTGCTTTAGTTTGGATTTGAATACAAAAACCAGTTAGATAAAGAGGAAAAAAAAGTAGAAAATTGGCGCAGAGGAGGAATGTCAAACTGTGGTGCCAAGTAAGCTAAGAAGGTGACGACGTCATCCATAATGAACATGAACGTGAGGATTTGCGATGTTGGATGATGAATTCGAATTTCAGAAGAAAAATTCGATTCAAATTTCACAAAAAATCACCACCAATCAGAACGTGAGGATTTGCGATGTTGGATGATGAATTCGAATTTCTGACTCAAATTCGAATTTACAAGGCAAATCGTGAGGATTTGCGATGTTGGATGATGAATTTTGCCAATGGTATTATAGTTTCTTCGCAACAATCGAATCTTTTGTTTGAAGGAGGCATGGATCTCCTGCTACACTCTAGCGAGGAATCCGGTCGAGTCCTCGTAAGACACATTTGTCACTCTTCCTGGCCAATCCTCCCAACAGAGTCGTTCCTAGTAATTTGTAGGCCCTTGACGAGATGGCAAAAAAAGGCCCCTTATCATGTAACATAAAAGAATCGTACCTCTAAAATATTGCTATATATAAAATACGGAAATGTTAATGATTAAAATAACAAAATAGCATTTCGAAATTAATACATAGTCTATATAATTAATTTTATAATAACAAAATGTCATGTTGTAATTAAAACATGAACACACATGCAAGTCTACAAATGTCTTACAAACTTTAAAAAAAAAAAAACCATGGTCAATATAGTTGATTTACAAAATGTCATGTTTTGTGAATAATTGAACAAGCAACATCAACCAAGCTCCTATTGTCCATCAAAAGCATTCTCCACCAATTAGAAACAAATTCACCTACCAAAAAGAAAAAAACATACAAATAATTATCACGAGAAACGATTCATTCTAGCTCTTTTAGAAGTAAAATCATCAATTATCTAAAAGGAACAAACATCCTGTCCTATGCTAAAAAAGGCAACGCTTCCTCGCAATGGACTAAACTATCTAAACTTCTCCCCCTTTTCAAACAAGGCCTCTCGTGGAGGGTGGGAGATGGAAAAACTATTAACTTCTGGTTGGACACTAATACAAGATCAATTACACCTAGACCTGATCTCGACCGTCATCAACACTCCTCTCCCAACTTTAACTATACAATACACTCTACTGGAACTCTAGCAAAAATGGATGGGTCTTTACAAGCTCTGCAATCAATCTCATACACTGAATAAAAAATCATGAGCTCTCAGATTTAAAATGGATTTGGAAATTACACACAGCTCCAAAAATAAAAGGTTTCCTTTGGTGAATCTCAAAGGATGGAATACCGACGCCATGTAAACTATCCCTCCGTGGGTGTGGTTTCTCTACCAACTGTCCCGCATGTGGGTTCCACACCGAAAATCTAAACCATGTCCTCCTAAAATGCCCAATTAGCAAATCAACTATTCAACTACTCAATCCAAAAATATTACAAGTATTAACCAAATACATCATTGATTACCCAATCAGTACATTTTAAATGCCACTACTTGGTGGGACATCTGGTATTTCCACAATCAAACACTTTTTAACAACCTGAAACCAGATCCAAACTATATTAAAGCATACATTAAGGAGCAAATATTGCTATGGGATCTCTCGGGATTAGATGACACTTCAAGGTCCACCCCAGGTAAAACCATAATAAAACCAATAACTCGACCCAATACCAAATGGAAGAAGAAACCTACGCCAAACTAAATTTCGATGGCGCTCTTTCTGACTCCAATACAGGGAGCTATGGGTTTATAATCCGTAATCATTATGGTTTCGTCATTTTCGCAGAAGCTGGCCCCTCGCCTTTCTCGACTGTGTTTGGATGTGAGTGCTTTGCACTCTGGCAGGTCTGAAGAAAGCTACTGACCTTCAAATACAGAACATTATAATAGAAGGCGATAATATTTTTGTGATCAACTGCCTTAATCAAGGAGGCTCATGTTCGTGGGAAGCGGAGATCATTACATCATATTGTATTCTACTTCTCAATCGATTCAATTCTTTTGTGATTTCCCACATATTCAAAGAGGCTAATCGGGTTGCGAATCTTTCATCTCACTTTAGGTCCCCTTACTCCAACTCGACTCTGCCCCCAGATCGATCCCTGGTTGATCTTGTCCATCTGGACGCTCTTGCCTCTTGGTTGAAGATTCCTTCTTCAACCAAATTCTTCTCGGTTCCAAAAAAAAAGTCTTAATTTATCCCATTAAAAAAGCACGATTTCTGTTTAGCGCAAGACAAATTACCGTTTAGCGCATGGACATGGTCGCAACGACCATATGCCAAATGGTCATTGCGACCAGTGATGGGTTTGGTCATTGCGACCAGGTCTGGATTTGGTCATTGCGACCAGAGCTGATATTGGTCATTGCGACCAGGGCTGAGTTTGGTCATTGCGACCAGGGCTGGGTTTGGTCGTTGCGATCTAGCTTGTGCAGGTAACCAATATGGAATGACTTTGCCTGTCCCATCATCAACGGAAATGCAGATAGATCGGAATGAATTATAACGCATTGATGTGCCCACGAAGCATGTGCAGGTATGGTTGGCAGATTACAGTGAAGAGTTTACTACTTAGGATACATTTAACAGCAGGGAGAAAATAAAGGCAAAGACAATCAAATGTGCATTGTGATCAGACGTTTTGTTAAGAGTATTGCGATTACACTTGGGAGGACATGGATGTATTGCGAGAGAGAGGTGGCGTACACACGTTTGAGAGATGACGTCCATAAATGCATGAAGACAGAAAAAATGTGGATATATATCCATTCGGGTTGAAAGTTTTAGAGAGTGAGAGGAGATGTTGGAAGGTGCAAAGTTTTAGAGAGTGAGAGGAGATGTTGGAAGGTGCAGATGATAGTCGGAATTCACAACCACGAGATAGGCAAGAGTTTGCATGGGCATGTGTTCGCCGGAAGGCCTACAGCAGCAGAGCATGAGTTGGTTAAGGCCTTGACCAAAAACCATGTGAAGTCGAAGAACATTTTGTTAGTCCTTCACAAGAATCCCGGAAATGTAACACAACTAAAGCAAGTACAACTTAAGAGGTAGCCTCCGAAAGCAGCGTATGCAGGGGAGAACCGTTCCCCAACAATTTTTTATCAAGGCTATGGAGTTGAAGTATTAATTTTATGTGGCACTGTTCTGTGCCAAGCTCATTGGTTTTGAGTAACATTGTCTGGGCACATCCTGATTCTATAGCATGTGCATTTATGAGTGGGAAAAAAAGTCAAAAACTACTCGTGGGTTATGGGTGTCATAGGTGAACTTCTCAACTTGGTCAGAAGGTCTCCTACCGCCATAGCCACCAACAGAGAGCTCGCTTTGATTAATTCCATTAAAGTCGTCTTTCCATTATAGCAAAGAAACTTACAAAAGACGTGAACCTTGTAAATATGTTTGCGATGGAGTGCATGTCTTTACTCTCGTTACAGACCGAAGAGCAGTATGTCAACGGATTGACTCGACTACATACTAATTGGAGAAATAGACCAGGGTTGGTTAACTACTTTGAGCGGCAGTGATTGCCAGACCATAAAGAAAATTTTGTATCTGCTTGGACGGATAAGATGTTCCATCTAGGAACAGAAATACAAACAAGTATGATTGATTTGTGTAGTTAAAAAACATTCTATATCTAACATGCTATTTTACACGAACTTCCGTTGTGCCAACGCTCAACAAAGGTGGATACAAGACTTCCATTGTGCCTATTGTACATGGACATCTGGAGATATGACAATCCACTACTTGACACTAGATATGCCCCTGTGTGATCCACGTCCAAAACCCACCTTGAAAGTTGTGTCGTACAAACATGTAGCTTTAACGGTTCCCGCTCCTATCGAAACATAAATCAATCAGAAAAATGATATTAATCTCTATTTTAATAAATTTAACATGCGCATATGCAGTAAATAACATGAATAAGATTTTACTAACCATCCAAGTCGCCTACTTCTGGAGGCCCTAGGCCGCCGACGAGAACTTTCGAGCACATCCTGAGCCGCCGACGCCGTCTACTCTAGTATCATAGCGCTAGTTAAATCATCTTCGGCCTGATCCGTCTCGCGTACAGTCCGAGCAGTGGCGCGCTGACGTCGTGCATATGCGTGTAGTGCCGATCTTCTATCAATCTGTAACGAAAACAAGTTATTAGCATATATGTTATTATTATTTCATCAGCCAAATATGATGCATTTAAACTAATCAGGATGCATTGGGATTCAGCAAACAAGTTATCAGCATACATGTTATTATTATTTCACACATTATAGTTTTATACCAAATCTATTCAGAAACAAATCACAAAAATCCGATAGAAATTCCAATAACAAGATTAGGATTCAGCAAACAAACATCATCAATTGCACTTCCGAATTAAACCAAAACAAAGCAAAGAATATAGAGGCAAAAACAAGTAGCGGGGTGGTCGCAATGACCAAAGCATCACATGGTCGCAATGACCATTGTTGCAACTGGTCGCAGTGACCACCCTGCAACTGGTCGCAACGACCACACGTGTTCTGGTCGCAACGACCTGTCATCGTCTTCTACCTTCGACAACGAGAAACTCATTCGAGTAAATCCGAGCCAAAACACGAATTTCAACCTTGACAACCATATATTTGTCTATTAGATATCTATATACTTCTATTTTCACCCCAAATACACAAAATCACACTATATTTCGCATCATATTTCAAATTAAAACATCAAACTCCCAAACGCCCTAAAAACTACTTCAATAACTCAAAACTCACAAGAAAATGTGAAAAACGTACCTTAAGTATGATAGATCTTCGATTTGAAAGCATTTAATTGAATAAAACCGGAAGAAAATTGCACTTGTGAAATTTGGGTTCGTGGGATGCCAAAACCGCCGAATAGGAGATCCTTGAAACGGCTGATGAGAGAGATTTGGGTGGGGTAGGGTAGTGGGGTATGATAGAAATTAGATGCGCAGCGGAAGTTTTAGAAACTATTTTCTATCATCTAATTCAAGGATTTTCATGCATAAAATCGATAGATCAAATCATTGTTCATAGGAGATACCTCTTGATGCGTGAACCGGATCTAAACGGAGAGGATTTGGAAGAGAACTAGAGCCCCACGTGTTGCTCCTCTACTTGGTCCACAAGAGCCCGGTCTAGATCTCCTTTGCCTTCGACTGCTAGGACGAAGATCGAAAGGCGAACAATCGAATTGCTCTTGATTGATGATGGTGGAATTCAACCTTCACAAAACCAAACGTACGGCAAAACTCCCTTTTGTCTTTTGGATGTGTTAATTAGGTCAAGTCATAATAAGCCCATCTTTATAAGCTTATATTTATACCTTAATAAATCTTATCCCATTATTATTAATATATATCTAATATACACTAATAATAAAATCATCTATCTTTTGATCAAGCCCGTCAACTCTAAGTGTGTGACCGCATAGGACCCGTTTATAATAGCCATGGGTTTAACCCGTTTAAGCCCATTAATCGTAGTTGGCTTCTAGCAAAGCATTACGACTCCTAAAATAATCGGATTGAATATCTCTATCAATTGTCCTATTCCATAATTAGTCATTGCACAATAAATTAAAGGACACAATTCCTTCAGAGTAGAGGTGTAATTTTTTTTAGTTGTAAGGGTATTTTCGTCATGCTCTAAACGGGATTTTTACCCTGTTCTAAAAAGCCACCAGAAACCTACGCCAAACTAAATTTCGATGGCGCTCTTTCTGACTCCAATACAGGGAGCTATGGGTTTATAATCCGTAATCATTATGGTTTCGTCATTTTCGCAGAAGTTGGCCCCTCGCCTTTCTCGACTGTGTTTGGATGTGAGTGCTTTGCACTCTGGCAGGTCTGAAGAAAGCTACTGACCTTCAAATACAGAACATTATAATAGAAGGCGATAATATTTCTGTGATCAACTGCCTTAATCAAGGAGGCTCATGTTCGTGGGAAGCGGAGATCATTACATCATATTGTATTCTACTTCTCAATCGATTCAATTCTTTTGTGATTTCCCACATATTCAAAGAGGCTAATCGGGTTGCGAATCTTTCATCTCACTCTAGATCCCCTTACTCCAACTCGACTCTGCCCCCAGATCGATCCCTGGTTGATCTTGTCCATCTGGACGCTCTTGCCTCTTGGTTGAAGATTCCTTCTTCAACCAAATTCTTCTCGGTTCCAAAAAAAAAAAGTCTAATTTATCCCATTAAAAAAGTCTTAATTTATTAAGTTTTCCTTTTCCTTAAATTTATATACTAAAAAAAAAAAATTCCCCTGATGCAGACTGCAACCCCTTGAAAAATCCCCTCGCCTCCCTCTAGGGTTTCGACACCGATCTCTCTCCCCCAATCACAGAGATCTCTCTCAAATTCCCAAACATCAACCGCTGCAGAAGAAGAAGACGCCTCTGAAATCACGATGACAGGCAAGGCGAAGCCGAAGAAGCACACGGCGAAGGAACTCGCGGCGAAACAAGACGCCGCCACCACCAACAGGGGCGGCGGCAAGGCGGGGTTGTTGGATCGGACCGGCCAAGACAAAGGCGGCCATGCCAGGTGGGAGTGCCCTCACTGCAAGACCACCGCACCCGATCCCAAAACTATGCAGATCCATCACGAATCCAAGCACCCCAAGATCCCCTACGACGAGTCCAAGCTCATCAATCGCCACGCCACCCTCGCCCCCGACACCTCCAAGCCCCGCCCTGGGGTCCGCGGCAGCCTCAAGAAGTGATTCGTCTTCAATTATCGATCTTTCGTCTTCGCTGGATTTCACGTTTTAGGGATTGGGGCTTTATGATGCTGTGTTTTCATTGCAGAAATTGTCAAACTCTTTTTCATGAATTTCTGTTTCTCGGTGAGAGGTTGATTGTAAGATAAAAATCGCTCTGTTGTTGCTCTGATTTGTGTTGGTCAATCTTCTGTTTCATGTGCTTTGACTCATTACCAATTTGCCTTCTGAGTATGCATTAAAATCTGGCAATTTGTGAAGACGGGCTGTCTGAAACTGATGGCAATTGAATTGTGTTTTTGTTCTACTGCTTTAAATCTCTAAATCTCTCGTCTTTTTTTAATTTTGATCAACTATATTTATAATCATTGTTTGGTTTTACAATTTGCCTTTTGAGTATGCGTTAAAAAACTGGCAATTTTGTGAAGATGGTGGGTGTTTCTGAAACAGATGGCAATTGAATTGTGATTTTGTTTTACTGCTCTAAATCTCTAATCTTTGGTTGGTTTCCAAGATATTGATATGGGTAATTGAGACTTTACTTGGGATTTGGTTTCCAAGAAGATGTTTGTACTTAGGATATTCAGAATTTGAATCTTGCACATCAAATTACAGTAAGAAGATCACAATAACATATATTAAAACTGTGATGCAGCAACAGAAAACATGCTTGTTTTGGGAGCTTTCATAGACATATTTTCCTTTCTACCAAGTTAATTCAAGAAACTGAAAGATCTATATTGGGGGGAAAAAACACAAAATGTGAATGCTCAAATGCTTCTCCAGCTTGCAAAGGCATCCACAGATTTATGTAATGTAGGTTAATATTCTCATACCCTTCTCTAGCTTCATGCTAAAGAGATACTGACCTATGACTATGAGCAGAAGCTTGTTGCTTGTGAAAAACTTGCACCTGTAGGAGTATCAGATCCTGTTCGATAAGACAGATCATAGCGTTTTGAGCCACACTGCCTAATCCTGCATAGGCCTCGGAAGCTCAGCATCTCCGTCTTTTGGAGGCTGTCCAAGAACATAGGTTGAATCATACCGAGTGGCCTTCCTTGACTGTCATTGGGGAAAGCCATGTTCGAAGATAAGGTGAATCCCAATGGTGGAGGGATGGGAAGATTAGGCCCAGTTGAGACCATTGGTGCCGTGGAGTACTCCTGGTTGGGGTTTACACCAAATGCACCATAAAGCATGGGGTTCGGAAAGGTGGGGAATTTCATATGATAAAAGGTGGTGGCTCCAGTGGCTAAGTTCCCAATATATTTGGGTTTCAGGAAGTCTTTTCGGTCGATGTGAGTAGCGAAAGCTTGTTGTTCAGACTTGGAAAGATGACAGTTTTGAGGGAAGGTCAGGGCTTCTTGTAGGTCAGGCGCAGATGGGGCTGAATTCCCACCAACTGAGCTTGCATGACTGCTGTTTCTGGCTGATGGAACTTCATGGTTGTGCTTCCCTTCATATGTGGTCAGTACATACTTTAAGTTGTGTGAGGCCCTTTCAACATGCTTCCTTACTCCGCATCCAGGATAGGTGCATTTGTAGTAGCTCCTAAAGTATTAATTGAAATCTAAGTTCTCGGGACATTCAAGTTAAAGAGCAAAGATAAAGATACATATAACAAGTGGTAAGATTTGTGGTGAACCTTGGATTTGGATTTCCCTTGACTACTTTCTGTCCATATTTACGCCATCGATATCCATCATCAAGTATGTCCACTTCACTCTCTATTTGGACAATGACTCTTGGTTCTCGGATTGCTCTGGAAGCCAAAGCTGTTTCAATGAAGGAGTTCTCCATCTTCCTGCAGATACAGTTGATGAACAAACAAACAAAAAAATAAATATATCAAGTAATGATCTCTGCAGACCTTTTGATAAGACTGTAAAGCAGTGGCATACCTCCTTTTCAAGTCAGGTTCATTATCGTCATCAGCAACAATTAGTGTGCTCCCTGTAGTAGCGTCCTCCTCCTCGACCTCCTCATTACTTGCAAGTGTTGAGGAGAGTTCAGGTGTTCCTGCTGATTCAAGTGCACCTGCAGGATTTCCTTCATTAGCTAGTGGATCAGAAGCTTCAGTAATGATAGATGTTGAGCATGTTCTCTCCAGGCCACCAGGTCTCCTGTCTGATCCTAGTTTCAGATCAGGATACCCATGTGGTAAATCTTTCTGGCCTGCCCCACTTTCACCCTTGAGAAATCCACCTCCTTCACCAACATTTAATGACTCGCCACATGAAACTGATGAGCCAAATGTGGATCTCCTGTTAGGTTGGGGCAATGGATGATTGTGTGCCCCTTTATAGACGATTTCTATGATTTGACCATCCAGAGAATGTTCAACCTTCTTTTTCACAGGACAACTCGGTTGAGTACATTTGTAGTAACTGCGAGGGAATTCACTAGCCTTGACCTGCTTTTGTCCATATTTTCTCCAATTGTATCCATCTTCCGAGTTACCAACAGCTCCCCGTGAAGCATCCATAACTTTCTGATCCCCGTCCATAGGGTGATCTATTCCTGAATTTCTTGTATCCTCCCCTTGATTGTATTCATTTTGCTGTATTTCCCCACCAGCAGTGACAGCAGAATTGCTCATTTGAAAATCATTTGAGATAGCATTCACAGCCATGTCACTCGTAATTTTGGAGTCAGGTGGTGAGTTGAATTCACAAGTGTTCACAGTAGCCTGGCTTGGAAGTTGGGTTGGAAACTCGAAACCCCCTGTTGTTGGAGGGAGAGTAGCAGCTTCATGTTGCAAGTCTAACTCAAACCCTGAATTCTGAGCCGAACTACTAGGAGGATTCTGATGTAAAAAGCAAGAACAAATTCTGTTTAGTCTATGTGACTATGGGTCAGATAAGGATACGTAAAGAAATAACTGTATAATAGCAATATTACTGCTGTGAAGGTGTTGAATTTCCAATATTTCTATTTGTTCAGTTCAGGATGTTTTTTGCTCTCTAATTTTATTAAGACTTAAAAAGCTAATTTATCAGATTTGATCATTTGATGCTTCATCCATTTTACTTTTCATAATTCATACTCCTCCATTCATGTTATTGAATAATGAAATAAATATTATTCAAGAAGAAAAGGCAGAAGTCACGATTCAATAAAGCCTAATATCTGAAAGAGAGAATGAGTAAAGGAGGCAAATATTTGGAACAATTTGGTCGTGAAAATTTTGTTTGATGGTACTCACAATCATTGCTGACGGCCATTTGGAGGTCATAAGTGGAATAAAAAACTTCAGGATATTGTAACATTGCAAAACCTCAAGGTTGTGGAGTTAAATTACTTCTTCACAATTTTACTTTTTTGTTTTTATTTCCTTGTCATTTTAAAATTTACATGTATGATGATTGATGAATAATGAACCTTCAATTCCAAAAGCGTGTATCACTATCAATTGACAAAAAAAAAAGAAATTTCAAGATCCAACAACTAACTTGATTCTGCATTGTAGAATAGCACGGCAAAGGAACAGGCTTGCCATGATGAGGATTAAAGGTGAAAGAGGATGTATCATCACTGTCATTATCCATGCTAGATGATTCTGACCTGATCACTCCACTTTCACAAGCCAGATGAGGTAAAGCAAAAGCTCCTGTGGTTGGAGATGGCTGGGAAAAAAGTTCCATTAAACTAAAATTACAACTTTTGGACATTAAAGAATATTGGCCAGCATGATAATACCATTACCCGAGATTAGAAAAGTGATGCCAAGTAAAGATAAAAAATTGCAGATTTCGCAATATACAATGAAAATCTATAAGCAGGTTTTTGAACAACTGAAGCATCTTATTTCATTTCTGTTTCTCGCAACATGTATCCATGATGCTACTATACAATTTACCTAAGTTGCCTACTATGTCATTTAACTAAACTCTTTCTTGTTCTATTGGTACAGCTTCTGGCTGGAGTATCCTTGATTTATGAAACCCCTCAAAAAGAGTCATTTTGTAATCCAGTAAAACACTAAAACCAAAGTTGGGTTATCCACTTATCCGCCCAGCGTGAAGATAACACTGAATTCAGAATAGCTAAATCCTCTTTGTAATCCAGTTCCAGTTAATACTCAAATTGAGTTGTATTTGGAAGTTGAGAAAGGCCTCATTTTTCAATCTAATATATACAGCTAACTACACAAACAAGACATGCTTTATCCCATTAGCTCTGAAGGAAAAACAATAAAACTGACGGCAATACCTGAAGATTTGACAGCATAAGAGGGGACTCCAACAACACACTTGGGCTGATTCCAGGAGTTTGTAGAAGATATGGCGACGCAGAAGCAGATGATGCCAATGCACTGCTAGAATTAAACATAGTTGTATTAACCTTCAATGCATCAAACCCACTGGCCGCCCTCCTCTCGGCTATTCTACCTCCGGACTTCACCGCAAAATCGTCTGTGCCCATCCCAGAACTATGCCCATTGTCATTTTCTTCCAGCTTATACTCAGGGTTTGGTGTGGAATGACAATCACTGTTCTTACCATTAGACTCTAGATTTACACCTGGCAAGGTGTTACTAATTCCAGAATTGGACACAAACCCGGGAGAAAATCCCTTTGGGTTAAGGATGAGACTTCTCCATGGTTCAATTGCATCTTCACTCCCTTCCATATGCCTGATTCCATGGGACCAGCCACCTGACACAGGAGCTAGCAATTCGATTTTCGAATCAGCATTAGAGAACCTCTCATCTGACATACCGCCAAAATCGCAAGCGAAAACCGAGATTCAACACTCGAACGTAACCTGACCTACAACACAAATTTCACACCTAAAACTCTGAATTTCGCCTGAAAAATCCTCCCTTGAGCTCAATCGTGACCTAGTTTTCAAAATTTACCTCACTCCTTGTCGCAAATCAACGAGACTACACCATAGATGGAAATCCAGCTCAAAATAGGGGCGCACAGCGAGTAAAGATCGTCAATTCTCCGGACGTTGATCTTATTTCACGAGATTCAAAGACGAAATTGAATATCAACAAACGGATTTTTCAAATTTATCCTGAAACGAAAAGCAAATCGAATACAACTCACTCCTTTCAGAAACGCTTCAGTTATGGAGCATTAACTGGACAAATAATGTCCTAGTCTAGACCTAATCACGGATTTTATGGGTAAGGGAGAGTGAGCGAAGAGAAACTCGGAAAATCTGTTTTCGAGTTTCAGAGATCCGCAGACATGAACAAGTATAGAAAAGGACATGAAAGAGAGGGCGTTGCGAAAAAGACAAACCAAATATAATTAGGGTGTCTTGTGCCACGTCAGCAGTGTCATGCTCCAAGCACGTGATTGGAATGGCATATTGTCATTTTAATATTGTTAATTGTTTCCATATTATTGTAGGCGGTTTGCTATTCGAATGATTCTATCTCGCAAAATGCACAGCACGGTCACCGACGTTCGGTATTGGTAGAGGGTTCACCGACATCGTCTTCCGGAGCTGACAACGTGTGGTGTTGATGCGAGCTATTGGAGGGTCAGGGTTGCAGATATGGGGGTTGCCGACACTGACACCGGTGTTGATGGCTGATACAGGTGCAACTGCGGGTGTTGTGGTGGGATTGTCGATACCAACACCGGGTGAAGTGGATGGTGTAGGCGCTAGCTCATGTTGTTGGCTCGTGTTGTGGGTGTCATGATGGAGGGTCGATGCTGGTACTGTGGTTGGGCTACCGACATCGACAACTAGTGTTGATGGATGGTGCAGACGCTAGCTCATGGTGCTGTATTTGAGGGCTATGGGTTGTCGGTGAGATGTTTGCCGACTCCTGCTTCCTGTATGCTTCCATATTATCGTATGTCGGTTTGCTATTCGAATGATTCTATCTCGCAAAATGCACAGCACGATCACCGACGTTCAGCATTGGTAGAGGGTTCACCGACATCGTCTTCCGGAGCTGACAACGTGTGGTGTTGGTGCGAGCTAGTGGAGGGTCAGGGTTGCAGATATGGGGGTTGCCGACATTGACACCGGTGTTGATGGCTGATACAGGTGCAACTGCGGGTGTTGTGGTGGGATTGTCGATACCGACGCCGGTGTAAGTGGATAGTGTAGGCGCTAGCTCATGTTGTTGGCTCGTGTTGTGGGTGTCATGATGGAGGGTCGATGTTGGTACTATGGTTGGGCTACCGACATCGACAACTGGTGTTGATGGATGGTGCAGACGCAAGCTCATGGTGCTATATTGAAGGGTTATGAGCTGTCAGTGGGCTGTATGCCGACTTTGGCTTCCTGTATCGGTAGACGGTCGTGTGGTTGACTAGATTTTGATCGTGTGAATAATTGTCCCCTAAAGTATGTATATATGAATACTTCTAGCCTTATAGGTATACATTATATTCGTTTCTAACATTCACGTATAATACGAAATATGACATTGTTTCAACGCTCTAAAATACTAACAAATCAAAGTAGTAGAGATAGTATTGCTTAATACTACGGAATCCAAATAGAAATTTATGTATGTATATGTTTATGTTCACATTGGTAAGTGATTAAGAAAAAATAATTTGTAATCTGTTGTTATCGTTTGGTATTTGAAAATGAATAGTTTTTATGACAATAGTGTAATTTGAAATGCTTATAAATCATTCTCAACATCTTTTATATAACCGACGTGGGATGGACTATGGAGTGGCACAAATCTCCTCCATTTAAACCCCTGGCAATTTATTTGGGCGTAATGAACTGTCCTTTAGAGAGAGCATATCCGATTGTATTTCCAAAGTATCTCTGACCTCGAAGTTAGATTTGATTTCATATGTAAGACATAATTACAATATGTCATCTAGTCCTTTGAGAATAGAAAAAAAAAACAACTCTCAAGTATTGATAGAGCTTGAGTCCCTTGAAGTTTATCAATTAATTTGGTATTTTTAACTTACTCTAGGGTTTAAATTAAAATTTTCAATTAAGAAAGATTTTATACTAAAAAATTAAAATTAGAAAATTCGTTATTAATTTTCTACTTTTTAGTTGTTAAATTGTTATCCCACCTTTCATCTTTTCTTCGTCCCCGTCTCTTAACAATTTTGAGTCAAACACACCTAAATTTAGATAAGATGCATAATTAAGTTAGTTTCATCATGTACCAGTGCGTATATGTGACGATTTAAAAATTGATAGAGTACAGCAGAGCAAAGGGAGACTAAAGAAATCTAGATGAATGTGATTTGGCAGAACTTTGCCCTTCTGCATATTAATGAGAACATGGATAGAGGTCGATAAGATGTCATAGAGAAACATCACTTATGTCAGAAAGGGTTAGGCTGGACCTCAAATAATTGTATCATTTCCCCACCCAGGGGCGGATCCTTATGTATTGTTGTCCCAAATTTTATTTTATTTTAGTGTTAATTTCTTAATATTTTCGGTCAAGCATCCCAACCCGAGAAAAAAATTACTAAAGAAATTTTTTTTACCTTTAAATATTATCGGAATGATGAAAAATTTACCTTTAATTATCTCCAGAATGGCGGTCCAAGATCCACCCATGTCCCCACCCTCATTCTCACACTCTTGTCTTTTACTATTCTCCTTTAATTTAATATATCTTTTGTTGTATTTGTCTCTTTGATTTGTTATGTGTTTTTGTCTGTGCTTGAACAACTCGGAAGCTTTTTTCGACATAGTCGAAGAAATAGTACATACAACTTGACCTCTTAAATCCCACTTATATGGGATAAAGTGAGATTTTTGTTGTTGTTGTTGTTGTTGACGTGTGTGCAGAATTAAGTTGTTGCCAAATTGCCACTTACCTTAAAAGCAACGCAAATACTTTAATTGTTGTTTGCAAGTTTGAAATTATTGTAAACTTATAAGCCATCTTTTCTTTGCGTCCAAATGACAATAATCGACATATGACTGCGCAAAAAGCATGAAATTCGTAATCATTGTACGATCACTATCATAAATTGATAATCTAAGTGGAACCCTCAATTGTACTCCATTATTCTACTATTATATAATGGGGTGCTTGATCTCAATTTAAATTTTAACGTTCACATAATAACCTCAAAAATAAAAATATTGTAATTATATTTGTCCATTAAATATTACCAATATAAATGACTATCAACAAATTCCATATTTGAGTTCTTTTTCTTTCCTATTAACTCATGTTTTTTTATTAAGTAAGAATTTCATATCAGATATACTTAAATCTTGATGCCGATAACGTGCAACAGAAAATATAAAAGATGCAATACTACAAGTGGAAACGCACGTTATATAGTGCGAATCTAGGCATGCATAACTAAATCATATTAACCACATCGTTTTACCTTAAGACGGAGTTATATGAAAGTAATGTCCTATTTGAAAGAGTGACACTTTCTAACACCCAGTGTTTCAATAAAAAAAAAATACTTACAAGTTATGAATGACCAAATAAGCAGGTAAAAAATGGATGATTGAAGGTGTAGGTTAAAGGGCAGACAAAACTTACAAAAGAAATAAACATTGGAATGATGGGAGTCTCCATTATCCCTTATTTTTGTCCTTTTATCCTTTTTTCATCTTCAAACTCTCTCTTTTTATTCTTTTGATGGATCCAACTTCCTCTTCTGCAACTTAAAGCTAAACACAAGCGGGAAAATGACTTGCCAATGGCCATATCCCCTTTTGCTTTTGCATTTTGCATAAAGGGGCGAATAACAAACGTTATTAACTGGGCAAAGAGGCAAACATAACCCGGTTGTAGCCCGTTATCTAATCAGGCCCACTAGTGTAATTGGGCCTAGACTAAGTTTAATTGGGCCTTGGCACATTCCAGTGGTAATGGAATGGTCAAGGTCAAGTGCTATTGATGGTGGCCGGCCCAATTTACACCGCTCTACAGCGTGGGGCCCATGAAGTCCACTCACTAGCCATGCAATAAGAATTTGGCGAAATGGTGGCCGAAAAAGTAATCACATCACGTTTTAGCTATTCAACTACTATAGATTTTGTTGAAATAGATGGATGACAAAGTACCATACCCTTAATTTTAGGTTATTCCTACCAATTTTTTTTTTTTTTATACTATAGTTAATGTTGGTATGTTTGGATTTGAAAGTATTATAATTGTGTGAAGCAAAAGTATTATAATTGTAATGCCCCGTTTGGTATTGATATTTAGATATCAGATATCGGATATCGACCCCGATATCTGATATTTAGTATTTGGTATAGTGATATTGATATCTAGCCCGATATCGATATCACTTGATATCTAAATATCAAACTTAGCCTATATTTGATATATTGATTTCCAGGGAGGTATCATTTGATATCGATATCTTGATATCAAGATATCAACCGATATCGATATCTTGATATCAAGATATCAACCGATATCGATATCTTGATATCTAAATATCAATACCAAACGAGCCCTAATATAATTATAAGTTTAAGTTTTTTTAAAATTGTTTAATTGTTCAGTTTAAAATGTTATTAAATAATATAAATTTAAAGTAAAAAATACATCATAAACTATGGTAAACAATTATATTAAATTTAAAGTAAAAAATAATATAAGTTTAAAATGTTATTAAGCTTGTATTGACGGTTTTTCGTCTGCCAACTTGTTCGCCATCGAGTTTCAGGTCTGTCTGAACTCGAATTCTTACCTAATAAAAAAATATTAAATTTATAATATAATTATAACTTTGTCCAATAATGGATATTTAGTTAGTACAATTTAAAACGTATTAATGTTTATAATTGAGTTGAATAATAATTATAATATATAGGAATCCAAACACACCCAAATTTTAAAGTTCATCATTCGGGTAAGAGAGAGGGGATCTCTCTTCTCTCTAGGAATCCTACACTCAAACCCCATGAATCTCAAGCCCCAACCACGTACTCCTCCTCGACGTTCATCCGTATGTGTTGATTTCATCCGTCTATCATTCCCATTATCACCACCACCACCATCCTCGTCGTCCACCACCACCACCCTTGTCGTCCGGCCTAAACCTCGGCTATCCTCTACACCACCATCTATCTTTGGTGGTTATAGCCTTCGTTTCGGATCGCTTCCCCCTTGCCAAACCCTCAATCTGCCGCCGCCTTACCGGAACAAATTTTGTCCGTCCATGTCACGGGTCCACCGACGCCTCCTCGACTTCCGCCGCTCTCCGGTGGCCGTCTTCGCCGCCGTTCGTGTGGACATCCAAGGCTGAAACCCTCTCGCTCCTCCTTGGTCCTTAGGGTCCAAGCTTCGGGTCCTTGGGGCCCAAGGTTCGGAAAAAAAATCGAAAGGGTTGGAACCACTTTTCGTATATACCCCGAAAGGGTTGATCCCTTTCTTTGGGTATACTCCGAAAGGGCCTAAATCTCGTAAGGGCTTGAAAATCCCGCTAAGGCTAGAATAAATTCTCTTTCGTATAAAAGGGATTCAAGGTGCTCATCTTCAAGGGTGGTCTTGGTTGTGATCCCTGTTGCTTGGCGTTCCTCTTCCGTGCTGGAGCTCTGGCAACCGTTGTCGAGATTGGCTGGGGTCGTGGCGGTGTCTATCGAGGCGACTCCGCGTTAGGAAACCCCTTGGAGGATCGTCTTCATTACCCATAGGACTGGCTTCTGATGTACCGCTGGCCAACGGTGTCGCCGTCTGGGGATGCTTGGCACCGGTTCTTAGTCTACGTTGTCTCCAACTTGTACGGGTTTGGCTTGCTTGCTCGTCCGGGATTACACCTCCTACTTTGTAGTTGTTGCACCTTTTTATATGTAGTGACGGTTTCACCGTCTACCGACCTCGTTGGCCTCTCGAGTTGTCAGGTATGCCTGGCTCTCGAATTATTTCCTAATAAAAAAAAATTAACGAAAGGGTAAAAACCTTTCTAGATAGAAGGCTCTGCCCTCTCTCTAGAAATTGTTTACCTTCAGCAGTGGAAACTCTTCTGGCTACCCACAAAACCTAGAATCCATATTTCAATCAATCTTAGCCACAACTCCCTTTGTTGTTCAATCAATTTGGGGCTCTGTTAGTTCGGGTCTTCATCTTCGTTTCCCGGTCTCTCTCTCCTGCCAATTTTGGATCTCTCCACTCCGGATCTGTGCAAGTTCGTTCGTTCGGCGCTGCTGGCTCTCGCCTCCCTGTTTCTGGCGCTATCTTGTGCTTCAAGAACTCGGCCCCGCGCCACGCTATCTCCGGCGTGCATTCCTTGCCGCCTTCGACCCTCTGTCTTCCCTCATCTTTGTCGGCGCTCGTTCTGTGGGTTGTCGCCGTCGATCGTTGCCGGAGTGGTCTTGTGGTGGGTGCGGTGTGGTGATGGGTGCCGGTTGCCGTCGCCGTCGCCGCCGTCCTGTTCCGACCACACCTTTGCCGTCGGTTCCCTGTTGTTCCTGATGATGGGATGCTCCTTGGCGTGCAAGGATAAGTTTTGTCTTTGCACGCCAAGTTTGGAAACTTTAATTAAAAAAAAATCGTTTACTGATATTTTTTTAGAATCAAATCTGAAGGGTTATATATATATATAACCTAAATTACATCCCGAAAGGGTTTGAGTAAATCCACCCGAAAGGGTCTGAGTAACCCACCCGCAAGGGTCTGAGTAACCCACCCAGTGTCGTCGGGTCTGGCTGGGGTCGTGGTAGTGTGCATCGAGGCGACTCCGTATTCCGGAAATTTCCTTTGGGTTTCGTCTTCATCGCCCACATGAGGGACTCCTGATGTACCGCTGGCCAGCGGTGTCATCGCTTGGTGGCGCTTGGCTCCGGGGTTTGACCGTGATGTTCTCAACTCTTTTTGGTTAGGTTCGTCTGTTCGTCTGGGGTTGTTTAGTTGTCACTTTTGTATTGCACCGTTTACTTTAGATTGTATCCTCGACTGTTCACCGTCTACCGACTTTGTCGGTCTCTCGATGAGTCAGGCCTGTCTTGCCATCGAATTTGTACCTAATAATAAAAAAGAGTAAATAATGATGAAAAAAAGTCTACCATTATATGTTTTTTTTCATAGTAAAACAGTTGAACTTATCAAAAAAATAGTAAAACAGTTGAACATACTACTATTACAATAATAATAATAATAATAATAATAATAATAATGGAAAAAAAAGAGGAATCGAACTCGTTATTTGTTACAGAGTGCTCATTACGGGGTACATGTTATATTTACTACCTACGATAGTTTTATACTTTCTTGAAACTTGGGGCGTGTTTGACAACGGGATGGATTTTGGAGATGGACGAGATGGAGATTTTTTGAAAAATTAATCTCGTTTATGTTTGATCGTATTTTGATGGTTTGGTGGATGAAGCAACGAAAATGGTCCAAATTGCCCCCATTAAACCACTTGAATTTACCATAATACCCCTCCCAATTTGGCTGAAACCCCGACTCATCTTCCACAATAGTCCATGTCTATAGCCCCCTCCGCCCCTAGCTATTACTTCTCCGCCTTCATGGAGGAGGTGAGGCTCTTTCCGGCATGGGATTCGTCGTCAAAGAGGCTCCGGCAGCGTGGTTAAATTGAGAAAACGAGTCCTCCAAGAAATAGGATATCCATTTAAGATCCGGTTCCTTTTCTTGTACTTTGCACATTCCGAATTCAAAATCAATTTCGCGATTTAAAAAAAAAAAGATTTTAATTTAGGTTTATTTTGGGATACCGGGAGTATGAGGAGGAAACCTAGGTTACCTCCAGCGGCGGTGGAGGGCTGATGAAGCGGTGGAGGGGACGATGCAAAATCAGATAATTCGCTGTAAAACTGGTTGCTTTGTTGGTGCGGGAAGGAAGTTAAGAGGGTATCGTCGTCTTATGTACTAGCGGCGTTCAGGTTAAGGAATTGGTCGACGAAAAAGTGGTCGGCGGTGGCACTGGTTGGAGATGAAGATTGCGGCGGCGCGCGCGATGATGACGATGACGAGGAGAAGCCGGTGATGGTGCATAAATGCCCGCTCCATCTTTTCTTAAATCTCTATTCAAGTTCAAAATTTCAAAACCAGGAGTTTGTATTTATGACGAGGGAGGGCAAATCGGGGTTCTTCACACTCCCCCACCCCATCCCCTCAATCCTCCTCCTACGAGGTGGGGGGAAAATCACCCTCCCACTCCGTTCCATCCTCATTTTCGCACCCCTTCCACCCCGCCCATCCTGTTGCCAAACATGCGGGCACGGTTCCCAAAGCCCATCCCTATCTCTTCCATCCCCTCTCATCCCCCAACCAAACACAACCTTGAAGGGTGGATGCCACTTTTTTTTTCCAGCAGTAAAGGATTAACTGGGTGGCTATATGCATTTCATTGCAGATTTACAAGTGTTATATATATTCACTCCAGTCAGAACGATCTAAACAGATCTATGATTTATTTCACTCATAAAATGACATATGTTCATCAATCATTATAAAAAAATACACAGACAGATTCATGATTCATCCGTGTTTTGGGTTATAAAGGACGGATCCGTCCTTGTATTTTATTCTTGTCTTTTTTTATTTATATATAAATCTACAAAGGGCGGATCCGCCCTTGTTGTTGTTGCTTTTTTTTTTTTAAAGTCGTGCTTATCTTATCTAAGCTCTCTTTCTTTCTTTCTTTACGACTTGCAATAATCCGTCATTATATTTTTTTTACAACTTGCAATAATTACTAGACATGTGTCATATTATAATGAAAACATATCTCGAATCCGTCTATAGGAGTGTTAATGCCTGTCCTCGGTGCACAATACAAGATTAACAAGACGCTTCACAGTGGAAATCTAATACTCTCTCACAAGCTGGTAGATCGGTTCTCATTCAGGCAAACCTAAATTCTAAAACAAATTATCTAATGCGCGCAATCATTTCTGATACCAAAATGAGTCTATAAAAATTTGATCATATAGACAAAATTTTCATTTGGAATAAACTTCAATCTGATAATTATCATCCCTTAATCAGCCGAGAACATATGTGTACTCCTACAAAATATTGTGTGTGTGTGTGGGGGGGGGGGGGTAGGCTTTAAATCAGCTGAGCAAATTAATATTGGCATGCAAGTGATCTATTCTCTAAAGGATCATTTGTGGAAAGAGGAAGATTCAAAACTTCCTGACAATTTGGACGACTTCTTAATATCAGATATCTATTCTCTAAAGGATTGTTATGGTTAGTTGGTAATGAGAAAACTATAAATATATAGTCTGACATTTGGGTAAATGCACAATACCTAAAGAGTTTTTGAAACGATCGTGACCCTAATTTAAAAGTGTGTGATTTATTTACAACTAACAACTCTTGGGATATTGATAAATTAAATACTAATATCCATATTCCAATAACTGATATTCCACACAAGTTAATTTAGATTCATAGGGGAATTTTTATGTTAAATCCACATCCTTACTTTTTAATACAAGGAATACAAAAAAAATCTCAGCAGACTGGATCTGGAAGCTTAATATTGCTTCGAATATTAAAAATTTTATTTGAAAAATTATTTTACATATCCTACCTACGACAGTTCGTCTAAATATATAAATAGAGTGCCTAGTACTTGTTCTCTTTGCAGTTCTAATATAGAAGATACAAATCATTTACGTATTGTTTAATTGTCAGATTACCAAATCCCTTATTCAAATTTTGGGTGTTAAATTGAATAAATGTTTTGCTATTCCAAATTTAACAAGTGACGTCTCTGGAAAATATTCTAAGCACTAGAGCTCTTAATATAGATTTTACAAACTTGTGCCATTTGTGACATTCTATTTGAGAGATGAGAAATAGAATTATTTTCCACAATGGCTATGATAACTGATAAGGGTATTATCAACGCTCTAACTCAAACTATTGATAAGATCTCATGTTGAAGTAAAGAACATCATAAAACCAAATCACCAAAACGTGTTAGGCCTCCTGATACAGTGATTTGGAAATGTCCCCCAACAAATGTAGTTAAGATTAATGTAGATTCTTCGGTAAAAATTGGTTGTCAACCTCAGATTGGGTGCATTATAAGGAATTATAACTATGGTCAAGTTATTCGGATACATAAATGTAATGGTACGATGAGTTCTGTCATCCTAGCAGAAGCTTTTGCAATATTTGCAGGTATAAGTCTGGCAGTGGAGCATGGGATACGGAAAACCATAGTCGAAATTGATTGTGCAATTTTTATCAATGTCATTAATCAGGTGAACAACCTACCAGGAGAGATCGCGCAAATAGTTCAATTTTTATTAATACACACATGATGATAAAAGAAGCCCTAAAAAATCAATAAATAAGGGGTAGGAGGGCATAAAGGAGCTTCTCAAGTCTCATTTCACCGTCTCCGGGTCTCCATCTCTATCCTTTACACTGTTCAACACACACCCTCTCTTCAACACCCAGAGGCGCTCACCTTCAGTTCGACTACTTTCGAGATCTTGTTTATGAGGTACCTATCATCGGCTTATATTTATGTGTTCCTGATCTCGAGTTTGTCTTTGATTCTTTCGTGTTTTGCGTTGTTGTGATTGTAAAGTTCCTGCATCGATTTGATTGTTAAAGGTGTTAGTCAAGCTCCTTTTTATCCCGAAGATTGGGGGCAAATCGGTGATCTTTTTCGTACCTTGTTTGGTTAATTTTATTCGGGATGGTTGGTTTAGTTACGGATTTGATGTATTCTGTCATCGTGGTAATGGTAATTGGGTTAATTTAGCTAGGGTTTCGATATTTGCTGTCTCAAGATTGGGCCTTTATGGGTTTTGGGATCCGGGGTTGTCTTTAAGCGTCTCGTACTATTTGAAAACTCCAGTTTCAGGTTGATTTTGGACCTTGTGCAGTTGTGCTTGCATTGCTAGGGTTTATAGTTGATAATTGATTTGCTAGCTCCTTACTTCAATTACTCACTCTTTCTTTTCTTTTGCTTGTGGTGTTTCCCAATTTTCTGCAGCTCGAAGGAGAAACCCACTCTAGGGTAAGTTTCCGGTTATCTTTGTTCTTTATTCCCCTTTTATTAGTTATGTTTATCTTACTAGGATATTCGTTTATGGGTTTGACTGAAAAATACTTTCTTGTGGTGCTGGGCATATGTGACTGGGTTTAATTTGAGTATATGGGCTTTTTTTAGTTCGACAATATGGGCTTTTTCCTGAAGTTTGGAATTCATCATAGTTTAATTTTGAATATGATTTTCCTAAATTATGGTTATCATATTTGTTATTTACCAGCAATCTTGTGGTAGGTGTATTGTATAATTGAATTATACAAAGGCATCAATCTGTCATGTTAAATGACTAGTGTTTTTAAGGTTATGGCCAAGGTAGATCTGTATTGTAGTGGGACTGTTGGGATTTATGTTGGGAGTGTTTTTTATGATCCAGTGGTACGCGGATCAAGACCCGCAAACGGAACATAGCGGCGCCTCTTGACCCTGCAGCATTTTCAGATGCAGTAGTACAGATTTACGTGGATAATGCTGGTGATCTGGTAATAATCTTTATCCTCTTGTATTCATTGGCAGATACTGTATAGAGATCTTATATTTGGGTTTTAACAACGTTGGCGCACTCTTTTCTGTTTGCAGGAGCTTGTTGCGAAAAGTGTCGAGTCCTCAGAGCTGAACTTCTCAAGATACGGTGAAACTTTTTTCGAGGCAAGCATAAATTTATATCTGAAGTTTTACTTCTGCAATATTTTGTGCTTGAAGATTTGTCTTTGTTATTCAGATCAATCTCAAATCAATGGTTTTGAGTTTGTCAAAATTATTTTTTATTAGCAGCTGTATAATAGCATATTTTGGGTCTATCGGATCAATCTCTAATCCCTTTTGTGTGGCCTGGTACATTGTGGTTCATGTGTCTTATTGTTTTGAGTCTATCAGAAACACTCTCTTGACTTGTTCGGGGAAAGAGTGCGTATACCCCCTAGATCTTGCTTAATCGCGGGATATACTGGGTTGTTGTTGTTGTTTTTATAATAGCATATTTTGCAAGTTTATGACAGTGTAAATAATTGTAGTGCTGCTGTTTTGTTTTCATATGAGAGTATCAAGAAGAGGTCGCATTGTTCAATTGACTTATAGTTTCTTGTATAAACTGTGTTATGAATGGCAGAAATGGGTAGCTGTACATCACTGTTTTTATGAATATATATAGACATTTAGCTTTTCATTTTTGATGGCTAGATAGCATCTGGTTCCTGATACTGCTATATTGTGTAAAGTTGAATCATTATGATGTTATCTGTCAGTAATTAATCTAATAACTGTGAGTTTGCTTGCACATTCCCTTTATTATACACACTATCTGAATCGTCTTCACATTTGATTGGCTGTAATATATTTGCAGATTAAAATTGTTAATCTGTAGAAGTTAATTTTTCATCAAAGCGGTGTGTTTTTAAGACGCAGAATTCTATTTTCAGGTAGTCTTCACTGGGAGTCGTACACAACCTGGAACAACTAAGCCTGATGAAGGGGATCACCACCCTTACTCTATATTTGAGTGTGACCCTACACGCGAAGCTATTTTACCATATGTTCTCTTCGTACAGAAGATTTTGCGCCGTAAGCCTTTTCTGATAAAGAGCCTTGAGAATGTCTTGCAAAGATTCTTACAGTCTCTTGAGCTGTTTGAGGAAGACGAAGGGAAAAAGTTGGCAATTTTTACGGCCCTTGCATTCTCTCAAAAGCTGTCAGGCTTGCCACCTGAGACAATTTTCCATCCATTACTTAAGGATAACCTTGTGGCTAAAGGGCTAGTTCTTTCGTTTGTTACTGACCTCTTCAAGGAGTATCTAGTTGATAATAGCCTTGATGATCTCATTGCTATTTTGAAGCGTGGTAAAGTGGAGGAGGATCTTCTTGCCTTCTTCCCTTCTTCCAAGCGGTCTGCTGAAGCTTTCTCGGAGCACTTTACGTAAGTGATCCATTATCATCGTGATCAGACATCAAATTTGGATTAATATGCTCTATGGATGAATTCTTCTTGGAGTCTGGAAGCCTTCCTCCAGTATTTTTTTTTTTTCCTGGATTTAGCATGTTTATAGCCCCGTTTTTATGCTTCTGAATTTGTTTTCAGCAAGGAAGGACTGGTTTCACTGGTTGAGTACAATGAAAAGAAGATATTTGAGGTGAAGCTGAAGGAAATGAAATCTGCATTGACTACTCAAATCTCGGAAGAAGCTGATACAGATGAAGTTATTGTAACGGTGAAACATCATGTGAAAGAAGCTAAACTTCCCGATATTGAGGTGGTGCGTGTTTTATGGGATGTCATCATGGATTCCGTTCAGTGGTCAGGGAAAAATCAGCAGCAGAATGCTAACTCAGCTTTGCGTCAGGTATACCTCAAAATACCCGAATCACGGTTTTTGGTTCTCTTGGATACCTAGAGAACTTGCGTCACCAAATTGAAATCCATAAGCTTTCACCCAATGATGAAAACTCTTGCACTGTTTCGTTGATACGAAGCACTTGCCAATACTAAAATAAAACCAAGTTTCAAGTTGCATGCATTAGTATCATGTCACATCTTTGGTAGCATTTTTGCCAGCAATTGGTGATTGATGGTTTTCATAGGAGTAATATGATTAGCCTAAAAACAAATTCTGTTTTACCAAATGCTCTTCAACCCAAAGCAATGTTTTCCCCCTTCATTTCGCCAAGTTCTTGTCATTTTCTCTGCCCTGCCTCAAAATTGGTGCTATTTTCTATAATTTCCCCATAAAATTGCTAGTGATTTTTTCATGAAGTTACATAATTTCTGTATATGCTGTTTTCTCATGGATCCTTTGAACCCCAATTTTGTTATGACAGGTGAAAACCTGGGCAAAGCTTTTAAATACATTCTGTACCACCGGAAGGCTTGAGCTGGAACTCATTTACAAGGTTCAGATCCAGTGCTATGAGGATGCTAAATTGATGAAGCTGTTCCCGGAAATAGTAAGGTCGCTGTACGACATGGAGGTGCTCGCAGAGGACACCATCCTTCATTGGTTCCGCAAAGGAGCAAATCCCAGGGGCAGGTATGTAATGCAATCTTCTGAATTCTGATGGTTGAACTTGGAATCGTTATAAACAAGACATCCCAAGGATCAAGAACTACGAATCTTGGACAAGAACCGAATCTGCTCATTGAAACTCATCCTTGTGTACCTTCTTTCAGGCAAACCTTTGTCAAGTCTCTGGAGCCGTTCGTGAAGTGGCTGGAGGAGGCAGAGGAAGAAGAATGAGCTCTGCCACAGCTTTGCTGTTGCCTGTTTTTACAGGCTTTGAGTGCTCGCGACAACCAGAAAGTCGTAAGCAATTTCGTGCTGTTGACGAAAAACTTGTTTGTATTGCATTCGGTTGCGTTCTTCCTTGTTACAGGACTTTATAAAGTGCAAGCTGTTTGGATGTCATCACAGCTTTTCTCCCTGCCATTTTACTTGATAGACCATTTGTACTATATTTTGACTCCAGTGCAAGTTTCATAAGTTTCATTTTTATTGTTGGTATATTTTTTGCTTGTGTTTCATTTTAGTTGGGTTGTGTGTTTCATTTATGATAATTTTGACGGAGAAATGAGGAAAAATAAGGAAGATTAGGTACTATAAAAATTGTTGCTAATCACCCATGAATTAGGTTTTATTTCAACTAACCAATTTATATGCTTCAAAAATCTTGTAATAAATTGCTAAGTTGTCATTTTGTTCTTACATATTCAAGGTAATTGACTTTTTTTATTTATTGGTATAATAAGGTTAACGCTTATGACTAAAGCGATACATTTATATTTTAAAGACATTTTCAAACACAAATAATTGAGGTGACTTTTTGGGAAGAAAAAAAATATTGTTTCATGTATGATTTTGTAAAAATTATTGTCATGTTAGAGGATATCTCTCTCATTTGCAAGAATCGATCTCTCAAATCACCACCTATGACAAGTGAATCATTTTACCTTGTTAAAGAAAAACTTTAGAGGGCGTTAGTCGGGTGGCCTAGTAGTGTGGAGAAAGGGATGGTATGGAGGTCTTGGGTTCGATCCATTCCTCCGTCCAATCTAAAGATGAAAATTTAAGGTTTGCTTTGCCCGACTCTTGCCAGTTGGATCACATGCTTGAGGTTTATCATTGAATGTGAGTTACTCGTCATTAAAAAAAAAACTCTATAGGATCTACCAAACAGTTTGGTATTACCCTCACGAGAAAATTAATTAAATAAAATATAAAACATATACTCCCTCCGTTTATTAATAAGTATCATTTGACTTTATGGCATGTTTTTTAATAAGCTAAAAACTATATAAAATATTAATTTTTTTAAAATAATATTAAATTTATAATTAATAACTATAAAATTAATTAAAAAATTAATTAAAAAGTTGATATTTTATATAGTTTTTAGCTCTTAAAAAAAACATGTCAAAAAGTCAAACGACACTTATTAATGAACGGAGGTAGTAGAAGTTAACAACAACATGTATTGAGATAATTAATGATAGAAGTTTTTAATTAGCTAAATTTGAATGGCCCAAAGAAATCTTAATTACATTAGATAATAATTGATTTAAATTTATTAAATTAAATCAGTAGTGTAGTCTATTTTGTATTCAGGAAACATATATACTAGTTATTCCTAACAAATTTAAATAGGTTTCATTTTTTTTTGGTAAAGCTTAAATAGGTTTCATTTATAATGCTGAATATGATCTTTCAATTCAAATATATAGAATATAATAATAAAAATAATAACAATAATAATAAAACTGATTCACTTGATCCCAACCACATGGAAAGGGACGAAGATGTGGGCATCAATTATTGATCTCATTGGTATGCTCAAATAAATTACTCCTATGGTCAGATAAATATCTCCAAAGTAATGTAAGGTAGTTCGATAAACCAATCTTAGACTCTTTTCACAATTAATTTGGTCCCAAATAGGGGTGGAAATGGGTCGGGTGATGGATGAGTAGACCCATTTTTTCACCCGATCCGTCACAAAAAAATTTCACTCAACCCATCACCCACCCGTCTAATGTTTCTCCCATCACCCGACCCGTTGGGTGAATCGGGTGGGTCGGGTGGTTAATCGGGTGAAAGAAATTAAAAGAAAATGAGTCAAAAGACATACATAAAAATAATTCATATTCGATAATTTTATAAATCATGTTAAGGTATGAATCTTGCTAAATTAATAAAAGACTTATTCATACATTATACTACGTATATATCACTATTCTTAACTTATAAAATTAGTATTAGAAGTTTAATATTAAACTAAATGAGATGAATTTAACTTGGTTACTAGGCTCAAAATAAAATAATATAGAAAAACTATGTCCTTAATATCTTTGCATGAAGAGGATTAATGTTACAAATCTCATGACAAATTGGGAAAATACGATTTGGTTAATCATGCATTAATACGGTAATATGCTAACAAAGTTGTTGGAAAGAGCTAAATTACTTCCACTCTGTCGATATATGAAAAACAAATAAAAGAAATTTTAAAAAGACATAGAGTTAAATAACGCAAGTTTATATTTTTAGACCATTTTGAACAAGAAAACACCTAAAAATAGAGAAACTAGTGGTAGAAAATGAGAAATATGTTAGTTATATTAAATTATATGGAGTATTATTTATATACTAGCCTCTTTTTTTTATAATAATCGGGTAGACTAACGGGTGGTTAAGCGGGTTGGGTGATGGGCCGGGTAATGGGTGGAAAGTATATCACCCATCACCCGACCAATCACCCATTTCATCCATCACCCATTTCACCCGACCCATCACCCATCCGTCACCCGATTTTTTTCGGGTTTTTACCCTAATAATCGGGTCGGGTGAGTCGGTCACCCACGGGTGATTTCCAGCCCTAGTCCTAAAGTAATTTTGTTGTCAACGAGACAACTCAACGCAACCATTCTAGAATGACTCACTGAAAAGGACTTGTGGGTAGTACTTAAAGATTCCTAGTTCGAACCTTAGATATGAGTATATGACCGCTCTTTATTTACAAATTGAAGAGACAGCTCAACGCCTATCATATCTAAATTTGCCACTTACTCCGTAATAAATACTCCAACGTTGACGTATTCGGTATTCATACAATTGCTCTTAAGTTCACAACTTACCCATGCTATGCTAACAGTTGAATAACAACAAATCTTAAAAATTGACAACTTACCTTACCTTACCTATAAAGGCCAAAATCGGCCCAGCTGGTTTTTATTCTATTGACAACTTGATTACCTATAATTGCTCTTGATGAATCAATTGTCTCACTTAACCTGTGAGGTGAAGTTATTTCATCAACAAGGGAAAGGGCATGCCTTATTGCCTCAGTCGGAGTGGCCTAGTGATGTAGAGTAAGGAGGTCTCGGATTCAATCCCTACCTCCGCTGCTTTCCTTGGATAAAAATCCAAGGTTTGCCTTACTCGCTAACAGTATAGGTCGAGCCGGTCGGTGCAAACCCGTCAATTTATCGGGTGCGTGACTCTTACCATCCGCGTCACATGCGCGTCCGAGGTTTGCCATCAAAGATGAGTTTCCACGTCATACAAAAAGAAAGAAAGAAAGAGCATAGGAACCGGTGATCTTTTAACCTTGTTATATGAAGTAACTCATCCTTATCAACAGGGGCGGATCCTTTAAAGGACCGGAGCTCAAATCCGATAACTGAGTAAAAAGTTATAAAGGTTTCAAGACTGAAGCGATATAAATTATTTTTCACGTCATTTATCAAATTAATACACTTCTATCATACTCATCATTTGTTAAACTTCATAACTTAATACTATAATTAAACCCGAAAATTTCAAATATTGATGATTTTTTCGAAAAAAAAAATAGAGATCAATTTTTCGCCCCCTCAACAAAACGCTTCAAGATCCGCCACTGCTTATCAATTAAGCCACAAGTATTGTTTTATATATATATAGATAGATAGATAGATTTAGGTAGGATCAGAGATGTGATGAATTCAGTGTGTTTGCATCAAAGTTTTGAGAGGTTTAGAGATTTTCACATCTTATTATAAGAGTGTTTAGCATGTAAATATTTATACAAAGGTGGATGTTTAAAAGGTGTTGCAGTGAGATTTTTAAGTGCAAAAAATACAAGCTCGGTTTTTAGATCGAGCTCGTTTAGCTAAAAAATATGCTCGTATTTGACTCATTTTTAAATACTCCCTCCGTTCGGCAAAACTTGTCGTTTGCTATTCATGCACGCTTTTTTAGAACGATAAAAACTATATAAAATATTCATTTTTTTATAAATTTTTTTAACAATTGTTATTAATAATAACTACGAAGTTGTTAAAAAAATTATTAAAAAAACTAGATATTTTATATAGTTTTTATCTCCTAAAAAAACGTGCATGAATAGTAAAGTGTCAAGTTTTTCCGAACGGAGGTAGTATATGTGAACGAATTCAAGCCGAGTTCTTTCAAGTTAACTAGCTGAGTCAAACTCGAACTACTTGGTTCACATAACACTCCTAAAAAATATATACAAATTTATACCTAAAATAATTAAATAATATATCAAATGTTATTTCACGTCATTTGAATAAAATTTTCAAACTTACAACAAGTTTTAGTCTAACTTCATACTCCGAATTATATAAATGAGCTTTTTTACATAGTGATTATTATGCTTTTTTGTTGTTGTTGTTTTGCCAAATGGACCCTTCAAACGTTAGTTTTTGTACGAAAATTGAAAATTATAAAAATAAAGCAACTTATATTTGTCCATTAATTAACTATGGTCGAAAGAAAGTGACATACATGATAGATCGATCACATGTATCACGACACCATAAATTAAGCATGATATTTAATAATTATCAAGTAGCGGTATAGATGTTTATTTTATTTTCAAATATCTGATTTCATTCTTACAATCTGTTATAAAATTAAAATATACTCCGTAATAACTAATTAAATATAACCAATCTTATTTAATTGAAATGATCGTGAAAGATGTGTGAATATTTCGTCACTTAATTGACATACCAATTCACATGTTAGGCTACCCATTAACTCCTTCAAACTTAACTTTGATGGTTCACGACTAAGGTCAGGTTTGGTGATCTTCGGCTTCGTAATAAGAGACCCAAAAGCTATAGAGGGGTTTCTTTGAGGCATAGGACTTGTTATTCTAATTATGTGGTTTTTGCGGAGGCCCTAGCTTGGACTACATATATGGGATCCTGGGCGAGCCCTAGAGAACTTGAAATTGACAATCTTTCCACCGAAGGAGACAATATGGCAATTATAAATGCCCTAGCGGGTGATTGGGCGTGCCCCTGGAGATTTTAAGCTCCTACAATCTCCAGCTTATTCTGCGTCATTTTAATTCAGTTTTTATTCATTATATTTTCAGGGAAGCGAACGTCGTAGTCGATAGGATTGCACATTTGACCTATAGTTGCCCTGCCGACGATGTTTTGACTAGCTATAAAATGGGGCTAGCTACGGGGTTGCTAGTTTTATTCTAATGTATTTCTTTCCTTCCAAAAAAAAAAAGAACCAACCCACTTATAATGCATTGTGTATATATCTAAACTAATAATTCTCCCTCACTAAGTGAAGATATATTGTCTATTATTCACGTACGTTTTTTTAGTATGCTAGAGATTATATCAAATATTTAAAAAAATAATTAACTAAGAAATTATTTTAAAATAATAATAAAAAGTTAATATTTTATAAAAACTATCATTTAAAAAATACATAAATAAATAATTAACGACAAGAGTATGTAGTATTATTTCTTCTATGGGTCTCTACCTCATAAAATCAGGAAGAAAATATAATAAACGATATCTACTGAAGAGTACGTAGTATTAATTATTTCTTGTATCTGAAGACGTCGTGGATTTGCGATCGATATCTGATGGCTCTTCGTACGTAGTCCATAATCTGAGATGTCCACTAGTGTTCCCAGGGTTCTCTGTGTGCGTTGTCCGTTGGCCGGTTGATTCATTTTTCGTGTTGGCTTTGTGTTACATTGTAGGATAGCTAGCACAATTATTTTAATTTTCGTTTTTTCAATTCTGTCATTTGCTTCGTGTTATATATTTACTTTCTGTCATTTGCTTCAATTATGTTATTTGATTTGGTTGTACATGATGGTTAGTCCATCTATTGGCTTGTCTGTTCTCTCGGTTTCTCTAGGCTTGTCTAGAGAACTGAATTCTTATCTTGCTTCAAAAAAAAAATCTTGTATGGGTCCTTACTTCATAGTCCTTAGAGCATCCACATCCATAGGTTTAACGTACCCACTTGCATTTTTTTTCTCCCTCTTCATAAGATTTTGACACATCATTTTCCACTATCTCTATCTCATTCTTTAAGATTTTACCCACACTCATAAGAGCATCTTTAAAGGTGGTACTCTAGTTGAGTATACCTATTAACAAAATAAAAAATGCAAAAGTGGGGGAGAACCAATAAAGTGAGTATCATATGTATGATACTCCTCTCACATAATTACATTGGATTAATAAAAAATCTGACATTTTATTTTATTTTTTATATTTTAAATTAGTTATGGTACTCATGGTACCATTGTTAAAGATGGTCTAAGGTTACCTCATTACTTATTTTTTAACTTTATTTATACCCCAATATATATTTTCAACCAATCACAACAATATTTACACAATAAAAAAATAAAAAAATATATATGGCCACCACCAAATCAATAAAAAATTGGATGGGGTAACCCTAGTGGAAAGGGGTTACCCTTTCCCCTCTCTCCAATAAAGTGAACTCGACATTCATGGGTTCCCCATAGGAAGAAAGAGAGTGCTAAGGGCTAGGGATAATCTACCAATGACCTCTTGCCCTAGTGGTAAGAGTGAGGTGCTTCCTTATCTAACTTGAGAGCAACCATACCCGTTTTGCCTTTCTTTAGTCTAAACGAATGCAAAGCTTCATGAGCAATGATGATATTATCCTGAATCGATCTCCCTTTTGAAAAGACTGCCGCTTTAATTTCGTTGTTGGTGACAGGAGCTGAGAGCATTGCATTATCTACTTGAGAGACCAAGGACGGGATGACCGCTAAGTCTGCTGGTATATCAGGACCACTGGCCGTAGAAGCCCTGAAACGAGATTTGAAATCTCGAACAAATTCTTGTTGGATTGTATGAAAATCAGTCGTAGATTCCCCATTAGGAAGTAAAATAGACTTGATCAGTTTCCTGCCTCCTTTAGCAGTTGCAATCTTATGGAAATAGCTGGAATCTGAGTCATTTAGTTTCGCATGCTTTACTTTGGCCCTCTGACTCGAGTAGCGACGGTGAAAGTCTAGCATTCGTTCTCTCTTATTAAGTAATTGTTTAAGTATTTGAATATCTTTGTTATTATAATTGCTAATAAGCAAAGTCTGTAATTGTAGAAGCTTCTGGTCAGTGACTAGAATTTTGTTGTTAATGTTGCGAACAATATCCTTGTGCCAAGTTTTGGAAAGTTTTTTAATCACTTTTGCCTTCTGAACCAGTTTGAACATAAAGGAACCTTGAGGGTCCGATCGCCAAGCTTGCAAAACTAAGTTTCTGTAATCAGCACTGGAGGCCCAGGCCATCTCGAACTTGAATGGTCTATTTTTTGGCCGAATGTTATGACGAAAATCGGTAGAGATCGATGCATGACCAGATCTTGTAAATGGATGAATCTCTGTACGAAACAAGTCAAATATGGTTAACATGTCCGTGTGGATTAGTAAACGATCAAGCTTTTCCAGACATATAACAACATCGTTCGACTTTCGTTGCCAAGTAAACTGGCCACCGTACGATGGTACTTCGAGAAGTGAGAGGTTATTCTTTAAATCATTTAAACGCGTGAATCGTGCAGGCGAAGGATAGACTCCGCCAAGTTTGTCCGCCGGTGTAGCAATTTCGTTTAAACCCCCCATAATACAGAAGGGAATAAGAAGTGTTTTTATTTAAAGAGATACAGCTTCCCAGAAAGCTTTTTTTCGCCGATCGTCCGGTGGGGCATAGACCACTAAGAAAGCAAAGCACCGTTTTGTGACATAGTCCGAATAATTGAAGTGAATGAATCGGTGTTGAACCGAGATCAGTTCGATAGAACCTTGGGAGGACGGGATATCTTTCCAAAGCAAGCAAATACCCCCAGAAAAACCTATTGCAGGATCGAAAGCGACATTTGTGAATCCGCATTTACGCATAATGCTTTTGCTAGGAACCTTGTCAATCTTTGTTTCTAGTAGCGCCAGAACATTGATATTATTATTTTGACAGAAAATATCTACATTTGTCCAGAAGTTACGGCTTCGGGTACCTCGGGAATTCCAAGAACTTATATTCATAAAAACCTTTTTTGGCGATCTGTTTGTACTAATCTATGCCCGTCATTATCCGACTTTAATAATCGAACCTTGTAAGATAAAATCCGAATGAAGTGAAGGCTTTGTACGAATGCAAATGTGAAATGCAGTGGTCATTGATGAATTAGAAGGCTCACTTGTATTGGTAAGAAGCTCTGAGTAAGAATGGTTTGGTCTGGTAAGACCCACATATATAGGTTAGTTAAAACAAGGGGAACCCCAAAGCAGTTTGAGTTAAACAAAATTGATGCAATTAGTGTGAGGAGACAAGCATAAACGGTTACAAAAGTTGGGACATACAACACACAAAACACCCAACCAAGGCTAAGATTACATTGGTAGATGACTAAAGAGGAAAATGGTTTGATCACAAGCCGAGCAAAACAAGTAAGTGAAGATGACGGACGAAAATTCTGGAGAGAAAGCCGACAGTAGCGAGGCAGGTGACAGGAGCAGGAAGTGCCTCCTCAACGAGCCTACAGACGGCAGCAGCGAGCTCCGAGCAGAGCAACAACATGCAATCTCCAAGCCCTCAAGAACACAACATCAGAAGCAGTTCACCGGAACTGAAGCAAACCTGCAAAGAAAAAAGCACAACCGATAGTACCTCAAAATCAAATAATAGCTAGGAGAAATCAAGGATGAGAAACCATTGTAAAGAAACCAAGCATAAGCAAACAGAAGCTGAGATTGATTAATAACATGAACGAAAACCCAGTAAGCAGTATTTAGAAAGAGATTAAGAGAGCTATGTGCTCTAATGCCTTGGGAACAAGGTTATTAGGATCGGGATTCTAGGATCGAATCACAATAGAGTATGTGGATCGGATCGTAAGATCCCATTAATGGATTGTAAGATCCTTGAAATATAATAAAATATATAAAAAAAAATTATAACAAAGTGGCTTAATTTAAAGTTCTAAAATGAGGAAAAAATGTTAGTCATGCCACACAATATATTTTGGTTTCAAGAGATAAAAAAAGCTACATTTACGACCTTAGACATTATCATATTGATTAAAAGACTCGAAAACAATTGTCTCTAAGCAATTTTTTGCGTTTTATACATGAATGTATACATTTAAACTCCCTAAAATCAACCAAGGAAACAAAACAAATGTTTAAAAAATACATATTGTTAATAAAAATAGAATCTTTAGAATCGGGTAGGATCGTAAGATCCTATCGATCCATTAAGATTCTAAAGATCTTATAGTAGACCCTACACAAAAAAATTCTATGCATAGGCTCCTGAGTAGGATCGTAGGATCTTATGATTCTAAAGATCCGAATCGAGATTCTAATAACATTGCTTGGGAAGGCTTTATATAGAGCAAGTGCTTGTAGGCTAAGATAGTACTCAAGTGTGAATTAGGGAGAGATAGAGAGAGAGTATACTTACAGTGATCATTAATAGCTGATTGGAGAGAGAACAACACGTAGGAGGGCGAGGCAGAGCCACCCACACCACCATCTGAAGCGACAGCACCCGACCGTACACCTCCAGCCGATCCCATCCCACATAAATGCCCCCTTAAGAAGCCTAATTATCCACTCAATAGGCGGATATTGCATATAATCGCACAAATCAGGAGATGCCACCTCCCCAAATTGAGCCTTTCGCAGGCGACGGACAACAGACAAATAGAGGGGGCGAGGGGTGAGTTTCTGATTCGACAGAATTGGTATGAGTGGAGATAAGACAGGGAAAGTGGGGGTTGCAGAGGGGTCGGCCTTCGACAGTTGCAGATGAGCGGAACGGAGGGCTGCCGAGATGGTGAAGATGGGCATGGCGGCCAGAGGAAGAGGAAAAGAGGAGCGCGTGCCCGCGCCTTTCGCTGGGAACATTAGGGTTTTTGTTTATATTAAACTTACTTGATCTAAACCATATTAGCACTACGTTCTAGACATTTTTTTAATCAAATATGAGGTGTATTATTGTTGGGATTCGACAAGATAAAAAAATCTCACATCTGGAATAATATAAATAAATATAGTATATAAGTCGATGAACTATTTTTTATATTGTCAATTGGTTTTCAAGTTGATGAACTATTTTATATTCAATAGTTTTTTTTGTTTGAAGTAATGGATAAATAACTTACGAGTCCTTGTACCTCATAGAGATAGTGCTTTACGCATTATTAAAAGTCATAAAGAGAACTGGAGCAAAACTTCCCGCTTAGAAGATAATTTAGGTGAGGACTCGCCCCATACAAACACGACACTCCAATCACCCGAGGAAGAAACTAAAGCATGTCAAAACTACATGGCGCAAACCGTCGAGGGGAACCTTCAAGCTAAATTTTGATGAATCCACAATTGCAAATAATGAAAGCTCGGTTGGAGCCGTAATCCGGGACTGGGATGGAAGTCCTATACACATTTCCTATCAAAAACTTGGTAAACAAAGTCCTTTGAAAGCGGAGACTCTTACTCTTAAATTGGGAATCCAACGGGTTCGACAACTCCGTATCGACAAAATCCACATTGAAGTAATTCCCTCATAATCATAAACCACCTAAAAGAAACAGCTAAATGTCCGTGGGAAATCGAACTGATATTATCAGATGTTAAACTCCTTTTATCGACTGTGAAAGAAGTGTCTTTCTTTCATGTTCCCCGATTAGGTAATAGAGTGGCGGATAAGGTTGCACACACTTGTCACTCTGCCTGGGGTGTCGATATTTACAACGATTTTGGTCTCTTAGAACTCATCTGTAAGAATGCTTCCGAGTAGAGCTTACTCGCCCGAATTTTTTTCCTAATAAAAAAATAAAATAAAATAATTCATATTTATTTAATTGAAAGGATTTTTTTTGTCCGAAATATATTTAGAAAGGAGATTGAAAAGGCAAGCATCTTTTTTCCTATCCATTTTGCCTTTCTTCATGGCTATTTTATTATTTTCATAAGTATTACACTTAAAAAAATGTTTCATTAACATAAGCCCTTATCCAAATTTAAAAAGATATTTCTTATTTCTTATTCTTACTATCTACTTAAAAATATATATTTTATTTGATTTTTATCAATTTAATCTTAAAAAATATCTTTTTTATGCCAATAAAATAAATGGAAAAAGAGAGTAATAAAATACACATAAGAGAGGGAGGCATGTAGCCACGTGGCGCCACGGGAAAGGCCAGAGATGAAGAATGAAAGCCATGAAAATAGAATCCAAGGGAAATCCAACTGTACTCAGACTTTCCCACCCCCCACCCCCAAATTCCCGATTAGGTTTTTATGTACTGTTTGTTTACGATCTTTCACCAATTGGTCTTGGATTAGTCGTTAATCTCTCTCGTGTGTTCATCCGATTAGGTCGTGCAGTTCCCAACTCGTGATTCACGTAGCGAGTAGTTGGGTCCTAATGAGATCAATTATTGCGGTTGATCAAATTTAATAATTTCTGGTTGCCAGATTTTCCCATGGAGGATGATTGGAATTGATGGGGACAGAGGGGTAGTAATTTTTAGAGAGATAAAGCAAAGCGCTTTGCCTCCTTTATCTCTCTCATTGTCGCTCTCCTCCTCGGTAGTCGAAATTTGGGTTCTTGGCGATCACTGTTTTTGCGTGGTTGCCGTTCTCTCTCCATATACTTCCACTGAATCTGTATTGACCAGCTCTTGCTTGGTTTCTCTCTCTTCCTCTCTTTCTCCACTTCTTTCCTCATTGATTAGTCTGAGCTGTTAGCTCTGCTATTGTGATCGGTCACTGGAGGTGACCGACGATTTGTTCAATGAAATTGGGGATTAATTCGAGCTAGATGTGCTCAAGGGAACGGTAATTCGTTGGTTCTTCGGTTGAATTGGGACGATCTGGTCGACCCTGGAAGCTTGATTTCGTCAATATTGGAGGAATCAGGGTTTCCATGGTTGGCTTTTGTTCCGAATTCGAAGGTATTGGAGAATATTCGTGTTTTCGCTTCTGATTCAGGTGTATTATTGAAGGGAAAAGCGGAAAGGCACTTAAGTATTCGTGCTGTAGGAATCAGTTCCGCTAGATAGCTGTTTTTCCCTTTCCATCCATAGATCTCTTTCTTTGTGTGTCTGTACTGGAAAGCACAGAGAGGGAAAATTGGAGTCCTAGAGATTCTTGTCTTTACAGGATTCTCAAAAGGCTGTAGCTTTTAGAGGAAGGTCATTCATACCTTGCAACTTCAAAGCAGTTTTGGGTGCTGCAAATTGATCTATTTGGAGCTTCGATTGGGTTGAATTGCTTGGATTCATATCGGAATTGGGGTGTGGAGTTTCAGAAAGGTTATTAGTTTGTTTTGAAACGGCTGTCACGGATTCCTCACTCGAAAACAGTTGGTACTGTCTTGCTGCTCTGGAGTGCGTTTTTAGCATATTAAGGGCCCTGAGAATGGGGTCCTGCTTATCCTCGGAAAGCAGGACGCCTCTTCCAGGTTCCCCTTCTACTGCTTCCATGAAGAGGAAGAAACCTCCAAAGAAGAAGGTAAGCTCCTGGAGCTCCTTTAAGGAGGAAATTCCTGGTCGACTTTTTGCTAATGGTGCAACTGATTTCGCCTCACTATATACCCAGCAGGGTAAGAAAGGTACTAACCAGGATGCCATGCTTGTATGGGAGGTAAGCTCTCTGGCAGCTGAAACAATTTGGCTTGATTTGCATTATGTTAAGATAATCACTGTTGCATTGTATGCTTTGAATTTCGCTTTACTAGAAATCTAGAATAGTAAAATTCAGTGAGATGTTGCTTCCTGTTGTTCATGCATGTGGAGTCTTGGATGAATCACTTGGTTCTTGTTTGCATTTGTTCTTGTCATACACTCATACATGAGATCAATTTGATGACATTTATTCTTGCTCTGAACAATCCATTACAATATGTATTCTTTTAGTTTTTTCCATGTGCGATTTTGTTAGTATAGTAATTTATCATTTCAAACTGAGGCTCCATGATTTGTGAGGGTTTAGTTTTATCCTAGTACACGTGTTGTTTCACGGTATGATTCATTTACGTTATAGTTTAGAACATCTAGCATTTGGTGATTTATAGAAGAGATTGTCAATTATAAAGCTAAAAGTACCTTATATATAAGTTAGGGTGTACCATAACATTAAACATTTATCCATTCATCAGTTTATTCTTGAATAGGATAAGATGTTACCTAAGTTCGTCCAAGGTTGCTGATATGTCATGTAGTCTTGTAGATGCAATGTCATCTCCAGTCCCATAATTTGGTGCTAAACTCCCACTTTCGCATTTTTGTTGTCACTCTTCACTTTGTTAACATTGTTTTTTGTCAAATATCGTATCTCATGTTGTGCTATTCATTTCAGAATTTTGGTTCAAGAGATGACACAATCTTCTGCGGTGTTTTTGATGGGCATGGTCCTTTTGGTCATATGGTTGCAAGGAAAGTTAGAGATCAACTTCCTCAGAAATTAAGTGCACAATTGGAGGTAGCTTTAAAGAGCGAGGAGATTCTTAGAGAAATAAATCTCAATTCCAGTAGCAAGAACTCTGAGGATGTGCCTTTCACATTAGCTGAGGAAGTACCCCCACCCTCAGTTGATCTTAATGAAACAGTGAAGCAACCAGATGTTTTCCAAACGCTTAAAGATTCATTTTTAAAAGCTTTCAAAGTTATGGATCGCGAACTAAGAATGCATAGAAGTATTGATTGCTTTTGCAGTGGGACAACAGCAGTGACACTAGTGAAGCAGGTGTGCTCTGTCAGAACTTGAAGCCTGTTAGTCATGTTTGGGCTATCTATAGGTTCCTGTTTCTTACGTGATATGTTTCTATATATTCCAGGGAAAAGATCTTGTTTTTGGAAATGTTGGAGACTCTAGAGCAATACTGGGGACTCGAGATGAAGATGGTTCTCTTATTGCTGTTCAGTTAACTGTGGATCTTAAACCAAATCTTCCAGGTTTCTCTCTTTCATTACCCATAGGCATACATGTCTTTTGACTTCTTTTTCCCTTTTGGAATTGTTTTTCACTTTCCCTGTGCAAATTAAAATCTGGAATGAAAGGTAAATAAGAATGAAGTGTTGGGTTGTGTCACTATAACAAAATATTGACGCACAAGCAACAAAACATGACATACGAGGATATCAAAGGAGGCACTTCTATTCATATTTTTTCACTGGCAAATGATGTGGAGAACCTTGATATCAAGAAACACAAATTCTCCCTGTTGCTTGGAATAACCTTGATACCAAGAAACACAAGTTCCCACCATTGTTTGAAATGTCTAATTATTTCCCATCATAACTGCATTTATTCGCTGAACTAATTCCATATTCGATTCTGTCCTGAAGTTAGATTTCCACAATTGATGGTTATAGAAACTTTCACTTTCCTAGACTCTAGAGATGGTCTAAAACAATAACATGTTCTGTTTGGTCCCTCTACAATCTCTCTAGAATTCAGCTCTACCATTGCATAGCTTATTTCTGTGAAATTTCCCATGTCTACACAGCTGAAGCTGCAAGGATCAGGAGATGCAGAGGCCGTGTTTTTGCCCTTCGTGATGAACCTGAGGTTTCAAGAGTATGGCTTCCCAACAATGACTCCCCAGGCCTTGCTATGGCTCGAGCATTTGGAGATTTCTGCTTGAAAGATTATGGCTTGATTGCTGTGCCTGAGATATCTCATAGACATCTCACAGACAGGGATGAATTTGTTGTTCTAGCCACTGATGGGGTAAGGATGTCAACATATTGCTACTTCTTTTTGGCCAGTTTTCCTTGTTCTCAATTCCTGCTATTATAGAGATGAACTGACCACGTTTTTTGTTGGATCTAAGTCAAGTTTAATCATTGATTCATTTCCTTTCATAACATTTTCATGGTTTTTTCCGCAGATCTGGGATGTCCTCACAAACAAGGAAGTGGTGGATATAGTTGCTTCAGCTCCAGACCGTGGCACGGCTGCAAAATCCCTCGTTGAGTCGGCAGTTCGATCCTGGAGAATGAAATACCCCACCTCCAAAGTTGATGACTGTGCTGTAGTATGCCTCTTCCTGGACACCGACAAAAGTGTTTCATCTTCCACTTGTAACTTAACCGACGAGAAGGAGCTTCTCATTCCAGCTGAGCAAGCTGAGGAAGATGGTCCTGATGAGCTTGGACGTTCTGGAACTGTGAGAACAGTCAAAGAAGCCACCCTGGAGGCAAGTGATGATGAACAGCTAAAAGACGAGGATCATGAGGCCCAATCAGAGACTGATTGGTCTGCCCTAGAAGGTGTCATCAGGGTCAATACATTGGTGACTCTTCCTCTATATGTACCCGGAGAAAACAACAAGAAAGCCTCCGGAGAAACCAAGCCTTTGCTTTGAAATGGAAGGTGGATGAACCAAGGCTCCCCATTCTTCCAGGTTTTCTTCCTCCTCTTTCAGCTTCTTTCGGTTTTGCCGTTTTGCTATATCATTATTTTTGTGTTGTATCTGCTTCCTTATTTTTGGCCATAAATTGAAGTTGAAAAAGGGGTGTTAGTTGCAACCCAGCTTGTATTAGTGTCTGGGGAAGTTATCCTCTATCTCACCATGGATTACAATTCAAATTTTGTAAAAAAAGAAACCCAACTCTCCTTTAATTCTTTTGTTTCCCTCTCTTAGAGTCTCTTGTGATTTGTTGGATATTGTGTTGGTAATAACAAAAGCATGCTTTGTTAGTTCCTTTGAGCTCCTCTTACCTATCTCCATGTTTGCTACTGTATTTTGTTGCTTTGGCACAAGATGTATAGTAGACTGTTATTTGTCGAGAATGTTTGCACAAAATGAAGCTAAACGATGAAGAGATCAAGAGAGCAAATTTATTTTGAATCGCAATTCTTGCGATTTGCTCTCGTATAATCACCATCATCATATGCTGTAAATACAGCTTTTCTAGTTTGTAGTCTGTCATAAATTCTGGAGAAATCAATTGGATGGCTTCATTGTCTTTCTGAAGCACTTCTATTCATATGGATTTTCCTTCCAACCACCGGCTATAGAACTCGAACGCCTCCTGGGGCTTGTATTCAGGAACTGTGTGTCCTGCTCCCTGCATCCACCACAATCATCTCTCATTCAGAAAACCTCATAATCACTGCATCCATTTTCATTTTGTCTTCAATTTCAGATTTAGGTCATGAAATTGAAGTTTGAGCAATGCAAGACGAACCTTGATAGTGAGGAACGTCAGGCTATTTTCGTAACCTTCAGTATACCTGCAATGATACCGCCATCTAGAGTAAGTACCAGAGATTTAGGGGTGATTGAGAACGAAACGAAGCTGATACATACCCTGCGATCTGGTTGTTAACCATCCAAGGCCTCCATGTCTCGACGACCTTGTATCCCAGTGACCTTGTCCATTCTTCTGTTCCAGTGAACGGTACACACATATCATGATCTCCACTGTCGAAATTCAAGCAACGAGCTTGTTCAGTCAATTGCAATCTATGTCTTGCTTATTTCCTCGGTCACTCGTCTTCATGACTTAACCTTGATTACGGTATTTACACGAAACATGTTACCTGTAGATGAGTGCTCTGTAGCCCTGAGAAGTAAGCCTTTTGTGGTAGTTAAGCATACTGCCAGTATCATGGTGGTACTCTATCTTCATACATAATGACCAAGGACCGGTTATGCTTTGCTGCAAGAACGAAAATGACGAATCAGTGTCGTATGAGGGCATTAAGTTTGCAAGGTTTGCACACAGCAAGACGAGCAAAAAGACACAAGTTGCAATACCGACTGAGCATGAATTGCCTTTCTGACTGCTGCATTGTTCAACCACTTGCTCGCGATCTCATCACTCTGCATTCATGGCATTCTACTACAGGTAAGATCCAACGAGCAAGACGAATTAGGGCCATAAGGAGGAGGTAACGCGGATAAAGGACATACCGTGCAAGGGACCTCTTCTCTACGATCCACTGCAGTCTGCAAAAGTTCAGGCCACGAAGGAACAATGCCATCCGTTATGGCCAATTTGAAAGGCCAAGCACGGCCAAACATCCTCGTTCTCACAGGAAGAGGCCTCTCGGTTTTCCCTAGCTCTCGGAAACTCTCTGGCAGGCTCAAGTTACTCTGACTTCCTGGGTCGTGATAGCATGGCTCGAGAACATCATAGATATTCAGATTCTTAATGTCCTGTTTAGATCAAAACCTCAATCAACAACTAACTCAAATCCACACAAATCAAACAGTCATACTATTTTAGGAAATCAGCTCTTCGCAGGCATACATTGTTGAATTCATCCGCGCATTTATCACATTCGGTGTTGTTCTGGTCCAAGTTCACACCGCATGCTGATAGTATGTTCTGCACCATCAAATTGAAGAGCAAATGCTACATCAGTAACTGTACGAGCCACCTTAAGGCGGTCTTGAAATAACTCAAGTCCTTACTCGAGTCGTTCCATAGGACCACATAGAAAGACCTATATGTGCACAGTGAATGTTTTATACAAAGAAAACCATCAGTTTTACCAACAACTTCTTAACAAAGCCTTTATTTCTTCTGCATTGTTAAGTGGTCCAATGAACCTGAGGCCTAACTTTAACAGTGAACAATGAATCCAATCCAACCACACTATAAGATGCATGGAGGTGTCAGCTGGTGTGATCAGCGCGAGAATGACTTAACGCGTACCTTATAGAGGTCGTCTGAAATCAGCCCCATCCCATGTGTGAAGGACACGATTGAGTTAACGTCGTATTTTGAGTCTCCAACAACTCCATTGCCTATCATGTATCCCTGTCCGATTCCGAATCCATTTGATTTCAACCTTGCATTTATGGCTACTTGAACAAAAATAGGGTTTGCAAAATCTTATTTTATTTTTTCGAAAAGTAGTAAGGTTTATGTATGCACCTTGAAGTTTATGTTAGGACTGACTTTGGCCTTGATTCCTGCACAAGATAAATAAATCATATAAAAGTTTGTTCTGATAACCTCATTTTGCCTTTCTCGACAGAGCAACCTCAACAGATTCTCCATATTGAGTTTTTGGAGAATATTAAGATTGATTTTGGCCAAATAGTTTCTCCATTGCATTCTCCAAAATAGAAAATGGGGAGAAAAAATGGAGATCATTCCCTAAATTTGGAGAAATCTCTATATATTTTGGGTAAACTCTACAATGGAGCAACTGTTGGAATTTAGCTAAACAAAATTCAGAATATGTGGTTTATAATTCTTCATTTTGGATAATTTTTTAGGGAAGTTGTTGGGCATGCCATTAACCTTACAAATCATACCTTTGACAACTTCATCTGCAAGAGTAGGCACATAAATTCCACCAAATGATTCTCCGGCTATGTAGAACGGGTTCTTAGCAAACTCTGGGTATTGCTTTAACCACTAGACACAGATCAAACATTGCAAAAACATTCAAAATCAATGGAATCTCAATCAACAAGAAACAATCATCAGTGACAACTAAATGCTTGAAAATATCTTTTTACTTTCAAGAGGAATTCATGAGTGTTCATTGCAGTTTCGCCATCTCCCGTCTTGTAAATGGTCTCATTGTAAGAGTAAGAGAGACCCACACCAGCTGGGGAATCCAAATAAATGATGCTTGAAACCTGTACAACGGTGATAACATAGGTAGCACTTGAATCACTTATAAATCACTCGGATTAGTTGAACATACAATGTAAAGATACAACACAAAACTAGACCTTGGACCAGGTATAGGGATTGAGCTGCAATGAAGGCAGGCCCCCTTTTTTCCTCCCAGGTTTGAAATTAAATGGGCCTGATCAATTAGGAAATAATCAAATTAAATACTAAATGAAGAGCAGAAAAAAGTAGTTAAGTTCATAAATGGTGACCCAAGTTGAAGCAAGCAATTCATTACCATGTTCATAAACAAAGCCATCAAAGCTGGAGCAACCAGGTCCACCATTAAGCCATAGAACAAGAGGGTCTCTTGATGGGTTCCTTTCTGATTCCACAAAATAGTAAAACAGCTGCTTTGGCTTCCCTCCATTAGTCCCATCCACTGTTATATACCTTTAGCACACACATTCCCAAAAAAAAAAGATTTAAAAAAAAAATGCACTTCCTGAAATGGTAACTTTGAACAGCACTTACCCTGAATAGTGCTTGGAAGGGAAATTGGCAGTGAACCCAGGAAGCTTGGTGATAAGATTGCTCATGGGAGCAGCTTCAATGGATGCAGTGAAGCTCAGAAAAATGCAACCAAGCAGTGCTGCTGCATAGTAAATGAATAAGAAGGTTCTTGGTGTTTCCATGTGTCACAGCAACTGATTGGTGTTTCAAACACCTCCTTTGTTCAGGAGAGGTTGTTTATATAAAGAAGGTGTGGGAATCAAGAACTCAAGAAAGTATATAAATATCAGCAAATTTGGAAGGTGGGGAAGGTTAAAGAAAGGCTTGTTTTGGGGATGGATGTGAGGGTGGGAAAAAGGAATATTCAAACCAAAAATGTTGAAAATGAAGGTGAGGACAAAGGAAAAGACACACAAGGAAAATTAAAAAAAAAAAAAAAAACTTCAAAGGCTATATCAGCTGGTTTTGTTGCTATCAAAGAGGGTGGAAGAAAAGGAGGTCTTTTATTGCAAAAATTCAATGCTGAAAATATATATAAATATAAAAAACATAATTTAAAGGGTCCAAAAACTACCTCATGGGCAAACATGTTTTACCACTAACCCCCACTAAAGGGAAGTTTGAGAAAGAAACAAGAAACTTGATGGACCACTATCCATGTTCTGCAATTAAAACAGGGCTCAATAGAGAGTGGGAAGTGGGATTGTGGGGAGTCATATATTCAAACTTTTGGATATAATAGGGTCATGATATATACACATAACCATAGGCAGTATGGGCACTCTTAACATGACTAATGTCTCATGAATTTAGGATGCTCTAGCTTGATCAATCTAATTTTTTTAATATTATTTTTTGACATATTAAGATGGGTTTGACTTATTAGTGAAACTGTTTTTGATTCATTTAAAAAAAATGTAAAGTGGGTGAAGTTTTATTTCCCAAAATGCCAAATTTGCCAACCCACATGAAACAAAGTAGCTCTTGTAGGCTATGTGCTATAACACATCACCTTGTTTGCATTATTTTCTTGGGAAAAAAAATGGCCCTTCTTTAAGTACATTTATACATAATGGGTGGTTCTTTTGGCTTTATGATCAAATGGAGAATGATCTCAAATAAATATGACAGAGAGGAATTATATATGAATATGAAGGTTTAAATATGAGTGTGACATTTATGAAATGGATCTCTGACAATTAAAAAGATAAATGATGTGATGACTAAGGAGTAGTTATTTGATTTAACAATGAAAGAGATGTAAATTAACTACTCAGTAACATAATCAAATGGGGCTCATGGTTGACTAATTTGAGATATCATTCAACAATTTGCCTTTTGGCTGTATTGCCTCCAATCCATGCACCAATATACCGGTGTCAATTTTAATTGATTAAATATTGTTTTTTAATTTGTTTTATTTATTTAAGAAATTGCCCCGAAATCAAATATATATATATATATATATAGTGAAAAATAAATAAATAATAATGTGACATTTGATCTGAATTGCTAATCTGGTTGAATTGTATTGTCTCAAAACTCTCAATTATCTATGGTTTTATTTATTGATAACAACATTTTCATATACTGTAGTATTTAGTAATACAATGGACTGCAATAGCAATTTCAAGTAAAAATCCAAAATACTTGCATAAATTATGATAAGAACCAAGAACCCAGTTGATGTTGTCTGATTTGGTAGCTGGAGAAATCAACTTCCAAACTAGGGTCTAGGGGTACAAGATAAATCACCATCATGGGGCAATCAAATGAGCTGTCAAATGGAGACCAGTCAAAAATCTTCACCACAAGCTTCTCCAACATCATCTAATGGTTTGAGTAGACACCCACAATCACCACGGTCCACTCCCTAAATCCACCATCAACCACAGGTCCACAACTTAGCCTTAACATTAATTTAATTTACCCAAAATCACATGAAATTAGGGTTTAACAAAACCCATATCAGGTGACTGGTATCTTGCTTAGCTTCTTGAATTGGCTCATCTCTTCTTTTCAATGACGCACGTATGAGGGCATTGAGAAAATTGGAGCGTCCCTGCAACTCCACAATCTCCTTGTTCCACTGTTTTATTTGTTCATCATCTTCCCTAAAAACCCCCAAATCAAACCCCCATCTTCGCCAACAAAGCCAATCTCTGCTCTCCTTGTTACACAAACACCCTTCAGATGGTCGGATTTCGCGGCAAGCTCACGCTCAATTGGTGGTGCGTGGCTCATTGACTCATCACGCAGATTCGCAATTCCCAATCTTCAACGCCCTATTGAGACTCTATTCAATCGGCGACCGCCCCGAAGAAGCTATGTGCCTCTATACGCAATTTCAGATGGAAACAGAGCATTTTTACTTTAATAGCTTCACCTACTCGTTTCTCGTGAAAGCTTGCGCTAATTTAGGGGATGCAGTTGCGGGCGTTCAGGTTCACGCCCGGATCACGAAGGTTGGATTTGACTCCCACGTTTATGTTATGACTGCTTTGTTGGATTTCTATTTGGTTTGTGGGTCACTTGCGGATGCTCACAAGGTGTTCGATGAAATGCCTGAGAGAAATGTGGTTTCTTGGAATGTTATGATCACTGGACTGATTACACGGCGTGAGATCGAATCGGCTGAGATTATGTTTGATGAGATGCCTAGAAGGAATGTTGTTTCTTGGACTGGTATGATTGACGGCTATACAAGGATGGAGAATTACTCGAAGGCCTTTTCGCTATTTCAGGGAATGGCGAAAATAGATGGAATCATGCCAACTGAGATAACATTACTAACAATATTTCCGGCTGTTGCGAATCTCGGGGATCTTTGGAATTGCAAGGCATTACATGCTTATGGGGATAAAAGGGCTCTTCGAGTGGGCGATATTCGACTGGCAAACTGTCTCATTGATACTTACTCCAAATGTGGGTGCATAGGTAGTGCATTGAGAGTGTTTGAGGAGATTTCCGAACGTAAAAGGAATTTGGTTTCTTGGACATCAATGATCTCTGGGTTCGCTATGCACGGCATGGCAAAAGAAGCTGCAGAAAGCTTTCAAAGGATGGAGAGCGCGAGGTTGAAGCCGAACCACGTTACATTCTTGGGCATTTTAAGTGCTTGCAGCCATAGTGGACTTGTCGAGGAGGGGCTAGAGTTCTTCAGAAAGATTAGAGATGACTGGCAGCTTGTGCCTGGTGTAAAACATTACGGATGCATGGTTGATATGCTGGGCCGGGCAGGGAGGTTGGAGGAAGCGGAAAAATTGGCACTTGAGACCCCCAGTGAGATTGAGAATGCAGTTGTTTGGAGGACTCTACTGGGCGCCTGTAGTTTTCATGGCAATCAAGATGTGGCTGAGCGAGTAACAAGGAAGATACAGATGATAGAGAGAGGATATGGTGGGGATTATGTTTTATTGTCGAATATCTTGACTGGCCATGGCAACTTTGGCGATTCTGAGAAAGTTAGGCGGTTGATGGACGACAGAAGTGTCCTCAAAGTCCCAGGTCTTAGTTTAGTTTAGCGAAGACGGATCAAAACTTTGCTGCGGATTGCGAGAACCATAATTTGCTTGCATTTCAGATGGCTTGTGTTGCAGCATTTTCAGCCCAATGTGCAGACAGAGATCAGCATTTTCAGATGGCTGATCTCTTCTTTCCAATGAAGTTTTTTTTGTTTTTTTTCCTCCATTTTTCTACTTTGTTGATTGATTAAATTATGAAACTTTTATCATTTGCTTTGCTCAATTCCATGTGCTTTGTTTTCCTTTCTTGGGGCAGGGCATTCAAGCAAATGAATGTGTAAATTCTCTTTCTAGTGATGATAATGGTGTTTTGAAGGGCCCATTTTTAATCCCAAATCAAGGTGTTTGGTGAAGTAGGAAACTGATAGGAACAACAACAACAACCCAGTTTATCCCGCATTGAAGCGGGGTCTGGGGGTCAGGATATACGCACTCTTTCTCCGAACAAGTCGAGAGAGTGTTTCCGATAGACCCAGAATAATTGAACAATGGAGCAATAGAAGTATAGAACCACATAATAGTAGGTAAAAGGACAATAGAGAAGCTAAAAAGAAGGCACAGGAAAAAAGGATGTTAGGACATAACAACAAAGCCTAAAATACTACACATCAGCAACCCGTATACACCTCCTCCACTGATAGGAATCAGAAATGAAAATATTTAGGCGTTTTAATTAATTGTTGTGTGATATTTACCAGTAAAATTGTTCCTTTTCCTTCTTACCAAACACCGCCTTAATTTATCTTACAACTATTTAGGAGGTCCATCTGATTGGTAGATGAACCCAATAAAAGCTGTTGAACTAGGTTTTTGTCTGTGCATTGTTTTTGTATGCAAGCAAAATTTCAAGTTTGAAATGGTGATATATATTCAACTTTTATTTTCTTCTGATCCATTGAATGAACCCAATAAAACTGTAGTGTTAACTAATCCAGAGGCACTGAGAAATCAGATACCGTTAAAAGACTGTTGATGCATCAGCAATTCAGCACTAGTTTTGGACATTATCTGTCAAGTAGACTCTGTAACAACAACAGTAGAGTTTTTACTGCACAGGTAGTTTATCAGTTTTGGAGGGCTGTAAATTTCCAATAGTACTTTATTTTCCCTTAACAATTCAGCAGTTAAAGCTTGACTGTCATATTTTCAGCACTGAGCAACTGCACACATTTATAACTCGGCAACTATGTACAAATCTATACAGGAAGCCCCAAAGTGAACCAAAAGTCCACGTTGAACCAGATCAGTGGCCAAGTATTCGAGGACCGCCTGAATCATCCCATTCCCATTGCTCAAGCTTACTCTTGAGTATTTAAGGTGTCACTGAATCAATGAAGAACTTGAGCAACCAAATTTTGACTTCTGGTGTGAAAGAAGTCCAGAGATATCACCAGTAGTTAGGGTGAACAGCACTATAATTAAAGCTCCAAATGCACAGTTTCAAAGAGCAGTGGTAACTTCTGTATCAGAATATCTGCAAGGAAAAGTAGAACTGAAAAAATACAGAAGGCAGTGTGAAAAGAAGGGCAAATCAGGTTCTCGAAGGTGCGAATTTCATACCCATTCGCGGAAAGAAAGCAGTCAAATCAACCTCTCGAAGGTGCGAATTTCATACCCATTTAAGGAAATGAAAGGATAAAAATTCAATGCCCTAATTCCGGGGGCCACATTGTACAAGTGTGGTTTGTACTTACTCAGTAAAAACTAACTCCTTACATTTGTGTAAATCCTAATGTGGACGTGTAGTAATTTGGGTAACTATTAAGTAGATCAAGGGAGATTTTTTTTATATATATAAAAAAAATCGGGAACTATATCAAGCAACTTCACACTGGCATTGATGAAAAAATGGATCAAGGAGACGCTCACTTGTCAGAAAATTAGTGATTTTGGATTTTGAAAAGGACTGTAAGCAGTATTAATAAAAGCGTTAGGCTACTGCATGGTGCAGGAAGGTAAGCTAAGGAGATGTCATGGGCGCCCACGCTGTAAACGGCTCCTGATGTGTCCTTTACTTTGATGCTCGATGAGCCTGGAAGTGAAGTATAGCCATAGTTATAAAAGCAACGTAGCGACTTCAAAGGATGAACCTGGATATCCAAATTTCTCAAAGGAGGAAGGTCATTGACTCATTGAGTACTTACAGTTGTAATCTACCCATCCAATAGCTTGCTGTTCGAGATCATACACAACCAGCTTGTTAGACAGCACCAGATCTGCATGAAAGATGACCAAGTACTTTTATTAAATTTGGCCAAGAACTTAAAATGTTCGCCAAATAGCATGATTCTAGGACTAATTCAACAATTACAGGTTTGAAGTTAGAACCGAACCTCCCAACAGAATGATATCATTCCCATCCTTGGACTGTGAAGCACTATTCTGCCAACCGATGCACCAGACTTCGTCCTGTTCAGTGATATCCTGACTAATTAGAACTAGAAGAAGGAAAATCACAAAATGAAAGAAAAAATAGCACTTCTAAACACTTTTAATCCAGACTCCTTTCTTGGGTTGGATAGATTTTCACAGTAAGTAGCATGAAAGTTAGTGGCCTAGAACATATTGATATCTATCCACTGTGTCGTATAGATACGATAGCAGTACAGCACTTAATACATATTATCACAGTTCAGACTGAATTCGAACTCTTTTTTGAGAAGGATGGTAGTTATTCTGCAAACAATGTAGCTTACTTGGATCTGGAAAAGATACTCGTGAGGATATATTGAAAATGTCAATGACTTATTGAAGTGAAACTTGACAGTAGGGAAGCCAGCGTCAACACTGAGAAGCCAGAAAAAGCATATTAGATTTACTAAAATAGTTTATGATAACTTCATCAATCACATGATGTCAGCAGCCCACATCCATTCCAAATTTATTTGATTTGTGCTCACAACACAAATCAAACACAGTATTAAGTTTGCATGCGAGTTTGTACAAACATGAATGCATGATAAATCACGCATATCATCTAACTCCTTGTGATCAAGTGGAAATGGAAGTGCCAAATAGAACCACGGATTGAATATTGTAAACTTGTTTAGGAAAGCCCACAAGAGCTTGCAATTTGACGTTGGTTCTGCTGCAATAAATGCAAGGTAAAGAGCCAGAGGCTTACCTTTCACTGTACTGAAAACACTGGAATTGTTCCTCAACCGTATGTAACTTTAAATCAGACTGTTGAGAAGTGATCTATACATCCAAAAGAAAAATGGAAGAGTAACCACAATTAGTTATCAGTTATCAAGTTGCAATCATAACAGAAGAGACTCTAAGACAAACCACATACTGCATTCATAAGCCGTTTATAAACTTTATCCGGGACATAGGCCAAAGTTGTACCACTATCGATTATTGCACTTGCATCTGATAATTGCATTACTGAACCGCCCACCTCTACACTCGTCATGGAAACTGTGTAGTGTGCCCTGAGAGAGTGGAAGAAGATTAATTAAATTACAACATAATAACTGATAACATTAAACAAACTATCCCAAACCCTCCATTCAGGGAAAAGGTTGTCAGACAGGAAATTTCATGCCAAGAAACCATGCTACGATCAAGATAGTTCCAGTAAGGCATTAAGTAGAAAGAAGAGGAATTGTACATAAGAAAAGAGAGAGAGAAACACATACTGTTGCGGAATCAATGGAGTTGTGCTTAGCTTTGGCTCCGCAATTTCTCCAATTGCGAAGATCCCTCCTCCATTTATGCCATCCAAGCAGTGCGAAAAAATTTTCTTGACCTTTTTAGCAGCAGAAAGCTGCGACAACACAGATGAGTTTGCTTGTCCGAACCCAATAATGCCATCAAGTGCTTCACTAGATGAACTAAGCTGACCACCTTGTTTAGCTCCGCAGCTATGGATAAATCCATCATATCAATACAAAGAATGAGCATTCTAAATAGATGTGCATGAAAGCGCAGATGCTCAGCAAGATAACCAAACAGCTTGAGAGGAAAATGCTTTCTTTTCATATGTAATGTCAAGATATAGAAAACAATTATGATACTAAAAACATTGCAAACACATCAGAAGAGTAAATCTGGGCATCAACAAGATGCGTATTAATATAGCATTCAATTTCATCTCTTGGGTAACTGCAATGTTATAATTGTTTAAGGTTTTGAGGGGGTGGATATACAGTTTCTTGATGAACTATCAGACTTGGACAAGTAAATCATAAAGTGCACACCATCAGCTGAAAAAACAACATATCAACAACAAGCACCGTCACAGATATATCAGTTCCCGAATGCAGAAGTGCAATTGTAAATGCTCTTTTATTCCCCTCGTGATTTTGCTATTCAACAGCATAGTGTGTGATGAAGCAGTGTTCCACTCAAACTCATCCTCACAGAATTTGTAATATTGGACCAAATCAAAGGCTACCACTTACCCAAATACCACAGGGGCACTTCCCGAAGTGGTTTGGAGGTTTCCTGATACTTTATCATAATGAACGTAATCTTCAACAAAATATCCAGAGGTTGAGCTCCCATCTCCATAAGTGACTTCATAATAACAAGGTGTGTCAGATTTGCATCCAGATAGGGTGCCAGAATATATCATTGAACACTGATCCGCTTCACATCCAACCAATTTTGAAGTATTGGAGCTTTTTGGATTAAAAAGCTTCAACTTTACCTGCAGCACATCAAGTGTCAGTTGAAATCCAGCACAAGCTCAATGTAACCCAAATCTGTAAAAACAGAAAGCATGTAAACTAAAAGTGATGAACAACAACTTCCTACTTGTTTATGGAAATTGGGGGTGAAGGAATTATACCCCTAGGTCACTTTTTTTGGGACACTTGTCGCAGCCAGCACAATTTACCCAAAGAATATCACTTCCTGTGTCAACTTGCACGTAATAGTCATTGGAAGGATTCCCGAGCTGTATTTTGGTAAAGTAGAGCCTAAAACAAAAAATTAATGTATGAGATTACAATATTAGATGACACAAAAGCCTCTATCTTAACCTAATAGAATCGGAAAAACAATCAGCTAACTAACCAGCTCCAAACAGAAGACAACTTTCAGAAATACAATAAAAAAATAAGAGCCGAAAACTCGAGGACACAACCTTTTCCCCACAGACAAGTTAGAATATTCTTTCAATTGAGTAATTTAGCAATACAAAGTTGAAAGATACATAACAACATAACATGGACAATTACTCAAATCAACTTGAATAAACCCAGGGTGTATATTGACACATAGGATAAAAAGAGTCCAAGTCAAATAGGTCAGTTCACATCAAGGGAAAAAACATATCCCATAGTTATTCCGTTTCAGAGATTCTCAATTCATTCCATTATAGACTCTGAAACCAAGCAGCATTCAGAGATAACTCACAGCTTTGACTCAGACTTGAATTCAAATTCATGAATTGCTAAACGAAGGATTACATATTAGAAATAGAACTGCGAAAAGTGCGCAATTCTCTCGATTTGATGCAGTGTACTCATATATAAATACATAATTGATTCCGTGAACCAGCAATGCAACAGTAAATTGCAGCTCTCAAACAGAAAAGAAAGTTGATCGTCATCGTGTTAATGCAAACTAACCAACAAAAAGCAGAAGACAATAAAGGCAAACATGATTCCAAATAAAAGTAAAACCGACATGTAAAGAGGAAGAAGAAGCAAGCAAGCAATGTCAAAGAGACGAAATCAAAGCAGAAAAAAGAGGATACGAACCCTGAATCGGAGGGATTTCCATTCCCGCCCAAAGACAGATCAACCGCATCAAGCATTCGACCATGGCGACGATCATCGTGAGCTTTGAAAGCACTCAAAGATCTCTCCCTACCTTTGAATTTATGCTCCACCTTGAACAACACATTCCCAGACACAACCGAAACAAGGAGCAATTGCCATATCCAGAGCCCTAAAACCGCAAATCTCCCCAGATCCATTCACTTTTCAGCCTCTTTTCAAACAAAATTGTCAAATTCTACCTTCTATTCCGTTTCGAGGACGAAGAGCACCAAAAACACCAATTAAACCAAGAAAAAGCAACCCCGGGATCTCCCAACCTCCAGGCTATATTGTTTTTGGCGACTTCGCTTCGTTATCGAGGAGAATCAAAGATGGATTACCTGCTGAAGCTGTCTCAGGGAATCCATCAAACCGCCTCCTTTACAGAGCGAAGGTCGGTCGCGAGGAGAAAGAAAAGAGAGAGAAAAGAAGAAGAAAATAAAAAACGGAGAGAGAAAATCGAGTTAGCGAGCTAAACGGGAGAGAACACGGAATTTCCGCGTCTTCGTATAGTCATTTTTTAATGGGAAATTAAATAAACGGGGGAATTAAAGTAGATCTCATGTCACATGGATTTGGAATTTTATTTTATTTTTTTATTTTGTCGTGTTAACGGCTATGTATGTATCTGTTTAGTTTGACCATGCCACGTCATACATTGGGTCGTTTTTGTTGGGTTACAGGACAGATTTACAGCTGAAAGCGGGGACACATCAAACATGGCATTTCGGTTGCCAGCTTTGCTTGGAAATGAGGTGCTGATCCTACAAAATGATGGGTTTCGCGACCATAATGGATTCAGGGGATTTTAAAGATTTTTCGATCTTTGTTTTGGACGATCCTCCCAACTTCTGAATTAAAATCGTTTGTCTTTTTTTTTTATATATTTTTTAAATAAGTAAAAATATTATAAAATATTTAAAAAATAATAATTTCACACTTATTAGTTATCGGTATAAATTTATAAAAATAAATTCATTAAAAATAATAGTATTTTATAAAGTTTTTATCTCCTTAAAATGTGTGCTGAAAAGTAAAATAACCTTTATTATGAAACAGAGGGAGTATTTCTAACTTTTGCGTAGCTCTGTGTGAAGATAATAAACTCGGCCGCCACAGAACTCTCCTGTCCACGGTCAGCCGCCCATACCGGTGGTCCGATGAGCTCCGTTCTTCTTCTTCGGTGAAACTTCTCTCTTCGGAAAGCCTAAATCTCTCCTCGGAGAGCCCAAATCTCTCTTTGGAGAGCCCCAACTCCTCCCTTCGGAAAGTCTCGGCTCCGTAGGTTGCTTCTTCTCGGCGGCGTCGGCTCGGGCGATGTCCCTCGATCCTTGATTTGTTCACCTCCGTCTCGCCTCCATTCCACGGCCTTGTTGGTTGCGGTGGTGGTCGTGATTTCTCTTTCCGTCTTCCTCGGTCTAGGTGAAATCCATTCAAAACCTAAATCGATTTGGGGCTTTTTTGGTTTTTGGGTTTTTGTCCCCAAATCCCTTTTCCTCCCTGTCCTTTTGGTTCTCCGACCACTTTTCGATCCCGTCCTCTTGTTTCTCGGTCATGGTCGGCCCAAATCAATCCGGCTTATGCTTCATAGTGTTGCGGCGCTCTGTCGTCGTCTTGCTGCGGATCTCCGACGTTTGGTGGTGGCGGCGCCTCTCCTTCCGGCGTGGCTCCCCTCTGTCCCCGGCGTCGTTGGTTTCCTCCGACCGTCTCCTGCTTGGCTTCCTCTGCATCCGTTTATCTCTGCATCTTCGGATTCTAGGTTGGAGGTTGGCTGTCCGGTTGGAGTGATCACCCCCCGCGGGCTCTCTTCTCCGCCTGGTGATGCCGCTTGGTGTCACTTTCTCCGTCGATCCGCCCTGGTCGATCTCCCGGTGCCGTTTGCCTGGCGGCTACCATGGCAGCTCACGATCTGCTTTGTTGTAGGGTTGCTGGCCTAGGTGTGTCCCTGGCGGTGTTTCCTGTGAGACCGGGCCCGATTTCGTACCTTGGGCCCAAAGCTGGCCCAAAAATATTTAATAATAATAAAATAAAATAAAAAAAAAAAAGGAAAAAAGGGATTAAACTTGTACTCCGTATACATGTAAAAATAGTATCGGAAATGCCCTCCGGATTACTCTTGTGCTCTTCGCCCTCTCGCGGTCGTGCTTCATTTTCTTGAGTTGGTTGGAGTTCTGTTTGTTGGTTCGTGGTTAGTTTCGGTTGAGGAGCAGTTTTGCGGCCCTGGTTGATCGATGTGATCGTGTTGGTAGTGTTCGTGGTCTCCGAAGATCCTTCATCTAGGTGGAGGGAACGTCGTGTGATTCACACTTCCCCAGGTGTCGTATTTGCCCTACGTGGATTGCTGCTTTCCGTCTTTCCGGCGGCGAGACATCGTGTCAGTTGTGCTGTCCCATGAGCTCGCTATCCACTTCACCACGTCGGGTCTCCATCTTCTCGTTGCTGTGTCCGTAAGTTTGCTTAGGGTTTTCCGGGTTTGTTTCGTATAGCTCTTTTGTTGTATTAGGTATTTGTTCTATGTTGTATTTCTTTTGCTTTGTTGTATGTTTTGACGGCTTGCCGTCTGCCGACTCGAGGTCCGAGTCTGTCCGGCCTCGAATTATTTCCTTATAAAAAAAAAAAAAAAAAAAAAAGGAGTATTTCTTAATTTCATTTCGCTTTGATCTCAAGTTGTAGTGAAAATAACCTTTATTATTTTTTAAAATAATTTTATATTCAATACAACTATCTATGAATTCTTTTTGAAAATTGATATTTTATACAGACTAATCATCACACGGTTTTCGCAGTCATCTCTTATCTAAAAATCAAAATCAAAATCCATGGACGAGTTATTAATTTGATTATTTTGTTTCCTATAAAAAAAAATAGGGGAGTACATTAGATTTGGCAGTTGGATTTATGTTTAAAATCCAACTAATGGTTTGATCTCTTTAAATTGACAGAATTAACTTATAGGTTGATGATTTTAAAAAAATAGAGTTATAGTCATTTAGCATTTTACCTACTTGAGGGTTAGAGTGCCTCAAAGTCAAAGGTTAATGGTAATCTCACTGTGTTTGAGAGAGAAGAAAAATATAATTATTGTTGGTTAATAATGTAACGGTGGAGTTTGTCTAATTTGTCACGCACATTGAATTTGAATGATTCACTCAAAGCCAGTATAATGTAGACTTTGCACCAATGGGCCTCTATGGGCTTCGCATTAACATTTATTTATGGGCTTTTGGGCCTGTATTGTTTAAGTTAGGTAACCCATAGGCTCTCAATCATCACATGATGAATGAGTGGAGATCCCATGGGAAATAAGATCCAATTAACTCAGATTTTTATACAATGATAATAATTGTAATGCCTTTTATTGATTTTGTAAGTTATGTTTAATCAAGGGTATAAGGAATATAAACTATAAAGCATATAATTTATTTAATATAATAAATTTTTACAATAATAATAAGACTTATAATAGGAAAATTGTGTGGAATTTATAATGAGGGTAGCTAAAATATCAATGATATATAAGCAGATGTGTTATGTGAACGCGAGCTGTTCGGATTCGGCTCGAATAACTTGGCTCGAACTCGTTTACATTAACAAAACGAGCCGAGTTTGAGCGGGTTCCCAAGCTCGTATCAAGTCCAAGTCAAGCTCGAGTCGAATACGACTATACGAGTAGCTTGTATAAACTCGGACTACTTGTTATGATCCTGGATCACACAAGGTGTGGATGATTAGTGATGTGATTAAGACGGAGGGAAAAGAGGAAGAAGGTAGGAAGGAGATGAGTACAAGAGAGCAAGAACTCAAAGAGAGTTAGAAGAAGGTAATTGAGCTTATCATTCAACATGCCCGAATTAGTCCCGGTTATGACCTTTTATAGGTCTCATTAAGGCAGGTACACAACATTTCTCCATCCATACAAAGCCTTGACTCAAGGCTTGAGAGTCACCTAGGTACGCAACATTATGAAGCTACATGTGGAAGCTAGGAAAGTGAGTAAGGATTTGTGTTGCGTGCTCCCAGGAGGCATCCTCACGACTCAAATTCTTCCACTTAATGAGTCATTCTGTGATTGGGTCTCCATTGGGCAGTCTTTGAAGCCTTGTGTTCAATATGGTATCGGGATCGATTAGAATGGAGCCTTCGTCATCTGTTGTTGGCATAGCTGGTGATGGTGTGCACCCCGCTCCCCCTTAGGCTTCAGCTGTGATATGTGGAAGACCGAGTGGATTTGAGAGTCTGGTGGAAGCTCGACCCTATAAGCCACTAGACCTACCTTGCTCAGCACTTGATAAGGCCCGTAAAATTTTGAACAGAGCTTGACATTATTCCTTATTGCAGTCGACGTTTGTCTGTAAGGCTGTAATTTGACATAAACCAAATCATCAATCTGCAATGTTCTGTCTGATCTATGGCGATCCTCCAATAGCTTCATCCGGGCATGAGCTTGTTGAAGATGAGTTTTCAGTTGCCTCAATAATCCCTGACGTTCTTCAAACCAATCTGCTACTGCAGCAGTCATACCCGCAGTCCAATTTGCCCCAATTTATGAGGGAGATGAGCCATACAACGCTATAAAAGGGGACATTTTTAAAGTTGTGTGATAATTGGTGTTATACCACCATTCGGCTAAAAAAAAACCACCTTGTCCATTTTTTCGGATGGTCTGAATCCATACACCTCAGATACGTTTCGAAGCAACAGTTCACTCTCTCAGTTTGCTTGTCGGACTATGGGTAGTAGGTTGTACTCATATCGAAACTTGTATATAGAGCTTTGAACAAATGTTGCCAGAAGTTGCTCAAAAAGATCTTATCTCTGTCTGACACTATGCTGGCAAGCAATCCGTGCAATTTGAATACATTCTCCATAAAAAAACAAAGCAACTGACGAGGTTGTGAATGGGTGGCTAAGAGGAATGAAGTGGGCATACTTAGTTAGCCGATCTACCACTAAAAAAATTGCATCCTCCCCTTGAGATGTCGGCAAGCCTTCAATGAAATTCATACTAATGCGAGTCCAAGCCTGATCAAGAATCGGTAATGGTTGTAACAGACCCGAGCTTTCTATGCTCTCAACCTTGCTTCTATGGCACACATCACACTCCCTAACAAAGGCTGTGAACATGGTCTTCGTATTAGGCCAATAACAGAATTGTTTTAACCTTTGATAAGTGTCATTGATGCTTGAGTGCCCTCCAATTGGTTTATCATGCAATGTTGCCGACAATTTTTTTTTAGAGTCCCAGTACTACCAATAACCAATCTTCTTTTATATCTCAGCACCCCCGAAGTCATAAAGTACTGGCCTGTATTTTCAAACAGTGCAATCAACAACAACTCTTATGAAAGGGAGTCCCCCTTGTAGCTATCCATTACCTCTTTCATTCACGCCGGTTGGACTGTCAGGAGTGATGCACAAGATCCCTTGGCTGGCTCGTGGATTCGAGACAAGGCAACCTTATTAATTTATTATCACATAAAAGAGTAATAGGCAGCAATGTGTTGGACAACCTTATTATTACATAAATGTGTTGGGCAACTTTATTATCACAGAAAAGAGTAATAGGCAACTGAACCGAAATCGACAAATCATTGAGCAACCTAGTAATCCAAACTACTTCACTAGCAGAAGAGGACACACATCTATATACTCTAATTCAGCACTAGACTTAGACACAGTCTTTTGCTTTTTAGTTTTCCATGAGATCAGTGATGAGCCAAAGAACACACAATACCCGGATAGAGAACTAGCAAGCCCCTCGATCCGCATCACTGTAAGTTGCTAAGGACATAGGAGAATCACTTGGATAAAACAAACCCCAATTGACTGTGTGCTTCACGTACCTGACGACATGTAAAGCAACTTGCATATGAGGAAGCCTCGGAGAACTGAGAAACTGACTCAAGTGGTGAATGGAATAAGAGAGATCTGGTCGGGTCAAATTCAAATACAATAATCTGCCAATCAGTCGTCTATAAGACTCCGGGTCAGGCAACAATTCTCCGTCCTCAATGGACATCTTTAAACCTATAGGTAGAGGGAAAATTGCAGGCTTGCAATTAGCCATATGAGTGTCTGTGATGATGTCTGCAATGTACTTCCTCTGATTCAAAAGCATGCCTCTCTGTGATCTAGAAACTTCGATGCCCAAAAAATATCTGACCAAACCAAGATCCTTTATAGTGAAGGCTTGATGCAATAAAGCCTTGCTATGTTGAATGAATGCAGAATCAGAACCAGTGATCAAAAGATCATCAACATAAACAACAACCATAGTTTGAAGCCCTGAATGCTCGCGAATAAACAAGGCGTAGTCATGCTTTGATTGAATAAAACACATGGAAAATAAGAACTTTGACAGCTCCACGTTCCACTGGCAAGAAGCCTGCTTTAACCCATACAAAGATATTTGTAATTTACATACTTGCATGCCTTTGTCTCTCAGATCTCCTTAATGGAGGGGCATGCTCATGGTGTGGCACTTGCACGACATCAAAACTATCAGCAGCTTGCTCACCATTGTGTTCAGGCTCCTCTGTCAGTCCAGGTGTCAAACTCCGATGTCCAGTACTACCTCCATGAGAAGGATTGGTACTCAAATCATCAGTTAGACCTGGTCTAAGTGAAAACAACTCATCATCTGCAGGACTAACCATAGGTAAAATGGGCTTTGGAACAAAATTTTTAGCAAAAGGAACCTTGGAGAAAGGAAATCCAGTCTCCCTGAAAACCACATCTCTACTAAAATACACCTTGTTGGTCTCCAAATCAAGAAGCTTATAAGCTTTAACATTTCCTGGATATCCCAAGAAAACATTCCTTATAGCTTGTTGTCCAAACTTGTCCTTGACAGTTAGCCTTTTCTTACCAAAACAAAGGCACCCAATTACCCTGATATCCTGGTAAGAAGCAAATTTATCAAACAATATCTCAAAAGGAACCTTCCAATTTAATACAGAATTGGGGAGCAAATTGATGATATGAGTCTGTTGTAACACAGTCACTCAAGAACCTAATTGGAAGACTTGAATGCAGCCTTAGAGCCCGAGCAATCTCTATCAAATGCACATGCTTACGCTCAACCCTTCCATTCTGTTGAGGCACCCCAGGAATGCTTCTCTGATGCATAACCCCTAACTCAGCAAAGAGTTGTTGACATGTTCTCTGAATGAATTCAGACCCATTGTCACTTCTCACCACTCTAACTGTGCAACCAAACTGAGTTTGCACCTATGCTAAGAACCCTTTAATTATAGTGAACACTTGTGTCTTGGATGACAACAAATAAGTCCAAGTGTACTTACTGTGATCATCCAACACAGTAAGAAAATAACGAGCTCCATCATGAGTTGTCACTCTTTACGACCCCCAAACATCAAAGTGAACAAGATGAAAAGGATTTTGAGCCAATGATTCACTTCTATTAAAAGGAAATCTGTGATGTTTTGCCATAATACAACTATCACAAAAGAAATATTTATAATTCAAATACTTAAATTGATCCAAGTGCATAAGCTTGGATATATAGCTATGGCCTAATCTTGCATGAATAATCTCTAATTCATGACAATCCTTAGCCTTTATGGAATGGCTGCAAGCCTTTATTGAATTGAAAATACCATCAATAGGCACATCTAGAATAGCATCATCATCTTCCGTCTTGATGATGTATAGACCATTGATTATGTGTCCTCTCCCTACGATTTTCTTAGTGGTAAGGTCCCGAAACAAGCATTGATTAGCCGTGAATATGGCTATCAATCCAGTTTCCTCAATAAGCCTACCTACGGGTAGCAAATTATGCTTGAAAGAAGGAACATATAACACATTCTTAAGCTCAAGACTCGAACTGAACTTAACAGGCCCCACTATGTCAACATAAATGATTGAATCATCAGGTAATGCAATCTGTATAGTCTTAACAAGCCTGTGTTTGTTCTTGAGCACATTGAAATCATATAACATGTGATTAGTAGCCCCAGTATCTAAAATCCAGAAATCATTCCCATCTATTTTCTCAATCATCAAAGCTTTAGAAGGATTATAGTTACCTGAAAAATTGGCAGCAGCAAAACAATCATCATTCTCAACTTGTATCTGCTTTCCTTTCATCATCTTCATAACCTCTCTGCACACAGCATTGACGAGACCATTGTCATATTGACTCTCATTTCCCATGTCCAAAGGAGAATCACCAAATGTCTGCACATCCACTGAATTAGCAGATGACCTGGAGCCTTGCTTTCCCTTCGAACCTTTCTCCTTGTCTGGATATCCATGGAGCTTGTAACATGAATCCCTCTGGTGACTTTTGTTTCCACATTCACACTTTGGGAATCCATGGAGCTTGTAGCAGATATCTCTGATATGTCCCTTGTTACCACAAAAATCACACTTCTTGAAATCATCATGTTGTTTCTTGATCTCACTTTCCCGCTTCCAGTTATTAGACTGATTTCTTCCTGCATTAAGCGCAACAACATCATCTCCTTGCTTAGACTGAGATCCAGAATTCCCACTCGGTGTGCCTCCACATTGCTCAACCTGATTAACAATATAGAAGGCACGATTCAAGGTTGGCATTGGATCAATTGCCAATACTTGATTTCTTGCAGAATCGTACTCATCACTCAGTCCCATTAGAAACTGCATCAGCTTGTTTATTTCTTCCTTCGGAATCATCTTCCTGAGCATCTGACATGTGCATCTCTCCATAGCTCCACAATTGCACTGTGGAACACCTTCAAGACTTGCTATATCGTTCCACACTTTCTTCAATTTTCCAAAGTAATCCCCGACTTAATCCGATCCTTGAACCATGGAACTCAATTCCTTCTTCAAATGGAAAAGGAAAGGTATGTTCGACTGTCCATACCTTTCAAGAATTTCTCCCCAAATCTCAAGAGCAGAAGTGGCATACATGACTGACTCCGCAATCCTCGCATCCATAGAATTGATGAGCCAGCATCTCACCGTGTAATCGGCTCTCATCCACCTCTGACTATGAGGAGATTCATCCGGAGGTTTTACAACAGATCCATTTATAAATCCAAGCTTCAACTTTGCTCCAAGCGCCATCTTCACGTTCCTCATCCAACTGAGGAAATTGGATCCATTGAACACAACAGTGACCAATTGTGCGCCTGGATTGTCCGAGCTTGCAAGAGCTAGCGGATCATTCGACGCCACCTGGAACTGTTGATCTCCTCCCTGATTTCGCAAAACAGAAGCATACGCGTCCATCATGATCTTCAATCTCAAGATGCAATCAACCTCTCAATCTGATCTTTCTCGCTATGATACCATATGAACTGGAATCACCAGTTCAAGATCCAATTGAAACGAGAATTTATGGAAGAAGAAGAAGGAAGAACAATATGCAATTGTGAGATTTCAATATTTTATTCTCCATAATTGACGTCTGTTACACACAACAGATGAGGCTTTATAACCGCTCCATCTCAACTGCTAAACTCACCCTCACCGTACGCGTGGCTCTCATCTAGCTAAGCCCAGCTCACAACAAACCATCCTCACCCGAGCATTGCCTAGCTAAGCTGGTCCATATTAGCCTCGGTTTTGCAATTCGTTTTTTTAATGAAAAATGACAAAAAATAATACGAACTATCATTTATGGACCAATATTAATACGAACTTTAAAAAATATATATATAAACTATCAGTTAAGAACTAATATTAATATGAACTTTAAAAAATATAAAAAAAAATATATATACTATCAGTTATGGACCAATAGTAATTCAAACTTTAAAAACTATAAAAATAATATAAAGTATTTCACATTAAACCAATTTCATTGATTTTTTGGCTAACACAGCATGGTTGATTATTTTTAGGGAGTGGTGATAATTTTTAGGGTTGGAGGATTAGGGTGTGTTTGGATTCCAATTGCGATTATAATGTAAATTAAAAAGGATGTGTTTGATTGGCACATGTTACGATGTATTTCAATTAAAATGTGTTTAAAATAAAATGCATTATAATGTGTGTAAATCAAATAACATATAAATGCATTATATTTATAATTGTATTATAAACATAATACTCCCTCCGTTCCAAAATAGATGGCCTTTTACTTTTTAACACGTTTTTTAAGGAGCGGAAAACTCTATAAAATATTATTTATTTGATTAAAATTTTTATACTATTTGATACTTATTACTAATAAGTATCTAATTATATAAAAAAATTTAATTAAAAAATAATATTTCATAGAGTTTTTCGCTCTTTAAAAAGCGTGCCGAAAAGTAAAAGACCATGTATTTTGAAACGGAGGGAGTAGAATCCAAACATACGGACAAAGATTATTGTTGGAGACCATATAATATAATTGAATTATTTGTGGCAATTTTAGGGTTTATTTCGAGGAGAACTGTAATCAGTAGGCTCAGCCGCTCAGTAGCCAAACGAAGAGGGTATCAAATCACAGCCGTCGCCGGCCACCCACAGCCACAGCTCTCACGTAGGGTTTTCCAAACATCCCAAAATCGCATCTTCATAGCACACCCTCCTGATTAGTGTTAGGAAATCGTTAATCCAAAGGCAATCTGGTGAAGATGAAGCCAAATTTGTTCGACGATTCCCCCGACGACGTCGATGAACTCTCGAAGATCGAAGTCAATAAGGAATTCGCCGTGCGTTATGAGCACAACAAGAACAGGGAAGATTTGCAGAAGCTGGAAGAGCTCAAGAAGAAAGGACTCGTCTCGGATTCCAGTTCCGAATCCGATTCCGATTCTGATTACGGTGTCAAATCGACCAAGGAAGATATTGAGCTATTTGATGCATTGCTCAAGGTGAGAAACAAAGATCCGGTTTTGAAGGAGAAAGATTCGAAGCTTTTCGATTCTCCCTCGGATTCCGAGAGCGGCGACGAGGATGATGGCGGGGAGGACGAGAAGAAGAAGGAGAAGAAGGCGGGGAAGAAGTATCTGAAAGATGTGAATGCGGAGCATTTGCTGGAGTTCGGTGCTGAATTTGGAGCGAGGGAAGATGAGGATGAAGAGGAGGAGGGTGTGAAGAAGGTGAAGACCTACTCGGATGAGCAAGAGGAGCTGAGAAAGGCGTTTTTGGATGCAGTGGCGGAGGCCGACGGAGAAGCCGAAGACGATGGGGATTTTTTGAGATTGAAATCGAAAGAAGGCGTTGAGGAGGATGAGGAGGAGGAAGATGGTGTGGAGATAAAGGAAAGACTGAACAAATTCTTCGGGGAGGACGATAAATTGGACGAGAACGAGTTGTTCCTCAAGAAATTTTTCGAGAATAGGATGTGGATCGACAAGGACAAGGGCAAGACACCAGGTATTGATGAGGACATCGAGCTTTCGGAGGATGAGGAGGAGATTGAGAGGCAAGAGGATTACGAGAGAGAGTTTAACTTCAGGTTCGAAGAGAATGCTGGGGATCGAGTGCAGTCACATTCGCGGGTTGCTATGGATTCAGTGAGGAAGACTGACAATCCTAGGAAGGAACAGAGGAAGAGGAAGAAGGAGAGGATGGAGCAAGCCGAGCTTGAGAGGCGGGAGGAGGTCAAGAGGCTGAAGAATTTGAAGAAGAAGGAGATCATGGAGAAGCTCAATAAGATCAGGCAAATTGCTGGTTTGGATGATGGTGTGGATATCCCCTTGACAGAGGCAGATTTGGAGGAGGACTTTGATCCTGAGAAGTATGACAGACAGATGAAGAGTGCCTTTGGGGAAGAGTACTATGATGCAGAGGATGCGGATTCGGATTTCGTAAGAGATGGGGATGAAGGTGACTTGGAGAAACCAGATTTTGAGAAAGAAGATAAGCTGCTTGGGCTTCCTGAGGACTGGGATGTTTGTAAGCCGGGCGAGGGGTTCTTGAGTGAAAGAGAGAAGTACCTGGAGACTCTGGAGGAAGAGGAAGGCGAGTCAGGTGAAGGTGAAGAGGAGGTTGAGGACGAAGTGGAAGAGCCAAGTGAGGGTAAGAGAAAGAGGAAGAAGAAAATGTCTCTGAGGGAGAAGGTAGCACTGGATAAGGATTTGGAAGAGCTGTACAAGTTAGATTACGAGGACACGATTGGAGACCTGAAGACACGGTTCAAGTACAAGCCGGTGGTGCCCAAGAGATATGGATTGAGTGCTGATGAGCTTCTAACTGTGGATGAGAAGGAGTTGAATCAAGTTATTTCGATTAAGAAGCTCGCGCCGTATAGGGAGAAAGAGTGGACTGTGCCCCATACAAAGTTAATGGATCTGAAGAGGAAGAGTAGGGAGCAGCAAACGAATGAGAAGAGATTTGGTAAGGATGAGAGCCGTAAACATAAGAAGAGGAAAACCGATGAGCGTGTCAAGGGATCTGAAAAGGAAAAGGAAAAGGAAAAACAAACTACTGATGATTCAGTGGCCATGTCCAGGAAAGAAAAGAGAAAACACCGAAAATCGGAGCTTAAGATATCAGAGTCTAGGCTCATGGCGTATGGGAAGATTCCTTCGAAATCTAAGAACAAGTGAAAGAACTGAGGGCAGTAAAGTTGACTATAAGGTATCCCTATAAAATCAGCAAACTGCCTGTATTTGAATTGGTTTGATTCCATTTGTCTTGATTGCAAGTTACTTTGTGCAATGTGCTTCTCTGTTGTTGTGCTTTGCCAATGTTTGATTGGGACTGCTGGTTTCATAGCTTTCTGATGATATTGCTGGTTTAATGTGCAGGAATGAATGTGTTAAGAGGCAGAAAAGTTAGGTTGGCGACAAGAACAACCAGATGATGCCATTCATTGTCTGTGGTTTGCTGCTTAAACTTGAGTTACCATTCCTTGAATCAGTTTTGAGTAGGGAGTAGAGAGAATGCAGATTAATCTGAAGCTATCAATGTTAGCTGCAGAAGTGCTGCAACTATAACAATACAAGCATGTGTTTCTGTTGTATTGCTAGGGATTGTTGGTTTAATTGCTCATGATGTGGGTTTTGCTGTTGATTTACCTTATACCATTTGGTGATTTTGTTTAGCCATGTGTACCTTTTTGGTGATACTTTATAAAATCTGAAAGTTTGTTTCTACTGTCTTGTGCTGTGCGTATGCACTCTAGTTATTCCATCATACTCTTTTGGGGTTTGGATTGGCTTAGCTTTTGCATTAACCATGTCAAGTTTGATACTTGGTGGCCTCGGTTAGGAACCCTTGTATAGGTAGACGATATGCAAGTCCTTGCTTTGCCGACTGTTTCAAATCATAGGAAGATCACTTGGATACCTTCTCCTCATTTGGGGTTAACCTATCACTATGAGTTGGTTTGAAGTACAATTTGATGGATCCACATTAGAATCTACATCAAACAAAGCATGTTGTGCAAATTGCATTACAAATTGCAATTGAGTATATTGATCTTCGTCTCATCATTTACCTTATGTACCCAAAGTATTGGGCTAGATATGGCCCAACAAAAGCACACATAATTGATCAGTATATCCCGCTTATAATAAGGTTTGGAGAGTTGAGGTGTATATATCATTTCTTTGACTACATTAAGATGTTTTTTTTTTTTTTTTTTTTTTTTAAAAAAAAACGACTACATTAAGATGATGCTTTTGATTGCCTCAAGTATTGCTAAAGAAAACAAATCAAGACAAGCAAAAACCAACCGAAAAAAAGAAGTAAAAAACATACCAAAATTGATGTCCAATGAAGAAAGAGACATGAATGTGACGAGTAAGTAAAAATGACACAATAAGGAAAAAATGATACAATTCTGACCATCAAAATTCTCCAACCTAACTAGCTCTCCTAACCTTGTATACCTCTCCTTCACCATACCCGATCTATCATCATTTCATCAAGGTCTAGTCCTTTTAGGTCTTCCTTGGTACCTCTCTACAATGCTTAATCATCTCGATAGCAAGAGAGTCATACCTACGAATTGATATACTCGAATCTCTCCTCTAAATACGACCAATTAAAACTTTCACTCATATCTTTAATACTTCTCACATTCACCATATCGCAAATAGCCCCGATTGTATCAAACCTAGACACCTATTATTACAACACTTCCATCTTAATCGATATATAAAGCAAATTGTTCAAAAGGGGGGTTATGGACGATTCTTGTAAAGAAAACTAAATTTTATGAGTGGGTTTCACATTGTTTCCACATTTAGGGATGATTTTGTGAAAAAACATATGAAGGGCGTTTTTCTGTAATTTACCCAAAATATATGAAGAAAAAAAACAAATATGGAAAGCCATGACGACCACAAAGCAGCAACTGGAAGCACACAAAAAATAGAGGAGGATAGAAATACAGATCCGACGATACGCAAAATTTCTTCCCTTCCCCTCGTAAAAAATTGTAATATATCATCCAACTGTTTGATCTCCCTCTCGGAGAAATTGGGGTTTCGGAGATGGCTATGGCTATGAAAACGCCGGTAACAGGTCTAAGCCTGGCTTCGACGCCTTCATCTGCTTCTTCTCAGAGGCTGCCGATTGTTAGGGTGTCTCTCAGGTCCTCCTTTCTCGGTAACAATGGTGCGTTTTCATCACTAGCTGTATAACGTTTTCCCTGATTTTGCTTTGTTAATTGGGCATTACTTGTCCCGTCGTCGCTGAAATTTGAACAAAGTTTACTCTTTTATTCCAGTTGGGGTTGTTCGTGCTTTCTAGTGATGAATTTGGGTGGGTTGGCGTTATTAATTCATCTGCTCTGAATTAGATGTGCTTAATTTTATTTTGCTTGCCTTTATCCCCTTCAGAATAGTCATAGGGACTCTTTTTACATGATAATCATCATTGGAGTAGCTAGTTGAAGTGATAGCTCGGGCATTTGAAAAGCTGGCTAATGATGTAATTGCAACTGGGATTTTCACAAATCCTTGATATAGACATGCAATTGATTGGCTAAATCGAAGTCTAATCTTACTCCGAATTTGAGCTTGGGGAAGGTGGTTCTAGTTATCTGAAGATTGATTTTGTTTTTTTTCAGTTGTACTACAGTATTACTTGTTTTCTATCCCATTTGATTGGTTAAACACATTGTTTGGGTATTATCATATATCGCATTTGCTCTCTAAAGAAATTCAACAACAGTGCCCTGCCTCGCTGCCACTATCCTCGTTTTAGCCATGGCAATAGTTGCACCTGTTGTCGCCTTCTCTAACACCGCCCCACCAACCACCGTCAAGCATATGATGCAGGGAATAGCTAAGGTGGGAGAAAGGGAGCTTGGAGGGTCGTCTTGGAAGAGAGAGAGAGATGGACATGTAGACGCCAATGACCTGTGGTGGTTGCTTTATTGAATATAGAAGAGGAGTGTTGGTGGTGGAAAAAGGGCAAGGAATGAAGATGTGTATTGTGGTTTTTGTGGGTTTTATTTATCCTTGGTTAAAGGAATAGATGAGTGCAAGTGGGTTAGGCTATGAATGCTAGTCTTTTGCTGTAATTTGGAAATGTTACAGAAATGCTATGCTATCTGATATTATCCACACATAAAGCATGACAAAATGTCTAATACCCCATCCCCGAGGGTTGAAATATAGTTTACAAATAAGCATCTAGATTTTATTCTGGTATCGGGAGAGGAAACATCCTTGATCATTCCCCATTGGCAGATCTAGTTCTCACTGTTCTCGTATAGGGCTTGGGCTGCAAGACTGCTACACTGTCAAGGAATAGGAGGTTTAGCATGATCTCTTCAGCACTACTATTGTATATCAACTTGGTGTAATTATCTGGAAAACTTTATGTTGACTTTGTCGTAGCCGATTTTAGAAGTGTCTTAGTGCCAGGATTTCCCCTTGAAATATGACCATGTGATTTCCCATATCTATGACAACCTTGACATTGTTGTCTGAACTAGATTAGATATGCTTCTGTTGGCAATGCTTTGCTCAACTTCTGACTTATCTTGGGAGTTTTAAAATGTAATGCACCATGGCTATTCTTTAATTTGTAAAGTTTTTAAAATGTAATAGACCATGGCTATTCAGCCTATTCTTTAGTTTCTAAAGTTCCTTGTAAGCTATTCTCAAGATTAAATTTATGCTTGGAATCCATTTAAATTGTTCCAATTTATGCGTTGGGGATTTCCTATCTTGGTATGACTTTCACTGATCAAGTATGCATCTTATTGTAGTGGGAATATCAAAACCTATTGGAATAAGAATAGCTCTTCCAGATAGATGCAGATGTCATGGCCATGGTGGTGGTGCCCTGGGTGCCAAAATGAATTTATTTGATAGATTCGCTAGAGTTGTTAAGGTAGTAATTAAAAATCCAGCTTCATATATTACTGTTTGATACTATGATTGTAGACTCTAACATGTGGTCTTTTCCTTTGACAAGAATAGTCATATGCAAACGCTCTCATAAGCACATTTGAGGATCCGGAGAAGATCTTGGATCAAACTGTGCTTGAAATGAATGATGATTTGATTAAAATGCGACAAGCAACAGCACAGGTATGCTTTGCCTTTATAAATTCTGAGACTTTGCTTTAATAGTTTTATGTCAATCATTTCCTTGCTTACCTAATCACTTTAATAGGGAAATGGTATGGTTTTATTGTTGATCATCAATTTTCTAACTTTTCTGTTCTCGGAAGGTTCTTGCATCTCAGAAACAACTAGAGAACAAGTACAAAGCTGCACAACAGGCTTCAGAAGATTGGTAAGAAGCTTCTCAGAATTCTGATTTCTTGGTTGTTATCAGTCTCGCAGTTAATCGTAGTTTTGGTAAACAGGTACAAAAGAGCTCAACTTGCTCTGAGCAAAGGGGATGAGGATCTAGCTCGTGAAGCTCTAAAGAGACGTAAATCTTATGCTGTAAGCTTTTGTTGAGTTTTTTGTTGGCCTTCTGGGACAAAGTTCTTGCTTTGCTTGATTTTGCTTTTCTGATTGCATCTTCTGGGTTCTTAAGCTTAATGGATTAATGGAAAAGAATTGTATTTAAGTTATAATAACTGGTTACATATCATTCGAAATCTTCTGCCATATGAATAGTTTGTAAGCAATTTACGTACTCCAACAAAGTGCTAGTCCTGTCCTTGAATGACTTTTTTGCATCTTCCATGATTGTCGATTAACAAGAACTTGAAATTGTCACATGTAAATGTGCTGAGAATAGACCATTTTATTCTGTTAATGCTAGGATAGAAGAATCATGCTGGATTGATTTTTCCAAAATCTTGGTAAACGACAGGGAAATGCCAGAGGATCATGTTATAGACCAACTCCTCACTATGCTTTCACGAAATGACTTCCTATTTATAAATTAATTGCATCTTGCTTTCAAGATTCTTTGTTGGCATCTATTTTGATTAGGATTCAGGAGAAGGAATTGTAAAGAAACTAAAATTAAGTGATGAATCTTTGCCACTTTTATGATAAAATAGCTTGCACTGCACTGGTTTGACAGGATAATGCAAGTGCATTGAAGACTCAGCTTGATCAACAAAAGACCGTTGTTGATAATCTTGTCTCGAATACCAGGGTATGTCAGTGTTTTCTATCTGTGAACTCATTGACTTTTATCTCTGCGGTATCAGATGCATCGGATTATGGGTAGTGCATAATGGATAATATGTTCCTCTTGGCAGCTTCTGGAAAGCAAGATACAGGAGGCAAGATCGAAGAAAGATACCCTTAAAGCACGTGCTCAGTCTGCAAAGTATGTCATTTGTTAATTATTTGTCACTTCCATTTTAATACATTCAGTTGGGTCAGCATTTCATAGTGAATTCTGACAAATTTGATTGACTACTTGTTCTTCATTAGGACTGCTACCAAAGTAACAGAGATGCTAGGAACCGTAAATACCAGCAGTGCTCTTGGAGCGTTTGAGAAAATGGAAGAGAAGGGTAAGGATTCTGCAATCTCTTAGAAGAAACATAAATATCTGAATGCATTAATGGAATTGTTTCTTGTCATCAAAAAGGATCTCCTTCCAATACTTGGTCTTTAAGTTGAAATATTTTTCAATATTTTGACTAGAAAGTCTATCATTCAACATTGATTGATTCACCCATTCTCTTATCAGTGTTGGCCATGGAGTCGCAAGCAGAGGCGCTTAATCAATTAGCAACAGATGACCTTGAAGGAAAGGTATAAATCTGAATTCATTACTTGGTGGTCAGCGAAAACATGAATGAATTTTACTTTTCGCTTGGCACTATTTTGGATCTCCATTGGTTGTGACAGTTTGCGATGCTGGAGAGCTCCTCAGTCGATGATGACCTAGCAAACTTGAAGAAAGAGATTTCTGGAAGTTCAAGGGTACGTAAATCAATCTCTTTTCAGTAGTTTTACCTTTCCCTTTTCTGTTACATTCAAGCGTCACAATCAACTTAAAGTCGTTACCATTAACCCATTATGTACTGAGTTGTACTCTGCTGCATCCATGTTTTCAAAGCCTTGTCTAACAGTTAGTTCTCAGGGCACATAAACCTGTTTCCAAACCACGCACCAAAAAACAAAATAGCTTTTACGTATTAGTTACCTCGTCAACTGCCTTACCGGCACGGTTTACATTGTCAACATGTTCAATGAACACATCTATATTTCAGTGTTCTGATATGGTTAAACACTATTAGTGTATGAATTGAGATGAATTGTGACCACTTAACAATGTTCGTGTTCCATCTGCCGAGCAGAAAGGGGAGCTTCCACCCGGGAGAACAGCCGTGAATGCGACGCTGCCATTGAAGGACGTGGAGATTGAGAATGAACTGAATGAGCTAAGAAGAAGAGCCAGAGAATATTAGGACCCCTGGCACATGTTCAGATTGTTTCCCCCATGTATAAGAAACTTTTTCTCCTTCTTTTTTGCCTATATTACAACAGTGAAAGTTTGGTTTTTGATGGCAAGGAGAAATTACCATGTATTACCCAACTCCATTTTCATCAACTTTCATTTCTATTACAGTTTGATTTGTTTAAATGGAATGGATAATGAAAGTCCTAGCTAAGTACCCGACTTTTACTCTCAACTTCAGTTAAAGATCTGATCAGCCCAATTAATTGTCTTTGAAAATAGTAGTAAGTTATGAACACCCCATTACATGAACTAGTTTTGGCTTGTATCATCTTTAGGGTTTTGTTAGTTTTGAGGTGTTATGAAGAGTTCTTACCAAAATCATATCTTTACCATAATCATGAACTAGTTTTCGGCTTTCGAACCCGGAATAGCCGCTCTTTATTTACCTATTTAAGGTGAAACCAAAATGGCGTCTCCATTACTGTTAGTTTTGAAAATAGGGCTACCTGTCTCAAAATACTTGTTGTTTTACTTTTTGACACATTTTCTAAGAAGTTAAAAACTCTATAAAATATTCATTTAAAAAAATCCATAATTTTATAGACAATTGTATTAAGTATGAAATTATTTTTTAAAATTAATAAAATCACTGATATTTTATATAGTTTTTACGTACTTACAAGACGTGCTAAAAGTAAAATAACAAGTATTTTGAGATGAATGGTAAGTTATAACACCCCAATTAATTGTCTTTATCGGCTTGTGGTGAAACCAAGTGATCTTGAACCGTGACCTAGACTTCACCACGTTTTTGGAGGTGAGCTCCACTCATTCAAACCCATTACACTAGTCTTTTACAGCCATGCTGGTAAGCTCCATCGTTCTCCTAGGTGAAATGTGCCAAAACCTCCCAACAAGGAAAAATCGTGACTCGCCTGCAAAAGTTGCCCTCCTACTATCTTCTTCCCCCTCCTCTGGCCTCAAACTCAAAATGCTCAGCACTTACCATTGAAGTTTTCCCCGCTATAGCCGTGTTGGGATCATTGCGAGTCTGCGACAAGAGTGCAATTACCAGAAGGGTAGCGGAGTCTCTAGCCTTTGTAAGCTAAACATCACATTCAGAGACTGCAACGACGGGTCTTTTTTAAGCACACATGAGGCCATGACCCATGGGCAACAATACTTCACAACATAAGTAATACAGCAGGAGACATCTTTTTTAAGCACATGTGAGGGAAATCCTACAAAGTTCATATCTTTATGTCACAAAACGCAAGAGGTGATTCCGGGAAATACAAGCATTATAAGAGTAAATAAATTCAAACGGCAACACATAAGAAAAAACTGAAAAAGCAGCCGATCCTCCCTATTTAGCATCCCAACTAATAGGGTTAATCTCAAGTACATCTCATAGTAGGCATATGATGAGATCCTGAGGTTTCGCACAATCTTCACTAGCATCACCAACCAACTAGTATCGGTCACGACGCCTACCAAAAAGAAGACCAGTGCAGATTAAACATTCGAATATCCGGTTAGTTAGAGCAGGTCAACCAAGATTTTAGAATGGATAGCTGGAGTGAGTAGAAGGAAACTAACAATGCTGAATTATTAGACAACATGGCATGCATGCGCTGATTGTAGCCAAAAAAAAAAAAAATCACAGATGAATAGGAATGCTGAAGCGAAGGGGAATGAGATACCTGTTGCGATCGTGGTCCCTCGACCGATCTGGAGACCGTGAGCGGGACCTACGTCGACTTCTCGAGTCATAGCTGCGAGAACGTTCTCGTTCTCTTTCACGATCATAGCCACGGTCTCTGTCATTATGCCTATCACGATCCCTAGTCCCACGATCATAATCCCTCTGATCCCGACCATCCCTGTCCTTACTTGGCTCTCTTTCACGATCTTTACTTCTCTCTCTGGACCTACATGGAACACCAATTACTTGCTAAAGAACACTGACGCAAAAAGGTAAAACCAAAAACTGGGGGAATCCACTTTACCTTGTTTGCTCCCTTTCCTTGCGTATCCTGTTTCTCTCTTCCTGGCAACACAATTGTAAACAAGCCACTAAAAATCTTGGATAGAATTATCAAGAACAAGAAGTTCCAAAGTGTACCTTCCAAGAAGTTCCAAACTAGATTTTCTAGAATAGAAAAGTAGAGGAACATTTACTCTCCGATACAGGTGACATCAGATTCCCAGCTTATTTAGAAACACTCAAGAAGAAGAATTAAAACCTCTTATATGAAGATGGGAAAAAAAATACACCATTAAGCTAGAGAATTTCACCCATTGATCTCAGCCCCGGCGAACATGCCGCCATGATAACCGTGGAGTAACATCAGAGAACCAAAAAAACCAAGCGGAGCTCTTATTCCTTCCAGAAACCCCACCTCAAAACAGAAAGGAAATAAGGTGCGAATAGACAGGTACAGAAAGGCAAATTCCAGTTGTCTCTCTAACCATAAGAGATTCAGTTTTCTTGTTATTTTAACGCAGAATTTTCATCTTATGTAGTTAGGTTTACTCCGTTGAATATTTATTACTACTGGTAGATACTAGAAACCAGTTACAGGAACTTACCCAAGTCCTTTGGCTTGAACTAGATTTCCAATTATCAGCAAAAAGGCCAGAACAGAAAAACAAAACACGCATATTATACCAGTTCCCAGTTCAGAGGAAGCTTCAAAAGTAACTTACAACAAGAAAAATGCATAGAATGGCATCTCCAAGTTAGAAGAACTCACAGACGGAACCAACAATTGATACTTGCTATAGAACAATGTGAAACATTATACCAGCACCTGAATCAAATATTCATAGACCCTTTTCAAAAATGGGACTGAGAAGAAGCTATCGAAAATAAACAGAAACCCCCCAAAAAACAATAACAGACTTTCACTTTAACTTCGCACTGGATGGATTAACTTTCAACATAATACAACTCCGGAGATAAAAAGCGACCGAATGAGAACTGTGAGGGATGCAATAAGCATCATCCATTTGTTTTCCTACTAGCAATGTCTCCTTTCCATTTCATTTTCTAAATGATATTCAAATTCAAACATACTGATGAATTCAGCCAACTGTGTACTTGTCATAATTAACTCCTGATGAATTCAGCAAACTGTGTACTTGTCATAATTAACTCGTATCTCACATGAAGTGAGAAAGATGAAATGAACCATTAAGCATTTGGTTTCTCACTTGCAATATTTCCTTTGTCCTATGCTGTATATTACATAAAATCCAAACATAATCTTGAATTGAGCAAAAAAAAATAAGCATGCTAGGATGAATGTCTAAATCATCTTACCTGAAGTTCTGCTAGCTTCTCACGAATTTGCATGTAGCCCATGTGTAGCTTTCCACCAAAATGATCTGCCAATCGCTGATTACTGGAGAACAAAGAACATTAAATCATATATAGTAACACAACAGGCAATGAAATGATTAATAGACATCCAATAAGTTTCTATCTAACAATAGGATGACCAACAAGATAAATGTAAAGACGCACATCATTTAGCTGCAAAAGTTATCCTTGTAAAACTGGGGCCAAAGCCTGTTGGTGACAAGCAGGTATAATCACCCGGTCAAAAGATGAAACTTATAACCCCCGACTACCTTTGACACAATAGAAAAAACGCAAAAAATCTCAAGGTGGCAGGAAGAGGATTGAGCATTAGTACCTGTCATAAACACTCAAAAATGCTCCACATATGTCACAGACACGCAATTTTTGATCAGTCTGCAAACAAAGACATACAACTTGAATGCTTTTCTCTAGGGCCATGTGTGCTCAGCCAGAAAGTCGGGTAAAATACATGAAAAGCAAAATAAATAAATAAACAACCAAACAAATACAATTAAAAGGGAGAAGAAAGTGAGGGACTTACAATGCGAACAGCTGCAGCAGAGTCAAGCACAGGTTCCTGCCTAGGAGCCAACTGAAACGCACAAATATTGATTGGAAAGGGTTAATTATAAAGGACTGAATAGTTTTCAGAAGGAAAATGATCCTGAACTAGACACTATCAATAAGTGTTAACCTTTTTCAATGCTTCGGCTTCCTCTAGTGCTTTTTGTGCTTCATCAACCAGTCCTTGTTCACCTGAAATATAAATATCAAGATAAAAAAATTATAACAAACTAAATAAATTCCCATTTACATACCTTCCAATTTCCAACTATAATAATTTTGATGAAAAACTTCTTAGAAGAAGTACAAAAACTGTACACAAGGCATAAGCAACAATGGAAGAAAAATATGAGCCAAAAGAACCCAAACCCAAGGTTAAACAAACAATTTAGTTGAGAAACCAACAATCAGGAAACTTATTTTAAATTAGCAGGACCTGACAGATAGAAGGGATGTACCACAAGAAAAACAGGAACTCGTCAATCAAATTAGAAAAAATTACCAAGTTCTTCTGCCTTCTTCAGTTTCTCATTAATCATCTCCTGTGTGCGAGCATCAGGAGCAACTCCAGGCAAGGGAGCTAGTTGAGGTGGATTTGGGAGTGGTTGGGGCAAAGAGGCCCTGTCTTTGTTGAAGGCATCTAACAGAAGCATTGACTGTAAAAGGATATTCATAAAAGTGTCAGTTGGAAGAGGTAGCATGTAGTAACACGTGGAAATGCATGCAAGAAAAAAATGTCTAATGTATGATGAAAACCTGGTTGTCAGCTCTTTTGGTCCTCAGCTCTTCAACCACTTCTAGAGCCCGGATCTTAAAATCCGTCTTACCTTCAAGATCTACAAATAAAATTTCCAAAAATACTGTTAATAAGCAGATTCCGAATGATGAATATATTTGTGAAAACTAATATCACAGTTTCAAGAAAGGCCAATTTTGATTTCAAGCTCAAACAAACTCACCATACTCATCAGCTTCTTTGAGTTTTTCTTTGATCTGTTTTGATAATTCCATCACCTCAGGTGTCTGTCAAGAAATGAAATAGTCAATTTAGCACCAGAAAACAGAAAAAAATGAACCAACACACTATTGCCAAATTGTCTATATATATATAACATAATCTTCTGGATTACCTGTGTCACTTCAGTTACAGAAATAGCTATAGCAGCTTTAGCATCTTCTTCAGAAAGACGCTTAAGGGCTCTGCTGATTTTCCTTTCACACTCAACGATGAGCCTGTCAATCACATCCTCAAGGTCTTTATCATAGCTATCAGTACCCTTGGCCTTCGCTTCTTCATATCTGAGGAGACGTTAAGGAGCTACCATATGAAGCACAATGTTCCCAAAGAGAATAACATAACATACTTAAGGTAAGACTTCCAACATTGAAACAATTTCATTTCTTTTTACATTACTTCACTTTTTTTATTCTTCTACTTTTTTCAAAATACTGCCTTCCTTGTGAATAAGATACTGTACTCTCAGACTAAATCTAAATTAAACAGTGTATAAACAGCAACAACAACAACAAATAATAATAATAGTAGGTAGTTATAATAAATAATAATAATTCCATTAGCTTCAATTTAATGTTCTTTTCCATCTCAAAATATACCACAAATAATTCAGAATTACTGAAAATACGGAATCATGCATGACTTACGAAGTTCCATAAAATAACTTAAACAAATAGTTAACACTTAACAGTTCATAACTCGCACAGATAAAGGAATATTTTTTTGGAACACTCAACATAATGGGGACAAGCAAATAATGTCATCAAAAGAAGAAGATGAAGAAGAAAAATTAAGGATACTCTTTCCTCAATGGCAACGAGTGTACTTTTGGACATGGTCCCATATCCATTTTCTGAAATAGAAATAAGATTGAGAAGTGAGAATAAATAAAGCCAGCAAAGAAGTAGAGTTAGCACAAAGCTGTAAGAGATAACAAAATTTCACATAGTCAGGCTGAGAAAGACAATTCTTAATCATCCAATGTTTGTGATTTCAAAATATTTTCAGAAAGGAATGCTCCCCCTTCTCAGTCAATGGAGAATATCACAAATTGATTCTCAATCGCACGGAATATAGCCAGTCCCTCACGCAGAACATCTCTACTTATCAAATGGTTTTTTTCCCAATAAACTATCAAAATATAAGCAGAACTTCCTGACTCTGATAGGCATGAATAAGGTGTAGACATGGTACAATACTTAAACTAATCAAGTTTCAAGTCAAAATCATTCAGACAAATGTACAGCCAATAGCTCAAACTATGCCGACATAAACCCAAGGAACAAAAAGTTCATCCCCGTCTTGTGAAGGGGCCAACAGTTTCCCTCAATTAGGAAGCCATCTTTGTCAGCTAAACGAAAAATCTAGGCATCCGGGAGCACCTAATCGCCACGAGCCAGCTGATTAACATCCAAAACCCTAATAGCCACACCTCATAGCTAATCTAACACCCATTATCCCGCTAATTAAAAGATAAACCAAAAAATCCAGATATCTCATCGATTCCGATTCACTCTTTTCGCCGCGACAGTTCAATTCACGAATCAAAAAGAGCACGAGAGGAACGAATCAAGTAGCAAGGAATACATCAAGACATCAAATGGAGATGGTTAGGGTTTACCGTGAGTTGAAAGAGCTCGTGAGGACAGAGACCGGACAAGAAGAGACGGCAGACATCGCGGTCGTAATACTTCCTGTTCACTTCCTTGACATCGCCATTGCGATTAGCTCCCATTAACACGTCCAGCTGCTTCCTAATCGCATCCATGGTGGCCTCTCTCCCTCTTTCTTCCGCCCTATCTCTTTCTGATCTTCGGGAGGCTTTTTCAAGTTAGGGTTTTGGTGAAGAAAGCCTAATCAGCCTGCCGATTGCTACTACTCGATTCCTCTTTAGTTTTTACCTTTTTTGTTATTTTTACGTCCATATCTTCGCACCGTAATTTCTACCCTTTCATTCAATTCAATTCAATTTTAATTTTTTTTTTTTTTTTTTTGATTAGGAAAGAATTCGATTAGAGTTACCTAACCGATAGCATCCTGACGGATGAGGTCTAGTAGACCTGGATTATTGGCTAAACAACTGCCCCTGACAGAGCGGCAAAGGTGTGCAACCTTATCCGCCGCTCTATTACCACTACGGGGCACATGAGAGAAAGAAACATCTCTCATATTACGAAGAAGAAGTTTAATATCCGACATAATCAATTCGATTTCCCAAGGGCATTGTAGGCTGTTTTTTAAGTGATTTATGATAATTAGTGAGTCACCCTCTATATGGACAGAAGTTATGTGCATGCGGATAGCCTGAACCAATCCGTATTTTAAAGCAAGTGCTTCAGTCCCAATGGGAGACTGTTTGCCAACAACTGCATGCCCAATGTGAACAGGCTTACCCAACCAGTCACGAATGATGAATCCAATGGTGCTGTCACCATTAGGAAGCGTGGATCCGTCGAAATTAAGTTTAAGAGTCCCTTGGGGGGGTTTTTTCCATTTTTGTGATTTATTTTTCCTACCAGGTTCACATGACTTTTTAGAAGACAAAGACTCCCGAGGCGATGACGACTCCTCATTGTTGATCTTGCAAGCAGTCATCCAGTTGTTGATGTGATTATAGGTAATGTAGTTCATCCTATCGGGATTTGGAGGTGGTTCATCTCTGAAGATGAGATTATTTCGCGCATTCCATGTGGTCCACCAAGTGAAAGCGATTTTTTGTTTATCAATCTTAGAAAGAACTCTGCCCAAAGCTGCCAAAATCGGTTGAATGTCCCTAGACGTAGATAGCATATTTTGGATAAACAGCTTGACAGGGGGCTTTAATGTGGAGTTAATAGAGTTAAATGAACATTCAAGGAAAATGTGGGAGTCATCTTCGATTGCCTGGTTACACAATTCGCAAGTAGCGGGCAACGAGATGCCCCTACAACTAAGTCGTGCTTTCGTCGGAAGCCCATTGTGACTAAGTTTCCATAGAAAATTTTTGACTTTAGGAGGAGCAGATATTTCCCACACCCATGCATTGGCATCATCATTATGAAGGTGATGATTCGTGATGAGTTTATACGCACTATCAGTGGAAAACCAACCGTTCTTTGCTGGCCACCAGTAGAGTCTGTCGGGAAAGTTGTTAATAGGCAGGTGGATATTGATGATGTTAGAAACAATTTGGGGTGGGAGAACAAGACGGAGCTTTTCCTCCCACCACTTCCCATCAATTATGTACTCACTTACAGTTTCGTCCAGATTTATGGAACTATTTGGGTTATGCAATGTTAGCAGTGGTTTATGAGTAACCCAATTATCCTTCCAGAACTTAATACTCGATCCGTTTCCCACCGACCAAACGAGACCGGTTTTGAATTCGTTGAGGAGGGCAGTGAGCTTAGACCACTGCCAAGACGCGCCACCACGCCGAACATAGGACAGAATGTGGGAGGATTTGATGTACTTATACTGAATGATTTGGACCCATGGGTTATTTGGTTCAGCGAGAATTTTCCATAGGAGTTTCATTTGGAGAGCTTTGTTCATAGGTTGAGATTTCCTGAGCCCAACCCCACCCTTATTTTTAGCACGACAAATTCGGTCCCAGCTGATAAGAGGACGATGTTGTGCATCTTTATTCCAAAAAAAGGTGCGATTGAGTTGGTCCAAATCGTTATGAACCGAACACGGGAGCATGAAACTCTGCATAGAGAATAGCGGTTTTGATGAAAGATTTGATGCAATCAATGTCGCACGACCCTGTTGGGACAGTGAGTTAGCTTTCCATTTGGCTAACTGGTTCTTAGAGTTGCAAATGAGATCACCAAAAGTTTCTTTATTAACCCTCCCATTGATAATAGGGCAACCAAGATATTTTTCAAGTGATGTTTCACTAAGGATGCCTAACATGCTTTGTATTTCTAGGGTTCTAGTACGTGTAATACTCGTAGTTGTTTGGAAAGCTGATTTGTTGAAGTTCACTTTTTGACCAGAAAGATTACAGTATTCGTCAATGATTGTTTTGATAAGCCTGCATGCAAGGGTCGATCCTTTAGTGAAGATGATAATATCGTCAGCAAAGGCGAGGAATGGTATACGGGGGCCAGTGTGGCCGAACTTAAACCCGATAGGGTTACTTGAGATAGAGGCCGACAAGGCTAGTTTCCGAGCAAGAAGCTCAGAGCCTAAGATAAAAAGGAATGGTGATAGGGGATCTCCCTGACGAAGACCCCTAGTCGGCTTGAATAAATCTGTCGGGCCGTTGTTTACAAGAACGGAAAAAGATACAGTGGAGATGCATTCGTAAATCCAGCTAACAAATATAGGGTGGAAACCAAACTTGTCAAGGATGGCTTTTGTGAACGCCCAGTCCACGCGATCATACGCTTTTTCCATGTCGAGTTTAATGGCCAGCCAGCCTTCCGAACCCCTTCGAGACCGAAAGGAGTGGAAAATTTCATGAGCAATGAGAATGTTGTCTTGAATTTCTCTATCAGATACAAAGGCGCCTTGAAGGGGATGAATCAGTTTACCAATAACTTTTTTAAGTCTCTCAGTAAGAATTTTGGATATTATTTTATAGATAGTGGAACACAAACTAATCGGCCTATAATGGGTAGTCATAGTGGGATTATCACATTTAGGTAGCAGAGAGATAAATGTATGGTTAATTTGACGCAGGATTTTACCAGAGAGGAAAAAGCCCTTAACAGCTCGTATGACAGTAACCCCAACAATATTCCAATTATGTTTGTAGAACTCAGCCGTCATACCATCCGGACCAGGGGATTTATTTTTGCCAAGAGAGAGCACAGTTTGTTTGATTTCGCTGTTTGACGGGATCTGTATAAGCATTTCATTGTCTGAATCTGTAATCTCACGGTTGATTAGCTGGAGATATTCTTCCAGAAGCCCTTGAGACAAGGTTTCCTTTTGGAATCTTTTTTCAAAGTCATGTCTTATTTTGGTTTTGATATTCTCATCACCTACTATTAGAGTTCCGTCGGCCGTAGTGATTGATCTGATAATTTTCCTATTGCGTCTACCGAACGCAATTTTATGAAAATAACCTGAGTTTGTGTCAGCTAGTTTCAAATGCCTAGATTTGGCCCGTTGATTCCAATATACTTTTTGAAATGAAAGAAGATTGTTCTTTTTAAGACGAAGAGTTTTTTCCTTTCGGATCAAACATGGGTCGCTTGCGTGGAGCAAACGAGTTTGTACCTGCACAAGTTGGTCTTCCACTTCACTAAGTTGACGAAATATGTTCCCAAACGTATTTTTATTCCAGTATTTGGCTTTGCTCTTAAGTAGTTTTGTTTTGTAGACTAGCTGAAACATGGCAGAGCCAGAGCACGAGGCACGCCAAGCTTGTTTAACAATATTCTTAAAATCATTCATTTGAAGCCAAGCGTTTTCAAATTTGAAAGGTGGTACTTGAAACGGGGCATTGTCAATCAATTCAAATGAAATACGGCAATGATCCGAGGTAGAGAAAGCCCCGTTTTTAGAGCTGATAGATGGAAATGCTTGCAGAATGTGATGATGAACCAGGACCCTATCCAGCTTTTCGTAAATGTTGTCAGGACCATACTGTTTTTTCCTCCATGTGAACGGGTTGCCGTAAGACGGGATATCTATTAGCTCACATTCGTTCATGAAATTTGATAGACGTTTGAATCTAGCAGGGTTAGTAACAGCCCCGCCCAATTTTTCATTGAATCCATTGATCTCATTAAGATCTCCGACCACAATGCAAGGAGAAGAAGATCCAAATATAATTTCCGAGAGGTTTTTCCAGAACTCATCTTTCCTACAAGGGTCCGGGGGGGCGTATACGCACAAAATTAAAATAGAGAGATGGTTATGGGTGTTATAGTAATTGAGGCCAATAATCCTTGGCAAATGAATCTGTACAGATAAAGACACATGTAGAAGTTGGTGCGATTTCCACAGTACACCAATGCCACCTGATTTCCCATCTGCCGCTGACCAGACGGCGTTATCGAACCCGGTCGATCTCCATACCTTAGTATCTGGAATTTGGTTCGTTTTTGTTTCGGCAAGCGCCAAGAGTTGAAGGTGCTCATTCTTAGACCAGGCATTTATGTCTACCCAAAATTGGGGTTTCGAAATACCCCTATAATTCCAGAACCCGACTTTCATGATGAATCTATCTGCGTACGAGGAGGAAGGTGTTGCCCCTCATACAAACTGCTTTTACGAGAAATTGTTGAAATGGTATTTGCAAGAGTGAAGCTCAAAGAGATCTTGTGAATAATGGGTTTACCAGGCGCTCTGAGAGCCTCCCAAACGAGAGCGTGAAAGCGAGATTTCACAAGGAAGCGAATTACATGAGACAAAACCAGGCCATCGAAGCGAGGATAATTGACGAGGAGATATCCACACGTAATACGATGAGCAACCCTAATTTCATTTTGAAACTGGTTGACCGGGGATTTTAGAATATTTCTTTTAAATGTACTATGCATTTGGAAAAAATTTCCCAAGCCAAAATTAAAAGATGCATTTAGATTATGAAATATAAAGCATGGGTGGGCAACAGCAACATTGCATTTCTTATATATCAAGTTTATACTTCCATTACTAGAGACAAGGTAGTTATGACTAATTGTGAACGTTGACCGGGGATTTTGAATTAGCAGATCCTTGCACCATTTGTGAGTGCCATGGAACAGCTGTTTGTAACGGAGATAGTAGCAACTCCATTGCCTAATTACACACCACAAACCCATCAAAGGGTGATTGAGGCTATCTTGTATAGAGACATTTGCAGATTTTAAAGGGATACCACAACACTTAGTGCAATCAAGTAGGTAAGCATAAACCAAATTTATCATTGCTAAGAAACAACACTTCCAAGTGCATTTACAAGTCCATCGATCACCAATGAAGAGAGATAGCTTATATGTAGAAATGAACATGAACATGCCAAACATGCAGGTTATATTACTTCTAAACTCAACCTTTACAAAAGGAAATACAGAAGAATTAGATGGGAAATCAAATTCCATCCAACAAGATCCACACATATAATCCCTAGCAATTGGATAACGTTGATATTTCCTCACAAACCAACCGATCGAGTTGAATAGCCTGAACAAGAGCCGGTATAAAAAGAGGGCAATGTATAGGTACATGTTGGTGAAATGAAGATGACTTATAGGATGACACATGAGCTGCCAACACTCATCCGGGAGCGTGCTCCCTTCCGAGTGACTTGCCTCGCTAGGAGGATTTGGGCCCTTTCGGGAGTTGTTTAGGTAGGGAGGAGAACTCCCACCTGAATTTGAGTTCTTACCATTATTTTTGTGGGGTGATTCTATGCCAGTATCAACCGTCTGAGACAGGGTGTTGAATACGCCAGTCAACAAAGATTGATACAGCCTGTCGTGAACCTCCTTAGGGGATGATACCCCATCAGAGATTTGCATATCTGAATTTATACAAAACAAAGGTGGGAATACACAATTTAATACAGATAGAACCCAAACTAGGCAATATAGCAGATAGGGCTTCAGCAAAAGCCCCCAACCATGAATATACATCAGACACTGATTGAGATATAGATAAAACAAGAAGAATTCGTTGAATTTGATTGCAGTAATATATATAAGACCCTGATTGAAATAATAATTTCTTTTTACTCTAAAGATTTTTACAATTGATGCATTCAGAAACATTATCTAGGAGTGTGTACAACCCTTTGGAGGGTGGGATCCAAATGAAGTTTTTACACCAATAAATTCGTACCTGGATGAAATTTCAGAAACGTGAACCATGAGTCGGTTGTTTAGCCTCGCTAGGAGGATTTGGGCCCTTCCGGGAGTTGGACGGGGAAGGTGCAAAAAACACCACCCCGGTTTTGGTATTTTATTTGTTAAGAGCAGAACCATAGATTTGTCAAGGCCCGAAGATCGGGGGGTAAGGAGTGAAGAGACGCTAGTCTCTAACACCATGTTATCCAACCACCCAAGGGTGGTGAGTTTGCTATACAGTATGATGCAAAATTCAACACTGAAGTAAGAGATTGTGTTTACAAACCTGGTCAGCAACGATAGAGCCACATATGTGAATTTGGAGGAAGAAATCCCCACTAATATAGCAGCGATAGATCTAAGACGAGGCAGCCACGCCGACACCCAACCACCGAAACCACAGACACGCATCCAACCCCCCTTCCGACCCCAGCCACCACGATAGTCAGTACGCCAACTTGAACTAGTAGACCAACACCACCACATAGGGATTTCAGCGACTATCAGCACGGCCCCTAGAACAGCGGCAATCAACACGCCCCCGAGCCGAGGGTTTTTCTTTCTCTTTTTGAAGTCCCACCCAATAGGGATTTCCAACCTCTCCCCCATCTTCATCTTGCTTGAGGATCCGACAGTAGCGTACCAAAACCAAGGGTACAGATCCGATTCCACCTTTGAGTAGGATTTGAAACAACCATCGGCGAAATTTGTGATGGGGATTTGAAGACTAATCCCGGAATTGAACTCAGGATTATTTTGACGGGAGAGTACCACTCGAAATTGACGGGGGCTTAAGCACACGAGGCCAAAGCGAGGCGATTTAGGGTTAGAGCTTGCCGGAGCAAGGGGTCGGAAATTGAGTTTGGCAAAAGGGATTGGGGGCGCGTATACTAGCGCGTTCTCCATTTTTTTTTTTTTTTTTTTTTCCAGTGGGTTAGAAACCGGGCTTTGTCCTCGTTCTGTCGTCCCACCCCTCTCCCTATTCAATTCAATTTTAATAAATGTGAAGTCGGTCTGCACGGCATAAAAGAGATTATTTTAAAAAAATAAAATATACTCCCTCCGATTTTTAATATAAGTATTATATTATGAAAAAAATTATTCAAAAAAATCAACATTGTATGTAGTTTTTAAGTCGTTAAACTACGTCCATACAACTCAAATGTCTTATATTAAAAATGGGAGATTATATCTACACCGCTAATTTTTACTATTTACACCGCAAATTCACCGCATCCCTATGCGGTGAGTTAATCAAATTTTAGCCGGACATACCGCATGTACATGCGGTTTGACCGTATAAAAACACCACATGTACATCGGTGGGTTGGGCCAAAACGGAGTCCGTAATACGAGAAACCGGTTGGGTCGAAGTTATCCGAAACTACCGCATGAGTATGCGGTGGTTTTTTAAAATATATATAATTTGGGTAAGATTTTACCGCATCTCCATGCGGTATTTTTTTACCGTTGGGGGCCCATTATAAATAGGCGTGGGGGGCCAGTTCTCCGACACACCGAATCTTCTCCGATTCCTTTCTTTCCGAGCCCGACTTTTGGTTCCGTCGATTCCCCGTCCCCATATCTACCACCACTTTGTACCCGAGTTTTGAGATGGTGAAAGACAACCGTGGAAAAGCCGCGGCTGCTGATGATGTCAGTCCTTTTCGGAGACATCCGTTGCATGTAACATTTAATGTTTATAAAAATCAATGTGCTTTATTTTTTTAACCCGAAGGAAATATTGTTAACATTTAATTGTTATATATAATGTAGCCGGAACCCACTATACAGAGGAGGAGGACGACAGATGTACCACCACAGCTTGAGACACAGACTGAGCAACAACCACAGACTCAAACACAGCCTCAGTCTAAGGTATGTTAAAATCGTTACTAGGTGTAGGGAAATTGAAATCGAATAAGTATATATTTCTGTTTTCTTAGGAGTTGATATTATTAGGTTCAAATCATTAATAAACCTTTGGAAAATCTTGCAACATTTAGTCAGTGACACGATATAGTATCGTATATGAGCCATATGATTCTGTCAAATACTAGGTGTAGGGAAATTGAAATCGAATAAGTATATATTTATGTTTTCTTAAGATGATATCATTAATAAACCTTACCAAAATCTTGCCACATTTAGACAGTCATACGATATAGTATTGTAATTGAGCGATAGGATTCTGACAAATATATTTTAATTTACACAGTCTGCGTTATCGAGAAATTTAGGAGAGAGGGTGATTTTGCAATCTGCTAGGAGAGCTGCCCTTAGGGAGAGACAGACGTTGGTGGATGTATCAGTTCCTATGGAGACGGATAGTGACGCGGTAGATGATGATACCGAGGCTGCCGCCAGGGAGACCCAGACGTTGGAGGATGTAGTGGATCATCCGGAGAGGGATACTGAGACGGTAGGAGCTGATACTGGGCCATCTTCTCAGTCATGTGTTGACCAGAGTGACGGTTTGGGGCACACGTCCCAGTCGTCTATAGAGACATATCAGAGTTTGGTTCAGATTGAGCTGGCCTTGATGTCTGACCACACGGATGACCCAGTGGTGCAGTCGACCGGAGAGTCTGGTCAAGGCGACCAAGGTATTGAGATAATGGAGGAGTACCTACGAGGGGACCGAGCACGGAAGACGGATGAGCATTTGCACACTGGACCTTAGAGAGTGGTAGAGCAGTTGCAGACTCATCATGACAATTATCAGGATTACTTTGGGACTGCGTTTACGAGCGAACAATTAAACTCGTACGACGACACGTCACCTCTGCTCGGAGATGTGGGTGTTGGGACGAGTCATGCTCGAGGTGGCGACTAGGAGCCATGGGCCGTTGGGCAGATAGATTTTGCGTCGTTCACCTCGGTAGGATCTACGGGTGTAGGGAGGACGCCTGGGAGTCAGCATGCGGCGCCATCGTCGACGCCGAGGACCACCGAGCCTGAGCCGATCATCGGGAGTCAGCAGGCGGCGCCATCAGCGACACCTAGGAACTTGGAGGGTATGCCGATTGCCGAGGGGCATGAGAGGCAGGTACGTGGACAGAGAAGTTCTTCGGCCCCACCTATTGAGTCAGCTGCACTTTCGAGGCATGTGTCATTGGACCCCCTCGACCACAGACATGATCCGATGTGGGGGGCATTTGACGATGTTCGTCAGGATATGGGAGGAGACCAGGTGGCACAGCCCCCTGTCCGTGTAGTGCAGAGGAGGCGGAGACAGTAGGTAGTTGTTCCGTTTATTAGCCAATGTATCACCGCATGTGTAATGCAAATGATTTATCAGCGAAATATAATTAATGGTTTAACCGAGCACGGCAGGGTATTGAGATGGTGAAGGAGTACCTACGTGGGGACCGAGCACGGCAGACGGATGAGCATTTGCACACTGGACCTTAGAGAGTGGTAGAGCAGTTGCAGACTCATCATGACAATTATCAGGATTACTTTGGGACTGCGTTTGCGAGCGAACAATTGAACTCGTATGACAAAATGGCACCTCTGCTCGGAGATGTAGGTGTTGGGACGAGTCATGCTCGAGGTGGCGACCAGGAGCCATGGGCCGTTGGGCAGATAGATTTTGCGTCGTTCACCCCGGTAGAATCTACGGGTGTAGGGAGGACGCCTGGGAGTCAGCATGCGGTGCCATCGTCGACGCCGAGGACCACCGAGCCTGAGCCGATCATCGGGAGTCAGCAGGCGGCGCCATCAGCGACACCTAGGAACTTGGAGGGTATGCCGATTGCCGAGGGGCATGAGAGGCAGGTACGTGGACAGAGAAGTTCTTCGGCCCCACCTATTGAGTCAGCTGCACTTTCGAGGCATGTGTCATTGGACCCCCTCGACCACAGACATGATCCGATGTGGGGGGCATTTGACGATGTTCGTCAGGATATGGGAGGAGACCAGGTGGCACAGCCCCCTGTCCGTGTAGTGCAGAGGAGGCGAAGACAGTAGGTAGTTGTTCCGTTGATTAGCCAATGTATCACCGCATGTGTAATGCAAATGATTTATCAGCGAAATATAATTAATGATTTAACTCGGGACCGGATAAATTCACCATAAATGATACACAACAATTACCAATCGACAACATTTTACCTATGGTACATAACAACTACCAACTGACTCATCTACATTGCTCGGCAAAATGTGAATCTGTATTCGGTGAAATGCGTACTTTGTAAGCTTGGTGTTTGCACGCCGCACGACTTTTTCCACTGTGTATCTTGCCACCTGCGCTGCACTGGCCAATCCCAAATTGGAGAAGAAGTCGCTAACAAGCTCCGTAATTGCCCCCGTCACGTGAATATAATATGCTGTAGGGTTATCCCTATACGAGTACGGCCTTGTCATGCGGACATCCTCGTAAGTCACTCCTTGAACGCACTCTAGGTCAACCGAATCGGAAACTCTGGCTGTATCGCGTTCTTCGCATACAACTTGGCAAAGGCAGCATGGCCATCCTGTCGAGCTTCTGTGCTGACAGTTGCACAATATATCGTCAGGTGGCGTACGAAAAGTTTCGACTGTAAGTCTAAACCTGCTGCCCGATCTTGTCTCCGCTTCATACACTTTGGTAGTGGCCATAGTGGTTATGGTTTATTGAAAGTCTCAACCAACCCCTTTTATAGTTTCCTTTTCACACCACCGTTACATGACAACAGCGTCCCAACACGTGGATTAGGGACTCTAAACGAAGACATGGAGCAACGTACCAGCACGGCGACACCGTTTCATGGTATGAATTTTGGTTATTTCAGGGAATAACACGTTACATGAAAACGGATAGAGTGCCTCATTTTTCATATTAATTAATGATATAAGATTACAGCAAAAATAACTCAGTTACAAAGTTTTGTCGCGTCGTCGCCATGTCACACATCAAAGGAAATAATTGTTGTTCTCTTCCTCTGATGGTGAAACTTTCTCCGGCGGCACTACGACTACCCGAAACCGAGAGTTGCCTAAGTAGCTAAACATCAACCCCGCACCTACGCGCACGCCACGGGATCTCGCGAAATTATTCCATCCTTGTGCGAGCTATAGCGCCTCGGATCTGTTGCGCTCAACCCGGATGCCGGTGCCTCTCCTCCCTACCCCATTAGTCAGCGTTATTCTTTCGACGCCGGCCAACCCGTATTCTTCTTCGAAGTTGGAAGGCAGAGGCTGCAATTTTCAAGATGTACTTAGTGAGTTCGGACCATTGTGAATTATATGTCAGACGACAGAATGGGGCTTACCAATATTTGTGTCAGCGAGACGTCTTCTACCCACCAGAAAAAATCCCTCGGGCCGCTCCCTGAGATTGAGAAGAAAGGTCTTGGTGTGTTACCGGCCACCATGTTGTAATCACGACATCGCACGGCGGTAATTGATAGCGGGAAATCATGTCGCGTTATATGCGAGACTTATACCGCATATCTATGCGGTATGCGATACCGCATGTGTATGCGGTGGTTCACCACATATCTATACGGTATGCTTCACCGCATAGATATGCGGTGGTAAAAAAAAATGAAAACGTACCGGCACGGGAACATCGTGATCTTCTTCCGCCATCGGAGTTGGTCGTCCAAATTCCATCGGTCGGAGGAGAGCGAGCCTCTTATAAAAGTGCGAAGATGAGAAATTCCGTCGTGCGTTCCGACGAAAGTTCCCAGCTTCGCCCTCTTGTAAGAGGTTCATTCTCCCTCGATAGATGTAATTTGGACGCCCACTACGATGACGGACGAAGATGACGGTGTACCCGTACCGGTACGTTTCCGAAGCATTGGTTGGATGAGCAATAGTCATCCGCAAGATAACGTAAAAGATGTTATGGACGTACATGTGTACTATCAAAACGTCTTTCACGTTATCCTGCCGATAACTATTGCATTTTATTAGATCGAAGCTACATAACCCCATATCGAAGCGATATAACCCAAGCAACATGCCAGCGGCCAGCGATTTCAATCAAAAGACACAAATCGCCGGCCGTGGCATGTTGTCTAGGCTATCATCGCTATTGAGCCATGAAAAAAGCATACATACGGATTTTATTTAATTTATGAGACGAAGCGATATAGCCCATGCAAACTAGTCAATGGTCAAAAATTTCGATCTGAAGACACAAATCTTTGGCCATGACTAGTTCGCACAGATTATCATCGCTTTTCTGCCACGGCAAATGTCACGAACCGGCCATGGGGGTATATATAGATACATACCGCATGGGCATGCGGTATACGGTGGTTCATCGTATACCTATACGGTTGTGCACCGTATACCTATGCGGTGTTGATACCGTAGACCACTAGACCTATACGGTGTCCACAATACCGTATACCTATGCGGTGGGCCCACAAATTCAAATAATTCAACACCAACGGTCATCTGGAACCACCGCATAGGTATGCGGTGTTACTGTATAAGAAGTCTTCCGATCTCCGTTGGAATGCATCCAATCCCCTCACACCTCATCTACGGTCATTTTCTAATATGTTTAACGACGACACCAATCGACGGCCTTCAAGCCCAGGGGAGGAAGCACCTACAACTACGCCAATGGTCGATAACTCACCACCCCCTCGTCTTCCGGTATGTGATTAATGTTTATTATTTGGAATGTCGTTATAGGTAGAATATAGGTAGTGGAATAACCAGAATATAGGTAGTGGAATCGTATCGAATGGAAACCACTATAGGTACCGGTTTTTAAATGTAGGGGAATAAATTAGGTTCTGAAATAGAGCAGACGGAAACTATGAATGGGTCACGTAATATATATGTCCTATTTGCATGCTGGCAGCTACCACTGGAGGAGCAGGCTGATCCGATGCCGGAAGACGGTCAGGAAGATCAGGCCCGTAACCAGGAGTACCGCGATTACACTCCCGAATTTGCTACATCCCAGACGTGGACCAATCGCGACGATCTCCTACAACACTTTCGTGGCACAACATTAAAGCTTAATATGGTTTTGACAATCAAGCGTTCTTGGGGGAGCACTCCTACAAGGCGTGGGAGTCTATTGCTCGCATGTGAGAAGTACGGCCAGTACACTCCCCGTAAGATACCGCGAGTAGCCGGAGATGATGCAAGCGGGAACACGCGCATAGCTGTTTCGAAGATAGAGGGGTGTCCGTTTGCATTGTCTGGCGTGGAGTTCAAACGGGGCGAATGGGGCCTGGACGTTATTCATGGCAAGCACAACCATCTACTCCCCGGTGCATTGGACGGTCACCCGTACGTCGGACGAATGGATACAGATGAAAGAGACACTACGTTGGCCCTTACCGTCGCTGGTACCCCACCAAAACCGATTTTAGCTACATTGAAGATGACAGCTGACGCACGAGAGAAGTTGAACTTCACATCGCGTCGCCAAGTGTACAATGCGAGAGCAAAGTTTAAAGGTGAAGCGAGAGGAGATCGAACAGTCTCCCAGGAAGCACTCCGCATTTTGCGGGATAAGGGTTACTACTACTGTACGAGGAGATCACCTGACGATCCCAACAGGCTTCAAGATCTATTCATCGCCCAAACAGACGCTCGCCATCTTCTAGCCATATTTCCATACGTCGTCCTCGTCGATAGTACATACCGGACGAATGTGTACGTTTCTATATACACTTATTCTTTTACCCCTTCCCACCAGGGTATGCGAACTCAAATATTTCATTGTGCATGTACGGGATCCCTTTGTGTGAGTTCGTTGGATTTACTTGCACAAAGAAGAACTTCGTCATCGGGTTCTGCTTCATGTCGCACGAGAACACATATACGTACATTTGGGCGTTGGGGCAGCTCGTTTACCTCATGCGAGGTAATCTTCCTAATGTTGTTGTCACTGATCGAGAGTTGGGGTTGATTGCGGCGCTACGAGAAGTTCTTCCCAATGTCAGGCATATGTTGTGCACAGTGCATGTCCTCCGACGATGCGAAGAAGCTGCTTTCCAGAAGTCAAAGAATCTTGATGTTGCTAGGCGTTTCAAGAACGCATGTGTTGGCCTGTTCCAATCCAGATCGGTTGAAACTTTCGCCGCTAGGAGGGGTATGCATGCAGAGTGGGGGCATATCGAAGGGCTTATGCCGTATTTGGAGGCGACGTGGTTACAAGATTACTCGGAGCAGATAGTTCATGCATGGACAGACGCGATCCAACATTTTGGTACGACCACGACGAACAGGTGCACCTACGTTTTCATTATAAAATTCATTATACACGTAATTTGTTTACATATAACGATCTTCACCTGCGAGTCTCACTTATCTTTTATGGTTGAGGCTGCTCATTCTGTGTTGAAAAAGACCTTAAGCTCTGCAGTCGGTGATTTCACTCACGTGATAAACACAATCGAACTGATGATGGCAGATCAAATAAGGGAGGTGAAGAATACATTGGGGAGAGCGAACAACATCTGGCCTACAGACTCCCACGGCCTATGGATTTTCGATCGAATTCGGAATATTGTGTCGAAGGAATGTTTCAAGCTGTTGTTCGAAATCTACACAAAGATGGAAGCCGAGCCACCTTCACAACCATGCAGAGATGCATACTGGAGGGACGTCTACGGTCTTCCATGCACACATGACATGCAAGCTTGTCGAGACACGCAGATACCCATCAGACCATCCCAGATACACATTTTTTGGAAGCAATTGGATTTCAAGAGGCCTCATGTTGACAACGTCCAGGATAACACTCCCCTCAGCAGAGCTGATGTGAACATGTCGCGCATGATCAGTTTGTTCCAGAGCGGAGCTATGGACGAGGATACTCGTTGGAGAATCGCGTCGGCATTCAACGACGGGGATCGTCCCTCCCATACACCGTTGACCAACCCTGACCCGGAGGACCGTAGACCGCCCGGGAGACCGAGGACTTGCCACCCCTGTCAGACGAACCCTCTACCTTGGGAACGTGAGCGTGCTCGGGCTCAACGTCGGGCGCGCAGATAGACAGGCGACCATTGGATCCGCACGAGGGCGAGGACGAGGTCGGGGTCAACCGGCATCAAACGAAACAGATGACGTGGAAGGTACTAAGGAGGCCACTGGGTCCAACGACATTGCCATCGACGACCCTCCTAGGGGCCGAGGAGTAGGCAGAGGACGAGGACGGGGTCGTGGAAGGGGACGTGGACGAGGTCGATCAACGTCGGAGCCAGCTCCGGAGATTGTAGGTGACATTCCAACACCAGCACCTACGACGCTTCCACCACAGAATCTACCTCGAGTAGAATTCAATTGGGGCACTGGCAACATCGACGAATTCATTATTACTTTCGTACGAGCCGTCACAAACGTTGCAGGTGATGGTCACTATGGGTATAGGTCTTTTGCTTGTCTTCTGAACTTGGGACAAGACACATGGCCTCGAGTTCGACGAGAGCTGGCCGTTGAGTTGCAGGTGCATTCAGATCGGTACCATTACTATCCGGCCTTAGATGGCTCATCATGAGGGTCAACTATTTCGGCACGTGTCATGATGCTACGTATTGGATGGAGATTCCGATCATGGGCGAGGTGTTTGCCACGCTTCACCAGCGTCCTTTGGTGATTTTGTCACAAATGATGCCTATGTTGTGCCTACCTCTGTACACCACCGGTGGCCCGTCAGTACCGGCCTATGAGGAGCTAGATGGAATAGCTTTAGTCGGCAACAACAACCATTTCGTTCCGATACGTTTCGTATTTCATATTCATTAATTTGTTACTGTTTTTGTTTCTCTTTTCTCATATCAATATTAATCTTGTATTCACAGATTTGGTTGTTGCTTCCTCCAGTCTACGTCACATGGACACGGCATCACGATCGCACTGTCAACGGTTAGGAAGAGCAGTTTTGATATGGGGTTAGCCGTGGGTTGGTCCGATCTTCGACAACAAGCAAGAACTAATAAAGATACGCAAGAACTTAATCAAGAACGATCAAGAACTCCAAGAACGCAGCAAGAAATAACAAGAAAGATGCAAGATCTATGCAAGATTCAACAAGAAAGCAAAGAAACGCAGCAAGACTCTCAAGAATCGATCAAGATAGGGCAAGATCGACCAAGAAACACCAAGAACAGGGGCTGTTCTCAATGTCGACTCCAAGACTCAACAAGACTCGATAAAGAAAGATGAAAGACATGAAATTGATGCAAAGACACGACCGATAAGGACTGAAACGATCTATGCAGAACAAGATAAAGACCCCAGGCCTCCTCAGAGGGTAGGAACCAATACCAATGACTACACAACCCGCCTCTACAACCCTACACAATCAAGCGGACAACTTGAAGGCACAAGGAGGGGGCTTGTGGATACTAGGATCACCAAGTCTTGCGAAGTTGATGAACACAAAGCAAACCAAGCTGAGATAGATACCAATTCGTGATCAACGAGCACAGCTCTAGTTGGATCAACATCACTCAATGTGTTTCACACAAGTTTGAGAGAACTAATTCTATTCATTGAAAGCTGAATGTTTACAATGTATGAAATCGAAATATATAGACTACTCTAAAGCCTGATGGGCCGATTTAAGTGAATAAAATAAACAACTAAATTAAACACCTAAAACATAAGTAAATAAGGTCTCTAAAAATAACATGTAGAAAAGCCCAATTTCGGCCTAATAGGATCCATTCCCGTCAAAACAGTGACAGCTTGCAAAGATGTGCATTTTCGTCCGATCTCGAGGTCGAATCTGGAAAAACCTTCAACAGAAAAGTTGTAGATCTCTTCGTCCTCGTTCCAACAAGGTATGGTACGCCTCAATCTGATAAATATTGAATCCGTACGACCTATTTTACAGAGACGTCGAAAAGCTGTCAAATGACTATGAACGAACCAAAACGTCATTTAATCCAAGCTTGCCTCCTCGGGACTTCTTCCCATGGTGGAGCCTTCTTCTCCCTCTTGAGAAGAACATCATCCTCATAATCTTGAATCATAGGTGTGTCCGGAGGTGCCGTGGATGGTGTCTTGGATGGTCCCGCATCAATCTCCCTTTCTTGAAAAGGATTCGTCCTCGAATCCAAGGTCATATATGATTCCGCACATGCAGCCACACGAGCTCCTGGATCGAACACCATATGCCCATGGAAATCCATCTCAAGAACGATTGGTGTAGAGATTGACCACTCCTCGATGGTTATTGTCTCAGCTTCATCTACAAAATCAAGAAAAGAAACTTTATTAGTGCATAATTCATATTTCATGTCATCTTCATGATGTTCTAACTTAATATGCACTTGAGCTTGTTCATTAATCCCTAAGTTTCCATCCAAAACTAGCAAGTTTTCATCCTTTTCCAAGGCTGAATTTTCAATTAACTCAATGCTAGCAATAGTAGAAGAAGTTTCATCATCAATAATCATATTAGAAACTATGCCTTCTTTTAAGCATGTAGTTTGACACAAATCTTTGCTTTGATTATCAGCACAGGGTATAGGTTGAACATTTAAATCAATCAAAGAATCAACATGCTCATGTTCAAGGCAATCATCGTTAGAAGAAAGTAAACTAATATCTTGATCATTATGAACATGCTCATCATGTTTATCACTAGAATTTTCAGATTCATTTTTGTCTAGGTGATTAGTCATGAGAGTTTTCTTATTAGGGCAATCCTTCATAATATATCCTCTACCTTGGCATATAAAGCAAGGAATGTACATAGGTTCAAGAGTAGAAGAGTTATGATTACTCCCTTTAAGGCCAGTAGATACCCTAGACGATTCATGTCCATTCCAAGACGCTTCACCAGTGTCAATGGGATGTTGGGGCGTTCGGCCTTCACTACCCCCATGGGGTTGGTTTGCTTTCTCCCTTGAGCCGCCATCAAACCTCCTTTGGGGCTGCTGCACATAGCCTTGGTGCCACCTTTGGGGTTGCCCACTAGACATTCTACCACCTTGGCTCCTGTATCTAACATTCCTTTCCACTTTCATAGCTAAATGTAAAATTTCAGTAGGCGTAGAATATGGAAAGTAATCAATTTCACGAGCTAAGGCGGGGTGCAATATTCTAAGAAACCTAGCATTTGTATCTTCATAGGACTTAACTACATTAGCTCTAGCCATGGTTTCTTGCATTGCATAAAAGGTGTCCTCAACAGTTTTGCTACCTTGCTTAAGATTTTCTAATCGTTGTCTAAGCTCGCTAGCATAATGTGGAGGAGCAAACCTACTTCTCATAAGTGCTTTTAATTGAATCCAAGAAGCAATAGGTGCATCAAGGAATCTTCTTCTTTCTTTAACTAGATTATCCCACCAAATTAAAGCGAAACTTTGAAAATCTAGGGAAGCTAGTTGCACCTTTTTATGTTCAGAGAAGTTATGACAAATCCATATTCGATCCATTTTAATTTCCCAATCAATGTAAGCATTTGGATCGTTGGTACCATAAAATTAAGGGATCTTTACCTTTACCATACCTATGCCATCTTGCGCAGGCTCTCAAGGTGCTCGATAGTGGTATTGACCTCCTCTATCATTTCGTCTAGGACGTTGCTCCCAATGATCATCCTCTTGGAAGTAGTCGTCGTCCTCTGAGAAGTAGTACTCATCTTGTTGCCATCGTCCTTTCCCTCGTCCCTGCATATTAGCAAACGCATTATTCCTCCCATGTCTCTCCCTTTGTGGAGAGATGTTCTTATCAAATAAAGGTTTAGCTAAATGAGGATTAGGATTAGGATTATGTACTTTCCTTTCATCATGAGGCGCTTCAGTACGCCGGGGATTACCTTGCCCAGCCATGTTGTTAGATCCGGATGGCCGAGCCTCTAATGCCGCCAATCCTTTATTTATCTTAGCTAAGGTCTCCATCATGGTGTTGAACATGGTGACCTGATTAGACATATCAAATAAAACAAACAAAGAACTAAGTAAAAGTTAGAAAAATATAAACACCTCACAATTGTGTTTCGCTCACACTCTTCTCTCCGATTGGTATATCACGCTTTCTGGGGCAATCCGCTTTAGGCGAACCAACAACCAAGCAAAGAACTAAGCAATCAAAGTATACGAATCAAGAGAATGAATGAAACAACACACAAGAGTACTCAACAAGGGCTGTAGTACTCGATAAAGCAAGGAGAGCACTTGATCAAGGAAAATCAGTACTCGACACAACAATAGAGAGAACTCGGCAAGGGCCTAGTGTACTCGACACAAGCAAACAACAACTCAAAGCAATGAAAGAGAGCTCGACAAGGCTGAGCTCTACTCGACTCAAACACAGCAGCACTTGAACACACAAAACAGTGCTCGACACGAGAAATAGAGAAAAATAAAAGAAAGAATGGAAATTTACCTCTTTTGATTGAAAACCTTAAGTTATGATGTTGTAGTTGCAAGGTAGGGTTTCAATTTTGTGGAGGTATGTGTTTGGGAATATGGGTATCGATTAGGGCTGAGAAAAGGTTCACCAATTAGTCCTTGGGAGTTTTCTTGCACTAGATCAACAACAACTAACAAACACTTCCTTCTCTCTTTTTGTTTCCAAATTTCGGATCTGTTTTTCTCTTCTTTTTTTTTTTTTCAAATCTGAAACTAATGCAAGAAAAGACTCAAAATAGTGTATAGGACTCGAAAATTTGATGAAAGTGGTGAAAAGATAACAAAATTCAGCCCTAATGCAAAGATATAGATAGAATGGCTAATTTAGGTAATAAGATCTATCTTGTGCCTTTTGTGATAGTTAATAGATATAATGGAATTAAATCTAACAACTTTAAAAATCTGATTTTTGATAGGCAATAGATAAATGGAATTAGATAAAAGATAAATCAAAATTCCAAAGATAGAACAAAGATAGAAAGATAGCAAACTAGGGTTTCTTGGTGTGGATGTGGGGCTGTCGACCAAAGCTTACTGGACTATGGGGACAAGGAGCTTGCCGTCGGCTAGGAGAGTGAACACAAGGGGTGTGTGCACTGATCTGGTCGACTCCACGGTCTCGGGTAGGCTTGTGTTTAGGCTATGCAACCACAAACAATCACAAACTCAAGATTAATGCAAGAATCAATAAAGAATTGCAAGAAGTAAATAACCAAAGCAAGAAAAGGACTCTTTTTGTGGTTTTTGTGTTTAGAAAAGAAAAAGACTCAATCTTGATGTCAGAAATCAAAGCTCTGATGCCAATTTGATACGGGTTTAGCCGTGGGTTGGTCCGATCTTCGACAACAAGCAAGAACTAATAAAGATACGCAAGAACTTAATCAAGAACAATCAAGAACTCCAAGAACGCAGCAAGAAATAACAAGAAAGATGCAAGATCTATGCAAGATTCAACAAGAAAGCAAAGAAACGCAGCAAGACTCTCAAGAATCGATCAAGATAGGGCAAGATCGACCAAGAAACACCAAGAACAGGGGATGTTCTCAATGTCGACTCCAAGACTCAACAAGACTCGATAAAGAAAGATGAAAGACACGAAATTGATGCAAAGACACGACCGATAAGGACTGAAACGATCTATGCAGAACAAGATAAAGACCCCAGGCCTCCTCAGAGGGTAGGAACCAATACCAATGACTACACAACCCGCCTCTACAACCCTACACAATCAAGCGGACAACTTGAAGGCACAAGGAGGGGGCTTGTGGATACTAGGATCACCAAGTCTTGCGAAGTTGATGAACACAAAGCAAACCAAGCTGAGATAGATACCAATTCGTGATCAACGAGCACAGCTCTAGTTGGATCAACATCACTCAATGTGTTTCACACAAGTTTGAGAGAACTAATTCTATTCATTGAAAGCTGAATGTTTACAATGTATGAAGATCTTCGTCCTCGTTCCAACAAGGTATGGTACGCCTCAATCCGATAAATATTGAATCCGTACGACCCATTTTACAGAGACGTCGAAAAGCTGTCAAATGACTATGAACGAACCAAAACGTCATTTAATCCAAGCTTGCCTCCTCGGGACTTCTTCCCATGGTGGAGCCTTCTTCTTCCTCTTTAGAAGGACATCATCCTCATAATCTCGAATCATAGGTGTGTCCGAAGGTGTCGTGGATGGTGTCTTGGATGGTCCCGCATCAAGTTTGCAGCGAGGATTGCACGATATAGAGCTTATCGCCGTCGTGATGGTGGTCGTCCCCTACCGTATTAGCACTTTCTACTTTCTGGTGTCATTTTTCGAACTTCATATGTTCAATTGGGTTGTATCTTTGTCTATTCCATTTCACAACCGAACTCCATATTTTCGTCATCGATTATATTTATCGCACTTTTGTTTTAATCATCTTTCTTTTCAATTCAACATATGAGTTTTTTCAGATCACGACTTTTATTACAAGTTAATTCCACTGTAGTAGGATATACCACTGCAGATGTCTCTGTATTATACGATAAATTCGTAGTGTCGGCATATACCGCATACCCAAGCGGTGTGTATCGGTCCCTATCGGTCCGTTCAGCTCCTCCAAATAGTTACGCACAAATTCGGTTATCCGATACCTACCGCATGGGTCTGCGGTGGGGTTGAAACGGAACGGGGGTACTCACCGCATCTTCATGCGGTGAGTATCCATACGGTAGGTAGTACCGCATATACATGCGGTAGGTCACCGCATGTATATGCGGTGGGTGCGTTGATCGTCATTAACTCACCGCATATCTATGCGGTGATCGATTAGCGGTAGAAATAGTAAAAATTAGCGGTGGAGATATCGTTTCTGATTAAAAATCAGAGGGGTATATAAGTTGAATAAAAATTGATTCAATGTGAAATATTTCGTATTATTTTTGGTAGTTTTTAAAGTTCGTATTTTTGTTGAATAGATAAAAAATCGAGGCCAGACATACATGAATATCGAAGGCCGACAAGTCGGCAAACGAATAATCGTCATCAAAAGCAAAAGTACAATAATGGTGCAAAATACATGCAAAAACACTCTACAAGGTGTTGTGAGCCTAATTTGTCATGTTTTACACTTACTTTTATATCGATTTCTGTAAACATTTCATGCATTTGGGTTATGAAATTACAGATTCTATGTAGTCTACACTTATTTGCCAAATTATGGAATCTACACTAGTTCTGTTTAATTTCGCTGAAATCGAGGCGTTTTACAGCAATTCGAAGAAGAGAAGGAAAACCACAAAGAGGTCGATATCGACCAGACTAGGTCGATATCGAGTGGATCACAACGAGCCAAATTTCCAGAAATCGACTACAGAATTCGAGCAAAACTAGAGAGGTCGATATCGACCACTTCTGGTCGATATCGAGTCAAACTGGTCGACATTTCTCCTGGGAGCCAATATCGAGTACTGTCAGAAGTCGAATCCAAGAAAACAACTCGATATCGAGCAAACTTGGTCGATATCGACCAGTCCCCAGAAGTCGATTTCGAGCGAGTCCGGATTCTGAGCTGGCTTTCTTCCACATTAAGCAAGAGATATTCCATCAACTCAAGATGAGATTTATCAAGTTCTATCAAGAGAAGAATGATCTATCCACACTAATCCTAGTTTCCTTTTAGATATATTTGTTTTATTTCCAAATTTAATCTTTAAGCTTTAGATGGAGAGTTTGGATATAGATAGATGTTTCTTTACTAGATTAGCTAGCCAGCTAGGGAATGAAATCTATAAATAAAGTCTGCTGGGTTTTATTCATTCAATTCTAGTTACAATTACACACATAGAGAGAGAGCTTGTGGCCGAGTAAGGTGGAGATTGTCGAGAGGCGTTTTGACTTTGTTCGGTTGTAAGTTTTACTTTGATTTTATTAATGCAATTTAGTTCCCTTTTATTATTGATGTCTTTCTTGATGATGAAGAGCGAGTAGTCACCCAACTTCTAGGGTCGGGGTGAGCCCGAAGGTAGCCATGTAAGGTGATGCGGTAAAGGTACAATCGTTGGATGCAATTCGTCTTCTATCCCTATAAGCATGATTCTTTTGCGAAAGTTGAAGGTGATCCTTGTTTATGTTATTGAAGCGAAAGTGATCTTAATGCAACTTGGATTAATTATGTGGAAAAAAATTAGTAACAATTAGGGTTTATGCGAAAGCCTCTATATTCCTATTTGTTAATAACGAAAGTTATTCGATGAAAAGCATGATCTTTTATGCTTTTATGTGTTATTTTACATGGTTATCGTTGTGGTGTTGAAATCATGATCTTGGAAGTCTCTAGTATATTGATTTTACTAGTATTTGTCCCGCGCGTTTGCGCGTTTTGTTAATAAATTATAATTTATTATATTAAAATTATTTGTCATTAAATTTTGTGAAGATTAAAATAATTTATTTGAAATATTTGAATAAAAAATTTCAAGTAATCATATACTGTATTACTTTTGATGTAAAGTTAAATAATATTCACAAATAAATAAGTACCTGTGAATAAAAAATCATGCTTCTAAGCCATATATTGTTTGGAGAGACATGAAAGAGATGGGGACTTGATCGAATGTGAATAATTACCAATTTCACTTATATTTTTTTGACCGATGTTAATTGTTATGAAGGCGAGATATAATTTAGTTAATTAAAAATTATATAATAGCACTTGATAGATTTTGATGAATAAAATAATATTACTCAAATGAGACGAGGATAAAATTGTTATGGATGTGATATAATTTAGTTAATTAAGTATTATATAATATCATATTTATAGATTTTGATGAATAAAATAATATTACTCAATGACACGTGGATAAATTTGTCGTGGAGGTGTTATATTGATATATTGATTAGCTAGAGATAAAAACTAGGTGTGGGCGCGGGATGGGACGGGACGGAGCTCGTCCCGCATAATTTTTGCGGGACAAGAGCGGGACCGGGACGGGACCGGGACGGAACCGGGACGGGACGGGTCTTGTCCCTCAAATAAAAAGATTATAAAATAAAATAAAATTATATATTTATATTGCGATTTTCAAAGATGTAATAAATATATATTATATATATCTATAATTTTTTATATTTTATAGTTTTCCATATATATATATATAAGTATATAATATTAGTATATGTATATGCATTACGTACAGACAGTGTATGTATATCCAGTGTACAAATCTAACAAATACATTATACATATATAAAATATATACAAATCTAACAAATAAGAACCATAATATCATATGTTCGGCCTCTGTATATAAAGGAAGAACAATAATACATATATATTGTATAATAAATATTATATATACATTATTATATATATGCGGGACGGGACGGGATTTGCGGGATGGGGACGGGTCATCCCGCGTCCCGTCCCGCATAACTTTTGCGGGACGGGCCCGGGTCGGGCCCGGGATTTGCGGGATTTATGCCCGCCCCTAATAAAAACTATCAAAAATTGAAATTGAAACCGATAATTTTCAAAAGCACAATTTTCAAATTTCAAATTCGGCCAACAAATAATATTATTTAAATTATCACTGTATTTTTTATAACTATATTTATAACTTAAACAAATTCATTTATTTGCATGCAATATTTAATATTAAATTTTTTTTATCAGTTTTGAATCACTATCATTTATAAAGATGAATCGAGTTGTCAATATTTTATAATTGATGATCCATATATATAAACGGATTCTCTATATATAATTTAATCAATTTTGATTAGTGATAAAACAAATCTAACCTTTTTTCATAAAAATTAATCTAATCTAGATTTTTTTTTCTGGATAAAATATTTATAAAATAACTTGAGGTAACATGATAAGATTTGTAAGATATGAGGTTGAGTATTTATAATAAAAATTAATTCAACAATCAATTAAAATGGACACATAGGATGAAACATGTATAAATAGATGAGATTATCGTCTAACGTGGCTTAAATTTATTAGATCGTCATTAATTGACGTGGCGAAAAACTCGGCTCATATTGCACCAGATAACGACACGTAAACGAATTGCACCAGAGCCCGCCACATAGGATTTCCACGTCTTTTTTTTAGTATTATATATTGATTGATTTCATCAGTTTTAAGTTTTGTCTTGCGAAAAGTTGCGATTTTTAGTTTTTGTGTTGATTGAAATTGAGCAACTCTTTGGTTGAGATTTTTGGTCGATATCGACCGGTTTTCTGTTTCTGCTTGTTTCTGTGTTTTACAGTTTCTGTCGAAAGTGTGGTCGATATTGAGTGGTAAGGTCGATATCGAGCGCTCTCCTGGTCGATTTCGTGCTGAGATCTGGAACTGAAAAGGCGGGCACTGACACGCTTCCTCGTGGATCGATCCTGACTACCTTCTACTACAGCGGAAGAAAGTCTTGTAATTAATTTGCGGAGAACAGGGAGTCAAATTTGGAATTTATATTTCATACTTGATTGTTCTCCTAACACAAGGCGAACCTAAACACAACTAAACCGAACGGGATGGGGATGTAGACGACGAACGAAGCCAATCACTATGCAGAAGTAGCACTGTAGGCCGGCGGTACATCAGGAGTCACCTGTGGGCAGTGAAGACGAACCTCCAAGGAATCAGTCTTCCGGGAAAAGGAGACGCCTCAATACACACTACCACGACCCCAAACCTATCCCGACACCGAAGAGCCATAACCCCATCAAACGGAAAAGCAAGTCCAGACACGCTGAAAGTAAAGCACTCCACAATCCACATGAACCGAAAGCACAAAAAACCCTAACGGGATTTAATCAAATTCTACCGGAATTATTTATTTATAGTTATATGTTATTGTGTATTATTTTCATTTCAATTTTATTTATTAAAAAGCCATAGGGTCGGCTTTGGACCCAAGGAACAAGCACTAGTGAGGAAGGCAGACCACTACCAAAATGGGAACTCAATTCTCAAGCCATAGGGAGAACAAGAGATGGGACGATGCCAAGCAAACATATGCAAGGCCACAAGTGTTCGGAACCAGGCTAAGCGAGACGAACTACTAGAATTGTGTTCATAGACATCGTATGATTAACATCAGTTAGAAAAACGCATGATGTTAAAAATAAATTTAACAACGGTTTATAAATTTCTGATGTTGAAAACAAAACAGACATCGCCCAAATTTGTCGACCGATGTTAAATGTGGTTTTCTGGAAAAAAAAGGCGCGAAAATGAAATCCGAACAAGTAAAATCCCGCTCACTTCGAATACAGGCGGGTGCATCCCAAATCTCCCAACACTTAGAAAATTTCCTAGAAATTTGCAATTGCTTCTTAAATTCATAAAAAATAACCCCATATCTCCCACACTTAGAAAAAAAATTGAATTTTTTGCCCAAAAAAAAGAAGCAGCATATTATACTTAGAAAAAAAAATAGGTCATATTCACCAGACTCCTCCCCCCTGTTCGACTCCTTCCTCTTGCGATTCCTTCCTCCTCCACTCCTGCTCACTGTGACTCCTTCCTCCTCCACTCCTGCTGCCTTCCGACCATGTAGGGTCTGCGCGCGACTGTCGAACTCGAGGGGGCTGCGGCGGCGCTCTTCCGACTGTCGAATTCGGTGGCGCTCTTTGGCCTTCACCCAAACACTGTTGAACCAACTCGTGATACCCTCTTTCATTGTCGTCCTCTTCTCTCCGGCCATGGAACCCGAGCTCGGCTTCTCTTCGCGTTAGAGCGCTTCTCTATCGAACAAGGACTTCCGCCTTCTCTTCGTGGTAGGGCACTTCTCCGCCTTCTTTTTTCAATATGTGTGATTTAGGGTTTATGTGAAATCGTTTGATTAAGTGTATGTAGCTGAACTTGGCATTCATTTTTTATTTAGGGTTTGTTTAGGGTTTGAATTACTCTCTAATCTAACTAATTTGGGGCTTTATCAGGTGTTCTGATTTTTGGCTTTCATACTAAAGACAAGGGTTCTCGGTCTGTTTCTAGGTATGAAATTCCTCCTCCTATTTGCTTCTAACTCATGTTCAATCTTATTTAAAATCCATATTGCATCTTGGATAGTCTTGAAGTCGTCTCTTTCTAAGCATTCAACCAACTTGTTAAGTAGAGAATATTGTCATAGACCTATGGAATCCTTCCAAACTTTCAATTGCTAAATATGATTTGATGTTTGTCTATAATTGTACTTGAAATCTGCTCTTCTCTGTGGTACATGTATTAAAGACTGATTATGAGTTCCTGCCTTTGTTTTGTTGGTGTGTAGCAGTTCACTGTAATTGTAGATTTTAGGGATTTTTGATAACTAGCTGCTTCAGACTTGAAATCTGCTCTTCTCTGTGGTACATGTATTAAATACTGATTATGAGTTCTTGCCTTTGTTTTGTTGGTGTGTAGCAGTTTGCTGTAATTGTAGATTTTAGGGATTTTTGATAACTAGCTGCTTCAGAATTGAAGATTGATAGGGTTGCTGATGGTTGTTTTATGAGTTAATGTTACTGGTTGTTGCACCACGAATTACAAGTTCTAAGTAACCATTATTTCATAATTTTATGAAAGCAGTAAAGAGTCTTAACTTGTCTTTTTGTAGTTGTGGCAAGTTGATAATGCAGAAAACAATAATGGGCAACCTAAGACTATCATTGTCGTCTCTACCTTTTCTGTTTGTTTTAAAACTTTGAATTGCTAATAATTCTCTTATTAATGACTTCACAATTAAACTAAAGCACAAGCCTAAAGCAATGATTTCCATCTCAATTGCCTTTTCTGTGTGTTTATTTTATGATTACACTATTTTTTTTTCTAGCGCTATTTTGCAGGACCTTACATGTAAGTTCTCCTGTATGCACTGATTCAATCATCCTTATACTGTCAATGTAAGAGACGTTTGACTGCCCTTTTATCTTGTGGTGATGGAATTTGAAGTGATTCCTTTTGAATCATTTTAGGTGAAAGTGGATTTACAAGTAGATTGGTGTTTCCCATTGTCAGTGTCGCATTTGTTTCCGTTCCATGCCTGAGACAGCTGCTTATGATTAGTTGACAACTATTGTCTCATTTATAACCACACTGAAAATAAAAAAGAAACATCATTATTACTATATGAATGTAAGCAAAGTATGAACAATTTAAGTGGTTGTGATTTATGGACTTATTCACTTATCTGAGGTGAATTCATGTTTCAGCCTTTTGGTTAAGAGTATCTTCTAGTTATTGTTAGTTACAGTATCTTCTAGTTACAGTATCTTCTAAATTGTTCATACTTTGCTAATAGGTGAATTCATGTTTCAGCCTTTTAATCATTTTAGTTACAGTATCTTCTAGTTATTGTTAGTTGCTAATAGGTGAATTCATGTTAAGAGTGCCAATGACTTACTTAAGTTCCCTCTCCAATCAGGTTTCAGCCTTTTGGTTTTTGCTGAAAAGTAGTTGGCTCAATAGTTGAGCTTCATTCAAGTAGTGGGAGACTGGTTCAACAGTTGTTGCTTCCATTTTCAGCACTGAGAAAGAGGATTTCTTTGGTGGACGTTGCTTTATGGCTACTGCTTATGATGTTGTTGTCTTTGGTTGTTGGCAGCGAAGATCACATTAATAAGCCAGTCTCAGGTGGGCTGGTATGGTCCTCTGCTAAGGAAGATGTAGATTTGTATAGAAAGGCAGATACGGATGATGACACAGTCACGTTGACCAATAATGATGAAATTGATGGCGGTTTCTCGTCTCTCGAAGGAATGCTGCAGTGGGCAATAGGTATCAATTTTTCATTGGAGTAAACTACTGTTTTCGGCATGTCCACTCATACCTCTATTATGGAATCTTGATGTGCTATGGTGCAACTTATTCTTCTACTGTTAAGTTGTAGCAATTAACAGCTCGAATGGACACACAAACAAGTAGTTTGAATTAAGTTACTTATTTACTTGAATTGCTTCTTTATGTATCCTCCTGAAATATTTCCTACCCCCCCCCCCCCGGGAAGTCTAATGATCTTTATATGCTTATAGTTTGAATGTTTCACTTATAATCTATTCCTTCTCCTTGTATTGCTTTTTATTTATTTTTACTTAGTTTGGAAATACAGTGACCTACTGTGTTTGCTTTTAATATAACAGGCCATTCTGATCCTGGTAAATTGAAGGAAACTGCAAAAGATGCCAAACGCCTTTCTCCTGAGGAGTTAAAGCAGCGTCAAGTTGAACTTAAGGTGAAAATCTTGTCCTGTTTCTAATTTAAAACTCGTATGTGCTTGTTTTTCCTTTTCTGTTAGTAATGACTGATGATTGAAATGGCTTTTGAGGTTTAATGAAAGAGACTCTGACAACAATGTCATCAATTAAGATCAACCAGATTCGCCTCAGTCATTATGTATTGAACAGAAGCAACCACCTCAGTAATAGTTGCACTTTGATTAACACCATTGAATGAACATCCACCTTTGCAATCTTACCTTGACTCTAAATTAATAGTTACTGATACTATGCACGTTGCAGGAACTACTAGACAAGTTGAAAACACCTTCTGATGCAAAATTGATGCAAATAGCAAAACCTGTTGTTGTCTAGCTGATTGAAAAATACTCTGTCGGTTTTTTATGCCCTTTTAGTTCATTTTAAATTACGTCACTTTAAAACAAAATTACATTAACCCCTTAATCAGGCATGCAATGTAGGTTAGTTTTCTAAAATACCTTTCAAGCACAAAATAAAAAAAAACTAAATATTGTTGTGCCCCCCAATATGTGTAGTTCCAATTAGTAGAGACCATTTAAACTAAGTATAAATTTGCTTGCAGATTGTTTGGAATCATGAACAACATATCAGAAATTTGGGTGTTAATTTGTTCATGAAAGCAAATTACTTTTAAGTGCTAGAGAAATTGCACTAGCACTGATTGGAATTTGATCATGAAAGCAATTTTCTATATTGCCTCAAGTAAACTAATCTCTCCTCTCTCGCTCTTTGGTTAAGGACCTTCTTGTTTTTTTGGTATCGATTCCTTTATATCTGAGTTTTGTGTATATGATTAGTGTCTTTATTTGGATGCAGGAAGGGGTCATGCATACCCATAAGGAAGAAACAAGAAAATGTTTCAAGCACTCTCTTGTCACGTGTGTTTTGGCTCCTCAATATGGTAGTAGCAGGCTTAGTTTGATTAAGCAGTAGGCAAGAGTTTAAGTAGCAGACAAGACTTTAGATTCACTTGGCTCCTCGTAGTTTTATCATGAATTATGAATTCAGCTTTGCTTTTGGTGTAGTTTTACCGTCTTAAATGTTAAATTGAGGTTAATTTTATTGAAATACAGGTTGTGCCCTTGAATTCATTCACTTTATTTTCAAGTGATATGATGTCAAGCTTAGAATCCAACTATTGATGTATTTTGTTTTGTATTTAGCCCTATTGTCATCTTGTATTCAACTCTATTGTCATTATTTAATGTATTGGTTATGGTCTTTTGCATTGTTTAATTTTCTGTCTGCCAAAACGTCACAATATATATTATTAGGTGTATTTGATGAAACACATCGAACTTGAGAACGAAAAGCGATGTCTACGTTTGCAAATACGTTGACCATTACGATACAAATCGATTTCTAAACCTAGCATAAATGAAAATTATAAAAAAAAATAGATGTGTATATGTAGCAATTGCATCGTTAAAAATATATAAAATGATGTTGTAAATAATCAAAACATCATTTTCAAAGAAAAAACCGATTTGAAAATATATAAATAACATTGACTTTAAAAATATTCAATATGGTATATTATATTTATATAAAATAATATCACAAATTACAAATGAAAAAAGAGTATTCACAAATTGAATAATACGTAACCGATGTGTGTAGCAATCTAAGACATCAGGTTTATAAAAAATAGCGATGCTAATTTGAAATTTTGTATTACCCTACCTACTTCCAAATGACTAGAAATGAAAAATAATAATGGTTATAAACCGATGTTGTAACTAATCCATGTATTTAAGTCATTATAAACAAGAAAAATGATGTTGTAGCTTATTAAAGACATCGGCTATAAACCGATGTCGTAAAGTTGGGATCTTTAACACCACCCACTAACACGTCGAATTTTTTTTTGATTAACATCGGTTTATACCCGATGTCTATGAACATAATTCTAGTAGTAAGACGAGTCCATAGACCAGAACAGGGTCGGAACCAAACCAGAGCAAGGCCATTGAAGCAGGCCAAGCGGGCCGAAACCAAGCCAAGCGGTTGGAACAAGGCCATAAGCGCCCGGAAAAGCAAGGGGTACGAGAACCAGGGCGGCGCCAGAACTAGGCCAAGCGACACCAAACTCCAGGCCGAAGCAAGTAGAATCCAATGCACCTCCACCAACACAGCCAATAGGAAAGGCGGGGAAAGAGACTTTTCCCAAGCCTGGCCACCGCCACCGGTGGAGCGAGCGTGGAGAGATCTGAACGCCACTCGCTCAAACGAGTCAAGCAAATGGGGAATTCGGGACAAATAGAAAAAAAAACAAAGAAGGGGAAGAAAGAGGTTGAAAGAATGAAATCCACACAAGCCTACAAACCCTGCTTGACATTGGCATTAATCAACTCCAAGGATGAGTAATCTAAAAAGGGGGTTGCAGCCCAACTTTTCCAAACCCAAAGGAGAGAGGAAAGCGAGAGCCCAGCCTACCGGCCAAAGACAAACGAAACTGGAAACCGACAATCGAAAAGGGGATTAAGGACCTCTGCAGAGGAGCACCTCAGCCGAGAAGGAGATCCAGCCTCCGAAGAGGGGTTTATTACCTCCGAAGAAGGTTTCTCAAGCCCGACATTAGAAACTCCGACAAGGGAGATGACTCACTCTCTCTAGTTTCTAGAGAGATGAGAGAACGTTCTTATAATAATGATTTATTGTGTTTCTTTGTTGAGGACTTTTAATATTATTTTTGGTAGATTTTATAATAATGATTTATTGTGTTCATTTTTGAAGACTTTTAATATTAGTTCATAATTGATAGTTTTTAAATTCTTATTAATATTGGTTCATGGCTGATAGTTCGTATTATTCTTTGTCATTTTGCCTTAAGTAAAAAAGAATATTAAAATATTTTTAAAAATCAGATAGCTATTAAATTATATGAGATTTAGTTAACGATAGATTAGAAAAAAAATATTTTATCTTATAAATGTGAATTTTATTTATATTTTTAGATTATCTAAATAAAAGATATTTAGATTATATATAATATGTTTAATTAATTGTATTTATATCTATATTACTCCATCCGTCTCAAAATTTAGGTCGTTTGACATTTTGGCACACTTTTTAATGTGTTAAAAAGTCTATGAAATATTAATTTTTTTTCAAAATTTTTTAAGATATTTGAAACTTATTACTAATAAGTTTGAAATTATTTTAAAAAATTTGAAAAAAATATAATATTTCATAGAGTAACGATGGCAATGCATCGGCATCAGCATCGAATCAAGAGGTAACAACAGTTGTGTTGGAGACCGATCTTAATGGTGAAGGGCGTGTTAAAAAGGTAAACAAAGCGATAAGCGAATACAGAGGGGTGCAAAGTGTAAACTTGGAAGCCTCCAACGGTCAAATCACAGTCAAGGGTACAATGGACATTTCAGAGATGGTGCCTTATTTGATCAAAAAATTCAAGAGGTCCGTGGAGGTCGTTTCGTTGGTCAGAGTCGCACCGGGAGGTGTTTTGCACGAGCATAGTTGCCCGGCTTATTTTTACGGTAGAGACTAGAGATTAATTTATATTAGAGTTTATTTTTCATCTAGCTTGACAATTATCTATTTAGTTTATGGTTTGGAATTAAACTCAATTGATATCTTATGTAATGGATATTTATAGAGATACACATAATAAATTAAATATTCCTTGAATTTGGTAAATAAAGAGCCGTTATTCGGGGTTTGAACCGGAGACTTTGAGTACTATACGATTTCGAAATGGTTAACAAATTAAATACTCTGTATTATGGAGATATACGTTCACTTTAGAATTGCTAAAAAATTAAACCATTGAATACATAATAAAATGAGACTCAATTAAAGGAAGGGTTTTTTTACGTTCCGGCTATATACACCGCAAAAGGTATGCACGTCCTTCGTCCTTAAGGACGTGCATGATTAAAAGGACGTGCAATATTAACCTTGTGATTTGTGGTGTATATAGCAACACCCGTTTTTTTAATGTGTGGTTCCGAGGTTGTCAACTAATCCTCACGGGTTCGAGCCTTAGCCTGCAAAGGACGCGAACCGGTAAGTCAAGTGACTAGTCACCAAACCCCTTGACCATTTGTAGGGGCCACCTCTCCCATTCCATTTTAAAAAAGGAGAAATTTGCTCAAATATTCATTTGGAAAACCTAATTAGGTTAGGTAACTAGTGTAATACCCGTGCCTTGAAGGCACGAGAACTTGATCCATTTTAATTTGAACATCATTTTATATATCTATATAATACTATATTGATATATATATATACACACACGTGTTTACAACAAAAATATGTATAAAATATTTTTTTATAATTTATAAATTAGTTGGAAAGAGATACGATACAAATTTTGAAAATGATTTAATAAAGTAAAGTAGTAATAATACTCAAACACACCATCTAATATAATTTGAAATAAATATATAATTATTATCATTAGCATAGATCTAAAAAAGTAAAATATAAGCTCCCGTACAAATATTAAAAAATCATAAGCACATGATGGTAAAAATAAAGGTGAGATGGTAAAAAAAGATCCTTAAAGGTAGAAAAGTGATCTAAGAAGCCTCATCCAAGATGTAAAATAAGCATTAGTAATGCTTGTGAGTCTTAAAATATTATTTATTTTTCGATAGTCATTTAAGATGTCTAAAATAATTAAATTATAAAATAACACTTATTTGGCTGTAATTGATTTTTATAATTAATTTTTGAAATCGAATATTTACAAATTGATTATTACATGTTCTTTGTATGTAGACATTGTGGGGAATATTGCAATCGGTTAAAAATGATAAATCAACAATTTCAATATCCAAGAATAAAATCAGCCAAGAATTGACGAATGTTCAATGTACGTTGATGATTAAAATAGATCACAAATTGACATACAACATATCAAATTAAATAACATTTTAGTATAAAAATAGGAAACAAATATGTTTAAAATAGGAAATAGATATTTTAAAATTTCAGCAATAATATTGACCAATAAGAAAATACCATTTGAATAAAAAATTCAAGTTTAATTGTGAGCGTGACACATCAGCAATATAACCGAAAAGAGATTGCAATCGGGAAAAAAAAGAAACATGTCTCAATATTTACGACAATATAACCGAAAATAAAAAAAAGGGAATGGATTCAAATCATATTTAAAATAGGAAACAAATATTTTAAAGTTTCCATAATAATATTGACCAATAAGAAAATCTCATTTGAATAAAAAATTCAACTTTAATTGTGGGCGTGATACGTCAGCAAAATGCTAGCAGAATTAGTAATATTAATAGATAGATAGATAGATAGATAGATAGATAGATAGATAGATAGATAGATAGATAGATAGATAGATAGCATATTTAACCGAAAATAAAAAAAGGAATGAATTCAAATCATATTTAAAAGGGTTATTTTGACAAATAGCACATTATGAATATCTCATTAGCTAACTAGCACCCAAACAAAATTAATTAGCTAACCTAACACCCTTCCCAAATTGACTACTAAGTGTCATCAAACCATTTCATTAGAACGTTGACCGTTGACCAACTTTTTCGGATTTTTTTTTTTTTTAATGATGCCACTTTTTTTGATGCCATTTTTTACCATGATGCCATTATTTGCTGTTTTGATGCCGTTTTTTATTACATTTTATTTTCGCTTTGATGCCTCTTTTCTAATAAAATTGATTGATGACACTTTTTTAATGCCATTTTTTTCAAAACCTTGATGACATTTTTTTGTTTACTGTGATGTCACGTTGGCCATTTATGCCATTTTTTTACTGATGACACTTTTTTCATGTCAATTTTTTGATGATATTTTTACTATGTTGCCAATTTCTTTTTCAAAGTAGTGTTTTGATGCCATTTTTTATTACATTTTATTTTCGTTTTGATACCACTTTTCTAATTAAATGGTTTGATGACACTTTTTAATGCCATTTTTTTCAAACCTTGATGACATTTTTTGTTTACTGTGATGTCACGTTGACCATTGATGCCATTTTTTTATTGTTGACTACTGATGACACTTTTTTATGTCAATTAGAAAAATGGCACCATTGATGCCATTTTTGTTCACTGTAGTGTTTTGATGACATTTTTTTAATGTGTGTTTTGATGCTATTTTTCTAATGTAATTATTTGATGCAACTTTTTTAATCAAATCGTTTGATGCCACTTTTTTTTTAATTTAATCAAGTGTATATCAATATATTTTCATCGATTATACTTTTATTCACTGATAACACGTTTGAGTTCATACCCAGGATGTTCACAAAGCTCCAAAATGATATTTTTCCAAATGGATCATACAAATTCACTATAAGGTTGCTATCAAATGGATTCCATGGCAGAGGAAGAAGATGATGATGAAATTTATGATTATATATAAGGTTGCTATCAAACACGATCGGGTATAACTTGGAGGTTATGGGAATTACTACCCAGGTTATATACCACAGTGTATAAGATTCATGATTCAGTCATGCATTTTATTTCGTACAAGTTACAACAGTGTATAAGATTGCACTTGCTTCCATAAGGCATCCTTAGAACCTGATGAATTGCTTCTCCTTGAAGCTCTCCATCATCTCCTTCAAAGTCGCTTCAAACGGAGTGAATTTGATGTCCAAACTTTCAGCTCTTTCCCTCGAAAACTTACATCTTGGCATGTAAGGTTCACCGCCAACGCACCTACATACAAACACACGTCCTGACATTAAAAGAAAAAGAAACGTATATATAAAAAATGATGCAGCAATGCATCCATATACAAACACTGAAAACTTATAGTTGCTGAAGTGCTGAACTAACATGGTGTGGGATTTTCTTCTAATACAGAATTTATAGCTGCTGATTGCTGAAGTGCTGAACTAACAAATGAACTTGGTAAATAGGAAAATGCTTCAGAACATGGTGTGGGATTTTCTTCTAATCTCCAGTGCATACTACATAACAAAATGTGGTAGTATAAAGCGAAAGTAGCTCAAAACCAGCAACAGACATGGTCTTTCATGCAAATGGTCTCTGGATGACACATCAGTGTCATCTTCAAGCACTTGCCAAACAACTAGATACCACAGCTATTGAGGAAAGGCTAATTTAATAACTGAACAAAATTGAGTAGCTTTATTAGCATAATCAGTAAGACGGGTTAGAAACCTCAAAAACATGGACTGCTGCGACTTACGAATGAACAACAGGGAAGCTCCTTTTATTGCATAAGAACTGTCTGCAAAGCCAAAAGGATGATTCCAAGACCTAAATCCACAATTGCACAATCTTGAATTACTTTATCTGTCTACTTGCTTGAGACAGACCATGCAAAATCATGGACTTAAAAGCATAGTTTTTGAAGCTTGCACATCAACTATGATCAGAGGGAAATTCCGCAAGATTCAGCCTCGAGATACTTGCACATTCTTTCCATCACCTCTCTACCTTTTGCACTGTTCTGCATGAACTTCTCCGCACAGCGCTGCTCCACCTTCTCTGCCATGGATGCCAAAGCAGAGAATGGCTTTATCTTAATGCTAGTTTCCTGCCTGCACAGAGTCCACCCAGTTGGATTACTGGTCATCACACTTGAGATTGTAGGGAATCTCGCAGTTGGGGGTGAGTGACTATAGGGAGCAGGCAGAGGATCTGTATCATGCCCTTTAGCAGCCTTCAACTCATTAGGTGACATATTCAGAATTGTTGATGGTTCTAGCTCCCCCTTAACAGTCCTTGAGCCAGAAGTACAATATGCTGCAAAAAGAGCACATCAATCATATTAACCAATGTATAGAAGTGTTCAATTCATAGCATATATAGATTCATGCACTAGGCCACCCCTTGTGATTGAAAACGAGCTCAATGGCAACCTGAAGCATTAACACACACAAAGAAATTAACCAAAATACACCTATAATAATCCAACTATGAATAAGTACATCTATAATCTATTTATAAATTAGTGGTGAGACTATAATGGGTAAATGGAAGCTTTGCAGCCCTTTGCCCCTTTCGCATCTAATTGTCTCATAACCAGAATCTAACAGATCAAAATTCGAACCTGATTTCTTATCTCAACTAATCACAGCGTCACTAACGAGCATTCAAGATTCATAAATCTATATTCCTACAGATTTGACAGAGAATCCCGTAGAAGCCAGTGCTGAAAACGAACGAGGACAAAAACAGTAAATCACCTGGAGAGGGAGCGAGTCGCGAGTGGAATTCCACAGAGTAGCTCTTGTACCACCAATGGTTAAAGATGACATATCATCATATAATTTGTGATATGTCATCTTTAACCATTGCATTTTGAAGCAAATCTTTAAATGTCATCAGGAAAAGAAGAAAGTAATCAATACATAATCACCAACATACAACACAAAAAACTCCCAAACGTATTTAAAGCAGCTTGCTTGTTAAAAATCTGCCTCCAAACTAATGCAGCAAAGCCACTACCCTTCATCATCTGCTTCAATTCCGATAAGTCGACCCTTCCATTGCCATTGATGTATAACAAAGTCCAAAGGGAAAATAGGCATATGTACTACTACCATAATCATCGTTCACACACACAAATCCACCAAAACCGTGAAAATACACATGATCAAGGATTGAATCATGACCAGTAAAAGAAAACAGATGCCAACAAAGGAGAAGGATTCCAAGCAACAGATATCTTCCGTAAGTGTATTCTAAGGGCAAAATCAAATGCCCAATGCTAAAATTTCAATGGATTAAGAAGCTAAAACTAAATTCAACGGGCAATTATTCAATTCCAAGAAAGAACAAGGTTGAGTTCCTCACAAATTTCAATCACAAAAAAGAACAAGAGAAAGAGGAGTGGGTGAGGGATTAACTGACAGATTCCTTAAGAACGAGTCAAGTGCGGCGCATGAACTGCTCACGGAGCTGCTTCCGACGGGAGGAGATGGAAGAGGAGTAGGCAAAGGAGGAGGTCCGGTGATGGAGGCGGCCGAGTGAGGAGGCGTCCGACGGGATCTTCGAGCGAAAACCCTAGATCCGTTGAAGGCAAGCGTGAGGAAAGAGAAGGGACGAAGGTGGCGGCCATGGACGAGTCTGAAAGGGGAAGTGGTTGGTGATGCTGGGAGGCACGATCGTCGGCGCGTGAGGAACGGTGGAAAGGATCCCGACCGGTGCCTCAAAGGCGACGAAATCGAAAAGGGGAACAACGGTGTGGTTGGAAGGAGAGGGTGGATCTGATTTCCCCTCGGAGGAGAGCACGCGAATGGAAGAGAAGGAGTCGAAGATGAAACGCCATCACCTGAGAGCGGGATTCCTCATAGAAGCTTGGCGATTTTCTGGAGAGAGGGGAGAGGAAAGTAAAGCTACTGGTTACTTAAAAAAAATTAAATGGACGTTGGAACGGCCAATTAAGATTGTTACTATGCTATTAGGCTAATTAGGGTAGGCTAAGGTGATATTCCAACAAATTTTCTCTATTTAAAATAGAAAACAAATATTTTAAAGTTTCCATAATAATATTGACCAATAAGAAAATCTCATTTCAATAAAAAATTCAAATTTAATTGTGGGCGTGACACGTCAGCAAAATGCTAGCAGAATTAGTAATATTAATAGATTAATAGATGCTAGCATAATTAGTAATATTAATAGATTAATAGATAGATATATAGATATATTGCAATCGGGAAAAAGAATGGAAACATGTCTCAATATTTACGACAATATAAACGAAAATAAATAAAGGAATGGATTCAGATCATATTTAAAATAGGAAACAAATATTTTAAAGTTTTCATAATAATATTGATCAATAATAAAAGCTCATTTGAATAAAAAATTTAACTTTAATTGTGAGCGTGACACGTCAGCAAAATGCTAGCAAAATTAGTAATATATATATTGCAATCGGAAAAAAAAAAATTGAAACGTGTCTCAATATTTACGACAATATAACCGAAAATAAAAAGGAGGGAAATGATTCAAATCATATTTAAAATAGGAAACAGATATTTTAAAGTTTCCATAATAATATTGACCAATAAGAAAATCTCATTTGAATAAAAAATTTAACTTTAATTGTGAGCGTGACACGTGAGCAAAATGCTAGCAGAATTAGTAATATTAATAGATATATTGCAATCGGAAAAAAAAAAATTGAAACATGTCTCAATATTTACGACAATATAACCGAAAATAAAAAAGAGGGAAAGGATTCAAATCATATTTAAAATGGGAAACAAATATTTTAAAGTTTCCATAATAATATTGACCAATAAGAAAATCTCATTTGAATAAAAAATTTAACTTTAATTGTGAGTGTGACACGTCAGCAAAATGCTAGCAGAATTAGTAATATTAATATATTTGACCACAAATTTTATATAATACCAACAATGCCCTTGATATAAATATTAAACCCTTTTCCCTTTGACATCTTTCCAGTTATCTCCAAATTACACGTCTCTCTCTTTGTCCTTCTCGCTCCCTCATTGCTGTCGTCCGCCCTTGCTCAACTGTCGTTGCAAACCACACCTAGAGTAAGCTCTCCTCTCTTGTCACTTCCCATACTTCTAAATCTCTTTGCCACTCCTTATCCCTCTCAAGTCTCAATCTCCTTGTCCATCTCATTCAACCACGATTGGTCACACCTGAGGTAAGCTCGACTATGTCTCAACGCTCATCATCCCTATCAATCTCCCTTGCCTCTTCACCTCTCCCTCTGCCCTCTCAATCCCTACTTTTGGTTCCCTTTCCCTTCCGATTTGAGCAGTTTTGTGGTTTTGCCCTAAATTCGACTACACTTGCTATAAATTCGATTTGCCCTGAATTCGGTTTTGCGAAAACCCCTTGTGAAATTGTGTGATCCTTTTGTGAAATCGAAATGTCATTATTTACAATTTGAGCAACTTTTGATTTTTTAGTTAATTACTTTGTGATTTTTGAAATTTTGGTATCACGTTTTTTATTTCACTCATGACACTTTGTTTTCGTTTTTTTTAGGGTTTGTTTGTTCTTAGCTCAAATGGATCATCCAAAGGGTTAGTGTTCTTCTTTATGAATCGAACTTCGTTCTTACTTTATGTATTATTCAATTTCAGGGGTTTAGCATTGCTTTTTTTGTTTAGTGACAATTGTTTGTTTGGTGACAACTGTCATGTAACTAGAGTCTATATCATCAACTGAATTGAGACTATCAAGGGTTTAACATTTCTTGTTTGTTTGGTGACATTTTTCATGTACATTGAGTCTATATCAACAACTAAACTGGTTCTACTAGAGATTTATCATTACTTATTTGTTTGGTGACAAATGGTATGTATCTTGAGTTTATATCATCAACTGAACTAAAACTGTGTTTCTGATGGTTTTTAAGTCACATTTATGTCATTATTTTTTTATTTATTTTTAGATTGGTGACAATTAATTAATCACCTATGTTTATTATGAGATGCCATTCGCGTTTGGCCGAACCTCAACGCAGGTTAGAGGAAGGGAGAGAGAGACTTTCTATGGCTATCGGTGGTGCGTCGAGGGCAGATCGACGACGACTCGAAGGCGGTGGCTTCAGCGGTTCGTCATCGGCATGGCCTTCAAGGTCCAACATCGGCAAACGTCGTTGATGGGGCTCCGAAAACAATAACGAGAAGGGACGAGAATCGGACAAAGAGAGAGGGACACAATTAGAAGGAGAGGACGGGAAAGATGTAAGATGCCATGGGAGGACGGCAGCGTTGGTGGCTTTGGAAATATCTAACAAATGAGCAGTCAAAGGAGAGGACGTGTCTTAGGTTGTCTATGTGAGACGGGTCGGAGCAACCATTAACCAAATGAGCAGATCTGCGGCCCAAACTCGAAAAATAGGCCCATTTTATATATTGATGATAATACACATATGATGACACGTGGATAAATACGTGGGGTTATTGTATGATATATCTTAAATATATTGTTGGATCATCACTAATTGACATATCAAAAAACTCATATCATATTGCACCAGAAAACGACACATAGGCAAATCGCACTGGAGACTTCGGGTCTCTATTTATGTATTGACCTGATAAATGAGAGAAGTTGCAAGATGACATCGTGATTGGATTCGTCCCAACCAATCGTTTTTCTCCTATGCCCTATCCCAAAATGGCAAAATCCAACACCTTCTCCATCACCAATGCACCCAGTGATGGCGTAGAAGGTTCCCGTCTCTCACTGATTCAATCCGAGATGAGCAGTTAAGGATTGTGGTGAAGACCGATGGAGTCGTGACTGAATTCATCGATGCTGCGACGTCCGTGGTGATCGATGTATTTGAAGAAGAAGGTTTTTTTATTTTCGGGCTAACACGTAAAGACTTTCTAAAAAATTGAAAAAGAATTATCATATAAAGTATCTCGTTAATAGACGAAAACTCATTTATTTATAATAACCAATTAGGAGATTACCATGGTAAAATGAGAGAGGGCCAAACTTGGGAATAAATGGAAGTTGAGTGCCGGTGTATAATAATAATAAAAAAAAAGAAGCGAGGCTGAGCTTTACAGCTGTTTTCACGGCTGATGGACTTTGGTTCTTTATGATGCACAAAGTAATGGTTCGATGCACCTTAAAAAGTCGAATCTTTGGCAAATATAAAACTTTGGATATTTTGGTTAAGTGAGTCAAACATGATTAGTTCAATGGTTCTTTTCATTAATTAGTATTACTGCGTCGGTGAACGCGGCCTTCCCACTTTGCTTTCACCAACACAATATTTATCATCTTTTTTGTCCGATTGTTACTTCTGTTTAATCGTCTAAACTCTATCAAATTCTTTGTCTGATTTTTTTTTTCGAATCTTATCTGATACTGTAGTATTGTTGCAGATGAATTTTTGAAGAATGGTGTATGTAAGTGTCTAGTGTCTAATTTTTATTATCTGTTAAGATTCTTGCAGATTTTTTCCGCTTATGGGTTAAAACTTAAAATAGATAAGCCGGAAAAAATCTTCAACAAATCTCTACTCTTCTCTATATTTTATTGTGTTAGATAATTATATTATAAATTACTAGTATTCATCAAATTTTCAAAATGCAACCGTGGCTATAAATATTGTCCAAAAGAATGGGAGTGATGATCGGATCTCACATCCAAATTTAGGGGCTAACATTGATTGGTTGGGTGGTGAAAACAATGCGATATAACCACATTTAGTAACCATGTATCACCACCTCATGTCTAAATCATATTCATATTCTAATCATTATGTATCATATCAGACTTCCATACCTAATCACATATCCACAATCGTGCTTATCGATCATATAATATAACATCATGTTTTACAATCATAGGTATAATATAACAACATGCTTTCATATATCAACACTTCATAATCTCACATCATAATTCACATATAACACTTCATCATAATCTCACATCATATTTTAGAAAGGCAAATTCAACGGCTGATTATATAGTTAAGAATGACTTTAATTGTAATTCTTGTATCCTCCCTTTGAACAGGGAGCAAATCATCCAGATGGATGATATCAAGGATAATCTTTACTTGTAAAGACATTATAATTTTTGTCTACTATAAACAAAAAATTAAAAAAAATATAATAAGTCAATTATTTAATTACCCCAAACAAGGCCCAAAGATCAGCCCAGTCCCGAATTAGGCCCAACCGAATCCAATCCCGCTCTCAGATCTCTTACTCTCGGCAAAAAAAAAAAAAGAAAGAAGAGGGTCCCACAGGCTGATGTGGCTGCCAAGGTGGACGCGGGACCCATTCTTCTTCCTCGGTGACTCTCGCCCTCGGCTCTGCTCTTCCGGAAGCGATTCCGCCGGCGCTCGTTCTCTCCTCGTTCTTCCTTCAACCTTTGGCCTCTCCCTCCCTCAGCCTTCCATCTTCCGATCCCTCGGACTCCCCCAGCCCCCGGCCGGCTCACTCGCACAGCTCTCGCTCTCCTCTCGGCCTCGCCCGCTCTCTCCGACCCGCCCTCATCTCTCCCTCCGACCAGTTTTAAACAAGAAATTGAACCCGGAATTAGAAGCAAGGGAAGAGGGTTCGAATAATTCGAAAGCTCACCGGAGCAGGGGAGGCGACTCCGGCGCAGCCTCGGCGAAACAGGGGCTGCGTTCGAGTGTGGATGGAGGTTTGATGCTCGAGTATAGATATTGAATTAATTTCTTTTTTTAAAAAAAAAAGGGTGGAGCACACATTGGGGCCCACCAAAGTCCCGCCAACAAAAGGAAATTCAAGCGCGTCTTCAACAGTCACCCAAATCCTCCATAGTCGAAACCACAAATCCATCCCCTGAAAACATACATACCTGCATCACCAACACCAACACCAACCACCCTCATCTCCATTGATCTGACGTGCTCTTCCTTCATTGGCTTTCTCTTCACACTCCCGTCCCTTTCAGTTACTCCTCCCCCCTCCTCCTCATCTCAGCACCTTCATGGAAGCTCCCTCCATCCCCCCACCACTCCCTTATATATATAACTTCCAATGTCCACTCCAATTCAGCCTGTACTGCACAATCCCCCTCAATCCACTACCACTTCAATTCATCAATGGACGATTTCGATCACCATCACCACCCGCGCCGGGGCGTTTCCTCCAGCTACAGGGGGGTCAGGAAGCGACGTTGGGGGAAATGGGTGTCCGAAATCCGCGAGCCAGGGAAAAAGACTCGAATTTGGCTAGGCAGCTTCGACACCGCTGAGATGGCCGCCGCCGCCTACGATGCTGCCGCCTTCCACTTCCGCGGCCACGGCGCCGTCCTCAATTTCCCGGATCTCGCCGGCGCACTCCCCCGTCCGATCGGTCCCTCCGCCGATGACATCCGCGCCGCCGCCCAGGAGGCCGCCGCTAGCCTGAGGCGCCCTCCGGCGGCGTCGTCATCGGCTGGCCCAACCACTGTGGGGCTATCGGCGGGTGAGATTCAAGCTATACACGAGTCGCCGTTGGACTCACCGGGGATGTGGATGGATATGGGAGAGGATCTGCTGCACGGCGGTACACTTGTGCCTTCTAACGGCTACCAGATGGACGATGATGACTACTCGTATTACGCTACTGACCGTTCGATCTGGGACCCTTAGCCCTCTTTCAACGGCTAGGATTGATTCTGTTGGTTAATTAACTGATTAATTAATGTGATTTGTGTAAGATGATGGTTAAGGGTGACTAATTAAGCTCTTATTCGTCGAAATTAGTGGATGTCATGCCACTTTGCATGATGGACTAATTAAGCTCTTGGTTGGAACTTGGAAGTGCCTACCTGATTATTTAGTTTTTTTTAATCGACATTTATTTTGTGTAATTTTACTTTAAATTGTTTGCACTGTATTTTTTTAAAGTGAGTTATTAATTTTAATTGAACACTTGTTTGACAATCATCTTAATTAATCTTTGCATCTCCCTTAAGTCGAAGCCCCAAAATATCAATATGTATATCATTGGAGCCTTTGGTTTCCTCTATTTTGCAATTGCTAAGGATTTGCTAACATTTAATTTGCGAAATAAGCAATGTTATAGCATATGGTTTAAGTTAATAGCAACTTTACAAATATTTTTTATTTATAAAAAGAAATTTTATAACACTGCAGCCAACACTAACGCCGGAACAAATATAACCATTTTCAGAAAATTGAGAGTTTCATCAAAGGGTAAAGATACGTACACGAAACAACACTGGGTTTATCACATTTTACACAAAATCACCATCCATATAACTAAATGAAGATGACAAGAGTTTGAATGCAACATTTACAAAGGGTGATATCTATATCAAGGGGATTAAAGCCGCTAACCTGAAGGTGGATTTGTGTAGTTGGTTGACCATTTGTTAAAACACAATATGATTCAACAAAAATAAACAGAAATATGTAAGTTGAGAGACCTCTATGTTTGAAACTTTGGAGCCTTACCCTTGTACATGGTTTTATGGTACTTCAGGAAGAGGGTTATGTACTTGTATTGTACTTGTCAACAAACATCTTTCCTTTCTCCATCATCTCCACAACTTCATTAACCTTTTCTTGCTAAAAAATTAATGGATCACATTGTTCCAATCATGAACCCCCCATTCCTCTCTCTCTGCCCTTCCTTAATCTCCTCCAAGAGCTTCAACGTCATCCTAACCAAAAACTCCGCCAAATCCTTGGTCTTCCTAGCTTCCAAGAAGGCCTTTGCTAGCTTTACAAAGCTCTTTCTGTCGGTTGAAGATTTCCGTGTTTGGTGGTGATCATGTCTACTTGCTCTTGTAATTTCCCCAATAAAACATGTAGCACTTCTGTTGCCTCGACCTCCATCCTTGTAAATTTCCGATCTCTAAGAAAATCTTCAAATAATATAAGACGGTTTGTCAGAATCCCATATTTCTCCACATGAACTGACACTGTGGTCTCAGAAATTCACCATTCAGTTTCAATGACCACAGTTCAAAGTCACAATGTCATCAATCATCTCTTTTGGATCATTGATAAATAAGGATTTGCTGACATTTGCAAAATAAGTAGTGTTGTCAAGAGTATGTCTTTTGAGTTAATTGTAAATTTGTAATGTTAAAAGGGTTTGCTGACATTTACTAAATAACCAGTGCTATCAAGAGCATATATTTTGAGCGAGTAGTCTTCATCTTAATTCTTGTTGATTTCTCAATGGATCTTAGTGATTTATTGGCGATGTCACATATCTTATTGATTTTATAAAAGAGATTTTATGATATGAATCATTGTAATCCCACACCCGAGGAATCTCGAGTGGATCCGATGTGAGTTCAAAGAACATGGTACAGTCACACTGACATCAATTGTCTATATTATTACTCCGTCTATGAATAAACAAGTTAGAGCACTCCATTGAAATTTGTACAACACACTAATACATTATTAATAAATTATAACTCTGATCATATGTTGACGGATTATATGACTAAAAGTTTGTTAGGTACAATGTTGAACAGATAAGATGTTTAGTAAAAATATAATGTGTTCATGGACTATGTTGGTAAAAATATAACTAGGATAAGTTTCACAAGTGCATAATGACACTGAAAATGAATATCTTCAAATATTGACTTGAAGCGGATATTCAAATATTGAGTAACAAAATTGAGTAAAAACAAGAACAATTGAAGATGAGGTTGAAATAAATTTTATGATAATATCAATATTTTGATTTCACCTTCTTTCATGAACCAAAACGAGATAAACTAATATCTACTTTAACATGTTGTAAGATACATGTTGATCACTTTGGAATCAATCCCTAATTCAATTACATTGGTACATAAATCAATAAATCTTGAGAGAGTTGGAAGAGTATATGAAATCACAAGTCACACTTACACCCGAACCCACCCGTTAATGAGTGAGGATACTAGTAAAATTACTTTTTTTTTTGTTTTTTTTAACTTTTACAGTTTTACCTTCTTTTTTTTTTTCCCCAAGAGAGAGGTAAATTTCTGCTGATGCGAAGACGAGCCGAGCAATTTCAATTTCGTAACCTATGTACATCAGTTTTCGTCTTCAAAGTGAAACGGCTCCTCTGAGACTGAGAGTGCCTCTTCCTTGCTCCATTGAAGAAGCGGCTCGCTCCGATCAAGTTCGTTGGATCACCGGCTTTTCAATTTGCGATTTCTGTAAGTATACTTTCGTTACACTGGATTCCTGCTGCAGTTGATATCGAAACCCTAGCCTCTGTAATGGTTAATTTTGATTTGCTTTTCTGTAGGGTTCGTCTAGGCGACCATAGATTAAGGTTTTCGGAAGGCGATTAAATTGGGGCTCGTTGAGGAAATTGGAGTATAAAATGGATCAACAGATATCAAACTGGATTATTGAATTTCTTCTGCGGCAACACATCGATGATAAAGTTCTGGATCGCCTCCTATCGGTTCTTCCTTTGGACATTGATGATTTCGGGTTGAAGAAGGCGTTGCTCCTCCGAAGAATTCAGACTGAGTTGATGAGTGCCACCGTTTCGGAAAAGATTCTGGAGCTTTTGGAGCTTGTGGGAGAATTGGATTTCAGAGAAGGGAAGAGCCCTTCGGAAACCATGAAGGCTGCGTACTGTGCAGTGGCTGTTGACTGCACCGTGAGGTATCTGGGGTTGGGTGACAATGAGAAGTATCTCGAGACATTCAAGAGGTTATGGCAGGTCAGGGCTCGAAGAATGGAGAATTCTGAAAACCCTGGGTTGATCTCTGAGAGATTGAAGAATTGGAGGATTGATCTCGAAGCCGCGAGCTCTGATTTGGAGCTTTGTGACAAGATATTGTCAAGGAACACGAGGAATGATGCCCTTAAAGCTGTTAGAGTTTATCTGGCTGAATCTTGGGATGAATTAGGCCCATCATTTATAGAAACTTCTGCTGAAAATATGGTTAATACGGGGAAGGCAGGTCATGGAATCAACGAACATGAGGAAGAACAAGGTTCCGAGGGTTCTGATATTGTGATTGTGGAGACAGTTCCTAGTGACATGCCTGGTAATGGAATTGTTGCTTATTTAGTTCACTAAATTTTTAGAGCTGATCTACTGTTACGATGTTTAAATTTGATTTTCGTTCTCCTGGTCAGGGAAGATTGGATTGTGTTGCTTTTATTGAGAAAAGAATTGAGTTTCATCATATCTAATAGTGTTTGCAATGAAGCTTTAGAGATGGATAAAGAAACCCTAGGATAGTAGGATGTGAATTATGAAGATTGAGAAATACTTACTCTATTTGCTCCTTTTTTATGATCTTTATTAATTCGGATGACAACTTTTGTCGTGTCGTTTCCTATGGATTTATATTTGCCTATGGTGGTTGCTTTTGTTGTTGAGTGCGGAGTATGTTATTATTAATATTAGTAAAAGTATGAAATTGGAGGTTTGATTTGCTTAGTGATTTTTGTTCTTGTTACACCAGAAACTCAGCAAAACCAAGGTCCACAAGCTGGTGCAAATAGGAGTTGCTCTGGAGAAGCATTACATGGAACACATTCAGAAGTGAGGATTACGAACATTGTGGAGGTGGACATAGACACAAGTATGAACAAGTATGACACCATTCCCACCCCTGAAGTAGAAAGGATAAAAGCAGATCTCAAGTCAAGTTTTGAGGATCTTCATGCTGTTGTGAGAGATCCTCTTCCTGAAGCCTTGCGTGTTGCTGAAGGTGTTGTGTCAGATATGCACAGAGATAGGAGCTTAGGTGGAAACAATGATGATGAGATGCATGGAGTTTCTACCTCAATGGACAAAACAGAACCGACTCGTCCTGAACAAGAAGATTGCGGGAATGGAAATAGTTCAAATAGTGATTCCCTTGAGTTTTCAGAGCTACGAGCACGGCCCTCTTTACGCAGTCCAAATAGGAAGAAGATATCCCCGTTAAAGAAGTACGAAATGAAGAAATTGACTAGGAGGAGGCCAAAAAGAAAATGGAGTGTCGTGGAAGAAGACACGTTGAGAGATGGTGTAGAAAAGTTTGGCAGGGGGAATTGGAAGGTTATATTGGATGAGTACCGTGATATATTCGAGGAAAGAACGGATGTTGATTTAAAGGATAAGTGGAGAAACTTGACACGATACTCCAAATAGTATGTCGATAAGGTATTTGCATTTAAATATTCTTCTCTCTCCTGTTTGAATGAATTTATACGCTGCGAATGTACAAGTGCTTCTTACATCATATGCATAGAGGAATAGTTGGTGGCTAGAGCAGCTCAGAGTCATTTGAAACCCATGATTAGTGTCATTGAGGAAATCCATGTCTTAATAAAAGCTTTCTATAAAAGGTTTATCCTCAGTCATATTGGAGCATTGATGGAATTTACTAATTTCAGTAACTATTGCATTGTTCAAGTAGCATATCTTCTTTGAGCTTGTTTCTTGACATGATTTTCCATTTAAGATATTTGCATTCTGTTTTTCAGAAAATGGTGACTGTCACATACAAACATGGTGCTATAGAGTTATAAAGATCCTATGGATTGCATTTTATTATGATCAGCAACCGGTGAGATAGCCTTGTGGTTGTGGTTATTCACTACGTTTGGAAGCCATGTTTATCCCGATCGATTTGGTTTTGGCTCTCTTCGGTCCTCGCAAAAACTAGTGCTTTGCCCTTAAACTTACTCTTTAGCCTTGATCGTGTTAACCTAGTTTGAGGTTCTCTCTTGTATGTATATCAGACAGATTTATGAGTAGCCTTGATCGTGCTAGCCTAGGTTCTCTCTTTTATGTATATCAGGCAGATTTATGCTTTTGATTTTCTTTTGATGGAATGTTTCATTCAGCCTTTGTTCAGAGTGTTTCCATCATTTGTGTTTGTTTAGCTCGATATGATTTGTCAAACTGAACAAGGCTTTCTTGTCTTGAGCTTCGGTCAAGTTTCTTTGCCCTTTGTTGGATACTCCCTCTGACGACGTCAAGAGGAAGAGGAAGGAATAGTTGGCGCCAATTTAGCTTGCCAAAATTCTGTTAGAAAGTTGTTAGAAGCTGATGCTTTTTTTTTTTTGATTAGGTAAGAATTTGGATTCACCGAGGCGCTATCCGATAGCATCATTTCGGATGAGGTCAAGAAAACCTGGATTAGTGAGTAGTTCTGGGTTTTTGGTAGAACGGGCCATTCGAGCAATGAAATCGGCTACCTGATTACCTTTGCGAAGTATGTGAAAGGATCTCACTTCGCGAAACCCACGGAGTAAGCAAGATATTTCTGACATTATCATTTCGATTTCCAACGGGCATTTCGTCCCATGTTTAAGATAATTAATAATTATTAGGGAATCCCCTTCAATTATAAGTCTGTCGGAGCGCAACTCAATTGCCTTCTTTATACCTAAATATAATGTCTGGGCCTCCGAAGAAAGGGCCGATTGCTTTCCAATCGTCTCCATCCGAGCTGTAATTGGGGCACCTTTCCAATTTCGGATAACGAAACCAGCTGAGCTGTTACGTACATCCGGCGCTGAGCCATCAAAATTTAGCTTCAGAAATCCCAATGGGTTTTTTTTTTCCACTTTTGATTTGTCCTTTTCCGTTTTGTATTTCTTACTCGTATTTCTTTATCTAGTGGCCTTTTATGCTTTTCTTCTACAAGGTTTCTAGTGGCCCTAAGCCAGTTGATCGTATGCGTGTTCACAGTCTGATTATAATTATCGATTGATAGCGGTTTCCGTTGTCTGAAAACCACTTGGTTCCTAGTTAGCCAGACCACCCACCAACTAAAAGGACAAATCAGATTGATAGCGGTTTCAGTGTATTTTGTAATCAATCAATTCAGTTTCAGTAAACACATTTTCCTACTCTTTGTTTCTCTCGGTTACTCCTTGTAACACCCTTTAAATACTGTGTTTTTATTCATTTTGATAAATTCATCCATGTGTTGTAGAGGTTGTAGTTGGGTTTGGTTTAATTTGGGGATTTCCAACTCACCCAAGTTTGAATCCTTTTGGCGGTGTCTTTCTTCTATGTTTTTTTTTCTTCTTCATTAACTCAAGTCCAGTAAATATTGTCGGTATTTTTGATGTTAAAAAATACTTATTTGTAATATAAGATGATTTCAGCCTATCCCAATTTTTATTTCTGGTTTTGTGCCGGAGTTTTTTTTTTGTCTTAATAAATAATCTTCCTTTGTTCAATTATTTGTTTTCTCATAACTTTAAAATTAGTCATTGTATAAAAAAATAGTTGTGCATAACTGAAGCTAAAGACCGTCAATCATTATTCATTCGGCGGTTGTGTTAGAACCAAGTTAGCTAAACTCATGTGTGATTAAGTGAGTTTGTTATGTTTTACTCAATGTTCATTGTGTATATAAATCAATCTCAGTTCTGTAACAAAGTAATTCAGTTCAGTTGAGCAATAACAGAAATCATTTTTCCCTCTCTCTCTGTTCTTGCTCTCCAATATTGATTCTCTTTCTCTTTTCCGCATTGAAGAACAAGATGAAGGTTGCCCCTTCAATCATTGATCGAAGATACACCGAACAATCACACGGTAATGAGCAAATCCTTAGATTAATATTGATGTAAAACATTAAACATCTATTCATTGGTGAATTAACTTAACAATTTGTGTTTGATCATCTAAGCTATTGATTGAATCAATTTTGAATGTAGCTCCTGGATCAAACTTGCATTTAAAGTGGTTTTATTCATGCTCAAAACTTACCTTAATGATAGAATACCAGCTAAACATGCCATGGCATACACTACATTCACCGACAGAAACGACGTTGAATGATGATATAAAATGTTTCAGAGAAACAACTACTAACTAGGCATCGATCAGGACAAGGAGAACAGGAAATAGTTGTCATACTTGAATGGTAAAACAAGAGTTCTGCATCTAGGCAGAGATGGAAGAAGAAGACTTGATGGATTTTACAATCCACATGATTCAGTACGTCTCAGCTAGCGCTCAATCTGAATAGTCACATGGCTGATGTTATATTCCCTTTCGATGTATTCTATAACCTTGTCTAGCACAGTATCAACATCAGCGTCGGGTTGGATCTTGACATGACAAGCCAGCAATACTTTCCCGACAGTGATTGCCCAGATATGTAGCTTGTGAATGGCAACGACTTCCTCCATCTCGCACATGCCCTTCTCCAGCTTCTTTGCGTCAATCTCTCTTGGAGTGTTTTCCATGAGTACCTCCAGAATGTTCCTCAACATGTTAATTGTCGTGCCCAACATGATTACTGAGAAGAGAAGGGTGCATATCGGATCAAGTATCCTCCATTCAGGCCTAAACTAGATGACTCCTCCGCTTATCATCACTCCGAAGGTAATCCCCCTTAACGTTGATGTTCCTTTTCCAATTTTCCTTGGTTTCAGGCTTTGATTCGTCATCATTGTGTAAGTGTTTGGAGAACTGAGTCCTTAACGGATCTCAGAGGCCTACTCCTGTATATATATCAATGGGTGAAAACCCTAAGGGTACAATCGTAACTGTACATGATATGGACATATATAAACAATATAATGCTAACATCCTCCCCCAGTCGCAGTTAGAGGTGAGCGAATAGCAAGACTGGAACGAAAAGAAGTAAAAAGAGGAGTAGGTAAGCCTTTTGTGAAAATGTCCGCATATTGATGTGCGGAAGGGATATGAAGAACTCGGACCTGGCCTAGGGTAACCTTCTCTCTGACGAAATGGATGTCAATCTCGATATGCTTCGTCCGCTGGTGCTGAACCGGGTTCGACGACAGATAAACAGCAGAGACATTGTCGCAGTAGACCAGTGTAGCCGATCAAAGGGGAACTCGGAGCTCGCAGAGAAGGTTGCGGAGCCAGCAGGTCTCAGCCACGGCGTTGGCAACGCCACGATACTCAGCCTCGGCACTCGAGCGGGAGATGGTGGCCTGACGCTTGGAGGACCACGAGACCGGATTGTCGCCAAGGTACATTGCGAAACCCGATGTGGAGCGGCGAGTTTCAGGACAACCAGTCCAGTCAGTGTTAGAATAGACGGTGAGGGAGTCAAACCGGCTGCGACCGAGATGTAATCCCATGTCAGAGGTGCCCTTGATGTACCGGATTATCCTCTTGAGCGCCTGAAGATGGTGCTCGCGGGGATCATGCATGTATAAGCAGATCTGCTGGACGGCGAAGGCAATGTCCGGTCTGGTGAATGTCAGATACAAGAGAGCACCGGCCAGACTGCGGTAGGCTGTAGGATCCTCAACCTTAGGACTAGAGGCATCGTCGAGCTTGGACTTGCAGTCGACAAGGGTGGTGGCGGGCTTGCAAGATGACATGCCGGCTTTGTCGACGATCTCGAGAGCATATTTCTGTTGATGAAGAAACAGTGTAGTAGGAGTGCGTGACACAGAGATGCCGAGGAAGTAGCTCAGGGAACCGAGATCAGTCATGGCAAACTCTGAACGCAGCAGGGCCATCAGCCTAGACAGGAGGGATGTAGAGGAAGCGGTGAACACAATGTCATCGACGTACAGGAGAAGATAGGCGGTGTCAGATCCTGAGTGGAACACAAAGAGGGAGTGATCAGACTGACTGCCCTGAAATCCAATGCCAGTGAGGTACGTGGCGAATCGCTGATACCAGGCGCCTCGCGCCTGTTTCAACCCATAGAGAGACTTCCGGAGAAGGCAACCGTGAGATGGGCGGGTGCGATCATAGAAGCCTGGTGGCTGATGCATACACACAGTCTCTTGAAGGTTGCCGTGAAGGAAGGCATTCTTGACGTCAAACTGATGGATAGGCCAGTCCTTGGTAAGGGCGATACTCAGAACTGTGCGGATGGTAGCTGGTTTGACGATCGGGCTGAAGGTCTCGTCACAGTCTACTCCAACCTCCTACGACTTACCATTGACCACTAGGCGAGCCTTGTGTCGCTCAAGAGTCCCGTCTGACCTGTACTTATGCTTGAACAACCACATGCAGTTAATGATATTAGTGTCCCGAGACCTTGGAACGAGGTCCCACGTGCCGTTTTTAATAAGAGCACTAAACTCATCCATCATGGCGGCGTGTCAGTTCGGGTCCTGTAAGGACTTGTGGGGTGATTTGGGGAGAGGGGATATGTCGGGGGATGGAGTGAGAAGGTTGTATTTGGGGTTAGGTTTGATCCTGGACTAAGACCGGGTCTTCATGGAATGAGCGGGGGTGCAAGCGGAGGCGGGGGGTTAAGTGGGGCTGTCTGCAGGGGGGGGCGTGGGGTGCTGCGGGCGCCGCCAGGGGAGGGGACCCCGCAGCAGGGGGTGCTGCGGGCGCAGCATGGTGTTGCAGCCGCGACCAATCAAAATGGGCGTGGGGCTGGCGGGGGGCAAGTGGTGTTCCGGATGAGGCTTGTTGAAATAGGTGGCGTAGGAGGGGTGATAATTCGTCAGAATTGGGTGGTGTGGAGGGGTTGTGGCGAAGAGGAAGGTCTGTTCGTCGAAAATCACATGGTGCGAAGTGACAACCCGATTTGTATCCAAGCGAAGACAACGGTAGCCTCGATGGTGTGGGGAGATGCCCAAGAAGACACATTTGGTGGAACGTGGGGGGAGCTTGTGAGGGGCGGTGACACTCATGTTGGGGAAACAGAGACATCCAAACACTCTAATGTGATCATAGGAAGGGAAGCGCTTGTAGAGTGTCAAGGTTGGGATGGAGTTGTCAATGACTTTGGATGGAAGGATATTGTGGAGATAGGTGCCCATGTGAAGCGCCTCAATCCAAAAGAGGAGGGGAAGAGAGGCGTGATGGAGGAGTGTTCGAGTTTTGTCATTGAGAGTGCGGAGAATGCATTCCGCTTTTCCATTTTGTGGAGAGGTTTGGGGGCAAGAGAAGCGGAGTAATATCCCATTTTGTTGACAAAAGAAGCTAACAAAAGTGTTGTCAAACTCTCCTCCCATGTCACACTGAATAGCCTTGATGGGCAAAGTAAATTGAGTGCGGACAAATGTGTGGAAATTGACAAGGTGACTTTGTGTTTCCGATTTGTGACGTAGGGGAAAAAACCAAACAAAATTGGTGAAATCATCAAGGACAACCAAATAATATCGAAAACCACTAGCACTTGAAATAGGAGATGTCCACAAATCACAATGTATAAGATCAAAAGGTGCGAATGTAATGGAATGAGAAATGCTAAAAGGAGACGCTTTCTCTTGGCGATTTCACATGAAATGAAAACGCCAGAGGCTTTATTACAAGAAATTAAATTGCTAGTGCGGAGGCATTGAAGCACGTGGTCGTCAGGATGACCAAGACGAGCGTGCCACAAGTCAAAGCGATGGGCAACGAAGGCAGTGGGGGCGGTGGGAGACGTTTGGCGAGCAGTAGTGATGGGGTAGAGGTCGTCATAACTATTGCAGCGCATGATTGGGGTCCCCGTACGAAGATCCTTCACAAGAAAACCAAGTGGGTCAAATTGGACAGCCACGTGATTATCGATGGTAAATTGACAAATAGAAATGAGGTTTTTAACAAGGTCAAGGGCAAGCAGGACTTTTTTGAGGCGAAGGGTTGGGGCATTGGGAAGGTTTGTGTGACCCGAACCGACAATTTTAAGAGATTCGCCATTTCTGACATAGACAGACGGTAAAGTGCTAGAATTAAAAACAGTTTGTAGGTTACCTGGTGCGTTCGTCATGTGAGAGGAGGCCCCGGTATCCATGTACCAGTTGTCGTCCGGCTGCTGAAGTCCCATGGTGGAGAAAGCGGCGGAGAAGTTGGTGTGCATGGGGTTAGACGGAGGCTGCTGAAAAGCGTACATCGCCGGGGAAGGGACCGACTGTTGTGCCTGACGTTGCGGGAAGACCAAGCCTGGCGGGGGGTATCCCGCCCACGTCGGATAAGGGCAGGGCGGCGGAGCGGGGGACCAGGGCTGTTGTGGGTACCAGCTCCTTGGCGGCGCTCGCGACATGTTGCTGCGCCCGCGCCCGCGGAGCCCGCCGCTGTTGCCGCCTCTGTCGCGTCCTCCGCGCTGTTGGGATGGTCTGGGTTGGGTTTGGGGAATTGGGTCCGGGGCTATGAAATCCTTGGAGGAAACGAGGACATGGGAAGGTCCCTGGGGGCGCCCGTGACGGCTCTCCTCCCTGGGGAGCATGCTGCGAGCCACCATGAAAGTCGAAAGTGGCGCTGTGTTGCTGATCATGCCATCGACGACATCAAATTTGGTGGAGAGGTCGTTGATAAGTTGAAGGACAAGGCGTTCTTCTCTAACCTTGTGTCCAACATCGCCTAGTTGATCAACGATGGATTTTATGGCGAGGCAGTAGTCAGAGACGGTGGAGAAGCTTTCCTGACGGGTGTTGATGAACTTACCCTCAAGATCCGCTGCCCTAGCGAATTGATTGTCATTGAAGAGGCCCTTTATGCGGAGCCAGACATCTCGAGCAGTGGAGTTTGGTTGGAGGACGGTAATCAGGACGTCCTCAGAGATGGTGGCATAGATCCATCCAAGAACGATGGAGTCTAGACGGTTCCAGAGGGGCTCAAGGACACCAGTCGGACGACCAGAGCCGTCGATGTGGGTGATGACGTCGTGAGCCTTACAGGCGGTTTGAAAAAGTTCCGCCCATGTGTGGTATTGGACCTTTTTGAGATCAAGGGTTAGGGGAATTTGATTTTTTATATTGGTGACGGATTGAGCGGAGTGAAAGGGGTTTGGTGGTGGTGGTGGAGGGTTAGGGTTGGGTGGAGGTGGGTTAGGGTTGAGCGGGTTTCCATCCTCGACGGTAGCCATCGGAAAGAAAGAGAGGAGATGGCGGCGGAAAAGGGGGTGGGTGAGGTGCGGCAGCGGCTACAAAGAGATGGGCGACAACGGCCTGGTGGGCGGCGGCGGCGGCGGGTAGTCGTGGCAGGAAGGGGGGGGGGGGGGCAATGGATCGTAGGTGTGAAACAAGAAAGATTAGGGTTTCACACGAAGGCGTGATACTATGTAAGTGTTTGGAGAACTGAGTCCTTAACGGATCTCAGAGGCCTACTCCTGTATATATATATATCAATGGGTGAAAACCCTTAGGGTACAATCGTAACTGTACATGATATGGACATATATAAATAATATAATGCTAACACATTGTTGCTACTAGACTTCTCCAGCAACGACTCATTGATGCCAGAATCATGAGCATGATGGTGATGATCGAGATGCTCGGGGGCGTCTCCATGACTGTGGCCATGTCCATGATCATGCCCGTGCTCGTGCCCATGCCCATGGCCTAGTAGTGTTGCCATCACCACATTAACCACCAAACCAAATGTGGCATTAATAATCCGAGTTATGGCTTCATACACAAGAACCCCAGCAAGAAGCCATATCATCTGGATCGAGGCTGATAACTCCCTCCCTTGATGAAAATCGGAATAGATGTTTCAAAGGCTTTGACAGGATATTTGTGTCAAAGGCCTTGGAGCGTTAACAGTTGATGAAATACAAAACCTACCTTTATTATTCGTATATTATTTTATGTTATTATATACTTCCATTATATTATATATATATATGTATGACTAACCATTTCAGGAAGTATATTCGAAGATTGCATCCTTCCTTTTACATGTTGAGGAGATCAGCTCAAAATAGATCATGGCTTCGAAGTATCCTTAAATAGAAGATCCAAGATCGAACTGATTCCAAAGAGCCGTTGGAGATCTGGTGATGAAGATCCTCACGCTCCATGCTATCTCCATGCTATATTATAAAGGAAAGGAATGAGAAGACAGAACATACAAGTGCTACACACGAGCTTCAATTCTTTCAAGCGATCTGTCTTCCAAGTGTCTCTCTGCAAAGCGCTCAAATAGTTTGTTGTTTATTTCAAAGCCTTTGAGAGTCACTGTGAGCTTATAGGATATATTTATTTCAAGTGTTACTCGAGAGTTTATAACTCGGAAAGTTGCACTAGGCTATTGATTTGCGAGAGTTAGAGGATTGTACTAGATAGCTGAGAGAGGTGGGACTCTTCTAGATTGGTCTAGGACTCCAAGGGAACGTGAGTTGACTAGATTGCAATTGTATAGGAGAGAGCCTTCTCGGTGAGCTATTAGGATCCTAAGCTAAGCAATCAATAAAGCCTTGAGACTTTGTGATTCAGGTTCTTCTCAAAGGTTTTGGTACAAGCTCCAAAAGTCTTGAGACTTTCTGCGAAAAACGGGCATACTCTATTCAACCCCCTTCTAGAGTATTTATATATTACTTTGTTTTACATTATCGAACCTTCAGAGGCCAATGCACCGAGTATTTCATTCTAAAAAAGCCATAAGTTTGGCGCGGTGTTGCTTCCCAACCCGACGCCCAAAGAGAAAACAACGAGATTGCAAAAGCGGCAACGTCGGACAGAAGATGTGCTGCATTGGTTAAAATTACTAGAATGTTGGCTTTCATACCACCAACGACCTCCGCGCTCATGAATACAATACAAAGTGTGACAGCCATAATCAGCTTTCGCTTCGCAGCATAACGTTCGATCTTCTGCATCCTTAGTTGCGGCATGTGCAAATCCACATACTCCTTCAGCACAAACCCTTCGAGATGTCTGTCCATCGTATACATCTACTGATATTTCAAACAAATGGCTGGGTTCTGAATTTTGCACCTCCATCTACAAAGCAAAATCAAATTAAAGCTCGATTAGGGGAAAAAAATCAAATTAAAGCTCATAAACAATTGAATCAAAGAACTTTAAGCAATGACGCATGCATCAATGATCGCTCCGAAAACTAAAGCTCGATTAGGGGAAAAAAGCAAACAACAAAGCAAAATCAAATTCAGCTTAGCACAAATCATCGGCGGCAGTACTGAACTACAGATTAGCACAAAAACTCTAGCTAGTAAGACGAGATTGTTGTAAATGAATGTCAATTATTATCAATATGCAGGTAGAGATCGATCACAAATTTGTAATTTAGCACCGAATGAAGAAGGGAGTAGCTGTTGTTGGAGAGAATTAGCATCGAATGAAGAAGGGAGCTATTGTACGCGGGAGAGAACTTCTCTTGATGAATCTATATCTATAATCTATCTATATAATACATAAAAAGTTGTGTAATGATATGTGTTTAGTTTCCTAAGTTTTCCTTTGGCATGTAATATTGTTTTATATGTTTGTTTGGACATGTATGTGTGTATGATGACTATACAGGTATATTTTAGTATATGTTATATATATATATATATATGTTGCACTATAGGCATGTGTCTCGACTGAGTCGTATTGAGTCTATTTAGACTTGATCCTCTAACGAGACCATACTATAGCGGAGTTAACATATGTATATAAAACTATACTATATAATATAACTTGTATAAGGTATGATAGGAAGAAGCTTACCTTACCTGGTATTGGGCTTTAGCCCATTACTTGGCCCATGGATCCAGGAGCTCGGATGATGCTTGGTAGCCCAGAGACGCGGAGCCCGCTCCAACCCTACCTCCTTAAGTTGAAGCTCTGCGTTTTGAGGTTGGGCGCTTGACCTAGCTATAAAGCGTCGCTTCCTGTTCGAGGAGCAACACACTTCAGCTGCTCTCTTCTCTCTCCTCACAAACGCTCTCTTTGCGCCGATTAGAGTTTCTAGGGTTTGGAGCTTTCTCTCCTTCTCTTGCCTTCGGATCTTGAGCGCTCGGAGAAGAAAGGTTGCTAGTGGCTTCTCTGGAAGGTGGATCGAGCTCCGGCGTCCTCCTGGGTGGCCGCTCTCCTCGTCTTCTGAGATCTCGGGTTCTAGAGATCGATTTCTCTATCGATCTTCTGGTTTTATCCCATACAGGGGGATTTCTTCTTCTTCCTTATACATCTGATTCACATGCATGTTAGATTAGGGTTGCTTGCTTTCATTGCTTGTATCATCCCTTGTACGAACTCTCTTATAGTGGATTCGACCAACTCTTGAGGCCCCGTGGACGTAGGTCTTAGACCGAACCACGTAAAATTGCTTGAGTGTTCTTCTGCTTGTGATTCTTTATTAGATCTTTCTTTATCGCTTTAGATCTATTACGCTTCCACTATCCAAAACCGATTTCTAGACGAATCTAGGTTTTACAACGTGGTATCAGAGCTTGGCTGTCGCGTTCTTGATTTCCTGGCTCATTGTTGAGTTCTAGGGATAGGGAACGGGTGTAGGGCCTCGGGCTGACCTAAAATGCGACATCGCTGGTGCAGCACCCCCCCTACACGACGTACCACACCCTTGTTTGCTAGATCTAGGGCTTCTGTGCTTGGATCTTGTGTTTTTGGTGCTTCTGATCTTCGAGTTTGCTTGTTTTTTACTTGGCTTGATAGGATCTTTAGTTGCACTGTTAGATTCATATTTTCTTGAATCATTTTTGTGCTCTCTGAATCATTTACTAACTGTTTAGTTGTTCTACAGGTACAATACAACAACTATGGGTGATAAAGGCACTTATCTTAAGCCTTTTAATGGCCACACTGACTTTGCTATGTGGCAATTAAAGATGAAGGCTATTCTGATCAAGGAAAAGTGTTGGGTTGCTGTAACCAACAAATTTCCAGAAGGGACTTCAAAGGAAAAAATCTTTGAAACTGATCAACAGGCTCACGATGAAGTGATGCTTCGCTTAAGTGACGAAGTTGCTAGACAGGTATTGAATTTTGACACTGCTGATAAGCTTTGGGAAGGTCTGGAAAGCTTATACTTGGTAAAATCTCTCCCTTCTCGTGTTAATTTGTTCAATAAACTTTTTGATTTCAAGATGGATGTTTCCTGCCCCTTATCTGATAATCTTGATAAATTTTTGACTATTCTTCAAGATTTGCAAAGATGTGGTGACAAAGTTGAGGAAACAAAGCAATGTGTTTTGTTGTTAAATTCTTTGCCTGCTCAATTTGATACTTTTAAAGATGTTGTGCAATACAGTACTGATAAATTGGAAAAGAAAGTTATTCTTGAGTCCATTATTCAGAAAAATGATGCTTTAAAGGTCTTTAAAAACAAGTATGAGCTTAAGGCTGACCATAAACCTGATAACAAGAATGAAGTGCTTGTTGCTAGAGGTAGGTTTAAAGGCAATAAGAATAATAACAACAATAGCAACAATAAACCACCTCAAAAAGATTCCACTAAACTGAAAATCATCAAAATGGTAAACCTGATAAATCTCACCTTATGTGTTCTTACTGCTCTAAATCTGGTCACATTGAGAAACATTGCTTTAAGAGGAAGAAAGATGAAAGGCTTGCTGGTAAAAAGCCTAATATCTCTGCTGTGCTTGAGTCCCATCCTTATTATACTCATGAAGTGCTTGCTTTGTTAAATTCTGGTGACTCCAATGCTTGGATTTTAGATTCTGGATGTACTATGCATGCTACCTTCCATAAGTCTTGGTTTTCTGACCTTAAATGCTATGATGTTGGTACTGTCATGCTTGGTGATCATTCTGTGCTTAAAATAAAAGGTGTTGGTTCTGTTGCTTTAAGAATGTTTGACAATGTTGTTAGAGTTATAAAGGATGTTAAATGGGTGCCTGATTTGAGAAGAAACTTATTGTCTGAAAGTGCTCTTGAGGAATTAAAATATGATGTGTACAGTTCTGATGGTGTGAGGATTGTTACTAAGGATAGTAAACCTGTGATTAAATGCTTGAGAAAGGCTGGTTTATATGAACTGATTGCTACTTCTATTGTGAATTCCTCTGCTACTGCTTTTACCGCCATTGATAAGCCTATGTCTATGCATGATTCTATGTTATGGCATGTTAGGTTAGGTCATATTGGTAACAAAGGCCTAGAGAACTTGTATAAATCTGGAGTTATTCCTGCTAAACCATGTTCCATTGAATTATGTGAAAACTGTGTTTTAGGTAAGCATACTAGAAAAAGTTTCAAATCATCTGCTTTTGTTTCAACTGCTCCTTTGGATTATGTTCATTCTGATGTATGGGGCCCTGCCCAAATATCTACTGTTGGTTTGAAAAGATATTTTATGTCCTTGATTGATCATTACAGTAGAAAAGTTTGGGTGTTTTTGTTGAAAACTAAAGATGAAGCTTTTGAAACTTTTAAACATTGGAAATCCATGGTTGAAAAGGAAACTGACTTATTTGTTAAGTGCTTAAAAACTGACAATGGTCTTGAGTTTTGTAATTCCTTGTTTGATGCTTATTGTAAACATAATGGTATTAAAAGACATTTGACAATTCCTGGAACTCCCCAGCAGAATGGTACTGCTGAGAGGATGAACAGGACTCTTCTTGAAAAGGCTAGATGCATGCTGATTTCCTCTGGTTTAAAGCATTCTTTGTGGGGTGAAGCTGTTATGACTGCTGCATATTTGATAAATAGAACCCCTTCCTCTGTGATTGATTTTAAGACTCCTTATGAACTGTGGTATAAAAGAAAACCTCACCTTGATCATCTTAAACCTTTTGGTTGCACTGTATATTCATACATTAACCAAGGTAAGTTGAATCCCAGGTCACAAAAGTGTGTCCTATTGGGATATCCTCAAGGTGTTAAAGGTTATAAATTGTTACTTGTTCAACCTGGAGCTTATAAAACTATTGTGAGTAGGAATGTTATTTTTAATGAGAATGAGTTTCATTTTAAAATGACTTATGTTCCTACTGTACATGATACTAACTTGCAGGAACACAATGGTGATCAGTTCTATGTTCCTAAGAACATTGAAACTGAATATGATGATGAGTTTGATACTGGTTATTCTCCCTCCCCTCCTCTTACTCTCTCTTCCGTTTCTACCCCTTCTAATTCTGTGGTTGTGCAACCTCACCAATTGGGTGGGGAAGCTAATGAACCTGTTATTGAACCTGTTGTTTTGCCTTCCTCTTCTGTTTCTCCTATTTCTGTGGATGAGGATATTATTGTTGAGTCTGTGCCTGCTTCTGGTTCTGGTTCCTCTAGTTCTTCAGTTGCTGAAAGACATGATCTCACTGATTGGCAGTTGACTAGGGATAGGAGTCCTAGGACTGTCATTCCAAATAAAAGGTTCATAAGTAACATTGTTGAGTTTGCTTGCCTTGTTTCTGATGTAGTTAAATCTTTTACTCCTGAAACTTATGAACAGGCTTTAAGGTGTGCTCACTATAAGAATTGGAAAAAGGCTATGGATGAAGAGATTGAGTCTATGAGGGTTAACCAAACCTGGACTTTAGTTGTTAAACCTGAAAATGCAAGACTTATTGATTGCAAATGGATTTTTAAACTAAAAGATGGTGTGTCTAAATCTGATCCACCTAGATATAAAGCCATGCTTGTTGCTAAAGGCTTCACCCAAAGAGAGGGTGAAGACTATAATGAAATCTTTGCTCCTGTGGTTAAGTATAAGACTCTTAGACTCTTACTTGCTATGACTGTTGTGCATGATTTTGAACTTGAGCAAATGGATGTTAAAACTGCTTTCTTGCATGGTGATTTGGATGAGACTATATACATGAGACAACCTAAGGGCTTTGTTGATTCTGTGCATCCTAACTATGCTTGCCTGCTGAATAAATCTATCTATGGTCTTAAACAGTCTCCTAGACAATGGAACATTAAGTTTGATAGATGTATGAGATTCAGTTTAGGGTTTAAGAGAAGTAAGTTTGATACATGCTTGTATTTTAAAGGTGTTAAAAGACTTGGTCCTGCTGCTTATGTGCTTTTATATGTTGATAATATTCTTTTGATTTCTAAATCTAAAGATTGCATCTTAGATATTAAAAAGAACTTGCAGAAGCACTTTGACATGAAAGATTTGGGTGTTGCTAAGAAAATTTTAGGAATGTCCATTCTTAGAGATAGAAAGCATAAGAAGTTATGGTTGCATCAATGTGATTACATTCATAAGGTGCTTGATAGATTTCATATTTCTGGTGACAAAGTGAATTACATTCCTTTAGGTCCTCATCTTGATTTGACTAAGTCTAAAGATGTCTTGTCTGCTATTGAGATGAAAAATATGAAGTCTATACCATATGATGCTGCTGTTGGGTCTGTTATGTACTCTATGATTTGTACTAGGCCTGATTTGGCATTTGCTATCAGTACTTTGAGTAGATTCATGTCTAATCCTTCTGAGAAGCACTGGTTATCCATGAAATACTTGTTGAAATACTTGCTTGGCTCTGTTAATTTGTCATTGTTGTATTCTGAGCATACTTCTGCATCTGAATTACATGGCTTTGTTGATGCTGACTATGCTAGTAACAAGGACACTAGGAAATCTATTACTTCCTATGTTTATACATGGGCAGGTAATTGCATTTCCTGGAAGTCCCAACAACAACCTATAGTTGCATTATCTTCCACTGAAGCAGAATACATTGCAGCAACAGAGGCCTGTAAAGAGGCTATCTGGCTGTAGGGTATTTTGAAGGAAGTGGAATTAAAGCATTATACATATGTGCTGCATATAGATAGCCAAAGTGCTCTATACTTGTGTAGAGATCCCATGTACCATGATCGTACTAAACATATTGATGTTAGATACCATTTCATTCGTGAAAAAGTTGAAGATAACATCATTCATGTTAAGAAAATTGATGGTAGACTTAATCCTGCAGATTTTGGCACTAAAATTGTCCCTCGTGATAAATTTGTGTTTTGCAGGAACTTCCTCCACTTGGAGGAACTTGAGTGATCTCTGTGTGTGATGTATGCTTGGGCTGAGGACGGACCTGGCCATGAAGAATCCACTTATATGTTGAGTTTGAGTCTGCCCAGTGCAAGACTTAGAAAAGTAGAGGGGTGTTTGTAATGATATGTGTTTACTTTCCTAAGTTTTCCTTTGGCATGTAATATTGTTTTATATGTTTGTTTGGACATGTATGTGTGTATGATGACTATACAGGTATATTTTAGTATATGTTATATATATATATATATATATATATATATATATATATGTTGCACTATAGGCATGTGTCTCGACTGAGTCGTATTGAGTCTATTTAGACTTGATCCTCTAACGAGACCATACTATAGCGGAGTTAACATATGTATATAAAACTATACTATATAATATAACTTGTATAAGGTATGATAGGAAGAAGCTTACCTTACCTGGTATTGGGCTTTAGCCCATTACTCGGCCCATGGATCCAGGAGCTCGGATGATGCTTGGTAGCCCAGAGACGCGGAGCCCGCTCCAACCCTACCTCCTTAAGTTGAAGCTCTGCGTTTTGAGGTTGGGCGCTTGACCTAGCTATAAAGCGTCGCTTCCTGTTTGAGGAGCAACACACTTCAGCTGCTCTCTTCTCTCTCCTCACAAACGCTCTCTTTGCGCCGATTAGGGTTTCTAGGGTTTGGAGCTTTCTCTCATTCTCTTGCCTTCGGATCTTGAGCGCTCGGAGAAGAAAGGTTGCTGGTGGCTTCTCTGGAAGGTGGATCGAGCTCCGGCGTCCTCCTGGGTGGCCGCTCTCCTCGTCTTCTGAGATCTCGGGTTCTAGAGATCGATTTCTCTATTGATCTTCTGGTTTTATCCCATACATGGGGGTTTCTTCTTCTTCCTTGTACCTCTGATTCACATGCATGTTAGATTAGGGTTGCTTGCTTTCATTGCTTGTATCATCCCTTGTACGAACTCTCTTATAGTGGATTCGGCCAACTCTTGAGGCCCCGTGGACGTAGGTCTTAGACCGAACCACGTAAAATTGCTTGAGTGTTCTTCTGCTTGTGATTCTTCGTTAGATCTTTCTTTATCGCTTTAGATCTATTACGCTTCCGCTATGCAAAACCGATTTCTAGACAAATCTAGGTTTTACAAGTTGTGTTCACCTCCATTCTAATGTCATCCATTTAATGATTCATCATATATGTATTTTTTATTTCTATTCCATCTAATGTCAAAAATACTTCTATACCTCAATGGTTAAATGATGTGTTTCTTAGGTGTAAGGTCTTGAGTTCAAATCTCATCTCATCTCATCTCATCTCATCTCATCTTCTCAATACATAAAAAGTTGTGTTCACCTCCAATTTAATGTCATTCATTTAATGATTCATCATATATGTATTTTTTATTTCTATTCCATCTAATGTCAAAAATACTTCTATACCTCAATGGTTAAATGATGTGTTTCTCAAGTGTAAGGTCTTGAGATCAAATCTCATTAATTACATTTTGTCCATATTTTATTAGAACTCTTTATAAATAGTCTATACTATATAAAATGAGATCATTTCTTACACCATAACTATTTTTTTATTTATCTTCAACTAATTTAAAATACATGTTTCAACTAGATTATTTTAATTATTGTCTATATATGTAAGAGAGATTCATGTTCGATTTCCTTTGGTTTTACTTTTTGTAAACTATCGTGTTTGTAAATATTCTTTGAACAATTATGATTCTAATGATACAAAATCTCTTATTTAAATTTTATTAAATTTCATTTATCTCACATATCGATATATAATTTCTGATATCCCTACATATATAGTTTAGGATGAAATACCCCAAAGAATTTTTGGATATTTCTATTTTTTAAGTTAAGTAAATGGATATGTAGATAAAATTTTGAAATGAAAGAATTTATAAGTTATTGTAACTTCTTTATAAAACTTCATTTGAAATAATTATTTAAATAAAACCACATATTGTAATCTATTTTTTTTAAAAAGGGTATATATATACATGAATTTATCTCTTATGGTATTTATTTATCTATATAGTATGTCACACATATGTCAACCTAAGGATTTTATTGTATTGAACCGGTTGAACCGGTCCAAACCAAATTAAAAAAAATAGAAATCCGGTTTGGTAAACCAACCCTCCTTCTTCATCCTCCTTCCCGTGTGTACGTAGCTCCTAGGCTCCTTCAATGGTGGTTTTTAATTCTCCGTCGTTTTTGTTGAACAAAAATGCGCAATAATCGTACAACACATTTTATTTGATTTTTAATATTTGAGTCCGACCTCTTTTGGTTATCCTCTTGATTCGAAGTCGTATCGATACCAAGATTTGAGTGGTTTTGGTGATTTGGGCTGCACCCGAATTTTAACGGGTTGCCTACGTATCTCTTGGAAGAGAATCAAGTCTTACGTAGTTCAGAGTGTTTTGGATTTTGTGTGTTTTACCCCCTTAAAGGTTTTCATGCATCATTGGATCGTATTGGGACCCACCTTCTTGGAAGGATAGCCCTAACATAAATCACACTATCATATGCATGAGATTTTCTCGTGTATCACCCGAATAAATCGAGCGCTTCTTCTTGGAAGGGTTTCTCGACTTAACGGCTATCACTTACACGGAAAATCATGTGTATTTAACTTAGATTTAATTTTAACCCCATTTTCATTTTAAAAGTGAATTTAGGGATTAGTGACTGTACCCGACATATTTTGAGATTTAATATCGGGTTACCTACGTAGCCGTTTTTACGGCGTCAAGTCTTTACGTAGTTCTTTTCTTTTGAAGCCGTTTGATTTGGTTTTAAAAATTTGATCGTTTGAGGATCATGTGATTGAACCCGACGAGCTATAGCTTTGTATCGGGTTTCCTACATATCCGGTAAAGCGGAATCAAATCTTATGTAGTTCTTTTAAGACAGATTTGATTTAATTTGTAACTGGTGACTGAATTCGGCGTATTTAAAATTTTATACCGAATTTCCTACGTAACTCATAAGAGAGTATCAAGTCTATACTTAGTTCTGAACGAAATCAACTTGATTTGAGGTTTTGACTCCGTTTTTATTGGAGTCGATTTGATATTGACCTACTAGAATTAATTGACAAAGAATATTTGACGAGTTTAATTTTACACGTTGATCAAACTCGAATTCTTAATTTATGTCAATTATAATTCTTATATTTTAGCGGGTCAATTTTGTAATTAGATAAACATTTTTTTCTTACTAATCCGAAGGCATGTACATGTGTACATGTATTTTCCTTTCGGATAGATTGATACGGAGGCCGACTAATTGATTGGATTTCAATTCCAATTATTTTGCAACGTGAGCAGTGACTTAGCCCAATGTATTGCAATTTTCGCGAGGTACCTGAGGTAACGGAAATCACCCAAATCTGTTAAATCTAACTCACAACGGCACGAGACAAAAAAAAACCCCATAGGGACACCAGGCGAAATATGCAAAAGAGTTGTATACCTCGCGAAAATTACAATACCTCAGGGGTACCTCGCGAAATTTCCGTTTTTTTAATTTCATTTTCATCAATTGAGACCTAATTGATAAGCTTCGAACTCGGGGAACAGGCGACACTTGCACAACCGCTTGGAAGTCGCCGGTAGCTTTGTAGTTTCCGGCCCGAGCCTTCGGAAGAGAAGAAAGAGGACACGCCCGACGCAAAGATCAGGAACGCCCTAGCTATCTCAACTCAGGGCACCTCTCAGTAAGTTCGTTTTATTTTGTTTTATTTTATTCTCTTTCGAAAATTTCCAAGCCCCAATCTGCTACTTGACTTAATGTTTCGATGATTGGAACTCCAAATTTTGAGTCCCCTCTTACATCTACTTCCAATCAAGTGTCCAATTTATAAATTAGACTAATTTTTTTAGAAATTGTGATTTTGGGGATTTTTGGATTAGGGTTGTCGACAGAGGAAGCCAGCGGGCTTTAGGCTCGGGAAAATCTGAGCAAGGACCAGAGGTCATCCAAATTTGAACAGTTGGAGGTGAAAGCGGAGCTACATCCTCATTCCAGCCCCTAGGCTAAAATGGGTATGCTTCAACTCTCGTTTTTTTTTCCCTTTGAGTTGCTTTAATCCTCTCGAACGGAGGTGTATCTGATTTGGATCAACTTAAGTTAATTCGAGAGAGAAAATGCAAATTGACACTGATTTGTGCTTGTTACAGATTCATTTGGCCCGCGAGCCTACTAACTGAGGAATATTCATTCCAATTTATGAACCTCAATTTATTTGCATTTTTTCATGCTTCCTGTGAATTTGAGATTGATATTGTTTTTGCCTATTTGTGGCAGTTTGGGATCTCTGGAAAGCTTAGGGTTCGTTTGGTTGAATGCGGGAAATACAATTCCCGGGAACTTACTTCCCATTAATTGAATTCCCGTGAAATGCACTTCCCATGAATTAAACAAAGTTGTTTGGTTGAATTTTGGTTTTTAGTGATATAAAGAGGGAAATAAATAAATTCATGTTAAAAAATGGGGGAAGTTGAACTTACCTAGTCCCTCTTAGGTAAGTGAACTTCCTACGATTTGTAGGAATTGAAATTCCTGGGAAATTGAATTCCTGTATCATTCTGTCAACCAAACACAGGAATATATCCTACTTCCTGGGTTTTTTAACTTCCTGTGATTTTAATTGACTAACCAAACGAGGCCTTAGTTCTCCCTGCTGAATTTTTTCTGCAGAAGTTAAGTTTTAATTTGCCTAACTGATTAGAAGTTTTGTGGCAAACCATTTGAGTGGAAATTTTGACAGCATTTCACCCTCTTTTAGGGCGATTTTATGATCCCAGAACCCAAACCCTTACTTAAAGCCCACCCTTTGTAGGAGGGGTCCTAAGGATCGAATTCCTGCATCGATTGAGTTCTTCTGGGCAAAATTCAGCAGCATTTTCCCCTTAGTTTAGGGCTTAAATGATTATTCCGAAACCCAAACCCTTACTTAAAGCCCATGCTTTGTAAGAGGGAGTCTCGGAAGCCATTAAAGCTACCTTGTTTCCTTCTTCTTCTCTGCTGCAGCAATTTTGTTGTTGGATTTGCACTTTGTTTTGTTTGCTGATGCAAGTCTCTTTTGTGTTTGCAGGTAACCGCAAAGCTGGGGAAGGAGGAAGTAGATTGTGTTTTCTGCCTCCCTGATGTTGGGGAAGCCACGGACACCCTAGAAACTGACAGCCTTTTATAGGAGAAGATGGGAGGAGTTACTAAATAACCTCCTGCACCACGAACTGCTCTACCTCCTTTTACATTTTTTTTTCTTTTCATCTTGTTAACTGTATGAATAAGGGAAACAATTTCAACTGTCTATATGTTGGGCTCATCAGGCCTTCCTTTTGAAGCATTTATTGGGCTTATATTTTAATTTAGAAAGCCCAATTGTATATCGTCCAACTCTGTATTTGAATGGACAAAATTATTGGCAAATTTTGAGTATACATGAATGGGATTACATCATTTATGAAATCACCAAATTTTACCTTCCAACAGTTTTGACTTCAAAATGCCTCCATTAAGTGCTCCTCTTCACCCATATCACAAACACGTGTTCAATTTTCAGATTGAACAATGTATTAAGCTCCAAATTCGTCCAAGTTCACTTGCCCCAAAACCAAAGGTTGGGTCGTTTGGATTGATTTGTTCACCGTTTCTTGCAATTGAATATATAAAACTGATCACCGGAAGGAGATGAAGAGATTGGTATATTTAATTTGATCTTTCGTGCGCGTTTTAAAGATCAAGTATAAAAGGAGCTTTCAACCTTCAGGAGCTTGGTCCACCATGAAAAGCCAATCTCCGAGCTCCGAATGTAGTTCATCGTCTTCTAAAACCTTTAATCTACAATTCCATTAAGAAAGTTTTGAGAAAAACATACAAAATAACAATCCCCAATTTCGATCAGACCTTTACCGGAGCCGCTCACCCACCAGTTTCTAGCTGCTGCCGCCGCCGCTAAAACCTCCGGGGAGGAGCATCACGCCACCAGGAAGTTGTATCCGCCGCCTTAGTCCGCCTTCGTGATCTTTCGTCGACGCTAGACTTCCCTGGAGTTGCAATCGAGCCTTGCCCGAAAAGGCTGCTGGAACGTCTAGACTCTAGAGGTTGGAGAAGGTTAATTACGTAAAACCTCCCCAACCTTTTAGTTTGTTTGAATTATGCCCTATTTCAATTTTATAAATTTCAGGAAAAAAAATGTTTTATTTTTCATAGCCTCTTTATATATTCATGTTCTATCTATGGGTACGTTAGAGTTGGAGATTTGAGAAAGTTTCCGCCTCTCTTTTGTTTTGGCTAAAGTCCAACATTACGCTATGTGCAAAATATACTCCGTAATTTCTCTAAATTTGCGTTTTTACTCGATTGGTAATTTTATTTGCGTGTTAACGATTCACATCACTACGTATTTGCTTTTAGCTTTCTGTAGAATTTTATTAAATATTATATTTAAATGATTTCCCCCGTTTCAAAGATTAAATACAAAAACTATATTTTATTAAATATAACTATTTGAAATTGAATTTGATGATTAAATTGTGTTAAATGGACGGACATCATATCTAAATGATATTTTATATTCAATCTTAATTGAGACTAAACCTATTATATATATATAGTGCATTTTTATCTTTTTGAATGGTTATAAATTAAGATGATGTTTTTTATTTTGAAAATTGATAGAATATTAGTAGTTGTTAAAAATATCTTCCTATAAAAATAATAAGAATTAAATAAAACAAAGAAAATACTTGCAATAAAATATTCGCCATAAAAGAAATTTCTCGATTGAAGCAAATTGATATGCTTAATTATATTATAGGTTCAAGAGAGCACATATATCTAAATATTTACCAATTGTAACTTATGCTAATAAAAAAAATGGGTAATTAAAAAATTATTCTTAAATTTGTTAGATAAGTTATTGATATTTCATTACCCTATTATAAAATTTATGTCATGTTAACTTTTTGCGTTATTCACCAAGTATAATTCCAGTCATGTAATTGATATACAATTATGTCTCGGGCGTAGCACAGGTCTGCCACCCTAGTGGGTATTTCAAATTTAGTTTGTTACACTTAACAAACCTCGTCGTATACCCTACAACTATGAGCAAGTACTCCCCTTTTCCGCCTAATATGTCAATATAATTATGTAAAAATTACCTTTTAAGATCAAATAATCTATCCAATTATCTTCAAAGATTTCTAGGTAAAAGTGAATGTAAAATTATCCAATTACCTATCCAATTTATATCTATATCTATATCTATATATCTATATCAATATCAATATCAATCAATCAATCATAAACAATACTAAAGCATTACTGTGCCACGTGTTAAAATTTGACCACCTATTTTTTCATTATTTCTTTTTTCATAATTAATTTATTATAGTTTTTTATTTATTTATGGTAATGTGTATAATTGTTATTCCCTTGGTTTTCAAAACATTGTCATACGAAACATACTTGCCTATTATATAAATAGATCTTTGTTTTGAAATCTCGTAGTAGTGTATACGAACCCAAGAGTGATAGATAGATATAAATATTTTCTCAAAAAAGATAGATTGTAAGGAAGGTCCTTGACGAATGAACCGGTCCATATACGATAGGTTATAAAGAAGACCCATATTATAAATAATTGGATCCATTAATCGTATCTGCCCTTTCGCTCATCCTCTAGTATCTCTCCCTCCTCGTCGCCGCCGTAGCTGCGCTTTCTTGCTCTCTGCCTCATCAGAACTCACCAGTGGCTAACGGAAAGGAGCATGGCTACTTACGACCTAACGTCCATGATCGCGCTGAACTTGGATAGGCATTTGGTGTTTCCACTGCTCGAATTCCTCCAGGAGCGCGAGTTTTACCCTGCCTCGGAGCTGTTGAAAGTCAAAATCGATCTTCTCAATAATACGAACATGGTTGATTACGCCATGGATATCCAAAAAAAGCCTTTACAAGACCGAGGAACTACCACAAGGTAAAAGCTTTTCTCATGTCTGCTCGATCTAGAATTCTTTTTTGCCTTTTTTGGAATTTTGTTCTTCCACCGTTTGATTTTATGAGGGTTTCGGTTTTTGTTAATTTTTTTGGTCGCGTGTGTAGATATGGTGGAGAGGAGGGTGGAGGTCGTGGCGAGGTTGAAAGCCCTAGAGGAGGCAGTCGCTCCTCTCATCACGTTCTTGCAGAATCCGAGTTCGGTTTAGGAATTGAGAGCTGACAAACAGTACAACCTCTAGATGCTCCAAGAGCGCTTCCGGGTTTCTTCTAGATCTATTCAAACTCTTTTAGGGAATTAATTTTGCTGTGATCTTCATTATTTGTAAATACTATAAATGATTGATTTTTCTTCCTTAGGCTAGGTTCCATCTGTCTTCCTTATATCTTGGTTTGTTATACCACTCACAATCAATGTGGGATGTCCATATTTTTATCCCAACAAGCCCCCTCAAGTGCAACCCGGGTCGGGTCGTATGAAAACGGGAATCGTGTCGGGTTTAATTTTGTTTTTGGTTATAAGGTCGGGATCCACCACTTTACACAAAAGCTCAAGCCATTGTGTAGGGGTTTTCCCCTTCCTTATATCTTGATTTGTTATTCCACCCACAATCAATGTGGGATGTCCATATTTTTATCCCAACACCGTTTGATTTTATTAGTATTTGATAAGTGTTATTTTATTTATTATATCTAGATTTTTTTATTGATAAAATTATTATTATCCAAAATTTAATTATTTATATCTAGATTATTTTTTATATTATATATACTCTATCGAAATAATGTTAGTTATATCTATATTATTTTTTGGTGGAAAAGTTATTTACATTTAGTTTTTATTTTATTGGAATCTATCTAAATTATTTATAATATTGTAGTTAATGTATTCTCCGTACACGTGACGGGACCTGCACTAGTTGTAGTATATAATAAAGGAGAAGTCGGCTGAGACACGTGGCGGCTTCTCCTTAAAATTAGTCATATGAACCAATCACGTTTTTTGAAACAAATAATTAATATATGTACAAGATAAAATTAGATATATTTATTCAATCAATCAATATATCTATGTATGCATAAGCTAAAATTTTATAACAATCTTTTCAATGAGATTCATGGTCCAAAAGCTCTCTTTTGAGAGCTTTTCTAAACCACCGCCGCCACCAGTGTTCTCCTTCTCCGGCCGGTTGAACAACCACTCCGGCTAATCGCCGGCCAAATCACACTCCTCGGAGTGCTTAAATCTCTCTTCGGAGAGCCTAAATCTCTCTTCGGAGAGCCCCAACTCCTCTCCTCGGAGATTCCCCTCTTCGGAGGCCATTAAATCCTCTTCGGAGGCCAGATCTTCTTCTCGACGGAGGTTCACCTCGTCGGAAGTTCTTAATCCCCTCTTCATTGTCTTCAATGGTGGTTTCCTGTCTAGGTGGCCGATTGGTTGATTTCTCACTCGGCCTCCTCGGTTATGTGCAATCCGATTTCACTAATTTGGGTCGAAATCTGCTCGCCCCCATTCCTCCCCGTCTGGGTTCGAGTCATCCCTTTCGTCGTCGTCCCGACCTGGCTAGATCAACCCTCTCCCTCTACAGTCTCCAACGTACTACTCCCTTCGTCAGCCACTGCCGTCGGCAAATTCTATTTCAGATTCTCGGCGGGTCGGTGGCTCACACCCAACTTCTGCCGGGACCAAAATCTGGTATCTAATCCAGCCGGCCTCCTGTCCGGACCACCACCCTCACCTTCTCGCCCCACCCCTTCATTTTCCTCCCTCATTGGAGCCTGTTCGGTCTTCCGTTTTCGGGGGTTTTGGATTCAGCCCTCTTCAGATTTGTCAATCCATTGCCAGTCTTGCCGGCGGTGTTCCCATATATGTCTTTCCGAGGCCGTCTACGTGGCCGGTGGTGTTCTTTGGTGCTGTTGGCCTCGGTCTCGGCCCCTCCCCGCGTCACTATCTCCCGTCCGGTCCCTGCCGTCACCTTGGCCGTCGTTGGCTAGGTCGGAGTCAGACTGCCCTCCTTGCTGCGCTCTGCGCTCTTGTCCTTTCTGGCCCTTGGGTTTTTCCTTGGGCCCGAAGGTTGGGCCGAGTCAGTCCAATATCTTGTGCTTTGGGCCCAAGGCTTTATCTTGGGCCCGAAGCACAGCCCAAGGAAAAAAAAAAAAAACAACTAAAAATAAATAAATAAAAATTAGAATCTTATATGTTTATTTATATATATACATATAAAATAACTCGTGTAAATAAATTCCAGAATTTTCTTGCGCTCTTCGTCCTCTCGCGGTCGTGCTTCACTTTCTCGGGTTGGTTGGAGTTCTGTCTGTTGGATATGTGGTTAGTTTCGGTTGAGGAGCAGTTCTGCGGCACTGGTTGATCGAAGTGATCGTGTTGGTGGTGTCCGTGGTCTCCGAAGATCCTTCATCTAGGTGGAGGGAACGTCGTGTGATCCACACTTCCCCAGGAGTCGTCCTTGCCCTTCGTGGTTTACTGCTTTCCGTCTTTCCGGCGGCGAGACATCGTGTCAACTATGCTGCCTCATGCGCTCGCTATCCACTTCTCCATGCCGGGTTTCCCTCTTCTAGCTATTGTGTCCGCTGGTGTGCTTAGGGTCTGGGGTTTTCCGGGTTTATTTTGCGTAGTTCTTTTATTGTACTAGGTGACTGTATTCTGTTTTCTTATTGTATTTTCTTTTGCTATATTGTATGTTTAGACGGCTTGTCATATGCCGACTTTGTCGGCCTCTCGAGGTTCGGGCCTGTCCGGTCTCGAATTATTTCCTAATAAAAAAAAAGCTAAAATTTTATTCTAACTCTATTTAATCAATATATCTATGTATGCATAAGATAAATTTTGATCCAATTTGATTAGATATTGATATATTTTTAGAAGATATTAACCAAATTTAAATACTATTATTTAAGATAAGATTTAATAATTAATATATGCATAAGATAAAAATTTGATTCTAAAAATATATCTATATATTCAGAAGATAAAATTTAACCCAATTTGATTAGATATGAATATATATTTAGAAGATATTAACGAATTTTATATACTTTATAGTATAAGATTTTACCTATTATATAAGATACCTATGTAACATATGTAACCAATTTTAGAAGATATATATAATAGATATAATAAATGATAAGTCGTATGTAACATATGACATCTTCTCCTTATCTTCATAGTAACACACAATCAAATTTTTTTTATCTCCACCTTAATCAATTTTAAGATAATAGTTTTCATAAGTTTTTAGACATAGATATATTTTGAAAATATTTTACCCAATTTTGTAAAATTTTGATAATAATTATATAAAATTTTGATAATACTTTCATTATATTAATGAGAATCAATGGTAATTTTATTTAAATTGTGTAACAATTCAAAAGTGTTGAAATATAAATTAATTAGCTCTCTGAAGGGGTATTTATATTAAATTTATTTAAATTATAAAAAAATCGCACACGGTACGGATACTGAACTAGTCTAAAGTAGAAGAGGACATATCGATGTCAGTAGTGAGTAGAGACTAGAGAATGCAAGCGGATAGTCAATTCAAAAGACTTACATTGTTCTTCATTATTATTATTATTATTATTATTATTATTATTATTATTATTATTATTATTATTATTATTATTATTATTATTATTATTATTATTATTATTATTATTATTATTTTCCCGTGTTGAACTAAATTTTTATAATTTTCTAAAATTAAAAAAAAAAGACTCATATACAATTTCATAAAAATCATCTTATCAATAACCTTTTGTCGACTACCTCATATCCTAACTCAAAAGATAATTATGTGGCCATAAAACCTACAACGATACTTAAATATCATTTTATAATTTAAAAGAACACTCAAACAAGATAATATATAAGATATTAGACCAGATTGATATAAATAGATAGATGAAAAAGATAAGAGTGATATATAGATATAGATCCTTTCTCAAAAAAGATAGATATAGATACAGGGAAATACAGAGTATAATTTATAGGGACATTGGGCCCTTGAGGCATGAACCGGCCCGTATATGATAGTAGGTTCTAAGGAAGGCCCGTAGACGTCGCACGCTCTCTTGCTCTCTCTCCCTCATCAGAACTCACCGGCGGCTAACGGAGAGGACCAAGGCTACCTACAACCTAACACCGAAGATCGCGCCGAACCTGGATAGACATTTGGTGTTTCCACTGCTCGAATTCCTCTAGGAGCGCGAGTTTTACCCTGCCTCGGAGCTGTTGAAAGTCAAAAACGATCTTCTCAATAATACGAACATGGTTGATTACGCCATGGATATCCAAAAAAAGCCTTTACAAGACCGAGGAACTACCACAAGATAAAAGCTTTTCTCATCCCTGCTCGATTTAGAATTCTTTTTTCCCTTTTTTGTAATTTTGTTCTTCCACCATTTGATTTTATTAGGGATTCGGTTTTGTTAATTTTTTTGGTCGCGTGTGTAGATATGGTGGAGAGGAGGGTGGAGGTCGTGGCAAGGTTGAAAGCTCTAGAGGAGGCAGCCGCTCCTCTCGTCACGTTCTTGCATAATCCGAGTTCGGTTCAGGAATTGAGAGCTGACAAACAGTACAACCTCCAGATGCTCCAAGAGCGCTTCCACGTTTCTTCTGGATCTATTCAAACTCTTTTAGGGAATTAATTTTGTTGTGATCTTCATTATTTGTAAATACTATAAAGGATTGATTTTTCTTCCTTAGGCTAGGTTCCATCTATCTTCCTTATATCTAGGTTTGTTATAGTGCAATCCGGGTCGGGTCGTATGAAAACGGAAATCGTGTCGGGTTTAATTTTGTTTTTGGTTATAGGGTCGGGATCCACCACTTTACACAAAAACTTAAGCCGTTGTGTAGGGGTTTTCCCCTTCCTTATATCTTGATTTGTTATTCCACCCACAATCAATATGGGATGTCCATATTTTTATCCCAACACCGTTTGATTTTATTATTATTTGATAAGTGTTATTTTATTTATTACAGTATATCTAGATTTTTTTATTGATAAAATTATTTATCTAAAATTTAATTATTTATATCTAGATTATTTTTTATATTATATATAATCTATTGAACTAATGTTAGTTATATCTATATTATTTTTTGGTGGAAAAATTATTGACATTTAGTTTTTATTTTATTGGAATCTATCTAAATTATTTATAATATTGTATTAATGTATTCTCCGTACACGGGACGGGACCTACACTAATTATATACTCCCTCCGTTAATTAAAACATGTCGTTTTAGATATTTGCATATTTTTTAAGAAAATAAATAAAGGCAAACAAAAATACACTTATACCCCTAATTATTACTTTACTTTTCCACTTTATTGAAAACTACAACTAACAAATATCTAATCATGACAAGGGTAATTTTGGAAAGTGAACACCAAAATATATAAAACGACATGTTTTTCTTAACAAGATTTTACTTCTAAAACGACATGTTTTTCTTAACGGATGGAGTATATAACTAGTGGGATTCCCGCGTCATGGCGTGTTTGCGAGTGAAAAAAAAAACAAAATAGAATATAAAATATTGAGGAACGACCAAATAACAATATAAGCATATGTTTGAAAAGCTTAATACAATAATATTTGAAACACAGATATTGGATGCCACAGTTTCAACCCGAGAACAACCCCAACATCCCACAAAGTATAGGTGATGTTGAACATCAAAACACCAGAAAGCAAAGTCAAATGAGTTGAGATGCCCTAAAATAATTTGTGAAAACCATAATTAGACAAACAATGGCAGAACCGCAGAAAAACATAAAGTATAATGAACATTCAAACTTAAAACGAATCCAGTCAGCCTTAGGAGCTGCACTTTAAATACATTTAGTTCATTTCACCATTTTTCAAAACTTCCTACACTTGTAGTAGCACAAGCCCATCAGAAGAAGAGTTGGAGCCCAATAGTGACAAGACTTAAGGCCCATAGAGCCTTCCTATCTATATTGTAATACAGCTCGTAGAATCCCTAAGTGAATGTGATCATATCTGTGTATATATATATAGAGAGAGAATGGATCAAATGTTTACAAGTCTTAACATGTTTTGTGTTAACAAATAATGACCGTTGGATTAATGAGGATGGATGGTGTAGATTTTGTCAAAATTAAAATTAATTATTTATTTATTAAGATGGGCCCACTCAAAAAATTGGATTACTCTCATTTGTTGGAGCGTGTATTTTAATTCCCTATAAATTCTACGTTTACCCTAATCGATCCTATCAAACCTCCCAGATCGCCATCTCCTTCTTGCTCCCATGGTGGATTCGTGAATTCCTTTGCCCCAAAATTCACCATCCTCTGCTATCCAACTGAAGCCATCGTCGTCGTTGTCGCCGTAATCGTCGGAGTCATCCTTCTTCGCCCGCCATCGCCTTCGCCATGTGCTTCGAGTTTCCTTTGTCTTTGATTGGAGGCGGCGAATTCCACCGGCCGCAGCCTTTTAATTCCGGCGGCCTCTGATTCCTCCGAAGGTGATTCCGGTGGAGGCGGCTATTGGATTGGAGATGGTGGTCGGCACCGGCTTCCCTCCTCGACTGTTGCTGCGGAGCCGCTGGAAACCGCCACTGCACATCGCCAGAAACCGCACATCGCCATCGCCAGAAACCGCCGATGCTTGAGCCGCTGGAAACCGCCACTGCTGGAACCGCCAGAAACCACCACTGCTGGAGCCGCTGGAAAACGCCGGAGCCGCTGCGGAATAATCGCACATCGCCAGAAACCGCCAATGCTGCAACGGTCGCGCCGCCGTCTTCGGCTCCGCCGCTGCTGCTGCAATGGCTCCGCACCCTAGGGGGCGCCGCCGTTGCAATGGCTCCGCCGTCCCGCCCCGTTTCCGGCTCCGTTGCAATGGTTGATAACTTCCTCTATCTTCAAGTCATCTTTTTTTTTTCCTTTTCTTCTTTGTTGAATCAACATTTTTGTCTTTGTATTCGACAACTTCATAGTTTATAATCGGTGATAATAAGCAATTATTCGGTGGAATTCATATGATTGTTCTATTAATCTCATGTTCAGAGTCACTATTCGACAATTTCATAGTTTCTATTCGGTAATAATAAGGAATTATTCGGTGATAGTAAGGAATTATTCGACAAGTTCACAGTTTCTATTCGGTAATAATAAGGAATTATTCGGTGATAGTAAAGAATTATTCATATGTATGTGGTTAATCAGATGTGGAAATCAAGAATTACATTTATATATTCTTTTAACCTAGCGAATAATTACTGTCAACTTGGCGAATAATTACTATTAGTCTGGCGAATAGTTGAAAATTTGACCAACCCTTTTGATATTATTGATAACTCATATTTATAGACGAATAATAACAATCAATTTAGCGAATAGTTACTATTATCCTAGAGAATATTTACTATTATCCTAGCGAATATTTTCATCGAACGCATAGTGGAAGCAAAATCTCCTCATCCCCACAAAAAAAAAACGTTACCTAAAAAAATCAACGCACGCGCTTCCTCTACAGCAAGTTTGCTATTAAAGTGGTGGGACCTACTCTTTTTTATTTAAATAAAAAGGGAAAGTCTCAATTAATCTCACCCATTCATTCCTAATCAATCAATGGCCTATATTTGTTAACACAAAACACAATAAGGGGTGTAAACACCTGACCCAACCTCTATATATATATATATATATATATATATATATATATATGAGGTTTTCCTCATCAGAAAAGGTAATGAACAAAAGACAGAATTTCTCAAATCCCTAGGCTCTTCTATGGTATCGGAGCCTCCTGACCAACGTCACTAAGGAGCCCATGGATCAAACACAATTAGCCACAATTATCACCCAAGTTCAAGCCGCCATGGCTAACCATCCAAATCCAATCACCCCTCCCTCTGGCTCTACCCCAAGTTTTCACACCCTCAATACTGTAAAGCTTTCAGCAGAAAACTTTTCAATTTGGGTACGGCAAGTCACAGCCTACCTCAAAGCTCAAAAGCTCTTCACTTTCGTTGATGGCTCTTTCCCTTGCCCGAGACTCACTCCAGAAACGACGGCCGCTCACTCCGACTGGCTATCGAAAGACCAGCTTGTGATCGCCTTACTATCCTCCTCCTTTACTGAAGCTGTCATGGTGCACACTCTGGAATGCACCACCTCTAAGGAGATCTGGGATCGTGTCCATGAGTTGTACGCTGCTCGATCTCACGCTCAGGTCGTCCAAACGCGCCTTCAACTTGCAAGCTTAAAGAAGGGGAACGAAACTGTCACCGACTATTACAATCGAGGTAAAACTCTCGTCCTCTCCATTCAGGCTGCTGGTCAGCCGGTTACTGATGATGAATTTGTCATCTATTTGCTTGCTGGCCTGGACACTGACTATGACGCAATGGTCACTACCCTCACAACCCTTCCGGCCATGGCAACCCCAAGCAATGTCCTCCACCACATGATGCTTCAGGAGAACCGATTGTCCCGTAAAAACCAGTCGCTCCAAACCAACACCCAACTTTCCCTCAACACCACCACCACAAACTCAAACACTGATTCCTCTTCCAACAAAAGCGATAGGGGGGACAGAACAGACAGAGGCAAAGGCGAGTACAGGAGTGAAAGAGGAGGTAGAGGCTCTCAATCGCGAGGCAGTTACAGAGGTGGGCGGAGCTCTACCCGGGGCGGCCGCACCAACACCAATTTTGCAGGTTACCCTGACCATCGTCCAATCTGTCAACTCTGCAACAAACCAGGCCACTCAGTCTTCAATTGCGGGCACCGATTCGACAGAGCCTTTCAGGCCCCTCCTCCACCTTCCTTCCAGGCGCATCACACCTACTCGCCCTGGTTTCCCGACACGGCGGCCACAAACCATTTCACTCCAGATCTTGCAAATCTAAGAATCGACAATACGCCCTACCACGGCACGGAAACGGTGTCTCTTGGCGATGGATCCTCTATACCGATTCAACATCACGGTTCTTCTTCCTTATACTTCCCTCATAGAACTTTCAAACTTTCAAATTTACTTCATACCCCTGCCCTGAACAAAAACCTTCTCTCTGTTAATCAATTTTGTCGCGACAATCACGTATTTTTTGAATTTCATTCCTCTGATTTTCTTGTGAAGGATTCGGCGACCCGAGCACCACTTCTCAGGGGTACCGTTGAGGGAGGACTGTATGTTCTGCCGGCCACCACTAATCACCCACCATCGCTGCATTCCACCATCTCTGCTGCTGCTACTGCTGTCCCCACTTTGTCGTCTATCTGGCATGTGAGGCTAGGTCACCCGTCTAGCCGCGTCACTCAACAAATAATGAATTTTTTTTTCGAATTAGCCAAAAAACGGAAAAATATTTGGAAAATAGCCAAAATCTCAAAATATTTAGCGATTTAGCCAAAGTAGGGTAAAGTCGCTGTTACTTTACCCAAAAATTTTAAAAAAATTAATAAAATAGGTAAGTCGCCGTTACAAACAGCGACTTACCTATATTTTGTATTTTTTTTTAATTTTAGTTTAAAATAAATTAATTTTATCTGAAAAATTAAAAAAAATATTAATATTGGGAGAGTCGCGGTTGGTCGAACAGCAAGATGGAAGAAGGAAAGGTCGCCGGAACAGCAAAGGTCGCCGGAAATAGGATCGGAGAGGTCGAACAGGGAGGAGATCCGGAGATGTCGAGCAGGATCCGGATCTGGAGATGTCGAACAGGCGCCCTCCCTGCCGGATCTGGAGCCCTAGAGGAGCAGCCAATGGCGCTGATTGTTCGATTGCTCAAGCCCGATTGCGGCCGACCTTCAAAGATTGAATTCGGATGGCCATGGCTGTTTGATTGCTCAGCCGATTGCGCCGATTGTTCGCCGAATGAATTCGGATGGCCATGGCTGTTCGATTGTTCGCCGACCCTTGCCGGTTTCCTCTTCCTGTTGAATCGGAGAGAAACTCTGTTGAATCCGATGAGAGACTTCCTGGTCCGCGCCGAGCCCAAGGAACATCCGAATTTGGCCGGAATTCCGGATCTTGCGAGGTGGCTTTGTGGTCAGGGGAGAGCAGGGGCGTCGAATTGAATTTGGTCGGAATTTCGGATCTTGCGAGGTGGATTTGTGGTCAGGGGGAGAGCGGGGCCGGCGAATTGAATTTGGCCGCCGAAGATGACGGATCCAGCCTAGGGTTTGGCTGTTTCATCACCGCTCGACTTCCTTCCCCCGCCTGCTTCATCTCTCCGGTTCTCTTTCCTCTCTCCGGGATGCTTCAACGTTTTGGAAAAAAATAAATAAATAAATAAAGGAGAGAATATCCTTTTTTTTTTTTTAAGTTTTCAATTAAATTAATTTTTTTAACCTAAAACTAAAAAAAAATACAAAATATAGGTAAGTCGCTGTTTGTAACAGCGACTTACCTATTTTATTAATTTTTTTAAAATTTTTGGGTAAAGTCGCTGTTTGAAACAACGACTTTACCCTACTTTGACTAAATCGCTAAATATTTTGAGATTTTGGCTATTCTCCAAATATTTTTCCGTATTTTGGCTAATTCGAAAAATAATTCACAAATAATCCACAGGTTTCATTTGAGTCCTTGGCCCAATCCGGCCCATTGTGTCAAAGTTGCTCATGGGCTAAAGCCCATGCGTTACCACATCCCCCTTCCCAGTCTAAATCCACATTTCCATTGCAACTTCTATTTTGTGATGTAAGGGGCCCACCCCACTTAGAGTCTCTTAATGCAAACAAATATTATCTTTCAATTGTTGATGATTTCTCCAATTTCAATCTAAGTCTCAAGTTTCGGGCATCCTTACTACCTTTATCAAATTGGTGACAAATTATTTTTCTCGGAATGTCATTTCCGTTCAAACGGACAACGGATCCGAGTTTTTCCCTCTTAAACCTCTATTTCAATCATTGGGCATTCTCCATCGCCTCACTTGTCCCTATTCTCACCAACAAAACGGAAGTGTTGAGACTCGTCATCGCCGTATTGTGGATACCGGGCTTTCACCAGGGCCGTCTATTTGATGAATCGGCTTCCCACTCCTACCCTTGGCTCTCGGTCCCCATATGAGGTCCTATTTAACACCCATCCCGACTACAAATTCCTCAAAGCCTTTGGGTGTCTTTGCTTTCCTAACCTCCGACCTTACAACAAGCACAAGCTTGCCTTTCGGTCCACCCCTACCATTTTTCTCGGTTATAGTCCTAATTGTCGAGGCTACACTTGCTATGATTGGGTGAATCGTCGAACCTACATCTCGAGAGATGTCATATTTCATGAGACATGCTTCCCCTTTGCCCAGACATCACAAACCGCATCACCCCCTTCACCTCCTGATTTGGCTTCCTTGCCATTACTTATTTCTCCCTCCAGGCCTCACACCTCAAATGATATCCCAATATTGCCAACCCCACAACATAACTTGGCCCAACCAAGCCCACACATTCCATTCATCAAGACACCCCTTTAATTAATAATCCCATTCCATCGGTTAATCCACTTAACCAAGCCCCACCCCATGCTATTTCCGAATCTACACACACCATGTTGACAAGAGCCCGGGACAATATCCACAAGCCCAAAACTCGGCATGACGGGACAATTCCTTGGCCCACCCATCCTCAATGCTCTTCCACTACCCTAATTCCTGAGGAGCCCACTTCTTATACGGAGGCTTCAAAGCACCTCCAATGGCGTCAGGCGATGGAATCGGAATTCCGAGCACTACTCGACACACATACATGGGATTTAATCCCCTTCAATCCGAATTTGAATGTGCTCGGAGTCAAGTGGGTTTTCAAGACGAAAAGGAACTCTGATGGCTCGATTGAAAGACGAAAAGTGAGACTCGTCGCCAAGGGCTATCATCAACAAGAGGGAATTGATTATCAAGAGACATTCAGTCCAGTGGCAAAACCCTCCACCATCCGCCTTTTATTCTCCCTAGCAGCGATGAGTGGTTGGTGTGTGCGCCAGCCCTCGACGTTCAAAACGCCTTCCTTCACACGAAAGATGTGTTCGTCTCGCAGCCTCCCGGCTTCACCCATCCTCAATTTCCCTCTCATATTTGCAAGCTTCGCAAGTCCCTCTAGGCCTGGTTCGCAGAACTAACCAATGCTCTCATTCAATTTGGTTTCTCTCCCTCTCAAGCAGATTCATCTCTCTTCTCCTTTCGCCAGGGACCCAACTCCGTGTTTGTGTTAGTGTATGTTGACGATCTCTTAGTTTTTTCAAGTTCTAACCAACTCTCCTCCAAGTTTGTGACTGCTCTGTCTAACAGGTTTCCCGTAAAGGATTTAGGACCTGCTCGCTTCTTCCTTGGTGTTGAAGTTGCTCGCGATTCCTCTGGCTTTCACCTAAGTCAAACTAAACATATCAAAGACCTTGTCCATCGTGCAGGCATGGACTCCTGTAAACCGGTTTCCACACCCATGGCAACAAATTTTGATGACAGTTCCACTGCTCCTACCTTTGATGATCCGAAACTCTACAGAAGTATTGTTGGCAGTCTACAATATCTTCAATTCACTCGCCCGGACGTCACATTCGCGGTAAATCGAGTCTCTCAATTTATGCATAATCCCTCCATCACTCACTGGCAGGCGGTCAAACGAATCATCAGGTACCTCAACGCCACAGCATCTTTCCAACTCCACCTTGCTGCTCATAAGGATCACAAGTTGTCCGCCTTCTCCGATGCGGATTGGGGTGGCAATCGCCAGGATCGGCGCTCCATCAGCGCATATTGTGTCTTCCATGGACCTAATTTAATCTCATGGTCCACAAAGAAACAGCCCACGGTCTCTCGTTCATCAACGGAGGCCGAGTATCGTGCTCTTGCTAATGCAACTTGTGAGACAATCTGGCTTCAGACATTGCTTGCAGACCTTCGCATTTTTCTGCCACTCTCTCCCACTCTTTGGTGTGATAACATCGGGGCTACCTATCTTGCTGTGAATCCTGTGTTGCACCATCGCATCAAGCACCTGTCACTCGACTATCACTTTGTCCGTGAACGGGTCGCCAACAAGTCCCTTCAGGTGGCCTTCATTTCGTCTAAAGACCAAGTCGCTGATATGCTAACGAAGCCCCTATCTACCACAGCCTTTGCTTCCAACCGCTCCTCCCTGTGTCTCCGTCAGCTCGGATCGAGGGGGGGAGGGGTAGTAGCACAAGCCCATCAGAAGAAGAGTTGGAGCCCAATAGTGACAAGACTTAAGGCCCATAGAGCCTTCCTATCTATATTGTAATACAGCTCGTAGAATCCCTAAGTGAATGTGATCATATCTGTGTATATATATATATATATATATGAGGTTTTCCTCATCAGAAAAGGTAATGAACATAAGACAGAATTTCTCAAATCCCTAGGCTCTTCTAACTTGCTCTTGACATCTTTCCGTTTCCACTTGTGCTTCGATTTCCACATTTCCACTTGCTAGTTATAAGGCCATTAAGTAAACACTTTCTATTCCGTTAACATCTTGCTTATTACTACCTCCGTTCCATAATACATGTCCTTTTACTTTTCAGCACGTTTTTTAAGGAGCGAAAAGCTCTATAAAATATTATTTTTTTAATTAATTTTTTAATATAATTTGATACTTGTTACTAATAAGTATCAAATTATATAAAAAAATTAATTAAAAAAATAATATTTTATAGAGTTTTCCGCTCCTTAAAAAACGTGTTGAAAATCAAAAGACCATGTATTATGGAACGGAGGGAGTAGCAATTTGTTAGCCCTGCTCATTCGTATTACTCCTTCCAAACTAAAATAGATGATTTTTTTAGGGTGATTTAGGCAATTAGGCTATTTGAAACTTTCAATTAGCTAATTAGAGAAGAAACTTATTTAATTAGATTACCTAGTCCATTCCTCAAATGGGGTACTAAAGTCAATGGTCAACTGTTTGACCGTTGACTGGTCAAGCAGTTAACCATTGACCGGTCAACGTTGACCGGTTTTGGTTTTTTTTTTTTTTTTAGTGATGACATTTTTGTGATGCCACCGTTTTGATGCTATTTTTTACGACATTTTATTTTCACTTTGATTCCACTTTTCTAATGAAATGGTTTGATGACACTTTTTGAATGCCATTTTTTTTCAAACCTTGATGACATTTTTTTGTTTATTATGATGCCAGATTGACCATTGATGCCACTTTTTTTACGGTTAACTACTGATGACACTTTTTTTTTTTACTGTGATGCCATATTTTTTCAAAGTAGTGTTTTGATGACATTTTTTTCTATAATGTGATGCAACTTTATCAAAACAGTGTTTTGATGCCATTTTTCTAAAGTAATTTTTTGATGCCACTTTTTTAATTAATCAATTGTATATCATTACATTTTCATTGATTTTACTTTTATCCACTGATGACACAGTTGTGATTACACTTCATTGATACAATTATTTGTGGTGACATTTTTATTACATTTTTATTCACTTGATTATACAAAAGCATACAATGTGATTAAACTTCATTAGTGACATTTTTTGACGATTTTTATTCATTGATGACAGTTGTGATTACACTTCATTGATCTCAATCATTTTGTGATGACATTTTCTAATGATGACTTTTTAATTGATAACATTTTTATACAAGAGGAAATTTGGTGAAATTACTAAAATTCAACACTGAGTGTAAAAGCTTATACCAAGTCATTAGTCATCCCTTGGAAAAAAAAAAGAGATCAAACATAAACAGATCGAAGTAGAACAACAATAGTGAATTTCATGTTATCAATCTTTAAAGTCCACCTTGTTATCCATTTAATAGTTTATTTACTCACTTTTATTAGTTGATGAAATATTTAAGGTTTGTTTGTTTGTATGGTAGAGCCTCCAATCTTAGCAATGTCAACAGTAGTGAATTTCATGTTATCTTTAAAAAAAAAGATCAAACATAAACAGATCGAAGTAGAACAACAATTTACTAGTCCCTCAAAGAAAAAGCCAGGTTGTTTGATCTCTGGCATCATAGCAGATTCAATACACAGAGCACCATTTTTACATGGATAATTACTTCTCTAACCCTCACATATGTATATGATCATCAGCAACAAGCCAAGGCGCTTGAAGGTGCTGTCTATGTTGGCGAATTTCATAGCAATCCTTTGCTTGTTACTAGTAGTCATGGTGCAGTCGGCGGAGCCATAACCAAGTCTCCTGCCACTGACAACGACACACAATGTCAATTATGAATGCTAAGTACTATGCAGTTTGTTGAACACCAAACGATTTATGTAAATTACATTCATGTAAATTCAATTCCACCACCACCACACCTCTAGAACTTCAGAGTTTGCAATGAATCTAAAGTACATTCATGTAAATTCAATTCCACCACCACACCTCTAGAACTTTAACCAATTACAACATCTAAGCATTCAAGGTTCAGTATCACATTAACTGCAGGACTTCCTTGTCAATGGAAAAGTGTATATTCCTTCTGTATTTAATTTGACTACAAAGCATAAGGGCTTGCCTAAAGTCGAGAAATTGCAGTACACATAAGCTAAAATGGAGAAGACCTGAACATTTTTGCATAATCTTATGCTAGCCGGTGCTAAACCAATCATCCATGTACTCAGAATCTAAGATGGAATCACTTAATGGTCAGCAGGAGACCCCTAGTGGCCAGACCCCAAGTTCAAGACACTGTTAGGATCCCTCACAAGATGAAGACCACGCTCAATCAATCCCAAACCAGAAAAAAATCGTAATCAACTCAATTTAATTTCTTGTATTCACTTCGAAACTGATCCAAAACAATTGATAAATCCCAACAGAGATGCCAATTCAAATACGTCAAAACGATTTCAGACTCCAGAGATATAATATAAGAAACGAACACACACACACACACGAAAGGGCTTGATATTTCTGTGATTCCAAAGGGCTTGATATTTCTGATCCTTTACTGATCATTTCAATAGAGGGAAACACATCAAAATCACTCTCATCCATATCAGCTGTCTGACTATTTATTGATTATAACAGAACATTGATTTGACTCGAGAACTCTTTGTCATTTGCTATAAAATCTAGTTCGATATGAGCTGATCAAACGCCACAGAAACAAACAATAGCCCTCAAACATGAAACAAAGGTTTTGCCTAATCAGTTCTGTTTTACATAACCAGTTCACCAAGACACCAATAAGTAGTAAGCTACAGATTTGCTTGGTTTGAAGTTTGAGCTATATAATTACCCTCTTTTTGAGTTAGCAGTATATTAATATGACATTTTCACTAATTTTGAACCTCTTCTTCAAAAGTCCTTCCTTTTCCCATTATTCATTGGTTGAGTAAAACTGTATTTAACTCGATGTTTCCTTTTCCCTTTCAAATCTATTCACACTAAGGAGACTATAGAAATTCAAGTAGGGGATTCGAAGGAGTTCTACTTCTCAAAATGCAAATCTAACATAATACACAAAAATCAAATTTTGTAATCTAAATCAACCAAGCGAAGTTCCAATTCAGCAAGACTCGATGAAATTCAGTTGCAGGAGGTAGATAATTTCGCTGCATAAGCAAACCAAATCAAGACAAACAAAACTCCAATTCACGAACATCGACAATCATAGAACCTAAATAAAATCCCAAAAATATGCAAAATATGCTTACTTCGTTGAATTGGAACCACTCGTAGAAAGGCGGATCGAAGATCCCCTCGAAGTCGGACTTCCCCGCGCCGGGAACAAGCCATCGACGAAGACGAGATCGATTATCTGGAGGACCGATTCCATCCATTAGGTGACCTGTTTGCGGAGGATTTCGTCTTTGGTACGGAATCCATGAAGGCAGAGAAGCCTCGGCTTCCCAAGCGTCGCCGGAGATCTGCAGCTGAATCGCCCTTCGTGTGTGGAAAGAGAGGGAGAACGGGAGGGGGTGGCTTGGCCGGCGTTCTTGGCTGCGAAAGAGAGGAATTCGACGGATGAGGGCGGGGGCCGAGGGTTTCTCGTTCGGAGAAGGAGCAGCCGAGGAGAACGACGAGAAATCGCCAGAGGAGAAGGGTGAGGGCCGGGAGAAGCGAATTTAGGGTTAAGGGCTAAAAAAACCCTTTCAAATAGTCTAGAACGCTTAAAAAAAAGATTTAGATTAGTTAATTAGCTAGTTAAATGTTGAAAAGCGTTCAAAACACCAAATTTTCTCTTTTTTTATCAAATAGCAAGAGTTTTAAAAATATATAGATCAGACCATATCAAATCAGAAATAAGGATTTTGCTACAGCAGGGTAAATCTTATCAGTCAGAAGTTATATTATAAACATGCTCAATGCTCATAAAGTGCCCAAAAAATAAATACAATGAGATCAGATATGGCTTTAAAGCATTATAGTACGAGCATATAATCAACAAATGCATAGACTCACACACCATGGTAGGCAGTATGGAACCAAAGAGATAAGATACGGCTTTAGATGTAGACAACTTGGCATCACTCAATCTGAAAGTGCCAATTTCTGCAGTTGGAGTTTGTCCTCCTCTTACAAATGCACCTGCTGCATCCCGCCTGTTCATAGAATCATAAAGAAAATAAAACAACAAAATAGAGAACACAAATGCACCTGTTGTAGGAAAGGAGTTGTAGAAACCGAGTTACACAATTTCCTTTAAAACAGACGTTGAGCTGTAGAATTTTAGAAATAAATGACAAAAAAAATGTTTTATAGATTGGATTGTTGTAAAGAATGAATTATAGAAAAGAATAAAGGGATTATAGGTATTTTCATACATAAGATTGCTTTATACCCATAAACATTACAGGTAGCATTAGTTGTATAGAATGAACATGAAAAGACATAAATTTCCAAGAAACCACACCAGGAAAACCATGAATGCATCATATGAAACGACGAATAATAAAATAAGAAAGATAATTCTAGAGACTACACTTCATAGTAAAAGGAGAGGGATAAAAAGGTACCAAAGCAATGGGAGATGCTGCCATTGACCCTTCCACCAAAGCCACAAGCAAGAAAATTCATATCACAGTCGTAAAATTGTATAACCTGTCCCATATCCATTATAGCCTGGAAAATAAATATAAAATTAGGCCTTGCAAATTTTATCGTTCACAACTCCATGTAAAGTTGAAGGCCATGTAACATAAACCTATTAAAACTTGAATGATAGAGAAATGACCTGCTAGTAAACATCAAGCGATCGAGGGATCATTACGATGCAAGGAGTCTGGAATTTGAGGGTTTCCATTCGAAGCTGGAATGAAGTTGAAACAAAAAAAGGAGGTTAAATTTGATGTCAACATCCTAAATGATTAAGAAGAAGCACTCAAGAAGGATTTTCAAAAATGTACCAAGTGAAATCAACAACAACCATGTAGTTAAGTTCAAACCCGCTAGAGATGTAATCAAGAAAGCTATAAAGTTGATTTTCTATAAACGATGCACCAAAAACTGACCCTTTATAACCTAGAAAAGAGAATATCATCAGCATGGCTAAGTGTACGAATAGAAAGTTCACGAAGAACTCAAATAACAAAATCATGGCAAAAACCTTTTCATGGCCCTTGTGCAGTTTAACCAAATTAGCACCAGCCTTGATTCTTTAGATAATCTCAAGGTCATAGGCTGATTTTTTAAGTTTCCTGGTACAGGAAATTATAATGACATTAGACAACGATCCAAATGAAGTATCAATATCAGCGAAGAACGATAAATGATCCGTGGAAACTCAACATAGGAATTATTACCCAATGAATTCATGATTCTTGCTGATATTGAAATCAAGACACTTGATAATAAATTAATTTTCCTGTAGGAAACTCATGAAAGATTAGAAATATGAAGTTATTGAAATCAAGACAGTCGATAATAAAGCTATTGGGAAAGGAATCTACCTTAGATAGAACACAAGTAGCTTCAATCCACCAAAAAAAAAAGAACACAAGTACATCTTGTTGAATATAAAAAGAACAGTTAGCTAAGCTAACCATCCAATGATATTCAAGTCAAATAGATGCAAACTTTCAGAATGCCACATTGTCACTAGTGAGATGACTATCCCTTTCAAAACTAAGTGAAATCTCATCGTAAATAGCTAAATGTCCAATGCTAAGATGATATGGGTTCATAAGGATATGAAAGACAGGGGTGTTCAAGGCCTTGGATGCCGATGGGTGCTTCTTTGGATTGAGCTCAAGCAAGAAGGAAACAAACTCGGTAATCCTTGGTCTCCCATGTGCAGCTGATGCAGAAGAATAGGTTAAGTTGAAGCAGAAGTATTTTTTAGGTGTATTTTTAGGAGAAGAATAGGATAAGTTCAAGAATAGACTAACATGTGGTTCTTAGTAAAATACTTGTATGTATCTCGTCATTTAGCAAGGAGCCCTAGGTTAACTGGACCGATGATCCCAATCACCCTTGCAAGTAGGGTTGCAGCTGAATCATAAGTGTAGCCTTTGAAAATATACACTGACATCTAAGGCAACACAAAACCACATTTAGATATCATTTCTAACAGGTTACTTTATATTTGCCAGAGGATGCAATTGGAGATTTGGAGCAAGCAATTTCAAAACTGAAATGGGAAAATTTAATAAAAAGGGGAAAGAGAAATGAGATAAAAAGAACATGACCAGGTTTTAAGCTGGCATATCAGGAGAACCGAAACTAACAGAAGAAATAGCTAGGGTTTGATGGCCGAATGGAGAAAAATTCATACAACGATTAATAAGAAACACTTTGATGACAAAAAAATTCCACATTCACTCTAGCAAATACAACAGTAATATGCATAAGAAAATTACAACTCAAATTGAAGTTCCAATTCCCACATCAGATCAACACAATTGAACACAAAAATCCACAGAGAACCGCAGGGACAAAAAATCGCATGGACAGACATTGAAAGAGAGCAAATTCGGCAGTAATAAGCATAGGAAAATTACAATTCAAATTTAAGTTCCAATTAACACCCCAGACTTGTAAAGACCGGGAAATTTTAGAATATTAAATTATTAAAATAGTGATTTATAATCATTCCGATTTCTAAGATCCAGGAGATTTGAAATTTTTGTGCGTGAGCTATTGGATGTATTCTAAATCTTTTGAAACAAGTTCCGGCATTAATTAATTGGAAAATTAAAATATGTTATACTCTGCTTTTATATACCGAAAATTGGAAAATAATGTTCGGATTCCATTTATTAAATTCAGATTTGGAAAATTGAGAAGTATTTTAAACGCGTCGGGATAAAGTCGAGATAGCGAATTTGGGGTTTATTTTGTTTGTTATCGTTATTCGATTTTGGGACCACTTTGATTCTTTTTATCCCTTGCCTCTTGGATACAAACAACCAACCATCTCCCTTTTGTCTTATTGCCTGTACCTCTGTATACCCAGCATGCCAACCCCAGCCTTGCTGCTTGCAGCCACGCCAATTCAGACCTCTCTTTGTGGCTAGTTCAAGGGAGGCAGTAGTAGCGTTTCACCCCTCCTATCAATTTAGATCCCAATTCCTGCAGAACCTCCTTTCTTCCCTGCCTTACCTTTCCCCAACTTTTCAAACCCAGGAAGAAAGCCCCCACTCCCTCCTCTTTTACTGATTCCCACCACCACACCGTACCTCCCTTCTCCGAGAGCAACAGCAACAGCCACCGGGTCATCTTCTTCCTCTCTTCCTCGCCGAGTGCCTGTTCTTCGTTCGAGAGCAGCCAAGCATCACTGACTCCCTCTCCGTCGTTTCCAAGCAGCCTCTCCTTCCTCCTTCGTTTCCGAGCAACAGCAAGAGCTCTTCGACGACCGAGAACGAGCGTAGTCCGCCCAGAGGCACGCCGAAGGCTCCGCCACGCCGCCCTCGCTCCTCGCTTCCCCTGTTTCCCGATTAGAGCCCGGTAAGGTTGTTTCTCCCCCCCTTCCGCTCTAAACCACCATGGAATCGCACCTTCTGATCTCTATCCTCGATCCAGGCAAAGCTCGCTTGGATTCCGTCCCCGACGGAGCTCATCGACTCCCATGGACGTTTTTCGGCGAAGGGTTCAACCTAGGTGAGCTCTCCTTCTTCCCCTCCTTCTGTGTCGTTCTTCTGGGTTTTAATTGCTCGATCTTGGGGAGAGGTTGGGTGAGTGAATCGGGATCGATTGCCGTCGGAGATCTGAGTTAATCTCCTCCTCCTTCTTCCGTTTTCCCTTTCCGTCGAAGATCTGTCTCTTTTGATTTTGGGGAGGAAGACCCGTTTCTTTTCTTTCATTTCGGATCCGGGTTATATCAATTGAGAGGAGGAGGGTATTCGGTGTGGGCCGAGAGATTGGGCGGGTCTGGATCATTTTTTGGGTTTAAGTCTGGGCCCATCTTCATTGTTATAAATTGTTATTGTTACTGGATATTGTTTTACATAGGCTCATGTTATATATGTAGGTATTTAAATTCAAAACGCTATTGTATTATTATTATTATAGTATGTTAATTGGTTATCGTTAAATTGTTTTGAGCGAAATTGTTTGGGTTATAACATGGGATTGATTTTAATGATTAGCCAAATATTGTTGTTAATTGATTTAATTAAGTTTTATCTGATTATTTAAATTAACTTATTGGGAAATAATTATGTGGTATTTTAATATATGATTTAGAAAGGGTAAAATTAGTTATTGATGTCATTTTAAAAGTGATTTGTTAAAATGGATTGATTTTTGTGCTTATTTTAGATAAATAATGTTTGAATTATTTTAAAAAGGAGGTTTTAAAGTTTTCGGAAATATCTCTTAAATGATTTATTGTTTGAAAACCAAAATGCCGGAATTAATTCTATAATATGATTTTGAGGTATTGGTTTTATAGTTTAAATGTTTAATGTCGGGATTCTTTGTCTTGGTTTGATGATGTTGGTTTTGAGAAGGAAGTTTGGAAATATTGTTGGTATGTTTTATCAATTGTTTTGATTGGAAGAATGATTTTGGTTGATCAAATCGGAAAGGTTTTGGAAAATGGTTTTTACCGTCGATGGTTTTGAGGATATTGAGAACTTGGGTTCGTGTGTGTGAGAATGTTGGTTCAGTGGCTTATAGAAATGGCTTGATGATAGGTGTGTATTGCGGTTGGATTGCTTTTGGACTTGCATTTGGACCCTTGATTGCGTTATTTGTTGTTCTGCATTCTCAGGTAAGTTCCCTAGGGGGCTTACTCAGGTTGGACATTCATGCATGTTGTTGCATTTTATGTTAGGTGTTGCATATGCATAAAAGCATGTCATGTAGTATCCTGTTTAGGTTGCACTAATTGAATGAGCATTTGCTTACTTAATGCGTTTGAAACAGAACGGTCGTTATCTATGATAGTCCTATAGTCTTTGCTAGGGTAGTAGGGTCATAGGGTAGCCCAGCCTCATCGGGTACCTTGAGTCAATCGAGTCATGAACTTCCTTATATTATGAGATGCCTGCGGGCTTTATTGTGGAGTGGGTTAGGCATGCGTGCCGCCCGATTATGATGGAATGCATTCACGAGCTGATCAGTCTCCGCCCTATCGGAAGGGGGTGGAGGTAGGAGAGGGATATGCCACTTGGCATTGCCTTGGACCCTTTACACTATTTTTACACATTATTATAACTAGGAGCATGTTAGTGTGTTTGACTTTCGTAATGTATTAGAGCATCTTTATTAGGTATAGCACATACTGTGTGGCCTCAGCAAGGAATGCCGGTCCCGCATGAGTGGCTCGATATGACTCCTTTCCCCGTTCTTTTTTTAAAGGTATTTTCTGCAGATCTTGAGTGCTCGATGTCTATATGACGGGGTTCCTTTTGGCGAATCGAAGAACCTAGCTAATTCTCTAACTTGGTATAAATGGTAATCATTCGCTTATGTTTTGGTTTTGACCCAGCTCTGCCGTGACACCTCGTATCTTAACTTTGCTTCCGCTTTACTTTTATTTGAATTGAATTTCGCGACATAGTATTAAGATAGGTTAAGGGTACCCAACGACCCTTCGTGGCTTTTAGGGTTTGAAATCCCTCTTTCTAATAATCTTAAAACGAGTTTGAAACCTCGACCCGTACCTGGATTGCAAGATCCAAACAAGGGGTTTTATCCCTTGAAACGTAACCCGTAAATCATAATTCTGGGCCGTTACAAGACTAGCGAAATTGAACACAAAAATCTGCAGAAATTCGCAGAGAAAAAAATCTGCATAGACAGACATGGAAAGAGATGGAAACAATAAGCAACAAACCTCGGCGGAGGAGGAGGAAGAAGGGATTGGGAGGGCGAGAGGAGCAAGCGGAAAAAGAGTCGCGCCCTTTGGAAACAGTAGGGCGAAGCGGAGAAGCACAACAAGGCAACGATGAGGAGGAGGGTGTATTACTTTAGCAGAGGAGAAAGAGCGATGGAACTGATGAAAGAGTGAAGGAGGAAAAGCTGAAATCGTCGGAACGGATGAGTTGAGGCATCAAATCGGTAGATGCGAGAGCACCAGGAAGGAAGGGGGCGGGGGAAGAGGAACACCAACATACTAACCCTAAGCGCTATTCTTTCTCAGATGTGAGGAGGGGCAAGAGAAAAAAAAAGGAAAAAATTTGATTGGACGAAAAGGAGTGAATTGTGGAGAGACTGCAACATACATTAGCATAAAGTATACTGAATTAAGTAGTTATATAGAATATAGAATATAGATAGATAGATAGATAAAGGAGAAGTCGGCTGAGACACGTGGCGACTTCTCCTTAAAATTAGTCATATGAACCAATCACATTTTTTGAAACAAATAATTAATATATGTACAAGATAAAATTAGATATATTTATTCAATCAATCAATATATCTATGTATGCATAAGCTAAAATTTTATTCTTACTCTATTTAATCAATATATCTATATATGCATAACATAAATTTTGATCCAATTTGATTAGATATTGATATATTTTTAGAAGATATTAACCAAATTTAAATACTAATATTTAAGATAAGATTTAATAATTAATATATGCATAAGATAAAATTTGATTCTAAAAATATATCTATATATTCATAAGATAAAATTTGACCCAATTTGATTAGATATGAATATATATTTAGAAGATATTAACGAATTTTATATACTTTATAATATAAGATTTTACCTATTATATAAGATAAGGTTTTACCTATGTAACATATGTAACCAATTTTAGAAGATATATATAATAGATATAATAAATGATAAGTCGTATGTCACATATGCCATCTTCTCCTTATCTTCATAGTAACACACGACCAAAATTTTTTTTATCTCCACCTTAATCAATTTTAAGATAATAGTTTTCATAAGTTTTTAGACATAGATATATTTTGAAAATATTTTACCCAATTTTGTAAAATTTTGATAATAATTATATAAGATTTTGATAATACTTTCAATATATTAATGAGAATCAATGTTAATTTTATTTAAATTGTGTAACAATTCAAAAGTGTTGAAATATAAATTAATTAGCTCTCTGAACGGGTATTTATATTAAATTTATTTAAATTATAAAAAAATCGCACACGGTAAGGGTACTGAACTAGTCTAAAGTAGAAGAGAACATATCGATGTCAGTAGTCAGTAGAGACTAGAGAATGCAAGCGAATAGTCAATTGAAAAGACTTATATTTTTTTTGATAAGGTAATAATTCGAGGACCAGACATATCTGGACTCTCGAGAGGCCGACTAAGTCGGCAGACGGCGAACCGTCAAACATACAACGAAACAAAAAGAAAACGGTGCAATACAAGAACCGACAAACAAACAGCCCGACCCGACCAAACGATCATAACCCAAAAAGTTGAGGACAACGTAGACTAAATCCGGAGCCAAGCGCCACCAAAAGATCACACCGCTGGTCAGCGGTACATCAGGAGTCCCTGTGGGCGATGAAGACAAAACCCTCCAAGGAAATTTCCGGAACACGGAGTCGTCTCGATACACACCGCCACGACCATAGCCAGACCCGACACCAGAGCCCCAACATAGACTAGGACCACCAAAAAGAACCGGAAACACCGCTGAAAACCACCCTCTTTGAAAACTCACCAAACAACCCACTAGCGAATTTATCTAAACCATACTGAATTTTTCGGACCTTTCGGGTGACTTTATTCGGAATATATATATAGAATATATCTATATAAGCTTTTAAAAAAAATTAATTGTGGTGCTCAATGCTCAGATGTGGAGAGCAAGGACCTACCCAAAGTCAACACCAAGCCTAAGGAGTGGCGTGTTGACCATGCTTTCCAACAATTGCAAAATTTGCACAGCAAACACAATTGAATTTTTTTTATTATTTTTACCAAAACAAATCCTTCTATAGCAAGAATTGTCAGATTGATGAATGAGTTACCCAGACAGGAGACCGCCGGCGGTGACAGGCAGACTCGTCACTCCGACGCTTTAGTAGTTTTTTTTTAAAATATATTGTCCAAAGCACCATTAACGTACGGGCCAGTCAACACACCCCGAACCACATCAGAAGATTAACGATCGGGGAAAGGCCAGGAAGATGGCGCCGTTGCGGCTGCCGGAAAGGAGATGGGAAACGCTCAAGCCTACCTGGCAGGCGAGAGGATGTGGGGCAACATCGAGCCACCGCCCGGCGCCGTCAACGATGAGAAGGGAGAGACAACCTCCTCACCAACAGCACCGAAGAACAGCAACAAGAAGACAACCTTCAAAAAGACTTACATTATTATGATTATTATTATTATTATTATTATTTTCCCGTGTTGAACTAATTTTTTATAATTTTCTAAAATTATAAAAAAAAAAAACTCATATACAATTTCATATAAATCATCTTATCAATAACCTTTTGGTCCTTTTGTCGACTAACTCATATCCTAACTCAAAAGATAATTATGTGGTCATAAAATCTACAATGATACTTAACTATCATTTTATAATTTAAAAGAATACTCAAACAAGATAATATATAAGATATTAGATTAGATAGATATAAATAGATAGATGAAAAAAATAAGAGTGATATATAGATATAGATCTTTCCTCAAAAGAAGATAGATAATAGATAGATAGATAATAGATATAGATATAGATATAGGGAAATACGGAGTATAATTTACAGGGGCATTGGGCCTCGAGGCATGAACTGGCCCGTATACGATAGTAGCTTATAAGGAAGGCCCGTATTATAAATATTTGGATCCATTAATTCTTATCTGCCCTTTCACTTGTCCTCTTCCTCTAGTATCTCTCCTCGACGCCGCGCGCTATCTTGCTCTCTCCCTCTTCAGAACTCACCGACGCCGAAGATCGCGCCGAACCTGGATAGACATTTGGTGTTTCCACTACTCGAATTCCTCCAGGAGCGCGAGTTTTACCCTGCCTCGGAGCTGTTGAAAGCCAAAATCAAGCTTCTCACTAATACGAATATGGTTGATTACGCAATGGATATCCACAAAAGTCTTTACAAGACCGAGGAAGTACCACAAGGTAAACGCTTTTCTCATCTCTGCTCGATTTAGAATTTTTTTTGCTTTTTTGGAATTTTGTTCTTCCACCGTTTGATTTTATCAGGGTTTCGGTTTTGTTAATTTTTTTGGTCGCGTATGTAGATATGGTGGAGAGGAGGGTGGAGGTCGTGGCGAGGTTGAAAGCTCTAGAGGAGGCAGCCGCTCCTCTCGTCACTTTCTTGCAGAATCCGGGTTCGGTTCAGGAATTGAGAGCTGACAAACAGTACAACCCTCCAAGAGCGCTTTCAGGTTTCTTCTAGATCTATTCAAACTCTTTATAGTGTATGTAGGATAAGTAGGTTGTTTGTGTGATATGAATTCCTGACTGATGGCATCCAAAATATCTGAATAGCTGGTTGTATTGATTCTTTGTAGTACGTTGATGGAGACTTCTGTGCCTTCATAGTTTTCCCAGTTTTCTCCTTAGGTATATTGTGATGTATAGGACATTATTTGGGGAGCTGTAATTTTTATGATTTGTATCTACTGGAATTTGTTTTTCCTTCCTATAATCTGTCTTGGCATCATCAAGTTGTTGTAGGTAGATTTATGTTTAGGAGGTTGTTACTTGTTTATTGAGAGGGTCTAGATAAATGTGAAACTGGTTTTGTGCTTGATTTATCTGGAGTATCTGGCTAAGTCTCTCTGGGTAGCCCTCCAAGCTAATTTTATGACTAGATTGATTGTTGGCCATAAGGAACCAGGCACTTTCAATTCCAATTTACTTAACCGCTCACAAGTCATAACAAAAGAAAGTAAAGATTATCTCGAGGATAGTAAATTGTAATTTCACTTAGTTCTTGCCATTGTAATTTTATTAACCTCTGATTAAATTAAACTGTTTCTTTTCATCAGATTGGTCCTGATCAAATTGAGGCATTGTATCAGTATGCCAAATTCCAATTTGAGTGTGGAAACTACTCTGGCGCTTCTGATTATCTGTACCAGTACAGAGCCCTTTGTACAAGCAGTGAGAGAAACGCAAGTGCATTGTGGGGAAAGCTTGCAGCTGAAATTTTGATGCAAAACTGGGATGTTGCCCTTGCTGAGCTGAATAATTTGAAAGAAATTATTGACTCCAAAGTATGGATTTTGTATGTCTGTACCTGTTTCTTTCAAATAGACATGCTGCATTTTACATTGTTCTAATGTTTTTATATTGAATGTATACTGCAGAGCTTTGCTTCCCCCCTGACCCAGGTGCAAAGTAGAATCTGGTTGATGCATTGGAGCTTATTTATCTTTTTCAACAATGACAATGGCAGGACTCAGATCATTGACCTCTTCAATCAAGACAAGTTTGTCTCTAAACTTCAGTCTATGTTGCCTTCGTCTTTCTTTTACATTCTTGTTTATGAATATCTTCCCCTGGAGATGCAATTGATGTTAGTAATAAAAGATAATGCTTGGATATGATTTCTGACGATTTCTTTTTTTGGTGCATTGAGCGGGATATACTTGGATTGATGTTGTTGTTGTAGTATTTTTTTAGGTGCATTGAATTTTATGAAAGAATAGTGCTGTAGGAATTTTCTAACAATTTTTATTTGCATAACTAGTCCTCTTTATTCTCATAAAATCTTGTTGCCAGATTTGACTATAGAATTTGTGCCTTTTCAGGTATCTTAATACCATTGTTACACATGCGCCCCATCTTTTGCGTTATCTTGCTACTGCATTCATAGTCAACAAGAGGAGAAGGCCCCAGCTTAAAGAATTTATCAAGGTTATCCAGATGGAGCAATATTCTTACAAGGATCCAATCACGGAGTTTTTGGCTTGTGTTTATGTTAATTACGATTTTGATGGAGCACAAAAGATGATGAAAGAATGTGAAGAGGTAAGATTTCTCTAAACTACCAATAAAGCGTGGACTTAATCAATAGTATTTGCAGTCATGACTTGGATAGTTTAATTTTTATCAGCATTTCTTTCAATTCAAGTTCAAGATCTCTCAACTGTTCTGTGTGAATTCATTCTTCAGGTGATTCTGAATGACCCATTCCTTGGAAAACGGGTTGAGGAAGTCAATTATACTACCGTGCCACTAAGGGACGAGTTCCTTGAAAATGCCCGCCTTTTTATTTGTGAAACCTATTGCCGCATACATCAACGAATTGATATGGGGTATGTGAATTCTGTAATTACTTATACATGCTTTTCATATAAGTAGACGTTTCTTGTATGCTTCCTTCAATATGTAATTACTTATACATTCTGAATGACCCATTCTTGATCCATTCCTATATGCTTACTACCAGTACTGTACTGATGTGGCTGCTTAAAATTTTGAACTGGGGATAGTAAGAAGGGTAATTTTGTTGTTAACCATGTTAATGCAACAATATGGAATTTAATGATAGGCGAAGGGGGAGTTGGAGCTGAAAAGTCTTTGCATGTTGCCTTGTGTTTCTTTTAATGTTTGCAGTGTCTCATCAATTTGGTCATTGTAGTGCCACTGCTCAAAATTTCCAAACTCACATATCTTATGAGATTCTGTTTCTGTTTTTTTTTTATGCTAGGGTTCTTGCTGAGAAGTTGAACTTGAGTTATGATGAAGCTGAGAGATGGGTAGTGAATCTCATCCGGAGTTCAAAGCTGGATGCCACTGTTGATTCCGAGTTAGGAACCCTTGTGATGGAACCCAACTACCCGAATGTGTAAGAGATCTGATTTATGTTTGAAAAAAACTTTTTACATTACTAGTATACCATTATCTAACAAAATCATGCATTTGTGTTCCTCATTTGCAGTTATGAACAGCTCATAGACCATGCTAAGGCATTATCCGGACGCACATACAAACTAGTCAGCCAAGTCATCGAGCAATCACAGGCACAAACACAGACTGCTAGGTGATTTTGTGGCCAGTTTCCGAACAGCGAGTTCTGTTGAAGTTCGATTTCCATTGGAGCCTCAAAACTAAGAGAATCTCCAGAATGACAATTCTATTAAGTCGTATTTTGACCGATGATTCCATGTCAGGATTTACTGAAGCTTGTTTGTTTCTCGGGTTATATATAATATATAAATATGTTAGAGAGGATTTCAGCACTATATATCATGAAATGAAACCTCCATTTCTTAAAACAACACATTCTGTTGCACACAGTTTGAAAATTGAAACAACTATGAATATAATTATAGATATAGAATGCAGATGAAACTGGGAAGCAAACAATGTACAAACATAAGCACAAATTGATAGTAAAACCCCCAAAGTCGAAAATCTCGATGCTCCTCAAGGAACAAGCCCTTGAAATCCATGCATCCTTTCACGGCTGGATATGCCACAAACCCCATAGTATGAAATCTCGGGTGATCCTCAAGCAGCCAGGAATGGCAAAATCGTCAGCATAAACTCCTCGTAGGAGAAAGTTGCTGAGCCAGAGTAATTCTTGTCCTTCTCCTTGAATTTGTCAGTCAAGCCCTAGGGCACTGGATACGAAAGGTTAATTATAATAAAAAAAAATAAAAAAATCAATTAGAAGTGAAAATAGATCATAAAGTTTACACTGCATGTTTGGTAAAGTATAGATTGACAACTTTTTCCTCTTAATTAGACCCCAATGTTCAATTCTCACTTTTTACATTTTCTTAACTTGTTTTTAACTATCTTTTTATTATATATAAGTTCAAATCTATATAAACTCTTAATTTAGAAGAGTTTAGGATGATGTGTCAAGCTTAGAGGAATTTTAGGAATCTCAACCAATCATTTTTTTTTTGCCATTTTTCTTTGATTTTCTTTAATTCTAATTTTTTTCCCTTCTTTTTCCTTTAATTCTCTTTTTTCTTTAATTTTACTAACTATCTATATAAACTCTTAATTTAGAAGAGTTTAGGATGATGTGTCAAGCTTAGAGGAATTTTAGGAATCTCAACCAATCATTTTTTTTTTGCCATTTTTCTTTGATTTTCTTTAATTCTAATTTTTTTCCCTTCTTTTTCCTTTAATTCTCTTTTTTCTTTAATTTTACTAACTATTGGGCTTAATTTAAAACATTGATCTTAGCCTTAATTAAAATTTTAGTAGCTTTTTTTCTCCAAAAAAACAATGGGATTAATATAATTATGTTATATTAATCCCATGAGTTTAATTCAAAATATTTAATTATCTGAACTTTTACAATTATGTTATAATATTAATTTAATATATTAGTAAGATTTTATTTATACAAAATCGCGACATGGCGCGGGGATCATACTAGTATCTTTTTAAATTGAGAATAATTAATTTCAATTAATATTGTTTGAATTCTATTTTAGTCATTCATTAAGGGTTTCGTTGAAATTTTCTTTAACTAATTATAAATTTTATTCACTTCTAATAATATGGATAAATCTTTGAAATTTTTCTACATAACCCTTCACAATTAAATTTATTTAAATTTTCGCAAAGCTTGTTTCATTATTACTTAATTTTTAGCCTAAATTAATCTCGTCCACTCTTATATTATGGGCTGGCTTCGCCACTGCCGTAGAGCTGTGCATAACCGGGTATTCGACACGACACGGTATGTTGGATACCCGTAATCGATAACACTCAAAAGGCCGATCCGAACACGACACGATAAGTATCGGATATCCGACATGAAAATAAGAAACAAGTTCGTGTCGGATACCCGTATAACACTACACGGCATAATAATTATAAAAAGCTGTTTTTTTTTATTTGGCGTACTAGTGTACTACAGTGTGGGTAAGTGTGCTGTTAGTTTTACTACAATCATTGATCGAAGATACACCGAACAATCACATCAATATTAATGTTTTACAACGTGACCATATCAATTGCTCTTCTTTAGGGTTTGCAAAGTTTTACCATTTCCTATCATTATTAGAGCACCCACATTGGGATGTTTAAGGCCATGAGGCCATCTCCCATGATAGGGTAAAAATTAGATTTTGGCCTAATTTTGTTGGAAAAATTTGGTGGAATATCCATTTAGAAAAGTCAATTAAGTAAATGTCCATGTTTAAAGGGATATTAAGGAAGTGTCCACAATTTTATTATAATTCCAACTTTACCCCTACTATTATAATACCCCTTCTTCCGTCCGACCTCCATTCTTTCTTGGAAACATTTGGTCGTGTTGCCCTAATTCCGATTGACAGTCCAGGCGATGCTCCATAGACCAGTGTTGCCCTGCTCCGTCTCCGGTCGCACTCGTCGCCGCCAGACTCTCCATTTGTCGTCACCGATCGCAGTCGTTACCTCCAGTCCCAGCGGTAGATCATGAAAGACAGCAGTGACAGCACCACTCCTCCTTCCCGCGGCTTGTTCTTCCCATTGTTCGTTCCTTCGACGGTGTTGCTCCTACGGGTGGTGCCGCTACTGGTAAGCTTCATTTTCTCGTTCCCATCATTCTCAATCTATTCTCCCCATTTTGATTCACTTCCCCTTTTGATTTGAGGAATTTCATTGTTAGCCCTAAATTCGATTGGGATTGTTTATGCCCTAAATTCGATTCTATTGGAATTTCGTTTTTAGTGTGTTAGCCCTAAATTCGATTGGGATTTCGATTGCTTCGAAATAGATGTTTAATGCCTTCTATCATGATTCAGATTAGTGTTCTACTGGTTTGGAGGCAAGAAATTGTACCCAAAAGTTGCCATAACACTGCATAATGTATCAATAGAAACAACAGATTTGCATATCTTCTTACATGCTCCTACAAGCTAGAGTTAAACGTCATCTATCATGATTCATGATACAAACCAAGTTCCTCAAGCTAAGAATTATAAGTACCGATTTGTTTGTACATACATGGTTTTTGTGAGTACATTGATCTGATGACAATTTGTTTATGTTTTTTTAGGGTTTGTGTGTTTCTATCTACTTCAAATGGATAATCCAGGTTAGTGTTCTTATTAATTGATGAATCTAATTCGTTCTCACTTTATAGGTTGTTCAATTTCAAGTGTTTATCATTGCTTGTTTGTTTTGGTGACAATTGTTTGTTTGGTGACAATTAGTATTTAGCTTGATTCTATATCATCAATTTAAATGAGACTATCAAGGGTATGCTTCATTGTTTAGTGACAAATGGAATTTATGTTGTTATTTTTTTAGATTGGTGACAATTGATAGAGTTATATATCCTGTTTTGGTGACAAATGGAATTTATGTTGTTATTTTTAGATTGATGGCAATTGGTAGAATTATATATTCTGTTTTGGTGACAAATCGAATTTATGTTGTTATTTTTAGATTGGTGACAATTGGTAGAATTATATATTCTGTTTTGGTGACAAATGGAATTTATGTTGTTATTTTTAGATTGGTGACAATTGGTAGAATTATATACTATGTTTTGGTGACAAATAGAATTTATGTTGTTATTTTTAGATTGGTGACAATTGGTAGAGTTATATATATTCTGTTTTGGTGACAAATGGAATTTATGTTGTTATCTTTAGATTGGTGACAATTGGTAGAGTTATATATTCTGTTTTGGTGACAAATGGAATTTAGGTTGTTATTTTTAGATTGGTGACAATTGGTGGAGTTATATATTCTGTTTTGGTGACAAATGAAATTTATGTTGTTGTTTTGTTGTTTTTTTTAGATTGGTGACAATTGGTAGAGTTATATATTCTGTTTTGGTGACAAATGGAATTTATGTTGTTATTTTGTTGTTGTTTTTTAGATTGGTGACAATTGGCAGAGTTATATATTCTGTTTTGGTGACAAATGGAATTTATGTTGTTATTTTTAGATTGGTGACAATTTGTAGAGTTATATATTTTGTTTTGGTGACAAATGGAATTTATATCTCATTTAGCTATAATGTAATTTTCATTATTTTTCTGTTCAATTGTAATGGAAGTTATGGTATGTATACCATCAAATATATCGAGAGTCTTGCATTTCATGGTGTTATTGAAGCTATTTCAGACAAGTATATGAATGTGTATAAAGAGAGGATGGCTATAGAGGGTCTTGTTATTTTGGATGTTAAGTATGAATGTCTCAAATGTTCCCCTTTGTTTTGATATTTTTGCAAGTTGATATAGTCTGACAATTAAGTATTACAAAGTTAAACTTTACACCAAATTTCATCTACTTAGGGATATTATTGTAACAAAAATGCGTTAATATTAGATGACAAATGTGATGCCATTATAGTATTGTACATCGAATTATTTGTTTGCTCAAGTTTAGCCCCTCTAGGGTCTATGCTCCCCTAGTTCTAGGGTTTCAGTTTCGTAACAAAAATGCGTTAATATTAGATGACAAATCTGATAACATTGGGACTGTACACACATTTTAGGGTTTAGGGTTTAAGATTTAGGGTTTAGGGCCTTGGCCCTAAACCCTAAAGACTAAACCCTAAACCCTAAACTATACTGTATATCAAATTTTCGTCTGCTCGGGTTTAGCCCCTTTTGGGTCTATGATTCCCTTGTTCTAGGGTTTCAGTTTTGTAACAAAAATGTTTTAATATTAGACGACAAATGTGATAACATTAGCATTGTAAACATTTTAGTTTGATGAAAGTGCTTTGTAGTTGGTGACAATTGGTTGGGGACACTGTTTTGTCGTTGGTGGCAATTAATTTCTAAAAATAGGTGGTTGACACTAGATTGGTGACAACGTTTTGTAATTGGTGACAATAGATTATTGACCAAAGCTTGATGAAAATAGGTTGGTTACACTGTTTTATTGTTGGTGTCAATAGATTACTGAAAAGAGGTTGGTGACAATGTATTTTATAAGTTGGCGACAATACGATTGATTAAACAATATGAAAACAATGTTCTGTAGTTGGTGACAATGTCTTGGTGAAGTATAATGGTATGGTGACAATTTTTTTAAGGTTACAATATCATGGTGACAATATATTGTCATCAACCTCGTCATTAATAGTTGCCACCAACAATTGTCATCAGGAAAATCATCTATTAGTAGAAAAAACACATTTGTCACCGAGGAAAAGTGTTACTGGCAACTGTCACTGGAAGAAAATCGACTGCCACCCAATTTTTTTTGTCACCAACAATTATCACAAGAAAAAAAAGAAAATCAATTGTTACTAGAAAAGATTTTCCCCTAACTGTCACCGAAATAAAATAAAATGTCACAAAAATTCAATTGTCACCAAAATAATTGTCATAATTTACTGTCACCAGAAAAATATACTCAACTGTCACCAAAAAATTGTCATCAAATGCATGCGTTGACCGGAATGGTCAATGTTGACTAGTCAGTGTTAAAATTAAAAAATGGTCAAAGGGGAAGGAGGAAAGGTTAGAGATGGGGAAGGAGGTGTATTTTTGGAAAAAATGGACATTTACTTAATTTTGTAAAAAAGTGGACATTTACTTAATTTTGACATGAAAAATGGATATTCACTAAATTAAACCAATTTTGTTCCCACCCTAGGCCAAAACCTATTTTAGCCATTTTGTTTTTGACATATTTATAAAAAAAAGGCCAAATTTAACTTCCTCTTTTGAAAGGCTAAATGCTAAATAATACAATTATAAACCTATATATTATATAGTTATGATTTTTAATTAAAAATAAAAGTTGTAGTATTGTAAAGATATTCAAGAATTCTTCAATATGAATATAATATTTGACATATTTAAATTATCATTGCATAAATGATATTTATAGAAAATGACATCAATCTTTTTTATTATAGATTTATCAAAATTATAATAAAAATAAATATTATGTTGCTTAATGTACTAAAGATAGAATCGAATGACAGAAATGAGATGTGAAAGTTCTAAATTATATTAGTATTTATATGAAATTTAGCCTACTAAAATTGGCCTACGGTGGGAACAACAAAGTCGTATAATAGGCCAAAAAAGAATATTTTATAGAATATTCTCTTTTGATATGTTATTTCCCATAGTCATAATGGCTTATGGGTAAAGGATAAAAATAAGGAACTTAAGAATAAAATAATAAAGGATGGAGGTGTTTTATTAAGGAATGATGGGATGGGTTTGTTAAAAAGAAACTCTTAAAAACCAAAGAAAGAAAGAATGTGAGAGACATATGTGAGAAAAAGAGAGGGGTTTGAGATAGTGGTGGAGCTATTTTTAATTTTATATTATTTAGTTTATAATGATATGGGTTGTAGGGACGTGAGTAAAAAATTAAGTTGGGTTTCATAAAAAGAGAAAAAAATAAAAAGGAGAGTTAAGGAACCGAATTGGGTTCCATGGATGCGGATGCTCTTATTACGGAGTACGGACAGAGACGGAACCAGGGTCCGAAATCCAAAAATTTTAAATAGGAAGGATAAGTGATTCATAAAGTTAGCTTGGCAGAGGTGGGCAATTGGGTTTCATAAAAAGAGAAAAAAAAATAAAAAGGAGAGTTAAGGAACCGAATTGGGTTCCATGGATGCGGATGCTCTTATTACGGAGTACGGACAGAGACGGAACCAGGGTCCGAAATCCAAAAATTTTAAATAGGAAGGATAAGTGATTCATAAAGTTAGCTTGGCAGAGGTGGGCAGAGGTTATAGCTCATCATTTAAGATTCTAAGATTAGATCTGTTAAAACACAGCCCGACCCGGTCGACTCGGAAATTTTGACCCGGAAATTTTTTCCGATCTGAACCCGAAAAATCGAAAATTTTCTGGGTAATCTGGATTTAGACCCGGTGACCCGATTGCCCCGGTAATTTTTACCCGATTTACCCGGTGACCCAATTGATTTATAATTATATATAATTAATTTTTTTTTATATAATTAAAATTTATCGTAAAATTATCAAATCATGATTTTTTTAATTTAAAAAAGAAAATTGACAAACCCGAAACCCGGTCAAATCTGAGTTCGAGTCAACCCGGAAATATCCAAAACCCGTTTTACCCGGAACCCGAAGTGGCCCGATCCGAACCCGACCCGAATAACCCGTTTGACAGGTCTATCTAAGATTGTTTCGAGTTTGGATACCTGGATATATGGTAAACTTCACAAATCAATTTGTTAATTCAAGTACTTTTTTCTTACAAACCACATGTAAAAGCATAGATTATGCAAAAGTGTCCGACATTTGTAAGCACCATCCATAGTATTAGTAACTAATGCTATATCACTTTTGTCAGGTTCAACCAGCGTAATAACAAGTTTTGGTCAATATTACTTGTATGTTTCAGTAACTAAATCAGGCATATCTCATTGTCATGTTAAAATCCGCAAGGCAAAAAGTCCCTTGTGAGTCCTATACACCTTCTTATTTTAGACCAACTTGTCTATGAATTACCTTTTCCAATAAAAAAAAAAGGTTAAATTTGGTGAATATCCATTTTTCATGTCTGAATTAAGTAAATGTCCACTTTTTTTACATAATTAAGTAAATCTCTCTTTTTTTCCAAAAATACCCCTCCTTCCCCTTCCTTAACCCTTTCTCATTCTCCCTTTGACCATTTTTAATTTTAACATTGACTAGTCAACATTGACCATTCCGGTCAACACCTGCATTTGGTGACAATTTTTTGGTGACAGTTGAGTTTATTTTTCTGATAGTTAATTGTGACAATTATTTTGGTGATAATTGATTTTTTGTGACATTTTATTTTTTCCGGTGACAGTTAGGGGAAAATCTTTTCTAGTGACAATTGATTTTCTTTTTTTCTTGTGATAATTGTTGATGACAAAAAAAAATTTGGGTGACAATTGATTTTCTTCCAGTGACAGTTGTCAGTAACATTTTTCCTTGGTGACAAATGGGGTTTTCTGCTAACAGATGATTTTCCTGATGACAATTGTTGGTGACAACTATTAATGACGAGGTTGATGGCAATATATTGTCACCATGATATTGTAACCTTAGAAAAATTGTCACCATAACATTATACATCACCAAGACATTGTCACCAACTACATAACACTGTTTTCATATTGTTTAATCAACCGTATTGTCACCAACTTATAAAAAACATTGTCACCAACTTCTTTTCAGTAATCTATTGACACCAACAATAAAACAGTGTAACCAACTTATTTTCATCAAGCTTTGGTCAATAATCTACTGTCACCAATTACAAAACTTTGTCACCAATCTAGTGTCAACCACCTATTTTTAGAAATTAATTATCCCCAACGACAAAACAGTGTCACCAACCAATTGTCACCAACTACAAAGCACTTTCATCAAACTAAAATGTTTACAATGCTAATGTTATCACATTTGTCATCTAATATTAACACAGTTTTGTTACAAAACTGAAACCCTAAAACAAGGGGATCATAGACCCAAGAGGGGCTAAACCCGAGCAGACGAAAATTTGATGTACAGTATAGTTTAGGGTTTAGGATTTAGGGTTCAGGGCCGGGATTTAGGGTTTAGGGCGGCCCTGAACCCTAAATCCTAAACCCTAAAATGCGTGTACAGTACCAATGTTATCAGATTTGTCATCTAATATTAACGCATTTTTTTTACGAAACTGAAACCCTAGAACTAGGGGAGCATAGACCCTAGAGGGGCTAAACTTGAGCAAACGAATGATTCGATGTACAATACTATAATGGTATCACATTTGTCATCTAATATTAACGCATTTTTGTTACAATAATAACCCTAAGTAGATGAAATTTGATGTAAAGTTTAACTTTGTAATACTTAATTGTTAGACTACATCAACTTGCAAAAATATCAAAACAAAGGTGAACAATTGAGACATTCATACTTAACATCCAAAATAGCAAGACCCTCTATAGCCATCCTCTCTCTATACGCATCCATATACTTGTCTGAAATAACTTCAATACCACCATGAAATGCAAGACCCTCGATATATTTGATGGTATACATACCACAACTTCCACTACAATTGAACAAAAAGATAATGAAAATTACATTATAGCTAAATGAGATATAAATTCCATTTGTCACCAAAACAGAATATATAACTCTACCAATTGTCACCAATCTAAAAATAACAACATAAATTCCATTTGTCATCAAAACATAATATGTAACTCTACTAATTGTCATCAATCTAAAAATAACAACATAAATTCCATTTGTCACCAAAACAGAATATATAAATCTACCAATTGTCACCAATCTAAAAATAACAACATAAATTCCATTTGTCATCGAAACAGAATATATAACTATACTAATTGTCACCAATCTAAAAAAATAACAACAAAATAACAACATAAATTCCATTTGTCACCAAAACAGAATATACAACTCTACCAATTGTCACCAATCTAAAAAAAACAACAAAATAACAACATAAATTCCATTTGTCACCAAAACAGAATATATAACTCTACCAATTGTCACCAATACAAAAAAAATAACAAAATAACAACATAAATTCCATTTGTCACCAAAACAGAGTATATAACTCTACCAATTGTCACCAATAAAAAAATAACAATATAAATTCCATTTGCCACCAAAACAGAATGTCACCAATCTAAAAATAACAACATAAATTCCATTTGTCACAAAAACAGAATATATAACTCTACAATTATGACCAAATACATTGTTACTAACTATTGTCATCAAATAGTCTCAACACTTAAATATTGATAGAACAACATGTATAAATAAATTGTTACCAAATGATAATGGTAGTGATCTCATTTTCACCAACTATATAACATTGTCATAAGACATTATCACCAATTATATAACAATGTCACCAAAATTTGTCATTAAAATAATCACAATGATTGTCACAAAAAATTGTAATCGAAATGATCCCACTGACTGTCACCAAATATTGTCATCAAAATATTTTCATCAACTAAAACTACATCTGCCACATCTAAAACTACATCTGTCATCAAAATATTTTCATCAACTAAAACTACATCTGTCATCAAAATATTTCCATCAACTAAAACTACACCTGTCATCAAAATATTTTCAGCAAAGGTGGAGCTTTTGAAGGGCGACTAAATCAATTCACATCTAAAACTACATCTGCCACATTCTAAAACTAATCAATTTCCAATCAAGCACAATTTGAAACTAACCAATTTCCAATCAAGCACAATTTGAATTGGACAATCAAAGGACCTATCAATCACACTAATCATCACCATAGTGAAATGTAAAATTTGATTTTACAAACGAATTTCTTATAGAATATCAGCAAATGCAAGAACAATGGATCTGCATAAACCAGTGAAGATTGAAATGTCCGAATCAAAACATCTGAAAGCCTAATTGCTAATTCGGCCAGAAAAGGAGAGACTACTACAAATTAGGGTTTTGCAAAATATGAAAAATTAGGGGTTTACCTAGGAAGATGAGGCTGTTAATGGGGGTTTTCTTCACATAGATGAGACCGACGACAAGGATGACAACAAAGAGGAGCTTCGGTGAAGATTAGACGACAATGGAGGTCGGTGGGTGAGGAGTTTGTGCTGGAGCTCGACGGGTGATGATTCAGCGATGAAGAGAGTCGATGCTAGAGGATGGAGGTCGGCTCTGCGACAAAGGGAACAAGCTCGGCGATCGGAGCACACTCCATGGAGGATGGAGGTCGGAGCTCTGATTTCGCGAAAGAGAACTAGAGAAGCAACGAAGGAGCGCACACCAGGGAGTATGAAGTCTATCAAATTAGAACAGGGGCATTTTGGTATTATCAAATTATTATGGACACTTCCTTAATTACCAAATAAAAATGGATATTTACCTGATTACACTTTGCAAATGGATATTTCACCAAATTTTTCCTAAAAAAAACATTGTAAGATGTTTATTATTTGTTATGTCTTTAAAAAATGATTTTTTTAAAAAAATATCAAACCTTTATTCCATGAATTTTCCTTGAACTCCACTGGAAAAAAAAAACACAATTAGAAAAGATAGTCTTAAAGAAAAATGATCGATGAGTACAAATGGACATTATGATACGATGGTTTGTTATTTCGAACGACTTAATTCATACTATCAACAATTACCTTATTAAAGCGCTCATAGTACTCATAAAGCGTCTATATATGTGGCATGTTGTTATATGTTGCTGATAGCCTTTTTCAAGCTATTGCGTTTTGTCGCATGAAAATACTTCTCCATAAAAATCCATCTAACGTTCGTCCATGTTGTGGCACTACCTCGTGGCAAATAGTATAACCACTCGTTAGCGGCATCTTTTAGTGATAATGGAAATGCTCTTAGCTTGATCTTTTCCCAAGTGACAGACATTGCTTGGTTTCATACCCACCACAATTGTATGAAACTCGGCCAAATGTTTGTGGGGGTCTCACCGCTCAACCTGAAGAATTTGGGTAAGAGGTGGATCACCCTAGATTTGAGCTTGAACCTGAAACTATCTTCCAATGCCGGAAACTCAATCGCAAATCGTTGTTACTCCTAGTCAGGTACAATAAGCTCTTTTAGTGTCAAGTTACCATTGTCGTCATCCATCTCTACCACATCAAGGAACTCTAAGATAAAAGTTGTTGGATTATAATTTATATTTCCAAATACAATGTTTTTGGCTAATAGAAGTGGAGGTCCAAGTTTGATGGGCTCGTGCATTTTGAAGATGGAATCAGAGGCGGATATCTTAAAGCGCAAACCCAGCTGATGCTGGGTAAAATTTTTGTTTTTAAGCTTATACATTTTTTTTTGCTAGGGTAATTATTTTCTTTTTATCCTTATTTTAATTAGACTCACTTGTAAATTTAAAAGTCTCCTATTTGTGCTTTTTATTTGTAATTAGAGTATTTCTTATAATAAATATTTTGTAACTCTTTTAATTATCAAAATTTAAATCTATTTTATATTTTTGGTGAAAAACTATATAAGAATCATATTTTGGTCTGAAAAAAAAATGGACATCTTCACAATAAATAATTTTTCGCTCACCTAACTTTAAAATATTAGATCCGCCACGGGATGGAATCCAAAATGTGCACACAAGGAAACCTAAAAGTTACTAGTTGGTGGCAATTTGAATTAAATAAATGGGTGGGTGTGTTTGGATTCCATTGAATTTTAATTAAAATGCAATTATATTTAAGAGGGAATTTGGTGGTTTAGATCCTTTAGTATTTTTGATGAGGTAGTTAGCCCCCTTAATTTTTTTATTAGCCGCACCCAACCCCTTTAATTTTTTATTAGGCACACCAAATCCACGCGAAAGGGCTGAGATGGCCTCCGTTCCAATCGAAACTCCCTCGGAGCCCTTTCCTCCTCCACACTCACCATCGGCGGAACCTCTCCGCGCCGTCCTCCTCTTACGCTACTATGGCCTCCGTTCGATTCCGTTGTCCTCGCTTCATTCTCGTCGTTCTCCTCCCTCGTTCGATTAATTCTGGACCATCGTCGACCACGGAGCCAGTCTCGATCGTTCTCTCACCTTTTTCCATTGGGGTACTCACCTTAGGGTTTTTGTCGATCCGGCGACGAGGATCTCAAATCCGTCATGTTCGTTGCCTAATTTGAACTCTAAGCCACTCAAATTTCGAATCTAGGTTCCAAGGTACCCCGTTGCTTCTGAAGGTTTGGTCGAAGGTTCGAGCAAGGGGTTCGCCAGATCTTCAATCGAAGATATTTGCTTAGCTGAGCTGATTTTGTCGTTTGGTGGCGTTTGGTGACTACCGGAGGTTTGTCCTTTCAACTTTTCTGCGTTTTCTTGTCTTCATCTTCTACATAGGGATAAGATCATAAGAGTGTTTTGGAAGATTTGGGAAGATGAGATACAAGAGCAAATAACAATAGGGTAGTTGTGATATTATATGGTTAATTTTGATTAGTTTATCCTCTAAATTGCTTTGCAGATGTTGAATCACTGAGAGAATTTCTTGATTTGCTAGTTTCACCAAAAATTGATATCCTTCTTGCATAGCTCACTGAGAGGTTTTACTGAGTTTTGGCTTTGTATAAGTTTCAACATAGATATGGTGGTGCGGGAGGCTTAATTTCCTGGTGTGATTGTAGAGTTCAACATCTCCGTTTGATTTTTGATACTGTCAGTTTGAATCAAGAAGGGAAAAATAATACTCTAAGGCCCCGTTTGGTATGAGTGCTGGAATTGGAATGGTAATCGGAATCGGAATGGAATCAGAAAGTGGTAATCACTCATTACTGGAGCTGGTTGTTTGGTATGCTATCGGAATGAACCATTCTTGAAATAATAATAATAATAATAATAATAATAATAATAAAATTTAAAAAGTGATAAAAGTTATAATATTAATATATTATTGTTATTATTAAAATAAAAATAAAAAGATAATATAATATAATAAAAATAATATATATAAAATATTAAAATAACAAAATTTTGATAAAAAATAAAGTATTGATATTAATAATAATATAAGTATAAATATAATAAAATACTGATAAAAATAAAAATATATTATTATTATTATTATTAAAAATAAAAATATAATATAATATATCAAATAATAAAATATTTATAAATAATAATAATAATAATATAAATATATTATTATTGTTAAAAATTAAAATATAATATAATATATATTAAATAATAAAGTATTGATAATAATAATATAAGTATAAATATAATAAAATTCTAATAAATATAATAATATTAATAGAAATATATTATTATTATTATTATTATTAAAAATAAAAAATGATATTATATATCAAATAATAAAATATTGATAATAAAAAAGTATAAATATAATATAATATAATTAATAATAATATTAAAATAATAAAATGTAGATAAAAATAATATTATTAATAGAAATATATTATTATTATTATTATTAAAAATAATAATATAATATAATATATTAAATAATAAAGTATTTATAATAATAATGTAAGTATAAATATAACATAATATAATTAATAATAATAAAAATAAAAATAAAAATAAAAATATAATATAATACATTAAATAATAAAGTATTTATAATAATAATAATATAAGTATAAATATAACATAATATAATTAATATAATTAATAATAATAATAATAATATAAGTAGAAATTGGGAATGAACCATTCCCTACCTTTTGGGGAGGAATGAAATGAGCCGTGAAAAGGGTAATGGTTGATTACTGGTAATCATTCCGATTACCAATTTTCAACCTACCAAACAAGAAAAGTGGGAATCATCCATTCCCATTACCCTTTTTGATTACCAGTAATGCATACCAAACAAGCCCTAACAGTAGTATTAAAAAGTGTGTTGTCATGAGAAGATTTTGGTGTTGTCATAGGTTGTTTGCTAAAATCAGGAATATTGAAGTCTCTTTTGGGCAACAAGGTCTTGTATGAGCTACTGGTGCACTCAAATTGTTTGCCTTGAGTTTTTTTTTTTTTTTTGGTCAAATAGAGGGCTAAAGCCCTTTCTTATTTAAAAATGGAATTAGGTGGACAACCCCATGGTAATGGGGTAAGAGGAGTTCTGAATACAAATTGGAGGGTAATTGAACAGAGTAAAATTTTCCTGCAAGTCCACACCTTCTTTCGCCAGTGTATCAACCTCCATGTTTGCAGTCCTTCGGATCTGTCTGATAGGGGTGTGCATCGGCCCAAAACCTAACCGAACCGGGCCGAACCGAAACCGAAATCTCAAAATTTCAAAACCGAAAGCCGAACCGAAAGCATTAGGTTCGGTTCGGTTATTTGCCGGTTTGGTTTGTGTTCGGTTCGGTTTTAACATAGTTGAACCGAATTTCTATATAAAATTTTTTTAAAAAAAATTCTCTTAAAAAAATTCGATTTAACACAAACCGAACATAAAAAAATATATGTATTAGCGTATATATGTGTGTATATACACTGTATATATGTGTATATATACACACTACACACACAAAAAAAAATGTGTATGATTGTATATGTGTATATATACACTGTATAGTGTATATATGTATATACACTTTATATAAAGTATATGTATAGTGTATATATGTATATATAAAGTATACCAATATATGTATATTGTATTTATGTAGTGTATAAAAAGTATTGTGTATACATATATAGTGGAATATTAGAAAAGATCGGTTTAACACAAATCGAACCGAAACCGAACACAAACCGAACCGAAACCGAAAAATGAAAATTCTCAAACCGAAAGCCGAACCGAAAAACTTCGGTTCGGTTCGGTTTGTGTTGGTTCGGCCCAAAAATTCGGTTTGGGCCGAATCATGCACACCCCTACTGTCTGATGACCACCTCCCAGGACGTATCACACATGATGCTTCGGCACTGCCTTGAGTTTTATTAAAGGTGGAATCTTTGATGCCACTTTTGAGAAGGTGAAATCTTTAGAAATGTTGTATATAATGCTTGGATCGTTATGCCACTTTTTATTGATTTTATTGATTCCGTATTATATTACTTACATTTGATGCATTTTTTTTAATTAGTTGATGACATGTTATAATAGGTGTTTTTATGTATATAACCAATATTAATGTCGTAATTTCAAAGACTTTGTATTTTTATATATGCACTAAGATGACAATATTTTGATTCCACTTTGTAAGCTCTTATGTCATCAATTATATAAAATTGTCACCATAAACAATTGTGATTAATGAAGCGTAATAACAAATGTCATCCATGAATAAAAATTTAATGAATATGTCACCACGAGTGATTGCATCAATGAAGTGTAATCACAAACGTGTCATCAGTGAATGGAAGTATAATCGATGAAAATAAATCGATATACAATTAATTAAATTAAAAACATGTGGCATCAATCGATTTGATTAAAAAAAATGGCATCAAATAATTACATTATAAAAATGACATCAAAATACCATTTTGAAAAATTTGTATCACCTTAAAGAAAAAAAAATGTCATCAAAAATACTACTTTGAAAAAATATCATCAAAAATATGGCATCACGGTAAAAAAAATATCATCAAAAAATTGACATAAAAAAGTGGCATCTGACGTAAACAGTAAAAAAAAATGGCATCAATGATCAACGTGACATTATTGTAAACAAAAAATGTCATCAATGTTTAAAAAAAGTGACATTAAAAAAGTGTCATCCAATCATTCCATTAGAAAAGTGGTATCAAAGTGTAAATAAAATATAGTAAAATTTTGGCATCAAAACGGTAAAATATGGCATCACTAAAAAAAAAAAATTGGCATCAAAATGGGTTGGTCAACGTTGACCGGTCAGTGATTAAACGGTTGACCATCGACCAACTCACCCTATTGGGAATGGGGCTAGGGCAAAACTAATTAAATTGATTTAGGGCCTAAGTGCCCAATTGAATATTAAAAAAAGGCCAAGTACCAAAATCACCCATTATTTTATCTCTTTTTATGTGTCCGTTTGGTTCTAAAAATAAAAATATCGTAAAAATCGAGATAAAACCGTAATTTAACCAAATTATCACATAAATTGAGATAAAATAATTGCATTATAATTAATATATCGCATAATCCAAAAACATCATAATTTAAACACTTTAAAAATTGGGTCAACCAAACACCTTCTTATCATTTTGCATTATAAGCATAATGCATTTGAAATCCAAACACACCCTAGAAATCACGAGGGAGCAATCAAGTGATCTAGAATAATCTATGCCTGCCTAGAATTGTCTAGAGTGTTGAGCGGAGAGCCTCCAAATTAAGGGTGTGAGTGAGACTCACTCACTCACACTTAACTCACCAAACACTCACTGAGTGAGTGTTTGGTGAGTTAAGTGTGAGCCGGTCGATCTAGAGTGTGTGAAATTAAATTATTAATTGTGAGACTTGTACAAAAATATAATTTTTTTACATTAATACAAATCCTCATTTATAAAAGACGTTTGTCCTCGCATGATCGAGTGTTAGCTATCCACTTTTCCCAACAAAAGATAACTCGCGAAAGTGATCGTAAATCTGACACCTCGATCTAGAAGGGCTCCTCTCGATTTTTGGATCAAAAGGGATAACAACAGGATTAACAATAGTACACGAGTGTGAACCATACAGATGGTCCACACGATTATTATCACATAAATTATCAAACAAGTCCCTTGCAACTGCGCCAAATTTGATTTCATAGGGACTTGTGTATTTATGCGCTGAGTGTATGCCACATACGAGAACAAATGGGGGATATTTGATTTATTTTTTGAAAGTGGGGGATATTTGATTTGGGTGTTGCTATATACACCACAAATCACAAGGTTAATATTGCACGTCCTTAAAGACGTGCAAGCCTTGTGTCTAATATTGCACGTCCTTAAGGACGTGCAAGCCTTTTAATCATGCACGTCCTTAAGGACGTGCACAGGGACGGACCCAGGGGTAGGCTCGTATTTGCTGCAGCCTACCCCATTTTAAAAATAATTCATATTTATTATAGGTACATTATTGAACAAGCTGTCCAGCTAGCTCAGTTGGTAGATAGTTTTTAGGAGTTAAATGGAGACGCGGGTTCGAATCTCACTGCCCCCAATTCTATATTTTGTGTGCTTATTTCTCCTCCTTTATTTTCTTTCTTTTATTTCTTTTTCCCTTGTGTCAGCCCATTATTACGGTTAAATGTCTATTCAATTTTGTTCTGCGACTTATTTCTATTTTCTCCTCCTTTATTTTCTTTCTTTTACTTCCATTTTTCCTTGTTTCTCCCAACTATTATTGCCAATTCTTTTTATAAAAACATATAGTGATAGTTGAAAAAAATAAAATAAAACTATATGTAAATCTAGCCTACCATAAATTAAAATCCTGGTTCCGTGCCTGGACGTGCATGATTTGCGGTGTATATAGCCGGAACGTTTGATTTTCTTTGAACTAATGTAGTTGATAAAATATAAGAGACGTGACTGATTAATGCGAATATGAATGTCAAAGACGTTTGGTTAACCAATATTCACTTTCAAACTCAGTTCCTTTTTTTAGATCATTTTCAATTCAAGTGGGCTTTTAGCACACTCAGTTCCTTTTTTTGATTCAAAACTCAGTTCCTAATCATTGAAAATTTGAAAGACTATAACTCTGCTCTTCTTGATTAACTTATCGTGGAATTCAATATTCCAATTTCTTCAATCAATTAATAGGTCATCTATACAATAAAAACCATTATAAACGAATTAAACCATCTAGATTCAATTCAACAATAGCTAAATACGAGAAAGGGAATGATTTTACAAAGACATGATTAGGTAGCAACACATTCCTATAATCCGTGGAGTAGAATCGAAAATGCTCACAAATTGAACTCTACCATAAATTATGGATCAAGAGACACTGGATGAACCACATCCAATTCCAATAGCAAAAACTAGTATTTAGATGAACAAAACTATAACCCTAGATTGTCGTTGTTTGTCGATTCAAAGCCTTCTCATCAGATAGGCAATACATAATCATACGATGTTAGAGTTCAATTTGTGAGTATTTTCTAAACTATTTGTGTTCATTAGATAGGCAATACATAATCATATGATGTGGCTCATGTACCAAGAGAGTATAGTAAAATATTAAAAGGCCTAATAGGGTCCATTCATTTACTATGGGTGATAGTCTCTATCAGGTTCTAAATATCGGGTATCGGGGTCGTATCGGTTAGCAGTAAAAATGATATATCGGGATATATCGGATTTATCAATTTCGCTAATTTTTAATTATAAATATTATATTTATACTTCAAAATGTAAAAATACACATGAAAAATTAATATTTAAAATACAAAATTACCAATTAAACTTCACAAAATAAAAACAACTTCATTCATAAAGGCTAAATTTGCCTTATATTGGGTCATAAAGGCTAAAGTTGCCTTATAAAAATTGGCAATTCTAAATATCCCCGATATTGACCCGATATATCGGCGTTGACCTGATATATCGCCGATATTGACCCGATATATCACGTTGACCGATATTTTCACCCGATATGCCGATATCGTATCAGATTCTAAATATCTCCGATATCTATATATCTATATACATATACTAAAACCGATGCATTGTCGCCTGCGTGGCGGCGTGTGAATGAATTTGCTTACGTGGCGGCACGTGAGTGCATCTCGCAAAACTTTCTCCCATCAAAAAGGAATTATAATAAAAATAATAAGATAGTTCTAATCTATATAATTAAAAATAATTATTTTATTTTACCATTAACTCATATAATTGAATAGATGGAATATCTTATAAAAGATTAAATATTATATAAGGAAATAACTATATCAATATAATTAAACACAATAATAGTAATAAATTTGGCATATATAGATATACAAATTGCCATATAAGTGTATCTCCATCTGGATTATTTTTGGTGGAAAGAATTATTTAAATCAAAATTAATTATTTCATAGTTATTTTATTTATATCTATATTATTTTTCAGGAAAATAAGTTATTTAGATCTAGATTAATTTTAATCTTATATTTTCAGTTATTAGTTTAATCATCATAATGTAATTCATATTTATTTGTTTATTTATTTATTTTCATACTTATAATGATTTTTTTATAGATAATAAATGTAATTTTATAATATTGTGTTAACATATTCCCGCGCAAGGGATGGGGCATACACTAGTATCCGATATTTAGAACACTGGTCTCTATACTCTCGTACTCTCAGCATTCATAATTCATTCTCGAGTCTTACTCGAATTCCACATCGGTCAGCCTGTTTGGTAATAGGTCAAGTTGTGTATGGAATTTTCCTCTTGTTTGGCTTCATGTGTTAGTCTTTCATTCACGCTAGATAAGCCATCTGACATTGTCTTGACCTCTCGATTTACTAAATAGGGTATTATCCAATATTTTGAATTTTTGTCTATAAATATACATGGGTAAAGTTGGATTTTGCACTAAAAATAAAGAATTAAAATAAAAAGAAAAAGGGTGGTGGGGTAAGGGAGGGGCAGAGGGGCAGTTTTGGTTTTAGTTTTGCTTAATTTCATTCTTTGCAGAGGGTCTGCTACATGCTGATTGCACATTTTTTCCTTTATTTTTCGTTTATATTGTATGTTTTGATGGTTTATCCGGTTGTCGACTTGTCGGCCTATCGAGTTTCAGGTTTACCTGAGCTCGAATTATTACTTAATAAAAAAATAAATAGAGAGGTAAATCTAACCATGGGTTATTTTTGTTTGAATTTGGGATTCAATTCGATGGGGTTGTTGTTGTTGAATATACCGAATCTCTCCTATCGGGCTGGCGAGGGCCCAGGTCGAATATTTGGGCAGATCAGTCATATAGGCCCAAATTTTCCTGGCCCAATAAAATCCATGAGAACTCTAGGGTTTTCAGTTGCTGATATTTAACTTCTCGGAACGCAGCTATTTGTAGCTGCTTCGGCTGGGAGAGAAAGAGAGTAGAGTTGAAGCTTCGATCCTGATCCGAAAATGGTACTCACTCATCTCTTACTACATCTAGATAAGTTATTGATTCGTCCATTGTTGTGTATTTCATTTCCGTGCAAACGATTTATTTACGGAGGATTTCTGCGATGGATTTTGATTCCGAGTGTTGTATGTTAACTCTTAAGCAGTTGTGGTTTTCTCCGTCGTGGATTTCTGCGTAGTTTGTTTGCGAAGAATTATTAGTTCTGCTACAGATTTGACCTTGAGTTTAAAGTCCAGGTTGTGATTTAGGATATGTTTCAAGTAGTTGAGTGTTTGGATTGGAGTGTAGCTATATACCAAATTGTCCTGCGTCGAAATACTGATTACAGGCGTTGCTTATTGAATATGAGCGCTTTGTATGAGCCGACGCAATATCTGTTTCCTAGTTTGACATTACAGGGAAAGAGATTCTTTTAGTACCTTTCTTTGGTCACATTGGGATAAATTGTAAATTTGTAATTTTCCCAACAATATTATGTTTGTCTTCCCCTGATTAGCGCTAATAATCTGGTCTGCTTGTGTAGTCAAATGGTATTTTTGTGTTGGGTTTTAATATGGATTTTTGTTGGTATGTAGTTTGCCATTAGCATAGTTTGAAGTTCAAATGTTGATTGTTTGATCATGGGGAGTGCCTAGCTGGTTAAGTTGGGGTTTTTTAACTTCCATGTTAAATTTGAGCTCCTGATTCACTACAAGTTTCAAGTAGTTTACTTTCCCTATCTAGGTGAATGTCATTGCCTTGTATCTAAATACTGACTACATGCATTTCTTCCGATAGTGCTTGTTGTATCTCTCTCTTAGTTGGCATTTTACAGGAATGAATACAGTTCTTTTCTCTGGCCGTACCGGGATATATTAGAACCTAATCCACATGGTTTATGTTTTCCCTCCCCTGAAAGTGTCAGTAAATCCGGTCAGGTTCTATAGATTCATGATCTGATTATTAGAACTTAAACCTGACTGTTTATGTTTGTGGTTTTGTTCTTGTTATATGCATTTGGCCGTTAATTAGCATGATTGGAAATTGTTAGTCTAGGGATTTATTTTTTAGGTTATGTTTTAACTTGTTAGTTGTTACCCATGGGAAGTGTTTTTTCGAGTTCAAGTAATTGGCTTTTCCTAGCTAGTAGAATGCCTGGCTTGAAAATTATAGCTGTTTCACTGTTTTGCGTCGAAATACTGATTACAGGCGTTGCTTCTGAATCGTGCGCTTCGTATGAGCCGACGCGACATCTGTTTCCTAGTTTGGCATTATAAAGAAAGATCTCTTCCTTTGGCCATTCGGGAATAAATTTTAAATTACATATGTTTATGTTTCTCCTTGGAGCTAAATAATCTGGCCCTGTCTCATAGACATTTGATCTGATTATTTTTTGATTTTATCTTTTATTTATACTACTGGCAATTAGCTTTGTAGTTGGGGACTTGGAGTCCATATTCGTCCATCTGCAGTGTGATTATGCTTATAATATAATCCGAAGAAGGTTATTTTTCTGATGCAAATTTTACTTTTGGATGTTTTCAGCCGAAGCAAATTCATGAGATCAAGGACTTCCTTCTCACAGCTAGAAGGAAGGATGCACGCTCTGTGAAGATCAAGAGAAGCAAGGATGTGGTGAAGTTCAAGGTTCGCTGCTCCAAGTATCTTTACACCTTGTGTGTGTTTGACACTGAGAAGGCAGACAAGTTGAAGCAATCTCTTCCCCCAGGTACGATACCCCAGCAAATTCAATACCAGCTGATATGTTCTGTCGTTTTTCATCTTACACCCTACAAGATTTGCTTCAACTGTGATTCATTGGTGGTTGCAGGTTTGAACGTCCAAGATCTGTGAATGGTCTTCAAAGAAGAGTTCGATTACAAGGCCTGCAACAACTTGAACGCTACCGTTATCTTCCCATTTTGGTTTTGCAGTTGCACCTAGGGATTGGATTCTATGTTTATTTCTCATTTCGGTTTTGTTGTAGGCTCAAGTGCTCAACAAGAGGGATTTAATGTTCTCATTACTATTTAAACAAAATGTTATCAGATTCTTGTAGGGTGATGTTACTCTTTTGAATGTTCAATCTTTACAGCTTTCATCAACCCATCTAATTTTGCCCCCAAAGTTTTCCTGATCCCACAATTCATTTTAGGGCTTGTTTGGCATCTTATATCGATATCTTGCTTCTTGAATTTTACACAATTCATAGCGATACTTTGAGTGTATTAGAAGGGTAGGTGGGGCTTTCGTTTGAATTGTGGATAACGGCAGACGTAGCATTGTCTCATTACAGTATTATTATTTGTCATCCATCAGCCAGTCAAACTTTCATAATGTATGGAAAATCATTGTGTTTTTTTTTATCAATATAATAGAGTTTCCGTGTTGATAAATTTTGGCCAAACTATAATTTAAATATTTAATCATATCAAATTTAATAATATCCTCTAATTAAAAATTCCTTTACTTCAGTTGGAAAGCTAGACACATTGCTGTTTTTATTTGATCGACCGAACAATTGAATAAAGTTGTTACATAACTTACATTTCAATGGTTATTCCGTTATTATCATTTTATAGACGTAATAACCTATATCTATTTTTCGGGATATATTATTAAAGGACGAATAAAGTTGGTCTAATTAGCAAATACGATAAATTAACGAGGACTTAACTGCAAATTCAATCTTTAGTCCGCTGGCCCGCTTGTTCTTCCTCCATTCCAATTTTTTTTAACGCAAGTTTCTCTCCGGCGTCAAGTCATTGCTCTCCTCTCACTCTGAAATCCTGCAAAGTTTTCTCTTCCGATTCTTCGACGGGCAGGGCAGCTACTTAACGGTTTACAGCATGCTCGGAGGCTGCCCGTGCTGCCCGTTTCTTCGTGGGCGGTGCTCAGGCGCCGGTGACGATGACGATCCGACGGCCGATCGTGATCCAGTGCTCCTGATTCCAGGTATCGGCGGTTCGATTCTTAACTCGAGGAAGAAGAAATCAGGTTCCGAGACTCGAGTTTGGGTCCGAATTTGGCTGGCCGATTTGGAGTTCAGGAAGAAGCTTTGGTCTCTCTACAATCCTGAAACCGGTCTTCCTCCCTCCCTCTCTCCTCCTCAATGTCTATTCCATACACTTTGATTTCGATTGTTTGGAGCTTTGTGTTTCCTTGTTCTTGATTTTTATTCTGAAGCAAAATGGAGAAATTGGATTAGCAGATAATTTTCTGATTTTTTATTTAAGCTTCAAGATCAAATGCTAGTTAGCTAATTGAACAAGTAATTGTGTTTTTTTTCTCCACCTAATTAGGCTACACGGAAGAACTGGATAAGAACTTCGAGATTTTAATTCCTGATGATGACTCTGGGTTGTACGCAATTGGGATTCTGGATCCTTCACTGGTGAGTTGTTTAGAATAACACTACAATCAAATCAAACTGTTTGGATTTCTTGATTGGGGATATGCGAGTCTTTATTGTTGCTTCTTGTAGTTTATTGAAATGTAATGATTCTTCTCCCAATTTGATTGTCTTGTAACTTTTTTCCCTTTGAATGTTTTGTTCAGTTTGTAAAATTATTGCATGTGAGCGAGGTATATCATTTCCACGATATGGTTGAAATGCTGGTTGATTGTGGATACAAGAAGGGAACCACATTGTTTGGATTCGGATACGATTTTCGCCAAAGCAATAGGTAGCTAAGATCCTCACCCCTGGATACCCTAGATGTTGGGAATTAAGTAACTTTATCTTGGTTGGTACGCTGATTTCATAGGATGTATTGGTTTGTTTCATGTAAAGTTTTGACAAAAGAATCGTTTTATCGGTTTGTCAGGATTGACAAATCAATGGATGGTCTTAAGGTGAAGTTGGAGACTGCACACAAAGCTTCTGGGGGTAGGAAAGTGAATCTAATATCACATTCTATGGGAGGATTACTTGTCAAGTGCTTCATGTCACTTTACCCTGATGTGCGCGTTTATTCTCTTTTGCATTCATCCAATCATTTGATCTGCATGAAGCTTATTAAAAATTTCTCATTTTAGCTTCAATGGCAAGCTTAACGATTTAGCATTTCCCTCGCAGATATTTGCAAAGTACGTGAATAAGTGGATTTGCCTTGGTTGCCCGTTTCAAGGTGATGACTTCACTGACATTATCCTCAACCTTTTCCTAGGGACTGATCATCTGTTTAGATTTAAGTGTCAAATACCAACTATAAATGAAATTTAAACAAGGAGTATACTCTCCTTGATCTAAGATCTGTTGTCTTCTTACTTAAATGGGAGATTGCGTTCCCTTCATTATTTAGATACGGCGTGCTTGGCTATTGATGTTAGTATTGTTATTGGTGCATATTTGGACAGGAGCACCGGGATGCATCAATGATGCTCTATTAACTGGGTTGCAATTTGTTGAAGGATTTCCGAGCTATTTCTTTGTGTCAAGGTGGACATTGCATCAACTGGTAGTCTTTCTTTAAACTAAAAATTAGGATCTTATATTCCATGATTGAACATCATATGTTCTCATATGAATCAATTGGTATTATGATATATGATTCTTAATCCCTGTATGCAGTTGATTGAGTGCCCATCAATATATGAAATGCTGCCAAATCCAGGATTCAAGTGGAATGAGGAACCTTTGATTCAGGTTTGGCGTAAGCAATCTGAAAAAGAGGAAGGTTCTTCCGTTGAACTCGAATCATTTGGGCCACTTGAATGTTCCAGTTTGTTCGAAGAAGCATTGAAGGACAATGAGGTACACAGTACTCTGGCTTCATATTTTGGGTGGATAAATTAGACTCTCAGTTTTGATGAGGATTTCGGAAATGAAAGCTCAACAGAATATCCATATAATGGCAAACAACTAGAAAAAACTTGGTGAAACGCATGATTCTGAGCGCAACTGGCTAATTTGATAGAGCTAGCAGAGTCTGATCTTGTTTTTAATTTTCATGATGCAGTTGAGCATTGATGGGAAAACAATACCTCTTCCTTTCAATCGTGTAATTTATGGATGGGCTACTGAAACTCGCAAAGCTCTCGACAACGCTGAATTACCTGAAGGAGTCACCTTCTATAATGTATATGGAACTTCATTTGACACCCCTTTCAACGTCTGGTAAGTACACACTTCTTTCTGCTAGTCAATAAGTCAGTAATCAACGTGTTCCGTAAAGATCATTGAATTTGCATTTGCAGTTATGGATCAGAAGACTCGCCCATTGCGGATCTATCCGAAATCTGTGATAGACTGGTGAGCAACTTAGTTTTTCCTCTGCCAAAGTTTGAGCTGCCCACTTGCCCTTAAAATTCTGAAGTATTTTTTCTGATTCATTTTTTGTAGCCTGAGTATTCATCTGTGGACGGCGATGAAACTGTGCCTGCTGAATCTGCCATGGCAGATGGGTTAGCTGCCGCAGAAAGAGTAGCAATCAATGCACGGCATAGAGAGCTCTTGTGCGACAAGAAGGTGTTTGAGCTCATCCAGAAATGGCTTGGGGTGAGCCCCAACTCGACAAGGCACAAGAAATCTTCGAAAGTGATGGATGCTCCGCCAAGCTAACCCAATCTACTGTTTTCTCATTCTGTGAATAAAAACTTGGAAATGAATGGAGGTATAGTAGATGAAAAATGCAGTTGTTCTTTTAGCCAAGCTGCTGTTATAGGTGGACCTTTGAATCTTGCACTTACCACCAAATGACAATTGTATGTTGAGGATTATTCATAAGAAGATATGTTTTTTAAATTCAGCAAACCAAACAAATGAGTATTTTTGAAAAAATTGAAAAAAATACATAACAATCAAATGTGATTGGAGATTTTAAAAAACACAAGATTATCTCATACAGAAACACTCAAGGAATAAAATCCAGAAAATACAATATGAGCAACAAAAAAACCAGTTTACAAGTCACCGCCAGAAAACTATCATCAGTCATAGTCTCATACTCTCATGTGCAAACTGAATTCACAAGATGAACAAAAGCAGCAGCAGCACACAACATTTCGAATATACAGTAACCATAGAATGGCATGTCTGAGAGGTGATCCGACGAGAAATTGAACTGAGTAGTTTTAAATCCACACCATGTGAGAATCACTGACTAGTTAGCATCTGTTGGTCACACATATGGCAAATAGAGGCAGATTCGAGGTTTGAAAATGTGCAGTGGTCATTACTGTTCATTGGGCCAAAAGTCTTGAGGGCGCTGTCCGGCTGCAGGCTCCATGAGACTCGACGTCTGATAGGCCATTCTCCAGAGCCTCCACTAGTTTCTTAAAGAAATGCCCGGTCACGCTGTTTAGTTTAGGAGCATGCAAGAATTGTAGAAAATGAAGGATCATCAGTTAATACAAGAACGACGTATAGTTAATTAGTTATCATTCAGACATAAAAAGAAAGGTGTACAAGTGTACGTCGTTGATAAAATAAATTCATATTCAGTTGTTACACACCTGGTCAGATTAACCAGCTTCAGGCGGAACTCATTGAAGTCTCTTGATGGGTTTCTTGCAAGGCGGTAGGGCTGCATCTCCTTCTCTGCACAATGATGAAGTCGTTCCAAATTAGCCTCGGCCTCACCTGCAATGGAGAATTTTCAGCCACTGGAACTGGAAATGTATTGCTCTCAAATGAATAAGTGTGCTCAAGGGCATTACCCTGCAAGAACTCGAAAAAAATTCTCTTGGCATGCTCATGTTCAGGTAGATAGTAGCCATAAGCATATGTCCACTTCAAGACCTGTCTGCATTCAACAATCTGCAACCAAGACAGGAAGTGTAAGAAAGATTGTTTATCAAATAAACTATCATGATGAAAAAACATGTATGCTGTAGTACTTAAATGAACCTGTGACCATGCTTCTATGATGAACGTGAGCTGTGACTCGGGTTGGCATTGCATGTCTCTCAGTTGCTCCAGCTGAAATATAAATAAGTTTGGAGACCAAGAAGAATAAGAAAATCACCATGGCATGCACACATAACGGAATGAAGAATGTGATACCACAAAACAAACTGAAAATGCCGGGATAATAAAATTTGATATTTCTAAATTCACACAACTCTCAGTGTACTCAAATTCATAATAATCAATCAACTAAACACATCATAGGTTCACATCAACTAAAAGGTATGCTTACATATACATCTTGTATCAGCTGAAAATCCGCCATTGCCTTCTGCCTAGACTGCATGACAAGGATGAAAGAAGAAAACTCATGAGAGAAATTTATGAGCAAGCGGTAGGCACTAAGCCGGGTAAGCTAATGGATTAAATTATTTTGTGTTATGGATCAACAACACTGCATTGACATGGAAAAGAAAATCATGCCCATAAGGGGAAACCCCAACTCGACAAGAGAAATAGGACGTCAAAGGAATTATTGGGAAATTTAGCTATATCTAGTGAACTGATGCATACTGACTGGTTGGCAGCCCATCTTTCATAGTAATGAGAGTATCTTTCAAGGGATTTCTTGGCCATACGCTTCTCAGACTCATCATACTGCAGACAACCAGAACAGATTCCTTACATTAAGTGTGCTGTATCAGCAATGCTGCCTAAGAGATGTAACAAGGACTATAAAGGAAAAGGAATGTCTTACAGATCTCCCTTGTTTTGTGGTTTCATAACAATTGCATGAATAAAATCCACCTGTCCTCTTACCATGTTCTGCCCAAGGACCCAAGCAAACCCTGTGCAAAATACATTTAAGATAAAGTAACCAAACCTTCAAACATGGAGTTATTCAGTACATTCATAATCAGCAGGCCAACTAAAAAGCAGCACAACACCTACCAGCAAAATTCAAAGTCACAAGGTGGCATACAAGTTATATGCATAGAGCCTTGGTTTTTCTTGATTGGTACTCTGCATTGTGGACATTTCTTGGAATTCGCTAAAACCCTGGGGAGCAAAAAACACTGAAACGCTAAACACTATGGAAATAAGCCTCTGACAATCTGTGTTGGACACACATCTGCATTAGAGTTAATTACGGGCTCAAGGGTCTTGCATTAATGCTGACAGATATGCAACACCAGCAAATAACAAAAAAATTAAATCAAGAGATTTCGTAACAGAAGTGATAGCATAATAAAAAGATTTTTCTAACTGAAGTCTGCAAAAGTGATTTATCCACTAGCATTTGGTTAAAAACCTAGAATAATTGGCACGTCTGCATCAACTCAACAAATACAAATTTAGGAAGGGAAAAATAAATAATTGGCTCGGTAATTGGTATGAAGTAGCCTCCATTAATTTCATCACAACATCACTACGAATGCACACTGAAAATTTTCTTCTAACCTCAAGAATCATTTGGTTGGTTCTTCAACACATGGAATTGCAATTTGCAAGTCACACCAAGATACACATTGTGAGCTTCATGAATCACAATTCATCTCAGATTTATATCCTCAATTGTTATTGGATCACACATCCCTATCAAAATACAAGAGTAGGTTGTATCTGTACCTAGCCACTTGATGCTTTAATAAAGTGAAGCAAGAGGAACAAAAAAAGGTACAAAAAGCCTTTAAATGCTAAAGGTCTGTACATACCAACTCATGTGTTCAGATACCGCAGTATTTTTAAAACTCCAGTTTTCCACAGTCTCACAATCAATTGGACGGTGAGCTTCTTCTGTACACTGCCAATTTTAATTCATTGCCTCAGACAAAAAGGAAAAGAGGATCAAGAGAACCAAACAATAACGGAAAAGGTAAAGAGGGCAACAAAAACGTTCATTTTATTCGAGGAAAAGGGATAACTTACTTTCCAGCAAAAACTATATGAGCAGCGGCAGGTAACATCATAGCTGCCACTACCAACATCAAATTCTACAGCATAGTCACAGCCAGCAGCTGGACACCATTTCACCTTCATAAAGCAAACACATGTCAAATGCAAGTACAATTAAGAAATGTCTGTTATTAGGAAGATAATTAAGCATGTATAAAATGCTATTAAATGTTGATATGGAAGTTATTGATGTATTCCAAAGAACACAAAATCAAGGTAGCGTTCAATTGGGCATATAATTTAGCCAAAAAATGAATGGAAAAGAGTAATAATGTGACAATGGAACAGCACTAAAGACTCTAATCAATGTTGATGATTAATTCCATCCTACTAAATAAACATATTCTTTGGAATTCAGATGCATAATACAATAATCTAAACATAACTAGAAAAAGTTTATCATCCTAAATGAACAGAAGTTCACAACCACTGCAGCACGAATAAAGAACACAGAAAAAATAAGAAACCATAACAGCAGTTTCTTGACGCAAGAGCAAAAGTTTACCCATATATCCTAGTGTATGCCCGCAATCCTTTTCTTTTGTAACAAGTAACAACTAAAAACATCTTTATGTGGACAAAAATTAAAAATTAATTAGTTTTTGATAAATAATGTTCTACAATGATATCATCACAAGTAGTTTCACTTAGCTCTGTTTTCAGCACATAAGATCCTCTCCAACTATAAGTAATTTCCGATAACTATGTCTATTTACTCAACATCAATATTGGAGTTACCTTCCTACTATCTTCAACATATGACCTTAGCAAATAATGTGCATACTTTCCCCGAATGTCCTCAGCAACAAATACATTGATCAGATCTTCACACACGGCAGCGTCACAACTTGGATCAGGGCATTTCAACATTAGACATCTAGGTCCATCATTAACAGCAACACGGATATAGGCTGCATGTTAGCACAATCCATTAGTAACAAAGTTGACATTCAAATAATTTTATATCCTTACTAAACATAAAGTGTTTATAATGTAAGAACAATGCTGACAGGTAATTAAATAAAAGGTTACCTTTTATTGAAGATTCATAAAAAGCACGTTTTTGTAGTAAAACAAACAGGACAAACCAAGTCATAATTACCTATGTGAATTCTTCTGCTGCAGAAACCCAAAACAACTGGAAACTAGGGGAAAGTTAAAAATCAAACTGTTCAGAATGGTTTAGTGAAAGAGCAAATGACCTGCCCAACATGAGCTACAAAAGGGATGTCCACATGGACCACACCTAGCAGTATAGATATCATCCCCCGGAAATGCCTCAAAACAGATGCCACATGTCAACTGTCCAAGTCATGTCAAGCCACTAATATTATCAAGTTTACACGAACAAAATTGTGACCTGGAAAAGCTAAAGATCGACTAATCTTACTGAGAAATAATATCCTGGATAACAGGAAGGCCAAATACAAACAAAATCGAAAACTTACTTCTTTTGCATTTGGGAATTCAACAACAGGATTCTGTAGTAAACCTACAGCCTTTCGAATCCTCTCTTCATTAGCAAACCATTCGTCATGCAGTTTGGTCACACTCCTATGAGTCCATAAAACTAAAGGTTGTTAAGCAGAAATTACAGAATTAAGATATCACAGTGTATGAGGGCCTGTTTGGTGCGCCAGAAATTAATCTAGCTTAAGATTAAAATCTAGATGAAATTTTTGATGAAATTTTAGCCTTTGTGGATAGATTAAAAGAATAAATTCTGTTTTGGCATGGCAAATTACATAGGAGTTTTGTAAAGCTATTTTTTTGAAAACCGCGAAAAACTTTCCCACAACTCTTTGAAAAGCTCCAATAAGATTGTACCAAACAGGCCCTAAATTATATTCAAGAAATAACACAAATAAGTCGAAGCCTAATGTTGTGAGGAATGAATCACTGATAAGATCCTGTCAAAGAGCAACAAATTGCAGCTTGAAAGAGCATGATCAATTTACCAATGGCAGTGACGTAGCAGAACGCCAGCATCAAATTTTGAAATGTGAAGTACGGAAGATATACTCATAATGTCATCTTCTTGGCGTTGACGAATATCAGCTTCACTTAATATAGTATAATGTTGCTGAGCGAAAAATTGGAATTCATTTTTAGTATATGTATAAAGGGAAATAAGAGTACAAGCTACTGTTTGTATGACTTACTATATGCTACACGATTGTCAAAGAGATTGAGCAAAAACACCATGGTACACAAACAAAAATTTATGTCATAGAAAAGGAAATCAGGATTGCTTTATCACCAGTAAAATTCCAGAAGCACACATGTTGTTATTGTCTGCTAGCAAATTCAGATTTCAACAACAGGAAAATCCTAAACATTAGTAAGTATTCTTGATTTCAGTAGATAGTATTCAGCGTAGCTATAAATTTCAAAAATTCAACAACCGAAACTTGTATCCCAAATCTGACAACCTAATTCAGTGATAATACGACAAACAATTTTTCACAGCTGTTCAAAGTAGGCATCCCTGTTGAACCAGTCAAAGGTCCAAGTTAGGATAGGAACATCAACTAAGCTTCTGAATCTGAAGCCGTATCATCAAGAGCTGAATCAGATTTACGGCAGCAAATTACAGATACAAACTTGTGTAAAAGCTGATGAAGAACAAAAGGCGAACAGAAACAATCAAACAAGCAACTAGAAGAACAAATTGCTGAAATTAGGCGATTTCGATTACAACTGCTTCAAAAAAAAGCACAAATCCGAGCTAACGAGGGTTACCTGGTGGCGCCGAGTCGCGAAGTCGTCGGAATCAACTTCGGCGAACTCGTCACAGCCATCGGCAATATCATCAGAATCTTCGTCAGTGTCGCCGCTGAAACAGTCTTCGGGCGATTCGACGGAATCCTCGTCAGGCATGTTGATCGTTCAAATCACGTAAATCTCTCAAAAATTGGGATAAGCCGTGAAGTCGAATCAGCGTGGGAGGGGAGATTGTGATCGATTTTAGGGGAAGGAGATGGAAATTTGCCTGGATTGACCACGTCCTCTGCTGACTCAAGTAAACAAATAAGGTCGGTCCTTGTATATCAAATAAATACCAAACCTTCGTAACGGTCAAATATTAAATTGAACAAAACTACCCACATCTTAAGAGATTTCCTTAAAATCACCCATAAGTTCCAAAACTATACAAAATCACTCATAATATAGGTCTCCTTTCCCTTTTGGTATAGATAGCAGATATCAACCTCAATATTTAATATCTAGGGTTTAGTATAACCTGATATCGATATCACTTTATATTGTAATATCATATTTTATTTTTGATATCTTAATGTCAGATTTCCCAATTTTTTTATCATTTACTCCCTCCGTCTCACAATATTTGTTATTTTAACTCTATACACACTTATTAACAAAACCTATATTTACTTTACTTTTATAGGTTAAAATACCTAAAAGCAGTAATTATTACCTATAAAAAGAACAATTATTACCTATAAAGATAATAACTATGGCTAAAATAATAAGTTTTTTTTATACAACTTTACTACTCTAAAACAACAATTATTACGAGACCGGGAGAGTATTTTTTAGTTGTTGGTTCTTTGAATGACAAACATAATTTATAAGGGGTTTTGTGAAAAATTCCATAATTTATAGGAGCTTTTGTATAATTTATCCAACAAAAAAAAACAAAAAAACTGCCAGATCATACTGAAATACTCGGCCAAAAATCCAGAAATGTTCATCCCAATATCTAAATCAACAAGTAAGCACCTGAAAAAACCCTAAAGCATATATAAACAAACCCGTCTGCAAATGTAAATCGAAGATGAAAAAGCAGCACAGCAGCTGCAGAAAACTATTAGATGCTTATGCTGGAAGCTAAGTGGCAATAAGATGGCAACTATATATACAATAAGCTGAGAGTGAATCCGATGAGATATCGTATCCAGTTCAACCAAGAAATCACTGACTAGCTAGTCATCTGTCATCATCCTCTTTCGGTTCAACGCACATCTGGCAAGAACAGACAGAGAAGGGGTTTGCGTATGTGCAGAGGTCGCAGGGCCAAAAATCATCTATCTCCCACCTTGCCTCACTGAACTTCACATATGAAAAATCAGGTGTTCCGATTCTTGCATTGTGACTGCTGTCGAATTCCAAGCCTCTCGAGTAGGCTGTCCAGCTGTAGGCGGCTCCACAACGAGACTCAACATCCGATGAGTCATCCTCAATAGCATCCACTAGTCTCTCAAAGGAACTTTGGGTCTTTCTGTTTGCAAATCAGTGATAAGAAGGGTGTAATATTATCAAGAGAATGAAAAAAAAATCTCATGTTCAAACATTACACACCTGGTCAGACCATTCACCTCTGCGCGAATCTGACTAAAGTCAGTTGGCTTCTTTGCAGTGAGGTAGACATTGAGCTCTTTATGGATCTGCTCCACACAGAGATGAAGCTGTTCCAAATTGGCCTCGGCGTCACCTGTAGAGAAAAATGTCAGCAAGTGGAAGATAAAGCATTACTTACATGAGAATTAATGCGCCTTAACAGCATTACCTTGCAAGTACTCGAAAAGCGGCCTCTTGGTATGCCCATGTTCAGGCTGTAGAAAGTACCCATAAACGTATGCCCACTTCAAGACTCGTCGGTATTCCACAATCTGCACCAAGACAGAAAGTATATAAGAAAGATTGGTCAATGGTCATCGATATCATGAAGAAAAAGACAAGTCTGCTATATAGCACAAGAATTCACCTGTGCCCATGCTTCTACCATAAACATGAGTGGTGACTTTGGTTCGCACTGTATCTGGTGAAGGTCCGCCATTGCCTTTTGTCTAGACTGTAAGAGAAATAGAAAGTTAAAAGAATGACTGATTAACTTACAGCTAGCAGCCTATAACATACCGATTCATTGGCTGCCCATCTTTCGTAGTAATGAGCGTATCTTTTCAGGGAGAACTTGGCCAAAGGCATCTCAGACTCGTCATACTGCAGACAACCAGAACATATCAGCAATGCTGCCTAAGAGATTACATAAGGAATATAAAGCAAAAAGAATGTCTTACAGATACCTCTTGTGTTGCAGTTTTATAACTATTGCATACATCATGGTTGGTCCAAGGGCCCAAGCAAATCCTGGATATGTATACATGTAAGATAAAGTAATTAAGCAAAGCTTCAAGCATGCATATAGTTTAGTGAACTCGTCGTAATCAGCGGGTAGTTAACAGGCAGCAAATCACCTACCAGCAAAATGCAAATGTACAAGGGGGTGTACAACAAGTCATAAGCATAGAGCCGTGATTCTTCTTGACTGGGGACTTGCATTTGGGACATTTCTTGGAATCAGCCAAAATCCTGGGGATAAAAAGAAATGATGATTCACTAAGCATTGGGTAAACATGCATCTTAACGAAGGTCCTACAATCTGGGTTGGGCAACCAACAGCATCAGAGTCACACTGTGTAGGATTGGCTCGATGGCCTTGTGGCCCTTGCTTAAAGCCACCAAAAATAAGATACCAGCAAATAACAAGAATTCATTGAAGGCTTCAAAAGTGCTTTGTTTACTAGGATTTGGTTCAGAAACCTCAAAATAATTGTCATGTTCACAGCTACAAAAACTGCAAGCTGAAAATACTTTGTTCATTTAATCGCAAGAACCCATTGCAATTTCATGATTCACATATCAAAGTACAAAACTAGGTTCTATGTGAGCCAAGCTACTGGATGCTTGATAAAGTGAATCAACTGGAACCAAAAAAACACACAAAGGCCTTTAAAACATACAAGAAGTTAAATGCTAAGATCTTTGTACATACCAATCCACGTCTTTAAAAACTGTGGTAGTTTCTGAAGTCCAGTTGGCCAGAGTCCCACAATCAATTGGACTGTGAGCTTCTTCTGTACACTGCAAAGTTTAATGCAATGCTTCAGACAAAAGGAAAAGATGATAAAGAGAACAAACACTAATGGAAAGGGGAAAACAGAGGACAGCAAAGAGTCCATTTCTATTGAGGAAAAGAAGTTCGAAGTTACCTTCCAGCAAAAGCTATATGAGCAGCGGCAGGTTACATCATAGCAGCCACTACCAAGAACAAATTCCACAACATAGTCACAGCCATCAGCTGGACACCATTTCACCTTCATAAAGCGAGCACATCGTGAAACGTTTTGCTTACTTTATCCCAAATTTATAATGTTTTACCATCACAAATAGCATATCACTTAGCATAATTTATTTTCAGCGGATACAATCCTATCCAACTAGTAGCAATTTTCGATACTTATGTCAACATTAGTACTGAATTTACCTCTCCATCGTCTCCAACATAAGATCTTAGGAAATAACGTGCATACTTTTCCTTATCGTCACCAGTAGCCAATACATTGATCATTTCTTGACCCACAGAAGCACCACAAGTTGAATCAGGGCATCGCAGCATTAGACATACAGCTCCCTCATTGACAGCAGTACTAATATGACCTGCAGATTAGTACAATCAACCAATTACAAAGTTGAAATTCAAACAACTGTATCTTCTTACTAAATGAAAATTACATTATATACGCTAACAAAGCTAGCAGATAACCGTAAAACAAAAGGGTAAACATTTATGAAATAAAAAGAAAGAAACACCTTTTTCAGTAAAGACACAAAAAACAACTAGCAACCTAGGGAAACTTGAATTTGGACCACCGAAACTTCACTCCTAGTATTCACAAAGAAATTTTCATACAGTTGATTCTTAAGCCCTACAAGCCTTTATTTAACCCGGTGGGAGTTTCACTCTGTAAATCTTATGCTTTCTTTTATAGCTCAGAAATTGCAACAGATTGACCTATATAATACAAATAATTATTAAAAGAAACAAACTGTTCAGAAGGGCTTGGTGAAAAAGAGCAAATTACCCGCCCAACAGGAGCCACAAAAGGGATGTCCACATGCAGCAGTATGGATATCATCTTTTTGGAATGTCCCAAAACAGATGCCACATGTCAACTGTCCAAGTTATGTCAAACTATTAATGTATCAAGTTTACAAGAACAAAAGTGTGACCAGGAAAAGCTAAGAAATAATCTCCTAGATAACAGGAAGGCCAAAAACAAACAAAACTTGAGAACTTACTTCTTTTGCATCCGGGAACTCAACGACAGGGTTCTGGAGTAAACCAAGAGTCTTTCGAACCCTCTCTTCATCAGCAAACCATTCTTCATGCACATTGGTCACGCGCCTGCAAGTACATAAGATAAATGTTGTTAAGCAGAATTAGAATATCATGATTTATGGGTAATTCATATTCAACTCAGAACACAAACATGTCGAAACCTAGTGTTGTAAGGAATGAAATATTGATGATATCCTATCAAAGAGCAAAAGGTAATGAACAACTGAACATACCAATTATGGCAAACTAGCAGAATAGCAGCAGCAGCTCTTGAAATGCAAAGCACAGAAGATATCCTTTTAATATCTTCTTCTTGGCGTCGACGAATATCAGCTTCAGTTAATACTGTATAACTTTCCTGGAGATATATAATTAAAAATCAGTATCTGTGTGAATGAAAGATGATAAAGGTAACAGGGCACTTCAAAAGACAAAGTTGAATGCTTATATGTCATCAATTAAAGCTAAGAACAGCAATACAAGGACACATACACCAAAACTAAGTTGAATTCTTCCACATTTACCAAATTCACATACATCATTACCAAAAGAAGAGGGACTAAGCAAATTTAGAGAACCACAACTAAGAATCAACACATGGAGGAAAAGCAAAATAAACTTGCAGGCCAAATTTGACAGCCTAGTTCAAAGACAATACAACAAACAGTTCTCAGTTGTCAGTTCTCTAATAGGCATCCTCGTTGAACTAGCCAACAATCAGAGTCTATAAACCACAACGAGTAAATGCAGGTTCTTGATAATCAGTTCTTGATGATCAAAGTACAGAACTAAGCTTCAGAAGCATATGATCAAGAACTTAATTGTAGGACTAAACATACAGTAAACCCGATGAAGAACAGAAAAGAGTAACCAGAGTACCAAAATTTGGAGATTTGAATTACAACTGCTTCAAAGAGCACAAATCCGAAATACGAGGGTTACCTGGGGGTGGCGAATCGGCAAATCGTTCTGAAAACAGTCGGTGGAGTCGAAATTAACATCGGCAATGTCATCGTCGGCCATATCATCAGCAACTTCGACGGTCTCGGCGGCTGAAAAAGTCTTCGGGTGATTCGACACAATTCGCTCCAAATCACAGAAATTATTCAAAAATCGGGATGATCGAATGAAGTGGAATCAGTATCGGGGGACGAGTGTGATCGAATTTAGGGAAGGGGATGAAAATCTGCACTGATTGACCCCGTCCTACGCCAAGTCAAGTAAACAAGAAGTGGTGTGAAAACCTAATGCCAAGCATTCATAACGGTCAAGTACATATGGATTGAAATGCGAGAAGAGGGCATTTGCCTATTTGGGGATTATTACGCAAACTCTCCCTATATATTAGGAAAATTACACTCATTATTGAAGTACTTAAAGGTGAAGTAATGATTTCCTCCATCCGTTAAGAAGACTCTTTACGGCCAATAAGAATTGAGAAAAATTATAATGTTAATTTCCCAACCAAATGCATATAAGACATAAAAGAACTTATTTTTTTTCAAATAAAATTTATAAACTTTATGGAAATGTGATTTTTAAAGGAGGGAGGATTGTATATTATAACAAAAATAAAATAAAATAATTAATAGGTAGTTTTGTGTAATTTCTGAAAACTGAGGGGCATGGTGAACTAATTTTGTTTAACGTGTCCCTTAAAGCTCGGCGGAAGTAGGTGTTGGAGTTGGATAATTCAAAAGGGTAAGCAATGACTTTGGGGTCAAGGCTCAGGAAGTTGGTCCGAAGATTCGAACCAACGCGGCGTTTGATTTTTATTTTTCTTTTCCGGGAGTTCCTTTAATAGGTACTAGTACAATTCCCGCGTCATGTCGCGGTTTTTTAAAACTAAAATATTAATAATATATATAAATATATTATAACATACTAATAAAAGTTAAGATAAAGAAAAACTTTACCATAAATGTATCTTATAATTCTGAAATAATTTTTTTTATATCTCGTCTAAAGTATAATATATAAATGTAGATATTTTAAATCACCCAGTAATAATAATATCAATATCATTGTAAATTTTTTAGAAATTTTGAAATCTGAATCATGCATTTAAATGTGATGTGTCACAACTAATAATCATATTCAATGTTTTGAATTAAACTCAATAGTTAGTACATAAATGTGAGTTAAGCCTAATGGTTATATTAGATTGAATTCAATGTTTTGAATTAAGCCCAATTGTTAGTAAATATGTTAAGAATAAAAGAGAATGGAGGATTAAAAAAATTAATGGAAAAAAAAAGAGAAAAGGAGAAATAAAAAAATCAAGGAAAAAAACATAATTGGTCAATATTCCTAAAACTCATCTAAGATTGACACGTAAGCAAAGTCTTCTAAATTAAGGTTATATATATATATATAGATATGTAAGTTGTTAGTAAATATGTTAAGAATAAAAGAGAATGGAAAAAATTAATGGAAAAAAAAAAAGAGAAAAGGAGAAATAAAAAAATCAAGGAAAAAAAACATAATTGGTCAATATTTCTAAAACTCCTCCAAGATTGACATGTAAGCAAAGTCTTCTAAATTAAGGTTATATATAGATATAGATTTGCGGAGCTTAAGTCATTTTTATTTTTTATAAAATAATTACATTTTAGTTCGAGAGCTAAAAAAACTAACTTACACCCTACCAATAACAACACAAGTTGAAAACATTAAACATAACCGAAAAATCAATTCATACACCAGAGATGGTTGGAGAGGAGAACGGAGGAGCTTGAAAGAGACAACGGGAAAGGAAACAAGCGTTAAAAGAGTCACTATTAGAAGAGATCCTCGAAAGCTAAAAATAGAAAGATCCTTAATTAATTGTTATAATTGCGGCCTTGAGATGGGCGCTACGACGGTTGCTAATCAATGGTGGATTTTAGACTTTATAGAGGATGACGGTTGGAGTTCTAGTGAAGAGTGGAAATTGTTTGAGATTCCAAATAGACGGATATAAGAGGGAATGTCAAAACATAAAGGATTGACTATCTGGGTTAAGGGTATGCACTCAACTCGGTAAATTTCATTGAGGAAAGGCAAGAAGCTCGTAGAACATTGTTGAGGGTATGCACTCAACTCGGTCAAGTTTAACGAGGTCTAGAAGGAAGCTCGTAGAACATTCAAAAACTCCTAAAAGCTATCAAAAACCAAATAAACCAAGCAAAAAGGTCGAACACATCCTCATGCATATATCTTTTTTAAATACAATTCAACATCATATATGCATTATTGTTGGTTTTGTAATTTTGGGATTTTGATTCAAACCTCGGTCTCTCTTTTCTCTTAGGCCAAAATCGTAATTATTTTTTTATCAAAACTAAAAAGGTCGGACTGTAATTTATAGCAAATTATCTTGCAAACAGACGAAACACAGGTAGCCAATAGACTCGACCCTTTTATATTTTTTTTTAGAAACAACCAGCCATTCAATTATTGCAAATCATCCTCCAAAACATCACATCCTCTGGGAAACAGTCTCCTATAGGACTCTTAATGAAAAACACGTTCGACCTAATACTAGCTAAACAGTGGGCCACCCTATTAGCTTGCCTACAGATGTACCTCCATTCACATTCTTCAAAGGTATGGAGACAACGGATCCCCTGTCGCAGCCCTCTCTCCGGCGAAAACACCTGAGAAGGGTAGCCATCAAACAAAACCGAAAAAGACATCTTAGCCACACACTTCATAACCAAATCCGTCCACCTATCTGCAAACCCCAACCTTCTCAAACAATGCTCCAAAAACCCCCTTTCCACCCCGTTGTATGCTTTCGCCATGTCCAGTTTCAACGCCTTCCAACCCTTCTTACCTCCCTGCCGGGTTTTCATATAGTGGAAGATCTCGAACGCCTCAATCGCATTGTCCGTGACCAGCCTACCCAACACGGACGCACTCTGGTCAGGCGAAATACTCTTTTCCAACACCATGTTAGCAAGAACCTTGGACATAAATTTATAAAGGACATTGCAGAGGCTAATAGGTCTCAAATCTCTCATTCGACACGGGTCATTAATCTTTGGGATAAGTGACAAAAAAATATAATTAAGTTCAGTAGGAATTGACCCCCATTCAATATATCAATGACAAAATTACTAACATCAGGCCCAACGATATGGCATAACTTTTGATAAAAAAAAAAAAGCGTGGACATCGCTTTTGTATGGTGCATAGAGAAGAGGACATCTTTTACCTCCTTATCAGTGAAGGGACGTAGCATTTTCAAATGAATCATTTTAATATCTTTTACAGTTTTATTGATGAAAAGAGAATTAAACTAATTTTAAAATGAACCATTTTAATATCTTTGATTGACGAGATATGTTAGGTCTGACTTCTTCATTTGGTTGATAATTCAAAAATCCGTGAAGTAAAAAAATTTATGTTTGGTTGACATTTTTATAACATAAAAGCAGAATCTCATCCGAAATGATGCTTTTGGATAGGGTAATCCTATCCAAATTATTTCCTAATCAAAAAAAATTATAACATAAAAACTCATGAATTCAACTGGTTAGAAATTGAAATTCTTCCAATTTAGAGTAACACTACTAGAGTACTAGAAATAAATTTTCATTCCACTCCCCCACAAAGGTAGATCAGCCAGGAAGTAAACTTATATAAATTTATTTACCCAATCTCTCACTTGAGTGTTTGTTTGAATGAATATATGAAATAAATTTTCTGAAAATTTTAATTCATGAAAAATGTACATATTTTCCATAAATTGACTTTATGGAGTTTGATAGTAGAAAAAAAAGTGGAATTCTCACCTAGAGGGACTATAGTTTATAAGGTTATTACAATTCATGTGAATTAAATCAAACGCATGCATCCAATTCTATTTCCCCTTGATTTTGAACTTCATGAGTTATTAGATCCAATCTATAATATATATATTCAAGCACATGTAAATGTAATTCCACCCTTTTATAGTTAGAAATTTTCTGAAAAAAATTAATCAAACACAATTTCAAAATTCCTACCCCGTATGAAATAATAATTTCCTATAAATTGTAATTTCATAAATGGTAATTGTGTTAGGAGACTAAATCTCAAGTTTTAGTTATGAAAATTTCGATATTTTTACTTTAAAATATAAAATGTGCAAAGGCTTTAACAAAATGGTTTTTTATCAAGCCCAAAATAGACTTCGTTGGGTTCGATCGGAAAATGATGTATAGATAAAAGTATGTATTTATTTATGCTTTTATGAAAAGGATACTCACCCGTGGATACTACCACCGTCGCCGGTCCATGTTGGTGACACGTGTGTGGTGTGGTCTTTTTTGAACCGAGTTGTTTTATTCAAGGTCGTCCAATGTATTTTGTGGACTCTGTTCAATACTACCTCCGTATTAAAATATTTAATTTTTATTTGGTTTTTTTAATAAAAGAGTTTCTGTTTTTTAAACCCTATGAAAAATTCAAATATAACTATTTTACTAGGAGAAGTATTTATGAGGATTTACTAATAAATCACAAATATGTATGAGAGTAAATTAGTATTGAATAAATTTATATTTAAAAAATAAAAGAAGACCAAAATAAATTTAATATAGAACTACCTTCTATTAGATTTTTAGGTGTTTTACTATTTATGTTTATGTAATTATAACATGAGGTTGTGTTAAATTAACAAATAAAAATACTTAATAAGAAGACCCCAAAAATAATTATAAATAGTTGATAAGAAGGCCCCAAAAATAATGTAACTTGATGATGTATTAAAGTAACAAATAAAATTAGTTAATAAGAAGGTTCAAAATTAATTAAAATAGTTAATAAGAAAGCTCAATGGAGTTTCGAACCCGCAACCTGTGAGTGATTTGGTTGGATTTGGTTGGGCCACTAGCTAGTGAGACAACTCAACATTGTGATATTTTAGACAACAAATAATATAAGTGCTAATAAATTTTGATATGCGGCCCTAGAAATTTTAGGACCCTGGTTCGTTGGGCTTTTTGAATGGGTCATTGGACGTTCCTGGTTTTATTCTGCAATAGGATAAGATCATACGAATTCGATTCGGATGATAATTATCACACATTTTATTTAAAATTTAAAATGATTTTGTAACTCCCAGAAATTCATTGTTTTGTAACTCCCGTAATTCAAAACACATATCTTTGCTTTCAATGTGTGCACTGAAATGGCGGATTCTGTTTGTGCTATATAAACACCATCTTGTGTCATTCAGATACACACCGAGTCTTGGCTCTCCTCTTTTAATTTCTCTCTTATTTGAAACCATTCTAAGCTCTTGCATGGTTCCAATCTTCGTCGGTGTGTGCCCGCCGCTGGAGATAGTCGTGTTAACCTTAGGGGAAGAGTACTGCATGTAGACGACAGTACACATTACATGAGATGGTCGCAGAAGATGCTTATCTTCTTCGAGCAACTAGACGCCGACTATGTTATGCTTGAGGATCCTCCTATGGGCGCTTCTGTTGCTGCTGACGGTGACGCCAACCCAGAGGGCGATGCAGACGCCAAAGGGAAGAAGGTAGTTGATGTTGTCGATGACCCCGCTCAGTTGAAAAAATATGAAGCGGATAACAAAATTGTGCGTGGTCATCTTCTAAACCATATATGTTTCCAATGCTATCTTTGATTTGATTTCTATTCATAAATCTGCAAAGTTTATTTTGAAACTTATTGGAGAAGAAATATGGTGTTGATGATGATGGAAAGAAAAAGTATGTATGTGGTAAGTTTATGCAATTTAAAATGGTCGATGACAAGCCTATTATGGAGTAAGTTCATGAGTATGAAAATCTGGTGGCCGGTATCTTCTCCGAAGGAATGAAAATATGTGGTCTTGCAAGCCAATTTCCTTATTGAGAAGTTGTCGGCATCATGGGCTGGCTATCGAAACCATTTGAAGTAGAAGAAGAATGACATGACCCTTGAGGAGCTGGTTGGACATATGAAGATCGAATAAGTCAACCGTCTTAAAGACAATCCTAAACTGAAAGGTACTGATTCGGTCAAGGCAAACTTAGTGGAGTCTTTGGTCAAGTCTGATGGTGGCAAGCTAAATAATCAATCAAGCGGTTCTAAGCAAAACAACTTCAAACCCAATAAGGGCCAGAAATTCAAGAAGTCCGACAACAAGCTAGAGAAGCCGAACAAGCTAGCAGGTACCAGAATTAGCTGTTATGTATAAGTCAGACCACAAGGCTTGGCAATGTCGCAATCACACTGATCTACAGAACCAAGGACAACAGCCGAACAAGACAGCGACAAGCCAATGTGGTCCAAGATAACAACTAGCAGATTGATATGATCACTGAAGTCTTCCATGTGTCCAGCCAGGCTGAGTGGCTCCCGGACAGTGGAGCGACTTGCCACTTTTGTGCTGATAAGGACCAGTTCGCTGAGTTCGAGGAAGAAACAAACATTGATCAAGTCTACATGGGCAAGTCGAGTGCCTCTCGAGTATTTGGAAAAGGGAATGTGACACTCATGCTCCCCTTAGGGAAGTCTATTACCCTAGTAAATGTGCTTTATATGTGTTTCTTCTTTGCGTCGAAATTTGATTTCATGTGGATTACTAGAAATGGCTAGCATTAGGCAAGTGCTTGACGGTGGAAAAATGGTTTAAACTAAAAACGGAGAATTTGTTGGAAAAGCATATAGGGCTAATTTTCTGTATGTACGATGCTTGAAAGTTGAAACCATGATTGTGAATAATGAGAATGCATCTACTTCCGCTTATATTGTTAAGTCTGTTAATATGCGAGATGCTAGATTAGGACATGTGAATGCAAAATCTACATGTTGAATGCATGATATGGGTTTGATTCCTAATCTTAGTAAACATGACCATGGCAAATGTGAAGTATGTGTTGAGGCCAAATTTCATAAGCAAACTTTCAAATATGTGATTGCTAGAACAACCGAGTTGTTATAGTTAGTTCATTCTAATTTGGCCGATTTCAAAACCACAGTAAGTAATTAAAGGCGGTAAACGCTACTATATTACATTTGTTGATGACCACTCTAGATATACTAAGGTATATTTGCTTAGGATTAAAGATGAAGGTGAAAACATGTTTTATGTTTATAAAACAGAAGTAGAAAAACAATTGAATCGGAAAATTAAACGTCTTAGATCCGATAGAGGTGGTGAATATGTCACCAACTCTTTAAGAGAATTTTGTGAATAAAATGGTAGGGGTGGGCACAAATCCCGCAAATCCCGGTCCCGTCCCGATCTCGTCCCGATCTCGTCCCGATCCCGGTGGGATTTAGGACAAAATAGCGAATTCCGTCCCGATCCCGTCCCGCAAAAATTATGCGGGACGAAACGCGGGACGATCCCGGTAGGATCCCGCAAACCCCGTCCCGTCCCGCATATAATAATAATAATAATAATAATAATAATAATAATAATAATAATAATAATTTTTATAATAATAATAATATTATAATATTATATAATAATAATAATATATTATTAGTATTATTATTTTGAGCAAATATTATTTATAACTATAATAATAATTTTCAATTTATAATAATAATAATAATAATAATAATAATAATAATAATAATTTAATTTAATAATAATATTAATTTATAATAAAATTATTATTATTATATTATTATTATTATTATATCATATTATATTTTTTTCTTGTAAAGTATAATTATTTTATAATAATAACAATAAAAATAAGTAATATTATTTTATTTTATTTTTAATTATAACGTGGGATTATTATTATTATTATTTTATTATTATTATTATTATTATTATTATTATTATTTATTATTATTATTATTATTATTATAATAAAAACAGATTACAAGAAATTAGTGGGCAACCGAGATACTATCTGGGCACCCACTCCTTTAGCGATAACAAAGTCAAGTCTAGTAAAAATATAACGTGCAACACGAGCCCCAGCATCCTGAGATACCGAGAATTTCTGAATCCGCTTCAGCAATGCAGCCGCATCTGTATCCAACTCCCCCAATGAAGAGAATGAGAAGGGTAGGAAACCATAACCAGCCGCCGTACACAAATCTCGATACTTGACACACTTACGTCAAGCAGCATCAACAACAGCACGACCAGGCATAAAGTCAGAAATTCCAGACTGAGTCAATGGAGAGGATCCTGTCAGATCGACACACACATCCCGCCCATTTAGAGTTACAAGAGGCAAATAGCTAATTAAATACGTTATTCTTCCTAACTATCAATCGATAATTAGACAATATTGGTAAATCTCGTCTCAATTCCTTTCCGTCCTGATCTAGTAAGATAATGTAGCCAAATATGTTGAACATTATAATTAATTATACAATCATTGTATGAATTAATAATAGTATTATAATATTAATATTAATATTAATATTATTATTGAATAATATAGTTGTGAATAATATCGTATTCAACATATTATACTAAATAATGAATTATGAAAGCATTTTTCACTTTGCAAATTTATATAATATTTTATTATTTTTATATGCGGGACAAGGCCCGTCCCGTCCCGTCCAGACACCATCCCGTCACGATCCCGTTCCGGAAAAAAAATGTCAATCCCGTCCCGAAAAAATTTCGCGGGATGAGTCCCGGCCTGACCCAATCCCGTCCCGTGCCCACCCCTATAAAATGGCATAATTCATGAGTTTACAACCCCTTAGACCATCCACAATGGTTTTGCTTAAAATATACACATTTGCAAAAGATGTGTAAAAATACACATCACTTTTTAGTCATTTGTTTCATTTGTGAAATGTGCATTTTTTACGGATCATTCAAATACAATTCATTTAAAACAAAAAAAAAATCTTAAAAAAAATAAGCCAATGAATTTGTCTTACTTTTTGTAAAAGTTTATGCACATGGGGGAGGTGGTGTGCTCAAATTTGCACATCGCATGCTCAAAAGTCAAATCACACACCCAAAATAACCAATGGAGCTAAAAGTGTCTAAAAATACATATTTGCACACAATTATTGTGGATGGTTTTATAGCTCACAACAAAACGGTGTAGCTGAAAGGAAAAATCGGACGTTAAAAGAAATGATGAATGTTATGCTTTCTAATTCTGGTTTACCGGACAACATGTGGGGGGAAGCTATTTTATCTGCAAATTATATTTTGAATAAAGTACCGCATAAGAAGCTTGACAAAGCACCTTATGAACTTTGGAAAGGGCATTCGCCTAATCTACCATTCTTAAAGTGTGGGGGGTTCTAGCAAAGGTGGGGTTATCTTAATTCAAAGTTGATTTGATTTGATCTAAGACTTTTGATGTCATTCTTATTGGTTATGCTGAAAACAGTGCCGCCAATTATCGATTTATGTGTTCTAGTGATCGTACCTTGTGTGAATATTGTGATGTTGTGTTATTTGAAAATGTGTTTCTTTTACAAAAATTTGCATTACCTATTGTTGATTCTACTACTGCTTCTGCGCATCTACTCATGTGCCTGCTTCTTTGCCTGAATCTCATGAAGATGATATTGATCCTAAGAAGAGTAAAAGGTGTAGAAAAGAAACTAGCTTTGGTCCTAATGTTGTGATTGCATTTTTAATCGAACTGAATAATTTAAATGAACTGGATGAGATGTTCATTAGTCTTCACATGATAGAAGATGATCCTAAGACCTATGATGATGCCATTAATTCATTAGATGCTAGTTTATAGAAAGATGATATTAACAATGAAATAGAACCCATTATGTCAAATCACACCTGAGAACTAGCTAGTTGATATGCCTAAGGGAAACAAAGTTATTGGTTGTAAGTGGATCTTTAAGAAAAAAGCTTAAAGCAGACGGTTCCGTTGATAGATATAAGGCATGACTAGTGATAAGAGGATTCACTCATAAATACGGGATTGATTTTTTGACACTAATTCTCCCGTCATAAAATAGCTTCCATTCTACTATTTGTGGGGGCAAAAGACCCCAACTATTTCTCTATATTGTGACTCACAATCTGCTATTTGTGTAGATAACAGAAATATTGTAAGACCCGGGGTCTTAAGACGCGTCAACCCATGCCACCTAGCCCTCTCAGGTCCGTTGTCCTCACTTAGAGCCTGAAAATGAAGAGCTCTTGTGACATAGGTAGGGCTTGAATCACTTATAAATCACTCCCAACATCCTTATGATATCCGATGTGGGATGGAGGTGTTACAAATACTTACAATGGTAAGAGAAGACACATACAGATTAGATATGAAGTTGTGAGACAGTTGATTGCTACCTGTGTTATTTGCTTGGAGTATGTGAAGTCCAAGAGGAACCTAACAGATCTGTTGACGAAGGGACTGAATAAAAGGATGGTCCTAGAATCGTCTAAGGCCTAAGGGAATGGGACTTAAACCCACATGAGCAAAAGTTCACTTCACCTATTCCTAGGGCATGTGTATTATAAAAAGATGAGTCTTGTACTCTTAATGAGTTCATAGCCCAGAATTGGGTGGTCTCATTGAGAAGGATTCGGTTGATTCACCGAAAGATGTAGAGGTTGAGCGTAAAGCTCTTAATGGTTCTATATCCATAATAAGGGTGGTCTATGTGAAGTTAGACTTGATGGAATCACCTATGAGAGTGTGGAGGTTGGTCACCTTCTATGGCAAGACTAGGGTTGTTTATCTATAGCACTCTTCAGCACCCAAGGCTGAGATGACCACTTATATGTAAATTTTCTGTTCTTACATATATTTATAACTTTGTGTAAGTGTGATCGCGGAACCATCGGGTTAGTAGATGAGGTATGTGCTGTTGAGGTCAACTCTCGAGTCTAGAAGTTAAAGATTCGTTCACTTTTATGGCAAGAGAGATACTCAGCTTCACTATATTTTGGTTCAAGATTCGTTCATCAACATTTATGTATCTTATTTATGAAACCAGCTCAGAACGATTTTTTTTAAGGTTGTTTTGAAAAACCCATGTTCCTCGCATTAGTGGGGGACGGTTGGAGATAATATTTAAATTGGGTTTTCAACAAAGCCTTTTAACCTCATCCCATATTGGTTTTCTAGGGAATTGGAAGAGTTGTTTATAAGGAAGAGGTTTTAAAGGGTTTATTGAAGACATGAAAATAAGACTCACATGTGCGCGCGCACCATCGCCGTCGGTCCGTGACACATACGCAGTGTAGTGTGGTCTTTTTTTAACCGAGTTGTTTTATTCAGCTCCCAAGCATTCATTTGTTTGCTTTCAATATGTGCACTGAATGACAGATTATGTTTGTGCTATATAAACATCATCTTGTGTCATTCATTACACACCGAGTCTTGGCTCTCCTCTCTTTCTCTCTTCTTTGAAACCATTCCGAGCTCCTGCGTGGTTCCAATCTTCGTCGGTGTGTGCCCACCACCGGAGATATATAACTGTGTTAACCTTGGGGGACGACCACCCAGTGGCGGATCTAATATCATAAAACTAGGTGAGCGGAAAAATATTAATGTATATGAAAGTAAACGAATTTTCAAACCTTCTTATATAGTATTTCAACAAAAATCTAAAAGTGGTTTAAAATATGACAATTAAAGCAACTGATATTTATAAATTAGTTTTGCCTATTTATAATAATAAATATTTCCATTACAAATAGAATATACTATATCGAAATTGTGTCATGCGATCTCCGAATGGCCTAAAATGATCAATGAATTGCAAATTAATTTGCAATTGAGTCCACCTAGACATGTCAAACAGGTCGGACTTGAGTCGGGTCGTCTCGGGTTCGGGTTCATTTCGGGTCGGGTCATTTCGGGTTACGGGTCGTGAAATGCTCAACCCGGACCCATATTTAACGGGTTCGGGTCGACCCAACGGGTCAAAAGCGCTACTCATCTATAATTTTTTAATTGCCATTTACTATTTATACACGTTATTTTAAAATGATAAAATTATGTAAAATACCAATAAAAATTTATTACTTGTTATAATTTCATTCTTTTTAATTTTTGAAGTATGAAATTATATATAATATATAAATTGATATTTTATATAATTATTATCATCCTTAAAACCATACATGAATAGTAAATGACATTTAAAAGTAAACAAATGGAGTATTTTTAATAACTATTTACATAGTTCCTAAATCTAAAATTGTTATATTATCCTAATAATAGTTATATTATTGAAAAATAATAATTAATGTTGCTACAATAGTAATATGTAATTTTATATACATAACAAATTGTAATGTTAAATTATAAAGTAAAGCTGATGATGAAAAATATAATATTCAATCCTAATTATTATTAGTAATAAATTTCAATATTCGGTTAAATTGTAACTTATTTATGTTTTTATTATCTTAAATCTTGACCCAACGGGTAACCCACGGGTTCGGGTTGCTTCGGGTTTCGGGTTGAAATATTTGCGCTAAAACCCACGTTTTACGGGTCGTGTCACATTTTGACAGGTCTAAGTCCACCTAATTATAAGCAAAACAAAGATCAATCATTTTTTTGTAATATATGCTCTAATTTGATTAGATTTATTGATTTAACCAATTTTTAATATTCTTTAGGATTTGTCCGATTAGGGGTTTCTTTTCCAAAACAAAAAGCATTTGTTTTTTGGTGAGGAAACAAAAGCATTTGTTAAAAAAAAAAGTATTTCCGTCCTTATCTTGTTTGGTTTTGATGGTTTTACTTCGTTTCTGTAGAGCTCTCTTGCATGTATTTTGCACCGCTTTGTATTTTCTTTAATTTGAAGGTTCATCGTCGGCCGATTTTATCGGCCATCGAGGTTCAGACATGTCTGACGCCCCTCGAATTATTACCTAATAAAAAAAAAAGCATTTGTTAAACAAACCAAAACAATACTCCCTCCGTTCAACAAAACTTATCGTTTACTATTCATGCACGCTTTTTTATAATGATCAAAACTATATAAAATATTCATTTTTTTTTAAAATTTTTTTAACAAGTTTGTACTTATTATTTAATAACTATGAAATTGTTAAAAAAAATTATATAAAAAGTCGATATTTTATATAGTTTTTAGCTTCTAAAAAAGCGTGCATGAATAGTAAAACGTCAAGTTTTGTTGAACGGAGGGAGTATTACCCAGCAAAACAAAAAATTTAGGCTACAATTTTTTTTTTTTTTTGACCCAGCAGTAGCTGAGTAGCTGGGTATGCTTACCTTGTGATCTGCCCTTGCAAGCACCTGAAGCCGATCGACGAGTATCTCTATGTCGGGGCGAAATCGTTTCTAAGTCAGTAGCCACCATACAAACAGCGTAGCTTCGCTTTTTTTTTTTCCAAACACAGATCTTTAAACACGGTTTTTGGTTTGATTTCAAAAGTTTGAGGCATACATTTTCACCAACAACAAGATCGAAGATAATGTAAGGGCCAGCTAGATAGCAAGTGTGACTTAGGTAATTAAGATTTTGCCATAAAGTTGAATAATATATTGACACCTTAATATATATATATATATATATATATATAACTATAATAATACGTACGTACACCGTCCGTTTCTGGATTTATTCATATATATCAATACATACACGTAGTGCAATGTTCTTATATCAATGGTCTTACACGCCATAAGTGGGTGATTGATCAGCCAGCTGGTCCGTACTAGTTCGTTACGTACGTACAGCATACATTAATTATATATAGGAGTATATATATGTTAATTAGTATTAACGGCCTTCCCTTGGTAGCTACATCGGCAGGCGGCGGCCACCGGTTCCACCTTCCCTCTGGCCGTTGAAATAGAGGGCGGCAACGGGAGAGCCGAGGTTGTAGAGCTCGGCGAAGTCCCTTGTGATGAAGTTCTGGCGCCACCCTGGAGCGTACACCGTCTGCCTTCCGAGCTGCCGGAACAGCACGAAGATGAAGCGGTGGATCCCCGCCGATGGCCTTGGGCTCTCATAGCACACCACTTCTTGTCCTTTACACAATTTATACGTCGACTGCACGTTGTGAGCATATGTCTTTGATCACATATATATGTTCATTTTTGTACTTAATTAGTCATCATCTCACGGCTTTCACATAAAATACTTAATTAGTTAAGAGTTCCGGTAGCTAAAATTTAAGTTATTTTAATTAAAGATAACTTGTAATTTGATTTTACAAGTTTTACAATCCTTCTATATCTAATGTAAAATATAAAGATAAATATTAACGAAAAGAGGTATTAATTTTAGGTAATTGAGGTCAAATTTTCATTGGTTAGTTCAATTTTTTTCACTTGCTACGTTACATTTTGAGGGATTTTGTTTAAATGGACCTTTAATCATATTTGGTTAGCTAGATAGGCCCATTAATTGTTTTTTTAGTATGCTTAGCTCATTAATTGTTTTTTTAGCTTGTTTAGCTCTCTTAAACGGTCAATGGTCAACCGTTGACCGGTCAACCCATTTTGATGCCAACTTTTTTTTTTTTTTGATGCCAACTTTTTTTTTTTTAGTTATGCCATATTTTACCGTTTTGATGCCAACATTTTTGTGGTGACAATTTTATATAATTGATGGCATAAGAGCTTAAAACGTGGAATCAAAATATTGTCACCTTATTGTCACTTTTCTAATGAAATGATTGGATGACTTTTTTTTAATGCCACTTTTTTAAAACATTGATGACATTTTTTGTGATGTCATATTTTACCGTTTTGATGCCAAAATTTTATTACATTTTATTTTCACTCTGATGCCACTTTTCTAATTAAATTATTGGATGACACTTTTTTTAAACTTTGATGACATTTTTTGTTTACTCTAATGTCACGTTGACCATTGATTCCATTTTGAAAAATTTGTATCACATTAAAGAAAAAAATGTCATCAAAAAATACTACTTTGAAAAAATATCATCAAAAATATGGCATCACGGTAAAAAAAATATTATCAAAAAATTGACATAAAAAAGTGGCATCAAAGTGAAAATAAAATATAGTAAAATTTTGGCATCAAAACGGTAAAATATGGGATCACTAAAAAAAAGTTGGCATAAAAAAAAAGTTGGCATCAAAATGGGTTGGTCAACGTTGACCGGTCAACGGTTGACCATTGACCAACCCACCCAATTGGGAAGGGGCTAGGGCAAAACTAATTAAATTGATTTATGGGCTAGGCGACTAATTGAATATTCAAAAAAGGCCCTCTACCAAAATCACCCATACATTTTTTCTTCATTAAAAATTGTGGAAATTTATGAAATGTCTTATATTTTATATATCACTAGTTCAACTCATACAAAAAAGAAATTATACATTAAACTATTTGGAACTATCAGCTAGCTTTTCAGAGCTTTTAATTTAATATTATATAGTTTTAAATGGAATAGATATGAGATTTTAGTTTGATTAGTATTTTTGAAATCGAAACTTTTCAACAGCTACTCACCCAATCTTTTCGGAGATTTTTATTTTCTATTAACAAGTTTTCATCAGCTATATATTCTAACAACTAAATTTACCAAAAATTATAGTATTAACTTATTAATATACATTTAACATAAATAATCAATCAGTTTTCAACTACCCAACCAGCTATTCTTTTACCAAACAAAACCTAATATGATTAATTTGTTCCTGAAAACGACACATTTTGTCCTAACTCCTATAACTATATGTTTATTAGTTTTCATTTTTCATTGTACATATGTGAATTCAATTAAGTAGCTATAACAACATATAATTACAACCTTAATTAACAATTAATTAGAATAAGTAGCATATGCGTACCAAAAGTTGCTCCAGTTGTTGCCGGGATGTCAGTAACCAACCTAACCATCACACAAATAAATGGGAAAAAAGAAAAAAGTTAATTAATTAATTGGCGCGCAATGGCTTCAAAAATAATACTCCGTACTCCTTATAATTTAACCATCAGGTGGAGTATCTGGTACCTCGGAAATCAAATAGTTTTAAAAAACGAGGTTAGTACTGCCGATAATATTATCAAATTATCAAACAACAAACTCTCAATTGGAATATAGCTAAAATAGACAAGGAAGAGACAAACGCAATATTGTCTATGTCTACTTATTCTAACAACTCAACTAAAAAAGGAAAAAAGGCACTAAGTGGGAAAAAACAAAATGCTCAAGTTTCAAGTTAAAATTTGATGGCTCCCTCCGGGATAACGGGAACTCCGCAATTGGCTTTGTGATCTGTGATCACGAAACCAATTGGGTCAATGAAGGGTGCCAACATCCCATCGTGCTCGGTCATCAGAGCCGAGGCTACAACCCTGAGAGATGAAATCCGTAAAACACTAGATCTTAATATTCAGAACATCGAAATAGAAGGGGATAACCTTTGCATAATCAATGCACTAGATAGCTTAAAGGTATTTGGAAATGCCCCTGGGTTTTGTCGAAATGATCATTTCCGATTCCCTGATAGACCTCTGTTGGTTTTAGACAGTTCACATTCATCACGTTTTTATGGAAATTAATAGCGTAGCAGACAGACTGACCATTTTAGATCATTCAACCACTATCACCAACCCTAACACAGATTTAGAACTGTGAGTTCTCATCCAAAAAGATGCTCTAAAATGGACTACGAATTGTTTATAATCCTTCCTAATCTCGGTTCGTTTTCCCAAAAAAAAAACTCCGTATATAATTTAAAAATTTTGCTGCACAGATTATACTATTCATTTGATATAATAAATTAACAGAACCGAATTGAAGTGATTTAATTAAGATACATGAGAGTTAAATACAGTAATAAAACATCAGAAACTTTATACTATATATGTCCCACAGAATCTAATAATCTACAGATATTTTACTTCTGTCATTGTTCTTGATATAGACGTACTAGCTGTTATGTGACTGACCATTTTGAACAATTGTTAAATTTTTGGAACCGGGTATGTGACAAACTCCGCTGTTTTTTCAGCTTACTGATTGATCATCGACACCCAACTCGATCCATCTGACGAGAGCTACTCAACAAGGTCATTGTATTGATCGATCGACCTAAGTTTTGACCTAATTTTGATCCGATATCGATATCGAACATGTATATGTATGGCCCATTTGGGAATTGTTGAGATAGTTGTGTAACTTCAAACAGCATCTGGAAAATGGGGGATTTTCTCGGACCAAAGAAGCTTCACATCGAGCAATAGGGGCTTTTTAGTTTACACAGTCTATCGATATATATTTATAAAGGGAGATAGACTCAAAATCTATATTTATCTCTATATCTATTCTATATAAATTCTTAAAACATAAGAGTTAAAAGATAAGAGTTTTGGATGATGGTTCAGAACTACCTTAATTTTAAGGAGTTCATCTAATTAGAATTTTTTTATTCAAATATAATGTTTAACTATATAAAATTTAATAAAACCTTTTAAATATAATTATATTTATTAATTATTATTAATTAAGGATAATTGATATGTTAGTAATTTTTTAAAATAATAACAATGGAATTAATTCAAAATATAATAGGTAATAATAAGGTGATAAAATTTTACCACTTGTTTCCCAAATGCAGATTATAAGCTGCGCAAGTGCGCAATATGAGATTTACTAGTTATAAGAATTTATACATATTAAAAGAAAAATCCGTAGATAAAGTGCAATGAAATTTTACAATATATATGAGATTTAACTACTGATAAACTAGTTGAAAAGGTTGAATTAGTTAAAGCTTTTAGAAGTTAAGCAGTTTGGTATGATGAAAATGAAGAGCTTACCCTTTATTTTAGTTACCCCCAAATAAACTAGTTTTTTCCCTTACAAAATAGCTAGTTTTCCCTACAAAATTACCATCACACCATTCATGTATAAATCAAATTACATCTATAGGGCCACAAACTAGTTTATAATCTTCCACAAAAACTCAATTAATTAAAAAAAAATGTCGATTTTTTTTAATAAGTTGGAAGGTTTTATGTTTCATTTGTTTTAGGTTTGCAACCTAAAACAATTAATTTTGATAAACAAATATTGCAATTAGAGGCATTAAATCATTAAAATTTGTAATCAATCAATTAAAAAGGCCAACCAGTGAAGGTATTCTCTCAAGTTTGGGTTGCTTGGGCTTGGAGCATCCGGATCCACCATTATCTACACATAATTAAACAATAAATTAATTGACCATATATATATAACTTACTTGAAAAATATTTAACCAAAATAAATTAATCAACCACTTTGTATAACAAATATTAGGCCAACCTGATTAAAATTTAAATTCATCTTTCATGGATTAAAAAGAGAGAATAAACGTTTGTTAGTTAATAACAAAGGATATGATCAATTGATCAACATATATATCATTCATACATGGCCCTCATATGTTGATCCATGATGATGAGTAGTAAAAGTTAGTGATGAAATGGGAGGAGAGATGATAAAATCGATGATATGGTACGCGGTTAATCAGCTTACCAGAGTATAAAAAGTGCGAAAATCATCACCACCGATATCAACCCTAGGTTGATTGACCACTTGAGAAGGCCTGAACTCGCAACCATTGGTAACTTGCCTAGTTCCATAGGTGATAGTCATGGGGATGGATGTGTTGAATGGATCCAACACATCCCCGATGACTCTCTCCATAACAAGTGATTCTCTCGTCGCTCTTGATCTTGGCGGCATTTATATGAACCTCTAGGTGAAATTGATTATTGAAACAAATGCAAAAATGTAGAGATTAATGTAAATTTAACAAAGAGAATAATATTTCAAAAAAAAAAAAAAAAGAGATGGAGAGAATAAGAAGAGGGACTAAATTAGGGTTTAATATGGCAAGAACATTACATAATTCAATTAAAATATGGAGAACTAATTAATAGACAACCATACATGTTTTGTGGATAGAAAGTTACCTTGGGTTATGTTTCCTCTCAAAAGGTTTTGGGCTTTTGGGCTTTTGGCCTTAATAACCAATAGCACCCAATATGGGTTTATATAGGGCTGAAAAAGGCAAAGGAATATAAAATGGTTATCTTTTCTATTTTATTGATTATATATATATTTTTTTTAATATATATGCCATTTGCTTTAAATCTTGATTTGTAAATTGTTTTACACTTTATTAACTGATTGTCATGTTTCGTATTATTTTTTAGGATTTAAAATTTACAAATTATGATATAATTCAGGGAAAGAAATCTTAACAAATGCCTCTAGGGCACTAATTAGATAAAATATTTACATAACACTAGATAATGTTAATCTTTTAAATTTGATTATTTTTTAAAAATCTGCTAATATTTTGGTAATAAGAGTGATAATGATTACACTATTTTTCTCGCTGATAAATCAGCTCAAATAATTTCCGATTTTTTCACTTAATTTATTTTATGAACCCGATTATTTATTGTTTTGCCAAAAAAAAATGATTTTGATAAATATTTGAATTTTATTAAGCATAGCTTAATTACTACGTTGAGAAATAATTAATACTGCATTATATATACATGTTAATTTATGTTAAAAAAATATTTTGAGGAGTACAGCTTATTAACATTTTTTTTATCAGTTACAGTAAACTAGCTAGAAAATTATATTATATATTTTCATTAGATTCATATAAATTTTATTTTTATAATATACTAAAAAAACTACTTATATAATCCACGAAATTTCAAGAGTTATCGAATCATATTTATGTATATAATGTTTTACTATATGTTAAATAATTTACTAAATATTTTACTATGTTTAATATGGATATATATATATATATATCCATATTATGTAATATAATGTAATATAATGTAATATGTACTTTTATATTTAAACGAAATATTAAATTATATAATAGTTTAATAACCTTATTATTCGTTTGAGTTTGCACACACCTTGTATCCATTAGAATATTATTTAACATATTCCCTCAATATAATTTTCCTCTTTCGCATTTTCTTCGTTTTGTTGAATATTCAAATAGAAAAAAATCATTTAAGATATAATTAATCCTGTTCATTAAGTTTCGGACCTACAAAATATCCGATCCGGGTCCAAACAACGTTTGAGAAATGTCATGTGTGGATATTTAAGATTGAAGAAGCTAGGGCAGCTGAGAGTTTGCGGTGGTATATATACATATATATATGTGATACAGATTCGTAAAGCAATATACAGTTCATAAAGGGAAAAAAAGAATAAAGATAAATTTGTCTCATTGGATGCATTTACATGGCTCAAAACTCACCCACACCAAGTTATCACCAGAGATGTCCTAAGATCAACTTCATATTGATCCCACTAGTTAAGTGCGAAGTGAGCCCTCCTCCTCCAAGTATCAAGATTCTGATTCTAATCGGTCAAGAGTTCAAATTCTACCTTTTATCTCATTAAAAGTTATGTTATACAATACAATGATTTGGGATCGATTAACCTTGGTTGAACCCAAGCCTAAGACAAAAGCAGTGTTAATATGCTTTGAATTGGGCTTATTATTTATTTTGGGTTTAAGCCCATTGTCTGACTAGGGTTTCATGAGGCACTATATATACTCATAAACCTAACAATTTGTAACCTAGTTTCTTGTTTGCCTCCATAATAAAGATCCTTATTTCTCTGCCCGTGGACGTAGGTAACACACCGTTGCCGAATCACGTTAAATCTTTGTGTCTTTCTCCGTCTATTATCGTTCTCGTTATAACAAATTGGTATCAGAGCTTGGTTGTGATTTATGTCGAGAATGATGTCTGGATCTGTAGTGAAGATTGACAAGTTTACTGGAAGAAACTCTTTCAGTTTGTGACAGACAAATAAAGATGCGGGCTTTGCTGAAGCAACAAGGTTTATGGGCACCGTTAACCGCCGACAAGAAGGGGGCAGATACGACCACCGCTGAGTACGGTCTTCTTGAGGAGAAGGCTCATTCGACGATCATGTTGTGTCTCGCAGACGATGTCATAATAGAGGTTGCTGATCAGGAAATTGTTGGCGGCTTGTGGCTGAAGTTGGAGAGTTTATACATGACAAAGTCTCTGACAAACAAGTTGCTTCTGAAACAACGGTTGTTCGGGCTGCGTATGCAGGAAGGTACACAACTCAAAGATCATCTTGATCAACTTAACACGTTATTACTTGAATTGAGTAATATTGATGTTAAGGTGGAGGACGAAGATGCTGCCCTTATTCTGCTGGTATCCTTACCCCCCACATACGAGAACTTCGTTCAGTCGTTCGTCGTTGGGAAGGATACCATCACACTGGAAGAGGTTAGATCGTCGCTTCACAGCAGAGAGTTGCGTCTGAAGGCAACCACGTCGGTTACAAACAATCAGGCTTCCGGGCTTATGGCCAGCGGAGGCAATTCTGATGGTAGAAGGGGAAAGAAGCAAGGTCGCAAATCAGGCCCTAAACCAGATGACGTCTGTAACTACTGTAAGGAGAAAGGTCATTGGAAGAATGATTGTCCTAAGAAGAGGCAACAAGAGCAGAAATCTGGATCTGCAGCAGTAGTTCATGGTGGAAATACTTCTGAGGAAGATATTGTTCTACTAGCAGGCAATCGCACATATCATGATGTGTGATTTCTTGACTCAGGTGCGTCATGTCACGTATGTCCTAGAAGAGAGTTTTTTGCAACATATAGATGTGTAGACAAGGGCAATGTTTCTATGGGAAATGATGTCATCTGCAAGGTTGTTGGGATCGGCTCAGTCAGGCTTCGGACAAACGATGGGAAGTTTCGCACATTGGAGGAAGTCAAACATGTGCCATCTATGACAAAGAATCTGATATCCCTAATTGTGTTAGACGACAAGGGTTTTAGATACACGGGTTATGGTGGAAAGTTGCGCGTGTTTAAGGGCTCTAATGTGGTTTTGCAAGGAGTCAAGCAGGGAAAGGGGACGTTGTATACCCTACAAGGTTCAGCAGTCACGGGTGTTGCAGATGCTGTTTCAGTCAACGTTAGGGAGACTGATGCTGAGGAGGTGGAGTTGAACTTCACTCCAGCAGAGACTCATGCACCTGAGTTGGTCACTGACCAATCATCACAGACATGTACTACTGAGTCAGATACTGGTGAGACAAAGAATATACCACTAGACACAGGAATAGGTGGAGCTGTACATCGGAGTATTGCTCTAGATCAACCAAGAAGGGTTGACATCAGGGGGCATGCGAGATACAGGTCTAATGATCTGGTGGGATATGCTTTGCATGTGGCCGATGAGGGGGAGGATGGTGCTCCATTCAACTACAAGGTTGTTGTTTCTAGAGGTGAGTCAGTACACTGCCAAGCTGAGAAGAGAATCAGTGTGAAGAAGGTGAGAATATCCGATAATCATGCTGATATGTTCACCAAGCCAGTTCCGGAGAGCAAGTTCCAACATTGTTTGACCTTGTTTAATATCACCAACTGTTGAGCTGCCCTGCGGGGCAATCTGAGTCCTCATGTGAGGACAAATCTGAGGCAGAGAAATGTCTGGCACTTGTCATGGTGCATCTGTTTCTAAAAGAAGATTCTGGTACATCTGGCATTGAAGCGCATCTGGTACATTTGGCATGGCATTGCATTTGGTACGTCAGGCGCTGCAATGCGATTGGTACATCTGAGAGGATTCAAGTCAAGATGGAGATTTGTTAATATGCCTTGAATTGGGCTTATTATTTGTTTTGGGTTTAGGCCCATTGTCTGACTAGGGTTTCATGAGGCACTATATATACTCATAAACCTAACAATTTGCAACCTAGTTTCTTGTTTGCCTCCATAATAAAGATCCCTATTTCTCTGCCCGTGGACGTAGGTAACACACCGTTGCCGAACCGCGTTAAATCTCTGTGTCTTTCTTCGTCTGTTATCGTTCTCGTTATAACAAGCAGCAATCTCCGCTGAGGAGTGCCCACCAATCATAGTCGTCAAATGTCCAATGTGCGCTAACCGGTATGTCACTTGGTTCCCTTCCTAAAACTGTGAGAAGGAGACATTGTCAAAAGCTCTACATAACCCGTGGGCATCCGAAATCACCATCTCGACTTCCCACATGGTCTTTCACGTCCCTGTCATGGCGTTGATTGCCATCAAACAACCCCCCTTCACCTCCAGAAGCGAGAGACCCATCTTGAAAGCTTCTCGTAATCCAGCCTTAAGACCCAAACACTTTGCTTGTAACGCTGAAATCGAACCATGGCACTGCACCCCGCATGAACGGACGGATAGATTACATAGGTCTTATATTGTATAGTGGACCCAAATGCCCAAAAGACCCAATTCCTTTGTAACATATATATATATATATATATATATATATATATATATATATATATATATATATATATATGTTTATCAATGAATGAAAACCCTCAATCTTTTTTCTCTTCTCCTTAACCCTAGCCGCCACCCCCTTCCTTCTCGGCCACCCTCCCCGACGCCGACCTCCTCCCCTTCTCGGCCCCCCTTTGCCGCCGACCCCTCCCCCTATCTTGCACCTCTCTCTCCATCTCGTCCCAATGGCCGACCCACCACCCACCACCAAACCGCCCTTCCACTCCGCTCTCACGATCTCCAATATCAAAAACTGCATCTCCATCATCCTTGATCAGGAATCCAGTTCCTACACCATGTGGTCGCACCTCTTCACGACCCATGTTAAGGCTCATAAGGGCCTCCACCATATCGATTCCTCCATCGATCGCCCTGCCAGTGAAGACAATGATCTCTTCGCTCAACTCGACATCATTGTCCTTCAATTGATCTTCAACACCATCTCCAAAGATCTATTGACAACCATCCTCGACCCCAAAGACACCGCCTTGGATGTTTGGAAGAAGCTTCAAAATCTCTTTCAAGACAACAAGTCCACCCGTGCTGTCTATCTTGAGCACGAATTCTCAAGTTGCAAGCTTTCCTCTTTTCTGTCGATATCCGCCTATTGTCAGCACATCAAGACCCTGTCCGATCAACTAGGCGTCGTCGACTCCAAACCCAACGCCACCCGCCTTGTCCTCCAGGTACTTTCAAGTCTTCCCTCTGAATACAATGCTGCAGCTACTCATATCCAGCAGACGGAACCTCTCCCTACATTCGAAAAGACCCGATCTCAATTGATCCTGGAGGAGACTCGCCTTCACCGTCAGACCATCGAAGCCGCCAAGGACAAGGCGGCATTGGTCTCGTCAAGCGACATCGACGAGACCTATGCCCCGCAGCACAACCGCAACAACGACCAACCAGCGCAGAGAGGCGGCCGCAGCAATGGTCGGCGGCCGCAGCAATGGTCGGCGGCCGCAACAGTATGATTCTTCTCGCCCCTCCTGGTATCCCACTTCTGGCTATCCGCCTTGGATGCCCTTTGTATACCCACGTGCGACATACCGCCCACCAGCTCCGTATCCCAACCGTCAGCAGGGAGCGGGCTTGTTGGGTCCTGCTCCTCGACCCACCGGTCACCAGGCCTACCCGTCGTCGTCTGATCAGGCCTACACTCCGACTGATGTGCATCATGCCTCCTCTTCCATGCAGCTGGTGCCTCCTGACTCCACTTGGTACATGGACACTGGCGCCACTTCTCATGTGACGAATTCCTCAGGTACTCTCTCTTCTCTTTCTTTTAAGGGTCCTGCACATTCTATTATCGTCGGCAACGGTGGTCGCCTTGCTACTTCGGGCATTGGCCATGCCACTTTACCAACCCCAACCAACCCATTACACCTCAACAACGTCCTCATTGCCCCCAAACTTGTCAAAAACCTTATCTTTGTCCGTCGGTTCACCGCTGACAATAATGTTTCTCTTGTGTTTGATCCGTTTGGTTTCTCTGTGAAGGATCTTACTACGGGGGTTACTCGCTTGAGATGTAATAGCACCGGGGAGCTCTATCCTATGTCGTCACCCTCACCATCCCACCCGTCAAGTCCAGTCGCCCTCTCGGCATCATCATCCAGTCTTTGGCATGCACGCCTTGGTCATCCCAGTCCCGCAGTTTTAGATTTGCTTCGTTCTAAGAGTCTAGTCAAATGTAATAAAGAATTTCGCTCTAGTTTATGTTCTTTTTGTCAGTTAGGCAAGCATGTCAGACTTCCTTTTCAGCGGTCTTTAAACACTACTTTTGCCCAATTTGATATTATTCATAGTGATATTTGGACATCTCCTGTGCCTACCAAGGAGGGTCATAAGTATTACCTTTTGTTTCTGGATGATTACACACATTTCTTATGGGTTTTTCCTTTGCACTTTAAATCTCAAGTGTTTTCTATCTTTTCCAAATTCCATGCTTACATCAAAACACAATTTCACACCTCTATCAAGTGTTTCCAATGTGACAATGGCCGCGAATTTGACAACAAAGACTTTCACACTTTCTTCAACACCAATGGGATCTCCTATCGCTTGTCTTGCCCCTATACCTCCCAACAGAATGTCAAGGCCGAACGAATCATCAGAACCATCACCAATATGATGCGCTCTCTCCTCTTCCACGCATCAATTCCCCTTCTCTATTGTCCTTATGTCTTAGCCACCACCTGCTACCTCCTCAATATTCTCCCTTCCACCACCCTCCACCATCGCTCACCAACTCAAGCACTTTATTGCACGTTGCCTAAGGTATGATCACTTTCGTACCTTTGGGTGCTTGTGCTTCTCCAATTAGTCATCTACCGCCCCACACAAACTTCACCCACACTCCACTCCTTGTGCCTTTCTTGGCTATCCGTCTGATCATCGTGGTTACCTCTGCCTCGATATCAAGACCCACAAGATCATGCTATCTTGTCATGTCACCTTTTATGAATCGCGATTCCCCTTTGCATCTCCCATACCTCCTGTGTCTCAGTCAAAGTCAGAGTCAGAGTCATCGTTCCCTCTTTTTTTTCTTCCCCAAAGCTCTCCCGGTGCTCCTACCTCACCCCCTCCACCACCCCTACCACCGGACTACACACCTGCATCGTCTCCGGTGTCTTCCGACCCCGTCAGATCGCCTCCATGAACACCACACAGCGCCCCGCCTCCCTTTACCCTCTATACTCCACGTCATCCCTTCCCCAATATGAGCTGCCACGGCCGCAGCATGATGTTGCGGCCACAACCAATCAAAAACCCATCAAGCAGCCTTTCCCCAAGCTACTGGCGACGGCCGCAGCAACTGCCGCGGCCAATCAACAAGTTGCGGGCTTGCTGCGCCCGCAGCATCCACCCCCTGCATCCGTCCTTCCCGACTCCCAATCACCCCCTGCCTCCACCGCGACCTCCATTTCCCCCATTCCCACCTCTCACAAAACAGCCCTCCTCGACCCGAATTGGCAGGCGGCTATGCTCGACGAATACAGGGCCCTTACGAAGAATGGTACTTGGGTTCTTGAGGTGAACGTCATCCACTGCATGTGGCTCTTCCGTCACAAGTTCCGCTCTGATGGGACGTTGGAGCGCTACAAAGCTCGTCTTGTGGTCAACGGTCGATCTCAGCAGGCCGGTATTGGTTGTGATGAGACGTTCAGCCCCGTGGTCAAGCCTGCCACTATCCGAGTGGTATTGAGTTTAGCATTGTCGCGCAACTGGGCCATCCATCAGTTAGATGTCAAGAACGCTTTTCTGCATGGCCATCTGAATGAGACAGTCTACATGTTTCAGCCGTCGGGGTTTGCTGATGCTGATCGTCCTAAGCATGTCTGTCTCCTGAAGTGCTCTCTGTATGGTCTGAAACAGGCTCCGCGGGCTTGGTTCCAGCGCTTTGCTTCACATCTGTTACGGTTGGGTTTCATTGGCAGTCGTTCGGATACATCTCTGTTTATCTATCGCAGAGGCTCAGACATGGCCTTCTTGTTACTATATGTCGACGACATCATTCTCACCGCCTCTTCTGATGCTCTTCGGATGTCCATTATTTCGCAGTTGAGTGCGGAGTTCGTCATGTCTGATCTGGGTCAGTTGTCCTACTTTTTGGGAGTTGTTGTTCAGCGTTATGCGTCTGGTCTGTTTCTCTCACAGAGTAAGTATGCTTCTGAGATTGTTCCTCGGGCCAAGATGGTTGATTGTAATCCTGTTGCCACCCCTGTCGATAGGGGTGGAAATGGGGCGGGTTATGGGTGGATGAAGCCACTCCATCACCCGCCTCGCGGGTAAAAAACTTCACCTGCTCCATCCATCACCCACAAACCTTTTCACCCGCACCCGACCCGCGCGGGTGATGCGGGTGGAGCGGGTACCCAATGGGTGAAACAAAAGAAAAAATCAAATCAACATAAATAACTAGTAGTCCAATTCTAACTCAAAATTACAAAGGGATGGGTTTATGTATTTATATTTTTGGTCGGCAAAGCACTAAAATGACGAGCTCATTGAAATTTGAAAGTGGAAGGGTATATATCTCTATACTAATCATATACTAATCTACTATATCCCTAGCTATAACGTTGAAGAGCAAGTCGAGACCATATCTATTCTAATTGAGATTTGGTGGGCAAAGCATTAATCAAGGATTAGAGTTTGTAGAAGTTAAACTTGAATAAGGTAAAATAGTAAAATCACACACATTATATATGTAAATTTAAGGATTTTATGCGGGTTTGCGGGGCGGGTGTGCGGGGCGGGTTAATGGGCGGGTTAATGGGGCGGGTTATGGGTGAAAAATCTTCACCCATAATCCATCCATCGCCCGCTTCACCCGCACCCGCTCCACCTGTCACCCACTTTTTTGCGGGTTATCACCCGCAAAATTAATGCGGGTAAAGAGGGTGGAGCGGGCACCCGCGGGTTATTTCCAGCCCTACCTGTCGATACATCCCATGCAACAAGCTCAGTGCTCATTCTGGTCCTTTGGTTGATGATCCGACGTTGTACTGGAGCCTCGCTGGTGCTATTCAGTATCTCACCTTCACCAGACCTGATATTAGTTACGTCGTTCAGCAGATCTGCTTGTTCATGCATGCACCCAGGGAACCCCATTTTCACGCTTTGAAGCGGATCATTCGGTACATCAGCGGCACCCTCGAGCTAGGCACCACGATCACTCCTTCCTCTAAGCTTGACCTTGTTGCTTACACTGATGCGGATTGGGGTGGTTGTCCTGACACACGTCGCTCCACGTCTGGTTACTGTGTCCTGACACACGTCTCTCCAGCGCTGAGGCAGAATACAGAGGTGTTGCCAACGTTGTCTCCGAGTGCTCTTGGCTCCGCAATCTCCTTCTTGAGCTTTGTTGCCCACTTCAGAAAGCCACTCTGGTCTACACTGACAACGTCTCCGCCGTGTATCTGGCTAGCAACCCAGTCCAGCATCAACGCACGAAGCACATTGAACTCGATCTCCACTTCGTCCGGGACAAGGTTGCCATTGGACATGTCCGCGTTCTGCATGTCCCGTCCTCCTATGAGTACACTGGTATATTCACCAAGGGTTTACCTCGACAGTTGTTCATTGATTTTCGGTCCAGTCTCACTGTACGAGCCCCTCCAATTTCGACTGCGGGGGTTTGATAGATTACATAGGTCTTATATTGTATAGTGAGCCCAAAGGCCCAAAAAGCCCAATTTATTTGTAACCTATATATATGTTTATCAATAAATGGAAACCCCCAAGGAGGACATTACAATCAATCTCGTGATCTCACACGGACAACACCCTGGCCATCACGAATGGCAAACCCAGACGTGGAAAGTCCGAAAACAACTTTAGCTCTATCAAAATTAAGTTTCATGAATCCTTCTCTGATGTTTTCCCATCTCACAATCTTTTGTCTTCTAACCCTTCTCTGGATTGTATTTAGTCTATTAGTGTTCGTTTCTTCAACGAGGGAACCTGTTTATGCCTTTTTTCCAAGTTAGGGTGTGTATGGGACAAGTGTAAGTAGTTTCTAACCTCTTTGTTGTTTTATGTATTTGATTCCTTCTTCCACATTCCTAATGGCGTTGTAGGAATACTAGGAATACTATTTTTTTAATCTTCTCTCTCCGCCACATCATATTAGCATCTCATTATTACTTTTTTCATTTTATCAGTAGCGTCCATAGTATCTCAAAACCCATCTTTTCATATCAATTCCATTTAAAAATTATACCCCTCGTCCATAATTATTTTCATCATTTCCTACCAAAACAATTTACGATTATACCCCTCTCGACTAATTTTATCAAATCTAGATTACTTTAAAATATTCGTTTTCCATTCAAAAATATTATTTTATAAATTAATATTATTTATAAACTAAATCGGTGACTATATATAGCCTAATATATAAATTTTATTTAAATAAGTCGAAATACATTGATGACTTCAAAAGTGATTACATAACGGAAAATACACTTAAATTCCAACTTAATCAAATGATAATTACTAGTTTACTACTAATGAAATATAATTACAAATATTTTTAGGTATTGTTACATATAATTTTTTTGGAATTTTTTTTCTTTTTTCCCCAAATATAATGAAACATATTCAAAGTTGATGTTTATGTGTAGAGAAAAATAAATTTAGTATTGTGGGTTTTTTTACATTTCATTGTTAAAAATTACATTTTCTAATTATAATAAAACATCTAGACGAATCAATCTCAATCGTCTGCACCAACAGATTGCAAACGTCCATGCGTCAGCCTCTACAGTTGCGACACATGTCCACTGCAATGTTGCAGGTTGTTATTGTTGGCTCTAGTGAATACGGCGTCGTTTTTTACTGCTTTTTTGAAAATAAAAAAAAGGGACCGACACAACATTTATTGCAAGGATGCTAGAGGCGATACTAGCGCGGGTATCAGAAATTTGAAAATCATTCCCTATCTTGAAAATATCATGAGCATCTCCATAAAATAATCGGTTTTTCTAACCTATATCCCAATAGCATAGGCTAAGAGACCGGTTTGATTTGAAAATATTTTTAAATTTTTAATTACTTTAGTTTTTTTTTATTGATTTCATAGGGACCGGTTTGATTTGAAAATATTTTTAAATTTTTAATTACTTTAGTTTTTTTTTATTGATTTCATAGGATTAAGTTCGCTGTGTTTTTATAAAGATTTTTTCTCGATTAAGATTATTAACCTATATATGTTGTTATAGGGCATAAATTAATCGGTTCGGATCCCCTGTTACACTTTTCGTGTTACCTTCCATGTTATATCTCTTAAATTGATATAAATTATAAATAAAATTGAGAAAAAACACTCTAGATTTAAATCTATAAACCCTAGAAGTTAAAGAATTAAAAATTGATGTTTAATGTATATTTTTATAATGTTTTAACCTCTTATAAAAAGATACGTTAGGACTAGATGCATAAACCCTAAGATTCTAAAACATTAGAATATCCACACAAAATATATTTTTCATGGGTTTATTAACCACTTAGGATTTATATATAAATTTAAACCTAAGATGTCGTATCATAATTTAGATTAATTTAAGAAATGTAAATAGGGAACGTAACACAAAAGGTGTAACAGGTGATCCATGTTGTAAATTAAGAGGGTTAGTTTAGAAATATTTTCAAAATTGTACTCTTTTTTTTAACTTTTCTATAAATTAATTTACCAGGTTTCACTTATTTTTAGGAAATCTTTTATAATTAAGATTTTAAAACTATACCTTAATTATAAATAGGTTAAAACCGTAATTATTACTATTACTTATAGACCTGTCAAAACACAACCCGACCTGGTCGACCCGACCCGAACGACCGGAAATTTTCCGACCCGAATCCGAAAAACCGAAAAATTTCTAGGTAATCTGGGTTTCGACCCGGTGACCCGATTGACCCGGTAATTTTGACCCGATTTACCCGACTGACCCGGTTGATTTATAATTATATATGATTAATTTTTTTATGGAGATTCCAATTTATTGCATTTTATAATTACAATCACTTGATTTTTCATTTTAAAATCAACTTTTATATTTATTTGTATTGTGTAATACTCCGTCTGATCAATAATATATGATTTTTTTTTTATTTTTCAACACATTTTTTTAAGAAGATAAAAATTCTAAAAAATATTAAAACAATTCTATGTTTATTACTAATTGCATGAAATTATTTTCAAAAATTATTTAAAATTTTGATATTTTATATATTATTGTATTTTATTAAAAATTATAAGAAATAAAAAAAATCAAATATTTTAGATCAGATATAGTATATAATTATAAGCATTGAAACTTAATGAACAACGTCTTTAATTTTAGAATTTTAAGTAGAGGGACATTTGATGATGATTCTTAACCAACGGTTATAGATGGAGTTTTTACTTTTCCCTCCCTTTAACTACGGGATAATATTATGCCCCCCATAGCTCGATCCGGCCTCCATGTATTAAGTATAGCCACATCTTCTAGACGTGTAGAATACTAGCTAGCTATTAACAGAATCATACTCTTATTGCACTATGTCTTCAACCTAAGCAAGACTTGAAGGGTATATACCCCCCTATATATATATACCAATCAATTACTTATTACTTATTTTATGATGATGTGTCGTTCTTAATTCTGAATTCAATGTACACCCAAACACAACTTCACAGTGTACATTAATTGTTAAACATTGCTTCAAACGTTTAATACACCCATATCTGCTTCGCACCAGTAGCTCGATCAACAAAGAGGGTCTATCTATCTATATATCTATAGGATCTTGTTATATACACCACAAATCTAAAGTAAAAAATGCACGTCGAAAATGACGTGGAAGCCTTCTGACTAATTAACGTTTTAAAAAAATTAATTAACCCATTTTTAACCATGCACGTTGATTCGACGTGCATGATTTGGGGTGTATATAGCGAAGCCGTATCTATATATAAATATACTAAAATTGATCGATGCATAGCGTCCTATCTGGCGCATTGTGGTTGATTGTGAGATTAAAATTCCTATATGTCGCGTATTCTATGATAAAAATTAATAAAATAATATGTTGGCATAATTTATAAAAAGTTATACAAGCCACAATCTATCTCTCTATCTATATATTTTAGTTGATTGACAAAAATAGAAATAAACTACTTCTCAAAAGATATGTAAGATAAAAATTCCGCTTATGTTTGTTTAATTTTAGTTAATAGATAGATATGTAGTATTTCATAGTCGTATCCACCAAAAAATAATCTAGATATAAATAAAATAGCACTTATCAAATACTACATATCTATGTATCTCAAAATTGAAGTCGTTTGACTTTTTTGTACGCTTTTTAATATGTTAAAAACTCTATGAAATATTTTTTTTTAAAAATTTTTTAAAATAATTTCAAACTTATTAGTAATAAGTTTCAAATTTAAATAATTTTTTTGAAAAAAATCAATATTTTATAGAGTTTTTAACACATTAAAAAGCGTGTCAAAAAGTTAAACGACCTAAATTTTGAGAAGGATGAAGTAATATTTTTGATAAGTATGACTATGAAGTATTTTATTTATATTTATCTCAATTAACTAAAACATAAATATATTATTTTATTTTTTTTAAAATCAACCACAACACGCCGCATATTTAGTATACAAGTATATACCGTAGGTGATATGGTTTGACCCAAAAACTTTTCCATGTTCTGTAGCCTGTATCCGGGGTTTTTGAGGGTCGCAACAATCAACATCGTGTGTGGTGTTGAAAGCTTAAGATTCTGCAGGCTTGATATGCATTTGGTGACTTGTACACGTTGGTGGATAATCCACACCGCCTTTGGGGTTGCTTCAAGCTCAGCCACTACTTTCGAACATTAAGAATCGAAAAATCCTCTGCCACTACTTGCTAGTTTTATATGCTCGGTCCCTATATCATATCTCATCCTAATCATCATTTCATCCGAATATATTATGTGATTGTTAATTCGTTTGGTGTATACACTATACATGCCGAATGTCATATAGAATCACACTTTATATATGTATATTTCAAAGGCCAATTTAAACCGGCTAACCCTGGAAGTATGATACATGCATATTTTACACTTTTGTGATATACAGAGGTGGATTCTCTTTAGGACCAGGGGTGGCAGTCGCCCACTAAGTCGAAAATAAAATTTAACATACATATTTATCTCGTCAATAGCTTCGATTTAATATATTATAAGCTCAGTTTTGATATCTGAGCAAAAAGTTATAAGTGTTTCAATTTTCAGGACTAAATATATATAAATTAATTATTTCCTATATCATTTACCAAACTGATATATTTTTGTTATAATTATCATTTGTTAAATTTCATATCTTAATAATATAATTATATTTGATAACTTCAAATTATGAGGTTATATTGAAATATTTAAAAACCATGAAATAAAGCATGCAAGATTTATGCTTTTTTTTTTCTAGTTACATATCCATAATATTGATGATTTTTCGAAAAAGAAAAAATTGGGTTTAATTTTACAAACAATTTCATTTATCGTAATTTTCCTCCCCTCAATCAGTAATTTCAGGATCCGACACTGGTGATATATAGATGATACCGCCACAATACTAACATTTATTGAAATTGCTAAGTAGTAATCAATAAATCACGAGTTTGATCTCTTTTTTTACCTCATTGTAATGGTTTTAATGTCTTCTTATAACGAAAAAAAATATTAAAAAAATTCGAACTTATTTTGTAGTCGACTAGGCGCTTTGAAAATAACTAGTGCACAGTTACGTTGTACCATACATATATCGGTGCGTTGTTTTCTCATATTCAGTTTATAAACCATCACATCGATGCATTCTATTCAAAATAACGTGTAGGGTTGAACATGAGTAAAAGTTTTATTCGTAATATATGCTTTAGGAAGAAAAAAAGGGAAAACTTATTTCTAAAATTAGAAGAAAAGAAGAATAATCTAAGTGAAATATCTCACATAAATATTATACATACAAAAATAAATAAAAATTACATGTAAATATATGTTACAAATTTGTAAAATACAAAAAAGAAAAATCAAGAGTTCATGAACTCATCAAAATATTCCAATTTATCACAATATTTTTTTAATAAAAAAATTATACCTATATTTTGGTCCATTAAATAATCACAGAGGCTATCCTGGACCAATCCGTACAGCCCATCACAATTTATATTGTGAATCTCGCGATTACTGGGCCAACCCAAACAGCCCAAATTCGATTGTACTGTTATTTTTTCAGGCCGGGAATAAGCGTCGCTGCTATTTTCGCCGTCGGGATTTTGCGGGAAACTGAAACTCTGAAACCGGAATTTCTGGAAGCCCTAAATTTGTCTGATCTACGCATTACATTATCTTGTTTGTGAACGGAATTTCTTGCAAATTGTCCGAGTGATTCGGTATTTTCAGAAACACTAATTTGCTTGTTTGTTTGCTCCGAGTTTGTGTGGATTCCGGCCGGATCTGGTGGCGGAAGTGACGGTATTAATTGATGTCGATTGTGGAATTGCCGTGGCTCCAGAGGTGAGAAGTGAAAGTCAGGATCTGGAATTCGGCGGTGGGGAGAGAGAACAGAGCGGTTTTGGACGTGAGTTTTCCGCAACTCGTTCTCGCAGCAATGTGATGGCGAGCTCTTCTTCCTCAAATCTGGAAACGGATTTTGCCAGAAAGCGAAGGACAGAGGAAGCATTGTTCGACTGATGAGTGCTAAGAGGTCTAGCTATGGGCCTATGGCGTCCGGAGGAATGAAACAGTTATGCCGAGGACGAGGCGCAATCTCGTCTTAGGTGCTGGGAGGTTGATTGACTTTGCTCTATGCAATTTCTTAGCCCTCAGTTTTCGTACTGATTTGTTCCTTTATGCGCACATGTGATTGATTGTAATGTTATTCTGCAGGCTATTGCTCTGGAATTGAAATACCTGCGATCTGTTACCCCTTTTTGTGCCTGGATTCATTTGAAGATAATTAAGATTGCAGGCAAGGCCTCAAGTGTGTTGTCTGAATGTGCTAATAATATGAAATTGATGTTTTGTGCTGATAATATTTACGTGGGATTTAAGATTGTGAGATGTAGAAAAAAGGATTGTGGAAACAGGAAAGCATCAGTAAACCTCAAGGTCCTCAATGAGGCAGGTAAGTCATTCGCTGGTTAATGGCTTGACATTGAAAAACAGTTTTGAGTGTAAATTGTGGCATGCTGGAACTTCAGCTACTGAATGAGATTGCATATTTTCCTGGTTAGGCTCAGCAGCTAAAGCATCTGTACAGTTTGACTGAATAGGAAGAATCAGCCTCTTCTGATAACGCTTGATGCATGCAAAATCACATTTGCGATAATAATTTGGAAATTCATGTTGTGCTTCTTCAAGTGGTTTGGAAGTGAATGCGAACTCTCACAATCTGATATCTGAAATGCTGAAAATTTTTATTTTCAATATTTCATGTATAGCAGCAGACATAATCTGTGATGCTTCTTTTAATTGAATAGCTCTGCTGTTGGTGTTTGATGTGTTGCTCGTCCTTGCAAGCTCGTTAGTCATATGTGATTTTACTTTCTGTAAAATATGTCTACTGTGGGTTTGAAATGTTTTGATTTTGGTTATTTCATGAGAATAAATTATCATACTACATGCAATGTTGGCAGAGTAACTACTAACAGCCTCCCTGAGTCATTTAGTTGGACTGGAGCGGTTTGACATATGACATGGATACCGTGACAAGTCAAATATTAACATTAAGTCATTAAATGTACATTGAAGTTCTGGCATTATCTGCAATTGTATCTATAACTGATGCCTTACAAGTAAGTATTAACAATAGGCTATTTTCAATGGCAAGTTCTGACGCTAAGTTGTACCACTGGAAGTCTTTGGGCTATTAAATTCTTGCGGTAGCTGTTCAGCTTACAAACAAATTAATAAATGCAATGAAAGGGACTTCAATCTAAACAATACAATGTTCAAAATACCCTTTTATGTTAGAATATACATATTTGGCTACTTGTGGCCTGATGTTTATGGTTTATGGTCTTCATTGCAGGTCAAGAAAGAAATCTTGAATAAACTGGGCCACTCAGGCTCATGACCAGGTTAATGATCTACTAGAGTTCAGTAATTGGTTTGGATCCATTGCTGTTCTTACTAGGCTAATCTGAAATTGGTTAGTTCTTACTAGGCTAATCTGAAACTGGTTAGTTCTTACTAGAGTTCGAAGAACTCCACCGGATCTGATTCTTTCTGACCAAACCTTATCGGGACATGTTGCGTTGTTTTTTTATCTCAGCAGAGAAGACCGGAACAAGTACAAAAACCATTATGGCCTTTTTCCACGAAAGGTGCATGCCATAACTCTTATGATTCTATCCTTTAATTGACCATGTATGTGCTCCTTTTCTGTTCTTGAGATCTGGTATGTAGTTACTGTGGGATTCGGGTAGGTTTGATCTTTTGACTTGGGGATGAATATACTAAGTAGCTTAGCTTGGATTTATTTTTAATAAACAAAACACATCCATCTATTATTAAATCAAATCTAGCTTAGCACGATCATCTTCCTCTTTTGTTGACTACATAAAGAAAATTGCCTTAGTTGAATTCCCTCTCTTGGAAACCAGCCAATGAGGCTTTTATACAAGTCATCCTACCATTTTTTAGATTAGCTTGTAAAATATCAAATAATATAGATGAAAACACATGTCCTTGCTCTTGTTAAAGGGAAGACATATTTAAAAAAAGAAAGAGGAGATATAAGGAAAGGGTGTACGCGATGCAGTTGGATATTTACTTGCTTAGATCAACTAATTTAGTTGGCCATATATAGTCTAACCCGGTTGGCAGTTGGGTTCATTAAATGACTTTATTTTGTGGATGAAGGTGACCGGGATCCTCCTTATATCTAACTATCCATGACATTGTTTTATATAACGTCTAGGGATTTGAATGATTAGATATGTTCATTCACGTTGCATTGACAAATTTAGAACACTTTTTTCCTTCTATTTCACTCTTATTAGGGTGATGTATTGTGAAGCTAACATGTCGTGTAACTAAATGTTGATTTATGTGTTTTTAAACATATCCTTGCATATTTTTGTTTTTCTGTTATGATATCAAAAACTTAGTCATGATTAGAAGGAAGTATCAGGCTGAAGCCATTTTTTGAAACCCAGTGGTTAAGTTGTTTTCGAAATAAAATTTGGGACCTTTAGGTTTTTTATTTCTCAAATTTGTGGACAGGTAACTATTCTACTACCTCCGATCCAAAATGTAAGTCGTTTGACTTTTTAACACGTATTTTAAGGAGCTAAAAACTATATAATATATTAACTTTTTTATTATTTTTTTTTTACAATTCAATACTTATTACCAACAAATATTAAGTTGTAAAAAAATAATTTTAAAAAAGTTGATATTTTATATAGTTTTGGGCTTCTTGAAATACGTGTTGAAAAGTCAAACGACTTATATTTTGGATCGGAGGGAGTATATTGTTACACTAAGACATTAAATGCATTTGGAGCTGGGTAGGCCTATTAGTTATGGCTCAAGAGTTCTTGACCCCCCTATACCATAACTAACCCCCAAAGTTAGAACCTCAAGTAAAAGCTGATGAAATTCAAATTTCCTCAGCTAAGCTGATGTAGTTTAGTAATTGTCCTCATTTTAGCTGATGGTAAATTTACCCTCAGTAGTTGATGTCCTCAAGCATGAAACCTGGTTTTACCCTTAGCCAGGTTTCATAAAAATATATACTTTCATTTCTTACAATTAGTAGCTGATGTAGACTGTAGTTGTTGTCCTCAGTGTAGCTGCTCGTGGCCCTTCTAATATGGGTATCTTCATACAACTACCATCACTTAATACCTCATTCAGGCTTCTTTACTCAAGTTTAATTAGTTGGGTGGCTAGCTTTTAGTTTGCTTCTATAAATCTAACCTTTCCTGCAGAACTTTAAAATTAGTATACACTATTGATTCGGGTAAAAGATTTGGTTGCTTTCGTTATCAGTCGGTCTAAGTCTAATCTTACCCCTACTAGTTGGAGAAGAGCTTTGTGGCTGCTCCCCATAGATTTGCTCCTCTATTGTGCGTCATTTACTCTCTACTGTGCCCACCAGTGAAATTTTGCCATCACTGGTTTGCTACCGCTTGCGGTGCACAGCTGCTAGAGATACGAGAAAAGAAGAGTTAGAGCACCCACAATGGGGGTGTTTAAGCATCAATATAAGAAACTTAATAATAAAATAACAAGAAGAAGAGACATTTTATTAGGGAATGATTTGATAGGTTTCTAAGCAACAAACCCTTAAAAACTCAAAAAGCAATGGAAGTGGGGTTATTAGGGAATGATTTTATATTACTTAGTTTTTAAATAAAGTGGGTTGTAGGGATGTGAGGTTAAATTTTGATGGGGTTTCTAAGGAGAGAAAAAAATGAAAAGTAAAGTTAAGGAACCCGGTATAGGTTTCACGGATGCGGATGCTCTTAGGCCACCACAAGGAGTCGATATTTGCTCACACAATATCCTTGTATACAGCGGACCACCTTGCTTCGTTAGCATTTTCTTTTCCCGCTTGGTTTGTAAGAATTGTTTGATAGATGGTCTAGTGTTTCTTCTCTTTTAGGGAATTTTTTTTGTAAATGGCCAAAAATCAAAAAATAATTAGGGAAATAGCCAAGATGTCAAACATTTGAGGGATTTAGCCAAAATAGGGTAAAGTCGCTGTTACAAACAGCGACTTTATCCAAGATTTTTTTTTAAATAATAAAAAAATATAAGTCGCTGTTATAAATTCAATTTATTGTTAAAATAATTAAAAAAAAAAAATTACATGGAGAGTCGCGGGTTTTTTTTTTTTTTTTTGTTGAAGGGAATTTGCTTCGCCCTGCAAGTCCACACCAGGGCAAGAAATTGGTGGTCGGAGTTCGCAATCGCCGAAGTCGAGTTACCTCCCGGCTTTGTTGTCTGGTAAATTGATGGACAAATTGGTGAATTCTTTGTCTGGCAAATTGATCGACAAATTGGTGGAGTCCGCTTGCAGTCGGTGATGGGGCGGCCGACCTTTGCTCTGGGTTTCAATCGCCACCATGGGAGCCTCGACAAATTGGTGGAGTCCGCTCGCAGTCGGTGATGGGGGCAGCCGACCTTTGCTCTGGGTTTCAATCGCCACCACAGGAGCCTCGTTGACGGTGATGCTACGGCCGTCAAGGTCCTGATCGTTCCACCGCCATGGTTGTATCCACCGCAGTCAAGGTCCTGATCGTTCAATTGCCTCCTGGCCCTCCTTCAAGGATTGCTCGGAAGAGAAGCCACCACGGCCTCCACCGCTGCCTCCTCCGTATCCACCGCCATGGTTGTATCAAACCGCCGCCCTCACGGTGACCACCGAAGCCACCACGGCATCCACCGCCGCCGCCACCGCTCCCACGGGATTGAGCCTCGTTGACGCTGATTCATCCGTTCAATTGCCTCGTTGACGATGTATCCACGGGATTGAGCCTCCTGGTTCATCTGTTCAACTCCCTTCATCTGTCCATTGAACGCTGAAGAAGAACCCTAGAGTCGCTGTTACAAACAGTGACTCTGGGTATTTTTTGTTTTTTTTATAAAAAAAAATTATTTTCAGTTTTTTAAAATAACGAAATTCAAAAAAAAAAAAAAAATACATGTAAGTCGGGGACTTATATTTTTTATTACTTTTTAAAAAATCTTGGATAAAGTCGCTGTTTGTAATAGCGACTTTACCCTATTTTAGCTAAATCCCTAAAATGTTTGACATTTTGGCTATTTCCCTAATTATTTTTTGATTTTTGGCCATTTACAAAAAAAATTCTCTTTTAGGGCCTGTTTGGTATGCATTTCCTCAAAACCATGAATCATCGAGATGAATTATTCCCGATTTAAGTGTTTGGTATGATAAAAATTTTGCCCGAGAATAATTCATTCCCTATTTTGTAGCTAATTTCATTCCTATCAAAATATTAGGTCTCCATTCTAACTTATAAATCCATTAATTCTCTATTATAATAATAATAATAATAATAATTATTATTATTATTATTATATTTATAATATATTATTATTATTATTATTATTAATTAATACTATTATTATTACTATTTTATTATTTAATATATAATACATTTCTATTAATATTATTATTTTTATCACTAATTTATTATTTTTTTCTTTTAATTATATTGTCATTGCATTTTGATTTCTATTATAATTTTGATCACTGTTTTATCATTTAAAAATTATTATTATTATTATTACTATTATCAATTATTATATTATATTTCTATTTCTATCATTATTTTGTCACTATTTTTTTTATCTAATATATATTTTATTTTAATTGTTAATAGTAATAATGTTTATTATTTTATAGGGTAAATTACACCTAACCACCCATAAATTAGGTTGGTTTTCAAATAATCACCCATAAAATTATAAATTACAATAAAAACACCCATAAATTTGGTTTGTTTTCAAAAGACCACCCATTTATTAAATGTCCATTTGTTTCATTTGTAAAGTTAAAAGATGAAGATGCCCTCAAAAGACCACCCACATAATTACTTGAATTACAGAAAAATCTTTGCAATGGTTATAACCAAAACCTCGATAACAAAATCAAAAGGCTCACAACAAAGCATATCTCTCTCCTTTCCTTCCAACAAAAATATTGGGGGCAAATTGTCAAAAGAATACACGTAAAATCAATTGACGCTAACACAAAATACTTTCATAAAATTGCAACTGAAAGATGAAACAGAAAAATAATAAAGCACCTTCAAACCACCGCTGGTATAACACTCAGCAGTGAAAAAGACACCAGAGAGCTAATCAAGCAGGACTTCAGCCAGAGATTTTCACAACAACCCAGGCAACAAATACCAAGCAATTTACTCTATCGTGTAGGAAATGAAATCTCGAACGAAGATAATGACCGGCTGACTCACCAAATCACAAATTCTGAAATAAAGAATGCGGTTTTCAGTCTTGCCAATGACAAATTCCCAAGACCTGATGGGTTTCCTGCCGGATTCTTCAAAAAATATTGGCACATAGTTGAACCATCCGTCATAAAGGCGGTTAAGAGCTTCTTTCTGAGTGGAAGAATCCTAAAACAGACAAACCACACGTTCATAGCATTAATACCGAAGATAGACAAACCGACCACAACTTCTCACTATAGGCCTATCAGCCTATGCTCAACAACATACAAAATTATATCCAAAATACTAGCTTCAAGACTAAAAAAGATTATCCCCAAAGTAACAAACCCACTTCAAAGTGCCTTCTCTTCTGGCAGATCAATACAGGATAACATCTTAATTGCTAATGAAATATTCCACTCTTTCTCAAAGAAGAAAGGAAATTCAGGTTGGATGACTGTCAAGCTTGACATGGAAAAAGCTTTTGATTTGGTCGACTGAAACTTCTTACTCTCCACCATGCTTAAACTTCGTTTCTCACCCAAATTCACGGAATGGATCAAAGAATGTATTACAACTGTAACATACTCAGTACTAGTAAATAATGAACCCACGGATATGTTTTCCCCAAGAGGGGATTACGCCAGGGATGCCCGCTCTCACCATATCTATTTTTAATAATATCAGAAATTCTAGCTCGAGGGCTACAACATGAACCAGAAAGGCCGCAAAGCCATCTATGAATCAAACTAACACGCGGTGGTACGAAAATCCCCTTCTTAGCCTTTGCCGACGATATTGTCATCTTTGCATCAGCAACCAAAACCGGCTGTGACCAAATTAACAAAGTACTCCAAGAATGCTCATCTCTGTCAGGACAACGAGTGAACATGCACGAATCTCAATTCCAAACATCCGGAAATGTTTCAACCACACAAAAAAATCTTATTCGAAATGAGCTTGAAATAGCACACACCCCCAAATTGGGGAGCTATTTGGGATGCCCGATCATTGAAGGACGAGTGACGAATGACGAATTTAAAGACTTATTAACAAGCACTAAGTCACAACTACACAGATGGAAGGCGAATTGCCTCTCACAAGCGGGTCGTTGCACCTTGATCAAAACGACGCTAGCAGCTAAACCTTTACATATAATGCAATGCTTTATGCTACCCAATTCTGTTCACACAGAACTTGATAAAATCAACCGAAACTTCCTTTGGAACAAGGGCCCGAATCACAAACCCCTCAGCAGCTAGTTTGAGGTTTGTAAAACCAATGAAAATGGAGGGCTTGGTCTTCGCAGCTCCGAGGACATGAATAAAGCCCTTCAGATGAAATTACTTTGGAAACTATTAGCAGAACCATCTAGCCCCTGGGTTACATTAATCAAAGAAAAATATCTCAAAGATCAAAACATTCTGAATTATCAGAAGCATGGGACCTCTTCCTGGCAATGGACGCATTTAATAAAATTATTACCTTTATTCAAGCAAGGTCTAAAATGGTCTATTGAGGATGGCTCATCCATTAATTTTTGGCGGGACATGTGGCTAGGCTCTTCGCCGCTAAATTCACAAATCTCGGGAACACAACAAATTGACGAAACAATCAACATAAATTATTACCTGAAACAGAATAAAACATTGGACCAAGATAAATTACATGAAAATCTACAGAACGTCATTCCAAATGACATAATAGAAGCAATCAAAACAACCTCAATACCACAACACATCCAAGTTGATAGACTATATTGGAAATGGAGCAAAAATGGCTGGTTCAGCATAAAGTCTGCAATTGACATGATACATAGACACAAAAACCATGAAATTTCGGATATAAACTGGGTTTGGGGGCTAAAGATTCCTTCTAAAATAAAATCTTTCCTTTGGAAAATCCTTAAGAACGGAATACCCACTACGGTTAAACTGGCATCTTGCCGTCTTGGTATTCCGACGAATTGCCCACACTGTGACTCCTGCTATGAAGACCTTAACCGTCTACTATGGGACTGTCCTGTTTCTAGGGAAACCCTTATTGCAAATAACCCAGGAGCCTTTATGAAAATCCTGGGCTGTTTCAACAAAGAGGAACACCTCAACGACACAATCTGGGATATCAAAAATACAATTGGGGAAAAATATTTTGAAGATCTAGCCTTTGTTTGGTGGGGAATTTGGTATTTCAGAAACAAAACGATCTTTGAAAATATAAACCCAGACATAAGGCGTATCTTATCATTTGTAAAAGAACAAATATTTATCTGGAAAACAGCGTATTCGGGTCCACCGGATTACTGCACAAATGACAAAAAAGTTGTTCAAAAAAGTCGACCAACCCAAATTGAAATCGAGAAGAAAAAGAACCAAATGGGAACCCCCTCCAAATGGAACTTATAAACTGAATTTTGATGGTTCTCTCCCCCCTGATGGTAGGGGCACGTATGGCTTCATCTTTCGGGACTCCGTTGGTGCTCCTATTTTCAGTGGCTCAAGAACCTCACCAATCACCTCGATTTGTGGATGTGAAAGCATGGGCCTTTGGAATGGCCTGCAAGCCGCAAAAGAACTGAAAATCATGAACCTAATCATTGAAGGAGATAACTTAACGATTATCAAAAGTCTAAAAGGTATTGGGAAGCCTACTGGAGACTCTGAAATGATTGTCTCGGACAGTCTAGTCTCGCTGGGCTTCTTTGGTTCTGTTGAGATTCGTCATGTCTTCCATGAGGCAAATCTGGTGGCTGACCGCTTGTCACGTATTGTCTTTGCTTCTAACGGATCTATGACTCCTGATGATTCTCTGTTGTGTAGTCTCATCCGCAAGGATGCTCTTAGTTGTTAGAGCTTAGCTCTATGGTCAAATTCTTTCTGTTTAAAAAAAAAAAACCACCCACTTGATGAGACAAGCTAGGAAGCTCAAATCAATGAATATAGTAATGGATTAAATGACTGCATGGTAACTAAAGAATGTGTATATCTTGACCACATTCACTTAGTTAGTGTTGTTGCTTTATTTTATTTTAATTTTATAAAAGGATTTGGGGTGGTCAATCGTGGTTGAATCACCGCTTAAGAGCGTCCGACGTGATGGGCTTCATAAGTCAATCAACCCCTGGTGAGCGAGACGATCAGCAACATGGTTGCCTTCTCTGTAGACGTAGGAGAAGAAGATAGCCTCGAAAGCTTGGAAAAGGGCAAGCACGTCAGAGAAGATCATTTCGATTTCCCACGGACACCTCCAGCAACCTTTGAGGGTATTTATAATAGTAAAGTTGTCGCCCTCGACCTCCATCCGGGTGAATCTGCGCTTGATCGCTTTAGAAATACCAAGGTGGAGACCGCGGATCTCAGCTGTCAGCATTGAAGCCTTACCACAAGCTTGCCCACCACAAGACAAACCTCTTCCCTGGTTGTCCCGGATGATGAACCTAGAAGCAGCGCGATCAGACGAAACCCTTGCTCAGTCAAAGTTTAGTTTCAAAGTATAGTTTGGTCTTTTGACGATCATTGTTTCCTCCTCCAGATCTTCTACCTTTGCCTTTTTCCAGTTTGATCTTTGGAGTTTAAAGTGCTTTATCTATTCATCTACACCTCGAGAGACTTGTCCTAAAAAATGATCTTATTTCTTATAGAACAAATCCCCCAAAGGGAGAAAGCAAGAGTTGATTTTTGTTCGGGGGTTAATTTTGAGAAGATTTCAGAAATGATATCCTTATAAGCTCTATCGGTTTTACTTGTGGATCTTATAATCCTTTCTATTTGTTGATCCATTCTCCCTATAGCAGAGAGTGTAGTCGGGCATTTTGTAAATATATGAGAGTGCATCCTAATTTCTAGCGGGATGTGTATACCCTTATTTCTTAATCTTACTTTTGTTAGAGTTCCACCTAGTATATTTTTCCAAAGGAAAATTTCCACCTTTGGTGGGCAATCTATTTTCCAGATCCACTCAAGGGGTTCAATTGAGCTTGGGTTTCTTCTTGTGATGTGTTGGTGGGCACTGCCCGTTGAAAACCAACCATTTCTACCCGCTTCCCAATACAACTGATCTTGTATTTCGTTTGTCGGTATGTGAATATTGGTAATCTCTTCAATTATTTCCACTAATAGCACTACTTTTAGTCTCTGTATATATTCCAAGTTTTGTTTGAGGTTATAAAATGCTCAATAGTTTCCTCTTCGTTTATCTGGTCATGTACTCGTTTTTGTAATAAGGTTGTTCCGTTGTTTAGCCATCTATGTTTCCAAAAGCGTTATTTTCCCATTTCCTAATTGCCAAATTAGTCATGCGCAAAATTCATCTTTTATTTTCATTAGTTTTGCTCATTGCTAAGATGAGTTCCTCTTTTTCTTGTAGTCCCATATATTTTCCCCTTTCAAGTATTTTTCATTAATTATTTTCACGCATTCATTATGTGGTTCTGCTAGGATTTTCCATATGAGTTTAATTTGCAGTGCCTTGTTCATGTTTTTTTTTTATTTATTCGCCCCAATCCACCCTTATCTTTTGGTATGCATATCTTATCCCATGCAATAAGAAGTTTGTATGATTGGTCCTTGTTCTAGAAGAAACACTTATTTTGTCGATCAAGTTCCTTATGAATGCTTTGCTTTCTAGAAGCATAAAGCTTTGCATAATATAATTCGATTTAGCAGTTAGGTTAGCTTTGATGAGTGTAGCTCTCCCCTGATGGGCCAAGGAGCTGGCTTTCCATCTTGTTAATTGCCTTTTAGCTTTTTCAATAACCTCTTCAAAGGTGTTCCTATCAACCATGCCGTTAATAATTGAACATCTGAGATATTTGTCTAGAGCGGCTTGGTTTGGAATATGTAGAATTGTTTGGATTCATTGTTTGTGGTTATTTGTGACTCCTTTGTGACTTGAAAAACTGACTTTTATAAGTTGACCTTTTAACGTGATATTTCGCAGTATTCGTCATGATGTGATCCCCACACGGGATCACATCAAGTACCGACAACCAAGAACTAGGGAACACTCCGACCCCACTTCTCATTAGGGCGCGCGCTCGGCTCCTTGGACAACTTGTGTTCAACGAGGCCTTATTTGAGACCTATCACGACTCATCCATGACTACCTTGATTCAAGTCCAATCCGAGCCTGCTGTTGCAAGTTGAGGTGCCACGGACCAGCCTTGCGATGAGAACATTGAAGGAACTCAGTTGCATTACAACTGACATTAAAGGCACTCTTGAAGATGGACATTGAAATCCAGCCATGAAGACAAGTCGTTACCTCCCCCTTTAAGGCACGATTGAAGATGGTATTGAAAGTTATCCATGAAGATGAGAGTCATTACCAGTCGACTTCAATAAGAGTAACGGTCGACTTCAATGCCCCCATTTAACGTTAGTCATTGAATGTCATCAAATGTTTGACTCATTCCATTGCATTAATTTGGTTTTAATTGTCAAATTTGGATTAAATAGATTCTATTTTCTAGGCTAGATGTGCAAATAAAAGGGGCTTACGCGCCGCCGATTAGGGACGGAGAAAAATTTCTAGGTTTTCCTTGTTATTAGTTTTTAAGTTTTCTATAGTTATTAATCTATCATTTTAGTTGTTAGTTCTAACTAATGTTCCTCAAAATACTTGTGTGATTCTTGAGTGTTGAAGGGAGTTTGGTACTTGAATCGATAGTGGGATTCAGTGATTCTAGAGCCAGTTTGGTGTCATCGAGTTTTGATACGATCTCCGAACGAAGACACCAAACCGACTATAGAATCACCGAATCTCACGATCGATTTAAGTACCGAACTCCTTTCAACACTCAAGAATCACACTTAAGCATTATGAGGAACATTAGCTAGAACTAACAACTAAAATGCTAGATTAATGACTATGGGAAACTTAAAACTGATAACAACTAACAAGGTAAACCTAGAAATTTTTCTCCGTCCTTAATCGGTGGTGTGTAGGCCCCCCTTTTATTTTGCACATCTAACATAGAAAATAGGATCTACTTAATCCAAAATTGGCAATTAAAAATGAATTAATGCAAATGGAATGAGTCAAACATTTGATGATATTCAATTGTTGGCGTTAAAGGGGAGCATTGAAGTCGATCGTTACTCTTATTGAAGTCGACAAGTAATGGCTCTCATCTTCATGGATAACTTTCAATACCATCTTCAATTATGCCTTCAAGGTGGAGGTAACAACTCTTGTCTTCATGGCTAGATTTCAATGCCATCTTCAAGAGTGTCTTTACTGTCGGTTGTAATGCAACGGAGTTTCTTCAACGTTTTCATCACAAGGCGGGCGCCTCTACTTGCAGCAGCGGGCTCGGGTTGGACTTGGATCAGGGTGGGTCATGATGGGTCTCGAATAAGGCCTTGTTGAACACAAGTTGTCCAAGGAGTTGAGCGTGCACCCTAGTGGGAGGTGGGGTCGGAGTGTCCTCTAGTTCTTGGCCGTCGGTACTTGATGTGGGGATCACATCACGTCAATTATTGCTTTCGCTATCGTACATGCTTCCTGGGTTGCTTTGGCGAAAATCATACTGTCGTCCGCAAAGGATAGAAATGGAATTCATGTTCCGCTTATGGTCATCTTAAATCCAATTGTGTTTCTCAGTTGGTCGTTAATTTGTTGAAGTTTTCTAGCCAAAATCTCTGTAGCTATGATAAACAGGTATGGGGATAATGGGTCACCTTGTCGTAATCCTTTTTGCAATGTTCTGAAAGGCCCTAGGGGGCTACTAGGCGGCAGGTGACCGCCTAGCGCATAGGCGGACTTCGCACAAACTTGATTATTTCCTTATATTTTAACGTATATCACATTTCAATAATTCATATAATGTAATAATAATTCATAATATCACTCATGTACCCAAATTTGTGGTGCTTAATTAACACTAAAGTAAATAAACGCAAAAGCAAGCATAAGATTAACGACTTTAAACCTCATAAAATCCAAAACCATAGATTTGACTCAATAGCAAATACATCCCGAATTGGGCCATAAAAAATCCTTAAGTCGACTAGTTACTTGACTAAACCCTAAAATTGAATAATCGTCAACCTAGATGGACCTAGGCGGTACTTAGATGGGCCTAGGTGGGTCTACGTGGTGCCTAGGCGGATTTTCGTCCAGAGGTGTAAAAAATCCTAGGTGCCTTATCGCCTCACGACCTTGTTTGTTTATGAAAGAATGGAAGATTTCACGAGGGATTAATACATTGTCTTGAATTGATCTGTCAGATATAAAGGCTCCTTAAAGTGGGTGTGTAATCTTTTCGATTAAGGATTTCATTCTGTCGGCCAGGATTTTGGTGATCGCCTTATAGATAGTGGAACAGAGGTTGATTGGTTTGTAGTTGTTTATTGTTCTCGAATTTTCATATTTCGGGATTAAGGTAATGAAGGTTTGAAAGATTTCACGAGAGATTAATACATTGTCTTGAATTGCTCTGTCAGATACAAAGACTCCTTGAAGTGGATGTGTAATCTTTTCGATTAAGGGTCATTATGTCGGCCAGGATTTTGGCGATCGCCTTATAGATAGTGGAACGGAGGTTGATTGGTCTGTAGTTGTTTGTTGTTCTCGAGAGATTAAGGTAATGAATGTTTGGTTGATCTGGCGAAGCATCCTTCCAAAGGAGAAGAAACCTTTGATCACTTTTGTAATTGACAGTCCCACGATGTCTTAACATTCTTGATAGAACTCAGCAGTCATACCGTAAGGGTCTGGAGATTTATCTTTTCCGATTGAAAAGAAAGCATTTTTTACTTATTGATTCGTGATTGGTTTTGTGAGATTTACATTATCCTCGTTTGTGATTTCAGCGTTGATCAATTGCAGATATTTTCCTAATAGTAGTATGTTGTTTGTTTGTTCATTCATAAACCTTTTTTCAAAGTCTCCTTGAATCTCCTTCGTGATATTCAATGTTCCTTCTTTTGTTATAATTTCTCTTATTATTTTTCTATTTCGTCGTCCTATTGCTATTTTATGATACTAGTATTCAGAATTTGTACCTGATAGTCGAATATGCTTTGATTTAGCTCCTTGGTTCTATTGGATTCTCATTGGTTACACTCACTCCAGTTCATGCATAAAAGTTTAAGTTGAGATGAAACTCTATTGCAGCTGAAAAAACAAAGCACTAACTCCATCTCTACAAAGGTTTTAATTAAGGACAACATTCTGTGGGTGTGAGGGGGAAACCACTTAGAAGTTAGAACCATTCACTCCATGCCTACCTATGCCTAAATTTGTTTGTCTTCTTTAAAGCCATTTAAAGCTGTAGAGTTGTGTAAGGAGTGATGACAAGTTTCTCTGTGGGCTTTAGGAAACCACTTCCTGTGTTGTTAAGGCAACGTTTCAAAGCTATAAAAATGCATATTTCATTTCAAAGGCAACGTGTGGAAGCTCAACACGCAATCACCTATTTCTATTTAGCACAATTGTGTTACTAAAAATAATCAAATCGAGTCCAAATATAAGTCTCTACTAATTATTACAAGAGAATTATCATCATCTATCTACTCCCTCTGTTTCAAAATAACTTTTCTACACACATGTTAAGGAGGTAAAAACTATATAAAATATCATTTTTTTAATGAATTTGTTTTGATAAGTTTATAATTATGATTACTAAGTATGAAATTATTAAAAAAAAATTGATTAAAAATAATATTTTATAGTGTTTTTATCTCCTCAACAAGCGTGCAGAAAAAGACAAACGATTTTTATTTTGGAACGGAGGGAGTATATCATAGTCTTTATATCACCCTCTATTTTTTCTCGGTGTTAATCTTCCTTGTCAATTATCGGACCTGTCTATCAATGTGTCGAACTTCTTTCCATTTTTTTTTTAAAAAAAAACTAATCAAGAAATGGATAGATTAGTCATGTGTTGCTAGCTAGCTTGATCTCCCTCCCTCATGTTTTCATCCATATATAATTTAATTAAATCCTTTTAAATTAGAAACAAAACCCTTGAAATCAAACTCCAGAGGATCCCAATTGGGTATGCAGTATGGTGAAAACACCTCTGATTGGTATGCACTCCACTTATGACTCCATGAGTCAAAGCCAACCGAAAAAACAACTAATTAATCTAGAAAACACCCACCACTGGATATCGAGTGAACGGAGGGGAGTATTAGTTATAAGTTTAAAATTATTTTTAAAATATAAAAAAAAAAATTTATATAGATTTTAACTCTTTAAAAAACATGTCAAAACAGCATTTATTTCTGAACAGAGGGAGTATATGTTTGTCGTCGATCATACAAAATTAGGTAGTCAAATTTGATCAGATCGGATGTTATATAACACTGTATAACTCATTTAACGGTTGCTCTCATTTAATTATAATAAGAAACTATTGTGCACTAAGAGCATCCACATTGCCCATACTATAGGTGTCTTTAAATTAAAAAAAAATATCATAAAAAAAAGGGAAAAATTCTGAAGTAGCACAAATTTTAAAGCTAATTTCAGTTTCGTCCAACCTTTTGTAAAATTTACAAAAGTGTCCACTTTTATAATTTCGGATGATTAATTGACGATATTACCCTTCTTTGTGAAAATCCCTAATCTGATTTCTGGGAAAGAGAGAGAAATCTCCGCGTGAAGTTGCCGACCTTGCCTCCTCTCTCGCCTCCAACGGCGACCTCGCTCAATCTGATGAAGACCCTCAATCTCCTCCATTACAATTTCCCTTTTTCATCGAATCTGATGCTCGAAGATGAAGGCCTGCCATTGAAGAAGCCAAAACGAAGCTGCAGTTGCAGGATCCGAGCAGCGGAGGCGACGGTTTGATGAGGTCGGCGATGACGCTCTTCGTCGAGATCCAGAAGGCAGAGGACGACGGAGATCCAGATTCAGAGGATGTGTGCTCTCTCCGTGCCGGCAACAGGGATTGAAGGAAGAGGTGATTGCAGTGGTGGCGAAGCTCCACCGTTGGCGATATGGCCTGTGTGCAGCGGCGAGATCCAACTGGTGTCGATGATGGCAATCGTTATGCACCTCCTGGTATCATCTTCTTCTTCTCCTTTATCCTAACCTATTTCTATTTTCTGAATTTCACTTTGATGGCGGCAATTGAATCTGTTAGGTTGGCGGCGTAGAACACTGGTATGCGAAAATGCATTCAGTTCCTGCATCTCCGCCACTGAAATCGTGTCCACCACCAGAAAACGCCAATGGTGAGTTCTTCTTCAAAGTCTGAAGAGGCGGAGATGGTGAGTTCTTCACCAGCGAAATCAAAGTCTGAAGAGGCGGAGATTGTGAGTTCTTCACCAACGAAATCGAAGTCTGAAGAGGCGGAGATGGTGAGTTCTTCAAATTTCAATTCTATTTCGTCATATGTCGGTAAATCGTCTCTCATTCAATTTGCTTGCTTCTTTCCGTTCGATTCGATCCTTCGCGTGCCTGGAACTGTCATAGAACTCCTTACTTTCCACAACTTCTTTTGTTTTATTGCATAACCTTGATTTCCCCTGAAACTTCAATTAAGTCCAGAGAAAGGTTTATCGCAAAATTATGCTGATAATCTACTATCTATGCTTTATGATCAGGTGCCATTTTTATGTGAGATATATTGGTGAGCTGTTTGTTAATTTTTGTTTCAAATTGAAGTAGGTGTGGTTAGATGCAAAACTACCCCTATCCAAGCTAAGATATGCAATTGACTATCTTGCTCTAATCCTTTTGATTACTTCTTGTCTCTTACTGTCAGGCTAGACCTGCATATATCATACTTCTTGTCTCTTACTGTCAGTGTTCAATCTTAAGTGATATGGAGCCAATATTTGTTTTTACATGTTTTACAGCTTTTTTTTTTCATCGTTTCACCTGAGGCATTTGTCGCTCGCATATATGATGACATGGTCTTTAATTGTGCTGACATGTTCTCTTTTTGTGCTCGAATCTGCATATTTAGATCTGAATTTAGGGATTTGCTCGAATCTAAAGTCAATGGACTTGCAATTTGCTCGAATCTGAGTATAGGCCTTTGCTCGAATCTGATTTGTTACACTCAATTGTGATCTGACGGCTCTTTTGCTATTGTTGTTACACTCAATTGTGAACTAGCTGATCTCTTGTTCTTAATTTTGTCTTGTGGTTGCATTTTATGTCAGCAGCCTCCCATGTCGTGTGGTTGCGTATATAAGCAGGCATAGACATGTCTTGCATTCATATCACCTCCCAAAGATCTTTTCACCATAGCTGTTGTCTTGTTGCCTCTAGTTCCTGATTTTTTTTGTGTCTAATTATTTTATGATGACATCTAATAATTAGAATATTTAATGCTGACATCTAAGAATTAGAACATTGCATTTGTTCGATTCCCTGCAATTTTGCATCTGATCGATTCCAAATATGAACTATTTCAAGTACTAAACATCTAGTTGTTGTAGTTGTGAAGCTTAATCTCTCTTTCTGATGCTTAATCTTTTTTTTTTTTTGATTTTACTGGTGTTGCAAACATCTAGCTGTTGTTGCAAACATGACACTGCTGACATCTAAAATTGCATTAAAATATCTTATATGGATTAAGTACATGTGATTTAAGCTTTCTTTGGCGGACATGAATCCTTCAGTTGCTTTATATGAGCCCATCAAATCCTTTGAACTACCCTCATGTTCTTTTAATCTTATGATATAGATGTTGACATGTTGTGAATATAGATGCTGACATGTTGTGAATATATATATATGCTGATATGTTGTGAACTATTTGTTTCTATTCATTGTGAACTACGCTATTTAGTCTCCTTTGTTTGGTTTTATTCATCCGTTTTGATCTAAGTTTAGGGCGTGAAGTTTTTTTTCTTTTTTTTTGTGTTTATGAAAATGTTTTATTCATTGTGAACTGCGTTATGTTCGTAGCTTTCAAAGTTAGAGTTTAGGGAGTGATAATCAATTTTTTTTTACCGGTTTATCAAAAGAGAAAATGCGGAGGTTGCGACTAGTATTTGGATTGCTTTGCATGCCCCGGAAAAGGTTATTTTCTTACCTTTGTTGTGATTCCCAAAATACAGTTTCATGCCAGCACTACGCCTAAGGTAAGTTCCTTTGATTATTTATAAGATTTAACTGAGTTGGCTGTTAGTTTTTGTTATATTTCCCTGTTGGAAAGAGATGAAAACTTGTGGGCAATTTTGCTGCTGAAGATACACTTTTTTATGCTACTTCAGTTGGATGTCCGATTCATTTTTACTGTAACATCTTTGTTTCTGTTAAAATAAAAAAACTGGGCATAAATGATTAGAATGTTTATGATTGGCTGCAATACAATTTTTGATCATCAAAAACAAGTGTTCACCTAATTTGCTGCTTCATTTGACCTTTTCTGCATCTACCTTTCTTTTTCTGTGCAGACTTGAGAATACCCTAAATTATGGTTTGGAAAGAGTTTGGGCTATTGGTTACATGAAAGGTTCCCGATGGTAGGTTACTGAATTTTTCTCTCTAAATAAATTTAGGTACTTCCAACTTCCATGTCAATTTTAACAGCTTTTGTTATACACTTTTGCAGTGTTGTGATTGGTTATGATGAAGGAGCCATTATGGTTAAGCTTGGTCGTGAGATACCTGTGGCTAGTATGGATGCTTCAGGGAAGATTATATGGGCGAAACATAACGAGATCCAAACAGCTGATATCAGGCGTGTTGTAGCTGGTTATGAGGTTAGAGCTCAGTTAACATATATATACTTTTGTTTCATGCAAGCAGGGTATAAAGGTTCCAATATTGCATTATGACATTTTATTTGCTATTCAGGTTACTGATGGAGAAAGGTTACCATTGGTTGTGAAAGAGTTGGGAAATTGTGATCTTTATCCACAGGTAAATTTATGACATGTTCATGAAATGGTGTGCTTGCAATTCTGTACAGATTTTAATAGGAAACATCCGTGAAATGTTCTGCATGAGGTCTCTTGACTGATTTTTCTTCAAGGCTTATGTAGTTTTACTTTTGAACAAGTTGTGTGGCTATGTGATGCCCAACTGGTGTTATTTTTTCAGTACCTGAAACACAACCCTAATGGAAGGTTTGTCGTTGTATGCGGGGATGGGGAGTACATTATTTATACGTCTGTGGCATGGAGAAATAGGTCCTTTTCTTTATTGTGTTATGTTCTTTTGTGTTCTTATGCCTCTCTTTGTTCTCGCTGATGTGTTCTTGTGCTCTTCGAATTTTTGTGGCATGTATGCATCTGTTTGAGTTATCTAATTTGTGGAATTCAAGTGTGAATATAAATGTCAGCAGTATGGATGTACTGAATATGTATGTCAGCAGGGTTACTTTAAGTAAATCATCTCAAGTAACTTTAAAATTATGCTTATACCTTGTTCTGTGTAACTTTAAAATTAAGAGGGAATAACAATCTTGCTGACATCCGGTGTCAACAGTTTCAATTTGCATAACAGATTGTTATACTTGCATATCAGATTGTTATATGTGCATATCATAAAGTTATATTTGCATAACAGTAACTTATATTTACACAACATAAACTTCTTATTTTTCAACTTTTTTTTTAATTAACTTTCTCTTTTTTCATAACACGTTTCATAACACGCTTTATTATTTTGAATCTAAATTCGTGCTTTTGGCACAAATTCTGTTTTTTTAAGCCAAATGTCAGTAGTGTGACAGATTGTTATATTACTTCAATTCATGACAAGAGACACACACCATCTCAGTGCATTTTAGCATTAGAATTCACATATCTAATTCCTTAGATGTGGTGGAGTCGTTATATATATCACATGTCAGCAGAGTAGCATATTATTATATTAATTCATGTCAGCACCTTATAGCATCATCTCATCGCTTCCGCAATCATTACAAATTATAAAATTATAAGTCATATCTTTCATAAAAGTAACGTTTCTCCTAGAAACTGTAAGCAAAATAGGAAGGACTCAGATGTTGCTCAAAATGTTTACTTTTCTTTTTGATGCAGATGTGGAACAAGTTCGTGGAAAAGATCACGTCCTCAATCATTCAAGTATTCCAGCTGCTTGCTTCACACACCCTGAAATCAGTATGGTTGGGATGACAGAGGTATAATCCTAATGTCAAACCTTCGGCTATGCCATCAGTTTTGATGTGCAATACACCCTTCCTTGCCTGCTGCATTGCAAGTGTGGGGGTCTTAGGCTGTGTACCTTTTGACCCTTGACTTGGAACCCAGGCTTTCAAAATTAGATTTTGGTTGTGCATAATCATTACAAGTTAGTAACACAATATCTAACTGCATTTTAGCATTAGAAGTCATTCAACCAACACATTAGACCGAGCTCAACACATTTGTGCCGAAGGCACAAATTTATTTTTAGTTTCAATACAAAGAGTAGTAACTTCATAAATTCCAATCTAAATTTGTGCCGAAGGCACAAATTTTACTTCATTATATCAAACGACAGCAGTGTAACAGATTTTTCAAGTAATTCAATTCGTTCTGACATCAAAATCATATTTTTGTTGTGCGTAAAGATTACAAGCTACTAACACAACATCTCACTTCATTTTAGCATTAGAAGTCATTCAACCAACACATTAAAACGAGCTCAACTATCACTTGTCAACAACACTAGATTTTTGCATAAGTATTAATTAGTAGTAACAAAACTATTCTTTCTTTTAGACTTATCACTACTAATTTATTTTTAGTTTCAATACAAAGAGTAGTAACTTCATAAATTTCAATCTAAATTTGTGCCGAAGGCACAAATTTTTCTTCATTATATCAAACGTCAGCAGTGTAACAAATTTTTACAGTAATTCAATTCGTTCTGACATCAAAATCAGATTTTGGTTGTGCATAATCATTACAAGTTAGTAACATAATATCTCACTGCTTGTTAGCATTAGAAGCCATTCAACCAGCACATTAGACTGAGCTCAACTATCACTTGTCAACAACACCAGATTTTTGCATAGGTACTACATAATAGTAGCACAACTATTCTTTCTTTTAGACTTATCACTACTAATTTATTTTTAGTTTCAATACAAAGAGTAGTAACTTCATAAATTTTAATCTAAATTTGTGCCGAAGGCACAAATTTTAATTCATTATATCAAACGTCAGCACTGTAACAGATTTTTACAGTAGTTCAATTAATTCTAAAATCAAAATAAGATTTTGGTTGTGCATAATCATTACAAGCTACTAACACAACATCTCACTGCATTTTAGCATTAGAAGTCATTCAACCAACACCATAGATTGAGCTCAACTAATACTTGTCAGCGGCATCCGAGGTTTGCATAGGTACTATATAATAGTAGCACAACTAAAATATTTTAATGCAATTTTAAAATACATATGGATTTGCATATTTTTTTCATAAGGTTTTTTAAGCTTGCATAATACTACCTCTGTTCCAAAATACATGAGCTTTTCCTTTTTAACACGTTTCTCAAGGAGCGAAAAACTCTATGAAATATTATTTTTTTAATCAAATTTTTTATATCATTTGATACTTATTACTGATAAGTATCAAATTATATAAAAAATTTAGTTAAAAAAATAATATTTCATAGAGTTTTCCGCTCCTTAAAAAGCGTGCCAAAAACTAAAAACTCATGTATTTTGGAACGGAGGGAGTATAATATTATATTTGCATATCATAATATTATATTTGCATAACATCGGGTTATAGTTGCATATCTGAAAGTGCTGACATGTAATTTTTTTTTTAGTGCTTACACGAAAAAAATAAGCGTTGGTACAAAAAAAAGCATCTTCGACGTCGGCGTCAATAGTGTTCGCAACATCGATGTCGGCGTCAGCCGACATCTTCGATGTCAGCGTCAGCAGCGTCAACATCTCCGATGTCAGCGTCAGCCGACATTAACGTCAACGCTAATACGGAAAATGTTGGTGGTGTTCGCAATGTTAGTGGTGACAGTGTCAGAAGTGCCAACAATGTCAACAAAGTCAGTGTCAACGGTGTCAGGAATGTTGGTGTCAACATCGGATTTGACATTAATGCAATTTTAAAGCCTCTCATGTCAATAAATGGTAGAGCGATGTATTTATGTGCAAATAAGATATATTAATGCAAATTTTTAAAATACATATGGATTTGCATATTCTTCTCATAAGATTTTTTAAGCTTGCATAACATAATATTATATTTGCATATCATAATATTCTATTTGCATAACATCGGGTTATAGTTGCATATCTGAAAGTGATGACATGTAAATTTTTTTTAAAAAAAATAAAAAATAAAAAAAAACTGAAGGAGTTGGTCAACGTTGACCGGTCAACGGTCAACGTTGACCAGTGTCAACGGTGTCAGGAATGTTGGTGTCAACAACATCGGGTTTGACATTAATGCAATTTTAAAGCCTCTTATGTTAATAAATGGTAGAGCGATGTGCTTATGTGCAAATAAAATATATTAATGCAATTTTAAAATACATATGGATTTGCATATTCTTCTCATAAGGTTTTTTAAGCTTGCATAACATAATATTATATTTGCATATCATAGTATTCTATTTGCATAACAGCTGGTTATAGTTGCATATCTGAAAGTGCTGACAAGTAAAAAAATTTAAAAAAAAAAAATTGGAAAAAAAAATAAATCCGAAAGACTTGGTCAACGTTGACCGGTCAAACGTCAGCAGTCAACGGTCAACGCTGGATCATTGACCGGTCAATGGTCCAGCGAGGGGGGGCAGGGGGGCAAGGGGGATGGACACTTTTGTAATATATTCAAACATGTGGATACTCCTTTAATTTAGGTAATTTTTTTGGATATTTTTGTAAACGTCCCTAAAAAAAATGAAAAATGAAAGAAAGGGTGTCCTATTTTCTTCCAAAGTTTCTCCGGCAATAAACTAACATCTGACGTTACATTTTCAAATCTGAATTTTCTTTTTAAAAAATATTAAAATACTCACATTGGGTGTTTGGATTGCATATGCTCTAATATCTTGGATTGGAGTCCGGATCCTCTACTCCCATCGGTGCTCCCAACGGTAAAACACAAAATTATTTTGTATATAAATAAATATTAAAAAATATTTTTAGATTCTATACCTTTATATTGATATGTTTATAAAATTTTATTATGAAAATTCATGTTTTAAAAATATAGATAATTAAAATATCGAGACTTTTAGAAAATAATTTTATTATTTTTTAAAACATGATTTTTCATAATTGTTTTGCATCGACTACCGGAGTGGAACAGGGTATCCGGCTTGCTTAGATTGCACTCACCAGTCACCACACATTCACACTGTTTCTGTGCACGTTTTTCTCATCATTCATCTCATTTAAAGGTTTCTCTTAGTTATGTTTTTTGTTGTTGTTGTTGCAACAATTAAATACGTAAAATATATTTTTAAAGGTATAATGTGCACGTATAGTGTACAGGTTGAAAGTGTACTTTGGAAAATTGATGTCCATATTTGAATGGCCTATAATTTTCCAAGGACTTTAAGTTTTTTCAAACTTTTAATATGACGGATTTTAAAGTTTTATACGATAGAATATACACTCACCGTTAATAACATGTCGTTTATTATTCAAGTTTTTTATGGTTATTACTCTGTTAATTAAGTGCTTGTTTGGATAAAAAGGGTAAATACAATTCCTGGGAATTTAATATATGGGAAGTCTAATTCCCTAGAATTGAAATTACTGAGATTTTAAAAAATACGTTTGGTTAACTTTTAATTCCCATGAATTAAATTACCATATTTCGTTTGGTTGCACTAGAGAATTTTATGGGAATTTATATGTAATTACTATTTTAACCTTTATCTATAAAGGATGGGATATACATGGAGGGTAAAAATAGTGATTTTATTTTTTGGTAAACAAAAGGGGGATTTTAAAAGGGTGGAAGAAATCTTACCTACTCCCCCCTTGGTGATTCCACTTCCTGTATTTTGGAGGAAGTAGAAATCCCAGGAAGATAACTTCCCGGGTTTTTCAATTTTTATTTTTTCATCCAAACACATATATTAGCACGGGCTTCCTGGGTTATTGCAATTCCTGGGATTTTTAACACTATCCAAACAAGCACTAAAACTTGTCGTTTACTATTTATGAACCATTTTTTAGGATGATTAAAATTTTACTATTCATGCACGTTTTTTTATAATGATAAAAATTACTATATAAAATATTAATTTTTTTTTACATTTGTTTTTATAAATTCATCAATATGTATGAAATTATTTTTAAAAATTATTAAAAAATTAATATTTAATATAGTTTTTAACACCTCAAAAAGCGTACATAAATAGTAAAACGTTAAGTTTTAATTAACGGAGGGAGTATGAAATAATATTATTAACTTTGAAAAAATTAATAAAAATTTGATATTTTATATAAATATTGGTTTTATTCCTTTGGGTTAGACATTTTTTTAAAAACTAAAAATTATATAAAATATGGAGTATATTTTTTTTTAAAGTAATACCAAAAAAAAAATTCAAACTAAAAATGTAACGGAAGGGAGTGTCGACCAACAATGTGTCATCCAACCCAAAGTTGAGTGGTGACTTGTGACTGTATACAATATACACCTGCCAAACAGCCAAAGAGAGTAAGAAAGCTACAATGGCAATCTTGTAATTTTATCTCGAATCAGGGACTTTTATACAGTACGAAAATTGGTTTTTAGAATATAAATAAATTAGCCCTCCCATTTCTCATCCTCCCTAAAATATCCTCCTCCTTGTCAATTTCAATTCGCCTTCTCTCTCTCACCTCTCTCTGTGTAGCCGTCTTTGTCAGTCCCTCTCTGGAGGCAAAAGTGTGTGTGAGGGTGAGAGGAGAGGATTTCAACACCGGTATACAGAAAAATGGCCTTGAATCTCAACCCGATGATCTTCCAATGCCGCAAATCGCCGTTGTTTTCGGCCGCTGGCTCTCATCGGTTCAGATCTCGCGGCATTGTCATGGCTTCCACGCTCGGAGTAACCTCCAAGTGAGTTTTTCTGGTCTTGTTCGTTCTCTTCGATAGACATTTCGTTGATTCTGTTTGGTTTGATTCTGCGCATTTCCATTGTCGATTTGTGCCGATTGCATGTCAATTGCAGCTCTTTCTCCTCGGTCTCTGTTAATCTCCATTTTAATTCCTTTCAGATAGATCATCGTCTGCAATATCTAGATTTCTGTTTTTGTTATAGTGGATTTTTCTTCGATGTGTTCGCCATTTTCGCTCTTATGCCAGCTGATCAGATCGTGGAGCGTTTTTCGGAATAATCCGACTCTTTCGAATAGCTCGGATGAGCTTATCGAATCAATTTCTCGAAATGCTTGTGGTCGTTGATTTCGAAGGTCTCAATCATCGGGAAAAATGCAGTGGTTCTTCCCGTTTGATGTCTCTCTCCGGGAGATATTGCTTTGTGAAGTGGCAGCTGACATGATTTGGACCTTGATCTACTCACGGCATGCTTCTTTTCTTCTTCCTTTTTCTTTTTCCTTTTTTGATGAGAAAAGGTTTTGGGTGAAATCAAGATCTACCTGAAAACCACCCACTTTTGGATGAGAAAATCATGGCATGCTTCTATTTATGTTATCTGGCTGTTCTTAATATTTTAATTTCTGTATTTTGAGTTTGTTGCTTGCATGCAATTTCTTTTTTTTTCTCCAGTTTTCTTTCGAATTTTCTAGAGGCACCTGACCAGTCACAGTCATTTTATATATTTTTTTCTATATCTTTTACATCGATAATTTGGTTGAATTTCAGAATTTGTCATTCGTCACTGTTTCATGAATCTGATTCTAAGCCTTGTGTCCATTGAGTACGTTTGTGCCGATAGAGATTTTGTTCTCACTGTTTACTGTTTCGTGGTTGGGAAGATATGGGGGTTGAGAATGTTTAGACTTGTTAGATCATTTGTTAGCAATTAGGTTTGATATTTTTGTGTCAAAAATGGTTGACCTTTTTCTGATAATTTATTTTTTGATTGACTATATCATATACGTTACTTGTAAAAAAAAATTCCTGCAAAATCTGCAGCACAATTGTACTAAATTTGCTCTAGAGATGGTAGTTCAGAACTTTCTAGATCCTTCAACCTTGCGCTCTTGAGTCATGCCTTCTCCGGCTATGCCTCAGGCTTCTTACAAAAGATTGATGTTCGATTTTTCCCTAATTACAACGGATTTAATGCTGTACAATTTGGTAGATGATACTCTGTATTTTCAACTGTGTTTTCCTGCCACATTAATAGTACTTCAAACAGCTGGCTAGCTGTTTTCAGGAATCATGTCAGTGGGAGTGTTAAAATTGGCAAACCGATCTATAACATGTGTTGCCTATCTTTATTGGTGGCCCAAGATGGGTTATACACTGGTGTCCTTCACATTCATTTCATATGCTTCGCCTATTAGGCGGTGGAGGAATAGCCACTTGCAAGTTGAAATTGTCACATCACAACTTATGATAAAAGGTTCTTTTGATATCCAACCACCTAGCACATACTCTAATCAGATCAAGATTCAAGATGTAGCCAATTTCATTGTTGAGGAAAAATGCTAAGAATGACCACCCCTTTGTTTTTGTTTTTTTTAAAAAAAACCATGATCATGGAGTTTGTAATTCAGATTTGTTAGCTTTGACTGAAGCGATGAGATCCTTCCCTTAAGGATACTATTAACTGAATGATAGGAATCTATTTAGAGAATAGGTTCCAACTTTAGGTGAGCGGTGATAAACCTTACTTTTCTCTTATATCATATTGCAAGCTATCTTATATGATATATGAATGTTTCCCCTCTATATGATGTACTAGATATTGCTCTGCATGGTATCATCATGATACCCTCTCTTGGGGCTTTTGTTATCTTCTCCAGTTGGCCATTTGTGACAATTTAGTGGCACACGGACACCTCACTGACTCTTCAAGAATGTCTTTTTTAGCTTGGGGAATATTATAGTCTTGAGGTTTTCAGGAGGATGTGTAGCTGTCAAATCTTTGTAAAGGTGTTATGTACTAGTGCCCTTGTGTTACAATAGTGCCAGTTTAATGGACTTTGCTTTTTTCAGGGAGATTCCAAATGATAAGAAACCCTATAAGCCTCCAAGAGAAGTCCATGCACAAAAGATGCATACTCTGCCACCACAGAAGATTGAGATCTTCAAATCGATGGAGTCTTGGGCTGAGGAAAACCTCTTGGTGCTTCTTAAACCCGTGGAGAAGTCCTGGCAACCACAAGATTATCTCCCGGACCCTGCCGCAGAGGGATTTGAAGAGCAAGTGAAGGAGTTGCGAGAAAGAACAAAGGAAATTCCTGATGACTACTTTGTTGTGTTGGTCGGAGACATGATCACTGAGGAAGCCCTTCCAACTTACCAGACCATGCTCAACACTCTTGATGGAGTTCGAGATGAGACTGGTGCCAGCCCTAATCCATGGGCTATCTGGAACAGGGCCTGGACTGCTGAAGAGAACAGGCATGGTGATCTCCTGAATAAGTATCTTTACCTTTCTGGAAGAGTTGACATGAAGCAGATAGAGAAGACAATTCAATATCTGATTGGATCAGGAATGGTATGATTCGAAATCTTTCTGATTTTTTTACTAAAAACATACATAGATGTCCATGGAGTTTAGGTGATGGTCAGTTTGCTGTTTGCTTGATCTTCTTTATTGAAGGTTTCTAGGTATGCTTATGAAACTGTATAGTCATCCTTTAGGATGACACCTTGTTCCGAGTCAATTCACTCTATAGAGTTATTTCAGTCAGTAACTTTGTATTATTTTCTTCTAGGACCCTGGAACGGAAAACAACCCTTATCTTGGTTTCATTTACACGTCCTTCCAAGAGAGAGCAACCTTTGTATCTCATGGGAACACCGCGAGGCTCGCCAAAGAACACGGGGACTTCAAGCTGGCTCAGGTCTGTGGTATCATAGCAGCAGACGAGAAGCGCCATGAAACTGCATATGTCAAGATAGTTGAAAAGTTGTTCGAAATCGATCCAGATGCCACTGTGCTGGCCTTGGCTGATATGATGAGGAAAAAGGTATCAATGCCAGCCCACTTAATGTATGACGGGCAGGATGACAACCTCTTTGAGCATTTTGCGAGTGTTGCACAGCGAACTGGGGTTTACACTGCCCGAGACTATGCCGACATCCTGGAATTTCTCGTCCAGAGATGGAACGTTGCAGACTTGTCCGGCCTGTCAGGTGAAGGAAACCAAGCACAAGACTTTCTCTGCGGATTGGCTCCAAGGATCAGGAAATTGGAGGAGAGAGCTCAATCTCGGGCAAAGCAAGCATCCCTCGTTCCATTCAGCTGGATCTTCGGCAAAGAGCTTAAAGTTTGAGACAGGTAAATAGAGTACCGGTTTACCATTTGCATCTATCCAAAAAAGAAAGGAAAGAGAACAACTGATGATGCTCACCAAGTTCTTATTTTCCCCTATTGCAGATGTTATTTGGAGAAGATGTAAAAAGCAGTACTTTGGTATGAATCTGGTTTTAGCAGTTGCTTTAGTCTTTGGCCCCTTTAGTTGCTCTGTCGTACGTACAAGTGCTTGCTGAATGCTGAGCTATCAAGTGTAACTGGACGCTTCAAACCTCATAATATTAATGTCTCTTTTAGTTTTAATCAAGTGCCTGATGTGTAGTTTTTCATGTTCTATGTTCCATTTATTTGTCTAAGAAAAGCTCTCCAAAATCCAACTTCATCTTTAGAGTGTCACACTTGACTGATTACGAGCTTTCAATGCTTACATTTCCCGAATGATACTTGAGATTAGAGTTGGCAACTAGATGGGTCAGATTGGGTTTGTTCGGGCCGGATTGCTGAAGGGTTGGGTCATTTCGGGTAAAACACGGGGATTTTGTTCGGGTCGGGTCAAAATGAAGATTTGGTTGATCAGTTGGAGCAAGTCAGGTTGGAGCGGGTTGGGATTGCTCGTTTTGGAGTTAGAATTAGGTCATGTTTGTACAAGTTATGCTATGCGGGTTAGGTTTGCTTAGGTTCAAATACTTACGTTCAAGCGTAACGTCTATTGGCAACACCCATTTTACTAATTGGCAAGATGAACTTTAAATAATTACATCGAAGACGAGATTGGATAATTATTGATTGGCGTGTTAAAAAACCTAGATTAGATTACACCAAAAAACGAGATAAATGTGAATTGCACCAAAGGTCTCTGTGTTACTTCTAAAAAAATATAAATGTTTTTTTTAAAACAAGTAACGATTTGAAATATAAGACACGGGTCTTTGTAAATTGAGAGAACGCAAGGAACGTCAGACAGACATACTGTCATGATACAACTAAAAAGCAAATCAACCTACAATTTTATAATCAATCGATCAAGCAAGGCAAAGAAAACAACCCTCAAAACTATGGACTACGCAGAAATCCCGTTGAACGATGATGAAAGTGACTAGTGAATGTTAGACGAAGAAAACAATCCTAAGAAATATAAATGCTTTTGAAAATTTTTGAAATTGATAAAATGTTTTGGATTAAAAATAACTTGATAGGTTTATGTTTTCTATTTTTTTAAAACTATATGCATCTTATCTAATTCCTTGTGAATATCTGCATGAAGCATAAAGCTCTGTTTAATATAACTTGATTTAGCACCAAGGTTTGATTTTATCAGAGTTGTTTGTCCTTGGTGGGAGAGCTCATTAGCCTTCCATTTTGTTATAGTTGTGCTCTTGTTTTGGTAATCGTTTCTTCAAATGTGCTCTTATTTACTTTTTCATTTATGATGTATAAAATGCTTTGGCAACCAAGATATTTGTCTAGTGTTGCTTGGTTCGTGATGTGTAAAATGCTTTGAATTACTTTTTTTTTTACAGTAGGCAAACATTCGGAACCGTTACATTACAGTAACTTAGCTCCTGGATCATCTTGAAAGATGATTTTACAAAAATCCCTATGGTAGGGGATACACTGCAAATTACAAATAATTCCTTTTCTAGCTATATAATCAGCTGCCATGTTAGATTCTCGATAAATATGGTGTACTTCTGCATTCTCAAATTCAGAGAGGAGAATGGTGATGTCTTCGATATAACTCATGACTTCCCACATTGGCGGTTGTTGCTTATTCACTGATTTGACCAGAATTTGGCTATCGCTTTCTATGATGATCTTCTTAAGTCCCTTATCCTTAGCTCTTCTCAAACCTGTTAACATTGCTGAGGCCTCTGTCTGAATGATCGACCCTTCCATAATTCCATGATGAAAAATATCAACAATCTGACCTTCCGAATCCCTGATGATTCCACCCACCTGGCAATTACCAGATAGGTTAACAGAACCATCTACATTAAGTTTGTAGATAGTTCTAGGTGGTCTGCTCCATCTAGCAGCATCTCTTTTCTTCCTATTATTCTGACTTTTACCTGTTTTGGGGCTACCAATAGACCAATCTAGGATATATTGATATATTTTTTGAATAAGTAGAGCAACTCCACCCAGCTTCCTATTTCTAAAGATAGTATCATTTTTAGCTTCCCAAATTGTCTGCCAGATCCAAACAAGATCTTCAAAATTACTATTCGCACTATGTATCTCATCTAGATTTTCATGAATAAGGCCAGGATTGTTGATGCCATTAAAAAACATACCTTTTTGTTGTTCATATTGGGCTATGACTTCTCTAGTGAATGTGCATCTCGTAAGGAGGTGGGTTGCATCTTCATCTGCTTGATTACAAAGGGAGCATTGAACGGGAACTCTATTGACATACCTGTTCAGTCTGATCGCTGTCGGGGGGCCATCTATTTTGATCTTCCATAGGAAATTTTTGATTCTTGGTGGCAAGTTTAGTTTCCACATCCACAAGTGTGTATCCTGCTCATTCAAGGAAGGTGTCGTGATTTTCCTCGCTGAATTGGTTGAGAATATGCCTTGCGGGTCTGGCTTCCATATCAGCTTATCCCTGGTGGGGTGGGAGGGAATTTTGATGGTGAGAATGCTACGAGAAATCTCTCGGGGGAACATTTGAGTGATAAGACTTTGATTCCAGACATTATCATCTGTAATGAGGCTCCTAACTTTCATAGACGGGTCATGAGAACCCATGTAGGATTTTAAGTTTACATTTGGGGTCCATTGGTCATTCCATAGCTGAATGCTTGTGCCATCACCAACGATCCAATGAAGGCCTTTTTCAAATTTTTCCCTAAGAGATAAGAGTCTCCCAAATTGCCATGAGGTGTTCTTGCCCGTGAAGTGTTTAATATGTTCATGTTGTAGATATTTTTCTTTAATAAGTTTTACCCAGGTACTATCTACATCATTATATAATTTCCGGAGAAGTTTCATTTGTAAACAAGTATTAAGGTCTTCCGCTTTTCTAATTCCCAGTCCACCTTGAGACTTGATTTTACAGATTTGGTCCCAACTTATTAAAGGGGAGTATCTATCTATTTGGGATTTATTCCAAAAGAAATTTCTGTTTACTTGATCTATTTTGTTAAGTATTCCTTTTGGAAGTAAGAAATTCTGCATAAGATAGTTTGTTTTGGAGCTCAGATTTGATTGGATAAGAATCACTCTCCCAGCTTGAGACAGATTTGATGCTTTCCACTTCGCTAATTGCTTTCTTAAGTTGTCTACCGCTTCATCAAAGACACAGTTTTTAATGCGACCATTTACTAAGGGTATGCCTAGATATTTTTCAAGTGTTTTAGCTACAGGAATGCCCATGTGGTTTGCTAAATCTTTGGTTAAATTTGGGTTCACATTTTTAGAGCATTGGAGGGAGCTTTTATTGTAATTGATCGTTAAGCCTGAAAGGTTTGAGAAATTGTTTATAATATTTTGGATGGTGTTTAAACTGGTATGTGCTGCCCTTGCAAAGATTATTGTGTCGTCAGCGAAAGTTAAGAAAGGAATTGGGGTGCCATTCTTATTTAATCTAATGCCAATCAGGGCGTCCTCTAGTAGGGCTTCTTTATGAAGTTCTCTGGATAGGCCTTCCATGACAAGAATAAAGATGTACGGGGCAAGGGGGTCGCCTTGTCTTATACCTCGATTAGGTTTAAATTGGCTTCCAGAGGTGTTGTTAACAAGTACAGAAAAGGAAGTAGTAGTGATACATTTCATTACCCAATTTATCCATGTCGGGTGAAAGCCAAATTTCTGTAAGACCGCCTTGATGTAGCTCCAGTTGATTTTATCATAGGCTTTTTCCATATCTAGTTTTAGAGCCATCCAACCTTTCTTACCTTTTTGTTTGTGGAAGGTATGAAAGATTTCATGAGCTATTAATGTGTTATCTTGAATGGATCTTCCCTCTACAAATGCTCCTTGGTAAGGATTAATCAATTTAGGTAGTATTGGTTTAAGTCTATTGGCTATGATTTTGGAGATTAATTTATAAATAGTGTTACAGAGGCTAATAGGTCTATAATGATTAATGGTTGTTGGGTTATCCATTTTTGGAATAAGAGCTATGAAAGTTTGGTTAATTTCGGACAGAAGTTGTCCAGAGTGGAAAAAGGATTTGACAACTCTACAGCAGGATGGGCCGATGATATTCCAGTATTGCTTATAAAATTCAGGGGGGTAACCATCTGGACCCGGAGTTTTATCTTCTGCCATACTGAATAAGGTTTGCCTAATTTCATTACTTGTAGGTGGGGTTATGAGATTATTGTTTTCTAACTGAGTAATCTGGCACTGAATGTTCCAGACATCATTTTGGTTAATTTGTTTTTGGTTATTGCCAATGAATCTCTCAGACATTTCCTTTGTGACATGATCGGCAATTAGATTTTGATCCGTGAGGATAACATTTTGTTTTGTGGTGAAGGATCTTGTGGCCTTTTTAGAGTTTCTTATTTTAGCTGTGACTTGAAAGTATCTAGTGTTTCTGTCTCCTAATTGGAAGTGCTTAGTCTTGGCTCTTTGCTTCCAGAATTTGTGATTAAACTCTAGAAGCCTATGCTTTTTGTGTTCCAGTCTGGCTAATTTAAGTTCCTCTATAGCCGAGACAGAACCCCAGGGTAGTTGGTTTTGAATTGTTTGAATTTGATCCTCTACTTTGGAGAGTTGACGAGTAATGTTGTTTGGATTTTCTTTGCACCACAGTTTGATTCTCCTTTTAAGTAATTTCTGTTTTTGCATCAGAATATAGCCGTTTGAACCTTTGAATTTGTAGTTCCAAACCTTCTCAATCATAGATTTCATTACATCATTGGTAGCCCAGGCCATTTCAAATCTGAATGGAGAGCCTTTTTTTTCTCATGGAGACCAATAGCTATGGAGATTGGGGCATGATCTGACTTAGAAAATGGATGATGTTTTGTGTAGAGATTTGGAAACCAATTTAGAATCTGTTGTTGAACCAAAATTATGTCTAGTCTTTCATAGGTATTGTTGTGGGAAGTTCTACTTTTCCTCCAAGTGAACGGAGATCCACTGAAAGGTAGGGTGTGCATACCTAGTTCATCTTTGACACTTCTTAGCCTTCTAAATCTGTTGATGTTAGGAGGAACTCCCCCTATTTTCTCCGTGTCATTTTCTATGTCATTAAGGTCTCCAATAATGATAACTGGGAAATTATATTTACTTATAGTATAATATAGTTCATACCAGAATTCATCTTTTTCTTGTTCTATAGACGGGGCATAAACGAAGGCCAAGATTATCTCATGATTTTCTATTTTGATCTTTATAAGAATGAATCTTTGATTTACCTCAAGTATATCACTGATCTCTTCTATGTTTGTTTTATGGAGTAACCATATACCTCCTTTTCTTTCATTAGATTTGATACAGAAAACCTGATGGAAACCAATACTTTTGACCTGAGAATCTAAAGGAGCAGTTTCAGATTTTGTTTCAGTGAGAACAAGCAAATCAAGGTTATGAGTAAATCGAAAGTGATTGATTTCTTGCCACAAAAGTGGCCTCTTGGTACCTCTTACATTCCAATATGCAATATTAATCATATAACAACTTGTTATAGCAATGGGTTTGAATTTTCCTTCTAATACAAGATTTACAGCTTGTGATGTAATAGTTGAAATCAACATATTTACAATGATCAGAGTTCATCTTCCAAGGGTTCAGAGTAACAGTGATATCACAAGGACCTGCACTTCTGTTTTCTTCATCTGTCATGGTTGAGATCTCATCTTCACCTTCATAGGGTAGCATGACTAGCATCTGATTATCCACTGGCAATAGTTGTCTTTGCTGTGGTAATGTTGAGCCTTCTGTAGACTTGAGATTTATGAAGTAAAGGTTTGCACAAAAGTTGTTTTGTGAAGGTTTGTTTGTAAGGTTAGGGCAGCCTGCCACCACAAGGTGAACTGAGTCACCAGTGGGGATTGGCTTGAGATTTTTTATGATAGTTTTGAGTGTCATACCTTGGGTGGAGTCCTTGCTCTTGCTTAATATCTTCGGTTGGAACCTACAGAAAGTTAGAGTTTGTTCTTCCCTGCCAGAAATCAGCTGATAGTATAGACAATAGTATACATGAGAGAGATAACTAAAATATAAGATAAGATTAGGGGTTATAGCCGCATAGAGATTTAGATAGTAATGCCTTCCAGTAGAAAAATTAGGAAAGACATCACCATCCAAATCATAAGTGTTTATTGTTTGTATTTGTATAGACTGGTTTGTAGTAAGGTTGTATTGAGAATGCTTATGTTTAAAGGTTGGGTCGCTTACCACCAACATTCCATAAAGAACAGAAGTGTGGCTTTGCTGAGGTTTTGGAGAGAAAGGGATAAGGAGAATCATACCTGAACACCAAGCGATCACACTGACCTGCAAGATAGAAAAAACCACACCTAACAGGGAGGGCATAGCAACACTGAACTTTGCATCATGACTAGTAGATATAAGAAAATCCAGAGAGCTCCCAACATAAATGGAAAAAAAAGGGAGGCTCCAGTAAACACCTAGAGAGCATAGCAACCACTCATAATCAACCAAGGTATACTTCAATTTAACTCTAAAACCGCTACACAAAACATAACAGACCAAAGGCGGGCTGGTATTGTTTAATCTAGAAAAAGCTTGAATCCCGTGATCCAGCAAATTCGAGAGAGAAACAGGCCTAAATTTATTGTTCACATCAATTAGGACAACCAGAGTATGGGCCGATCTAATTCTCATAGTCTTTTGATCACAAGGGTCTTTAGACAAGCCACTAATTACAATAATCATAGTAAATAAATCATAGATATGGGCATCCAAGTGGGAAATCAGAGCATGCAAAAGGATCAAATTCAATCGAGCATATATGCTTAAGGCATATTTAGATGTGCAAAGTACAATATTTAGGAAGAAGAGAGATTTGGGGATAGACTTATCTGTCCTTAGGATCTTGAGAAATAGATTGTCGCCCATCTTGATCCCAGTTTGCAGAGATAAAACTACATTTGCATTGGTACTCTGCTTGACCTGGTTGCTTTTTCGCGTTCGAACCTGAAAAGAGGAGAGTTTGTATCCGAAAATTTTGAGATAACAGTAGATCGAAATAAAAGATTTGTGTTGAAATTTTTTATTTGAAGGTTTGGTTTTATGAGTGTTATTTTTCAAGATTTGGAGGAGGCTGGGAATAGCCTGATCTGGACTCTGAGAGGGCTGAGTATTTATCATCTTGATGAGGAATCGATCTCGCACCATCACTGAAAGTGGGAGTCGCCCCCAAGGGATGCTGCTAGGGGTGGAATCCTTGCGAGATTTGCCCAAATCGGTACCCACCGTCCTCGGCGAGGCCACTAACGGGCTGTTACACCCTCGAGACCCGTTGCATGTGCCGGAAGAGGCATGGTGGCTATCAATTTGGAGGCTAGAAGCCATTGTTTGAAGAAATTTGTGTGAAGATTTGGTTTTTGGAATTTTAGGGTAAGCTTGAGATTTACATGGGGATTTAAGATTGGTGGAGGGAGGTGCGGGATTAAGGCTCAGATAGGAAGCCAGAGGAAGCGGCAGCGCCGCTCCATGGCTAGGCGGCCGAGGAGGGCAGCGGCGATACAGGAGGAAAAGAGAAGAGAAAGAGGGGCGCATGGGATTTGACGGGCGCGTACTCCTTGTAGATCAGGAGTAATCGCCTATTCAATACTAGTTCTCAATTGAATTGAAGTTAATTTGAAATGCCTGCTTTGAATTACTTGTTTTTGTCGGCTAGATATACCTTTTGTGACTTGAAAGACATATTTATTGAAATTCACATTTTGTCCGGGTATTTGATAGTAGTTGTCAATAATTTTTTTAACTTGAGTAGATGTATCATGAGTTTGCAAATATCATTATGGCGTCCGCATATGATAGGAATGAGATTCTGGATCCGGGTCTAGTTACTTCAAAGCCAATAGTTTTACTACATTCATTACATTTCTTTTGCAAAGCCCTAGCAAGGATTTTCGCGTCTATAATAAATATGTGTGGAGATATTGGGTCACTCTGGCTAAGTCCCCTTTTAGGGTGGAATACCGTTGTAGGCTCGACATTGACTAAGACCGAGCAAGAGGTTGTTTTGAGTTTTGACACATTCTTCGATCCAAGCGATGAATCGTGCGTCAAAACCAAATTTTGTCAAAACTTGGAAAAGGAAGCACCAATCCACTCTATCATACGTCTTTTTCATGTCCAGTTTTACAGCTATCCAACCTTCTTTTCCTTTTTGTTTTTTAAAGGAGTGAAAATTTTCATGTGATATAATGACGTTATCTTGTATTGCTCTATCAAACACAAACGCCCCTTGAAGGGGGTGAATGATTTTTCCTAGGACTCTTTTTAGTCTATCTGCAAGAATCTTTGCAATAATTTTGTAGATTTTTGTACAAAGACTAATCGGTCTGTAGTGATTTGTCGAGTTTGGGTTATCGCATTTTGGGATCAGAGAAATTAAAGTATGGTTGATCCGCTCAAGCATCTTCCCAAAGTGAAAGAAATTTTTAATTGCTTTTGTTACATCCGGGCTAATAATGTCTCAGTAGTTCTGGTAAAATTCAGCAATCATATCATCTGGTACGTCAAGGTGGCTTATTTTTTTCAATTGCAAAGACTGCCTTTCTAACCTCTTGATTTGAGACTAGTTTTTATCAACATAGCATTATCATCTTTCGTGATTTCAATACCCACAACCACTTGTTAGCTAGGATAAGATCTGTAAACCCAAACAATGTGGAGGGATTGGACTCAATAAACCTAGAGACATTAATAAGGCTCTTCAACTGAAACTATTATGGAAAATACTCGCTCAACTAACAAATTGATAGATTAGAATCATAAAAAGAAAAATACATAAAAGATGAACAATTATGGGACTGTGGAAAAAAAGAAAAAATCATCTTGGCAATGGGGTAAACTAATGGACATAAAAAGCGAGTTCTGCAAGGAACTCATGTGGCAAGTCGGAAATGGGAAAACTATTCGATTCTGGACCGATGAATGGATCTTTGGAATTAGATTAATAGACCACAAAATCACTAATGGCCACATAGACATTAATGAGAAGGTGGAAAAATACATGGGAATAGACAAAAATTGGAAAGTATGAGAACTTCAAAAACTTCTACCAGACAGTATGGTACAACAAATAAAAAGTACGAAAATCCCGTTGCATGACATTGATGACCGACTTTATTGGAAGGCTAGCAAGCATGAGTGGTTTACTACAACATCTGCCCTTGAAAGCATTACAAGACCTCAAAGAATGCAAGATCAACAAATTGAATGGATTTAGAGGATAGATTGCCTTCCGAAAGTTAAAAACTTCCTATGAAAATTAGCCATGGATGGGATGCCCACGAAAAAGAGACTAGGAGGAAAATATGTTGTGGTTCCCTTGACTTGTTGTCTTTGTAATCGCAATGATGAGGATGTTGAACACAGTGGCAGATCTAGTAATTTAAAGTTAGGTGAGCGAAAAAATAATCACAACAAAGAGATAAAATTTTGCATAGCTAAAATAAAATTTCTAATTTTATAGTATTTCCTTAAGAATTTAAAAGAGATTTTAAATTTGTCAATTTTAAAATTATAGATTATATAAAGTATAAATAATAGACGGTGTAAGACCCACTATTTTCATTTTCTACAATCAAGCTATATACGAAGTATAAAACAATTTTAAAATCTATGAAATCTAAAATTCTAATAGTCATAAGGCTCATAGATTAATACTAAAAACATAATTAAGAGCCAAATTACACAATAGTTGAAAGAAGTTGGTAGAGATCCTAGACACGCACATGATACTATGATAGAGAGAATTCGGAGAAAGATTAAGGTGAAAAGTTTATATCATAGTTTAAGTTAAGGTACATATACATGGGCGTGATTTTGGCCCAACAAATTAAGCCTACTGAAAAAAATTACACAACAATATTTTTTTTTCTCATGTTGCTCCCAAAAATTTTACCCAGCAATTGTTGGATTTGCTTACCCTACGCTTTGCCTCTGGGTGAACATCTTTTGACAAAATGTCGTCACACGATTGTGCTCATACAATATGTAGACCCACTAATTGAGAATATCATACAAATCAAACATACAATAGATAAAAGTATGAAGGAGATCATGTATGAAATATTTGGGAAGCTAAATGCAAACCAAAAAACAAAATTGACAATTATATGTTAGAGCATATGGATAATGAACGACCAAATATTTACAAACAAACAAAAACAAGAAAAATACTTGAAGTATCAATTATAACAATGGGAGGAATCCAATAAGAAATTATGGGAAGACATTGATTACAAGGGGAAAAAGAAACCACAAATTCTAAGGAAGAAGAACAACCTTAGATGGAAGAAATCAATGCAAGGATATTTCAAACTAAATTTTGATGGCTCCCTCCTTCCCTCAGGTGAAGCGTCAAGGAGTGTGGTTATTCGAGACCATTGTGGTACACTGGTACGGTTGTCCACTGTCGTGCTTCTCTCTGCTATCGAGCATCAACTTTGTAGGTTGAAGTGCTTGCCCTTCATGCAGGGTTACAGGGTGCTCCCAGACTAGGGATTGCTAGGATCGTGGTCGAAGGTGATAGTCTTGTAGTCATCAACGTCATCAACAACTAGGGGTGGAAATGAGACGGGTTATGGGTGGATGAACCCAGTTCATCACCCACCTCGCGGGTAAAAAGTTTCACCCGCTCCATCCATCACCCACAAACTTTTTCACCCGCATCTGACCCGCGCGGGTGATGCGGGTGGAGCGGGTACCCAATGAGTGAAACAAAAGAAAAAACCAAATCAACACAAGTAGTCCAATTCTAACTCAAAATTACAAGGGAGGTGGGTTTACCATGACAATTAGTTTGTCTGCCGTTTACGACCTCTCGATTTATCAGATTTGGTGAAATCTGGTAGATCGAATCGCTTTCCTTTTGCTTTCTTCTTTTGGTTTCTTTGATGTACCATGATAGTTAGTCTGTCTGCCGTTTACGGCCTCTCGATTTATCAGATTTGGTGAAATATGGTAGATCGAATCGCTTTCCTTTTTTTTTTTAAAAAAAAAGTGGGTTTATGTATTTATATTTTTGATCCGCAAAGCACTGAAATCGCGAGCTAATTGAAATTTGAAAGTGAAAGGGTATATATCTACTAATCATATAATAATCCAGTATATCCCTTGCTATAACGTGAAAGAGCAAGCTGAGACCATATCCATTCTAATTGAAATTTGATGGGCAAAGCACTAATCAAGGATTAGAGTTTGTAGAAGTTAAACTTAAAAATGGTAAAATAGTAACATCACACAAATTATATATAAAATTTTTAGGGTTTTTTGCGAGGTTGCGGGCGGGTTAATGGGTGGGTTAATGGAGCGGGTTATGGATGAAAAATCTTCACCCATAATCCATCCATCGCCCGCTTCACCCGCACTCGTTCCACCCGTCACCCATTTTTTTGCGGGTTTTCACCCGCAAAATTAATGAGGGTAAAGCGGGTGGAGTGGGTACCCGCAGGTTATTTCCAGTCCTATCAACAACGTTTGATGCTGTCCTTGGGAGATAGAGATGACCCTTGCGAACGCTAGAAGAAGTCTGTTAGGCTTCGAGACTTGAGAGTGTCTCTTGCTCAGATATCAACCACGTTGCTGACAGGGCGACCCATCTCAGCCATTCTCTTGAGTCTTGATTAGGATGGCTCATCCAGGTCGACCCGACCCGACCCGAACATTCCGGATGGGGGTCAACCCGAAGGCCCGAAATTTTTAAAAATGCGACCCGCCACCCGACCCGAACCCGAGATTTGTAATTCCGGGTTTTCTGGGTCGGGTAACGGGTTCACTCGAAAACCCGAGTTTTAAAATTTTGTTAATTGTTACAAAATTAAAATATTTTAAAATTAAATAAAATGATTTTTTTTACAAAATTTTGATCCGCAAATTAGTTACTATGTAGTCTCCATACGTAGACTACATAAAAGTACTGTTCTACAGAGTATTCTACTGTAAAAAGGATTTCAAAAAAAAAAAAAGGAAAAAGGAAAGAAAAACAAAAGGAAGAATAAAAATAAAAAAATCCAAAGTGCCCATACTACATAAACGGTAGTCTCCTCCTACCAAAAAAAAAAACGGTTCTGTTAATTGTACGGCGATCTTCTCGTCAGACGCACAATGCCGGTGCCGGATTCTAAAACCGGCAGACCCTGATGCCGATGTCGGACTCCCAATTCGGCAGGCGTGGTTGAGGGAATCTGCAGCTTTCGTCACATCAGTCAAATCGACTGGAAAAGCTGCACCAAACTGCACGCCGGTGCCGGACTCCGGATCCGGTTCGGTCACATCACTCACATCGACTGAAAAAGCTGCAAATTTCTCGCCGCTTACCTCGGGCATTGGATGCCGATTTGGGAGTCCGGCAAGGGCATTGGATGCCGGTTTGGGAGTCCGGCAAGGGCATATATTCTGCCGGTTTGGGAGTCCGGGAAGGACAAGACTGACTGCCGGTTTGAGAAGCAGGCACCGGCACCGTGCGTTTGGCGAGAAACCGCCGTGCAAATAACAAAAAGGAAAAAAAAGGGTGGTGAGTTGGGCATACGCATCCTGGATGTGCGGCACCCGCGTACACATCCAGGATGCGCACAGATTGGCATGCCCGCGGACAAATTCCACGTGTTGCCACACGTGGGAAGTAAAGGATTTAAAAAAAAAAAACGTAAATAATAAATAAAATAAAATAATTTAGTTATATAAAAAAAAATAAAAAAATACATAATAAATAAACAAAATAAAAATAATTTGATTATATACATAAATAAATCAAGAATTAAAAAAATAAATAGTATAATTAATACATGGATAAATATATATATATATAAATATATAATAAAAAAATAACTATTTAATAAATTAATAAAAATAAAAATATATATAATCAATACATATATAAAAACAATAAAAAAATAAATGAATAATTAATAAAAATAATATATTTCATAATTACTTATTATAAAAATTATATATAGATACATAAAATAAAAATAATTTGTTTATATAAATAAATAAGTGAATAATTAATAAAAAAATATTTAATAAATATTTAATAAAAAAATCTATTTATATAATTACTATAATTAATATATATATATGTATATATAAATAATATAATCACAAACATAGATAAATAAATAAAATTTATTCATTGATAAATTAATTATTATTAAATTATATTAATTTAAAATCTTTAGTAATATTATTTTAATATAAAACTCAATTGAATATAATAAAACAAATAAACATATATGAATTGAAAAATCAATTAAATCTTGAAATTAGGTAATAACAAAAAAATAATGAAAATTAAATTAAAATTTATTGGTTATTTATGTAAATAAAAATATACATAATTATTACATAAATAAAAATAGTATAAAAAATGAATAGTTAATAAATATATATATATAATTAATTAATATACAAAAATATATGTATAATGAATAAATTGGTAAAAAATAATAAATAAATAAATTATTTATTTATTTATTACATTGAATTTTTATTGTTTTATAAATTTTTCATTTTTTTTGTAAATAAATAAATTTATTATATTTATTATTATTTTTTTATATGTTTTTTGTTTTTTAGTCATAAATAAATTTATTTTATTTAATTTTTACTATTCTTATTTTTATTTTTATTTGTTATATTTTTTTCTACTTTATTATAATTGTATTTGTTTTTATGAAATTAATAAATTTATTGTATTTGTTATTCATTGATCGATCCTAAACCCTAACCCTAAACCCTAAACCCTACACATCCTGAATGCGCAGTCAGTCTGTGCACATCCTAAATGCGCATAAAGTTCACACACATCCTAGTTGTGTACTCTCTTACAGCTTAAATAATATTAAATTGTGTATTATTTTACAATCTTTAATAATATTTTTTTAAATACAATTCTATTAAATGAAATAGAATAAATAAATTATTTTTTATATATATTGATTTTTTTTTAAATTATATGAAATTGTATTATTTTTCCCTAAAACTAGTAACTTAAATTTCCGATAGCTTTACGTCGTTACGCGATGGCTCTTCGAGTTCTAATCTTCTTCAAATTCGGATGAGAAGGTTTATGTTCTTCAATTAGTGTTTAGTCCACAACTAATGGTCCATAATCGTACGCAATTGCATTCGAACTTCAAATCTTCTTTTATTAATAATCAACAGAATCCTCGATGCTGATAATATATAGTCGTGTTGTTTTGAGTTAATCGACTTGGGTCTGCATACCTCGGAAACTGGGTGGTTGGGACGTACATCGGAAAATATATTATATCCTCATTGATCGATCCTAACCCTCATTGATCAACTAAATAAAGATGAGATAACAAATACAATCAATTGCATGTTGAACCAATCATACAAATATCGCAGGGTTGAATCTGCGCATGCAGTGCTTAAGAGACAAATGCAATCAAGTACAAACCGCATCGACACTCTCTTCGAGCATATCGACAGATTAATTGAGGACCAGCTCCATAATGTCCGTGCTGAAATAGAGAAAAGTCGAACGCTCAACCCGATCAAGCTCGAGGCCTTCAAACAACATGGACAAGAGATTATGTGCGTCGACCTCATTCAAAAAGTTGCAAGGCCGACATTGGATCACTTGTACGGTGTGTTGCGGGCGGTTCGAGGCGGACATGTCCCTCACCATTGCACATGCCAATGGGTTATAACTAGACCTGTCAAACGGGTCATTCGGGTCGGGTTCGGGTCCGGTCACTTCGGGTTTCGGGTAAAACGGGTCTCGGGTAAAACGGGTTTCGGGTTTTTCGGGTTGACTCGAACTCGGGTTTGATCGGGTTTCGGGTCGGGTTCGGGTCGATTTCGGGTTTGTCAATTTTTTCTTTTTTAAATTAAAAAAATCATTATTTGATAATTTTGTGATAAATTTTAATTATATAAAAAAATAATAATTATATATACTTATAAATCAACCGGGTCAATCGGGTCATCGGGTCAATCGGGTAAATCGGGTCAAAATTACCGGGTCAATCGGGTCAACGGGTCGAAACCCAGATTACTCGGAAAATTTCGGGTTTTTCGGGTTCGGGTCGAAAAAAAATTCGGGTTAAAATTTTCGGGTTCGGGTCGGAAATTTTTCGGGTCGGTCGGGTCGGGTCACCAGGTCGGGTTGTGTTTTGACAGGTCTAGTTATAACCTAATTATGTATATTTTTATTTACATATATAACCAGTAAAATTTAATTTAATTTTTTTTTTTTGTTATAACCTAATTTAATGATTTATTTGATTTTTTAATTTATATATGTTTATTTTTTTTATTATATTTAATTGATTTTTATATTAAAAGAATATTACAAAAGATTTTAAATTAATATAATTCAATAATAATTAATTTAACAATGAAAAAATTTAATTTATTTATCTATGTTTGTGATTATATTATTTATATATACATATATATATATAGTAATTATAATAATTATATAAATAGATTTTTATATTCAATATTTATTAAATTTTTTTTATTAATTATTCATTTATTTATTTATATAAACAAACTATTTTTATTTTATGTATCTATGTATAATTTTTATAATAAGTAATTATGAAATATATTATTTTTTATTAACTATTCATTTATTTTTTATTGTTTTTATATATGTATTGATTATATATATTTATATTTATATTTTTATTAATTTATTAAATAGTTATTTGTTTATTATATATTTATATATATATATATATATATATATATATATATATTTATCCATGTATTAATTATACTATTTTTTTCATTAATTTTTTATTTATTTATTTTATATAACTAAATTATTTTATTTTATTTTATTATTTATGTTTTTATTTTTTTATTTTTTTTAAAATATTAATATATATATTTATCCATGTATTAATTATACTATTTTTTTTTCATTAATTCTTGATTTATTTATGTATATAATCAAATTATTTTTATTTTGTTTATTTATTATTTATTTATTTTATAGAACTAAATTTTTTTTAATATATTTATATATATATTTATCCATGTATTAATTATACTATTTTTTTTTCATTAATTCTTGATTTATTTATGTATATAATCAAATTATTATTTTTTTGTTTATTTATTTTTTATTTATTTTATATAACTAAATTTTTTTTAATATATTTATATATATATTTATCCATGTATTAATTATACTATTTTTTTTATTAATTCTTCACTAAAATGATTTATTTATTTATTTTATATACTATTTTTTTCATGAACTAAATTATTTTATTTTATTTATTATTTACGTTTTTTATTTATTTTTAAAATCCTTCACTTCCCAGGTGTGGCAACACGCGGAGTTTGTCCACGGGCATGCTAATCTGTGCGCATCCTGGATGTGTACGCGGGTGTCGCACATCCAGGATGCGTATGCGGGTGCCCCCCATTGACCCGAAAAAAAAATAAACGGTAGTCTCCACTCTTGACTCTCTAGTAAAGCATGGCGTGCGGCTGGTAGCCTGGTAATAGGCACACAAAAGAATTATTTTGTTTTTTTTTTTAAATCCGGGTCAACGGGTCAGACCCCGACCCGCCCGTTGACCCGGGATTTCTTAAAATCCGACCTGAGACCCGACCCCCGAGGGTCTCGAGTCAACCCCGACCCCGTGTTTTCCGGGTCGGGTCAGGTTGGGTTTCCGGGTCGGGTCCATTTTGAGCCACCCTAGTCTTGATCACGATTGTCCATTTCCCCATCCCAGATTCTTATCTTGTAAAAAAACAACTATATGCATCGGACATTCGTGCCACTGTCACTTACTCAAACAGTAAGCAAAACCAGGCAACAACTCACGAAATGGAAAGCCAACTCCCTCTCTCACAAGAAGGAAGGGCGACCATAATAAGATCAAACCTGGAAACTAAGCCAAATTATATTATGCAAAATTTTATGTTTCCCACAACAATCCATAAAGAACTTGATCAAATAAACAGATGTTTCTTCTGGAACAAACAACAATGATTTTCTCCCCTTATAGGTTGGGACAAGGTTTGCAAGCAAAAACGACTAGGAGGCACAAGAATACATAAAACAAAAGATATGAACGAAGCACTACAAATGAAATTGTTTTGGAAAATCTTAGCAAAACCATATAACCCGTGGGTCCAAGTGATCAAAGAAAAATATATGAAAGAAACCCCACTCTTTGAATACCAGCGAAAAGGTGATTCATCTTGGCAATGGGCCAAACTAATGGAACTAAAAGAAGAATTCTGCAAATGACTAATATGACAAATAGGAAATGGAAAGACGATCAATTTCTAGAAGGATATCTGGCTAGATGACAAACCACTAATAGGTCGACAACTTCCCAACGTCACAGTCAATGAAAATGACAAGGCAGACAAATACATTGACATCAGCAGGAAATGGAATATTGATGAACTATCCAACATCCTCCCGATGGATGTGGTCAACAAGATCGAGAACATCTACACACCAGAACATGAAATAGAAGACATACTATACCGGAAACCAAGTAAAAATGGATGGTTCAATACAGCAAGTGCCCTAGCACACATTACAAGACAAAACAAAAAAGAAACTAGTGATACGACATGGATATGGGCCCTAGACACATTTCTGAAAGTTAAAAACTTCATCTGGAAACTTACACTAGATGGAATCCCGACGAAAACCAGGCTAGCAAACAAAGGCATCCATGTTCCACTATCTTGCGCTTTGTGTGATCAGACGGATGAAAGCCCTATCCATCTCTTTACCGAATGCAACCACACTCTACAACTGATTCACAAAATTGACCCAAACATTGAAAAAGTGATTCGAGACATTGACACGAGAAACACATCGATAAAAAAACATTGTATGCGAATTTTTTTACTAGACTCAACCCTAAGCAAAAAGGAAGACTTGCAACGACATGGTGGAGTTTGTGGACAAGTAGAAATCGGAAAGTATTTGAAAACCTCAATACATCATCCATCCATACTATGGAGAATTATACTAAACAACAAATACAGAACCGCCTTATAAATTGACCTTTGAAGAGGATCCCACATATCACCACCAGAAAACTCGAACAATTGAGACAGGAGAAGAAGAAATTTGAGATGGAGCAAACCAGACGAGGGATTCTTCAAAATTAATTTCGACGGATTCAAACTTCCTTCGGGTGATGCTTCTGCATGTTTCATTATCAGGGACCACATCGGGACAATCATCGACTGCGAAGGCTTCAAATGTGGACACATGTCAGCTTTGGTTGCGGAGACTCTGGCGATTAAAGTTGTCATCGCCAAAGCGAAGGAGCTTTAGCTATCTAGCATCATGATCGAAGGCGACAACCTGATCGTCATCAATGGTTTGCGAGGTTTATGGCGCTGCCTGTGGGAGATCGAGATGCTGATTTCCGACACCTTGTTCCTACTCCAACAGTTTGCAAGGGTGCACGACCATGTCTTTCAGGAGGTTAATTCGACTGCGGATAGGATCACGCGTCTCATCCACACAACGTCCATGCATCCTCGCTGATTCTGCTCTACACGTTCTCATCCGCAAGGATGCCCTTGGGTGGTGGTCTAGCAGAGTCTGACATCACTCTAATCCTTACCTTATAAAAAAAACAGAAATTTCGTCAGGTACCCCTGGGGTATTGCAATTTTCGCGAGGTATACAACTCTTTTGCATATTTCGCGTGGTACCCCTGAGGTTTTGCAAGATTTCGCGTCGTACCCTTCCCGGTTAAATTTAACAGCTTTTTTCTCCTTCCGTTAGTTTGCAATTAAAAAAAAAAGAGAAAAAAAAGAAAGAAAGCCAGAGAAAGAGCAAGCGAGCAAAGCCTGAGACGAGCGAGCGAGTGAAGAGAGGGAGACAGATCGAAGAAGACCAGGTCGCTGCTCGGATCCGGTGCTCGAAGCCATGGCGCTGTTGCTGCCTCACGGATGTGATCGATTCCAGTCGAATTTCAATGGAGTCTTCCTCGGCAACTCGCACCAGGAAGCTCCAGAAGCCTCGCCACGCCGCTAATGGCGGCGGCGGTGCCGGTAGAGCCAAGTCCTCACGGTGTTGCTCTTTCACTACCCCCCCCCCAGGAGCCCCGAATCTTTTTGTCTCTCCAAAAGCCCTCACAATTTCCCCCAAAATCCATCCCAAACCCTCTCCAAATCCCTAAAACCCAATTGACCCCCGTCGGATGCTCTCCCCGGGTCGAGACTCTCCCATCGATTCCGACTCTTTCCGGGCCACTGCCCCCGCCCTAGCTCCGATTACCATCAAATCGATCGACACTCTTGATATCACCAAACAAGGAGAATTAGATCAAATCGATCGACAATCCCAAAACCCTAGAAATCATCAAATCAAGGGGAGGCGGTGGTTTGAGTTCTGGGGGATTTGAGGGCTGAGTTGGATTTAACGGGGGGCGAATCGATGGATTTGGGGGCCGATTCGACTAAGGGTTTGAGTTCCGGTGGCGAGTCGGCGGAGGCGGGAGGTGGCGGTTGTTGTTAGGGGGGGGGGGGGGGGATGAAGGGAGAGACTTGGGGCGGCGGAAGCGGGATTCGAGGTGTTGGGGGAGGACGAAATCGGAGACGCCGGAGTGGTTGAGGACGGAGATTTGCCATGACAACCTTCGTCCTCGGCAGCGGCGGCTTCACCTGGCGCAGCCTCCGTCTTCGCCGGCGCTCGGACTGGTGGCGACGTTCGGACCCAGAGACATCCGCCACCAGCAACACTTCACTTGCTCTCTCTCTGTTCGGACCTAGAGATGTTTGGGGCCGATTCGTGATGTCGACGATGAGGCGGGTGGCTAGGGCTTGGGGATCTCGCTTTCTCTCTGCTCTCTCTGTTCATCTTTCAGTTTTCTCTTCGCTCTCCTCTTTCTTTCTTCGCAGAATCGCAGATGAGTTTTTTTTTTTTTGGTTTAAAATCCAACACCATTCAAAACTCTGTTAGATTTTTACCATTAAGGGCACGACGCGAAATCTTGCAAAACCTCAGGGGTACCATGCGAAATATGCAAAATAGTTGTATACCTCGCGAAAATTGCAATACCCCAAGGGTACATCGCGAAATTTCCGGGAAAAAAAAAAGAGTGAGGCTAGAGACAAGATACTAAAACGTCTATTGACAAGATAAAAACATGTAAATTACATCCAAGTCCTTTCTAAATTATTTGGCCACACTTTCTCCTCTCTAACCCTAATCATCGCTTGCCGCCGGCGTTGCTCCTCCCAAGCTTTTCTACAACTGCAGCGGCAAGGTCTTCGGCTCCCAGCCTCCCACTAGGCTCCCGGCATCCACATAGCCATCCACCGCAAGGCCCGGCCTCGCGCGACTCCGACGACATACTCCCAATTACTCCACGATTAAAATTCAGATCCTCATCTCCCTTCTCTCCCTCGCACTCGATCTCCTCCGCTCTGTCGATTGCTCTCATTCCGTGTCTCAACCTTTCTCTCTCCCTCTCTCGCTATACACCAGAGCTTGAAACAAGGTCATCAATGGCGGCCATAGCGCGTGAGGAAGCTTGCCGAGCAAACCGAGCGCTATGAGGTGATAGGAGTTCATGGAGAAGGTCATTGTTTCCACTGACAACGAAGATATCACCGTCGAGGAGAGGAATCGTCCTCTTCATCGCAGATAAGAACGTGATCGGAGCCCGAAGTCCTGGAGGAACATCGAGCAGAGAAGAGTCGTGGGAACATGTACAAGCCCCTGTGTGTGCAATTTTGTAAAAGATCTCTTGTCAACAGCCCTTTTAACCTCTTGCCAGTAGCCCCTATGAAAAAGAGAACACTTACTCAAACAATTTGAAGTTTGAACCCCCAAAAAACACCAAAATTACGGCCTCTACCTTCGCCGCCCATCTCTATCTTGTCCAATTACCCCCAACCCCAAGGTCCCGACTCCCGACTCTCTCGGTTCCAATCGGACTCTACAAGCTTCGCTGTTGCTTTACATCACCTCTGATCACCATAGCCAGCTACACACTCTCGACCTACATTCACCGGCAATTATTATATTCTCGGTAACGGCTCATTCATTTATGCTTTTCATTCCCTGTGGAAGTCGTTGATTTCGTGTTTGTTTGTTTTGAAATCTTGTTCGTGTGCCAATATTGCGCTGTCGAAATTGGAAACCCTAGTTAGCTCGTATGATTATTACTTTTTGAAGCTGATACGCTGAGTTACCTACCTATCGATCATTTTTATTTTTTTATGGTTTTTGATTTGGTTTTTAGGGTTTGGCGGTGGATTTGGTACTGGAATTTGAAGACAGGATTTTACTTATTCGGTGAGCAGTTGATAAGTAAATGCCCTTTGAAGTTCAATTTCTATGCCAGTTGATTTTGCTTCTTTGCTTTAAAGTGTTGGTTTTGTACCTGTTTGATGCTTAAGGTTTGGTGTTTTCATATTTAGGGCGATAGAGGGCAGTATACCTTAAAAATGACTGCTGAAATAGGGTGGTTCATTCTTGGCGAAAATCAGCAGCATATTGGGCCATACACAGTTGCAGAGTTGAAGGGTGAGTTTCACTGGAAAATTTATTCAGTTTTGTGAGTAAAGAAGTATAGGGTGGTGATTTATGTTTGATTTGTTTTAATGCTTTGTCAAATTAATTAGTAGATGCTATACATGCTATATGCTGTTGAATGTGATTTATAATCTATAGTAGTGTACTAGTATGTAGTTGAGCCCCGGGTGCCTTGGCAGAGTGTACGTTACGTGAGGGGATAATTTGTGTTTGAGCCTTGATCAATGTTCTAAAAGGCGCTAAGCGGGTGCCTAGGCGGCGCCTAGACGGACTTAGAACAAACTTGATTATTTCCTTATATTTTGACAAATAACACTTGTCAATAATTCATATAATGTAATAATAATCCATTATATCACTCATAAACCTAAATTTGTAGTAGTTAACTAACACTAAAGTAAATAAACGCAAAAGTACATGTCTGACTAACAACTCTAAACCTCCTAAAATCCAAAACTATAAGTTCGACTAAAAAGAAAATGCATCCCGACATGGGGGATAAAAATACCCTAAGTCAACTAATCATAGGCTTAAAAGCTCAAATTGAATAATCGTTGAACTAGGCGGTGCCTAGGCGGGACCAGGCGGCGCCTAGGCGGGACTAGGCGGTTCCTGGATGAATTTCCGCCTAGAGGTCCGCCTAGGCTTAAAAATTCCTAGGTCCCATCCCGCCTAGCGCCTAGGCGCGATTTTTAGAACACTGGCCTTGATTATGGGCCTCCACCACCTCTGGGGGTGTGGGTGGGTGAAGGTGCATTACAGGTTTGCTACTATTGTATCGGGTTTAAAGAATGCTGTTAGCTGTCTTATCCACAAAAATAGCGAAATTGAAACCCTAGCCACAAGCTCTGTGCGGGTTGGATGTAGGTGTGGTCGTCTGACCATGTTATATGCGCGTCTTTTCCGTTAAACCCATCTTTCTATATTCATCAGACTAATCACCATGCAAATCTCCACAACTAGTAACATTGGATGCTTATTGACCTTCCTTTTCATTTTGCTGGTTGATGGGTATCTTTTGGGGTCGGGGGTTGGGGCAGGAATTAGTGCTTAAATGAAAATGGAGTCGTTTTTTTTCTGTTAAGATTTAAATTAAAATTGTAGGACTTTCAGGTTTCAAAAAATCGATTTCTTTCCTTTGTTTATCCTTCAATTTCAGTTCTACCAGTTCCAAAACCATGGTCACAAGACTTTTCTTCCATATTTATCGTGTTGGATTTTTTCTATTGAGCTATTAAATCAACTTCTTAGCTTATTTACTTTTCACTTGGGCAGAACACTTCTCAAATGGGTATCTGTATGAGAACACACTTCTATGGTCAGAAGGAAGAACAGATTGGCTTCCTCTTTCCTCAATACCCGAATTGGTAGAAATTTGTCAGCATGGTACTGTCTCCTCAAGTTCAGTCCAGGGAGTGGCTTCTCATTCTGATAACCAAGAGTCTGAGAATGCAGCTGGTACTTTTAATGCACCTCCTGCAGTAGTTTCAACCAGTGAGGATGCGTTTGAGGAATGGCAGAAGGCAGTGCAAGAGGCCGAGGCTGAAGCTGAGATGTTGAAGAATGGCTCAGCTCCTAATGATCTTGGTGGCATTAATAGATCAGAGGAATCAGGATCGAACAATCAAGATAGACCCGCCACACCACCTGATGCAGAGAAAGAATTTACCGATGATGATGGGACTGTATACAAGTGGGATCAGGCTCTTAGGGTGTTTGTACCACAGGTTTGTGCTTGTTTGTACTCTGTTTTGACCGTGACTAACTTTTCTAAGCCTATTTTTTTCACGTTACTTATATCTGCTGTGGTTATTCGTGAACTTACCTTTCTTTGTTTCTTGTATTATGGATTTAGTTTAGTTTACTATGTTTGAGGGAAAATTTTCAACTTTTTTTTTTGTGAAGCTATATGAAATCTCTGTTTGGGTGTAGGAGGAGAAGTCAAACAATAGCAACCAATATGGGCTAGAGGACATGGTTTTTGTTGAGGAAGAGGAGGTAATCCCAGCAATAACGAATGATAGTGCACCTGAAACAGAAGAAGTTAAAGGCTTGAAAGAAGAAGCAGAAGAAACGAAGAACTCAAAAGGTTCAAAGGACTCAAAAGGTTTGAAGGACTCAAAAGGTTTGAAGGACTCTAAAGGTCATAGTAAGAAAAGAAAACAGACAGAGGAAAAAGTGGAAAAGCAGGTTCATTCTCCTGCCTTCCATGAGCCATTTATTTCACATTCTTTGATGTTAGTTTAATGCTCTTGCCACGTTTATTGACAATAGCTCCACCAGTATTATTCCTGTCATCATTGCTATGATCATAACATAATCAAGACTTGATATTTCAACTCAGAAGCATGGCACCTTCATTGCATGTGATGGCACCCCTCTCCCTCTATTTATGTATTAATTGAGGGGGTTTGATTTGAATTGGTCTACTATAGGGCATGGGTATGTGGAATACTGGAATGGGAATGGGAATGAGAATGAAGGTATGGGTATGGGTCAAACACACCTACAAGAGTGGACTGCATCCTGATACCAGACCCCAGCTAAATGGCTGGCATGGGTTAGGTGATTCCCAATTTTCCATACCCACACCATACCAAACACTCCCTAAAAGAATTGAAGAAGTATGTGTATAATGTAGAAAGTTGAAGGCAATAATGGAGAAAGTTGAAGGCAATAATGGAGTTGAAGGCAAGAGTGGACTGCATCCTGATACCAGACCCCGCTGTTTTTTCCATACCCAGCTAAATGGCTGGCATGGTGTGGATGTTTTGTATATCAAGATGAAGAAAGTTGAAGGCAATAATGGAGTTTTATCTCGTTATTAATTAAAATGCAAGCTGCCTTTTTTTTGTGTATAATGTAGGTAATGAATTAATTATGCTGATGTTCTTATTATTTGGGCAAAATTTGGCAGGAAGCTAATAAACCACCTGATAGCTGGTTTGAGTTGAAAGTCAATACTCATGTTTATGTGACTGGGTTGCCTGAAGATGTTACTGCTGAGGAAGTATGTAACACTAATCTTCTGTTTACTTTCAACTAACCAATTTCATGATATATATAATGTCTTCCTCACAAGGAATATTGTAGTTTCTCGATTTTTTTTGCTCCTGTACTTTGCTTACTGTTTATATGTTTTTACTGATGACAATACATTTTTTATATCCGCAGATTGCAGAGGTTTTCTCTAAATGTGGAATTCTGAAAGAAGTTAGCATCTCATCCTTCTATTTATTTGGAAATGCAAATTTTCATACTCCCTGGCATGCACCTCCTCTTTCTGCTAGTCTGCATGTGCAGGGTTTTGTCAAGTGTGATGATACTTTCTTGTACAGTTCGCAGTAATTCATACTTTTTTTAATGATACTAATTCGTCTTAAATATTTCAGGACCCTGACACTAGTAAGCCCCGTATAAAGATTTATTTTGATAAGGAAACAGGACGGAAAAAGGGGGATGCACTTATTACGTATTTGAAGGTAGTTGCTTGAGTTATAGATGTATATATTTTAAACAACACGATGTCAATGTCTGTGTTTTATGCTTTGTTATTTTCTTCATATTAGGAGCCATCAGTAGCTTTGGCTGTTCAATTATTAGACGGAGTTCCACTGCGAACGGGAGGAAAAGTTCCAATGTCAGTAACACCGGCCAAGTTTGAACAGAAAGGTAATATCTCACAAGTAACCTTTCTAATAAAACTAAGGCACGTTTTGGTTGGGTTTAAGGTTTCCATAAGAAATCACTATTTTCCTTGGCTAAAAATTCGATCAGGATACAAAAACATATGATGTAAATGGTTTACTTCAATTTTCTTTGACCCTATTCAGTCTCCACTCTTGAAAGTTGAAACAGTACTTTAACCCTGCTCACTCTACAGTGATCCATGGTACTAAATTCTGAAGTAATATGTTTCCAAGGCAATTTCATGTTTTCAAAACCCTTTTCCCTGATTCTATCCCTTGAAACAGAGCCCATGAGCCTACAATCCAGCAGGTTCGTTTCTAGAATAGTTGCGTTAGGGATCCTCGCAGATTGCTGATTCTCCCTCTTGCTCTTGGTGATACAGGGGAGAAGTTTCTTGCGAAACAAGCAGATAACAAGAAGAAGAAGAAATTGAAGAAAGTTGAAAATAAGATGCTTGGTTGGGGTAATTACTAATCCTTTGTTGAAATCTCAAGATGTTATATTCGTTCAATATCTCGAAGTTTGTGTGTTGAGTGTCTCTTATATGCATAAGATTTTCTGTAAGATAATATTTCTGTTTGCGAAGGGGGGGAATTCAACCAGGTTCTGTTGTTACTTTTTAGCACTTAGCAGCAGGAGGATCAACTGTTTGTTTGGCTCGTTCTTGCATTAGCTGTTCTCATTATTTTTCTCAAATTACTTGCATGATTTTTGGGCTTATTGTAAGATTTAAAAGTGTTCCATGCTTTATCTTTCTTCTAGGAAGTATGCGTTTCGAAACAGCTTTATGCAGGTTATTCAGACAGTTGTTTCCTTCTTTAAAACTAATGTCTAATTTCTTCTTTAAATTGTAGCATGCTGTTATATTGCAATAATGTTTATGATTTTTAGGGGTTTCCTTAGCTTGCCTACCCTGTTTATGATTTGTTCTTGCTGATGTAGTTCTTCAACCTTTTGGATTTACTTCTTGTCAAGCTTGCTGCTAGTTTATGGCTGTTAGACTACTGCGTTTGTCAAACATTTCCTGATACTGTTGTTTTCAATTAACTTAGGTGGTCGTGATGATGCGAAGTTATTGATTCCGGCTCAGGTCATCCTCAGCAACATGTTTACTCCTACTGAAATGAGAGTATGTTGAACACCCATTTGTTGGATTTATTCGTTGCTTCCTGATGCTGCTTTTAGTATGCTTGTTTGACACACATCTCTACTCGTAAAAACTATTGCCTGGAGAGATATCCACATTCATTTATATATGTTGATATTGTCTTCTGTTAAACCACTTCATATTGCAAAGAAAATGTTGTTGACCGTCTCTTGTAATCAACAGGCAGATTTGAATTTGCGAGATGAGTTAGAGGTAGATGTTCGTGAGGAATGTGCAAAGCTTGGTCCAGTGGATTCTATCAAGGTAACTTGGAAAAGTATATTCAGGATAGAGGAATTAGTTTCTGTAAAGAAATAATCTTATTCCCTTCTCTCAAAGCTCATGTCTTCCTTCTAGAAATATTTGTTGATCAGTGCTGTTTTTTTTTTCCTAGTTAATCATCTTACATGCATCTTTGTACTGTTGGTTGATGTGAATTTTGATTCTATCACAAGGTTTGCGAGAATCATCCACATGGCGTGGTGCTGGTAAAGTTCAAGGACAGAAATGATGCACAAAAGTGCATTGAGGCGATGAATGGGAGATGGTAAGTAGGCTTCCAACATTATCCTACCGGAGCAATACTATCAATTCAAATCATAAAGTTTACTATATTTGTTATTTGGATCTTGTTGAGCCCATATATCCCCTTTCTCCTTGGACAGGTTTGGCGGAAAGCAGATTGGCGCTGTTGAGGATGACGGCTCTATAAGCCATTCTTTAGTTCGTGACATGGAGTCTGAGGACGAACGGTTGGCACGATACGCTGCTGAGCTTGAGTCTTCTTGACCCACTTCTGCCAGTAAATACTAAAAGTCACATCCACAGGGTTGGGAATTTTTCCTAGTAGTAATCTTTAGCCCTCTTTAACCTTCAATAACTCTTCTTGTTGCGTGGGCCGTTGCCATCGGTGTGCCATTTGTCAAGGCAGCTGTTCCCATCGGTGTGCCATTTGCAGGACATTGGTTCATGTTTTCTTCGGCTACACACTTCATTTTTTTTGGGGTGCATCAGTATGACTGTAGAACTAGGCTTATGAGTTATGACATACCTATGTAATACATGTTCCATGTTTTGCAATGGGGTTAAAAGGAGAATTTTTTTTTTTAAAATTTTGGGGGCAATATCAGGTTTAGACTTGGTGCTTTTTTATTTTATTTTTACAGTGCTTGAAAATTGAAAGTTGGGCTTCTACTTCTAGTTCTCAAACACTTGTTTTGGACAGATCTGTTGAGTTGTCAACTTATTTCAACTGTTCTTGACGCCAGAAGCTAATCAACCTGGAGGTCTGTTTGGATGGCAATCAACTTATAATGTACATAATGCAATATTGTGCATTATAAGTTATAATTAGGGTTTGGGATTAGCTAAGCAATTAACATTTTAACACATCAAACAACAATCAATCAATTTAGATGGTTATTGGAGTGATGTGAATAATTTGAGTTGGTGAGCCTCTTCTAATAATGATATGAATGGACAAGTTCAACTTGTTTGTTCATAGTTTTTTAGGGTTGTTTTCCTCGTTTTACTTTGGTTGATTGGTTCATTGTTTGTGGATCATAACATCTTGATGGTATGTCTGTCTGATGCATGCTCACTGTACCAGACTTTTATTTTTGTATTTAGAATTTTTACTTATTCAAATATAAAATAAAATCAATGGACAACTTTGATTTTCTTTTGGCTCTCTCGACTATTTTACATGCATTTCAACAACATTTGGACTTTCATAAAATAAAAAATGTCTATAAATTGAGAAATTACGCAGTGCTTACCTGTCTTTCGTCTTTGTGACCCAGATTTGATTACAGATCACAGATCTGTCTCAATTAATAGACGGTGTCGTTTTCCTCATTACTCTTCCTGAGATTTTAGAGCAATCAAGATTCAAGAACCACCAAAACTACGTCGTTTTAGGCTTGTAATTCATTTTCTTTTCCTTTCTTTATTATTTATGAAAATTCCGGTGAGGTCGATGAAACTCGTATTTGCCCGATCCCTTGTTGATGAGTGATAGGGCCCTCCTCAGGTTCTTCCACTGAAACTCGCAGATCACCCTGTAAATCCTCCCTCCCAGACGAAATCCCTATGCCGACCGATCAAGCCGAACTCAGCACCGAAGAGGTTGGTTCTCTCTCTTTCTAACGATGTTTCGAATTCTCTCTCCATGTTCGCTGATCAGTTTATGCAAGTTGTTTTAATGCATTCATTCTGTGTGGCCGATTTCGGTTGAGATTATTCGATTACTTGCACATCTTGTTCAAATTGCGTGCAATCTTTCGTTTATGTGATCTCGAACGCGAGGTGGTTTGTAGCCGTAGATCAATTTTGGAATTCTAGAAATCTCCCCGCGGTCTGCGAATCTGTAATCTAGCTTGTGTCAATGTGTTGTAGAGTTTTACAGTTGAATTGATTTTTGGGGAAAAGGAGGTAGAGCTAGCGATCTGGAAAGGCTGGGGGAGGGGGGGGGGGGGGGGGCACGAAATTCCGAAAACGGATTTTGGTATCAGGGTGACCGCATGACAAGAAACTTGACAATGCAGATTCTGATTCTGAATTTGCGATTGCTGTATATGGTTAATCAAATTATAATTGCAATTAGATTATCTGCATTTATTCATTAGAAAAGAGGTTACTTTGATCTTTTTTCTCTTTCTGATAAAAGCCTTTCACAAGGTTTGTGTATCTGATGCCTTCCATTGTGTTATTAACTAGGTGCTTAAAAGGGATATCCCATGGGAAACATACATGACGACTAAGTTGATCACTGGTACATCCCTTCAGCTACTGAGGCGCTACGATAAAAAGCCAGAAAGCTCAAAAGCGGCCTTGCTGGATGATGTAAAGCTTATGGCATTTCTTCTTTTATGTTTTCATATTTGTTGCTTTTTATTGCATAAAATATCCTTTTTAATGTGATATTAATTGGATTCTATGATGTAATAGGATGGGGCAGCCTATCTTCGAGTATTTGTAAGCATATTGCGTGACATCTATAAGGAAGAAACCGTTGAATATGTCCTTGCTTTGGTTGATGTCTTGCTTAATGGTAGCAGTGATGCTTTCAAGCCTTGTTTCTTTGAATTTTTATTTTTTTTTGTTCATTTAGGTTTGTAATAATTTGATACATGCTAATGTTTTGTTGTGTTTGTCTGGCAGCAAACCCCAAAAGAGCAAGATTATTTCATGATAAATCACTTGCTGCAGAAGATATATATGAACCTTTCATAAGGTAAATGTCTCACTAACAATAGTGGGAATGCCAAATCCTTGTGTTTGCACGGGATGAGGTTATAATTTATAGCTTTGTTAGCACTTTCAGATACTGTATTTATCATTTGGTAGGTTCATCTCTAGCATTAGAGACTTGGTGACATGTTTTCAATTTATGTTTTTTAAGTTGGTGCTTATAATTTTTTTTTTACTGTGTGGAAGGACATGTCATTTATTTGTTGTCAGGTGTATGATTCCAACCTGCTGTAACTGTAAATACTCAAAAAACTTTTTTATTTTTATTGAGATTATAAGAATAAATTGAGAATGAGTACAGTAGTGCAATTTTGAATTTTCGACGATTAAAGTTGGTTTGACTTATTTCTTTTTCATTCAACTTGATAAGTAAACTGATTACAGATACAACTGTCTTCCATTTTAGGTTGCTTTGGAGGGGCAGCTGGTTCATACAAGAAAAGAGTTGCAGGATACTTTCGCTGATAGTAAGGTAGCCTTAGCCTAATTACTACTCTGTATTAGATTGTTGTCTGGTAGAATACCCTTACACTTCACTTCAGTGACAGACTCAGACTAATACTTGTAAGTTTCGGTCCTTATAGTGCTAGACCAAAAAATTATCAGGGTGCGACTGCAAATGGAGAAGCTTCAGATTCAAAGAGTAAATTGACTACTCTTGATGATGTCTTGAAAGGCTTAGTTGAGTGGCTTTGTGTGCAGGTTAGTACAATGTACTCTTCTTTGTTTCTCTAGGCTTTTTTGGTTGTTATTTTCGAAATGTGGTAAGAAGATGTTTTTTTTTTTTTTCACGAAAGGTTGCTAATTAGATATACACTTGATTTCTCATATCTCAAGTGCGATTCCCTCTTTTTCCACCATTTTCTATTTTAGACCCATTAATGCAAATCTTCTTACTGCAGTATTCGTGTTATTGATACATTTTCTTGGGTAAATTCTGCAGCTTAAGAAACCTAATCATCCAAGTCGTGCGATCCCTGTGTCCATCAGTTGCCTTGCGCTTGTATTGAAGGAACCCTTAGTGAGATCCTGTTTCGTACAAGCAGACGGTGTGAAGCTTCTTATCCCTTTTATTTCCCCAGCATCTACCCAGCAATCTATGCAGGTAAAATTTGTAATTCTGGAATCTGGGTGCATTATTCATTCCTGTTTGGCGACGTTCTCTGTGGATGTTCAACTTTTATGATTTTGGCAACAGTCGATCCTGACAAATTTGTACATGCTTTGTCCATTGTTCACTCACTTTTGATTTTGTAACAGCTTCTTTATGAAACATGTCTTTGTATCTGGCTGTTGTCCTTCTATGAACCTGCACTTGAATACCTGGCTACTTCTAGAAGCCTGCCACGCCTGACTGAGGTGCTCAAGACTTCAACAAAGGAGAAGGTAGGATTCTAGCTATATTTAACAAAGTTTATATCCATGCATATCAGTGTATGCAAATGCCATATTTTGCTATGCACCTTTTTCTTTGTAATCACATTTGTGCAAGCAAATTCAACTTTTGGCATTTGATACATGCTCTTTCATATCCATACTATGCTAAGTCTATGCTCTGCTAAGGCAATTCTGAACGGAAGCTAAAGGCATCTGCTTATGCATTTAGCACATTAACAGTAGAGGCTTCATAGGAAGAATTTCAGACTCTATCAAGCTTGATCCTCTACTCTGCCCTGGCTATGCACTTTACACTGTGCAAATACATTTAATTTTTTTAAATATCACGCATCCGTGTTGATAACTTGATACTTTTGATTGATAAACAAAATAAATAAAACACGTGAATTCCCTGTAGGTTGTTCGTGTCATTGTACTGACTCTGAGAAACTTGCTTCCCAAAGGGAACTTTGGCACCCAGATGGTAGATCTCGGAATGCCACAGACCGTTCAGAGCTTAAAAGCACAGGCATGGAGTGACGAGGTGGGTGGAATTTTTGTTCTTTACTAGGTCCCACTGAAGTGGCTTGATTATTTAATGGGAAGAAGTGTAATGGATTATGTTGCTTCACAGTAATTGACCCCATAGGAAACCAACAAGAGATGCATAGGGAGGTTTTAAACTAGCATATTTCATGAAATTTGGTATATGCTTTATGAAATTTGTTCGTCATTCTTGTTCCATTGCCTTCATCTTGATATGATTTTTCAGGACCTTTTAGAGGCCTTGAATCAGTTAGAAGGGGAACTGAAGGATAACATCAAGAAAATGAGCTCATTCGACAAGTATAAGCAGGAAGTTCTCCTGGGCCATCTTGAGTGGTCTCCTGTGCACAAGGATCCTTTCTTTTGGCGTGATAATATCACAAGTTTCGAAGAAAACGACTTTCAGGTACTCCATCTCCTAACAACTTGTAATCCTGATTATTTTTTCCAACGTTTCTAAATATGTTTATCTGCCGTTCCAATACAGATTTTGCGAGTCCTGATCACCATATTGGACACATCCAGTGATCCAAGAGCGTTGGCTGTAGCTTGCTTCGATATCTCACAGTTCATCCAGAACCATCCCGCGGGGAGGGTCATAGTGAACAATCTCAAGGTAAAAGAGCGAGTTATGAAGTTAATGAACCACGAAAACCCGGAGGTCACAAAGAATGCTTTGCTTTGCATTCAGAGGCTTTTCCTGGGAGCCAAGTATGCCAGCTTCCTCCAGGCCTGAGGTGTATGTTGATACTACTGCTCCAGTTGGTATTGATGTTTTTTATTTATCGATAAAACAAAAATAAAACCATTCATTTTTGGTATTTTATCTGTTTTGTACAAATAATTTCGACCGAATTCCATGTTCTTGGATCATATGATATTGGCAACTTCGTAAACTGGCGTGGAGTAGTGATGTTTTTTCTTGCAGTTTTCCTCAAGAACGGTTTATTACTTTATTTAGTAAGCATTTGGTAGAAAAGAGTTGGGATCTTCTACAACAATGGGTGTATCCTATGGTACACCCTAAAATTATTTTTATTATAAAACAATGTTAAAAAAATTTATAAAAACTATATTTAACTTATATACACTCATATTTATATGCTTATAAATTTTTATTATAAAAAATCATGTTCTAGAAAAATAGAAAAATCATTTACTAAAATAACTCATATTTTCATTATCTATAATTTTTTAAACATGATTTTTATAATAAAATTTTATAAATATATAAATATAAGTGCATATAAGTTAAAAATAATTTTTAGAATTTTTTTTAACATTGTTTTATCACAAAAATAATTTTGTGGTACACCATAGTGGTTGTAGAAGATCCAAACTCGGTAGAAAATTGATTGCCTCATCAAGAATTAAATGTTCCATCATTTCCACCAAAAAGTTTCATTTTAATTTAATACAATCGAGATGCTTTTACATGGAATAGTTTTTTTTATCAAAGTTTCAAATTATTTGACGATAAAGGGAAAATAAAATACTTGTTCTAGTTTACTACTACATCCGTTCGGAAAAACTTGACATTTTACTATTTATACACGCTTTTTTAGGAGATAAAAACTATATAAAATATCTAGTTTTTTTAATAATTTTTTTAACAACTTCGTAGTTATTATTAATAAGTACAAACTTGTTAAAAAAAATTATAAAAAAATTAATATTTTATATAGTTTTTATCGTTCTAAAAAAGCGTGCAAACGACAAGTTTTGTCGAACGGAGGGAGTATACTTGTATTAAAATTTAAAACATGTAATAACAAACCGTTCAAACTTCAAAGTCATCAAGGATAGACCAACACCAATCGTCTAAGAATATGTTTATAGACCAATCACGAGCTTGGGAGATATGATTTGATCATTGAGAGTGAAAGGGGTGTGTCGTGTGTGTGTGTGTGTGAGAGAGAGAGATTGAAGATGTGGAGATCAATCACAATACCAAGAGCAACAGCTTCATTGGCAAGGACCTCAGGATGGAAGCAAATCAGCAATGGTGCTTCGAAATCAAACCCCAGGTACTCAGCAACACCTTCTAGTTTCACTTCATCCCCTCATTTTCCCCCAATCCCCCTCCCGTAATCCAAACCCTAGGTATTCCTCTCGTTCCTCGCCAACCGTGATTTCCTCGGACAACGAAGGTTTTAGGGTTCGATTTGAACGAAATTAGTGAAAATGTCGTTGTTGCAGTGGAGCGTTTAGTATTTGCCGTTGCTTCCTTCCTGTATGGGTAATATGTAATCTCAGATCCCACGATTCCTTCCGCGAGTAGACACAACAGTCATAGACGGAGTCACAGTGAAGACAAGGACCACGAATTCGATGCTAACACTCCGTTTTGATGGGATTTTTAGGGAGGGAATAGAAGGGAAAATGAATTGAGTGTTTGGGTGGACAATTGGGAGGAATGGGAGGGATTTTAAACTTTAGTAACCACCCTATTCCATGGGATTTCACACCCCAACAAATTGGTGGAATTTGATGGGAAAATTTCCCATCTCTTCCCTTCCCTTCTCTTTCTTGAATTTCCAATCCCTCCCATCCCCTAAGATACCCACCTGCCAAACACACTGTAATGGTATCTAATTCTATGCTAATGGTACAAAACTAAATTTTTATTCAACAGATTATTTATTCTTTCGGAAGATTTTTTAATTACTCCGTAAGTAGTCAATAGGAAGGTATCGAATCATGGAATGACACATGAAGCAAGATTTGGCCATTGATAATATTAATTACCCGTAATTGATTAACAATGAAGTAGGTGAGAGAAAAACAAAGCAGATCTCGTGATTTTTGTTTAAATAAATAAAGCTAAGGAAAAGAGCTCTGTCTGTCTCTCTGTGACTGCGAAAATCCTATTGGGGCCTTTGCTCAGCTCAGCTCAGTTCACCTCCAATGGCGAAGAAACCCTCCAATATCGTCGGGAATGGGTCCTTGATCCCGGACAAGCAAGTTTCCCGATCGGACTTCCCTCCTAACTTCCTCTTCGGTGTCGCCACTTCCGCCTACCAGGTCATCTCTCTCTCTCTCTCTCGCATCGGATCTGGTATCATGTGCTTCTGTCAGTTCTGTGTTGATTTTCCGCTGTTTTTTCGATGATCGTTGTTTTTCATCTCTTTCTTTTCCCAATTAATGTACTGAATCGGAAAAGTGTGTTGTTGCAATTGTTAGTTGAAATATGCAGTTGATAAATTGAAAGTTTGTTGACTATGCTTGTTTTTTTTAATCTTTGTCCGAGAAATTTAGGTTGAAGGAGCTTGCAAGGAAGGTGGCAGGGGGGCTAGCATTTGGGATGCTTTCACACACATTGAAGGTATGAATGACCCAGCAGTGTTACATTTCCCTCATCTTCATCAAGTCTGTGGAACAAAAGTACCTATAGTTTTGTTTTGCCGTATCTTCTTGCTTGATCAGGAAAAGTTTGTGATGGGGGCAATGGAGATGTGGCAGTGGATCAGTATCATCGTTACAAGGTTATTTGTAATTGCTAAACTTACATTTCTTTTACTTTGCCTAATTTCCTCTTATTGTAGTTAGTATATTGATCTGGTTTAGTTGATACCTGGAAACAGGAAGATGTGGACCTCATATCCATGTTGGGCTTTCATGCTTATCGCTTTTCCATATCATGGTCCCGCATACTCCCTGGTAGATGTTCTCTCCTTGAAACTGCTGTGCTGAGTGGATGTATAAAAGCTTCAAAATTTTCAGTGTTCTGTGATTCACTTGTGGTATTTTACTATTTTAATGGCCTTACTGCATACAATTTGCACCTTTTCTTAAACGGAAGGATTGGTGTACCATATTTGTTATTCCTTTGTACAATGTCAAGAAATTACATCTTTAAGTGTCGAATAAACTCTCTTCACGGGCTTTATGCCGTGGGACAAGTAATAACTGATTCTTGTTCATGCACCTTTTCTGCTTGTCCTCAGACGGGCTAGGGACTAAAGTCAGTGATGAAGGGATAAAGTACTATAACAATCTCATCAACAGTCTTTTAGAGAAGGGTATGGATAATGGATCTATTTTCCCTTATTCCATGTGTCTGTGTTTGTGCCATTACTGCCATATAAACGAACATCCTGTACTCTTGTACAGGTATTCAGCCCTATGTTACTCTATATCACTGGGATCTTCCTTTGCATCTTGATGAGTCAATGGGTGGTTGGTTAAACAAGGAAATTGTGTAAGTACTTCTGTGTTACATATGCTACTTTTTCAAATATTTCGCCAGTGTTTAACAATGGTCAGGGAATTTTCCTTTTTTTGAGCACACGAGCCACGTTAAGTATCTTCTAGTATTTGCTTTCACATTTCTCCTGCATGTTCTCTCACACAAGTCACTACCATGTTTCTCTTGCTGAAATGCAGAAAGCACTTTACAGTCTATGCAGAAACTTGCTTTGCACATTTTGGTGATAGAGTAAAGAATTGGATCACGATCAATGAGCCTCTTCAAACTGCAGTCAATGGATATGGTTTTGGTATATTTGCACCAGGCAGATGTGAAAAAGCATCCACAGAAGTTTATTTATCTGCTCACCACCAGCTGTTGGCCCATGCTTCTGCTGTTTCTTTGTACAGAAACAAATACAAGGTATGTGTTCTTTTGATGGTTGATCAAAGACGACATTCAGGATGAAATCAAGGATCTTGTATTGAAACTATATTTGTTTCTCTCTCTTTTTGTTTATTTATTTATGGAGAGTAAAACCTTAATGCATGATTCGACATTACTTTGTAAATTACATGAAGCTTCTTATTAATGGAGATTTTCCTCCTGTCACTCTTAATTACATGAAAAGTTCTTCATTCAAACTTTCTCAAACTCACTTTTCCTCTCAAAGGAGATTGGATCCATCATCCATGCATGATGCCACAATTTTTATCCTATGTTAAATTATCAATCTCATTTTATTGATCTAAAAAAATAAAATATTTTTGTCCCAGCCAGAAGCAATCCACATCAACTATTTTTAGCACTGAGGCTGCAATGCCAGTTGAAGAGCCACTTAACGAGACTGTTTTTCTTGCCCTGAAACCATTTACTATATAAAATTGTTCATGATAGGGAAACTTGTTTATCCTGTGGCTAATGTGTTATGATCAAGTTGTTTTCCTTTATGATTTATTCATGTTAGATAGTCTTCTCAGCTATGTCAACATTCTTAGGTTGCCAACATGTGTTTTTTTTTTAATAAAAAATTTATGCTTTGGCGTTGCCCCATCTAGGAGAAGCAAGGAGGGCAAATTGGTTTGGTATTAGATTGTGAATGGGCTGAGCCATTGTCAGATAAAACTGAAGACCAAAGGGCTGCAGCTAGGCGTCTTGATTTCCAGCTTGGATGGTATTTCCTTTTCATTCATTGCTTTGATTTACTAATTTATGTAACTGGCTTCCATGGTAATCTAATATGGTACTGTTGTAACCCTTGACCTTTTACTCAGGTATTTGAACCCAATATATTATGGAGACTATCCTGATGTAATGCGTGAGAGGATTGGAGATCGATTACCTAAATTTTCTGACGATGAGAAAGATATGCTAAGGAACTGTGTGGACTTCATTGGGCTAAATCACTACACCACAAGATATATTGCACATAGTACGGAGAATGTTGCAGAACATGAATATTATGAAGCACAGGAAATGGAAAGAATTGGCAAGTGCTGTCCCTCAATGTCTTTATATATTTATTCATGTCCGGTGGCATTACTATAGAAAAACTGATGCTTATATTTTGCTTGCTAAACAGCTGAATGGGGAGAGGATGAAAAGATTGGTGAGAAGGTAAGCATATCTTCTTTCATACATACTATGGATTCATATTGATTAACTTCCAGTACCTTTTAAGCTGATGATTATTTTCTTCCAATTTTATGCATCACAGGCAGCATCACCATGGCTGTATGTAGTACCTTGGGGCCTTCGGAAAACTCTCAATTACATAGCTGAAAAATACCAAAATACTCCAATATATGTTACAGAAAACGGTACATTTCTAAGATTAGTTTTTTCAAATCGTCGAGTATCACTACTAATCTCAAGTCAAATGAAGTATCAAATAATACACTACTCTTGATGTTTAAGCTGTGCGTCTTCTAGCTTTTTTAGCAAATCTGACTTCATAGCCCATGCTCATCTTCATGCAGGCATGGACGACGAAGAGAACATAACTGCTCCGCTTCATGAGATGCTAGATGATAAATTGAGGGTCACTTACTTCAAAGGATACCTTGCTGCTGTTGCCGAGGCAATCAGGTGAACTACTTGTTGCTCTTCTTTTTCTGTTTGATGAAGATCTGTTTTCTCTAAATCATGCATTTGATTTGGGAATTTGATCTTACAGTTCATAGCTTTAACGAAAAAAAATAGCACCTTAAACCCTCCTCTGTTTGAACAACATTCACAGGGATGGGGCAGATGTGAGGGGCTACTTTGCATGGTCCTTATTGGACAACTTTGAGTGGGCAAATGGTTACACGAAACGCTTCGGTTTGATTTATGTCGACTACAAGAATGGGCTCTCTCGTCATCCAAAGTCCTCGGCTTATTGGTTCAGGCGATTCCTGAAGGGTGATGAAGATAAAAAGGGAAAGGAAGAGTAGTTCTCTCATTTCAAATGAACTACTACACCTCCTCCTACACGCGGGAGATTTAGACTCTGTTTTACAGCTGCATTATCTTCCTATATCACATTGACTCACGGGTGCTGAATCCTGATAAAAGTTGCCTCACTGTTATCACTATTATTTGATCCCAAAGGGCTCAGGGTTTTATCTTGGATGAATCTTAAGGTGTGCACCCTTGAGAGCTGACCACAAATTTGGCCATCATTTATAACTTGTTTGAAACGTTCTGTACTTCTATGGAGTTGAGTTTATTTTTGGGGAAGGTTATATAATACTCCGTATGTTTGAAGTTTGAACTGAAGCCCTCCAAACTAATGCACAAAAAGACTATTAAATCCACAAAGTCAAATTTTGGGGGAAATAAATTTTTCTATAAATAATTTGAAATTCAGCAAAAATTATTTATTAAAATATTTTATTCATGAATAAAATATTTAAATCTAGTATTCATTTACAACAAATCTCTGTCTATTAAGCAAAATATGTCATTTTAGAGTGATTTTTGTTTAGTAAAAATATTATTTTAGGTATTTTGGCCTTTATGATTTGGTATATGTGCATCTGGGAGCTTAGCAACAGGTTTGATATAACCAAGAAATCAAGCAATTCATGTCAGTAGACAAGGCAAGGCATATATGCACACAGCAGTTTCAACCTTCATGCTGCATGGCATATGCATTTTCCCTCAGCAGTGAGTGATGCAGTAGAGAACCAGTGATCCCTATTATTGAGCCACTGGAGAATTGCGCCGAAAAAAAACCCAGAGAATTCTCCTCTCGGCTGCGTAGCCAGCCGACCTTTTGTTGTATAAATACCCATCTATTGGATAAGTTTACCAAATGACCAAAATGTAACGGTATAGTCCTCATCTGCAACTCATCTTTCGGATTCAGCTTTATCGCTGTCTACTTTCTGACTAGCTAACTTGACTATGTCTTCAACGTGAATTCTCCCATCTGTTTCAAGGGGAGGGTAAATTGTATTAGAAGACCAGAATCAGGAGATAAGTCCTCAATTCTAAGTACATTCTCATGCGTTGTTATCTGTAAGTAACAACATAAGGCTTTGAGATAAGAGTATACTCAAGATCACATACCTTTATCCTTGGGAAGCTTGTGGATAAGTTCTTGGATACCAGCTTGATCTAAAGTCTTTTTTAGGTAGGTAGCTGCAGAAGCCACTTCCTCGGGTGTCACTTTCCCATCATAATCCCTGAATGTACAAGCCAAGTTATAACCTTACTAAGAGAAATATCACTTTTCCAAACGCATATTAACATGCAAAGTTCAATTTTGAAAATTATGTTAAACAATAAATTCTACTACGTATATAAAAAAAAAGGTAAGACATGAATTTAAAGAGTTTGATCCATCGAGTTTGTCACACATTGTTGGATATTGCATTTGAGTGCACATATTATTCAATATACGACTTAACTCCACTGCTATCTTTGTAGTTGCCTTGCCTCAGCGAATCAGCTGAGGCACATTGCAACACAGTTTACTCTAAGAAAGCAGGAAAGTACAAGTTCAAAACTTTCTTCTATGTTAAAATTAGGGATAAATGTCTTCATACTTTATTATCAGGAATTATTTCTGCAAATCTGCTGCCCGTCTGCCAAGAATCCAGAGCTAAAATTCATTTATTAATTTCAGATTAAGATTTCTCAATATGTTAGGCTTTAAATCTCTGGTGAATTGAACTTACTCAGACCTACCATTATACTAAGAATTAGAAAGAACACAAATTTTAAAAGGAGAAGCTAGAAACCTGTCTAGTAGCCGCCAACGGTCTCCAATAGTTTCATCCACGTGATCAATCTCCTTTTCAAGTTTATGAAGCATAGCATCCACCTAATACACCAAAACGCAGAGGATACTAATCAACGGTGTTGCTCCTCTAGCGCAACAGGTATTCTAAAAGTAATGGAGACAATATCACGGTGCATTTCAATTTGCCAAATGAGTGGACTCCGATTTCAAAATGTGTTGACAAAAACATTACCCTGTTTATGAGTGCTGATGAGACCTTATCACCAGCTGCAGCCTCAGTAGGTTGATCAGTAGCCTCAGTAGTTTGATCAGTGAACACCTCCCTGGCAGCTCTATATGCCTTCTCAGCTTCTTTTTCACCATCTATTCCATCCTGATCAACCGTACTGTTGTACAGCTCTATCTGTTAATAAAAACAAACAAGTAAAACATACAGCTTCAGAAAATGAAAATAAGGCTAATATTATACTTTTGTATTCAAAATCCAAGGTTTTGATCTCCTAAAGGGCAATACTAGATAATGGATCCCAACATCAAACCAAAGGAGTCATTCTTTTATTGTATAACCATATCATTGACATGTAGTCTTTATATATGATGTGTTCCATACTTCCTGTACAACTAACTACGGCTGGATACATCAAAAGCTTTGTTATGGATTCCATGATACTAAGCACAGTTCTGACAAATAATTGTTGAAATCCCGGCAAGAGAATCATGGAAATATGCCCAGTTAGAGGAAAGGATATCAAGGGAAAAAGCTTCAGCGTTCTCGTCAACTAAAACTACAGAACTAAGCTCCATTCTCATTACAGGAAAATGTTAAAAAGGGATGTGCTTCTTGTTTCTGCTTACCTCCTTCTTTACCAGTCTTAAGAATTCTTCTCGCTCCTTGGTCACTGACTGAAATAAAATGTACAGAACCCAGTCAAGGTACAAATTGGATCAACTAGAATACCATAGGAATCAAAAAGCATTTTCACAACAAGATTATAATCATCCTACAGATGCTGAAACCAGAACTGCCAATGCACAACTGAGCACAGAAAGCTGGTCCTGTTTCTCTGATGTTTCAGCTTTTTCGAGCTGTTCTGTCTCTCTGGCAGTAGCATCCATCATCTCTTCTAAAGCCACATCCTTCCCAGAGGCACTGGCTTCCTTCAGCCTAGCTTGTTCCTTTTCCTCCGTTGCTTCCTCCTCCTGCATCACATTATGTGAGATATATTCTTTGAAGAGTGCAAAGCATGAACATATGTTTAAAAAAAGAGCGAGAAAATAAAGAATAAAACATTCATAGCATCATTAAACAAGTTAAGTGGCCATTTGGCTAAAAACTATTTAAAGGAAAGGGAAAGGAAGTAGAGATAGTATAATCTAGATAGGAGCAAGTGAAATGGGGAGAAGGATTCTCTCATTTTGTGAGTCTAAAAGAGGGAGGGAAATGTTATCTTATTTTGTTACCCCATCCCAATTTCCCAACATGGGCATTGAAATAGAGGGAAACAAAGAAAACATTTTTTTTTTATGGAAATGAGTGGATATACGTTGAGATTAAAATTATAATTAACAAATACTAATCTAAAAATTGATTAGACTTGTTTCATTTCCTTTTTCCCATTCCATCCTTATAAACCAAAAGATGGAAAGAATGCAAGGGGTTAGGGGTTCGTTTCGGAGGATCAGCTTATTCATTATAAGCAATCATCATATCCCGTCAAACGGACCCAAATACAAGCATGGTAGATACACAAAAAAAGATAAAATGGTTCTAATAATGATTAGGGAGTAGTTTGTTAAGATTTTAAAGCATCACAAGGCAGAAGCTAAGAAGTTCGACACCTTTATCTTTTCTTCTTCCTTTTCAAGGAACTCTAACTTCCTCCTCCTTTCTGACACAGAATCTTCAGATGTCATAGTCATCACTTGAATAGTACCAACCACTCCATCAGGCAAAGAACCAATTGTAGCCTGAACCGTCACAGGCTTGACTTGGCCAGAGACAGTAAAGGCTCTACAGTGCAGAAGGTATTAGAGAACAGATAAGGCATAGAAGAAGATTGCATGTTAAGCAAGTCTACCTGGAAAGAATCAAAAGAGAAGATGGAAGAGAATGATTGAGAGACAAATCCAGCCAATCTCGCAGCTGCACAAAGAGAAGGCATTAAGCCATTAATTATGAAAATATCTTTAGCGTAACAAAAGTCTCTTTATTAAAAAAAAGTGAGAAGGAAAACACTATTAACTTGCATTAATGACGGAAATAGTTTATTTATAATAAATAAAAGCATCAGTGTCAGCAGAGCTGCTACATAAGAGCAGAAGAATAAAAATGAGCACAGCTGCAATCCAGACCATACATTCATGCCTCTGCATGTACAATGCCCACTTGCAGTGGAACATTTTGTAACATGGCAAACTGTCACACAGCAAGAAGAAAGGCACCTATTTGGTCAAAGCTATATATGGGAAAAAAAGAAAAATTAAGTTCAATCTGCACCTGTTCCCTCATTTCCTCAGCTGAGAGTAGGCCAAGTAAGCCTCGCTCTCTACAGGCTTGACGAAGCTCAGCCTCTGAAAGTGATTCCACTCCCTCTGCTTGAATTACTTTATCATCTTCCTTGATCCTTAAAGAGTCAGAAATTTTAACATATCAATATCTGTGCTATGATGCATGAACAAACCACTTCAAGGCCAAGAGGTTCTGAGAAAGCTGGGTTAATTTTGATTCTAAATTACAACCAAACAAGACAAGGAAAGGAGAAAGTTAAACCTAAAAAATAAGTGAGATGTCATTATTTTGTTGATGTGTAGAATAGAAAAATTTCTAGGATAGACGTCTCTTCAAAAAATTGGTTTTCCTATAACTAACTAACCACATGTTTGTTAGCACTAGCAGTATAAATTTTTCTACGTAGTATTTTACAATGCTATGCTTTCTACATGCTAAGAACTTACATCTATGTCCATTTCAATTTTCAACACACCGATGATGCTAAATAGCACGTAATGAAATACTAGTAAACATCAAAAGATGAGAAAAGCAAGACAACATTCATTTATCATCAACTGAATAACATACTCTTGAAGCCTCCTTCGAAGCATATAACGCAAATAATGGTCAGTTGAATAGGGGTTGATTCCCATATACTTGCACATATTTACCAACCGAGGCCTGCATTAAACAGTATCTTATTAGATGAATTATAATTCATCCAAAAATAAAGATAAAGATGAACAATGTGAAGCATAGAATCACCAACCTGCTTATGTTATCCAGAGTCAACTCATCATTGAACAACTTAGCAAAGGATAAAATTTCTTCATTTGAAACATGAGCACCTGTTCTAACCTATTTGAATGATAGCATACTAGGTTTATGCATCAAGAAAGGCTCGAGAAATAATGACAATGTTATCAACAATGATTTACTTTATTCATAAACTCATCCAGATCTTCAGCTGTCTTCTTAATGTCCCCGCTCCGTGAATTCTGGACTTCCTTGGCCATTTCCTTCACTGTGTCTTGGAGAAATTTTGCATACTCAATCCTTGCAGTCAGTCTCCTTTTCAGTTCTTCCTACAGGAGGACTTTAAGTGTGAGATTGGGATCATCTACACTCGACCTATGTTTTGAGCAAGGACATTGACAAAGTGATACTCCATTCTGAAGTAGCATACTCTTTCAGTCACTAGCAAGTTCACCTTCTTCTATGATGAAAAGAAATAAAAAGAAAGAAGATGATGTAGTTTTACTAGTAGACTATATATGCAGAAGTAGCACACTTTTTTCGTTTAAAAAATAATAAAAAAGGAAATGTAAGCATGCTTTTTCAGACACTACTCACTAGCAAGTTCGCCTTCTATGATGAAAAAGCTAAGCATAAGGCTGTTTAAACAAAAACTCCACAAAAATACTAAAATTAGCAATCCTAGAGACTCTGGAAGAGAGGATAATAGGATGGGCGGGTGAAAAGTATCTTGCATGTGTAATATTTACATTTGGCCAATCATAGTACAAAATGGATGCATCTACTCTAATGATTAGGAAATCAGGTCATTCCAAAGGACAGGACTGAACTCTCTCCTAAGAAAAGAGCAACTACAATGATAAAGTGTGATACTCCATTGTAAAATTTTTAGGCAGAACCAACGGAGAAAGTAGCAGTCAAACGTATGTGCCATATCATTCATTATCTTCCCCACAGGTATGGTTAAATCCACAATCTCTACAATGCATCTTAGCCATTCTCTCGTGGGACTCAAGCCTCATTCTTTAAACCAATTTTTCTAATTCTTTTCTTGAGGTGTGGTGGAAAACTAGCTCAAACCCAGATTGCAACTATTATATCATAGTACCAATTAAATATGCTTTTGAATGTCTTAAAGTTATCCATGCTAATAATCAGATATAATTTCACCTGTTCTTTCATCTTGTCTTGGAAAGTTGATGGCAGCATGTTGGGAAACAATTTAAGGAATACTGGTAGTAAGAACTCCATGAAGGGCACTATGACAAAGACTGCAAATGGAACTAGCCTGAAAATGTCAGCAGTAGTGCGAGTGAGTTGTTGCCTTTCCCTCCTTGACAGATTCTTGCCCTCGCCGAGTTTCAAGAGCAATCTCAAGCAGATCCTCACATCAGCCCACAGTAATTTTGTGCCTAACCAATAATGTTGCAGCGTGGATATAAATTCACTCTTCCACGTACGAAGCTTAATGGCCCAATCCTCCCTACCACATAGAAAAAGATCCAGATAACTAAGATTAATAATGCCCAATGTCTAAAGCAAAAAAACAGAAAATGGCATATACCTGCTCATTGAAGCAATAGCCCTTAGAGCAGGACCGATCCCTAGGATTGTAGCCCAAACTCTCTGCAACATAGACTTATCACCTTTCTGAGATTCCTGGAGCTTCTTGGCTTTGGCTTTAGCGCTGCTCAAACCTTCTACAGCTTGGTCACAATCCTCTGGAGAAGGCTCTTTCACTTGAGCAGTAACCTCTTCATTTTGACCAGCTGATGGTGAAAGGGAATACAGTGCATGTTGCATGTACTGTTCAGATCTAGTGAGCCCCAAAGATAAGGCATAGTGTGAATCCCTGGTTATTGACCTGTATGAAGAACTCCTGCCTAAGTGTTGCTGTAGCAGCCCACAAGAGGAAAACAGTCTGTATATATCTTGGCTTGCCCTGGGCCTGCCTCTTTCTTTCCTTGAAGCAGCATTGTCTGATGGATTGCATAAGTCCGAACTTAAGGTGTTTGGATCAGGAGCAAGAGATGTGAACCTATCCTCATAGCTTGAATAACTATGAATCAAGAACCTACGAAGGCTTGAATATCCAAATAAAGACCTCTTCTCACGCAAGATTGCTCTTGATGCCATCCTCCAATTTTAACCCCCACCAGTTATTAATATATCAGAACTATTGTCCCACCACAGCCGACTAAAATCGAAAACGAATTTTTCCTTGAAAACCATGCAGAATGTGAACTGTTGTAAGCCTTCCTGAAAGTTCAAAAAGACAACCTTGTCATAATGGGAAGCAAACATATTCCTCAATACAGCAATACTTCTTCAAGCCCATAATTTATCAAACTTCAGCAACGTGGAGAAAACATCTCTTTTCCTCGTATAAATACCACATAAATGGGAAGCGTAGTAAGACATCAACTGATTCAAGAGTTGTTCGCACAGTGCAGACAGGTTATTTATATAATGATAATTACTGCCTCATCAATTGATACAAAGCCACAAACCGAAATTCGAAGGGGAGAAAAACTAGATGCACGGTTACGCAATATTATTTCACGTTAATCTGGTAATGAATTCCTTATCCCTATCTTCAAATCACGGTCTGAATAAATACCAAACCATGACCACAACAATTTCTAAACAACCAGTTTCCGCTAAAATAATCTGCACTGTTCATTTCCCCCCTTCTCGGAGAACAATCAAGGAACTGATAAAACTGATTGTCCAGGTAGAAATACCAGGCGAATTCGACGATTCAACAGCGAAAACAAAAAAACCAAGCAACATGATAAATACCGATAATGAGCAATCAAAATTGGTTTCAAATCAGCAGAGTTCCAAATTGGACAAACATTCCGATGCAGAGATTCAAACAAAACTATTACCGGAAATGCGATGGCGATACCAGAAGAGAGAGAAAGAAAATGGACACACTAACCTCCGATGATCGAAAACTGTCCAATTCGAAAAGTAAACCGATCAAAATTTGAGCCGCTATGTGGAAATGCAGACGGCTAACGACTTTCGTGGAGAGAAGAAAAAGTCAAGAGGGAGAGCGTGGGCGCGGGAGAAAAAAGAGGGGTTCGGAAACTCGACTGTGTGTAGGTTGCAGGCGAGGCACAGGCGTCAGGCACTGCACCGTGGGGGTGGATTCTCCGGAGTGCGTGGAATATCCTCAAATTCCAAACGGACATCTGTTCATATGTTTTTGTTTTTGTTTTAAAAAAAACGACTAGTCTAAAAATTTTGAAAATATATACTCCGTAGAAAGTGGTAAAAGTGTATATATACTCAATTTTTTTTAAAGTTTCAACTTTATTTTGGTTTTAAAGTCCAAATGATTGAACACGTCTTAAATCGTGGGTAAATCATTCAGTCTAAGTGCATATAGCACCTAATCTGGATGCATATAACATTAACAACAACCTTCGCTATCTACTAAACGTCACATTTGACTCATTTGCTATCAAAATCCGAACAGAAAGTGTACATGTAGTAGCTCAGTCACCAAAGCTATGCACATTTACGAGATCTAAATTTCCGTTATTCTATTCTAAATCAAACTAAAAAAACATAGAATTTGGATCGTGTACATTATTGGCATCTACTAGGTGAATTGCTCCCCCTTCCTTCCCGGGTTGTCGTCTACAACATCATATTAAATCGTGGATAAATTTGTGTGGACATTTTCACAAGTTTTTTCTATCATAAATAGATGAGCATGATCCTAAATACTCCCTCCGTTCTAAAATACATTGTCTTTTAGCATTTTGCACAAGTTTTAATAAAACACTCTACTTTTAAAAAAACATCATCATTACACCAACTTTTTCATAAATTTTATTATTTTTTAACACCTACTACATATTTTAACCAATCAAATTATTTTAAAAAGTCAACATCACACAAACCAATACAAATTATTACAACTTCATACCTAGAAAACATAAAAGGTCATCTATTGTTGGACAAAATTTTGGATGCTGATACGTTTACCTACTGGGTAAAATTACCCAAGGGCAATTTCGTATAATTATAGGTAAAAAGGTGAAAAGAGAGTGATTTATTATAGATAATGATTACAACATTTATGATTGATTATTTGTCTTACCAATGTTGTAAAAATAAAATAATTTTTCATTAACACCCTCAAATCTTCCAATATTTCTTAGAGAGACCCATATTTTTAAAGATTTTAAGCACGGTGTTCGAAACTAAGCATGATACCCATATATTATCATTTACAACGTTAAATTTCTAAAAAAATATTTATATGGGAAAAAATTATTTGGGAAACTCTTATAAATAATATTCGGTCAAATGCCTCAAAATCTCCATAAGCGTTTTAGTATAAAGGACGATATTCTTCTCTTGTCCTTTCCCCATTTCTACTCTCGATTATACTACTCTCAATTATATCCATTCTGACCGCCTTGCATGACCATGAAAGTCAAGTAAGCACAACAAAAATAGTATCCGATCGAATTTTGATGCTTAAAAATATCTCATAAATAAAAACATCCAATACATCTCTAGTTAACACATTAAATTTATATCAACTATCTCATTCTTATTTGAAATTAGGATCGAATTAGTCTATGTGGGAATTGAACCCACACTTATGTGCGTAGACACATCGCTCTACCATTTGAGCTAATAGACTTCAAATTTTTCATATATGTCTATTTTCTTATCTGTAAGAACTAAACATGAAAAAATGATATCTCTTCTCTACGACTTTGAGCCCTCCCTGTATCAAATGCCCATGTAATCTCATCATGAATATGTAATTTTTGCTAATATATTCAGTCAAACTATGACATTCAAGCAACAGGAAAAAGATAATCAGAGCATATATATAATTTTTGCTTGTTTCATTTAATTGGAAATGGAAGAAAAGAATTTGTGATTAAGTACCTAAATCACAGCTAAACTCGTATAATGCATAGAAATGGAGAGTATTTCAAGCTATGTTATCAATAATGTGCAAAATCTGTTGGAAATTAATAATGGAAGAGTAAACGAAATGTAATTTTCCTGGTTTCAGCAAACAAACATGCAGCAGGAATTCACCAAGGGCAACAAATAACCAAGTAATTTTCCCAATCGTTTGTAAAAATATTTTTTTTTTTGCAAAGGTGCAATCGAAGTACATCTACTCTGATTCGAGCCTAATTGTAGAGCAATAATCACATTAATCGCTCTTGGAATCATTTACACACCAACGCAAGAGCCATAAAGGATAAATTCAAGAAATAATTCCGTAATTGAGAGCATAAAGTAGGAACCTTGTTATGGGTGATAGCGGTTAAGTCTTCGAATCCGAGGGAAAGATGACGAGTGGGAGTAGTAGAAAAGGTACTACAGTTGCTCCGGTGGTGGCAGGGGTGGTGGCGGGGCAGGATGGACGACGGAGAGACGCCGGAACTAAAATCGCTACCTTTCTATCTTAATCTCCTTCTTCCTCCTCTCGCTTGTCGCTCGCCACCTCCCTAAAATCTCATGTCAACCATGTTCTATCTCTCTTGACGTTTACAAATTATCTAGCGAGCAAATGTAGGAGCAGGGACGATGGATGAATGTCGGCGTTCATGAGTTCAAAGTTCAGTTCTAGGGTTTCTTGGGGTTCTATTGATAATATTGGACTATGTTGGGCTTGGGCTGGGTATGGGCTTTACTTAGAACGTATTTTGTTCTCACAGTCTAATGCTTAAACTTCCTGTATTCTTAAAAAACGGCACCCTATTTCTTACGTAATTATCTAAAACTTTTTTCTCTCTCTCAAATGAACACCCTAGTTCTTATACACCCATCCAAACTTTTCAAAATTTTCTCAAATGAGCACCCTAAGTCTAAGCCCAAAAGACACGATTGTTAGATTTTAGTACTAACATGAAGTTATACATATTTTTTTTTAAATCTTGTTAGTATAAATGATAAAGCAAGTCAAAATCATAAAGTCATAATATATATCTTGTTAGTTTTGAAGAAAGATCTTATAAGTCAAAATGATAAAGCAAGTCAAAATCTTGTTAGTTTAAATCTTGTTAGTTTTGAGGAAAGATCTTATAAGTAAATAATAACTATTGAATAAAATCTTGTACTATCTAATAAATTCTTATAAGAATACTACAAGAGCAAGTTTTGAGTAAAAATCACATAAGAACTAATAAGTGTTGTATAAAACCTTATATTATTAATAAATTCTTATAATAATACTATAGTGTGTTTGAGGAAAAATCATATAAGTAACTAATAATTGTTGGATAAAACCTTATATTAACTAATATATTGTTATGAATACTATAAGTGTTAGTTTTGAGGAAAATTCTTATAAGTAAGTAATAACTATTGAATAAAACCTTATACTATCTAATAAATTCTTATAAGAATACTACAAGAGCAAGTTTTGAGTAAAAATCACATAAGAACTAATAAGTGTTGTATAAAACCTTATATTATTAATAAATTCTTATAATAATAATATAGTGTGTTTGAGAAAAAATCATATAAGTAACTAATAATTGTTGGATAAAACCTTATATTAACTAATATATTGTTATGAGAATACTACAAGTGTTAGTTTTGAGGAAAATTCTTATAATTAAATAATAACTATTGAATAAAACCTTATACTATCTAATAAATTCTTATAAGAATACTACAAGAGCAAGTTTTGAGTAAAAATCACATAAGAACTAATAAGTGTTGTATAAAACCTTATATTATTAATAAATTCTTATAATAATACTATAGTGTGTTTGAGAAAAAATCATATAAGTAACTAATAATTGTTGGATAAAACCTTATATTAACTAATATATTATTATGAATACTATAAGTGTTAGTTTTGAGGAAAAATCTTATAAGTAAGTAATAACTATTGAATAAAACCTTATACTATCTAATAAATTCTTATAAGAATACTACAAGAGCAAGTTTTGAGTAAAAATCACATAAGAACTAATAAGTGTTGTATAAAACCTTATATTATTAATAAATTCTTATAATAATACTATAGTGTGTTTGAGGAAAAATCATATAAGTAACTAATAATTGTTGGATAAAACCTTATATTAACTAATATATTGTTATGAGAATACTACAAGTGTTAGTTTTGAGGAAAATTCTTATAAGTAAATAATAACTATTGAATAAAACCTTATACTATCTAATAAATTCTTATAAGAATACTACAAGAGCAAGTTTTGAGTAAAAATCACATAAGAACTAATAAGTGTTGTATAAAACCTTATATTATTAATAAACCTTATATTACTAATAAATTCTTATGACTAATTAATAATTATCTAATGTAATTTTTAAATTTATTATTAAATAAGGAAATTATTTATTTGAACTATATTTTTAAAAAATATTTAAGTTAATGTGAACCCATAATTTTTTGATATATAAATACATTTTCGGATTTTTGGTGAGTAACCACGAGGATCAGACGCCCCCTTGGCTACGCTCCCATCACACTGCTACATCAACCCGGGTTCGAATCCTTCTAGGCGTGTGATACCCCCCCCCCCCCCCCCCCTTTTTTTTGCTCCACTATTACCAATGGAAAAAAAAAATTAAGGAAAATAAAATTGCCAGTCGGCTCTCTACCATAGGTCAAGATTGATAGCACGCGGATCACTAATGAGGACCATTGGATTGAAATTAATCTAACGACAATAAATGCACGCTTGCTTTATGTATTTTTTTTTCTTTTTCGAGCTCAATTTAATCAATTTTCACCATTTATTATTCTAGTTTTTTTTTCAATCGTTTAAAAACAATTTTAATCTTATAAGTTATAAAATATTTCAGTTCAAATATTATATATCCAGTGTATAGTTTTCCGAATTCATATGTGTACTTATATATTTTTGCTTTGTTTTATTCAATCTTATAGTTTAAAGTATTGATTTTCAGGAATAATTTTTTTTTTTATTGTTTCAACTAAAATGTGAATTAATCATATATGCATATTTGCAATTATATATCAATCTTGATATATAATATTTGAACGATTAAATATTTTATAACGTATAAGCCAATTTAAGAACGATGAAATATTTTTCCCTTTTATATTTCCCTCCATTCCTTCCTATTTTACTTTTACATTTCCTTCCCAATAAAATTTCCCTCCTATATTTCCCCCCTTCCCTCCTATAAAATTTCATTCCCTCCCAATAAAATTTCATTCCCTCTTATTTTCATTCCCTCCTATTTTATTCTCTCCCAATAAGTGTGTGTTTTGAGGAAAAATTTTATAAGTAAATAATAATTATTGAATAAAACCTTATACTATCTAATAAATTCTTATAAGAATACTATAAATGTGTGTTTTGAGAAAAAAATCATATAAGTAACTAATAATTGTTGGATAAAACCTTATATTAACTAATATATTGTTATAAGAATACTATTAGTGTGTGTTTTAAGGAAAAATCATATAAGTAACTACTAATTGGGAAAAATAAGATAGAGAGAGAACGAGAGAAATTGGCCACATAAATCGAACCACAACGACCTTTTAAAATTAGGATATTTTTCCGAGCAAAAAAATAGTTATGATATTATGTAAAATATGACAAATTACTGGTGTTAGTTGCAATTATCCTTAAATATTGGGGTAATAGGGAAATATATAGTGGGTAATTATTACCCACTCATTAATCTCCCTCATTAATGGTCTGCGGTCCCACTTAATTACTTTTTGATTTTTTTTATTTTAAAAAAGGGGAGGGTAAGTTTACCCGGGTGGTAAACGAAGATTTGTCCCAAAATTTTACCTCTAAAAACTCATGTATTATTACAACTTCATACCTAGAAAACATAAAAGGTCATCTATTGTTATTTTCTTCCAAACTTTGCAACATACCCCAATTTTGGTAGCTAAAGCCTAAATAATCAAATCAATAGACAACAAAGCATATGATCTTATCTTGGCTGATTTGTAGAGTTCTTATAGTACCACTTAGGGTGTGCATGAATTGCAAATTTAGGGTGTGTTTGGGAACGGGATGGATTTTTGGAGATTTGGTGGATTTTAGGGGATGTGGTAGATGGGGATGGATTTTTAAGATGTAAAAGATGAAAACTCAACACCCAAATTTTTGGGTTTTGTGTTTGGTTGTATTTTGATTTTTTGGTGGATGGAGTGACGGGCAAAGACCGAATTACCCCCACTTATCCACATGAAATGACCAAATTGCCCCCATCTTCATACCCCTCTTCTTGAGTATGTCTTGGCCCCAACCCCCAACCCTGAGTTGCAACAGTCGCCGCTGCCGGGCCTCAGTTTGACTACGACTCCGGTTACTACTATGAGTGTAGGCGTCGCAAATGGGGGCAAAACCAGTACCATCACCATTGAATTTGTGCTTGTGGGAGCTCGAATCTTAGAAGTTGCTAATAAAAACGAAAGCATCAACAAAATTTGATGAACCAACAATCGAAAAATGGCAACAGAACCCCAATCACCAACCTCAAGCTCAAAGTACAAGTTACCTGTTTCAGACCTTGAATCCTTTTCAGCAACCCCGTTCTCGATTCATTCAGTTCCTGCATCCTAATTCGCTCAGTTCCTGCATCCAAAGAGGGAGAAGGGGAATTCAAATGATATGTACACTTACAGTGATTCTCGAATTCATCGGCTTCAGAGTCGCCTTCTGCAGTAAACGTTATCAACACCATGAAATTCGAGATCAGATTCAAACACTTCACAGACAGAAGAGAGACAACAATAATCGAGATCTCATCCCCAATTTACTAACCAATGCAAGAGACATGCCCGCGGCTTCGGTGGTGGGAGCGGCAGAAGAGGGGTTGGCGCTCGGCATGGCTAAAGCTTATGAATCTAGGGTTTTGGGAGGGATTTTGCGATTTGCTGGCATTGAGAAACCAAATGGCGTCGGTGCTAATTCAACGACCTGCAATGGTCCAATTCGGCGTCGGAAAGCTTGTTCTTCACGAAGTTGCAGTGGATCAACCCGTCTAGATCTGGATAGGCTTCGATCAGGTCCTGAATCGAACGGATATAAGTGTACGCGATCGAGTAGTAGCTTTCCGGTAGGCATCCGGGGATGGAGGAGCTTCCATTGTTGGAGCAAGTATACTTCTCCAGAATCGCACCATGATGAACTAACAGTATTCACAAAGGGTAGAAAAGGGCATCCCCCTTCCCCATCCATCAAACCTCCTCCAACAAGGATTGAAAACCCATCCAGATCCATCCCTCAAACCCCCAATTTCCCACCCTTCGAATCCCCCAAACCCCTACACCCAAACACACCGGCGGGAAAACCGAGGCAAATTTGTCATCCCCCAAACCCCTTAAATCCTACACCCAAACACACCTTTAATATCCTGCAAGATACAAAAAACATTGAGGAAATGGTCATAACTAGCACACAGACCAAAAAAAAAAAAAAAAACTTTGCAAAAGTAACACTAGCCCTTGAAATTTAGCAAACCTAACCACCTTTGTCCCAAATTTGCACAAAAGTGCAGGTCAAAAACTCTCCCCTTAACCGGATTTTGCCCTTATTTTACAAAAAAAAAAAGAGGAAAATAAAAGGATGAGAGGGGAGGTTTTGTGGGCGGAAAAGGGAGCAGTTTTCAAGGGAAGAGAAGTGACGGTTTGTAGAGAGAAGAAGGAGAAGAGTCCGGCGAATTGGAAAACACAGGAGGTTGGGGATGAAGTTGTTGCCGGAGAGGAGAGAAGAAGGCCACGTCGGCGTCTGAGTGAAGAGGTAAGCCCTCATTTCCATCTCCTTGAAACTCTTGTTCCTTTTCTCCCTTTTCTGCGAGCGTGTAATGTGAAATCATCGGTTAGGGTTTGGGATGAACGACGAGGGTGACAATGGTTGGACTGGAAATTGGGATATGAGAGAGGTAGAAGACGATTGATTGAGGTTTGGACCGTGTTTGATTTGGTATTTGATTATTTCGGAGGGAAATTAGGTGACAGGGGTTTCGAATTGATTGACAGTGGTTTCGAATTGGGTGACAAGGGTGTCGATTTATGTTTTTATGCTCTTGGCCTTGTGCGAGTGTCGAATATGAAATCGCCGGTTAGGGTTTGGGATGAACGACGAGGGTAACAGTGTTTAGACTGAAAATTGGGATATGGGAGAGGTAAAAGACGATTGATTGAGGTTTTGGTCGTGTTTGATTTGTCATTTGATTGTTTGAAAGTGAAATTGGGTAACAGGGGTTTCGAATCAAGTAACAATGGTTTCGAATTGGGTGACAAGGGTGTCGATTTATGTTTTTATGCTCTTGGCCTTGTGATGGTGGTTTATGGAAATGGTGATAGTGGTTCTGGGGATTGGGGTTGTGTGGCTGAGCGATTGAAAGATAAAGGGGTTGGGGACATGGGTGTGGGTGAGACAAGGCCGGACCGAGTTCGGGAAAACGTGATGGGACCAGGGAAGCCTGGGAATATAAGGTGGGGAAGACACTTGAATTGATGGGTAGGTCGCGGGGCTCCTTGATAGCTTACCGTGTCATATGAGGAGTTGTCCGTGTCACTCAATTGGATCACATCCAGACCCTTACCCTTGTCACCTACATACATATGTGTGTCACCATTTTCACACCCCCTGTTAATAATGTCTATCACACCCAGCTTCTTGCTCTTCCTTATGACCTCTATCACCTCACCCTAAGTGGATCACATTCGAACCTTTACCATTGTCACCTACATCAATATGCGTGTCACCTGTATTAAACCTCGTGTTGGTAATGTCTAATACACCGAGAGGTGAAGTAAGACAACCGCCAATCTTCGTATGAAGAATCATGGCCAACCTTGAGTCTGGTCAGTTTTTTCAGAAAGGTGAAGTCGATGCCCTCTTCAATGATCACATTCTTGCGCACAGTCTCACTAGAAATATGAGGAGAAACAAGAAAGATGCCTACCCATTGCGACTGAGAATTAGGGTTTCTCAAAAACCAAAGTGACACAGAAGTTTCTGAACGCTGACACGAACAAGGAATGAGGCCGACGAATTTTCTTCAATGATGACCTTCTTCTCCAGCCCTTTTGTTCAGGGAGGAAGAAACTGACATACCTTTTTTACTTTGCAAATTGGAGGAAAAACCCCTATCACATTTCTCTTTTCCCTTGTGATGAATGATGCCTTGTCACCCTTAGTTTTGCGCCAAAAATTCTCCAGCAAAACCTCATATCTCTCTTGCTCAACCCTCTCTCCTGCTCAGTTTTACCTTCAACCAGTTATCACCTTTCACTTTTTTTTTTTTTTTTTTACCTAAATCATAATATGGGCCAGCCCATTGGGCTTCGATTATCCCCAATTGGCCCAGTTTCATCAGATTAGGGTTTCTTCATAAACGAACATACCTTGGAAGGCTCGAACATCCTCAGTATTCTTCGTCGTCTTTGAAAAAACCCTAGCTGCTCGCAGGTTCTCATCTCTCTATCTCCCACTCTCTCTGTAATTTCTCCTGTTTGTGAATCTAACATAAATCGGTGCTTACAGAAATGGCGAAGTCGAAGAACCACACAGCGCACAACCAATCGTACAAGAACCACAGGAATGGGATTAAGAAGCCCCGTAAGCACCGCCACCAGTCCACCAAGGGGGTAAGATCTCTCTCTGTCTCTCCCTCTTCTGGTGTCTCATCTCTGTATTCGTTGTGAGTTTTGTGGACCGGGATCTAGGTTTCGGTGGTTGAATTGAAAGTTGTTGGAAATTGAAATGTGATGGGCTGTGATTTTGTTCAGATGGATCCCAAGTTCTTGAGGAACCAGAGGTACGCGAGGAAGCACAACAAGGTGGGCGATTCGGTTGCTAGCGCAGAAGAGTAGATTTGTTGAACTCCACTGATGATTCTATGCGGTTTTAATTTTTCTTCTTATATTCTTATTTTCGCGTTTTGTCGTTGTTGAATCAAGGGATTAATTGCTTATCAAGCTGAATTTGAATCTATGTCGACACAAACAATTTTGTTATGCTATGATTATGGAATTACTCAGCTTCTCAGGATGTGTTGAATCTCATTTGCTTTCAAATGTGACTCTGGTTCACAACAGTGGTGATCTAGACCTAAGTTTAGAGTTGCACCTGTGAATGGTTTGCCTAGTTATGCGATGATCTAGACCAAAGTTTATTCCCAAATCCTTGAATCTCATTTGCCTAGTTATGCGATGATCTAGAGACCTTGTTATGTGATGATCCATCATCCATGTCTCGCTTGTGTCTGTGGCTGTGGTTGAGTAATTCTCCAGAATGTCTCTCAGCTTGCGATTGGTCGACATTTTTCCACCTGCATTCAGCTTCTGCTTCTAATTCTTTGTTGTAATTGTAATGATTTTATAAGTTTGGTTAATCCTTCGTTGATTAGTGAACAAGGTTGTGTGAGAGTGAAATGTGATTGCCGAACACAGTGACTCAGTGAGTATAAGATTTCCCAAATCCGTTATTGCTGTTGTAGTAGAGTGATCCTTGTCTTGCTTGGGACGCTTGGCTTCGGTTTGGTCTGGTTCTGGTACAAGTAGTTTAGCCTGCATTCAGCCTCACCATCTAACTTTGTCGGCCTTTTCCTTATCATTAGCCATCTTCTTCTATTAGGCATTAGCTCCTCCTTTTCATTTACAGTATTATTTTATGGGTTTGGTTAAACTCCTTGTTTATGGCTTCGGTTCGGCTTCATCCCTTAATATCACGAAGCAAGAGTTAAAATGTCTCGTCGTTGCCTTTGTCGGTCTAAAAGCTGGCAATTATTCCCTAACTTTTTTTTTTTTTTTTTTTTTTGATTAAGTAAAAATTCGACCACCGGACAGACCCGGTTGGTCGAGAGGCCGTAGCAACGGCGACGGAAAACCCGTCATACAAGCAGATACAAACAAAGTAAAGTAATCTCACAAAATCGAGAAACAAAGGTGCAACAAAAAGGCAAACACTAGCCTATCAAACTATGAACGAGCATTCAATGAAACCACTTCATCACCAGAAAGTAGAGGCAACGCAGGGACTCCTGGGGAACTTGTGGAAACCTCAGATTTGGACCCGGTCGACGACGAGCCTTCAGGTTTCGATCACGTCCACGAACTCTCGCAGACGGCAAAGGAGTGGAACACCACACAAAAGTCGCTAGTCACCAAGCCCAAAAGATAGCACCGCAAGAGACTCGAACAAGGGGGTTATTGCCGACAAAATAATATAACAAATTATATATAAAGGTTTTTTTTTTTTTTTTTTTTTAATTTGGCACAAAGCGTGGCGTGCAAGGCCGAAGGAACGCCTTGCACGCCAAGGACTGTACGCTGTCAGAAGAGACAGGCCATCACCTTGGACACCAAGCAAGTGGGGCAGGGGCGCAGGGCCAGTCGAGACCGGCGGAGATGGGAGACGCCGGCGGAACCAGGGCGCCCGGAAGCGGCAGAGTGCAAACCCCCTTGTTCGAGTCTCGTGTACGGAAAATAAGTTAATCTAAATATAAATTATTTTTTCCTCCAAAAAATAATATAAATATAAATAAAATTAGTTCGACAGGTTATATATAATCTAAATATCTTTTAATTAGATTCTCTCAAAATATAAATAAAATTCACATTTATAAGGTACTACATAAAAGTTTTTTTTTCTAATACATGGTTAATTAAATCTCATGTAATTTAATTAGATAGTTGATTTTTACAAATATTTTAATATTCTTTTTTTATTAAATATGTAGTATATATTTATTACATTTGTTTACTAAAATATCTATGTACGAATGGATTGTGACTACATATATGACTATATAATATTTTAATTATTTATTTTGGCCTCAAAAAATAATATACATAGATATAAAATAACAATTATTAAATGATTGATTTTGATATAAATAATTCTTTCCACCAAAAAATAATCTAAATATAAATAAAATAGCACATATCAAATATTACATATTTGTCTATTAATATTTTTGGTAAGATTCTATCTATCCAATTATATGTGTTAGTGGTAAAATAAAATAATTATTTTTATTAGATTTCCTTTTTGACGGGAGAGAGTTCTGCAAGACGCGCTCACGCGCCGCCACGTATGCAAATGCACTCACACGCCGCTACGCAGACACCAATGCATCGATTTTAGTATATGTATATAGATTCACTATCGACATGGCTATATGCACCAAAAAAAAAAAATGTCGTATACACACAAGAATGGATCTTAGAGCATCCGCATTCGTGAAACTCATCCGGGTTCCTTAACTTCATTTTTTTATATTTCTCTCTCCTTAAAAACCCAATACAATTTTTCACCCATATCCATAAAACCCTTTAAAACCCTATTTTATTTTTTTATCGGGACCCACCTCTTTTTTTCCTCTCACTCTCTCTCCTAATGTTGACCCACCTTCTCTCCTTTTTCTGTTCTTTCTTGGTGTTTAGAGATTTCTTAGTAGGAAACCTATCAAATCATTCTTAAACCCCTTTCTCATCTTCTTCAATTTTTTATTAATTAATTCCTTATTTTTTGGGTTAAGATACCCCATTGTGAATGTTCTTGATTCGGTTGAATCTCAGTTTGACAGTTGACAACAATGACAAGTGTTGTGTCCAGCCTTCAATTTGTCTAGCATTAAAAAAAAGTAACAAACGAATCAATTTAAGTAACGAATCATAGACCAGTAAGGACATCAGTTTGGATTTCCAGAGGAGAAATATTATGTTAATTTTAATTTCCAGGTGTTTTTTTTTTTTTTTTTTGACGCTAGATAAAGTTTAGGTTGGGTCGGCCGCAGCAGAAGCCCTTCCTAGCGCATCCTTTCGGACGAGAACATGCAGTTCTGGATCATCCTCACAGCTGACGTCGGCAGGGGATGCATGAGCACTACGAGCAAGGTAGTCGGCCACCGCATTTGATTCCCTGAAAATATGACGAATAGCAATATAAGAAAAGGACGAAATATCAAACAATATATCCGCTTGTAGCAACTCGATCGTCCAGGGGCATTTCCAATCCCCTAGGAGAGCCTTTATGACTATTAAGTTGTCCCCTTCGATTAGAAGATTTGAAATTTGTAGCGACTTAGCACGCAAAATGCCCATTTTGAGACCAAGGTTTTCGGCATAGACCACTGAGATGTTTGTGCAAACGGATCTGCCAAGCGCAACGACCACGCCAACCGAGTCACGGATGACGTAACCGAAGGAGGCAGAACCTCCCGAGATGACAGAACCATCAAAATTAAGCTTATAGCAATTATTGGGAGGTTTATCCCAAAACCCAGATCGACGGAGCCCCAAAGGCTGCTTAGCCCCGCCCCCGTAGCTTGAGTTGGCTTTACTGCTAGTAGCATGCTGACCGGGAATAGTCCCAGAATGATCATCCTCCATAGCCTTAGCTTGTTTCCAACAATGGATACTGGTGTTGTGGAATAGAAGAATTTCGTTGGTTGTCACCTTGTTTGTGTGGTTGAAAACGATTTGATTTCGAAAGAACCATAGTGCCCACCAAGCAGACGCCAGATCTGCAAACTTAGAGCTGCCGATTGCACATTTGATCTCATTCAGAGGGAGCACGGAGTCCGATCCAGAGTTTAGAACTATGAACCTTGGCAGGCGAATACGTAAAGCTTGCATAAGGTCATTCGCCATGGGACAATGGAAAAAGAGGTGGTGTGTCGATTCATTGGTGTTTCCACAATAGGCACAGCCAGAGGGTACTGACACATGCGATCTTTGAAGTCTTGATTTGGTCGGAAGACCATCGCGGGATATTTTCCAAAGAAAGTGCCTAACCTTAGGTGGTACGTCGAGATCCCAAATCCAACCGCAATCGAAATCAGACAACCCAACATTTTCTGTTAGAAAAGCGTTCGCAGAACCAGTCGAGAACCAGCCATTCTTGCTGGGGCCCCAAAACAGACGATCTGTTAACGGATTGTTTGGCAAAATTAATCCCAAGATATGGTCAATCTCCACCGCTGGTAAAATGTTTGTTAAGGAGGCTTTTAACAAAGGCCTATTCCACTGGCGTTCATTGTTGATGAAATGGGCAACCCTGATCCCCCTGAGAGAGTCGGGGATCAGATTGATTGTTTTGGAATCCAACGGTTTATGGGAGGCCCAGTTATGGGTCCAAAAATCGATAGTTTGGCCATTACCGACATTCCACTGGAGCGCAGACAGAAACTGTGGTTTAATGGACATAAGTCGTGACCACTGCCAAGAGGAATGACCCCTCCTGCAGTAGCTGAACAGATCATGCCCCTTAAGATATTTGTGTGATACCACACGGACCCAGATATTTTCTGGTTGAGATATAATTTTCCATAGCAGTTTCATCTGAAGTGCAATGTTCATAGATTCCGCTTTATGGATTCCCAATCCACCTTTCATTGTGTCTGAACAAATTTTGTCCCAACTGACCAGAGGAGGCGCTTTGGAGTTTTTGTTCCAGAAGAATTGTCTGTATACCTTGTCAAGCTCATTTAGGATATGCGACGGTAGTAAGAAAGCTTGCATAAGGAAAATTGGTTTGGCACTAAGATTGGCTTTTATGAGAACCCGACGTCCTTCAGCGGACAGGTTTGAAGCTTTCCATTTGGTTAATTGATTTTTAGTCTTGAGGACCACGTCCCCGAACGTGTCCCTATTGGTTTTCCCATTGACCACCGGGCAGCCAAGGTATTTATCAAAATTATTTGCCTGAGGGATACCAAGCACAGCTGTTGTAGATGAAATGGATGTGGTAGTCGAGTTTGGCGAAGCTTGGAAACTTGACTTATGTAGATTGACCTTCTGTCCTGAAATGAGACAGTATCTGTCTAAAATGGAAAGAATAGTGGTACATGCGGACTGTGATGCTTTACAGAAAATCAGGATATCATCTGCAAAAGCTAAGAACGGAATTTTAATGCCAGGTCGGCCGAAGGTGATCCCCACATCCTTGTTTACCAACCCCTGGTGGTGCAATGTCCGTGCTAAAACCTCTGAAGCTAGAATGAAGAGAAAAGGGGACAGAGGGTCACCTTGTCTCAAACCTCTAGTTGGTACAATCACTGTTGTCGGTTCATCATTGACGAGGACTGAGTAGGAAACTGTTGAAACACATTCCTTGATCCGGCTGATGAAAAGGTCATCGAACCCAAACTTTGATAGCACTTGGAAAAGAAAGGACCATTCGATCCGGTCGTATGCCTTTTCCATATCTAGCTTTAGATCCACCATGCCTGTCTTGCCTTTCTTTAATCGGAACGAATGTAAGGCTTCATGAGCAATAAGAATATTATCCTGGATCGATCTCCCTTTGGTAAAAGCACCCTGTAACGGATGTATGAGTTTGTCGAAAATTTTGGTTAGTCTTGCAGACATAACCTTTGCTATGATTTTATAAATAGTAGAACATAAACTGATAGGTCTATAGTGGTGAACCTCAGCTGGATCATCAGATTTTGGTAGTAGAGTAATGAAAGTATGGTTAATCTGTCGCAGTAGCCTACCACTGGTGAAGAAAGCCTTAACTGCTTTGATAACAGAAGGACCAACCGTTGGCCAGAATTTTTGGTAAAAACCTGCTGGGAAGCCATCTGGGCCAAGAGCCTTATCCGGACTCATAGAGAAGACTGCTGCTTTAATTTCGTTGTTGGAGACAGGAGCTGAGAGCATTGCATTATCTGCCTGTGTTACTAAGGACGGGATAACCCCCAAGTCTGCTGATATATCAGGACTACATGCCGTGGAGGCCCTGAAACGCGTACTAAAGTCTCGAAGGAACTCTTGTTGGATTGTATGGTAGTCAGCCGTAGTCTCTCCGTTTGGAAGTAGAAGTGACTTGATCATTTTCCTGCCTCGTTTAGCAGTTGCAATCTTGTGGAAATAACTGGTGTTTGAGTCATTTAGTTTAGCGTGCTTTACTTTCGCCCGCTGACTCCAATAGCGGCGGTGAAAGTCAAGCAACCTCTCTCTCTTGTTAAGTAATTGTTTAAGGATCTGCATGTCTTTGGTATTGTAGTTGGTAATAAGCGACGTTTGTAATTGAAGCAGCTTCTGGTCTGTAATTTGAATTTGGTTGTGAATGTTGCGAACCGTAGTCTTATGCCAGATCTTAGACAGTTTTTTAAGCACTTTTGCCTTTTGAACCAGTTTGAACATAAAGGAACCTCTAGGGTCCGCTCGCCAGGCTTGCGAAACCAAATTTCTGTAATCCGCGCGAGATGCCCAGGCCATCTCAAATTTGAACGGTCTGTTCTTTGGCTGAATGTTATGCCGAAAATCGGTAGATATCGGTGCATGATCAGATCTTGTAAAAGGATGAATCTGTGTACGAAGCGAGTCAAATATTGTTAACATGTCTGTGTGGATTAATAAACGATCAAGCTTTTCGAGGCATATAACAACGTCATTAGACTTTCGTTGCCAAGTGAACTGACCACCGTGAGAAGGTACTTCGAGGAGGGATAGATTATTTTTTATTTCATTTAAGCGCGTGAAACGTGCTGGCGCGGGGTAAACTCCACCAAGTTTGTCTGTTGCAGAAGAGATTTCATTTAAATCCCCCATAACACAGAAGGGAATAACCAGGGTTTGTATATACAGAGAGATAGAATCCCAGAAAGCCGTTTTCCTCCGATCGTCCGGCAGAGCATAGACTATCAAAAGGGCAAAGCACCATTTAGTGACATAGTCCGAGTAATTGAAATGAATAAAACGGTGTTGGACCGTGATTAATTCGATAGAGCCCTGAGAGGAAGGAATATCTTTCCAAAGCAGGCAGATCCCCCCCGAGAAACCGATAGCCGGATCGAAAGCAATATTTGTGAATCCACATTTACGCCTAGAGCTTTCACTAGGGATCTTGTTCGTTTTCGTTTCTAAAAGAGCCAAAACATTGATATTATTATTTTGACAGAAGATATCGACATTTGTCCAGAAATTTCGGCTCCGGATGCCACGTGAATTCCAAGTGCATATATTCATAAAAACCTTGTTTGGCGATCTGTTTGTACTAAACCACTGTTATCCTTATTTGTTTTGAATAGTTGGAATTTGTAATTTAACATCCGGATAATGTGGATGGTGCGAGTGGTAACACTTTGGAATTTTAGTAGACAATGATTTAGTGTAATCGAAGACGTCAATTGCCAAGGCTGAGTAAGATATATGTGGTCTTGTGAGACCCATGTATGTGATGTAATACACCGATGGAGGGGTGTCCTCAAACATTTATATATAAGCCAAATTGGTGCAGTTATCTTGAGACTACAAATACATAAGGTAACACAAGCAGTGACACTTGAAACATCAAAAAGGCAAACAAGGCTAATATTGCACATGTGGAATACAAACCGAAATGAGATGTGCAGCTCACAAGCTGAGCCAACAAGGAGATTAAAGACGGAAGAACAAGAGCGATCGGAGAAGATCGATTGCGAATCGAAATTCAGTAGTAGACAGAGTCTGGCATATGAGGCGACAAACAGCAACATTGGTGAACGGCGGAAGCAACAACTGAACAGCAGAGCCAAGCAAGCAAGGACCACCCCAAATGAGTTGAACCTTAGCCAGACCACAGCGAGTAACAACAAGAGCTGAAATAAACAGCGAGTAACCAAACCAGGAACGAATCTGCAAAGGACAGAACACACCCGAGAGTACCTCGAAAGCAAATAAAGGGTAATTGCCACCAAAATTAAACAACCATGGCAAACAATGCAGACATAAGCCAACAGAAGTTTAGAAAGACTGATAATGACAACGAGAACAACCAAAAGCTCATTGCACCATAGACAACCAGAGAAAGAAGCCCCTGGCGGCAGCCGGAAGCAAGAAAAAAGAGCATATGTGACTTCAAAGGAACCTTGTGGAGGGTAAGCCATGTTAAAAAAGCAAGCTAAACGGTAGAGCAAACCAAAAGACAGTAAAATGAAATCAGAAGCCATGAAGAAATTCATGTTAGTAAATAGGCAGTAGTACCAATAAGAATTAGATTGGGAACAACCCTGTATTTCAGTCAGAGCAACCATGAAAGGCTTACACGCCATGGGCAACAGCAGCCACAACAAGTACAACTTGCAGAAATTTGCGAGTAGGATTTTGAGATCCGAAAGTAGGGTTAAGGAGCGGTGAGCTCTAATGCCTTGTTTAGGAGTTTTATAGCCGACGTGCTTGTAAGCGATGAGATTAGTGTACAAATAAATAGTATGAGTAATACAAATAGGAGCAAAATCGTGTGTAAAGATAAAGAACACGCAAACAGCCATAGTCGGTAAACCAAACATGAGTAACTCATATCGAATGCTGTCGGCGAAGCCAAGGCATGAAAAACACACAGCTTGACTAAAAGCAAAGAGCGATGCCGGGTTTGGCGGAATAAGGGTAGAATCAACAGAAATTTTACAGAAAAGATTATAATCACGCGGGTGGTGAATCCACACCAGTGTTAATTCATGATAAAAATGGCCTTTAGACCATAGCATCCAGGAAATTACATGGGTGATTAACCCTAAGTGAGCGAAACACACCTTGTGGATGGGGGTATGGAGTATTGAGTGGGAATACCACCATTTGAAACGCGAAGCGGTCGACCAGACCACCCACTCGAAGAGCCAGCCCTTCCACCGCCCGAAATTGCACCCACCACCGACGGCCAAGGCTTGCCCGATCCTCCACGATGAGAACAAATTAGAAGCGCCAGCACCAAGGACGCACTCATTCGAAGTAGAATCAATTGGAATCGAAACCAATTGAGATTGAGATCGAGATCTTTTCTTTTTTGGGGGAGAAATAAGATTGGGATCTTGAATCGGACAGCAAAAGGAGGGAGCTACCTCCTTTGGAATCCAATGCTTTGTGAGGAGGGGGAATTGAAGGCTTGGTCTGAAGCATAGGTGGGTGGGTTTAGGGCTGGGCGGCGGACGGCGATGTACGCGAAGAGGAAGAGAAGGCGCGTGAAGCGCGTTCATTTTTTTTGTTTTTTATATTTTCATGGTTTAAGTAAGGGGTGGAGATATAAACTATTTCCGGTTTAATTTCCAGGTGTTGAAATTTGGCAGGAGAGCGGGCACATACAAATAATTTAGCAAAATATTATGCGAACAAATTACTCTCGTTGTTATTTTACTTTTAACACATTTTTAAAAGAAATAAAAATAAAAATAAAAATAAAATATTAATTATTTTATTAATTTTTTAAAATAATTGCATAGGTAATACAATTATGTGAAATTATTTTAAAAAATGATATTTTATAGAGTTTGTAACTTTTTTATAAAAAAAAAATGTGTAAAACACTCGAAACAAGTTTTTTGAGACGGAGAAAATATTCTTCTTTGACTCTGTCTTTTAAATTTAGGTCTTATTTTTATGTTAAAAATCCAAATTTGAACTGCAACTTTGTCAACAATACTTCGAACTGCTTCAAAGGAATGAAAAGCCATCAGAAATCAACATCTTGATCTCTTGCAACAACAATCCAAGGGATCCAAAGCTCCTTCACAACGGCTAGCCGAAGCTTGAAGCCTAGAAGCCTCTCCTGCTACAGCCGAAAATCCTTGGTGTTTTGAGTGATTCATAGTGCAAACCGTGAGATTTATGTGAAGCAATCAATCAAAGAACAAACTGATTAAGCTTTCAGTGAAGATTTGTGCAGAGACAAGAGAACAAAACAAACATTTCCCATTTAAGATGGATCAAAGTAGCAGTAAATTTTCCTTACAGATATTGATTTATGGATCCAATTGTATATAAACTTGAAAGGTAAGAACTACATATATATAGATATATAAAACATACAATCTTAATGCATCAGGGAACAAGTGAACAACTGATTTCTACATACATAGAATATATATATGCATCACCTATTTGGTGCAGGAGCATATTTATCAATCCAAACTCGCTTTGTCTGAGTATCTTACTAACCTCTATCTACTTGAAATCCCTGGTTTCTCTTGCAACAATGAGCTCATCAGGAATATCAGCATCTGCCATGTCTGATGGAATCATCATAATGTCGTCGTCAGCAGTGAAATGGTACCTTTCACCTATAGCTCTCAAGAACTGCAACACCTCAAACATGGCGGGTCTCTCTTTCGGATTTGGGTTAACGCAGTTGCAAGCGACTTTTAGGAACTGATTGAGCTCATCGTCAACTCCTTGTCCGACCAAGGACTTGTGGATGGCGGAGCGGGCCTGGGAAGTAGTCGAAAGATGTGAAATCCACTCAACCAAGCTTCCCTTGAAGCTTTCTGGAGCGTTCTCGACATGGGTAGACCTCTCACCGGTGATAATCTCTAGGAGGACTACTCCAAAGCTATAAACATCTCCCTTTGGAGTGGCGGTGAGCGTCCTTAGATACTCAGGCGCAACATAACCCAAATCCCCGAATTCCCCGTTCACAAAGGTGCTCAAATGGGTGTCAACTGGGTTCATCAGCCTTGCAAGTCCAAATTCGGATAATTGAGGCTCAAATTCCTCATCCAACAAAATGCACTTGGAGCTTATGTTTCGGTGTATAATTCTCGGGTTGCAGCTGTGGTGAAGCCAAGCCAAGGCCCTTGCTCCTCCGATTGCAATCTTAAGCCTCAGAGTCCATTCCATTGGCGGCTTAGCGTCAGCATCTACCGGGTGAAGCTGCTCAAAGAGGTTACCATTGGACATGTATCTGTATACAAGAAACCTTTCCTTCTTGGCCATACAAAAACCGAGAAGTGGGAGCAGGTTTCTATGCTTGACGCTTCCCAGAGTTTTCATCTCGGACAAGAACTCCTTCTCTGAGCGCTGCGAATCCTGTAGCCTCTTCACCATAAGAAAGGTGCCATCCGGTAGTGTTGCCTTGTACATCACTCCCTTGCTCCCTGTTCCGATTATGTTGGTGTTGCTGAAGCTGTCGGTAGCCTTCATTAGGTCCTTCAAACTCATTTCCGAAACCACATTTTCAAACATGGAAACCTGAACATAGCAAACCTGCTATTAGTTCCAAAATCGTTGAGATTGTGGAAATTATACCACATCTAAAATAAATACATAAATTGAAGAACACCAAAACTTTAACCAAGATAAACCACATTAAGCGTGATGAAAATTCCTATATAAGTAGATAAGCATACCTTGAAAGCTTTTGTTCCCTTAATACTCTTAGCCCACTTGTTGCCTTCAGGGTCATCCGGCTTCTTCCTTACAGCCGCTCTCTTCGAAGTGTGATACATGCCGATACCCATGAGAACCATAACAAGAACCACCGCACCCGCCACAGCCCCAGCTATAACTCCAGCGTTGGACTTCTTTGGAGACCCCGGGCAAAGAGGAAAAGGACCGCCACAAAGCCCCGCATTATTAGCATAGCTATCCTGAGAAAACTGGCCATTGAAAAGAGGTACTTGTCCTGTCAAATTGTTATTAGCTACACTGAACTGCTTGAGCCGACTGAGCTGCGCAAGCTCCAGTGGAATGTGACCTGAAAACCGATTATGATCAAGAAGAAGCACATTCAAGAACGTGCAGTTGGCAAGATCTAAGGGGATCACACCCGATAACTTGTTATCCGAGAGGTCTAGTTCCGTCACAAACGGAACAATCTTCGATATGTTAGAGGGAATGGAGCCATTAAACTCATTTCCTGAGAGGTACAGCCCTGTCAAGCTTGTACAGTTCTCCAAACCGTGAGGAAAGGAGCCCTTCAAACCCATGTCTTGTAGCTTGATGTTCAACACCCTGCTTTCATCCGGGTGCCAGCACTCAATCCCACTGAATCTACAGATGGCCCCTTCAGTTGTATTGGAGAAATCCCATGTAGGGTTCAGGTAATTGCTAGGGTCTATGACTGATTTCCTTATGTTTTTTAAGCACTGGATATCAGTTGGAGTTCCATAGCTGACATAACTACCCAGAAAAGCCATCACAAACACCAGCCCCCAAATTGCAAAAAGAGGGTTTCTATGATCCATGTCCATATGAATGCAAATTTGATTGGAAGCTCCAATTAGGAACAAAAAAGGGGGAAATTAAAACAAATCAAAGCATACCCACATCTAGACACATCAAATCCAGATGGATCGAATAGGAAAGGACAAGAAAACAGCAGATTAACAAAAAAATTACTTGAATTGAGTAAAATCAAAGGGAACCCAGATGGGTCGGAAGATCAAAATTGAGAATCAGACATACCCAGATGGTGAAAAGGAGGAGACAGTGCTTGAAGCTGGAACATGGGTGGGTGCACAGGCAAACCCTAGATAGAGTAGAGAGAGATCAAGATAGAACGAATCAGCCAATCAGCACAGCCCTTTGAGGATGAAACACTGAAATGAGAAGCTATGTGATGAAAGAGTGCAAGTGGTGGTGGCTCTTAAAGTCAAGATAGAGGACTTGGGTTGGGGAGACTTTGATTTGTCCACAACGACCTAAAAGAGTGGGAATTGGGAACCATCCTTGAAAACTCCAGGCTTGGCTTTGGAGACTGAAATAGTAAAAGATTGGAAATTTTATTCATGTTTTGCAGTGTGATCAACGCCAATTGCCAAACGGTTTTGTTAGACTGACATTATTGTTAGTGTTCTCATTTCTGTTGATACATGTCATCAAATAAGTACTGGGTAAATTTTTTTTTTTTTTTTTTTTTTTTTTATAAGGAAATAATTCGAGGCCGGACAGGCCCGGACCTCGAGAGGTCGACAAAGTCGGCAGACGGCAAGTCGTCTAAACATACAACATAGTAAAAGAAATACAACATAAAACAACTACCTAATACTATTATGAGTACTAATTAGGGTGGGTGGCGGGTGGCCCATCACTTTAAAACAATCTTTGGAGATATTTTAAACTTTAAAAGCGTGTTTGGATTCCGAATGCATTATGTTTTATAATGCACATAGAAAATGTGTTATTTGGTTAACACACTTTTTATGGTGTTTTTAAATTCCACGATGTTTTAATTATAATGTAATTATTTTATTTCGATTTATGTAATTATTTGGTTAAATTACAGTTTTACTTTGACTTTCACGAGAAATTTATTTTTATAACCAAATGCTCAAATAAAACGAGATAAAATAATTACATTATAATTAAAATGCAATGGAATCCAAACACACCCAAGTGTTTTAATGTTTCGGTTTCCATATTACAGGTATATAGGTTTAAAAAAAATACTCATTCTGTTTGTCAAAACGAGAAGTGCTAGAACGTGGCAATAACTACCTAATCCTTAGGCCGATGGATCAATAAACAGACAAACCGTTGTGATACAAACAACGAAAACAAACAAAACAAAAATAAAAAAAAGAAAAGAAAATATATCAATTACATGTTTTTTATATATCAAGAAAGAAATTCGATTATCTAGATACGCTTCGAGAAATCGAGAGACCGAACAAACTGGTAGATTAACTAACCGTCATGTACAACAGAAGCAAATGATATGAGCAAATGACAGAAATGAAATTACAAGGGAAATAATATAAAAGCCACGCAGGACAAACAACCAAACCAAAAAGAAAAGATAAACACGTTGATAGATTGCCAAGTAACACAGGAAGACCTGTAGAAGAAGTTGTGGACACCTCAGATTATGAACTCTCTAAGAGCCTTCAGATATTGATCACGAATCCACAGCTTAAGCTAGTAAACAACCAGATCTGTCAATCTTCACATGCGAAATCATCTATGAATCATAGCAACAAAATACATAACTAGAAAACAGTACTGCTTGGTATAAACACACCCTATCACAACCCGCTCAACTCCACCTCAAGCACCCAATCGGCCAATCAACAATCCAAACCCACCTCAAACCCTCAGACGGACTTCTTTGAAGACCCCCGGCAACGAGGAAAAGGATCGCCACAAAGCCCCGTGTTATTAGCGTAGCTATCCTTAGAAAACTGGTGGCTGAAAGGAGGTACTCGTCCTGTCAGATTGTTATTAGCTACACTGAACTGCTTGAGCCGACTAAGCTGCACAAGCTCCAGTGGAATGTGACCTGAAAACCGATTATGATCAAGAAGAAGCACATTCAAGAACGAGCAGTTGGCAAGATCATAGGGGATCACACCCGAGAACTTGTTATCCGAGAGGTCTAGTTCAGTCACAAACGGAAGAATCTTCGATATGCTAGAGGGAATGGAGCCATTAAACTCATTTCCTGAGAGGTACAGCCCTGTCAAGGTTGTACAGTTCTCCAAACCGCGAGGAAACGAGCCCTTCAAACCCATGTCTTGTAGCTTGATGTTTAACACCCTGCTTTCATCTGGGTGCCAGCACTCAATCCCACTGAATCTGCAGATGGCCCCTTCAGTTGTATCCGAGAAATCCCATGTAGGGTTCAGGTAATTGTTAGGGTCTATGACTGATTTCCTTATGTTTTTTAAGCACTGGATATCAGTTTGAGTTCCATAGCTGACATAACCACCCAGAAAAGCCATCACAAACACCAGCCCCCAAATTGCAAAAAGAGGGTTTCTATGATCCATGGCCATATGAATACAAATTTGGTTGGAAGCTCCAATTAGGAACAAAAAAGGGGGAAATTAAAACAAATCAAAGCATACCCACATCTAGACACATCAAATTCAGATGGATCAAATAGGAAAGGACAAGAAAACAGCAAATCAACAAAAAAAAAAAAATCCTAGAAATCTAGAATTGAGTAAAATCAAAGGGAACCCAGATGGGTTGGAAGATCAAAATTGAGAATCAGACATACCCAGATGGTGAAAAGGAGGAGGTAGAGACTAGAGAGAGATCAAGATTGAACGAATCAGCCAATCAGCACAGCCCTTTGAGGATGAAACACTGAAATGAGAAGCTATGTAATGAAAGTGTGGAAGTGATTGCTCTTAAAGTCAAGATAGAGGACTTGGATTGGGGAGACTTTGATTTGTCCACAACGACCTAAAGGGGTAAGAATTGGGAACCATCCTTGAAAACTCCAAGCTTGACTCTGGAGACTGAACATGAATAGTGAAAGTTTAGACTATGATACCATAGATCAAAACAGGAAGTACAAAGAAGAAAGCTTTTGCAACTAGAAACCATGACACAGAAAAGAACTGTGGACAGAAGAAACACCGAGATATAGCGAAAGTGGCAAAAGTATAACAAACGCTACCACATGAATGCGTCCAATTGTCCGAATCATCAAAGTTCTAATGTGTAGTGATGGGTGCTTTCCTTCCCAAGCTTTAGCATGTAATCTCAATTTCTCTATGTTCATCGTGTAACCGCTTCAATGCTGGCCATGAGGCTTCTTGCAATCGTGCTTGTTCTGACAGTAATATAGGCCTAGTGACCTCAGATGATGGCATCTGTTTGATAGCTCAAATCACGCTCTCATCTACAACCATAAGATTTAAGATTAACGATCATCAGCTTCAAGAATGACGGCTTCAATTGTGTCCGAAGAGAATGAAAGAAATTACCTGTTATATATGAGGACACAACCACATAAATCGAGAGCTCTGAGCTCCGGACACCCATATGCTAGACTTGTGACACCTAGGTCTTCGACTTTCTCACACCACCCGAGATTAAGAGGCTGCAGCTGGCTGAAGTTATATGCAATGGCCTGATATTGATAGCCAACAGTTGGTCATTTAACAACCGATAAATCAACCAATTGACACAAAGGAGCTAACAAAGTTCTAGTAACTGCAGGGCCCTGTCTGTTGCCGCTCTTACGCAGCCACATAGATTTAGAGACTTCAACTTTGTGCAAAAGCCGGTTAGATATGCAAGGGCAGCATCGCTTAAAGCTGAGCAGCCACTGATGTTCAGTTTCGTAAGATTCAGGCATCCATGAGCCAAAGCATACGGAGAACGATCTGTGAGCTTAAAGCTTTTACTAAGGTCCAGTTCCTGTAACTCATGGCAGAAACTTGATATGGTCAAAACTGTGTGATCCTTGAGTTCTGGCTTATCTTGTCGCAATATCAGTGTGTGCAAATTGGCATATTTCGGTGCAAGCAAGAGGACCAAATCATTCATGTTGTTTTGACACCTGAAGATAAGAGCTTAAGCTGATCAAGACTAAGGGCATGTTTGGCATTAGCGTTTCAGAGTGTTAGCTTAAACGTTTTCTACAACGTTTTCATAACGCTCTGCTTATCTCCGTTTGGCAGTGTTGAAGCTTTTTCAAAACGCTCTTTCTTCATCTCCTCCCAAAGCTTTGAAAGCGTTTCATCCGCATCTCCCTGGAGGAAGCGTTGGATGAAATCCTGAAAGCGTTTTGTAATTGAAAAGGAGGTTTCACCGTCTCCATCGCCTATTTCCATCTCAAGCATCACTTTCTCCGTCCATGAGAGGCGCAAGACGACAAACTCGGTGAGGTCTCTAATCTGTTCGATCGATTTCTCAATAAGGTTTTGAAATCACTGATATTGCTCGTTTGCAGGGCCTTCCAATTCACCTTCTCCACCAAACCCTTTCACTTTCACGCTCTTCAGGTAATAGCCCCAATTTCGATTTCAATTTCGATTTGCATCAACCCTATTATCATCAGTTTCCCATTTAATTGTTTGGGTGTTTTTGATTTGGCCGATTTTAGGGTTCTATGAAAACGCCCCAATTTCTCCTTTGTGTAATTGTTGTTCTTGTGTAAGTCATCTTTGAATGGCTTCGTGTAATTGCTTGTTTGAGTCTATGAAAATGAGTGTTTGGTGACTCAAAGTGGTGTGATGATTTGCTAATCTCTTTGTTAGCTCAGTGTAATGCAAATGACCTGCATTTTACTCTTTTGCTAGTATAACTGTGGTAGTATTAGTCGGAGAAGAAATTCATGAAACATTGGGGATTGCTCGAAGGACATGATAGTAGTTAAGGATAGGTGTAAATACAGGACTAAACTTGGTCACTTGATGTGGTAAAATTACGAAAACAGAGTAGATGTGTTGCAAATGAATGTGATTTTGCAATAAGCTCCTCACTTTCATGTTAAACTCTTTCACTTTCATGCTCTTCAGGTAATAGATCGATTTCTATGTAATTTTACTTTCTCGCTCTTTGTTTCCCGCTTGTCTTGATACCATTTCAATTTCACTTGTCTGAAATTCTGGATTGCATAAAAGTTATAGAACCCTAGTTCTCACTCTTTGATTGATGCCTTACCGCTGCAATTCAGATTTGCCCATGGAGATACTGAGATAGAATTAGGGTTGTAGGTTTAAGAAATAAGAGAAAGTGTCCCGGATTTTGCAAATGGATTGAAGGCTCAAGAAATAAGAGAAAGTTTTCACTCTGCTGCAATTGTGACTTGTTATTTATATATTTAGGATGGGGTAGCGGAAACAATTGAGATGCTAAGAGAATTTGGAATAAAATTTTATTTTACTCATCCATATGAATCATATCAGATAAGAAGAAAGAAGACATGGCTCCTGTCAAAAGTAGAACTGAAAACTTTATTTCTTGAAGTTCTGCGTCAATATCAACTGAAATTGTTCTTGTTCCCTTATTCTTCTTAGTTGCATCATTTTCATGTTTGTTATACGATGTATGAAATAACTCGTCAATTCTAATACATTACTATTGTTTTCACTATGAGCTATTGATTTGCTCCAGTCAAATACAACCCTATTGTTTGTGTTAGGGGTGGACACAAATCCCGCAAATCCCGGACCCGTCCCGCAAAAAGTATGCGGGACGGGACGTGGGACGACCCGGCGGGATCCCGCAAATCCCGTCCCGCACACACATATAATAATAATAATAATAATAATAATAATAATATAATACTATATATATAATATTAGGATATAGAGTATAATACTATATAGTATATCTATATATATGTATATATATACACATTAGCAGTGTGTATATAATTACATACGTACACTATAATACATATTAATAATTATTCATTTAAAAAAAAACAATAACTATATATGTAATACATATGTATTTATTCATTTTAATATATACTATAGTATTAATTCATTTTAAAAACAGTAGCTATACATGTAATATAAATTATTCATTTAAAAAATTAAAACAGTAACTATATATGTATTCATATTATATATATATTAAAATTGATTATATGTATATATGTATAGCTATATAAAAACAGTATGTATGTATAGGCGTATAATTTTAATAAAAATTGTGTGTAGTTTGCGGGTACCCACGGACTACCCGCACCCGCATTCGCAGACGGGCTTGGACATGACTTCCAATCCGTTAAGCGTGCTTAGCTCGGCCCGTGCCCGCAACAACGGGACAAAATCTCGGGCAAAGCCCTGTCCAAGCTCGGTATGCGCCCGCGTTTGCCCAAGTCTATGTAAGGCCATATATATACACACTGCATCGGTGTTTATATACATGTACACACGTATATATGTGTACACATATATGAGAACCCGCAAAATATAAAAAATTATACATATATATATTTATTACGCCTTTGAGAATATGAAAATTTTGAGTTTTTTTATAATTTTTTTTATTTGAGGGACAAGGCCCGTCCCGTCCCGCAAAAATTACGCGGGACGACCTCCGTCCCGTCCCGGTCCCGTCCCGTCCCGTCCCGCGCCCACCCCTAGTTTGTGTTGTGTTTTTTTTATTGCTTATAAGTTGTAAGGAATGGAAATGCATTGTTGCTTTTCAAGTTCTTTATCAATGTTACTTATGTTAGCTGTTTTTGCTATTGCTTTTGTGGTTATGTGATGCAAATCTGGCAACTGTACTTATGGAGATAGTTAGGTACAGGAAATATTGGATACAAAGCCATGGACAAACTAAAACAAAGAGTGTCTTATTTTTTGTCTTACAAGAAAAACATTGGGGGTGCTTCAAACTAAAACTCAGCTATATATTCATGGAAGAGGTAGCTAAAGTTTAAAGTTTTATGATCAGTGGAGAAAATGATAGTAAGGATGAGGTTTAGTACTGGTTAGCATAAAAAAGCTGATGAGATTCGGTTAGGGTCAATATTCAGTACAAACTGAAGAGTTGTTAGACCATCTCCAACAGCTTCCCTAAAAATTTTCCAAAATGGGGAAACAAAATACATATTCTCCAAATTATTTTTGTTTTAAATCCAACAGCTTCCCCATTTCGAAGATTTGGAGAATTATTTAGTTTGGAGAATGCTGCAGATTTGGGGAATCATCTCCATTTTTTCTGCTGCTTCTCCATTTTGGAGAATGTGATGGGGAATCTGTTGGACCAAAAAACCCCTTAAAATTCTCCAAAAACTCCAAAATGGAGAAACTGTTGGAGATGCTCTTATAAAACAGCAGCCAACTTCACCTTCTGAGTTCACTTAAGTGAAGAGTTGTTACAAACTAGGCATGCATATGGGCACACCGGAATCAGCCAATATTTGGTGCCATTTCCACCATTTATTTCAATACCCTAAAATTACACACACAAAATAAAATTATACACAAAATATAATTGGCTTTACATATTTTCTGCATTTTTCTCAGCTGCATAACTTGAACATTGTATCCACTAGGACATCTAAGCATCCAAATGAGTAAAAAATTCAGAAGATTGCAGAAGTTGTCAAATCTGAATTCTGAATCAATATGAAGATTACTAATATTTGTACGGATATGAAATAAGCTGTAAAATCTGAAATAAGTTGTAAAATAGAAATCTGTTTTTACAGAAATCTCAAATAAGCTGTAAAAATCTGTTTTACAGCTATCTTACAGATTTCTGTAAAAATATGTTTTCTGTAAAATAGAAATATGTTGTTACAGATTTTCTGTAAAAATCTGTAGAAAATATGTTTTCTGTAAAAATCTGTTTCACAGAAAAATACAGTAATATTTTACAGAAATCTATAAGCTGTAAAATAGATTTTCTGTAAAAATATGAAGTAGCATTTGCAGTTACTAATGAGCAATGTCTCAGTCTTCTAACTTTTTTTTATTCAGCAACGTTACTTGGTTTTTCATTCAGTGTGTTGATCTACTGAGGTTTTTACACTTCTCATTTTCAGTGCTTTTGATCAGAATGTTGGGGACGCTTTAAGGCATGAAGTTGCAAGTTCTGCACAGAAGCACTCAAACCTAACATATGTGAGTTAATGAATCTTGTGTGACAACTTAGGTTTGACTATGCACTTTGTAGATGGTTGATAATATGGCTTGAACTTATAGTTGGTGGGTAATTCATGTAACTGCAGTTTTATGGAAGTTTAAATTCCATCCTTATATGTTGTCTAGTACAAATGGATGATTTTGGTTTTATAGCTCGGCCTTGGTGCTGGGCTATAAAGTCATGTTTTTTTTTTCTTTTTTAAATGAACTTTATAGCCCAGACCAAATATGACTAGGTTGTAAGGTCATGTATCAAATAAAATAAGGTCATTGTTTTCTTTCATTTTTTTTATACCCATTTTGGTAATTTCACCATTTAATCTCCAAAAAGCTTGGATATTTAATAGTCATTGTTTATGTTCCATCTTAAGCTAGATTATAATCTTAAGCTAGATTCAAAATTTCATCTAGATTATAATCTTAAGTTAGATTATAATCTTAAGCTAGATTAAAAAATGTGTATGCCAAACATGCCCTTAATTGGCAACAGCAAACAAGATGAAATTGAAATCTTCCAAGGCAAAAACAAGGAGGATAAATAGCTCCTCAAAAAGAGAGAAAATTTTACCTCGTGAATCCGATTAAGCACCTGTTCTCACCTTTGAGCTTCTTCGCTGCTCTCATTGAAACATTTTTCAATAAAAAACTACAGAAATCCAGCATAAATGTAAAATACCACAAAATATAAGGCTGGGAAAAGCCCTGCACAATGGCTTAAACTTTTGTGTAAAGTGGTGGATCCAACCTTATAACTAAAAACAAAATAAACCCGACACGACTCCCGTTTTCATACGACCCGACCAGAGTTTCTCGGTTTCTCACATGGTATCAGTCTATCAGAGCAGGTCCGAGTCGGGTCGGTTTTCCTGGCTTCCGGGTAGGCTAAAAGAGATTGAGATGCCGAAACCCGTCGTAAAAACCAAAAACAAAACTGGGCGAGCTAGAAAGAGAATGAGAGTCTCGACCTGGAAGAAGAGGAAAAAAATTGTTCACTCGGGTTGACATTTGAGGGGGCGTCGGGTTGACACTTGAGGGGGTGTGTTGGGATAAAATGTCATCCCACATTGATTGTGGGTGGTAAAATACCACAAAATATAAGGTTGTTCAAGTGTCAACCTCATCCAGACGAGGGTTGACACTTGAGGGGACGTGTTGGGATAAAATGTCATCCCACATTGATTGTGAGTGGTAAAATATCACAAAATACAAGGTTGTTCAAGTGTCAACCCGATCTAGCGGACGTTGGGTTGACACTTGAGGGGGCGTGTTGGGATAAAATGTCATCCCACATTTGTGGGTGGTAAAATACCACAAAACATAAGGGTGGGAGAAGCCCTACACAATGGCGCGCTTTAAGCTAAAGTGGTGAATCCCAACCGTATAACTAAAAACAAAATAAATCTGACACGACTCCCGTTTTCATACGACCCGATCGGGGTTTCTCGGTTTCTCACAAAGCTCCCAAGAACCGATCAAACACAAACACAAGCACACCTTCTTCAATTCCGCATTCTACAGATAATCGGTTTCGGTTTGCCCCGCAACTCCGCAAGCGAAATCGGCTTCGTGAGACCGAACTTTTTAGGGAAGGAGCTGTTAGAATTCTCAATACCTGCCATCTTCCCAAATTCAAATAAATCAAAACCCTAATTCTCAATATTTCCTAGACTTTTGCTTCTCGGTGGTGCTGAGTCTGCTGACTTTGGCTTCTCCGGCAAACCTAGACTTTGTGAGGGTGAAGCTGTAGCCGCAGCCACTTCTTCCCGGAAGAAGTGGCATCTGTGAAGATCTTACATATACAACATCTTACATATGTGAAGATCTTACATATACAACATATATTACTCAAGAGTTAATTTTTTAAAAATATTTTAATTTTTTATTATTAAATATATACTCCCTCCGTTCGGCAAAACTTGTCATTTTAACTCTCCACACAACTTTTAATAAAACTAATAATTACACTTCTTTTTTACTAATTTGCCCTCAATTATTACTCTACTTTTTACTTTATCAAAAACTACAACTCACAACACATCAATCAAATCAAGGACATTTTAGTAAAGTAGAAGCAAAAATACCTAAAATGACAAGTTTTTCCGAACAAAAACAAAACTCTAAAATGACAAGTTTTGCCGAACGGAGGGAGTAGTATATAATTATTAGGTTACTTTACTAAAATATCTATTCACGAATGAATTGGGACACCATAATATTTTGATAAATTATTTTGGTCTAAAAAAATAATATAGATATAAATAAAATAAAAATTATTAATTTTGATATAAATAATTTTTTTCAAAAATAATAATCTAGATATAAATAAAATATTACTTATCAAATACTACATATTTATTTATTAATATTTTTGGTAAGTATGACTACGAAACTATACTCCCTCAGTCTCAAAATCTAAGTCGTTTTAGGATTTTACACAAGTTTTAATAAAACACTCATCCATCAATCAACATCATCATTCCACTAATTTTTTTAATAAATTTTATTGTATTTTTTTAACACCCACTGCATTTTTTAATCAATCAAAATCTTTAAAAAAAGTCAACAACACACAAATCAATACAAATCATTACTCCCTCCGATTTTAATTATTAGGCGCTGAAGGTTTTTTCATTTCATTACTATTATTATGAGCCGAGGGTAATTTCTTTTAAAAAATCAAAACTAATTACATGTTAACTCACCTGTCAATCAGAGATGAAAAGTTTGGGTTTCCTCCCATCTTTCAAAATTTTGGATTCCCTCCGTAACCTTTCATTTTCCACGTTTTAGAAATTAGAATAAATTACCAGTCTTCAGTTTCCCCTTTATATTTTCTACTTGAGCTTCAAAAACCAAGAACTCCAGGAGCACTAATGGCGACAAAGAAAATAGTGTAAGCAAATCTCTATTAACAATAGTTGTTATTGCTCACTCATTTCATCTTAGTTGTTTGTAATTATCTTATTCTTACTAAAATCCCCATTATATTTTCCACCTGATCAAGGTGCATTTTTCATTAATACGTTGTTCTCAAATGTAGTAGGCTAATGGATTTGTTCAAAACCGAATGCAATGATAGTCTCAAGGAACCCGATGTTGATTCGAAGGTCTTACCGAACAAGGATGTCAATGTTGTTGCGGATCGCGGGTTTGATTTGAATAAGATCCCCATGGAAATAGAACTCCATGATACAGAAGAGATCAACCAATTCAAGTAGTTCTGACCATGTTAAATCTTCTTATTCCATATGCCTACCGGAGCGCGGCACCAAAGGTCTAGATATGACAATGTATTCCTCTGTTTAGTTATGTAGGCTCGATCGATTTCTATGCTAAATTTTGTACTCTCAACCAATCCAGTAATGATGTAAGCTCGATCGATTGCCATGTTCAATTTTGTATGCTCGATCGATCGTCGTGTTTAATTTTGTATGTTCGATCGATTTCTATGCTTGATTGTGTACGACCAGTCGATTTTCTATGCTTAATTTTGTAGAACCAATATTTGTAATCGATCTATTGTGTATTTCATTTGTGTGGGTAAATGAAGTTTACTTTTTTGTAATTGCATTATATTTCCTCCTCCAATGAAATACGGAGTATTCCATGTCTTACAGTAGCTAATGCAAGACCCAAATTATGCATGTTCTCATATCTGCTATTCCATACTCTCAAATCGATTACAATATCTTTGTTATACTTGTGAATCAGGCCCGGACCTACTACAGGCGCAAGAGGCCTTGGCCTCGGGCACTATAGGCCCATGGGGGGCCATATATATATATATATATATATATATAGGTTGGGTCAGGTGTTTACACCCCTTATTGTGTTTTGTGTTAACAAATATAGACCATTGATTGATTAGAAATGAATGGGTGAGATTAATTGAGACTTTCCCTTTTTATTTAAATAAAAAAGAGTAGGTCCCACCACTTTAATAGCCAACTTGCTGTAGAGGAAGCGCGTGCGTTGATTTTTTTATGTAACGTTTTTTTTTTGTGGGGATGAGGAGATTTTGCTTCCACTATGCGTTCGATGAAAGTATTCGCTAGGATAATAGTAAATATTCGCTAGGATAATAGTAATTATTCGCTAAATTGAATGTTATTATTCGTCTATAAATATGAGTTATCAATAATAGCAAAAGGGTTGGTCAATTTTTCAACTATTCGCTAGGCTGATAGTAATTATTCGCCAAGTTGACAGTAATTATTCGCTAAGTTAAAAGAATATATAAATGTAATTCTTGATTTCCACCTCTAATATCACCGAATAATTCTTTACTATCACCGAATAATTCCTTATTATTATCGAATAGAAACTGTGAACTTGTCGAATAATTCCTTACTATCACCGAATAATTCTTTATTATTACCGAATAGAAACTATGAACTTGTCGAATAGTGACTCTGAACATGAGATTAATAGAACAATCATATGAATTCCACCGAATAATTGCTTATTATCACCGAATATAAACTATAAAGTTGTCGAATACAAAGACAAAAATGTTGATTCAACAAATAAAAAAATTCTGAAATTCAAAGACAAAATTGTTGATTCAACAAAGAAGAAAAGGGGAAAAAAAGAAGAGAGATGGCTTGAAGATAGAGGAAGTTATCAACCATTGCAGTAGAGCCGAAGACGGGGCGGGGCGGCAGAGCCATTGCAGCGGCGGCGCCACCTAGGGTGCAGAACCATTGCAGCAGTGGCGGTGGAGCCGAAGACGGCGGCGCGGCGTTTCATCGTCGTCGAGGAAGATGGTTGCATCAGTGGCGGTTACTGGCGATGCGCGATTGTTCCGCAGCGGCTCCGGCGTTTCATCGAGGAAGATGGTTGCAGCGGTGGCGGTTTCTGACGACGTGCATCCACCTAGGGTTTCCGAAGATGGTTGCAGCGGTGGCGGTTTCTGAAGATGGTTGCAGCGGTTCCGCGGATGTCGCCACCTAGGGTTCCTGCTACGACGATGCTTGCCATCGGCTTCCTCAAATTGAGAGTCGAGGAGGGAGGCCGGTGCTGGCCACCATCTCGAATCTGAGCGAGGGAGGCCGTCGGGGTTGCGGCGAGGCGGCGAGGCGATGAGGCCGCAGGAGACGACTGGGAAGTGCGGCCGCGGCCGCCTGAGGAGCGATGGCGATAGAGGCGGCGCTTTCGCCGTCGAACAAGGCCGTCCTCATCGCTGCCGCCTGAGGAGCGATGGCGAATCCTAGTGCGATAGAGGCGGCGCTTGCGAATTGGACCCCGACATCAGCCAACCAAGGACGAAAAAGCAAGATCGAGGGGGCATATGTGAGGAAGACGAAGGGCTCCAATGTGAGGGAGGAGCAGCCATGATTCCCATGAAGCAATTTCCAGATCTGAACAAGGATGGGGGTTGCGATGTGAGGGAGACGAGCGTTAGGTAGTTTTTATTGACTGGGTTAGGGTTTTGTGAAAAAAAACTGCATCCACGCGCTTGTTTCAAAGGTGGGGGTTGATTTGGTATGAGCCCCACATTAGCTTAATTAAAAAAAAACAAAAAAAAACGTTTAATCTACACCCTTGATTCATCTCTAATCAACGCCTCAGATTTGTTAACACAAAACATGTTAAGACTTGTAAACATTTGATCCATACTCTCTCTCTCTATATATATTTGCAGTAAACCACCCTCTAAACCCCTTCCGTTAGCAAAGTCACACCTCATTAACATTTTCGTCAAGATTCCGTTAAATTATTGTAATTAACATAAACCTTTTTTCAATCAAATTTAATGAGAAACAAAAAAGTAGAAAGAAACAAAAGAACACTACAGTAGTGGTCTTCTGTCTTCTACCTCTCACCTCCGTACTTGGTCTCCGATCAATCTCATCCGCCCAAGTCCGAACAAAGGTGACTTCTTTTTCTTTCTTTTCTCCTTACTCCTTTATCCTCTCTCACCTTCTTTATCTTCATCACATGACATCCAAGATCCTAGCTGTAGAACCCTAGTCATCAACATATATTCCAGATATGAGACACCCAACGAAGAAGATAAACGAGATCTTGAGTGTCGAGCTGGGCAAAAAACGAAGAACCCTAATTTGTGAATCCAGCAATTCAAGCCCAACCAAAGTCGACAAGAATGATCAACATGCTCCAAATCCAAAGCTCCTCAAAGCAAACAAATTTTGAACTTCAATCTGTTCGAATTCGACATCCAAACCAAAGTCGCTTACTGTTGCCAAACCCTAAGCGAAATCAAAAGAGGGCAAACAACCTCAACAACAATATTTGGCACCAGATTCCATGACTAATGCGACCTTCAATAGGAATCACGATAGTATAGAATCAACCCAAGCAAGCCAACTAGAAAGCAATTTGGTGATTTCATACACTTGCAGCGATTTTAGAGATGAAGGAAGATGAAAACATTTTCGTTAAAAAAAAAAGAAAAGAAAAGCAGATGCACTCGTAAATTTGATTTTAAAAAATAAAGGGTATAATGGTAATTACGATAATTTAACAGAATCTAGACGGAAATTGGATTGGGGTGTGACTTTGCTAACAGAAGGGGTTTAGAGGGTGGTTTACTGCAAATATGGATTTAACGGGTGGTTTTGTACAAAAGGGTATATTTTAAGGGTGGTTTTCTTCAATTTACCCATATATATATTATATTTATTTATATATATATTAAAAAAAAAATTTCGGAACTGATGTGGGAAGGGCAGGGCAGGGTACGCTACTGCCCGTTAATAAAAAATGAGAGGAAACCTGAAACCCTCCTTCTCTCCCAATTTGGCCGATCAGCCGCCGCCACCACCAAACCCTAACGGATCCCGTCCCGCTCACCTGCGAAAGCCGAAGGTTAATCCCTCTTTCACCCCCTCCTGCCCTAGCCTGATCCTCCGACAACCTGCTGCGAGGCGTCGATTCTGGCCCACTCGCTCTCTCCCCGTTCATGACGGATTTCGCCTGTGCAAGGCCTTCCAAGCGGTGGCGCCGCCTTATGAATCGCTCTCGTTTGGGCATGAATCGCCCATTTCGAGGATCTTTCGTGCTTGCTTTCGGGCTTGTTTGAGGGTTGGGATTAGCCGGTGGTGTCCGGTCGGGCGCTGTCGCATCTACCGGTGGCGTGGGTGGCTTTTTGGTCCCTTTCTCTGCTCAACGTCCCTATTTCGGATACGCCGGTCTGCTCGATGCTCTGTAAGTTCTCTCCCTCTCCGACTCTCCTACTCGTTTGCTCACCAGCACAACCACTACTTACACCTTGAGTTTAGTCTTTGGGACTATACTTCCCTTTATATAAATTTCCAGTTTACAATATATAGCTCCTTGCTCTTCGATTCCTGGATCTGTTTGTTGGTCATCTCCTCCCATTACATGTCGCTTCTGATATTTGTAAGTCCCCTTTCTCTCTCGACTACTTACTTGCCCTCTGTTAAGGCCTACCGGCACGCTATCGTTACAATCTATCTTAAACGCTACAATTCGGATCACAATCCAACTTTTACATTTGCTAAATTCCCCAATTATCTGATTTACTTGGTTGATCTAAATCACCTTGGTATTCATAACCTGATTTACAGTGTTAATTTTGAATTTTACATTGGTATACTTGCTTTATTTCGCCAAATTTCGTGGTTCTTGCGAGATTGCTTTGCTTGTTTCTCCATCTTTGTTCATCCTCAACATCAATTTGAACAACCATTCACAACTACTTGCCTTTACATTCTTTATAATTTTCATTTTCATTATGGCTGTCATGCTTACCTCTTTTACTTTGGTTACCTTGCTTCTAGCTATTTCTTGCTTTCGAGATACTCTCGTTTGTTCTGTTACTCTTGCAGATTGGGTCCTTTCCAGTGTCTTGGTTGCTGTTGCTGGGCGCTTGCTACATTGCGCGTCTGCCGCTACGTCTGCTGCTGTTCGGATCTTCATACAAATCCTTTCTTGGTCAACGGCCTGACGCTTCCCTTTCAACTGCTGTGTGCTTCCTGGGCGTGGTTTCAATTCTTGAATGGTGGTTTCTTTTTTTCGGTTGATCACTTGGTTTGTACTAATTTAGACATGTTGGGTGTGTTACCTATAATTCACCTCTTCTGGTTCAACTGGCTGCTGCTGTCATTACATAATTGTTATGGTGTTAGGTTCATTAGCCTTTACAAGGTTGCTGTCTATATCCCATTTTACTCTAAAATTGTTTGGGTTACCCCCCTATTGTTGTTCCTTTCAAACTTTAAGGTCATACAAGACCATTTTACACCTATCAGGAAATGCCCACAAGGCCACAAATGCACTACCTCGTGCTATCTAACTAATAATACTACAAATGTTGGTGCTATGAACATATTTCCTTTTCAACTTACAACAATGTTTTGGGAGCCCTTTACATTCCTTTACTTATGCAAAGTGATGTTTTCCAGCCGATACAATTTTACCAATCTTTGTTTCCATACAGTTTCCCGTTTTAATGGTGAATTTGTTCTAAATTTACCTATCGAACGGATACAAAAAGTTGATATTAGTTTAGTACAAACAGTTCGCAATACAAGGTTTTTATGAATATATGCACTTGGAACTCACTCGGTATCCGGAGCCGTAACTTCTGGACCAATGTTGATATTTTTTGTCTTAATAATAAGATTAATGTTCTAGTCCTTTTAGAGACTAAAACTGATAAGGTTCCTGCAGAAGGCACCCTGCGTAAATGTGGATTCACTAATGTTGCGTTTGATCCAGCTGTCGGTTTTTCCGGGGGGATTTGTCTCCTTTGGAAAGACATCCCAGCCTCACAAGGATCCATTAAGCTCATTGCGATTCATCACCGTTTTATTCACTTTGATTACTCGGACTATGTTTCCCAACGGACTTTTGCTGTACTTGTAGTTTACGCTCCTCCGGATGAGCGTCGTAAATTGGAATTTTGGGATAGAATCTCCTCGTATATACACTCGCCGCTTATCCCCTTCTGTATTATGGGAGACCTCAATGAAATTGCTTCACCGGCTGATAAACTAGGCGGGGCCTATCCCTCGCCGTCGCGTTTCAAACGATTGCTGGATTTAAAGAACAAAATGTCACTCCTAGAAGTGCCATCTATAGGTGGCCAGTATACCTGGCAACGGAAAACTAAAGATACGATTATTTGCCTTGAGAGACTGGATCGTCTCCTGATCCACGCGGACATGCTAACCATCTTCGCATCAATACGTACACAGATCCACCCTTTCACTAGATCGGATCATGCTCCCATCTCTACAGATTTTCGACATAACATTCAGCCTAAGAATAGGCCTTTCAAATTCGAATTGGCCTGGGCGGCGAGAGATGATTACAGAAACTTAGTCTCACAGGCGTGGAGAACAAATCCACAAGGCTCCTTGATGTTTAAATTGGTCCAGAAGGCAAAAGTGCTTAAAAAACTTTCCAAAACATGGCATAAAAATACGGTTCGAAATATTCATAATCAAATACTTATAACGGACCAAAAGCTTCTGGAGCTTCAAGCTGCCGTCATCGCGGACTATAACAACAGAGATATGCAAAAACTAAAACAATTACTTAACAAGAGAGAGCGTATGCTCGACTTTCACCGCCGCTATTGGAGCCAACGAGCAAAAGTAAAACATACAAAACTTAACGATTCAAATTCGGGCTATTTTCATAAGATAGCGACTGCAAAAAGAGGCAGAAAAATGATCAAATCGATCCTTCTTCCTGGAGGGGAATCAACTTCTGATTTCCATCATATTCAGGAGGAATTTGCCAGAGACTTCAAAGCTCGCTTCAGTGCCTCAACGGCCCCTGTTTCGAATTTTACTTCAGATCTCGAAGTCATCCCAACATTAGTTTCACAAACGGACAACGATATGCTAACGGCACCTGTCACAAACAATGAAATCAAAGCGGCAATGTTTTCCATGGGACCGGATAAGGCTCCTGGTCCTGATGGTTTCCCTGCAGGTTTCTACCAAAAGTTCTGGTCTACAGTAGGTCCTTCTGTAACCAAAGCCGTCAAAGCTTTCTTTACAAGCGGTAAGATACTGCGACAGATTAACCACACCTTCATCACGTTGTTACCAAAATGCGATGACCCGATCTCCGTAAACAACTATAGGCCGATCAGCTTATGCTCTACTATTTACAAGATCATAGCTAAAGTGATTTCAACAAGACTAACTAAGATCTTCGACAAACTAATCCATCCCCTACAGGGAGCCTTCACGAAAGGGAGATCTATCCAGGATAACATCCTCATTGCTCACGAAACGCTGCATTCGTTTAGGCTTAAGAAAGGCAAAATGGGTATGGTTGCGATCAAACTCGATATGGAAAAGGCTTACGATCGTATCGAGTGGCCTTTTCTATTCAGAGTCTTATCAAAATTTGGGTTCAACGACCTTTTTATCGACAGAATAAAAGAATGTGTATCAACTGTATCCTACTCAGTCCTCGTAAATGATGAACCAACAACTGTTTTTCAACCGACTAGAGGCTTGCGACAAGGAGACCCGCTCTCCCCCTTTTTATTTGTCTTAGCTTCTGAGGTGTTAGCGAGAACTTTACACAGCCAGGGTCTGGTCCGAAAGGACATCGGTATCACTTTCGGGAAACCGGGCATTAAGATACCCTTCTTAGCATTTGCTGATGACATCCTTGTTTTCTGCCAAGCTTCCCACTCGGCCTGCTCGACTGTACTGTCCATTCTAGATAGATACTGTCTGATTTCGGGTCAAAAGGTGAATCTGCACAAATCTAGCTTCCAAGCGTCTCCTAATACGTCCCCTACCGCTATTGCTTCTACCATTGCTGTGCTTGGCATTCCTCAGGCAAACAACTTCGACAAATATTTGGGCTGCCCGGTCGTCAATGGTAGGACCAATAGGGATACCTTCGCAGATGTGGTTCTCAAAACCAGAAACCAACTAACAAAGTGGAAAGCATCAAATCTATCGGCTGAAGGCCGCCGGGTGCTCATCAAAGCAAATCTTAGTGCCAAACCAATCTTTCTTATGCAAGCATTCCTACTACCTGCTCATATTCTGCATGAGCTGGATAAAGTCTACAGACAATTCTTTTGGAACAAAACTTCTAAAGTTCCACCGCTGATTAGCTGGGACAAGATTTGCTCTGACACACTGAAAGGTGGTTTGGGGATTCATAAGGCTGAGTCTATGAACATAGCTCTCCAGATGAAGCTCCTTTGGAAAATCATTTCGGAACCAGACAATATCTGGGTTCGGGTTGTTTCTCAAAAATACCTTAAAGGAAATGATTTATACGGCTATAACAAAAAAGGTAACACTTCGTGGCAGTGGTCTCGCCTTATGTCTATTAAGCATCAATTCCTCTCTGCTCTTCAGTGGCGGGTCGGAAATGGGGTTTCTATTGATTTCTGGTCCCATAACTGGGCTTTTCCTAAGCCATTGAGCTCAATGGCTATTAAACCCATCCCGGAAAATCTAAAAGATATTACGGTAGCTTACTTTATCAGAAATCGACAGTGGAACAGAGCGCTCATGGAACAATCATTACTTCATATCCTGAATCCGGATGATATTGAACACATATTGAGCCTAACGCTTCCTACAAATCCGATCACGGATCGTCTGTACTGGGGACCCAGTAAGAATGGCTGGTTCTCAACAGCCTCTGCAAACTCCTTTCTTACAAAAAACGTTGGTCTGACAGATTATGATTGTGGATGGATTTGGTGTCTGGATGTACCCCCGAAAGTGCGACATTTCTTATGGAAGCTATCCCGTGATGGTCTACCGACTAAAACCGGGTTACTCAAGTCACATGTAGCGGTGCCGTCTGGCTGCGTCTTTTGTGGTAACACAAATGAATCGGGTGACCACCTACTTCTTCGATGCCCTAGGACTACAAATTTGCTTAAAGCAATAAGGATACGCATTCCAATTTCTATCACTAATTCTGTCGGCATGGGCGATGTGATTCCGCTGACGAATATTAAACTTGCTATTGGGACCACAAATTTCACTGCTTTAGCTTCAGCCTGGTGGGCCTTGTGGTACTTCAGGAACCAATTGGTTTTTGACCAAACTAACAGAGTTACCATCAATGAGATTCTGCTGTTCCACAGTACTAACACCCAGTCCTGGAAGCAATCAAAGCTTTTAGATGATGATCCGATCGGCCAATTACAACCAAACAATAGTACTCATAACAGAGCACCAAACCACATACAAAGCGGTGGTGTGACTACTAAAAGAACGAAGACTCGGTCGGGAATCTGGGTGAAACCACCGCCTAATACCTATAAACTAAATTTTGATGGTTCAGTTCTCCCGGGGGGGGGGGGGGGGGAATCAGCATATGGTTTTATCATACGAGACTCGGATGGATTGATGGTCTCTGCTGGTAGATCAACTTACACCAATATCTCGGTCGTTTATGCCGAAAATCTCGGTCTTAGAATGGGTTTATTAAAAGCAAAACAGTTACAACTGCCTGCACTTCTGATCGAAGGAGATAACTTAGCAGTCATTAATGCTCTACTGGGGGATTGGAAATGCCCCTGGACAATAGAGATGCTACAAGCTGATATTCTGTCTGACATTTCATCCTTTTCTTATGTTGCTATTCGTCATGTTTTCAGGGAATCCAATGCGGTGGCTGACTACCTTGCTCGTAGTGCCCATGCATCCCCTGCCGACGAAGCTTGTGAGGATGATCCAGAACTTCGTGTTCTCGTCCGGAAGGATGCGCTAGGAAGGGCCTCTGCTGCTGCCGACCCGACCTAATCTTTATCTTGCGTCAAAAAAAAAAAGAAAAAAAAAAGGACAGGGCACGCTAGGAAACAAAAAATGGAATGGAAACGCTGCGTTTAGCATCGCCAACGCAAGAACAGTTCTGGTTCCTCAACTGTTCGACAGGAGGGAGGGTTTAGCATCGCCAGCGCAAGAGAATGCCGCAGGGCCGGAATCCGGCATCCAGGCGACCAGGCTCCCCTCCCGCCCCCGGCGTCGCCGCGTCGGCCTCTCCCTCCAACCGCATCCCGCCAGCGCCAGCGGCCGTGAGCCAAGTCTTCGCAGACTCGCAGTTCGCTCCCCCGTCTTCGCAAATCGCATCGCCACCGCAAGCCTGAAGCCTCCATTGGTCTTGTCTCTTGAAGTGAATGGTTGAAGACGAAACCAGGTATACTTTCTCAATTTCATCCTATGTTGGTCGAATTATTTGGATTTGAATTCGTTTTGGATTTAAGAGTGCGAAATTAGGGTTTGGGAATTAGGAGTTCGGAATTGAATTTGTATGATTTAGGATTGATTTTGTTTTGGATATAGGATTGAATTTGTAGGCAGTTAAAGAAATGGCAGATTATTGCAGGGTAGAATAACATAGCATATAGTGTGCATGAGTATAAATGATAGAAACTAGTAGCATTTAGCAAAATATATCAGCTACAATTTGACAACTTTAACTTAAACTACACCAATAGTAATATATAATCAAGCTACAATGTTGCTCCCACACTAAGATGGACTCGATAAATGATGAGGGCCGTGCCATTGTACCAAACGATCAAACATGTCATATGTCACATGACTTCACATCTGGAAAATACCTAAAGGATGACCTCAGATGATTATCCAGACAAATATTCATACAGTAAATCCAGCAATTTTGAGAACCCATCTACTTCTTCCTATAGCAAGCAAGAAATTCACAACTGATAGCAAATCATATGAATAAAACAAATCTTTACAGAACCAATGTAAATGTAGACCTGAAACACATCCCAAGCCAGCAGGGACGGAACCAGGATTGTAAATCGGGGTAGGCTGAAATCGTTTTATACAATGAATTTTTTTAAAAGTTATTAATATGTATTATTATCACATATATATTAATTAGACCAAAAAAAATCACATATATAAACCCTCATCAAAACGTACAGGACGTGGAATGGATGTATATCAGAGTACCGTATATATCTATAGGGAAAATAAAAGGGTATGTATATGGATTCGAACCCGGGCGGCCTTTCAACTAGGACAAGGAGGCAACCAACTTTCCTCAGTAGACTATGTGTCTTATAGCTTCTCCTTATTATATATATTTTGGATTTTTGGGGTGGGCTGTAGCAAAGCCCAGCCCACCCCTGGATCCGTCCCTGCAAGCCAGATCACTATGAAAGTATATCATCATCACTAGAGCAGCGAGATCACTATGAAAGTATATCATCAAGTCATTCATATTTTGTCATCTTCATCCCATCTCATCTGTTTCTTCTCTGAGCATATTCTTTCCCCTGTTATCAATCACTGAATTGCGAATTGCGATTACAAGGGCATTCGCCATGGATTTTTCCATAAACTTTCATATGCTGACAATAGATTTGTGTATTCATGCACCTAAAATAAGTTGAATTGGTTGAGATTAAAATCAATTGGTACGTAGGGGCCCTATTTTGAAATCTCGCTTCGGGCATTAAAAATCTCAGGTCCGGCCCTACTTGTGATTTTGAATAAGATCCCCATGGAAATAGAACTCCATGATACAGAAGAGAGCAACCAAGTAGTTATGACCATATTAAATCTTCTTATTCCATATGCCTATTGGAGCGCGGCACCGAAGGTCTAGATATGACGATGGATTCCTCTGTTTAGTTTTGTAGGCTCGGTCGATTTCTATGCTAAATTTTGTACTCTCAACCAATCCAGTAATGATGTAAGCTCGATCGGTCGCCATGTTCAATTTTGTACGCTCGATCTATCGTCATGTTTAATTTTGTATGTTCGATCGATTTCTATGCTTGATTGTGTATGATCGATCGATTTTCTATGCATTCTATTTCTTCCTCCAATGAAATACGGAGTATTCTATTGTGATTAGGCACCAAAAACTAAATACAAAATGAAACAATAATCAAAAGGATTGTTCAATTACACAGTTCATCACCAGGTAAAGCAAGTTGATACGGAAGAGTACATTTAGTTCTACCCTCTTGTAGCTAGAATATTCCCAACTTGTTCCACCAACGAGTAATCACAAGTGATATGCCTAGGAAGACTACCATTTCTTTCTAAACTGACCTTCTTCATATGTGGAAGTTTGTAGTTGTTGGATCCTCCAACTAGCATAATTTCCTTCATGCACTGCTGTAAGGTTAAGAATACATGATTAATCTTTGATGTGGGATATTCTGCAAATGACTTCTCAACGGCATGGATGAGTTCATCAAAGGTCCTTGTGCACTCCTTATCTTGTAGTGATTGAATTGCCCGAAAAAATCCAAGATCGAGAACATTCAAGTCCGGAGAGTTAGCGGGTTGACACATCAGTCTAATATCAAACCCATTTTGCGAAGCCGCTGCTCGAAATTCCTCATCGTTTGGGCTAACATGCGTGCTTGCATTATCTTGTTGAATATAAATAGTGTTCCTTGAATCCTCGCTTGGCCACATTGCCTGAATTGACAGGATAACCTTGTCGAGTAAAAATGCTCGAATAGTTTCTTTCTTCACGGATGTGATCGGTTTCGTTTCTAGAGTTCCGGCGTCCCTATTTCGACTCTTCCGAAGGGCAGGTTGTTGAGTCACAAATGGAAACAACCCAATTTTTTCAGAAAATGTTTCATTTCCTTCATCATCGAACCTTGGCCTTGCAACTGCAGCTAAAAACATAACTTTCCCAATGAAGTGTTTGCTTTGACATGAACGCAAAGGATCTTCCTCTTCAGGCAGGAGGTAATACGTTTTTTACCTCTTCGTGATGTAGAACCATTTCTCATCAATGTGAACGACATTATACATGTCAAAAAATCTTGGCTCATGTGGCAAGCTGCTTTGGTCTAGCGTAGATATGCAAAATTGAAGACGAGCAATCTTGTGAGCCTCTTTTAAGTGTGGATGGATGGCATTAGAGTGTCGTCGAATTAAACCCTCCTTGTAGCGTGATTGCAGAGTGTTGTAGCTAATATTTGAAGCTTGAGAAAGTGATCTTAACGTTCTCCTTCGATTTAAAGGTATGCTTGATAAACAACTAAGATCAACTATAACTCGCTTCCGACTGCAATTACCTGTTTTTTTGTGACACACATGAGCTCTTGTCCCATCTGAGTTGTCTTGTGCTTGTTTCCAAATTCGTTGAACAACCCGTATAGGTATCGACAATAATGAAGAGACCTCCGTTGTTGTTTTGCGTTTTAGCTTTCCATTCACACTCCTCTCAAGTAAAGCATTGTATACCCCTTGCCTTTCTACATTGGATAGAAATTTACGAACCTGTGGTCGTCCCTCAAATGTCTCTGCATTGGCTACTGTAATCACAAGAAAATAAAAAAAGTGTTTACATACATCTATAGAGGAAATATACTCATGAAAATGCAGCAAGGATATTAAATTACCAGGACTAGTTGGCGATTCTTCATTGCCTTCGTCCGCTCGATCGAGAGTTAAATCAATAATCTCATCTTCGACATCTTCATTAGTAGCCATATCCTGAAAACTGTTGACTTCACCTCCTTCATGTGGTTGTACCAACAGATCATCATTGTTGGCCTCATCTGCTTCAACCCCTGAATCCGGCAATTCATTTAAATCAAATGAAATCTCCATATATACCAAAGTACTCCCTATTGAAGCTGATAATAAAAAAAACGGTACAACTCCAGAACTTGGGTATACTGCAAGCAATGATGTGTTCACCGTTGAAAATATGACTCCAATATCCCCTATATCTTAAAGCTTCTTTCTTCCGCTCTCTCCCACGATATGAAGCCTTGATGATTTCCGTTAACCACTTTCCGTGAACGGTTTGTCTTTTCTTCGTTCTATGTTGCTCATCGTTGTCGGCCTCCTCGCCTCATCTTCTCTTGCCGACGACGGAGCCCTTCCGTTTTTGCCCTTGCTTTCTTTTTCTGAACGAGCGCCCCCACGATCTCTCTCCCATCACGTTCTCTCTCCCATCTGCTTTGCAACTTCCTCACCATCACATGCTGCAGAAGGAGAAGGTGATTCAAGGTCGATGATGTCAGCCCGAGCGTCGGAGTTTGTCGCCAATCCGCAGAGACTCAATCCGTAGAAGGAGAAGACCGAGGAGGATCGTTCGTCGACTCGACCCTGGCTGTTCGATGTTGATTCATAAAAAGGTTTGTGAGATTTTAGGGTTGTGAGATATAAGTTTCGTTCGTCTTCCTCTGTCTTCTTCCCCATCAACTACGCCTGATTTGGACTCGAATTTTAGGGTTTTTCAATTTGTGTTCAATCCTGTTTGATTCAATCCTGTTAGAAGCTCAAAACCGTCCCTTTGCTTCTCCTTTAGTCTGTTTCCGCGAATCTTGATTCAGGTCTTGATTTGTGACACACCTGATTCGGGAATTAGATCCCTATTGTTACTGAACTTTGGTCTCTTTGCGCGATTTTGTCGCTTGATTCGTTGATTTGTGTTCGCGTCGGCGTTTGGAGGGATTGAGATTTTGGCGGTGGTGGGGCAGGGTTGAAGCTGTTGTTCAATGTGAGTAGGTTTTTGCTATTTCCAGAGGGGGAATTTTGGAGCCTCTTTGGGAGATGATGTCTCTGAGTAGGGACTAGGGAGCTCGTGTTCGTCATACTCCAGTTTCTCGATGAGGAAAAATTCCTCAATTCAAGGACACTGTTCGCAAGGATTTTTTCTTCGATTTTTTTTTAATTTTATTGCGATTTAGGTTCTATCCTCAATTCATGATCCTTCCTCCTGGATAACTTTGAAAGCATATTCATCGATTCCGTTATTTTGTGATATTGTTTTTGTAATGTGCCTGGCTTACTTTATTTTATATGATGGATGTCATCTGTTTGAAGGCCACCCAGCTCGGTGATATTGCTTCAGTTGGGATGATGTTGAAGCATATCAGGTATATAGAGAGGAGGAATTTGAGTGTTTGGTTGATGACTGCTGTTAAGCAGGCAGTTGAAGAGTCGGATAGGACAGCTAAGGCTGGCCAGTTAAATGGGTCACTTTCTTCTGTTGATGAAATAAGTTCAGTTCGATGGAAACTTGGTGAAGATGAATTGTCTGTTATGTTATATCTGATGAATGCCTCTAGTGATTTGTCAGGTGGTGTTAGATTCCTCATTTGGTTGTTACCAAAGGCGGTCGGCAGTACCCCAGCACTTGCGCGCTGGAAGGAACATGATGTTGCTTGCTAAGAATACAGAAATCTGTGGGTGTGAAGTGGGTGAGCCATTTCTGTTGTCATGCATTCAGAGGTGCGTTTGTTATTAGTTGCTATGCATCGATAAATATTCATAATTTCCTTACTTCTGACACCAATGAGAAATTTCTTCTAGAAAATGGAGTCTCAGGACTTCTGTTATATCCTTTGTATTTTTGGCACACTTCTGTTTTTATCACTTAACGATATTCTGCCAATTCCTGGTGAAATTGAATAAGCCATGACATAATGGCTGAATGGTTTTTTGTGCTAGTGGAGTCTTGAGTTGTGTAGAAAATCTCAACCCGCTAGTATTTTTAACATACCAAACATTTCTTTCCAACCTACAGTTTATTGTTCTTTGCACATGTCTCTGATAACATGCTTTGAAGCTCTTTTATCTTACATTGGAATGCTTTACTTTTGAATCTTGTATATTTCTTTTCTATATTCAGAGTTTTTGAGAAAAATTTCTTATTAAATTTCCAGAAGCTAGATTCAGAATGGATTTTAGTCACACAACATCCTTCTGAATGCTTAATGCTTATAGATGGTTAAGTGGGAGCTCGAGATTAAGTGTTTTTCATTGAATCCACAGGGACTTCATTAATGTTTGACATGCCATTATTTTTAATTGACTTCATGAAGTCTTAGATGACGTTTAATGCATGATATGCATATTAAATTGACATAAACGGTCATTATAATAATGTTATATGTGATTGTTAATGAGAATACTTTCTATTGAGCACTTGAGCCTCAAATTAACGTTCAGTGTGTTCTGTTTACGGAGTTCCTATCTTCCATCTGTTTGATGACGTTTTTAGGAATTGGGATTTGCTTGATCGGACGTTATCTCTCTTTTTAGTGGATTACGGATGATTCCTGATTACATTCTTCTGCTGTTTCATTTGTTGAGATACATTTTCTACACTTAAGCAGCACCCAAAACATTTACAGGTCAGGTTTCTCTGGCTCTCACACTTGATCCTTGAGTGGATGCCACTACTTTCAGCATCTTATTTTCTATTTTCTCATTAAATTCAAATGACTGAAAATCAGCAAGTTTGTTTTGGTAAATCCGGAATACATGGACGGGGCCTCTTTGCACGCCGGAGCATTCAAGAAGGAGACATGGTAAATTTTGATGTTAATATAATTTGACAAGGCTTTGCCTCTCTTCAGAGGCTACAAATTTGTTTCCTACATACATTCACATATCTTTGTTGTGCCTTCTTAGCTTATATTCAAAGACGATCAGGGGAACCTTCCAAGAGCGAATTCCCTGCCATCAACCATTGTGGTTTACAACCTTGATCTCCCTTATAAGAAGGATATCAACAAAGATATGGTTTTGAAAGGTAAGCAAGCGGAAGCTGAACCGCTGGCAAAAATATCGCCTTCTAAAGTAGCAAGCAACTTATGGGTTTTGAATTGTATTTCGGGGTACAAATTGCAACCTCTGCAATTCAGCATGAATTAGATAAGATTTTGATTTCAAATGTATTTAAACTAGAAGTGTCAAAGAACCATTAAGTTGCAGCTTGCAAGTCAAAACCTCTTACAGAGGTTCCACAAGATATGTTTTTTATTATATGCAATTTGCAAAGCAATAGATTGACATTTGTTTTAGGTGCACACAAAATGCATGTAAATACTTGTAGGTTTGGATTCTCAGTGCATATTTCAATTGTGTTCTCCAATAAAAAAAATCAAAATTGGTAGCCCACTTTCTCCATTTCCATATAACCGCGTTCTTAAACTAACCCCTTTCTCCCTCATCCCCACTTCCGTGCTTTAATCAGTAGGACTTAAGAGCATCAGCATCCATGGGTTTTCTCCTCCCCCAATATTCCACCCTCTTTCCTCCTGAGGGGTAAACCTATATAAATTGAATGTTGTTCCATTGCTTTTCACTGCCGATACAAATTTCTACTGGTATTTCTTACGTCTTTTATGTTATTGGATTGATCATTAATGTGGTCTTTGTTTGGTTATTTTCCGGATGAGTACTATGTTTTATACATCATCCCGTGCGTCGCACGGGGTCCAGGCTAGTTAACTTTAAATTTTGGCTCCAATTTGCAATTTGGGATCAATTTAAAATGGGTAGAAGTTGAAAGATTGAGGGGATGTGTCTGAATGCATTAATTGCTCATGATGGGTGGAGTACAGTGTATATAGGAATACTTCATGCTAATTTCATTTCTTAATTCATGTGCAATTCCTAAAACGCCTAATAATAACAATCGGAGGGAGTATTATCCTTTACCTATAAAATCTAAAACGACCGACCTAAATTTCAAGACGGAGAGAATATATAATAACATATTTTTTTTCTAGAATCAACCAAAACGTATAGGTATATAGATATATAGATAGAAGATAGATACTTATCAACCAATTGGTCAAATATTAATATACATTACAGTATGTGGTACATAATAAAATCATAAATGCATTATGTACATAATTTCCCCTCTTCTTGATCGTTTATAAATATAATTTATAGACACCCGTCGGGTCGAACCATACCGACCACCCTGCCCTTAACATTGGTGCAGTTGGCTACAGCCGTTTTACCATGGTAGGTCAGGTTAACATTTTGGAACTTCATCCCGGTGCACGGATATAATTCGTTGCATTCTAGTTGCACCGCTACTTCTGTCGCCGACGTTCCCCTTATCCCTTGGTATGTCACCTTATCGATCTTTATTCCCGACACCTATATATACATACATATATGCATACATGTGCACATCATGCACGGAGTTACTCTATCGGCTTTATTGTGAATTAACTCGGATCAAATTGATTGTACAAAGATTTGACAATGTACCTTGTTAGGGCAATCGACATTGCCGGGACAATAATCTTGGTCGATGATGATTGGGAACTGAACCCGTCGCATTACGACATTCTCATAACGAATATCTTGCACAAAACCGTTACTGGGCCGAGCCCATGATTTGATCCGTAGCCCGTTTGTGGTGCCTGTGAGCACCACCTTCCTTATTGTCACGTTTTGTACTCCTTCCTCGTTTTTCTCTTTCGCCAAGCTTCCAATGCTTTTACAAAGGCGGAAAAAAAAAAAATAAGTTCAGTGAGGTTCTATCTTAAAACCAATTAATAAATTACTAGGTCAAACAGAACCATACCTGATCCCGTGGCCAGGGCCGCAAGCGACACTTTCGATGAGCATGTTCTGGGTGCCGGGGCCAATGGAGATGCAATCGTCGCCAGTTTTCATGGTGGAGTTTAAGATGGCGACGCCCTTGGAGAACTGAACGTGGATGCCGTCGGTGTTGGGGCTGTTGCCGGGGGCAATCACCTTAACGCCCTCAATGTGAACGTCCCTACATTGGTTTATAACAATGTGGAACAAGTGGCTGTTTAGTGTTGTTAATCCCTTTATCGCTATATTGCTTGATGCCGAAAACCCCAACGTCTGATCCAAACAAAACAAAAGTACTATAATTTCATGTCATTGTCGATAAATATGAAAATTTTAATATAGTTCACTACCACTCAACAAACAAACTAACCCAATTCCTTTTTTTTTTTCTTTTTTTTTTCCCCGAAATTTATGATTGAAAAACTCATTTTTATTTTATTTATATACTAATTCGACTAAAAATTAGCAACCGGGCATTCTGACAACGCACACAGACTCCAATAATGACCGAACCCAAAATTGATTCCATGGAAGATGTGAAAGGATTCAAAATTTCAAATGAATCCACACCCTCAGATCGGAAATATTTGATGTTTGACTTTTGTGCACGTAATTTTAGGAGCTAAAAACTATATAAAATCTTATTTATTTTAATTATTTTTTTTCATAGTTTAATATTTATTAGTAATAAGTATTAAATTGTAAAAAAAAAATTATTAAAAGATTAATATTTTATATAGTTTTTAGCTCCTCAAAGTACGTGCAAAAAGTCAAAACATCAAATATTTCCGATCGGATGGAGTATAATATAAGCAAACTAAGCTTTGTATATAAGTAGATGGCTATTCCTTTTAATCTCAATTGGTTTTAGGATTGAACTCACTCGTCTTGTATACTCATCTTTTTTTAGTGCAGGATGTGTTTAGACGTGTCACGTCATATAACCAACTGAAATTTAATATGGTATCAGAATGGTATAGTCTGGGTTCTTGATCTAATGGGTTGATCGACCTTAAGGCATTAAGTCATCAAGTGCAGATGACAGATATTGCGCGGCCAAATAGTTACATTTGTTGTATTCAACCATTGCATATAAGCCGGTGAACTATTTCTATATCAATTTATTTTAGGATTGAGCTAGCGCATGATGCATTTCGACGTGTGGGTCTGCTTCAACTCTTTCGACCCAAATTATTCTACTAAGTTAATCCAAATTTTTTTTTAAAAAAAGGGTGAAATATAGGAATGAAAATGTACGTACAGTAGCGCCATCAGGGCAATCAGTGCGGTTAGAGTCGTCCTTGCAAGCCCACGAGGTTGAGCCTCTCGCATCCATAAACCCTCCTTTAACGGTAACCCCGTTTACTTCCCTAAAGCTAATCCATGTGTGTGCATTCCCCATCACCCGGTAATCAAGGGGCGCCACCAGCGACCCGACCACCCGAAACGTTATATCCGGGTTGCCGCAGCTCCCACCCGACCCGGAGAACACAACCGGGTAGATCAGGTACCTCCCCTTGCGCACGTGGATGATGGCCGGTTCCCGAGACCCGCACGCTGCTTCCCACGCCTTGAGGAAGGCACGGGAGGTGTCCGTGACGCCGTCGGGCCGGGCGCCGAAGTCGGTGACAACGTTGAGTATGGTGGTGGCGGCGGCGGAGGAGGGCGGTGGGTGGTGGAGGAGGGATAATGTGAGGAGGAGGATCAAAGTTGGTAGGGTTGATGGGGGTGTGGCCATTCTGAATTTTGATCGATTAAACACTTTAATTAATTGTGGGTTATTAATTGAGAGATTAAGTAGACTTATATAAATGTCTTGAGATCAGCTGGTGTGAAAATTAATTAATGAGTTGAATTACTCCTTTTGGAAGTGATGAAGACGGCTAAGTGATCATTTTTTGAAGTTATACTACCTTTACAAGGGCGACTCCTGGGGAAGATGTTTCTTTGGAGTTTCGTCTGCATTTTTCAAAATAGATTTATGCTGTATCATTGGCCCACTATGTTACTGTTCGGTGGTGTTTGGCTTCATTCTTCATCGTCGTCCACAACTGTTGAGAGTAGTTCTTCTTAAACCATCCTTGTACGTTATAGAGTTATTTCTACTTGTTTTATACAATCATTTTCTATTCTATGTTTTGGCGATTTCTACCTGTCCGTTCGTCGGCCTTTAAAGAATCAGACTTTTTAGATCTTGAATTCTTACTTAATAAAAAAAAAAAACCTAGTTACGCTAATGACGTCTGGTATGTGAGGCAAGCTAACAAAATCACTCGAGAGTTGAAATTTCAAACTCGGGGTTTTAAGTACTCTAATTAAAGTGACAAATATTACTTGGCACACAATTTAATACTTTTAATTTGTTTGGATAATACTCAAAATGGTTGATTGAATGCTTACTGTCTACTAAAGTAACAAGTCTAAAGGACGTTATTGTATGATTAACAGATCGGTTTAATGTTAGTAGAATCTGGCTGACCGTTATTTATAATGGGGAAAATATGGATTCATCATTTTATATTACAAGTTCAAACACACTATGATAAAATCTCATCATTTTGATACGATCTTAAACCAAAAATAAAATTTCACCCTAATTTAAAACAGGGGTTTATTTGGTAGCTGGTTTGCCATTAGTTTTTCTTATTTTAAGTGAGATTTCCTCTAATTCAGATGCTGTTAAGACCTCATGGTTCAAACGTAGAATTTTTTTAGGTCTAACATCATCTGAAGCTTAATTGAATACGGAGTATCAACTTAAATAACAAGATATCAGACTTATTTAATTAAGCATGTGGCTTTTGTATGAAAACAAGATATCATTGACTTTGTGATTGAAATTCTGGATTTACGACTGATTGTTAGCTTGCATATAGGGCTATAGGCTATTACTAGAGCAGAATCAGCCGCTTGTTTGTATTCAACTCGTTTAGAATCGAGTCGAGCTCGAAGCAAGCCTAAATTCTGACTCGAGCTTTCGAGCTTTAAAATTTGTTCATACTCGGCTAGTTTATAAAATAAATGAGCTTGAGCCGACCTTTTTTTCCCGATTATCAAGAAGCCCTACTTGCTTAGAACATAAGTAACTTAAAAGGAAATTTCATAAATTTCGAGCTATTCGAACTTTTGAACGAGTCAAGCTTTGAACCGAGCTTAAAAATGTGCTCATACTCCGCTTGTTTAAAAAATAAAAACGAGTTCGAGCCGAGCTTTTATCGAGTTAAGCCCGAGCCGAACTTGAGCTACTCGGCTCATGTAACAACCCAACTTGCGCACTTAAAATGAATTAGAGATTTTAACACATCACAATGATAGCAGCCAAATTAAACCTTCCTAACCATCATTCAGACTCAAACCTTCAGCGTTTGACCATTACCCATACTATACACCTCATAAAAAACTTTAATTAAGTAAAATATTGACAGTTACTTACATCCATATATTCCACACAATCCCTTAAAAAGTTAAGACAAACACAAATGAATCACGCAAAGTTGAGATTCCACATTTTCGCTATGAAGTACCAAATACCGTTGTGTTGACACTTCAACGGGACAGCCAAATTGGAGGCACCCCAAGCATCACCAGCTGATGGCTCTGTTGGCTTCAGCACCACAACTCCTTCCATACTCGCCAAATCTAAGCAATCGGAATGATTCAGCTCCTCTCTCGGCTTCACCATCTTCGCCGTCCAATGACCCCAACCGTCCGGGGTTGTTCTTCAAGCAGTGCGGACGAGTTGATTTGGGCCAAGCCTACAAGGACCCTGTGACAAGATGTATACGTCTTTCGGTAGGAAATCAAATGGCACAATCTGCCAGATTTTGTGATCCTTTAATCTGCCATGTAAAAAATTAAACAACAAATGCTTGGCTGATCCTTCAGGTATCTTGTTCCACATAGAGGGATAAGATAACATGTCAACATGAGACAATGTTGTATATAATTTGGACACAATATTTGATATAAATGTTTCGACTTTGAACACAAAGACCCCCTCCTATGGTACTAGTCATTGCAAACAGGATGCGAAATGGAAAGCATCAACTAAGATGAGACCCAGGCACGAAGAAAAAAGCATGCTTCTCTACCTCCACGTGTATACACTTGTTCTTCCAGCATATGTGTCAAAGAGGAAACGAATGAAATGCAGAAATAACATGTGTGGCTCAACAGGTATTTACAGAAGATGCAAAAGGAGGCAATCAACCAGGCAAGGCAACTAAAACAACCGTACCTGTCACAGTCCATGACATCAATCAGGAGACACTTCAAGGTGTATGGAGATCCAATAGCTGATCAAAGACGTCTAGTGAGGTGCTCATATTCTGGAAGTCAGATCGATGCAGGAGGTTTGCTTGGACTTTTCCTGAGCCATCAAGCTTCAGACCCACATCATACGTCTTTATGGAGGAGGGACAGTGACGTACACGGATGCGATGACAGGTTTTCTCTGTTGTGCAACTGCCACGAATTTCAACCACCAGCAGTACCTCTTTGTCCTTTGTGTCCTCACACCAACTGTTCTGTTGAACCCCATCCACGTACTCTTCTTGTGTTTGGAACTCTTCATGATGAACTGAAACCTCAACTGTTTGATCTGGTTTGATTATGCCCGTTGCACGACACACCTGGTTTTAGAGCAAATGTATATTCTTAGATGGTGCACAATCTAACCAAAGCACTGCATTGTACTCTTCAAGCCTGAATTCTCAACTGCCATTCAATCTTTCCTTTTTTGCTGTTACTTTCTCTATATCATTCCAATTTTATCGGATGTCTCCGAAGAGACGAAGTTACTTTTTCTTAATGCAAGTGAATACCATTCTACAGTCTACACTATTCAACTGATACTCATCCATCACAAAAAAGAACGCTCAAGACCAAGTGACATTCAGACAAAGCAATACAAATTCGAATTCACAGACATAAAATGAACAGAGATCTAAGTAATCAGAGACCAGCATCAAAATTCAAAAGATAATAACAGGATGGGGCGACTGCAACAAAACTAGGTTTATTCTGAACCAGTAACTCAGTAAGTTGTAACCCAGACTCTCCTATAGTAAACAACAAAATACACATGAATGCACATGATGTTGTAAGGCCTACTGTCCTGATCGAATTTCACGACCCAGACAATTAAATATGCTATTTTTGAACCAGGTACAGTATGACTACAATACATTCCACCATTTAAGGGAGCCAGAAAATCCCACTTGACACAATGTGGAATGATTCATGGAATAGTCAATGAAAAATGCAAACCAAATGCAAGAGTAGACAGTAAAAAACAGAATAACCCAAAGCTCAACTAATAAAATTCAGAAGTAACTAGTAACAATACAATGCAGGGAAAAATATAAATACCTTGAGCCAACGTGGGAGGCCAAATAAGCCTCTAGGGTTATGATTCGATGCCTTTCCATCTTCATCAATAGTAGTCTCACCCTCACAGATTATTGTGAAGAGTGCTTTATCCCTTCCATTCTTGTTTGTGATCCGCAAGATTGATGTGTCATTGTTTTGAAGGATTATGTTATTTGTACTAACAATAGTTTCAGGAACTTTAGATAATTCTTTCCGAATAGAACGAATTTTTTCATTTGATTCCATAATCTCTCCGAATTCTTGTCTCCTTATGGACTCATCTACACGGGCAACATCAACCTCAAATATACAGCGGACAGGCTTGTGATCGCTGTCAGTCACATCCATGCAAGCCTCATACCTACAGAAACGATTGTCATCAACATTTCGAAGGAACAGTACATACATGGTGAATTGCCAAAACAGATAATGTGTATGCTCCTATCAAAGAAACATTCAGAGACAGATCTGACAAATAATATATGAAAACGGGATCTAGGGCATGCAATTTAGATCACCAGATATCTGTACTCGAGACCAAACAAGCTATATTGAATGGGTAGAAGGTTTAGATTGTGCCCCATAAATTCTCTAGATGAATATATCTTATGTTCAACTTCCAACGTGTCTCGTTAAAACTGAACAGGGAATAAATTTATTATAGGGAATGGAACTAATAAGAGCCTTGCTTCCCTGCATACCTGCATAGTGCCTACATTTGAATTTGACCATGCGCATTACTTGCAAAATTCATTCTTCTTTCATCTAACATAACATGAGCTCTATGATCCAACAAGCATAAACTGATACAGGTCATCAGAGAGAACTTACTGCAATATTGAGCCTACAACCGGACAATCCAAACTGCATTCAGATGACGCTGACAAGCGATTATCTCGATATAGGATTCTATCGCACCAAGCAGGTACACGCTTCTTTTCACCAGCATCATAACCTATTCCCGTCAAAAGTGTTAAAATTCTTCTCATTTTATGCAAAAGCCAAAAAATAAACTGCGGACATCAATGCAGTTATTTACATCTATCTGAGTGCATGCATATCAAAAAAGAAATGCTTATTTAAACATGAAAAATATTCATGGGATTTGGGAAGCAAGAAAAAGCCTAAAAACAACCAAACTACATATGAACTACATGAGACAAAAGTAACTTTCTACTGGGAAATGGTGCTACTAGCAAATCCTTACCAAATTACATTACAGATTGAAATGTGCAAGGCAAAAAAAATGGTCAGAGAACCACAAAGTTCTTATCTGTTTCCACAGATTTGTTTTCTTGGATCAGCAGCAGTTTAAAAATACAGTTCCCAACCAAGGAGTTTATAGAATCTAGCAAACCAGGAAAATAAGGAATTTAACAAATCATTTCAGATACCTGATAGACCAGGTTGGTGCCTTTCAAACTTGTATGTTGGAGGAAAACTGAATATGCCTTCACGCATTCCTTGGAATACTCTACTAGCTTCCATTTCAGCCCGCAGTTGATCTTTCTCTTTTAACCAATCAAAGCATCGTTGGGAAATAAAATCCCTTGCTTCATCATATGAAATCCCATCGAGTCTATAATTAAAATCGCCTACAAATATCACCATATCTGCCTCAGATAACTCAGGTATTTCTTCACCGGAGCGGACACCCATAGCCTACAAGTGATTCAGCATAAAAGCTTAATGGAAATAGCTAACATTATTTCGTGCAGAGTTCAAATTCAGAGATATTATACAGTTACAGCATTTACTCACATTTGTTCCGCGAAGAATTTGAACAGCAGATGAGACGCCAGCTGCAATAGAAAGGAGCAACGGCAAGCAAGAAGGATAAACAACAAATAATATATAGACGGAGGCAAGTGAACAAGGAAGCAACAGATATGGCACTATACCAGCTGCATTATTTAATAGACCAGAAGGACGACTGAAAATCATATTTCTATAGACATGATCAAAGTCTGAATTCCTCCGGTTGACTGCTTCTGCATGTGCCGCAAAGTGACAGTTCACAAAGCACATGACTCGATCAAACACCCTTATCCTTAAGCTAACTGCTCCCTGTTGGCATAAGTGCAGAACCCTTCATCAGGTCAAACCCAAGAGATAGAATAGTTGCTTGATCCATTAATTTAAGTACAGTGAAGTAATGCCGAAGTTCACCCCCTCCCCCCACCCCAAAAAAACATTCTTGTCTCCTAGAGGAAAAGCCCTTTAGCCACTAAAACCACACCACAAGCTGCCCTGGGGGCAGATGTGGGGTGCTACAGGCTCATGCACTTATTTAATAGACATGTGACCAATTATACATTTTTTTAATAGTCAATTGCTTGTTGAGATTTGCTTTATGCATTTTTTTAAACATACTCCCTCCAATTTAAAATTCTTGATTGTTTAGACTGGAGGATAAATTTTGATCAACAATAGATGATCTTTTAGATTTTCTAAGTAATGTATTGTATATGTACTGATTTATGTTATTGACTTTTTAAAATCTTTTGAATGGTTAAAATGTATAGTGGATGCTGGAAATATGATAGTGTTACTTTTCTTGTAAGATGTGTTAGGGAGACTACAAGCATCCCTAGTCTACTTTTAGACATATTATTATGTTTTCTAGGGTATTAGATGCAAGTACTCCTTGTACTTTCATATTGTAACCCTTAGACTTCCTTACTCTCTTGTATTTATTCTGGGTTTCTCCCTTAGTAATGCACTCAAAAATATTCTCTCTCAGTAAAACTACAGTGGGTATTAAAAAAATATTAAAATTTATGAAAAAGTTAGTAGAATTATGTTTATAGAAGTTAAATATTTTCTTAAAGGCGTCATTTCCTAAACAATCAAGTATTTTAGAATTTAGATCAGATGGGGGTAATGAATAACTTCTGGATAACACTTTTGTTTAGTTCAGCCAAAGGGATACATGTATGTGGAAATGGTAAATTGGTAATAAGGTGGCACATGCACAGGCTAAAACATGAGAGGTTGGTTTGAGGGTTTGGGTCACGCACATCCCGCCTCATGTCTGTAGAGAGTTTGGAAGTGATTTGATAAATTAACATATTAGTGCCTAGGCACTCTGCTTTCTTTAACAATAATAAGTTATTGTTGTTATTATTAATAACAACAGTAAGTATGGGGGGAAACAACAAGAACACGTCCAATTCCCAAATACAACCACCCTTTACACTAACCTGCACTAAAACTGGGCATCTATGGGGTGCTACGGTTTTGTGTGCTTATTTAATGAAATAGTGAGCAGTTATAGAATAATTTTTTTAAGATTGATTGCTTTTTAACAGGTAGGAGAAACAAGTAGCCACACCTTGTTACCAATAGCGCGTCCAAAGCCACAGGGTACAGCAGCTGCATCAATGTCGCCAACATGAGTACTTAACTTCTTTCTCACCCTGAAAAATAATTAAACCATTTTAAGGAAAAAAAAAAAGGGAGGATAGAAAGATTATCTTTATGATTTAAAAAAAAATAATAGCTAGTATCAGCTCAGAATCCTCATAGTATAACAATAGGTCACCTAACCATCTGATTGTTACGATACAACAGTGAATTATAATACATTTCATAACAAATAAAATAAAATGTAGAATAAACTGGCAAAGGATAAGTGACATCTGCAACTTTATACCCTTTCCTCATGTCACCAATTTAAAAAAGAAAAAGAAAAAAAAGGCAATATCAGAGTTCCTACACCTTGAACTAAATCAGTTCAACCCCTAGAGCTAACCAAAAAAAAAAAGAATTATCTGACAATCCTCAATTACTTCCTAAGGAGTGGAATAAGAACTGATGGTTTAAGGTGCAGAGTTTAGTGATCAAAAAGGAAAAGAGCCATATGGACATTTTAACTTTGAGATCGTCTAAAGTTCAGTAAACCCAACATCAGCAAGTGATTAAAAAGTGGGCATTTTAACCTTGAGAACAACAAGCTTAAGTCATTTGAGGGCAAAATGAATATGAATCCTATTAGTGAGTGTCTTATGAATAGCTGGGGTGCAAAAGATGAAAACTGACCACAATGAAATAAGCATTCCTGCTAGTTGCCTAAAACCAACACGATCAAAAGTGGACCCTTCATCCAAAATATTCCCAATCATTTCCAGCCACAACTGTCCAACTGAAGTGCCTTCCATTTCTAGGCCAACCTGCAAATAGGAATTAAACAAAAAAAAATAGTTAATTATTATAAAAAAGAATGATGTGTGATAAACTTGCACCATCATAGCAACGCTGCTCAGTGATGCAAAATTTTCTTCATGCTTTGGAGGAAGATATCATGATCCCAATGAATGACAGTCAGAAACTCAGAATAAACTGATAGAAGAAAGAGAAATCAGAAGTTTACTAAGATTCTACTGAAACTTACAGTTTCTCTCGCAGCTGACATAGCCAAGCTACCAGCACCCATTTCCAGTTCTTGTAACCCAACAACCACCATGTCAGCATCTGATGCAGCAGATCCCAACCAAGATATGAGTGAATCAGATGAAGCCCTTCCTTCGGCGACATTCCACGTACCAGCCAAAATTTTCAATTTTTCATGCCTAGTGTACAAAAATTCTTTGCCGCTTAATTCTGAGCGAATCACATTATCAAGAGGCTCAGGAGATGTTATGCTCCATCCACGTATACCACCATGACTAGCCAGAGTGAACATGTAACCTGCTCCAACAACCATTTTTATTACAGGAGCACTATGAGCTCTCCAGCCTCCAAGCAGCTTCCCATCAAGGTCCAGCACTTGGACAGTTCCACTGACATAACCAACCCAAATACGTGATCCAAATGTGCAGAAGCATTGTACAGCAAAAGGATGATGCTGAAATTCTTGCAAACGACTACCATTTTCATCCCAACGCACAATGAGACCACTAGTGAATCCAGTCCAGGTCATCCTATCCACTGTCATAACTACTGCTTCAGTTCTCCGACAATCTTCCCCACAGGCCCCTTTTACGGCAGCTCGACGGACTGCATCGGCGGCTCCTAGAATGGCATTCCGTGATCTTTGCAAGAATCCAAAAGAGGCTGGAGGCTTCTCCTTCCTTAGAGCAGCCACAAACTTCAACTTCAACTCATCTTTTGTTGTTACATCCTCAACAGGTGGCATGTCCATCCAATTCTCAACCTGACCATCAGTATTGAAAACTTTAAGCAGTTCCCATGTCCTAGCATCCCTGTAAAACAATGATAGTCAAAGCCCATTTGCTCTTTTAGGACATACTAATATAACATAGAAATCTGGAAAGGCAGTGAAACTAGACACAAAAGAGATTGTCAACTAGTAGCATGTGACCTATTTCACACATCAATACTCTTCAAAGCCAACACCACACTCTAAATAGAAGCTATAAGTCTGGAATAACACACCAAAGCTAGCGAAAAGCAACTCCATGCACACCATAATCCTTGCACACAAAAGAAGATGTATTTCATCAATTTGTAGCAAAAAGCATCTTCCAGAACTCATACAAAAGCGTCTCTTAAACAACACATCATAATTTTTTTCTTTTGAATTTAGGCAATTTATTAAATACCTCACCCGTAAATGTCATATAACATAGGAATATAGGATGGTAGGAAGATAACTAAATACTAAGGAGTAATAAGTAACAAACTCTAAAAAGAAAAAAATCTATTAGCACCCAGCAAAATTTCTGAGGTGAAACATATGAATTTATATTATCTATATATACCGCATATTCTGCATTGCAACTTTGATGTATGTACTCTTTTGCAATAATGCTATGAGAATGATTGCATGAACAATATCAAATAAAAGAGCAGTACAATGTGCTACATAGGATTGGACAAGACCCTGGGTATAAACTGTATAACACTGTCACTGCTTCATAAACTGCTATAGGCATTAGTCCCTCCCTGCTCTACTTATACATGCAATCATAATTTAACGGATCTTAGTATCTTACTACTCACAATTCCTACAGAACAGATACTAATATTATAATTTAATCCTTTTTTTCAATATCTAAAGATTTAAAAGAGAATTATGTGATCTTCGTATTATCATGGTCGTAAAAGATATGTTACATCATCCATCCACTTCCATGATCAAACAATAAACGTCCATGATGCCACTAAGAGAATGAAGTACTAATTTTACTAAGAAGTTTCATGGTCTCCAGCAGACAATGCATGATATGAAGACATACCACACTGCAAATGTAAAAGGCCCAGCGCTCCACACCTTTCCGGTAGAATTATCTGATGCCAACCACTTCACATCAGAAGCAAACATGTAACAGACACCATTTATTGTTACTTGGCTTTTAAGATCAACATATGCCCTCTCCAGTGTGATAGCAGCCATGTGCCTCTCCTCAGCTGTAAGAGAAAGGGATTTAGCAATGGCTTCCCATGGCCAGATCTTGATGACACCATTTTCAGTACCTGACCAAAGATCACCTGCGGAAGGGAAAACACATAATAGGACACAAGAATGATAATAGGAAGGACTCATAAGAATTATACTGTATATCAAGAAAATATACATACATTTTGCAAGTATCACAACAAACACATTCACAGTCGCACTTTATGCAGCAAAAGAAGTTGAATAAAGCTTCATGGTTGTGGTTCATCATAATCTTATATTTGAGAGATATCACATCAATAGAAAAAGACTTGCTCTAGCAACTATATGATTCCAAATATGTTGATATCCGCAACTAAAACCATATATTCATTAAGATGATCGTCCTAGCCAGCACTTGGGATAGATATTTATCCTCAAGAATCAAGATGGATGGAGGGAAAAGCCAAATTCATACCAGATTGTTTACTTCAATCCTAGAACTTCATAGTTCATACAGAAGGCATTCCATTCTCAACTTAGAATGATAATTACAGTTCCATAAAACTGAATCTAATAATTCGTTACAGCAACATCCATTTTAGCTAATAGTAGGACTACAAACACCTCAGTAATGACTCAAAGAAAAACTCACCATATGATGAGACTGTCATGGAGAGCACGGGCGCCCGATGCGCCTGCCAAGACAAAAACTCCGTGAAGCCATCCCCATCCAACATCTGATCCATCCTCCAACATCTAATCTTCCCGTCGGAGTGCCCGCTCCAAACGACCCTTGCCCCTTGATCAGCTGTCATACACAGCACACCAGGAGTTGCCACCGACTCCCGAAACGGCGCAGACATCTCATCCCCTGCCCTCGCCGTATCAGTTTCAGGTGAATACAAACCGGAGAACTCCCAAAACCTCACCCCACTCTCACCCCCAGCCCACAATTGAGATTCACTGCAAACCATAGTCCTCAAAAAGCATCCAACCTGCGTCTCCCTCAACGGATGGGGCCTCACTTCAAGGCTCGGCGGCCTACCGGGATGAACAGCCGCCCTAACCGGCAACCTAAAAATCCCAGTACCGCCACCATTTCCGACAAACTCCGGCAAAGGACGGCTCTCATTGCCAGACGTAGTACCATCCTTGGACAATTTCCGGTCCAGGAACTGGATCATATAATCGAGCTTCTTCCCAGCGGTCTTGACTACACCGTCCTGAGAGTAACTGGAATACGAAGCCCGAGAGAAGCCTCCGTCGTCGTCATCGGATGACGAATCGTCGAATCGGTCGAATACTCTGGCAGTGCGGGGCTCCGATTGGTCTCTGCCGGTAGGGTTTGGGGAATCGCAGAAGAGAGAGAATAGATCCGCTGCAGTGCCGCTGTTTCCATTTCCGTTGCTGTTGGTAGCGGTAGCCTGATGGTTGAAGAACCTGTTATCGGAGGGGAGTGAGGAGAGCAGGTCGTCGCCGTCGTCGAAGGGGCCGGCACCGGCGAAGGGGTCGGCCATTGGAGCAGAAATCGGGAGCGGAGCTGAAGACAGAGAGGAAGAAAGCGGGGGGTTATGGGAGCGTCTGGAAGGCGTAGCGGAGAAGGAAGAGGAAGGGATTCGGGGCTGCTGCTTGTGGAATTTGCGGACGCCGTCGGCGTCAAATACCGAACGGCTTTCTCATGGCCGGTTGAATTATTTTTTATTATTTCTATTTTAGTTACCTTATGTAACGATGTCATCAATCATCATACGTCGTTGCGTAGATATACAGCGAGCTTAATTAAAATATTTCATTTATGGAGTATTATTCATCTAAATTTTTTCATAATGATAATATTTTATTTTTATAAACTCACACAGTAATAGGCATGAAGATATTAAAAAAATTATTTAAAAAATAATAATATGTTATATAGTTTTTAACATCTAACAAAACGTGCGTGAATGATAAAACGTCAAGTTTTAATTAACAAAGAGAGGGAGTACTCTACATGTATATACCTTTTTTTTATATCAAATTATCTATTTTTTCTTATATACACGTAAAGGGTTTATAATCAAGCTAACTTAAATTAAAAAAACAACTCATTCTTTCTCTGTTTCTTCCTCCAATAGGGTTGATATTCGAGTCAAATGAGTCAAAATTTAGACTCATGTTTCAAAATGTATTCATACTTATCTCGTTTAGTAAATGAACGAGTTAGAGAAATTTTATAAAATTCCATGTAATGAAACTTGATTCGAATCGAGTCTTGACGTAAATCGAGTTTTTGAAAATGCATTTATATTCGACTCATTTAACTTGTTTAGTTAAATGTTGATTCCATGTCCACATCTCCCATTCTTCCCTATAAAATGAGAGATTGCTACCAGAGAAAGGAAAAACAGATGAACGTGGATGCTCCAAAACTATCAGTTAACCAGTATCTTATGATTCTTAAATTCGATTATACTCCATATATCGCAATTTATCATGCAAATTAAAAGTATAATTTATTCTTTTCTTGGTTAAATTAAAAGTATACTAAAAATGGTGGAAGTTGAACTTATCTAATCTCCTAAGGTAAGTGAACTTCCTACATTTTAAAGGAATTGAAATTATTAAAAAGTTGAATTCCTATGTAGGTCAACCAAACATAAGAATATGTCATACTTTATGGGCTTTTAAACTTTATGGTTTTTAAAAACTGACTAATTAAACTAGGCATAATGTATAAATACACCTTGTTTTCCAATTTTTTTAAAAAGCATAGTATATTTTAATAAGTCAAAGATCGATAAGATCAGGTATACGTAGATAATATCTTGTTACAACCAACAAATTAATTTATCGATCGAATAAGTTGACTATTTTTAATTTCGATTTGGTCAGCATTAATAAAATAAAATCGCTACTAGATAGTACGTGGTCAGTATTTTGTAGTGTTTTCACACAAAAAAAAAATCAAGAATTTGATGACAGATGTTCCTTTTCGATGAGATGGGAAACATGATCCCCGATCTCGATTTATTAATTACTCCCTCTTTTCCAAAATAATTTTCCAAAATAAGTTTCGTTTGTTTTTAGTGCACGTTTTTCAATGAGTTAAAAAATCTATAAAATATTATTATTTTAGATAATTTTTTTATACAATATTACACTTATTATTAATAACTATGAAATTATATAAAAATTTTGATTAAAAAAATAATATTTTATAGATTTTTTAACACCTTAAAAAACGTGCCGAAAAGGTAAATGACACTTATTTTGGAACGGAGGGAGTAAATATTATAATATAAATATTTCTCTATTAAGTAAATACTCTCTCCGTTCTAAAATACATGGTTTTTTGGACCCTTGCACATTAATTAAGGAAACTTATTTAAATCTCATTATTATTATAGAGAGGAAACTCTTAAATTTTACCTATTATTGTACTTTTTTAGGGGTAATAATTACCCTACAAACCTAAAAGACCATGTATTTTAGGACGGATGGAGTATTATACTATAAATAACATCTATATCTATATAAACTCTTAATTTAGAAGAGTTTATGCTGAGTTGTCAACATTAGAGAGATTATAGGGTTTTGACCAATTATAATATTTTTTTTCTCTTTAATTCTCCTTTTGCTTCTTTTTCTTTTAATTTTTTTTTCTTTAATCTTACTAACTATCTATATTTATATCTATATCTATATCTATATCTATAAAAACTCTTAATTTAGAAGAGTTTATGCTGATGTGTCAACATTAGAGAGATTTTAGGGGGTATGACCAATTATAATTTTCTTTTTTCTTTTTTCTCTTTAATCCTTTTTTTTTTAAATTCTCCTTTTTTCTTCTTTTTCTTTTAATTCATTTTTTTTCTTTAATCTTACTAACTATATTGGGCTTAATTCAAAACATTGAATTCAATCTAATATAACTATTGGGCTTAACTCAAATTTATTTACTAACTATCTATATCTATATATAATACAATTTTAATTTATGTCACATATCCTCTCCATGTTCAAAGTTGTTTGTGGAAATATTATTTACATAATATCATTATATTATGGTAACTATATTTTCTAATATTATTTTTTTTGAAAAATATTCTAATATTAATTACCCAATACTATTTAATGTTACATTTTTTAACCAATTGAATTAATTCAAAACTTTTATCTTTTACTATTTATTATTTATTTTTCTCTTTATCTCTTTAACCCAAGTGTATTTTTTCTTTTATTTTTAACACATTTACTACTCAATGGGTTTAATTAAAAATATTGAATTAAAACTAATGTCTATGATTTATCTACATCTAAATATTATTTATAAAAAAATCGCGCCATGGCGCGGGATCGTTCTAGTATTTGATATTTTATGCATCCAAATTCCAAACGATAACGTGTATAATCAACTGGTTTTCTCTTATTCTTCCGTTAGTTACGTTGCACCTTTGCACCCGTATATCTCTCTCGGTCTTAAATATATAAAATCAATACATGTCATCTATATAACTACTTAATTTCGTATACTTTCCGCTGACGTGGCGCGCTCTCCTTATTCCAATCCCTTTTAACCAATCACGTTTTTTCTTTTATTTTTTATTTTTTACCCATTTACTAACTATTGGGTTTAATTCAAAATATCTATCGATATAATATCTTAATATATGGTTTTGTGTCTTTGGTGAAATTCTACTATTATAAGACTATCTTAGGTTTTTACTTCCCCTGGTACTTTGGTTTGTGATTTATGCCTTTTCTACTTTGGCCATATGCATCTGTCTTCTGTTTGTTTAGCTTTTTGCTGTATTATGGCAGATTGCGGGATTGATTACTACTTAGGTATCATTTCCTGATTTAACATGGGTTGTCCAAGCAATGTAAGTACAGCTACAGCTGCAACTTGCAAGTTCAGTCTTTTATGGCAATGATTTGTTTTTATCACATTTGAAAAACATGTTGTTAAGGTTTCTTCTATGGCAATGATTTGTTTTTATCACATTACCCATTTGTTATTTTTTAAATTTCTTCCTATTTTATGAAAAAATCACTTCTGATTTGGTTTTATCCATTTTCCCTCTGTTATAAATACTAATCCCTTATTAACCCACTCCCCATCATCCCATCAATTCATATCGCATGAACAACCTTTTATAGTGTCTTCTATGAGGATCAATTAAACCTAAATCCAGTACGACTCTCGAGTGAATGATCCGTGCATATCGAATCAAGTATGTGCTCCTTTACCTTTCACAATTCAATCCTAAATCAGGCTTCTTTGATTTCTCAATGGCTTCATCTATGGTTCTTCCAGATTCCATCAACTCTGATTTTTGTCTAGATAATTCAGTTTCAATTGAGTTCCCCCTAAATCAGGTTATTTATTGCTTTTGTACACATTTCATATCCTAAATCGATCAAGTTATTACTTTCTTTGAATTTTTTTGTATCTTCTTAGACAATATTGATATGATGGAAATTTTATCTTGAAAATTTGGAATTTCATGTGCACAAAGGGATATATTGTATGGTTTGCACAATCGCCCGGAACAAATCAAGGAGCCTATCCTTATTTGATTTTAATATATGTAATTTGAAGAAAAGAAGTTTGGAAGAGGTAATGTGGTACCGTTGAACCAACTTATTTTTGCTTACACTTTTAATGTTGCTTTTTTTCAATGTTTGTGTTACAATGCCTCCCCTAGAAAATGTGTTCAAACGTGGAAATTTAATAGACATGCCGTGTTTTTTTTATTGGAGATGTCTAATGTCTAATTATATACTGGTATTATTTATCTCTTTAATCCACTTTGTTTGTTCTTATGAATATAAAACAAATCTGTTTTTTTTTTGTGTTTTGCAGCCTCACTTTGGAAGAACATAAGCGGCAGCTCCATTAATTTTGTTTCTACCTAGGTTGTATGAGTATCGGAATAAAATGCCAGAATTTATATTTTTATGGATTGTTGTTGTATTTTACATATATGTTACCTTTTGTCAATAAAAAAACATAATATAACTATTACTTATCACTTTTGATCTGTTATGGATTAATTTTGTTATACAATTCAATTTAACTAATTCAGTTTCATTGATTTTTTTTTCCATCGCAACCGCGCCATGGCGCGGGTATTACACTAGTTCTATATAAAAGGATATGTTTGATTCTAGATAAAAACTTTTTGTCAAATTTTTTATATTAAAATAACATTTTATCATAGTTTATAAAGTTATCATATATCACAATATATTTATATACTCCCTCCGTCTCAAAATACATGTCTTTTTAGAACGGAGCGTAATGATTAGATGTAAAAAGTAGGTTAAGTGTAATGATTAGACTTTGGTATTAGAGTATTTGTTTCTTCTTTTTTAAATTTGTGAGGAGGAGAGCAGGGGTGATGTAAAAATTAGAGTAATGATCTTAGATGTAAAAGTAGGTTAAGTATAATGATTAAATCTAAAAAGACATATATTTTTGGATAAATTTTATGGTCTTAAAAGACATGTATTTTGAGACGGAGGAAGTATATTTTATTCAATTAATAAAAATATAAATAAAAAATATTTTATAGTCATACTTATAACAAATATTTATAGTCATACTTATAAAAAATATTAATAGATAAATAGTATTTAACAAGTGTTATTTTTATTTATATCTAGAATATTTTGTTGAAAATAATTATTAATATCAAAATTAACAATTTAATAATTTTTATTTTATTGATATTTATATTATTTATGGTAGAATGAATTATTTATATCTAAATTAATTTTTATTCTATATCTCTCATGCACCTTATCGTTATTAATTTAACTATTATATTGTAATTCAAATTTATTATTTTTGTCATATTTTTAATAGCTTTTTTATATAGATAATAGATATAATTTCATAATATTGTGTTAATATATTTCCGTGTACATGATGAGACATACTACACACTAGTATATTATAATATCTTAACATTTTGCAATTTTTTTTAGAAACAAACATAAACAAAAGAACGAATTTAATTAATTAGGAATTTTTTTAAATTGGTCAAAAAAATTAATTAATTAGACGCATTTTATCATGATGATCAACTTCCAACAATCTCCCTATATCATCATCGTAGACATATGGGCCAACTAATCACGTTCCTTAATTCGGTCACGTAGAGACATAGAGTGGTAGGACACTAAGAGAGTGACGGACCCAGAAACTTTTGAGGGGGGGTCACCGGGGTGGGTGCGGCGGCGGGTTGCTGGGTGGGTCGAGGGCTTGACTCAGTCTTCTCTCTCAAAGTCGGCGGCTACTGTAAATGTAAATGGGGGAAGGGGCGGCTACTGACTGTACATGTAAATGGGGGCTTTTGAATTTAACCTATAAAAATATTTACAAAAAAATAGAGGTAAAAAATTAAAGTTTGGTGAGTTGAACAACGTTGATTCTTTACTCTCTTTACTTAATTATATCCAAAACGAGTTTTTTTTTTTTTTTTAAAGTACATATTTCCGGGGCCGAGGGGGTCACGTGACCCCCCAGGACCCCCCTTGGGTCCGCCACTGCACTAGGACATACATATTCCCATCTATATTCTCCTTTATTATTTACCCCGATGTAGAACAATTCCCAGCCCCATCATAAAAGGTTTACCTTGCTCCTACCAGTGACTCGAGCCGGTCGACGCAAGTCGAATTACTTAATACGTGGTTCTTGTCGGTTGAGTCACATGATCAATATAAGAAGTGTAACCAAGAGTATAATACAAAAAAAGTGTAAAAGGTGATTCGTGTTGTTTTAACAATATATATTCTCAACAATCGATAGTGCTCAATGGTGCAACTTCATTGAGCAAGACCAAGAAGGTACGTAGATTTTGCTTTGCGACGAGGACTAAGATGACATATCTAATTTAAATGCATAAACTCTTATAATCAATGTGTTGAAAGTATAATTTTTTTTTTCTTTTTGGGTTTCTAATTTATAGAAACAACAATTGAACTTAAACTAAATTTATACGACACTAAAATGGGACAAAGATCACCATCCAAGTGTGCAACACCCAAAAAATGCAATGCACCTTTTCTTTCTCCTCCTAAAATGGGTCACGGGTCTAAATGCCACACTGTCTGAAATTCCCAATCTCCACTCGAAACCAATAACAAACTATTCCATCCAAGCAAAAAAGTAATAATTAAAAAAGAAAGAAGAGGACAACACATATAGTCATATAGGGAGTGGAGGAAGGGAACCACCAATCAGATACCTAACCTCCCCACTTTGTTATGAAACTGTTGAACCAGAACAAAAGACATCTCACTCCCAAATCCCCAAATCCAATATATTTCTCTTATTCAACGAATCGGCAAATCCCAATCTAGAAATTAATCCTTCCCCTCCTCCAATTTATATCAATTATTTTTTTCCAGATCCTGAAAGATGCACATTCACTAGCCATTACCCATTTACAAAAAAAAAAGGACCAGAGGGAGTGATTTGAGGGGCTGGGTTTAAACAATTTGAAGTTTCAGATTCCTTTTTTCTGGGTTGGAGGGGATGAGTTTGATGTCTCTTTATTGGGTGATTTTTGCTGTTTTCTTCTTGAATCATGAGGTTTTGATCTCTGCTTCAAACTCCGAGCAAGTGTACATATGGCCATTGCCTCAATATGTGAGAAATGGAGGCCAAACTCTCTATTTGAGCACTAATTTCCAGTTGAGAGCTTCTTCTGGGAGTAAGTATAGTGATGGGTCCGGGATTTTGAGAGATGGGTTTGCACGGACTGTTGGGCTCCTGCATCAGGACCATGTGCTTGATTCCAATTTCACCTCATCCCAGCAATCCAATTTGCTTAGTGGGATTGATGTTGTGATTTACTCCTCAAATGATGAGGTATAATTGTTCTTTCTGATTGCTATTCTCACAAAAGTCACTTGGGTTCTTTACTTTTTGTACTGTGATGATTTGGGTACTTTGAGAATTAGATTTTGATGGCTGTTTGATTGCTCTTGCTGTTTTCTTTTCCTTTTTGTGTGTGGGGTACCAAAGCTTTGTGGTTTTGAGATCCTATATACTTGTATTGAGCTAATAAGATGCTTATCTGTGTAAATTTGTTACTGATAAAGTGATGATAAGGAGCTTAGAATGTATAAGCCTGAAAGTTCCTTTTGTTCTTCAGGCATATTTTGATGGGAAATGTAGAAAAAGGCCACATAGAAATGTTCTTTCTGTGTTTTTAGTTTTAAATTACCCGGTATACATATCCCTTTCATCCACTAGCAATTAAGCTAAATTGTATTGATTATAGAAATGATGTTATGTCTGTATCCTATATGCCTTTATCTCATTTTTTAAAATATTATATGAGAAACATTCTTATGTACTCCGTAATGATTAACAAGGAGGGATATTGACCTTCTAATGGCGATAGTCAACTAAGTCAACTGGCATCTCCATCTTGAAGATTTCATTTAGTATCCAGATTTAATGTGGCAAATAGTTTTCCCCCTCATGGTCTTAATTGATATGGACATATGCTTGATAGCTGAATTTTCAATTGTTGTTAATTCTCTTGAGTTGACAAAAATTCAACTTTATAAAAAGAAGTCACCTTCACAGGTTATTGATTCCACCACTTGCAATATAATAGGACCTACACTGCACATTCATGTGCCAGAAATTATGACCTGTGTATCGGCTTTGGTTATCTTTTTCCATAATCTTCAGCAATTTGCTGTGCTTGTTAGTCACATTGGCATTAAATATGCAGTTGCAGTATGGTATTGACGAGTCATACAACTTATCTGTCCCGACTCCTGGGAAATCTGCATATGCGCGTATTGAGGTGAGATTGCGCTTTCATCTTTCATATATTAGCATTATCACAGCATTTACTGCAGTGTAGTATGCTTACTTATTCAACTCTTGGGAACTTTGGTTGGTCTCTGTTGCAGGCAGCGACAGTATATGGAGCTCTACATGGACTAGAGGTTCATTACACAGACTTTTTACTTGGATTAGTTTGTTCAATAATACAATGACCAACATTTTCATTTTAAAATGTCTTCGTTTACTTGTAGACTTTCAGCCAACTGTGTCATTTTAACTTCAAAACTCGGGTTATTGAAGTTACTCTTGCCCCATGGACCATAATTGATCAGCCAAGATTCCCTTATCGAGGGCTACTGATTGGTGGGTTCTTCAATATCCTCTTGCTTGATTTTTGTTTACTTTTCTTCTCCGGATCTCATTATCCTTGACTCATAGTTTAAATATACTCTTTGATTGTTTACTTGTCTCTTTTTTCCCTTTTACATCTAATCCAATTATTGATATGGTATTGCAGATACATCGAGACACTATCTCCCACTGCCGGTCATCAAGAATGTCATTGACTCAATGACGTACGCAAAGCTGGTATGGATGCAAAGTTTAATCCTCCATGTTTACATACTTATTGTGTGCAGTCTGCAATTATGTTCTAAGAATCTAAACAACATAAAATTTAAAGATCTGAATCACTTCTTTATGCTGGCATGTTCAGCATGATGTCGCAAACCGTTCCATTGGTTTCAATTACTTGTTTTTGATACATAATATTCCACCTGCAAGCAGCATGTTTTCATATTTTGCCCCCTATAGCGCCACTTTGCGTGAAATGAGGATGCATTCTTGTTATCTTTGCCTTTCATTTCGTCGAAATGGCTACATATTATCCCACTGCAATTAAGTTAGCGATGTCATGCTTCTACTGCAGAATGTTTTGCATTGGCACATTGTAGATTCCCAGTCTTTCCCCTTGGAGATACCTTCATATCCAAGGCTTCGGTATGGTGCATACTCTGCATCAGAGCAATACACAATTTCTGATGCTGCTGAGATTGTAAGGCAAGTAAACTTTTATATCAGAAATGTATGCTTTGGTTTTTTCATGTTTCAGCACTTCCAGTGACAAAACTCTTATTTGTTTCAGTTATGCTCAAAAGCGAGGAGTGAATGTGTTAGCTGAAATCGATGTCCCTGGACATGCTAGCTCATGGTACGGAACAAAACAAATCGACTTCCTTGCTACATAACTTCAAAATTCAGAACAGTTGACTTGATGTCCTTATCCTCAATCTCTAAAAAAAATTGGATTTTTAGTCAAGTGTGCTTTATCAACACAAACTTGTATCACCATTCATCTGTGAATTTTCTATGCTTAGGGGCGTTGGTTATCCAGCTCTGTGGCCATCCAAAGATTGCAAGGAACCACTTGACGTCAGCAATGAATTTACCTTCAAAGTAATAGATGGAATCCTCTCTGGTAAGGTTCCATGCTTTTCTGCTGATCTTTTTGGTCATTGCTGTACAAACAGTTTGAATGTGATTTGCCTGCTGTGCTTAAAACACTCCAGATTTCAGCAAAGTATTCAAATTTAAATTCGTCCATTTGGGAGGCGACGAAGTTGACACAAGTAACCTTTCCCTCCTTTTTTATTAGATTTGTCTTGCACTTGGATCCTCACTCTTTATAGCCATAGTTGATCTGCAAATTAATCATCTTCCTAATATCAGGTTGCTGGGATTCAACACCTCATGTAAAACAATGGTAAAACTATAAAGCTCACTACTACTACCCTATTTTAAATGTGATTTTGGGTATTTTTACTTGCTAGATAGTTCATGAAACTAGATAGATGAAGTCTCTGAATTGCATAGCAAATCAGTTCTTCATAGTAACCGAACTTTTGGAGGCCGTGCAGGCTGAAGAAGAACAAAATGAGTGCGCCTCAAGCTTATCAGTACTTTGTTTTGAGAGCGCAGAAACTAGCATTGTCACACGGATACGAAATCATAAACTGGTAAGATCTTCAAACCTCACAGATCTATGGTGGATCTGGAATTTGTACACATGAAAAACTTCTGATGCAAATGAATCTGATAGGGAAGAAACATTCACAAACTTTGGTGACAAGCTGAGCAAAAAGACAGTGGTGCACAATTGGTAATTTCCTTGAACATCATTTTCTTATTTGATTCGCCTTTTCATGAGGGTTCCATGTAGTTGATTACTTGGAATCTTGATTGACAGGTTTACAACCGGTCTTGCTCAAAGAGTAGTCGCAGCTGGATTAAGGTGCATTGTAAGCAACCAAGACAAGTGGTATTTGGACCACTTGGACGCCACGTGGGATGGCTTCTACTCAAACGAACCACTGGAGGGTATCAGCAAACCGGATCAGCAGAAGCTGGTCCTTGGAGGCGAGGTATGCATGTGGGGCGAACACATAGATGGGTCCGACATTGAACAAACCATATGGCCCCGAGCTGCAGCAGCTGCAGGTATGATATTTCACTCTCTCCCCCGGTGATCCATCCAAAAAAAATGAGTAATGACAACCGAAAGGATGTGTTTATGCTGCTGTGTTTGATTGTTGGAATGTCTGGCAGAGCGACTATGGACGTCCTATGGTAATGTAGCCAAGGATCCGAGACAAGTTACGGGGAGATTGGCCCATTTCAGGTGCCTGCTGAATCTGAGAGGAGTTGCCGCGGCTCCCTTAGCTGGTCCTGGAAGGGTTGCCCCTGAGGACCCGGGCTCCTGCTACAAGCAATGATCGAACCGGCTAGGAGTTGGTTAGGACAGTAAGAGATTATTCTGTCATACACCAAAGAAACATTCAGAGGCCCATTTGGTTCAAATGATCTGTGGGGAATGAATGGAATGGAATAAACAGAAGCAAACAAACAGAATGAAATATCAAACATTGCATTGTTTTAAAGGCTCTGTTATGAGTAATGGATTAAGTTGATAACAATCAACCAGTTATATAAAGAGTTCCTGATTCCGAGTTCCAGAGGTTTGTAAAGGCGATCCAGTTGTTCGGAAGTGCGAGTCCTGACCCGTCTTAACGTTGATTGATGCAGCTCTGCCTTGTGTGCCGGAGCAAATGCGGGTAAATGGGGTAGGGTTTTGAATCAAAAACACCTTGACTGTGGAGTGGAAATGCCATCAGCCATCCACATTACAACTAATTACCTGTCTTATTTAGACATACATTCATGGATACATAGTTGGGCCTGGCCCAGTTGGGGAGTACAACTTAGCAGCTGGGATTTACATGTACCTGATTTTATCCGAATTAGAAGTATACTAGTGCAGGTTTCGTTCCGTGTACGGAGGGTACATTAATACAATATTATAAATAATTTAGATAGATTTAAATAAATAAATAATATAAATATAAAGCATCAGGGCCGATCAATAGGTTTCGGAGGCCCTGTGCAAAACCTAGTTGAACGAGATGGTATTCGACGAAAATTTTAAATGAAATTTACATAACACTAAAGTAAGAAAATAATTTTTATTCAAAATAGCAACAAAATACTTAATTTATCAAATTATCAAATAGTTCTTAATCAAAATAACAAAATATTTACTATCAAATACAATAATTCTTAATAAAAACAACTCCAACCTAATGCGCGCTTCATATTCTCAATCAATTCTTCGCAATCTAATATCAAAGCTAATCCATTGAGTCTCCTCAATATATTGTCTTTTACTACACAGTCCAAATTTACCAAGAAATACTTAAAGCATGTTGATCAATCCCCTACCCGGCCTTGAGTCGGGCGGACTGAATGTGAAGAAACAAATTTTGAAGCAATGAAGTCGCTGAACCAGTGAACCTCCCCAGGACCGAACCATCTTTTTGCAGAGCCTTGATAGATCCATTGAATCACCATTATTTTGGCTTAGATTTCAATAAACCTTGAAGAATGGAAGAGGATTGAAGAGTAGTCTCACAAGAATTAATTGGATTTGGAGAAGACGAAGAGGCTAGAGGAGAGAGGCGAGCCGCGTGCTTTTCTTTTTCTTCGCTTAATCTCCGCTTTCAATTTAGCCAGAGCGTGAACACATTTTTTTTAAAAAATATAAGTATACCTAATGGGCTGAAAAACTGGAGGCCCATGCGAATTTGAGGCCCAGAGCAAGTGTACTTGCTCAAGGTTGGCCCTGTAAATCATTTTTCCACCAAAAAATTAATATAGATATAAATAAAATTAATTCGATTGATTATAAAAAATCTTAATATCGTTTATTTAGATTCTCTCAAAATAAAAATAAAATTCACATTTATAAGGTAATTTTTTTCCTAATCTACAATTAATTGAATATCATGTAATTTAATAGATAAATTGTTTTTTAATATTTTTTAATTAAATATATAGTATATATTTATTATGTTAGTTTACTAAAATATCTATCCACGGATTGGTTGTGGCTACGTAATCTTTTAATGAATTATTTTGGTCTCTAAAAATAATATAGATATAAATAAAATAACACTTATTAAATAATTAATTTTTATATAAATAATTTTTTCCACCTAAAAATAATCTAGATAGAAATAAAATAGCACTTATCAAATACTACATCTCTATCTATTAATACTTTTTGTAAGTATGACTATGAAATATTTTTTATTTATAATTTTGTCAATTAACTACTAATATATATATTGTGCCTTATATAACTTTCTATAAACTATGATCACATACTATTTTATTATTTTTTCTAGAATCAACCACAACATGTCACATATGATTTTCCCCCCTATAATCAACCACAAGGCGCCAAATAGGACGTTATGCATCGGTTTTAGTATATATACTAGCCCAGTACTCGTGCGTAACGCACGGGATTTGTAAAATATATTATATTATTTAAAAGATATTATCATAATTTATTTACATTATATATTATAATATTATAATGATATGAAAATGATAAAGCCAAATGATATTAATTTATAAAGACAATAATGCTTATATTATATTAGTATATAATATATATGGCAAAATATCAATATCTCACCTTTCTAGATAGACACATTTGCATGCACTAATGTAGAGAATGTTTTATCGGATGTTTTGCTTTTCAAAGTTAGGATTTTTGTACTAATAGTTTTGCCAGATGGATATTTTATACAATTATGTTAAGCTTAAAATACTACTTAATTTGAATCAAAATTGGTTCTAAGTGTTGTAAGCATTATTGTTTATAGAAAATCACTTTAAAAAATATTTATTTGGAATTAAACAAATATTTTATACAAAAAAAATTATAAAGGAATAAATCGAACTCATTAATAGAAATAAAATTCTTGATAGATAAACAATATGATGTGTGAAAATACATCATCAACAAATTCGTCATAATTACTTCATAAAAATCTAGTACAGAAGTGAGAAAAATAAAATGCATCACTTCAAGGAACCATAAACTAAAATGCAATGCAATTGTACGCGAGATCGATGGCTATGGGATTAGGATTGGGCTTGAGCAGGTTGGGGCTAAGTCATTTTTTTTAGGGTCTTTGAGAGTGTAGTAGGCAGACATGACTGAGATTTTGGAGGCAAATGCCATCATTTGGGGTTCGAGAGCTTCTATAGATAAAGAGAAAAGGAAAATAGTGTTGGAGACTAATTGTCTTTCTTTGATGTCGAAGTTGGATATGCAAACCATTTGGATGCAATGGGGTTGATGTTGGAAGAGCTTAGAGCGGTGGCAAGGTCTTTCTTGGTGTGTAGATGGGAGCATGTTAGAAGGAGTATTGCCTATTACAAATTGCAAATGTAAATCATTCACTCACCCTATGTAACATAAAAATTGAAATCAAATTCAAAATACAATTACCAATAAAAAAGCAATAGAACAATCGATAGTTATAAGAAGAAAAAGTTGGAAATAATAGAAAAACCTAATGCTTGCAATATGAAAGAAAACCTATTACATTTTCCATGTATTTATATATAAGAAGATAGTATCTTCCTATGCAAGATTGATAGTTTGGCCTATTCGTTGAGCAATTAAGGCAAAATCTTTAATTTTTTTTTTCAACAAAAAGATAAGAACGAAGCATTAGATTAATTACTGATAAAGATGAAGATTGAGATTGAAATTTGAAATTCAGATTTGCTTATTTTTTTTTAATAAAAATATGGGATTTGATGAATCTTAAAAAAAAACATGATTATCTATAAAATAAGAATAATTTAATTTCAATTTTGAAAATATGATTAATAACCCTTTATGATAAATAAATAAAAGATATCTTTTAAAGATCATTAACGTTTATGGAAATTGATTTACAAAATCTCATTGGTTGTTAATTATAACAAGCTTCCCATGGAGACGTGATATTAAGCTAAACCAATGAAAATTGAAAATAAAATTAAACACTCAAAACGGAGTTAGTTGAATTGATAGCTATGTGGATCGATGTTGTTACTTAATTAAAATGAAAATGAAAATTAAAGATTTGGCCTTATTCTTTAGTGATCTTTATGTAGCTTCGAACATTTTAGTCATGAATCTTGGAGTAATTAAATTTGTAGGAGTCAATTTAAAAATATGAACCATTACGAATAGTGAGATAAAAACAACGAGTAAGTCAAAAGAACAAATAATAAATTATTGAAACTATCATAATCTATAAAATAAAAAATTTGTAAATAAGTAAATAAGTAATTAATTTAATTAGTACTGTAAAAATTAATTATTTATAAAGGTGGGACCATGATTCACGAAAAGTTGTCACATAAGCCTATTTGTAAGCAAAATGCGCAAAGTGGCATCAACATTTGAACCTATCTTCATCTTAGATGTGTGACTTTGAGTAAACCTTCCACAACTTTTCATAAGCATGAAATTGTCAATACTTTAGTAATCAATTCAGTGGCAAACAAATTAAGAAGATGAACTAAAATCATATATATTTCAATCAAATATCCAAATAATATATTGTTAAGTATATCATGAGTTAAGATTTCACTAGTAGAAAAAACAGATTATACCCCGGGTGTATGGTCCGGGCTTCAGCTATGGTGTGATAAAATGTACGTTTCACTTTATACCCCGGATATTTTTTTTTTAAATCCGGGGTATATAACCTGGCCAAATATGTAAGAAAGTTGTAGGAAAAAAACGCCCGGGGTATATGATAGTAATATCCGGGGTATATTGTACTAATATCCGGGGTATAAAGTCTGTCTAATCCGGGTTGTTAAATTATTTTTATCCGGGGTATAAAACTAAAATAATCCGGGGTATATACCTTTAGCCAATTTCCTCTAATAAAAACGTCCGGGGTATATGGCTCGTGTGTATGGAGTTTATTTATGTCAGGATTATAGCTCGGATATTTAAATAAAAATCCGGGGTATATAGTTATATCATGTGGTCATAAGCTCATAATTTTCATGGTATATATACCGGATAAATATGATCCGGGGTATATGACTATTTTATTTATAAATTTTTGTTTAATATCCATTTTACTATATTGAACCTATTATTTGACCTGTGATTCCCATCCATTCAGAACAATACATAGGCCGCCACTAAATCCACAACTGAACGACACATAAATTAAACAAAATTCCAACTATGTACACATTTTCAAGCTAAGGCAGTGTCATTCAGTACAAGCTAAGGCAATGCCATACAGTACAAGCTAAGGCAAAGCCATTCGAAAAAGCTAACGCAATGCATAATACATGTTCAACAACAAAACTAGAATAGTATCTTACAACCAACTAGGCTTCAAAATACATACATAATGTCCAGCTAAGAAGAACTTCCTTTTGATATAGCTACTCACAAAGAAAATCAATCCATTCAGCATTGCCCACAAAAATTGTCACTACAAAAAAAATTGCTTTAGAAACAGTAATATGTCGTCGCAAAAGGTAGGTTTGCCGTCGCTAATAAGTATTTGTGACGACAATGCATCAGTCGCTAGCCCTAGGGTAGCAAAAGGCCAGGGTGCCGTCGCTAATATGTAGTTTCCGTCGCAAAGTATTAACGACGATAATTTGTGACGGAAGAGGTCATTACCCAAATTTGATCAATTTACTGTTTACCGCCCTTTTTCCCGCCTTTCTCCCTTTTAGGGCGCCATGGCCTTATTTGCGACGGAAAGCATACCGATGCTAATAGGTTTATCATTTTTTGTAAAAAAAAATCCAAATGAGAAAGAATATCTTTATTTTAGCCCATGAGGGATTTGAACCCACATATTTGTGTATAAACACAAGCTCTACCAATTGAGCTAATAGGATAGCTTATAATAATTAACAAGAGCAACTCTATCCTCTCATTCATCTAAATCACCCTCAAAGTTCTATCGTTCAATAAATAAATAAATAAAAGATTAAACTAATGTCAAAGATGTAATAAACATAATATAAGGTTGGCATAGCAATCCACAATGATCTTATATTATTAATATTAACTAATGACAACTAATATGGTATTGTTACTTGAACCAAAGAGACATTTGGAGAGGAAACAGAAAATGGACAATATTCATAATGATATGTGCTAACATCAGTAGGTTGTAGATAAGAAAAGATGGAGGCATTCATCCATCAGAATGATAGAATATCAACTTTGATAGATTTGGGATTCTTTTAAACTAAATAAATCTTACACTAAATATTTATATACATAACATTCAGTTGAGGAAAGAAGTAAAAATGACCCTACCTGCACATATAACCAGTGCCTCATTCACACGATGGCTCATCTTGATCTTCGATATTCTAGCTTGAAAATTGTCGTCTTCCGAATGATCTTTTTTGCCTCAAACTTCTCTCCATAAGAGCCTGAATTTCCACTGTCCTAGGCAAGTGTCCCGGAGCTTCTGCATTTGTAAAAAACAATCATATGACCAAACCTACTCCATTAAACTAGTTGTGAATGATTCCAAAAAGCCTACCAATCTTTAACCAATAAATGAAATAATATATATACTGACATATGCATACCCTTTTCTGCCAACTAAGGTAGAGTGTTTTACACAAAGATAAATACAAAGCAACCACATCAGTAAAGTGTTTTACACAAAGATACAAAGATCACACTTGTGATATATGAAAGCAATGTTATATAGATTATGAAAATCATACCTTTCACCAGAGCCGCCTCTAACAAACCACCCCTTTGTTCTGGGCAGAACCATCTTGTTGCTTCAAGTCTAATAGAAATGGCTGGAATGTCCCACTTGTTTAGATTTTTTATTCAAAGGAAAATACTGAAGAATGCCACACATACCCTTTTCTGCCAACTATTGCTGGAGCATATAGCTCATCTTCTTCGGCGTAAACTCAACCTGCACTTCTAACCTTTAGCTAGTGGGGAATAAAATTTACAAATTTACTACTGAAAAATAGTCTAATAAAAAAAAGTGCAACTAGCAAGGTAGATCGATAACTATAAGACTACATAAATCTTAAGTGGTAAAACCAAACTACTTGATGAAAATCAAATGAATAGCAAGGAGAATAAAAATCAAACCGAAACTCAAATAGCCTAAAATGGGCAGGTCGTTAAGAGAATTATAAATTGGAACCTGCATGGAAATATTTTAAAGGAAAGGTGCAACCTTCCTATTACAAAAAGCTATAAGAGTCATCATAAGGCATAGATATTACAACTAAACAGATAGGTGTTGAGGCCTAATGCAAATCCTAGCAGTAACTTTCCTAGATACAGTGGTGAAACATCCTTTGAGAAGCATATAAGCAATATAAGGTAGAATCAACAAGGAAAAAACATGAGTTAAGAGGACTGCAACAACCATCTTCCCAGAATCCTTAAGTGCGTTGATTCCCCAAACACTAGCCGTTCCATTGAAACCAATAGACCTATTGCTCTGCATCAAAGTGAAAGCAAAGGTTAACGTTAGCAAATTAGGATGTAATTATGTGCGGACAAAAAAATCATGCTAGGTGTTAATTTCTAATAGATATACTTGTGTTAAAAAAAAGATCCATTGAGACAGTTGATGTATTACGAACAACATAATTAATGCTTTGATTAGATACTCCATTTTCCTGCTAGTTTCATTGTAATTCTTATTTAGTTACAGTAAAGGTGCTACATACTAGGAACAATCCCAACACTTTAGTCTTGTTAGCTCGAAAATAAACCATATACTTAACCTCGTGAGGGTCTTATATTGTAATGTATTATGAAGAGCAAAGATATCTTTCTTACGGAAGTAAGCATTATCATCAAAATTTAATTTTGCATTGCAACCACTAGTCGCTTAGATTCCACTATTGGATTTATCTACAAAAAGGAGTAATCTATACTAAGATATAACACAGTTTATGAATTTTAATCAAATCTTTCAAAAAATGGCTTACTTACAGCATTGTGAAGTGATAATAAGATTAATAACAGAAGAACTTATAAAGCTTCTTCACTTGTTTAATTGAATATTGTTTATCAGCCACTTGGAGAGCTAAGCCATCCACATCTTTTGCTGCATCCTCATCTGCAATTCCTTTGAATAAGTTAATAGGTACTTCATCAATACATTTACAAAACCACCAATGAGAAGACATTAAAAAAGCAAAACCTAAACATATACACCTAAGACCAAAATTTTAAAAACCGACAAGACAAAGAGAGAGATGCCAAGAGGTTTATAATCAATCTAAATTTAATGGCTTTTTCTTGCTTTTTTCCATATATAGACTCGCACCCCACATAAGCAAAACACAAAGCCTTAAACCATGGGGAAAGGATAAGTTCCAGAAAAACATGGGTAATAACTTAAAATAAAGGGGGTAGTTAATCACATCAAGATAAAGAGGTAAATTCAAGGAAGGAGACCACCTGGATTTGTGCTTCTCAGTGTTAAGACTTCGATCATCCATCAAATGAGTTCTCATAGAGGCATCACCGTGTCAATCAAAGAGAGGACAAACGATGCCCCACCACTTTAAACACCATCACCACAAATCTCTCCATAACCATTCATAGGATGTCGAGCTTCCTACCCAATTATCCTCGTCAATTAGATTCCAAATCACTTTGATTTTGTGGTGAAAAAATGGGAGAATTGGGGTTCGATTTTGTGGACTAATCTAGATTACACACACAAGAACCAGCACAATCATTGACTAATCTAGATTCCGGAACATCAAATTGGGCATGAGATCTTCCACTTAAAGTGCAAAATCCCCAAACTAGACTCCAATTAGACCAAAGATTCATCAAAATTTAACAAATCAGCAATTTGTGTTGAAAATTGAAATCCAAGAGATACAAAACAAGAAGGAATCACTCACTGATTTCTCGAAATGATGGCTGTACAGATCGGATATGCATGCCAATCGATGCCCGTTCTTCAAGTAAATATCTAAATTGGAAAAGAAATCAGAAAAATAATATCAAATAAAGATGAAAAGAAAAGAAATTTGGGATTTGGGGGAGATGAATGATACCGAGGAGCTGGAAACCATCAAAAGGGACAACGAACATGCAAGGTTGAAGGATGTGAGAGACGAGGGAAGTCGTCGAAGCGCTCATGGCTCCGACCACGGCTGACAATGAGAGATCCGGAGAGAGGTGTGACTTTCGAGTGGTATTGAGATGGGGAGAAGGATCTAGGCAGCTCATCGGCGTACAAGCTTTGGATCTGGGCACCATGGCAAGGGAAGTCGTTGAAGCGCTCCTGGCTCCCGTCCATGCCAAACAAGGTGAGAACCGGAGAGAGGTGAGACTTTCGAGTGGTATTGAGACGGGGAGAAGGACATGGGCGGGGGAAGAAGAGAGGTAGCCATAGAAGGTCAGAGGGGAGACGATATCTGACGGAGGTATCTGAAAGAGGAGAGCAGAGGACGAGAGGTTGGGAGATGGGGATGAGAGGGATCTGAAAAATAAGGGGGTGGCGCTGGGCTGAACAAAGGACCCTTTTATACGGGTTCAATTAGGTTTAGATTATTTAATGGAAAAAAAAGCCAATGGATACGGCATATGATAGACGTGGCAATTTGGCGTAGCTAACTAAGTTTTTTTTGGTAGTCCCTAGCAACGGCGCCCGTTTGCCGTCACTAATTTTAAGGGTGTCCTCTCCAAATACTACGATGGGACCAATGCCGTAGTAAAGCCGTCGCAAAAATCTATCATTTGCGACGGCAAATCATTGCCGTTTCTAACTTCTGGTAGCAAAAGGAATTTTTTTTTGTAGTGTGTATAGTGTCCAGCTAAGAAGAACTTCCTTTTGATATAGCTACTCACAAAGACAGGGCAAAAGTAGTCAGCCATTGAAGACAAGTGTGGATTACGAACCTTTGGATATCGATGTGCAAGGAGAGTGAGCAAATGTGAAAATGCTTTGGAGTTGATTGGCTCATTAATTGAAGAAATGTATCCAAGTATAGCAATTGCAGCATATAGCATTGGGAAGTCCTTTGTTCCCCTCAACTATTCACGTAGAGAATCTAAAATGCTTGCACAAAACTTTGCAGTATGGGTCTGAAAGAAAAATCAAATGTCTCATTAATGGAGAGAGAGTAACAACAAGGTTAAAATATTTGAAGTGACAAATTGCTTAAGTACTGCTATTGGCACCCATTAACATATTCCACTGCTGAGGTTGAAATTACCTTCAAGGTAGGAACAATCACTCTATCGCATCTTTTATACTGCTCCAGGACCCAAAGGATATCCAGGGACAAACTTAGTTCCCTGGAGCTGCTTCCTTCATCTCCTCTTGCAGGTTGCAAATAATCCAATAAAGCTGTCAAAGACGTCTTTCTCAGTGTTGGATGCAATCCACCAATTGCAATAACAAGACCAGAGAGTAGATGCCTGCTGTAACAACTGAACTGAAGTAACCGGACAAAGGGTGGATAAGAAAAAGAAGGATCCAGGCAAGGGTTCAATCGAAAATGCTTAAGTTTTAGCATCCAACAACCTTATTTTCGAAAGAAAATCAATCTATTCAGCACTCAAATCAGCCGTATAAGTCAATTAAAAATTCAGTACAAAAAGCATCAAAATGCCACCCAAAGAGATATGAGAACGATTCTTGTGCAGTTGAAAGTAATTTGGTAGCCAATGTGTCATAAACAAAAGAAACTGAGACCCTTAATACCCAACACCAGCAATCATGAGTTGCCAAAAAATATCCATGAGAACAATGAATCGAAAGGCAAAGAAAGGACGAAAACATCTATGAGTTTCCAAAACATAAAATCCAATGAATAGGAGAGGTAATTTACACCAGATACCCAAAGAGACGAAAATACAAATTGGAGAATTCAATTTTATTTCACAACATTCTAAATCATAGTCATAATACTAATGGATTGAATTTAAGGAACAAAAAGATTTGGACAATAAATTACCTCCTACAATTGATTAAACTCTCCCACAATTGATTCACACCAATCATAGTAGATTCTGAAAAAGCAATGCTTATAGATGATTGGAAGCATATCAGAATGGAGACTACATTCATAACCCATACATTCATTTCTCACAAAGCTGCAGCAAATATGCACAGAACACAATACACGAATTGGATTAGAATGAAAGGGAATGCATCTATGTATATAGCAGTAAGGAAATAAGTTTAAGTGCACCCAAATAAGTTCACCCACTGGTAAAAGAGAAGGCATTCTCCAAAATTATAAACATGTATGTTCTATAGTAATAGAAAGTAATAGCAATGGGATATGGCTGGGGTTGGTTAGACGAAATAATCGAGTTGTGACTGAAAGCAACGAATAGAAGGTTGTACTTGAAGACATGAATAACTAAAAAGTAAAAACCAAGCGTAGCAGTTTATCATAAATAAGCTCGCACCTAGCTACTAAAAATAAAGAAATTGAGTTTAGGTAGTACATTTTATACCTCAGTTGTGTTCTTGATTAACCTCCTTATAACCGAGTAAAAATGATACACATAGAACAAGAAGAGAAAGAATTGACCGCAGTTGTGTTCTTGATTAACCTCCTCCTCCTAGGCTGCTTCCCAAGAAGTTCACATACATATTGTCAAAACTATTTTACTGTCAGCTGATAATCGGCAGACACCACTAACACAATTGAAGTTCTCAAAGTGTTTATCGAATTTTTGGCATTCCATACACATCAATAATAAAATCCAATATGAATTATAAACAAACTTCAGATTTGGAGAAGTCCATATCAGTCTTGAAAACATCTTTAACCAATCCAATATGATCAATAACATCACTCTCACAAGGTTGATCATCATACGAACTGCGAAATTCATATAATCATGTATAGATAACGCTAAGGATAACACTAAGGAAATCTCATTTCATGACCCTTGCAATATCAATTCATCGAAAAAAGGCTAATCACATAGACAATCTTTCGACACTTGCACTATAATTTGAATCAAATGAACCAAGCCTTATCTACATTTCAAGTGTAAATAGAAGCAACTCAATCAAATACTATACATAATCACACTGCTGAAATGACCTATGGTGTGGTTTTCTAACAAATAAAGTCACAAAAATCCCCAACCCTCTCAGCATCTACATTGATCAAATTGATTTTCTTTCCATTTCCATGGGCTACAACTGTGATTGAAAGGGACTTCTTGTAGGCTAAAGAAAATCAGGTAATCTAGATGCCAATTCGATTTTTTTGGGAGTGATCTCTGTTAGGGGAAAATGCAAGCTATTTTGAAAGCAACAGCAAGCCCAACAATCACAAAAATCCAACCATTTGGTTTTAGAACCCTAAACAAGATGAACAAAAAAATTGATAAATTAAGTTGTAGATTCACCTCACCTGTGTGGGAATCAAACAAGAATTTAAGAATCTGAGCAAATTGGCCTGCTAACAGTTACATTGAAGTTGAAAGCTGCAAAAATAGGGTTTCAATTAGAAGAGGACGGATGAAAATTAGGGTTATGAGAAATCTAAAAATTAGGGGCTTTGTTTACCTATTAAGGGGATGGAGGTTGGCGGCTGAGAGGAGGGCGTCGAAGAGGAGTGCGGTCGGTGGCTGAGGAGGTCGGGAATCGTTAGCTGAGGAGTGCGGTCGGCTGAGGAGGTCGGGAATGGCGGGCTGTTGAGGACGTCGGGGTTGAGGAGGTGAGTCGCCGGTGAGAGGAGTCGGGGCTTAGTCGCCGGTGAGAGGAGTCAGGGCTGAGTCGCCGGTGAGGAGAGGGGTTGTGCACTGGCGGTCAGAGGTGGCTGAGAGGCGAGTCTGCACTGCGTGAGGAGAGAGATTCAAGCAATCTAGGCTTTTGCCTCCTTCAATAATTAACGCTATTTCATTTTTTTTTAAAAAAAAAACAAAGAAGCCATAGATTTTATACCCCGAAATTTCTATGGTATATATATAGGTTGTGGGGTAAAAGAGTAACGTATATACCCCAGATATTTATTAAAAAAAACGCCCGGGGTATATAATCATTTTATTTGGAGTAAATATGTATATACCACGGATATTGGTAAAAAAAACGCATGGGGTATAAGATATCATTCAATTAATACCCCATCTCTTATATCCCGGATATTTTTTTATATAATCCGGGGTATATTTATTTTAGTACTATAAAAAAATGAAAGAAAACTTGCTAGTTAGGCCATTATACCCCACAATTACGAGATCCGGGGTAATAGACCATGGGGTAAAATCCCGATTTTCTACTAGTGTTTGTTTATTTGTATTTTACTTATTTAGGGTAAATAGTTTTTATGGTTATATTAATTATGTATAAATTGGGTATTTATAAATTGATTATGATTTGCAAATTAGTTAGCAGTTATAATTTGAGTTTAAATAATTAGATTTATATATGAAAAAGGCAACAAAACATAATCAAATTGCAGTGCCTTTTTTAAGATAATTCAAAAGAAGTTAATAAGAAAAATCGGAAAAAATTATGATGAGATTTTTATTAATTAATTTAATGAGATAATTGATGATTAATTTTTTTTTATTAAAAGCGAGGAAGACCCGGAGTTTTGAAGTGTTAACTGATAAGGATAAGTTTCTACCTACATTATTAATTAGTTAGATTAAAATTAAATTATAAAAGCTGAATATTTATTATTAGTCAAAGTCCTGATTTTAAGGAGAAATAAATATTATGATTATAAAAGGTGAATATTAATTAATTAATTTAATTAGTAAAAAATAAATAATTATAAAGATGGGACAATAATTAATGAGAATTTGCCACGTAAGTCTATTTGTAAGCAAAATGCGCCAAGTGGCAATTTCAACATGTATTTTAGAATTATATTAGATTAGATATAGATATATAGATTATATATGATTAATTGTATAATGAAAATAAAGATGAAATTGTATAAATTATGGACCAATTGAGGAATGGTTAAGGAATCCTAATGCTATATCTTGAAACTATGAGGAATGATTTGGTTAAAGTATATTTGATTCATATGAATTATTCAAACATCGTAAGGCATATTTTAAAATTAATCTTTTCAAAAATTAATTTTATGATAAATTTGTTAAATCAATTTAATAATTAATTGGATTTATTTAAATTAATACTTGATTAATTTGAATTAATTATTTAGGTGGTTTCATGTTTATCTTTAAAAAACTAAAAATAATTAATGTGGGGCCACATTGAACAAAAATCTGCCACATAAGCCTCATTTAAGGATAATCCGCCATGTGTCCTCCTTTAACATGTGTTTTAGTATTATATTAGATATATAATCCGGGGTATATTTATTTTAGTACTCCACAATCCGGGGTATAATCCGGGGTATATTTATTTTAGATATATAAAAAAATGAAAGAAAACTTGCTAGTTAGGCCATTATACCCCACAATTACGAGATCCGGGGTAATAGACCATGGGGTAAAATCCCGATTTTCTACTAGTGTTTGTTTATTTGTATTTTACTTATTTAGGGTAAATAGTTTTTATGGTTATATTAATTATGTATAAATTGGGTATTTATAAATTGATTATGATTTGCAAATTAGTTAGCAGTTATAATTTGAGTTTAAATAATTAGATTTATATATGAAAAAGGCAACAAAACATAATCAAATTGCAGTGCCTTTTTTAAGATAATTCAAAAGAAGTTAATAAGAAAAATCGGAAAAAAATTATGATGAGATTTTTATTAATTAATTTAATGAGATAATTGATGATTAATTTTTTTTTATTAAAAGTGAGGAAGACCCGGAGTTTTGAAGTGTTAACTGATAAGGATAAGTTTCTACCTACATTATCAATTAGTTAGATTAAAATTAAATTATAAAAGCTGAATATTTATTATTAGTCAAAGTCTTGATTTTAAGGAGAAATAAATATTATGATTATAAAAGGTGAATATTAATTAATTAATTTAATTAGTAAAAAATAAATAATTATAAAGATGGGACAATGATTAATGAGAATTTGCCACGTAAGTCTATTTGTAAGCAAAATGCGCCAAGTGGCAATTTCAACATGTATTTTAGAATTATATTAGATTAGATATAGATATATAGATTATATATGATTAATTGTATAATGAAAATAAAGATGAAATTGTATAAATTATGGACCAATTGAGGAATGGTTAAGGAATCCTAATGCTATATCTTGAAACTATGAGGAATGATTTGGTTAAAGTATATTTGATTCATATGAATTATTCAAACATCGTAAGGCATATTTTAAAATTAATCTTTTCAAAAATTAATTTTATGATAAATTTGTTAAATCAATTTAATAATTAATTGGATTTATTTAAATTAATACTTGATTAATTTGAATTAATTATTTAGGTGGTTTCATGTTTATCTTTAAAAAACTAAAAATAATTAATGTGGGGCCACATTGAACAAAAATCTGCCACATAAGCCTCATTTAAGGATAATTCGCCATGTGTCCTCCTTTAACATGTGTTTTAGTATTATATTAGATATTAGATATAGAAGTTAATAGCATCTCCTAAAATAGGATATAATTGTTTTTTGACCTATTGTCTCTCCTATCATAGGCCATTTTCTATTTCGGGCAAAAAAATTTACAGGCTAGTTCAAAATCGGTGGCTAAATTTGGCTTGAAATTTTTGGAAAGTGAAATGTGTATTCCACTCATTTTATTTTTAATTTTATTTAACATTTATATAATTCTATAAACATTACAATTATATATATATATATATATATATATATATATATATTAATTGTGATCATAATTAAAATAACAGTTATATCATTATAAAATATTATCGAGTTTTTCAATACGATCACTATAATATTTAACATATTTGGATTATTTTGTATCAATAATATTTTAAATCACATTCATTTTTTTTATTGTAACATCATCAAAATATACATTGGATTAAAATAAGTACTAATTTGTGACAATTCCTACATTTTAAAGTATAAAACCTAAGAAATAACAAGTATAAAATGAAACCACAAACTACTGAAACACATTAAAATTATCTAATATTTTGTAGATTCACATCACTCTTTTTATAACTATTCTTTGTTCCAAAGACACCTCTTAGACCGACTTCAAGTACAGATTTATCATGGTTGTTCTAAATTTAGTAATCCATAGAGCTTATAATCCATTTTGGAATTTATTAACATTACATTCTTGATCACAATAGATGATAATGTGGCTAGAAACTCCCCTCTTCGTCTCAATTGAACACCATATTCTATATTTTATGGTGTTCGATCCGTCAGGACTCACGATTAGATTGTTATCAGCGTACGTACCTACAAATTAAAGTAGCAAATCTCAATGGATCAATTGTAGTAAATTAAAATAGAATGGATAACACATATGGGTAAGTGAGAAATGAGGTATATAATTAATTAATGGTAAAATGTACATGGATTTATAGAGAATTTTCATATTTTAGTCTAAAAATTTTGGCTTACGGGGGAAACTATGATTTTCCACGACAAGCCATTATTAGGAATATATATCCTATAAAATATTCTATTTTAGTAGACTATTTTCCTTAACTATTATAGCGTAAAGAGAAGCTGCTCTAAGGTAGGGTGACTACCGACTACTTTATCAAATTCAAATTCCATAAAGGCGATTGAGCTAGCAAAACACGTCTCATCCCTGATATTGTTGGAATATGAGTTGTCCGTCCATGCCAACATCGAAGATATTGAGATATTATGAAAAACATATAAGTTGGACGGACTATTCTTCTCATTTTCAATTGGTTTTGAGATGAGATGAAATCTGTTGGGTTTATATATTATTTGTATCCCTCATGCTTATCTTGATCCTATCAGACCCAACCGAGTTTAACCGATATGATAAAATCCATTTTTATTTTTATTTTAAAAAGAATACTCCCTCCGTTCGGCAAAACTTGTCGTTTTAGAGTTTTGTTTTTGTTCGGAAAAACATGTCATTTTAGGTATTTTTGCTTCTACTTTACTAAAATACCCTTGATTTGATTGATTTGTTGTGAGTTGTAGTTTTTGATAAAGTAAAAAGTAGAGTAATAATTGAGGGTAAATTAGTAAAAAAGAAGTATAATTATTAGTTTTATTAAAAGTTGTGTGGAGAGTTAAAATGACAAGTTTTGCCGAACGGAGGGAGTATTAAGTTGTCTGTTAATTGGAATATTTAATTCTACCCGACCTGATTAATTATGTGACCCGAACCCGAAGCTGAAACGAAGTGAATAGAAAGATGGCAAAATTACAGAAAACCACCCTTTAAATATGTGTGTTTTCACTTAACCTCCCCTTAAATTCAAAATTACATCAAACTACCCTTTAAATGGTATTTGTTTACAACACACCACCCATTCAACTATTTTTGTTACTTTATCATTAAATATATTATATTTTAATATTTTTAAACTCAAATTTGATTGTAAATATATTCAAATTTTGAATTTAAGGGCCCAATTATATTTTAGGGATCATTGTATTTATTTTTAAAAATAATAATCAATAAAGCCTAGAATTATTATCTTAATTTATGTTTGAAAATGTTTATAAATGTTTAAAACATTATGTAAATTACTCTTATTTAAAATATAAATAAATAAGAGTAATTTCCATAATATTTTAAAATTCTATAAACATTTTCAACCATAAATTAAGATAATAATTCTAGGCTATATTTATTTTATTTTTTAAATTAAATAAAATAATCCCTAAAATATGATCAACCCCTTAAATTCAAAATTTGAATATATTTACAATCAAATTTGAGTTTAAAAATATTAAAATATAATATATTTAAGGCGAAACTAATTAAAATAACCCGACCTTTAAGGGTGTGTTAAAAATATATCCCAACCTTTCAAAGTGTAAGATAAATATCCCGACCTTTAAAGGGGTGTTGAAAATATATCTCAATCTTGCAAATGTAATATAAATATCTCGACCTTTATAGGTAATGTTAAAATAATATCTCAAAAAAATTTATACAAAAAAAAAGCTATCAGGACATGCATATATGACAAAAAAAAAATTAATAAAAAAATTATAGATTTACATATCTTTCATCTTTTATATTTTATACACACTATTTTCTTATAACTCTATATTAAAAACCTTGTTTTATTAAACCACTTTTCTTTTCTTTTTTCTATCAAGGGAAAGAAAGAAATTAATAAAATATATATATATATATATATATATATATATATATATATATATATATATATATATATATATATATATATATATATATATATATATATATATAATGATATATTTACAAGTGTTTAATATTTTATTTAGATTATTTTTATATTTGAGGGATAACACTCGTATTCGTATAATGGACCATTTAACTAATTTCGCATTTTTGATGCAAATTTAAAATAGAAAGAAGAATAGTTAGAATTTTAGTAAATAAATTATGTAAAAAAAATGAGACAATTGAACAAATTAAAGAAGAATAATATGGAAAATTGAAATATTATTAAAGTGTCTTGAATTTTTTTTTTAAATAATAAATGAAAAAACTTGTTTTCTTAAACCCTTCTATTAATTTTTTTATATTTTTTTAAAATTTTATTTTTTTATTAATTTAGTTTGCCACATATGTATGCCATGTTAGTTTTTTTTGGTAGAGAATTATTTTATATATTATTTTAACATTTACATATAAAGGTCGAGATATTTATATTACATTTGAAATGTTGAGATATATTTTTAACACCCCTTTAATGGTCGGGATATTTATCTTACACTTTGAAAGATTGGGATATATTTTTAACACACCCTTAAAGGTCGGGTTATTTTAATTAGTTTCGCCTATATTTAATGATAAAGTAACGAAAATAGTTGAATGGGTGGTGAGTTGTAAACAAATACCATTTAAAGGGTGGTTTTATGTAATTTTAAATTTAAGGGGTGGTTAAGTGAAAACACCCATATTTAAAGGGTGGTTTTCTGTAATTTTGCCTAGAAAGATTACCAAACCCGACAGTGATCCGAATTGGTATTGACCGGACTGAAACTAGACCCGATTGTCAACCCTAGGCTGGAAGGTGAGGCCTGATCCGGCGGAACCACGTGAAGCATTTCTGTTAACAAGAAGTAAAAAGGTTGAAGAGAGAGAGAGAGAGGGGATGGGAATTACAGTACAGTACGTTGAGAGGTCATGTCAGTTTCTACACCTTGAGTAGACACACAAGCAAAGGGGAGGGAAGGAGATTAGATAGGCAGGGTGTTGGCACTGTCCTATTCAATGCTCCATCTGCAACTCCATCGATGCTTTTCAAAAGGGGATTTTGGGGGAAGCTGCGCAATTTTTAATTTCCTTCTGAAATTGCAATTGCATGGGGGTGTGGATTCGGGTGTGGCCTGATTGATGATGCTGATGAATGATGGATCATCGATCCCCTCTTCAATTCCAATTCTTCATTCCCCATCGATCTTTCCTTTCCCCCGAAATAAATGCAAAATTAGCTTTTTAGGGGTAGGGGAAGAAGAAGATGATAGGTAGAGGTGGGCCCTCTCCCCCTGTGAATGGGCCCCACCGGATAAGGAGCACTGAAACGCGTGCGCGCTGCTCACTTGGGGTGGTTGCTGTCCTGCCACCGCTGCCTCTGTGCACTACTAACGGGTCCTGTTCGGGTGGAGATATTTTTTTTTTCTTATAAAAAATCACATTAGTTTACGAGATTATTGACTAACAGTCTCATGTTAAGCACCTGGACTTAATTATTTTAGGTATAGATTTGTATTAATTTTTTTTTTAAAATGTATATTTACACTACTCCCTCCGTTCGGCAAAACTTGTCATTTTAACTCTCCAAACAACTTTTAATAAAACTAATAATTATACTTTTTTTTTACTAATTTACCCTAAATTATTACTCTACTTTTTACTTTATCAAAAACTACAAATCACAACAAATCAATCAAATCAAGGGTATTTTAGTAAAGTAGAAGCAAAAATACCTAAAATGACATGTTTTTCCGAACAAAAACAAAACTCTAAAACGACAAGTTTTGCCGAACGGAGGGAGTATTAGTTTTAGGTATAAGGAGAGTTTAATTTCTTGGAAAAAAAAATGGAATACCAAAAGAATCATGTGTTAAAAAAAAACCTTGTAAGTGAGGAGGGTGATATGGGTTGACTTGGGGGTAACAAACAATATAGTATGATATTTCGATGAATTAAAAAAAAAACAATATAGTGGGGAGTAGGATATAAATGGATCTCCCTCACAATCAGTGTGTTATCAGCGGGACAAGCTAAGGAAAAAGTTAACCTGCACTGCACTCACCCCTTTAAAGCTTCCTTATATCTGTTCTTTTACCCGGCCTCAATCCCCCAACCTTTCCAAAACACACAATCCAAATTCAACAATTGCCCTACAGTAAATTAAATAAAATAAAATAAAGGGATTAGATGGAGTTCCATTTTATATTTTTTTTTATATTAATGTATACACTACAACAAATATAATGTCCAAACTAGGGCATCACTAGCTAATTAGTTTGAACAATTTTATAACTAATGTCACCCAAAGTCTGCTTCGGTGAATGGTTAATGATCATATACGTAATTAGAAAAGTGTTAAATTTCAACGTCCAAGTAAATCATGTGCTAATTAAATTGAGCACACCAGACTAGTAAAATTCTATATTCAAACTAATTGACTTAGGAGTAGTTTACTTTTGCTTATATCTTGCTTATATGCAATATTTGAATTCCTGGTATTATCAGTGTGAAATACTATATATCCCTTCATATATATACATACATACATACATAAATATATATATATTTATGTTGATTCTACCTTTATGATAATATGTGATATATTTTTGTAGGGTTGATGGAAGACAAATAAGGTAGTATTTTATGCAAATATCAATTATATTTTGTGGTTGTTTTATTTGATTTGATTTATTATGCGGGTATATTTATTATGCGGGTATATCTACTTAAAATCAGATTTGGTTTAAAAGATTTATGTATTGCTTATTTAGGTGGTTACGTGAGATTTAAAGATTTATATATCTTATATATATATGCTTATTTAGTTGATTACGTGAGATTTGAATTCAAAGTTGATTACGTAAGATTTGTATTTGGATGCAACATTGATTAATATATTTTGGTCAAATCCATATATATATTTTCGGATTAGTTGCAATAATTGGTTTAAATTCTATCAATATCTTTTCATAGGATTTTCAGTTTAGTTTTTGGATAAAGATATTTGTTTTGGTCTAGAATTTTTTTACAGGTAGAATTTAAATTGGAGATGGACTAGGATCTCTCAGCAATATCTCCCAGCACGATTTCAACAACCATATATAGCTCTTCGCAAAGCAGCGTTAATTCAAATTCAAAGAGCCAGGAAGATCACCAGGAAGATTCGGCAGTAGCATCTCTCAGCAGTTCAACGTTCAAAAAGTTGTTACAACTAATCAAGATTTGGGGAGATAAAAATCAAATCAAAAGGAGCTCTCGGTTATAAAAGACAGAAGGAAGAGAACGATCAAATACACCTTCTGCCAAGTCTTATTTGCGCATCAAGAGCTCTCAAGTTTCCAAGCGCCTTTGCTGATTTTATTTCTTTCCTATCTCTCTATTTGTAATCGATTTATTTCTTTTGAGAGTTAGGAAGAGTCTGAGCGTTATAGGATAAGTTAATCCCTCTTATACTAAGAGTATCATATACTCAAACGTATCACACTTCGATGTGGCAAATGGGACTTTTATTTCTCTGTATTTTGGTGGGGCTCTTCTAGATTGGTCTAGGACTCCAAGGGAACGCGAGTTGACTAGATTGCAATTGTATAGGAGAGAAGCTTCTCGGTGAGCTATTAGGATCCATAAGGAAGATGAATAAAAGTTGTTGAATCATACGGGTTGGATAACCCTAGGCGGGGACGTAGGCTGGTTTAGAGCCGAACCTCGTTAACAAGTCCTGTGTTATTTATTTCTCTATTAAATTTCTGACGTCTGATTTCATTGCAGAAGTAACAAGGCACGAAAAGTTTTGTTCAAGGTCTTGAGTTCGAGTTTAAGGTCTTGAGATTCGGTATCCAGCTCTTGAAGTTGTTACTGCAGAAAGAATTGAAGTTGTTACTGCAGAAAGAAGCAAATTCGTTCATACTCCTTTCAACCCCCTTCTAGAGTATTTGTTTCTATTACTATTATTTACTTTAAGTACTCAATTCTTCAATATATATTCAACAACTGTTATCATCCCAGCCTTTGTTTCAATCCATTTTAGAAAGCTCATGATGATGAACTTCGTTCTGCATTCATTTCAAGTTTCGAGCTATTACCCCAACGTATATATACCTATCATGCTTGATGATATGCACGTAACTCGATCAACGATATATATTTCATCGCTGGAGTAGTCCACTACACCCACCTAAAACATACGTAACTATTAACTACTACTACGTATCAATTAGTTTGAGAGGTACGGTAACCTCATTAGACTTACCCGAAACTCGCATATGCTCTCTTACTAGGGGTGTTATTCGAGCCGAACGAGTCGAGTTTGACATGTTCAAGCTTGATTAATTTGTTAAACGAGCTTGAACCGAGCCGAACTCAATTTTTAAACGAGCTTTCTTTTTTGCTCAAGATCAGCTTGTTTTAGTAAATGAACAAGCTCGAGTCGAGCTTTAAGTAGCTTTACCATGTCATAACATATTAATTTAAAGAAAATTTTAGAAATTTCATACATTTCGAGCTACTCGAGTCTAAATCGAACAAGCCGAGCTTTCAACCGAACTTAAAATCATGTTCAAACTCGACGTATTTAGTTAAGTGAACGAGTTCGAGTCGAGTTTTTTTCGAGTCGATTCCGAACTATTCAGCCCATATAACAACCCTATCTCCTACGCACACGAACCATTTGCACAGTAGCTAGGGAAACGCATGCTGCGAAACGAATTGAACGTCCCTCCTGACGATTGCAATAAATGGCAATATGCAAAACCCATCATTACACTTAGTACGTAACGTCATCATTGCCCACATTCAATTACCCCACCACCCCTTTTTTTTTTTAAATAAAAATAAAAATTTACTCAATTATCACTGTAACTGTAAAAAGTAAACCATTTTGACCGCGTTGTTCTAGATTGACCAGCGTCCTCAGATGTGTGGACTGGTGTGGCTGTACGTACGTACAATATATGGTTTCATAATGTTTGTGTAAATTTCAATTCAAACCCTTTTGTCCCCAATCTCCATCTCATCTGTTAAATATCCCATTTGTCTCTAACAACATTTAATTTCCATTTCCATGAAATTTCAGAGTTTGAATGGTGGGGGTTTATTTATTGCCCTCTTCCATCTTTTCTGTGCAACCCACCTGTTTCTATATCCCTCTCTGCATCCCCTCCACCAAATGCAGCATTTACTATTCAATTATTCCTGTTTTTTCTTTTTCTTTTTAATAACCCCAAAATAAACATATACTCCTATCTCTCTCAAATGGGATTTTCATTTTCCCAATTTATTAGTCACCACCACCCACCTCTTATTTCTTACTGTGAAATTAACAGATCAGAAGATAGGGAAAACAAATAGTAAAAAGATTTGTCTTTTTTTTCCTGCTTCAATCCCATTTGTCTCTTAAAGTTGTCATGTTTTTGTATTGCTGTTGAATTCAGTCTCGTACCCCTTTTGCACTTTAGTCCAAATCTTGAATTCACCCCAAAAACCCATTTTCTATTTTCTAACCCTACATTCATTTTCTTTGTCTTGTGCTTATTTGTTAAATTTATGCTAATTTATGTATCTGGGTTCAGATGTTGCATTTACATCTTACAAATTAAATGTCAACTTTCATCATATGCTTTTGTTTGTCTGTATACTTAATTTGGATGTTGAATTATGGGCAGTTAATTTCTTTTGAGCTAGGATACAAAGAGTTTCATTTCTTTATTTAGTTATAGAGTTTATTCGATTAATAAAAAAATATATATATAGTTAACTTCTTAATTTCTTTGATTTATAGCTACATAGTTTAGTACAATACTAATGAGCATGTACATTTGACTGGTCAAAGGAACATTGGTGTGTGTATGTGACTGATATAGGAAATTTGAATGTATTCAATTGAATGGTGAACATTAATTCCAGTACTACCTGCATGGATATATGTCCTAATTGCATCCCGGCCGGTCAGGTTTCAGTATCTTGAAAGGTTTAATATGGAAAGTGATTTTTCAATCACAATTACAAAAGACTAAAATAATGATTTAGGTAAGTCCGGATGGAGTGATTCAATGGTAGGGAGTAAGAGAGTAATAGGGATTCCCGGGTTCGATTATTCCCTCCATCCTTTCACCTGGATAAAAAAATCAAGGTTGATCGCCTTGCTTCTTATCATTAGACATAGCCGGTCGATCAGCACATACCCTCGTTATAAAAAAAAAAGATTTATATGTAGCTTAATTAATCAAGGAATGCTCTTAAAGTCTACAAACTAGGTTAACTTTTTGTATTAGGAAACAAATCCGATTCAACCTTATAATCATAAAAAAATGATCAAATTAAGCATAAAATTAGTGTGAGCCAAAACTTGACAAGTATCGGATCTTTCATCCCTTTTTAAGCTAATTAAGCAAGTCCAACCCTTAAATAAATTTTGATAAAATCTATATTTATGTATTCTTTATCGTTAGACCTATATATGGTCATGTAATACATATGGTACAAGCGATAAAGATTTGACTTCTCTCTTTCTCTTCTCTTCTCCTATTATGAAGTAAACAATAAAAATTTGACTTCTCTCTTTCTCTTCTCCTATTATAAAGTAAACAATAAATTACTCTCTGAGCACGTGATCCAACTGGGTGGCAAGAGTCACGTACCATTCTCTCTTTCTCTGTATCTTCTCCTATTATAAAGTACACAATAAATTACTCTCTGAGCACGTGATCCAACTGGAAAGAGTTATGTACAAGGTAAATTGATTTGCGTCGACCGACTCAACCCACTGTAAGGAGCAAGGCAAACCCACGTACAAGGTAAATTGATCTCCCTACCACCCCTTACTCCACACCACTAAGCCACCCTGATTGGGGCAATTAATGATGTATTTTACTTCACAATAATTGACATCGATCTTTAAATAATTTAACAAAGGGAGTATATATGAAATACAATATATTGTAAATATGTATACTTATATAGCGATATATATATATATATATATATATATATATATATATATATATATGTTATATATAACTCAATAATTAAATTAATTAAAGGGCACCTACTGAGTCGAACACAAGTTAATCAAGGCAAAATTTTCGACAAAAGGGTATATATGGTACGTAATATTCAATTAATTCAGGCATTATCGATCATACAGCCAGCAATTAATTAGATTAATCCAGAATTTCCATAGTCGATTTAATCTTCTCTAGACGTACGTTAACGTTCCTTCCACGTGCAGTGCTGGCATATATATGGTTTTCTTGATCGATCGGTCGACTTAATTAATAAACCTGCAATTTACAGTAGTTTAATTAATTTGTTACATATATATACGTTTAAATAAAATTAGTACGTATATGTATGATTAAAAAAAAATATCACTTGTGGAATTCGATCAAATATAAATATATGAAAAGATTTTTTTTTTTATCCTTTCCAGTTCAAGTGGGCTTAGCCCACTCTACATCTGGATTGGGTTACTGTAGGCCCATTTAAGGGGTTGACCCTCTCACTCACAAGCGTCACCATATTTCCACGGGGATTCGAACTTCGAAACTCGAAGCATGGGATATAGCCCCATAACCACTACACCAACTTGTGATTGGTTTATATCAAAAGATTCTTAATATATTGATTAGCTAATAGTGTTGGAATCCATAACATTTATTAAATAAATAAGGTAAAACTAATTCAAATATCCCAAACTTTGGTGGGGTGAGCAGGTAGCAACCGTAGCACCACCAACTTTATAAAGTGACAAAAATAACCCAAACTTTTACTACTATGTGCTTATATCACCACCAATATCTTTTTTAAAATAAAAAATAACACGTAACTTTTATAGTTTTGAAGTAGAACCTAAACAATACTCCCTCCGATCCAAAATATAAGTCGTTTGACTTTTCAACACGTATTTCAAGAAGCCCAAAACATATCATTTAAAAAAAATCTTATAAAAAATGAGTTTAGTTATTTTTATGTCAAAATTGATCTTGTAATGATTAAAGAGTGATATTCGTTGTAGTTTTTAATAAACTCAAAAGGTGGAGTAATGGTATAAGTATATTTTTATTTGATTTCTTAAAAAATGAGCAAAATTTTATAATGACATATTTTAATTAATGGAGAGAGTAGATTGATTTGACCCAAATTAAAACAACTCAATTATATATATACTCTCTTCCATATTGTATAATTGACCTTTTGACTAATTTTTCATTTTTTTTAAAAAGTTAAAAATGGAAAGAAGAATGACTAAAATTTTAGCAATTAAATAATGTGAAAAAATGGACCAACGAAAAAAATAATATGGAAAGTTGAAATATTAATGTAGTATCTTGAAAATCAAATAGTAATTTTAACAACAAAATTACAATTAATGAGATAATTTTAAAAAATTGAATTTTTATAGGATAAATATTTTGTTCAATTAAAAATGGTCAGACCAATTATACGGTTAGGGAGGTAATATATATAGCACGAAACTTCCTTACCCGTAAATGAGGAAATACAATACATCAATTTGATAAAGAATATATAAGAAAAATAAAGTAAAAATTGATGAAGTAATTTTTATTAATTATTCATATATATCACAGAGTTTTATACCGTTTCTGTACGTATAAATTTAATATGATAGTCAATCACACATATATATGCCAAAAAGTGTTTATTACTGGTATTCATTAGTGTAAAACTTACGCTAATCAGAATTTAGAATTGGCGTTTATTTAATTAAATTTTATTCAATTTCAACTACTTAAAAAACCTAATCTCACTTTAATATACTCCTTGTTTAATTTATTCATCTAATTTAATTTCAACTTAGTTATCGGTTATATTCCAAGTCATAATAATCCAAATATGTTGGATATATATGTACAGTCAATTTCTTGAAATACATAGATATTAATTTTCAAGTGAGAGATAAATGGATCACTTTAATAACAACCATAAAATATATGATTATTAATTATTGTATATATAAGTCATAAAAGTGAACAAATTAATAACGAAATTAAACAAGAAATTAAGCATTTTTGGATGAAAGTGATAATATACCAACCTAATTAGGGTTTGCGGCAGGGCCATGATTTGGGGAAAAGTCAAAGCCCTAAGATGGGTCAACGGTGGTCCACCGATCATCCCCCGCCGCCGCCCTGGGGTGCTGAATCTGCCCTCCGATCCCTCCCAACCCCGCCGCCGCCGACATATTCATCGCCAGCAGCCCCGCCCCCTCGCAGGATCCGTTAGCCGCAGCCGCCGCGGCGGCGTCGAAGCTCCTGATCAGCCCCAAATTCTGATGGCCGCCGCCGCCGCCGTGACCGCTGGGGAAGAACTGGTGGTGGAAATGGTCCCCTCTGGCAGCACCCCCGGAATTAGCGGCAGCGGTGGCGCCGCCAAGGAGGTTGATCCCGAGATTCTGGTGGTGGTGGTGGGCGGCGGCGATGAAGGCGTGGGCGCCGGAGAGGGCGGAGAGGTTGTGCTGGTACTTGGAGAGCTCGGACTTGGCGCAGGTGAGGTCCATCTGGAGCTGGCGGAGCTGGTGCTGGAGGAGGGAGATGACGCCGACGCAGCCGTAGACGGGGTCGCGGAGGCGCATGTCCGCCTCGTAGGCGAGGCTGTTGACGGCGTCCTCCCGCTGGTGCGGGAGCAGCTCGTTCAGGAGCTTCGTCACGTTGCTCGCCCCGAACACCTTGTGCACGTTCGCGAACTTCTGGGGCTGGTCCGGTGGGAAGTACGGCGCGAACACGCACTCCGGCTGGCACTTCCGCCGCAGGAACTTGCACGCCGCGCAGGGCGAGTTCGTCGATGAAGACGCCATCTTTCGCTCGATCGCTACTTCGATGCCCTTTTTAGATTAGCTAGCTAGTGTGAAAGATGCAGTATAGATTTATGCATTAGCGAAAGGGAAATAAAAGGTAGTAATTCATAAAAAAAATATATATATAAAATATAAATTGTGGGTATGTATGAAAATTGAAGTTATGGATTGATGCTAGCTAGCTGTAACAAGATGGGGTGCCTAAGAAGATCTAGCAAGCTAGAGAAAAGGTTTACAGGGAAAAAAACACTACCAAACCAAAAGAGGGAATGAGTCTTTTTTTTTAAAAAAAAAGTGAAATGAAGGTTACTGTATTTTTGTAGTAGCTAGGGATCGAAGTTAACTGAAATCCAGTATGTGGAATTAAACTCCCGGGACAACAGGGTTGGGAATTTAATTAAAGTGGTGGGGGTAAAAAATTATATGAAATTTATATATATGTGAAACTAGCTAAACCCACCCTTTGAAGTTTGAAATCAGAATGGATTTGGTTAATTCCTTGTTTATCTGCTGATTAAACTTCCTTTTCCTTGCTTTCAGCTCTGCCTTCCCAATACCTAAACCTGTCAAAACAAAAACTCCATCAACTTATATGCTTACTAATTAATTTATTTGAATATATGTATATCATCCTATAAATATTTGATTTTTCTACCTATAGTAATAATTAATTTGATTTTTTTAATTTTTGTTGCTTTGTAGGGTTCGGATCTCGTGTAGGAATTACACTGGTTTCGAAGAGTAAATATTGGGAGTGAGGACTACGAGTAAGTGTCAAACCAGATCTTGAATATATTGCTTTTAATATTATGAAAGTCAATTCAACTGATTTCATCCACACCCAAAAAAAAAAAGGGGGAATAAACTCGATCACCCTGTAATGATCTCTATTAATTAATGGTACATCAGTATATAGCTACTGAAAAATAGATACTTTAAAATATGAAATTTGAACACTGGTAGCTAGGTTGGGTGTTGACCATATATATATATATGGAGGCAATTTACTATCATATCTTTCTTTTTCTTTTTTTTTGATAATTTGGGTGAGAGAGGAAAGAACATAGAACAACTATTATTTATATGCATAAATTTATAATTAAGTAAACATACAGAAGAAGCGTGCAGGTGAAGCTTAAATTCACACAAAAACACACATCTAGATGCCCAAATGGTGAGCTCGGAACTTCGATCCCCACATGTAATTTTGACCTTTTTTATACCCTTAATTAATAAATAAAAAAAAAAAAGTGGGGGAGGAGGTGGTAACAAGTAACAACTAATTACAACTCACAGTAAGTAGTAAGTACATATAGTAACAGCAACAATGAAGGCGATGGAGGCGAGCGAAGTTAGGCGAGAAACTCTGGAAGCACTCTCCACGGAAAGACAAACACCTTAAATTTTGGATTCCATTTCAAGAGAGTGAGTGTACGTGTTTTTGGAGAGAGAACCAGAAAGAGGGAAAAACTCCCAAATGCAGAGGCTGAGGAGCCGCGGAGAAACCGATTTAAGCGTATATATTCACACTCCCCCCACTCCTATCTCCATCTCCATCTCCATCTCCATCTTATTTATTTGTTTTTTTTTTTTTTGTTTTTTTTAAAACAAATGTATTGTATTGAGTGTTTCAGAGATGGGTCTTTTAAGTTGGTTTGACCTTTGTCTCTTTCGCCTTCTACTGGACTCTCGTTTTCAGTAGATACAGGGAGTTACGTTATTTTTGCTGGTACGTGGTTAATTGCCTTGTGGGCGTTATTTTAAGTATATGATCAATGAACATTATCTTTAGATGTGTGTATTAATTAATCAAACAAAAATTGTGCTATATTGGTATTTAGAAAGACATCAATGGTTGGAATGTGGTTGTCCCGCGTCGGTTATATAGTGAATACTTAAACAAAATATAAGGTTGAAGGACTACTACTCTCTTTGTCAATTGGTTTTGAGATGGAACCTCATTCGAATTTATGTGTTGTTCGAGTCTCCCGTATGTAGACCCGCACGCACGACCTTTCTCCAGCTTGTCTTTGGCCCCACCAGACCCAACCGACTTTAACATTAATAGACATATCTCCAGCTTGTCTTTGACCCCACCAGGCCCAACTGACTTTAACATCAATAAACATATTTGTCTAGCAGTTCAATTCTTATCTATTGCACCCAGATTACCGTTTTAGAATCAAAATCTATGAAAGTAAATCAAATTTTAAATCTCAAAATTGAATTTCCGAGAATTGTGAATCTTTTAAAATAAAAAAATATAAGAATGAAAAAATGCAGGTTTGTTTAATTATTACTTTTTCACGAGAAAAAAATTTGTTCAAAAATATATATACAACAACAACAACATCCCAGTAAATCGCGCAATTAAGCAGGGTTTGAAGGGTCAGGATGTACGCACTTTTTTCCCGAGGAACCCGAGAGAGTGTTTCCGAAAGACCCAGAAGGCCAGAACGAAAGAATATAAGAACCATAAGAAAACAGAATCACTAATCAGGAAAAAGAGCCAAAAAGATGCAAAAGAGGATTAGAGCGAAAGCAAAAGCAAACAGACACGTACAACACCCCCCAACTCTAAACGTCTTCAACACGAATGTGTCTCCTCCAATCGTCTATATCCAATGACATATCATCTGAAAGGTGCAACAAATTGAGGTCCTGATGAATAACCCTCGTCCAGCTCTTCTTCGGTTTGTCTCTCCCCCTACAAAAAAAAGCTCCATGAAACAAAATCTCGTACCTACGAACCGGGACCAAACTAGGTCTTCTTTGAACGCGATCGAACCAACAAAGTATGGATTCCCGCAGCTTGTCAACGATACTAGCTACCTCTCACAACTCCAATATGGCAATGGAGTTTGTTTTTTTCCATATCCATATATCTAAATGTGACCGTTTTAAATACAAATATGGTATTTTGGGATCCAATCAATTAATCATCATTTGAATTTTTTTACTCGTATTTTTAAAGAGTTATAGATTATACAGTACTTATTGATTGGTTGAAGACAAAATAAAAATCTTATAAACTTGATTATAACACGGCATTAAAAAGCCTTTTGATTGCATAAAAAAAAGCCTTTTGAATTAATAGATGTATGTACTAGATATAGGTTTATAGTAGATATAGGGTCATAGGTTATAGTTGGTTCTGTTAAATAAATTTAATTAATAAAATAGCTAGCCCTTTTTTTTTGGTGCATATATTTTTTGGGGTTTTGATTGTCAGGTTTTGTTGAATCATGATGATCAGGTTGGAAGTGGAATAGGGCACGTACGCTACATACCCACAGGGCCCTCTTTTTGTTCCTGTCAAACTTATAAACACACAAAAATAAATAATATAATTTCCATATTTACAGAGTAATTGTTCTTACCCCCCACCAATATGTTGGTTCTGAAAAATAAAGAGGAAAGAACAACAGTGGAGTGTCGCTTTCTCGGTTAAATGCCATCTCTGTAAATTGTAAATTACTACACAGTGGAGTATATTTTTCTTGCTCTTGGGGTAAAAAGGTGTTTTTTATATATATAAAAATAATAATTACTACGTAGTAAAACACATTAGAATATTACACGCGCCCCCAAATCTGCTCATCCGAGCCCCAAACCTTCGTTACAAACCACCTCCAATCCAAGGAAACTCGACGATTCTCGGCGAGTTTCAGCCAAATATCATCCATAGATGCCATGTCGATTGCCAATCCCGCTTCTATTAGCCATCAACTTCTAAAATTTGGGTGATCCCGCCACCCTGGGTTGTAGGAGTTTGAGTAGGGGTCATGTCTGGGTCTCTGAGGTCCATTTCCACCTAAAACACTTACTTCAGCGGTGTCTTCCTGGAGTGTAGGACACGCATCAGTTGGGTGGAAGTTATCACTGCAGATTCCACAAGCCTTGAGTTGTTGAGGAGTCCCTTGCAGAGTGAGCCTCTTAACCATTTCCTTCAATTCAGCAATATCTTTGGATTGGTTAGAGTCTACCGAATTGACTCCTTTCTTTCTGGTGGACTTCCCAAAATTTCTAGTCCCCTCAGCCATTTCCTGAATCTTCTCCATAGCTCCCTCTGACGTGGCATTCAGAATATTTCCTCCGCATGCGGCATCAATCATCCTTCTATCAGATTCCAGCAATCCCCCATAGATGTATAGGACTAGGTCCTTCGTGCTGTAGCCGTGGAAAGGGCAATTAGCACAAAGCTTCTTGAACCTTTCATTGTAATCATAGAGGGTTTCATCATCTTCCTGCTCTATATTGCTGATTGCCTTCTTCAAGGTGTTCTCCTTCTTAGCAGGGAAGAATTTCTCCAGGAAGGCCTTGTGGAGCTTAGGCCAAGTATCGATGCTCCCTGTAGGAAGACTGTAGTACCAGTCATCCGCAGCATCGACCAGCGTGAACCCAAAAGCTCTCATCTTTATCTGTGCTTCGGATATATTGGCTGGTTTCATGCTCATGCACACATTATGAAACTTCCCCATGTGCTTGATGAGGTCTTCTCCAGCCAATCCATGGAATTTGGGCAGTTGATGAATCAGCCCAGACTTTAGCTCAAAATGGTTGTCATCCCCCAGAGCAGGGATTGTCACAGCAGGTGCCTACTGTGTGATGTTTGCTGCTGTCAGCTGTCGCAGCGTCTGATTTGCATTTCCAGCCATTGGATCAGCTTGTTGGGAATGTTGTTGTTGTTCTCTAAGGCGGCGGTGGTATGTTCTGTCAATTTCCCAATCAAAATAAAAAAGATGGGGATCAGTAGCACGAGTGCGAACCATGCAAGCGGTTCGCACCCAAACAGGTAATAAGACAAACAAGAACAAAGATAATCCGTGTCCCCGACAACGGCGCCAAATTTGACAGGCCTAAGGTCGTTATGCCAAATCAAAGTAAATTCCTAAGATGCAAACTATAACAAGTATAGTAGGTAAGTTAGGGTCGAACCCACAGGGAAACAGAATCAATTGTAAGAGCAAGTATTATTACCCAAAAGTAACCGATTCAAGGGGGAGTTTTGTGTATAAGCAATGGTGACAGAACAAGTTGCAATAAGAGGTTGCGAATATATGATGGAAAAGTATCACACCAGGTAATTATCCGCACAACAATTGAGATGGTTCATCATCGCATTCTATGTATCTCAAGTTCTAATGTCCAGTAATTGTTCTCAATTCAGATCGTGTAATAGCTTTTAGTCCTACCAGTCATAAAAGCACTTATCACCAAATTACAAGGGAAAACCTTCACCGAATAATAAAGCAATAGCATTCAAACATGAATTATAATGAGATACAAGCGATTCTAACAACCCGTTAAAATAGCCTGTAATCGAATCTCCTTCACAATCTACCACAAGCAACCCGCGTATGGTGATTGTGTTCGCTACAGTGAATCTACAACCCCAAACCTGGAATTGGAAACCCTAGCAATATGACTAGTATCGATAAACCTAGGTGATCAATCCAGATTAACCAATAATAAGCAATCAAGCGATAAGCTCAGGAGATCAAAACAATTAACAAAGGACGAACAAGAGTAGAATACTCACAACCAAATCAATCGAAGGCTTCAAAGAACCAAGTGTAACAAAGGAGAGTTAGTTCTTCATAGGGTTTGTGAGATGATGAAAAGGGAAAATACGTCTCTGGAAAATAACCTATTTCCCTCTCTGCTGCGTTCTCCGCCGTAATATAAACTAATAAAATCGGGTTTAACATCCCGTAAAAATATAAAAATATAATATTAAAACTAATAAGATAGGGGAAACTCGGATAGGAATCCGTCTCCAGGGACTGATGCGGGCGCGTCAGTAGCAGCGCGGGCGCGTCAGACTCCGACTTGGGCGCGTCAGACTCCGACTTGGGCGCGCCAGTGGATCGTCTTGCTACTTCTATCTGATGCAACGACGTAGGCACTTCCTCCTAGCAGCGTGGGCGCGTCGGGTAGCAGCGCGGCCGCGCCAAGCTCACCAGCTTCCAGCTGCTTCCGAACTTCTTCAACAGGTTCCGATTCGATCTGCAAGATAACCACAAATTTGCGAAGAATCCGAACTCTTCTAGAATAATCATAAGATGCAATTTAGTAACAAAGAACGAAAGAAATGCAACCTATCTAAGCTAAAAATGCCTATAATGCCTATCTAATATATGCATTATCAAATTCCCCCACACTTAACCTTTGCTTGTCCTCAAGCAATGATAGAATGAACATGAATCAATGTATCCCACAAGAAATCCCTTCAAATTTCAATCCTTATCAAAAAGCAACATTATAGCATGTGAACACACAAACCAAGCAAACAAACGTCATAGCATGTATTTTAGTGATCAAAGCTTAGAAGTAGACATTATCCAACCTCACTAGAAATGTGTTTTCCACTCATGTGTTTAGGCTTTAAGATACAACTCTTAGCTCAAACCAATCATGCACTAAACTCATAGACATTGACCACCATATCACCAATTCTCTACCGAAATGTCATTACTTGCGGGACACAATAAGGAAAATAAAATGCAACAATTGTTTTTTTTTTGTTTTTTTTTTCTCTTTTTTTTTTCTTTTTCTTGTCTTGGTGCTTTCCTTACGCGAAGCGCAAACATGAGTGTCATGAATGGCCCCGGTCTATCAACACCTCAACCTATTAATATGAAGTCCACTTGAACACCTTTTGACGCAAGTTGCAAACATGCCTATAATGCCTATCTAATATATGCATTATCACTATCTATAAAGGGTTGTCACCAATTTCTGCTCGTCATAAAATCTCGGTGTTAGAGGCTTATGCCTCTTCACCCCCTACCCCCCGATTTCCGGGCCCAAACCCTCTTCATGATGCTAAACAACCTTCGATCAATACGGATCGATTAAAGAATATTTCATATTATCTCGTGATCGAATTTCTTTGTATCATATTGACGAAGTTCTTTCATTTGTTTAGAGCTTCCCGGAATCTACAAGGTCTTGATTTCAATGGTATGCTTGCTATCAAGTGTACTCATTTCTTCTACAAACACAGAAAACCAACTAAGTGGGATACTAACATGGTCTGACAGCGGGTTGTTGTTTTCACCCCTTACATCCCTTTGGTGATCTTCTCTTGCTCATATCAGGGTATGCTCGTTGGTACCCCCTACAAATCTGACCCGACATCATTCGCTCCGAAGGGTTCGGATACAAATTCTTCAAGTAAGTGGTTATGCCATTGCAAATCATGTCGAAGATACACAATCTCTTCTATTGGTAAAATGAAGCTATGGTTTGGTTTTGATCTACCCTGTGTGTGGAGTGATCTTTACCTGCAAAATCCTTTCTTGTACTATTGGTCAAGTAAATTGGTGTGGCCAATTATTTGTAAATCAATGAGTTTAAAAGAGAACAAAGGAGTGTATCTAGCTTCTCCTTGCAAAAAGAAACCCCAAGCATTTGCCTATCTAATCTGTTGTCATGTAAGTTATCACCTAGTAAAGTTGTTGTATGAAGGTTGGCCTTCATTTGTGTCCTGTTATCCTTACTTTTCGATGCCCATTCTGGCGCTTTGCCAAGGCTATTGGTTTTGGTTGCAGCGTGTTCTGCTATCTAGAACACTATCGATTATTACTTGGGTCTCAGCCATCGGTCTGGAATCGAGTATCTTACATCCTATGTATCTTGGGCGTGTTGCTCTCATTCCTCCTGTAAGATACTCTCGTCTTAACAGATTTTCTTCTGCTGATCTCCCAACATACACTACAAATTGCTTGTGTTCAGAATTGGAAAACAACTATATGATTTCTGGTTTCTCGATCAGCTGATAGATTCAGAATTCTTTTAGTGTATTATCTTGCATTGGCGTGGCCTAACTTGGCGGAGAGGATCTTCTCCTCATCGATCTCGTACACTACTTTGATGATGCTCCGGTTATGCTCCCATTCATTTTTGTTTTGTGCAAACTTGTATATTCTAGAAGAGCTTTCGGTTTAGAGAGGTTTACTGCCTTCTTTTATTCGAACCGGGGCCTTGATCCTCCATCCGGACTTGTTCCAACATCCGGACTTGTTCCAAATTAATAACACTTTGACTTGTATTAGTCCATTGTTTTATAATGATTTACCTCACAATTGTTTTAATATTTATCAACCTCTAGCAAATGTTGTACGTGACAGGTGTAATGCCTTTGTCTGCTTGTTTCAAAGGAGTAATCGTTTTATTATGAGGCTTAGTGGGCATATACCCCCTCATTTAATTCTTTACACAACATATGCTAAACATGAACTTTTGAATAAATTTAAGCCTTACAGTTGTTACTTTCTGGATGTAAGTATAAAGCTTGCTAAACGGGGGACTGCACTCAAGCAATACATGTTATTCACAGGGCTCGTTTGGCGCTGGTTGTTGGTAGAACTTGGATGGTGTAAGGCGCATATTCAGTCTTGTCCGGTTTGGGTGGACTCCTCTCGCAATTGGTGTCTTCGGGCGATGGGCGTTCTTAGACACCTGCAATCAAACTTCACTTTGGCCCTTCCAGAAACGGCTATGCTCGGATCTTATGGGTCCAATATGTCTCCATTAGTGATACAAATTAATAATTGTGGTAATTGGTATACTAAACTGCATTACAACTCCATGATGCTCTTGCACACCATCACGTTACACAAACCCTCCAGTAGACACAACTCATCAGTACATTGGCCTTTAGGTGTGTGGTCCGCAAAATCCTGGCCTCACACCCCCAACGGTTGTAAATGAAAGTCACTTACTGGAATTGTAGAGGGATTAGGAAGACAACATTTTGGACAGAAATAGATAGCAAGTGCAAAAACGAGCAAATCCATCTTATCGCTCTAGCGGAAACAAAATCGGAAACGGTTCCGAAAGACAGGTTGTGGAAAGCGGCGGGTTTTGATGAGGCCATTTGGTCCCCAGCTTCCGGGCGATCCGGGGGCCTGGGCATCCTATGGAAATCTTATCAACTAGCTAACGAGATCATTTCGATTCAAATCCATCTGCCCCGGATCATCGGTCTGCGGTATGAAAACATCAATGATAGGTTCACTATGCTTATACTATTTGTATATGCACCTCCAAACCCTCATGAGAAAGACTCGTTCTGGAATACCTTGACATCCATAGTAATTAACTCACCAGCTCCCTGTATGATTATTGGCGACCTGAATGAAATTCTATGCAACAACGACAAGTTGGGCGGAGCCTTCCCCCGCTCTGCTCGCTTCACACGACTACTACAATTTAAAAATGATTGTGCTCTTGAAGATCTCCCCACCTTCGGGAACCCCTTCACCTGGAGAAAAAGCCAAGACGAGGAAGGAAATATTCGTGAAAAACTTGATCGGGTGATGGTCCATCACCGGATAATTCAGAGATTCCCAAACCTAATAACGCACAATGGGGCGTTTTCTTCATCTCATCACTGCCCCACTTCGATTACTCTAGATTGTGGTTCGGTCTTTAAAGCTCCCCCCTTTAAGTTTGAGAACGCTTGGCTCCATCGGAAGGATTTCAGGAATTTAGTTAAACAATCATGGAGAGCAAATTGTCTTGGTTCATCTATGTATCAACTAATGTTTAAACATAAAATTTTAAAGAAAAAAGCCAAAGAATGGAATAAGCGCACCTTTGGAAACATCTTTCGTCAATTACAAGAGATTGAGATTGACCTCCTCAATATCCAATCTTCCGCGTCAGAGGGTAACACCAGGTCAAATAACACAAGAGAGAGAAATCTCATCACAAAAAAAGGAGAAACTGCTTCTTTTCCAAAAAACATTTTGGAACCAACGAGCTAAAACAAAACATCTTAAACTTTCAGATACAAACACAACATACTTCCACCGAGTTGCCTCCGGGCGTAGGCATAGGAAACAAATCCGCAATATTACCTCCGCTGATGGCACATTGATAATAGGTGAGGAAAATGTCAGAAACGAAATTGTAACGGCCCAGAATTATAATTTCTGGGTTACGTTTCAAGGGATAAAACCCCTTGTTCGGATCTTGCAATCCAGGTACGGGTCGAGGTTTCAAACTCATTTTAAGATTTGTAGAAAGAGGGATTTCAAACCCTATTACCTCGAAGGGCCGTTGGGTACCCTTAACCTGTCCTAAGACTATGTCGCGGGAACCATTTCAAACGGAAGTAAAGCGGAAGTAAAGTACAGATACAAGTGCCACGGCGGAGCCGGGTCAAAACGGAATCAAAAGTATAAATCCAAAACAATATAATCAGAGTCTGGTGAAGTCTATAACTCCAGCGCGCACTCTCCGCCGACAAAATGACCCGCGCAATAAGCAAACAACACCGATAGGATGAACATAAATAATTCCTAAAAAAATTGATTTGGGGCGGGATCAGATCGATGCCCACTTAACTCTGCATCCCAACCATAAGCACACATATACGTTATACCTAATAAAGATGCTCTAATGCAGTACGAAGTTCAAACACACTAGCATGCTCCTAGTTCATAATAATGTGCAGAATACTGTAAAGGGCCCAAGACAATGCCAAGTGGCATATCCCTCTCCTACCTCCACCCCTTCCGACAGGCGGAGACTGGCCAGCTCGTGAATGCATTCATTCATAATAGGGCGGCACGCATGCCTAACCCGCTCCACAATAAAGCCCGCAGGCATATCATAATATAAGGAAGTACTCGATTGACTCAGGGTACCCGATGAGGCTGGGCTACCCTATGACCCTAGCAAAGACTTCTAGGACTATCACAGATAACGGCCGTTCTGTTTACATACGCACAAAGAAATAGAATGCTCAACGATCGATGCAACCTAGCATGGTACTACATGGCATGCTGATCATGAATGCAAGCACCTAGTATATCATGCACCTAAAGCAGGGAATAGCTCTATTCAATCTGAGTAAGCTCCGAAGAGACTTACCTGGAAGTGCAGAACAGCAAAAGGACAACAACTAGGTATACAGGCAGCCAACATGTCACATATGATCACCTAACACATATATCAGCAATATAAATAAGTCTATTCCTAATGTTACTTAAAGCATACAATATCACACATAAGTCCTCAAATTCCCAAGATTTTCCGAAACTCTTTTAAAACCTCAAGTTAGATCAAGTCACCATTCAAGACGTTTTCTCAATCATCCAGAAATCTATTTATAAAACATTACCCTTTCGTCAACTTATTCTATTATTATTTTAAGACAATTTCGACAAGGTTAGTATATTCCCAAAATCTTCTTTTTAATATATTAAATCAATCCCCGGCTTTTGAAAATATTTTCCAAATTCCTTTTCCAATTCAACTCCAATAATTTATTTTAAAGCTCCATATATTTCAAGGCCATAATATATATTCTTAAATACCCTTAATAGTCATTTTATAAAGATAAACCCAACCATTTTTATTTAATAAAAATCGCCCCTTATTATTTAACCCCAAAATCGGACCCTTTTGACAAGTCACAAAACCAAATCCTTTTATTACCCCCAACATAAAACAGGCCCAAAACCCTCATAGAAGAACCGGCCCAATCTGCCCCAAGCCCAGCTCTCAACACTCCAGTCTCGCTCTCAGGATTAGAGGAAATAAAAGGGGAATGGGCCCCGACGCTGAGCTGGCTCCAATGTGGCGAGGGCCCGCCATGGCCTTCTTCTTCCTCTTTCTCTCGGACGCCTCCGTTGCCCAGAAACCAATCCCGTCGGCTTCAACGCCATTCTCAGGCCTTCCTTCTCGGCTCCTCCAGCTTTCCTCCGATCGCTTGCTCGCACTCACTTCCGCACTCCCTCACGTTTCCACTCTCGCCCTCGCTGTCCCATAACTCTCACACTCTCGACCCCGCTCGATCTCGCCGGACATTCGCCGCACCTCTCTCTCCGACCATTCTCACTCCACTCTCGCAGTCATCTCGAACGAAGGACGGAAAATAAAACACCCAGGAAGCGAATAAGGAGAAGGGAAAAGTAGGTGCTCACCGAGGGGTTCTAAGCTCGTCGGAGGTTCGATGCGCTTCGTCGGAGCTCGATTGGGCTCGTTGACGACTCCGGGAAGCCCTCCTCAGACCTGGGTTGGAGATTCGGTCAGGAAAGGTGAAGCTTTTCGAGCTTTTTGACATAGAAGAGATGGAGGGAGCCTCACCGGCGGTTTCGAATCGGAAGCAGGACAACCGGTTCGGGAATGGCGTCGACGTCGGTGCTGGCGGTTCTGGGCGTCCACCGCGTCTCGGGGTCGCCGACGACTTGTCCTGGCCTGTTGTTGCTTCTCGGATCCTCGGAAATGGTGAGAACAGGGGAAGGAGGGGCTGCGTTTGCTCGGCGGTGGTTGTCCTGGCGGCTACCGAGGCTGATGATGTCTGCAAGGTTGCGTCCGGGGCTGCTGCTGCTGGCGCCTCAGGTGGAAGGAAGGAGACCGAGGGAGGGGTGGTGTGTGCACTGGGCTCCTCGGCAACCAGAGGAGGGAGTGGAGGATGCGGTGGTGGCGAAAATGGGGGTGACGGTGGTGCTCAAGGGCTGCGAGGACAGCAGGGAGAAGAAAGGAAAAAGGGGGTTGTGTTCCTCATGTTCAAAAGATAGAAATTTGGGAATTGAAATCTCTAATTTGTGAAGATAGGTGAAGAGGAGCTGCAATAGGTTTTGGCGTTTTGCCTTGGTCAAATCTGGGGTTTGTTTGTTTTCCAATAAATGGAATAAAGGGAAAAGCATAAATAAGATTTTACCCAAATGAGAGGGTATGAATTGGATTGGATAACAATTCCGAAATGAAAGACGGATTCGACCCTTAAAATTAAAAATTAGGTCGGAATTAATTTTAAATTCATTTTTAATTTCGATTAATTATTATTATTATTATTATTATTATTATTATTATTATTATTATTTTAAACGAGTTTCCTTGAAATATCTGAATTAAATTCGATTAAATTTCATTTTTAATTTCTTTTTCCGAAAATTAGGATTTAAAATTCCGAGCTTTTACATCATCCACCTCTAAAAACAAGTCTCGTCCCCGAGACTAAACCAAAACAAAGTAGGGGATGAAGTATGAAAGTGATGAGTCCAAGGACCATGTCCAAGGATCTTGTAATAATCTCGGTTGCGTCTTCCGGGATTCTCACAACATCCTAGTCACGGTCGTGACATCTCCAATTGGTCTTGACAAGTATGCAATAAGCGCCCCTATCACATCCTCGCTTCGACTTTTCGGAAGTACCACAACTCTAAAAGTTTTACAATATCATCAGTAGGCCTTAGCAAGCACCTTACAAGCGCCCCCATAAAATGCTTGTATCCACTTCGTGAAGTATCATAGAGTTGCCCGGGTTTGAAAAGTTTCAAAGGGGATTCCGCAATTGAAAAAGGTTGACCTCAAAATCGTTGAAATTCTCTATCGTGTCTGGTCTTCCCAAATCCAAGTTAGTCATTTTTCAAAACCTTTCAATCAAGCAACCCTCTCAACTTCGAAACCATTTCAAAGCTTTTCAAAATCCGAGTTAGTTGTTTCCAGACTCCTTCAAAACCTTTCACATCCCAAGTTAGTCAAGCAAGTTCAGAATTCAAGAGGTGGAATCATCCACCTCTAAAGGCTAATCCCATATTCTCTTCCTAGGTTCCAATCTCAAAAGCAATTCCAATGTACAAATCTTTAGCCATTACCAGAATCGATATAACCAGGACATGCCACATCATAACCAACCAACCACCGAAATTGGCCATGCCAAAACCATAACATGAATAACCATTACCAACATTTTCACACACCAGTATATTGGAAAATCAACAATCGAAATTAGCATTTCATTTTCTAAGTGTCAACAAATAAGAATGCATAAAGCAGAAATGCCATTTTAGAAAGGGCAACACACAAACACATCAAGCCTCAACCATAGCAAATCACATCAGCATGGTCTCCTACTTAGCACTACCAATATAGCAGAATTTATCACAATAGGGGTGCCAATCTAATAGAACAACGACCAGTCAGCACAACAAATCCATTCCTACAAGGTTCAGTGAACCAAGATATTCATCATTTTCATAGCCAAGGCTCTAACTCAAGATCAATTTTCGAAATATCAATGCATAGAGGTATCGCCACAATCACATTTCAGCAATTCAATGTTCAAGTTATTAACATAGAACCTGTCATGCTCTCATATATTATCATATCACAACACATCCTAACATGCTTCTAAAACAACATAGCAGGATAGCAAAACACCAATATATCATGATAACACTAGTCACTACCAACCAGATTTTAATACTGCATATCAACATGTAATTCCATATCAGGTTTTATCATGGTCGCTATCTAACGTCATGCCATCGGATATGAATAAATCACCTAAGCAAGAAAATCATACCAGTCAAAATAAAACACAATCCCAACTCTCCCATCCCCTCTTTCAAGCCAAGACTAATTCTCTTCCAGACTCGCCAACATCAACTCAGACAAAAACTCCCCAAGGAAATCCCAATTCATCTCAATGCTCAAATCTCGCCCCTCATTCCACTAAACACTCTTAATAATCATCCACCTCTAAGAACCCAACTCCTATCTCTGACCTCACCCTCAAGTACCCTCTCATACTATGTCCTCAATACTCTCAAAAGCCATTCCCACACTTCCCATACATCTCAACACATCCCAAGCATTATACCTTACCAACCACATCCCCTCTAGAAAATTCTTCGATCACCGCCTAGCCGACCTATCCCTAACCATACCCTCACCCAATATTCACCTAGAAGCTCAACGGAACCCACCAAGTATTGCCTCTTACAATCCCAAACTCACGCGGTCTTACCTAAGCCAACATCCCTTTCTCGCGACTCACCTCCTAATACCACCGATCCTCCCAACCGCCCAAAATTCTTTCACCATTCTCCAACCACGCTACCAAATGACCTCACTCACAGGTTTGATGAATAAGCAATCATGAAAATCATCAAACATAAGGTCTACATCATATCCACTAGCATTTATAATGATAACACCATTAATTCATCATCAAGCATTACAAATATGTCGAAAAATCTCAATTTACCGCCATGTTCAATCATTATTACAATTCATCATATATACGCATAATCAAGTCAAGATAGCAAGTTTCATCATAACCTTAACAGATAAACAATTCAGGTTTCACAACATTTGCAGTTCATTCTTTTATAGGCAAAGGAATTTAGATCATGCTTAACAACTCAGAGTATCAACACATCAAGACATTATGACACATTAGTATAAAGCACCCAATCATATCATCATAGACAACAGACAATCAGGCAACAGTCATCACCACGTCAGCACATCAACACGTAAGTCACATAGCCAGGTCAGTGTCATATCATCAACAAATTCAGAAGGATTAGCAATTCGAACGAAGGACACTCCCGCCTACAAGTTCTATCGTACTCGGTAACCGCAATCCACAAAACGTGCTCGTCCTGCCGACATCATAGATCCTGAGGCCCGTGGGTTATGGGCCCATGCTTTCGTCGCGCTGCTCTATCGCTATCTAATTTCCCGTTCCCTTTTCCATACGGCCGCTCGTCCGATGTATCGCGTAAGAGTCCAAGTTAGCGGAGATAGGGGAGTGACAATGGCGGACACCCAATGTTCCTTTCGGAATCAAACACGAACCAAGGCTAGGACGACAAGGCTAGAGACAAGACTACGACCCGAGAATACAACGATGCCCTTATAAAAGTCTATTAGGTTACAATTGCGACAAGCAACACGAATTCATCATGGAGCATATCAATTTCACTAACCCACACTAACCTGTACCTATCTCAAGGGAGAAGAACATGCGTATTCATTCCAAAAGACACAATCAAGTCCTACACGGATGCATGCGAGATAAACTAGTAGCATGTGATTCCATGGAAGCAGATATGCTCAGCAACTTTAAACAGGATATGCGGGATTTATTGAGCAGCACAATTATCACATATATGAACAATGCACAAGCTTGGTGTATTCATCATACGAGAACATATAATAGCAACATAGTAACTACCTCATCTAACACAATGATCATATAATAGGTCAATCATGGCACGTAATCATATGACGAGATACATTTAGAAATCATGGGTCCCACGCGATACTAGCGATACGTGATGCAATACAAGCATAGTCAAGAGTCATTAAGAGGAGCTCAACATAATATTCACGAAACATGAGGCATCATCAAAATAACAAGAAGGGCATCATTGGCGACATATTATAATCATGTTAAGAGCGAACCATCATGGAGCACATATATAGTACAATAGTCATCACATCATAGAACAAGTGCAACAAGTGATCCTTTTAGTTAGTTATATTGGAAATCATAAGCCCTACCAGACACTACTAGCACTTATCAAACATTAACACATTCAAGGTAACTCGACGAAATCCATTCTAACATTCATGCATCATGCGTATGCGAAATCATGATATAGCGTGGTGTGTGATCATGCGAGGTGTCCAGTCATACATTCATACAAGCATGAGAGGTTATCATAGCGTAATATGAAACACTACTGAGCGACTATATGGTAAGCATGCTAGGACTGACCATTATGGAAAATAAGTAAATCATCGAATCTAACATCAATCTAAACAGGATAAACTCAACCTTTTAAGAGAATAGCGGGAGGGGAGAGTCACACTATCAGGGTCCTATTTCAAGAGGGAATCAACAATAATGTAGCCAAGGTACAAATCCGCACAACTCGCAACCAAGAGCCCTTCGTGGTACTAATGACGCAATACAACATTTGATACATACATGCGCTTGATTGACTACACAACGATACACAAGAGACCACATTGACATAGTCCAGTGATACAAAAGCATGGGGGGAATGTAGCAGTGCATAATATAAGCCTACGTAACATGACAATATAAGCAGAATACGGGGCATTCGTACAAAGAGGAGCTTACCATACTATCATGGACCTAATTCAGGGAAAGCAACATTCATATAGACTCACATCATGCCATCCATGGTTCTAACCAATTAGTAGTACGATCATTACAACAGGTAAATCAGACACGCGAACCCAAACCAAATCATGCCAGAAAGCGAGATGCAACATGAGACCTAAACAATGTGACTAGCATGGATACAGAATGTTATACAATCACAAATTTACATTAAGGATCATGACAATAACATGTACTGGATTATATGCTGACATCAAGTTGTAGCACGTATCAAATAACATTACGTATCATATAAGGCATGTTGACATCAAGTTGTAGCACGCATCAAATAAGGAATTTGCTTCATCAGGGTATCAAAATTTAACGATCACACTATCATGAACCTAGCGGAGTAAAATCATGCAGATTCATTTCATGCAACTCACACTTTCATTCAATCCTACGATCAATAGGCCAAGTAAACATGCTATGACAACATATAATCATGGTAGAAGCCAAGACATAACACAAGACCTAAGCAATGTAACCAATCATAGATGCAACAACAGGAGTAGCTTTTTACCAATGGTCATTCGCAGGGTACATGCCAAAGATTACAAAATTATGTCATGCAATTCAGGGAGAGTCGCAATTACAACCGGACAGAGATCCCTAAGGGCAACCATTGACTTTTCCCAACCGACTCATTACCCTTCTTTCCCGTGGGACTCTGGCATGACTCTTTGTAGTAAGAAAATAAAGGTTGATCATCCTAAGAATAAGGAAGCACAGCCCCAGAAACACCCTACTTCTAACTCAAGTGACATCCAGAACTTCCAATATTCACTCAGACAAACTTAACATCCAACCATGATTCCCGACACAATGCGTTTACCAGTCTAATTTCTCGTGAAAGACACCGACATCTAGGAAAAGGCTAGATAGAACCGTCAAGGGGTTAAAATAGTAGAAGGGGCTATTCCTCATAAGCTGGTTTTGACCACACAGAAACAAGGGTACTCCCACTATCCCGTTTGCACAAATATGTCAATACACCACTCATTGTTAGGCATACCAAATTAGATCTCTAGCATAGCAAGCACTCAGCACAGAATCAGTTAATAACACTCATAATGATCTCATTTGAGTCTCCCAACCCATCTGTAAAGAACAAGATGATATTCCGCCTACCGTTCCCAACTACACCCAATAGGGGTGGTCTACCGCCTTTACTACCCACTCGTGTCCCCGTTTAGTCGGTTTTTCTCTTTTATTACAAGTCGAGTTCATTACTTAGTCCAATTTAGGTTAGACATCTTAAATTCATTTTGCCCCTTTAAAACACGTTCAAAACCTTTGAAATTCACGGGCAGTTTTCCAAAACATACACTCGACCCTTTTGTACCCGAATTGCACAACCTCAGCTCTGATACCATCTTTGTAACGGCCCAGAATTATAATTTCTGGGTTACGTTTCAAGGGATAAAACCCCTTGTTCGGATCTTGCAATCCAGGTACGGGTCGAGGTTTCAAACTCATTTTAAGATTTGTAGAAAGAGGGATTTCAAACCCTAAAACCTCGAAGGGCCGTTGGGTACCCTTAACCTGTCCTAAGACTATGTCGCGGGAACCATTTCAAACGGAAGTAAAGCGGAAGTAAAGTACAGATACAAGTGCCACGGCGGAGCCGGGTCAAAACGGAGTCAAAAGTATAAATCCAAAACAATATAATCAGAGTCTGGTGAAGTCTATAACTCCAGCGCGCACTCTCCGCCGACAAAATGACCCGCGCAATAAGCAAACAGCACCGATAGGATGAACATAAATAATTCCTAAAAAAATTGATTTGGGGCGGAATCAGATCGATGCCCACTTAACTCTGCATCCCAACCATAAGCACACATATACGTTATACCTAATAAAGATGCTCTAATGCAGTACGAAGTTCAAACACACTAGCATGCTCCTAATTCATAATAATGTGCAGAATACTGTAAAGGGCCCAAGACAATGCCAAGTGGCATATCCCTCTCCTACCTCCACCCCTTCCGACAGGCGGAGACTGGCCAGCTCGTGAATGCATTCATTCATAATAGGGCGGCACGCATGCCTAACCCGCTCCACAATAAAGCCCGCAGGCATATCATAATATAAGGAAGTACTCGATTGACTCAGGGTACCCGATGAGGCTGGGCTACCCTATGACCCTAGCAAAGACTTCTAGGACTATCACAGATAACGGCCGTTCTGTTTACATACGCACAAAGAAATAGAATGCTCAACGATCGATGCAACCTAGCATGGTACTACATGGCATGCTGATCATGAATGCAAGCACCTAGTATATCATGCACCTAAAGCAGGGAATAGCTCTATTCAATCTGAGTAAGCTCCGAAGAGACTTACCTGGAAGTGCAGAACAGCAAAAGGACAACAACTAGGTATACAGGCAGCCAACATGTCACATATGATCACCTAACACATATATCAGCAATATAAATAAGTCTATTCCTAATGTTACTTAAAGCATACAATATCACACATAAGTCCTCAAATTCCCAAGATTTTCCGAAACTCTTTTAAAACCTCAAGTTAGATCAAGTCACCATTCAAGACGTTTTCTCAATCATCCAGAAATCTATTTATAAAACATTACCCTTTCGTCAACTTATTCTATTATTATTTTAAGACAATTTCGACAAGGTTAGTATATTCCCAAAATCTTCTTTTTAATATATTAAATCAATCCCCGGCTTTTGAAAATATTTTCCAAATTCCTTTTCCAATTCAACTCCAATAATTTATTTTAAAGCTCCATATATTTCAAGGCCATAATATATATTCTTAAATACCCTTAATAGTCATTTTATAAAGATAAACCCAACCATTTTTATTTAATAAAAATCGCCCCTTATTATTTAACCCCAAAATCGGACCCTTTTGACAAGTCACAAAACCAAATCCTTTTATTACCCCCAACATAAAACAGGCCCAAAACCCTCATAGAAGAACCGGCCCAATCTGCCCCAAGCCCAGCTCTCAACACTCCAGTCTCGCTCTCAGGATTAGAGGAAATAAAAGGGGAATGGGCCCCGACGCTGAGCTGGCTCCAATGTGGCGAGGGCCCGCCATGGCCTTCTTCTTCCTCTTTCTCTCGGACGCCTCCGTTGCCCAGAAACCAATCCCGTCGGCTTCAACGCCATTCTCAGGCCTTCCTTCTCGGCTCCTCCAGCTTTCCTCCGATCGCTTGCTCGCACTCACTTCCGCACTCCCTCACGTTTCCACTCTCGCCCTCGCTGTCCCATAACTCTCACACTCTCGACCCCGCTCGATCTCGCCGGACATTCGCCGCACCTCTCTCTCCGACCATTCTCACTCCACTCTCGCAGTCATCTCGAACGAAGGACGGAAAATAAAACACCCAGGAAGCGAATAAGGAGAAGGGAAAAGTAGGTGCTCACCGAGGGGTTCTAAGCTCGTCGGAGGTTCGATGCGCTTCGTCGGAGCTCGATTGGGCTCGTTGACGACTCCGGGAAGCCCTCCTCAGACCTGGGTTGGAGATTCGGTCAGGAAAGGTGAAGCTTTTCGAGCTTTTTGACATAGAAGAGATGGAGGGAGCCTCACCGGCGGTTTCGAATCGGAAGCAGGACAACCGGTTCGGGAATGGCGTCGACGTCGGTGCTGGCGGTTCTGGGCGTCCACCGCGTCTCGGGGTCGCCGACGACTTGTCCTGGCCTGTTGTTGCTTCTCGGATCCTCGGAAATGGTGAGAACAGGGGAAGGAGGGGCTGCGTTTGCTCGGCGGTGGTTGTCCTGGCGGCTACCGAGGCTGATGATGTCTGCAAGGTTGCGTCCGGGGCTGCTGCTGCTGGCGCCTCAGGTGGAAGGAAGGAGACCGAGGGAGGGGTGGTGTGTGCACTGGGCTCCTCGGCAACCAGAGGAGGGAGTGGAGGATGCGGTGGTGGCGAAAATGGGGGTGACGGTGGTGCTCAAGGGCTGCGAGGACAGCAGGGAGAAGAAAGGAAAAAGGGGGTTGTGTTCCTCATGTTCAAAAGATAGAAATTTGGGAATTGAAATCTCTAATTTGTGAAGATAGGTGAAGAGGAGCTGCAATAGGTTTTGGCGTTTTGCCTTGGTCACATCTGGGGTTTGTTTGTTTTCCAATAAATGGAATAAAGGGAAAAGCATAAATAAGATTTTACCCAAATGAGAGGGTATGAATTGGATTGGATAAGAATTCCGAAATGAAAGACGGATTCGACCCTTAAAATTAAAAATTAGGTCGGAATTAATTTTAAATTCATTTTTAATTTCGATTAATTATTATTATTATTATTATTATTATTATTATTATTATTATTATTTTAAACGAGTTTCCTTGAAATATCTGAATTAAATTCGATTAAATTTCATTTTTAATTTCTTTTTCCGAAAATTAGGATTTAAAAATCCGAGCCTTTACAGAAATCAAAAACGATTTTGAGAAAAGATTCAAAAAGGAAGCTACAGATGACCAACTCTTGCATGAAATGCTAAATCTAATCAATCCTTCAATCACCCATGAGGAAAATGTCTTTCTCATTCGACCACCCTCAAACAGTGAAATTAAAGCGGCTGCCGGCTGTGTTCAGTCTTGGACACAACAAATCACCAGGTCCCGATGGCTTTACAGCGGAATTTTATAAAAAGTATTGGGATATCGTTGGCCAATCCATTATCAAAGTTGTTAAGGGTTTCTTTCACTCTGGCAAACTTCTGAAACAACTAAACCATACGTTCATCTCACTCCTTCCTAAGCGAGACAACCCGACCAACACGAATCACTACAGACCTATCAGTCTTTGCTCTAATCTGTATAAAGTAATCTCAAAAATCTTGACAGAAAGAATCAAAACTGTCATTGGCAGGCTAATTCATCCTCTTCAAGGTGCGTTCGTGTCTGATAGAGCCATCCAAGACAATGTGTTAATAGCGCATGGAATCTTCCATTCCTTCAGATCACGAAAGGGTTGTGAGGGATGGCTTGCAATTAAACCAGATATGGAAAAAGCGTATGATAGAGTCGATTGGAACTTTACTATGAAGGTTCTAGAAAAATTTGGATTCCACTCCACCTTCATCTCTTGGATTATGGAATGTGTCACAACGGTGTCGTTTTCAGTACTGGTAAACAACGGTCCCACGGAAGTTTTCTTCCCCTCCCGTGGACTCAGGCAAGGAGACCCCCTATCTCCCTTTCTATTCATCCTAGGGGCCGAAATCCTAGCACGAAAACTCTCTGCTGAGTCAATCTTGGATAGTAACCCTATTGGTTTCCGTTTCGGAAGACACGGTCCCCGGGTCCCATTTCTTTCCTTCGCAGATGACATCATCATTTTCACAAAAGGCAGCTTGGATGCTGCTCACAAAGTCAGAACAATAGTAGATGCTTATTGTAAGATTTCTGGTAAAAAAGTGAACTATCACAAGTCAAGCTTCCAAGCCACCAAGGGGATCTCAAGCTCCAGAATTACTGAACTCCGTAGCCGCTTGAACATTACAAATGAAGTCTCACTGGAAAAATATCTCGGTTGTCCTATTATTAATGGTAAAGTGAACAAACAAACTTTCGAAGACATCATCTGTCAATCTAGAGAACAATTAAGCAAATGGCGTGCTCACGCGCTATCACACCAAGGTCGGGCAACCCTTATCAATTCAAACCTGTATGCCAAACCACTTTACATAATGCAAAGCTTTATGCTACCCAATTCAGTACACAAAGAGCTTGATCAAATTAACAGAACATTCTTTTGGAACAAAGACCTCCAACACCGACCTCTTATCGGTTGGGATAGGATTTGTAGACCCAAAAAAAATGGGGGTCTAGGGCTTCGGAAGTCTAGATAAATGAATGAAGCACTCCAAATGAAGTTACTATAGAAAATCTTAGCTGAACCAGACAACAGTTGGGTTTCACTTATCAGACATAAGTATCTTCAAAATACGAACATTCTGGAATACAAAAAACACGGGGATACATCATGGCAATGGGCGAAAATGGTTAGCCTAATGGAGAAATTCAAATCAGGACTGATTTGGTCCATAGGAAACGGGCGCTCTGCCAAATTTTGGACAGATAATTGGATCACAACGTCCTCGCTATATTCTAGGGACGTTTGGCCCGTAGATGGCAACATTGAGGAAACTGTCAGTGACTATATCCTAGGAGGGAAATGGTGGGAGGAGAAACTCAACAGTGTGCTTCCACCCTTCATAGTGTCTGAAATATTGGACATCCCACTTCCGATTTCCTCTATTGAGGATCGCCTGTATTGGTGGCCCGACCGGGCTGGTTGGTTTACGACTTCGAGTGCCTATAAGCTAATCACATCACACACAGATTCCAATGTTGACATCAATAACTGGATATGGAAAATTAATACTCCACCCAAGATAAAAAAAACTTTTTATGGAAAGTATGCCAAGACGGGCTCCCTACAGCGTCTAGACTGGCTTCTCGGGGGGTTCCTGTCCCATCCAACTGTAGCCTATGTAATGGGCCCACGGAAGACGACACCCACTTCTTGTTCGAATGTCCGTATGTGTGCTCGCTTTTCCAGCTGCCCCCTCGGGTTGGCTCAACCATTAAAGGTATGATACAACAATCTCGAGAAATTAAACCGATCCTAGCATTTCTTGGGAACAATCTCACCCCGAAGGCTAAGTGTGACCTAGGTTTTGCCTGGTGGACCGCTTGGTACATTCGCAATCAATATATATTCAGACAAGTTCTCATCCCAAGTAGGGAGGCCGCAATTCAACTGATTAAAACACACATACTAAATTGGGACAGAACTTTTAAGACAGAGAGTGAATTCGATGAGGAAAACACGTTGAAGGCACCAACACCAAGGCAAACAAAGAAGAAACACAACAACCGTACTGTGCGATGGCGAAAACCTCCAACTGGCACCCTTAAATTAAATTTTGATGGGTCATCTCTTCATAATTTAGACAGCTCAGCGGGAGCTATTTTACGTGATTGGGAAGGCAAACCTATTACCATATGCTATCAAAAGTTAGGAAAGCAAAGCGCCCTCAAAGCGGAAGCGCTTGCCTTAAAATTGGGGATCCAACATGCCTTAGGACTCCGAATAGACAAACTTCAAATCGAGGGAGACTCCAGCATCATCATAAATTATCTAAACAACCGCACTAAATGTCCTTGGGAAGTCGAACTTATATTATCTGACATTAAAACTCTTTTATCGACTTTGAAAGAAGTTACCTTCTTTTATGTTCCCCGAAATGGCAATAGAGTGGCTGATAAGGTTGCACACCTTTGCCACTCTGCCAGGGGAGTCGATATTTACAATAATTCAGGTCTCTCTGACCTCATCCATAAGGATGCTGCCGGGTAGAGCTCGCTCACCCGAATTCTTTCCTAATCAAAAAAAAAAAAAATAAAAAAAATTAATGAGTAGTATGTGTATATATAGTCACTTAATAGGCAGCTAGGTGAGATGGAAGTAAATGCAAAATTGGATATAGGAAGAGACCAAACGAGGACTTAATTGAATTGGTTAATTAATTGCCACCGGAATTTGGAAATGTCATTAAAATGGAAAGCTAATTATAGATGCATCCCTTTAATAATGTGATTAAATGCCTCTCTAATCATGAGAATCCAAAATCCTGCAAGTACATATGCCATGAATTAATGCTAGCTACAGAAGCAATCCGGCCAAAATCCTGCTAGCTAACTAGGGTTTCAGTTGATATGTTTCTTGGGCGATATAGCTTGGGATCTATCAAACGTCATTATAATACCGAATTGTTGGTGGCACGGTTAATTTATCGCTATTGATACGGTGCCGATTACGGGTTCTCAAACTTTGAATAATTTGGTGGTCACGATTTCACAAACCGTCAAAATCACGACAGCCACGGTTTCAGAAACCGTGAGAAGGTTTATACTCTATGTAGGAAAGGCTCATAAAAATCATGAATTTGAGTAGCCACAGTTTCAGAAACCGTGAGACTATTTATAGCGACAGGTTTGAAAACCGTCGTCATAAATCCCCATTTGCATCACTTAGGCCGGCAGACTTTTCTCAAATCGTCAAAATCATAAAATCGGGCAACCACGGTTTCAGAAACCGCGAGAATTTTATGGCGATGGTTTTCAAACTATCGCTATAAGTTCCTAATGAAAAATGTGACTTGTACTGTGTAAATGACGATATTTTCACCGTGTGGATTGGCTCACACTTATAATATGGGTCTAATGAATTCCGACGGGCCATTTTAATACCAATTGACAATAGAAAGAGTAATAATATACCGACTTTATATATTAAGCTTGTATTATAGTACTGTTTTCGATGTGCAATCATCAATAAACATATGAGTCATTTTGCTAAATAGATTAATAAGGAATAAATCTTTATATTCCATTTTGATATCTCAAGCTTAAAATTAAAATTAGAGGTTAAGAGCATGTCCAATAGATTCTTTAAATTTTCTTCAAAATGGGAAATGAAAATCAATCTTCTCTAAAAAAATATTTGTCTCAATTCCAGGAGGACCAATGAAAATCAATCTTTATATTCCATTGTGGCAATTATAGAAAGAGATAGGACCAATTTTTGAGAAGGTTGAAAGAAGTCCCATATTAGACTGCGATCCATAAAGAATTAGGTAAAGTCCTAAGCCTCTTACCCGGGAAGCAATGGAGTCAGAAGGCAGCCAGTGAGAGAGACAAAGGTCTTGATATTTTCCGGATCGACTCCCCTCCGCCAACCATTATTTGAAGGCTCGCTAAACATCGTCTGATGGCTTTTCAGCCACCACAGTGATGTCTGGTCTTCGCCGACACTGTCATTGGAGAATAAGAGGCAAATCTCCGACGATGAACTTAGGTCTGATCCGGGTTATACACAATACTACTACTCAAATGTTAAATTGAACCCTAGGCGCCCACCGTTGCTGCTATTGAAGGAGGATTGGAGGTTGGTGCATAGGGAAAAAAATGGTGATCCCTGAAAAAATAGGGAAGATGCCCTATTTTTCACACCCTATATATCTCTATTTCGGAAAATGAGTTAAAGAACCTGTTGGGTCAAATATAGGCCCAATATTATCCAAATTTGTAAAATTCTCCAAAAGGAAGCATCTGTTGGAAATGATCTAATGCTTTCGGCCTACCCATGTCGAAAACGCTATAGACAACTTCATGGGAAGCTTGGCAGAGTGGATCTCACAATTGTCAAGTACTTCTCTGATCCTGATACGGGGTTAGCCGTGTGATGGTCCGATCTTCGACAACAAGCAAGAAACTTCAAGAACTGAACAAGAAACACAAGAACTTAATCAAGAACGATCAAGAACAATAAAAGACGCAGCAAGACTCGACAAGAAAGATGAAAGACTCGACAAAGATTCGAAGAACAAAGGCTGCACTTGAAATCGACAATAACAATAACAAGACTCGATTAAAGAAAGTTGCAAGAATCGAAAGATACGACCTGATATGGACTGAGTCGATCTATGTAGAACAAGATAGAGACCCCATGCTTCCGTAGAAGGTAGGAACCAATACCAATGACTACACAACCCGCCTCTACAACCCTACACAATCAAGTGGACAACTTGAAGGCACAAGGAGGGGGCTTGTGGATACTAGATTCACCAAGTCTTGCGAAGTTGATGAACGGCAAAGCAAACCAAGCTGAGATTACCAATCAATTAGAGATCCTGAAGAGCACTGCTCAATTCGGCCAGATCTCTCTCTAAGTGTTTCACACGTTTTGAGAAGAATAAACTTTTTTCAATAATGTTCCGACAAGGTATGGCACAATCCAATCCGATCAATATGGATTCCGAACGACCCATTTTACTGAGACGTCGCAAAGCTGTCAAATCTGCTGAATGAATCCAAACTTGTTGTTAAGCGCGCACCATTTATTTTCCCTTCATCATCCTCCCCTTCTTGAAAAGGATTCATCCTTGAATCCGGGATGTTATTTGAGCAAGGAGATGCAATTTGTGGTGGTGCAGGCGAACAGATGGTGGTGGCGGATGCAACTTGACGACACTATGGGACTATCTTTGGGAGAAAAAAAATTGTTTTTTTTTTTTTGTGTTTTTATGATGAACAAAAGAAAAGACTCAACTTTTGATGTCGATAACCCACTTATTTTCCCTTCATCAGATCCCTTTCGTCACTGATAAAAATATATATGGTATATATTTTACAAAATTTGCCTTGTGTTTTTTTATTTATTAAGTAAGTGTTGTATAAATCTGGCGATATTGCTAGATCTGTGTTCACTGATACTTAGTGAACAAGCGTCGATCGAGTTTGGGCTCAAAAGAGATCAATTTTCTGTAGTCGTTGAATCATGGAGAGGATGATGTTCTAGGGTTAGCCATTGCTTAACCTTCATTCACTCCTACCCAAAAAACAGAAATACAGAGGCCTATATAGTGCCTACAAGGCTACAACTGATGCCAGCTAGCAAGTGGTCCACAAGGACACATTATTACAATAGGAAAGCATAGAGAGAAAAACTGTAAATTATGAAATATAGAGACATAGGATATGAAATGGTAGGATTTCAATACCCCCTCATCAAGTTGGACTTGGGAGTGGATTGACAAGTCCCAACTTGCCAATGAAAAACTTCATCTGTTCTTCACCAATTGGTTCGGTCATCACATCTACAATTTGGAGCCCAGTTCGAATGTGTAGCGTATGAATGAACCCTTCAAGGACCTTTTCTCTTATGAAGTGACAATCCACTTTGATGTGCTTTGTTCTCTCGTGGAAGATTGGATTAGCTGCTATATGTATAGCTGCTCTGCTATCACAATGCAAGGTGATGGGCAATGCCACATTCACTGATAGATCACTCAATAATCCTTCAATCCAAACAAGTTCACTAGCTGTTTTGGACATGCTTCTGTATTCGGATTCCGCAGACGATTTTGGCACGGTTTGTTGCTCCTTTGTCTTCCAAGATAAAAGAGAATTCCCAAAATACACACAGTATCCAATGAGGGATCTAGCACTGTAAGCACATGCTCCCCAATCAGCATCACAATATCCTGTGATATCAAAATAATTTTCCCTTGGCATGAGCAAACCAAGTCCAATAGATCCTGCTAGATATCTGATCATGTGCATTACAGCTTCCATGTGAGGCTCCTTGGGACTACACATGAACTAGCTGAGATGCTGTATAGCATATGAAAGGTCTGGTCTTGTGAGATTCAATAACAACAATCTCCCAGTCTTCTATACCTCTCTGGTTCAGCAAGAGGAGCTCCAATTTCAGGGGACAATTTCAGTCCCTTTGGGAAAGGAAAGCCACTTGGCTTGCATCCTGTCATCCCACAATCAGCAATTATATCAAGTATATACTTCCTTTGGTGCAGAGAAATTCCCTTGTGGTTTCTTGTGATTTCCACTCCCGAAAAATATCTGGCAATTCCCAGATCTTTGATGATGTATGCATTGTGTAAAGCCTCTTTGATAGACATAATTTCCTCATGGTCATCTCCAGCCACCAGCAAGTCGTCAACATAAACCAGAGCCACTACCTGCCCCTTTGCAACTTGCTTAATGAATAATGAATAGTCATTTCTAGACTGCACATACCCATGGTTGATCATGAACTGAGACAACTCTGAATTCCATTGTCTGGATGCTTGTTTCAAACCATACAAGGACTTGATCAACTTGCAAACTTGCCCTGGTTTGGCCTCATATCCTTCAGGAGGGACCATGTAAACATCCTCTTCCAAATTTCCATGTAGAAAAGCACTGTTGATGTCCAATTGGAAGACATCCCAATCCTTCTTAGTTGTCAATGAAAGGATTAATCTCACTGTAGCCAGCTTGGCTAATGGTGAGAAAGTATTCTTATAATCCTTTCCTTCAACCTGATTATACCCCTTTGCCACTAGCCTTGCTTTGTATCTCTCCACTGATCCATCTGGTCTATATTTCACCTTATAGACCCATTTGCAGCCTATTGCCTTCTGATTACTTGGCAACTCAGTCATGACCAGGGCCGTCCAATGTATTTTAGGGGCCCTGTTCAATACTACTTCCGTATTAAAATATTTAATTTTTATATGGTTTTTTAATTAAGATAAAAACTATATAAAATATAAAAATATATGAAATTATTATAAATAATATTTTATCGAGTTTTTTTTAAACCCTATGAAAAATTCAAATATAACTATTTTACTAGGAGGAGTATTTATTAAGATAAAAGAAGACCAAAATAAATTTATATTAGTATTGAATAAATTTAAATATAACTATTTTACTAGGAGGAGAAAAATCACAAACATGTAGGAGAGTAAACTAGTATTGAATAAATTTATATTTGAAAAATAAAAGAAGACCGAAATAAATTTAATGTAGAACTACCTTCTATTAGTTATTTAGTTTTTTTTACTGTTATGTTTATGTCAATATATATAACATGAGGTTGTGTTAAATTAACAAATAAAAATACTTAATACGAATGCCCCGAAAATAATTATAAATAGTTGATAAGAAGGCCCCAAAAATAATGTAACTTGAGGATGTATTAAAGTAACAAATAAAATTAGTTGAAGTAAAAAAAAACAAAAAAAAATAGTTAATAAGAAGGTCAAAAATTAATTAAAAGTTGTTAATAAGAAAGTCAAATATAGTTTTCTATATATAAAAAAAAGATAAAAATATTAAAAAAAAAATTGGAGAGGGTTGAGATTCGAACCCACAATCCATGGGTAATTGGTTGAATTTGGTTAGGACACTAACCATTGAGACAACCTATCAATATGATTATTTAGGCAACAAATAATATAAGTACTAATAAATTTTTATAGGGGGCCATAGAAAATTTGGGGCCCTGTTCCGTTGGGCGTTTTGAACATGTTATTGGACGGGCCTGGTCATGACACAAGTTTGATTTTGTTCCAAGGCTGACAGCTCCTTGTTCATGGCTTCCTGGCATAGGTTATCTCTCACTGCCTGCTTGAAGGTGCTTGGCTCACTCACACTTATCATGTTAGCAAATGACCTTACAAGGTCCTTAGAGTAACTTCCCAGATCTCCTAGCACATTGGCTAAGAAGGAGGCAGACTGTTGGCTAGAGTTGGATTGCAGTGTGGGACAAACAAAATCATTTAATCTTGATGGCCTGATTATGTTTCTGGATGTTCTCCTTAAGGGAGGAAAATCATCAGGATTTAGATAAGGTATTTGAGGTGTTTCTTGTGGTGATGGTGTCCTCCAAGGGGAGTAAATCACCAAGTTTTCATTGGTTTGTGACTGGTTAGGTTCAGGTTGATTTTGTGAGGTTGATGGGCTTTCTGTTATTGGAAGGTTTGGTTGGTTTTGTGGAGATAAAGATTCTGATTTTTGGTGGCTAGGTGGGTGCTTCCATTGCTCCCAGTCATCTGCAGGATTGACTAGAGTCTAGAGGTAGTGTAGGACCACTTTGACTGTCATTAGTGACCTTACAATGTCCATCTTTAAAGGGAAATTTTCCTTCATGGAAGATAATGTCTCTGCTGACAATAATCTTCTCAGTTTCCCAATCAAGAATTATGTATGCCTTCTGCCCATGTGGGTAGCTTAGGAACACACATTTCCTTCCCCTTTTTGCAAATTTATCCTTTGCTGTAGGGTCAACTAGAGCAAAACACATGCATCCTACTACTCTCAATTCATCATAAGTTGGCTTCCTTTTGAAGAGCCTTTCATAAGGCGTTTTCCAACTGAGCACAACAGTAGGAAGTTTGTTGATCACATGAGTGGTTGCAAGGATGCATTAACTCCAATATTTCACTGGCAAATTTGCATGAATCCTCATTGCTCTAGCTGTTTCAACAAGGTGTCTATGCTTCCTTTCCACCCTACCATTCTGCTGTGGTGTGTAAGGAGCACTTCTCTAGTGAATCACCCCATTTGAAGCAAAAAACTCTCCACAGTCTCTATTAACAATCTCTATTCCATCATCTGTCATGTGGTCACTAGCACCTGTATCAATGATCCACTATCTTCTGTTTTCTAGTCTATCTACAGAATTCACATTTGAGAGGATATACATACCTGCAAAGTTTGCAGTTGTGGACCCATCTGTTGGCTTCCTTTCATCATTATGAAAACCTCATGGCAAACAGCACTTACCAGTGCTCTTTCAACTGCTCCATCTGTAGGTTTCCCTTGAGATCTCTCATCAGCTATGGGGCACTCCTGTTCCTACATCCCTGCATTGTTTGCTGAACCCTTTGAGGAGTCCTTGGGACCCTGGTACCACTCTAGGTATCCATGGATTTTGAAACATCCATCCACTAAATGTCCTTTCATGTGACAGAATGTGCACTTTAGCTTGGCCATTTCTGCTCTATCCATTTTGCCTTGATATCCTTTCTTCCTTGATACCCCCCAACATTTCCTTGTGCTCCTGAGCTAGCAAAGTTTTGAGTGTAGCTCTTGGTGGTAGGTTTGGTACCAGTATTGAAACTCTGTCTGCTAGAGACCATATATGGCACTTGAATCTTGTCCAGCATTCATAGTTCCACCTCCATTTCTCTGACTCTCTGCTTGAGTAACCAAATAATAAGCTCTATTAATGTTAGGGATTGGATCAGTGGATAAGATCTGACTCCTAACCCCTTCATAGTACTCATTCAAACCCATCAAAAACTGCATTAGTCTGTTTCTCATTTCTGCATCATGCATTTTCTTCTGCAAATCACATTTGCATTGTGCAATTCCCCCACATGTGCACACTGGAATCGGCTCAAGCACCTGAAGTTGATGTCATATCTTCTTAAGCTTGTTGAAGTAATCTGCAATTGTCAAGCTCTCATGTGTTATCCCACTTATCTTCTTCTTCAACTGATATATTAAAGGTCCGTTTGATTGACCATATCTCTCTAAGATTTCGTCCCAGAGCTGCTTTGCAGATTCCACATAGATGAAGCTTTCCTTGATTGAGTTAGACATTGAATTGAGCAGCCAACACCTCACCATGAAGTCGGCTCTAACCCATCTCTGTGCTTCCACAGTCATCATGTCCGTAGGCTTCACCAGAGTTCCATCAATGAACCCAAGTTTGTTCTTGGCTCCTAAGGCCATCATCACCCCTCTCATCCATGGTAAGAAGTTTAGACCATCAAAGGTTCTCATCACGAGCTGTGAGCCTGGATGATCAGAGTTTGCTAGAAATAAAGGATCAGCTGGATTACCTTGGTTCTCCATGTTAACCGATCTTCCATTTGCTGATTCGTTGTCACCCATGGATGCAATCCTTCAGATCTTCACACAACGGAGCTCGGGAATCAATCAGTGACCTGCAGCTCTGATACCATGTAGAAATCTAGCGATATTGCTAGATCTGTGTTCACTGATCCTTAGTGAACAAGCATCGATCGAGTTTGGGCTCAAAAGAGATCAATTTTCTTTAGTCGTTGAATCATGAAGAGGATGATGCTCTAGGGTTAGCCATTGCTTAACCTTCATTCACTCTTACCCAAAAAACATAAATACATTATTACAATAGGAAAGCATAGGGAGAAAAATTGTAAATTATGAAATATAGAGACATAGGATATGAAATGATAGGATATCAATAAGTATTTTTTTTATTAAGTAATAATTCGAACTCAGACAAATTTAAAACTCGAGAGGTTGAAAAGTTGACAAATGGATGAACTGTTGAACATACAATAAATCTGAAAATATATGGAAAAAAAGGTGCGGTCACCACGTAACATTTGCCTTGTGTTCTTAATATTGTGTGTGTGTTTTTTTTGCCTTGTATAAAATCCACACACACACCGAACTGTGAAGTGATAAGCTAAATGAAATCACTTTCCCATCTATCTTTCTTTCGGAATAAGCGGTCCAAACACTTCTTTGGGGTAAAAACACTTTCTTTAGGGCTCGAATTCGATAAAGAAGAGGGAAATTGTTAATTGTTCCTTATGTCCTATGAGTTTTGAACGAATCTAACTTGGATGCTATATGGTTTGAGATTTTTCTTTTGGGCCTAAACGGTCCCAAAGTTGAACTTATTCAACGCAATTAAAATACATTATAAACTATAAACTGTACTCCCTCCGTTCAACAAAACTTGTCGTTTACTATTCACACACGTTTTTTTAGAATGATAAAAACTATATAAATTATTCATTTTTATAAAAAAAATTTTAACAAGTTTGTACTTATTAATAATAACTACGAAATTGTTAAAAAAAATTATTTAAAAAGTCGATATTTTATATAGTTTTTAGCTCCTAAAAAAGCGTGCATGAATAGTAAAACGTCAAGTTTTGTTGAACGGAGGGAGTATTATTATTATTATTATAAACTTAACTTAATGGATGCTTTTGTGTTAATAACCCGGCCAGTACATAAGTCGAGTGGAGTTCTATACTTAAAACACATTGATAATATGAAGAGTAACCCAACAACTTATATACTAAGACTTGTTTATTCATATTTTCAATGTAGGACTTTTTGGTCTCTTCACATCACTCAACATAGACACATTGTAAATGAATTAATCAAACACTATTCAAGTGTTTATATTTATATTTATATTTATAATTACATTATAATGTAATTGATTGACTAAATTTATAAATTATTTTATTGTAAATTTATTTTATTTTAAACACATTGTAAATAAATTAATCGAATACTATTCAAGTGTTTATATTTATAATTGTATTATAGTTATAATTATTTAGAATCCAAATACATCATAATAATATTGTGTGCTAATTTTAGTACAATTAATATTTAGGGGAGGGAAATGGTTGCTTTTCTTGAATTATAATGTGATGGTTATTGAAGATAGTTCATAGTTGTACCTTTAATTTTCTTTTTGATTTTGAAATTATCATTTTTAACGATTTTTATAAACATACTTCGGTAAGAAAGAAAAACCTAAACGAAAGTAAATGAAATCATAGAAAAAAATATATTTAAAAATTGGTTAAAATAGCAACTCTAATGAAATCTCTCCTAAATTGATATACTTAAACCATTCCGGAATGGCTCAACAGAAAGGACTTGTGGCTAGTACTCATAGGTCCCCGGAATGACCGCTCTTTATTTACCAATTCAAGACATACTTAACCTATACTCTCAAGATATATGTAAAAAATCTGATATTTTTCCTCCCTTTTATTTTTGTTAGATACAGATAGCTCTAAAAATGTTTTAATAAAACTCCATTTTTCCCCTAGACTATGAAATCCACAGGAAAAAACAAGATTTTCTTGTTTCTAATTTTAAACATTGAAATTAAGGCTAATCCAAGAACTTGCTAATCATCCCAACGGTCAACAAAATTTCCAACATCCAAGGACAAAATTCCCCAAGAATTAGCAGTCACGCACAAATTATGCTTTCCATTTTGCCATCAAAGAATCAAATGTATCAGTTTCAAAAAAAATTCTTTGCCAAATTTAGTGTTTTTTCTTTAGAAAAAAAATGTTCCAGGGGTTAATTTGGCGGCAAACAAAGACACCAAAAATGGAAGAAAGTGGGAGGAAGGACGCAATTTGAGGATCTCTATTGCAAAAACAAAATCCTCTATAAGAAACTCATCTTCAAAATTCATCTTATTCCTCATCATACAAAGAAGCCTCTATGTAGGCATATCATCAAATCCTCCATTTTCATTTTTTTTTAATAAAAAAAAACCATAAAAAAAACTGTAAAAAAGGGTTAAAATCAAGATTAAAGAGAGGTTATCAATCCTCTTCATTTATCATCCCACAAAAAAATCCAAAAAAACATGGGTACAATGACACTCTGTAGGACCTCATTGTTGCATTGGATGGTCCTATCCATGGCGGTGATGCTCGCTCAAGCCGAGGATCCTTACCTATTCTACGAATGGAAGGTTACGTATGGCACCCAGTCGCCCCTAGGCGTACCTGAACAGGTGATCCTGATCAATGACCAGTTCCCCGGTCCAGCCCTAAACACTACCACCAACAACAACGTCGTCATCAACGTTTTCAACCAATTGGATGAACCATTACTGTTTCATTGGTATGCAAATATATATGCACATTGTGATATAGACAGATAGGTATGATTGATTGTGGTTGTTTCGGTTTTTTATCTAGGGCGGGGATGAAGCAGTTCAAGAACTCGTGGCAAGAAGGAACACCAGGGACAATGTGCCCGATACAGCCCGGTACAAACTACACCTACCACTTCCAGGTGAAGGATCAGGTAGGTAGCTACTACTACTATCCATCCATGAATCTGCAGCAAGCCTCGGGTGGGTATGGCTCGCTGAAAGTTCACCACCGCGTGGGGATCCTCAACCTCTCGTACGCTATCCCAGAGGCAGAGTTTGAAGTGATGGTCGGGGACTGGTTCAGCCAAGGACACGCTGCACTGAGAAAGATCCTCGATGGAGGCAAGTCTTTGGGGAAGCCTGATGGCTTGCTCATCAATGGGAAGAAAGGCCAGTTGGGGGACGACAAGGAGCCGCCTATGTTCGTGATGAAGCCGGGGAAGACATACTTGTACAGGATCTGCAATGCTGGGATGAGGAACTCGGTGAATTGGAGGATGCAGAACCACAAGATGAAGCTGGCAGATTACATGGGATCCCGACCGGTTCAAAACACGTACGAGTCGCTTGATATTCACCTAGGGCAATGCTTGTCAGTCCTTGTGACCGCGGACCAGGAGCCCAAGGACTACTACATGGTAGTGTCGTCGAGGTTCACCAAGTACCACCTCGAAGCTGTAGCCAAGTTCGGCTACGAGGGAGGCAAGGGACCGGCCTCTAGCGAGCTCCCTAAGGCTCCCGATGGGTGGGCTTGGTCGCTGAACCAGTTCCGCTCCATCAGGTGGAACTTGACTGCAAGTGCAGCCAGGCCTAACCCTCAAGGATCCTACCGCTACGGAAGCATCAACATCACTCGCACAATCAGGCTTGCCAACACTGCAGGCACTGTCGATGGGAAGCTGAGGTATGCCATCAATGGCCGCTCCCACGTTGATACCGAGACACCATTGAAGCTCGCTGAGTACTATGGTATCGCAGACAAGGTGTTCAAGTATGATACTATACCTACTGATCCCCCGGCTAACCTTGACAGTGGCCGCTCAAACATTGAGCTCGGCCCAATCGTTATGAACACCACTTGGAAGGAGTTTCTTGAGATCATCATTGAGAACCATGAGGTTGGCATCCAGTACTGGCAAATGAGTGGATACGCCTTCTTTCCCGTTGCGTATGTCTTATCTCGCCTTCATCAAAATCCTCCGATATTTGATATCTAGTGTTTGGTATATGTAGATATTATCGATTTCACAATCTGATATCTGATATCTGTGTTTGATATGCAGGATTGAGGTGGGGCAATGGAGTCCGGAGAAGAGGGATCTCTACAACATGCTGGATGCACCGAGCGTCTATGCAGTCCAAGTATACCCGAAATCATGGGTAGCGATGCTGATTACACTTGACAATGCAGGAATGTGGAATCTGAGATCGGCCAATGTAGAAAAGAGCTACCTCGGGCAGCAGATGTACTTCAGTGTATTGTCACCGGAGAAATCAAACAGGGATGAATACAACATGCTTAATACAACCATGGTCTGTGGCCTCGTCAAGGACCTGCCGATGCCACCGGATCAATACCACTGATCAAGGAACTGTGGATTTTTTTCCTTTTTTTTCGGAGGAATTAAACTCCTTTGTTCTCTTCGCCAACATTTTTACCTTTTGTTTTTTCTAACTTTTGAATATAAACTGTAATTTTCAAGTAGACAAAAAAGATCTCAACACGGGTACACCTGTGGTGTACCCGTGTAGTTCAAATGGTCCAAAAAAGAAGTGGAGGAAGATCTCAACACATATATACACTGATTGATATTGGGACCAACATGGGTCTGTGTCCCGGGTACACCTGTGGTGTATTCGGTGATCACAAAGAGGGTTGTAGGAACTGAAAGCCAAAATAAAAGAGCTAGAAGAGAGGGTGTCACAATATATTCATTCTATTAAAGTTTGTTATATACTACTGTAATACTTTTTATCATGTTGTTTGATCAATCAACTTTCTCTACTAACAACAACAACAACCCAGTATATACTGTATTGATTAAGATGGTTAGATGTATGGACCCTTGTCACGAACTAGTTGAAAAGGGAGGCATAAAGAGCAAAGGGAGAAAACCGGCGGTAAAACAGAGTAGAAAAGACACAAAAATAGGCACACCCAGATTATTCACTAAAGAGTTTTATCCTCGTATTGTTTACTCACAAAACAACAAACACAACCACAACCACAACCACAACCATAACCATAATCACTGTTTTGTCAAATAGGGACCCTAATCGCCACATTCCATAAGCTACAAATATGATCTCCATCTTAAAAAGAACATATACAAGAAAACAGCCTTAGAAAGGCATGTTAAAATGGATTAACAAGTGGTTTGCTCAAGGAAACGATGGACCTAGAAACAATTTCCTTCAAGCAAATTTTGCTGAAGTAAATAAGATTTTTCACGCACCCATTGATTAACCAAATGATATACAAAAACAAAGTTACATACATTCTTTATAGTTTATACTGTACGATTTAGATGAGTAAAAACAAAACAATAAGCAGAAAAAAAAAGACTAGTTGCTGGAATAGATTTTGCTCAAGTGATTGATGTGGCAAATGGGAATAGTTAACTACTCAATTACATAATAAGTTGAACTATAATATAAGAAAAACTCACCAAATTAAGCCGAATGACATTGAAATTTTTTCTAAGTAGGGAAATGTCAAGGGAGGGTAGACATTGAGAAAGAGTTTCACTAGTTTTGATGATACTAAGTCAAATTTCAATTTATATACTTTTTCATTATCATAGAGACTGACCCAACATGTGATGAACGGGTTGACCCAACTCGACCCAGAAAGTTGTGGGCTCAACGAGTTCAATGTTAGGGATTGATATAATAGAAGTAATAATTGTAATTAGTAGGAAATGGGGTTTTGGAATCTAAATACCTATCTCATGTATTGTACGGGATCTATCCATGAATGAATGAATTGAGAACAGCTCCATCTCCTATTATTCTTACCCAAAATTAATGAGCTTATACCTCCAGGGTCACAAATGAACGAGCTTACCCATTTTATTTTTTTTATTGCTGTAGCATTTCACCTTCATTAAGCTTTGAGGACAAACCTTTATAAGAGGGGAGTAATGTTAGAAATTGGATATATAGGGTTGATTGTGTAAATATTAGAAAGAGGGGTTTTGTGGTATAAATACCTATAGATTGTAAGGGCGGAGACTCATCAATGAATGAATCAATTACAATTCCTATCTTCTTCATCTATCAATCTCTCTCTCCAAACTCTCTTCCTCCTTCCTCATACCAAACATCCATTGAAGCCCGACTTGAGGTTGCCTACTTCTATCAAGGGGAGCTAAGTCAACTGCCTATACCCCCTTCCGTCTTGGCCTACTAGCTGTTAGGAGAGAGAGAGTTGTTGCAGTGCTCGTGGCTCAACTCCCTTCGTCTTTTGGCTAAAGCCATATTGCGGATCTTCCGCTTAAATCCACCTATGGAATATCTTGCGGAAACGACTCTCTTGACACAACATAAAAAAAGATGGGGTTTATGGAATTTTTGTAGTCAGAGGAATTAATAGAACTTCATATTCTACTACCCGAAGTAAAGGAGGAGGAATATGGCAATAACCAGGTTTAACTAAGAGCAGCTTCTCTAGTGAATCGCATAGGAAGGATCTTTTTTTTTTACGCTCAACGCTAGGTAAGCTATGCTTATTCATCCGTACCTTTTATAATATCGTAGCCGGCGGAAATAGCTTAATGGTAGAGCATAGCCTTGCCAAGGCTGAGGTTGAGGGTTCAAGTCCCTCCTTCCGCTCCTGGCTTCGTCGTTTAGTGGTAAGGAGTGGAGTAGGCGGCGAGTAGAGTGCATAAGCCCTTTTAGAGAGAGAGGCGAGCAGCAAGCAGAACAAAGGTTAGGTTGGGTGCTTGATCTTTTCCCATCCGACCTTCGGGTCCTAACAATTGGATTATTTTGGGTTCCGGACTGAAATATTTGCGTCAAAACCCACTTTTTACCAGTCGGATTCTCGAATCTGGTTGCATTTTGACAGGTCTAGACACAACTCATACCAGCACCAAAATGATCATACTTGATCAAATGGGCGGAGCCTCACCATATACTAAGCAAATGGGTGGTTTTGCTACTTGGGCGTGGATGGCGGATGCTCTTGTATTGTACGGAGTATAGTATTACCCAAGTGGAAAAATACAGTGAAGGCCGGAAGCTAATCATGTTTAAAATTTTAAATTTCCCAATTCGTTTACACTGGCGGCAAAGTATCCACGTCACCAATCCTGGATGCGCAATCCGCGTTACACCCTTCCAAACAACTCTCCACCGTCGATAGCCTTCAATCATCAACGGCCCAGATTTCGTCATCATATAACCTCTGCAAAAACCACTCTCTTTCCCCGCCTCTCCCGAGGCCCCCACTTTTAAATACCGATCTTCACTCCCCCAAACCCCATCGCCACAATTTACAAGCTGTTTTCTCCTGCCAAATCCCTAAATCTGCAATTTCAATCTCCCTCTCTCTTCCCATTGCAATGGCCCGTACCAAGCAGACAGCAAGGAAGTCCACCGGAGGAAAGGCTCCGAGGAAGCAGCTCGCCACCAAGGCCGCCAGGAAGTCCGCCCCGGCCACCGGCGGAGTGAAGAAGCCCCATCGCTTCCGCCCTGGAACGGTGGCGCTGAGGGAGATCAGGAAGTACCAGAAGAGTACTGAGCTTCTTATTCGCAAGCTCCCCTTCCAGAGGCTGGTTCGTGAGATTGCTCAGGATTTCAAGACCGATCTCAGATTCCAGAGCTCCGCCGTGTCCGCGCTCCAGGAGGCCGCAGAGGCTTACCTTGTTGGTCTCTTCGAGGACACCAATCTCTGTGCCATCCATGCTAAGCGTGTGACCATTATGCCTAAGGATATTCAGCTTGCTAGGAGGATTAGGGGCGAGAGGGCCTGATTCTTCATTTCTGGTTCATTTGAATGGCTTAGGGTTTCTGTTTTGGTTGCTTTTAGTTTATGTTTTAGGTTTTTTGTAATTAAGTGGTGTTTAGTTCAGGCTGAACTTGATCTGTAATCTTGAATGCTTAAATGAAAGTTCAATGTTCTCCCACAATTCAGAACTGATTCATTGTGCACTCTAGCACTCTTAAGAGATTGTATTGCCCTAAGTGAATTTCTTCCTAACAGTATCTTGAATCTGCCTAAGTGATAAAAATAGCATCCCAAAACATTACAGTTCATGAAACAGATGTGCCTTGTTTGGCCGTCAACAATACATTCACGCCAAACTTCATCTGTAATCAACTATGGATAGGCAAAGTAGAAGATGTTGAAGTTATTACCTGATTCGATTTTCAAAGAGGAACTGAACAATTGTGGGATTCTTTGAGCTTCTCTTTGCGGTGATATCGATGATTGCACCATCTGCCAGCATTTGCTGTAAGACTCTAGCTATGTTCTTTGAGTCATCTATCCCAAGGTGGTGACTTCCCATTTGCTTAATGTTGAGCTGCTTTAACATTGTCATCATTCCAGTCGCCTGGTAAATGACAATGGAGTCCATGGACAGTTCATTGAGAAGAGAGGCAAGAGAACACCTAAAGTATGAACACAAGCATTTCATTTGAACTAAATGTGGATGTCGAGAAAAAGAAACGATCTTACCGTTCTGTTGTAAAAATTGAGATAAATATCTTTCAAATTGACCCATTCCATAAAATATGGTGGAAGCTTCATGCCAGACACCACACATTGCTGGGGGATTTTTGTTTTGATATCCCAATTGCCACTAGGATGAACAAAGGAGGAAATGTTTGTTATGGATCGATCTGGTTAATTACTAATTTCAATTTCTTGTCACTAGCTAAAAGCACCTGAGAAAAATGGATATAACTCGATGCAAGCAGTATAATACTCACCAGGTCACAAATGCAGCTCGATTAAGTGGTCCACTTAGCTCTCTCGCCCACAAGTTTTGCTGAGTCATCCAGTCCTCAAATTCTTCAATAACTTCGTTGAATGGGATTGCTGTCTCATGCCAAACACTGCAAAGAATTACATTGATCGCATCAAGCTGCCATCACTATTCACTGGCATAAAAATTGATGCCATGCTCATTCAATTATAGAATAATGCTCATGGCTGGCACTCACTATGAAGTTTTTTAGATTTCATTATGTAAACAATCCTAATGGATATAGAGTAATAAGATCTAAGCAAGAGTATGATAAAACAATCCTAATGGTATCGTTATATGTTCTGCGTTCTGTTGCATATACAACTATACAAGACGGATGAATTGTTTAACAAATAAAAATGGCAACCTTTTGGAAGATTTTCTTAAATGAGTTGACGGTAAGTAACACAAATGATCTATAAAGAAATAGAGGTAAACCAGAAATGGACCAGACCTGTCTATGCCAATTTTTCCATACTTCCCCTCAATATACTCATCTATTCTCTGCTCACTCATTTTTGTAGGTCTCACAAACCTGCATGGAAATAGGAACAAGTTAACGAAACAGTGGCGTCATAAATTAAGGACACTCACAAACAAACATAATCATAAAAGTATTTCTATTTTGCACGAACAAAAGTAAACTGAATGAATTTCTAACTGAATGTCTTGTAGAGAAATGGAAAACACAACAAAATGGGCAAGTAATAAAACAAAACCTGTGGAAGAAATCCTTGATTTGCAGTGTTTTAGCATCAACCACCAAGACTGGAAATTCAAGAATCTCAACCTTGCCTTCCAAATCAAGCACTAAAAGATAATCTAAGGGTTGTGGTTTTAAGTGATTGGCCTCTTCAATACTTGTTTGAAGCTCCTCACAGCAGTTATGATTGAATTTCTCCATATGAAGATCATCATCCATCTGCAAGTCCAGATCCATAAAAGTTGAGTAAATCATTCAAGGCATCTGTGCGTAGGAACTGATTAAGGGGCTCAAGCCTGTAAAGAAGACTTCGAATTAAACATATGAAAGGCTAAAGTAGCCATTACAAAGAAGTGAGGAGATAGCAGATAAGTTTCCACAACACTTTTATCCTTTTAAATCCAAATTTATTTCCGTTGCAGGAAAAGAAACCTCATATCTTTTGGAGTAAAATAAGCTTTCACTTCCGGCTTGACCATCGCACTTATCCAAAACTAAAGAAGTGTTAACAAACTTAGTACAGTAAAAAACTAAAAACAGTCCATTAAAAATTCTACAAATATAAATGCTGAGTAGTCATGGAATTAGCAACACATCTCGATTGTTATAATCCATCAACATTCCATAGGGTAATAGGATTGCATTTATGCCTGAGGATTGTCCTCGCAAAAAGAATATTTCCACGGTGGAAGTGCCATGGAAACTTTGTTAAGGCTAAAACACGCTTAAACATCACAGATTTTAGAACTGACATATTAAATGCCACATTGATGTTGTAGGTGGCTAATGGGTCTCCATTAGAGTTTTATTAGGTGGCCCCTGAATCGGGAGAAAATGTTCATGACTTGGTATTTGGTAATGTCATGGTAGTATGTAGGCAGGAAATCAACATTAATTAGGAAAACCAATTTATGCTACTTGGAAATAAAATTCCAAGAGTTGTGAAACAGATAAACATAACCCCACAGATAGCAGTATCACTTTCAAGCTTTCAGCTGTTAATACGGTAAATTTTTTGAAGATAAAACATGGAAGTAAGAAATAGTAGTTGGGAATCATCAAGGTCAAGCATTTTAAACAGTTTGGCTCTTCAACAGGAATTAGATACAGAATACATTTCATCATGGCAAATCACAAAGCCAATGATACTCTTCATTCCTCCAAAACATTTCATTGGGTCATTTAATCAAACACATGGCGGGCACCCTGTAAGAGCATCCACAGCAAACACACAAGTGGCCTAATAATAAAAAAAACCTTTAAACCAATTCAAAGTACAGCGTTCATAGTTAACTCTTCAGCCCGGAATGGCAACAACACTCTCAGAAGAAAAAGTGGAGACTGGGTCAATTGAGAGAACATACCTTGGTACACTTACCCTGAGTGTAGTACAAGCACATGGGTCTCCAGCGATTCATCTTCTTCAAGGGCAAAGACTCCACAGAGGAACTTGAATTGTGCTCGGAGAGGGAGGCGGAGACAGTGAAGTAGCAGGTGGGTGTGAGCCGGTGAGACAAATTGAGCTTATTAAGCATGGAAAGTGGAGATGATGAAGATGGAGCGGAGAAATTGCAGAGGAAGAGCGATACCCTGGAGAGAAGTGCCCTCGAAAACGCCATTGCTGTCTCGGTGGGTGTCTTTCCGACGATTCACGATGTAAATCGGATGGTGATTCACTCGATCGCGCGCCGCTTACAGTTGCATTCACAGCTCACAAGCTCTCAGTAGATAAGTTGAAATTTATGCATTAGCAATTTAGCAAGCAATCACCCCACCTAATGGCTGATCCAACGGTGCATAATCAATCAATCAATTCCATTTTGTTGCTGACCGAGTTCCGGATTCGTTAGGAAATGAAGTCAATTTTATTTTGTTGGTATTCGGTTTCAATCAATCAAGATATATATATCAAGATCTGATCACAAAATAAAAGATACATACATCAACAAGATGCATCAATTTTGAGGATATTTAGTTGCGTTGATTAGGTAAAGAAGACAATTTTCACATTTACTCCGTATTTATTTATTTGAATGGGTTGTCTTTGTCTATAAATGAATAATCCTGTATTTTCAATAAGATTAAAACTTAATTATATTAATATCACTACACAAACGTGTGATTAATAGATAATAAAGTCATTTAACCAAAAAAAAGAAAAGATAATAAAGTCAATTATATTGTATTGAAATTTATGACGACATGGATGTCATGATTCGGATGTGTTTGTCTAACATATACTCCCTCCGTTCCAAAATAGATGGTCTTTTACTTTTTGGCACGCTTTTTAAGGAGCGGAAAACTCTATAAAATATTATTTTTTTGATTAAAATTTTTATACTATTTTATACTTATTACTAATAAGTATCTAATTATATAAAAAAAATTAATTAAAAAATAATATTTCATAGAGTTTTTCACTCTTTAAAAAGCGTGTCGAAAAGTAAAAGACCATGTATTTTGGAACGGAGGGAGTACATATGATTGAATTCGGATGAAATGTCATTAAATTAATATCATAGTAGCAGTTTCACAGAATGTGTTTGTCTAACATATGGTTTGAGTTGATAATCCCCTTATTTGAAAATTATTTTGACCAATATAAATAAGAAGTAATTTGGTCGGCCTTTGGACCAATTACTAAATGTCCTAAAGGTTTTTCTTTGCTAGTAAAGGGCCAAAATATTTTCATAATACCAACACTATCCCTGATTTAATTTAACTCCTTCCTTCCCACATTTCCCGTCCTCCCTTGCGCGATCACCTCTGCAGTTTCTCTCCAACGTCTCTCTCTCTCTCTCTCTCTCTCTCTCTCTCTCTCTCTCTCAGGCGATTTCGGTTTTTCGACGGTTCTCCTCTGATCGGTGTCGTTCTCTACGCCGTTCTCGCCAACTTGTTGTCGGACTTCCTCCTCTGATCGGTGTCGTTCTCTTATCTACGTTTCCGCAGTCCCTCCTCTGATCATCTTTTGATAATGGCTTCTTCAGGTACTTTCTCCGACTCTTCTGCTTCAATGTTCTCGACAACAACCTCTCATCTTGTTTCCTTTTAGTTGTCGAGATCTAGTATCCATTTTTACATGCAATTTCTCCTGTTCGTTTGTTTAATTTAGCCCTTTCCTCTCGTATTAGGGTTTGTTTGTTGCTTGAGTTGTTATCTACTGTCTATCAGTTTGTGCTATGGTTAATGTCTCTTCTTCTGATTTCGTTTCCATTATTGCATTTGTGGCATTTGTTGTTTCTCTTTGTTTTCTGATAATTGGTTACAGTCTGGTGTTAGGGTTACAATTTATGGATTGTTTTATAAAAGGGTTGCATGTTATTACTTGTTTTAATGGTTGGTTACAGTCTTGTGACAGGGTTATACAGTTCATTACTTGTTTTTATGGGTGGTTACAGTCAGGTGACAGTGTTACAATTGATTCATTGTTACAGTTTGTTGATTTGTTGGTGATAGGGTTACAGTTTATGGATTGTTTTATAAAATGGTTGCATGTTATTACTTGTTTTAATGGTTGGTTATAGTATTGTGTGAAATACCCGCGTATTTCCGTTTATTTAATTTTAGAATTTTAAATAAATAAAAGTCGGAAATTTTTTTCTTATTCCTATTATTTTAATGTGTCCAGTTCGTAAGATAATTATTTCACATTTTATAATGTGAAATGTGGGAAATTAATTTATTTAAATTATTTAAATAAATTAAATTAAAGTTTTACAAATAATATTTATATATTATTTATGGGTAAATTAGTGGATAACTAGTTATATATATTTAGGTATAATATACATATATACGGGTATATACAAATATATACTAAGTATATATGTGGGTGTCAAATGAAGCCGGCCCACAGAGCTGCTCGTCACCAGCCCAAATCAGCACACGGAAGTGTTCGGGAATGAAATCAGATTTTTTTCTTAAATAAATTCTATCTTTAACTATAGGATAACTAGTGATCTTTGGCCAGATCTTTCAACCTCAAATCCCTATCTTTAGGGGATTCGAATTAAGTCAACCTCAAGAGAACGCTGCATACTTCTATTCCAGTTAACCCTCTCGCCGTCAACAATTCCCATTCATTCTCTACAAACCCCCCAAACAGCGACCGAAGAGCACAGTCCACCAACTATCTCCGATCACCTTCGACCGCGATTCCGGCGAAACCAGGGCTGAAGGCCGCCACCACTGGTCTCCTCCAACACCCAGGCAACCACCGTGAAGGATCCATAGCAGCGGATCACCGGGAGGTATACGAAAACGCGATCGGAAGTTTCTGCAGAACAGTGTTCGACGAGCCTACTTTCTGGCTCCGCCACCACCAGCACCGTTGTCCGACGCCAACGAATCTGACTGCATCAGAAATATTGAAACACCCTCTATTGAACCCATCTGTCCGTTCCTTCATACCTTCTTCGAGGCGATCGCAACACAGCCTCGAACTTGACTGGTGAGCAGTGTTTCTGTAGTTCAGAAAAACGTGATTTATGTTCGTTTTTCTTTCTTTCCTTCAATCCAAGGGCTGTTATCTGACCAAAATTATTCCTTTCAGATTCATACCATATCCAAGGGTTCATAAGCTCGAAACTTGGACGTTTTCGAGTCTCGTTTGGGTAAGATCCGCTCTATTCATCGCAAGTTGTCGAGTTCGAACAAGTATGCGATGTTTAATCTAACCTACCTACTGTTTTGGAACAGTTTACAACCTTTACAGCTCCTGAGATTTTGTGAGACAGAATCGGGTTGGCTTTTGGGAAAAGCAAGGGTAAGTTTTGTACTTTTTAAAAGTTACGGCGCCGTTTCCGTAATTTCTAAAAAGTTACTAATACCCTATTTAATTCTGTAAAAATCTCAGGTCCTTTATCAGATTATTTTGCTCAACCACGAATCAGCATTTCGTCGGATTAAGGCAAGTAGTTTGGTTCAATCAGTGCATTTCTGCAAATTTCGTGCCTTTTACGCAATTATTGCTTTTTGTGTCCTTTATAAGTTCCATGCTATGAGTTTGTGATAAATATGCAAGTTAGTTCAGTTTGTTGCTATTTATCAATTCCTTAATCTCACATAGCATGTCAACTCGGGTAATTATAATTTGATCCTATGATTTGAGAAAATTATATTAGATGCCCGAACTTCCTAAAAAGCATGAGATGTCCATTTTGTTCCTTCATGCTAGTTAAGTATGGTATATTATTGATTTTGAATATCCATGCTTGTCAGTTATATTATTTCGTGCACTTTATAGATCTAAAGTGTACATTATGCCTTTTGTGGTCACCTAGGATGTATTTGTGGATTGGTACTTATACGAGCTGTGTTATTATTGTTGTTGTTGTTGTTGTTGTTGTTATTGATATTATGATGTGTCTTAAATAATGGAAAAAGGGTAAAGTCAGGTCAAGGTTCGGTTATACCTTGCTCTATAAACGTCTCATGAGATGCCCCTTCGAAATTGCAAATCTCTCGAATGGGTACATCTACCTAAGGGTAGTAGGTCATCCGCCCAGTATATGCGGCCGAGGCCGGTATCAATTGTCATAAGTAAACGATAATGTTGTGTATATTGTGTTATTACTATTATTGCGTTGTACATTACTTACTAATAGGTGACCCACTTTCAGTGACGTTATATCATATTCTTTCCGTACTTGGAATATGATTCCCTAGGATCTCCGGATCCGCATCCCATTCAAACACTCGGTCCTTTTTGGATCATCCTGTTATTTATTTTTATATTAATCAAACGAGTCAGGTTCCACATAAATATTTACTCCTAATTTATATTTTAGTCTACAATCACCAATACCCTTTTATGGTCAATGGGTGGTAGACGGAGTCTTGAACATTTTACTTTCTGCTACTTGCTAGTCGTAAAAAGACTAACCGTCCTATTTTTTCCTTTGGACGGCTGGGGTCCCTGGTTTGCATACTACACCACAGCCACTAATCAGCAGGTTTAGGTAAATGGTCTTGAGGCGCTGAAGAATAAAGGATTTCATTGTTTTCAATTTATTGTGTTTTTTACTTAAGGTACAAACTTCAGAAATTATGAGATTTATTTATTGTTTCCGCTACTACTATTTCATCAATTTGGTTATTGTTTTTGGACCCCTTTGTTTTGGGTAACTTAATTTATTTTAGAATGTTATTTTATATTTAAGTCTTCCGCTTATTTAATATTTGCTTACTATCATCTTGTTTGTGGGAGCATGGTTGCATGTCCCTATAAGCCTAAGGTGGTTACAAAGACATTAAAGTCTGCGTAATTGCTGGCGCTGCAACATCTCTTCGGTGTTCTAAGAAGGGGTGTTACATTGTGACAGGGTTATACAGTTCATTACTTGTTTTTATGGGTGGTTACAGTGTGGTGACAGTGTTACAATTGATTCTTTGTTACAGTTTGTTGATTTGTTGGTGATAGGGTTACAGTTTATGACTTGTTTGGTGATAGGGTTGCATTTTATTACTGGTTTTAATGGTTGGTTACAGTCTTGTGACAGGGTTACAGTTTTTACACTATTTTGGTTACATTGATATAGTTCATTACTTGTTTTTAATGTTGGTTACAGTCTGGTGATAGTGTTACAATTGATTCATTGGTTCAGTTTATGACAGGGTTACAGTTTGTTGCTTTGTTGGTGATAGGGTTACAATTTATGACTTGTTTGGTGATAGACTTGCATTTTATTACTGGTTTTAATGGTTGGTTACAGTCTTGTGCCTGGGTTACAACTTACAATATATTAATTGTTTGGTGACAGAGTTATAGTTCTTTACCTGTTTTAATTATGGTTAAAGTCTGGTGACAGGGTTACAATTGATTTATGTTTACAGTTTGTTACTTGTGTTGTTGATAGGGTTCCATATGACATTCTGATTGTTGTGTGTTTGCAGTTTTTGGTGTGGTTACAATGTTAGTTTATGTGGTTGTTCAATTTGTTGTTTGCTGGTTTTTGGTGACAGTATCTTATTTGTTGTGAAACCTAATCTTTACACTACATTTATGCTATTTAGGTAAAGAAATTGTTGTCCATACAGAAGTTCCTACTGTGGTTCCACCATCTGCTATTCAACTTGCTTCCTTCAGGTTTGTTGTTCCCAAAGAACAACATTTTCATGGGCACATTAATGTGTATTCAAAGCCTGAATTGATTACAACTATTAAGAATGGTCTGTCTCATGATGACTGGGTGTCTCTTATAGATGGTTGTTTAGGTTCAATTGTACGGGCTAAGGATTCTCTATATTTTTATCAGCAACTTGTGCATCAGATGCTCTTACATGAAGTTGAAACTTCTAAAGTTAATGAGATGTGGTTTCAAGTTGGGCAACATTTGTTTATGTTTTCTCTAGCTGAATTCTGTTGTGTAACTGGTTTGAGTTGGAAAGAACCTGGTGATGACATGCCTCCTTCTCCTCATGTGGATATGGAGGAGTTTTTGGGTGTATCTGAATGTACATTTATGGGCCTTGTTCAACTTTTCCTCAAGGAGCCAACTCAGTCTCCAAAGAAGCTTTCCATGGCGTACTTGTTAGTGATTGAGGGTGTGTTGCTCCCTTAGCGTTCTAAAGCTCTTGTTCGTCAATGTTATGTGGACCTTGTCTGTGATTTGGATCGTTTAAACCTTTATCCCTTTGGTCGGGTTGTTTTTCTGGAAACAATTGGTTATTTGAAGAAATGTATGAGGTCTGAGCCACCAAAAAAGGGTTCAAGGTTTGGTTATAATCTGCTTGGATATCCCATAACATTCTTGGTATTTCCCTTTCCTTTCCTTTTATGTTTCCATGCTTTTTCCTTTTTATTTATTATTCTTTACTTCTATTTCTGTTCTTACTGTTGCTTTCTTCCTAGGTTTGGATTTTAGAGGCAATCCCTAAGCTTGCGGGCATCTGTAACTGTCACTTTCTTTGTTGTGATGGATTACCAACATCTCTTGTCTGGTATACTAGTGTCCGTGATTACGGCATTATATATGATAAGTGTCATGATATTTTCTCCAAAGATTTGGTAAGCATACTTTCTTGTCTTATCTTTTATTATTCTGATCTCAGTTTCCCTCTTCCATTTTTTATATTTGTTGTTGTTTAATTGTATTTTTTGTTTTCTTGATAGGGGACTGTCTACTCTTTGTATGCGTCGTTTATGGATTGCCCTGGCCTTTCCTTTTCTGATGAAGTTGCTGATGACAGTGTTGATTCTTACGTTTCTTGTTTTGTTGGTATGGATGCTGATGCCAGTGATGAAGTTTCTCGAAGGAATTTACGGATCCAAGCGTATATGCTCAGGCAATCAGGTGGTCGTCTTTTTGATGGTGGTGTGGAACCTGTCATCCCTTATACTAATGTTCCTACTAGGAAGAAGGACGTAGTTAGAGCCCCACCTTTGAAGAAAAAGGGGGTGGTGACACCACGAGTTATCACAGAGGGTAGTTCTAACTTTGAGAGTCCTGTCCAACCCAGGAAGCGGTTGGTTACAAGGTCCATGAGAAGTGGTGACAGTCCTTTTCCTGTGAAGAAGGGTAAGGTGGTGACACGTACTTTTGTTGTTGATGAGTCTGTCAAGAAGAAGAGGGTTTTGAGAAGTTCTTCTACTCTAGATCATCCTGTTTCAAAGAAGGCAAAAGTGGTTTCATCCTGGAAATCGTCAAGGACTGAGTCTCCTGCCAAGGTTGAAGTAGATGCATTGGGTGGTGGAAAAGGTGTAGATCATGGTGACAAGCCCATGAGGTTCAAGTTTAAGCTCCCTAGATCTATCCCCTCCCACAGGTGATGAGCTTCCTACGAGTGATGATCTTCCTGGGTTGGCAAAAGAGTTTGTTACTAAAGCTCATTTTGAAGAAGTTGTTACTTCATTTAAAAAATCCTTTGAATCTTTTGAAGCTCAATTGCAAGAGTATGTTTCTAGGATTCTTACCCTAGAGGAGAAAGTGTTTTACCTTGAAGGACGTGTCTACCACCCCAGTGATGACAGTGAGGCTGTTCTGAAAAGGGAACGTAAGGCATGGGATGAAACTATGAAGGATATTGTGGATGGGATTATTGAATCATGCTCTCAGAAGACTGAACATGGGCATGTAATTGAGCGGTCGGTTGAAGGTGATGACAATGAGGGTGATGCAATTTATTCTTCCAATGATTCCCCATCTCCTCCGAAGTATATTGTTGTTAAGTCAACTAAGGAGTCAACTTCAGGAGATGCTGATATTTTTTTGCACTGATGATGACACTCTTGTGGGTTCAAAGGAAACACTTGATGACAGTGTTGTCCCTTCTCCTGGCATTGCATCTCCTTCTCTGAAGATTGATGACAGTGTTGTCCCTTCTCCTGGCATTGCATCTCATTCTCTCAAGATTGATGACAATGTTGTTGGTATTACTGAAGTCCTTGTATCACAAGATGTGCATGTTACTAGTTCTATCCCTCTTACTGAAGTTATTCCGTCAAATGAAGGAATCCTCAATTCTAGTGCAGCCATTACTGAAAAGGTTGTTGATTCTTCTTCTGCTGCTCCTACTGAAATCCTTCCTTCGTTTAATGAAACTGTTGATTTGAGTGTTGCCCCAACTGAAGTAATTGGGTCAGATGAGACTGTTTCTGCTAGCTTTGTTCCTCCTACTCAAGTTCTTGATTCACATCCAATCAATGAGGACATGGTTGCTTCCAAAGAGGTTCCTGGTGACAATGTTGTTTCCACTATTGTTCTCCCTTGCTATACCGATTGTGGTGATGACAGTGGTATTGTTGCAACCCTTGTGCTTCCTTGCTCCAATGATGCATGTGATGACAGTGGTACTGTTGATCCCAAAGTTGTGGTTACATCTAATTTGAATGATGATAGTAGTTGCCTTCCTCCTGAAGAGGCTGTTGGTGGAACAGTTGATCATGGTATTGGTATCATACTTGGATACAGTTCTGATGTCCAAGATGATGTGCTTGCTGACAGTGGTGATGCAATTGGTGTTATTGATGATAAAAGCAGTCTATTTCATAACATCACTGATGTTGCCTATCCTATTCCTTCAGATGGTGAGGATGATCTTGAAGTTGCGCTAAGGCGTTCTTATAGGGCGTTGAAATCTGCTCCTGCAGCCCATACTCCTTACACCAATCCTTGTAAACCGAAGAAACCTCGCCTTCCTAAAGTACCTAAACATTCTATTCTCAGCTCGGAGGAGCGTGTTGAATTTTATACCAATTTTAGAGATCTTGGGTAATTATCTACTTTTGTTTTGATATTTATTTTCTTCTTAGTACTGCCACTTATTATAATATGTTGATTTAACTTGTTATCTTTACTTTGTAGGCGTGATGGAAAAGTCAGTGGCTGTGAGGTTGATATGAACAAGGTGTTTTTCACTGAATTATCGGGGAGGACAAAATGGCTTCGTGATATTGTAAGTTCATATTTATATGTATTGTTACAGCTTATATGTTGGTGCCATCAGTTTGGTGACAGTTAGTGTTTGTTCTGTTTTCTTTCACAGCACATAGACGAAGCACTTCATCATTTTAGAAAGCGTCTTCATGATTGTCCTCATATAAATTCCACCAGTGTTGTTTTAGACACCATTTTTTTCCCTAAGGTTGTGAACTGTGATGTTAATCTTTTAAAAACTGGTGATGCCATTCCGGACGAATTCTTCCATTACTTCCTTGGTCTTTATCCTGGCAATTCTGGGAAGACTTGGGAAGGTGCTAAGAAGGTTTACGCTCCTTTCAATCTTGACAACATGCACTGGGTAGCCGTTGAAATTGTGTTGGACGACAAGATGATTCTTGTTTATGATTCCCAGTGTAATTTCATTAAAAATGAAGACCTGCTTTCGAAGTTTGCTAAAAAGTGTGAAGTGCTTGCTGTTATGTTGAGTAAGATTGGTCTTTTTCCTAAGATGGATGACACTCCCTTTGAAATGGACCGAGTAGATGACTTGCCTCAAAATGAAGACGGGTAACTTCTTCTGTTTTCCATCTTGTTGTATTTTGTTTTGTGACATTTTATCTGTCCACCTTTTGTCTCTTATTGTTTATTTTTTGCTTCTTATGTAGAGGTAGCTGTGGTGTCTACGTCATCAAGCACATTGAGTCTCTGGTTTTTGGTGGTGATATTCAGCTTGTGAATGATGAGTATGTTAATGTATATCGTGAGAAGATTGCATATGATCTCATGAAGAAGCAGTGGACATTTGTTTAATTATGAAAGTTAGGTTTGTGTTAGTTGAACTATGTGGTGACAGTGTATTTGCTGACAGTTTAGACTATATTTTGTTGTTGTAGCAGTTGTGGTGATAGCCCATGGTGACACTTGAATTGGTGACAGGTTATTGTGTATTGTGTTGATGTAAAACTCGTGGTGACAGCCATTGGTGACACTTAAATTATGTATTTGTAGGCTACTGCTCTAGTAATTTATATGTTTCTTTGAATCTTGTACTGTTTTATCCCTATTATATGTTACAACAGTCTACAATTCCACTTCAAAGGCAAGGTTTTATTATTTTTGTTGTCATCCTCAAAGTTTTCACGTTTGGTTACAGTGTCCATGGGCATGTTTTCATAGTGGTTACAGTGCATATCTCATTGTTTATGTCTCTATTTTAATTGTTTTAAAACATCTATAAGTTTTACCTGTGATTACAGTGTCTATGCCCCTGTTTTAACTATGGTTACAGTGTCTATGTCCCTGTTTTAACTGTGGTTACAACGTCTATGTCTGTTTTAACCATTCATATGATGAAGGAGAGCTGAAATATTTTCAAAATTGTATTGATAGAAGAAGAAAAAACTGAAATATGCTCACTGTTTACATTCTTTCTAGTGTAATGATCTGTTTATAGTGACAAATTTATTCAATATAAGAAAACGATAAAGTAAATCGTATTGTCTTCCTTAATGATTTGCTTCTGATTTGCCTCTGATCTCTAGCTCTTGACAGTCTTCTTTGATGCTTTCCCTCTGAATTCTCCAGTTGAAAGCTTTCTATTCTTTCCAGGTCGACCACATCTTCTACTTACCATTGGTGGGTGACATTGCTGGCTTTTGATGTCCTCTGGTACAACCCACTGATCTACATTTAGAGTAGGATATACTGTCTCATGATAAGCCAATTTCCAAGCTTCAGTTTTGTAGTAGCTGCTAATATAACTCAGAACACTCAGGTTTTTTTCCTTGATTACAGCCAGAGCATGTACACAAGGTATCTTTTCATAATCAAATACCTTGCAAGTACAAGAGTTCTTCTTTAAATCAACCATAACCCTTTTCATTCCACCGACAACCTCAAACTGGAATTGATTGAGGTGCTTGACAGTATACATTCCAGCCTCACTGCATCTTATGTTCACTATATCACTTATATGAGTTGGAAGCTCAAAGCTGTTGTTTTCAGATTCATTTCTACGATCATTGAACCATTTTGTTATCTTTTCTCTGATTGCATTCAGTAACCCTATAATTGGGAAAGCTCTATCCAAACCAAAGGCACTATTTAATGATTCTGCGTTGTTTGAAGTCATCATATTGTACATGTCACCTTTTGAATAAGCTCTTTCCCATTTCTCAAACTGTAATTCTTCAAGATATTTCCCCATCTTGTTGTTTGTAGTACTGATGGAAGCAAAGTAGTTGTTGAAATCTTCTTCTGTGTAACTGTTTACTGCGCTTTCAAACCACTGACAGAGTGCTTTCTTCTTGAATTTTGACATTATATTTTGCTTTAAGTGCCATCTGCAGTGATAATGCTTTGCATTTGTGTAAATCAACTCTATAGCTCTTGCAATGCTTTGATGACGATCAGAAACAAAAATCAGCTCTTCACTTGATGGGATGACTGTTGCTAGCTTGTTGAAGAACCACTCCCAAGATTCGTTGTTTTCTGAGTCAACCACTTCAAATGCAATAGGGTATATTTGATGATTTGCATCTTGTGCAGAAGCTGTGAGAAGAATCCCTTTGTATTTTCCTTTTAGAAATGTACCATCTACCACAAGAACCTGTACAATTGAATTCTATTCAGTAATTATTTGGTTACAGTGTAATTTTTCCTTATGAAATGAATCTGTACCTTTCGTAGGATTGGAAATGCTCGGATACATGGTCCAAAGGCAATGAACACATACTTGAACTTTGATTTTCTCTCAAGTTCAATGAAGGTGACAGTTCCAGGATTTGCTTGCTTCAGGACCCAACAATATGATGGCACTAACTCATAGTTGTCTTCAGCAGTCCCCATTGTCATCTCTATTGCTAAATCACGAGCCTTCCAAGATTTCCAGTAGCTAACATTCTCTTTGAAATCATTCATCATCGTGTTTCTAATTTGTCTTGGAGTTGGACCTTGTTTCTCATCTTCAAAACTGTATATATTATGTAAAACTAGGGGTGGGCACGGGACGGGACGGGACGGGATTGGGCCGGGCCGGGACTCGTCCCGCGAACTTTTTTCGGGACGGGATTGACATTTTTTTTTCGGGACGGGATCGGGACGGGATGGTGTCTGGACGGGACGAGATCGGGACGGGACAGGCCTTGTCCCGCATATAAAAATAATAAAATATTATATAAATTTGCAAAGTGAAAAATGCTTTCATAATTCATTATTTAGTACTCCCTCCGATCCAAAATATAAGTCGTTTGACTTTTCAACACGTATTTCAAGAAGCCCAAAACTATATAAAATATCAACTTTTTTAAAATTATTTTTTTACAACTTAATATTTGTTGGTAATAAGTATTGAATTGTAAAAAAAAATAATAAAAAAGTTAATATATTATATAGTTTTTAGCTCCTTAAAATACGTGTTAAAAAGTCAAACGACTTACATTTTGGATCGGAGGTAGTATAATATGTTGAATACGGTATTATTCTCAACTATATTATTCAATAATAATAATAATATTAATATTATAATACTATTATTAATTCACACAATGATTGTATAATTAATTATAATGTTCAACATATTTGGCTACATTATCTTACTAGATCAGGACGGAAAGGAATTGAGACGAGATTTACCAATATTGTCTAATTATCGATTGATAGTTAGGAAGAATACCATATTTAATTAGCTATTTGCCTCTTGTAACTCTAAATGGGCGGGATGTGTGTGTCGATTTGATGGGATCCTCTCCATTGACTCAGTCTGGAATTTCTGACTTTATGCCTGGTCGTGCTGTTGTTGATGCTGCTCGACGTAAGTGTGTCAAGTATCGAGATTTGTGTACCACGGCTGGTTATGGTTTCCTACCCTTCTCATTCTCTTCATTGGGGGAGTTGGATACAGATGCGGTTGCATTGCTGAAGCGGATTTAGAAATTCTCGGTATCTCAGGATGTTGGGGCTCGTGCTGCACGTTATATTTTTACTAGACTTGGCTTTGTTATCGCTAAAGGAGTGGGTGCCCAGATAGTATCTCGGTTGCCCACTAATTTCTTGTAATCTGTTATTATAATAATAATAATAATAATAATAATAATAATAATAATAATAATAATAATAATAAATAATAATAATAATAATAAATAATAATAATAATAATAATAATAATAATAATAATAATCCCACGTTATAATTAAAAATAAAATAAAATAATATTACTTATTTTTATTGTTATTATTATAAAATAATTATACTTTACAAGAAAAAAATATAATATGATATAATAATAATAATAATAATAATAATTTTATTATAAATTAATATTATTATTAAATTATATTATAATATTATTATTATTATTATAAATTGAAAATTACTATTATAGTTATAAATAATATTTGCTCAAAATAATAATACTAATAATATATTATTATTATTCTATAATATATTATTATTATTATTATTATTATTATTATTATTATTATAAAAACTATTATTATATGCGGGACGGGACGGGATTTGCGGGATCCCACCGGGATCGTCCCGCATAATTTTTGCGGGACGGGATTCGCTATTTTGTCCTAAATCCCACCGGGATCGGGATGGGATCGGGACGGGATCGGGATTTGCGGGATTTGTGCCCACCCCTATGTAAAACAGTGAATAAAATATGAAATGGAGCATGATTACAGTGAATAAAATATGTAATGAAGAATTGATTGTAGTCTATGTCACCTATGTTTTTATCCTTTCGGCTATGACTCTGTATTTTAGAGGGTGTTGCTTTCGTATTCGTACTTCCATGTTGCAGGTGTGTTCCTTAAAGTATTTCTTAATTATAAATACAGTTGAACCACCAATTATGGCGCCATGTATTTTCCAGGTGCAGCTGCTATCCACACACGCTGTTCTGTAATAACACGGTGTTGTCTTCTTCACTTTGTAAGCAAACACCTCTTGTGCAGCCAACAGTTCAATAGTCTGTTTGAGATCTTCCTTTGTTCGGAACAGTTGTCCCAAAAATATAAGAATTTCTCCCTTTCTTTCACTTATAGGTTGTGCTGTATATTTTGTGGACATTGTACTGCCTGGACTGATGCGACTTTCAATCCCTGTGTCATCTCCATTACTATTCATATCATATCCATCGTTTATGGATTCTGCATTTCTAGCCTGCACATCAAAGTCCTCTTCCATAGCATTTGTACCCTTGGCAGAACTGTAAGCATGTAAAGCCAATTGATTTTCATCATGTATAGATTCTGTAACCTGTTCTTCAGTGATTTCCTTCACATCTGTAACATATAAAGGCAACGCCCAATTCACATTCTTCAATTCATTAATTTGCAAAAAACTTCTGAAATCAGTCTCATTCTCTATTGAAAATGGCTCAGTAGTTTCCTTGAATGGATGCAAGTGGCTGAATTGAAGAGTAGGAGACAAATTGTCACTCGTCCTGAATCTGTTCAGTATCTCAGACTTCATCTCATGCATGGTTACAGCCTGATTGATGACAATAACCTTTGACGACACATCCCCAGCAAAAACTAAATCACCATCTTCCAACTTCCATTTTCCTCCAAATTTTACTGTTAACAGATTGACCTCCATTGTACCTGATCATTGGTGACACGTATTAAATTTCATTAATACAGTGATTAAAATCTATAGGTTATAGTGTAATTTTGGTTACAAGCTACACAGAAGCACTCAATCTCAGATATCCACATATAGGTTACAATGTAATTTTGGTTACAGCTACACAGATGCACTCAAACTCAGATACCCACATATAGGTTACAGTGTAATTTTGGTTACAGCTACACAGATGCAGTCAAACTCAGATATCCACATACATGTTACAGTGTAATTTTGGTTACAGCTACACAGATGCAGTCAAACTCAGATACCCACATATAGGTTACAGTGTAATTTTGGTTACAGCAGCACAGATGCACTCAAACTCAGATATCCACATATAGGTTACAGTCTAATTTTGGTTACAATAGTATAATCAAAACACAAGCATCTTATATCAGCAACTACATCAACAATACAATCTAGATTACAGTTCTATAATCACAACACCAGTCACTTATATCAAATTCGACATCTGATGTCAAAATCGCAAAGCATCCATGTTGAATCACAACTACAGTTCTATAATCACAACTACATCAACAATACAGTACTATATTCAAAGTAGATTACATATAATGATGTTTCCGAATTTTGGCTTCCCTGTTGAAACTCGAATTTTGGCTTACAGTGCTATTTCCGACCAGATCTCTCTTCAGATCTGAATGAAGAGCTCGAAATCGTCGAAAATTGGGGCTGAAATCAATTGCGTTGCTGGAGAAATTGAAGCCAGATCGAAACCCCCCTTCTTCGTCGCTCCGAGCTGTGCCCTGTGTTTCTCTCCTTCCGTGAAAATGAAGAAACAAACGGGATTAGTATGGCAGGGGCAAAATTGAAAATTATGGACATTTACCTAATATTGCTACCCTTGTGTCCTATGACTTAAAATTTGGTTCCAAAATGACCACTTAACAAAAAAAACCCTAGTAGGCTGATCAATTCCCCCATTATGTAAGAACAAGTCCATATAGTTTCACATTTTCACTTACAACAAATTGTTACCATTTACCAACCTAACTTCCATATCATTTCACCCCCCAAACAATATCCTTAGCTACCATTTCATATATGAATGGTCAAAACTTTTTTTTTTTGATGGGAAGAATGGTCAAAACTTTGTCAAATTGATGGAGGGCATCCGTTCCAACTGCCGATCGAGTCCACCGAAGACATGATCATCACTTCTTCCCATTTTTAAAGTAATATATAAAATGTACTCTCACTTAAATTAATATAATTTAAAATTAATATAATCTTAATGAAATTTTATAAATATATTTAAATTTTAGCATTTAATTTGTAGATAGACTAAAATAGGAAACTCTTGTCTCGTAACAGTTTGTAATACTATTTTCTTGTAAATAATGAAAATATTTTCTGGAGCGAACTTTGTGTGAAATTCCAACGGTCATATGACGTGGGGGTCACGCACATCTCAACGCACCCTGTGCTAACCAAGCCGAGCATATAAGCCGGGTGTGGTTCCATCCTAAAACTAATTGGTGTTAGGTGGGGTAGTCCACCGACTTATATGCAAGGCCTGAATTCATCGAGACGTGGAATGCATATTTCACATCTTTCCACACTTTGCCGTCGACTAATTTGCCTCATTTGTTTTCTCGTTTTCTTTTGGTTATCCTGTCCTAATATTAGGGTTGACTTGGCTAGAGTTGGCTTAGCTGTAAATGCAGCTAACCTTATATACATATAATAAGAAGTTGTTTTTTTGGTCAAGTTGAACCAAGTCGATCATATATACTGAGTATATATAACTAGGTAGCTTGATCAAATATCCAATATAGTCAAGGAGTAAATAAAAATTGACAAGAAAGGGAGATAAATCAATAAGCATTAAGATCGATATATAAGAGATGATTTCAGCTAATTGGTATTGCATCCACCCACAAACCCACCTTAGAGAGGCCGAGATCCGCCACGAGCCCTCCAAATGCGGCGCCTGCGACTGCCCCATCGCCGGCAAGATGTACGGCTGCACCGCCTGCAACTCCGACCTCCACCCCTTCTGCAAGAGCTGCCCGCCCACCCTCTCCTCCGCCCTCCACCCCCACCCCCTCACGCTCTGATAGATTACATAGGTCTCCTATTGTATAGTGGGCTGAAAGCCCGTTAAGGCCCAATACCTTGTAACCTATATATATGTTATATCAATGAATGGAAACCCTTAAGGAGGACATTACAATCAATCTCATGATCTCACATGGTATCAGAGCCTAAGATCCAAAAACCCTAAATTCTTTCTTTCTCTAAACCTAGCCGCCACCTCCTTTTCCCTCTCCTCGCCGCCACAATCCTACCGTCGGCCAACCCATAGCGCGCCCGCGCCAACCACTAGCGCGCCCGCGTCATCCCCCTGCGCGCCCACGTTGCCCACAGCGCGCCCGCGTCACCAGCTCTTCTCCCTCTCCACGCCGCCCTTAGCCCTCTCTTCTCGTCCCCATGGCTAACCCACAACCTACCGACCCCATTGTTCATTCTTCCCCAGAGCTCTCCCGGTGCTCCTGCGTCTCCCCCTCCCCCACCTCCCTCGCCACCCCCCACAACCAGACCTCACACCCGCAGCGTCTCCGGTGTCTTCAGACCCCGACAGATCGTCTCCATGACCACCGACCATCACCCCGCCATACACCCCACATCCCCTACGCCAACATCCCTGCCCCAAGATGGCGCGCCCGCGCCCCAACCTGGCGCGCCCGCGCCCCGCCCTAGCACGCCCGCGCCCCGACCTGGCGCGCCCGCGTCCCCGGCTGGCGTGCCCGCGTCCTTCGCCTCTCCTGCCCCCATCCTTCCCGACTCCCTTTCCCCCTCTGCCTCCACCCAGACCTCCCTCTCCCCCGTTCCCACCTCCCACAAAACAGCCCTCCTAGACCCGAATTGGCAGGCGGCTATGCTCGACGAATACAGGGCCCTTACGAAGAATGGTACTTGGGTTCTTGTTCCTCGCCCTCCTGAGGCGAACGTCATTCGCTGTATGTGGCTCTTCCGTCACAAGTTCCGCTCTGATGGGACATTGGAGCGCTACAAGGCCCGTCTGGTGGTGAACGGTAGATCTCAGCAGGCAGGTATTGATTGTGATGAGACCTTCAGCCCTGTGGTCAAGCCTGCCACTATCCGAGTGGTCCTGAGTCTGGCTCTGTCGCGCAACTGGGGCATCCATCAGCTGGATGTCAAGAACGCCTTTCTGCATGGTCATCTGAATGAGACGGTTTACATGTTTCAGCCTCCGGGGTTTGCTGATGCTGAGCGTCCAAAGCATGTCTGTCTCCTCAAGCGCTCTCTGTATGGTCTGAAACAGGCTCCACGGGCATGGTTCCAGCGGTTTGCCTCTCATCTGCTCCGCTTGGGTTTCACTGGCAGCCGATCGGATACGTCTCTGTTTATCTATCGCAGAGGCTCGGACTTGGCTTTCCTGCTGCTCTATGTCGACGACATCATTCTCACCGCCTCTTCTGATGCTCTTCGAACGTCCATCATCTCGAGATTGAGTGCCGAATTCGCCATGTCTGATCTGGGTCCGATGTCTTACTTCTTGGGAGTTGCCGTTCAGCGGCATGCGTCTGGTCTGTTTCTCTCACAGAGTAAGTATGTTGCTGAGATTGTTGCTCGTGCTAAGATGGTCAACTGCAATCCCGTCGCAACCCCAGTCGATACATCCAACAAGCTCAGTGCTCATTCGGGTCCTTTGGTTGATGATCCAACACTGTACAGGAGCCTCGCTGGTGCTCTTCAGTATCTCACTTTCACCAGGCCTGATATCAGTTACGCCGTCCAGCAGATCTGCTTGTTCATGCATGCCCCTAGGGAACCCCATTTTCAGGCTTTGAAGCGGATCATTCGGTACATCAGCGGCACCCTCGAGCTCGGCACCACCATCACTCCTTCCTCTAAGCTTGATCTTGTGGCATACACTGATGCGGATTGGGGTGGTTGTCCAGACACACGTCGCTCCACGTCTGGTTACTGTGTCTTCCTCAATGACACTCTTGTGTCTTGGTCAGCGAAACGTCAGTCCGTCGTGTCTCGCTCCAGCGCTGAAGCCGAATACAGGGGTGTTGCCAACGTTGTCTCTGAGTGCTCTTGGCTCCGCAATCTCCTGCTTGAGCTACGATGCCCCTTACAGAAGGCCACTCTGGTCTACACTGACAACGTCTCCGCCGTCTACCTGGCTAGCAACCCAGTCCAACATCAACGCACGAAGCACATTGAGCTTGATCTCCACTTCGTCAGGGACAAGGTTGCCATTGGACATGTCCGCGTTCTACATGTCCCGTCCTCTTATCAGTACACTGATATATTCACCAAGGGTTTACCTAGACAGTTATTCATTGATTTTCGTTCCAGTCTCACTGTACGGACCCCTCCCGTTTCGACTGCGGGGGTTTGATAGATTACATAGGTCTCCTATTGTATAGTGGGCTGAAAGCCCGTTAAGGCCCAATGCCTTGTAACCTATATATATGTTATATCAATGAATGGAAACCCTCAAGGAGGACATTACAATCAATCTCATGATCTCACACGCTCCTCAACCGCGACTTCACCCACGCCCTCCTCCGCCGCTGCGCGGTCTGCTCCGAGGACATCAACGGCGTCTCCTACGCCTGCTCCCCCTGCAGCTTCGACCTCCACCCCCAGTGCTCCCAGCTCCCCCTCCGCGCCCCCTGCGCCGCTCCCCCGGGAGACCGCCGCCACTCGCTCGAGCTCCGGGTGGCGGCCGCCTCCTGGGAGTCTGACTGCGGCGTCTGTGGGAGCCACTGCGGCCAGTGGTCGTACAGGTGCGACGCATGCTCCGTTAGCGTCCACTACTGGTGCCTCTCCGCGAAACTCGCGGCCGCGGCCAGTGTTGATCTCCACCAGCCCCGGGGGCTTGTGGGGCCCGCCGTTGACCGAGGATTTTATGGTCACGGAGGTGCTGCAGCATCACCGCAGTGGGGACCGCAACCTTTTGGTCACGGTCACTGTGATCATTACCGTAACAATTACATTGCCCCGCAGCCTTACTATTATAACAATGGTAACGGTTTCCCAAACCATGGGAATAATAATTGTTATTCGGGTGGTGGGTCGAGTGGTGGCGGATTGATGGGTCGAATTGTAGGTAGGCTTGTAGGAAGCCTGGCGGTGAATTTGCTTTGCGATATGGCTACTGGTTTTTTCTTTTAATATTTAATTAACTTACGATTGAGTAGTAAAAAATTTCAAAATATAACTAATGATCGAATTCGATCTGAAGCCTGGAGGGTTAATGTTGCCGATATGTTAAATTTCGTGTGGTTTGGCATTAAGGGTGAATTATTTGGGATTTTGATTCTTTAATTTATCCGATTGAGGTGTAATTTAAGAATTTATGCGACCCACCTCCGCAAAGTTGCAGGTCATGTAATTTTTTTTTATATAGCGTGTGATTTTATATTTCTAGCTATTTGATTGTTGAGATTTTTTTGAAATGAGAGAGAAGCGTTACATTACAATTAGTGGTCGAGTGCTTGGTTTCGCTCTTCGTTGACGATCCTCAATTTATTGAATGTAGTACTGCTTATGTCGTCTCTTTGTAGATCGAGTTGTTTCTACTTCTTTTATCACGCTTGCTTTATATTTGTAAGATATGTTTAGACGGTTTCCGTTCGCCGACTCATCGGCCTTTCGAGAATCAGACTTATCTGATCCCGAATTTTTGCTTAAATCATAAAAAAAAACACAGTCGAGCCAAAGGGGTATGAGGGCATTGAGGGAGCAAGTACCCTCTTCCCCATCCAACGAACTATTTATGTGTATTTTTCTCATCGATAGTTTCATTTTAATATATAATACACCATAATATTCATCATCCATATAAAAAATTATGAATATTTGAAAATTAGAGGTATTTTAATTTTATTTTAATAAACTGTTAATACATTTATATTTTACTTAGATTGATATTCATATACTATTCCATCCGTTAATTAAAACTTGTCATTTTAGAAATCTATATATTTATTAAGAAAACAAATAAAAATACACTTATACCCATAATTATTACTCTACTTTTTTAGTTTTTGAAAAAACTACAACTAATAACTATCTAATCCATACAAGGGCAATTTCATAAAATGGATGACAAAATACCTAAAATGTCCAGTTTTTCTTAACAAAATTTACTTTCTAAAACGACATATTTTAATTAACGGAGAGAGTATAATTTATCTCGATAACTTCGAAACGAGAGATTATATTACTCATTTCGACAAATTGGTAAGAAATTATGCAACTTTAAAATATTTGTATCTAGCCATACATTATTACAAGTTAAGATTATAACAAGTAATATATGGACTCAATTTTTATTATATTATATTTTCTATCCTTATTTTGTTAATTAGTTTATTTTCTTCAACAATTTTTTAAATATTTTTTAATGCAAAAAAGAATGATATTTTATCTTTAAACTGACGTTTTATCATAAAATAATACTCCACTTATTACAGCTAGCTGCAAATTATTGATTACTTATTTTCAAAAAAAAAAAATGCAAGGGCCCCAAAAAACCCTAATTTGTTCTCAGAAGAACGCGCGGGTACGCGCCCCCTTTCTCTTCCCCATCTGGCCGCCAAGCCGACCTGCACCGCCACTGTAGCACCCCGTCTCGCTCACCGGCGACAACCATCTGCTGGCCCATCTGTATACCCCACATGCCTTGTCTTCTCTCCACTCATACCTGCTATGTCGAATCCGGAATTCAACCCTCGCCCCCTCTATGCTCTTGCTGTCCATCGCCTGCGAAAGGCTAAATTTGGGGAGGTGGCACCCCCGGATTCGTTCGATTACTGGCGAAATCCGCCTAATGAGTGGTTAACTAGACTCCGAAAGGGGGCTTTTCTGTGGGATGGGACCGGCTGGAGGTGTCCGGACGGCGTCTGTCGCTTCAGTTCGTGGCGTGGGTGGCTTGGCCTGCTCTGTGTTCCGCCGTGTTTCTCTCTCTCCAATCAGCCATTAATGAACTCTGTAAGTTTCCTTCCTTTTCCTGATTTTCACTTGAGTACCGATTTTGCTACTAAGCCCTTGATCTATTTAACGCCTTTCCCAGGCATTAGAGCTTACAGATCTCTTAATCGTTCATTTAATTGCTATTTCTGGTTTTTATCACTTCAATTTCTTCCTCTTCTCTCTTCTACGGTCATGGCTTCCAAAACCTTCCTTGATGCTTTGTCAAACACTCAAGGCCCTCCTACTGAGGCGCCAACCACCTTGCCGTCGGCCACTACTGTTGCCACTCCTGCAGCCTCTATGGCTCAGGTTACTAGTCTTTCCGCTCCTCTCTTGTCGGCCTCTGCAAAGGGGAAGGCTAAGGTGGACTCGGAGGAAGCCTCGCCTGAGGTTATTCCCTCCATTGTCGCTAATGCTGATGATCATACGAGCTACTTTGCCCGTCTTGCCGAGCTGAGACAAAAAAACCTTGCTGCAAATCAGCATATTCTCCTCTGCACTTTGTTTGGGGGGTATACTGATTTCCTTGCACTAAAGAATAAACTCCGAGGGGAGTGGCGCCGAAGTCAGGCAAACTATGAGCTTGTTGAAAGAGAAGATTGTTGGTTTGATGCCCGATTTGCTTCCAAGGAGGACATGAAAAAGGTTTGGGAGGAGCGCCCCTATCATCTGTTTGGCCAAATCCTGGTGTTGCTGAAGTGGTACCCGACTTTTGACCCTCTCACAGCTTATGTTACTCATCTCGACATTTGGGTAAGAATCCCTAAACTCCCTGTGGAATACATGTGTCGTGAGGCCCTGCTGGAGATTCTTGCTGAATTCAATGGTGGTACTCTTATTCGGCTTGACAAGCTTTCTCACCAGCATATTCGGTTGGATTACACTCGCTTTTGTGCTAATGTTGATTTCAATAAGCTTTGTGGACTGATCTCGGTCCTTGATGAGGATGGTCTTCCTTTAGCTCTTCGTATGTACTATGAAGACTTCCCTATAGGATGTGGGTTTTGTGGGGATCTTGTCCATGTGTATGAGGATTGTCCTGATCGGATTATCTTCGAAAAACCTCTTAGCGAGGTGGTGATTTGGGACACTCCGTCTGTGCAGGTTGATCCTGCGGAGGTGGGGTGGACCAAAGTGTCCAAGAAAGGGGGTCCGGCGGAGTCTTCGAATAGCAAACCCAGCCACAAGCCTTACATGATGGGTATGGCATCCGTCAAGGTTAGGTTTGCGCCTACTTCTCGTTCTTCCGTCGGGGTCTCTAGCCCTTCAAAGGATGATGCTCAACTGGACTCGACAAAGGCAACGCAGCCTAGAGCTGACTTGGGGCTCCCAGCTTCTGATGATGAAAATTTAGGATGGTGCAAGGAGGCCGTGGGTGCGAATGCTTCTGCAGCTAACTTGCCGGTTAATGCCAGTCAGGCTAATCTGGAGCCGGCTATGGAGATTGACCAGCCGGCTCCAATGGTGGATCTTGCGACGGGTCGGTCGGTGATTACTCCCTCCACTGAGGTGTCCTATGGCGATACCCACAACATGAGCCCGTCCCAGTCGCAAATCCGCAGATTCAAGCAACTAGGCATCCACTCTACTGGTGGTTCAACCGAGACGGGTAAGCGGCTTAGCAACAAGCCCATGGATGACTCTGCATCATCCATTCTGAAGAAGCGCAAGAATTAATATGTGGATACGACCCCCTTGTGTTGTCCGAGTCGGGTGTGTTGGGGTTAAGCGGGGGTTCCCAACCCGAGCTTTTGGCTTTTTCTTACCTTGTGGGGTGCTTTTACTCTGTTTGTTTCCTTTCGTTTTTCTAGTTGTTCTAAAGTTGGTTTTCTGGTGCATTTGCTATGTGTTTTGGACTGGTTTTGTGCTCTTTACTTATTTATATAGCTTTGCTATCGTTGTGTATTTGGTTGTTTGCCTTGTTCTTTATAATTTGGTTGTGGATGTCTCTCCTTTGCTTTCGAGGTACTCTCGTGTTTGCTACTTTCTTTGCAGGTTCAGCTGTGCTTCTTATGACAAATGCGGGGGCTGTGTTACTGGCTGCGTGGTGTGGTTACTCAGGTTGCTGTTTCCACTTGCATTGCCAGTTTGCTACTCTCGGTTTGAGGTTCACGCTAGTGTCGCTTCTTCTAGCTTAGACGCGTTTCTTCATTTCATTCTGAGTTACTGCTCGGGTCTTTATTTTAGTTCAACTGATAGCTTGTTCTCTTCCTTTTGTAATTTGCTTCCTTGGGAGGGGTTTGTTATCTCCTCCCTTTTGCTTGTAATAAAGGTTGTTTTGTTAACCAAACATACAGTTTCTACCAACTATCAATATACCAAGCTTGGGGTACCCCCCTCTTATACTTTGGCATTTGTTTTACACCTTATTAGTACACAATATCAAAGACAGCACAACATAAGCTGTACAAGGTTACACACTTGTATCACAACATGGTTCTGGAGAACCTTTACTTTACCTTACCTATACAAAATGAGTGTTTCCAACCGATGCATTCGTACCAAATTTTGCTTCCAGCCAGTTGACCGTTTTAGAGGTGAATTTTTTCTACATTTACCTTTCAAACGTAAACAAAAAGTTTTTATTCATTTAGTACAAACAGTTCGCAAAACAAGGTTTTTATGAATATATGCACTTGGAACTCACTCGGTATCCGGAGCCGTAACTTCTGGACCAATGTTGATATATTTTGTCTTAATAATAAAATTAATGTTCTGGCCCTTTTAGAGACCAAGACTGATAAGGTTCCGGCAGAGGGCACCCTGCGAAAATGTGGTTTCACTAACGTGGCATTTGATCCAGCTATCGGCTTTTCCGGGGGGATTTGCCTCCTTTGGAAAGACATCCCAGCCTCTCAAGGATCAATTAAGCTCATTGCGGTTCATCACCGTTTTATTCACTTTGATTACTCGGACTATGTTTCCAAACGGACCTTTGCTGTACTTGTAGTTTACGCCCCCCCGGATGAGCGTCGTAAAAGTGAATTTTGGGACAGAATCTCATTGTACATACAATCACTGCTTATCCCATTCTGTATTATGGGAGACCTCAATGAAATTGCTTCACCGGCTGATAAATTAGGTGGGGCCTATCCCTCGCCGTCGCGTTTCAAACGATTGCTGGACTTAAAAAACAGCCTGTCACTACAAGAAGTGCCATCTACTGGTGGCCAGTATACATGGAAACGGAAAACTAAAGATACGATTATTTGCCTGGAAAGACCAGATCGTCTACTGATCCACACGGACATGTTGACCATCTTCGCGTCTATACGTACACTGATCCACCGTTTCACTAGATCGGATCATGCACCCATCTCTACAGACTTTCGACATAACATTCAGCCTAAGAATAGGCCTTTCAAATTCGAATTGGCTTGGACGACAAGAAATGATTACAGAAACTTAGTCTCACAGGCGTGGAGAACAAATCCTCAAGGATCCTTGATGTTCAAATTGGTCCAGAAGGGTAAAGTGCTCAAAAAGCTTTCCAAAACATGGCATAAAAAGACAGTTCGAAATATTCATAATCAAATACTTCTAACGGACCAGAAGTTACTGGAGCTTCAAGCTGCCGTCATCGCGGACTATAACAACAGAGATATGCAAAAACTAAAACAATTACTTAATAAGAGAGAGCGGATGCTCGACTTTCATCGCCGCTACTGGAGCCAACGGGAAAAAGTGAAACATACAAAACTTAACGACTCCAATTCGGGCTATTTTCACAAGATAGCAACTGCCAAAAGAGGCAGAAAAATGATCAAATCAATCCTTCTCCCGGGAGGGGAATCTACTTCTGATTTCCATCAAATTCAGGAGGAATTTGTCAGAGATTTCAAAGCTCGTTTCAGTGCCTCATCGGCCTCCTTTTCGACTTTTGATGCAGATCTTGAAGTCATCCCCACATTAGTTTCACAAGCGGACAACGACATGCTAATGGCACCTGTCACAAACAATGAAATCAAAGCAGCAGTGTTTTCCATGGGTCCGGATAAGGCTCCTGGACCTGATGGTTTCCCTGCAGGTTTCTACCAAAAATTCTGGTCCACCGTAGGCCCTTCTGTAACTAAAGCTGTCAAAGCCTTTTTTACAAGCGGTAAGATACTGCGACAGATTAACCATACTTTCATCACGTTGTTACCAAAATGCGATGACCCGACCTCTGTAAACAACTATCGGCCGATCAGCTTATGCTCTACTATTTACAAGATCATAGCTAAAGTGATTTCAACAAGATTAACTAAGATTTTTGACAAACTTATACATCCACTACAGGGAGCCTTCACGAAAGGGAGATCTATCCAGGATAATATCCTCATTGCTCATGAAACACTGCATTCATTTAGACTTAAGAAAGGCAAAATGGGTATGGTTGCGATCAAACTTGACATGGAAAAGGCTTATGATCGTATCGAGTGGCCTTTTCTATTCAGAGCATTAGCAAAATTTGGGTTCAACGACCGTTTTATCGCCACAATAAAAGAATGTGTATCAACTGTATCCTACTCTGTCCTCGTAAATGATGAACCAACAACTGTTTTTCAACCGACTAGAGGTTTGAGACAAAGAGACCCTCTCTCCCCCTTCTTATTTGTTTTAGCTTCTGAGGTTTTAGCTAGAACCTTACACAGCCAGGGTCTGGTCCGAAAGGACATTGGCATCACGTTCGGAAATCCGGGCATTAAGATACCCTTCCTAGCTTTTGCTGATGACATCCTTGTTTTCTGCCAAGCTTCCCACTCAGCATGCTCGACTGTACTGTCCATTCTTGATAGATACTGTCTGATTTCGGGTCAAAAGGTTAATCTATACAAATCTAGCTTCCAAGCGTCTCCTAATACGTCTCCTACATCTATCGCTTCTACCATTGCTGTGCTTGGCATTCCTCAAGCGAAAAACTTCGACAAATATTTGGGCTGTCTGGTCGTCAATGGGAGGACCAACAAGGATACCTTCGCAGATGTGGTTCTCAAAACCAAAAACCAACTAACAAAATGAAAAGCATCAAATCTATCGGCTGAAGGACGTCGGGTTCTCATAAAAGCAAATCTGAGTGCCAAACCAATTTTCCTTATGCAAGCTTTCCTACTACCTGCTCATATTCTGCATGAGCTGGATAAAGTCTACAGACAATTTTTTTGGAACAGAAACTCTAAAGCTCCACCGCTGATTAGCTGGGATAAGATTTGCTCAGACACACTGAAAGGTGGTTTGGGGATTCATAAGGCTGAGTCAATGAACATTGCTCTCCAGATAAAGCTCCTTTGGAAAATCATTTCGGAACCAGACAATATCTGGGTTAGGGTTGTTTCTCAAAAATACCTTAAAGGAAATGATTTATACACCTATAACAAAAAAGGTAACACTTCGTGGCAGTGGTCTCGCCTTATGTCTATTAAGCTTCAGTTCCTCTCTGCCCTTCAGTGGCGGGTAGGGAATGGGGTTTCCATTAATTTCTGGTCCCATAACTGGGCTTTTCCTACACCATTGAGCTCAATAGCTATTAAACCCATCCCGGCAAATCTAAAAGATATTACAGTAGCTCACTTTATCAGAAATCGACAGTGGAACAGAGCCCTCATAGAACAATCATTACTTCATATCCTAAAGCCGGAGGATATTAAACACGTTTTGAGCCTAACGCTGCCTACAAATTCGATCACGGATCGTCTCTATTGGGGTCCCAGTAAGAATGGCTGGTTCTCAACGGCCTCTGCAAACTCCTTTCTTACAAGAAACGTTGGTCTGACAGACTATGATTATGGGTGGATTTGGTGCCTGGATGTATCCCCGAAAGTGCGACATTTCTTATGGAAGCTATCCCGTGATGGTCTACCGACGAAAACCAGATTACTCAAGTCACATGTAGCGGTGCCGTCTGGCTGCGTCTTTTGTGGAAACACAAATGAATCGAATGACCACCTGCTCCTTCGATGCCCTATGACTACAAATTTGCTTAAAGCAATAAGGATACACATTCCTGTTTCTGTCACTGATTCGGTCGGCATGGGCGATGTGATCCCGCTGACGAATATTAAACTTGCGATTGGAACAACAAATTTTGCTACTGTAGCTTCTGCCTGGTGGGCATTGTGGTATTTCAGGAACCAATTGGTCTTCACCCAAACTAACAAAGTTATTATTAACGAAATTCTGCTGTTCCACAGTACTAACACACAGTGCTGGAAGCATTCAAAGCTTTTAGAGGATGACCCGACCGGCAAATTACAACCAAACAAGGGCACTCGGTACAGAGAACCAAACCACATACAAAGCAATGGCGTGTCTACTAACAGAACGACGACTCGGTCCGGAATCTGGGTGAAACCACCGCCTAATACTTACAAACTTAATTTTGATGGTTCGGTTCTCCAAGGGGGGAATTCAGCTTATGGTTTTATCATACGAAACTCAGAAGGGTTGTTGGTCTCTGCTGGTAGATCAACTTGCACCAATATCTCGGTGGTATATGCCGAGAATCTCGGTCTTAGAATGTGTTTACTAAAAGCAAAACAGTTACAACTACCGGCACTTCTGATCGAAGGAGATAACTTAGCAGTCATTAATGCTCTACTGGGGGATTGGAAATGCCCCTGGACAATAGAGATGCTACAAGCTGATATACTGGCTGATATTTCATCCTTTTCTTATGTTGCTATTCGTCATGTTTTCAGGGAATCCAATGCGGTGGCTGACTACCTTGCTCGTAGTGCCCATGCATCCCCTGCCGACGAAGCTTGTGATGATGATCCAGAACTTCGGGTTCTCATCCGGAAGGATGCGCTAGGAAGGGCCTCTGCTGCGCCAGACCCGACCTAATCTTTATCTTGCGTCAAAAAAAATAAAAAATTGATTACTTATTTGGAAGGAATTGAATGAAGGATGAAGGCTGATTATTCTTTATTGGCTTTTAAAAATAGGAATAAAAAAGAAGTCAACTTCATTGAAAAAATAGAGTCAATTTAATTGGGCAAATTGGGATGGTAATAACTAGGTTCCAACTTGTTTTACAAGAATAAAATATAAAAAAAATCCAACTAATGAAATTTGTCTGACCTTTTTTTAGCTCTGATAGAAAACCCTCTCAAAGATACCCAAAATAAAAAACCTAGCCGCCGCCGCTGCCGTTGCACCACTCAATCTCAGCCTAATCCGCTCACCAGATCGAAGCCCCATCTCAAACAAAATCTCTCCCAAATCTCAAACTCTAGAGGAGGGGAAGAAGATCTAAGATTCATTCAAGATAAATCAAGAAAAGGAAGTCAGGAAAAGAGGGAAAAAATGGAAGAGAAGATGGAGATTCGGGGACCGGTGCTTCTCCCTCCTCGTGTATCTCCTGTGCGGATTTTGCGGCGGAAGGAATACGCTCAACGGCGCCCGTGATGGTTCTTGGGGCAGAGATTGTGAAGGACTCCAAATGTCCAGCAAGAACCTGCAAACTGTAAGATTACCAAGCAAAATAAATGCTTCACGAAAACCTCATTCAAGGAGGTGATAAAGGCCAAAACGGATGAGCAGCAAAGCTGCAATTGAAGATCCCAAAAACCCTACAAAATCAGGTGTGACAGCTGAGCTTATATAGTCCATAGCTCACACATCACGTGACAAGCATGCCATAGAGGCTTATTACAGCTGTAGGCAATAAAACAGTAAATTGCAGGAAATGAAAATAGGAAATAGGAAGGAAGTTGCTGTGTTGTTGCTGTGCTGAGAGACTATGGTCCATGTTCTCCTTAGTCTCCATATAACGTGGTCCATAGTCTTCATATCCCCTCCTCAAGTTGGACGTGTGTCAAAGCCAACAAGTCCTAACTTGCAAGAGAAAAAATGATGGGGCTTCTCTCCTAAGGGCTTTGTGAATATATCAGCCAATTGAATCCCTGTACGAACATGTTGAGGTTTAATAAATCCTGCCATCAAGAACTGTCTAATAAAGTGACAATCAATTTTCAGGTGTTTGGTTCGTTCATGAAACACTGGGTTCTCAGCAATGTGAATTGCTGCCTTGTTATCACAGTAGAGAGGGATAGGCAATGGAATACTGATCCTTAGTGCACTAAGCACTCCTTTAACCCAAATTAACTCACTTGTGGTGGTTAGCATACTTCTATACGCTGCCTCAGCAGATGATTTAGAAACAGTTGCTTGTTTCTTAGTTTTCCAAGATACGAGGGAATCTCCAACAAACACACAGTATCCAGTTAAGGACTTAGCACTGAATTGACATGTTCCCCAATCTGCATCACAATAGGCAGATAAATTCATATTGGAACAAACAGGATAATAAAGTTGATAGCATGCATTTAGGTAGGCATAATAGGTTGCATTTAGCTTAGTTAAGATGCATTTCATGGATGGATTAAGCATGATTTGCATATTAGTTCTCTATGTTGTCGGAGTCGGAATCTACACGCTTTTATTGATTATTTCAGGTAATGGTAGATCCGAGGAGAAGACATGAGTTGATAACGCATTTGATGAGAATGTCTAGTTGATCGAAGAAACTTACATGAAGATCTCAAGAGGTCCTGAGAAGAAGAAGCGAACCTAAACGAAGAACAAGTCTGCAGAAGTTGTCGCCAGACATGCTGAACTTGTTTTGCACTTTCTGGAGGCCTCGGTTGTCCGATCGACTATTATGACCATGCGTTGGAAAGCTCTTTCAGGGAGCTACAACTTTCATGTTGACGTCGAGAGCTAATTCGAGACGGAATTTTCGGGGAAAACCAATGCAGCGGCCGCCGCATGGTTTATTGCGCCCGCCACCAGGGCCGATGCAAGAGGAAGACTGATGCTGCGCCCGCCGCTTATATGCTGCGCCCGCCGCAGCTGCCGTCAGCGCGCAGCGTTTTTGGGAAAAAACCCTAGATGTTCTAATTTGTTTTGAGGGCCGACTTGGATGTCTTTTAGGCCGACTTTTATGTTATTTTTCATTACTTCCATTCTATTCCACGTTCTATCAGACAATTAGAGGGAGAGCGATGTTCGCCATGGGCGGCTAAACTCTCTTCGTTCTACTTGCAATTTGAAGCTTTATTCGGATTGATTGTGAGTTTCTAATTCTCGCTCCTTGTTTCCTATTTGTGAATGCTTCAACTTCTTTGTGCTTGATTGATTATTGATTTGTTCTATCTTGTCTGGCCAACTTGTTAGATCAATTCAATCGCTAAGGTTTTGTAGATTCCTGATTGTGAACCTTAACCTAAGTGGCAAACTTGTTCCTTTAGGGCTGATTGAACTAATTGAATGAGTAGGAAGTTGAATGTGTTGTTAAATCCTTCTTTAGGGACTACAAATACCTTGGCTAATCTCTGAACTTAAAGCTATCAATTGGGTTAAATCCTTCTTTAGGGACTGTTCGATTGATAAGGGTTTCTAGGACTGATTGGACTAGTAACTATATTAGGTCGGGACAAGGGCATTCATAGGAAACTGAATAGGACGAGAAGAAGTTACAATGATCGCTTCAATCCAATAAAGTGGAAAATTGTAGGTGGAATTGCTTCTCTCACTTGTCTAAATCCAAACTCACTTACTCTGCATTCGTTACTTTGCTTTGATAAAAGGCAAGACTTTCACACTAAACCCCCCTTTGGTTACTTACTTGGCATTAAAATCACACTTGAGTTTATAATTTTCCCTGTGGATCGACCTCTTGCTTATTGCTATACTTGCTATAGGTTTGAGTTTTCTTTGGCGGAATCAACGACAGGTTTCCCCTCCGTCAAATTTGGCGCCGTTGCCGGGGGAATTTTTTTATTAATTCTTGTGTGTTTTTGGTGTTAATTTTGGTGTGGACCATCTTATAAGGTCCATACCTGTGCTACTAATCCATCTTTGTAGAAAGCATTGCAGAGATGGCGAACGACGCAAATCGTACTCTAAAGGAGCTTACTGCTCCTGATCTGGCACAGCAACCCTTAGCAATCCAATTCCCTGCACTGGGGGAAGGAGTCAACTTTGAGCTGAAGTCAGGGGTAGTTCATCTTCTACCCAAATTCCATGGGTTGAGTGGGGAGGACCCCCACAAGCATCTGTCTGAATTCCATAGGGTGGTAGTTGGGATGAAACCTGAGAACGTCACTGCAGAGCAAATCAAACTGAGAGCTTTTCCCTTCTCTTTGAAGGATGATGCGAATGAGTAGTTCTTCTATCTACCACCTGGATCTATTAATACTTGGGCTGAGATGAAAAGAGTTTTCCTAGAGATGTACTTCCCTGCAACAAAGCTAAATGCTTTGAAAAGATCAATCAGCAGCATTGAGCAGTATGCGACGGAGTCTATTCATGAGTACTTTGAGCGTTTCAAGAAACTCTGCGCTAGCTGCCCATGCCATGGGTACTCTCAGAAGGATCTGATTCTCTTCTTGTTCAATGGGCTTACTGATGGAGAACGCAAAACGGTGAATTCTTGTTGTGGGGGAAACATGCTGAATAAGACGCCTGCTGCAGCTTGGGAAGTGTTTAAGGAGCTCTCTGAGGGCACTAGGCAGTTCAACAAGAGCACTCGTGCTAGAGGTGTACTTGCTATTGATGCCCTAGTAGCTGCATTACAGACTTATATGGCAGAAATGAAAGAGATGCTCAAGAAGCTGGTAGTTGAAAAAGCATCTCAGCAGTTGAAAGCATGTGGACCCTACAGCGATACATCCCACCCTATGGATATGTACTCAACTTTGCAAGACCCTAGTGTTGAGTTAAATGCAATTGGGAATTTTGCTCCACAAAGGCCTAGGCAAGGTAACTTTGGTAATCCTGGGTACTTCAACAATAATAACTACAATGGAGGCTATCAGCAGGGTAATGGTTATGGCAACTACCAAGAACCTTTCAATCAGCAAGGGGGGCAACAAGCAAGGCCCCACCAACAATTTGAACCTCGACAGGGAGGCCAACCACACTTCAATGAGGCTATTGAGGATCCAATACAAAAATTGTCACGGTTGGTCTTGAAGGTTGAGAAACAACAATCAGACCGGATCACAAATTTGGAGAATCAACCGAGTCAGCTCATTCAAGTCTTGAGTGCGAAGGAGGCAAACGATTCAGGGAAGCTTCCATCGCAAACGGTTGAGAATCCTAAGGAGAATGTCAGTGCTATAATGCTTAGAAGTGGCAAGGAACTGATTGTCACACCTCAAAAGGACGATGAGGAGATAATGGACGAGGAGATAGAGATTGTTGAAGACGGAAACGGCCAAACCAGCGTGCGGCGGGCGCAGCAACCTTGCGGTGCCCGCAGCACCCCTGCGGCGCCCGCCGCCAGGGGCGGTATTCATGCGGCGCCCGCCGCAGGCGATCCCACCGCCAACTCCGATCCTGGTACGTTCTCCTCCCCTCTTTCTTCTTCTCTCCCTCTTTCTCCTCGTTCTTCTTCCCCCCCTTCTTCTCCTTTACCTATGGAGACTCCAAAGCCCATTCCGCCTTTTCCGGAAGCCCTAAAGGATACACGAAGGTATGAGAACGATAGGGAGATCTTTGAGACGTTCAGCAAATGTGAGGTAAATATTCCTTTACTCAAATTAATTAAGAGCATTCCTAGATATGCTAAATTTTTGAAGGAATTGTGCACCATCAAGAAGAAGCAAAGACTGAAAAAGAAGGAAAAGGTAAGCTTGAATGAAAATGTCTCTGCTATGTTGCAAAGGAAATTGCCTGAAAAATGTGGAGATCCAGGTATGTTTACAATTCCATATGCAATTGGGAATACTAGATTCAAACAAGCCATGTTAGATCTAGGAGCCTCAATTAATGTTATTTCCTATAACATGTACATGTCTTTGGGTTTGGGTGCTCTGACTGAGACTGGGGTTACAGTGCAACTTGCTGATCGATCACAAATCAGGCCAAGAGGCGTTGTTGAAGATGTTTTGGTTATGGTGGATGATTTGTTTTTCCCTGTTGATTTCTTTGTTTTAGATATGGAGCAGGGAGCCCCTGAAACACCCATTATACTAGGAAGACCATTCCTGAAAACTGCGAAAACAAAAATTGATTGTTGTGAGGGTCTATTGACTATGGAGTTTGATGGAAGAAAGATAGAATTCTCTCTCTTTAATCATGCTAAGCTTTCTCCTGAAAATTCTTTAGATATGCCAATTGCTGACAATACTGATCACAACAATAATTTTCGTGATTTGTTAGAGACACCTAAGGAAAATAGTTTATGGAAATTTGAGCCTCCTAACAAATTAAAACCTTTTGTGATTCCAGGACAACCCCCAGGAATAGCTCAAGGAGAGAAGCTAAGGGTAATGGATGAATGTTGGAACAGAGAGCTATACTTTCCAAGGGTGCCCGCATTTGTCAATGAAATGACAGGTGTAGGTGACCCTGGTGGAGGAACATAGGCAACTCAAGGGCCAGTACGTCGAGCCAAAGACTTAAAACAAAGGCGCTTCTCGGGAGGCAACCCGAGGTAAGTTTTTCTTTCTTTTTCCTTTTTCTTTTCCTTCACTCTGATTATATTTGATTTACTTTTGTTGTCTTTATTGTTTCATTGAGGACAATGAAAACTTTAAGTGTGGGGGAGAGGAATTCTATATATATAGTGCATATAGGTAGATCATATTTAATTTTCTGCACCATGTTTAAGTTTATTTAAGTTGTTGTTTAGTTTTTTTTTTTTTAATTTTCGTCATTTTCGTAAAAAAAAAACAATTCGAAAAAACCAAAAATAGAGCATGCATTGCATATATATGTGTTATTCAATTCAAATACCCATCTTGCTTAGTTTGTCCTCTATTTTAAATTTCAAGCATGATTCATAAAAATCCCATGGAGTTCTGGATGTTTTGATTATTATGTCTATATTTGATTTTTGTGGAACATGATAATCTCCAACAAACACACAGTATCCAGTTAAGGACTTAGCACTGAATTGACATGTTCCCCAATCTGCATCACAATAGGCAGATAAATTCATATTGGAACAAACAGGATAATAAAGTTGATAGCATGCATTTAGGTAGGCATAATAGGTTGCATTTAGCTTAGTTAAGATGCATTTCATGGATGGATTAAGCATGATTTGCATATTAGTTCTCTATGTTGTCGGAGTCGGAATCTACACGCTTTTATTGATTATTTCAGGTAATGGTAGATCCGAGGAGAAGACATGAGTTGATAACGCATTTGATGAGAATGTCTAGTTGATCGAAGAAACTTACATGAAGATCTCAAGAGGTCCTGAGAAGAAGAAGCGAACCTAAACGAAGAACAAGTCTGCAAAAGTCCCACACCTGCAGTTCCTTTCAAGTACTTCACAACATGCAAAGCTGCCTCATAATGTGGTTTCCTGGGTTCATTCATGAATTGGCTCAAGTGCTGCACAGCATGAGATATGTCTGGTCTGGTGAGGTTTAAAAATAACATTCTTCCCACTAACCTTCTATAAACTTCAGCATCTGGCATTATCTCTCCCATATCAGTTGAGAGATTTAATCCCTTTTGCAATGGGAATGAAGCAGGCTTGCAGTCTAGCAAATTGCAATCTGTAACAATATCCATCACATACTTCCTTTGATGGAGATGAGTACCTGATCCATCTCTTAAGATCTCCAATCCCAGAAAGTACCTAGCCAGGCCTAGGTCCTTGATTGTAAACTTCTGATGCAGTGCATGTTTAGTCTCTTCAATGCCAGCATTATCATTCCCAGTAAGCAAAATATCATCAACATACACTAGAGCTATCACAATTCCTTCAGTTACATGCTTCACAAACATAGAGTAATCCTCCAAGCTCTGCTCAAATCCCATACTAATCAAGAACTTACATAGTTCTATATTCCACTGTCTAGAGGCTTGTTTTAATCCATAAATGGATTTGTTTAGCCTGCAAACCTTAGTAGAATTCCCTGGATTATAACCTTCTGGAGGTTTCATGTAAACTTCTTCTTCCAAATAACCATGCAAAAACGCATTGTTTATATCTAACAGATGCAATGGCCATTGCCTAGTAGTTGCAATAGCAATCAAAACTCTGACTGTACTAAACTTTGCAACTGGAGAGAAAGTGTGCTTATAATCTTTCCCCTTAATCTGATTGTAGCCCTTGGCCACCAATCTGGCTTTGAATCTCTCCACTGTCCCATCTGGCTTGTACTTCACTTTGTAAACCCACTTACTGCCTATAGCTCTCTTTCCTGGTGGAAGATCAACCATCTCCTAAGTATTGTTTTCTTCTAGTGCGTTTACTTCTTGATCCATGGCTTGGACCCAGTGATCATGCCTGACTGCCTGACTGTAGTGTGATGGCTCATAAACACTTGCCATACACACAAAGGAATGTACAAATCCTGGTTCAAAATTCAAATTAAGATCCAAGCAAGCTGCAAGAAAAGACTGTGAGGATGACATGTTTCTGTTCTCCCTCTGACAAACAAAATCATTGAATCTTCTAGGGTGAACAATATGTCTAGTGGTTCTCCTCAATGGTGGGAACTCCCTTTGATCATTCAACATCTCTGCAGTTATCACTGGAGATCTAGCCACCTCATTTCTGGATAAGGAATCACTCACATACCCACTTACCTGATCAGGTGTACTCAATATCCCTTCTCTAATGCTAGCAGATGGAGAATCAATATTGAAAGGTATTGTAATCACTGGTCTGGAAATAATGTCATCATCATTGGCAGGATTCACTAATGGCAAGACATTAGTATGTTCAAGGTTCACTTCATCTGTATCTGTCACAGATCCCTTGAAAGGAAAAACATCTTCATGAAAGGTCACATCCCTGCTAACAAAGGTAGTTTTCCCTTGTATATCCCACAACCTGTAGGCCTTTTGACCATGTGGGTAACTCAATAGCACACATTTTCTAGCTCTGACATTCATCTTGTCCTGATCAGAATGACTTACTGGAGCATAACATAAGCACCCTATTACCTTCAATTCTTCATAGGAGACTTTCCTCTTAAACAGTTTTTCATAAGGTGTCTTCCATCCCAACACCTCTGTTGGCAGTTTATTAATGACATGTGTAGCAACTAAGATGCATTCACCCCAGAACTTCATAGGCAAAGATGAATGGATCCTCATAGACCTTGTTGTCTCCACCAAGTGTCTATGTTTTCTTTCTACCCTTCCATTCTGTTGAGGGGTATAAGGCACTGATTTGTGATGCAATATTCCATGTTCAGAAAAAAAATCTTCACACTTCCTTGAAGTAAATTCACCCCCATTATCAGTTCTGATACATTTTACTGAAGCATCAAATTGATTCTTGGCATAAGCCACAAAGTCACTGACAGCTTTAAACACACTCACCTTGTCTCTGAGCAAGAAGGTCCAAGTGACCCTAGTACAATCATCCAATACAGTCAAAAAGTAACTGGAATTATTGTAAGTTGGAGTCCTATAAGGGCCCCAAAGATCCATATGAAGCAATTCAAAAGGCTTTTCTGCCATACTCATACTTCTTTCAAAAGGAAGTCTATGGTGCTTGCAAAGAGCACAAGTTTCACAATGAAAATGGTTCAATTCTGGCTCATTAACAAAATCCAAGTGTCTCATCTTGGACACAGAAGTGTGACCAAGTCTAGCATGAGCAACAACTAAAGTACTGCTAACTTTATTACAAGATACTGCAGGAAATAAACAGCCACTGTAATCAGTTTCTCCTTTCTTCAGTCTTCTCCATTCCTCAGCCTGATCTTCTGTCAATACTTTGTATAATCCATGCCTTCTCTTCCCAGCCAACAACACTCTTCTAGTTCCAGGGTCCTGAATACAACATGAAGAGTGTGTAAATATGGCTATCAATTTTTCATTGTCATCAAGTAACTTCCCCACTGATAATAGGTTATGCTTAAAGCCTGGTACACGCAACACCTCATCAAGGCATATAGATTCATTTAACTGTAGTTTTCCTTTTTCCTTGACTGATTTTATGGACCCATCAGGCAACCCTATGAGAACAGGCTTATCTAGTCTGATCTTCTCAAACATGGTGTGATCACTAGATATCATGTGATCTGTTGCACCTGTATCAACAATCCACTCTAATATTGAACCATTACCACAGTTAGGATCATGAGTCAAAGATGAAACTTTAGCTGCAAAGTTAGCATATGCATTCTCAGTGCCACTTTTGCCTTTCATTCTCTTCATGACTTCTTGAAATACTGCATTTACCATAGCACTATCCATCTGTCCATCTTGCCCACTTTTATCAGTCCCATCCAAGTCATCAAAGGGAGTGTTCATCATGTTGCTGTTCATAGATCCAGCTACATTTGCTGAACTTTTACCCCCAACGGTGCTTTTTTGTCCTTCTTTCAATGTCTTGAACCACTCTGGTACCCCATGAAGTTTAAAACATTGCTCTGCAGTGTGCCCTCTGTAATTGCAGTGAGTGCATTTTTGTTCATACCTGAGTCTCTTTAACTCTTTCCAGTCCTTCCACTCCTTCTTCTGACCCTGAGATCCCTGATTCTGAGAACTCTGAAAACTTGAAGGTGACCCTTGCTGGCTTCTGTAAGTGTTTTTAGCAGCTATGAATGCAGTAGCATCCATCGAGTTTCCTTGATTCACCCCAGCTGCATTTGATCCTCTTTCTATCTGTTGCAGTATGAAATATGCCTTGTTAATTGAAGGGAGTGGATCCATGGCCAAGATCTGGTTTCTAGCCCCATCATAATTTTCATTTAGACTAGCCAACAACTGCATAACCTTATTCCTTGAGTCCATCTCTGCAACTTTCCTTTTCAGATCACATGTACACTGTTTTATTGCTCCACATGAGCACTCAGGCAGCCTTTCTAACACTTGCAGCTCATCCCAATGCTTCTTCAATGCATTGTACACCTCTGCTAGGCTCATACTTCCTTGACTGATATTGTTGAGCTTCCTTCTAATCTGAAATATTAAGGGAGCATTTGTCTGCCCAAATCTCTCCACAAATTCATCCCATAGCTGCTTAGAGGAATCCATGAACATAAAACCTTCTGCAATGCTTTTATTCATGGAATTTATAATCCAACATCTAACCATATAATCTGCCCTTATCCACCTTTGTAAATCAACATGATCATCAGCTGGTCTAACACAATCACCTGTAATGAAGCCCAGTTTGTGTTTTGCTCCTAATGCCATCATAGCCCCTCTACTCCAAGTCATGTAATTACTCCCATCAAAAGAAATACCCACTAACTGAGCCTCTGGATGGTCTGAATTAGACAAATACAGTGGATCATTAAGGTTACCTTGCTGGTTTCAATCATTGCCTGAATTAACTGTGTTGCTGACCTCAGTAGACATCTTCCCTGCTTCCTTTCCTTGCAAAGAAATTCACGGATCTGTACCCACAGGCTCTGATACCATGTGAAGGACTCCAAATGTCCAGCAAGAACCTGCAAACTGTAAGATTACCAAGCAAAATAAATGCTTCACGAAAACCTCATTCAAGGAGGTGATAAAGGCCAAAACGGCTGAGCAACAAAGCTGCAATTGAAGATCCCAAAAACCCTACAAAATCAGGTGTGACAGCTGAGCTTATATAGTCCATAGCTCACACATCACGTGACAAGCATGCCATAGAGGCTTATTACAGCTGTAGGCAATAAAACAGTAAATTGCAGGAAATGAAAATAGGAAATAGGAAGGAAGTTGTTGTGCTGTTGCTGTGCTGAGAGACTGTGGTCCATGTTCTCCTTAGTCTCCATATAAAGTGGTCCATAGTCTTCATAGAGATCCCTGGCGATTCTCTAATTTTCTCTCCCATCTCGACCCTTCTCGTCACCTTCCCCGTGCTCTCCTCTGGTGGCGGTGTCTCCCCATGATGGCCGCCCATTCCTATCATCTGCGCCTAACCCCTCAGCTGCAGATGGCTATCCCTAGGTGGCTTTTCGGTCGCCTCTTCCGACTGCCAGGGCTGACGCCTTCCTCTGCTGGTGGTCGGAAGAAAAGCACAAGCAGTCAATTACCATCTCAGGCTCCTTTCAACCTTCCTCAAAAGTTGCAAATTTGCAATTTTAAACCCAAATCTTCAAAACCAAAAACTCAGCACAAACCCTTTAACTCAAACTTTTATTATGTCAAAACTTCTGGAATCAAAGTCTCCAATTTTCAGGATCGAATCCCAGCATGCAAGTGGAACACTCATTGTATCACCGGAAAGTTAGCTTCGTCGGTGCTTGTCGTTGATGACAAAGTTGAGCTCCTATCAGACAACCGGAGCCTTCGGTGCACCAGGCCAAACTCAGGCTTTCTTCGGCAAATAGTGATGGAGGCTCTTGTTTATGCTGGCCGGCCTTTCAAAAAGGAGACAAAGTTGCAATCCCATTACAAATATGAAGGATCTTATGGCTTCCGGATAGATAAGTCTACTTATAACCTCCCCATCTCTCTACAATTAAATTATTATCCTCTTATACATACTGTTAGTTTATGCATGTTTGCCTGGAACATTAGAAACTGGAATAGGTTTGATTTCAAGATCTGCATGTCTAGTATGTGTGATAGCATGAAATCTAGTAGGTTAGTGGGTTCTCAAAAACCAATTTCTCCTTCAAACAACTTTACCATTAAAAAACCCAACGACACTGTTATTTTTAAATATCTTGGGAGGAATCTTATTCTAGACGACACCTATACCGTCCCCTGTCACCATGATGCCCAAGATTCTTCTACATCTTTGAGAGGGTTTCCCATCAGAGCTTCAAATTTTTCTGTTGGAAGACATTACTACCTGGATCTATATGCGGATATAACCTTTGTTTCTATAGCCTCTATTTATGCTCACATATGTTACAACTACTCTTTCCTGTGCTGTCACCTAGTCTTTCCTGGCAGGGAAGATACTACACTAACTCAATGCAGGTTTTTAGTAGAAAGCACGTATAAGAGCCAAGATACAACTCAAGGTATGTCAATCTTTAACACTCTCATAAAAAAACTTAAGCCAATCCCCACTGGTGTCCTTGATTACCCAGTGGTGGTAAGCTGCCCCAACCCTACAACCAAACCTTTACAAAACAAATCTTTTGCAAAACTTTCTTCCACAAAACTCAAATACACAATGAGATCAAGAGAAACACAGCAAGAGCAGCTGTCACCTTGCCTGGAACAGCTACCACACAAATCTGATGAAGAAAGAAACTCAACCATAGCCACTGAAGAAAATAAGAAAGCAGAACCTGGGAAGAAGACTTCTATTCTGATTCCTACAAGGCAGATACTTGATCACGGTAAACATACAAAGTATGATCAGTACTTTGTAAACTGTAAATCCTATGACAGAAAGAAAATTCAAATTTATTACTATATCAAGTCATTACATGATTAATATCGCATATTGGAATGTAAGAGGCACCAAGTGGCCACTTCTGTGGCAAGAAATCAATCATTTTCGCTTTACTCGTAATCTTGAAATGCTTGTTCTCTCAGAAACCAAAACAGAGACAACCCCTCTAGAAACTCAAGTGAGAAGCACTGGATTTCATAAAGTTCTGTGCATCAAATCAAATGGAAAGAAGGGTGGTATCTGGCTACTCCAAAAATCAAACATTAAGGAGGTAAGTGAAATCCTAGAAGAAAATCAGAGATTTATTTTGATAAAGATTACCATAGAGAATCATGATCTAATGCTTGTATTTGTATATGCACCGTCTATAGAAAATGAAAAAGATCAGTTTTGGCATCAACTATACTATTCTGTCAGCAAGTATAACCTTCTGATCCTCATTATAGGGGACCTTAATGATATAGAAAATGACACAGAAAATATAGGGGGTGATCCACATACAGTGGATCACCATTCACTTGGAGGAAAAGCAGAACCGCGCAAAATAATACTTATGAATGACTGGATAGGATTCTGGCTGATCAACAGATTCTAAGCTGGTTTCCTAATCTTTGCACAAGACATCATCCTTTCTCTAAATCTGATCATAGTCCAATTTCCTTAGCAATAGGTTCCCAAAATAAAAAGAAGGGCTCCCCGTTTAGATTTGAAATGGCTTGGTCCTCTAACGAAGTAGTTAAATCTATGATCAAGAAAATCTGGAGCTACAAAATGAAAGGATCTAATGGATATACTTTCATGCAAAAACAGAAACTGTTAAAAAGAAAAATCAAGTTTTGGTGCAAATCTAACCCAAACAACATCACTAGACAACTTACTAAAGTAGACCTTCAAATTCAAACTATTCAAAATCAATTACCGTGGGGTAAGATCTCGGCTAAAGATGAACTCAGATTAGCTAGGCTTGAGCACAAGAAGCATAGATTACTAGAGTTTAATTATAAATTTTGGAAGCAACGAGCAAAGACCAAACACCTCCAACTAGGAGACAGGAACATCAAATATTTCCAAGTCACAGCCAAAATTAGGAATTCTAGAAAGGCCACCAGATCATTCACTACGAAACAAAATGTTATTCTAACAGATCAAAACCTCATCGCTGATCACATCACAAAAGAGATGTCTGAGAGATTCATAGGCAATAACCAAAAACATATTAGCCAAAATGAAGTATGGAATATCCAGCACCAGATATCTCAATCAGAAAATAATAGCCTTATAGCCCAGCCGACGAATGCTGAGATAAAACAAACCCTCTTTAGTATGGCTGAAGACAAAACGCCAGGACCTGATGGATACCCCCCTGAATTCTATAAACAATATTGGAATATTATTGGACCCTCCTGTTGTAAAGCTATCAAATCTTTCTTCCATTCTGGTCAATTACTAACTGAAATAAACCAAACCTTTATAGCTCTAATCCCGAAGACTGACAACCCAACAACAATTAACCATTATAGACCAATTAGTCTTTGTAACACTATTTACAAAATAATTTCGAAAATCATAGCAAATAGATTAAAACCAATCCTTCCCAAACTTATCAACCCTTTCCAAGGAGCTTTTGTAGAAGAAAGATCAATCCAGGACAACACCTTGATAGATCATGAAATATTTCATACTTTCCACAAACAAAAGGGTAAAAAAGGATGGATGGCTCTAAAATTAGATATGGAAAAAGCTTATGATAAAATTAATTGGAGTTACATCAAGGCTGTACTAGAAAAATTCGGTTTTCACCCAACTTGGATAAATTGGGTTATGAAGTGTATTACTACCACTACCTTCTCTGTTCTTGTTAACAACACTCCCGGAATCCAATTTAAACCTAACAGAGGTATCAGACAAGGAGACCCCCTCGCCCCATACATTTTTGTGCTTGTAATGGAAGGACTATCCAGAGAACTACATAAAGAAGCTCTTCTAGAAGATGCATTGATTGGTATAAGTTTAAAAAAGAATGGTACCCCTATTCCTTTTTTAACTTTTGCTGATGACACAATCATTTTCTCAAGAGCGGCCCATACAAGTTTAAACACAATTCAAAATATAATAAATAACTTTTCAAATCTCTCGGGTCTCACGATTAACTACAACAAAAGCCCACTTCAATGCTCAAAAAATGTGAACCCCAACTTGGTTAAAGACTTATCCACTCATATGGGCATTCCCATATCCAAAACGCTTGAAAAGTACCTAGGAATACCTCTTTGTCAATGGCCGAGTTAAGAACTGTATCTTTGATGATGCTGTAGATAACCTAAGAAAACAACTAGCTAAATGGAAAGCATCAAATCTGTCTCAAGCTGGGAGAGTGGTGCTCATCCAATCAAACCTTAGCTCTAAAACTAACTATCTTATGCAAAACTTTTTGCTACCAAAAGGTATTTTAAATAAGATTGATCAAGTTAATAGAAACTTCTTTTGGAATAAATCCCAACTTGATAGGTACACCCCTCTCATAAGTTGGGATCAAGTTTGTAAACGTAAATCTCAAGGAGGTCTAGGCATTAGGAAAGCAGAAGACCTCAACATCTGTTTACAGTTGAAAATTCTCCGGAAAATTTACAATAATGAAGATAATACCTGGGTCAAACTTATTAAAGAAAAATATCTCCATCAAGATAATATAAGAACTTTCACCGGCAAGGATACATCATGGCAATTTGGTAGACTCCTCTCCCTCAGGCAAAAATTTGAAAGTGGACTTCATTGGCTTGTAGGTGATGGCTCAAGTATCCAAGTGTGGCATGATCCATGGATCCCTTCTGTCAACCTAAAATCCTATATGGGTTCTCATGACCCTACTATGAAAGTCACGGACCTTCTCATGGATGGTAAGGCTTGTGATCAAAATCTCCTTAACCATATGTTCCCCCGCGAGGTTATTCAAAACATTCTTGCTATCAAAATTCCCTTTTGCCAGACCCGGGATAAGATGATTTGGAAACCAGACCCACAAGGAGTCTTCACAACTAAATCAGCCAGGAACGTTATAGCTCCGTCTACGCACGAGCAAGATCTACACTCTTGGATTTGGAGACTAAAGTTGCCGCCGCGGATTAAGAATTTACTTTGGAAGATCAAAATAGATGGCCTCCCGACAGCTGCCAGACTAAACATGTATGTAAATAGAGTTCCCATCCAATGCTCTCTATGTAATCAAGTAGATGAAGATGCAACTCACCTATTCACAAGATGCACCTTTGCCCGAGAAGTAATAGCTCAATACGAACAACAGACAGGTATGTACTTTCATGGTATTAATAGTTCAGGCCTAATCCATGAAAACTTAGATTATATTGGCAAAGCTAATAATAAGTTTGAAGAACTTGTAGGAATCTGGCAGAGTATTTGGGAAATTAGAAATGAACTGATTTTCAGGCAAAAGAAACCAAATGGTGTCACTCAAGTTGTCCAAAAAATCAGACAATCTCTTCTCGACTGGTCTCCTGAAGATCGCAAGGTCGGTGAAGGCAAAAAGAACAAGAACAGAAGGGCTACTGCTAAGTGGAGAAGACCACCTAGAACTATCTACAAACTTAATGTAGATGGTTCTGTTAACCTATCTGGCAAGTGCCAGATTGGAGGAATCATCAGGGATTCCGAAGGTCAGATTGTTGATATGTTTCACCATGAAATCATGGAAGGTTCGATCATCGAGACGGAGGCCTCAGTTGTACTTACAGGAATGCAACGAGCAAAAGAAAAGGGTATTGGGAAGATCATCATCGAAAGCGATAACCAAATTCTGGTTAGATCTGTTAACAAACAGCAACCGCCAAGATGGGAAGTTATGCATCAGATAGAAGAAATCATCACGCTGCAATCAAACTTTGAGCTGGCAGAAATTCGTCATATCTATCGAGAATCAAATATGGCAGCAGATTATATAGCCAGGAAAGGTATTATCTGTAATATGTAGTCTATTCCGTACCATAGAGATTTTTGTAAAATCATCCTTCAGGATGATCCAGGAGCTAAGTTACTGTATAGGTAACGACTCCGAATGTTTGCCTACTGTAAAAAAAAAAAACTTGTTTTACAAGAAAAACAAGCTAGCTAGCTAACTCATTCTTGAAATTAAGAGTATTTATTTAACATTTTTTTTATATAAATAATGTTTCAAGAGAATGTGTTAATAGGTTTAATTGAAAGATTCCAAATTTAAATTATTTTATCCTTTAAAAATATTTTTTCAATAGAATATCAATAATTTATTTATCAGTAAATATTTTATAATTAAACTTCTTAGCATATGCGCCTTAAAAAATAAAGACAGTTTATTTAATTCCATTGAAAAATGTTTTTTTTTTTTATCCTGATTAAAAAATGTTTTCTAAAATTAGAGGAGTATATGAAAATCTCACCCAATTTAGAGAGAGGCAGGAAAAATACGAAACCCCAATCCAGAAAACCATCACCATCTCGCATACCCACCACCACCTCGGCCCGATTTCATGTCGACCACCGTCACCCTAACACTCACCCTCTTCTACTGTCTTCAACCATACAACCCTCGTCGTTCCTGGATGCCCGTTGACCGCTCCTCTGCCGCAGGTCTCTTCCCATCCCAAACCCTAATTTTGAATCCAATTTCTCCATAACTTCCTCCTCGTGCTTCGATTGGCTTGGTTTTAGGCCATTTTTGGTCTCCAGCCTCTCGATCTCGCTGTGTCGTCCTTCAATTTGGGTCTCCGGTGCTTCCATGGCCTTCGCTTGCCTGCGCGATTGAACCTCCCTCCCTCCGTCCTCGTTGCTCTCTGCCTGTGATGGCCTGCTGGGTGGGCCGTCGGTGCTTGTTCTCGGTTCGTCGTCGGCTTCCGTTGTCGGTGGTTGCTGCCTGGATGGATGTAAAATCCACTGTACGTTTCTGGATTGCGGTTTTTTGCCCCCTTTTGGGGCTAGAACGAAGGAATTAAAAAAAAGGAAAAGGAAAAATTCATTTGGGGTTGCAAGACCTGAAAATCTTGAAAGGGTTGTAACCTTTCTTTGAGTATACCTCGAAAGGGCCTAAATCCCGTTAGGGTTTGAATAAATTCTCTTTCGTCTGAAAGGGATTCATGGTGCGTCTTCAAGGGTGGTTCTTGGTTGTGTTCCCTGTTGTTCGTGGCGTTCCTCTTCCGTGTTGGAGCTCTGGCAACCGGTGTCGGGATTGGCTGGGGTCGTGGTGGTGTGTATTGAGGTGACTCCGCGTGTAGAAAATTCCTTGGAGGATCTTCTTCACTGCCCACAAGACCGGACTTCTGATATACCGCTGGCCAACGGTGTCGCCGCTTGGTGACGCTTGGCATCGGATCTTAGTCTACGTTGTCTCCAGCGTGTACGGGTTTGGCTCGCTTACTCGTCCGGGTTTTACGCCTCTCACTTTGTTGTTGTACGTTGCACCTTTTTATATGTAGTGACGATTTTACCGTCTGTCGACTTTCGCCGGCCTCTCGAATTGTCAAGTATGTAGAGCTGGCAAAACCCGACCCGAACCCGAAAACCCAACCCGGTCGACTCGGAACCGATTATTCTGAACACCGACACAACCTGTCCATTTTGGACCCGAAATCTGAATGAACCGAACCCGATTAACCCGAAACCCATTAAGACCCGAACCCGTTATAACCCGAACTTTAAACTACAATCTAGTAAAAAAATTTAAATGAATATTGAAATAATGAAAATCCGAGACAACCGAAACCCGAATAACCGAAACTCGATACAACCGAAACCCGAACCCGACCCAACCGATTGGCCAAGTTCTTAGACATTACCCGAAACCCGAATGACCCGAAACCCGACTAACCGAACCCAAACCCGACCCGACTCGCCCGATTGCCACTTCTACAAGTATGCCCGACTCTCGAATTATTTCCTAATAAAAAAAAAATTTCTAAAATTGGCAACAATCTCATATAGATTATGTCGAACATGACGGCCAGTTCAAGTGAGCAACCATGTCAAACAAGACTTTATGATCAACATAATAATATGCCATTGAGCGCGTCATACTGTTCCAGTTAATCATAATAATTAATATAATGCAATCACAGTACTATTTAGCTAGTTACATCTTTAAAATATGTGTGAAAAAATAAAAAGATAATTATTTTAAAACGGAGGGAGTAATACACCATGTATTTATGATGGCAGGAATTGTTGAGATGTAAATGAGACTAAAAGTGTCCCACATCGGAAATTGAACATATTAAGTCCTAGTATATGAGTCGGTGACTACTATTTCTATTGCCAATTGGTTTTAAAATGAAACTTCACTCGGCTTGTGTGTTAGACTATTAACGCATGATATGATATCAGAGCCGATGTTCGGCTGGATGCGGTGCGGTCTAGGATCCTGTTCGATCTAATGGGCTGCGGTCTAGGATCCTGTTCGATCTAATGGGCTGGCCGGCTTAGATGGTTACTGCACACGACCCCCAGTCACCGGTTCGAGTCGGACTTTGACATAAATAATATCAATATCCCTTTATTTTTTTTAAGTGTGATCCAATCATACGGCATATGCCCTGTGTATATATGACGATTTGATATCGATTTATTTTTATAATCTATTTAGAATGCAACATCACACTCACACCTCAATTTCAATTTGATCAGCAAAGTTATGTTTCACTATCCCCTAAGTAATAAAGATCTAACACCAAATAAATAACAAATAGAAATCGGAATTGATATGTAAACGGTCAATTTTTTGCCTATTGCACGGTGCAGGCCGGATTGCGAGTATGATGATGGTGGGGCCCATGGACAGGCATCTGCACACTACGCGGATGCGAACGTTAACTATACTCCTCTAGACAACAAAGATGTGGTCGGGCCTCCTCTCCGGCGCAACCACTGCCCAACTCCTCACCTCTGGGTTCTCGCCTCCACCCTTCCAAGTTCTCCCACCGAGAGGCTCGATGACGGCGAAGGAGATGAAGTTCTTGGAGGCGATGAGCTCAATCCCGCGACATTGGCGGCGCGCACTTCTCCTTCTCGATGAGGTCTTGGATCTCCGGGTCGACTTGGACCAGCAAGGTGTTCCCCAGTTGGAGACGGAATCCAAAAAACTCGAGTCCAAATCAGTCATCAATTGAAAGCAGATCTAAAAACTCAAGACAAAATGAAATCGACCGGATACCCATCCCAAATTTACCGTCTTCCTCGCCTCTAGCCGATCATAATTAGAGGCCCTGCGTTTCAAGCACGAATTCCGTTGAAACGAAGAGATCAATGAAGACGACGAAGCAGGTACGACTACAAGTCCAGATTTAATATATAAAAAAACCCACAACTGCGCATTGCGAACCGTGCAAACAACGAAAAATTCACCGTGTACATAGTACTTAAGTAACATAGAAATTGATTTCAATTAATAACGCTTTTAATTTGGCTACAGCCTACAGCCTACAGGCTAGTTGATTAAGCAGAAACATTCAAACTGACCTTGGCTACTTGTACAGCAACATTTCAACCGTCGCACTTAAATTTGGTTTAAATGGGCTCATCTGCAAAACAAACTGCGATAATGTAATTAACTTTTCATTACATCCATATACATATATATACGATCCATCATGGCTACATTTAACAAGTTCACCTGTGTCCACCCAGAGACCGACCTAACCCAAGTAGACAACCCAGACCCACTCAACCCCCCAAACTGCGGCGCTTGTGAGTGCCCTATCGCCGGCAAGATCTACCACTGCGCCGCCTGCGACTCCGATCTTCACCCCTTCTGCAAGAGCCGCCCACAAAACCTCTCCTGCCTCCTCCACCCCCACTCCCTCTCCCTCCTCAGCGACGCTCTCACTTCCAGCCGTCGCTGCGACGTGTGCGACGAGGACATCAAAGGCGTCTCCTACGTGTGCTCCCCCTGCGAATTCGATCTCCACCCCGAGTGCTCCCGCCTCCCTATCCGCGTCCCCTGCCTCGCTGCCACCCCCGAAAACCGACACCTCCTCCAACTCCAGGTTGGCTACGACTTTCCCTCCGGCGCCAACTGCAGCGTGTGTGGAGATCAGTGCGGCAGATGGTCTTATAGATGTGACGTCTGCGCTGACATCACCGTTCACTATTCGTGCCTCTCCATGAGACTCGCTGACTCCCTCGAGGCAGACCCCGTTGAGTGCCAGTCTCGAGGGTTGTTTAGTAGGAGGCACCGTCACAATAACAATGACAACAACGGTAACAATTACAACAACAATAATTATTATAGCGACGGAAGTGGCAGCAGCGGCGGAAGAACCGGTGGAGGGTTCGGGCGTTTTATGGGAAGGATGACGGGGAGCGTAGCGGCGAGTTTTATTAGCGACGTTTTTGGGAATATGATGGATATATGACGGTGATTTCTTCGGTTGATCTGGTTTGGCTTATTATAATTCCATGGTTTGACATATGATAAAACACTTAACTTTGATTTCCATTTGGAAAAGATGTATTTTAAGATTTCAAGTGTGCATATTGATCAAAACAAGATTTCAAGTGTGCGTGTATATAAAAATAAAAGCAAAAGATTACAAGTATTCGTCCTGCAGTATTAGTCAAGCTCCCTATGGGCTACGGTATTGAATTTAATTTTAATATTTACTAGTAGTACTTCAGATTATGATACATTCATAGAAACACAATTTTGGATTTTTTTTTTATTATTATTTTTTGATAAGGAAATAATTCGAGGCCGGACAGGCCCGGACCTCGAGAGAGACGGCAAGCCGTCTAAACATACAACATAGTAAAAGAAATACAGCATAAAACAACTACATTATACAACAAAAGAGTTATATGAAACAAACCCGGAAACCCTAAACCCTAAGCAAATAAACGGACACAGCAACGAGAAGAAGGAGACCCGACGTGGTGAAGTGGATAGCGAGCGCATGGGACAGCACAGCTGACACGATGTCTCGCCGTCGGAAAGACGGAAAGCAGCAATCCACGTAGGGCAAAGACGGCACCTGGGGAAGTGTGGATCACACGACGTTCCCTTCACCTAGATGAAGGATCTTCGGAGACCACGAACACCACCAATACGATCACTTCGATCAACCAGGGCCGCAAAACTGCTCTTCAACCGAAACTAACCACGAACCACCAAACAGAACTCCAACCAACTCGAGAAAATGAAGCACGACCGCGAGAGGGCAAAGAGCGCATGAGTAAACCGGATTTATTTCAGTTATATATTATAAATTATAACTTTTAATTTTTTCATTTATATATATATATATATATATATATATATATATATATATATATATATATATAATTTATACTTTTTATTTTTGGACACCCTCGGGCCCAAGGAAAAGCCTTGAGTCCGAAGGATGAGTATACGGGCCAAGAAGTAACCAATGGGCCCACTACGGGCAACACATGCCCGGCCCACTACGGGCAACACATGCCCAAGGAGAGGCTGGAGAGCAGAGGCCAAAGAAGATTTGCAGGGGAGGAGAAGGCAAAACGATGGACCACCGGAGAACAAGGACGCCGGACCTTAGATCCACCCCTGACAAACACGACGGAGGAAGCCGAGCCAAGAAAGGACGATTTTGACAAGGAATAGAGATTCGAAAGGCGACGAACCCAAGATCATAAAAAATCTGGGGAGAGAATCTACAGGAAGAAGAACACCAGATCCGAAAATTGAAGACAACGAAGTTCGAAAATGATGGGAAACGAAGGAGGAAATGAGATCCTCGACCATAGATCCGCAAAAGCCCCAAGGTAATTGAGCAATTTACTGGGTTAGGAGGAGTAGAATCAGGGCGATAATCGACGAGATGGTAGATCGGATGACAATTCGAACCCAAAACGAAGGCAATCTGAGAATAAAATTGGGGGTTTCAGATCGGGGTTCAGAATAGGGGCTTCATATGGTGGTTATCCATTAAAGATTGGAGCCCTTAAGGGATTATCACGAGCCTCGGAAGAAAGGAAACCCAACCCAGCAGGAGATTGAGACCGAAGAGGCGCCGTGGTGGTGGTGAGGGGCGTTAGACCCGGTTAAAGACGACCGGAGCCGAGGTAGCAGCGGTCAAAACCGGTGTTTGTCAAGCCGATGAAGCGGACCGGTGGCTCCCGGAGGAGATGTGGGGCTCCCGAAGGAGATGTAGGGCTCTCGGAGGGGAGGGTTTGGAGCTCTCAAAAGAGAGCGTTTTTTCTTGCTGGGGGGGGGCTTGCGCAGTTAGCAATTTTCCACAACACAATTTTGGATTTAACAATATAGAAATAGCATATTCATCAAGTGATACATAAATGAATTTTTTTTCTAAATAGTCAAAAATCGGAAAATTATTAGCGAAATAGTTAGTCAAGATCTAAAAGTTATTAGCAAAAGGGAGTTTGCAACAACGTTCGTTTTCCTAAAGACATCTCGAAACCGAATTTCTCAATAAATCACGATTGATTAAGCCATGACATTGTTCCCCCTCTATTATTTACCGATAAGTTATTTTTTTCTATCAAGACAATAAGGGTCTGTTTGGATACCCAAGTGATTATGCTTACTTTAAAAGTGTTTGGCTAATAAAATAATATAATTATAATATAATTAATTGACATAATTTATAAGGTATTTTATTTTAAAATTTCATTATTTTAAATATCTTAAAGTATTTTTATAGCCAAACACTTTTAAATAATTATGCTTAATTACTTGGGAATCCAAACAGACCTAAATCCTGGTGTCCATTTTCAATTCTTAATACACCATGTACTCCGTATTTATGATGGCAGGAATAAGTTAAGAACAATTCCCTTTAATTTTATTTAAAAGTGTGAACCAATCATATGGCATATGCCCTGTGTATATATGACGATTTGATATCGATTTATGTTTATAATTTATTTAGAATGCAACATCACACTCACATCTCAATTTCAATTTGATCAGCAAAGTTATGTTTCACTATCCCCAAATATTGAAATTGACTCTTTAACTAATAAAGATCTAACATCAAGTAAATAACAAATAGAAATCGGGATTGATACGTACACCGTCAATTTTTCGCTCATTACACGGTGCAGGATTCCAATCGCAGAGTGTGATGGCGGTGGGGCCCACCGATAGGCGCACTGCGCAGATGCTGACGTTCTTCTTCCTCATCCCAAATCCACTGTACTCTTCTATAGACAACAAAGATGTGGCCAGGCTTGCCCAACTCCCCACCATTGGGTTCTCCCTCTGCCTCTCCAAATTCTCCCACCGAGAGGCTCGATGACGGCGAAGGAGATGAAGTTCTTGGAGGTGATGAGCTCAATCCCGCGGCATTGGCGGCTCGTGTCCTTCTCGATGAGGTCTTGGATCTCCGGGTCGACTTGGACTAGCGAGGTGTTCCCCTAATCGGAGGCAGAATCCAAAAAATTCGAGTCCAAATGAACCCAGATCCAAAAACTCGAGTCCAAATCAGTCATCAATTGAAAGAAGATCTAAAAACTCAAGACCAAATGAAATCGACCGAATACTCATCTCATATTTACCGTCTTCCTCGCCTCTAGCCGATCACCATTAGAGGCCCTACGTTTGAAGCACGAATTCTGCGGAAACGAAGAGATCGAAGACGACAAAGCAGGTATGACTACAAGTCCAAATTTAATATTCCATTCGTCTCAAAATTTAAGTCGTTTTAAACTAATTTAGTTGTATCAAAATAGATGTCATTTTAGATTTTTTAGGTAGGGAATAGTAATGATTTGTGTGTTGTTGATTTTTTTTAAAGATTTTAATTAGTTATAAAATGTTTACTCAAAAAAAAAAAATAGTTATAAAATGTAATAAATTAGTGGAATGACGATCTCGATTGATGGATGAGTGTTTTATTAAGACTTGTGAACAATACTAAACTCACTTAAATTTTGAGACGAGGGAGTATAATTAAAAAACCCACATCCGCGCATTATGAACCGTGTAAACGGAGAAAAATTCACAATGTAAATAGTAATCATAGAAATTGATTTCAATTAATTGCGCTTTTAATTTGGCTACAGGCTACTTGATTAATTAAGCAGAAACATTCAAACTGACCGTGGCTACTTGCACAGCAACATTTCAACCGTCGCACTAAAAATTTGCTTTAAATGGGTCCATCTGCAAACAAACTCCGATAATGTAACTTTTCATTATATACATAACATATATATACGATCGATCATGTCTACATTTAACAACTTAACCTGTGTCCACCAAGAGACTCACCTAACCCAAGTAGACAACCCAGACCCCCTCAACCCCCCAAACTGCGGCGCTTGTGAGTGCCCTATCGCCGGCAAGATCTACCACTGCGCCGCCTGCAACTCCGATCTCCACCCCTTCTGCAAGAGTCTCTCACAACACCTCTCCTGCCCCCTTCACCCCCACCCCCTCTCCCGCTATAGCGACGCTCTCACCTCCAGCACTACGCCAAACAGACACTCAAGAGACGGATAAAAGTCGTCGCCTGAGAGCATAAACCGTCGCCTGAGCATTGAAGAGACGGACGTCCGTCGCCTGAAGGTTTGTCGCATGGACACCGTCCCTTCAGTCAGTGGGCGACGGAATGACGAAGTTCGTCGCTTCAGTTATATCGAAGCGACGAACTATTGTCGTCTCTTGGGCATAACGTTGACCTTCCGGGAAGGCTCTCTCTCGTGACCAAGCGACAGCCTCCTCCGTCGCTTCAGTTAAAAAATTCTCAGGCGACGAACTCTTTGTTCGTCTCTTGGATGTGTTTTGTAAATTTTGATTTGTGCTGACGCAACGAAACAAAGTTCCCTTTCTCCGTCCCTTGAATGATTTTCTTCTAAAAGCCTAAAATGGAATCTATATATTATTCCCACCTGTACACGCACTCTGCTCATTCATGGAGCAGAGCCTACATAACCAATACATAACAATACCTAATTCAAATTTAATATCATTACATTCACAACACAACTTATGTGAACACGTAACCTGCACTTTACATTCACAACCTCCAGAACACAACCCACAAAATGCACAAGACAATATCATATTATAAAAACCTGCACTTAGCAATTGTTGCACAAAAACCTGCATACCATTTCAAAGCCTTACAAAGTTTATCTGGCCAAAAACTTGCATACGTTTGAGGCTTAACAAAGGGGATACTAAAGCACTTGCGAGAATTCATAACATATAAACATACATAGGGGCTGTTTTTTTACCCGAAACCTACCATGTTCAATCAAAATGCTCCCAAAAAGTTGCTAACGATGAGTTTAAGAGGTAACTACCTCATGGGTTGGTTGAAGAGTGGGACTGTCGCACAAGCTGCTCTAATGCCTCGATACGTTTCTGCGTCTCATTGGCTTGTTCGATTGCCTGCTTTGCCTTCTCTTCAGCATTCTTGAGTCTCTCCTCAGCCCGATCAGCTCTCTCGTCAGCCTTCCGAACTCTCTCCTCAAGCTCTTGCCTTTTTGATGAACCCTTCATGCTCCAAGAGCCCCCTCTTTTCTTGGGAGGCCTTCTCACACCTCTTCCCATCCCTGTCCAAAAGAAGTAGAAACAATCAATCACAAACAGAAGGTATAAAAAAAATCAGTCAATCAATCACACAAGGAGGAAAAAATTACAGAAATGCATAGCCCCTCCAGAAAATCATTCAACAGAAAATCTGGCACAATTTACAAGTATATAAACCCAGTACAAAGAAATACTTGCAAAAGATGATGCAAGGATAGTAGTAGGGAAAAATACTTGTAAACGAGCAAGTAATGCCGTCTCAAATGGACAAATTTGGTCGGATGATCTCATCAGACTTCACCAAGAAATCTGGCATGTTAAAATGCTAACATTGCATAAATATATCCACAAACAAAAGAATTAAAAAGAGACCACGAATCTGTCAGTTTTTCTCCTAGATGGAGTCCATCCATCTCTTGTATTTGAAATTCCACAAAAATCAATACATTGGATGATATATATACTCAATATTTTCAGGTTATGGATGATCTGCAATATCCAATCTTCTGGGTAACAAATATGCAAATACACCACAAAAGGCACCCACACATAAGCCAAAACTTCATATTAAAGAAACCACCAGTAAAATCAGAGTTCCCAGCAGGGCAAACACACTCCAATCCACCATCTTACAAGTCAAAATTTTGCAATACATAGCAGATGACACTATAATTTAACTCAAGCCTCATAAAAATCACCCAAAAAAAAGCGCTCCAATTATGCATCAAATTAATTCAGAACTAGTGTGATGATCATTTGATAATTAGTATGATGCCAAACTAAGAGTTTTTGCAAAGTTGGGGTGGGGAACATTGTTACCTCGAACTTCGGTGCCTCGCCGTTCTCCAAAGCAATTGATCAAGATCTCACATTCCGCCTCCACGGATATAGGAGGAGCTTGAGCATCTTCAGACTCCACATTTGTTTGTGTGTCTTCAATCTCTTTAACTGTACTTTTCAAACTCTCCTGTCATTCAAATTGAAAGTTCACACAATTAATTTAAAGGGAAGTATTAATTCAAAATTTGAATCGACATAAATCTAACAGAATAAGTAACTACACTCACCATTATCTCCCGAGCGTTAGGACAGTTTTCATACGCATGTATTGTAGCATGAAGATGCGGGGCCGGCTTCCCGGACTTATAATAGTCCTCCGCCCAATGAGTTAGGGGTTTGGACCCCGAACGGTGGTTCATCGGGTTGGGATTATTTGTCCTATTTCTCTGGTTCCTTTCGCTTATGGCCTACAACAACATAAACAACACAATTAGCATCAAATACAAACACTTATGCAAAATCAGTAACTTAATAAAAAAATCAGTAGCTTTTCTATATAAAAAAAAACATTAACTTAAAAACATTCATAGCAACTTAAAATTCTTATAAATGGAGGGCGAGCTAAGAGTTAAAACAGATGCATAGCAAATTAACCACACATTTATACAATGAATGAGTCTTTTATATTTGAACCTATGGATCTTGATATAGATGTTTCACCTTAAATGATGATAGAAATCAGAAGGAAAAAAAATCAGTAGCTTAATAAAAAAAATCAGTAGCTTTTCTATATAAAAAAACATTAACTTAAAAACATTGATCTTAAATAACATCAACTTTTCTATAAAAAAAAAATAACACGATTAGAAGGAAAAAATAAAAGTAGCTTTTCTATAAATAAAAACATCAGTAACTTAATAAAAAAAGGCATCTTAATGTGAATATAAAATCAGTTACTCTATAGAGTTTTCCTACATTTCATAAAATCCACAAACATTGATATGTTTTAGTTTAAAAGATGTCATGGGGAATTTATCAGCTTAAAAGTGGTTCTGTATGAAATAATGTTAGACCTTAAAGGAATAATAAATTAATTTAACATTTTTATGATTAAAGGGGCAATGAAATTTCAATAAACATTAAGCACAATGGCATTATTTATAATTTCCCAAGAGCTTTCTCCATGTATTACATATTAGTATGACAGTACATTAACATTTCTTAATTCACATCAATTTAGCAACATGCTTCTTGATTGTGTTTTCTTATTGACATTTATTTGATGATTATATTACACTATAATATTTCCAAGGTGAAAAATTAATGCTGCTGAAACTTACTGGATAAACTAAAATGATAAAAAAAAAAATTCTTATAAATGGAGGGCGAGCTAAGAGTTAAAACAGATGCATAGCAAATTAACCACACATTTAAACAATGAATGAGTCTTTTATATTTGAACCTATGGATCTTGATATAGATGTTTCACCTTCAATGATGATAGAAATCAGAAGGACAGAAATAAGAAGCATAGCAAAAGTGCACCAAAAAAGCCCAAAAATCAGCAATCAGAAGCATAGCAAAAGTGCACCAAAAAAGCCCAAAAATCAGCAATCAAATAGCATAACAAAGGACATAAAACATAGCTGTAAAGCATATACATAATTTTAAAATATTACTCTTTTTGCTTCGGGCATGAATTCATGCTGCACCAGCCAGTTCCACTGCTCCGAACGGTGCTTGAATTCGGAAGGCCAAAAGGCTATCCCATACACCTTGAAGAATTTGTGACACCTATACTTCCAGTCCCGATACCGATCGTCTGCTGTACTCCTGATAAAGGTATCCAACGGTGTATCTTCAGGGTGTATTTGATACATGTTCTACATAACAAAACACAATGGTTAAGTTTCTAGTATACTAAAGAAATTATGGAAAAGTATATACAAAAAATAGTTGAGAAGGTAACCTTCAAATAGGATAGCAGAATGTCCTGATGCTGCTTTTCAAGCTCAGCCCAGCTTGGAGCAAGTGTGGGGACGTTGGTCTTGACGATGGCGCCAATGTCCCGCACTAGCTTGGTGTAAGTCTCGTGGGTAGGGTCGTTGGTGAAGTCCGACCAAGTAACTTTGATCTTTCCCGAAGCCTTCTTAATGCGGTTTGTCTTTGCACTCACAACAGTTCTATACTTGACTGGCCCCTCTCCTAATCACAAACACAATGCGCACAATAATCAGAAAGAGGGTGATTCAACTCATTAAATATTGACAGAACTTTTATAACGTAACTAATATACAATATACCATATTTGTAGCCAAATTCCAACACTTCACTCTTACATAAATGAACAATAAGTTTATACAAGATGGACAAGATTACTTATAATAAGTATCATCCATACACTTCATGGATTCCAATCACGTATGCATATAACTATGGTTCTTCATATAGTTTCTTTGCCTTTTTAATTTGTACAGCTCTTAAAGGAATTTTATTCCTAACATCACTACATGACTGGTTTAATTGCAGAGTGTATATATGCTTCCACTCAAACAGAAAACCGAAAATAATCAGAAAATAATCTCAAAATTTTAATTGCTACTCTGACATTTCACTCTTACATATATCATCAAATTTTTCAACAGATTTTTTGGGGTTTTCATCCACTAGATTAGTTGCTTCCACTCAAACAGAAAACCGAAAATAATCGCAAAGAATAGACATTACAGTCCGGAGATTGAAATTAGGGTTTGAGTTTCGAACATAACCTCCATTGTTCTTGCATCGTATACTCAAAAAGGGTCCGTCTTCAGGCGTGGCGATGGATGAACCGGTTGTAATCACCAGACTTGGTGCTTGGGGTGGAGGGTCGGCGGCTTGTGGTGGTGGAGAAGCGGCGGCTGTGGGCGGTTCCAACTCCAATGGTGGTGCCGGCGGACCCCTGCTGGGTTGGGGCGGAGCAGTTGTGGGCGGATGCGTGGAGGAGCCAATCGCTGCAGAGGGCGGTTCCAACTCCAACGGTGGTGGAGGCGGACCCCTGCTGGGTTGGGGCGGAGCAGTGGAGGGCGGAGTCGTGGAGGGCAGAGCCGTGGAGGGCGGAGATCGGAGCGCTGGGAAGGAGAGAGGCCGGGAAGGAGCAGTGGAGGGCGGAGATCGGAGCGCTGGGAAGGAGAGAGGCCGAAGACGATGGATCGAAGAGAGAGACTGGGAAGCGGCGCTGGGAAGGAGAGAGACAGGGTTTGTCGAAAGTGAAGGGTTTGATTTGCGTTTTTCACTCTTTAACCCTAGCCGACTTTTTCAAAGTAAAATAAAAAAATTTAATAAAAAATCACTCAAGCCACCAACATTGATGTAAGTCCGTCGCTTCAAAATTTTTAAAATTTTCACAAAAAAAATAAGTGGGAAAAGATCCCGCCAAAGGAGAATTTTAGTGGGAAAATATCCCGCCATTGTTGAAATAATCGAAGCGGCAAACTTAGTATCTCCGTCACCTGAATATTTCTTTATCTTACTTTAGTTTTTTAGAGGTATTAATACACATTTAGAAGATAAAAAGTCTAATTAATGAAAATAACAAAATACTAATACTATTTCTAAAAAAATATTTTAGTATACAATTTTCATTATACATAAAGTTCAATTAATCACAAATAATAAAAAGAGATAAAAAAAAATCAAATTAATGACAATAAAAAGATTAATATTTACAAAGATACATTTTTGTAATTATTTACAAAGATTAATTTATAATACAGAATTATTAAAGAAACTCAACTAATAAATGTAAGTTAAATGGATTTAATCTCTTATATACTTTGATACCTATTTTTAAGATTAATTAACAGATTTTGCATCATTAAAAAACATTCATAATATGAATTCATAATGCCCCTTAGGCAGGGCACGCAATACATGAAAACCTAATCGGAAATAAAACAGAAATAAAGTGTGTTTAGATTATTACAAAAGGACATTCATAATATCAATCACGATCATCGTACTCCTCGTCTTCATCTTCCTCCTCGACTTCACCTTCGTCATGTTCGTCTTCGTCTTCATAGTCTTCTTCTTCATACTCCTCGTCTTCCTCATCTTCCTCGTTTTGTTCTTCTTCTTCTTCACTCTCTGATTCATTTTGGAACGGATGCAGATCAATGGTGAGTTCAAAATCTCCAGTATAAACTGGGCCGAGTTCTTGATATGCTTCTTCTTGTGGTTGAGCTCCGTCTGCATGTGTTTCCAGAGTGGTGAGATTGTAAACATTTCTATGTGTCATCACATTCACAACTTTCCACCCATCACCCAGCTTCGGGTCATCCACATAAAACACTTGCTTTGCTGTGCGTGCGAGACAGAATGGGGAATCATCGTACCAACTATTGTTTGTATCAATAGTCAACAACCCGTGCTCGAACTTGTACGTGATACCAATGTTGTCAGGATCAGTGTCAAACCACTTGCACTTAAACACTACAACCGGCATCATGTTGGTGTACATGATTTCAACCACTGATTCAAGGATACCATAGTAGCTAGCACTCTCTGTCTCTACCATAACCCCACAATTTTGGGTCTGCAAGTTTTGATCTCTATCCCAACAGACGAATTTGATCCCGTTCACATAACAAGATGCGTAAATCCCATGTGAAACTGGTTGTCTAGCCAAAGACAAAACCTCTTGTTTAAAGTATGGATCTTCGTCTCTTTCCAATCTAGAAACCTATAGTGGTAAGAAGTAAGGATGGAAATTAATGAAGTAAGGATGTAAAGTGGCGAGCAATAAGGATGGAAATTACATGAAATGCTTACCCATTTAAGGAAGTAAGGATGAAAATTAATTTTACGTGCATATGTAGTGGCATCCTCAAAATGTTGTAGCCAACCTTTCTCATGTTCATCCAAGTAGTGTGAAACTTCTTTGCATTCAAGCAAAACTTGCCAGTGCGCCTCATAAATCTCTGTGTCAGTTAACCTCGCACGAGGAATATAACTTTGAGGACGAACGAGCTCCGACACAACAGAAATATCATAAATGCCAGAAGAGGGGGTGGGTGTATTGTCAAGACCTTGTCCATCACCCAAGTACAAATTACAATATGTAATCGCCTCTTCACAAATATAACGCTCAGTTATGGATCCTTCGGGGTACCTAGGGTTGGAAACATATTTTTTGTACGCGCCAAGTTGGCTGAGATAGAAAAGAATTTGGTAAATGATGTTTATCAATTAATTTAGTAAGAAATAAAGTTGCGAAAAAAATCTAAAAAAAATACATACCGTTCGATTGGATACATCCATGTGTAATGGACAGGTCCAGTTACCAACACTTGTCGGGGTAGGTGAACCATAAGATGGACCATGATCGTGAAAAAGTGTGGAGGGTAAATCATCTCAAGGTGGCACAAAATATCAACTATCTCACCCTCCATTCGTCGAACATCCTCCTTTGTCACCTCTCTTGCACATAATTTCTGAAACCATCTACATAGAGCAATCAAAGGCTTGACAACATGATCTGGTAAGTATGCACGAATAACAATTGGAAGAAGGTGTTGCAGCATAACGTGGCAATCGTGCGTCTTCAATCCTTGAAACCTTTTTTCCTCGACCTTAACTTTATGTTTCAAACTCCCAGCATAACCATGCGGGTATTTAACATCAGCAAACCATTCGAAAACCTCTCGAAGATCCTCCTTCCTCACCACATATGGAGCACGAGGAAGTTGTCCGTTCCCCCTTGCATGTAGTGATGATCGAACCCCTCTCCGTTTTAAAGCGACACGAGATTGGGCACCATCTTTGGACTTTCCTTCAATCGAGAGAGTAGTCCCATAAACACACTCAAACACTTCCCAGGTGACTTAGGACCTGGGATCAATAAAGTCAACATGTTGAATTCCTCTTTCATACACATCGAAGGAGGCAAATTATATGGCATCAAAATGACAGGCTATGTGCTATGGAGAGTTGCTAGCTTCCCAAATGGATTGAATCCATCAGTTGCCAATCCGAGCCGAACATTCCTCACATCCCTAGAAAAATGAGTGAACGTTCTATCAAACTCTACCCATGCCTCCCCATCAGCAGGGTGTGTCAAACGGTCATCATTCCTCACCCTTTCGTCATGCCATCGCATTTGCTTTGCGATGTGCGGAGACATGTACAAGCGTTTCAGTCTGGGAGTTAAAGGGAAGTATTTAACCACTTTTCTAGGGATTTTGCGCCTGTCACTACCTCGACGTGACTTCCATCTTGAAGTATGACATATGGGACAAACTTCCTCATTTGCATACCTCTTATAAAACAACACGCAGTTATACTCACATGCGTGAATATTTTCATAGCCCAATCCGAGATCTTTGCACACCTTTCGAATGCTTTTCCAATCAGCAGGAAATCTATGTCCGGGTTGAAGATTGTTGCAAACTTCACGACAATGGCCATCCATACTCTTATCTGACCAGCGATTTTCCACCTTCAACTTCATAGAACATAAAATAGCAGTCAAAACAGTCCTTGTACTACCAGGATACAACGGAGCTTGAGCTTCCGCTAAAAGCCTCTCGTATTTTTGGTAATCATCATCGACCATATCACAAAAATCATGGTCATTGCCCGCCTCGTACCCAGCATGATAAGGAAAGTTGTCATGGATGATGTCCATGGTGGGATCATGACCAGAGGAAGAGGAAGCCCTTTGCTCTATGTATTGCGTTCTACGCAAGGAAACTATCGGCTCAACTGGATCTTCTCCATGACTGTCCCATACTATATAATCCGGCCACATACCATAATAAGATAAGTGGTGCAACATCGTTGGGATGTTCACAGGTTCTCGAGCGTTATGGCAATGGTCGCAGGGACAAGGAAAATAGATCCTCCCATTTGCATTTGCAGCCACATTGTTCACGAAACTAGTAATCCCATGAATATATACATTTGACTTACGAGGAAACTGCATCCATCTCTTATCAATTTTCTAAATTCACTATCATTTAAAAAATATAAATCCATCACACAAATTCATTTCCAAATTCAATATCATTTTAGAAATATATAATACGAAATCTAAGTTAAACATGTCACACATCTCAAATTAAATCCATCACACATTTCATTTAAACACAACAAATCCCAATCCAATACAAACAAACAATTTATATTTCCCACAAATTCTAACCTAAATCATCACACATTCCAAATTTCAATAACAACAAATATCATTTCTAAAAGTAATTGTAAAATAATTCAATCAACATTTCCCAAGTCTCTATCACAAGGTTCAAAATCTCAAACAAATTCCTTTCTACAAATCTAACCATTATTTCACAATTCTTCCCTCTATTTAACAAAATATGTATAAAAAAAATTAAAAAAAAATGACACTAACCTTGCTACAAACTCAAGTGACTTCTTCAATCACCCCATAACTTGTTTAGATCTACAACAAAAATTCCAAATTACAAATCTAACCAATATTTCACAAATGCATCAATATTTAAAATTACAAGTAAAAAAAAATAAAGCATAACAAATCTTACCACAACTCAAAATATATTGTTAGTCTTCTTCAATTTTTACAAACCTAGCTTATGTAAATTATTTGAAATTTGAAAATGGAAAAGATGGAAAATGGGGGAAAATAAAGGAGATGAAGAACAAGAAGACGGCCGGACAAATGGTGGTTTAAGGTTATTGTTGTAACCTTAACAACATTCAATGAGGTAGGTCACGACATTAAATTTAGGCAACGGTACAAATCACTCAAGCGACGGGCATAGTCCCCATCCGTCGCTCCATAGCTATACATATTTGACTTCTGGGTTGACCAAACTCAGGCGACGGGAGCAATTTGGCTCGTCGCCAGAAATGTCTTCAGGGGACGGACAAAGTCCTCCTCCGTCGCTCCAGATCTATCCCCCATTTGACTTGTGGGTTGCCAAACTTAGGCGACGACACGAAATACTCAGGCGATGGGAGCAATTTGGTTCGTCGCTAGAAATGTCTTCAAGGGACGGACAGAGTCCTCCTCCGTCGCTCCAGAGCTATCCCTCATTTGACCTGTGGGTTGACCAAACTCAGGCGACGGGATGATATAGTCCGTCGCTTGAAACGCATTGAAGCGACGGAATTTGGCCTGTTCGTCGCCTCAGTGTCTGTCTGGCGTAGTGCAGCCGTCGCTGCGACGTGTGCGACGAGGACATCAAAGGCGTCTCCTACGTGTGCTCCACCTGCCAATTCGATCTCCACCCCGAGTGCTCCCGCCTCCCTCTCCGCGTCCCCTGCGTCGCTGCCACCCCCGAAAACCGTCACCTCCTCCAACTCCAGGCTGGCTACGACTTTCATTCTGGCGCCCACTGCAGCGTGTGTGGAGATCAGTGCGGCAGATGGTCCTATAGATGTGACGTCTGTGCTGACGTCACCGTTCACTATTGGTGCCTCTCCAGGAGCCTCGCTGACTCCCTCGAGGCAGCAATAATTACAACAACAATAATTATTATAGCGACGGAAGTGGCAGCAGCTGTGGAAGAGTCGGTGGAGGGTTCGGGAGAAGGATGACGGGGAGTGTAGCGGGGAGTTTTATTAGCGACGTTTTTGGGAATATGATGGATGACGGTGATTTCTTCGGTTGATCTGGTTTGGCTTATTATAATTCCATGGTTTGACATATGATAAAACACTTAACTTTGATTTCCATTTGGAAAAGATGTATTTTAAGATATATTTCAAGTGTGCATATTGATCAAAACAAGATTTCAAGTGTGCGTGTATATAAAAATAAAAGCAAAAAAGATTTCAAGTATTCGTCCTGCAGTATTAGTCAAGCTCGCTATGGGCGACGGTATTGAATTTAATTTTAATATTTACTAGTAGTACTTCAGATTATGATACATTCATAGAAACACAATTTTGGATTTAACAAAAATATGAACGTACCGTTATAAAAATAGCAAATTCATCAAGTGATGAATAAATATATATTTACATAAATAAAAAATTTCCCCTTGGCCATCCGGTCAATTTGGGGGAGTGTTGATCCTCCATCACATTTTCTATGTTACACCATCCATCTTTAATGGATCTAAATTATAAATTGAATATTTAAAATTAAAACAATAGTGGATCTAAATATTAATTGGTGAAATGTGAAACATTATTCGGTGAAATTTGAAGCATTATTTAGTAAAATGTGAAATATTCTACCGAATACTGTTATGTTTTTTTTCGTTCAGTTCAGATCAAAACGCTTCAATTCCACTGAATAATTTGAAACATTCTACCGAATAATGTTTAGTTTTTTTATTCATCATTTTCAAATAAAAAAACCTCAATTCCCTCAGCTATACTTACAATTTATATGAAATATTTCAAATTTCACCAAATAATGTTTCACATTCTCCTAAACAATACTCCCATTTTATCGAATAATGTTTCAAATTTCTCAGAATAATATTCTTATATTTCACCGAATAATATTTATGCACATTGCAGTGCACAAATGATACCTACACTATTTTATGATACAACACTGTACAACAATATTGTCTAGAAAAACAAAGGGTCAAACGAAACCACTGATGGAATATTAATAGTCATGAATTAGCAAAGCATAATAAAAATAAAAAAGGATTACCAAAACCAAAAAGATTCCAATAAAACGAGATCGGTAGAATTAAAGTTTTGGAAAATCAAATAAAAATGGTAAATGTCGAGAGTATGGCAATTGGCAGAGACTAATAATTGACATGACGAGTTATTATAAATTTATAATGGGTCGTATCTACTGTTGATGATTTTTGAGTTTGATAGATTACATAGGTCTCCTATTGTATAGTGGCCTGAAAGCCCGTTAAGACTCAATACCTTGTAACCTATATATATGTTATATCAATGAATGAAACCCTCAAGGAGGACATTACAATCAATCTCATGATCTTACATGGTATCACAGCCTAAGATCCAAAGACCCTAAATTCTTTTTCTCTAACCCTAGCCGCCACCTCCTTCTCTCTCCCCTCGTCGTCTCTCTCATCGCCGCCAATCTCCCACCGTCGGCCAAACCCTAGCGCGCCCGCGCCACCTCCCAACGCGGCCGCGCCACATCCCACCGTCGGCCCCCCCTCCTTCTCTCTCTCGCTCGCTAGCCCTTCCGCACCCCGCCCTTAGCCTTCCCTTCTCATCCCAATGGCTAACCCACAACCTACCGACCCTATTAAGCCACCCTACCATTCCGCCCTCACCATCTCCAACATAAAAAATTGCATCCCTATCATTCTTGATCATGAGTCCAGTACCTACACCATGTGGTCGCACCTTTTCACGACCCATGTTAAGGTTCATAAAGTCCTCCACCACATCGACTCCTCCGCTAACCGCCCTGCAAGCGAAGACGACGATCTCTTCGCTCAACTTGACACCATTGTTCTTCAATGGATCTTTAACACCATCTCAAAAGATCTATTGACCACCATCCTTGACCCCAAAGACAACGCCTTGAAAGCTTGGAAGAAACTTCAGGATCTTTTTCAAGACAACAAGTCCACCCGTGCTGTCTATCTCGAGCACGAATTCTCAGGTTGCAAGCTTTCCTCTTTTCCGTCGATATCTGCCTACTGTCAGCACATCAAGACCCTGGCTGATCAGCTCGACGCTGTCGACTCCAAACCCAGTGCCACCCGTCTGGTTCTTCAGGTTCTCTCTGGTCTCCCTCCTGAATACAACGCTGCTGCTACTCATATCCAGCAGACAGAGCCTCTCCCTACATTCGAGAAGACCCGGTCTCAACTGATCCTGGAGGAGACTCGCATTCAACGTCAGACAACCGACGCCGCCAAAGACAAGACGGCGTTGGTCTCATCCAGCGACATCATCGAGCAACTCGCCCTCCAGCCAGGCCGCACCAACGATCAGCAAGGACCTAGAGGCGGCGGCCGCAGCGGCGGGCGCGGCCGCGGCAGAGGCCGCGGCGGCCGCAGCACCTGGCGCCCGCAGCAACATGATAACCGCCACCCCTCTTGGTACCCCAACCCTGGCTACCCTCCTTGGATGCCCTATGGCTACCCCGGTGCGTCGTCTCGTGGACCTGCCCCGTATCCCAACCGCCAGCAGGGCTTGTTGGGTCCTGCTCCCCGTCCATCGTCCGATCAGGCATACCCGACTGATGTGCACAACGCCTTCTCTTCCATGCAGCTGACACCTCCTGACGGCTCTTGGTACATGGACACTGGCGCTACCTCTCATATGACGAACTCCTCAGGTACTCTCTCATCTCATTCTTTTAAGGGTCCTGCTCATTCTATTATCGTTGGCAACGGTGGTCGCCTTGCTACTTCGGGCATTGGCCACACCACACTACCAACCCCTACCAATCCTTTGCACCTAAACAATGTCCTTATTGCCCCCAAACTTGTCAAAAACCTTATCTCTGTCCGTCGGTTTACCACTGACAATGATGTTTCTCTTGAGTTTGATCCGTTTGGTTTCTCTGTGAAGGATCTTACTACGGGGGTTACTCGCCTGAGATGTAATAGCACTGGGGAGCTCTATCCTGTGTCGTCGCCTTCACCATCCAGCCCGTCAAGTCCAGTCGCCCTCTCGGCATCATCATCCAGTCTTTGGCATGCTCGTCTTGGTCATCCCAGTCCTGCAGTTTTAGATCTACTTCGTTCTAAGAGTCTTGTCATTTGTAATAAAGAGCACCGCTCTGGTTTATGTTCTTCTTGTCAGTTAGGTAAGCATGCCAGACTTCTGTTTCAGCGTTCTTTAAACACTACTTTCGCACCTTTTGATATTATTCATAGTGATATTTGGACATCTCCTGTGCCTAGCAAGGAGGGTCATAAGTATTACCTTTTGTTTCTGGATGATTTTACACACTTCTTATGGGTTTTCCCTTTGCACTTTAAATCTCAAGTGTTCCCTATCTTTGCCAAATTCCATGCTTACATTAAAACACAGTTTCACACCTCTGTCAAGTGTTTCCAATGCGACAATGGCCGTGAATTTGACAATAAAGATTTCCACACTTTCTTTAATACCAATGGGATCTCCTATCGCTTATCCTGCCCCTACACCTCGCAACAAAATGGCAAAGCCGAACGTGTCATCCGCACCATCACCAATATGATGCGCACTCTTCTCTTCCACGCATCCATTCCCCTCCCTTATTGGCCTTACGCCTTGGCCACCACATGCTACCTCCTCAACGTTCTCCCTACCACCACCGTCAACCATCGCTCACCGTTTCAGGCACTGTATTTCGCTTTGCCCATATATGATCACCTTCGTACATTTGGTTGCTTATGCTTTCCCAATCAAGCATCCACCGCCCCCATAAGCTTCACCCTCGCTCTACCCCTTGTGTCTTTCTTGGCTACCCGTCTGATCATCGCGGTTACATTTGCCTTGATATCAAGACTCACAGGATCATTCTCTCTCGCCATGTCACCTTTGATGAGTCGCGATTTCCCTTCGCGTCTCCCACACCCCCTGTGTCGTCGTCAGAGTCTGAGTCACCATTTCCTCACTTCATTCTTCCCCAGAGCTCTCTCGGTGCTCCTGCGTCTCCCCCTCCCCCACCTCCCTCGCCACCCCCCACAACCAGACCTCACACCCGCAGCGTCTCCGGTGTCTTCACACCCCGACAGATCGTCTCCATGACCACCGACCATCACCCCGCTATCCACGGTCCTCAAGCATCATCCCATCCCCTACGTGCGGCGCCCGCCGCAAGATTTCCCCCCCTGGCGGCACCCGCCGCCATAACCTCGCCCCTCCCTCCCCCAACGTCCCAAGCTGGCGCGCCCGCGCCCCACCCTGGCGCGCCCGCGCCCCGACCTGGCGCGCCCGCGCCCCAAGCTGGCGTGCCCGCGTCCTTCGCTGGCGTGCCCGCGTCCTTCGCCTCTCCTGCCCCCATCTTTCCCGACTCCCTTTCACCCTCTGCCTCCACCCAGACCTCCCTCTCCCCCGTTCCCACCTCCCACAAAACCGCCCTCCTAGACCCGAATTGGCAGGCGGCTATGCTCGACGAATACAGGGCCCTTACGAAGAATGGCACTTGGGTTCTTGTGCCTCGCCCTCCTGAGGCGAACGTCATTCGCTGTATGTGGCTCTTCCGTCACAAGTTCCGCTCTGATGGGACATTGGAGCGCTACAAGGCCCGTCTGGTGGTTAACGGTAGATCTCAAAAGGCCGGTATTGATTGTGATGAGACCTTCAGCCCTGTGGTCAAGCCTGCCACTATCCGAGTGGTCCTGAGTCTGGCGCTGTCACGCAACTGGGGCATCCATCAGCTGGATGTCAAGAACGCCTTCCTGCATGGCCATCTGAATGAGACGGTTTACATGTTTCAGCCTCCGGGGTTTGCTGATGCTGAGCGTCCAAAGCATGTCTGTCTCCTCAAGCGCTCTCTGTATGGTCTGAAACAGGCTCCACGGGCATGGTTCCAGCGGTTTGCGTCTCATCTGCTCCGCTTGGGTTTCACTGGCAGCCGATCAGATACGTCTCTGTTTATCTATCGCAGAGGCTCGGATTTGGCTTTTCTGCTGCTCTATGTCGACGACATCATTCTCACCGCCTCTTCTGATGCTCTTCGAACGTCCATCATCTCGAGGTTGAGTGCGGAATTCGCCATGTCTGATCTAGGTCCGCTGTCTTACTTCTTGGGAGTTGCTGTTCAGCGGCATGCGTCTGGTCTCTTTCTCTCACAGAGTAAGTATGCTGCTGAGATTGTTGCTCGGGCTAAGATGGTCAACTGCAATCCCGTCGCAACCCCAGTCGATACATCCAACAAGCTCAGTGCTCATTCTGGTCCTTTGGTTGATGATCCGACACTGTACAGGAGCCTCGCTGGTGCTCTTCAGTATCTCACTTTCACCAGGCCTGATATCAGTTACGCCGTCCAGCAGATCTGCTTGTTCATGCATGCCCCTAGGGAACCTCATTTCCAGGCTTTGAAGCGGATCATTCGGTACATCAGCGGCACCCTCGAGCTCGGCACCACCATCACCCCTTCCTCTAAGCTTGATCTTGTGGCGTACACTGATGCGGATTGGGGTGGTTGTCCTGACACACGTCGCTCCACGTCTGGTTACTGTGTCTTCCTCAATGACACTCTTGTGTCTTGGTCCGCCAAGCGTCAGTCCGTCGTGTCTCGCTCCAGCGCTGAAGCCGAATACCGGGGTGTTGCCAACGTTGTCTCTGAGTGCTCTTGGCTCCGCAATCTCCTGCTTGAGCTACGATGCCCCTTACAGAAGGCCACTCTGGTCTACACTGACAACGTCTCCGCCGTCTACCTGGCTAGCAACCCAGTCCAACATCAACGCACGAAGCACATTGAGCTTGATCTCCACTTCGACAGGGACAAGGTTGCCATTGGACATGTCCGCGTTCTACATGTCCCGTCCTCTTATCAGTACGCTGATATATTCACCAAGGGTTTACCTAGACAGTTATTCATTGATTTTCGTTCCAGTCTCACTGTACGGACCCCTCCCGTTTCAACTGCGAGGGTTTGATAGATTACATAGGTCTCCTATTGTATAGTGGGCTGAAAGCCCGTTAAGGCCCAATACCTTGTAACCTGTATATATGTTATATCAATGAATGGAAACCCTCAAGGAGGACATTACAATCAATCTCATGATCTTACAGAGTTTACTAGTTTGAAGCATTCCTTTTAAAGTTAGAACAATTCAACGCGCAAGTGGTTCCAAACTGCGCAACCTACACTACACTTAGATTTGTATTTAAACACACGAAGTAACAAGTCCAACATCCAACACCAAGGCCTTCATCTACCTTGCCTTAAACTTAAATCTGTCTTCAAACACAACTGCGATACACAACGCCATCGATCTTCGATCATACACACAGCTTCAATTTCCCAGCTAGTTATACCTCAATTAAGCTTAATTACCCCTAAAATGGATTCATCTAATCAGTTCTGTATTCACCCGGAGAACTACTTAACCGAGGCACAGCCCCAACACGGCTCCATAGCCCTATCCCCTCGCCTCAAATGCGGCGATTGCGACTGCCCTATCGTCGGCAAGGCGTTCCATTGCGCCGCCTGCAACTCCGACCTCCACCCCTTCTGCAAGAGCTGCCCTCCCAACTTCACCAGCCGCCTCCACCCCTGCCCCCTCTCCCGTCTCACCGGCCGAGGCTTCGTCGGCCGCCGCTGCGCCGTTTGCGAAGAGGAAATTAGGGGCGGCGTGTCCTACACGTGCTCCGGCTGCAGATTCGACATCCACCCCCTCTGCTCCCAGCTCCCTCTTGTCGTCTCCTACGGCCAGCACTCTCTTCACCTCCAAGTGCGCAACAACGACAACCCTGCTGTTAAATGTGATGGGTGTAGTCGTCAGTGCTTTAAGTGGGCTTATAGGTGTGAAGTGCCCTCCATTACCCTTCACTACTCTTGCCTGTCGGAGAAAATCGTCTTCGAAGCCGGTGATCGTCCTGCGGCGGACCACCGGTGTAGGGACCTTGTCCAGCCGTGGGGGTTCTGTCCTCCTTATAACCACGGTGGTGGTTATGGTTACGGCGCCGGAAATTACAACTACGGCGGTGGCTTCCCCGGCCAGGGCTACGGCGCCGGTTTGCCTAATTACGGTCATTACGGACTACCTCAGTATCACTACGGCGGTGGCTTCTCCGGCCAGGGATACGGCGCCGGTTTGCCTAATTACGGTCATTACGGAGGAGTACCTCAGTCTCACTACGGCGGTGGATTCTCCGGCCAGGGCTACGGTGCCGGTTTGCCTAATTACGGTCATCACGGAGTACCTCAGTATCACTACGGCGGCAGCGGAGGGGGGTTCCAAAACCATGTCAGTAATAACGCCGGTAGTGGGAGTGGCGGCGGCGCCGGAGGGTTCATGAGCGGTATGATTGGTAGGATTGGGGGGAGTCTAGCGGTGGGTGTGCTCTGCAATCTATTTGCCGATCAGATTCAACATGGTATATTTGGCAACTAGACTCAATTTTCCAATTTTTTTTTGTGAACAATTTTCCATTCTATTATATATATATATATTTTTATTAGACAATTCTATTTTATATAATTCCTCTTAAAAAATGTTATACTCTTTGATTTTGTGATTGTATGTTGGTGTCAATCGATCAAGATATTGTACGTTGGATTTGTGGCTTTATTTTTTGATTTTTCTTTTAATTAAATGATGTAATTAAGGGGTCTCGCTTTACCCCATATATATAGGGTACGTAGTTTATTGATTTAGCATTTTATTATTAATAAAAAAATTGCTAATTTCTATTTTGATGATATGTTGTTGCACATAATCACAGTGAATTGTCTTCTGGATCACATTCCCTCAAAATCCGGGATCCAATTCAAATTAATCTCACTTCTCGGAAGCATTTCGGTCCACCCCAGCTTCATACCACCGGCACCTATATATTTAATTTGGGTCCTATCTCAGGGTCAACCTAGCTAATATATAGTTTAATTAATATAGCCTTTAATTTCGAATGTAAGTTTTACACTACTTTTTTTTTTTTCCAATGAGAGATAAAGATAATGATGAATATATATAGTCTATATTGAAGTTAAGATTTATTGATCATTATTCTAATTATTTCCCTTCTTCTCATATTTTTCATACAACATTTGTTACATTTTCCCACATTCTATTTCCTAATTTTAAGGAGAGTAACTATTGCCTCTAGAATAGTCTAATCATTTTGCTCACTCTCTTCTTTAAGCTCACAAAAAATAATAATCATATACATTTTATATGTAAAATTTTAATACATTTTCTTTCCATTCACCTCTTATATAAACAAACGAGCCCTAAATATTTATACCCATTATTTGTTTTTAGATAAAAAAAGGTAATGGCTAATGATTAACCTTATGAATCTAATCATTATCCTTATTTCCTCCTCTTCCACACAAAATCTATTTACTTTCCCCTTTGATAAACTAATTTGAGTATAGGCTAGGTAACCATATTCCGAGCTCTAACCATTACCCTCTCACCTTCTCTAAACTCATAAAAAGTAACAATCATACATATTATATATATAAAATTGGATTCATTTTCCTTCTATTTCCTTCTACTAAAAAAAAACAAGGGCGCCTTAATTTGTATCTTCTAAGGTGTGTTTGGATTCCAAGTGTCAATTATAAATATAAACACTTCAAAAATATATGTTTCACTTAATTTATTATATATTTAAAGTAACATGAATTTAAAATAAAATAAATATATATTATACTAATTAATCATGTATTATTGTATTAGGTTTATAATTATTACCTTATACACTTAATGTAATTGATTTATACAATTTATACAATATTTATTTTAAAATTACTTTATTTTAAATATATATGTTGTAATTGTTTTTTTTTTTTATCAAACACTTAATTTACAAATTTATATTTATAATCATAATACATTTTGGACTCCAAACACAACTTCCCATCACGATAGGACCAATATTAAGTGGAAAATGTCGCGCTATCTAGAGATGATCGATCGGCCGAAGATAAGTTTTGACCACATTGAATTCAGACATTGCTTCAGATAGGCAAATAGAGTGGCTGACTACATAGCTAGGAACACTTAAAAGTGTAATATTTCAACTCTCCCTATTAATAGGGATCTGTGTAACGTACATCATTCGTCAAGATGATCAGGGTGGTGTCTTATGTTATGATCCTCGTAGGATCTTAATTTGTGAGATTGAAGAGAAAGGGGGGATAGATTGAGGTAGGGGATGAAGAAGATAGAAGGAGAAGATAAGATTAGAGATAGCTAGAGAGGTAGAACGAGAGAGATGAATTAGATGAGAGGGTAAAGAGAAAGTATTTTGATTATTTCGTTGATGATCAATTACAAGGTATAAGGGTATATTTATACCCTAAACTTCCCTAATCTAATATAATACCTAATATATGAGATTATAACATTGCTTCCCTCGTATAAAGCTTTGTCCTCAAAGCTCGTAGAAAGTAAAAGTAATACGGAGTAATATCTAATGAAAAAGATATTCAAATGAGAGTGTGCATTACAATGATCGAACTCCTTAAGCCATCACTTGAAGAAACAAAGTTTATTATCAATCATTGGTCCCGCCCATCAAAGTATGTAGAAAGCTCTTCTACTGGAGTTAATATGCACCAAACTCACTGTAAAGAAGGTGAATGCTATTGTCCACATGTGCAGGAGTGTGGCTAGTACCATGAATTTTTTATATGAGAGCTCTCAAGTGTAGACATGACTCATGAGTTGAACTTCCATTAGAGCTAGCTCATTTGCCATACCCCATTATACTGGCATTTATGGGCAAAAAATGACAGCTCCCATGTTGCAACTAGCAAGTACCAACAGCTATGGCCTCATATGCACTCAAACACACTGTTCACTTACACCAACAACCCTCATACGTACGTACAACCATACCATGCCTCCTTTTCTGATTCTCCTCTATCGTAAGGCAATGTGATCAATTTTCTTGGCTCGATTCTATACCCATTCTATCGATACCTGGATCAAAAACCACATATCCTTTAGTAAACCCAACTGCCACAACTGAAAATTTTGAAGAATTGAAACCATCTTTTTTTTATGTCCCCATGCCTAGACATTTCTACGAACACCTTGTGTGCATTAGAAATTTCAACAATTAAGTTAGTATAACATATTTTTTTTATATAAGAAGTGATGATTTTTTTTAAATAAAAATTATTGCCTCCGCGTAGCTACAGACCTACAGCGAGATAGAAAGAGCTCGGACCCGGCGCGTAGCTAAACAACGATTGAGCCCCCCCAAGGAAATTCTTGCCTCCGCCCCTGCTCACCGATCGATCAGCGTACGTGCTATATGTAGGAAAATTAGATGCGCAGCGGAAGGGAAGAAAACTATTTTCTAACATCTAATTCGGGATCTCATGCATGAATTGATATGAACAATATAGAGGGGAAAAGTCGTACCTTTCTTGTGCGGAACCTTGATTCGAAATCACCTTTGGAGAAAAGAGCCTCAAGCGCGACTCCTCTACTTGGTCCACACGAGCACGGGATTGGATCTCCTTGTCTCCGTTTGCTAGAACGAATGATCGAAGGATTGCAACTCACCCTATGAGTTAGGGAGGCAAGCGATTTGTGGTGGGAGGAGATTTTGGAGACACGTATAATCCAATATAAGGTTAAGACTTATTCTCAATAAGTCTCCTTATATATTGTAGAAACTAGGTCAACTTATTCCTAATAAGTCACCTTTATCTTTTATCTTCTATCCACAAACTATATCAACAATAATAACTTATTATTATTATTAATCAATTATCCAATTCCTAATACTCTTTGTGTGTGACCTTATAGGACCTGAATAAAATAGCAATAGATTAAATATAATTTAATCTATAAATTGTAGTTGGCTTCTAGCAAAGCACTATAATTACCTAAATTATTCAGATTATAAATCTCCATTTTAATCCTATTATATCATTAGTATTTCACACATCAATTAAAGGACACCAATTCCTTCAATCTCCCACTTGTCCTTAAGTGGATGTGCGGTTTCAATTCCTTTGTCACTTAATGTTCAATTTGACGATATGATAGCATCTCATGTTATCCATATCAATTCAAATTATTTCTCGATCCCGAGCTTGAGCTGTCAAATAAACAAATGATTACGTATTAATCCATTTGAGCATGGCCATGCATTTTACAGTTCTTACTCTTCGAGTGGCCAGAACATTATTCCTACTCAGATATCCTAATATCCAGAATAGGAGGACTTCTCCAATCTTGCGTGACTATAGCTCCCACTTAAATTTTAGCAACCTCAATCACTGCCTTTATGACTGCCTTTTACGGATCAGCGGTTGACAGTGTCAAAGGCTACCAATCATCAAGTGAGAGGGATATCACACTCATGTCTGAGGAACCTACTAATAATATTTTAACCTTTAATTCTTCAACTTATTTGAAAAATCTTAAGGCAGGTCTGCCTAACAAGTATCCACCATACTTGTCTATACAATTGATTAGACATCTCTATGTCCCTATAGCCCGTGAAACTTGGCGCTATCAATCAACTTGCATAATAGTCTATATTAAATCATTTATGTCCCATTTAATGATTAAGACTATGGCAAAGCATAATTCATAATATCAGTTCACTTAATAGGGTCTCAACCACCACGACTTTCGCAGCGATCCTATTTGATAATCATAAATTATTAGGACATTTTATTCAATTCTAAACCATAATTGAATAATAGTGAAATTTTATTTCAAACAAACATGATAAAAATATGTTTCAACAATCTTGATCAATATCTAAATGCGTTAAACATATAAATCAAATCCATTCACCAATGGACTTGAGTCCCTTAGGTCTAGTGTGACTATCATGCTTGGGCTTGGGAAGAGGTTTAGTCAACGGATCTGCTATGTTGTTATCCGTGTGTATCTTGCATAGTCTCACGTCACCTCTTTGAACATAGTCTCGTATGACGTGATACTTCCTGAGCACGTGCCTGGATTTGGAATTGGAGCTTGGTTCTTTGGATTGAGCAATAGCACCATTGTTGTCACAATAAATGTCAATGGCTTCAACCCCTTTGGGAACCACACCAAGCTCGGCTAAAAACTTCCTTATCCAGATAGCTTCCTTAGCAGCATCCACTGCAGCGATGTACTCAGCCTCTGTTGTAGAATCAGCTACTATGTCTTGCTTTGAGCTCTTCCAGCTCACAGCTCCTCCATTAAGAATAAAAACGTATCCGGATTGGGATCGGAAGTCGTCTCTATCTGTCTGGAAGCTGGCATCAGTGTATCCTTGAACGATCAACTCATCATGACCACCATACACCAAGAAATCATCCTTAGTTCTTCTCAAGTACTTGAGGATGTTCTTAGCTGCACTCCAGTGTGCTTCACCTGGACTCGATTGGTATCTGTTGCACACACTTAAGGCGAATGCAACGTCTGGGCGAGTACATATCATGGCATACATAATGGATCCTATTGCTGATGCATAAGGGATCCGACTCATTCTATCCAGCTCAGCAGGTGTTACTGGACACTGCTTCTTGCTTAGATATAGACCATGTTGCATGGGCAAAAATCCCTTTTTGGAATCTTTCATTTTGAACCTGTCTAGAACCTTATCTATATAAGTTCCCTGACTTAGTCCAATGAGTCTCTTGGATCTATCCCTATAGATCTTGATGCCTAAAATGTGCTCTGCTTCTCCAAGGTCTTTCATTGAGAAATGCTTCTTGAGCCAGTCTTTTACAGACTCAAGCATTTGAATGTCATTCCCAATGAGTAGTATGTCATCCACATACAAAACCAAGAATACAACTTTGCTCCCACTAAACTTTTTGTAAACACAAGGTTCTTCTTCACATCTGATGAATTCAAACTGTTTGATCACTTCATCAAATCGAAGGTTCCAACTCCTTGATGCTTGCTTAAGTCCATAAATGGATTTCTTAAGTTTGCATACCTTCCTAGGATTTTGTGGATCCTCAAAACCTTCAGGCTGTGTCATGTACACATCCTCTTCTAAGTATCCATTTAGAAACGCGGTCTTGACATCCATTTGCCAGATCTCATAATCATAATGAGCTGCAATTGCTAGGAGTATCCGGATGGATCTAATCATAACGACTGGTGAGAAAGTTTCATCATAGTCAATACCATGAACCTGTTTAAACCCTTTCGCAACCAGTCTTGCTTTGAATAGATTTACCTTTCCATTCTTGTCTGTTTTGAGTTTGTAAACCCATTTGCACCCAATGGGTACTATCCCATCTGGTGGATCTATCAAGTCCCATACTTGATTCTCAGACATAGAATCCATTTCGGATACCATGGCATCATGCCACTTCTTGGAGTCTGGACTCATCAAAGCTTGCTTATATGTAGTGGGTTCATCGCTTTCTAACAACAAAATGTCTAGACTTGTATTCAATATGAATTCAGCAAATCTATTTGGTAGCGATCTTGCCCTTTCTGATCTACGCGTGGGTTGAGAAACTAGAGGTTCCACCACAACATTTTGTGGGTTATTGGGAATGGGGTCTTGCACCTCCAATTCCACCTCCTCCATTGTATGAGTTTGAGTTCCATCTTCTTCTGGAATTAGGTCCTCAAAGCTCACAGCCTCAGTCATGGAGTGATCCATGTCTTCTTGCTGCTCGGTTTGTTGCTTCTCTCGAACCTCTTCGAGATCAACATTTCTCCCACTTGACTTTTTGGAAACAAACTCTTTTTCCAAAAAGACACTATCCCTGGCAACAAACACTTTGTGCTCGGTGGGATTGTAGAAGTAGTACCCTTTAGTTTCCTTAGGGTACCCTACAAAGAAGCACTTATCTGATTTGGGTGCGAGCTTATCTGCTAGTAAACATTTTACGTATGCTTCGCATCCCCAAACTTTGAGAAAAGACAAACTTGGAACTCTTCCGGTCCATAACTCATATGGTGTCTTTTCTACAGCCTTAGATGGAGTCCTGTTTAGTGTGAACATTGCGGTTGTGAGAGCATACCCCCAGAAAGATATTGGAAGATTAGCAAAACTCATCATTGATCGAACCATGTCCAACAGGGTCCTATTTCTCCTTTCAGATACACCGTTCATTTGGGGTGTTCCGGGTGGAGTTCGTTGTGATAATATCCCACAACTTTTCAAATGATGATCAAACTCTTGACTCAAATATTCACCACCACGATCAGATCGGAGTACCTTAATTTTCTTGTCAAGCTGGTTTTCAACTTCATTCTGAAATTCTTTGAACTTTTCAAATGATTCAGACTTGTGCTTCATTAAGTAGATATAGCCATATCTACTCAAGTCATCAGTAAAAGTTATGAAGTATCTATACCCACCTCTAGCTTCTGTACTCATAGGTCCACATACATCAGTATGTATTAGTGCCAAGAGCTCAGTTGCCCTTTCACTTACCCCAGTAAAAGGTGACCTTGTCATTTTTCCCATTAGACATGACTCACATGTGTCAAATGATTCACAATCAATTGATGTCAAAAGTCCATCTTTATGGAGCTTCTTCATGCGATTTAAGCCTATGTGACACAATCGACAATGCCATAGGTAGGTGTTATCACCTGCGTCTGATTTTTGCCTTTTGGTACTTACGTTATAAATGCCGGATGTTTGATCCAAAATGTAGAGTCCATTACTCAACACAAAATCGGCATAAAAAATGTTATCTTTGAAAATAGACAAGCGTTGATCTTTGCAAGAATAATTGTAGCCTTCTAAATCCAAAACAGAAGCCGCAATAAGGTTTCTAGTAATTGACGGAACAAAATAACAATTATTAAGTTCTAAAACTAAACCAGAAGGTAAAGGTAGACTATAATCTCCAACAGCAAGTGCAGCAGCCTTTGCTCCAGTTCCAGTTCGAAGATCTACCTCTCCCTTGGCCAAGCTTCTACGCCTTTTTAGCCCCTGCACATTCGTAATAATGTGAGAACCTGCACAGCCTGAGTCGAATACCCAGCTAGAAGCATTAGCCGATAGGACTTCTATAACATGCGTACCTGAATTGGAACTCACAGTTCCATTTTTCTTATCTTCCAGATACTTTGGGCAATTTCTCTTCCAGTGACCCTTGGTATGGCAGTAGAAACAATCATGGTCAGCAGCTACTTTAGCTTTCTCAGAAGTGTTCTTGGGTTGGGTAACTGGTTTACCCTTCCCTTTTGCATTCTTCTGCTACCCAGATGCCCCTTTCTTGAACCCTTTTCCCTTTTGGACCATCAAGATCTCCTTCTTGTTGCCCATAGTTAGATTTTGCTCAGCGGTCTTAAGCATCCCATGCAACTCTTCAAGCGTTTTTACAGCTCCGTTCATATTGAAGTTTAGCTTGAACTGAGCAAATCCATCGTGCAGAGAATGAAGTATGATGTCTGTAGCCAACTCTTGGCTATAGGGGTGGCCAAGTCTCTCCATGTTTTCAAAATGACCAATCATTTCAAAGACATGAGGACCAACTGGCTTGCCTTTCTCAAGTTTGCAATCAAGTATTGCCTTATGAGTCTCATACCTCTCCATCCTCGCTTGTTCCTGAAACATAACTTTCAAGGTGCGAATGATGGTGCAAGCATCCATCTTTTCGAACCTATTTTGAAGGCTCGACTCCATAGAAGCCAGCATAAGACATGTGACAATCACTGACTTATCTCTGCTTTGTTTTTCCTGATCCTTCTCAGCTTGAGTAGAGGCATCAGTCAATTTTGGGATTGGGGTGTCAAGTACACTCTCTTTTCCTTCAGACCTGAGAACAATTCTCAGATTTCTTTCCCAATCGAGGAAATTATTGCCGTTCAACTTATTCTTCTCAAGAATTGAACGCAAATTGATGATGGTTGGGTTATCGTTTCTGTTCATGATATCTACAACATAGAACATGCAAAATATGAATCATGTTTGTCATGCAAAAAGCTTAAAATTTGAACATGCTTTAAATGTAAATAAGCTAATGCCATTTTATCCATCAAATAAATTTCCCTTTGAATAAAATGATTCCAAGATCCTATTACAGATAAGACATTAGCGTGCTTTGGCACTACCCTAACTCTTATGTGACAAGGTAAGTAACTTTTACTAGTTATAACATTTATAACTCTTGGTTGATAGATCACATCTTATGTAAATCTATCCCATGCCTCAAAATCCAAAACTTTGTCTTTTGGTCTTTTGTTGAGTAGAACCAATTCAAGGCTATAAATCCCTTATATAGATTTACCCGTACTATCCCAAGGTCAAAGCATGGACACCTTGCTTTGGCAAAACCTATCCATCAAATTCCAAGGGCCTCATAGGTTATGAATTGGAAAGGCATACTCTCAATTTTCTTTTAAGGGAACTAGGTTTTTCATGCAAGTCTAATTATCAAGTGAACAAACAACATAATCAAACATGCAAGCATAAACCAAACACATGCAAAAAATAAATTGTGATCCTAGTATGGCCCCTAATGAAAAGAAAACCAAAAAGATAAATCTTCAAGGTTCTTCTAGCTTCTTGGATCTTCATCCTTGATTCTCCTTTTGGATCTCCATCCTTGAATCTTGTAACGTCTTTTTTTGTACAATGTATAAATAAATTTACTTTCAAAAATTAAATTACAAAAATACATAACGATACGCAGATCGTGTACAAAAATACATAACGATACGCAGATCGTATTTATATGCTACTTGGGCCAAACTAGTCATCGCATGCAATAATATCAAATATTAAATAAATATTAATCACAATTAATATAACATCAAAATATTAATCAAATTAATATAAACAAGAAATAGAATATTAATCATATTAATAAACTATTTAACTCAAATCAATTAAATTATCTAATAAAATAACTAATTTAATATTCTTGATATTTAATTCAAATTTAGCAATCATATATATGGAATAAATTTTATGGTAACTATTACCTTGTATAATTGGATAAAATATTTTTATTATGGATAAGATATCTACCATATCTAATTAAAGTAATTTAAGATTTTACACTAAAATCATGAATGTCTTCCATAACCCTAATTCCGCCCCATCCACTCCCACTCAAATTTTATAACAATTACAAATTTTGACAATTGTAGGATTAAGAGGGTAAATTTTCATAAAATTTATAATTTTACGAAATCAAATATTCCATTAATTATATAAGAAATCATATCTCTTGTATGTTTTCAATTTCATACACTGATCGATGTATTCCAATCATTTAGAGAAGGTTGACCGGCTTAGATCGGAAACAAATTCCAATCATTTATGTGAACAATCATGTACTGTATGAAATTGATAGACTTAAAATTGAGTCGGCGGCGGTGAACTAATTTCACCAGAGTTTTTCGATCAAAAGAGACAGTAGGTTTAACTAATTTGACGTATCAAAATTTATCCAATCAATCAAAATCATAATTTCAATCATACCAATTATTCCATATATCAAATATATTGCTAAATTAAATTAAAACTAACAAGAAAATCAATCGATCATATCAATTTATGCATGACGCTCTGATACCACTGTAGGAAAATTAGATGCGCAGCGGAAGGGAAGAAAACTATTTTCTAACATCTAATTCGGGATCTCAGGCATGAATTGATATGAACAATATAGAGGGGAAAAGTCGTACCTTTCTTGTGCGGAACCTTGATTCGAAATCACCTTTGGAGAAAAGAGCCTCAAGTGCGACTCCTCTACTTGGTCCACACGAGCACGGGATTGGATCTCCTTGTCTCCGTTTGCTAGAACGAATGATCGAAGGATTGCAACTCACCCTATGAGTTAGGGAGGCAAGCGATTTGTGGTGGGAGGAGATTTTGGAGACACGTATAATCCAATATAAGGTTAAGACTTATTCTCAATAAGTCTCCTTATATATTGTAGAAACTAGGTCAACTTATTCCTAATAAGTCACCTTTATCTTTTATCTTCTATCCACAAACTATATCAACAATAATAACTTATTATTATTATTAATCAATTATCCAATTCCTAATACTCTTTGTGTGTGACCTTATAGGACCTGAATAAAATAGCAATAGATTAAATATAATTTAATCTATAAATTGTAGTTGGCTTCTAGCAAAGCACTATAATTACCTAAATTATTCAGATTATAAATCTCCATTTTAATCCTATTATATCATTAGTATTTCACACATCAATTAAAGGACACCAATTCCTTCAATATACTGAAATTCACTTGAGATTCCATGAAGTTATTAATGTAAAGTTAGTTAAATCTTAATCACTCAATTCTAAATAAATGATTTAGATTTTAATTAATTTATTCATTTTTTAATTTATTTTTTTAGGATCGATAAATTTTTATAGGTAATCTTTTGAAATCCATGGAGTTCAACTCCACGGAATCCTTACCGACCTAAATTAGAAAATGTAAGTTGCAATTAATACTCGATCGAGTTTCAATTATATAATTAGGCCAAGTCAATGAACTTGTAAAACGACCTTCACTCTCAAAGGTTAGCCACTTGCGATTAACTTAATTAGGACACAGTCAGCTACTCCATCAAGAATTAGGGTGTATTTTGATTCCAATTAATTATATTAATTATAATGAATTATAAATATAAAAACCTTAAATTAAACCGTTTGTTTAAGATTATCTATATTGTATTTACAATTAATAGATTGAATCTAAAATTAAATACCTGTGTTAACTCAATTTAAACTACTTGGTAAAGTTTATAATTGCATTTTAAGCTAAATATAGCTAAATAACACAAACCCGACCTTAACCTTTTAACAATTAACCTTGCAATATATATACACACTGTTATACAGTATTCGTAACGGTGATATTCAACCAAGATATTAAAAAAAAAGAGATAAAATGCATTAAATATATGTGTAAATTGTTGAAGAAGAGTGTCTTACTGACACAAAATATATTTTTGTTTAAATATATTATAGAGAGATGTTAATTTGCTATTTAATTTAGCATTTTTAGTAGTGAAAAAAAACTAAAAAAAATAAAAATTATGAAAAAAGTGAAGTTAATGGGATATAAAATCATGAACACTAACTTATTAACTAAGCTAATTTGGTTTTTAACTAAGATCATCTCCAAAAGTTTCCTGAAAATTTTCAAAATGAAGAAACAAAATACATATTATTCAAATTATTTTTGTTTTAACTCCAATCGCTTTCCCATTTTGAAGATTTGAAGAATTATTTAGTTTGGATAATGCTGCAGATTTAGGGAATTCTCTTTATTTTTTCCGCTACTTCTTTATTTTAAATAATGTGATTGAGAACTCTCTTTATTTTTTCCGCTACTTCTTTATTTTAAATAATGTGATTGAGAACCTCTTAGATAAAAAAAATACCTTACAATTATCCAAAATCTCCAAAACGAAACGCTCTCACCCCTCTTCGTGGAAGGTGCGTGTGATAATTGTGATCGTGGACTCAGTCGGCCTGCAGCGATAATACATACGATTCCTCTATAAAAACAAAAGTATACTTAACAAGCTGATCCACGCATCGATAAAAAAAATTAAAAAGAAAAGAAAAAAGAGTCGTCTCTAAATCGAGAAACCCAATTCAAGTTTATTATCGATCGGTCCTATCATAATTAGCATTAATCGATCGATCATGGTGACGATGAGTAGTACAGTAACACATAAGCATGATATTCGGTGCTATGTAAAATTACTTCAATTCATAATAATTGATAATCTTTTTAATGATTATAATTACGGTGTATGTAATTGATAATTTTTACACATCTACAAAGAAATATTTTTTTCAAAACATTATGCTTTAGAAAACAATTTTGATAAAGTCAAACCTTGGAGATTGCTAACCAAATGGAAAGAGAGCGTTCTCGCAGCCCCCAACGCCACGCCCGCGCCGCCGCTAATGAACCTCCCGATCCCCCCAATGGACCGGTTGAGGAGAAGCCTGTGGAGGCCGCTGTGAACCAGGTGGAGACCACTGTGTTCGGTGTTTCGCCGAATCAACCCGAGAAGACCCAGGACGCTAATTATCCGGCACTGGATGCAACAGGGACGGGCAAAGAGAATGCAACTGTGAAGGACAAGGAGAAGCCTCCGACACCGCCGAATTACAAAACAGCCCTAGTAGGAGGGGAGGGCTCACAGTTCATGATCTCCCACGAAAATCCGATGCACCAATCGTCGGAAGATGGCCCGGATTGCAGTACGGATGATGACCTCCTGCCGGAAGATGACGATCCCAACTGCCCGACTATCGTGTTGAACAAGGCGGAGAAACTGGCTCTCCGAAAACCCTGGCGCAACACCCTAATCATCAAGTTGTTCGACAAGGGGCCCGGATATATGCAACTCCACCGACGACTGTCGCAGAAATGGGGACTCAGCGCCCCTTTCTCGTTGGTAGACCTGGGTAACGAGTACTATGTGGCCAGATTTGCGAACCAAGCAGACTACAATCATGTAGTTATGGAGGGTCCATGGATGATCGGGGACAATTACCTAGCAATCCGCAAATGGGTACCAAGATTCAGCGCTGAGGTAGAGAGGATAACAACGCTTACAGTTTGGGTCCGCATCCCATGTCTCCACATCGAATATTTCGACCCCAGATTCCTGAATAGAGTGGGAAGCAAGATCGGGAGAGTATTGCGTATCGACAACACCACAGCAGCGGCAGATAGAGGGAGGTTCGCGCGCCTAAGTGTGGAGATTGATCTAACAAAGCCATTACTATCGAAGTTCAAAATGGACGGAAAGACTTGGCCAATCCAATATGAAGGTCTCCGTATGCTATGTTTTAAGTGCGGAAAGGTCGGGCACAACATGGAAGGATGCGGAAAAGAGACCTCTACAGCAGCTGCAGCTACCGTTGTGCAAACAGAAAGCGAGTCGAACGCGCCTCGCATCGAGGATAACACCCATGGCGGATGGATGCAAGTCAAATCCGTCACTAGGAAGCGGAATCAGCCCTCGAAGAGTGGGAATTCCAACTCGGGCAATGTAGGCAAACAAACCCCCCGATCAGGTCTAGATGCCGGCAGGAAAGGGAAGGAGCCAGGGAACGGGGACGGCAATGCTACTGCCGATCAACTCACCAACAAGTTCGCAACTGCCTCCCGATTCGACGTCCTCAGTTCCGAGAAAATTAGGCCGACTTCGGAGGAGACTCCAACGGAGAATTCGGAGGCTATTCCAACCGCTAAGGTCCAGGATAAAGATGCAGTAGGTACAAAAGATTTGGGAAATCAAGGGGAAACAATCCCAACAACCGAATCTGATTCCAATCCTAGTAATGACGGCACAAAACAAACCGGCTCCAAGAGTACGCCTAAGCCCAATACAAAGCCTCACAAAACCGTCCACACGGCCCAAACCCATGACCCCCTAAAGACCCACACACCAAGCCCCCACATAATAAACCCCAAAGATCACAGAACCGAAACCAACGCCAATGAAAACGCCAATCCTAATATTCCCCCATTAAACCCATCTGCCCCACCTACAACAAATCTCCACGCCAATTCACCTCCCCCAACTCAAATCACCCATGGAGTCTATGCCGAGAGTTCAAGTAATACACACAGACTTTTCGGCGAGCTTTCTCATGTCCGACCACCGGACGGGACCGTTTCTGACAAACGTTCCACGAGTAGCGAACAAGATGATCTGCGAGTTCTTGCCGATGTGGACCGTGACCAGACCGATGCTATGCAACGCTTGATCACCTAGCGGAGGCGATCGGGGCTTACTTAGAGAATAACGAAGGTGTTTTCTTTGAAATCAGACGCAGTATCAACTCGTTTGTTTCCTCCATGAATAAACTCAATCTGTTAGTTTGGAATGTGCGGGGAGCAGCAAGCACAGGCTTCCTAAATGCTCTTAAGGAGCTTATTAGGACGTATGACCCGCGAGTAATTGCATTGGTAGAACCTCGCATAAGTGGACCAGTAGCTGATGATGTATGCAGCAAAATTGGTTTTGACGGTGTTCGCAGAGTCGAAGCTCAGGGCTTCGCGGGGGGGATATGGCTGCTGTGGAGGACATCGGAGGTCTCAGTCAAATTTATTTCTCTCCGGGAACAACATATTACAGTGGAAATTAAGCGGGTAGAGGAAGAGCCGTGGATCCTGTCGGCAATCTACGCGGCACCTGCCTCTGCTCGACGCATAGAACTCTGGGACCAGTTGAAGGAGTTTGCTGAAAGCAACAACAAACCTTGGTTGTTGGCCGGTGATTTTAACGCCACCACAGGTCCACACGAGCGGATGGAATCTTCGGTGGGTTCCAACCGGGAGTCCTACCGTTTCAAGCAGAACATTGAGGATTTGCAATTGATTGACCTGGGATTCGACGGGATACCTTTCACCTGGAACTACGGAAAGACGCCAAGCACTAGAAGGGCTGCCAGATTGGATCGCGCGCTCTGCTCCCCGGATTGGATGACAGCGTTCCCGGCCGCCAGTGTACATCACCTCACGGCCCCTCACTCGGACCACGTTCCTTTACTAATTCGAGTGGATGGCCCAGACCTATCGGAAAGAACAGTTGCTCCCTTTCGCTTTCAGGCAGCCTGGATGCTCCACGAGGAGTTCCGGGGGTTTATGCAGACGCACTGGATGAGGGAGTTGGGGGCTACCGACGCTCTCTGTAACCTCTCGTCAGACCTCCAAGTCTGGAATCGCGATGTCTTCCGCAACATCTTCAAGAGGAAGCGCAACCTTTGGCGTCGCCTTGAAGGGATTCAGGTTAAGCTCAGCCAACGGGTGACCACCCATTATCTTAAGTTGGAATCGGAAGTGGCAAAGGAGCTGCAGGAAGTATTGGCTCAAGAACAAGCGCTCTGGTTCCAGAAATCTCGAGCCAATTTCCTTCTAGAAGGTGATCGGAACACTCGTTTCTACCACCTATCCACCCTGAAACCGCGAAAGGTTAACAAGATCACAGCACTCATGGATGATGGCGATAATTGGGTGACGGAGTGGGACTCTCTGCAGTCCCTAGTGAAAGCTTTCTTCGGTAAACTCTACTCGGCAGAAACTGTGGCGACTCAGGAGGGTCGACAAGCTCAAGCCATCTCGTTCCCGCCATTAAGCAGTGACCAGCGCCGACTGTTGGAAAAACCGTTCAACCGGTTGGAGGTGTGGGAGTCAGTAAAGCTAATGGGATCCTATAAAGCCCCGGGTCCGGACGGCTTCCCTGCTATTTTTTACCAACGAAACTGGGAGTTGGTGGGGGATCAGGTCACTCAAACTGTGCTCGACATGTTGAACAACAGGCAATTTCCGAATGGGATCTCTGACTCTCTTCTGGTTTTGATTCCCAAAGTGCAGTCCCCAGTTCGACCGGCTCAGTTCAGGCCTATCGCTCTTTTGAACGTGATCTTCAAGATAGCCACGAAAGCAATCGTAAACCGCATCAAACCAGCTCTCAGCGACCTTGTTTCACCCACTCAAGCGAGCTTCATACCAGGGCGTCAGATTGTCGACAACGTCGTGATCATCCAAGAGGCTCTTCATTCTATGGCAGAGAGGCGCAGGAGGAAATGGATGATGATCAAAATCGATCTCGAGAAGGCATACGATAGGATCCGATGGGATTTCCTTCATGAAACTCTCCAAATGTGTGGTTTCTCAACAGAACTGACAGAGGTCATTATGCAATGCCAAACACTTGGTAATACCGAGCTTCTTTTCAACGGAAGTCGTACAGAGGGGTTCCGAGCCTCCAGGGGAATCCGGCAGGGGGACCCGCTCTCTCCGTACCTGTTTGTTTTATGTATGGAACGACTCTCCCAAGCTATCGAAGAGGCTGTCCGTAGGGGTATCTGGAAGCCAGTCAATGTAGGGGGTGTAGCCTTATCCCATATTTTCTTCGCCGATGATCTAGTGTTGTTGGCAGAGGCATCGGTAGAACAGGGGAAAGTGATCCACGAGTGTTTGAACACGTTCTGCAAGGCGTCTGGAGAAAAGGTAAATCATGCTAAAAGCTCCGTCTTGTTTTCAAGGAATGTGCCGGCAAGTATGAAGCAATCAGTCTGCGGAGCTCTCGGCATACCAATGTCGGAAGAATTTGGAAATTACCTGGGCATTCCTACCAAATGTGGCCGGCTGACTTGTGACCAGTATAATTATTTATTGGAGAAGGTGTCCTCCAAACTTCAAAGCTGGAAGGCCAAAACGCTTTCAATTGCCGGTCGAGTAACTCTAGCAAGGTCTGTCCTCTCTAGCCTCCCCCTTTACTCTATGCAGTCCAACTTCGTCCCGAGGACCATTTGCGACGAGATTGATAAGAAGGTGAGGGGGTTCATTTGGGGCTTGAGCCCGGAAGAGAGGAAGATTCATCTGCTGAGCTGGGATACAATTACCAAGTCAGTGACGGAAGGCGGATTGGGTATCCGACCCATGAGAGCCACGAACCAAGCAACCCTCGCCAGACTCAGCTGGCGGCTCCTACAGTCTCCTTCCGCGCTGTGGAGCAGGATCGTCAGGGGGAAATATTGCAACGGGAGGCTAGATGTTGATATGTTTACAAAGCGATCAGGGGCGTCGAGAACTTGGCGAGGTATCACCCACGGCGCTGAGATTCTCACACCCCACCTGCGATCGGCGATCGGAAACGGCAACACCACGCTGTTTTGGCTCCATCCTTGGCTCAAGGACGGTGCGCTTTTGGACCAAGCTACAAGTCCGGTGCCGGAAGAGCTAACAGGCGCCACGGTTGCGGAGATGTGGCAAGGGGATGCGTGGGATTGGGACACTCTGGCCCAATACCTCCCCACGGAAATCAGGCTGAGGCTTCAGTCAGTCTCTGTCTCCAACGACCCTTCGACCAGGGACAAATTCTACTGGGGGCTGACTCCTTCGGGGATGTTCTCTACTAGCTCTGCTATACGTCAAATTCACCAAACAGCACCCCAACTCACTGCGGAACCTGGGTGGAAAACAGTGTGGAGGCTGCCTGTGCAACAACGGGTGAGGACCTTCACATACTTAGCTTCACATGATGCGTTTCTCTCGAATGGAAACAAGCTTCGCAGACACTTAACGGAGTCTGACGCCTGCCCCCGTTGTCACCTTTCTGAATCCGGGATCCATCTGCTACGAGATTGCAGGAAAATCAAGAAGGAATGGAGACTACTGACGACTGAATTCGATATCAAGGACTTCTTTGCTCACAACTCTATCAAGGATTGGATCTTTACCAACATCCGAAAGACTCCCGAATGGGGAGCTTTGTTCGCCAACATGCTGTGGCTAATTTGGAAATCCAGAAATTCCCTTGTTTTTGAGAACAATGAGGACCACGTGGGGCTTGCGAGTAGAGCAAAGGATTTCTCGGCGATGTATAACCAATGTCGTCAAGGCGTTAATCTACCCAAAGGCCCACCGACGGTGACCCGTGTACCACCGAGGAACTGGACGACGCCTCCGGAGGGTTGGGTGAAGCTGAATACAGACGGGGCATCCAAGGGAAACCCGGGTGCAGCTGGTGGGGGAGGAGCTGTCCTCTCAAGTACTGGCAACTTCATCTCGGCATTTACCTTCAACTGTGGGCATGCCTCAGCACTAAGAGCAGAGCTCCTGGCTGCCCTCCATGGCCTACGACTGAGCGACAAATTGGGATTCAATCGACTCATCTTGGAGTCTGATTCGTCTGTTTTATGTGATGTGCTGAAGTCATCTGAGCCGACCATCCATCCGGACGTCCACTTGATTGATGAATGCCGCAAGCTGCTGCGCAAGGAATGCTGGGAGGTTTCAATCTCCTTGATCAGCCGACAGGCTAATGCGGGTGCTGATGCTCTAGCAAAGTGGGCAATTTCGCTTACTGAGGCCTACACTGAATACTCATTTCCTCCGGTTGTTTTCACTTCTTTCCTGGAGTCCATTTTACCAAACTCTTGTTAATTTTATTTTTCAATAAATAAAGGGCACCACCCCACATTCAGATCAAAAAAAAGAAAACAATTTTGATAAAAATATTATTAATTTCTTATTTTAATTAACTCATATTTGTTTTTTTACAAAAATATTTTCATGATTTTTCAAAATATTATTTCCATACGTGTATGATTCATCGATCAGTTATATATAACATTGTTATAGTTTTTTTTAAAAATTATTACAATTTTGACCTAAAATAATTTTATGTAACAACTTTTTACATAAAATGAAATAGCTGGTCTTCACCAGTAAAGACTATTAATTTGTGTGACTCAGATCGATGACTGGGGGTCGTGTGTACAGACGCTGGTAGCTTAGCACACAAGCTGAGTGGGGTTCCATTATAAAATCAATTGACAATAAAAGGAGTAGCTCACTGACTCATATACTAGGGCTTGTTATGTTCAACTTTCCAATGTGGGACACTTTTTGATCTCATTCACATCTCTAACACAAATAGAGCCCCCAAGGTCACCTTCATGTCCAAGCGATGAGCCAAAACCGTCACCTAAATTGGATTCAAGTGACGGATTTACTCCAGTAGTCGCCTAGGATCTCTAGTACAAAGGACGGTTCAAGCGACGACCTCCCGTCGCCTGAGTGACAAAGGCGACCATAATCATGTTAAGGCGATGGATTAATTCCATGGCCTAAATGTAAAACTGGCGTAGTGAATTTCAACATATTTCCTGTAGAGTATAGTCTTATATTCACATATACATTTCATACAAATGCATTTTATACCATAAGTAACAAGCTGCAGGTAAGAGTGAAGGTAGGGGTATTTTAGTCTTTTCATGTCCTGTTCTAATTGCTGTTAAGAGGTTGTAAGTTGTGTTGTAAGGACATAACAAACTTTCGGCAAATTGAGTTTGAGAGGTTTTCCGAGATTCCTCCATTGAAGCTCATGAATAGAGCTTGATTGAGTTTTTGTTCGATTCGATCTTTCATTGTTTAGTTTCCAAATGGTATCAGAGCGAAGGTAATCGTCTTCGATGCATCTGTATGTGAATTGATTTCACTATACTGAAAAATTCTTGAATTGAATCGACGATGGCGGGAAGAGGAAATCTGAATGTGAATCCGAATGCGAGTCCTCACAGTCAAGGTTCAGGTGTTGGAGGAGGAAGAGGAACCTTCGTCACTCCTCGAGGACTAGGTGATGGGAGAGGATTTGTCATGGGGACGACGATCCCCACTGGATTCCAATTTAGGGATTTTGCGCAAAATCTTGGCAATATCCATTACAATCCACTGTTTTTGTCCAATTCGGACCACCCTGGGATGCAGCTGGTATCCACACCGTTCAATGGAACGAATTTTGTGAGTTGGAGCCGAGGAGTTCACATGGCGTTGGGTGCCAAGGCCAAGCTCGGGTTTATCACAGGAAGCGTTGTTCAAACTGCTGAGAACAGCGAGGATTTTGAGAAATGGATCCGTGCGGATTACATGGTGAGATGTTGGCTGGTAAGCTCGATGACCAGTGAAGTAGCTGAGTCTGTGGTGTATGTAAAGTCGGCAAAAGAACTATGGGAGGATATTAAGGAAAGATTTTATGAGACAAATGATCCTTTGATCTATCAACTAAGGAGAGATTTGAGAAATCTGAAGCAAGAGAATCTCTCCATTGGTGCATACTTTGGTAAACTGAAGAAAATATGGGATGAATTACTACTTCTTGATGCTGTTCCAGGTTGCACATGTGGTGGTATGAATCAAGCATGTTCTTGCTCCTTACTCAAGCGTGTGATTGAGAGAGAAGAAAAAGCAAAGGTGATGCAGTTCTTGATGGGACTTAATGAAGTCTATGAGCCACTGAGGAGTAATGTTCTATCAAAAGACCCAATGCCAGGTCTGAACAAAGCTTTTCAAATGGCTGTGCAGTTGGAGAGGTCCAAAGGAGTGACCTCGATAGTGCAAGGGGATGCAAATGTATTAGTTGTGGGTTAAAACAACAATGTGGAGTATGAAGCTAATGTTGTGAATAGGTATTCACAGTCGAGGCAAGATCAGTTCAAGTATTGTGGTGATTAGGCCAAGAAAGATCAGTTCAAGAAACCAAAAGTGGAGAGGAGATATGACTATTGCAACAAAGAAGGTCACACCAGAGACTATTGCTACAAGCTGGTGGGGTACCCTGAGTGGTACAAAGGGCCTCGTGATGATGAGAGATCCAAGCAAGATGGCAAGATGGTTGCCTACATAGATGCTCCTCACTATGACAGTCCACTGGATGGACATAATGATTCAAGGCCAGATCCTGCAATGGTGAATGCAGTGTTCAGTGAAATTGTCAAAATGATGAAAGGCAAGGCCAAGATGGATTAATTTGATAGCTCTGCTAACCAGACAGTTGTGCACTTTGCAGGTACTTTGAGTGTTTCATTTCTCATTGGTGATAATAAAGCTGATAAGAGTAAATGGATAGTGGATTCGGGGGCTACAGACAATATTGCATTTGATAAATCTATGTTTATAAATTTGAGAAATCTGCAAAGTGTTATCAGTTTGGGTTTGCCTGATGGCACCAGTATTGATGTGAGTCAATCAGGATCTATGCAGGTTACACATGACTTATTGTTGCAAAATGTGCTATTTGTTCCACAGTTTAGGCATAATCTGCTTTCTGTGTCAAAGGTTTTGCATACACAGAGCATGGAATTTCATTTTAATGAGGCATCCTGTTGGTTACAGGACCTTACAACTAGGAGAATGATTGCTAGAGGGACTGAAGATGGAGGATTATACATCTTGAAGTCTCAAGGATTGCTGGGAATAGATCATGTTAGAAGTCTTGGATTACTTGGGAAGAATCAACCTTTTTATGATTGTAATAAAGTAGTGAATCTACATACTTTGCATGCCAGATTGGGACATCTTTCTAGTTCCAAAATGAAACATCTGCCTGAATGTTGTGATGTTGGTGTAAAGGATTTTGTTTGTGACACATGTGAATTGACAAAATTTCACAAGTTACCTTTTGCAAGAAGTAATTTTGTATCTGATGGGATATTTCAATTAGTGCACATGGATTTATGGGGTCCATATAGAACTCCAGCTTTGTGTGGAGCCAGATATTTTCTTACTATTCTAGATGATTTTTCTAGAACAACCTGGGTTTATCTTGTGCAAGACAAGATGCAGGTATTGAGAGTGATCACAGGTTTTCTGAATTTGGTTGAAACACAATTTCAACTGAAGGTTAAGGTCTTGAGGACAGATAATGGAACTGAGTTTACACAGAAAGGCTGTACTGATTTGTTGCTGGCTAGAGGAATTATACACCAAAGGTCAGCTCCTGGTGTTCATGAACAAAATGGAAAAGTAGAGAGAAAGCACAAACATTTGGTAGAAACTGCAAGAGCTATTAGGCACTATGCTGGATTTCCTATTCAGTTTTGGGGAGAGTGTGTTTTGAGTGCCACACACCTGATTAACAAAATGCCATCCAGTGTTCTTCAATGGAAGTCACCATATGAGGTATTGCACAGTAAATCTCCCTCTTTAGATGATCTTAGAATTGTTGGTTGTCTTTGTTATTGTCTGCAACCAAATGACTACAGAGATAAGCTTGGGATTATCTCTAGGAAGTGTGTATTTCTTGGCTATCCACCGGACCAAAAGGCTTACAGATTGTTTGATCTTCAAAAGAATAAGATCATAGTCAGTAGACATGTAAAATTTGTTGAACATGTCTTCCCTTTTAAAACCACAGCTATGCCCAGTGCTAGTCATCCCTCATCTACTGGTCTGTCTTTGGATAGCTGTGATGAAGATGAGATATTTTGGAGCAATGATTTTGTACCTCATCCTAGTTCTGAAAGTGACAGTCCTCCTAGTCATAATGATCCCATTATTAGCAGTGATTCTCATCCTGATATCATATCAGATCATATTCAATCCCAAGATTCAGCTTCTCATTTCTCAGATGATAGTCCATCCATCCCAGTGGTTAGTCCTCCTTTGGTGGCCAAAAGAGTGATTCACAAGCCTGTTAAGCTGAATGACTACATTTGCACCAACCTGCCAACTAGAGTTCAGGAGAGGGATTCAGATTCTGAGAGCAAGTCATTTGCTGTCTTCTCTGTGCAAAATTTAGCTCACTTATCTCCTTCCTTTATTCAGTCATTTGTCAACATGTGTGCAACCTTTGAGCCTCGTTCTTGCAAGCAAGCACAAAGAAATGAGCACTGGGAAAATGCTATGAAAGCTGAGTTAGCAGCACTTGAGAAAAACAACACTTGGACTGTTACAGCTCTTCCTACTGGCAAGAAGGCTATTGGTTCCAAGTGGATGTTCAAAATTAAGTATAGTCCTGATGGGAGTATAGAAAGATACAAGGCTAGGTTGGTGGCTAAGGGCTACAACCAAGTCAAGGACAAAGACTACAAGCAAACATTCTCACCAGTAGCCAAGTAAGCAACTGTCAGAGTTATTCTTGCTCTTGCCGCAGTTAAGGGATGGGCATTGCATCAATTGGATGTCAACAATGCCTTCCTCCATGGTTTATTGGAAGAGGAAGTATATATGCAGCCCCCTGATGGTTATAAGGTCAATCCTGGACATGTATGCAAGCTCAACAGGTCTCTCTATGGGCTCAAACAAGCAAGCAAACAATGGAATTATGAATTGACAAAGTTCCTAGTTAGATTGGGTTACACTCAGTCTAAACATGATTACTCTTTGTTTGTGAAAGCAGTTGGCTCTTCATTCACTATTGCACTAGTTTATGTAGATGATATGCTTCTTTTGGGGAATTCTGAGACTGAAATTTCAGTTACTAAGGCTGCTCTCCACTCTACATTCACCATCAAAGATCTAGGACATGCAAGATATTTCCTTGGGATGAAAATCTCTCGTTCTTCCTCGGGCATTTTGTTGAATCAGAGGAAGTACATCCTAGACATTCTCAAAGATGCCCAAATGGAATCATGTAAACTAGCTGCATTCCCTATGCAACATGGTACAAAACTCTCTGCCAATATAGGGGATCCTTTTGAGCACGCAGAGAGTTACAGAAGATTGGTGGGGAGGCTCCTATACCTCACTCTAACTCGTCCAGATATTGCTTACACTGTTCAGCAGCTTAGTTAGTTCGTACAGAACCCACTCAAGCCTCATTGGGATGCTGCTGTATACTTACTTAGGTACTTGAAAGGTACATTTCACATGGCTTTATCCTACCCAGCCATTTCATCTCTCACTCTCACTGCATATAGTGATGTTGATTGGGGGAATTGCATTGACACTGGAAGATCTCTGTCCGGCTACTGTGTTTTTCTAGGTTCTTCTTTGGTCTCTTGGAAGGCAAAGAAGCAGAAAGTAGTTTCCAAATCTTCAACTAAAAGTGAGTACCGCAGTATGTCCTCTGCTAGTGAGCTAGTATGGATGCAAGGCTTGCTTACTGACTTACACATTGATGTACAACTACCAATCAATCTGCATTGTGACAATAGAGCAGCTCAGTGCTTGGCATTGAGTTGCTCTATTGTCACAGCAAGGGTTCCTTCAGACTATCCATGTCTCCACAACACTTCAGCTAGCTGATGTTCTCATAATTAGAGGTATAATTTTATTTTTATTTTTTTCTTAAAAAAATTGTAAAATAATATTTTTTAATTAATGGAGTGAGTATTTACAAGTAGAAAGCGTTTTTTTTTTAGAAATTTGAAATAATATTCTTATACCTATCAGCAATTTTTTCCATTCCTCTTCCAATAATGTTAGAATATGTAAAGGATTGGTGTACCTTCCAACACAAATCCATCGATTCTCAAGGAGATATAAATAGAACAATACAATGAGTTTAATCTGATGAGAAGATTTACGTGGAGAGATGAGGGAGAGAGAGTGTTTTACTCCGACTAACTTTGACTTATTCTAACCCTAAATAATAGAAATAATTAAACTAGTTATTAAATCCTTTTGACCAAAAAAAAATTAAACTAATTAAATCCTAAATAATAGTGGATTTATTATATTACTTAACAGAATATACTCCGTATAGGCCAAATTACATCCAAACTGACAACTTAATTCACGATTTGGCGTTCATGTCAAGTGGTCATTTGGTCCCAAACTATACGTCTACCCGATAAGGATCCCGTGGAGCTAAACTTTATGGATTTCAAATGATTACCCTATAGACATTTATCAATGCTAAAAAATAAATTAAAAAATAACTAAATTAATTTAAATCTAAATCATTTATTTAAAATTGAGTGGTTAAAATTTAATCAATTTTTTTTTTTGGTCCTGAAAATATAATCCATCCCATCAAAATGCATGAAAATAAATTAAAGATCGCAAGACATTTTATATGCAACTAATTTAACCATACTATAAGAAAAACCTTATTTACCAAATGACACAAATTAAAGCTCACAAGGACAAATATTGTAACTAAGTTAACCTTGCAATATGTATATATACTGTAACTAATAAAGCAAACGTTCAACCGATTAGAGTGTCAAAGTGGAAAAAAAACCCCTTTTGGGATGAAATCAACGCGCCGGGCCGATGTCCACGCGCCCCCAATCTGGTGCTCTTACCTCGTCTTCCCTATATCTCAGCAGTAATCCCACCGTCTCCGGTCGGCCGGTTCGTCACCATCGCCACCACATCGCGGTTGTTCCGAAAACCTCTCTTCGGAGAGCCCCATTCCTCTCCTCGGAGAGTGCTCGGAACCACAAACCCCTCCACCTCTGCTTTGCCTGTCATCGGTGGCATGTCTTCAGCGGGCTGGTGTGGCGATGTTTGGCTTCTCCACCACTTCCGTCTTGTCTGGCTCCCCCTCTGTTGCTCATGCGGTCGGAGTCAGATACCCCATCCCCTCTTGGGTTGTCGGGTCTTCGGTCAATCGATGAATCCTACGAATCGGTTTCGATTCGCCCCAAATCACGGGTTCCCTCACGCCCCCAAATCGTTGGGGTTCCTCTCGATTTATCCTCCAAATCGCCCTTCGGTGTGGTTCTCGCCTTCATTCTCGGCGATCCATTTTCCGTCCTTCGATTTGCTGTCGACCGCCTTCCTTCTCCTCATCCATGGCGCGCTTTCTCCGCTGCCGCCACTCCCTCGCATGTCTAACTGGATCTTTTCAGTCGGCGCCTCCCCCGCTGCTATGGCCTCTTTTTCCGGCGACTTGGTCTCGCCTTTGGTGGGATCTGGTTTCGCCGGCCAATCCCCCTCCTCTGGGCTCTTGGTCTGGTGTTGTTGGCCTCGTCGTGCGTCGCCGGCTGCTGGCGTTGGGAGGCTTTCTGCATCAACTGCTTCCGGTGGTCAATACCGTCGATACGGCTTTCCTCCTCAAGCCCATTTGTTGTCCTTTGGGCCCAAGCTATTTGCCTTGGGCCCAAAGTTGGCCCTAAAGATTTAGAAAAAAATTAAAAAAATAAAAAACAAAAATTAATAAATATTATTATTATAACTAATAATAAATAATCCCGATTATCCGAAAGGGTTGAAATCAAATTCCGAAATGACTTGATTAAATCCCGAAAGGGCCTCTTGGTGCGTTTTACGAGGGTGGTTCTCGGCTGCAAGTCTGGTTGTTCTTGGCGTTCCTTTCCCGAGTTGGGGCTCTGGCGTTTCGGTGTCGGGTCTGGCTGGGGTCGAGGCGATGTGTATCGAGGCGACTCCGCATTACGAAAATTTCCTTGGAGGTTTGTCTTAATCGCCCACAGGACTCCTGATGTATCGCCGGTCAGCGGTGTCACTATTTGGTGGTGCTTGGCGTCGTCTCTTAGTCTATGTTGTCCCCAGCTTAGTCGGGTTAGGTTTGCTTGTTCGACCATATTTGTTTGCTTCCCACTTTTGTACTGCACATTTTCTTCTGTTTATTATGTTCTTGTATTGACGGTTCGCCGTCTGCCGACGTTGTCGGCCTCTCGAGGTGTCGGGTATGTCCGTCCCTCGAATTATTTCCTTATAAAAATAAAAAATAAAAAAATATTGTAACTAATTTAATTAACCTTCTTAGCGGCTTCTTATAATTTAGGTCAACGTCAACGGATCGACGACTTACTAGCTCGTGTAGCAATCTGTCGATGCATGTTATCTTTGAAACATCGAGGAACCACACATTTAACCTATTGAAACCTTTTCAAGCTAGGTTTGAAGTTAATTAAAGCAATGAATTCTAGCTACCGAACGTATCCCACCCTTATACTTATAAAATTAGAAGCAGAGTCTTTGTAAAAAATTGCACTACGTGTTCTTCCCTGAGCAAAACTAAAAAACCCTAATTTGCAGTCTCTCTCCCACGTTCTCTCCTCCAACTGTTGAAAAAAATTTAACTTCTTCCTTGCCCACGTTCCCTACTTCTCTAATTCTATTCTCTTCCCTTTCAATTATTTCATTCTTTCCGGTCTCTCAAAAGGTTGCTATACAAAAAAGAGTTCGGTGGTTGTGGCGCTCGATGGTGAAGGGACATGAGACCAACAAAGTCGGCGGAGTCGATAAGGAGTACGGTGAATCCGACAATGGCATGAAGGCGGCGTTGGTCAAAGGCATCTAGCAAAATAATTTGGGTAACTTAGGCCAAAATTGAGTAGTTATCTTTCTCTTGAAATTGAATCCATGTTCTACTTATCATAAAATTGAATTGTTGTTATGCAATTCAGGATAGAAGTAATTAGCTATTCTATCTTTGTCGTCCATGAATAGTACCATGGCCACAGTCGACGGGCTGTCGGAGAACAAAAATTGGAAGTTTTCAAATATGTGAAGAAGAAAGAGAAGAAGAGACCATTCTTTCAAGGAATAACATATTAAGTTGGAAAGGTAACATCCATGGAAAGATTGGAGATCTCTAATTTCAGGAATGCTTGCTCAAAAAATCGCTTCTTTTTTCCATCTATATGTTTAATTTATGAATTTATGTGTTTGATTTCTCATGATCAGTTGAATCCTGAACTACTTAAATTGGATACACATTATTGAAATTAGCCCTGTTCTTCCCAATTTAAGATCCAAAACTGATTAACAATTTGTATGTTTTCAAGGCATGCTCATCCAACAAAGTTGCTTTTTTAAAATCTATTTTTATACTCAACTTCTGAATTTTTGTACTTGATTTCTCATGAGTTGACTTCGAAACTGCTATTTCATTTGAATAGGCATTGCTGAAATTGGTACTTTTCGTTTTAATTTAAGATCAAAAATAGATTTAGGAATTGATTGATTTTGTTGTGTGAATGGTCAAGTTTTGATTTAATTAAATTTGGATGTTGCCTTTGTTTTTCGATTAAATAAAATAAGTTTTAGATGTAAATGATAAATACTAATTTTATTTAGATTTGTTAGGTGCCTTTGTAATGTTTGGGTATTTTGATTCGAGGAATTGCCTGCTGAAACGATGGTTTAGGCATCACGGACTTCACTTAGAAACTATGGTCTAGGCATCATATATTGACTTGAATTTTGTTATTTGGTGTTGTCTTATCAGCCAAAGATCCGAATTTCTGGTAGTAGTGCTTATCCTTGGGAGTTTGATTGCTCAAGATTAAGACAAACTTAAGACAAACTCCGGGTAAATGTGGTGTAATTTTGATTTGTGCCATGTCCCAAATCGGTGGATTGACTGCAGCAAAAGTTAGTGCATTTCCAAACCTTCTAAATTATTGGTATCTTTTGCTTGTGACCGATTCAATTTCATTAGTTGCATACGTATTTGATTACCTTAGCATCATGAGTTCTTATGTTCCGATGCTTATGAAAGTCAATAGTTTAGACTAATCTCTAATTAAGATAGTGATCTATTTTTACAAGGGCGTGACATTTACTTAAGCCTCTCTCAATTAAACAAAAACTATTAACACATTGCACAACACATAAAAATATAAAATCCTTTTCAATAGGAACTTGAGAATTTGTTTTCTGATTTCTTTCATCACATTCTTGAGAAGAACATGATGAACGAAATCGTCTATGGTAGATTAATTTGAAATAATTGGACTCTCATGATATCACACACGACCTTAAATTGAGTACAATCATAAATCAATTATTTTCTTCAGCCCAATTCACAGGTATAGTGTGAAATCTATTATTGTGATAAACCTCGGGTTTTAATATTAAATGCAATAATAATAATAAAACCCAAAAAGGTAAAAACATCTAAAAATAAATCATATATTATAGGTCAATTTGAAATAATCAATTCCCATAAAAATACACGTACACAACCTTAAAATGAGTAAAAACATAAATCATTAATTTTATTCAGTCTGATTCATATGTATGGTGTGAAATAAATCATGAAGATGAAAATCATGTTTCAATATTAAATAAAATAGGAATAATAAATACCATTTATCTAAATATCATTTATTGTGTAGGTATTACTATTCATCCATTAGTATTATTTTTAAACATCTTTCCTTTATTATTAAGAGCTTGAGATTTATTCTTACTTGGTTAGTTTGTTATTTACTTTCTTTTGTTTTTTTCTATATAGCCTTAAAATACAGCCCACGTTCTTGATGTCATCATATCTCCAGGTTCTTTTGTTTAACACTCCACATTCTTTGTGTATCTCCATAGCCGTAACAGTCCTTGATACAATCAGCGATGGCCCTAAGCAAATCGTGCACATCAAGCTTGCCCAATTACCTTGCTTGCTAAAAGAGAAGAGGAATCATCCTAATTGAAGAATTGCAAGGATTCATGCATGGTCTGATCGAGAGAGGATTCCAGAGACACCAAAATCAACGATTTTTACATGTTTTTGTCAATTCATCAGGAGATTGGAAGGCTTGATGTCATAGTGGAAGTCACTTGCGTCGGATATGTATTCTATCCCGGAGTTATGTTCGTCGAGCGGGTTTTTTCATTCAGAAGCTCGATCCTCGGGTCAATTTTTCATCCTTAATCCTTTGAAAACCCTAATTTTTCCCAAATCCCCAAACTGAATGTGTTTATCGTTAGAATAGTGGACGTGAATGTTGAATTTGCATCTATTGACTATCAATTTGTCAAGTTGGGATGATGTTCAAAGTTTGAACCTTTTTCCCATTAATCATTGAAGGATTACAATAGGAAAGTTTGATTATATGTTGATTTGTGTTTTCTATGTCTTGATTTGGATTAACACCATATCTAATGCACTTTGTTTTAGCAAGATGAAGAAATAGTGTAAATTATAATAGTATTCATACTTGTGTGCTTATGTCTGATGCACCATATCTAAATACGTGTGAATGTCATGATGCTAATCTTTTTAGCGATGTTTGCTCAAGTAAAATCATAATAGTATTCATACTTGTGTGCTTATGTCTGCATCTCTGTCTTTACTTGATTCAAATGCTGCACTTGAACCTAGTGAGTCTAGGAGGAGTAAAATACATATAACTTAAACTAGCTGATGTGAGTTTAAGGTTGAGACAACTCTGTTAGATGAACTCGTTGATGTGATTGAAAGTGATGTACCTCTTGTTCATGTTCTTAAGTTAGAAGATGAACTTAGAACACATAAAGAGGTTATGAGTCCATCTTATGCTAGTTTCTTCTTCTAAAAGATGCTATAGACATTGAATTGGAATCTATTATGTGTATCCCTTCTTGGGAACTAGTTGACTTGCCTAGAGGTATCAAAACCATTAAGTGTAAATGGATCTCTAAAAGGAATTTTAGAACAGGTGGTTCTATTATAAGGTTTAAGGCAAGACTAGTGGTTAAATGATTCACACAAAATATGAAATTGATTTCTTTAATACATATTCTCAAATGATTATGATTGTCATTTACATTTATTATTTGCTTTAGCATTTAATTATAAATCAACAGTGCATCAATGGATGTTAAATTGTGGTTTAAATGACGATCTAGATAAAGAGATATGTGGAACAGCCTACGAGCATGTGGTTCCAAGAAAAGAGAATTTTGTGTTCACTTAAGAAATCAATGTATGGCTTTAAAAAGCATATTTGAAATTTTATGAGAATGTGACCAAATTGTGTTGAAGTTTTCATTTTGTGTATGTAATGTATGTTGTATGCCAAGATGTGTTAAATTGGTTACGTGCCTTTATATGTATGAGATGTTGATATTTGGCACTAGCATGCATATGATAAATGAAACTAAAAATTTGGTTCCTCTCGCTTTGAAATGAAAGATATGGGCGAAGTTGATGTGTTTCTAAGTGTTAAAGAAATTAGAAAAGAGAAATTGCTTCATTCCATTATGTAGAGAAATGTTGAGAAGGTCTGGTAACTTTATCGTTATGCCAGTATGATTGAACATTCTTATTATGATGATGTTATAGATCCACCAGTGGTTTTGTTTTGCCATTATGTGGCGGTGCTATATTGTGAAAATCATCAAAATTGTCATGTTTGCTAGATCGACTATGAAATGTAAATGAGATCATAGTTTTAGATTTAGCTGGACAAGAGAGAGAGGTTGAGAATGTTATAATTGGCTTATTTACCTTGTGGGGGCATGAAGCTCTATCTAATTCTCTACATTGTGACTCACATTTGTTTTTGTGTAGCTAGTAGCAATACAGAAACTGGCAAGAAGAGACACACGCAGATTCGACATGAAGCTATGAGATAGCTGATTGCGAATGGTGTCATCTATTTGGAGAATGTGAGGTCTGAGAGGAACTTGATGGTCTATTGACAAAATGGCTTAATAAGAGACTAGCCTTTGAGTTGTCTAAGGGAATGAGATTCAAACCCACATGAGGAGAGATACACCACGTCTCATTCCCATGATAGGTGTATTGAGAAAGGTTGAGTCATGTACTCTTAATGAGTCCATAGCTCAGAGTTGGGTAGTCCTATTGAGAAGGACTTGATGGATTCACTGAATATGGAAGAGGATGAGCGTAATGCTCTTAATGGTTCCATAGCCCTAATAAGGGTGGTCTATGTGAGATAGAGTTGATGGAGCTACCTACGAGAGTGTGAAGGGGTTGGTCACCTTCTATGGAAGACTAGGGTAATCTTCCTAGAGCACTCTTCAGCACCCAAGGTATGAGATGACCACATACATATTTGAGGATCTTATCGCGGAACTACCAGGATCATGGTTGAGGTATGTGCTGTTGAGATCACCTCTCAAGTCTAGTAGTTCAAGACTTGCTCACTTCTATGACGAGGGAGGCACTCAACTTCACTATGTGTTTGGTTCAAGACTCGTTCACCAACATTTAAGTATCTCTTCCATAAAACCAGCTCAGAACGTTGTTTTCAAAGTTATTTAAAACCCAGTTTCTCGCATTTGTGGGGGATTGTTGGAAATAATTCTTGAACAAAGGGTTTTCATTAAAGGCTTTGAGGTTTCTATCATCCCACATTGATTGTGGAGTACTTTTGGAAGATGGTTTATAAAGAGGAATTTTGTGCGGGTTTATAATTAATTTATAAAATAATATTTTTATAAATTCATCTTTTATAGTTAACTGATTTAATTTTTACTAGATGATTTTTAGGGATAGTGGGAGCGTTTCCTCACCCACGTTCAGTTCCCTTAAAAACTGGTCTTCAGTTTTCCAAAAAGAGATGATGGACGTCATCTTCTTCCTCCACATAAAAGCGTTCTGAGTTCCTGTAAGTTCCAAACCTCCTTTGGCAAGTGCACACAATCAGAGGTGCTGTGTAACCTTGGGGGGCGATGCCAGAAGCCGACTTGCACCATGGTCGGGGCGAAATCGCTTCTAAGGCAGTGGGTTCAGATATATACCACGCCACAACAGTTTTGTGATTTTCAAGATGAGTTTTAACTTTGATTTGATAGCTTTTTCATCAAATTGAAATTGTTAATGGTATTTTACTAACAGTGTAGTCGTCAGTGCTTTAAGTGGGCGTACAGGTGTGAAGTGCCCTCCATTACCCTTCACTACTCTTGCCTGTCGGAGAAAATCGTCTTCGAAGCCGGTGATCGTCCTGCGGCGGACCACCGGTGTAGGGACCTTGTCCAGCCGTGGGGGTTCTGTCCTCCTTATAACCAAGGTGGTGCTTATGGTTACAGCACCAGAAGTTTGCCTAATTACAACTATAATTTCGGCGGTGGCTTCCCCGGCCAGGGCTACGGCGCCGGTTTGCCTAATTACGGTCATTACGGAGTACCTCAGTATCACTACGGCGGTGGCTTCCCCGGCCAGGGCTACGGTGCCGGTTTGCCTAATTACGGTCATTACGGAGTACCTCAGTATCACTACAGCGGCAGCGGAGGGGGGTTCCAAAACCATTTCAGTAATAACGCCGGTAGTGGGAGTGGCGGCGGCGCCGGAGGGTTCATGGGCGGTTTGATTGGTAGGATTGGGGGGAGTCTAGCGGTGGGTGTGCTTTGCAATCTATTTGCCGATCAGATTCAACATGGTATATTTGGCAACTAGACTCAATTTTCCATTCTATTATATATTTTTTTTTATTAGACAATTCTATTTTATAATTCCTCTTAAAAAAAATGTTATACTCTTTGATTTTGTGAATGTATGTTGGTGTCAATCGATCAAGATATTGTACGTTGGATTTGTGGCTTTATTTTTTGATTTTTCTTTTAATTAAGTGATGTAATTAGGGTGATTTTGGTAGAGCGCATTTTTTGAATATTCAATTAGGCACTAAGCCCCTAAATCAATTTAATTAGTTTTGCCCTAGATCCCTTCCCTATTGGGTGGGTTGGTCAATGGTCAACCGTTTGACCATTGACCGGTCAACGGTTGACCATTGACCAGTCAACGTTGACCAACCCATTTTGATGCCATTTTTTTTTAGTGATGCCATATTTTACCGTTTTGATGCCAAAATTTTACTATATTTTATTTTCACTTTGATGCCACTTTTCTAATGAAATGATTGGATGAAACTTTTTTAATGTCACTTTTTTTAAACATTGATGACATTTTTTGTTTACAGTAATGTGACGTTGATCATTGATGCCATTTTTTTTTTACTGTTAACGACATATGCCACTTTTTTTTATGTCAATTTTTTGATGATATTTTTTTACCGTGATGCCATATTTTTTATGATATTTTTTCAAAGTAGTATTTTGATGACATTTTTTTTCTTTAATGTGATACAAATTTTTCAAAATGGTATTTTGATGTCATTTTTATAATGTAATTATTTGATGCCATTTTTTTTTAATCAAATCGATTGATGCCACATGTTTTTAATTTGATCAATTGTATATCGATTTATTTTCATCGATTATACTTTCATTCACTGATGACACGTTTGTGATTACACTTCATTGATGCAATCACTTGCGGTGACATATTCATTAAATTTTTATTCATGGATGACATTTGTTATTACCCTTCATTAATCACAATTATTTATGGTGACAATTTTATATAATTGATGACATAAGAGCTTAAAACGTGGAATCAAAATATTGTCACCTTATTGCACATATAAAAATACAACGTCTTTGAAACTACGACATTAATATTGGTTGTATACGTAAAAACACCTATTATAACATGTCATTAACTAAAAAAAATGCATCAATGTAAGTAATATAATGCGGACTCAATAAAATATAGGGTCAACCACTTCGGGGGTTACATATCATCTTCAGGATATGTGAATACTTCACAGGAGCAAAATATACATCCCTGAAAGTTTTAGGCCGCTTTCTGTAATTATATAAAATATAGGGCTAATTTGTAATTTTTAAAAACTTCGGGCCGGTTTCGTGATTTATTATGAATTACAACCCAACCCTTCTTCCCCGTTGGAAACTTGCAGCTATGGCGGCCACCCACACCAACGGCGGATCCGAGTCCCAACAGCAGCCCTCGTCGACCGCCGCCACCCCAGATCCGAGTCCCTTCGGCCACCCACACCACAGATCCAGCCACCGAAAGCCCGGATCCGCCGCCACCGAGCCTCGCTACAAACCCAGCCGCCATGGGAGGGGAGTCGAAAAAATCCAGATCCGGTGAACTCCGATGGCGGCTCCAGCTTCGTCGGCTCCAGATCCGGTGAGCTCCGAGGGCGGCTCCGACTTGGTTGGCTCCAGATCCGGTGAGCTCCGAGGAAGAAGATGGGAGGAAGGAAATAAGATGGGAGGAAGAAGATGGGTGGAAGCACGTCGGCTAAAAAAAATTAGATGGGTTGGTTATGCCTAATAAAAAAATTAAGGGGGCGAACTACCTAAACAAAAATGGTAAAAGGATCCTTTCATCAAATTTCCTCATGTAATTAAGAGTCTGGCTTTACCCTATATATATATAATTTTTTTTGAAATTGGCAAAAAAAGAAAAGAAATTTGGAGATTAGCCAAGATCGCAAAATATTTTGCGATTTAGTCAAAATATGGTAAAGTCGTCGTTTCAAACAGCGACTTTACCACCAATCACAAGTTGGTGTAGTGGTTGTGGGGCTACATCCCATGCCAAGAGGTTCGAAGTTCGAATCCCCTTGGAAACATGGAGTCGCTTGTGAGTGGGAGGGTCAACCCCTTAAATGGGCCATACAGTACCCGATCCAGATGTAGAGCGACTGAATCGATCGAACTGGACTAAGATCAAAAAAAAAAACAGCGACTTTACCCCTTATTTTAATAAAAATACATATAATATCTAAGTCGCTGTTTTAAACAACGGCTTACTAATTTTTTATTTTTTAAATGTCATTTTAAATTGAAAAGAAAGAAAAATCAAAAAAAATAATTTACATGGGAGAGTCTTGTTTCAAATAGCGACTCTCCCTTTTTTATTTTTTTTTTAACCTAGAAAAAGTGAGCGGAAGAGGAAGGGGCACCAACAGCCCCGGCCCCGACGGCGTCGTTGTCAAGGGGTAGAGGATGAAGCGCGGCACCGTCCCTACTGGCTACTCATCTACTCATCTACTCCATGTTTGGTGGTTTTAATTAATTAGTTTTGCAGTTTTCACTGCTTTGGTGGTTTTAATTAATTTGGTGGAAGATCGGTCTCTACTCATCTACTCCCTTTATTTTTTGGAACAATCATTTTGCAAATCCCCATCTTTTTCCAGCATATTCTTGTTCATAGAACCATCCAAACATGGAGGGCGGCGGCTCCACCAGATCCGAATTCGGCTTCCTCGATTGCAAATTGGCGAAGTCGTTGGCGGTGCTTGTGGTTCTGCGCTATGGCTTCCTCCTCCTGTTCGATCTCTCCAGTCTCTGCCTCCTCTCCGATCCGACTTCGGCTTCCTCCTACTCCTCCAAACATATCGCCGGTGTCCATGGTTTTGCAATTTCAACCGGTTTTGAAAAAATAAAATAAAAAAAGGAGAAACAGCGACTTCGGCTTCCTTCTACTCCTCCAAACATGTGGTTTATCTTTCTTTTTTTTTTTTTGAAATTTTCGCCCGGTGCCCTTGAGGTAAGGCCAAATTCACCGGGTGCACGAAAGTTTTACCTAATTCACAATATGCTCCTGAGGTTTGCAATTTTTTCGCCATATACCCTCCGTCTAATCTGTTTGCAAAATAAAAATAAAAAAATTCTTCCATCCCCTTCTATACCCTCCAATCTCCATCTACAACTGGAGCGAGAGAGAGAGAGGGGCATGGAGAGAGGAGGCTGCTTGAAGATTTGAAGCTGGTGGAGGGACATACACGAGGTGGAAGGAGGCGCACTGACGAATGCCCGATCGAAGACCCTTGTCGGCTGAGGCAGAGATAGGAGGTCGGCCGCTTGAAGATCTCAACGTTGGTGGAGGGAACGACACGAGGAGAGATGAGGTCGACGCCGACAACTGCCTAGGTATGTCTCCATTCTTTCGGCTTTCAGAATTTGGGATTTAGGGATTTTTCTATTTGGAGATTTTTGGGTTGGATTCTAGTTTTATGGTCTTCGAATTGAGGTTTGGGGGTAGGATCCATGAAAATTTATGTGAATTTGGGAGACCTAATGCTCTTGAAGGTGATTACAGTGGAAAATTTATCGTCTCTTGTTTCATGGATGAATCATTCTTATTCTTGGCATTACCAGTACATATTCAATGTGGATAAACTAGGGATTGTTTATGATGGCGTAATATGGATTGACCATAATTTGTGCAGAAATATGTGATATGATCTGAGCAGTTCAGACAAAATTAAACTCACTATATAAGAGAAGATGGATGGCAAGGCCCTTAATTGATTGTCTCTTGTTTCATGGATGAATCATTCTTATTCTTGACATTACTAGTACATATTCAATGTGAATAAACTAGGGATTGTTTATGACTCGTTCTTTGGGATTTAGAGATGGTAGATTATAAAACCATTCATATTAAGATATTTAGGTGTTTGTGAGTGCCCTATCGCCGGCAAGATCTACCAATGCGCCGCGTGCAACTCCGATCTCCACCCCTTCTGTAAGAGCCGCCCACAACACCTCTCCTGCCCCCTCCACCCCCACCCCCTCTCCCTCCTCTGCGACGCTCTCACTTCCAGCCGTCGCTGCGACGTGTGCGACGTGGACATCAAAGGCGTCTCCTACGTGTGCTCCCCCTGCCAATTCGATCTCCACCCCGAGTTCTCCCGCCTCCCTCTCCGCGTCCCCTGCCTCGCTGCCACCCCCGAAAACCGACACCTCCTCCAACTCCAGGTTGGCTACGACTTTCCCTCCGGCGCCAACTGCAGCGTGTGTGGAGATCAGTGCGGCAGATGGTCTTATAGATGTGATGTCAGCGTTCACTATTCGTGCCTCTCCATGAGACTCGCTGACTCCCTCGAGGCAGACCCCGTTGAGTGCCAGTCTCGAGGGTTGTTTAGTAGGAGGCACCGTCACAATAACAATGACAACAACGGTAACAATTACAACAACAATAATTATTATAGCGACGGAAGTGGCAGCAGCTGTGGAAGAGTCGGTGGAGGGTTCGGGAGAAGGATGACGGGGAGTGTAGCGGGGAGTTTTATTAGCGACGTTTTTGGGAATATGATGGATGACGGTGATTTCTTCGGTTGATCTGGTTTGGCTTATTATAATTCCATGGTTTGACATATGATAAAACACTTAACTTTGATTTCCATTTGGAAAAGATGTATTTTAAGATATATTTCAAGTGTGCATATTGATCAAAACAAGATTTCAAGTGTGCGTGTATATAAAAATAAAAGCAAAAAAGATTTCAAGTATTCGTCCTGCAGTATTAGTCAAGCTCGCTATGGGCGACGGTATTGAATTTAATTTTAATATTTACTAGTAGTACTTCAGATTATGATACATTCATAGAAACACAATTTTGGATTTAACAAAAATATGAACGTACCGTTATAAAAATAGCAAATTCATCAAGTGATGAATAAATATATATTTACATAAATAAAAAATTTCCTCTCGCCACCCGGTCAATTTGTGGGGAGTGTTGATCCTCCATCACATTTTCTATTTTTTTTTTTTTCTATTTTATACCATACATCTTTAATGGATCTAAATTATAAATTGAATATTTAAAATTAAAACAATATTTAGTGGATCTAAATATTATTTGGTGAAATGTGAAATATTATTCGGTGAAATTTTAAGCATTATTCAGTGAAATGTGAAACATTCTATCGAATACTGTTATATTTTTTTTTTCGTTCAGTTCAGATGAACACGTTCCAATTCCACTGAATAATTTGTAACATTCTACTGAATAATGTTTAGTTTTTCTATTCATCCATTTTAAATAAAAAAAAAACCTCAATTCCCTAAGCTATACTAACAATTTATATGAAATGTTTCAAATTTCACCAAATAATGTTTCACATTCCTCTAAATAATACTCATATTTCACCGAATAATACTTCAAATTTCTCCGAATAATATTTCATATTTCACCGAATAATATTTATTCATAGTGCACGGCCTAAGATTTGTGCACAAATCATCCATACACTATTTTATAATACAACAATATTGTCTAGAAAAACAAAAGGTCAAACGAAACCACTGATGGAATATTAATTGTCATGAATTAGCCAAGCATAATTTTTTTTTTTTTTTATTAGGTAATGATTCGGATGAGAAGTCTCTACCCGAAAGCATCCTGACGGATGAGATCAAGCAGACCTATATCGTTATATAAGTTTGTTCCCCTGGCAGCGTAGTTAAGGTGTGCAACCTTATCCGCCACTCGGTTACCAATGCGGGGAATGTGGGAAACGCCAATATTTTTCACACCCAGAAGAAGAGTTTGGATGTCCGCCATCACTAGTTCTATTTCCCAAGGGCAATTGGTGCGAGTTTGGAGAAAGTCCGTAATTATCTTAGAATCACCTTCGATGATTAGGTTGTTTATTTTTATTTCTCTGGCCTTTTCCACCCAAATTAGCCTTAACGCAAGAGCTTCCGCCATAAGAGGTGAATGGCCACCCATTAGTTTACCACCCATACTGATGGGGTTACCTTCCCAATCTCGAATAATATATCCAATAGAACGTTTAGAGGTTGAAATAAATGATCCATCAAAGTTTAGTTTATACTTTCCAATAGGGGGTTTCTTCCAGCTAAAGAGAGTGTGGATTAAATGGAAAAAACCACCTAGGGCCACCTACAAAATTAATGTAGATGGCTCAACTGCGCCTACTGGCTTCTGTCAGGTAGGTGGGATTCTCAGGGATTGTGATGGAAACATGAAGGATACTTTTCAGCAGCAGGTGGGTAGCGGCTCTGCTATCCAAACCGAAGCAGCTGCATTTTGTGCAGGAACAAAGATGGCATTGCAAAAAGGCTTACGTAGAGTTATAATCGAAGGTGACTGCTTAGAAGTAATCAAAGCAATCAATGGTACTCAGAGACCGAGATGGGAGATCTACCAGCAAATCGAGCTACTAAAGAAGATGATAAAGGAATTTGAATGGATAGAGTTTAAACATTGTTTTCGTGGAGCCAATGGAGCAACAGACTTCATAGCTAGATCTAGAGACACTTGTGATATGGATACTCTCCCTTTGAATAGGGAATTCTGTAACATCATCCGAAAGGATGATCAGGGTTGTGTTCTGTCTTAAGGACTGCCCCCTTTTCGCCTAATAAAAAAAATAGGGGGTTTCTTCCATTGTTGGATCTTAGTCCTTCCAATTTTTGTAGACTGTTTATTTTTCCTTTTAAGGAGAGAGGAAGCATCCTCATCTTCTAAATTTAGTTTGCTAGCTTTTTTTCAATTTTCAACATTATTCACAATGAGTTTGTTTAGACCCTCTCCAGAAGGGATGATGACATCCCTGAAGATAGCTTTATTTCTGATAAACCATATAGTCCACCATCGAAACGCTATGCTTTGTTTGTTTTCTTTTGAAAGATTGGTACCTATAAGATGTAATATTTGATCCATATCTCTTTTTTCTGATAGTAGTGTGTTGATCATTTGAGATATATTTCGAGGGAATTGTGGTTGAAAATTATTGAGGGGGCATTCTAGGAACAGATGTATGTCATCTTCTGTTGAATGAATACAAAATATACAGGTGGAGGGAACAACAACACCCTTTTGAGATAATCGTGTAGCTGTCGTTAGGCCTTTTTGCTTGATTTTCCATATAAAGTTTTTTACTTTTGGTGGGGCGTCAATTTTCCAAATCCAGGCATAGTCATAGATGTTTTGTGTGACGGAGTTGTGATTAAATTATAGGCACTAGATGTTGTAAACATCCCTTTTTTTCAGGCCACCAGTAAAGTCTATCTTCAAAAGTGTTGACATGCAAAGGGATCTTGATAATATCACTTACAATTGGTTCAGGGAGAACAAAATCCAGTTTCTCCCTCCACCATTGTCCGCCCATTATATATTCACTAACAGTTTCATCCATATTTATTATGCTTTGAAGATCCATTATTTCAATAAGAGGTTTTGTTGTTATCCAATTATCTTTCCAAAATTTGATAGATTTTCCGTTTCCCACCGACCAAATGAGCCCCGATTTGAATTTTGTTATCAAGGTGGATAGTTTTGACCATTTCCAGGAAGCATTACCGCTCTATTTATAATTGAGGATGTGGTTGTCTTTTAGATATTTATGTTGAATAATTCGTACCCAATTGTTTTCTGGTTCAGCTAAAATTTTCCACAGAAGTTTTAATTGGAGTGCTTCGTTCATGTCTTTAGCTTTGCGTATTCCCAGTCCTCCTGCTGCTTTTGATTTGCATATTTTGTCCCAGCCAATCAGTGGGTTATGTTGTGCATCTTTATTCCAGAAGAACGTTCTATTAATTTGATCTAGTTGTTTATGTACTGACGCAGTAAGCATGAAGCTCTGCATTGAGTATAGTGGTTTTGAGGACAGATTGGTCGCGATAAGTGTTGCCCTGCCTTGTTGTGATAGAGCATTAGCACGCCATTTGCTAAGTTGGTCTTTTGATTTGCAAATTATCTCGCCAAACGTTTCATTAGTTACTCACCCGTTGATAATGGGACATCCTAGCTATTTTTCCAAATTTCGTTCTAGTGGGATATTAAGGATTCCTTCTAACTCTCGTGCTCTTGTCCTAGGTATACCAGGAGTGGTTTGGAATGATGATTTATGGTAATTAACTTTTTGCCCTGAGAATTTGCAGTAGTCCTCGATAATTTCTTTTATTTTCCTACACGTAGAGTTGTTTCCTTTACTAAATATGATTATGTCATCAGCGAAAGCCAAAAATGGTATGTGTGGACCTGAGTTCCCAAATTTAAAACCAACACTGTTGGTAGTGGAAGCAGCATCAAGTGACAGTTTACGAGCTAAAACTTCTGCGCCAAGAAGGAAAATAAAAGGAGAAAGGGGATCTCCTTGACGTAAACCCCGGGTAGGTTTGAAAGGCTCGGTAGGGCCATTGTTAACCAATACAGAGAAAGAGACTGTAGTCACACATTCCATAACCATGTCCACAAAATGCTGATGGAAGTCAAATCTTTGAAGCACTTGCTTTGTAAAATTTCAGTCTACTCTGTCATATGCTTTTTCCATATCTAATTTTATTGCCATCCAACCCTGTGACCCTTTTCTGGTGCGAAAAGAGTGGAAAATTTCATGTGCTATGAGGACATTATCCTGAATTGCTCTATCAGATACCAAGGCTCCTTGGAGCGGGTGTATTAAATTTCCAATAATAATTTTCAGTCGTTCAGTAATTATTTTCGAGATTATTTTATATATGGTGGAACAAAGGCTAATTGGTCGATAGTGTGTTGTCATAGAGAGGTTTTCATTTTTAGGGATTAATGAAATAAATGTGTGATTGGTCTGTTTAAGCAGTTTACTGGTATGGAAGAATGCTTTTATTGCCCGAATGATCCCTGTTCCGACAATATCCCAATACTTCTTATAGAATTCCGCACTCATCCCATAAGGACCAGGAGATTTATTAGCCAAGCATAATAAATATAAAAAAAAAAAGGATTACCAAAACAAAAAAGATTCTAATAATTGACATGACTAGTTATTATAATGGGTCGTATCTACTGTTGATGATTTTTCAGTTTACTAGTTTGAAGCATTCCTTTAAAGTTAGAACAGTTCAACGCGCAAGTGGTTCCAAACTGCAACCTACACTACACTTAGATTTGTATTTTTAGATTTTGTATTTAAACACGCAAGTCCAAGATCCAAAACACCAACCAAGGCCATCTACATTGCCTTAAAACTTAAATCTGTCTTTAAACACAGCTGCAATACACAACGCCATCGATCTTCATACACACAGCTTCAATTTCCCAGCTAGCTATACCTCAATTAATCTTAATTACCCCTAAAATGGCTTCATCTAATCAGTTCTGTGTTCACCCGGAGCACTACTTAACCGAGGCACAACCCCAACATGGTTCCCTAGCCCTATCCACTAGCCCCAAATGCGGCGATTGCGACTGCCCTATCGTCGGCAAGGCGTTCCATTGCGCCGCCTGCAACTCCGATCTCCACCCCTTCTGCAAGAGCTGCCCTCCCAACTTCACCAGCCGCCTCCACCCCTGCCCCCTCTCCCGTCTCACTGGCCAAGGCTTCGTCAGCCGCAGCTGCGCTGTCTGTGAAGAGGAAATTAGGGGCCGCGTGTCCTACACGTGCTCCGACTGCAGATTCGACATCCACCCCCTCTGCTCCCAGCTCCCTCTTGTCGTCTCCTACGGCCAACACTCTCTTCACCTCCAAGTGCGCAACAACGACAACCGTGCTGCTAAATGTGATGGGTGTAGTCGTCAGTGATTTAAGTGGGCGTACAGGTGTGAAGTGCCCTCCATTACCTTTCACTACTCTTGCCTGTCGGAGAAAATCGTCTTCGAAGCCGGTGATCGTCCTGCGGCGGACCACCGGTGTAGGGACCTTGTCCAGCCGTGGGGGTTCTGTCCTCCTTATAACCACGGTGGTGGTTATGGTTACGGCGCCGGAAGTTTGCCTAATTACAACTACGGCGGTGGCTTCCCCGGCCAGGGCTACGGCGCCGGTTTGCCTAATTACGGTCATTACGGAGTACCTCAGTATCACTACGGCGGTGGCTTCCCCGGCCAGGGCTACGGTGCCGGTTTGGCTAATTACGGTCATTACGGAGTACCTCAGTATCACTACAGCGGCAGCGGAGGGGGGTTCCAAAACCATTTCAGTAATAACGCCGGTACTGGGAGTGGTGGCGGCGCCGGAGGGTTCATGGGCGGTTTGATTGGTAGGATTGGTGGGAGTCTAGCGGTGGGTGTGCTTTGCAATCTATTTGCCAATCAGATCCAACATGGTATATTTGGCAACTAGACTCTATTTTCTATTCTATTTTCTATTTTTTTTATTATTAGACAATTCTATTTTATAATTCCTCTTAAAAAAATGTTATACTCTTTGATTTTGTGAATGTATGTTGGTGTCAATCGATCAAGATATTGTACGTTGGATTTGTGGCTTTATTTTTTGATTTTTCTTTTAATTAAGTGATGTAACTAAGGGGTCTCGCTTTACCCTATATATATATAGAATTTTTTTTAAACATTGGCCAAAAAAACAAAAGAAATTTAGAGATTAGCCAAAATCGTAAAGTATTTTGCGATTTAGTCAAAGTAGGGTAAAGTCGTCGTTTTAAACAGCGACTTTACCCCTTACTTTAAAGAAAAATACATATAATATCTAAGTCGCTGTTTCAAACAACAACAGCTTACTATTTTTTATTTCTTAAATGTCATTTTAAATTGAAAAGAAAGAAAAAAAAATTAGATGGGAGAGTCGTTGTTTCAAACAGCGACTCTCCTTTTATCATTTTTTTTTAACCTAGAAAAAGTGAGCGGAAGAGGAAGGGGCACCAACAGCCCCGGCCCCCGACGGCGTTGTTGTCAAGGGGAAGAGGATGAAGCGCGGCACCGTCCTTACTGGCCGGCTACTCCGGCGCCTCTACCTTTGCTGCTGCCACCAACAAGCACAATTAACTAGTGTGACACAATTAATTAGTTTTGCAGTTTCCACTGCTTTGGTGGTTTTAATTAATTTGGTGGAAGATCGGTCTCTACTCTCTACTCATCTACTCCCTTTATTTTTTGGAACAATCATTTTGCAAATCCCCATGTTTTTCCAGCATGTTCTTGTTCATAGAACCATCCAAACATGGAGGGCGGCGGCTCCGCCAGATCCGAATTCGGCTTCCTCGATTGCAAATTGGCGAAGTCGTTGGCGGTGCTTGTGGTTCTGCGCCAGTGGCGGATCCACGGGAGGCTCGGGGTGACTGAAACCCCCGCTGGCCCGCTGTCCTAAAAAGAGGTATGTGTGTATTTTTATATATCTGTAATTTTGTAATATATATAATTAAAGTAGAGAAAGATACAAAAGGATAAATTGGCCCAGTGGTTAATACACGGGACGTGTGGAGAGGAATTTTAAACTTAAGTCACTAGTCCCAGGTTCGATTCCTATACACTTTCCCAATTTCCAATTCCCAAATCCCAATTTGTTAAAGGTTGAATTGAAAAGGTTAGTTTTTTTTTTTAATCTTATAGATTATACTTTGACAATTTGTGCCCTAAATTTCTCAATTCTCAAATCCAAATTTGTTGAAGGTTTAATTGAAAAGGTTAGTGTTTCTTATCATATATTTGTCCCTAAATATTAATTTGAGATTCAATTTATAGTTAAGATTGAGAATTTTGGATTTTGATTTAGGAAAACAATTTTTTGAAATTAGGCTTGAGAATCAATTTCATAAATTTGTAAATTGAATTTGGGGTTTATGAATTGAATTTATGATTTGGGTGATTATTTCCGAGTTTCGAGAACAAGTAAAAAATTGAAATGCAATTTGAAAATTCACCAAACAAATCAGGACAACCTCTTTACAAAATCTCAAACTTCTAAGTTTAAACCGTGAGCAATTTATGAAAACTTTAATCCCTTCGAACACTAACAAATGAATTTCAAGAGGCTTTAGAAACAATCAATATCATTTAATTGACCCTCAACTTCTTCTCCTTAGATTGATTCAAGAATTTAGAGTTTTGGTTGTGATTATTTGAATAGGTATGGTATTTGATGAAACTTAATTGAAAAATATTCTAAATACAAAGTAATTTGACTTAACCTAAAAATAACGTTAATTGTAATTAAATTGAAATCGATCAGAAGTCCAACAAGCTAAGATGAGTATCTTGTTATTTATTTGCAAGTAAAAAAATGGCTATACTGAATTTGATTCTTGATGTTAACCTTGATCTCGCTTCGCAATTTGCCATAAGTGTTTTTCAGCCCCCCCTTGACGAAAATCCTAGATCCGCCACTGTTTTGCGCTATGGCTTCCTCCTCCTGTTCGATCTCTCCAGTCTCCGCCTCCTCTCCGATCCGACTTCGGGTTCCTCCTACTCCTCCAAACATATCGCCGGTGTCCATGGTTTTGCAATTTCAACCGGTTTTGAAAAAATAAAATAAAAAAGGGAGAGTCGCTGTTTGAAACAGTGACTTCGGCTTCCTTCTACTCCTCCAAACATGTGGTTTATCTTTTTCTTTTTCTTTTTCGGTATTTTCGCCTGGTGCCCTTGAGGTAAGGCCAAATTCACCGGGTGCACGAAAGTTTTACATAATTCACAATATGCCCCTGAGGTTTGCAATTTTTTCGCCATATACCCCTCCGTCTAATCTGTTTGCAAAATAATAAAAATAAAATAAAAATTATCTTTCATCCCCTTTGATACCCTCCAATCTCCATCTACAACTGGAGCGAGAGAGAGGGGCATGGAGAGAGGAGGCTGCTTGAAGATTTGAAGCTGGTGGAGGGACATACACGAGGAGGAAGGAGGCGCACTGACGAATGCCCGATCGAAGACCCTTGTCGGCTGAGGCAGAGATAGGAGGTCGGCCGCTTGAAGATCTCAACGTTGGTGGAGGGACAGACACGAGGAGAGATGAGGTCGACGCCGACGACTGCCTAGGTATGTCTCCATTCTTTCGGCTTTCAGAATTTGGGATTTAGGGATTTTTCTATTTGGAGATTTTTGGGTTGGATTCTAGTTTTATGGTCTTCGAATTGAGGTTTGGGGGTAGGATCCATGAAAATTTATGTGAATTTGTGAGACCTAATGCTCTTGAAGGTGATTACAGTGGAAAATTTATCGTCTCTTGTTTCATGGATGAATCATTCTTATTCTTGGCATTACCAGTACATATTCAATGTGGATAAACTAGGGATTGTTTATGATGGCGTAATATGGATTGACCATAATTTGTGCAGAAATATGTGATATGATCTGAGCAGTTCAGACAAAATTAAACTCACTATATAAGAGAAGACGGATGGCAAGGCCCTTAATTGATTGTCTCTTGTTTCATGGATGAATCATTCTTATTCTTGACATTACTAGTACATATTCAATGTGAATAAACTAGGGATTGTTTATGACTCGTTCGTTGGGATTTAGAGATGGTAGATTATAAAACCATTCATATTTAGAGATTTAGGTGTTTCGGGTTAGACTTGTATGGTTTTGTTTTGGCCTTTGGAGTTTAGTTTTGAAATGAATTCTGATTTGTAGCTCATGAATCTTATCATGTTGGCGATTTTTCTTACTGAAATAGTTAAAGATGAGATGGACTTTGAATCTTTCCATTTTATTCTTATATTGTAGCATTAATTAATGATGCTTGTACACCTCATGAATCCTATAATTGATTAATGGGTAGCTTGCCATTCATATGCCGGCCTACTATAATTCTATAGTCAAAGCCAAGGTAAAGCAATGTCTTTTTGTCATGGTAATTGATAAACCGTGGAGATTGACTAAAGGGTGGTTTTATGTAATTTTGAATTTAAGGGGTGGTTAAGTGAAAACACACATATTTAAAGGGTGGTTTTTTGTAATTTTGCCATTCATATATAGTGGCAAGCAGTGTTCTAAAATTTGGCCTTTGCGGTCGCCAAGACGGCGCCAAGACGGCGCCAAGACGGTTGGCGGCTACCTCCCGCTACGAAAAGAGCCTTGGCGGGTTCTTGGCGGAAGCAGTCCTTGGTGGTCGGAACGGGAGACCTTGGCGATCATGGCGAGCACGGGACGGGTCTTGGCGGGCTTGGCGGGGCGGGACGGGCATGGCTTTCTGGACGGATTAAAAAAAATTAAATCTTTCTTCTTCGTTCAATTTGTTCATGTTGATCGCCTCTTCAACTTCTTCGGTCGCTTCCAGTCTTTCGCCTCTGCAATCTGCTCTAGTTCTTGACCTTATGTTCGACTCGAGTCCTGACTTCTTTGGTGGCGGTGCGGTGGATCGCGGCTGGCGGCACACACTCGGTCTAGTGGTTGACGCCGACGGTATGCCTCTCTCTCTCTCTGAGGGACTGTCTCGCTGAGTTGCCGTTGCTGAATAATATTCTCTATTTCTGAATTTTGAGTGAACGAAAAATCTCTATTTCTGAATTTGTTTGTGAATCTGAGACTGGGTAAACGAAGAGGAAGTGTCAGAAACCATCTATATTTCTGAATTTTGAGTAAACATAGTCCACACATGCTGAGCAATTGTGATTGCGATTCGTATAATTGTAATTTGTATGTGAATAGGTTTCTGAATTTTTCTTGTCTAATTGTATATTTGTATGTGAATTGAATTGTGTTTTTTTATTGTTCAATTGTGATCAGTCGACACTACACTTACAGTACGGCAGTACCTCACTGGCTTAGAGTTTGGTCTTTGAATTGTGATAATTTGTTTGGAGTTTGGAATTTGAATTTATTTAATCCAACAGTAACTTACTTTGTTCAATTGTGTAATATATTGACAAGTTAAGTAATTAATGGTGTTGTTTATTTTTTTTTTATTTGTGTAGATTTCGTGAAACTATTTTGTCAATGGCTTCTAACGTTGAATCTATGAATGGTGCTTCGAAATTGAAGCGATCTGGAAATGAAGAGATGGAAGCTTAGATGATATGCATTTCGTTTTTTAAACATATATGTTTATGTCACTTTTTGTTTGTTTTGAGTTGAATAACGTTAAAATGGTTAATGACTTAATCACTTAACTTTCATTTGCATTATGTTTTGTTAATGTAGTGTTGGTAAACACTTTAGAAATGAATATTTATTATATCATATGTATTCTAGTCCTAATATAAGGGGTAAAAATAATAAAATATTAAGAAAATATTTTGACCGCCAAGAATCTGTCAATAAGGCCGCCGAACCGTCTTGGCGCTTGGCGGTATCTCACCGTCGAGCATCCACCGAGCGTTTTTTAGAACATTGGTGGCAAGACAGGGGAGGATTGAACACATCGCTGAACAATAAACAACACCTCCAAACATACTGACATTCTCCAAGGCAGATAAGCAATTCATATATAATGGCAAGACATGGTGAGGATTGAAGCAAATGGAAAGATAAATTGAGACAGGTAACCCTAATTAACCGATCAAATTGCACCAATCCAAGCAAATGGCAAGACAACTTGGAGACTAGCATAAAGAAATAAGACAAATCAATGGAAAGATTTACCTGCAATACCGGCCAAATCCTTGCAAATGGTGACGATTGAAGATGGAAGAAGATGAGAAAACACCTTCATGAATGATTAATCAACTTTGATTTAGACCTGGATGTTTCATGGGAGCTAAAAATGGAGATAATGTAGTTTAATATGGAAATGACCAAATGTGTAATAGCTAAAGCAATCAAAACCACAACAAAACCAATTGAAAACCCAAAACTTGGGAATTATAGATCTATGACAACCACAAAGCCTGATAGATCTGAGGTGTGAGAAGCGAAGCAAAATCCAAATATCTACTCAGAACCGAATCAAAACCCTAAGAAAAGAGAAATTCGACGAAAAGCGACGGCAAGATCAATGAAAGAAAGATAGAAATTCCCTCCGATTGAAAGAAAATCAGAAAATGAAAGAGCGGCTAAGCAAAATCAGAAATCGGAGACAAGTACCTAGAGATGTGTATTGCGATTTCTAAATTTGCAATCTCAATCTCTATGGCGAGTATCTGTCTCGCTTGTTTCAGAGCCGAGTAGAGGGATCCCAACTCTCAATTTCTAGATTTGGGATTTATGGCTTTCGATTTGGGGAAGGATTTGGGATCTCTGTGCAAGGCGGTCGGCTCTTTTCTTCTTTCTTTTTTCAACTTAACGGAGTTATAACGTCTTTTTTTAAGAAGCCAACCGAGGGTATTTGGTAAAAAAATTGCAAATCTCAGGGGTATATCACGAATTATGTAAAACTTTCGTACACCAAGCGAATTTGACCTTCCCTCAAGGGCACCACGTGGAAATTCCGTTTCTTTTTCTTTCTAATTCTAACAAAGGGCTTTAACTTTCATGTGGGTAGTATAGATTTTCAATTCAATTACGGGTGTATATACTGTTTGCAATTTTTACAAGGTCAATGCTGGTTTAAATACAAGTCCAAATATCCAACACCAAGTGGGCTCGTAAGGTCCCAAACTAGTCCAATAAGATACAGCACCGATATGAAGTAAGAATCGGTCAAATACCATCCAATTCAAATCCTCGTTGAGTTTAAATGTTTTTCATAGATCCACACATGACTTTCGTCCAATATCCTAACCCCGCCAAATAAAATCTAGTCGAGTCTAACACTCATCTTAATCTCAGCCTCAAGGAGCTCGATCGATTTGATCTTTAAATACAATTGAAGTCCAATATTCGATCACTGATATTGTTCGTCGTGAATTACTCCCGAGCTATAGCTCATCGATCGATCAGCGTACGTGCTATATACTGAAATTTACTTGAGATTCCATGAAGTTATTAAAATAACTCAATGTAAAGTTAGTTAAATCTTAATAACTCGATTCTAAATAAATAATTTAGATTTAAATTAGTTTGTCTATTTTTTAATATATTTTTTTAAGATCGATAAATTTTTATAGGATAATCTTTTGAAATCCATAGAGTTCAACTTCACGGGCTCCTTACCGACCTACATTAGGAAATGTAAGTTGCAATTAATACTCGATCGAGTTTCAATTATGTAATTAGGCCAAGTCAATGAACGTGTAAAACGACCTTCACTCTCAAAGGTTAGCCACTTGCGATTCAATTAATTAGGACAGTCAGCTACTCCATCAAGAATTAGGGTTTATTAATTTGGATTCCAAGTAATTATATTTATAATGAATTATAAATATAAACACCTTAAATTAAAGTGTTTGTTTAACATTATCTATATTGTATTTACAATAGATTAATTTAATCTAAAATTAAATACCATATAAATTGTGTTAACTCAATTTAAACTACTTGGTAAAGTTTATAATTGTATTTTAAGCTAAATAACACAAACTCCCTTAACCTTTTAACAATTAACCTTGCAATATATATACACTTATACACACACTGTATAAGAGTATCCGCAACAGTGATACTCAACCAAGATATTGAAAAAAAAAAGATAAAATGTATTAAATATATACGTAAACTGTCGAAGAAGAGTGTCTTACTGACACAAAAATTTCTTTTGTGGAAAACTTTCACTTACAGCCAACACACTCCGGCCCCTACATTTGTCAACACTTTTTTTTTTTTTACATATTTTGCTGACAGACACCGGATGTCCATTGCGGTGCTCTAACTAATTTAACTTAATAAGTATTATACCTTAAAATATACCTACATATTGTAACTAATTTAACCTTACAGGTAGGGCTGCTATCTGAGTCGAACAGCTCGAGCTCGGCTCGGAAAAGCTCGAGCTCGGCTCATTCATAGAGGTAAAACAAGCCAAGCTTGAACAGTTTTTTAAGCTCGAACCGAGCCCGAGCCGAGCTCGAGCCGAGCCTGAGCCGAGCCCAAAAGCTCGTCATGTCTTAATTTACGAAATTACCCCTAGGGTAATATAAGGGATTAGGTAGGAGGATTGGGGATTAGGGCTTCGTCTCCGCCGACTGCATCTCGCTTCGCTTCTCCCTCGTTCTCCTGCTTGGCTGCTTCGTTCAATCGTTTCTCCGGGTTTGTAGTCCTCTCTCTCACATGGCTCTTTCTCCCTCTTTCTCCAGGTTCGTCTTCCTCTCTCTCACCGCGTCTCGCTTCGCTTCTCCCTCTTTCTCCAGGTCCATCTTCCTCCTCGCAGATCTGAGAAGGGGCCAAGGGTTGCTGGCTTGTCCTTAATCCTCACCTGGCTTTTACACAAGCAATGCTCAGAGATCTCTCCCTCACCTGGCTTACACAAACAATGCTCAGATCTCTCTCTCTCGAGTCTCGATTAGGTATGGAACTTTCACTCTCTATCTCTCTCCCTCTCCCAGATCCCTCTCTCGAGTCTCGGCTAAAGAATCTAGCCTCACTCTCGCAGATCTGAGAAGGGCCGCTTAGCTTTCCTTACCTCTCTTCGTTGCTTCCATCTAACCGAATCTCATGTTTTTCCACAGGAGAAGCCGAATCTCATGTTTTTTCACAGGAGAAGTGGAATCTCAAATTTGCAGGTTTGCCTCTTTATGCAAAAACTAATCGATATTGTCATTGTTTTACATAGCTTCATCCATGTGAGTTATCAAATGATTTGTGATGTCTGAAATCAATAAATCGCATATGATCTTAACAATACCAAGAAATTGCTGCTTCGACGAACTTGAATCGAAATGGGAATGAGTACTTTGAGAGATTCCATGGTCATTTTTTTTTTATACTTTGAATAACCTTTGATATGTCATGAGTTCACTAGTTGCTTGTATCTGCTTCCAAATTTCAATTCCTCCAAGCGCCTAAACCATCATCAAGACCACACAAGTGAGAGTGCTTACCTCTGATTTCATGAGTATGTGCTGATTGACAACAAGGTTAGGACTTCTTTGATGTAAGTATATACTGTCCTTTTGCATCAAAGCCTACTTGTTATACATATGTTTAGTGATGATTCTCTTGATTTCTATGGATTTATTACATGTATTGTATTCACCATTGTTTCGATCACTCTTCTTGCAATTTAGTTGATATAATATAACAAATGAAGATTCAATGAGCTCTAGATTTCTAAAAATTGAAATTAACTATGTTTATATTTCTAGCTCAATTGTAGAGATACATGTCAGTACTCCTTTGTTGTCTCTAGGTCTAGATTCAATTAGCTCTAGATTGTATTGTATTCACCATTGTTTATGTTTCTAGCTCAATTGTAGATTATGTCAGTACTCCTTTGTTGTTGCATCCAACGTTTTGTGTGTTTTAGTAGGTAGATAAATTGTAATTGTATGCTAATTCCAATTCCATGTGCATATATGCAGGAGCTCAATGTTGAAGCCTAAACTCCCTAGAGTACATTTGACAAGGATCCTCCTTTTGAGTTATTAGTGTTTTATTTCGAATTTATTCGATTTCATGTATTTTTGAACTTTTGGTTATAACGTAAAACAAAATCTGAATTTTAAACTTATGTGTTGTACTTTTATTATAACACAAAGTTTCTTTTATTATGTGGTGTTATTAGTATTGCTCAAGTTAATTTGGTAAACAAACAGCTGAAATGAGTTGAACGAACAGAAACGAACCGAACGAACAACTCAAACGAGCCAAACAAACGAGCTTGGACAACGAGCTCGAACGGGCCTAAGGTTGTTCGTTCAGTTCGACCGAGCTTATCAAGCCGAGCTCGAGCATGTGTTTGGACTCGCGAGCCGAGCTTGAGCATAAAAAAAAAAAGCTCGTATAAAATTTAGGCTCGATCTTGACTCGACTCGTTTCACCATCGAGGCAAGCTTGAACATATCAAGCTCGGCTCATTCGACTCGTATATCACCCTACTTACACGCGGATTCTTATAATATTAGGTCAACGTCAACGGATCGATGAGCTTGCATGTAGCAGTCTATCGATCACTATCACTGTATGGAGGTTGGAACTGGCGCCCATATTATCTTAATTTGAAACATCGAGGAACCAACTCCACATATATATTACTAATTTATTAACCTCTTGACGCCTCAAATAGTAAGTGATACTGTAATTACAAAAGGTTTTAAGTTAATTAAAGTAATGAATCCTAGCTACCTAACATATTACTGTCAGAGCATCTTCAAGGGATTCGATTTCCACTTTGATAATTTTAAAACATTTTTTTTAATTCAGTTTTCCTCTCACTTTCAAAAATAGGAAATCAGTATAAAATATAACAAAACTTCTCAAAAAAACAATATTTTCTAAAACTAAATAATTCGAAATAAAGTAACTATTAAAAAAAATATTTAAATTTGTTATTTAAATAGTTATCTTTAATAAAAAAAATTATCAAAAAAAAAGAGAATTTTTTATATGTCTATGTAAATTTTTTTTTTTTTTAAATATATTATAGAGAGATGTTGATTTGTTATTTAATTGAGCATTTTTAGTAGTGAAAAAAAACTAAAAAAAAAAATTATGAAAAAAGTGAAGCTAATGGGATATAAAATCATGACATCAAGGTAGACCCGTTAAACGGGTCATTCGGGTCGGGTCACTTCAGGTCTCGGGTAAAACGAGTCTCGGGTAAAACGGGTTTCATGTATTTTCGGGTTGATTAGAACCCGGGTTTGACCGGGTTTCGGATTATTTCGGATCGATTTCGGGTTTGTCAAATTTTTCTTTTTTAAATTAAAAAAATCATGATTTGATAATTTTGCGATAAATTTTAATTATATATATAAAAAATTAATTATATTTAATTATAAATCAATCGGATCAATCGGGTCACCGGGTCGAAACCCAGAATACTCGGAAAAATTTTGGTTTTTCGGGTTCAGGTCGAAAAAAAATTTCGGGTCAAAATTTTTGGGTCTTGACCCAAAAAATTCCGAAAATTTTTCGGGTTATGTTTTGAGTATTCTGGGTTTTCGGATCGGGTTATGTTTTGACAGGTCTACCTCAAGGTAATAACTATACTAAGTTATTAACTAAGCTAATTTGGTTTTTAACTAAGACCATCTCCAACAGTTTCTTTAAAAAATTTCAAAATGAGAAACAAAATACATATTCTTCAAATTATTTTTTGCTTTAACTCCAACCGCTTTTCCATTTCGAAGATTTGAAGAATCATTTAGTTTGGATAATGCTGCAGTTTTGGATAATCCTCTTTATTTTTTCCGGTAGTTCTTTATTTTGAATAATTTGATTGAGAATCCGTCGAATAAAAAAAATACCTTAAAATTATCCAATAACTCCAATATCCCCGAACGAAATGCTCTCACCCCTCTTCGTCCGCCAATGGCGGGAAAGATTAATTTCGTGGAAGGTGCTTGTGAAGTTGTGATGATTGTGATCGTTCGTATCGTACCCGAAGTATTAACAAAATTTAAATATATAAAATATAAATATACCGGTGGTGGTAAGGTCGTTGACTCAGTCGTCGGCCTACAGCGATAATACATTAAAATCGATTCCTCTATAAAAACCAAAGTATAGTCACAAGCCGATCCAACCACCGATAAAAAAAAAAAAACTCGCCTCTAAATCGAGAAACCCAATTCAAATTTATTATCGATCGGTCCTATCATAATTAGCATTAATCGATCGATCATGGTGACGATGAGTAGTACCAAGAACGCGAATTCCTTGTGCGGCCACGACGCGACTCAATTCGTGGAGGTAGCCAACGACCAGCACAACACCTACCCGTGCGGCGCTTGCAAGACCCCCATCGTCGGAAAGAGGTTCATCTGCAAGACTTGCGGCTTCAACCTCCATCCTTTCTGCAAAACATGTCCGGCGAGCCTCTCCTTGAAGACCCTCCACCCGCAGCACGAGCTCGCCCTCCTGTCCACCCCTTCCGGCGGTCCTCCGTCGCGCCAGTGCGACGTCTGCGGGGAGCACATAGAGGGGACGTTCTACTCCTGCCACGTCAGCCAACAGTGCGACTTCGACGTCCACCCTGTGTGCTCCCAGATGCCCTCCCGGGTGCCCCACGTCCTCGACACCACACACGGCCTCCAGCTCCAGCACCAGCCCAAGAACACAAGGTTCTGCGATGTGTGCCGCGACGAGTGCGGTGGGTGGGCCTACAGGAGCGCGGACTTCGACGTCCATTTCGGGTGCCTCTTGACACCTACCGATACCGCTAAAGCGACGGCACCGGGAGTGCCGGTCAAGCTGCAGGGTGCAACGACGACGACTCGATCAATCATTCAGGCGAATCAGGGTCCGGGTCCAGCTCAGGGTCAGGGTCAGCCGGCACCGAATCCTTATGGGATGGGTTGGGGGCCGCAACCGCAGCAGCAACCCTTCTATTTTGGGTCGTGTCACTTCCAGTACCCACCGTATATGGGATATGGATATGCGATGCCGCAGCAGTTAGGACCATATGGGTGGCCACATCCAGGAGGTGCCTATCCTTATGGTAACGGGACGGTTAACGCTGCAACTCAATCAAGCCGGGGGAGCTCAGTATCGTCCAGGTTAATGAAAGGTGTGGGGATGAATGTGCTTGCCGGCATAGTTGTTGCTATGATGGGTTTTTAATTTCTTAGAGGTGAATATGGAAATTCATATATTGTGCCTTTTTCTTAAAGTCTGCGTATATGTTTTGACGGTTTTCCGTCTATTAACCTTTCGGCTTATCGAGAAACAGATCTGTTTGATCTCAAATTTCTTAATTTCCCATAGATTAAACCCATTTTCTTCCAAATCTCTTAATTTCTATTCCTCCAGTGTACAGTAACACATAAGCATGATATTCGGTGCTATGTAAAATTACTTCAATTCATAATAATTGATAATCTTTTTAATGATTATAATTACGGTGTATGTAATTGATAATTTTTACACATCTACAAAGAAATATTTTTTTCAAAACATTATGCTTTAGAAAACAATTTTGATAAAAATATTATTAATTTCTTATTTTAATTAACTCATATTTGTTTTTTTACAAAAATATTTTCATGATTTTTCAAAATATTATTTCCATACGTGTATGATTCATCGATCAGTTATATATAACATTGTTATAGTTTTTTTTAAAAATTATTACAATTTTGACCTAAAATAATTTTATGTAACAACTTTTTACATAAAATGAAATAGCTGGTCTTCACCAGTAAAGACTATTAATTTGTGTGACTCAGACCGATGACTGGGGGTCGTGTGTACAGACGCTGGTAGCTTAGCACACAAGCTGAGTGGGGTTCCATTATAAAATTAATTGACAATAGAAGGAGTAGCCCACTGACTCATATACTAGGGCTTGTTATGTTCAACTTTCCAATGTGGGACACTTTTTGATCTCATTCACATCTCTAACACAAATAGAGCCCCCCAAGGTCACCTTCATGTCCAAGCGATGAGCCAAAACCGTCACCTAAATTGGATTCAAGTGACAGATTTACTCCAGTAGTCGCCTAGGATCTCTAGTACAAAGGACGGTTCAAGCGACGACCTCCCGTCGCCTGAGTGACAAAGGCGACCATAATCATGTTAAGGCGATGGATTAATTCCATGGCCTAAATGTAAAACTGGCGTAGTGAATTTCAACATATTTCCTGTAGAGTATAGTCTTATATTCACATATACATTTCATACAAATGCATTTTATACCATAAGTAACAAGTTGCGGGTAAGAGTGAAGGTAGGGGTATTTTAGTCTTTTCATGTCCTGTTCTAATTGCTGTTAAGAGGTTGTTAGTTGTGTTGTAAGGACATAACAAACTTTCGGCAAATTGAGTTTGAGAGGTTTTCCGAGATTCCTCCATTGAAGCTCATGAATAGAGCTTGATTGAGTTTCTGTTCGATTCGATCTTTCATTGTTTAGTTTCCAAATGGTATCAGAGCGAAGGTAATCGTCTTCGCTGCATCTGTATGTGAATTGATTTCACTATACTGAGAAATTCGTGAATTGAATCGACGATGGCGGGAAGAGGAAATCTGAATGTGAATCCGAATGCGAGTCCTCACAGTCAAGGTTCAGGTGTTGGAGGAGGAAGAGGAACCTTCGTCACTCTTCCAGGATGAGGTGCTGCGAGAGGATTTGTCATGGGGACGACGATCCCCACTGGATTCCAATTTGGGGATTTTGCGCAAAATCTTGGCAATATCCATTACAATCCACTGTTTTTGTCCAATTCGGACCACCCTGGGATGCAGCTGGTATCCACACCGTTCAATGGAACGAATTTTGTGAGTTGGAGCCGAGGAGTTCACATGGCGTTGGATGCCAAGGCCAAGCTCGGTTTTATCACATGAAGCGTTGTTCAACCTGCTGAGAACAGCGAGGATTTTGAGAAATGGATCCGTGCGGATTACATGGTGAGATGTTGGATGGTAAGCTCGATGACCAGTGAAGTAGCTGAGTCTGTGATGTATGTAAAGTCGGCAAAAGAACTATGGGAGGATATTAAGGAAAGATTTTATGAGACAAATGATCCTTTGATCTATCAACTAAGGAGAGATTTGAGCAATCTGAAGCAAGAGAATCTCTCCATTGGTGCATACTTTGGTAAACTGAAGAAAATATGGGATGAATTACTACTTCTTGATGCTGTTCCAGGTTGCACATGTGGTGGTATGAATCAAGCATGTTCTTGCTCCTTACTCAAGCGTGTGATTGAGAGAGAAGAAAAAGCAAAGGTGATGCAGTTCTTGATGGGACTTAATGAAGTCTATGAGCCACTGAGGAGTAATGTTCTATCAAAAGACCCAATGCCAGGTCTGAACAAAGCTTTTCAAATGGCTGTGCAGTTGGAGAGGTCCAAAGGAGTGACCTCGATAGTGCAAGGGGATGCAAATGTATTAGCTGTGGGTCAAAGCAGCAATATGGAGTATGAAGCTAATGATGTGAATAGGTATTCACAGTCAAGGCAAGATCAGTTCAAGTATGGTGGTGATCATGCCAAAAAAGATCAGTTCAAGAAACCAAAAGTGGAGAGGAGATGTGACTATTGCAACAAAGAAGGTCACACCAGAGACTATTGCTACAAGCTGGTGGGGTACCCTGAGTGGTACAAAGGGCCTCGTGATGATGAGAGATCCAAGCAAGGTGGCAAGATGAATGCCTACATAGATGCTCCTCACTATGACAGTCCACTGGATGGACATAATGATTCAAGGCCAGATCCTGCAATGGTGAATGCAGTGTTCAGTGAAATTGTCAAAATGATGAAAGGCAAGGCCAAGATGGATCAATTTGATAGCTCTGCTAACCAGGCAGTTGTGCACTTTGCAGGTCCTTTGAGTGTTTCATTTCTCATTGGTGATAATAAAGCTGATAAGAGTAAATGGATAGTGGATTCAGGGGCTACAAACAATATTGCATTTGATAAATCTGTGTTTATAAATTTGAGAAATCTGCAAAGTGTTATCAGTTTGGGTTTGCCTGATGGCACCAGTATTGCTGTGAGTCAATCAGGATCTGTGCAGGTTACACATGACTTATTGTTGTAAAATGTGCTATTTGTTCCACAGTTTAGGCATAATCTGCTTTCTGTGTCTTGCATACACAGAGCATGGAATTTCATTTTAATGAGGCATCCTGTTGGTTACAGGACCTTACAACTAGGAGAATGATTGCTAGAGGGACTAAAGATGGAGGATTATACATCTTGAAGTCTCAAGGATTGCTGGGAACAGATCATGTTAGAAGTCTTGGATTACTTGGGAAGAATCAACCTTTTCATGATTGTAATAAAGTAGTGAATCTACATACTTTGCATGCCAGATTGGGACATCTTTCTAGTTCCAAAATGAAACATCTGCCTGGATGTTGTGATGTTCGTGTAAAGGATTTTGTTTGTGACACATGTGAATTGACAAAATTTCACAAGTTACCTTTTGCAAGAAGTAATTCTGTATCTGATGGGATATTTCAATTAGTGCACATGGATTTATGGGGTCCATATAGAACTCCAGCTTTGTGTGGAGCCAGATATTTTCTTACTATTCTAGATGATTTTTCTAGAACTACCTGGGTTTATCTTGTGCAAGACAAGATGCGGGTATTGAGAGTGATCACAGGTTTTCTGAATTTTGTTGAAACACAATTTCAACTGAAGGTTAAGGTCTTGAGGACAGATAATGGAACTGAGTTTACACAGAAAGGGTGTACTGATTTGTTGCTGGCTAGAGGAATTATACACCAAAGGTCAGCTCCCGGTGTTCATGAACAAAATGGAAAAGTAGAGAGAAAGCACAGACATTTGGTAGAAACTGCAAGAGCTATTAGGCACTATGCTAGATTTCCTATTCAGTTTTGGGGAGAGTGTGTTTTGAGTGCCACACACCTAATTAACAAAATGCCATCCAATGCTCTTCAATGGAAGTCACCATATGAGGTACTGCACAGTAAATCTCCCTCTTTAGATGATCTTAGAATTGTTGGTTGTCTTTGTTATTGTCTGCAACCAAATGACTACAGAGATAAGCTTGGGATTATCTCTAGGAAGTGTGTATTTCTTGGCTATCCACCAGACCAAAAGGCTTACAGATTGTTTGATCTTCAAAAGAATAAGATCATAGTCAGTATACATGTAAAATTTGTTGAACATGTCTTCCCTTTTAAAACCACAGCTACGCCCAGTGCTGGTCATCCCTCATCTACTGGTCTGTCTTTGGATAGCTGTGATGAGGATGAGATATTTTGGAGCAATGATTTTGTACCTCATCCTAGTTCTGAAAGTGACAGTCCTCCTAGTCATCATGATCCCATTATTAGAAGTGATTCTCATCCTGATATCATATCAGATCATATTCAATCCCAAGATTCAGCTTCTCATTTCTCAGATGATAGTCCATCCATCCCAGTGGTTAGTCCTCCTTTGGTGGCCAAAAGAGTGATTCACAAGCCTGTTAGGCTGAATGACTACATTTGCACCAACCTGCCAACAAGAGTTCAGGAGAGGGATTCAGATTCTGAGAGCAAGTCATTTGCTGTCTTCTCTGTGCAAAATTTAGCTCACTTATCTCCTTCCTTCCTTTATTCAGTCATTTGTCAACATGTGTGCAACCTTTAAGCCTCGTTCTTACAAGCAAGCACAGGGAACTGAGCACTGGGAAAATGCTATGAAAGCTGAGTTAGCAGCACTTGAGAAAAAACAACACTTGGACTGTTACAGCTCTTCCTACTGGCAAGAAGGCTATTGGTTCCAAGTGGATCTTCAAAATTAAGTATAGTCCTGATGGGAGTATAGAAAGATACAAGGCTAGGTTGGTGGCTAAGGGCTACAACCAAGTCAAGGACAAAGACTACAAGCAAACATTCTCACCAGTAGCCAAGTAAGCAACTGTCAGAGTTATTCTTGCTCTTGCCGCAGTTAAGGGATGGGCATTGCATCAATTGGATGTCAACAATGCCTTCCTCCATGGTTTATTGGAAGAGGAAGTATATATGCAGCCCCCTGATGGTTATAAGGTCAATCCTGGACATGTATGCAAGCTCAACAGGTCTCTCTATGGGCTCAAACAAGCAAGCAGACAATGGAATTATGAATTGACAAAGTTCCTAGTTAGATTGGGTTACACTCAGTCTAAACATGATTACTCTTTGTTTGTGAAAGCAGTTGGCTCTTCATTCACTATTGCACTAGTTTATGTAGATGATATGCTTCTTTTGGGGAATTCTGAGACTGAAATTTCAGTTACTAAGGTTGCTCTCCACTCTACATTCACCATCAAAGATCTAGGACATGCAAGATATTTCCTTGGGATGGAAATCTCTCGTTCTTCCTCGGGCATTTTGTTGAATCAGAGGAAGTACATCCTAGACATTCTCAAAGATGCCCAAATGGAATCATGTAAACTAACTTCATTCCCTATGCAACATGGTGCATGTATTGCTTACACTGTTCAGCAGCTTAGTCAGTTCCTACAGAACCCACTCAAGCCTCATTGGGATGCTGATGTATACTTACTTAGGTACTTGAAAGGTACATTTCACATGGCTTTATCCTACCCAGCCATTTCATCTCTCACTCTCACTACATATAGTGATGTTGATTGGGGGAATTGCATTGACACTGGAAGATCTCTGTCTGGCTACTGTGTTTTTCTGGGTTCTTCTTTGGTCTCTTGGAAGACAAAGAAGCAGAAAGTAGTTTCCAAATCTTCAACTGAAAGTGAGTACCGAAGTATGTCCTTTGCTAGTGAGCTAGTATGGATGCAAGGCTTGCTTATTGACTTACACATTGATGTACAACTACCAATCAATCTGCATTGTGACAATAGAGCAGCTCAGTGCTTGGCATTGAATCCAGTATTTCATGAACGAACTAAGCATGTAAGGATTGATGCTCACTTCATAAGGGAAATGGTACAACAAGGGTTCCTTCAGACTATCCATGTCTCCACAACACTTCAGCTAGCTGATGTTCTCACCAAAGCTTTGGGGGCTCATCAACACAATTTTTTGTGTTCCAAGCTTGGACTTGTCTCTCCCCATGTCCAGCTTGAGGGGGGTATGTAGAGTATAGTCTTATATTCACATATACATTTCATACAAATGCATTTTATACCATAAGTAACAAGCTGCAGGTAAGAGTGAAGGTAGGGGTATTTTAGTCTTTTCATGTCCTGTTCTAATTGATGTTAAGAGGTTGTTAGTTGTGTTGTAAGGACATAACAAACTTTCGGCAAATTGAGTTTGAGAGGTTTTCCGAGATTCCTCCATTGAAGCTCATGAATAGAGCTTGATTGAGTTTCTGTTCGATTCTATCTTTCATTGTTTAGTTTCCAAACCCGATATGTAAATGAGTAAATCCCCATCCCCTCATTGTTATACTTGGGCACGTAACAAAAAAAAAAGTATTCCGCTAATTTTACAGCATATTCGTTAAGAATACTTGATATTTTAACTATTTTTTTTATCAACTTATTAAAATTATCATTTTAATGATTAGAGATATTAATTAGTTGTGATTTTCAATAAAATAAAAGGATATATAGTGAATAATTAGAGGTATAATTTTATTTTTATTATTTTCTTAAAAAAATTGTAAAATAATATTTTTTAATTAATGGAGTGAGTATTTACAAGTAGAAAGCGTTTTTTTTTTTAGAAATTTGAAATAATATTCTTATACCTATCAGCAATTTTTTCCATTCCTCTTCCAATAATGTTAGAATATGTAAAGGATTGGTGTACCTTCCAACACAAATCCATCGATTCTCAAGGAGATATAGAACAATACAATGAGTTTAATCTGATGAGAAGATTTACACGGAGAGATGAGGGAGAGATGGAGTGTTTTACTCCGACTAACTTTGACTTATTCTAACCCAAAATAATAGAAATAATTAAACTAGTTATTAAATCCTTTTGACCAAAAAAAAAATTAAACTAATTAAATCGTAAATAATAGTGGATTTATTATATTACTTAACAGAATATACTCCGTATAGGCCAAATTACATCCAAACTGACAACTTAATTCACGATTTGGCGTTCATGTCAAGTGGTCATTTGGTCCCAAACTATACGTCTACCCGATAAGGATCCCGTGGAGCTAAACTTTATGGATTTCAAATGATTACCCTATAGACATTTATCAATGCTAAAAAATAAATTAAAAAATAACTAAATTAATTTAAATCTAAATCATTTATTTAAAATTGAGTGGTTAAAATTTAATCAAATTTTTTTTTTGATACTGAAAATATAATCCATCCCATCAAAATGCATGAAATTAAATTAAAGATCGCAAGACATTTTATATGCAACTAATTTAACCATACTATAAGAAAAAACTTATTTACCAAATGACACAAATTAAAACTCTCAAGGACAAATATTGTAACTAAGTTAACCTTGCAGTATGTATATATACTGTAACTAATTTAATTAACCTTCCTAGCGGCTTCTTATAATTTAAGTCAACGTCAACGGATCGACGACTTACTATAGCTCGCATGTAGCAATCTGTCGATGCATGTTATCTTTGAAACATCGAGGAACCACACATTTAACCTCTTGAAACCTTTTCAAGCTAGGTTTAAAGTTAATTAAAGCAGTGAATCCTAGCTACCGAACGTATTACGTACTATTACAACATCTTCAACGGATTATCCGTTTTGAGAATATTTTAGTTTTTTTTTTTTTGAGAATTTCAAAACATTTATTTTATTTTATAGATATTTCATCTCATTATCCAAAATAGGAAACCAGTATAAAATATAAAGAGGCTTCTTCAAATCCAACTTTTTCTAAAACTAAATAATCTTATCCACATCTTCGAAATGGAGAAACTATTGGAGTTGAAGTCAAAATAATTTAAAATATATATATATTTTGCTTTCTCTATATTTTAGAATTTTTTTTGAAAAGTTATTTATTTCTTTCCTTTCTAAAAAACTCCAACATCTAACATTTTTTTTTAATAAGTAAAAGAATTCAAAATCAGATATACTTGAATCTCAATGGTCAATAAGTCAACAGACGAAAACTGTCAAAACATACAACATATATAAAACGGAAACGCTGTAATACTACAAGCGGGAACGCACTACAAACAACAAATCTAGGAAATAACTTTTTATAATTCTATATATATATAAAAAAAAAATTCAATTCCAAGAACTCTTAATTTTTTATTGGTAATGCATGACCAAGAACTCCAACTTAATACTCACACCGTCTCAAAATTAAGTCGTTTTAGTATTTTACACAAGATTTAATAAAACACGCACCCATCAATCAACATCATCATTTCACTAACTCTTTCATAAATAATAGTATTGTTTTTTAATACTCACTATAACCAATCAAAATCCTTAAAAAATTAACAACACATAAATCGATACAAATCATTACTATCCCTTATAAAAAAAAACTGAAAATGACATCTATTTTGATATAATCTAAAACGACATAATTAATTTCGAGATGAAGGTACTATACTAAATGAGATTTATATCAATTTTATTTTATTTTTATATTATTAGAGAAGTAATTAACGCCTTCCAATTGTAATGCACTACCTGGGGGATTGATTAATTTCTTGGAAGATGCATATGTGATTGTTTGAATATATAAAATATAAATATAGGGTGTGGTGGTACGTAATTGGCAGATGACTCAGTCGGCAGCCTGCGACGATAAATACATTAGAACCGAATATATATATATATATATATATATATATATCATGAATAGTGGTGTAATACAAGTTCAGATGAAAATGAATGAAATGATTTAACCTAGCAGCCGCCTTTCACCTTATCTTCAACATTACTATGGTATCTAGAGCCTAGAAGGACCAACGTCCAAAATCTGAGCTTCCTGTGAAATCCAACAATGGCGCACCTCCAAATCCAACCACAAACACAAAACCCCCCCCTCATTGTCTGCCTTTTCCAACTTTATTACTGTCAAACTCACCCAAACTAACTTCATTTTGTGGAAAACGCAAGTAATTCCGTACCTTACTTGCCAAGATCTACTCGGCTTCGTCGATGGTAGCATCCCCTACCCAGCTTCGACCTCTGATGTCATTACCCCTGCCCAGAAGGACTGGATTACTAAGGATAATCTAGTCATGGCCGTCCTTACCTCGTCACTCACGGAGCCGATCCTCGCCCAGGTCACCGACTGCCGCACCTCCCACGAGATCCGGACCGTCCTCACGGAGCTCTTCGCCGCTCGTTCCTCTGCTCACGTCGTCCAAACCAGGTTAGAACTTGCCTCGCTAAAAATGGGTAATGATTCGATTACAGACTACTTCAACAAAGCCCGTACTTTAGCCACCTCCCTTACCGCCGCTGGCCAAACAATCACCGACTATGAGCTCATTGTCTATGTCCTCGCCGGCCTTCCTCCGGAATATGAGTCAGTGGTCTGGTCCATCACAACACAAACTGAGCTTCCCACCCCCTACACTGTTCTTTCACACCTCCTTAACCAAGAAGGCCGCATTCACCATACCACCCAAAATACTCTCTCCCTCCCTAGTGTAAACTCCTGCTCCGATGGCCTACTTCCAACCCCTCCCACTGCTAATCAGACCACCACCTCATCCTTCAACCGAAACAGAGGCGGTCGTGGACCCTATGATTCTAGAGGAGGTCGTGGCTCCGGTGAGTCTGCTAGTGGAACCCGCGGTGGTCGAGGAAGCTTTCGAGGAGGTAAAACCTCCACCACCTTCTCTGGGCAGCCCGACAATAGGCCCATCTGCCAAGTCTGCGAGAAAAGAGGCCACACGGCTCTACAATGTTGGAATCGATTTAATCATGCTTTTCAGGCTCCTCCCGCGTCTTCCGTACAAGCGCACTTCTCCTCAGTGAATTGGACTCCCGACACAGCTGCCACCTACCACTTCACACCCAATGTGCACCATCTGGGCCACAACCCGTTGTCGTACAACGGCACCGAGGAGGTCACAATTGGTGACGGAACGACCCTGCCTATCCAACATCACGGTTCTTCTTCCTTCTCTTCCCCTTCTTCTCCTTCTACCTCATTTAAATTCTCCAATTTACTTCACGTTCCTTCTATTTCTCGTAATCTTTTGTCGGTGAGACAATTTTGCATCGACAACAATGTTTATTTTGAATTTCATCCCGATTCTTTCATTGTGAAGGATCGAATTTCACGAGCTCCTCTACTTCGAGGCGCTACTAGGGACGGGCTCTATGAACTTCCTCTGGCTGCATCACCGCTCCGAGCATATGCGCACACCACCACTACTACCTCCTACCCCGTTTGGCATGCAAGATTTGGTCACCCTTCTTCCAGAATAACTCAGAGTCTTCTTCGTTCCTTGTCAATCCCCTTCAGCAACAAAGAGGCGGTGTCACACCAGTGTGTTTCCTGCTCTCAGGCAAAAACTCACGCGTTGCCCTATCCATCCTCACCTTCCAAGTCCAGTAGTTGTTTTGACCTTTTGTTCATGGACATTTGGGGCCCAGCTCAATCCACTAGTCTAAGGGGTAACAAATATTACCTTGTTGTTGTTGATGACTTTAGCAAATATTTATGGTTTTTTCCTTTATCCACAAAAATTTTAGTCACTCCCGTATTTCATGCATTTATTTTGTTTGTTCATAATTTCTTTTCAAAACCCATCAAATCCGTCCAAATCGATAACGGTACGGAATTCAAACCCTTACGACCCATTTTCACCAAATATGGTATTCACCACCGTTTAACTTGTCCTTATGCCCATTCCCAAAACGGGAGCATCGAATCCCGACATCGTCGGATAGTTGACAATGGTCTTGCTCTCCTCGCCCATGCTAACTTACCTCTTCACTATTGGGACTATGCCTTTGAGGCCTCAGTTTTCCTTATCAACCGTTTACCCACACCCACTCTATCCAACACATCTCCCTATCGTGTCCTATATGGCCATTACCCGGATCTCACTTTTTTGTGCGTATTCGGTTGCTTGTGCTTCCCGAACCTCCGTCCCTATCGCCACCACAAGCTTTCTCTTCGCTCTACTCCTTGCATATATTCTCGGATATGCCCCCAATCACAAAGGTTACATATGTCTTGATCACCAAAATAATCGTATTTACCTTTCTCGCGATGTGGTGTTTCATGAATCCCAATTTCCCCTAGCCCCTGCATCCAATATTTCCTCTAATTCTGAAGTTGTTGTATGCCTTCCCAACTTGGGCCTTCATTCAAGCCCAAATCCACCCTCCACTTTAAGCCCAATTAACTCACCTCCCTCCACTCCCCCGTATACACCTGGCCCATCCCTTTCCAATCCCATCTCTAGCCTACAATCTAGCCCAAATATATTAAATAATGATTCTCCATCCACATTACAAATTGAATCCCCATCCCCAATTCATCCCCTCAATATTCCAGTTCCTCGCCCCTCACCGCCGCCGCCATCCAACTCCCACCCAATGACCACTCGCCTCAAAGACCACATCACCAAACCACTCTTACGATCAGACGGCACTGTCCCCTGGCCCCCGGAGCCCTCGGCTCACATCTCCTCCATCCCTATTCCTATCGAGCCCACCTCCTACACTCAGGCATCCCAGTTTCCCGATTGGCGCCTTGCAATGACCCGTGAGTTCGATGCTCTCATCCAAACCCGCACCTGGAGTCTTGTCCCACCACCCCCTAATATCTGACCCTTAGGTGTCAAGTGGGTCTTCAAAACAAAGTTCACCTCCTCCGGCCAAATTGAACGCCGAAAAGCTCGTCTTGTAGCCAAAGGGTTCCATCAAACACATGGAGTCGACTTCTCCGAGACCTTCAGTCCGGTGGTCAAACCCTCGACGATTCGGATTGTCTTAACCATTGCTGTTATGCTCAACTGGGTGGTGCGTCAGGTGGACATTCAGAATGCCTTTCTCCAAGGCGATCTCAACGAGGATGTTTATATTGTCCAGCCGCAAGGCTTTGTCCATCCCAAATTCCCCTCTTATGTGTGCAAACTTCACAAGTCTCTTTACGGCCTTCGCCAAGCCCCTTGAGCTTGGTTCTCCAAGCTTAGCGATACCCTCGTCTCTTTTGGCTTCTCTCCGTCCCGTGCAGATTCGTCGTTGTTCATCTATCGACTCCAACATGACATTGTTTTTGTCCTTGTTTATGTCGACGATATCCTAATCATAGCCTCAAACCCTGACCTTGCTTCCAAATTTATTTCTGAGCTCTCCCGCCGGTTCCCTGTCAAAGATCTTGGTGAGTTGCGATACTTCCTGGGCATTCATGTTCACCGCACTCGCTCCGGGATTTACCTTGACCAATCCAAATACATCACCGATCTTCTCCAGCAAGCAAATATGCATCACTCCAAGCCTGTTTCCACTCCCATGGCCTTGAACCAAAACCTCTAAACCACTGACTCTCCCCTCTTATCCGATCCTTCAATGTACCAAAGCATTGTTGGAAGCCTCCAGTATTTGTCCTTCACCCGCCTAGAGATATCTCACTCAGTCAACAAAGTCTGCCAGTATATGCACTCTCCTCGTGACATTCATTGGCAGGCCGTGAAGCGAATTCTTCGTTATCTAAACTCAACTCCCCATCTCAGCCTTCACCTATCTTCTCATCCCTCCTTTTCATTGTCCGCCTACTGTGATGCGGATTGGGCAGGCGACGTTCATGATCGTCGATCGACCTCAGCTTATTGTGTTTACTTTGGTGGTTCTCTCGTGTCGTGGTCCTCTCGCAAACAACCGACAGTCTCTCGCTCTTCCACCGAGGCTGAGTATAGGTCATTGGCCCAAGCAACTTGTGAACTGATTTGGTTGCAGAATCTCCTCGCAGAACTTGGTGTCTTTCTCCCGCATCCTCCGCGCCTGTGGTGCGACAACTTGGGTGCCACCTACCTCGCTTCCAATCCCATCTACCACCAGCGCACAAAACATATCGACTTGGACTTCCACTTCGTTCGGGAAAGAGTTGCAACAAAGACCTTACAAATCTCATTCTTGTCGACGAAGGATCAACTCGCGGACGCTCTTACCAAGCCGTTATCATCTTCCCGATTCCTTTTTCTTCGATCCCAACTCTCCCTTGTAGCGTTAGGCTCGCAGGGGCGTACTGAGGATATGGAAGTCATTGGGCCAAAGCCCAATCCCGTGGCCAACACTTGAGCCCAATATTGCTACTAGGACTTGTCTCGTATATTGTACATACATATATATATATATATATATATATATATATATATATATATATATATATATATATATATATATATATATATCATGAATAGTGGTGTAATACAAGTTCAGATGAAAATGAATGAAAAGATGAAAATGAATGAAATGATTTAACCTAGCAGCCGCCTTTCACCTTATCTTCAACATTACTAGGCTTCAACCTCCACCCGTTCTGCAAAACACGTTCGGCGTCCCTCTTGTTGACGACTCTCCACCCGCAGCACGAGCTCGCACTCCAGTCCACCCCTTCCGGAGCTCCTCCGGCACGCAAGTGCGACGTCTGCCAGGATCCCATAGAGGGGACGTTCTACTCCTGCCACGTGGGCAAGCAGTGCAACTTCGACGTCCACCCGGTGTGCTCCCAGGTGCCCCCCCGCGTGCCCCACGTCCTCGACCCCAACCACTCCCTCCAACTCCAGCACCAGCCGCACGGCAAAAGGTACTGCGACGTGTGCCGCGACGAGTGCGGTGGTTGGGCCTACAGGTGCGGCGAGTGCTCCATCGACGTCCATTTCGGGTGGCTCTTGACACCTACTGCTAAAGTCGCAGGCCCTGCAACAAAGACAACGACAACGACAACTAGATCGATCATTCAGACGGGTCCTGGTCAGGGTCAGACACATCCTTATGGGATGGATTGGGGGCTGCAAACTCAGCAACAACCCTTCTATTTTGGTTCTTGTCACTACCCACCGTATATGCATATGGGACCGGCTTTAGGGCCATATGGGTGGCCACATCCAGCAGGAGCAGGTTATATGAAAAGCGCTTGAACAAGTGTTCTAAGTGCTCTAGGAGGAATCCTCCATTGATGAACTTCCGAAGAACAGAAAGTGTGCAAGAGGAGAGGAAGGAGAGTTTGTTGTAACTGATTTCTGTAAAATTCCAACTTGTTTATTCATGAGGTTACAATTGGGTATTTATACACAATTGATATGTTTGATACTAAAAGACCAAACTACCCTCATATACTTCCTATATTCCCCCCTCAAGCTGAGCTTGATGAGTGAGCCAAGCCCAGTTTGGATGCTAAAATGGAATGCTGATCAACCCCTAGAGGTTTGGTTAGGATGTCAGCCAGCTGCAAGCTAGTGCGTATATGTGAAGGAAGTATGAATCCATCAGTGAGTTTTTCTCGAATGTAATGACAATCGAGGCGTACGTGTTTGGTCCATTCATGAAAGACCGGGTTCTCCGCTATGTGGATAGCTGCTTTGTTGTCGCACTGAATTGCACGATTGGTTTGGGAATTGATACGTTGAAGGCTTCCAAGATCGAATCAAGCCACACCAGTTCACTTGCAGTCTTAGACATGCTGCGGTATTCGGCTTCTGCTGATGATTTGGAGACGGTGGTCTGCTTTTTCGTCTTCCATGACACAAGGGATTTACCCAGGAAATTGCAGAAACCTGTGAGGGATCTACCAGTAAACAAGCAATTTCCCCAATCCGAGTCACAAAAGGATTCAAGGCGGATGAAGTTATCTGTTGGGTATAGCAAACCCAGATTGAAGCTGCCCTTTAGATACCTCACCACGTGTAATGCAGCTTGCCAATGTGGAAGCCTCGGATTCCCCATGAACTGACTGAGATGCTGTACAGCGTAGGAGATGTCTGGGCGTGTCATATTGAGGTAAAGAAGGCGACCCACCAGGCGCCTATACTTCTCAGGTTCATCCAAGAATTGGCCCTCATTGATTGAGAGCTTAAGTCCCCGGGGAAGAGGGAATGAAGCTGATTTGCAATCCTCCATCTGAGTGTCCTGCAGTATGTCTAAAACATACTTCCTCTGATTTAGCAATGTGCCATGATCTGTTCTTGATACTTCTAATCGCAGAAAGTATCTTACCTCACCTAGGTCCTTGATGGTGAACTGTGTGTGGAGAGCTTCTTTGAGGGAACAAATTTCTCTCTGATTGTCCCCTGTAATGAGAAGATCGTCGACATAAACCAGTACTGCAACAATGCCTTCAGGAACTGGCTTGATGAAAAGAGAGAAGTCATAGCAGGATTTAACAAATCCCTTACTCAAAAGGAACTTGGATAGCTCGATGTTCCATTGCCTTGAAGCTTGTTTTAAGCCATACAATGAGCGCCTGAGCTTGCACACTTGGTTGTTGGCAGCCTTATCAAAGCCATCAGGAACCTTCATAAACACTTCGTCTTCAATAAATCCATGAAGAAAAGCATTATTTATATCAAGTTGGTGAATTGGCCAACGTTTGAAGGTGGCTAGAGCAATCAAAACACGCACAGTTGTGAACTTGGCAATTGGACTAAATGTGTGTTTGAAGTCCTTACCCTTGATCTGGTTATAGCCCTTGGCAACAAGTCGGGCTTTGAATCTTTCCACACTCCCATCAGATCTGAACTTTATCTTGTATACCCATCTGCATCCAATGGTAGTTTTCCCTGGGGGAAGCTCAGTAAGTGCCCATGTATCATTGTCTTCAAGGGCCTTGATCTCCTTTTGCATAGCATCAACCCATCTTGGATCAGTCTTTGCTTGTCTGTAAGTGAGGGGCTCTTTGAGAGACAAAACCTGATAGAGAGACACAACATAATCTTCTGGGTAATAGGCTTGGTCATCCAGACTTGTGACCATAAATGAGTTAGAAACAGATGAGGTAGTGGGACATATAAAATCTTGTAAGTATTTAGGAGGTTGGATATTTCTGAGAGATCTTCTAATAGAAGGAAGATCATTGGGATTGAATGAGGTGGATGAAGTGGATGGTGGAGATGGAATGTTGGCATTTAAGTTGGTGTTTGAGTTGGAAGGGGGATTAACAGATGAGGCTGAGCTATCAATGGATAGCAAAGAATCAGGTGCTATTTGTGGTGATAAAGGGGGCTCTGGGTTAGGTGATGGGGACTTCACAGTGGAGTCTATTTGTGGTAAACTGTCAGGAAGATGAGCAGGGTTAACAAGGGGAAGGGGTTCAGAAGAGGGTAAGGTTTGGGTTGGGGTGGAAATGGCAAAAGGAAATGTGGATTCACAAAAGACCACATCCCTACTGATCACCACTTTCTTCTCATGAAGATCATAGACATTGTAGGCTTTCTGACCTCTTGGATACCCCAGGAAGACACATCTCCTTGCCTTAGGTGCTAGCTTATCCTTGCCATGCCCTTTGATGAGAGCAAAGCACAAACACCCTATCACTCTCAATGCATCATACTTAGGAGAGAAACCATATAGTTTTTCAAATGGTGTTGACCACTTGAGGACTGCAGATGGCATCAAGTTGATAAGATGTGCAGCTGCAAGCACACAGTCACCCCAGAAACCAATAGGTAGATGTGCTCTCAATCTAATGGCTCTAGCCGTCTCGAAGAGATGTCTATGTTTTCGTTCCACCCTTCCATTTTGTTGGGGAACAAAGGGCACAGATAGCTGATGAACAATCCCCTTCTTGACAAGAAAATCCTTGCATCCAAAGAACTCAGTGCCATTGTCACTTCTAATGACTTTGACAAGGGCTTCAAACTGCCTCTTCACCATGGTTATAAAGTCACAAATCACATTGCTAACTTGCAGTTTATCAGGCAGCAGAAAAACCCATACTCCTCTACTGAAGTCATCAACCAAAGTGCATATGGGAGCGGCTTTAGTGCAGCCATATGGGTGGCCACATCCAGCAGGAGCAGGTTATAACTATCCATATGGTAACGGGACGGTTAATGCGGGAACTCAATCAGGCGGGGGGAGCTCAACATCACACACCGGTACCTTTTTTGGAAGTTTAGGGCTCAACGTGCTTGCCAACGTATTTGCTAGTATGATACATGTCAGCTTTTTTTAGAGGTGAATTGGAAATAAATATTCTGTTTCTATCAATCTTAATTACTAAACTGTGAATCTTACTAAAGTGGGAATGTATTGCAATTATATATGGGTAAATTCTCTTTAATTATATTAAACCAATTTTCTCCAAAATCTCTTTCTCTCCCCCCCCCCCCCCCCCCCCCCACCCAAATCTCACTTGGTATAATATTCGATGTTATAGATATAAATTTATTTTAACTCAAAATTAATGATAATTTTTTTTGGGTGATTTTGGCAGTTGGCCACTTTGAATGTTCTATTAGGTAGCTAGGTCCCAAGTTAATTTAATTAGTTTTTAATAGACCCATTTAAATTGAGTGGAATGGTCAATGGTCAACCGGTCAACGTTTACCAACTCAATTTTATTATTTTATTATTTTTATAGTGATGCCGTTTTTTGTGATGACGTATTTTACCGTTTTGATGTCAAAATTTTATTATATTTTATTTTAACTTTGATGCCACTTTTCTAATGAAATGATTGGATAACACCTTTTTAATGCCACTTTTTTTAAACCTTGATGACATTTTTTGTTTACTATAATGTCACGTTGACCATTGATGCCATTTTTTTTACTGGTGCCGACTGATGCCACTTTTTTTTATGTCAATGTTCTGATGATATTTTTTTTTACAGTGATGCCATATTTTTGATGATATTTTTTCAAACTAGTATTTTGATGATATTTTTTCAAAGTAGTTTTTCATGACATTTTTTTCTTTAATGTGATACAACTTTTTTAAAATGGTGTTTTGATGTCATTTTTATAATATAATTATTTGATGCCATTTTTTTACTACTTTGTTACAGATGACATCATAAAATTATGTGATGCCATTTTTTACTACTTTGTTAATGCCACTTTTTTCAAATCTTGATAACATTTTTTGTTCACTGTGATGTCAGGTTGACCATTGATGCCATTTTTTTTACTGTTACAAATGACACTTTTTTTATGTCAATTTTTTTGATGATATTTTTTTACCGTGATGCCATATATTTTTCAAAAATATGTTTTGATGACATTTATTTCTTTAATGTGATGCAACTTTTTCAAAGTAGTGTTTTGATACCATTTTTCTAATTTAATTATTTGATACCATTTTTTTAATCAAATCGTTTGATGTCACTATTTTTAATTTAATCAATTATATACCGATATATTTTCATCAATTCTACTTTTATTCATCGATGACACATTTGTGATTACACTTTATTAACTAATGATTTATTTATTTCTTGGTCGGTTGGTCCCCTTGGTAACTGTTGTGTAGCTAACTGCATAGTCTGCATTATATCTATTGTTGGTCACTTCAGTGATAACTTGTAGGTGTTTGTTTTCGGAAGAAGCAAAAGAGGACAAAATTGTAATAACTAGCGCATCTCACTTAAGAGTAGACCTGAGCAGACCTGGACCAACCCGCCCGGCAAAATGAGCGGGCTTGGGTAGAGTAGGTGGCCCAAGCGGGCCAATAGGCCCGACCCGGTAGGCCCACTGGGCCGGGCTTGGACTGGGGTTTTAGCCCAAGCGGGCCGGCAGTGTAAAGGCTCGGATTTTTAAATCCTAATTTTTGCGGAAAAAAAAAAAAATAAAGAGAGAATTAAAAATGAAATTAAATCGGAATATAAAATTTGGCAAATAATTTCCGTCCTTTCACCTCAAAAACTCAAAATAATTATCGGATGGCAATATCCGTCGACTTTAAAAAAATCTAATCGATCGAGAGAGCGAGAGTCGGAAAAACTAACGTTTGAGGACTAATTGCGGGATTCAAAATTTGCGTATTTGGAATTTATTTCCGGGTATTGTTTTAACCAATTTCACACCCTAACCTCACCCACTCCCTCCTACCTTACCCTGCAACCCGAACCCATCCCCTGCCTACTTCACCCCGTCACTTTCACTTGGTCACCATCACTGTCGTCATCGTTCTTCACCATCACCTTAACTGATTCCCTCCCTCACTCTCCCGCTCCCATCGGTTCACCAACCCCGCTCCATTTTCATTCATCGTCACCCTCACTCACAAGCATCATCGCCATCACCGTCTCTTGCTCACCATCTCCATCACTTCTTCACTCATCACCTTAATCGCCCTCCATCGATCACCATCGGCGCCAGCAGAAGCACCTCATCATCGCGAAGCCGAAGTCCGACGAAGCTAGCGATCCGTTGAGAGCTCACAGCACCACCACCGAAGCTCTTCCTCCCATGTTCGATCGCGAGCCATGTTCCGGTAAGCGATTCTATTCCGTCTTCGATCGAAGCCACTCCCGGACTTCACCATCACGCTCATCCATGTCCCACGCAGGTCCGACGATCCATCGGGAGCCTCCGACGACGCTCAGAACTCCGATCGAGAGCTCCGAAGTCGCGAAATTTCTCGGTGAGCTCTCTAGCCTTCTTTTCTCTCTCATTCGATGTCTTGAATTGTTTCGATGTTTGGGCTAATTGGGGGTGAGCGAGAGCTGAGTGTGGGGAGTCGAGCGAGCTCGAGAGCTCCGACAGCTCGAGGGCGTAGGCGAGAGCGTGAGCGAGCAGCAACTGTGCGTGAGCGAGCGGCCTGAGGAGAGGCAAACGCGGGCATGAGAGCGCCGCGAGGGCGTGAGCGGGTGCGAGAGTGTTGGCTGCGAGCGTGAGCCGGTCCGGCGAGCGGGGAGGCAGGAGAATCTCGAGGGCGGGATCCGGGATGGATGAACGGCGTCGATCGGCGTGGTTCAGGCGAGGGCAGCTCATTTCGAAATTGGAGGAAGAAGATGGATCAAGCGGGGCCCCTGCCCAGTCAGCATACGTGGCCCCACTCCTTCGTTTCATTATTTTGTTTAACCGGTTGAGATTTATGCGGGTTCGGTTCGGTTTGGGTTAAAAGCGTTGGTTCGGTTTGGGTTTATTTGTTATTTATTTATTTATTAGATTTATTAATTAATAGTTTAACCGATTTCCGATAATTGATTATTTAGAAATCGATTTGTGTGTCGGTATTTAAAAGGGGTCGGTTTTAAAGTATATAAATTGAATTATTTAGTAACGGTTGAAAATTATTTAAGTCCCTAGAAGAATGATTTTAAATTAAAGTAAAGTATGTCGGGATTATTTAAATGGATTTTTGGAAGTATTTTTAAAGATTAAATATTTTATGAATTAGAAATGGCTAAATATAATTTTGAAGTAATTGTTTTAAATAACAACTTGACTAGCTAGTGAGATTATATGGATTGCAGTATGATTGAGCGAGTAATGGAAATGACAATGGAATAAGATGATATAAGATGTTGCCATAAGTTGAGATAAAGAATGTTGATGATGCTATGATTAATGGATTGGTGGGCATGTTATGTAGTGGTAAATGGATCCCGTTTTGTGCAGTTTACTTATGCATATTTATTAATAATTGCTAGGTGATCTGTAACTTGCTTGCTTATACCTTGCTGCTTTTCGTCTTGCTGATCTGCTACTCCAGGTAAGTTCTTTGAACTTACTCATGATGGGCGCTCTATGCACTGGGTGTTATATAGTAGGCTAGTGTCCATGCACCATACGACTTAGAATCATGCTTAGGAGCTAAAATGAAAATCATATGATTGCTATATGTCCTTGCAAGAGAACGGCCGTTATCTGTGATAGTCCTAGAGTCTTTGCTAGGGTCATAGGGTAGCCCAGCCTCATCGGGTACCCTGGGTCAATCGAGTCTATATGAGCATGATATGATAGCCCAACACCATCGGGCAAGCGATGATATGATATGATATGATATGATGATGCCGTGGGTTGTGCACCACCACGAGGAATTTGCTATGCTATAGCACCGAACTGGCCAGTGTCCGCCCTATCGGAAGGGGGGTGGAGGTACGAGAGGGACATGCCACTTGGCATTCTGTGTGGATCCATTTATCGCTTTCTGCATTATATTAAACTGTCAATATATATACGTGATTTAATTTACGCATGGCATTACGCATTTCATCTTAAGAGTAGGATGCTTATTATATGCCTCTCAGAGTGTGTTTACATACGCGCATGAGTGACCTGATGATTGACCCAGATCCCCCTCATTTTTTTTAGATTCAGGTAATCACTAGCCGTTATCGTTGCTTATGTGGATGCTTGGCGGGTTCAGACTTTTGGCGTTAGATCGAGAGGTTGAGAGACCACCACACTTCCTCTCTTTTAATACTCCCTTTCGGATGGTATTTAAACTCAACCTTATTTTTGCTTTCGCTCGATTTCACGATTAGACTAAGGCAGGTATTTGATCTCCAATGGATCCGCGATCTTTAAGGGTTCGAAATCCCTTCTTTTAGTACAAATATTTTGTTTTAAAACTCAACCCGTACCTGAATTGCAAGATCCGAACAAGGGGTTTTATCCCTTGAAACGTAACCCGGAAATCATAATTCCGGGCCGTTACAAAGATGGTATCAGAGCCCAGGTTGTGCAATTCGGGTACACAAGGGTCGAGTGTGTGTTTTGAAAACCGCCCACGAGTTTCAAGGACTTTTTGAAAAGGATTTAAAGGGGCAAAATGAATTTAAGGTGCTTAACTAAAATTGAACTAAGTAATGAACTCGAGTTGTAATAAAAAAGGAGAATCGACGAAACGGGGACACGATTGGGTAGTAAAGGCGCTAGACCCCCCCTATTGGGTGTAGTTTGGAACGGTAGGCAAAATATTAGCTTGCTCTTTACAGAGGGTCCGGAAGACTCCAAGGAATTTGCACCAAGGTGGTTGGAGTGGCAAGTTAGGTAGGATCGCGAGGTTTTTGCCCCTCCGGTCAGTCGCTCCTCGAAGAGTGACATTAGATAGCTTTATGTGCTTTATATATTGAGACTGAGTACGATCTCCCTCGAAGGAGGTCATTATAATTGTCATTGACTAATTCTATGCTGAGTGCTTGATATGCTAAAGTCTGATTGGTATGCCTAACAATTAAATGTGTATCGACTGATCTGTACAAACGGGATAGTGGGAGTACCCTTAATTCTATGTGGTCAACCCAGCTTGTGTGAAATAGCCCTTCCACTATGTTTGTTAACCCTTTGACGGTTCTATCGAGTCTTTCTCCCGGATGTCAGTATCTTTCATGGGAATCGGGTAGGTAAACACATTGCGTCAGAAACTCATGTATGTATATGGAGGTTGTCTGAGTGAGTATTGAAAGATAGTTCTTGATGTCATTTTGAGTCAAAAGTAAGGTGTTTCCGGGGTTGTCTTCCTTGATTCTTATGATGATCAACCGAGGTTTTCTTGCCACAAAGAGTCATACGTACCAAGGTCCCACGAGAAATAGGGGTGATGAGTCAGTTCGGGAAGGTCAATGGTTGCCCTTAGGGATTTCTGTCCGGTTGTAATGGTGACTCTCTCTGAACTGCATGGCATGATTTTGTAACCTCCTGCATGTATCTTGCAAAATGCTTATTTGTAAAATGTTGCTCATGTTATTACATCTGTGATTAGTTACATTGATCAAGTCTTGTGTTATGTCTCACTCTCTATCGTGATTACGTTGCCATAGCATGCCTACTTGACTTATTGTATTAGTTGTACTAATGATTGATTGGAAGCGTATAAACCACATGATATAAACCTACATGATAATTGTTTTCTCCTGGGTTAGGTCCATGATAGTGTGATAAACTCTTCTTCGTATGAATGCCTGTAAATGATATCTTTAGCATACTAGTGGATGACGCCTTGATGCTTATTACTTGTTTTATGACAAGAATCTACAACATGCCCATCTATTTTGTATTCATCAGATTAATGATTGTTGGTTGTTTGCACTTGATATTGTTGTGTGATTAGTTGCGTTGGATGGGGAATATGTGGTATAATTGAGTCTTGATGAATGCATGCTTTAATTTTTTTATGACCTCATGATGGCCATTGTGCGAGTCCAAGTTACACATGTTACGTGTCTATCCTCCCAGCATGCCCTACTCGGTATGTTGCACCGTCATACTACTGCATGAATGTAAATGTCATGTGTTAGGAAGCCGCATGATTAATGTTCTCCCTGTAAATAGGTTCATGATAGTGTGATCGTTCAGTTCTTGTATCATGATAGGGTGACTTCCATACTTGATGATTATGTGTTATAACTTGATGTCAACATGCCGTATATGACACGTAATTTCCAGTACATGTTAAGATGATGATCCTAAATGTAAATTCGTGGTTGTATGACATTTTGTACCCATGCTTTCCCCATTGCTTAGGTTCCGTGTTGCACCTTGCTTCCTGTCCTGATTATATGTCGCCTTCGCATGTCTAATTGACCTGTTGTATTGGTCGTACTAACGGCTGATTTGAAGCATGAATTGCATGATAAATGTATGTATATAGTTATTGTCTTCCCCTAGATTAGGCCCATGATAGTGTGCTACATTTCCCTTGTATGAATGTCGTAAGATAATTTTCCCTGCATGATTAGTCGATGTTACCCGTGGTTTGTTGACTAAATTAGTAGTTCAATTGTGATCATGCTATTTAACGTGATGTCTTGGTAAATGCATGCCTTATTAAAATGGTTGTTGAGTTGGAATACATACCTTGTATGCTTGTCATATTGCCAGTTGCGTAGGTTTGCATTATGCATTGCTATATTCCCCTCATGCTTCTATATCGACGGATTATGTTCATAGGATTTCTTGCACATCGATGTGTTGGTCATTCAAGCGCATGTATGTATCGAATGTCATGTTAAGTCTTTAGTATCATGTAGGACCATTGGTTGTGACTTGTGCGAATTTATACCTTGCTTGCATTATTGTTGATTCCCTCTCGAGTTGGGTCTCTCATAGTGTGATCCTTCCCTCTTTCTATCACCTTGAAATATCTTACTCATGCAAATTAGATTGATGTTGAATTCGATGATCAGTTGCTTTATATGATGGTTTATCCTAGCATGCCTACATGTTATCGCTCGGGAGTGTTTCCCCTATTACCTTATGAATTCCTCTAGTGCTGGCATAGATGTATGACTTGGCACCTCGCATGATCACACACCACGTTATATCATTTCGCATATGCATGACGCGTGAATGTTAGAATAAATTTAGTCGAGTTACCTTGATTGTGGTCATGATTCGTTATGTGCTAGTAGTATCATGTAGGGCTTATGATTTCCAATATGACTCGCTAAATGATTACATCTTTTACCTATTCTATGATATGATAACTATTGTACCCTTATATGTGCCCTATGATGATTCGTTCCTAGCATGATTATAATCTATTGCACATGATGTCCATCTTGTTACTTTTGATGATGCCTCATGTTTCGTGAACATCCTGTTGAACCCCTTTTAATGACTCTTGACTATGCTTGTATCACATTATGTGTCGCTAGTATAATGTAGGACATGTGTTTTCTAAATGTATATCGTCGTATGATTACGTACCATGTTTGACCTATTATATGACCAGTGTGTTCGGATGAGATAGTTACTAGGTTGCTCCTATGTGTTCTCGTATGACGCTTAATCTGGTTGTTATATTACACCTCGCCAGGCCATATTTGACCTCACCTATTGATGCGTACACCATGCTTGTGCATTCGTTCATATACACCATACTCGTCATCGTCGTTAAATCCCACATGACCTCGAATCCTGCATGATCATTCTTGATTCCGCATAACTTGTTTAAGTTGCTAGGGATATCTGCTTTCATGGAATAATAGACTACTATATTGTCTCGCATGCATCAGTATAGGAATCGATCGTGTCGTTGGAAATTAATACGAATGTTGCTCCCCCGATATAGTTACATGTTAGCGTGGATTAGTGTGATTGACATGCTCCGTGATGAATTCGTGTTTGCTTGTCGCGATTATAACTTAATAGACTTCCATAAGGGCATCGTTGCTATTCTCAGGTCGGAGTTTCGTCTCTAGTTGTCATCTTTAGGATTGGTCTGTGTTTGTTCCGAAAGGAACATTGGGTTGTCCGCTCTTGTCCCTCCCCTATCTTCGCTAACTTGAACTCCTACGCGACACGTTGGACGAGCGACCGCATGAAAGAGGAAATGGGAAGTCCGATAGCGATAGAGCAACGCCGCGAAGGCGTGGGCCCATAACCCACGGGCCTCAGGATCAATGATTTTAGCAAGACAAGCACGTTTTGAGGATGACGATTACTGAGTACGATATGACTTGCAAGCAGGAGTGTCCTCCGTTCGAACTCTTAATCCTCTCTGAATTAATTGATGATGGTATTGCATTGATATGGCGATGGAATTTGTGTGTTGATGTGCTGACCTAGTAATGAATCTTGCATGATCATTCATTGTCTATGATGATATGATTCGATGTCTTATAGTTTTCATGTACCATGATGCTTCGATGTTTTGCTACCCTATATTGCTAAGCATGATCTGAACTCTTGTGCCTATAAAAGTATGAACTGTGAATGCTGACGAACCTGAATTGTTTTCTAATAAGGTTATGATGAAAGTTGCTAGCTTGAATTGACTATGTTCCTATATGATATTTTGCAATAATTTTGGGCATAATAGCAAATTGAGACTTGTTGACGTACTAATGTTAATTTGGGAATTTTCTTGCTTACATGACTTGTAAATATGTACTGACATGATGTTAGATAGCGACCATGAGGAACTTGGTATGGAACAATACTACATGTTGATATGCAATATTGAAATCTAGTGAAAGTGACAAATGCTATCATGATATATTGATGATTTGCTAACTTGTTATGTTGTTGTGGAAACATGTTAGAATGTGTTGCGACATGATATATGAGATAATGATGTGTTATTATATGAAAGCAGGATGATGTATTATATAGTTAAACATGATTATTGATACGTCAAATGATGAACATGACTCAATGGTGCCTGGTTACTTAATGATCATCATTCGATATTGTGATTAGTTGAGGTGATGTCTTTGATAGCATGTTGACATGTTGGTGATTTATATACTACTTGATCTTCCTTTTCTGAATCCTAATAGCATGATCTTGATGTGTTGATATGTTGACATGGTAAATCTGCTATGACGGGTTCTACTTGTAGTGCGATGTTATGCGATTGTGAGAGTTGATGTGTATTGACATACTAACCCCGTGACACCTAGCCCATTGATCTATTGACATGTGTGCTTGCATGATAAGTTATGAGAATTCGATCACGGACTTGTGATGCCTTCAGTATGATGTAGATATGCCTTATGTCTCGTGGTATGATGTTGAGATTTTGTTATTGCTTTTGGCATGTTTTGAAGGGATGGTATGATTTATGTTATGGGTAAAAATGTTATGTGGTTGAGATTATCATGATTGATGTTGAGATTTGCCACATGAGAGGTGGCTAATGATGTTATGAGTTGATGAGTTGGTTTACTTTTGTTCATGCTGAGTTGAGAACGATGATTGATTTGATTCGGAAACTAGGAAGAGAATATGAGATTAGTCTTTAGAGGTGGATGATTCCACCTCTCGTGATGTGAAATTGCTTGACTAACGTCGAATTTGAAGATTTTGAACGAATTTGAAAAATACTAACTTGGATTTTAAAAGAATAAATCCTATCAAGAATTTTAACGATTTCGAGGTCAATCTTTCCATTTGCAAAACTCTTTTGAATCATTCGGGACTGGATTTACATTATGGCGCCTCACGAAGTGGATAATAATATTTGAGTTATGATATGGCCAAAGAGTCGGAGTAAGGATGTGGTAGGGGCCCATATTACATTCTTACTACGGTCTATTTGGGGATATTATGATCACGACAACGGTACTGTGAGTACCTCATAGGGGCACTTATGAGGTGTTTACGGGATCAATGACATGATCCTTGGACTCATCGCTTTAAAACTTCATCCCCTGTTTTAAAATGATTTTAGTCTCGGGGACGAGACTTGTTTTTAGAGGTGGATGATGTAAAGGCTCGGATTTTTAAATCCTAATTTTTGCGGAAAAAAAAAAAAATAAAGAGAGAATTAAAAATGAAATTAAATCGGAATATAAAATTTGGCAAATAATTTCCGTCCTTTCACCTCAAAAACTCAAAATAATTATCGGATGGCAATATCCGTCGACTTTAAAAAAATCTAATCGATCGAGAGAGCGAGAGTCGGAAAAACTAACGTTTGAGGACTAATTGCGGGATTCAAAATTTGCGTATTTGGAATTTATTTCCGGGTATTGTTTTAACCAATTTCACACCCTAACCTCACCCACTCCCTCCTACCTTACCCTGCAACCCGAACCCATCCCCTGCCTACTTCACCCCGTCACTTTCACTTGGTCACCATCACTGTCGTCATCGTTCTTCACCATCACCTTAACTGATTCCCTCCCTCACTCTCCCGCTCCCATCGGTTCACCAACCCCGCTCCATTTTCATTCATCGTCACCCTCACTCACAAGCATCATCGCCATCACCGTCTCTTGCTCACCATCTCCATCACTTCTTCACTCATCACCTTAATCGCCCTCCATCGATCACCATCGGCGCCAGCAGAAGCACCTCATCATCGCGAAGCCGAAGTCCGACGAAGCTAGCGATCCGTTGAGAGCTCACAGCACCACCACCGAAGCTCTTCCTCCCATGTTCGATCGCGAGCCATGTTCCGGTAAGCGATTCTATTCCGTCTTCGATCGAAGCCACTCCCGGACTTCACCATCACGCTCATCCATGTCCCACGCAGGTCCGACGATCCATCGGGAGCCTCCGACGACGCTCAGAACTCCGATCGAGAGCTCCGAAGTCGCGAAATTTCTCGGTGAGCTCTCTAGCCTTCTTTTCTCTCTCATTCGATGTCTTGAATTGTTTCGATGTTTGGGCTAATTGGGGGTGAGCGAGAGCTGAGTGTGGGGAGTCGAGCGAGCTCGAGAGCTCCGACAGCTCGAGGGCGTAGGCGAGAGCGTGAGCGAGCAGCAACTGTGCGTGAGCGAGCGGCCTGAGGAGAGGCAAACGCGGGCATGAGAGCGCCGCGAGGGCGTGAGCGGGTGCGAGAGTGTTGGCTGCGAGCGTGAGCCGGTCCGGCGAGCGGGGAGGCAGGAGAATCTCGAGGGCGGGATCCGGGATGGATGAACGGCGTCGATCGGCGTGGTTCAGGCGAGGGCAGCTCATTTCGAAATTGGAGGAAGAAGATGGATCAAGCGGGGCCCCTGCCCAGTCAGCATACGTGGCCCCACTCCTTCGTTTCATTATTTTGTTTAACCGGTTGAGATTTATGCGGGTTCGGTTCGGTTTGGGTTAAAAGCGTTGGTTCGGTTTGGGTTTATTTGTTATTTATTTATTTATTAGATTTATTAATTAATAGTTTAACCGATTTCCGATAATTGATTATTTAGAAATCGATTTGTGTGTCGGTATTTAAAAGGGGTCGGTTTTAAAGTATATAAATTGAATTATTTAGTAACGGTTGAAAATTATTTAAGTCCCTAGAAGAATGATTTTAAATTAAAGTAAAGTATGTCGGGATTATTTAAATGGATTTTTGGAAGTATTTTTAAAGATTAAATATTTTATGAATTAGAAATGGCTAAATATAATTTTGAAGTAATTGTTTTAAATAACAACTTGACTAGCTAGTGAGATTATATGGATTGCAGTATGATTGAGCGAGTAATGGAAATGACAATGGAATAAGATGATATAAGATGTTGCCATAAGTTGAGATAAAGAATGTTGATGATGCTATGATTAATGGATTGGTGGGCATGTTATGTAGTGGTAAATGGATCCCGTTTTGTGCAGTTTACTTATGCATATTTATTAATAATTGCTAGGTGATCTGTAACTTGCTTGCTTATACCTTGCTGCTTTTCGTCTTGCTGATCTGCTACTCCAGGTAAGTTCTTTGAACTTACTCATGATGGGCGCTCTATGCACTGGGTGTTATATAGTAGGCTAGTGTCCATGCACCATACGACTTAGAATCATGCTTAGGAGCTAAAATGAAAATCATATGATTGCTATATGTCCTTGCAAGAGAACGGCCGTTATCTGTGATAGTCCTAGAGTCTTTGCTAGGGTCATAGGGTAGCCCAGCCTCATCGGGTACCCTGGGTCAATCGAGTCTATATGAGCATGATATGATAGCCCAACACCATCGGGCAAGCGATGATATGATATGATATGATATGATGATGCCGTGGGTTGTGCACCACCACGAGGAATTTGCTATGCTATAGCACCGAACTGGCCAGTGTCCGCCCTATCGGAAGGGGGGTGGAGGTACGAGAGGGACATGCCACTTGGCATTCTGTGTGGATCCATTTATCGCTTTCTGCATTATATTAAACTGTCAATATATATACGTGATTTAATTTACGCATGGCATTACGCATTTCATCTTAAGAGTAGGATGCTTATTATATGCCTCTCAGAGTGTGTTTACATACGCGCATGAGTGACCTGATGATTGACCCAGATCCCCCTCATTTTTTTTAGATTCAGGTAATCACTAGCCGTTATCGTTGCTTATGTGGATGCTTGGCGGGTTCAGACTTTTGGCGTTAGATCGAGAGGTTGAGAGACCACCACACTTCCTCTCTTTTAATACTCCCTTTCGGATGGTATTTAAACTCAACCTTATTTTTGCTTTCGCTCGATTTCACGATTAGACTAAGGCAGGTATTTGATCTCCAATGGATCCGCGATCTTTAAGGGTTCGAAATCCCTTCTTTTAGTACAAATATTTTGTTTTAAAACTCAACCCGTACCTGAATTGCAAGATCCGAACAAGGGGTTTTATCCCTTGAAACGTAACCCGGAAATCATAATTCCGGGCCGTTACAGGCAGGCCCGCCCGGTAATATATATATATAATGTTTATATATATAAAATATACCGATTGTGTATGCATACATACTATTTGTATATTACATAATTACCGTGTGTATACACACACATGCAGTGTACTCCGGAATTGAGTACACATACAGCTTATGCTATTGTATTCTTTATAATAATTTTATTTATTTTAATGTTGGGATAAAATACATATTAATATATAATATAAATATGTTTTAAATGTTTTTATTAATTTTAATTATAGATATAGATATAAGTATAAATAAATATAAATATATATATATATATAAATGCGGGACGGGACGGGATATGCGGGATGTGAACTCTCCGTCCCGCGCAATTTTAAATGTTTAGGCCCATTTGGCCCGGTGGGCAGCCCGGCCTGCCAATGTGGGCGGGCTTGGGCGAGGTAAGTGGCCCAAGAACCGGGCCTGGCCCAAGCCTGACCCGGTATAGTGGGCTGAAAAATACTCGTAGGCCCGGCACAAGCCCGCCCATGCTCAGGTCTACTTAAGAGCTCACATTTATGATTTATCTGTACATATATATGTTTATCTGATGCATGTCAAGCTACAAATAGAATCACTAATCAACAATATAGGAGCCCTTTGATTCAATCCTTTTAACCGTTCTGTATCGGATTCAATCACATACGACTACTTGTTTTCGGCGCCTGATTCATCTGTTGTCCGTAGAGAGATGCCATCCTGTTGTACATCTCCATATTCATCGATTGCAAATGAAAAGTATACGTCGATTAGTCATGATAAAAGCACTTGTAATCCAATAAAGCAAGCATCGTGTTTTGGCTTACTTGGCCTGAGAATGCACTGTATGGATCCTGGAAAGGAACCAAGCTTCCAATTTTTCGAGGTGGAGGTCTGTTAATAGAGAAGTGATTATTTCTTCCACATCCTCTACCCACGGTGCAGCTTCCAAATACTCGAGGCAGGAGAACACTCCGGCATCGAATCAATTTCAGCTGAAATCTAGTGCAAACAGGAAATAATACAGATTCAATTCAACCTACTGTGTCTAGCAGCACCTCATAAATTCTCATGAATTCGATGAATGGAGGAACATTTGAATGATCAACTAAGCAAACCAAGTCAAGAATCACGGAAAACATAGGGCAAATTAACAATTCCTTTGAGCAGTGAAGACTGAATCCTCATGTACACCATCCCTTTTTATTTCTCAATATTTGAACTAATAAAAAACACGAAAGAATCATACGACGATAGTCAACAAAAAAATGACAACATTATTCAAAGATAACCCAATCCACATAAACACCATTAAAATCCATTGACCTATGCAAACACATATCTTCTACTATGCACTTTACAGTGCATAGTGTAACTTGGAACCACTAGAGACATCAATTAAACACCAACCAAAGGATAATGAAACTAAGGAGTAGGTTTTTTTAGGGGGGCAAGGTTAATCATTGATTCACAATAATTGTTACAACATATTACAATCGTCTCTTATCCTATCACCCTGAGTAGTGGCCTGTGATTGAATGCACTTGCAAAATAACGAAACTTATCCACTCGAATATGGAAAAAGCAAAGGCCAAGAAAACGCCAAAGATGGCAGCTAACAGTTACCTGTATAGTTCAAAGAACTATAATTTTCCAGTAGAACCATCTCCCCATGGAAATCCACAATCTCCTTCCTGATGTTTAGTGTCTCCTCGTTTGAGGGGCCTTGGCTTTTTCCACTCTGTCTTGAAGCTCCTGCACATATGGAGTCCATCATAAGTCACTAAGCTATCAATCATACAAATTTTGACTGATCATATATGAAAAGTAGCACAATCGATCCTTGAGTCCATCATTCTCAACAGGATTTCTCGCAAAAGGAGCCGCCGCAGGATCGAAATTCCGCCTCTCTTTTGTAATGAGACCTTACATAACAAGAATCTTTTCTAGTTATAAACAAAAACAAACTCAATTCATCTAGGCATTTCATCGAACACCTTGGATGCAACTCTTACCTCACCCAATTCAAAGCTATCCAACACCTTCAAATTTCTCAATCTTGCCCTAATTTCCCCTCATTTCGAAAACCTAAAGATACACAAAGAGTACAACAGCAAGACGAATACATAAACAAAAAGAAAATGAAAGCAATTTCACAAAATTTGATGGAAGTGAGTAAACTGAAAACGCCTCATTCATGTTTTGATGGAAGTGAATCAGGTTCAAACTCAAATTATATTCGCCACAAACAATCACGAAAATAGAAGGAATTCATAAAATAGTGAAAATTGAGAATTAATGTGAAATTGAAGGGAGGGGGAGATTGAAATTGAGACTGAGACTGGTCGGGGATATACTCAAGCAAAGGAGCAGCGACTTTGAGAAGGATATCCAGGCAAAGATGAGAGAGAATCACGGTAAAAACCATACTTGATCGTCGATGTTCCAACTTGAGACGTTCTTCCTTGTTCACCGATTTGAGAACAATCGAGGTCGAGGTAAGGGTTGGCGCCCTTAATTGGAAGGAGGATAGTCGTCGGGAGAGATAGAGAGTGGAGATTGAGAGAGAGGAAGGTCGAAAATTGGAGATTGAGAGAGAGAGGTAGATCAGAGATTGAGAGAGAGGAAGGTCGAAAATCGTCGGATCGATGAGGGCTCAGTCGCTCAGATAGTCAGATGCCATGGAGAGAAGGAAAGGGAACGTGGCTAATTAATTTGCACAAGAGTCTTGCACGCCTAATAAAAATTTTAAAGGGGCTTTATACCTAATCACATTATCAAAAAGGTTCATTCTACCAAATTTCCTCATTGTTTTTAATAATTATAAATATGTTATAATTGATAATTTTTACACATTTGGAAAGATTATACTTTAAATAATAATTTTAATCAAAGTATTATTATTCTGCTATATATTTCTACTCATATATGTTTGTTAGAAAAACATTTTCATGATTTATAAAAAATATTTTTTCCATATGTTTATAAATCATCAATTATAACATTTTATGTTACATAAAATGTAATAGCTTATTTTCAGTACTCCTATTTCAATATATTTTCCATGTTATACCTTTTAATTACAGTAAAAGATACTCACATCTCCTCTTCTTGAAATTATGGAGTCACTCCATAAATTCCGAATTCTTCTCTCGCTTTTCGCTCTACTCGCGGCAGTGCTTCATTTTCTCGTGTTGTTTGGGTATTCGGTTGTTGGTTCGTGGTTAGTTTCAGTTGATGAGCAGTTCTGCTGCCCTGGTTGATTGAAGTGATCGTGTTGGTGGTGTTTGTGGTCTCCAAAGATCCCTCATCTAGGTGGGAGGAACGTCGTGTGATTCACACTTTCCCAGGAGTCGTCTTTGCCTTACGAGGATTTCTGCTTTCCGTCTTTCCGGCGGCGAGACATCGTGTCAGCAGATGCTGTCCCATGTGCTCGCTATCTACTTCACCACGCCGGGCTTCCTTCCTCTCGTTGTTTTGTCCGCTGGTTTGCTTAGGGTTTGGGATTTTTCCAGGTTTGCTTTGGGTGCTACTTTTGATGTAATTTGTGCTTGTATTTCGTTAAGATCTTCATGATCTCATCCTTCGGGATGCTCTCGGGTTGGGTAACCACTACCCGAATTTTTTCCTTATAAAAAAAAAATGGAGTCACTCCTTTATGAATGGGAGGCTCAACCCCATAACAATATACTGCTTCCGTCCGATAATACATGGACTTTTAGAAATTTGCATCAGTTTTAATAAAACACTTCACTTTTAAAAAAAACATCATCATTGCACTAACTTTTTCATAAATTTTATTACTTGTATTTTTTAACACCCACTACACATTTTAATCAATCAAATTATTTTAAAAAATCAACAACACACAAATGAGTACAAATCAATGAAATCATAACAATCTCTCACCTAGAAAATATAAAAATGGATGTATTATCGGACGAAAATTAACTCACCTCTAAAAACATATATACGGAGTATATGTATTATTAGACGGAGGGAGTAATACCTAATTAACCTTGGTGTTTTGTTGATCGAACCCTTAATATTTAACATGGGCTTCTGTAAATCCCATCCCTTCATTGTTTGAGTAGAAATTATACTTGGATAAAAAAAAGGTTTTGTATACTAATTTTATACAAAAAAGGTTTTGTATACTAATTTTATACACCATTCTTTAAAAAAATGTCATTTTATAAGAAAATCTTGTTAAAAAAGATGTCATTTTAGATATTTTTGTTTCCACTTTTTAAAATTGTCATTTTAAAGATTAAGAAGATATATATTAATTGTAATTTTGAATAAATTAAGTAAAAAGATAGAGTAATAACATAATTATTATTTACAAAGTACTCCGTGAAACATTCTTCTTTTCTTTTTTTTGTTTCTTTATTTATTTCAAGGAAATTTGAAAGATTCTTATAACTATATTCGGAATTTTGTCCAATAGCATCCAAACTGACTACTTAATTCAGGAGTAGGGTGTAATGTCATGTGAAGTGGGCGGGTGCATGTACGCGTACTGGTGTACGTGTGGCCTTAATTGGGATGCCGATTCAAACACGTACTGACTTCAATTTGTCTTGATCACAAGTCAATCCAACATCCAACATCAAGTGGTCATCATATCTGTGGTCCCAATTAATCAGTTCGGGCTCGGAGATGTAGCTAACTAATGAGACGTGAGAGATAATTAATTAATTATATCACATCGCTTGGAAATTAGTATATAATTAGCTTAGTCAATAAAACCATTCAATTCAACGAGCTATTCGATCCCTGGTTTTGAATTTTGGTCTGGATCTTCACTTTTGTTAGGGAGGTATATGCACTTCGTATATTTATACGTGTATGCACTTCGAGATGATATCAAAAACGGTTAGCAACTAAATAGCTCGACTTTCGATCATAAACTAAGGGGGGGCATGCGGTGGCTCGAGCCCCCCTGGAAAAATTAAAAAATAAATAAATTTATATATCTATTTATTGGGTATATAGTAAAAGAGGCGACTATAGGACAAGAAGAAATTGTAGCTTAATTGACAGGGAGTGTGTACATGATAGGCGGAGGTCTAGAGTTCAATTCCACTTCCACCCTTTTTTACATTTTTTTTTTGTTTTCCATTTCCCTCAGAGGCGAGCCCCCCCTAGAATTTGCCCTGGCTCCGCCCCTGATTATCATAATTGAACTTATAAAGGCGTTCGAGACTAAAAGAATCTGTTGTGCGTCAAAATTGAACATTAAAAACTTAGCATGTATAAGCCGGAAATGGTTTATTTTATAAGGCCACTGGGTGGCGATCGAGTTATTATAATCATTTTTTTAACCTAAGTTCAAAAGTCTTTTTTTTATTAGGTAAAGATTTGAATGGATTAGGCTCTTACCTTCACAACCAGAGCCGAGCTATGTCCATATAAGGGATTCCATGACAAGCAATCACGTGGCCAAGATGAATAGATGATTACGGATGACGAAACCTACAACAAAGGAGTCACTCGTACATTTTGGTTCCTTTGATGAGAGGTTTGGTATGGGAATGTATCTCCCACATTGATTATAAAAGAGTAAAAATAATGGGTTATAAGGAAGGGTGAAACGCTACACAATAGCTTAAGCTTTTGTGTTAAGTTGGTGGATCCCGACCTTATAATCGCAAAAATAATAATAATAAATCAAAAATCAATGTAACCCGACACGTTCGTTGTCAAGTGCGAGTTGCAATTGAGGGGGGCGTATCCCTCCCACGAGTAAAACTGATAGGTTATATAAGGAAGAGTGAAACTTTACACAATAGCCCATCAGATATTTCACAAAATTCATTTTAAATGGAGAAAACTAGTTCTTTTCCCGAACCTTGTTCGGGTTTTTTCTTAATATTTTCGGTCGAGTTTGACGTATTAAACAAAATATTTGACACATCAATTTTCTACTAACATATTGCCCATGCTTGAGCCGCTTTCACGCTTCTTCTAACATCTGTCCTATAATTGAAGGCAAATAAAAGAAACCTTATAGTTTTTGGCTTCAAAAATTTGAGTTTGGACCCATCGTGTTACACATTTTAAATTGGTTTAAATTATAAATCGATTTGATAAAGATATCTTAAGTTTAAATGTATAAACCCAAAATAACTAAACAATAAAAAAATTGATACTTTGTGTGTGTTTTTTATAATGTCTAAAATCCTTAATTAGAAAAAGGTACTCTACGTATTATCAAACACATTGAACTTACACTAAAGCTCGTAGTATCAAAAATTATGGCGATCAAACTTGAAGAGCACTAATGAAGGCATGGGTGAGTTCTAAACAGGATCCAAGAAGAGTCTCTTCTTGGAGTTGAATGACATTATCACTCTTACGACCTACAATACCTTCTTTTCTTTTTCTTTTTTTAATTTCCCATTAGAATAAAAGCCATAAGAATTATTAAAAATATATAATAAAAAAAAAAGAGGATGGAAATTTCATGTAAGATTTATATACAAATATACTATTGTGTTTAAAAAACAATTTAAACCATAAGCACACCAAATCAATTACAGTCAATCAGCAAGTAGTATAAATAGCTACAGTTGCCCAACTTTTGGCTTTTGGTAGCAAAAAACAACACTCCACTAAATAATGAACAAAAGGAGGTTTCAAGGCAAATTCACACCAAGCATGAGATATGCAAAGAGGAACTTCTCCTGCTAATTCTTTCAAGGCCTCCACTTGGAGAGAGCTCTCGTAATGCTTTCTGTCCAGCCAAGGGCTTTGATGCAGTCGCATTGGCCAAACGATCTTTGCTTGAAGCATTAGCATCTTCCAATTGATGTGCTATTAGACAGAATATTCTTGTCGATCAGCACAACCCGCCCAGTGAAGTTGCAAGCCCAACTCTACTTGTTGTTCATATATATGGTAATACATATTAAAGGTTTAGGCTCCAATCCATGTTTTCAATTAGTTTGTTAAAGTTCAGTCCTTGTTCAATCTATGATCTCAATTAGGTAGTTCAAGCTTAGTTGATTCCATCCCCTTTCGCTTGAGGAGGGATGTTGGATGTAACATTGATTGCATTAGAAAAGTTGTTACAGCAAGCTCATATGTTCTTAGTGTGTATAAATACCACACTCCTGTAACTGAACAACTGATTGAAAAGTTGTTACAACAAGCTCAGATTGCATTAGAAAAGTTGTTACAGCTGTTTTGATGTCATTTTTATAATATAATTTTGATTTTTGGATGTGAAGCATTTACTTGATCGATTTGATCTTATGAAAGCTGTTTTATAATTTAAGAAGATCTTATGCTACATTCTTCCCAAACAGAAAGGTTAGTGTTGAGTTTTGTTGATCGACACAGCTGATCGACATGCCTTGTATATGTTGTGGAATCAAAGCTGCGTATCTAAAACTGTGCATCTAGACTTTAATTAGAAACTCACCATTTTCTATAGAGATGCCCAAAATAGATTGGTCGGCCTCCAATTGTGGCTGCAACATATAATCTATGAAGATGTCTAGGCAGACAAATAGAAAGTAAGCATATATTTATAATTAGGAAAGAGCACTCACAAAGTAAAAACTAAACAAATATGCAAATGGATCATATTTGGCACCTGCAATCATATCACTGAATTCCAATATCAGCATCTGTTGTAGCAGAGTGTTCGGCAATATCTACATCCCAGAAATTAACGATAGGTTCAAGCTATTCCTTTGAGCGAGCAAGTGATTGCAAGAGTATCTGTATCCCAAGGATGTGTAATCCAACCGACTGCAAGCGTAAACTATACTGTGTGCTATATCTGCTCTGTCCAATCCTCTCTTGACCCCAGGGCACACCATTTCTCGGGCATATACCTTACGCTTTTAGCAGAGATTAGACCCTTGTTCTCTTGCAATCCAGAAAGATGAAGCTCGTATTTTGGCTTCCCGTCAAAAGTGAAAAGGCCTCAGTGCCTCTTAAAGTTATCAGGAACAATACTCTTTGCATTCTCTTCAATCAGGTTGGAGAGATAGACCTTTAGGATGCATGGTTTAAGAGGAGGGGTCACATCCTTACTCAAGACATGTTGTATGAGCTCCTGGTTGAACCACTTCACGTTTGTAATGTTGGCGTTCTTATCGCCATCTGTTGTCCACCCAAGCTCTCTAACTATGATCTCAATATCATCAAGAGATAATCCAGATTTGTACATCGCCCATACAAGGATGTCCGAGTTTGCCTAATTGACTGAAATTGAAGTAAAAACAAATAAAAAACCAATCCTGATTATTGCTATGATCATCTTTAGAAGACCACAACAATTATAACACAAATTCAGTAAACAAATAGCATTGCATAGCAAAACATATATATGTCACATGAATTTTGAGGTACATACGGTTGCAAACTGATGATAAACTACGACGGATTAGATGCAGGTACACCAAGTTGGGATCCATGGTGCAGAATGTATGGAAAGCCATCACATAAGGAAGCATGTAAACTTCTCCCTCCACGTTATTTATTTCCTAGACCCGACAACAACTAAAATCAGATTAAAAAAACATGATTAAATGGCGAAGAGTCTAACTGCAATTTTTTTTTCTAGTAACCTTGCATATTTTTTTCGCAGCGCTTGTGTAAAATGGCTAATGACAAAAAACCAAAAGCAGTGATAAGATAAAAGAGCATGCAAGATCCTACTTTCTCCTACTTTCAGTCTCGTGTTCAATAGTAGCCTACAAGAGCATGTAAGATCCTAAATCAATTAAGAATTAGAGGAATTACTACAATAACAAAAAACCAAAAGCAGTGATAAGATAAAAGAGAAAGAAAGAGATTTTTTTCCATTTTTATTTTCCTTGACAAACAGAAGTATATTTCATCCTACTAAAAATAAGTTATAATGCAGTTCAGAGAACATAATTGGATGCAAACTTAGTCACTTTCATTAAATTGGACTGAACATGAATGCTAGTTACATCCTAATCGGGTATCCTAAAGAAATTATGTGATTGTTCTTTATTTGTCTAGTAAAAATAGTTGTTGTTCAACCCAGCCGAGGTGACTGATTGTGAGCATGGAAATGCAGAAAAATGGAAGCTCGCCACAACAGGTCTGTCTGGCAGGCCTATATCAGCATGGTTTTACCTTATGACTGACCAAAATGACTTGTCATTTACTTAACAGTGACTTGTTCCATATCAGCATAAACACCAAACAGACCCAGCGATGGGTGATTCACATCAAAATGTGGTGATAATAACATCAGTGGCTGCTGTCACATTCTGCCAATGATGGAGACGAAGAGCAGGACTTCAGCAACCAATGGAGATGTAACAAATATAATGAGAAAAATGTATACTCACCTCATGAGTAGGGGAACAACTTTGTGAATAAAAATTCCTTCATAGAGGAATGTTTGTGGAGATAAAAATAAAAAACAATAAAAAATAAAAAGCTTTTTTGCTATGTTTTGGTATGGAAGGAAAAAGTTTTCCATACAACACACCACCCCTTTGATCAATCAACTGTGCATTTAGAGAGAGCATTTTTTCAGCCAACCATGCTTTACCTCATTTTTCATAGAAAGATATGGAAAATAATTCCAAATCAATTTAGACATGCCTGCAGACTCGTATTTCTACTTAATGTACTTGAACATTCTACCTATTCCATATATACATGCATTTGGATCTCAAAACTTACTATAATTATAATCAACAAACTACCAATGAAATATCAATTTTGCACTTGAAAAGTTTCACGTATATATGAAACTCAAACTAAGAAATTAACACACAGAAATCCTTTAAAAATCTGTGTCAACGTCATGCATGTCAATTGCATAGTTGGTATCTTCAGTGAGCAGTAAAAAGAAAAGAACTTTATGAGATATACATGTTAGTCCTTCCTAGATAAATTTCTTGTGCAGTTATAACAATCAATAGCACATATGGACATGATTAAGATTAATTTTTTGATGCAGAGACCTCAACTAACTCTTAAATGCAAAAAGATTAGGTAATTATTGCATATCAATATGTGCTTTTTCTGTCTTGAAAATTGCATAAGATCTTACTACCATAAACACAGTTGCTAGCAATTACCATGACTGAACCCGATATGGTAAGCCCTTGGAAAGGTCACCACAAATACACCAGGATTCTGTACTAACCTAAATCAAAATATGCAACAAACATGTTAGTATAATTTCAAAATTACAAACACTAAGGATAAACTTGCAGAAATCTTTCTACAGAAAAAAAAAACTAAGCTTTGATTTGATGAATACAAAGAGGATAAACTAATCGAGACTAATCATTCTATGCAAATAAGACTTTAAACATTGCATAACTATCTTACCTGCAGCATGGAATGCCCTTTCTGGTGACTACTTCAGGTGATAATATAGTAGTCTTTTCACCCAGGATTGCAAGTGCAGCTACGATATGGAGATATGAAGGGTCACGAAATCTCATGGTAAACAAATCCCCTAGAATTTATCAAAATTTATGCTATGTTGACAAAATAGCTACTGACAGTGATATGCTTACCAAGGGTATTCATGTTATCTGCATAAGCCTTGTCCTGAATAACCTCCTTAAAAGCAATCGGCTAGATATTCAACTTCAAGAAAATCCAAAAATCATCAGAAACTCTCAGCGAGTTTGTCCCCTCCAGTCTCGCGCGATCTCTCTTTCCCAGCCCGGCCCCAAATCTCCATATCACGAATTCTGAACTTACATCGACCCCTCTCCAATCGTCTTTCATCCGCCCTCTTCTTCAGCAGACCTAAGACTCCGCCCTCTTCTTCAGTCGAACCGAAGCTCGGCACCTCTCTCCCTCCTAGCAATGCCTCCTGCTCCCTCAAAAATCTGACGGTTTCCAAACCTAAACCCTAAAAAATTGAAAACGGAGGGTGGATGGCTTCAATTTTGACGGAGAGTGGAGGCGCCGGTACCTGGGCTTGGCTTTGCTCCGCCTTAGTCGTCGTCGGGAGCAAGATGTGAGGAGGTTAGATCTGGTTTTGCGAGAGGCGGTCTTAGAGAGAGAGAGAGAGAGAGAGAGAGAGAGAGAGAGTTTTCCAGAGAGTAGAGCATATCAGTGCTTGTGGCGAGGAGGACGTGGTTATTGAAAGCGGTTTCTTAATTTTGTAAAGGTAGGACACGTGACTCATTTTTTAACAAAGAGTATGTTTCTAAAATAATAAGTATAAGGGGTGGATTTGCACCGCATATGCAAATTTTCGTACACAATAGCAGGCGTCGAGGTCTTCTAGGTTGTGGGAGGAGGAGGAAGGGGAGGCAGTGATCTCCGAGAGCGCAACTTCCAAATCGAGCGAGTGTGTACCTATCAAATTTCCGGCCCCTATCAAGCAGGTCCGTCCCCGTCATCGCCCTCCTCCGAGACGGACCACTGGATCTGAGCATATATAACTTCCAGATCGAGGGAGCAAGTCGATCTGAACGATGGACAGTTTCAACAACAACCGTCCAGATCCCATCCAAAGGTGATGAAGCGACGGACAGTTTCAGCAACAGATCGAGGCCCGTCCAGATCCCGTGTCTTCCTCCGTGCTCCCCTCCGGCAATAATCGTCCAGATCCGGTCGCCTCCGGGCTATCCACCGCCAGATCTGAGGGATCTCGTGTAGCGTCGTGATGGGGCGGCAGTTCCTGGGGCGGATACTCCCCCAATAAAGGCCAAAAAATAGGCTGGGTTGGCAAATTTTATCTATAATGAATCCTAGCTACCGAACGTATTACTATTACAACATGTTCAACGGATTCTCCATTTTGAGAATATTTTAGTTTTTTTTTTAGAATTTCAAAACATTTTTTTATTTTATAGATTTTTCATCTCATTATAAAAATTAGAAAAACAGTATAAAATATAAAGAGGCTTCTTCAAATCCAACTTTTTTAAAACTAAACAATTCTCCACATTCTCGAAATTAAGAACCACTACAGGAAAACAGTGTCATTTTCGACAGTTTTTAGGACCAATCTCGACGCTTTTTAAAAGCGTCGAAAATTCTTGCGTCACGAATGACTAGTGCCATTTTTGACGCAAAATTCTGTCGAAACCAATCTCGACGTTCGAGGGCGTCGGAAATGGCATGTCAATTTCAACCTCCACCCGTTCTGCAAAACACGTCCGTGTTGTGATGTCTTGGATTTGTCCCACATCGAAAAACACGATAACCCGAGCCTTGCATATAAGTCAGTGGGCCACTCCTTCTATTGCCAATTGGTTTTAGGATGGAACCCCGCTGGTCTTGTGTCCGAATCCTTATGGGATGGGTTGGGGGCCGCAACCTCAGCAGCAGCAGAAGCCGTTCTATTTTGGTTCGTCTCACTACCCACCGTATATGGGAGCGGCTTTAGTGCCATATGGGTGGCCACATGTACATCCAGCAGGAGCAGGTTATAACTATCCTTATGGTAACGGAACGGTTAATGCGACGGCTCAATCAGGCGGGGGGAGCTCAACATCACACACAGCTTTTTTGGAAGTTTAGGGCTGAATGTTCTTGCCAACGTAATTGCTAGTATGATACATGTTAGTTTTTTATAGAGGTGAAATGGAAATTAGGAGGATCGAAACCAATAAATATTGAGTTACAACCTTTCTATTAATCTTACTAAAGTGTGCATGTATTACAATTATATATATGGGCAAATTCTCTTATATTAAACCCATTTTTCTTCCAAATCTCTTTCTCTCTCCCTTGAAATCTCACTCGGTTTAATACACCAATTTTGATATGGCATCATTTCCGACCAAAATTCCGGCCTAAGTGCTGATTTGGAAGTTGGGAATAAACATTGGACTTAGAATGTAATTAACATAAATATCAGGAGGAAATGTTTAAAGGAGTTCCAAATTTCCAATTCTCTTCTCCTTGTTCACGCTTCTTTGTTACATCTGTTGTTCAACATTTTTTAAAGAAAGTGAACTGTAAACTCAGAAAAAATCACAGATCATGGATATATAACACAATCATAAACATTCTTCACAAAGGTTTTAAAAAAAAGAACTAGAGGACCGAGCGGTAACAAAATCCAATTGAAAACACAATCAAAGAGTTACAGGTTTGAAATCAAGAGATAGAGATGGAGCACACGTAAAAGAAGCACATGAATTAAGCATCGGTTCGAACACAAATCATCAAATTTTCATAGGGGTTTTATAGATTTAAATCATGTTATGTTTATACACATAATTAGCAGCAGTAATTTCAACCAAATTAATTTAATTTTATGATTTCGACTTTTGAACTCATGAACCCTAACTTTTTAAAAGGTGAAATTGAAATCGATTTCCCCCAAATGATCGACGAAAACATTAACCACAACACTTCTAGCAAATCCTCATCAAAATGGTGGTAAGTGAAGCTCCAGAGGGCTTTTGAACAGTAGGAACAATGAAGAAAAGCATGAGAGGAGGCGGTCAAGCGAGCACCTGCAGTGAGAGAGGAGGCAAGGTTGCTTCCATGGTTGAGTACTCCATTCCCGGCGTCGGTTCCAATTCAATAGAAGGTCAAAAGGCTAGAGATCTATATTTCCAATAATCCATGGAGAGAGGTCGAGAGCGAGGGAGGAACTGAGGAAGAAGGTGAAAATTTTCATTAAACGTTTTCCCCTAAATTTTAGTTTAATTAGATTTTAAGCTCAAAGTTTATCCATGACTTCCAAATCAGCACTTAGACCGGAATTTTGGTCGAAAATGATGGACGTATCAAAATTGGTTTATTAGTTCATAGTTTGTATACAAATCCGTAATTTTTAAAGTTTGTATTATTCTTAGTTCATATAGGATAGTTTGTATTATTTTTGGTCATTTTTCCTTTAAATAAAAGATACGCACATCTCCTCTGGATATTAATCATGGAGTCACTCCTTTATGAATGGGAGGCTCAACCCCATAACCATATACCCTAATCTTGGTGTTTTATACACCATTTTTTTTAAATGACATTTTATAAAGATAATCTTGTTAAAAAAAATGTCATTTTAGGTATTTTGTTTCCACTTTTCAAAATTGTCATTTTAAAGATTAAGAAGATATTAGCACATTGTAATTTTCAATAAATTAAGTAATTACTACCTCCGATCCACAAAGAATGTCGTTTGACTTCTTAACACGTATTTTAAGGAGGTAAAAACTATATAAAATATCAACTTTTTTTAAATTATTTTGTTACAACTTAATATTTGTTGGTAATAAGTATTAGATTATAAAAAAGTAATAATAAAAAAGTTAATATATTATATAGTTTTTAGCTCCTTAAAATACGTGTTAAAAAGTCAAACGATATCCTTTTTGGATCGAATTGAGTAAAAAAGATAGAGTAATAAATGTATTTTTATTTCCTTTCTTTAAGTTTCTAAAATAACATATTTTAACATAATCATTATTTACAAAGTATGAAACATACTTCTTTTCTTTTCTTTTTTAAAGGAAATTTGAAAGATTCATATATAACTATTCGCAATTTTGTCCATTCCTGCAAATAATGTTAGAATGAGTATAAGCCAACTGCATCCAGAGTCCAAACTGACTACTTAATTCACTTGTACGCTGTGATGTCATGTGAAGTGGTTCATCTACGCGTACTGGTGTCATGGTGTACGTTGGCCGGCTTAATCGGGATGCCAATTCAAACACATTGACTTCAATATGTCTTTGTACAAGTCAATCCAATTAATCCAACATCAAGGGGTAATGATCTGGTCCCAAACTGTACGTCCACCTTAATCCCTAGTTTACACAGAGCTAATTAATTACTAAGAGCTTCAGTATACAAGTTTAATTCAGCTCGCACCTAATTACTCCTAAATGGCTTCATTTAATCAGTTCGGACTCGGAGATGTAGTTAAGCTAATGAGAAAGAGAAACCATTCAATTCAACGAGCTATTCAATCCTTTTATTTTCAACTGGTTTTGGGTATGGATCTTCACTTGTCACTTGTTAGGGTTAGGCGTGGCCACGAGTTACGTGTCAACCCGTGACCCGCCGGGTCGTACGGTTAGTCCAGTAGCTTGCTTTCGATCATAATTAAGCTAGCTTAAAAGATGATCGTAATTGCACTTATGAGGGCGTTAATTATGTGAAGATCGAGACTAAAAGAGTCTTATCAAAAGTTTAACATTAAAAACTTAGGCTGTGTTTCTCAACCGATAGGGGTTAAAGGGGTGGAGATTATTTTTAAGGGGTGGAAAATATGGAGATATATTTATGATGTGTTTGGCTAGGGAAAATTTTTTAGGAGGTGGAGATACTTTTTGGGATGGAGATACTTTTTGGGGTGGATGAGGTGGATGTACTTTTTGAAAAATAAGCTCCTGCGTGTTTGGTTGGATATGGATGGTTTTTTTTATTGTATAGAGTAAAAAGACACAAATGTCCTCACATCCTCCTCCTTCCCACCCCATTCATATCAAACAATTTAACATCTCCAATTGCTCATAAAAAATCTGATAGATTACATAGGTCTCCTCTTGTATAGTGGGCTAAAAGCCCGTTAAGGCTCAATACATTTGTAACCTATATATATGTTTATCAATGAATGGAAACCCTCAACGAGGACTTTACATCAATTATATCATTCTACATGGTATCACAGTCTTTTCTTCCTCACGGAACCGTAATTTGATCCTCCCGCCCACCCCTCATCTTCCGTCGCCGGCGTCGTCCCCTCGCCATCGATCTCTCTCTCACTCTCCTAACTCCTCCTCTCTCGAATCGATCGGGAGCCACCACCGCACTTGCCTCCACCGGAAACGTGCTGCGGCCATGGTCGAGCTCTCGCTTCCCTCGATGCGGTCCCGTCGTGCCATCACCCTCCAACATCCATCGGAGCCCTCGTCTTCGATTGTCGCCGTTGAGCCACTGCAGCCTATCGCCGCCAACGAGCCCAGCCCGAGCCGCCGCCGATTGGAGCATTCGCCACCGCAGAACCTCCATTGACGCTTAATTGAAGGTTTTCCAATTTATTTCATAGAAATTACAAAACGTCTCTTATGTCTATTCTAATTTCGTTTATGGCCCTAAGTTAGTTACTTATTAAGTTACGCGGCCAATAGTTCTTAAAAAAAAAATGTCGCCCGATCTCATTTGCTGCGGCATCGCCCCCGCAGCGCCCGCAGCTCTACGCGGCGGTCGCCCCATACGAGGCCGCGCGGCCCTCCTCCTTCAACCGTCGCCCCTCGATGGTCCCCGGTGCCTCGCTTCAACCCTCCTTGGATTCACTCCAGCTCTCCTGCCATGAGACATGCCGGTCCTCATGCCTATCTGACATCGTCAGATCAAGGCTATGTTCCGTCAGCTCTGCATCATGCCTTCTCCTCTACGCGACCGACATCTTCAGACTCTTCTTGGTACATGGACACTGGTGCCACCTCCCACATGACGAACTCCTCAGGTAACCTCTCATCTAGTTTTTTTAAGGGTCCTGCACACTCTATTATCATCGGAAATGGTGGCCTTCTTGCTACTTCGGGGATTGGCCACGCCACTTTACAGACCCCAACCCACCCACTACACCTTAACGATGTCTTCATTGCCCCAAAGATTGTCAAAAACCTTATCTTTGTCCGTCGGTTCACTACTGACAACAACGTTTACCTTACGTTTGATCCATATGGTTTCTCTGTGAACGATCTTACTACGGGGTTACTCGAATGAGATGTAACAGCACCGGGGAGCTTTACCCTGTCACACCACCTCCCGGATCCAGTCAGTCGTGCCCGGTCGCCCTCTCGGCATCGTCGTCCAGCCTATGGCATGCACGCTTGGGCCATCCCACTGTTATCGTTCTAGATGTCCTCCGTTCCCAGAGTCTTGTCACCTGTACTAAAGACCCACGCTCTGGTTTATGCTCTTCATGCCAACTAGGCAAACATGCCAAACTGCCGTTCCAACGGTCTTTGACCTCTACCCTTCCTCCCTTTGATATCATTCATAGTGACATTTGGACCTCTCCTATGCCTAGCACGGAGGGTCACAAGTACTACCTCTTGTTTCTTGATGATTACACTCATTACTTATGAGTCTTCCCGTTGCATTTCAAGTCCCAAGTGTTTCTTGTCTTTGCCAGATTCCATACCTACATCAAAACACAGTTTCACATATCTATAAAATGTTTCCAATGTGACAATGGCCTAGAATTTAACAACAAAGACTTTCACTCTTTCTTTGCCGCAAACGGGATCTCCTATCGTTTGTCTTGCCCCTATACTTCTCAGCAGAATGGCAAGGCTGAACGAATCATCAGAACCATTACAAACATGATGCGCTCTCTCCTCTTCCACGCATCTATTCCCCTTCCCTATTGGTCTCACGCCTTATCCACCACATGTTATCTCCTAAACATTCTCCCTTCCACTACCCTACACCATCGCTCGCCATCTCAGGCACGTTATTACGTCATGCCTAGGTATGATCACCTTCGCACCTTCAGGTGCTTGTGTTTCCCAAACCAGTCCTCCACAGCCACACACAAGCTTCACCCGCACTCCACTCCATGTGTCTTCCTAGGCTATCCGTCTGATCATCGCGATTACCTTTGCCTCGATATCAAGACCCATAAGCTTATTGTGTCGCGTCATGTCACGTTTGATGAGTCTCGCTTTCCTTTTTCTCCTCCTCCTCTCCCCTCTTCCACACCTCCTGTGTCTCAGTCAGAGTCAGAGTCACCTTTCCCGCACTTCCTTTTTCCCTAGAGCTCTCCCGGTGCTCCTGCCTCTCCCCCTCCCCCACCCCCACCGCCCCCTACCCCCAGACCACACACCTGTAGTGTCTCCGATGTCTTCCGACCCCGTCAGATCGTCTCGATAACTACCGCACATCACCCCGCCGCTCAACACCATGCCTACGCCCCTCCGTCAGATCGCCATGCTGCGATGTTGCGCCCACCGCAAGACGCTGCGCCCGCAGCCAATCAACGAAACCATCCCCACCCTCCGTCCCACACATTGGCGGCGCCCACAACATCCCTTGCGGTGCCCGCAGCAAGCCTTGCGGCGCTCGCAACCAATCAACAAAGCTCCGCCCTCTTTCCCCCGTCCCTCTCGACTCCCAATCAACCCTTTCCTCCACCTCGACCTCCCTGTCCCCCATCCCCACCTCCCACAAAACAGCCCTCCTCGACCCGAATTGACAGGCGGCTATGCTCGACGAATACAGGGCCCTTATAAAGAATGGTATTTGGGTTCTTGTCCCTCGCCCTCCAACGGCGAATGTCGTTCGCTGTATGTGGATCTTCCGTCACAAGTTCCGCTCTGATGGGACGTTGGAGCGCTACAAAGCACGTCTTGTGGTCAACGGTCGATCTCAGCAGGTAGGTATTGATTGTGATGAGACCTTCAGCCCCGTGGTCAAGCCTGCCACTATCCGAGTGGTGTTGAGCTTAGCTCTGCCGCGCATTTGGGCCATTCATTAGTTGGATGTCAAGAACGCTTTTATGCATGGTCATCTGAATGAGACAGTCTACATGTTTCAGCCGCCGGGGTTTGCTGATGCTGATCGTCCCAAGCACGTTTTCTCCTGAAGCGCTCTCTGTATGGTCTGAAGCAGGCTCCGTGAGCTTGGTTCCAGCGCTTTGGTTCTCATCTGCTCCGCTTGGGTTTTATTGGTAGCCGCTCGGATTCGTCCCTGTTCATCTATCGCAGAGGCTCCGACATGGCATTTATGTTGTTGTATGTTGACGACATCATTCTCACCGCCTCTTTTGATGCTCTTCGGACGTCGATTATTTCACAACTGAGTGTTGAGTTCGCCATGTCAGATTTGGGTCAGTTGTCTTACTTCTTGAGAGTTGCTGTTCAGCGGCATGCGTCTGGGCTATTTCTCTCACAGAGTAAGTATGCTGCTGAGATTGTTGCTCGAGCTAAGATGAGTAACTGCAATCCTGTCGCCACCCCTGTCGATACATCCAACAAGCTCAGCGCTCATTCTGGTACTTTGGTTGATGATCCGACTTTGTACAGGAGCCTTGCTGGTGCTCTTCAGTATCTCACCTTCACCAGACCTGATATCAGTTACGCCGTTCAGCAGATCTGTTTGTTCATGCATGCACCCAGGGAACCCCACTTTCATGCCTTAAAGCGGATCTTTCGGTACATCAGCGGCACACTCGAGCTCGGCACCACGATCACTCCTTCCTCTAAGCTTGACCTTGTTGCTTATACTGATGCGGATTGGGGTGGCTGTCTTGACACACATCGCTCCACGTCTGGTTACTGTGTCTTCCTCAACGACACCCATGTGTCGTGGTCGGCCAAGCGTCAATCTGTCGTGTCTCACTCCAGCGTTGAGGCCGAATACAGGGGAGTTGCCAACGTTGTCTCCGAGTGCTTTTGGCTCCGCAATCTCCTTCTTGAGCTCCGTTGCCCTCTTCAGAAGGCCACTCTGGTCTACACTGACAACGTCTCCGCCGTCTAACTGGCTAGCAACCCAGTCCAGCATCAACGCACGAAGCACATTGAGCTTGATCTCCACTTCGTGAGGGACAAGGTTGCCATTGGACATGTCCGCGTTCTACATGTCCCGTCCTCATATCAGTACGCTGATATATTCACCAAGGATTTACCTAGACAATTATTCATTGATTTTCGTTCCAGTCTCACTGTACGGACCCCTCCCGTTTCGATTGCGGGGGTTTGATAGATTACATAGGTCTCCTCTTGTATAGTGGGCTAAAAGCCCGTTAAGGTCCAATAACTTTGTAACCTATATACATGTTTATCAATGAATGGAAACCCTCAAGGAGTACTTTACATCAATTCTATCATTCTACAAAATCAACGTAAAAAATCAAAATTAAAGGCTAATCATAAAAAATTGAACATTTTTTAATGGCGAGCCTGGAAGGATCGATCTCCCACTCGTGTCGGGTCCCATTGCCGGCCAATTTGAGGTGTTGACTGGCCGCAATAGCTTGCTATGGTGGTTGCGCCGCCGCTGCATCAGTTGTTGCTTCGTCTCCGTTTTTGGCCTTCTCCTCGTCCAGGCCCTCGTGAGGTGCCTCTCCAACTGCTCGTCCAGCCTCTTCAGATCAATTTGGTCCGCCCTCACGAACCCCCCGTCGCCGCTAGCGCCTGTGGCCTGGCTCGGTGGAGCACGAGCTTGCTCCGCGATGGCTTCTTGCTCCGGCGATGGAGCACGAGCTTTCCGAAGGGGAACAAGAAGAAGGGCAAAAAAGGGGCAATTGGGGGTGGGAAAATTTCTCCACCCCCCAATCTTAAAAAACGAAGGTACCAAAATCCGGCCATTTTCCACCCCCGCCATCCCCTCCACCTCCATCTCGTCCACCCCCGCCAAACACCCCGGCACGATTCCCCACGACAAATTTCTTATCTCCGCCAACCTTCCCACCCCCAACCAAACACACCCTTAACGAGGTGGGAAAGATGGAGATTAATAATGAAAAGTATCCTGTACAGTGTTTGGTTGATTCGAGATTATTTATGGATGGAAAGGAGTAAAATACCCAAAGTACCCTTAGTTTTCTTCTTCATGTGCTATTACTGCCCAGCCAACAAACCGAATATAAAAGATACACATCTCTACTTCAAGCATGGAGGCGAACTTTCCAATTTTTTCGGACTTTGTAATTTTGCTCCCGTAGCAAGTTCTTAGTTCTGATTTTCATTTGCTGAATCTATATGAATGCCCAAGTTTATTTTTTGAATCATTCACTTTATAAAACAACTATGACAGATGCAGTAACACTAATCTTTAAAGATTCAGGTACTTCATGAATGTCAACCAATTGTTCATGTACATATGTAACTTGTGGCTGCCAAGAAATTGAATCTGATGCACTAGTTTCATTACATTTTGTTGTGCAAAATTGTAATTGCAGAGACAAATTGGCAAGGTAAGCTAATGAATGTCAGTTGAAGGATGACACTATAGGGTTGTCAATGGTTGAAATCAAACCCTTGCCGGTGCTACAGTGACATACAATCACCGACGACCAAGTTGTGTCTACCGGACTTCCCGTCCCCGACAACAATTGCTACAACCCCATCCCATTCATCCGCCATTAATTAACCCCTATTTCAATCTCAGCAATCCCGTCCCCGACAATGTACGACTGCTACAACATCGTCAGAATGAAGTTTGGAGGGAGTAGATGCAAATTCCTTGTCGCCGGAGTGCAAGTGTTGCTGATGGTGCCGGATCTGCAGTTCTTCACCTTCGCAATCGCCTTCCTCCTCAAGACCACAGGTTTTGTGTGGCGTGAGCTTGTCAGGGGCAATTTTTGGGTTTTATCTCCATCCCCACCCCTTCCATCTTACCCCCAAGATAGGCGAGCCACCCCGTTCCACCCCCTAATTGCCTCCCACCCCCACCTCCTCCATCGCCAGCCAAACGGTGCTGAGCTCTCCCACCCCCACCTCATCCACCCCTTCCACCCCATTAGTAAAGACAGGAAAAGCCAGAAATGGTCTATAAGGCCACTGGGTGCCGAGTTATTATAATCATTTTTTTTAACCTACCAAGAGTATATGACTATATGTTCAAAACTCTTTTTTCATTAGGTAAATATCTGAATGGAGTAGGCCCTTACCTTCGCAACCAGAGCCGAGCTATGTCCATATAAGGGATTCCACCACAACTCCACAAGCAATCACCCTGACCAAGATGATCAAAGATAATGAAACCTACAACAAAAAAGTCATTCGTACAATTGGTTACATCAAAATTCATTTTAAATGTGCCATGTGGCAATTTCTATCCTATTAAAGAGTGATTTAGCTAATTGGACCTTTATGAAAATCCAATTAGCTAATTAGCCTCTTAAAAAAAATTAAGTGGAGAAGTACCTTCCCCATATAGAGTATTAACGTTGACCGACAGTTGATCGTTGACCAACTTATTCGAATTTTTTTATAATGATTTTTTTGTGATCCCTCTTTTTACCGTTGACCACTGATATCACTTTTTTTATCTCATTTTTTGGGCATCACGTAGTGTTTTGATGCTATTTGTCAATGACATTTTTTTTCTTTAATGTGATGCTACTTTTTTAAAGTAGTGTTTTGATTCCATTTTTTTAATTTAATCATTTGATGCCACTTTTTTAATCAAATCGTTTGATGCAATTTTTTTAATTAATCAATTGCAAATCGATATATTTCCATTTGATTCTACTTTTATTCACCGATGACACATTTGTGATTACACTTTATTGATGCAAAAATGCAATGATTTGTGGTGACATTTCTATTATATTTTTATATAATTGATGACACAAGAGCATAAAATATGATTAAACAAATGAGCAAAAAAATTTGAGTACACTTCATTGGTGACAAATTAGCAAAAAATTTGAGTACACTTCATTGGTGACATTAATTGGTGACACATTTGTGATGACATTTAATAATCTAATAGCATGAAATACCACATAACATGTCTCCCCTCCTCCTTTTTTCCCGGCTTGGGATTGATTGTGTACCAAAACACAAGCGGAGTGAAAAACATGTTACCCAAAACACAAGCGGAATTAAAAACATGGTATCTGAAACACAATAGGTCCTATCTCGACTAGCTCCAAAATATCCTTACCGAATACAATACACTTTTGTCAAATTGTCATCTACTGTTTAATCCATTTTGATTTGGCTACTTATTGGACCTTTTTTAAGCCAAAACGGAAATTCGATCATCTATGTCATTCAATCTCAATCTCTATTTTTTGTTTATTCACCATCTCATCTTACTAAGATCATCAACATTTCATGACAATAGTTTCACAAATCAACATTTCACGTACGACAGCATACTGATTACTGATTTAGATACCAAGCTTCATTTCCAGTTGAAAAAATGTATAGTTGCATTGCATGCTGAAGCATTACCACAAGAGTATTATCAAAAGCATAGGTCTACTTTCACCCAAACCTTACACCCAAAATTTCAACCTGTTGTACAGTACAAATCACCTCAAAACATGCTTAGAGGGAAAAAAAAAATAGTCAGCATATGATCGAGTATCAGCAAACCAAACAGTTGTAATCTCAGGTTATCAATATGCTCCAATGATCATCGACTGCGTTGTTCCATCTAAAGGACAAGCCTAGTAGGCACAATGATGATCAATTGTTTCATTGATAACCAATATAGGTAATCAATTCAAGTATCAGAACACAAATTTCCCAAACACATTCATAAACTTCAAGCCAGATCAATGTGATACAACACAAAATCATATTCATTTCTCATCAAGTATGAGTCAGGTGAGTCTATAACTGTACGACCACTTCAAGTAAAAGCAAAAAAAAACAAAATCCGACAAATCATATGCAATTGCAATAAAGAAGAATAGTTCAGATGGAATCAATTGCAATAAAGAAGAAAAATTCAATGGATTTGAGAAACAATGCAGAACACCAAATTAGGGCGGAATAGGCAGATAAAAGGCAAACAAATACTCTAGCAAGGGGAGAAGAATAAAGTATGTAAACTTTTCGCAAATGCTGAAACTGGTAAGACCTTACCACCTGCTATAAGGCCTTATCTGAAATGCAGAAACAAGTTAATAAAAAACTTGGTGAACAATATGTAAAGCAAAGACAAGCACGAATGTAAAGAGCGGAAAGTAAAGGACACGATACTTGTTAACGAGGTTTGGCACAACCGCCTACGTCGCCGCCTAGGGTTATCCAACCCGTAGGATTCAACAACTTTATTTCACTTTATCTTATGAGCCCTGGATACAACCTCTAGAAGACTTACCCACTTCTAGAATACTTCCTATCTAGCAACCCAAGCACACCAGTGAAACAAAGTCCTACCGATACCGAAGTATCTATACGTTTGGGTAGAGATGTACCCTTAGTATAACCCTAAATTAATTGTACGATAAAGCTCAATGTAAACCTCACAAACTCTCAAAGAAATAAAACAATTAAACCAATGGAGAGATGCGAGATCCGATTGTGTTCAAGAAGATGAGCTTTGCAAGAGTACGTTAGAGCGCTGTGTGTTCCCTCTTCTGCAATCTTCTTCTACTTTAAATAGGTCGGCACGTTTAATTTCAAAAATCAAACGCCTGAATCTTCTCCCGTTTAGTTAGTAGACGTTGCGCCATATCTTTCGAGAGAGATCTTCAGCCTGTTTGAACTGTCGTTCCAGAACCTTCATCTTTGGATCTGTTCAGATCTTTGCCTAGGACCTGAGTCTTTGAAATACTGACGTTTAAAATACTGCCCATTAGCTCCTGCAAAATCTCAACAAACTGGCTAATAGATATATATTAGGAATGAGATAGAATTTAACAATTCTATCACAACATAATCCGAAGTTGCATTTTAGGCCCAATATTATGCTTAGGCCCATTATTAGAAAATTGTAGGCTTAGTAAAAAAATTAGGCCCAATTATAAATTAGGCACAATAACCAATTGATCCCATTCAACAAATAGGACCATTTAACAAATAGGTCCATTCAAATAGATCCAAGCCCGAGCCTCTTTGTGTAACATTTTGAGTCATTGTTGGTAAGACCTTATCTCTGGCAGTAAGGTCTTGAAACGTCTTGGTATTGATGGTTTGTTTTTAAAACGTTGAAAGCAACTTGGAGATTTGGTTCAACCAAATCTCTTGTAGATCTCAACAAACCAACAACCTTTTGAACTTGAAGATTGTTTCACAAAATCCTCAAAGAGGCTTTTAGAAAGTCAACCCCAAATCTTCAATAACCAAATCAAATCCTGCACAAAATCTCCAATAACTAATTAAATATAAATCCCAATAAATAATCTAATTGATATTTGCATAAAATAAATACTATCTTTCTTTGTCTTCCATCATACATATAATATAACATCAAGATAAACTCAACATTAGGGATCAAGGAAAACATGTAACCAATTCCAAATGGTGCTGCTCCAAGGTTTCTTTACAACACGTGTTCTCACTCCTTCATAGGATGAGGACAACTTGAGTTTCCCATTGAGAGACCAATTTTTCATCAACTACAAGTGCATCAGTTGAAAGCTTAGAATCATTCTGAGCATTAGCCCGTAGCCGAAGACGAATCCAAACTAGACCACAAGACACAACTCATAGGCGCATCAATAGAGGGAGCAAGAAATCGTCGGGGCAGGTAGGACGAAGACGAACAACGAAACGGAAAGGAGAGAGTAAGAGGAAGAGATAATATGTGAACCTGGAGAAGGAAGTCGAAGCCCTGCTCATCGGGGCCGGAAGGAAGAAGAAGACCTTGATTGGAGAGCAGGATGAGCAAATCTTCTTTGTCGGCGACGCAATAAGCCGGAGGGAACCGAGTGAATGAGATATATGAGATCTCCTTTCTCTACAATCTTCTTCTTCAGAGATTGACGCAAAGTGCGCAGTTGACAAGCGGAGCATGGGACCAGATCGCCGGAGATGACAACAGAGAAGAGATGATGGTATGTGCGCGGCTCGAGGGAATCCCGGGGTCGGGTGGCCGTCGAGAGAGAACGAGGGAGGAGAACAGAGATAGGGTACAAGCGGCCAATTTTGTTTTGATAGAGAACAATGCGGCCAATTTTTTTTTATTAGGTATAATTACCAAATCAGATTTGCTAAAAAGTTACTCTCTCCGATTAAAAAAGAATGTCGCTTGACTTTTTAACACGTATTTTAAGGAGCTAAAAACTATATAATATGTTTTTTTTAATAATATAATACTTATTACCAACAAATATTAAGTTGTAAAAAAATGATTTAAAAAAATTGATATTTTATATAGTTTTTAGGTCCATAAAATACGTGTTAAAAAGTCACACGACATCTTTTTTGGATCAGAGGGAGTATATATTTTAGAAAATTTTCTCTATATTAATTAAGTTCCTTTGTTTTTCCTTTGATCCAATATTTTGATTTTTTGTTTTCTGTACGTTTCTTCGTCAAATATTTTTGTGGTCTTCTACTTTTTTAATATTTGTTTTGTAAAATATTCCATATTTTGTATTGTTGTATTGATATAATAAAAAAAACTTAAAATATTTTTCTTAAAATATATGTTTTCTGTGGTAGAAAATCTTTCCCAATAAGACCGTATTTATATATCGGATTTTCTATCATATGCCCAAGATTCTCATTGTAGTATATCCTTAATTAAATTGTATTAGTTAAATTTTAAATTAGATTCATGTGGTTGCTTATTTTTGGTAGAGTATTTTTCTCAATTAAGATCTTATCTTATGACCTAAGTGCATGAGATAGAAAGATCGTTTATATATATACTACTCCATCTGTCCCACTATGATTGTCTTTAACTATTAAGGCACGTTTTCTTGATAAGCTAAAAATTATATAAAATATCAATATTTTATTAAAGATTTTTAAATAATATCATACATATTACTAATAAGTACTACCTCCGTTCGAAAATATAAGTCCATTGACTTTTCGGCACGCTTTTTAAGGAGTTAAAAACTATATAAAATAATCTTTTTTTCATTAATTTTTTTACATAGTCTTATAGATATTACTAATAAGTATATAGTTATGTAAAAAAATTAATAAAAAAATTATTATTTTATATAGTTTTTAACTCATTAAAAAGCGTGCCAAAAAGTCAATGGACTTATATTTCCAAACGGAGGGAGTATATAATTATTTTAAAAAATAAATATTTTATAATAACGATAACAACGGCGCCGGAGTGTTGATGATCGAGCGGTTTGATTGGGTACGTAGGATTTTGACTTATTTGGGGCAAAAACAGTGGAACAGCTAATTATAATAAGCCCAGGCCAACGGACATGTCATCTGTAGACGTACAGCCGTCACTCTCAAACGCCGGCCGGCCACTTGCAATTCAAATAGCAACTGAACCCGGCCCATGTTGTATGTTCCTTCTTGACTGCGGAATTAACGACCCCTCAAACAAATGTTTGATTTTGATTACCGCGGTACGTACGTACTTTCCTCTATCTAATCAAACCCAGGTAAAATAATAAGTAAAATAAAAAAACAGATAACTTGTGACTTAATTAATACCTAATTTAACCTCCTCCCATTAAGGTCAGTTATAACTTATATATATATTGTGTCCGTGTGTTTAATTTGGGTCTCAAAATCGACAAACGTAATATATATTCAATGTATAATAAAAGTAATTTTGGGATAAATTAAATATCAAAATAGGTTCTTTTACTATATTTAACCGGATGTGATTATTTTAATTGAGATAAAATTCAACCCTCTAATTTACTTGAGTACACAACTACACAAGTCCAAGAAGGAAAAAGTCCAAGAAGCCAAAAGGAAGTCGACGGAAAATACTTTTCTTCTCTTTAAAATTAAATTAATTTAATTAACAATATTATGAAAGGATGCTTTTGGACATATATGCAACTAGCAGATAAATAAGCCGACTTGTTATTGAGACGACATAATATCACCATATACACGATTTCTTTCTCGATTTCCGGTGTCGACAATGGTCTAACTGACTCCGGGAGTCGGCACCGGCAAAACTTGAATGAATAATTTGCAATCCTGATTGATTTGCACTGTGCTAATTAGTAACTAAATTTATTTTTTTTTTGATACAAGGCGAAAGTTTGGGAGTGGTCAACCTCAGTTGAACCACTGCCCAATGGTGTCTTTACGGACTAAATCTTCAATCTCGACTAGACACCGCTCAATACCGCTGTGTGTGGGAGAAATCGATGGCCTCGAAGGATTTGTAGAGGCCAAGAACATCGATAGTCCACGGGCAGGTACAGATCCCACGCAGGGCGTTGAAAACGGTCAAACAGTGTCCCTCCACCACGAGGCGTGAGAAGCCCATCCTAACAGCGGAAAGAAGGCCGACGTGAAGACCAAGATATTCAACTTGTATTAAAGAACGCTCACAAGATCATGGTCGGGCACCGCAGGACACCACTCTACCACGGCAATCGCGGATAACAAACCCCGCAGCAGCTTGCCCAGAAGCGACCCTGGCTCCATCAAAATTTAGTTTCATGAATCCCTCAGGCGATTTCTTCCTTTTAACTTTTTTCTGGCGTCTCGATCTGTTTTGAGGTTTGTGATGTATAGATGTAGCCTCATCGTTCTCTTGATCATATTCTAGAGCTTTTTTCCAAGATAACCTATATTGTGTAATGATTTTTATCCATTGTTCCATATTTCTGTCATCATGATTTTCGAAAAGAATTTTGTTTCTCATAGACCAAATCCCCCATAAGGAGAACGCTAGTATCGATTTCTGAGTAGCTGATAGTTGGGAGAAGATTTCAATACTCATCATCTTTTAGGTATTGTTAGTTTTGTCAATGTACTAATTAGTAACTACTGGCTCCTTATGGCGGAGTCGAAAGTTCCTGATTAATTAATGTTGCTCCAATTTGATCAAACATTTGTAGGCACTATCAAATCAATTTGCAAAATATGAAGAATAAGCTATTGTTTCTCTTGCATTATATTTACTATGTTTACATCTTCCTTTCTTTGTTGTATGTTGCTTCCTAGCTTGGTGTCATTCATGTAATTTTCTTGCTACATTCCGGGCAATACTGTAATAAGCCTCCAAGGCTTGACTTGCACGTACATGATTAGTGAGCTCTAGGTACTATATAAACCTGAGCTGTCACCTGATGGAATGTAGGGTTTTGGGATCATCAAAGGCAACTTTATGGCTCTGCTGTTTTTGGTATTTTGCTTCTTTTGAGTTCATTGAATGGCAGGGTATTGAAGAGAGCATTTATTTTGCTCTAAGACCAGCTGTATTGAGCAACATTACAAAGGGAACTTGGGATCTTCATATGGTATCAGAGCGACGGGTGCAGATCTGATGATTTCCGCTGCTACAAAGAAAGGATAGAAGATGTCTCATAAAGGAAACAACTCATGGAACTCTGGGACTGAGACAATCAATCAAGGTAACCTCAGTGACCCTCTTTACTTATCTCATTCAGATCATCCGGGTGCACAGTTGGTAGGAATACCATTTGATGGGACTAATTACATGATCTGGAGTAGAGGAGTCACAATGGCTTTGGGTGCCAAGTGCAAACTGGGGTTCATTACTAGGAAATGTATGAAACCAGATGATGATCATGTTGATTTGTAGAGATGGATAAGAGTGGCCTTTATGGTCAGATGCTGGATTTTGAATTCCATGAACAAGTATATTGCAGAGGGATTCATGTGTATTGATTCAACAAAGCAATTATGGGATGAGATTGTGGAAAGGTATGGGTAGACAAATGCTCCCTTGATTTTCCAGATCAGGAGAAAGAGGAAAAATATACATCAGGGTAGCATGAGATTAGGAGAGGTGTATAATGCTCTCAAGAAGCTATGGGATGAGTTACAATTGCTGGAAAGAATCCCTGAGTGTTCTTGTGGAGCAATGAAACAATAATGTACATGTGATATGAAGAGGAAGGTGGTTGAGATTGAGTCTAGGACCAAGGCTATGAAACTATTGGCAAGTCTTAATGAGAATTATGAAGGGACAAGGAATCATATATTAGCTATGAATCCTCTCCCAACTATAAACAAAGCTTACTTCATTTTACAGCAGGTGGAGAGATGATCAGATGCAGCTGAAGTTACTCAGGGGAACACCATGGATGCCAGTGCCTTTGCACCATCCAAAAACACATACATGACTCAACCAACTTCTTCTTCAAGTTCTTCAGGCATTCAGTCTCAGAAGAAGGACTGGAAGGAGTTAAAAAGGCTTAAGTATGAGCAGAAATGTACACATTGAAATTATATGGGGCATACTGCAGATCAATGCTTCAAATTGCACGGGGTACCAGACTCGTTTAAGGCATTGAAGGACACTCAGAAAGAAACTACAAGTGGGAGAAGCTCAGCAAATGCTGCAGGATCTGTTGGGAATTACATGATGGGAACTCCTCTTGATGATCTTGAGGGAAATGACATAAATGAGGCTGATGGACAAATGGATAACGACATGGTCAATGCAGTCTTTCAAGAAGTCATGAACAGGATGAAGGGCAAAGTTTCCAGTCAGAATGCATATGCCAACTCATAAGGTAAAGTTTCTACTTCTCTTAATGATTTAAGTAGCAATAAAGAATCAGAGTTAGAGTGGATAGTTGACACAGGAGCAAGTGACCACATGATGTCTTGTGATTACAATTTGTTTGATAAGATCATACTTGATAAGCCGGTTTTGATAGGGCTACCTGATGGATCAGTGAAAACAGTCAATGAAATGGGAAAACTGCAGTTATCAGAAGCTATTTGTCTAAATGGGGTGCTTTTGATACCAGGATTTAAACATAATTTGCTCTCAGTTGGGAAGCTGCTAGATGATAATGAAAATTTGATAGCAATATTTACACACTCTTCATGTTGCATCCAGGACCCTAGAACTAGAAGAGTGTTGCTGTCAGGGAGAAGAAAGCAGGGACTGTACAAAGTCCTGTCAGATGAGCAAGCTAAGGACTGGAGAGGATGGGCAAAGAAGAGTCAAGATCAAAGTAGATGTTTGTTTCCTGCATTGTTTTGTAATAAAGCTAGTAGTACTTTGAGCATTACACATGCTAGACTTGGTCACAACTCCATTTAAAAAATGATGTGAATATTTTGAATGAGACAGATATGAATAGTTTTCAATGTGAGACTTGTGCTTTATGCAAGCACCACAAATTGCCCTTTGAAAGAAGTTTAAATATGGCAGAAAAGCCTTTTGATTTCATACATATGGATTTATGGGGCCCTTATAGGACTCCAACTTACAACGGGTTCAGTTACTTCTTGACAGTGCTTGATGATTGCACAAGAGTAACATGGACATTCTTGCTTAAGAATAAATTGCAGGTGTACAAAACCATTACAGATTTTGTAGTGTATGATGAGAATTAGTTTTGTGCTTCAATTAGGTGTATAAGGACTGACAATGGAACTGAATTCACATCAAGACAGTGTGAAGAATACTTTGTTGGGAAAGGCATTTTGCACCACAGATTAGTTCCTTACACTCCACAACAGAATTAATGGAACAGTGGAAAGGAAGCATAGGCACCTAATTGAGACTGCAATATCTATGAGAATTCATGCATCTTTGATTGTAAGATTTTAGGGTGAGTGTATTGTGACAGTAACTCATGTCATAAACAAGTTGCCTACAGAGATTTTGGGTTGGAAAACACCATTTGAGAAGTTGTTCAGTAACGAAACATCCTATATGATGAGCTAAGAGTCATAGGATGCGTATGTTATGCCCTGGTGGGTCATTCAGATAAAGATAAGATGGGAGTCAAAGCTAGAAAATGTGTTTTGCTTAGTTACCCACATGGCCAAAAAGCCTACAGATTGTGGGATATTGATGGGAAAACATCATTTGTTAGTCGTGATGTTACATTCAATGAGAATTTGTTTCCTTTTAAGGAATCTGTGACAGAAAAAGAAAGTTGTAGAAATAAAGTAGCCCATGAATTGCCCCTTGTAAATACTGCATACGATAAGGACAATTTTTATGCAACCAATGGCATCAAGATCACAAAGTGAAACACCTCAAACTGGGAGTATGTAAGGAGGAAATGAGGATATTCATGTTGACAGTAATGAATATGTGGATGATTCTTTCTCAGGGAGTCAGTCTAGTAGAATCCATGGGATATCTCAAGAAAGGTTAGATGATCATGAGGAGTTTCCTCCTTTAAGAAGATCTTCAAGGCATAGTATGTAACCTAGAAGACTGAAGGATTTTGTTCTTCATGGTCAGAGAAGGAATAATTCAGTGTCACAATCATTTTTAGCTGCTTGCTTAGATCCTATACTGAATTTTGAGCTAGGATATGTGAACTCATTTGTCTGTATGGCAAATGTTTATGAACCTTCACATTATGGTCAAGCTGTCAAGCATGATCATTGGATTGAGGCAATGAAGCAGGATATAAAGGCCTTAGAAGAAAACAAAACCTGGGAAATGACAGAGCTTCCACTAGGAAAGAAGGCAATTGGGAGTAAATGGGTGTACAGAGTAAAGTATAAGCCAAATGGCAAGATATTTTTTGGGGCTTGAAATTTTGAGAGATGCATCAGGAACTCATTTGCATCAGAGTAAATATGTCTTAGACATTATAACTAATTGTAACATGTATGAATATAAAGCTGCCCCTTTTCCAATGCAAAAGGGATTAAAGTTATCCACTGACACAGGAAGATTGCTTGATGATGCTAGGGTATACAGAAGGCTTGTTGGGAGATTGTTGTTTCTGAACCTCACTAGGCCTGATATATCATATGCAGTGCAGCATTTGAGTCAGTTTATGTCAGAGCCAAGACAACCTCATTATGAAGATGCACTTCATGTTGTGAGGTACTTAAAAGTGGGGCTGAGTAAAAATTACCATGAAAACCAAACCAACATATACCAACTAAACCAACATACTTGGTTTGGTATGCCGAACCAAGTTCCAAAACTTGGTACGGTAACGGTAATGAGAATGGAAAAGTTGGTATTACCATTACCAACCAATTTCAAATTGGTTGGTACGGTAATACCAACCAATTCCTACCAAACTAGTTACTTATAGTTTTATTTTTATTTTTTAAATTTATTTTGTAATTGTTTTAAGTTTTTAAATTTTGTTTTTAATTTTTTAACTTTTTTTCTTCAGAAAATGTTTTCAATCAAGGGAGGAATACTAACTCGACCTCGATTACGACGAAAACTTATAGCGTTAGTCGGAATAATATCTTCCTACTACTATGTTGCTTTTGCTTTAGTGTTTAAACACTTTGTAATAACTTTAAAGTTTTATGTTGCTTTCGTCCTCAAATATAGTCGGTTCGGACGAAAACCTAAGCATTGGAATAATTTATACGTTTTAATTAAGTTATATTATATTTGCATGTTTTTTTTCTCAACACTCGAAAGTTGGTAAATTACCATCACCTACACACATACCAACCGACTTAATTGGTAACCAATTAAGTTGGTACAACCCCTTCGGTGGTTGGTAATGGTAGGGGTTTTACGATTACCAATTCAAGTTGGTTGGTACATGGTAAACGAAAAAATGAATTGATAATGTACCAATTCCACCCCTACTTAAAAGGGACCATTGGTGTTGGTCTTTATTATCCCATTCATTCAAATCTAGCCATCTCTCCTTATTGTGATGCAGACTGGGGATCATGGCAATTCAGTGCCAAGTCCTTGACGGGATATTGTGCATTTGTGGGTAATTCATTGGTATCTTGGAAGACTAAGAAACAGACTACAATTTCAAAGTCTTCTGCAGAAGCAGAATACAGAAGTATCTCAGCCACTACAACTGAGTTGATCTGGATGGAAGGAGTGCTTAGTACATTGAATATTACAGTTCCATTGCCTATACCTCTTTACTGTGATAACAAAGCAGCAATTCATATTGTTGAGAACCCGGTGTTTCATGAGAGAACTAAACACCTTAAGGTGGATTGCCACTTCATCATACAATATCTATTGGCTGGATTTGTACATCCTCAACATGTGCGAACAAGAATTCAATTGGCAGACATCTTTACAAAGCCTGTTGGAGAGAAACCTCACCTTTTCTTCTCTTGCAAGTTGGGACTTGTTGGCTTTGACACACGTCCAACTTGAAGAGGGGATATGAAGAATAAGCTATTGTTTTAAGCTATTATTTCTCTTGTATTGTATTTACTGTGTCATTCATGTAATTTTCTTGCTACATTCCGGACAATACTGGAATAAGCCTCCAAGGCATGACTTGCACGTGATCAGTGAGCTCTAGGTACTATATAAACCTCAGCTGTCACCTAATGGAATGTAGGGTTTTGGGATCATCAAGTGCAGCTTTATGGCTCTGCTGTTTTTGGTATTTTGCTTGCTTTGAGTTCATTGAATGGTAGGGTATTGAAAAGAGCATTTATTTTTCTCTAAGATCAACTGTATTGAGCAGCATTACAAAGGGAACTTGGGATCTTCATACAAAATTAATTATTGTAGTTTGTAAAACCTAAAAGTCTAAAATCATTCAACATGCACTAGTAATTGTCATCTGATCGTCTTTGCAGGAGGAAAAATCTAATTAATTATTGTAACAATTACCGATCCCTAATGTCGAAGACTCGAAGCCGACAAAATGGAAGGAGTCTGTCGACACAGTAAGACAGCGTCGTCTGCATGCTTGGCTTTTGGCTTCATCTTCATCGATGCCGATACAAAAATCCGTTGGCGATGCTGTATTGATGGCGAGATAACGACCGTGCGTATAACAACCCCTAAATAAGCCAGTGAGGATATTTATATACAAATAAAATAATTGCATACTCTTACGATCTGTTTGGCTTGGAAAAGATTAGTGTTGCTTAAAATTATAATCTAGCTTAAAATTATAATTTAGCTTAAAATTATAATCAAGATAAAAATATTTGATGAAAGTTTAGAGATATATTATAGATTAAAAGAGAAAATTCTTATTTAACATGACAAATTATATAGAATTATGTAAAGCTATTTATTTGAAAATCACGGAAATTTTTACCACACCGCCTTGAAAAGTTAAAATAAGTTTGTGCCAACCTTAATCTAGGGTGTGTATGGCTGCCTTTTTAACAGTTAAAATTATTACCTTTTAAGCTGTTAAAAAAATAATTTGGTTTAAATGGTGTATGGGCACCAAAATAAGCCACAAATCAATTTAAAAAAAAGCTGGAGAGTGTAGCTTTTTTTCGAGCTTTTTTTCCTTAATTATTGTTTTACACCTTCTCTTTTATCTTATTTGGTTTAAAAGTACCACAATACCCCTAATAAAAACCAAATAAACTTCTCTTTTTATAAATAAACTGTTTTTCGCCCCATACGGAGTTTATATTTTTTTATAAATTTTTAACTACTTTTACAAACTGTTTATAAATTTTACCCTATTTATAATTTTAGTCAGTTTATTGACTTCGTCCCATACTAACCCCTAATGTTCTCAATTTAAAAAAACTTACAAAATCTACAAAAAGGTTAAAAAAAAAAACAAAAAATGAAGCTACCTTGCATCTTCTTCAGCCCAAGGAGACCAACTTTTAGACGACCATCACCCTCAAGACAAAAATTGAAAAAATATATATATATGTATGCATGAAATTAGATCAATCATCATCCATTGAGATACATTGATCTAGCTAGCGATGTCTATGAGTTCAATGAACCCAAGTTTGGTGTGTTACCATGATTTCATAGAGGTCGACGATAAGAAGAGCCTCTTCCAGTGCGGCGCTTGCAAGACCGCCATCGCCGGGAAGAGGTTCAGCTGCACCTCTTGCAGCTTCTCCCTCCACCCCTTCTGCAAAGCCTCGCCTCCGTCCGTCCGCTCCTCGGCTCTCCTTCCGGAGCACACGCTCGCACTCGTGGCCGCCCCTGCCGGCAACCGCAACTGCGACGTCTGCTTCGACCCCATCGAAGGAGCCCACTACACCTGCCACGTCGACAGCAGGCGCGACCTCTACGCCCACCCGCTATGCACCCAGGTCTGCGCCAGGGTCCGCCACGTGCTCGACCAGCACCACTCCCTGGAGCTGCAGCACCGGCCCCCGCTCACCACGTGCTGCAACGTGTGCCACGAGGACTGCCACGGGTGGGGCTACCGGTGCGGGGATTGCTCCATTGACATCCATTATTGGTGCCTCTTGAAGCCTTCTTCCGGGCTACCACCAGGGGTAGCAACACGCTCAGTCCGTGGACCGGATCGGGTTCCGTCTCATCCCGCGTGTTTTGGGACGGTTAACTATGAGAATTTTGGGTTCGACATGTCGTGCTTGAGGCCGTCGGGGAGCTATTCTGATGGCACGATGACTACCACCCGTGGGTCGACTTTCAATTGGGTGATGCGTTTCGCAGGCAGCCTAGCCATGAATTTGCTGGTCGGCTTTATTACTGGTGGTACCGGTTTAGGTCTGAATTTCGAGAATTTTTTTTAGAAATTGCCAAAAATACAAAAATAATTTACAAAATAGCAAGAACATAAACTATTTTGAAAAATAGTCAAGACAGGGGTAAGTCGATGTTATAAACACCGACTCTACTCCAAATTTTAAAAAAAATATTAAAATATTAGATTCGTTTTTTGTAACAGCTAAAAATTTTATATAGGTTTATTTAGCTGAAAAAAAACAAAAATAAAATAAACAGTTTCGTGGACTGGCCCGCCACCCCTCAACCCTTTCTCACTCTCTTCTCACACTCACTCCCTCTCTCTTACTTGTGGCCCCCACCCCCTTTTCTCCCAATCGTGGCATCCCTTCCTTGCTCTCTCTTTCTATCTATCTAATGACCTTTTTTAAATAAAATTAAAAAGGAGAGTCTCTCCATAAATATTTTGTTTTTACAATTTTAAAATAAATAAAATATTTAAAAAATATTATTTTTTTTACAAAAATACTCAAGTCGTTGTTACAAACATCGACTCTAATATTTTAATAATTTTTTAAAATTTTGGGGTAGAATCGATGTTTGTAACAACGATTTACCCCTATTTTGACTATTTTTCAAAATAGTTTGTGTTTTTGGCTATTTCTAAAAGAATTCGAATTTCGATTTCAATTAATCCCAAATTCTTGAGCATATATATATATATATATATATATTTAATTTCTGGTTTTCCCCTTTTATATTATGAATAAGAGTGAAGTTGTTTTATGTACTTTTTTTCGGTCCTTCGGTGTGATGTCTGAATATGTACTTTATTATTATTATTATTATTATTATTATTATTATTACTATTACAGAGTATTATTTATAGAACTCCAACTAGTATAGAAAACAAACAATCAAATGTTTACAAGAAGTTAGCCAACAACCGAGAAACAAGCTGCGCACCAACCCCTTTAGCAATGGAAAAACAAATTCTGGTAAAAATATGAGCAGCTAGACGAGAACTAGAATCTAAGGCTAAAGAAAAAGAGCGGATCCGTCCCAACAGCGCAACATCATCCACTCCCTTAGCAATAACAAAACTAAGTCTAGTAAAAATATAAGCTGCATTACGAGCTCTCGAATCCTGAGATATCAAGAATTTCTGAATCCGCTTATTATTATTATTATTATTATTATTATTATTATTATTATTATTATTATTATTATTATTATTATTATTATTTATTTATTTTTAATAATAATAATAATAATAATAATAATAATAATAATAATAATAACAATAATAATTTTTTTTTAAAAAAAAATAATAAAAAAAAAATAATAATAATAATAATAATAAGAGTTTACAAAGAATTAGTGGGGAGTCGAGAGACAATCTGGGCCCCCACTCCTTTAGCAATAGAAAACCCCACCCTAGTGAAAATATGAGCTGCGTTATGAGCCCCTATATCGGGAGTCTGGACAAATTTCTGGATCCTCTTTAGAAGGCTTATAGCGTCTGCCTCCGGTTCACCCAATGCAGAAAAAGAAAAGGGTAAGAACCCATAACCAATGGCTTTACACTTATCATGATACTTGACCCGCTTTCGACGACCCGTTTTATTATTATTATTATCATTATTATTATTATTATTATTATTATTATTATTATTATTATTATTATTATTATTATTATTATCACTTTTATTTAATAACAATTTACAAGAAATTAGTGGGTAGCCGAGATACTATCTGGGCACCCACTTCCTTAGCGATAAAAAAACTTAGTCTCGTAAAAATATAAGTGGCAGCTCGAGCCTCAGCATCCTAAGATACCAAAAATTTCTGAATCCGCTTCAGCAAAGCTACATCATCCGTACCTAACTCCCCCAACGAAGAGAAGGAGAAGGGTAGGAAACCATACCCAGTTGTCGTGCACAACTCACGATACTTGACACACTTACGTCGGGCAGCATTAACAACAACACGGCCAGACACAAAGTCAGACACTGCAGACCGAGTCAAGGGGGAGGATCCCGTCAAATCAACACACACATCCCGCCCCCTATCCCAGGAATAAAGGAGCAAATCTGCTGGACGAAGGGGCTTATCATGCCCATCAATCAAACCGATATCAACCTCCTTACCAGCAGAAATCCCAGCTCTATAGCAGATATCTAATAAAGTGTCGCGAACGAGGTTGTGTCGATGTTTAATGCCCACAGTACCAGCACATGACACAACATGATCGCCATAAACATCACCCTCAAAGACACGAGAACAAGTCGATCAGGGCCTAGACATTGTGACCAATGGAACACCCAGTCCATAGCTAAGCACACTACGATATGTCCTTCCATTCATAACCTGCCCCAGCCCAAAAATAGGTACTGCACGCAGCCAATCAGATGAGTGAGCATTCTGCTGAGACTTCCATAATGCCACCTGTCGCGGAGTCAAAGAGAAAGCAGATTCTGATGTAGCAGCAACCTTCGCGAAATATATATTTGCCAATTTCTTCATAAGTTTAGGGGCATCGATTTCACTAGGATTGCGTAGAAAGTTAGAACCCGTGATCTCATTAAAAGAATGCCAACCGTCATCAAAAGTAGAGCCAGCATCAGTGATACCAGAAGGATGTAAGAGCTTAGCCTGCAATTCAGCAGATTGCAAACGAGACGCCACAAATGCATAATGTTGGACATCCCCAGCAGCATACACTCCAAGCCCACCAAACTGAAAAGGGAAGGTGGCAAGGCGCCACTGCCAATCCCCAAACCCAGGCCCAGACGGAGAGACAATACGCTCCAAGCTAGAACGGAGTGCCATATCAAAAGAAAGCTGGGTCGATCGAAAGATATGCGAAGAACAAGTACGCAAAGCAAAGTAGAGTTTAGAAATACCCGTACAGGCCCGAAGCAAAAGCAACTCACACTGAGGGTCATCAATCCTCGCGACAGAATCCATAAGCTCTAGGGTCCTAGTCACTCTCTTTGCCACAAGGTCGCTACTGAAAACAGGACATACGCTGACAGGCCCACCCAGAACATTGACACTGCGCGATGATCGAACAATAGAGGGGGGGGGGGAACACCAAGGAGCCGACTCCTAGGGTTTTCTGTAGGACAAAAAACCTCGGTCTTATCCACATTAAGATGAAAGCCAAAGCGGGGACCATCCTCCATAATCAGATCTAAGACCTTCCCCACCACTAAAGTGTCCCCAATAATAGTGCCATCATCCAAGTACCAAGCCTGCAGACTCAGGTCAAAGGAGTCTCTCATCTTGCATACCAAAGGATGCAACACTAAGGCAAAAAGCAGAGGGCCTAGAGGATCTCCTTGCTGACCCCCTCGACAAGACCATAAGATATGCTCCCCATAATACAGCCGGGCAGGGCTAGAGTAACAAAACTCCACCCATCGGGATAGAACCGGGCAGTAATGACGGACTTCCTGTAGCATGGTCACCCGATCAACTAAGTTGAAAGCATTCTGGAAGTCAACCATCAACATGGAAAGACCCTCCTCACCACCACGAACCTCAACAAACCGATTCAAAGCATGCAGAATAGCCTCCCCTCCACCAGATACCCCGACATCAAATTGAAGGCCTGCAAAATAACCAGACAATGAAGGACCGGTCAAACAAGCACCAACCTTATAGACAAGGCGTCTCCAAATGGTGCCAACAGCAATAGGGCGTATACCACCACCCGGTTTAACAAGAGGCGTGAGAGGAGCACTGTCAATGTACTTACCCAGAGCTTGCAGGCAACGAACCGCGAGAAAAAGATTGACCACTCGAGTAATAGAGACGATCAAATCATCCGAAATAGCAACAGCAGCTCCGCCCAAACAATCCAAAAGATGCTGAGCACGGAACCCATCCCTCCCACATGACGTGCCACGCGGGAAACTCCGAATCATATCCAAAACAACGGCCGAAGAGGCAAGAAGAGGATGGTGATCCACAAGCAAAGGCGGCAAGTTGGGAGACGGTGCAATGGGGTGCTTATCCCGCAGAGCCGCAAGAGTGGCATCAGAATAAGGAGCAATACCTGATGAAGAAAGCACCCGAACAGCGGCAGTGTAGTGACCATCACAAATCTTTCTCTGACATTGCCGGAGGTTAAGCTCACTCAAATCAAGGTCCTTCTCGACACTAAAAGAAGGAGGGACCTTAGCTAAGGTCTCCTGTATAAGCTGCAAACTGCCTCCAGGCACACTCCAAGTCTCCAAGTACGAATAGCATTGGCAACACTCTCCTCCTGACGTTGACGCTTGACAGGAGTCCTACACTCAAAATTACTCCTTGGGGAAAATGTCTTAAGTATACAAAGAGGAATCACAAGCAAGCGAATCCAATAAGAAAGGTCACCGGGAGAGTTAGCCACATCGTCTAATGCCCCTTTTAAGACCCGGGCAAAACCTAGGCGACACTTAGGAGGGATGGATCTCACGGTGCGTAACCCCATTGAGAACAAATAATCAAGCGAAGATGTAGACAAACCAACAGGCACAACCTCAACATCAACATCAGACAACGGAACCGACAAAGATGGAGCTAGAGGTTTGGGAATATTGTAAATAATAAAGCGAACAAGGCCATCCCCACAGTTGGGGGCTCCACAGAATCATCCTGACTATACCGACACCGAGCACGAAAGGTATGAGTTTTAAGACATACCCCACATAACCAAACCCACATACGCTTTAAAGTTATCTCAGCAGCAGAATAAATAGTCAAACTTTCAGAAAGAGTTTGACGAGTAAGTTACTGAGCATCACCACTACAATGTCGATCATGAAGGTGTCTAAGCATGGAGGTTTTAACAAGACCCCTACCACCACCGTCAAGGCACCCACAAATGGACAATGATAACGGAGAAGGTCGGGCATAACAAAATGAAAAGCGAAACAAAGTTGTTTCTATCAAACCCAAGAGCTTCCACATATAACAACCGATTGGAATTAAAGAATGCAGCACCCAACGACAAACAATAACAAGGAGCGCACAACAGTCGAACATCAATCCCACACTACTGAACAGCACGCACAACAGCCACAAAATCACCACGTACAGCACAACACACTAGCCCCAAACAGTACATCAATAAGGATAATCCACCTATGGTGGTAAACCTGAACACCTAATCCAGCCGGCCAGAATTATGCGTCAGGTAAACTAATTTGTGACCATCTACTTTCTCTAGTCCGTGGAACTTAATTTAATAGGGCTCAACAAGTCGATGTAACTATGTAAGTAGCTAAAGAATTGAAATGGGCATTGAAGCCTATACAGCTGAGAAGTGGGCACCGTCTTCAGCCCAATAGTAACATGGGCTTCAACGTGATATTGGGCCAATACCATAAAACAACACTATACTACCTTTTAGGTTAATCTTAATTAGCTGGTTTCAAATGTGCACAGTAAACTTTTTATGTATGGTTATGGCTGTGTATGGTTACTATATTAGCAGGTTAAAAATTGTGAAATTATTAGCTGTTAAAAAAATAAACGGGTTTAAATGGTGTATGGTAACAACAAATAAGCTTTAGTCGGTTAAAAAAAGGGTTTATAAATAAGCTGCAGATTGAAGCTTATTTTGAGGTTTATATTCCATAATTACTATTTTACCCCTTCTCTTTTATCTTATTTGGTTTGAAAGTACTACAATACCCCTAATAAAAACCAAATAAACTCCACTTTTTACAAATAAACTGTTTTTCGCCCCATACGGAGTTTATATTTTTTCATAAAATTTTAACTACTTTTACCAACAGTTTATAAATTTTTACCTTGTTTATAATTTTAGTCAGTTTATTAACCCCGTCCCATACGAACCCTATATGATACTCCGTACTAGCTTTTGGTGTCGATAGACGTTTTTAGCTGAAAATTGTATATTGACACCGATTTTTAAAGAAAATAGACATTTTGTTGACCTAAAAAACTGGTATCAACAGGTTATTTTGATATATAAGATGAGATATGATGAAAAATGATAGTTGAGATAATATGGAATGAACAAGATGATATGATATGAGATAAGATCACGTGGGTTGATGATGAAATTGAGTTCTTTTAATTTTTGATTAGTTTCTGTGTAGCGGTAAATGGGTCCCTTTATGCATTAGACTTATAATTGTTGCTTATTAAATTGTTAGGTGATATGTGATGTGTTTGGCTTGCTTATTGCTGGTTGTTGTTTTTGTTGTTCCGAGATTTCAGAGTGTCAGTCTGAAATCTCGGAACAACAAAAGATAAAATATATTAAATATGTAAAGTATTCGGAGAAGAGTGTCAGTTTTACAGACACAAAAATTTCTTTTGCGGGGAACTTTCACTCACACCCAACACACTCCCCTACATTACGTGGTGCTCTAACTAATTTAACTTAACAATACCTTACGATATATATACATACTGTATCTAATTTAACCTTCGCTATATACACCACAAACCCTGCACGTCAACTCCGACGTGCAGGGTTAAAGTGGATGAATTAATTTTTTTAAAGTGCTAATTAGTGATGGTGGCTTGCAAGTCAAAAGCAACGTGCATTTTTAAATGTGGATTTGTGGTGTATTTGAAAACACCCTTTAGCCTTATAGGTGGATTGTTACTCTCTTCGATAAAAAATAAGTGTCGTTTTAACTCTTGACACAATTTTTAAGTAAAATATTACTCCATCCAATCCAAAATATATGTCGTTTGACTTTTCAACACGTAGTTTAAGAAGCTAAAAACTATATAAAATATCAACTTTTTAAAATTATTTTTTTACAACTTAATATTTGTTGGTAGACTTGTCAAACGGGTCATTCGGGTCGGGTCACTTCGGGTTTCGGGTAAAACGGGTCTCGGGTAAAACGGGTTTCGGGTTGACTCGAACTCGGGTTTGACCGGGTTTCGGATCGATTTCGGGTTTGTCAATTTTTTCTTTTTTAAATTAAAAAAATCATGATTTGATAATTTTGTGATAAATTTTAATTATATATAAAAAAATTTAATTATATATAATTATAAATCAACTGGGTCAATCGGGTCACCGGGTAAATCGGGTCAAAATTACCGGGTCAATCGGGTCACCGGGTCGAAACCCAGATTACCCGGAAAATTTCGGTTTTTTAGGTTCGGGTCGAAAAAAAAAAATCGGGTCAAAATTTCTGGGTTCGGGTCGGAAAATTTTCGGGTCGGCCGGGTCGGGTTGTGTTTTGACAGGTCCATTTGTTGGTAATAAGTATTAAATTGTAAAAAAAAAAAACAAACTAATATATTATATAGTTTTGAGCTCCTTAAAATATGTGTTAAAAGTCAAACGACATATACTTTGGATCGGATGTAGTAATTATCATTGGTTTTATACATTTTCTCTAAATCTTATCAATAAATGTTTACCAACTTTTTCAACCAACAAGTGAAGAGTTTGAAGTCAACAAATAAAATTTTCAATAACAATTTTCATTAATCAAATGCATAAAAAATATAAAGCATACTTATTTTTAAAAGATTTTGATTGGTTAAAAAAATATAATGGGTATTTAAAAACAATAAAAATTAATGAAAAAAGTTAGTGGAATGATGATGTTTATTGATGGGTGAGTGTTTTTATTAAAACTGCACAATGCTAAAACGACTTAAATTTTGAGACAGAGGGAGTATCAAAATAGATGCTATTTTAGGTTTTATAGGTAAGGGATAATAATAATTTGTATTGATTTGTATGTTGTTGATTTTTTAAAAGATTTTGATTGGTTAAAAAATGTAGTGGGTAATAAAGTTTTATGAAAAAATGAGTTGAATGATCATGATGATTGATGGATAAGTGTTTTATTAAAACTTGTATAAAATCCTAAAACTTGTATAAATTTTGAGACGGACGGAGTACTTGTTTTGTTTTTATCGGAGGTAGTATAATTTAGGTAAACGTCAACGGATCGATGTGCTTGCATGTAGCAGTCTATTGATCATATCACTGTATGGAGGTCGGAACTGGCGCCCATGTTATCTTAATTTGAAACATCGAGGAACCAACTACTGAGCTCCACATTAATTAAATTAACCTCTTGACGCCTCAAAATGCATTATAATTAATGTAGTTTTTTTACCTCGGTTTATGTGCATGTTTGGTTGCAAAATTAAAAAAGTCGTAAAAATCGAGGTAAAATACGTGATTTAACCAAAAATATATGCACTTAAACTGAAGTAAAAATAAAAGTAAAAATAATGCATTATAACTAACGCATTTTGGAATCCAAACACACCCTAAGTGATACGGTCAATCACAAAAGGTTTAAAGTTTTTTTTTATTACGAAAGAGTTCGGGCGAGCATGCTCTACCCGGCAGCATTCTTGAGGATGAGGTCTAAGAGACCTAAATTCGTTTGAATATCGACTCCCCGGGCAGAGTGGCAAAGATGTGCAACCTTATCAGCCACTTTATATCAGACAAGATTAGTTCGATTTCCCATGGGCATAAACTATTTTTGTTGAAGTAATTTATGATGATCGATGAATCACCCTCAATGTGGATTTTCTCAATACGGAGGTGAATTACTTGTTGCATGCCTAATTTTAAGGCAAGAGCTTCAGCTTTGATCGGGCTTTACAGGCCAAGTTTTTGGTAACTTATGTTTATTGGTCGACCCTCCCAGTCACGGATGATGGAACCAGCTGTGCTGATCTTGTTAGATAGTGAGGAGCCATGGAAGTTTAGTTTGAAGTTACCCTAGGGTGGTTTTCGCCATTAGTATATTTTCCATTTTTCCTTTGGCTTTGTTGTGCATGATTTCTGGTTAGATGAAATGAATCCCCGTCATATTTCCCTTCTGATTTAGAGGCGTATTTCCAATTGTATATTTGGTTGTTGATGATCAGTATTGTAGCGGCCCGTTGTGGGATAGGGATTTGTCTATATACGAATTGGTTACGTGTGTACCAAGTATTTGACCACGCAAAGACAAGCTTCATTTTTGTCTCCGAACAGAGCGATTGCCCTAGAACAGAGATAATTGGTTTTATATCCCTATCCCGGCCTATAGATCATATTAGCTATGTCTGAATCAATTCGTTGCGGAAGCTGATAAAGCGATCGAGCAAACAGGCATTCCAAAAAGAGATGGGCCACATCCTCAGCCGCACCATTGCATAAGTTACAAGTAGAGGGCACTGCCCTACCCCTCGAGGCAAGCCTCGAAGCCGTGGGTAGACCATCTTGACATATCTTCCATAGAAAGTTTTTTTTATCTTTGGGGGCGCATCAATTGACCAGATCCAAGCATTTTCATCCTCACGCCACGATGCTGGCAAAGTGATCATTTTGTATGCACTTGATGTTGTGAACCAATCCTTTTTGTCAGGCCACCAGTATAAGCGATCTTCAAAGTTAGAAACGGGGAGTGGGATGTCGAGGATTTCTTTGACGATGCTGGAGGGTAAGACACGATGAAGTTTCTCCGACCACCATTTGCCACCCAGAATATAGTCGCTAACCAATTCCTCCCTGTTGTTTATTTGGGGACAGTCTTCTCTGGACTGAAGAGAAGATGTAGTGATCCAATTATCATTCCAGAATTTAATGATTCTCTCATTTCCAACCGACCAAATAAGACCTGATTTAAAGTTAACCACTAGCGGAATAAGTTTAGCTCATTGCCAGGACATATCCCCATGTTTTTTATATTCGAAAATTGAAGTAGATCATAAATACTTAAGCTTAATAAGAGAAACCCACACATTATTCGGTTCAGCTAGAATTTTCCATAGTAACTTCATTTGGAGGGCTTCATTCATCTCTTTAGCTTTTCGAATGCAAGTCCTCCAAAGTGTTTTGGTTTACATATTCTATCCCAACTGATAAGAGATCTAAATTGTAGGTCCTTATTTCGGAAAAACTGCCTATTGATCTGACCTAGTTCTTTTTGTACTGAATTCGGAAGCATAAAATTTTGCATAACATACATGGGTTTCGTTGTAAGGTTGGAACGAATGAGTACCACTCGACCTTGCCGGGATAAGGCATTCGCTCGCCACTTACTCAGTTGCTCTTTGGACTTGCATACAATATCTTCAAATGTTTGTTTATTAACTCTGCCGTTAATAACAGGGCAACCGAGATATTTTTCCAGTGAGTGTTCACTAGAGATGTTCAGGCAGTTTCGAAGCTCGGCAATTCTAGTGTTGGAAATTCGTTTTTTAGGCTGAAAATTGGATTTCTGATAATTAAATTTTTGCCTAGAGACTTTGCAGTATGCATCGATTATAGATCTTACTTTCTAGGCTGCTTCCACACTGCCTTAGAGAAAACAATAATGTCATCTGCAAATGACAAGAAAGGAATACGGGGCCCATCTCTACCAAAAGAGAAGCCAATATGGTTGTTGATAGAAATTGATTCAGCGGACAGTCGCATAGCCAAGACCTCGACACCTAGAATGAATAAGAAGGGGGAGAGAGGGTCCCCTTTCCTAAGGCCACGACTTGGAACAAATAGGTCGGTGGGATCGTTGTTAACAAGGACTGAGAAAGATACAGTCGTGATACATTCCATTACCCAAGAAATGAAAGTGTGATGGAAACCAAATCTTTCTAACACCTTTTTACTAAATTTCCATTCGACTCTATCGTATGCTTTTTCCATATCTAGTTTTATTGCCAGCCATCCAAGACGTCCCTTACGGGATCTGAAAGAGTGGAAGATTTCGTGTGCTACTAGCACGTTATCTTGAATTGACCTATTGAAAAAAAATGCTCCTTGGAGAGGGTGAATAACCTTACCAGTCACCGATTTGAGTCTGTCAGTAAGGATTTTTTATATAACTTTATATATAGAAGAGCATAGGCTAATTGGGCGATAGTGACTTGCAATGTTCCAAAAAACGCTTGGCGGATGCTCAACGGCTAGATAGGGTCAAGGGTCTAGACGGATTGTGCATGGTCTAGGCGGATTTACTATTTTGAGATGTATTTTTAATCATAGGTCATATTCAATATGTATGTAAAATAATAAAGTTTAATTCATGACAATTATAAACAAATAAACTTTAATTAATAGTCTAGGCATTAACAACGGGAGTTAGGTCGCGAGTTAGAGGACTATGGGAGTGAGGGATCATGAGTAAGAGCGAGTATAGAGGTTGAGAACTAAGAGAGAGATCGACATGTGGGAGTTTTAGGAGTTAAAACCTAAAAATGGTTTTTTTTCCCTAACTCGCAAAACACGCAAGGTCGCCAAGACCTTGCGGGTGACCTTCAATGGTCTAGGCGGCTAAACTCAAAGGTGGGGGACCTTCAAGGGTCTAGGCGGGGTCTAGGCGGTGGCCCAGACCTTTTTTTGGAACAGTGGTGACTTGTGTTGGTGGGATTGTCTCGCTTTGAAAGAAGGGAGATAAACGTATGATTTATTTGTCTCAGATGTTTGCCTGAATGAAAGAAACCCTTTACTGCTCTAACGACAGATGTTCCTACAATGTCCCAATATGTCTTGTAGAATTCTATCGTGAAACCGTCTGGGCTTTGTGATTTATTGTTTCCGAGTTTGAATGTAGCCGCTTTAATTTCGGCGTTAGATGGGGTGCGAATCAAAAATTCATTTCTCTACTAGTCATGGAACGGAAATTGTCCCTGTCATGGTTAGATTGTATTTGAATAAGATCATTATCCACCTCATGTAATTGACGAAAAGTATTTCTAAATGTATGTTTATTCCACTCCTTTGCTTTTTTCTTAAGAATTTTTTGTTTGAATATAAGTTGGAACATAAACGAGCATGGGCAGGTCGCGCGCTAAGACTGTTTAACTATATTCCTGAAATCCTTTCTCTGAATCCAAGCATTCTCGAATTTGAATGGGGGGCTTTAAATATCGAACCACAATCAAGGGATATATGTGTATATATATATATAGGACAATGATCCTTTCGTTAAAGCCAGACATTCTCAAACTTGAAAGGATGAGCTTTAAAGACTGAGCTGCTCTCGAGAGTTATTGATATAGGATAGTGATCGGATGAGGAAAAGACCCCGTTGTTAGTAATTAGGTTGGGGAATCTCTGAATAATCTGGTGATGAACTAGCACACTATCTAGTTTTTCGCGGATGTTGTTTTCATCGTCAGGGTTCTTTCTCCAGATGAAGGGGTTCCCGAATGTAGGAAGATCCAAAAGAGAGCAATCATTTTTAAATTGTCATAATCTAGTAAACCGAGAAGAGCGAGGATTAACGCTTCCCAACATGTCATCACTGCATAAAATTTCATTTAAGTTTCCTATCACAATATAAGGAATAATCGAATCACACACAATAGACGATAGAATTTCCCAAAACGAATCTTTTTCTTGAGGACCCGGAGGCAGGGCATACCCGAAGTATCAATTAAATATAAATATATACTACCTAAAATATAAATATACCGGTGGTGGTAAGGTAGTTGACTCAGTCGGCCTGCAGCGATAACACATTAAAATCGATTCCTCTATAAAAACCAAAGTATAGTTACAAGGCTAGCCGATCCACGCACCAATTAAAAAAAAAAAACTCGCTTCTAAATCGAAAAACTCAATTCATAATTAGCATTAATCGATCGATCATGGTGACCATGAGTACCAAGAACGCGAGTTCCTTGTGCGGCCACGACGCGACTCAATTCATCGAGGTAGCCAACGACCAGCACAACACCTTCCCCTGCGGCGCTTGCAAGACCCCCATCGTCGGAAAGAGGTTCATCTGCAAGACTTGCGGCTTCACCCTCCATCCGTTCTGCAAAACATGTCCGGCGAGCCTCTCCTTGAAGACTCTCCACCCGCAGCACGAGCTCGCCCTCCTGGTCACCCCTTCCGGGGCTCCTCCGTCGCGCCAGTGCGACGTCTGCCATGAGCCCATCGAGGGGACGTTCTACTCCTGCCACGTCAGCCAAAAGTGCGACTTCGACGTCCACCCTGTGTGCTCCCAGATGCCCCCCCGAGTGCCCCACGTCCTCGACACCACACACGGCCTCCAGCTCCAGCACCAGCCCAAGGGCACAAGGTGCTGCGATGTGTGCGGTGACGAGTGCGGTGGGTGGGCCTACAGGTGTGGAGTGTGCTCCGTCGACGTCCATTTCGGGTGCCTCTTGACACCTACCGGTACCAATAAAGCCGCGGCACCAGGAGTGCCGGTCAAGATGCAGGGTGCAACAACGACAACTCGATCGATCATTCAGATGGGTCAGGGTCAGCGGAACCCTTATGGGATGGGTTTGGGGGCGCAGACTCAGCAGCAGCCCTTCTATTTTGGGTCGTGTCACTGCCCACCGTATATGTATATGGGATATGGATACGCCATGCCGCAGTTAGTACCAAATGGGTTGCCACATCCAGGAGGTGCGTATCCTTATGGTAACGGGACGGTTAACGCTGCAACCCAATCAGGCCGGGGGGGCTCAACATCGTCCAGGTTAATGAAAGGTTTAGGGATGAATGTGCTTGCCAATATAGTTGTTTGTATGATGGGTTTTTAATTTCTTTAGATCCAGGTGAAATGGAAATTAATTATGGTGGTCGAAACAAATATTGCCACTTTTACTAAAGTGGATAGTTATGTTTCAACGGTTTTCCATCTACCAACTTGTCTTTTATTAAGAATCAGATTTATTTGATCTCGAATGTGTTGATTTCTCGTACATTAAACCCATTTTCTCTCAAATCTCTTGATTTGGGTCCCTCCATATTGTAAAGTAACTCATAAGCATGATATTCGGTGCTATGCAAAATTATTTTAATTCATAAGCATGATACTCAGGCGACGGGCGTCATGTTGCCCGTCGCCTGAGTACTCAGGGGACGGTGTCAAGGCGACCACGGGTCAGGCGACGAAAAGCCCCTCTCAGGCGACGAACTGTGTCCGTCGCCTGAAATGTAATTTGGCATAGTGATATATTGTTAGTAATGGTATGAGATTTATCGTTATCAATTATAATTAGTTGGTGGTAACGACGAAAATTAACTGGTAATGTACCAATTCCACCCATAAGCGTCACTACGCCGATTTTACATTTATGCTAGGCCACAGAATTGATTATGGTCGCCTTGTTACTCAGGCTAGGCCGTCGCCTGAACTACCGTCCCCTGCACACCATCCCTAGAGATCCCAGGCGACCACGGAAGTAAATCCGATCCATCGCTTAAATCCAATTGAGGTGACGGTTTTGGCTCATCGCTTGTACACGAAGGTTGCCTTGGGTTGGGGGGCTCTATTTGGTGTCTCAAGCGTCTTCACTAGTGAAGACCCCGACTATTTCATTTTATGTAAAATTTGTTTACATAAAATTATGTTAGGTCAAAATTGTAATAAAATTTTTAAAAAACTATAACAATGTACACTGATGAATCATATACGTACGTATGGAACCAATTATAATTGGTAACGATAAATCTCATACCATTACCAACAATATATCACTATGCCAAATTACATTTCAGGCGACGGACATAGTTCGTCGCCTGAGAGGGGCTTTTCGTCGCCTGACCACTCAGGCGACGAATATCCATCGCCTGACCCGTGGTCGCCTTGACACCGTCCCCTGAGTATTCAGGCGACGGGCGTCATGTTGCCCGTCGCCTGAGTAACCTTAGGCAACCAAAAACATGTTCGTCGCCTGAATACATTGTCAGACCCCCGGGCTCTTCAAGCCCGCCCATTGGTATTCAGGTGACGGAAAAAGTTCCTCGCTCTAATGTGGTTGGAGAAATTAGAAACAATATTTAATGGACTCAGGCGACGATCATATATAAATAATGTCGTCGCCTGAATGAGGTTGGTAATTAGGAAAATAAATCAAGCGAGGGTTATTTTTAATATGTCCGTCGCTTGAGTCCTTTCAGGTATATTTTTTTTATTATTCAAGCAACCAGCTTGTTTATTATGTTCGTCGTCTGAGTGATTTTTTAATTGTAAAAAATAAATTGGCATGAGCTTATACCCTTTACGTTTTATACCTATAATATGCACATTATTTGTACACCAAACCTGTCTCAAACAACAATTTCAATTCAAAGGACACTCTAAGGTGCCAACCAACACATCAAACAAACACAATCATCACATATATGCAAACTGCAGAAAACCAATCTTGTACAGTCCAAACACACACATAGATTAAATCATTCAATTCTAATTGAGTTAATATATGCATCCTGCATTAATAATCCAATTCTAACAACACATGCACAAAAGTACTTGATCTAGCTTCCAAAAATTGTCTAATAGAAATTTGGATTGAGATAATATGGAGATAATATGCAAAAGGGGTGAGACTTGAGATGATCCGATACCATCTACTGCTGCAAGGACGGCTGAAAGGACACGAGAGGAGCATTAGTATTAGATTAGCCTGGAGCGATGCCGAGGTGACCGAAGGCTGGGAGCTCGTCGATGCGCTCATGAATTCCAACATCTTCTTGTCCATTTCTACCATGTAAGCCATCATCTCTTCTGCCATGCGAGCCCTGATCTCTTCATTCTCGACTCTAACTTCCCTCACTTCCTTCCTTAATTCTTCGGCCTCTTCCTGTGCCCGTTGCGCTTGAAGCTTTGCTTCTTCCACCACCTTTTGACTCTCCTCAACCCAAGCAGTCCTAGGTCCCCCCCCCCCCTTTTCTTCAAAGGTCGCTCACCAGCTGCTCCCATACCTTGAAAAACAGTAGTATCATTCATTTATTCATTCATATACATGCACATCTAATAAAGTATAATAATTTATACTCATTATTTAGACATTCATATATATTCATGACTTGGCCATATATATTCATTTATGTACAAAATAAAGTATAATTATTTAGCCAGATAAATTCATTTATTCATTCATATACATGCACATCTAATAAAGTATTATCATTAATAAAGTATAATTATTTATGTACAGAAACTTTCTGAAACTTATTTAGACAGTCAAATATATTCATTATTTAGCCATATATATTCAGATGTATATATGAATATACACCATTTATATTCATTATTTAGACATTCATACATATATTCATTATTTAGAGATAAGTTTCTGAAACTTAGCTCATTATTTAGACATTCATATATGAATGTACATAAACTTATATGAATGTACAGAAATTTAGCCCATTATTTAGATATTCATTATTTAGACATTCATATATTCATTATTCGGAAACTTAGCTCATTCAAATATAATGAAACTTAGCTCAATCAAATATAATAAATATATATGCTAAATATATGTGATTGACCACACTTGTATGAATGTTCAGAAATATGAGCTCAGTTGATTAGACTTTGATATGAAGTTATAAATATGAGATAAGTTTCTTTTTTTTTCCTGCAATATAAGCTAAGTTTCAGCAGTTTTCAGAATATCTAACACAGACCACATGAGCTAAGTTTCTTTTGTTTTCAGAAAATCTAATACAGAGAATGCTGTCATTTTTTTTAGATAACGAGGATATAAAACAGAAACTTAAAAGTATGAGCTACCTTCGATTATGAGCTATTCTAATCTAATACAGAAACTTAGATTAGATATACCTCGCACTTGTCTTCCTCGTCGTTCTCCAAAGCATTCCAAGATGATGGATGTCTGTTGTTCAAGGGGCATTGGTTCCAGTTGGCTAGGGTCAGAGACATCTCCTTGAGTTTGGAGGAACTCCCGAACACGGCTCTTCAATTTCTCCTGTCAAACGAGGTAATGTTTTAATTCAAAGAAAAATCAGAAAGGATGTAATGAGGGAAATAAACATTTGGGCAATAAGTATATTATATTTAGGAAACAAAATAATTGAAGGAAAATGAAATGTCAAACATAGTACAACTTTAGGAAACAGATTAATTGTTTAGGAAACAAAACTAAGGCTTATGTCTTACCACTTGGTCCGTTGCATTTGGGCACTTCTCGTACATGTTAATGGTTGCCTGTGCCACTCCTTCAGGGTCTTTTCCCTTTATGAGCTTTTCTGCTCGGAAGCTCATGGGTATAGGGCCATTGTGGTGGTTGATGGTGTTAGGTTTCTTGTTCCTGTTATCCTTGTTTCTCTTGCAGATGGCCTGGTTATTGCAAGCACGGTTCAAATTGAGTCTCAAAAGGAGAGAAAAAGAATAAAAAATGTCGTCCTTGTTTGTTTTATCTTCATGTTTTCCTACCACTGTCATTCAATTGTTTGGCACTAGATACTTATTCATTATCAAATGTTTAGCCCTACCCCTTATGTGAAACTATAGACATATCAAAAGGATGCTTGAACCAGCCCTGACATACAAGTCAAAGTGATCATTTTACAACATTGGGGAATAGAAAAAAAAAACTATCCATATAAGAATATGCAAAACAAATAAATTTATAATTATTTGTTCTGATTTTCAAACCATAGTCTTTATTTAAACTCTTCAATCAAAAGAAGAACATGTTAACTATGTATTGTACAAGTAGATAACAGCAGAACACGTTAACAACTTGGAAAAAAAGAAAATACGACTAAGAGTACCATGGTCAATGATTGTACAAGTAGATATTACCTGTTTGCTCTCAATATAGTGAGTAAAATGATTTGCCATGATAAAATTAGAGAAGTTATTACCTGTTTTGCTTCGTTCATAAACTCCTCCTCGGCTAAGTATCGCCATTGCTCAGGATGCATCTCAAACTCCAATGGAAGCTCATCTCCTCCATACTCCTTGAAGTGCGCATGACATTCATGCTTCCAAGCCGAGTAGGCTTTGCTTGATTTAATTTTTACGAATCCGTCTTCTATCTCTTTGGGGATGTTATAATACAGCTAGAAGCAAAGAACAAGTTATAATATTGTATATAAATGATGTCATCTATAATCAATGTGTGAGTTTTATTTCATATTTTATGGACAGGTTTGCTGACCAGTGACCAAATAATGGATATTGCAAGTGTCAAACAAGCATTCATTCATCACTCAACAGATGGATTAATAAAAAATACCTCTAATGCAACACACAACAGATGGTTTCTTCAATCATAAACATATCTAGTTCTTTCTAGGATGTTGTTATTGGAATTCTTATATGCTTTCATCATATGCCTCAAGAGATGTATGGTTGGACTAGAAGTTGAATCATCTTTCTCTCTATCTTTCTAGTGGACAAATTATGAATTTGAAAGGATCCGTTTCTGTTTAGAATTGTTAAAGTTTTATTTGACATGACAGTAGGGTATGAATGAGCAAAGTGGGCATTTTTAGTACCTTCAAGTAATCCATGACAGGGGCTTGTTGCGCCTCGGTGAGTGTGAGAAAGGACGTTGCAAGCATTGGGACTAAATCCCTCACCGCACATCCCAGGTCGCGGATGAAGGTGTCATATCTTTCCTTCTCGTCGGGCCCATTGTGGAACTTGGAGAACACGACATCTAGGGGCTTCCCCCCATTGTTTCTAACTAGTTGCTCTGTCTTCTGGCTAGAAATTGTGCGCAGGTTATCCGGCGGTGTACTTGCAAAAAGAAAACATATCAAGGCTGATCACAAAAAAAAAAAGGGGGGGGGGGGAATATAAGGAATTCTACATAGAGAGATGATAGAATTTGTTTTTTTTTAAAAAAGTACAATTACCTAAAAAAAAGTACAAGTCAAATGATAAAATTTAAAAGGGTATACTCTACCCGTCAATGCTAAGAGTGGTTCCGATGATGTTATCGAATACGTTCTTCTCAATATGCATAACATCCAATGCATGTCTCACTCGAGTATATCGCCAATACGGCAATCTCCAAAAAGCGCATTTGTGAGTCCAGCAGACCCTGTTAGTCGCACTGTATGGGGCCTTCAAAGCAGGGTGTGAGCCGAGGACAGAAAAGTTGATCCTGTTGTAACAGATACGAGAGTAGTATAATGAGATGGATGGTGTATAATTTGCATGGAAAGCGAAGAACGAAGAGTGTATGTATAAGAATCCCTTACCGATCGATTTGTGATAGAATTTGCTCCCCGTTACAAGAATAAGGTCGCCTTCTTTCCTCGCATTGCCCGTTGAATGCCATAGCGGCGGATCTCCAAGGGTGGTTCGGCGAAAGCCATCTTCGGTGCCCATCATAAACCATTCTTCCCTGTTCATGCGTTGCAGCCGTGTTGTCCAAGCAAGTAGGGCACGCTTTATACCCCTTTGTTGTCGTTCCTGCCAACATCCCTAGACCAGGAAAGTCACTGATAGTCCACAGAACTGCTGCTTTCATGGTGAAAGTTGACATCGAGTGCCGATCAACTATTCACACTCCAGCTTCCCATAAGTGTATAAGCTCATCGATCAATGGCTCCATGTATACACTAAGACACTTTCCGGGAGACTTCGGTCCCGAAATCAGCAAAGTCAGCATGTTGAATTCCCGCTTCATACACATCGATGGAGGCAAATTGTAGGGCATGACAATCACAGACCAGGTGCTATGGAGACTTGATTGTTGCCCAAACGGATTGAACCCATTAGTGGCAAGTGCAAGCCTGACATTCCTCACATCATCAGAAAAATGCGGGTATGTTCTGTCGAATTGTTTCCATGCCTCACCATCTGCAGGGTGTTTCAACCATTCTGAATCTCTCACCCGCTCACCATGCCATCGCATTTTCTTCGCAATGTTCGGCTCCATGAAGAGTCTCTTTAATCTCGGGGTCAAGGGAAAGTATCGGAGGACCTTTCTAGGAACCCTTCGACCTCTGCTGGCCTCTTCAGTCTCCCATCTCGAAGTGTTGCACTTAGGACAAGATTCTAGCTCTGCGTACTGCTTGTAAAACAATACACAGTTGTACTCACAAGCATCGATCAACTCATACCGAAATGCAAGGTCCTTAATCACACTTTTCAACTTCTTCCAATCAACTGGATATTGGTTTTCTTCTGGCAAAAACTTTGACATGTGTTTGCAATTTAGATCCATGCTCATATATGTCCACCCACACCTTGACTTCAACGTCATGGAATCTAGACAAGCCTCCAAAACAGTGTACTTGCTGCGGGGAAACAATGGTGTTTGAGCCGCCTCTAGAAGCCTTTGATATTTCAGATAGTCATCATCGACGACATCTTCGAATGCGGGTTCTTCAGTAGCCTCGTCAGCATCCATGTGTGCATCGTACCCAGCATGATAAGGAAAGGCATCATGCAGAATGTCCATAACAGGACCATGATCAGAGGAAGATGCCCCGTCATCCAACATCTGCTTTCGTCTCTGGTCATTTCTCGTATCAGCTGGTGCCTCTCCATGTTTGTCCCAAACTGTATATCTAGCCCACATCCCAAAACGGGCCAAATCCGAGTGCATCTCCTCTATAGTAACCCATTCTTTGTTGCGACACTTTCTACACGGACAAAGGAAATGGGTCGTCCCACTCCTAATCGCATACGCTCTGATAGTTTACAAAAAATTAAAGATTCCCCATTGATAGTCCGAGTGAGAGTGAGGGAGTTGCATCCAACTTTTATCGCCCATTATCGTACTGTCAACATCAATTTCAACATATAAAACATATTCTCAATCCACATTCTAAAACACATACTCAATCCGAGTTGCATCCAACATATGTCACTTTCAATCTCATTCTCCATCTCAACTTAAAAAACATTCTCAATCGAAAATACATTCTCATTCTTATCATCAATTTCAATCCCCATTCTAAATCTAGAACATACTCTCAATCCATATTTTCAATCTAAAACACATTCTCATCATCAATTTCAAACCCGAACATCAAATATACGTAATCAACAAAAAAAAACGACATAAATAATCCATATTCCCATTATCTATCTTAAGTAAAACCACATTCTCATTATCACCTCATTCTCATCATCAATTTCAATCACCAACCTAATTTATACACATATATTCAACAAATCAATACAAATCTTAAGATATTTGAACATACCTTAATTAAAAATGGCGGAACGAAGTTGATAAATGCCAAAGACTTGCTTAGAAGGTTATTGGGGTAGAAAAATGGCGAAGAGATGGATAGGGAAAAGATAAGTGGAGAAATGGTGAGGTTCTATAAATCGGATTAAAAAAGAACATTCAGGCGACGAACATAGCCTATGTTCGTCGCCTGAATGAACAGTATTAAATATGCTACAACTGCCTTACTTTTTTTTTACCTATCTGAGGCAACGAACATAGGGTTATGGGTGTCGCCTGAATGATTAGCATTGACGTTAGTATTAAATGAGTCAAACCGACTTACTTTTTCCTATCTCAGGCAACGAACATAGGGTTATGTGGTCGCCTGAATAATGAGCATTAAGGATTAAAAAACTACCACACACTCAGGCGACGGACTAAGTCGTATACCCGTCGCTTGAATGTATATATTAAATTCGACGGGTGGATTGTGCTTTTGTCACTATATCAGGCGACGGACATAGCCCTATACTCGTCGCTTGAATGCTTATTCTGACAGAAGTATATGGGTCCTATGCTCAAGCAACCATCCTCCTTCCTTTGTTCGTTGCCTGGATATGTTCGTCGCCTGAACCGACATTCAGGCGACGGACTTTGATGATATTGGTCGCCCAAATATTGATTGGGATGGGTTCAAAGGCTTCGTTCGTCAGGCGACCAACATAACAATGTCCGTCGCCCGAGTGTGATTTCAGGCGACGGACTCGTGAATATCCGTCGCCTGAGATGTAGAATGGCATAGTGTATCTTTTATAAGTTCTTGGTAACGATAAATCTTGTACCTTTACTATAAGAAAAAACTTATTTACCAAATGATGACACACATTAATTAATGGGAAATTCCGTTTAGTACCCCTGAGTTTTTGACAATTTCGATTGGTGTTCCACACTTTTTTTTGTCCGAATGGCACCCCTGAGTTTTGTCAAAAGTTCGGCTCATGCCCAAAACTCATAGTTTCTTCTTTTTAATGAATAAAACTACCCTTTATTTTTATTTTTTCATAAATATGCCCATTTACTTTTAACATTAAACAAACCTACTTATTATTTAATAAAATTCAACACAAAAGTGACAAAATCAACTTTATTTTTTAAAATTTTAGAAAATCACATATTATTTCCAAATTTTTTTATTGCAAAATCCCTCTTGTTTAAAAAAAATAGAACAAAATCACTATGATTTTTAAAATTGTACAAAAGATCTATTATTTTTCTATACTTTGCAAAAAAGGAAATCACTCATTATCTTCAAAAACAATATTTAACACCTATTATTTTTCAAAACAATATTTAACTTATATCTCACTAACTTTAAACATTTCTAAATGTGATTGATCAATTTAACCTAATGCTCGATTATAATTTTTTCTAAAAAGAAATGTAAAATTTATTTATTTTATTTTCTTCTTGTAAAAGAAAAATATAATAAAATATTAATCATTCTTATCTTATTAGGTTTTATGTATTCCAACCAAAAGAAATGAATAACACCTTTTATTACACAAGAAGTGGTTTTGTGCATTTTTTTTTAAAGTATAAAGGGTGGTTTTACACAAAGTATGGTTTTATGAATTTTTTTTTAAAATAATTTATAGGTTAACTATTTTTTTTTCACATAATAAGATAGTGGATTTGTGCAAAATTTTGTAAATAATGGGTGATTATCTACATGCAATGTTTGACAAATAATGAGATTTATTTTTTAGAAAATATGAAAAATATATAACGGATCTTTTGTGTAATGTTAAGAACTATGGTTGATTTTCTTCAAAAAAAATTTGGAAAGAATGTGTATTTTTTGCTAAAACTTTGGCAATAATGTGTGATTTTGTTAATTTTAAAAAATAAAGGTGGTTTTGACAATTTTTTTAATTTAGTTAAATAATAAGTAGTCTTGTTCAATGTTAAAAGTAAATGGGCATATTTAGGAAAAAATAAAAATAAATGGTGGTTTTATTCATAAAAAGGAAGAAACTATGAGTTTTGGGCATGGACCGGACTTTTGACAAAACTCAGGGGTACCATCCGGACAAAAAAAAGTATTGGACACCAACCGGAATTGTCAAAAACTCAGGGGTACCAAACTAAATTTCCCTAAATTAATTAAAGCTCGCAAAGACAAATATTGTAAGTTGTAACTAATTTAACCTTACTAGACAAAAATCAAACCAAGTTAACCTTGCAATCAAAGGTTTTGTATACTAATTTTATACGCCATTCTTTAAAAAAAATGTCATTTTATAAAGATAATTTTGTTAAAAAAAGATGCCATTTTAAGTATTTTTGTTTTTACTTTTCAAAATTGTCATTTTAAGGATTAAGAAGATATGGAGTATTGTAATTTTCAATAAATATTAATTAAGTAAAAAGGTAGAGTAACAATTAATGTATTTTTATTTCCTTTCTTTAAATTTCTATAGTACTGCATGTATTTTAACATAATGATTACTTACAAAGTACTGTATGAAACATTGTTCTTTGATTATTATTTTTTTATGTTTTTTTTAAGGAAATTTGAAAGATTCTTATAACTAATCGCAATTTTGTCCATTCCTCTGGAAATAATGTTAGAATATACTATAGGCCAACTGCATCCAAACTGACAACTTAATTCACGAGTACGGTGTCATGTGAAGTAGGAGGCGGGTGCATGTACGCGTACTGGTGTGGCCATGCCAATTCAAGCATTGACTTCAATTTGTGTTGATTTACAAGTCAATCCAACCTCCAACATCAATTGTTCATCTGGTCCCAATTAATCACTTCGGACTCGGTCACTCCGAGATGTAATTAACTATTTAATGAGACGTCACAGATAATGATATCCCATCGCTTGGGATTGGAAATTACAAGTCTACTCGTCGTTTTACTTTTTTGACACATTTTTAAAAGTTTAAAAACTCTATAAAATATTAATTTTTTTCATAATTTTATAGATAGTTGTATTAAGTATGAAATTATTTTCTTAATCATTGATATTTTATATAATTTTTATTGTTCTTAAAGAACGTGTCAAAAGCAAAACGATAAGTTTTACGAGACGGAGATATATGGACTTCGTATATATGTGCGATATATCCCTCATTAATATGGACTTCGGGATGATACCAAAACAGTTAGCAAGTAGCTCGACTTTCGATCATAAGCTAACTTAAAAGATTATCATAATTGAACTTAATTATAAGGGCGTTTTATGTGAAGATCAAGACTAAAAGAGTCTATCGTCAAAAGTTGAACATTAAATATGAAGAACCTATACAAGGTTCAACAATGGAGAACGAAAGAGAAAACCATGGAATTGATCAACTGAACTTGTTGTTACAGGTGAGCTACAACCTCCTATTTATACACCTTAGATTGTAACTGCCGAAGTGATCTCACCCATACACGTGTCCATCAGTTTCCCGCATAAATCACCTAGCTAGCTAGGCCTAAGTGCAGTGTTGAAGTGTTGCGTAGCGCCTAGAGTTCCCATACCCCCCCCCCCCCCCCCACCAAGTGCGACTAGGAGTAGATTCGACAAGTCCCAGCTTGAAGGAAAGGCTACGATGTTGTGCTTCCCCAAGTGGTTTCGTGAGAATATCCGCAATTTGAAGCTGAGACTGGACGTGAGATGTTTTGATCAACCCTTCTTCAACCCGTTCACGCACATAGTGACAGTCAATATTCAGGTGTTTCGTGCGTTCATGGAAAACTAGGTGAGCAGCGATGTGCTGAGCGGCCTTGTTGTCGCAATGAAGGGTAATGGGGAGCTGTACAGGAATAGAGAGATCACGAAGAACACTGGTAACCCACACAATTTCACTTGCAGCAGTGGACATACCACTACAAAAAAAAAACATATTAGCCACGGACAGTAGCAACGGCAGTGATTTACCGTGGCTATTGGTTCGTTTTTTGCCATGGCAATGTCATTCCCGTTGCTAATTTTGCTACAACTGGGCAACGGCCTTGCGAATTGATATTTTAGTTGCTCGGGTATAAAAGTCAAAAGATAACCCTAGCCCCTTTTCTCTCTCTCACTTCCGCTCGGTAGTCGGTTCTATACTTCTATGCCTCTCTCAAATCTCTGCTCACCCCCAGACTTTGTAAATTCGATCTACAACCCTGGCAAGCGTAATCTCTTAGATCTACCTATTCGTGAATTCCTTCTCCTCTTCCCCCATTTTGGTCTCAAATGTTTTCTTCCACCGTCGACGTTGGTTCGCCTTGGCGGGTTCCCTGATGCACAGCCACACCTCCGTTCCTCCTCTATTTCGCTTCTTCCATCGTTGCTTGGCCTCGACTTATCTCCTTCCTTGGTGTCGAGCTCTTTTTTCGCCCTAAGGTTTGCTTCTCTCTTCATTCCTGTAGTTCCTCTTTGTGAGTTTGTTTTGCTTTTTCTTCTTTCTACTGTTTTGATTTGGATTTGCTGGTTTGAGTGGTCTCGATTTGCTTTTAGAAAATGTCTAGTGTTGTGATTTCTTGTGTTTTTTGGGGCTTCTGCTTGTGCTATCAGATCTAGGTTTACTTTTTGGAATTAAATTGTAACCATTCATAACTTGCAAGCAATTAGCGCTGGAAATTGGGGTGATGATAAGGCATTTTCTCTAGTTGGAAATGATTTATCGCATTTGATTACAAAAAATGTAGTTTGTCCTTCAATGTCTGTTGAGATTTGGTTCTCGCACCTTTGATCGTGTTGCTGATGCTAGCTATTTATGTGCAATTAAGTACCTGTATTTACCTTTTTCCTTTTCTTGAGAGTGTTTCATTTTAGTTTAACATATAAAGCTGTAAAACTCAGTCATATATATGTATCTAAAAGATTCATATCATCTACAATTTTAGTTTAATGGACTCATCACCCTAAATGGATTAAAAAAAGAAAGATTTATACAATCTACAAGTTTAGTTTAACATATAGTGTATTTTGGAATTTCATTCGTTTTTTCTGTTATATATAGTGTATTTTCTTCCTTACTAGAAAAAAAACCAAACCTTCAATGCCAACAGTTAGTGTTCTCATCGATGAGCTTGCATCTTAGGTACCAAGACTCAAACTAGAATGCAACGTTTTCAGTCATACCTCTTATCAATGAGCTTATTATTTTGGGCACTAGATTAGTGATTGCACTAGAAAAAGAATCAAAGTCTCATTCGATCTAGAAAATAAATGTTTCTTTGGGAAATTAGCTTATTGTGGCTTTTCCCCTTCCTTGCAATTAATTGAGCCTTGTACTGATAACATGCTTTATAATCTGAAGGAATTTGACGGCCAAGATTGTTTGGAATTTCTGCAGAAACAAGGAAGTGAAAGCTGGAAAGCTTAATCTTCAGCACTTGAAAGACCAGTGGTATATTTTTTTTCTAGTAGTATATGAATGTTTTAGTAATCATGCTTTTACATGAGACGCTTCAGAGCTTGGTGAAAATCTGTGATTGTTTGCAGCTCAAGTATACATTTGGTGAAAATCTGTGATTGTTTGCAGCTAAAGTATACATTTGGTTTGTTGGTTCTAAATCATATCCTTTATTTTGATAGGCCTGATATTTGTCTGTTAAGTTCCACATGATGGTTTATTTATGTATATATTTTTGGTGTTTAAGACATCTTCACTACAAAGAACTCTGGTTACCTATTCTTGTAACATGAAAAAACCTGGTTACCTATTCTTATTTCTCTAAAGTGGAGAATCTGCAGATAATGACGGATTGCTAAACGATTCATTCACTTCATTTTGTGCCTTTTCTTATGTTTATGAAAAACTCTGGTTACCTATTCTTGTAACATGAAAAAGACTGTCTAGCTTGTATGCCCTGGGCATCAGCTAATCTCAAGTGCCAAAGGAAGAGATTCCCTTGTGCAGACCTGATGTTGCATGTCTTATGATCCTTTTTCAGCTGTAACCTGAAGAATTTAGCAAGCTTTTCTTGCTGCAAAAGCTAATTTTAATTGCCTGCAAGAGGTTTTGACATAGATGTGAGAAGAGTTGAATGATTCAGTTTCTAAACTCTGTGAAAGGAACAACTCTTTCAATTTGGCAGGTGAAGGTGTTGACCATCTTGACATGATCAAGGGAATCCCTTAGAAGCTACTGGCTTTTGAGAAGTTTCTTGAGGAAAATGTAGATTGGCGAGATAAAGTGGTACTTGTACAAATTGCAATTCCAACTAGGACTGACGTTCCTAAATGGTATGATCTGATTTTCATTGCCCTGCATTATGTGCTGTCTTATGTTATTTTAGTTGAAGTTCATCTAGGTAACTTGCAAGATAAAGACGTTAAATACTTCATCATGAACATTGTATCTTGTACTTGCTGGTACATACTTTTTTTTTGTTTCTTATTCATATATAACCATGGAGAGGAAATAGGGGTTTATTGATGGGAATGACTTGGCCTTTGGGTGAATGATAGTTTAATGGAATGTGTTGGTACATTTTTTGAATTTGCCCACCTTCACTTCTCTACCCACCTTCAATTGCTTGAGCCAAGATGCAAAGTTTAACCCATATAATTCCTTTTGATATGCTAATTTATATGTTCCCTTTCATGAACTTGACCATGAGATACATTTTGTACATAATATGTTCAATTCAAGATTCTTCTTTATGATCAACAAACTAAAGCTTGATGTCTCTCAATGTTATGCAGTCACCGAAGAATGAAGATCCTATAAATGGGTTACTTGTTGTGACCCTTAAGTGTATGCAAGCATTGGTTCGAGTTCAAGCCAGAGTTTGAGCCCATCGAGTGAGGATGTCCCTCGAAGGTCCAGTAGATGCTCAACGAAAGATGCCAGAAGGATGATATCTTGGAGCATTATGAGATATAACGGGTAAATCAGGACTTCGGCCTTGAATTTTCGTGAGTATTAGGGTCCACCTAGTTTAGCTAATGGATTAATGTATTTGACATAGTTTCGGGAGGGAGGATGCGACAGTAAAGGAACATTAGTTGTCATTTAATATCAGATTTTGTTCTATATTAATATTATATCAACGTGTGATTTTTTTTTTAAAAAAAATATGAGACTTTTTAGCCCGGGCCTGAAGAATCCGGGCTAAAAGGTAGTGTTTTTTTTTTATTTCCTAGAAAAAGGTTAGCAACGGCAGCTTGCCGTGGCTAGCACTTTAGCCATGGTTGTAGCCGTTGCTAGACTCTTTTGCCACCGAAGGTTTCCCCACGGCTGGTTTCCCGTGGCTATAGCCGTCGCTACTACCCTTTTGCCACAGCAAATGGACTTTTAGCCACAGTAAACAGCCGTTGCTAAAATGTGTTTTTTTTGTAGTGTACAGCGATATTCGGACTCAGCCGAGGACTTCAAGACTGTCTTTTGCTTCTCCGTCTTCCAAGAGACTAAGGAACCACCCAGAAATACGCAATAGCCTGAAACAGACCGAGCAGAGAATCGGCAAGCGCCCCAATCCGCGTCACTGAAGGCCGTGACTGAGAGATCATCTGATGCTGGGAAAAATAATCCCCAGTTAATGGTTGATTTGAGATACCTTACGACATGAATTGCCGCTTGGAAATGAGGGAGGTGAGGGGAGTTGATGAACTGGCTGAGATGCTGAATGGCGTACGAAATGTCTGGGTGCGTCAAATTGAGATACAGCAGGTGACCAATTAGGCGCCTGTACTCCTCTAGATCTCGAAGTAATTCCCCTTCATCAGTGGAGAGGTGGAGACCCCTTGGCAGGGGAAAGGATGCGGGCTTGCAATTAACCATCTCAGTGTCTAGTAAAATATCATATATGTATTTCCGTTGATTGAGGATAGTGCCTTGCTGAGATCTGGCTACCTCAATCCCCAGGAAATAGCGCACAAACCCAAGGTCTTTGATGGTGAAAGTATCATGGAGTTGCTGCTTCGTGAAGAGAATGTACTGCTCGTTTGAACCCGTGATAAGCAGGTCATCGACGTAGACAACAGCAATAGTCTGGCCTTGATCAGCATCTCAAATAAACAGAGAGTAGTCCAATTTGGATTGCTTGAATCCTAACTGTACAAGAAAGCGAGACAACTCCAAATTCCATTGGTGGGAAGCCTGTTTGAGGCCATATAAGTTGCGCTGTAACTTGCAAACTTGGCCTGGAGCACCTTTGAAGAAACCATCTAGGGGTTTCATAAACACTTCCTCGTCGAGGAACCCATGGAGAAAAGCGTTGTTGATGTCCAGTTGATGAACATTCCATGCCTTTGAAGTGGCAAGAGCTAGAACTAAGCGCACAGTGGTGAGCTTGGCAACTGGAGAGAACGTGAGCTTGTAATCCTTGTCTTTAATTTGGGTGAAACCCTTTGCTACAAGCCTCGCCTTGAACCTTTCTACAGATCTGTCTGGCTTGAATTTGATCTTAAAAATCCATTTAGACCCAACTGCCTTTTTATCAGGTGGAAGATTTGTGATGACCCAGGTTCAATTTTGTTCCAAGGCATCCACTTCCTTTTGCATAGCATCAACCCAGCATGGGTCCTTCATTGCTTCTCTGAAGGAAGATGGTTCCTTGATGGACAGAACATTGTGCAATGAGGCTACATATTCAGTAGAATATTCAGATAGATCAAGGAGAGATGTGACCATAAATGAGGCAGATTGGCTTGAAGTGGAGAGAGTGGGGAAATGGAAATCAGCAAGACCATGAGGAGCCTGCCTTACTCTGGTGGACCATCTAGAGGGGACCACATGAGTCTGTGGACCAGCAACAGATTTAGAACTGGCACTAGAGGGGCCCACACTAGGAGAGCTATGTTCATTGGAGGAAGCAATGGTGTCGTCTGCTATCAACTGGTCCCCAATACTGGTGCCAGGTGATGCAGTGAGAGCTATAGGGACCACAATGTCATCAAAACAAGGATTCACCAGAGGGAATTGCTGGGAGATAGAAGGTGAAGATGAGGCGATTTGTTGTTGAACATCCTCAGAGAAAGGGAATATCAATTCCCTAAACACTACATCCCTACTAAACACAATCTGATTTGTGCCTAATACCATCAACTAGTAACCTTTCATGTGATTGGGGTAACCCAAAAAAACACATTTCTTAGACTGGGCAGCAAACTTGTCACGATGCTGCTCCCTGACCTTGGCAAAACATAGGCATCCTAGTACCCTCAGGCTTCCATAATCTGCAACTTGATGAAACAGTTCTTCAAAAGGGATCTTCCAGTCTAACACAGAGCTAGGTAAGAGGTTGATAATCTTTGTAGCAGCAGCAATGCAATCACCCCAGAATCGAATTGGAAGATTGGCATGAATTCTCATAGCCCTTGCAGTCTCTAACAGATGACGATGTTTCCTTTCTACCCGACCGTTTTGTTGAGGAGTGCCAGGAACACTCCTTTGATGGATAATCCCTTTCTCACCAAACAACTTCTGACATAGCTGTTGAATAAATTCTGTGCCTTTATCACTCCTGAAGGCTTTAACAACTACACCAAACTGAGTACTCACATATGCAATGAAATTCTTGATGATATCAAAAACTTGAAGTTTACTGGCAAACAGATATGTCCAAACATATCGACTATGATCATCCATTACAGTGAGAAAGTATTTAGCACCTTCAAGAGAAGGTTTCTTATAGGGACCCCACACATCGAGGTGAACAAGATCAAATACACTAGAAGCAATGGAAGTACTTCGATCAAACTGAAGTCTATGCTGTTTAGCCAGAACACAACTGTCACAAGTAAAATCAGAAGTGTCTAAATGCTTAAAACTGTCAAGATGTCTAAGCTTAGACATGGAGCTATGGCCAAGCCTGGCATGAACAAGGCCTAGGTTATTTGAAATCTCACTACTTATTTGAGTGCCTTTGAATGCACTTCTTGTACTAATGCTGGACTTCACTCCTACTGTGGATTGAACTGCAGCTGTGTGCACTATGTACAGTCCATTGGTCCGTTGCCCTCTTCCCACGATCCTCTTAGTGGAAAGGTCCTGAAATGAGCACTGATTAGCACTGAACAAGGCCATCAAGCCACTATCCTCAAGCAATCTCCCTACTGATAGTAAATTGTGCTTAAAAGTGGGCACAAACATCACATTGCTCAACACAAGATTGTCATCAAATTGCACTGACCCCACTGTGTCAACCATAACTACTGAGTCATCAGGTAAGACAATACGAATAGGATATGACAGGGTTTTCTTATGATTAAGCAAATCAATATCATAAAGCATATGATCTGTTGCACCCGTGTCAACTATCCAGAAATCCTTCCCAATAGCCTTTTCTATCATCGGTTCTTTTGAAGGATTAAAATTACCTGAGAAGTTTGCAGCAGCTAGGTAGGCCTCATTGTCCCCTTGTGGTTGTTTGCCCTTAAACATCTTCATCATCTCCCTGCATACAGCACTGACCAAGGCAGAGTCACATTTAGCATCATCAATGGGACTGTCACTAGGGCTTTCTTGGTTCTCAGCTGCATTAGCAGAGGCCTTCCTTTACTGTTTCCATTTGGCCTCTTTTCCCTTCTCAGGATATCCATGGAGTTTGTAGCAAAACTCCTTGACATGGCCCTTGTTACCACAATAGTCACACACAGGTAATCCGTGTAACTTGTAACAAGTATCCTTCACGTGACCTTTATTTCCACAAAAGTCACATTTCTTGAATTCCTCTTTTGGCCTTTTTGTTTCCATTTCCCTTTTCCATGAAGGAGCTCCTTGCCTGCCAGCATTCAATGCAGTGCTGTCGTCACCTTTCTTTGAATCTGTATTTCCTTTTCCTCTACCACATTGTTCCACTTGTTGAACAATATAGAAGGCTCTCTTCATGGTAGGCATATTGTCCATGGCTAAGATCTGATTAACAGCAGCATCATAATCATCATTTAGCCCCATCAGGAATTGCATAATCTTGTTGCTATTATCCATCTCAATAACCTTCTTGATAACATGACAAGTGCATTTGTCCATAATGCCACATTTGCACTCTGGAGCCCCTTCAATACTCAAGATTTCATCCCACACCTTCTTGAGTCTATTGAAGTAAATCCCTACTGAATCGGAGCTTTGTTCCATGTTGCTAAGAGATTTCCTCAACTGATATAATAGAGGTGCATTGGATTGCCCGTACCTCTCTGTAATTTCACACCACAGTTGGCGTGCAGATCCAGCATATGCAAATGATTCCGAAACTGAACTCTCAATCGAGTTCAGAAGCCAACATCGGACCATATAGTCGGTCCTAATCCAACGCTGATGTGCAGGCGATTCAATCGGAGGAGCGAGGCATGATCCATCGATCAGGCCAAGCTTGAATTTGGCTCCCAAAGCCATCTTCACATTCCTACTCCAACTCAAGAAGTTCCGGCCATTAAACACATTGGCAACAAGTTGCACACCTGAACTATCAGAGTTTGTGAGTGCCAAGAGATAATTTTTTTTAACCTAGCTATTAAGGGTATAGGACTATAAGTTCAAAAGTCTTTTTTTAATTTTATTGGGTAAGGATTTAAATGTATTATTATGCTCTTACCTTCGCAACACTTGGCCATATAAGGGATTCCACCACAAGCAATCACTTGGCCAAGATGAATAGATAATCAAGGTCACGGACTCACGGGTAATGAAACCTACAATAAAGGAGTCATTGGTACATTTTAGTTCCAATTGTAATGATTAAACTTTGGTAAGGAAAATAGTAGGAGTGATGTAAAAATTAGAGTAATAATTAGATATAAAAAATAAATTAAATATAATAATTAAATCTAAAAAGATATGTATGATTGACGACGTTAGATGAGCTAATACTCCGTATTAACATCTGTTTGCAACTTGAACCCATGTTGTACGTTCCTTCTTGACTGTGGAATTAATTTCTTGACCCCTCCCAACAAATGTTTGATTTTTATCACCGCGGTACTTTCCTCTCTATATCAAAAAAAGGATAACTTGTGACCTAAATACCTAAATTAACCTCCTCCCATTAAGCTCAGTTATAATGAGTCCGTTTGTTTGGCTCTCAAAATTGACAAACCTACTATTCAATGTAACATCTAAAAAAATAGAGTTGAAATAATAATAATAAAAGTAATTTTGGGAGAAATTAAATATCAAAATAGGATGAACCTCCATTTCTCTAATTTTAATTGCTGTGTCAAAAAACGTACCCGACTAATTTATAATATAAAAATCAAACAAACTCAAATATGACTCACTTTTACTTATATTTATCCGGATGTGATTAGTTTAAGAGAAAATTTGCCCAGCAGGTCACATTTTGGGCTCAAATTTAACAAATGTCCGCAGATCTCGACATATTAGGTTAAAGGCCACTCCTTTTTTCTGTGCCCCCTCCATCGATCTCCCTTATCTGTCGCTCCCTCAATCGTCCTTCCTCAATCTCTCGACCCCCCTTATCTGTCGCTCTCTTTCTCACCCTGCCGGCTCTCGATCTCCCTCAATCTCTTCCTCCATCTCCTTCCTCGTCCTCCCATGCCGCCGCATTAGCGTTGCCATGACGTCGGTGACATCGGTGTCGGCGTAGGTGATGACGTCGGCTTGCTGCAGAAGGCCGACTGGCGGGAGGCGGAAGCGACGGGGTTGTAGGAGGCGGAGATCGACGACGCCGGCGGGGTTGAGTTCCATGGCCGTTTCCGCATCTCTCTCCAGATCTTTCCAGATCGCTCCTGCTCCGGATAATTTCCATGGCCGTTTCCTTCCGCATATCTCTGCAGATTGTTCTCGCTCCTTCTCCGGATCGCTTCAATCGGCACCTCTCTTCATAAGCACTTCAACCGAATCTGGTGAAATCGGATCGGAGAAGCAATCGATTCCGTTCGGCTGAGGATCACGAAATCGGACTGCACGGAGCTCGGCTGGGCCGAATCAGTTCTGTTCTGGTTCAATTAGCCGATCGGGACGCCGGTCTGCTGAGTCGGAATTACACAGCGAACTACCTGAAGAGGAAATCGGACTACGTGATGACGCCGATCCCAAAGGCGGGGCTGGAGCAGCTGTGGAAGAAGATGGCGGAGCCGCAGAAGCGGGGCTGGTGTTCAACTCGTACGGAGGGGTGATGAACCAGATCGCCTCCGATGCGACGCCGTTTCCGCACAGGGTGGGGAACCTGTACAAGATACCGTACGTACTCGATGAATTGGAACCAGACAGGGGCGGCGCTGGAGAGCCAGCACATTGGGGAGATTAAGGCGCTGGAGAAGCAATCGGCGCTGCTGCTGTTGAAGTTCCTCATTTTCAGCATTTTAATTGTTAATTAATCATCAAATTAATCGATCCATATGTGCGCATGGGATTTTGCAAGGTGAGTTCCTCATTTTCAGCATTTTCGTTGTTAGCAAATTAATATTACAAATTATATTAAAATTATAATTTGTTTTAAGCATTTTTATTGGTAATGAATAGTGAATTTGTGGTTAGTTTGCGTTGTGATTGAGTTTGTTTTGTTAGAGTTTGGATATTGGCAATTTCAGCAAGTTTTTTTTGTGGGATCTGAAATGCTGAAATTAATTTTTATTAACAAAATTCGTTATGCTGAAATGCTGAAATTAATTTTTATTAGCAAAATTCATTATGCTGAAATGCTGAAATTAATTCTTATAAAATTGTACGGGCTACTATATCTTACACACAAGCATATTTTTCAGCATTTCAACATTTTTAGGAATTGTTTTTTTTTAGCATTTCAGCATTCTTTGAAAAAAAATCTGATTTCAGCAACTTTGGAAATGGTTACGCGAAAAAAAAAAAAAAAAAAAAAGAAACTCCAGTTTCAGCAACACGGTTTCAGCGAATCCGGCATCGAAGTGGTGATGCGGAAAAAAAAACAAGGGCTGTTTGAAACAAGGGTTTCAGCAACGCGAAAAAAAAAAGTAAAAACAAGGGTTGCTGAAAACGAATGTGCTGAAACCCCTGTTTCAGCAACGCAGTAAAATTTTAAAAAAAAAACTAGAACAGGGGTTGTTGAAACCGAATGTGCTGAAATCGGAGTTTCAGCAATTCCGTTTCAGCAACGCGGGAAAAAAAAAATCCTTAAATCGGAGGGGACACATGGGACACGCGTGGGGAGCACAGGGGGCGGTGGACATTTTGCTAATTTGACGCACTTAAGAGACATTTTCCTAATAAAGTTCAAAAATTAGGACATTGAAGTAATCACCCCTTAATTTAATTGAGATAAAATTCAACCCTCTCATTCACTTAATTACATATGTCCAAAAGGAAAAAGTCCAAGAAGCCAAAAGGAAGTGGACGGAAAATACCTTTCTTCTCTTTTAAAATTAATTTAATTTAATTATAACAATATTATGAATGGACGGATGTAAATCCTCTGTTCCCATTCTCGTCCCCCTCTCTTGTCTCCTCTCACATAAATCTCATTTCTTTTATTCTTTTAATTCTTTCATTAATTTAATTTATTTTTTATTTTTCTTTTAAATTGGTGGTTGTGAGGGGATAGGAAGAGGAGACAAAGTTGATGATAGTAGATTTGGCACCATATGCACTAATTAGTAACTACCGACTCCTGGTGGCAGTTGATGACAAAGTTGATGACATAGACTTATGGTGGCATAGATGAGGATGCTCAGATGAACGAATGGTTATACTAGATTGGACAGGATCAGAAATGAGGTTATCCGCGAAAGGTTAAGGGTAAGCAGTATCCGAGATAAGTTACGAGAGGCAAGGCTCCGTTGGTTTGGTCATGTGTAGAGGAGAGATGTGAGTGCGCCAGTTCGTAGGTGTGACAATTTGGATATTTACAGAGTAAGACGGAGTAGAGGGAGACCAAAGAAAAATTGGAGAGAGTTGATCAGACAAGATTTGGCCTTTTTGAATCTTGACGAGAACATGATTAGGGATAGGGCGCAGTGGAAGAGCATCATCCAGGTCAAAGAGGGTTGAGCTGACACTTAGCGGAGTGGCAAAAATCTTATCCTTCCACCTGTTTCTCGCACCATACCTTCCCTATATTTGTTTGTTATACTTTTATCTTTGGTTGTGCTATGAGTTTACGCAGGTGTTTGGGCCACTAGGAAACACTCTCTCGACTTGGTCGGGGAAAGAGTGCGTACAACTTCCCCCCCCCCCCCCCCCCCCATACCCTGCTTAGGCGGGATAAACTGGAAATGTTGTTGTAGTAACTACCGACTCTTGATGACAGAGTCAGAAGTTATTGATTAATTAATGTTGCTCCAATTTGATTAACCATTGTAGGCACTATCAACTCAATTTGCAGGCACTGTCAAATCATTTTGCAAAATTATTTACTGTAGTTTGTTATGTGGCTCTTGCGGTTTACCTGGTGTGTGGCTCTTGCCGGCTGGGTCATGTGCTCGGGGTTTACCACTAAAGGTGGGTTCCTCGTCATAAAAAAAAGTCTAAAATCATTCAACAAGCACTAGGCATATATATTGTCATCTAACTTTGCAGGAGGGAAAATCTAATTAATTACTGTAACAATTACTGATCCTTGATGTCGAAGTCGGCAAAATGGAAGGAGTCTGCCGCCACAGGAAGACGGCACCATCTGCATGCTTGGCTTTTGGCGTCATCTTCATCGGTGTCGATACAAAAGGCCGTTGGCGGTGCTGTGTTGATGGCGAGATAATGATCGTGCATATAGCATTCCCCTAGATAAGTGAGGATATTTAGCTACAAATAAAAGAATTGCATACTCTTACGGTCTGTTTGGCTCACAAAAGATTAATGTTGCTTAAAATTACATAATTTAGCTTAAAACTAAAATCAAGATAAATTTTTTGATGAAAGTTTAGAGATATATTATAGATTAAAAGAGAAAATTATTGCTTGGCATGACAAATTATATAGAGGTGTAAAGCTATTTCTTTTAAAATCACGAAAATTTTTACCACACCGCTTTGAGAGCAACTTTAACAACAACTGTTGAAGATGTTAATTTGTAAAAAAAAATAAAAATTGAGGGTGGAGTTAGAAGGGTGCTTATGGAATGCCATTTTAATATCGATGATAATAGCATTTTGCATTTGGTTGGCTAACGCAAGCAAGGACATGTGGCAGTGTGGCACCATTTCAATGGTGGATGGGATGAGTGGCTGATTGAGATCGGTTAGATTTAACGTTTGAGATTTAACCTAATACATTTTTAATTATATTTAAATAATATTATTTTCGCTATTTAAAATGTAAAAAAAAATATTTTAAAATTATCATAATACTAGATTCATTTTTATCTACACATAGATATCAATTTTGAATGCATTTCGACTTATTTTGAAAAAAATGATTTCTTTCGATATAATTATATTGTAATTTTCCTCGAAAAATTGGATCTTGGGCGTTCGATACCCGATTGCTTATTATACTTTTACTTCTTCATTTTATAAATGATCTAAATTTTATAATTAAATTTTAGTAATTAAATATGAATATAATATTACAAGTATATTATAAACATGTTGTAAATAATTGTTATAGAAGGGTATATCCGTAAACTGAATTGATAAAAAAAGATGAGATGTGGGATGCTAAGGATGATATTGTTAAAGTGGAAAAAAAATTAAGAAAGAGATGTTATATATGTTGATGTGGCGAAGAGAGATGAATTAAAAAAAATTTAGTATGTGCCACTCTTAAAAGCTAAAATAAGTCTGTGCCACTCTTAGGCTGTGTATGGTTCCCAATTTCAACCGGTTAAAATTATAAACTTGTAGCTGTTGAAATTAAAATTCGGTTTAATTGGGGGTATGGGAGGCAAAATGAGTCAAAAGCCGGTTAAATTGGGGGTTTATTTGAGAAGCTACTTTTGATAGCTTTTTGGAAGCTTATGTGGTTTATTTTATTTGAAAATACCATAATACCCCTAATAACAACCAAATAAACTCCACTTTTTACAAATAAACTGTTTCTCGTCCCATACGGAGTTTATATTTTTTCATAAATTTTTAACTACTTTTTACCAACAGTTTATAAATTTTAATCTGTTTATAATTTTAGTCAGTTTATTAACTGCGTCCCATACGAACCCTTAATCTAATTTTCTCAATTTAAAAAACCTTACAAAATCTACAAAAAGGTTAAAAAAAAAATGAAGCTACCTTGCATCTTCTTTAGACCAAGTCAACCGACTTTTAGACGACCATCACCCTCAGAAACAAAAAATTGAAAATATATATATGTATGCATGGAATTAGATCAATCATCACCCATTGAGATACATTGATCTACCTAGTAATGTCTATGAGTTCAATGAACATGAACACAAGTTTGGTGTGTCACCATGATTTCATAGAGGTCGACGAAAAGAAGAGCCTCTTCCAGTGCGGCGCTTGCAAGACTGCCATCGCCGGGAAGAGGTTCAGCTGCACCTCTTGCAGCTTCTCCCTCCACCCCTTCTGCAAAGCCTCTCCTCCGTCCGTCCGCTCCTCCGCTCTCCTTCCGGAGCACACACTCACCCTCGTGACCGCCCCTGCAGCCAACCGCAACTGCGACGTCTGCTTCGACCCCATCGAAGGAACCCACTACACCTGCCACGACCTCTACGTCCACCCGATCTGCACCCAGCTCAGCCCCCGGGTCCGCCACGTGGTCGACCAGCACCACTCCCTGGAGCTGCAGCACCGGCCCCCGCTCACCGCGCGCTGCAACGTGTGCCACGAGGACTGCCACGGGTGGGGCTACCGGTGCGGGGATTGCTCCGTTGACATCCATTATTGGTGCCTCTTGAAGCCTTCTTCCGGACCACCACAAGCGGTAGCAACACGCTCAGTCTGTAGTGGACCGGATCGGGTTCCGTCTCATCCCGCGTGTTTTGGGACGGTTAACTATGAGAATTTCGGGTTCGACTTGTCGGGTTTGAGGCCGTCGGGGAGGTATTCCGATGGCACGATGACTACCACCCGTGGGCCGGCTTTGAATTGGGTGATGCGTTACGTAGGAAGCCTAGCCATGAACTTGCTCATCGGCTTTATTACTGGTGGTACCGGTATAGATGTGGGTGATTTCTTTCTCAATTAATCCCAGATTCATGATCACAAACCTTCACGTTTAATTTCTGTTGTTTTTCCCATTAAAATTGTATTGGCTTGCATTCACAGGAGTGTTGTTATGTTATGAATAATATATAAGAGTGAAGTTGTTTAATGTGTTTCTTTTTTCGGCGTGATGTCCCGAGGGTAACCCAACTATGAGGGTAAATCCAAGCAAATAACTCAATCGATAAAAGTTATATGTCAAGTAAATCGATTTGCGCCAACCAGTCCCGGACGTGGAACTTTAATAGGGATCAATTAAAAAAGTGGGTAAAAAAAAAAAGATGGGGTCACCAAATCTGTGATTTACTCTTCTGTATTTTGGTAATAATCAACAGAATTAGCAAGTGGATGTAAGTAGCTACAGAATTGAAAGGGGGCATTGAAGCCTATACAGCTAAGAAGTGGGCTTCAACGACATATTGGGCCAACACCATGAAACAAGTGGAGTAATATCTTTTCAACCGTTATTTTGAGACAAAAAGCGTCTATCAGCTCTATGTGCACAACGTATTTATGGGTGTTATTCGAGCCGAGCTTGACATGTTCAAGCTTGTTAAACGAGCTCGAGCCGAGTCGAACCTAATTTTTAAACGAGTTTTTTATTTTGTTCAAGATCGGCTTGTTTTGGAAATGAACGAGCTCGAACCGAGTTTTTTTTCACGTAATTTTGATATTTATATATTATTACATTTTATTAAAAAATACGAGAAATAATAAAAATAAAATATTGTAGATCAGATATAGTACATAATTACAAGCACTATGATTTATGAACAACGTCTTTAAATGTAGAATTTTAAAATTATCCAAAATTATCAAATCATGATTTTTTTTAATTTAAAAAAGAAAAAATTGACAAACCCAAAATCGACCCAAAATGACCCGAAACTCGGTCAAACCCGGGTTCGAGACAACCTGAATGTACCCGGAACCCGTTTTACTCGGAACCCGAAGTGACCCGACCCGAATGACCCATTTGACAGGCCTAATTGTAATACCTGAAAAATCAAGCAACAAAGAGAAGTATAATTGTCTTTTTACTAAAAATGAAACATTAAAGAATAGGGGTATAATTGTCTTTTCATATTAAATTAAGTGAGGTTTAACAAGAAAAAGGGTATGGGTGGTTAGTTGCAAACAACATATATTAAATGGGTGGTTATTTGACAATTTTTTAATAAAGGGTGGTTATTTACAAATAACAATGAATAGTGAGTGGTTATTTGACAATTTTTTAATAAGGGATGATTATTTACAAACACATTGAATGGTGGGTGGTTTTATGCATTTTTGCGTTAATAATATTTTAGTCGTGGCTAGTTAGTAGGATTAACCATACATAACATTCTCACGTTACCAGTGTCACCTACTTATCAACATTGTTGGGAATTCGGATCTCCTAGCCACCACCCAATATTTGTAAGTGAGGTCAAAGAGAATTTTTTTTCAAAAAATTCTCTAAAAAATAAATAATTACAAAAATATTCACACTTTAAAACTATTTACGAAAATATTTATTTTTGTCAGATCAAGCAGAAAAACGCGGTTTGAAACTGCGTTTTATTCGGAAGGTAAAATTTTTAAAAATGGAAGAAAATGGAACAAAAACTTAACAAAAGAAACACGGTTTGAACCCGCGTTTCTATTACTAATTTTATTTTCGGATTAAATGAGCAATTTTTTTAATTTGTTTACACTAGACACGCGGTTTAAAACCGCGTGTCTTGTTTTTTTTTTTTTTTCTTCTGGAAAATTGAAAAGGCAACGAAGACGATGCAGGCCGCCGAAGGAGGAAGGAGGGACGCCGGAGGAGGAAGGAGGAGAGGCCGGACAGCGGAGATGATGCCGGATCCGGTGGAAGGCGTGGGCGCCGCTTGCTCTCTCGCTCTCTACTCAATCTCTGTCTCTCTCGCTCCGATTCTCGCTCTCTCGCTCCCAATTTCTCATTCTCGCTCTCAATTTCGCTCTTCCGCTCTCAATCTCTCCAATTCGCAATGGCCGGTGGAAGGCGTGGTGGATGCCGGGAAGGTCGTGCAGGTGGCACTGGCGGTGAAGGCCGTAGCGGTGGCGATGAAGGGGCGAAGGAGGAATGGATACGCCACGTAGGCGGTGGTCCGAGAGTCGCAGGCGGTGGTCGGTGGGAAGGGGCTCGACAGTGGTCCGAGAGTCGCAGGCGATGGGGCGCGGAGAGTCGCAGTCGAAGGTGGTGGCGGCTCGAGACTTGCAGCGCTTGTTGGCTCCCGCGGATCCGGCATCTCCTCCTTCCTTCTCCGGCGTCCCCCTTCCACCGGATCCGGCATCACCTCCGCTGTCTGGCCTCTCCTCCTTCCTCCTCCGGCGTCCCTCCTTCCTCCTTCGGCGGCATGCATCGTCTTCGTTCCCTTTTCAATTTTCCAGAAAAAAAAAAAAAACAAGACACGCGGTTTGAAACCGCGTGTCTAGTGTAAACAAATTAAAAAATTGCTCATTTAATCCGAAAATAAAATTAGGAAAAGAAACGCGGTTTGAACCCGCGTTTCTTTTGTTAAGTTTTTGTCCCATTTTCTTCCAATTTTAAAATCTTTACCTTCTGAATAAAATGCGGTTTCAATCCGTGTTTTTCTGCCTGATCTGACAAAAATGAATATTTTCGTAAATAGTTTTAAAGTGTGAATATTTTTGTAATTATTTATTTTTGAGTGAATATTTTTTTAAAAAAATCGGTTAAAGAACCTCTCATTTTGCGGCAAAGGTTAGATTTGAGAAAATTTAGGCAAAGTTCAACCGTCTAAAAAGTATTCTCTCCGTTCAAAAATATAAGTCTTTTTAAACTTAGATTTTTGTTCGAAAATATAGGTCATTTTAAGTTTTTTAGGTATTGGGATATGAGATTGGTTGATAAATGTTGTGGATAATTAACGAGGGGTATAAATGAAATAAGTTTATGATTTCCTTAATTTGTGTGCAGATATCTAAAATGACTTATATTTTTTAACGGAGCCGGTAGTGACTAATAGTTAGATTTACGTCCCTTATTATAATGTCGGATTCACCTTCTAACACCGAACGGGATCTACTGTCTCATTTGAGACAGGCCCTGAATTGGCCTCCCCCCACCCCTCAATAATAATAAAAAAAAAAGAAAAATAATTAAAATTAAAAAGAAAAAAGAAAAATAATAAAGGGTGGGTTTTGTGTGAGGAGGGACATCGAGACAGGGAGTTGAAGGTGACAGGGGATCCTCACCCTTCTAACACAAAAGCTTAAGCCATTGTGTATAGTTTCTCATCTCCTTATATTTTGGTTTGGTTTTTCATCTATTTTTCAATGTGGGACTCTACCCACAAACCCCAAAACCGCAACAACGGCGGATCCATTAGCGAGGAATAACAACTTCGTCGTCCGAACGACTATCGCCACAAATCCCTACTGGGACATCTTGATCGGGAGGAGGAAAGGCGCCACACCTCCGAGTTCCAGTGCTCGCGATCATAGTCATCCCATCCCATCACAATCATGAAGATCTTGTGCATCTGTATAGGAATCATTCAAGTAAAAGGGATTAAAGCAATCCAATTGAGCGAAAGAGCGAGCACGTGGATGATCATATAAAACAAATATGGGAGATCAAGAAATTTAAAACTTCCCTTTTGCACTATTGGTTGGCATATGCTAATGAAAACAATAGCAATTCAAGGAGATCGAAGGAAGTTGATCTTCAACTGTATTTGGTTTAATTGGTCAAGAAGAGACAAAAATAGTGGGAGGGTATAGATCCAAAGGGGTGGTCTGAATTTTTTTCTTCCAGTCAAGTCTTGAGTCGATCGTGTTAATAACGTGTTATAATACAAGGGATATCAAACGAGAATAATCTTTCTTTTATTGCTATAATACAAGGGATATCAAACAAGATAGAGTAGAGGGAGATTTCTTATTCATGTGTGTCCTCTCAAATGAGGCTACAAACCTTTATATAGGCAAAATAGATAGGAGTTATAGAAACTTAAACATCCCCCAATAGCGATTTCATTACAAATCTAAAATGACTTAAATTTCAAGACGGAGAGACTAAGATAGAGGGAGTAACATTTTTCAATTCAAAAGCGCGTCGAGTATTAAATCTACTGCTATGCTCTTCACAATGCCCGCAACCACAGCACCGAGGAACCCAAATACTGGCGCGTAGCGTGGCCCATCCGGAGGGGGACGACCATCGGAAATCCCTCGGGTGGTGGTGGTGGTGGTTGTGGTGGTGGGATCTGCGTCGTGGCACGCGCCCTGTAGGCACCAGAAATGGAGGTTAGCGGAGCAGTCGAAGCAGCGGTAGGCCCACCTGCCGCACGGGTGGCCACACGCGCTGCAGCCAGCGATGTGGGAATCGTCCCCCATCTGGAGCACGAGCGCGTGGCCGGTCTCCGGCCCGTGGGGGAGGGTGGGAGGGAGCTGGGAGCACTGGGGGTGGACGTCGAACCGGCAGGGAGGGCACGTGTAGTGCGCGCCCGTTATGTCCTCGCTGCAAACCGCGCATTGGCGGTGGATCGGGTTGTGCGGGTCGCGTGAGATGAGCTGGAGGGGGTGGTCGGCGGCGGGGTGGAGGGGGGAGGCGAGGTGTTGGGGTAAGCTCTTGCAGAAGGGGTGGAGGTCGGAGTTGCAGGCGGCGCAGTGGTAGACACTGCCGGCGATTCGGCAGTGGCAGGCGGCGCAGGGGATGGGGTCGAGAAGGGGGTTATCGCCATGGCGCTCCGACGCTTTGAGGCGGGTCTCTGACTCTGGGTGGACGCAGAAATGGTTAGCTGAAGTCATGATGGTGAATGGTAATGGATATGAGCGACTTAAGAGTACGTAACTGGGTAGCTGTATATATAATGCTCCATGTAATTATTAATTAGAATTTGGCTTTCACCCAAAAAAAAAAAAAAAGGTTAGAATTAGTTTGTAAGATCGAGGAAAGAGTCAAAACAGCTAGTTGAGGGATGAGAATGAGAGGGACGTGCTCAGCGATCAAGTAGTCGATCAAATTCATTCGTTGAATGTCATATTTTTGGGTCTGTTTGGCAGGAGCGTTTTGGAGGGTTAGCTAAAGCGTTTTGCATTTCCCTAGAAAAACGCTGTCCATAGTTATGTTTGGCAGGTAACACCGTTTCTTAAAACGCTTTGCGTTCATCTCCCTCAACCGCTTGGAAAGCTTTTGATCGGCCGCTCCCATCTGCAAGTTTTCGATGAAATTTGTAGAGCGTTCAACATGGAAAAAGACGGAATTATCCCTCTCATCTCTTCAATTTCCGTCTTCACAGAAGAAGCTTAGGTCGACCGTAGTCATTTCCGTCTTCGCAAAAGCTTTTGCAATCGATTCATGAAGCTCCTTCCAAGAGAGTCTCATGTCGTCGAACTTCGATCTCGCGGCAAGGTTGTAATCGATTAAATTTCTCGGCTTGCTTTTGAAAATCACTAATGTCGATTTCCTTTTGTTGACAGAGGGTCTTCAGCAGGTTCCATTTCGCTTTCTCCATCAACCACTTCCACTTTCACGTTCTTCATGTAATTTCGCTTTCTCCACCAAGCTTTTTCGCTCTCACGTTCTTCAAGTAATAGTGGTTGTTGGTCTCGATGCAATTTCGATTTGCATTAACTCTAAATTTTTATTTACATAAAACCCTAACTTTTGATTTTCATGGTCCGAGACTGATTTGAATTACTTAGTTAAGATTGAGTGTTGCTAAATAAACAAATTAGAATCAAATTGGGTTGTTGCAGCGAACTTTGATTTTCTAGAGGGGTGAACAGAAGGGTAAATTACATGTGTAATTCTCAATATTTTTCCATTATTTGGGGTTAGCTAAAGGGATGTACAAAATCAAAGTATTGCTGAAAAATTTCCATTATTTGAGGTTTTTTAACAGGATGAATCAAATTGGGTTTTTAGAGGGATGAACAGAAGGGTAAATTACATATGTAATTCTCAATATTATCCATGATTTGGGGTTTTCTTATGTGGCATGTTATGATTTTATCCTCTTCTTTTTGAAACAGAAAAAATTTTAAGTTGTCGTTAGTTTACTCATATTGAGTTGTCATTAGTTCACTTCTCAGCCTCGTCTAATCTCTTAAATGTGACTTGTTATGCTGCTATTGCTTAGCGATCTTGGCAATCCCTCTCACACAAACCTGAGATAGCTTAGCATGTTGATCTCTTAAATGGAACAAACTAACTAAACAGAGCACTAAAAACTGGTTGCACAGAGATATTCATTCTATCATCTAGATTTATAGTCTCTTAAAACTTCCTGCCAAGCTACCAATTAAAACAATACATACAAACTTTATAGTCCCGAGGATCTAGGCTACGCTACCATAGTTGGTCAGTTTGTGTGTATAAAATTATCTGGTAGCTTATTCGAAGGATTTTGGCCTGGTCAGTTTGTGTCCTGATGGTTTGATTGCTCATAAGGAGTCAATTTGAGAAAATTGTAGCACCCACCTAGTACCCACAAAGCTGCTAAACCCTCTGATTGAAGCACCCACCTAGTACCTACCACATATTTTAACAAATAATATCCCCATACACATCAAATTCATTCTTGTTGACATAAATTGACTCCTTATTTAGGGGTGATTTTCTCAAATTAGTTTGCCTGCCAGTTTCTCTTAGAACAATACTAATAAATTAAACTTATTTTGACCACCAAATCCCATTTTTAGTTGATGAAAATACCGCAATTGATGATGGCAAAACATGCTAGTTCTCTGTAGTCAGCAGATGCATAATAAACATCGCAACTCTGCCCTGCCTGATTCATCAAACCCAACACCAAGAAAAATGCAGCTGACAATTATGAATATGAGAAAGATCCGAGGAGATGGTGAGTGCTTCATTGTCAAAGAATAGCCATAGAAAGGGGAAGGATACAGATAAAAGGTGAGCGCGTTATGGACTTATGGTTATATTATTTTTGCCAGGAGAAGATTATATCTGTTGTTGATCTTTTTGATGAATCTAGAATTCAATACTAGAAATGGCTATGCATAGTGGTTGTGTGATTTGCATCTCATCATGACTCTTAACTTGCTTGCATCTGTTTGGCAGGCATATCTTTTGTTGAATTGAGTATCATATATTTGATTCATTTAACCTCAGTTAGGATTGAAGCACGGAAGCCAAGTTCTTTCGTTTCTTGAAGATTGTTGGAGCCGGGTTTAAAGCCAGAGCAGAAGCGGAAGGTCACATGCTTTTCCTCAAACTGGGTGACAGTCATGAAGTGGAACTGGCAGTTCCACCAGCTGTCCAAGTCTTTTGCTTCAAGCCCAACGTCATCTGCTGCACCAGGTATATCTCAATTCTATATCGCCACAGATGATGACAAGTGAACAATAAACTTAAAGACTCTGGTCAATTAAGAGACTCAACAAGAATGTTGGCAGGTACTTGCTTACTCCTGTCTCATACGGGGTCTAATTTTTTCTCTTGTTTCTTTTATAAATTTAATTTTTATTCTCAAAGCCTTTCCCGGAAGTTTGTTCGCTCTTTATTGTAAGGCTAACTAGCTTCTTTGGATGATGTCATAGTTCCATTATATTTAAATGCCCTCCCAATATGCTTCTCCACACTATCCCTACCACTTTTTTTATTATTATTATTTGTCATGGCTTCACAGTGTTATCCATGTAATATAATCATAGCTCTTTGTGCACACATTTGCAAATTTGTGTTTTTGATCCGGACGTTTAGTTCTTAATCCTGGCGGACAATGGGTGAAGTGATGTTTATTCCTGGAACACCAGTAGAAGTAAATATTGAGCAGACAAAAAAGTAGATGGGAGATACATAGTATTTTTAGGTGTAATAACAGTGCCTTTCAACTCTTAGATAAAGTAGATCCATTCTGTAACTTTGGTTGCTCAAATAGGGTAATAACCAATGTTCTCGGTGATGGGAGATACATAGTATTTTTCAAGCGGACAAAAAAGGAGAAGGAATTGAGCCACAGAGCTCTAAGAGTCCCTGTGGAGCAGATCAATGGTAAATGGATCCATTCATCAAAGGTATGTTGGTTATGTTCTCCTTCCCCATCTTTTTTTCCCATGTAATTTACTTGTGAAAAAGATGAAATTTTTTATTTGAATTGCTTACAATTAGGGGTGGGCACAAATCCCGCAAATCCCGGGCCCGTCCCGGTTCCGTCCCGGTCCCGTCTCGATCCCGGTGGGATTTGAAAAAAAAATAATGAATCCCGTCCCGGTCTCGTCCCGCAAAAATTATGCGGGACGGGACGCGGGACGAGGATTTCTTATCCCGCAAATCCCGTCCCGTCCCGCATATATTTATTTATTTATTTATATATTGTTTACAGTGTATATATATATTTTTTTTTTGATACAGGCGAGAATTTGGGGGTGTCAACTACGGTTGTACCACCACCCAAGAGCGTCCCTACGGACGAGAGTTTGGAACTCTAAATCTGAACTCCAGGACGCCGAGGCGGACTCCAAAGCCATGCGAGTAAGTCGATCAGCCGCCTTGTTCGCCTCCCTGAAAATGTGGGTCACAGAAAATGTCTCGAACAAGCTAAGCAGACGAAGAGCATCCGACATAAGGATTTCGATCTCCCAGGGTGTCGACCACGCACCATTGATCGCATTCACAATCGCGAGACAATCACCCTCCACCGCAACTCTTCGGAATCCTAGCCTTCGAGCTTCCAACAAGCCGAGCTGAAGACCCACAGCCTCAGCCTGAATCGCAGAAATCGTCCCGCATCTTCTGGAATCGCAAGCAAGCACCCTGCCATCATTATCTCTGATAACAAACCCTGCAGAAGCAGAACCAGAAAGAGATTTTGCGCCATCAAAATTAAGTTTAACGACACCATTCTCAGGCTTACGCCATCTAATGGCATTCCTTTTGCGAGGGTTGCCTCTAGGTTTGATTCTCGTTGTTTTTTCATCTTCTTCATCTGAGTCGTCTTGTTTAGTTCTTTTCCAGTTTTTCATGTGGTATTTGATTATGGCTACCAATTCGTCTATTGTTCGTAAGTTCTGGTTGTCGAATATAATCTTGTTTCTTTTCGTCCATATGCACCACCAGGAGAAAGCCAAGATAGCCTTTTGCTCTTGGTTCAGCTGTTGAAATATTTCGTTGGTTATAGTCTTTATACTGTTGTTACTTTTATCAACACTTACTATTTTTCGTTCAATATCTTTATCCAGAGCTCCAATTGTTCTCATAGTTGTCGGACACTCCGTGAGAAGATGGATAGCGTCTTCCTCCCTAGAGTTACAGAAAATACAATCCATGGGCGTGTGTATCCCCTTGTTTTGGAGCTTAGATTTAGTAGGTAATCCATCCAAACCTACTTTCCATAGGAAGTTCTTTATCTTTGGTGGGCATTCAACTTTCCATATTCCAGAGAATAATTCAATCTCATTGTCATTTGATTTCGTGATTAACCATTTCAGGAAGTATAAATCAGATTACATCCTTCCTTTTACTTGTTGAGAAGATCGGTTCAAAAATAGATCATGGCTTCGAAGTGTCCTTAAATAGAAGATCCAAGATCAACCTGATTGGAAAGAGCCGTTGGAGATCTGGTGATGAAGATCCTCACGCTCCATGCTATCTTCATACTATTATATAAAGGAAAGGAAGGAGAAGACAGAAGTACAAGTGCTACACACGAGCTTCATTCATTCAAGCGATCTGTCTTCCAAGTGTCTCTCTGCAAAGCGCTCAAATAGTTTGTTGTTTATTTCAAAGCCTTTGAGAGTCACTGTGAGCTTATAGGATATATTTATTTCAAGTGTTACTCGAGAGTTTATAACTCGGGAAGTTCCACTAGGCTATTGATTTGCGAGAGTTAGAGGATTGTACTAGATAGCTGAGAGAGGTGGGGCTCTTCTAGATTGGTCTAGGACTCCAAGGGAACGTGAGTTGACTAGATTGCAATTGTATAGGAGAGAGGCTTCTCGGTGAGCTATTAGGATCCTAAGTTAAGCATTCAATAAAGCCTTAGAATCCTAGGGTTGTGGAAGAACCCTAGGCGGGGACGTAGGCCAGTTGTGCTGAACCTCGTAAACAATTACTCGTGTCCTTTACTTATTTTCTTTACCTTATTTCCGCACTTGGTTCGATTGTCTAACTTTGTGATTCAGGTTTAATCTCAAGAGTTTTGATTCAAGCTTCAAAAGTCTTGAGACTTTCTGCGAAAAACGGGCATACTCTATTCAACCCCCCTTCTAGAGTATTTCTTATTACATTGTTTTTACATTATCGAACCTTCAATTGGTATCAGAGCTTTACTCACTGTTTTTGATCTAACAATCTTGTGAGTTTTCGATCATGTCTGGTGAAGCAAGCGGAGGATTTGCACATGGAAGGTCCACAAGCAGACCGCCACTCTTTGTAGGAAACAACTTTGTCCACTGGAGATCTTTGATGAAGATGTTCATCATTGACCAAGATCTAGAGCTTTGGAACATTATAGAGAATGGTCCGAAGATTCCAGAGAAGGAAGGACCAAACGATACCAAAGTGGCAAAGAAGGAGTCTGATTACAACCAAGCAGATCTTGAAACCATCTCCAAAAACTACAGGGCTATCAACTTACTTTATTGTGGTCTTAGCACTGATGAGTTTAACCGTATTTCCTCTTGTAGGTCAGCTAAAGAGATTTGGGACAAGTTGGTCGTCACCTATGAAGGAACGAGCCAAGTAAAAGACACCAAGATCAGCTCTTCAAGATGAAATCCGATGAGTCAATCAAAGCCATGTTCACACGATTCACAGAAATCACCAACAACCTTGACTCTCTCGGCAAGAGCTTTACCAACGTTGAGAAAGTGAGGAAGATACTGAGGTGCCTTCCAAAGGAGAAATGGGGTCCAAAAGTAACAGCTATAGAGGAAGCCCAGGACCTCACCACTTTACCCCTTGATGACCTTCTTGGAAAGCTGATCACGAATGAGATGATCCTTAATGAAGACGATGGAGAACTTCCAGCTAGCACCAAGAACTTGGCACTCAAGTCTAAGAAGGATGAGTCCAAGGATGGATCTGATTATGAAGATGAGGATGACGATGAGGATGATCCTTTTGCTCTTATCACAAGAGGCCTTGCTCGAATTCTCAAAATGAAGAAGCAATTCAACAACAAGGATGGATCAGAGTCTTCAAAATTTCGAGGTAAGCCTCAATACAACAAATATGAAAAGAAGACTAAACCGTTGTCTTGTTTTGAATGTGGTGAAACAGATCATCTTATGAAGGACTGCCCTCAAAAGACCAAGAGCCAGCCCAAGAAAGGTGACAAATGGAAGAAGAAACCTATGGTGGCTACTTGGAGTGATTCCGACTCTGACTCCGACGATGAGAAGGCCAACATCTGTCTTATGGCTTGTTGACTAGGCAGGAGTATGTCGAGTATTGAAATAAATATGAAATATAGTTCAGATTGACTTCCCTGTCTCAGCAAATAGATACAAGACTTCCTCCCGTTGTAATAAGAGAAAAGACAGGATCGAATCCACGAGGAAGCACGTCAGCAGTTCTCAGGTAGCTATCAGATTCTCACAGACACAGCAGAAAAGCACAGAAACAAAGACAAAAGCAAGCAAAGCAAATAAAGCAAGGCAGATAACTCGATCTTGACAACAGACTCTTCGAGATCGACAAAGATCTTGTCGACACAGCAAGCAAATCGACAACAGTAAGTAACTCGACCAAAGTACTCGACCGAGCTCTCCTCGATGTCGAGAAGTACTCGATATCGACAAGAAGAACTCGACACAGAACACTGATCGACAACACAGAAACAAGTAACTCGATCTCGTCAAAAGAACTCGATGTCGACAACCTCCTCGAAATCGATAAGTGACAGAAAACGTAAATTGCAAAGCTTTTCGAACACAGAAACAAACTTTAACGGAATGAACTTAATAAACTAAAGACTTCCAAGGCTAGGGTTTCAACACCACAACAGTAACCATGCAAAGTAACACATAAAGGCATAAAAGATCATGCTTTCCATCTAAATAACTTTCGTTATTAACAAATAGGGATATAGAGGCTCTCGCATAAACCCTAATTGTTACTAACCCTTTTTCACATAATTAATCCAAGTTGCATTAAGATCACTTTCGCTTCAATAATACAAACAAGGATCACCTTTAACTCTCGCAAAAGAATCATGCTCATAGGGAAAGAAGATGAATCGTATAAAAATCTGACCTTTATCGCATCGCCTCACATGGCCACCGTCGGGCTCACCCCAGCCCCAGAAGTGGGTGGACTACTCGCTCTTCATCGCAATAACAGACATTGATGTAAAAGAAGAAACTTGCATAAAACTAAATTCAAAGCATTTACAATCTTGGCAATCAACTTTCGCTGTAAGCCAAAACCTTAAAAACCTTAAAACTCCTAACTGTATCTCTCGATGGAACTAACTACTCCTCTCTAAATTTTTGAATGATTAAAACTGAGCCCCATGGGCTTTATTTATAGTGATCTATTCCTTGTTAGCCAAGGATAGAATAACTATATCTATATCTACAATTATATCTAATAATATAAAGATAAAACATGGAATTAAATAAACTAGATAGACTAGGATTATATCTAATGTGTTGGGTCTTCGATAGATCTTGATAGAATAGGATAGAATTCGTCAAATCTTGGCTTGCAAGCAATCTCCCGCTCGGACTTCTCCTCGAACTCGGCTTCTGGACTCCTCGACAATCTTCTCGACATGTCTCCTCGATATCGACAAATCTTGTCGATATCGATAACTTTCCTCAGCTCCCAGCTCTGTTCGTAAAACGCACTTTCCCGATGCCTCGGTTGTCGGATTGACGCATATGACCATGCGTTGGAAAACTCTTTCCGAGGGCTACAACTCTCATGAAGACATCACAGCCTGATTCAGAATGATGAAAGCCGGAAATTGGCCTTCTCTCCAGCTGCACCATTCTTGGCTTCTCCATGACTTTCCTTTAAGCTCCAAAATGCGTCCGATTTCTGTGAAATATAACAAAAACTTGTGTAGACCTCCATATATTGCAAACAAGTGTAAACTACACAGATTCTGTATTATTCTAACCCAAATGTATGAAATGCGTGTAGAAATCGATATAAAAGTAAGTGTAAAACATGGCAAATTAGGCTCACAACATGGCCTCAGAAAATGAATCCCACGATGAAAAGCTTGAAGCTACTGTAAGAGAACTAATGGAAAGTCCAAAAGAGGAATTATCGGAATTCCTTTCAAATATGATTGCCAATGAAGAGAAGCTTATTGCCCAAACTAACATTCTTATTAAGAGAATTGTGGATCAGGAGAAAACTATTGAGGATCTGTCTATGAGGGTCAAAGGTCTTGAAGCTTCTTATTCAGGTCTTGACATTAAAGTCAAGATGCTTGACTCGGAGAAATCTGAACTCAAGAAAGATCTCTCCTCTCTAAGAAATGTGCATCATGACTTAGAGAACGAGAAGATCTCCCTGAATAATAAGATTCTAGACCAACAGACAGCCCTCATAAGTTTTACCAAATCCAAAGGCACTCTCGATAAGATGTTGGGTGAGCAACAAAGCTCTCTAAACAAAAGTGGTATTGGGTACAATCCAAAGTTTTTAAAGAAGCAACACATTACCACTTTTGTAAAGGCTAAAGGAAGCAGAACCTCTCCTATATGTCACCATTGTGCTAGAAAGGGACATGTAAAAGAGACCTGCCCTTATAGAAGAAAGGATCCTTATATTATTCGCAATACATTTCCTGTTCATTTGAGAAAAGAACGGATAACACAAGTTTGGGTCCCAAAAGGCACTATTTTACCTAATATGGTTTACCCCAACAATGGATCCAAATTTGCTTATTGGTCTAGCCACAAAGGTTGATGTTTGTTTTGCAGGAGATCACCAAAGTGAAAGAACACAAATGGATTATTGATAGTGGTTGCTCGAGGCATATGAGTGGGAAGAGTTCTCTCTTTCATGATCTAAAGGAGCAATCCACGGGAACAATCACTCTTGGTGACAAAGGGAAATGCGACATTGTTGGTATTGGTAGTGTTGGAAGTGATTCCAGCCATAGTATTAAAAATGTCTATCTTGTTAATGGTTTAAAGTATAATTTGCTTAGCGTTTCTCAATTATGTGATAGTGGTAACAATGTCAGATTTAACAAGAAAAGATGTATAGTGTGCAGAGATGATACAGGTGAAGTTATTCTGACTGCATACCGTTACAACAACATATACGCTGTAAATGCTGATCAAGTGGCACAAGGAAGCTTAACCTGTTTAAAGGCCTTGACGGACGATCCAAAGCTTTGGCACAGGAGACTCGGTCATGTGAGTCCACATACACTACAGAAGCTTGTGTCCAAAGGACTTGTAAGAGGGCTACCTGAGATGGACTTCAAAGGTATTGACATGTGCAATGCTTGCACACGAGGTAAACAAACACGTAGCTCCTTCAAACCCAAAAAGGTTGTAAGTTCTTCTGACCCCTTGAACTTTTACATATGGATTTATGTGGTCCTATGCGAGTCAAATCTCCCAATGGTAAAAAGTACATGCTAGTTGTTGTCGATGATTTTTCAAGATATACTTGGGTTGCTTTTTTGAAAGAAAAATCAGAGGCCTTATTTGAGTTTTCAAAACTTTGTAAGGAGTTGCAAACTTTAAGAAATGAGCTCATAGTGTCTATTCGGAGTGATCATGGTAGGGAGTTTGATCAACTTCAATTTGATTTGTTTTGTGCTAAATATGGCATCTCCCATAACTTTTCTGCTCCTAGGACGCCTCAACAAAACGGGGTTGTGGAACGCAAGAACCGCACCTTAGAAGATATGGCCAGGACTATGCTTTTAGAAAATGCATTACCTAAAACCTATTGGGCTGAAGCTGTTAACACAGCTAACTACATTTTAAATCGTTGTCTTATTCGTTCCATCTTAAAGAAAACTCCTTATGAACTTTTCAAAGGCCGCAAACCACTTATATCTTATTTTAAACCCTTTGGCTGTACTTGTTTTGTTCATAACAATGGAAAAGATAACCTTGGGAAATTTGATGCGCGTAGTGATGAAGGTATATTTCTTGGCTATTCCACGAGTAGCAAAGCTTATAGAATCTTCAATAAAAGGACCCAGGTAGTTGAAGAAAGTATACATGTTATTTTTGATGAATGCAATGATGGTGCTTTGAGTGAAAGTGTTGCAGATATAGATCTTAATATCCATGAAGAGAACGAGGAAGGTGATGTTACCAAGAACACAGAGAAGAAGAACATGCAGGAACCGATTCTTAACACTGAAGAATTGGCCCAAGGTGTTGAAGATGCGTCCAAAGCCCTTGGTGTCCAATCCAACAGTGTTGAGACGTCTGAAACTGCTGTATCAGAACCTAACAGGACAACGGAGTCAGATGTACCACAAATCAATCCTGATGATGTGACGAATCAAGGAGCTGAGACTAGCAAAAGGAAATTCAAATACTCCTCATCACACTCATTAAAGGATATCATTTCTGACCCTACTTCTAGTGTTCAAACTCGTTCTAAACTTAAAGATCTTTGTGCTTTTAACGCATTTGTTTCTCTTATTGAGCCAAAGAAGGTAAATGAGGCACTTCAGGAGCCAGACTGGATTATAGCTATGCAAAGTGAACTCAATGAATTCGAGAGGAACAAAGTCTGGACTTTGAAGCCTAGACCAAAGCATCAATCAGTCATTGGCACTCGATGGGTGTTTCGAAACAAGCTAGATGAGAATGGCAAGATTGTGAGGAACAAGGCACGGCTTGTTGCTCAAGGCTACAATCAAGAGGAAGGTATTGACTACGAGGAGACCTTTGCTCCCGTAGCCAGGCTTGAAGCCATTCGTATTTTATTAGCATTTGCATCTTTCATGAGCATAAAGTTATATCAAATGGATGTCAAGTGTGCTTTTCTTAATGGTTTCTTAGAAGAAGAAGTTTATGTGGCTCAACCCCCAGGTTTTGAAAGTTCAGAATTTCCCAATCATGTTTATAAACTTGACAAGGCGCTTTATGGTTTGAAACAAGCCCCAAGAGCTTGGTATGAGCGCTTGTCAAAATATCTTTTAGAAAATGATTTTAAAAGAGGGTTGATCGACAAGACTCTTTTTATCAAGACCAAAGGAAAGGACATTTTGGTTATTCAAATTTATGTTGATGATATATTATTTGGTGCTACTAACACATCTTTGTGCAAGGAATTTTCTGACATTATGTGCAGTGAATTTGAGATGAGCTTAATGGGTGAACTAAACTTCTTTTTGGGGTTACAAGTTCATCAATCCAAGAAAGGAATCTTCGTCAACCAAAGCAAGTACACTAAGGATCTTTTGAAGAAGTTCAAGATGGATCAATCCAAAGCAGCCAAGACTCCCATGAGCTCAACATTGTCTCTAGATCAAGACAAGACTGGAACAAGTGTCAATCAAAAGAAGTATCGAGGAATGATTGGATCTTTATTATATCTCACGGCTAGTAGACCTGACATTATGTTTAGTGTTTGCATGTGTGCTAGGTTTCAAGCTGATCCCAAAGAATCTCACCTCGTGGCTGTGAAGAGGATCTTTCGATATCTCAATGGCACTAAGGAACTTGGACTATGGTACCCAAAGCAAAAGGATTTCACTTTAATTGGATATTCTGATGCAGATTTTGCAGGCTACAAGGTGGATAGAAAGAGCACATCAGGGTGTTGCCAATTCTTAGGAGCATCCTTGATCAGTTGGCACTCAAAGAAGCAAAATTCAGTCGCTCTATCCACTGCAGAAGCCGAATACATTGCAGCTGGAGCTTGTTGCTCCCAAATCCTTTGGATAGCTCAACAAATGCGAGATCTTGGCATCAACCTCAAGGGTATCCCAATTAAGTGTGACAATACAAGTGCCATATCCATCACTAAGAATCCTGTTCAACATTCAAGGACCAAGCATATTGATGTAAGACATCATTTCATTAGAGATCATGTTCAAAAAGGTGATGTGTCCATATATTTTATTTCTACTGATTATCAATGGGCTGACATTTTTACTAAGCCTTTGGCAGAGGACAGGTTCACCTTCATTAGACGAGAGATTGGGATGCTTGACAAGGATGCACTTTCGTAGGGGGAGTTTTCCCTTTACGAAAGATAAACTCCACTCAGTGTCAAGACCTTTGAGAGTTATGTCAAGGTCTGCTAACTGAACAGTGGAGTACATATATCGGATCATATATTTTTGGTTAATATCTCTTTAGATATTTAATCAATTATATTTGTTTTAATCGGATTTCAAAAAATTGCCTATTTTTCATGATTTCCTTAACCGTTAAGATATTTTATTTATGGAACTAAATTGGTTTGTGTTTAGTCCGATTTTTATGGTAATTTGAATTCAAATTTGAATTTGAAAATCCTTCAACTTGGCAAGGTAATGATTTCTTTCCTTGGAACCCTAAACCCATCCCATCAATCCGTCACCCTCTCTCTCTACTTAAACCAAATTTGTACCCGACTACAACCCACACTCAGATTTTATCCAAACCCTTTCAACTTCTTCATCTTCAACCTCTCAAAGAAACCCTAACCAACTACCTCCATGGCACCCAAAACCAAGAAAGCCGTCACTCCCAAAAGACTTGGCCCCACCCCCAAGGGACGCCAGGCCACTGCTACTTCTCCCACACCCGAACCTCCTACTCAAGCCATCATCCCAGCAGTTGTCCAGAGCACCGTCAAGTCGAGCTCAGCCACGGCTCCCAAAGGCTCTCAGAAACGTGCTGCTAAGAAACCCTTGAGTGCTAAACAAAAGGGGAAGAGAAAGATCCTGGCCGAGGAAGAGGATGAGGAAGAAGAGGAAGACGACCTTGATGCTGCCCTGGAAAGAGATGCTGCCAGGGAAGCCGAGGAGAAGGCCTTGAGACAGAAAAAGGCCGATGAGGAGGCCGAGCTTGCTAAGAGACTGGTCGAGGAGGAAGCTGAGCGAATTCGGAAGGAAGCCGAAGTCGAAGAGTTTCCATCTGAGGTGGAGCCTGAGGAAGAAGAAGAGGAAGAGGAAGAGCACGAGGGATCCGGAGAGGACGAGGAACCTGAAGGTGATGAAGCGGGGTCCGGTGAGGACTCGGGGTCTGAGGAAGAGGAGGAAGAATCCCCTTCTCCCTCTCCTCCTCCTCCCCCGTCTCCGAAGAAGCGGAAAGCCCCTACTCCAGTCGAGCCTCCATCCCCTAAGCGTACCAGGAAGGGCCCTGTCAAGAGTCTTGTAGCGCCTATCAAGAAAGCTGCTCCAACTGTTGCACGCAGGAAGAACGCTGAACCCCCGGCCTATATCCAGGTAAATCAATCCTTGCCCTCCTTTTGGTTTCAAGATGCTGAGACTGCTGGTAAGTGGGTAGACTAGTTTAGAACTCGTAAGATTAGTTGTTCTGATTTTTTAGATATCGAATTCTTTGAAGGTTTGAAGTTACCTTGGATTGAGCTCCTCAAAAATTCCCCTGCCTGGAACCTTATTAATCTTGAGACTGTTTACTACCCCGAGCTTACCCGACTTTTCTACATAAACCTAAAAGCCAAAAGTGATCCTGATGGTTGGTCTTTGGAGTCTGTCGTCAAAGGGGTTAGAATCTCTCTCAACTCCAATGACTTTGCAGACTCTCTAGGCTTACCTACCCCTGTTCCACCTGCTCAAGTAAACCCCTCAAAAGAAAACTGCATCATCCTAGCCCGAGCCAAATATCTCCTACCCGAAGCGTCCAACAGCACCTCAAAATAACTCACCCACTCATCCCTAACCCTTGAGGCAAAAATTATCTTTAACATCATTGTTAGATGCCTCTTACCCCGTCTCAACTCTGGCTCACTCCTAACCGACAATGCCATGGTCCTGCTCTACCGCATTCTAAATGGCCTTGATCCTGATCTGGCCAACACTATCCTTGGAACCATGGCCCATGCCAGAAAAGCTCGAAAAGGCTCTCCCCTCCCCTTTGCTACCCTTTTGACCCCTATCTTCAAAGCTTCTAGAATTGATGTCAAAAATGAAGAGCAGCTGCGTCATACGGGTATGTTCGACTCTAAAGGCCTTGAAAAGATTGGCATCACTCGGTCTCCCCAAGGGACCTTGAGTCTTGCCACTCCTTCAAAAGCCTTTCCCACTGCTCCAGCTTTCGATGAACGCATGGACAACCTAGAGTTGGGCTTGGAGGAAGTTCGCCTGGATATTAAGGAGCTGCAGACGGAGGTGATGACGAAGATGAGCGGGATTTCAACGTTGCTGGAAGGACTGTGGACGAGGCTCACTGATGATGCTTTGGATTAACCAAGCCTAAACCTTAACCCACCCTATCCCACCCTGAAACTTGTTACTTTGCTGGTTTTTGGAAACATTTTCAAAACATTTGGTAACTTTTTGGTGACTGTTTTACCTCCGCCCTTTGTTGAAAGACAAAAAGGGGGAGATGATCGTTAGACTTTGAAAACCTCTGATTAAAGGTCTTGGAAGACCTTGCCCTTTTGAGTTCTGGTTTTCGGTTGGATGTTTTCTTACTTTAGGATGTTTTCTTACTTTAAAATATTTTGATCCAACATTTGTCTAACCCATTGCAGGTACTTAGTCTGTCCTTGATTATGATATATTTGTTTGACTAAGTTGCAGGGACGCACAGGTTTTGTCTTTCATCAAGGGGGAGATTGATAACTCACTCCCTTGATGAAAATCGGAAAAGATGTTCCAAAGGCTTTGACATGATATTTGTGTCAAAGGCCTTGGAGCGTTAACAGTTGATGAAATACAAAACCTATCTTATTATTCGTATATTATTTTATCTTATTATATACTTCCATTATATTATATATATATGAATAACTAACCATTTCAGGAAGTATAAATCAGATTACATCCTTCCTTTTACTTGTTGAGAAGATCGGTTCAAAAATAGATCATGGCTTCGAAGTGTCCTTAAATAGAAGATCCAAGATCAACCTGATTGGAAAGAGCCGTTGGAGATCTGGTGATGAAGATCCTCACGCTCCATGCTATCTTCATACTATTATATAAAGGAAAGGAAGGAGAAGACAGAAGTACAAGTGCTACACACGAGCTTCATTCATTCAAGCGATCTGTCTTCCAAGTGTCTCTCTGCAAAGCGCTCAAATAGTTTGTTGTTTATTTCAAAGCCTTTGAGAGTCACTGTGAGCTTATAGGATATATTTATTTCAAGTGTTACTCGAGAGTTTATAACTCGGGAAGTTCCACTAGGCTATTGATTTGCGAGAGTTAGAGGATTGTACTAGATAGCTGAGAGAGGTGGGGCTCTTCTAGATTGGTCTAGGACTCCAAGGGAACGTGAGTTGACTAGATTGCAATTGTATAGGAGAGAGGCTTCTCGGTGAGCTATTAGGATCCTAAGTTAAGCATTCAATAAAGCCTTAGAATCCTAGGGTTGTGGAAGAACCCTAGGCGGGGACGTAGGCCAGTTGTGCTGAACCTCGTAAACAATTACTCGTGTCCTTTACTTATTTGCTTTACCTTATTTCCGCACTTGGTTCGATTGTCTAACTTTGTGATTCAGGTTTAATCTCAAGAGTTTTGATTCAAGCTTCAAAAGTCTTGAGACTTTCTGCGAAAAACGGGCATACTCTATTCAACCCCCCTTCTAGAGTATTTCTTATTACATTGTTTTTACATTATCGAACCTTCATCATGATATCATCCGCAAAGGAAAGGAATGGAATCCGTGTTCCATTTGGGGTCATTTTAAAACCAATCGCGTCTGTTGATTCATGACATTCTTGTTGTAGCTTTCTGGCAAGGATTTCCGCGCCTATGATAAACAAGTAGGGGGAAATGGGGTCACCCTGTCGGATCCCTCTTTGTGGGCGAAAAGTCTCAGTTGGTTCATCGTTCACTAAGACTGAGAAAGAAACAGTCTGAATGCACTCACTGATCCACCCCACGAATCTAGGGGAGAAACCAAATTTCTCCAAGACTGCTAGGAGAAAACTCCAATCGACTCTATCGTAGGCTTTCTCCATGTCAAGTTTTATTGCAATCCATCCTTGTTTTCCTTTTCTTGTTCGGAAAGAGTGAAAGATTTCGTGAGCTATAAGCACATTATCCTGAATAGCTCGATCAGCCACGAAGGCTCCTTGAAGTGGGTGAATAATTTTCCGAAGAACTTTTTTCATTCTTTCTGCAAGAATTTTGGCAATTGCTTTGTAAATCGTTGAACACAGGCTAATTGGTCTATAGTTGCTCGTTGTGGATGGGTTTTCGCATTTTGGTATTAGGGTGATAAATGTCTGGTTTATTTGGCGCAACATCTTCCCCGAAGAGAAGAAGCTTTTGATGGCCTTGGTTATCGATGGTCCAACAATATCCCAATATTTTCTATAGAACTCTGCTGTCATCCCATCAGGTCCCGGGGATTTGTCTTTACCAATGGAGAAAAAAGCGGATTTTATTTTGTTTACAGTGTATATAATATATGTATATAGTGTATATATACTTGGTGTATAATATATATACACGGTATATGTCTATATACATAGATATTTTGTGTTTACAGTACCGTATATATAGTATATATGAATACATATTTTTTGTTTACAGTGTATTATACTAGTATATATGAATATACATATATATTTTGTGTTTATATATGAATATACACACTCTGTATATGTATGTTTATATACTATATATTTGTGTGTGATATACGGAGTAGATATTTTGTGTAATTATATGTACAGTGTGGTATGCCTTTGAAAACCGTAAAATATATTGAAATTTTAGATTTTTTATAATGTTTTTTATTTTACGGACAGGGCCCGTCCCGTCCCGGTCCCGTCCCGTCCCGTGAGGGACAAGGCCCGCGCGGGATTGAAAAAAAAATAGTGAATCCCGTCCCGGTCCCGTCCCGCAAAAATTACGCGGGACGAGCCTAATCCCGTCCCGTCCCGTCCCGCGCCCACCCCTACTTACAATATCCTAGTATTCATATAGCTCACTCATATTGTTATTCAAAAGAGTTATATGTCATTATAAATAGGCTTGTTAGGCCATGTTTATCAATGGATACTAGGGATACTAGAAATATTATTTTTTTACTCTTCTCTTTCCGCCACATCATCCAAGCATTTCATTCTTACTTTTTCCATTTTATCAGTGGTATCCCTAGCATCTCAAAACTCATACTTTTCAACTACTTCAATTTACAAATATACCCCTCTCTAATAATTATTTCCATTGTACGATTATGTTATTATATTCGTTTTTAATTACCAAACTAATAATATTATATTTTTTATTTTTAAAAATGACTAAAATACTATTATAATATTTTGACATTTTAAATTGACTAGAGTATATGATTATTTAATGAAATAAATTTAAAATAACAACCGATTTCATTGATTAAAAACGTAAATAATTCATAGATGAACCGTCCACATTATTAAAGGTAATTATTACTACGTAAAGATAATTAAAAATAATCTTATATTTTTTATTCAAAAAATATAATATAACTTTGCAAATTTTAATTATTAGTAGTTAAAGATAATTAAAATAATTTTTTGGGTATTATTACACATAATTGTATTTAAATAAAAATATTTTTTTTAAATATGGTCAAATATATTCAAAATTGATGTCTATATGTAGAGAAAAATGAAACTAGTATTGTAGTATTTTTTTTTATAAAAAAAATATTTTTTTTAATACCCAAAATTACATATACAATATGTAATTTTATTCCACCCAAGTTGAATCCCTTCCCTCCAAGTGGCGCCATCCCACCCGTTCATTCCTTCCACCAGCCAGACCTTGACACATGTCCCCCACATGTTGTAGAGATGTTCAGCTCCATGTGCTGCGTTTTTGCACCCAAAACGTGTAAACGACGCCGTTTATTTCACCCTTTTCCGGGGGAAAAAAAATTCTGACACATCCCCATCTTTTCCATCCCGGTATCGATTCTACGATGATACTTCTTTAGTACTGTTCGTCCGGGATACTTGCCACTATTTACTTATTTTATCATTTCTCTCTCCCCTAGTATCGGTAATTGGCTACCGATAAAACTGCCCTTAGCATTTTGTGAGACTGATCCTAGTATTCATATAGCTCACTCATATTGTTATGCCAAAACTTTTTGCTAACAGCTTCCCACTTACACCATTATCAGTTGTTAACAAATTCGTAGTAGTAGTTAGTTTCCCAGAGTTTATTTAACTTATAAATAGGCTTGGTAGCACTTTGTTAGACTGGTCCTAGAATTCAATATCAGCAAAAAAATTGTGAGCTCAGATGTCGATGTTTTCTCAGGTTGAAATGGCTCGGGAAGTGGGGCCTTCAAAGATTGCTACAATAATAGTGGAAGTGGAGCCTTCGAAGATTGCTACAGATGTCGGTGTTTTGTTTCTTGCAGGACATGGCATGTGATACATTCTTGAAAATTGTTCAGAAATACATGCGTAAATTTGTCATTTAGATAATTTTTGAAACCTGATATCAAGTGAATTGAACAAACTGCAAAGCATGTGACTTGTGTTTTTGTTTGGTGCCTTCATTTGGAACTATTTCTGAGCTATTAAAAGGGTTGAAAGTTGTTTTTGTAAGTTGAAGTGGTTGATCCATATGTGTGTTGTTCTCTTGACAACCAACCGATGGATTTGTTATTTGTTTGATAGGTTGGAGAAAATGAGCCATTTGTACAAAAGATGTGTGCTTTCACACGGAGGTACTAATTAATAGTTTACTTATTGTTCTTTATTTTAAGTTTTTTTTTTACTATAGTTGCAAGCCTATTAGCTCAAAGATTAATAGAGCAATGTGTTTATACACAAAGATGTGGGTTCAAATCCCGCATATGCTATTATAATAATTAGGTAATAATTACTACAATACATATTCACTTCGGTTCAACAATTTACTACGGTTCAAATGAGATAACTAGTTAATGAATACCCAAATGTTGTGAGCCAAAAATAGATAATTGACCAATGGTACCTAAGATCGAGCATAAATCAAAACTGGGAGATGAGATTCACTTGGAGATGAGTCTAATTACTAGTGAGCTGAATATGATCACAAAACCAAGCTCGATAAAAAAAAATATCACCCCTATTTATAATGTATGATTTTGGCTTCATAGTCCGGGCTTATTGCTGGGCTTTTAAGTCATGTAATTTTTTTTCTTTTATAAAAGAGCTTTATAGCCCGGGTCAAATATGACCGGACTCTAAAGTCATGCATCAAATAAAATAGATCCATTTTGGTAATTTGACACTTTAATCTCCAAAAAGCTAGGATAATCAATAGTTATGCCAAACAAGATGTTCAATTTTAAGCTAAATTATAATCTTAAGCAAGATTAAAATTTCCATCTAAATTATAATCTTAAGCTAGATTAAAAAATGTGCATGTCAAACATGCCTAAAGTTTTGAATGTTTTATTTACTTTACATGGCTTGGTTAAAACGACATCGTATTTGAAAAGAGTGAATATAACCCTACTCAATGGGCGTCGAGAGTGATAGAAACATGTAAGTTACATATCTATGTTAGATGTAAATGCAAAACATCTACGGAGAAGTCGTGGATAGGTAGACTCTAACAAAATAGATGGAGATTATTTAGTGGAGTTAGGAGGGAAGTTGAGAGTAGGAGAACTAGAGTAGTCGAGATTGTCCTGACCCCCTTTTGTTTTTTTATGGGCGCGGCGATGCTTTTGTACATCTTGGACATGAATTGTTATCTTATCCCTCTTTTGTACGTATATTGGTTACTTATCTATACATTTACTAATTTCAAAAAAAAGAAGTTGTAGACCTCAATATAGCTAGAAAATAAAATTGCCTCGACCAGAACTTTAGCAACGACCTAAATTAAGATTTTTCCTGCTAACAATTTTTTTTTGCAGGGATTAAATCGATCTTTACTGAACTATGACTGGCCATCATATTGGATAGAGGACTTTATTTGGATAGGGTACTCATTGAATTGCAGGTAGATGGGTCACTACAGGAAAACAGTGTTAATTGCGACGTTGTTTATGACCAATTTCGACGCTTTAAAGCGTCGCAAATTTCAATCTCGACGCTTTTAAAAAACGTCGAAAATTCTTGCGTCACGAATGGCAAGTGCTATTTTCGACGCATAATTCTGTCGCAACCAATCTCGACGTCATAGGGCGTCGGAAATGGCATGTCATTTTCGACGTCATAAAGCGTCGAAAATGACATGCCAATTTCGACACCCTAAAGCATCGAAATTGGCCTGTTATTTTTCAAAAAAAAAAAAAAAACGTATTTTTCTTCATTCTTCCTCTTTCATTACACATTAATTAAAATCCTTTAATTAAAAAAAATACATTAACACAAATCCAATAAAACATTAGTCAAATGAATCAAGGTCTTACATGAGTGAATTAAAAATAATATACAGGACAACTAAAAAGAGATGATCAACATCAATAAAATGTATAATTTCTTCTTCTTTACACCTACATCATTTCAAAGTTAAACTACTGAACTTTCTTGGAAGGTTCATTTAGCTATAGTTCATGTGGTGTGTTAAACTACTATGAAAGGATTAACAACCTTAACACACAGACCTTAACACCTGCAGAAGTTTGAAAGTTGAACCACTGGAATTGCTTGAAAGTTGAACTACAGTAAAATGAACCTTGAACGCGTCTTCATAGCCCAAACCTTTAGAACTAGTGTGTTCCTGTCAGGAACTCAAACTTCTGGACTTGCCTGAAGGCGTCTTCCTTTTTTTCGGCAGCGAATAAATTGGCAGAAACACAAGAAACATTAAGGGCAGTAAACCCCTTGTCAACTAAAAACTCTCACCTAGAAGCCTGTGAACAAGTAAGACAAAGCTAACAAAATAACCAGTATTGCAACCTAATTTTGGTATATACACAATAGATTATAAAACACAAACCACCCTGGCATATCGATCAACTACGTAGGAAAAGTTGAGGACAAGACCAAAACACACCTTTCCAGTCAAAATATTGACCATGTGCACAGGGCTATCTTGTGAACCAGTTAAAGCAAGAATTGAATCAGCACTCAATGACAACTGACAAGCATGTCAATCCTTGAGTATGATATGGATAACCTGCTCAGAAGGATAAATGTTGTTCAACGACATCTGGTGTCATGTTTCGAATCAAGCAAAGTACTGCTCTAAAATGTAGTTCAACAACATCTCTCATCATCCAATTCATACTTTTCATTCAAGCATCATAGATCTCAACCCAAAGTATATGGCAGTTAGGTAAATTATAGCTACAGTACCACATGATCACTGACAAGATGCATATGCGAGATTCACTAGAAATGTGAAACTGGTTATTTTTACATGTAGCATTTGAGGAAACAAAATACTCAAGTAGGCATACCTGTGACAACATGGATATTCTCAGCATTTTTTGGATTCCATATCCGAAGGGAAGCATCATCGGAGCCAGTCCATATTGTTTTCCCTTGGAAGACAAAAGAGTGGGCATTTCAGGTTCTTCTAAAAGTAAAACAGAAAAGAGGGCAAAATGGAAAATACACGCATCTCACTTTTTTTTTTAAATCACACAAGGGTGAAGGTAGTACCATCAGGAGTGAAATCACCGCATGTAACACCAACCACATGGCCTGAAAACATGTTAAGGTAAGCACCACTGTCAGCATTCCACATCCAAATGCTACAATCTGATGAACCAGCCAAGATGAGATGTCCTCTTGGATGCCATTTGATCCACTAAAAATATAAAATAAATCATTTCCCGTCCATAAGCATATTACATATATGACTGAATAGCCTTGAAGCATTTTAAAGATAATACCTCAATGTCCCCTCCAGGTTCTTCTAAAGTATGTTTAAGGCTTAGTGAAATGACACCCCGGATTTTTATAACTCCATCTAAGCTTCCAGTTGCCAGCAATTGTCCATCATAACTGAAAGCTAAAATAGAAATAGTATCTGCGTGACCTGTAAAAACATGTTTATAAAACATAAGTAAAAAAGGTAAATAAATGGTAGTGCTATACATGTACGCAAACAAATTCTTACAGCATCCAGGAGAACAAAGCCAAAACTTATTCTATGTTGAAACTAACATGTTAATATGGTATACCTACAGGGCTCAGAGGCCCAATCTCCTTGCCCAATTCTCCACATGAACCCTTTTATCATCTGAACCACCTGCCTGTTGCCACTAATGTTGCCACTAATGTCTGCAGCAACCAAATAAAAAAAACATAGATTCAACCACTATTTGTCTTTGGAAAGGGAACTTATGGTCTCATCTCATATGCATAGAAGCAAACCAGTGAATAAAAATTTAGCTCAAGCAAACCCTTCCAAACCACTCCAGTTACATGGCCTAATCAATCAACACATTAATTTCAAGTCCTTTTCAACCTAATGTATTATCAATTATGTTTCCCACGTAATGTCAAGCATCATAGAAATTCATCTTGATTCGAAGACTAGGTCTTCCTTGTCATATAAATTCGTCTTTCAGACCATGAACACTTCAACATATATATACACAAATATATACACAAACTAGACTACCTCCATCTTTCTACTCTCGATGGTCGTCTTGACTTCGAACCATCTAGTATCTACATGATAATACACATCAGCACTTGCATAAAAATAGTATAGCTACATGATAATTGAAATTAGCAACACTTAAATGAAACATAGTACTTGAAAAAACATCATGGAGTACCTAAATTGAAAACAAAATAACCAGAAAACATTTACGCTTAAAACTAAAATATTGTTTCACTTCCGGTAACCAAAATGCTACGACAAAGCAAGAGCTAAATTCAAAAGAGGGCGAAAGACCTGATTTCCCATTTCCAGGTGCATCCATTCACGTTACTGCATAAAGAAATTCCAATCATGCATGTTGTATCAATGTAATTGAGTGAGAAAATGGCTAAGGTAGTGATATGTAAAGAAATTGAGCTTCAGAACAAGTTTTCTATGTAACAGAGAATCTAGGAATGGTTTTCCATCACCACTTGTGGCTGTAAGGAAGGTAATGAAGAATACTAAGTTTTATGTGTGACGATAAATGGCTCATGATTAAACGAGTGAATGTAAAATACCCAGGCTAGTAGTGTTAATGATTATATACCCAGGAGAAGGTACACCATGTTAAGGATATACTTCAACCATGTTAAGGAGAAGGTAAAATACCCAGGCTAGTAGTGTTAAAGATTATATACCAGTGGTTAAAATATATGCTTACCATCTCTATCAGTGAGACCATTGGGTTGGAAAAACATGAGAAAGTCGGAACAAGTGGTCTCAAGCATATCCTTGGAGAAGCAAATACTTGCAGATCAACTAACTGACAACGAATAAAAAGAAAAGACTGCGTAAAATTTTCTTGGAGGGACATTATGGCCAATGCAGATTGTATAATGCTGGAATAATATGTATGTTTTAAGCATTTGACCTGCACTCTAATCGGCATAGACAATAACTTCACAACCATGTACAACTATGTTTGGGCTCCCTACCCACTTGATTGCTGGCTCCACAAGTAGTTCATTCTCATTGGTCTCGTATATTTTTATACCTACAACACCAAATAAGAAGAAAAAATGCAATTAGGAACTTGAAATATCCAAAGATCAAGATTGGTTTTGCCAGGCAGCCTTGACAACACACCTGCAATGCAAGGAATTGAAGGGAAAATAGAACAATGAAGAATAATCTACGCAACATCACGCACATGCCAACGTACTAGTACATACAACATATAACCTAACTAGCATTATATGGTATAGGGCTCCATCTACTCATGGCAGATGTTTATGGTGATGTAAAATCTTGCAAATTAATGGAAAGTTAGGAGGCACAGTAGATAAAAATACAGGAATTGATGTTCTTCAACCATTCATTCTGGGGGTTGCATGCCAAATCCACACCCTCTCCTTGAATTGGTAAATAAAGAGCGGCCATTCCGGGGTTCGAACCGGGGACCTATGGGTACTACCCACAAGTCCTTTCCGGTGAGCCATTCCGGAATGGTTAATCCACACCCTCTCCTTTCCACACTGTTGAGACACAAAATTATGTTAGGATCGATTTGGTTGATGAAAGCAGCAATGAATACCAAAATCAGTGACAAAATAATTTTACTTGATTCAAGTAAAATTTGAGTGATTTGTGATTGAATTTTACATACATCTAGAGCATGTTGTTATAAGGTTCATTGTGATGATAATCATGAAAACGTTCACAGAATTCCCGACAAGATAACAAGGCAATTCCTACGGTCTTAACAAAGCAATATGTAGTTGCAACAAATAAGTTACTTGCATTATACGTACAAAGAGGCATAAGATTCATCGGTTAAAATTAAATGAATGAGAGAGTTCACTTACTTTGGTGCAAGTTTTCCAAGGGTAACCACAAAACAGCCAGTGTCTTCATCCTTAACATGATATGGTACTTGTACCGTAGTTGTACACTTGTACCTAGTATGAGGGAGTCCTCTGTCCGAAAGCACATCAAGATCCTTTTTTGTAAAGATCTCTCCCGTTCACATAACCAAGCCAAGAAAAGCAAAGTCTAGAGATGAGTGGAAGAAGGCTCTTTTTTCAAACTGCAACCAATCAAAAATATCAACCAAAAAAATTCCTCAACCAATGTACGTGTGATCTTCATGATACTACAGAAATGAGAGATTCATATGAAGGTGCATAGATCAATATATGTGTTTTCTAATAAAGTTTCATAGAATCAAACAACATAAGCAAGAAATGTAACAAACATAATCCTCAGCCTAAGGTTTTAGACTTTTAGATACCATGTAAATTGAAAACAAATATGATTTGGCAGTAAAAGTTGGACCAAATCAAGGGATGCGAAGCATATGTTTGCTAATGAGTATAAGCTCGTGTTTGCAAAACAAGCAATTAAATAAGGCACAAACGATCACCATGATTGCTAATTCAGCCATCAGCAGCCCAAATCACAAATATAAATCACACAGGAGCATAGTAAAATAAATCAATCCGTTAACATAGGAGCAATTATCAAACAAACAATAGCAGATACTAGTATAAACTTGCTTAATATCCATGAATATGGAAGCACGAAAATCGTTTTTCGAAAATGACTAACAATCTAGTTCTACGTACTGTCTAATCGATAAAATTATCAAAGAAGCAAATTATAAACTTGACAAATAAATTCCTAATCGATAAAATTGAAATCGAAACCCTAAATTGAAAGAAAAGTCCGAGAGAAAGAAATCATACCAAATTGAAAGAAGATAGGTGCTCTTTAGATTTAATTGATTGTGAGATGAGATGGAAAAATCGCACCGAACTGGGTGTGAGACCAGAAGTGGAGCAGACAAACCTCGTCGATGGAAGACAACTCTCGAAACGGCGTCAAACTAGAAAACCTCAGTAACAAAAGACGAACGCAGATACCAGGTCGAATTGGAAGACCTCACCAATGGAAGATGAACTCGATTCAATGATGGATTTGACAACCTCGCAAATTGAAGATGAATCTCGACTCGAGTTGAAGTAGATCTCGAAGAGGATGCCGAGGGGCGTCGTTTCAGTGGGCTATGCGAGGTTGGGTGAGATTTAGGGTCTACATTTTTTTTTTTGTGAAACGGGGGTCTTTATATTTTATTAATTAATGAATTACCATTTCCGACACACACATGCGTCGAGAAAGGTGTCAATTTTGACGCATCAAAGTGTTGAAAATTTTAGACGCTAAAAGATGTCGAAAATTTTCGACGCCAATACATAGCGTCGAGGCTAAAGCGTCGAAATTTATCCGCTTTTCTAGCAGTGGGTTGAGAACGGATAAGGTGGTCACCTGGTCTTGGTTCACTAGTGGTAGAACAGTTCACAAGAAAAGCTTTGAGTATTATGGGGATAAATTGTAATACACATAAGATGATCTCGATCCTTTAATTAAGTTTAATTTTTACTGATGAAGACTCCACCTTGATTGTAAGACCCTGAGATACTAACTCGCAGGTTGGCTTTAAGGGTGATGAAAGACAAAACAGAAGGTCTGGTTTGAAGGTATTGAAACCAGGACTAAAATGTTTTATCGAATACTATATCTTGTCTATACGCTAATGTGGTTAAGTGAAGGTAATGCTTCAAGGTCGATCCTTTGGGCCAAGATTATTTATGGGCCTTTTCATTGGGCCATAATATGTCATCTTGGATCGGATCACATTAAAATGTATAGTCATATGTCTCCTAACTTATACTATGTGGAAGATATTCTTTGAATTGTATTTTAGGAGAGTGAAGGAAGCCATATATGTGCAAAGGGCAATCACGGCTCTAATCAAATCTTCCAAAGAGTATATGTTGATCATGGAGAAGATTGCAAGCGTGAATTTGGAAGAAACGAATACGGAAGGAATTCGAAATTGCTTGGAAATAATGCAAAATTCAAAAGGTTCTCTCTTCCCCTCATCTTCGGAGAACGACTATATATACGGTTGCAAGAAGATGATCAAAGTAACTGAGCAAGTGTTCATAAAAAAGTGATCAAGTCTTCTTTGAGCATTTATCATTCCAGTTTCTCTTTTGTGATCTCATAATAGTGTGTTGCATTTTTTGAGAGTTGAGGAAAATACAAGTGATTATTGTACAAGTAATTTATTTTGCATTAAGAGTATCATATACTCGATCTAAGGCACACTCCGGTGTGTGTTGAGAGCTTTTGTTTCACTTGTAAGGTTGAGTGCCAGAATAGAAGCGGTGATGCTTTGTATAGAAAAATGGTAATTCTTCTAGGAAGTTCTAGGCTCAAGGAAGTGAAATAAGATGTGTTGAATCCTACGGGTTGGATAACCCTAGGCGGGGACGTAGGCCAAGTTCGTGCCGAACCTCGTTAACAATTCGTATGTTCATCTTTTATATTCCGCATTTACTTTATATTGCTCGTTTTTACTTCGTCAAGTTTTGATAGCAATATCAAGGCCTTGACAAATTATTTCGGAAATTCTCTAAAAGTTTTGTTTTGCAAAAATCGAGCATACTCTATTCATCTCCCCTTCTAGAGTCTTATTCATCGCCTTATAGACTCTTCAACTGAGTACTAATATATTAACCCTAAAACTTCCTAAACATTTAGGTTTGAAAGAAAGATTAAGCGGCTCTTAGAGAGTTAGAGGCACAGAGAGGGTAGATGGCTCTCAGCATATATCGGAAGATTCGGAACTTGACTTCGCTCGGCGGAGGAACTGAACGGCGCTATGCGAAGGAACTCGATAGCGCTAAGTGGTTGAGTGGATGTTATCGTGGAAAGATTAATGGCTCTAATTGGAGGAACGGGTAAAGCTCATATCCCTTAATGTGTTGGAATATGGATTGTCCACATTCAAAAGATTCAGACACTAAGAAAAACATATAATCTTGGCGGCAAGGACAGATCGAGGGGGTGGGATGAGGTCCGCTCCAACCCACCCTATTTTTACAAAAAATAAAACAATAGGTAAGAAAATTAATTAAAAAGTATTCATTTATTTATATTTATTAAATCAAGGGTTTTGTTAATAAAAAAAATGGGTGATTTAGGTAAGTAAGCTATTTAGAATCTTTAATTAGCTAATTAGACAATAAACTTATTTAATTAGTTTAGATAGTCCATTACCCAAATGGGGTATTAAAGTCAATAGTCAACTGTTTGACCATCGACTAGTCAAGCAGTTGACCGTTGACCAGTCAAAGTTGACCAACTCATTTGGATTTTTTTATTTTATTTTATTTAGGGATGACATTTTTGTGATGCCATTTTTTTACCATTTTGATTCCATTTTTTATTACATTTTATTTTCGCTTTGATGCCACTTTTTTAATGACATTTTTTTCAAACTTTGCTAACATTTTTTTTGTACTGTGATGCCAGATCGACCATTGATGCCAATTTTTTTATACTGATGACACATTTGTGATTACATTTCATTGATGCAATCACTTGTGGTGACATGTTTATTACATTTTTATTCATTGATGACATTTGTGATTATACTTTATTGATCTCAATCATTTGTGATGACATTGTTGGTTGATGACATTTTTATTGATAATATTTTTATACAATTGATAACGTATGAGCATAAAATTTGATTACACTTCATTGGTGACATTTTTATTGGTGACACATTTGAGATGACCCTGACTTTTATTTATTGATGACAAATTTGTGATTACATACACTTCATTGATTCAATCATTTGTGATAATATTTTTTGTTGATGACATTTTTATTATATTTTCATATAACTAATGACATAGGACCATAAAATGTGATTAAACTTCATCGTTGAATTTTATTCACTAATGACGTATTTAGGATTACATTTCATTGATCTCAATTATTTGGGATGGCAATTTTATACAATTGATGCAATGAGACATCAATGGGAGAACAAAATGTGTCACTTTAATTTTTATGTTAAGATTAGCCTAGTACTTCATACCACATTCTTAATTTTTATGCTAAGATTAGCCTATGCGGGATTTGAACTCGCATTTTTGTGCATTAGTACATCGCTCTACCATTTGAGCTAATATGCTTCAAGCTTATTATAGTTTAATATAACATAAATGTAGACTATATACATTTTCACTAGCAGCAAAAAAAAATGGAATCAGAAGAGGAACAAACAAGGTCATCCTCCAATTAATCCCATCTATAATCTTACAACAGAAATGATGGAAGAAGGCTACTATAAACGCAGCCTCAAACAGCTCCCCAAAAGCAAAAGACCCAACCATAAACGCAGGCCAAGCAAATGAGAAATCAACAATATTTCCTCATCTCCCTTGTTTCAGAGCAGCCCTTAGTTACCGTAAAAGGCCTAATAATAACCCATAAACAACCCCAAACTGCAACAGTAGCAGCAACCTCAAAATAGTCACAAAACAACATGAAAATAGAAGCAGCAGGAGCCTAAAAAACAGCCCCGTCACAGCTAAAAAACAGCCCACAAATCATGAGAAAAAGCACCATAATCCGAAAAAAAAAACAAGCATCACAACTCCTAAAAATCGAACACAATTCCAGTAGAAACAATCTTTGATTCCAATAGACACATGCAAAACTAATATTGATTTACACATGAGCAATGCATTTCTGGATAAAAACAAAAATCTATTAACAAGAAACAAGTTTAACAAATAATTTCAGAAGAACTGTACCTTAGGCACCGGCTCATGAAATTGGCTTCGTAAAAGATTTAGATATACAGAGTATAAACTATTTCACGTGACGGAATTTGTGTGTAGGTGGTCGCCCCAGTCGAAAATAAGAATTCCCTCTCAATTTCACTTAAATTTCGAAATTTTCCTCGTAATTTTCATTCAACCGACGGACTTAGTGATTGTGGTTGTCGGTTCAGGCGAGGAACTTGATCAAAATCCGTCGCCTGAATGGGGCGTATATATAAATCGAGAATGAGAGTGCCGGCCCTCTCTTAGCTCCCAAATCTCTTATTCATCCTCTCCTCTCTCCCTGTGAAACCCTAAGCCCCAAATTCCGCCGTTCCTCTCATCTCTCACTCGGCCTCCCTCTACTCTCTCCCATCTCCGGTCACCCACCTCCTCGCCCTTCCTCTCATCTCTCACTCGGCCTGACCTCTGCAATGCCTCCAAAATCCCGACTCGTTCGGAGTACCCTGAAGAGGAAATCTCCCTCTCCCTCGTCCTCGTCTGCACCGACGCCGACGCCTCCACAACTACATGACTAGGTTCCAAGGCCCTCTTCTTCAGCCCCTGCTGCTACGACAACCCCAAACCCTAACCCTACTCCGACTCCCTCTCCCTCGGCTCCTCCTCTCCTCTCCTTGGATGATGCTCACACTCAGTCGACAACCCCGGTGCCGCCTCCTCTCGACGACCAGGCCGTCCTCTCCACTACACTCGCACCAGTGAACAGGCCGGAGGGCCATCGCTCCATCAGAAGTAGGAGCAAGAATGGTGAGTGTGTGGATTGATTTTGGTTTGGGCTTGTCTATGTATGTTTTTTGTTTTGGGTTTGTCTATTAAGAGAAGTTATCTAGGAATCCCACCTTTGTATTATAAAATCTATGCATCTATGAAGGAACCTGTTGGTTTTTACCTCTGCCGTATCAACTTATGTTTTGTGAATAATGATAATGGGTATGCTCTTGTTGGTGGCTATTTGGGCAAAATTAGTGTGTGTAATTTCCTTGTCTTCAATCATGCCTATGCACTTTGGGTAACATTCAAACCAATTTAGGCGTGTTCCACTTTATATCTTTCATTAAATTGGCAAAAAATTAGTGTGTTCCACTCTATGTCTTCCACTGTATATCAATTTTCAGCAGCCCCTTTATCTCACTAATCTTCCCCTTAAGAGAATTAGTAACTGATTTTCTTGGGTTAAGTCGTCTCAGGTTATCATCAAACTAGATCTGGAATAAAATTACTTCACTTGATCTAAAGAAAGTTTTGAAGTTTCTTCAATTTACATAAACCTACGGTAAAGCAAGTGAAAAAAAGGAACTTGAGAATACAAAATCCCAGTTAAAAAAATTCAGCAGACTCAATTTCAACTATAATACTGATTTTTAGCAAACTACATATGTATCTGCAACACTGATATTTTATACAGATCATGTATAAATAACAATTTTTCATTCAAAAACTACTAAATTTTGTCTTGAGGTTTTTTTTTCTAATCGATATGGCTGACAGTTTTATCTGAAGAGATAGATTATAACACGTTATAACACGATTCAGAATAAGAGTAAACACTAAACAGACATGGAACTGGAAGCATATAGTTTGTTAGGAAAGCCAGTTGAGATCGAATTGATACCTGATGGTAATCTTCCACTCAAATAATTTTGGTTATTTCTCCTTCGTCGTTTTCTAACTTACTAAGACATGAGAATTCTTTCCGAATTTTGAGTAATTTACTTAAACTGTTCGTTATTGCATTCGATGCTATGAAAGCACGTTTTATATTTTTATGTTGTACTTGGCAGGCACTCAACTTAAGTCAACAAGATTTCCTTGTGAAGCTACTTGTGTTCTATCAGAGGTAGATTCCTTTCCCAATAACTTTTAACTTTATCATCTGCACAGAAATTCACTGTATATTATTCGTAATCTGAATTTTAGTTTTGTCTTTGCATCTCTTCCAGATTGTTACCAAACACGATTGCAGTTTGACAATGAAGCTTCATTGCAAAAATGGCCAGCCAGGACCAAGAAATTTAGGCACATTAACTATTCATGCAGAGGAGGCTGTTTCATTGCGAGCAGCTGTAGAGCTTGTATTCCATTGCAAGCGACGACAAAGATCTGTTCTCAAAAAGTGTATGTGAAGGACATGGTTTTCTTGATCATCTTATGCTCTTACCCTCTTGCCTCGCCTACCTTGGTCAATTTCCTTAAATTTCTTCGCTAAATTTCAGGACCCGTTTTTGAGATTATCTTGTTGAGGGGGGGAAAATTGTGCCTATATGCAAGACGGAAGTCGTGATGAACAATTTAAATCCATCGTGGAATCGTGTTAATCTAATTGTACAGCAGTATGGTAGCAAGGTAAGATTATTACTCTTCTTTGGCATATATGTAACTTTTCATCAAACATGCTTCTAATCATTCATGAGTTACATGCAGGAAAATCCATTGATTATCGAGTGTTTTGATTTCAATAGCAGCAGGAATCATGCACTCATTAGGAATCATGCACTCATTGGGTAATAATTCCTATGCCGAGTTTCTTCGACTCATTTATCGTTCTTCGCTGATATTCTTACTACATTTGGACCGTTGTCCAAAAGGAGATTCCATGGAGGAGTTACCGGAGAAAAATCGAGAAAAAGAGATCCCATGGAGGAGTTCCTGGAGAAAAAAGCGAGCAAAGCCTATTCGGCTTGGAAGTACGACTGTCATATGCACTTCAAGGAATACGGGGAGGAATTTTGTCCATCGCCCTGAGCAGTGGACATACTTGATCAACAATGAGTTTCTTGACGAAGCAAAACATGTTATATCTGTATCATTGTGTGTTTTCTGAACTTATTCATATATTTTCACATTTATAACTCATAATTTCATCATTTTCTTCTTTCAGGCTTTGTGCAAGAGAAACGAGATGAATAGGACCAAGAACCCAAATCCCATCAACCACCATAGCGGCTCCGTTCCCATGAGCTTCCAAACTGAAGAAGCTCTGCAACTCGGAAGCTCATGGGAACGGGGTCGCTATGGTGGTTGATGGGATTTGGGTTCTTGGTCCTATTCATCTTGTTTCTCTTGCACATAGCCTGAAAGAAGAAAAGGGTGAAATTATTAGTTATAATTGTGTGAAAATATACGAATAAGTTCAGAAAACACACAAGGGTACAGATATATAACCTGTTTTGCTTCGTCAAGAAACTCATTGTTGATCAAGTATGTCCACTGCTCAGGGCGATGGACAAACTCCAATGGAAGTTCCTCTCCGTATTCCTTGAAGTGCATATGGCAGTCGTACTTCCAAGTTGAATAGGCTTTGCTCGCTTTTTTCTCCAGGAACTCCTCCATGGGATCTCCTTTTCTCGATTTTTCTCCGGTAACTCCTCCATGGGGTCTCCTTTTGGAAGTTCATAATACACACCTAGAAGCAAGCAGGTCACAATTAATCTTGATGTGTAAACATAGGTATACAAGTAACTTATAAAAGTTTTGTAAACAAATTTTTGTTAATTTAAATGTATATCTATGTGTAAGTAACTTATACCTCCTGGTAATCCTTCACTATGGCTTGTTGCTCTTTCGTGAGTGCCACAAATGTCGCGGCCAGCATGGGGACTTTATCCCTGACAGCACAATCGATGAATGTGCCATACATCTCCCGGCTGTCAGGCCCCTTGTGGAACAGAGAGTACTCAATCTTGAGCCTCTTCCCCCAGTGGCATGCATCATTTGCTCAGTTTTGTTGCTCTTAATTTTGCGCACTTTACCTGGAAAACATATGAATCAGAAGCAAATTAAGAGCCAAATAAACGATGTGTGAGAGAGACAAAGTAGACAGAAACACAAACTAATCCCCCCAAAAACACAACCATTTAACCCATTGCAAACTTTTAGAAATCATTACTCTTGAAAAGTTTTAGAAATCATGAGTACTTTAGTAGACCGCGTAGAGTTTTGATCAAGTGAAGTAATTTTATTCCAAATCTAGTTTGATTATAACCTGAGACGACTTAACCCAAGAAAACCAGTTACTAATTTTATTTCAAATCTTGTTCAGATTGCTTGCGTATTTTGTGGTTGTGTGGATTGAATTGTAGGTTGTGTTTGTCTGGATTGAAGGATTGAATTGCAGGTTGTTAATGTGCTTGTAGGGAAATTGGATTTGTGTGGATTGAAGGATGGAAATTTGTGTTTGTGTTTATAATTTGTCGGTTTGGAATCTCTTTCAGTTGTGTGGATTGTGTGTTCGGATATTGAATTACGGGTTTCGTGCAGGAAAAAAATGCACAGGTTTTTTGCAAATTTTTGGTATAAAAACAGGGGGCAAAAAGCGATTTGCAATTATTATTTTTAAAATCTATACGCAATCAGGCGACGAACATCACATCTTTTTAAAAAAACTCTTAATGGATATCAGATGACGAACATAATTAAATACTTGTGGCTTAAACAAACTCAAGGCATGAACTTACAAACAAACACGACGCCTGGATGTCTTGCCCTCTTGTGAACCATTTCAGGCGACAGACTTTTCCTTTCTCGTTGGTGGCTTGAAGCAATTTCTTTTATCCCTCTCCCATTTCCCAACCGGTTCAGGCGACCATGAACTTAGTATAGGTCCGTCGCCTGAGTTAAATTAAATAATGATTTATAATTCCGAGCCCATTGTAAAGCGAGGGACCGGATTGGTTGTCTGAACTTTAAGGTTCGTCGCCTAAGAGATAATGGACGGGCTTGAGAAGCCCTTGGGGTCTGACAATGTATTTAGTCGACGAACGTAAGTTCGTGGCCTGTAGGTACTCAGGCGTTCCCTGAGCCCTCTAGGGATGACATTGAACTGACGGACGTTTAGGCGACGAATGTCCGTCGCCTGAAACCTCCAGCGGCGAAAATGACTTTCAGGCGACGATTTTCGTCCGTCACATGAGATGTAATTTGGCATAGTGGGAGAGAATATATACAAGGAGGCTAGATTCTATGGGATGTTAATTTCAACTTGTATAGATACCATTTCCCTCAAGTTTAACAATTGATTGATTTCACTGTCGATCGGGGGGTTATCAACTCTAGCGAATATAACTTACATATATGTACGACTCTTTATTATAATATATAGGATGTGTTGGGTATAATTTATAGAAAACCACCTAATTTTTGTTAATACAGTGGAAGTACTCGGCTTGCAATATGAGAATGGTTCTCGATCTTTATAAATAGTGTAATTATTTTATCCAAGGAAAGTTATCTAACTCAATTCGGATCCTCTAAAACACTCGGTATTACGCTCTGTATTATACTTAATTATTTCGAGTATAAAATCACATTAAATTTTTTTTAAAAAATGCATTTATATTTTAGAAAATATTTGGCTAAAAGTCCATTTTGCCAACCCCTTTTTGTAAAATGTCCACTTAAAATTATTTTTTGTTAAATGTCCTAAATTTTTTTGAAAATCCCATTTTACCCTTACCCTACTTTCCCTTTCCCTTCCCCTTCTTCACACAGATCTAACGCTCCTTCCGCTTCTGCATCTCCCCCATCCATGGTGCCTCTCCTTCCTCCTTCCTCCTTCCTCTTGGAATTGGCGGTGACACAAGAAGCGAGCCTGCACTGCCTTCTCGGATCAGATCTCCGCCGCCTAATTCGTCTCGCCGCCGCCTTCTCGGATCAGATCTCCATCGCGTCCTCTCGCTGCTTGTTGTTCGGAATTTGTGGAAATGATGTCGAATTAGAGTTTGTTCCCGGTGTTTGTCGTGATTTGTCGAATTCGTCGCCATCGCAGTGCAGAGATCTGAAATTCTCGCCGATCGGGACCGATCGATATCCTTCAGCATCGCCTCCACTGCCTTGTCACTCCGGCAACTCCCGCGGCTGATTCTGAGGCGGTCTCCCCTCCGTGCTCTCTTTCGAGATCTCGGACTCCCATGGCGGTCTCCCCTCTGTGCTCTCTTTCGAGATCTCGGACTCCCATGGCGGTCTCCCATGGCGCCTTTGCGCTTCAGATTTCAGCCGATGTTGCTATCCTTGTCACTCCCATGACGCCTCTCATCCCATGGCGCCTCCCATGGTACCAATTCATGTTCTTCCTACTCAATTTTTCATCAAATCGATCAATATCAATTCTAATGCTACAGTATTCAATTGTGTTGGCACTTGATGAGTTATGATTACAGTATTCTAATTCTACCGTATTCAATTGTGTTGGCAATTGTTTCGATCATTGTGTTAATCTATCAAAATCAATTCTAATGTGTTGGCACTTGATGAGTTATGATTACAGTATTCTAATGCTACAGTATTCAATTGTGTTGGCAATTGTTTCGATCATTGTGTTAATCTATCAAAATCAATTCTAATGCTACAATATTGTTTGAATTGTAGAGTCAGTACATTGCTTTGTTTACAAAATGGGCCCTAAAAATGGTTTTTGTTTATCTTTAAGCACTTGATGAGTTATGATTACACTTTTTTTATTGTGATATTGTGTTTGATTACACTAGATTTTTCATATAATTAATTGTTCTTTTATTTTTATTTTTGTCATATTGTGTTTGGTTACACGATATTTTTTTAAAAAAAATTCATGAAATTACTTGTGTCACTAAGAGCGTCACCTTTAATAATGGTGGTGACATTAGTGGTGACAATGATTCCGTAAAAAAAAATCGAACAAGAAATATGTCACCAAAAAAAGTTGATATTGTATGTGTCACCACCGACAGTGTCACTACAGTCATCTATAATAAGGGTGGTGACAGTGATAGGGGTGGTGGTGACAGCGATAGGAGTGGTGGTGACAGAGATAGAAGTGCTGACAGCAATAGGGGTGGTGGTGACAGTGATAGGGGTGGTGGTGACAAAGATAGGAGTGGTGGTGACAATGATAGAAGTGGTGACAACGATAGGGCGGTGACAGCGATAGAGGTGGTGAAAACAATAAGGGTGGTGACAACAATATGGGTGGTGGTGACAACGATAGGGGTAATGGTGACAGCGATAGGTGTGGTGGTGACAATGATAAGAGTGATGACAACGATAGGGCGGTGACAGTGATAGAGGTGGTGACAACAATAAGGGTGGTGACAGTGATAGGGGTAGTGGTGACATCGATAGGAGTGGTGGTGACATCGATAAGAGTGATGATAGTGATAGGGCGGTTATAGCGATAGAGGTGGTGACAGCAATAAAGGTGGTGACATCAATATGGGTGTCGGTGACAGTGATATGGATGGTGGTGACAGCGTGAGGAGTGGTGGTGACAGCGATGGGAGTGGTGACAGCGATAGAGGTGGTGACAACAATAAGGGTGGTGACAACAATACGGGTGGTGGTGACAGTGATAGAGGTGGTGGTGACAGTGATAGAGGTGGTGGTGACAACGATAGGAGTGGTGGTGACAGCGATAAGGAGGTGACAACGATAGAGGTGGTGACCGCAATAAGGGTGGTGACAGCGATATGGGTGGTGGTGACAGCGATATTGGTTGTGGTGACAGTGATAGGGCGGTGACACTGATCTTGTAAAAAAAAAAAATTAACCCAAAAATTTGTTTATCATCATACATGTGTCACCAAAGTTGTGTCACCAAAGCCATTGATCGATGTCACCACTTATAAAGGTGGTGACACTAATTTCGTAAAAAAAAAAAAATTTACCCAAAAATTTGTTTATCATCATACATGTGTCACCAAAGTTGTGTCACCAAAGCCATTGGCCGGTGTCACCACTTATAAAGGCGGTGACACTAATTTCGTAAAAAAAAAATCGAAAAAAAAAACGTGTCACCAATTTTTTTTTTTTGTCACCAAAGTTGTGTCATCAATTCATTGACTTTGACCGGTCAATGGTCAAAATAAAAATAGGAAGGAAGGATGGGAATGGGAAGGAGGGGTAAAAATGTAATATTAGGACATTTTGCAAAAGGGGAAATAAAAGTGGACATTTTGCAAAAGGCCTTGTAGAAAATGGACACTTACCAAAAAAATCATATATTTTATACATTTATATTATCATATTTATAAAATTTTATTATGAAAAATTATTATTAAAAATTATGGATAATTAAAAAATTGATTATTTTAGAAAATATTTTTATTTTTTTCTATAACATATATTTTAATAATAAAAGTTTATGAACATCTTAATATAAGTGTATAGAGTATAAATATAATTTTTTAATGTAAATTTATATCCGAAACAAATAAGTTTAACACCGAATATAATGTATAAAGTGTTGTGTGGGAATCGATCTTTTTTTTTTTGGTTCAAAGGTAGGCACTTAGACCATTATAACATTGGGAGAGGGGGGATTCGAACTCGTGATCTATTGGTCACTACATGCCATCCTTACCAGCTAAGCTAGTAAGGCTTTACTTCGTGGAAATCGATCTCTAGTTTTCAAGATTTGAGAAACTCTCAATTTGGATGAAGAACACACAAACAAACTCAATTTAATCAATCTGAAAACGTACTCTGTACATCACACGCTTGTTGTATTTATACAGAAGCTCTAACAGAAAAGTAACAGAAATTAAAGAAGCGGAAATGACCAATTTGCCCTTGACTATGTAAACACCTCTTATACTCTACATACCCCCCTCAAGCTGGAATTGTGGATGCAACCACAAGGCCAAGCTTGACACACAATACATGGTGTTGATGAGCTCCAAGAGGCTTAGTAATTATGTCAACAGTCTGGAGTTGTGTTGAGACATGAGCTGTAGCCATGAAGCCTTATTGGATGAGTTCTCGGATAAAGTGACAGTCTATACGAACATGCTTAATCCTCTCATGATAAACTGGATTGGAGGCAAGGCTCTGGGCAGCTTTGTTATCACAATACAAAGTGACAGGGAGAGGTATGGAAATGTGAAGATCAGATAAAAGGCCTTGAATCCATATCAATTCACTTGTTGTGTAGGACTTTGCTCTATATTCACTTTCTGCAGAGGATTTGGATACTACCTTTTGCTTCTTGGACTTCCAAGACACCAGAGCCCCTCCAAGAAAAACGCAATAGCCAGATAAGGACCTACCTGAGTCTGGGCAATTGCCCCAATCTGCATCACTGAATGCAGAGAGTTTGAGGTCTGAGATAGCAGGATATGCAAGAGTAGCATTGAAACTTCCCTTTAAGTATCTTAGGAGATACAAGGCAGCTTTCCAGTGAGGTTGTCTTGGACACTAAATATATTGGCTCAATTGCTGAACTGTGAAAGAGATGTCAGGTTTAGTGAAGGTGAGGTAAAGCAATCGTCCAATCAACCTTCTATACAGTTCAGGCTCGGGAAGCAACTCCCCCTCATTAGCAGATAACTTGGAACCCCTTTGCATAGGAAAAGAAGCAGTCTTACATTCCATCACGTTAGCATCCTTCAGAATATCCAAAATGTACTTCCTTTGATTCAAAAGGATGCCTGTAGAAGATCTAGAAATTTCCATTCCCAGGAAATATCTAGTTGTCCCTAAATCCTTGATGGTAAATGCTCTATCTAGTGCAAGCTTTGTAGACACAATTTCATCCCCATCATTTCCCATTATCAGCATATCATCAACATATACCAAGGCTACTGTGAAAGAACCCTTTGCTGTCTTGGTGAAAAGGGAGTAATCATGCAGCTTGCCTAAGAATTTTGTGAGTTCCATGTTCCACTGCATGCTGGCCTGTTTTAATCCATACAGAGATCTGAGAAGTCTACAAACTTGACCAGGAGCTGTCTTGTTGTATCCTAAAGGAGGAGTCATGTACGCTTCTTCTTCTAAAAATCCATGAAGGAAGGCATTGTTTACATCTAATTGATGTAATTTCCAACCCTTAGCTGCTGCAAGAGCCAACACAATTCTGACAGTTGAGAGTTTTGCCACTGGAAAAAATGTTTGCTTATAATCTTTGTCTTTTACTTGATTATAGTCTTTAGCTACAAGTCTGGCTTTGAATCTGTCTACCTCACCATTAGGTTTGTATTTAATCTTGAAAATCCATCTAGAACCAATGGCCTTTTTTCCAGGAGGCAAATCTGTGATTGACCAAGTATGATTAGATTCTAGAGCAGCTATCTCAGCATCCATAGTAGCTTGCCATCTCTCATCATCTTTGGCCTGATTGTAGGTTCGAGGTTCAAACACAGTGCACAAATTAACAAGAGACTGTACATAAGAAGGTGTCAAATGAGCTAGATGCTGAGTAGAGAACACTGAGAAAGATTGTGACTGAGACTCACTTCTGTTTGGCATATCTGCACAGATGTAGTCATTGAACTTCTGGGGTCTGTGGATGATTCTTTTTGGAGGTAAATCATGAATCACTGGACTGTGAGAGTAATGAATGCTATCTGGCATAAGAGAAGTAGAGTGAGCACTGTCCTGTGAAGCAACTGTGGGAGTATTGCTGACAACAATATCATGAGCCAAATCATGAGTAGAGGAAGGGCTGATAGCAGAACTAGGAGGGAGGCTGTGAATAGGCAATGTGAACTCATTTGAAGCAGGATTAACACGAGGGAGCGCAGTACACTGGTCAGGCAACCCAGTTTTGTTGTGCAGATCTCTGTAAGGGAACACATGTTCCTGAAATTTGACATGTCTGCTAATAAGCACAGACTTCTTGTCTAAATCAAAAACTTTGAATGTCTTTTGATCAGGAGGGTAACCTAGAAAGACACATCTTCTAGATTTAACCCCAAATTTATCCTTAGGATCATTTGGTTGATAGGCATAACACAAGCAGCCCACATTTCTTAGATTATCTAAAGAAGGAGGCCTCCCATACAACATTTCAAATGGTGACTTCCAGTTCAATACAGCTGAGGGCATCTTATTAATCAAATAAGTGGCACTCAAAACACAATCACCCCAGAATTTAATGGGCAAGTTGGCATAATGTCTGATGGCACGAGCAATTTCTATCAAGTGCCTATGTTTCCTTTCAACTCTTCCATTTTGCTCAGGCACCCCTGGAGCAGATTTCTGGTGAATAATTCCAAATTTCTCAAATAATTCAACACATGATCTCTGAGTAAATTCTGTACCATTATCAGTTCTAATAACTTTGACTGAAGCACTGAACTGATTGTGAACCATATTCAGGAAAGCAACAATCAATCTGTACACCTGAGTTTTATCTTGAAACAAAAATATCCAAGTAGCTCTAGTGTGATCATCCAAAACAGTGAGGAAATATCTTGCCCCACATAAAGCAACTTTCCTGTAGGGTCCCCATATATCCATGTGAACCAAATGAAATGCAGAAGGAGCAATGGATTCACTTATAGAAAAAGGTAGCTTGTGAATCTTAGTCATATCACAAGAATCACATGTAAAAGTACTGAAATCACATCCTTTACAAGCATCTAAGTGCTTCATCTTGGACACAGAAAGGTGCCCAAACCTTACATGGAACAAATCCAGGTTCTCAATTTTATTACAACAGCTCCTATGAGCTTTATTTAAAGAGACAGATGAACTTGAATCACAGCAATCTCTGCAACCAGTAACAGCACTGCCATCTCCAGCTCTCAAGTAGTATAGGCCTCCACTCTCAACACCTTTAGCAACCAAGGATCTAGTTGTAAGGTCCTGTAATATGCAAGAGACTGAGTTAAAGTTGAAGTTCATCCTCTGATCCTTTAACAATTTAGACACAGACGTAAGGTTGTACTGAAACTGAGGTACAAATAGCACATGCTTCAACTGTAAATCCTTTGAAAGAATAATAGTGCCTGACATCTTAACCAAAATAGATGTTCCATCAGGCAAACCAAGAGAAACCAATTTCCCTTGACTATGCAACTCAGAAAAGACAGTTTCATCAAAAGCAATGTGATCTGTGGCACCCGAGTCCACAATCCATGAATACTTATCAGCTTTATGTTTTCCAACTAAGAAAGATAAGCTCATATTACCTGCAAAGTTGACAAATGAATGATTGACAGAGCTATCAGCTTCATCCATTTGTGCTTTGCCTTTCATCATCTTGTCAATTTCATGAAACACTGCATTGACCATGTTCTGATCTGGCTTCATGATCTCACTGTTCAGAGGTCTATCAAACTCTATTTGTTGTCCCTCAGTGTTAGGAGCAAATCTGTTGGAACTAGTACTTCCTTTTTCATAGTGCCTCTCACCTTCCTTAGGACCCTTGAACCATTCTGGATAGCCTACAAGCTTAAAACAGTAATCCTTAGTGTGTCCTTTCTCTTTGCAATAGTCACACTGTCTATCAACCTTTGTTTTCTTATAATCCTTCTTGAACTGTTCAGATCCCTTTCCCTGTGGTGCTCTATTTCCAACTGCAAACACAGTACTATCAGTTTGATCATTTCTTCCCACATTCAAGGCATTCACATCAGTCTGTATCCTAGTAATCCCTTTTTGACGCTCAATTTGAACTGCCATCTGAAAGACCTTGTTCAGCCCTGGCATCGGATCCATAGACAGGATGTTATTCCTGAGATGCTCATAAGCCTCATTCAATCCCATCAAGAATTGCATGATTTTGGCTTTGTTCTCTCTATCAACAATCTTTTTTAGAATAGAACAACTGCAATGACCAATACCTTCACAGCTGCAAATTGGCAACGGATCTAAAAACTGTAACTCATCCCAAATCTTTTTAAGTTTTCCATAGTAGGCAGGAACTGACAAATTCTCTTGCCTTAGGTATCCAATTTCACGCCTCAGCTGATATATGAGAGGATCATTTGACTCATAAAATCTCTCCCTAATTTCATCCCAAAGCTCTTTCGAGGATTGAACATACATAAAATGTTCTCCTATCTCGCTATTCATGGAGTTTACAAGCCAGCACATGACCATATAGTCGGCTCTACTCCAATTCTCAAAATCAGCACTATCTTCCTCAGGCCTCTCACTCAACCATTGTTGGTTGGGCTGAGATTAGCTTGTCCTTGTCTCGCCTTTTTCCGTCCCTCTCAATCTCCCTTACCTCTTCTCCACTCTCCGTGTCCTCTCAATCTCTACTTAATTTCGATTCCCTTTCCTCTTTGCCCTAAATTCGACCCACTAAATCAATTTTTCGGAAACCCCCTTGAAATTGTGTGATGCTTTTTGTGAAATTGCAATGTCATTGTTTGCAATTAGAGCAATTTCTTGTTTTGTTGTTAATTATAGCATTTTACTTGTATATTTCAATATTTGTTTGGTAAATAGGGGATTTGGCCATCATGTTTGGTGTTTGGGCTTCTTGGAACAGGTAACAATTGGAGGTAATGGCTGAAGGTGACAGGAGAGTGTGTAGATTGCTCCTTAGAGAAGAAACAATCAGTTGCAGCTTCAAGTTCATCAGTTTCTCAAGGAATTGGATTTGGATTAGGTGACCCAGATCTTGGTGTTGAATATTTGGATAGAATTGTTCGGGAATTAGATACAATTGAAGGTTTTGATTAGCTTAATTTTTTTTGCTAAATTTGTGATAATAAGTTTTGGAAATACGGGTTGGTGACAATATCTTTGTGATAAATACCGATTGGTGACAATAGCTTGGTGATAGTCAGTTTTTATTTATTGGTGACACTATCTTGGTGATATTTAGTATGGTGACAATATCCCCGTTTTTTATTGGTGACACTATCTTGGTGATAATTAGTATGGTGATGACATTTTTTTTTATTACATGGTCTTGGTGACAAATATTCGTTGAAACAATATTTTGATGACACTGTTTTATTGTTGGTGACAGCAGATTACTAAAGTAGGTTGGTGACAATAGGGGGTGGTGATAATGTTCTCCGTTTATGGATAATAGATTGGTGACAATTGGTTTGTGACAATGTTTGGTTACAGTGTTCACTTGTTGGTGAAAATAATTTGATGATAGTGTTTCATAGTTATTGACAATAGGTTGGTGACAATATTTTATAGTGGGTGATAGTATGTACTCAGTAAAAATTGCTGGTGACAATATTTTATAGTAGGTGACAAAAATTTGGTGACAATGTTCCGTAGTTGATGACAATGTTTTGTAATTGATGACAATAGGTTGGTGACAGTGTTCATTAGAAATAGAAAAAAATTTCGTTAATCGTCACTAGAAAAAAGTAAAATGTCATAAAAAAAGTCAACTGTCACCAAAATAATTATCACAAATAACTGTTACCAGAAAAATATACACAACTGTCACAAAAAAACGGTCACCAAATGCATGCGTTGACCGAAATGGTCAATATTGACTAGTCAATGTTAAAATTAAAAATGATCAAAATGGAAGGAGGAAGGGTTAGAGTTTGAGAATGAGGGGTATTCTTGGAAAAAAAAATGGATATTTACTTAATTATGTAAAAAATGGATATTTACTTAATTATCACATCTAAAATGGATATTCACCAAATTTAACCAAAAAAAATAAAGTATATATACTTTTATATTGATATATTTATAAAATTTTATATCAAAAAATACATTATAGAAAAATAAAAAAATTATTGTTAAAATAATCGATTCAGTCACTCCACGTCGATCGACTCAGTCACTCCACGTCTGGATCGGGTACTGTATGACCCATTTAGGGGTTGACCCTCCCACTCACAAGCGACTCCATGTTTCTAAGGGTATTCGAACTTCGAACCTCTTGATATGGGATGTAGCCCTACAACCACTACACCAACTCGTGATTGATTATTTGTAAGAGAAACTCTATTTCATGGTTTCTTCTCTGTTTAGGTCGACATATTCACTTTAATACTCAACATTTTACTTGAGATAATTAACCATTAATACTAACCTTGACTTTGATACATAATTGCAAATTTTTATCTAGAAGAATACTATAGATTGAACTGAGAATAGAAGGTAGCCAAAACTTGATACGAGTCGGAAGTTATGACGGACGGAGGGTTCGTGACCCTTCTAGTTCATCGAATCTTGAGATGTCAAGGTGTCTTGTTTCGAATAAATTGTGTCAAACATTATTTATGTTTTATTATTTTTGACATTTTTAGAGTCATGAGCTGATTTTATAGGGTGTTATTGTTGGGCTCGCAAAGGGTCAGTTGGGTTTATCCATTAGTAACTAGATAATTATTAGGATTTTAATATTTTCCTTTTATTAAGATTTAGGAAAATTTTGTTCAAATATCCATTTAGAAAGTCTAACTAGGTAAATGTCCACATTGAAATGATAATTAGGTAAATATCCATAAATTTTATTTAATCCCTAAACTACCCTTGTTATAATTTAATCCACAAACCCTATCTATATCCCCTTCCCTTGTATTCTCTTCTCTCTCATCAAATCTCAGCCGCTCACATCTTCACCCTTCATTTGCCCGCCTGTGCATATTCCACCGAATCCCGCCACCGCTGGAGCCTCTGCCTCGAACTCATTCGCCACCGCCACTACACTTTCGTCTCCTGCCTCGACTTCTCCCTCTGTCATCGCGTCGACGAAAACTGCCTCCTCTAAACGACGAGGCATCTCTCCAACCTCCGCTCGCTCGACCTCTCCCGCTCCCAATTCGTCACTGCCGTCGGAATTTCGAATCTCGTCGCTAGATGCCGGAATCTGGTGAAAATTGACCTCTCTAACTTGGCGGATCTGACAGACCTCGCGGTTGCGGCGATTGTGGAGGCCAAGGGACTAGAGAGGCTCTTGCCGATGAGGTCCAAGCTCGTATGAGACTTCGAGATCGAGTGTATCGCCACCGGTTGCAAGTGATTGAAGATGATTAACCTGAAGTACTGATTTCATGTTACGGATCTAGGCGTTGGATTGCTTGCGTTGAAATGCAATGAGCTTCATTCCCTAGATATGTCCTATTTACCGGTATTTGATTGTTTATTCATCGATCCACTCCTTTTTTTTCCAAAATCAAAGCTATCAAAAACTGAATTGTAATTTTGTCTGCTTCGGGTAGATTACATACCAATGCCTTCCACATATTGTGTTTGGTGACAACTGTATTAATTAACTTATTATTTTTCTAAAATGATCTTCAAATGAAGTTTGTTTGGTGACAATTATGATTTTGTAGATTCATTTGATAACAATTGTGTTTGGTGACAATAGTTGTTGACAGTTAGTGTTCACTATCATTTTTATTTTGTGATATTTTATTTATACATGTTATGCTAACAATATTTGAGTGGTGACATTATTTGATAATAATTGTTGGTGAAAATATTTTGATGACAATATTTGATGACAATTAGTGAGATCCTTTCGATGACAATAGATGGTCGGTGATATTGTTTTGTAGTTTATGACAATAGGTTTGTGAAAATAATTTGGTGACAATGTTATGTTTTTGGTGACAATAGATTACTCTTTGCTTAGCTTAACCTATCTAGGGTCTAATATTTTGTCGTTGGTGACAATAGATTACCGACAAGAGGTTAGTGAAAATAGGGGTGGTGACAATGTTTTGTTGTTGGTGACAATATGTTTGAGAAAAGAATATGGTGAAGTTGTTTTGTAGTTAGTGACAATAGAGTGGTGACTATGTACTATAGTTTGTGACAATAGGTTAGTGACACTGTTATGCCGTTGGTGACAATATATTACTTACAAGATGTTGATGAAAATAGGGTGGTGACGTTGTTTTTGTAGTTGGTGACAATAGGGCGATAACATTGTTATTTCGATGGTGACAATATATTACTTACAAGAGATTGATGACAAAAGGGTGATGACATTTTTTTTGTAGTTGGCAACAATAAGTCGGTGATATTGTTATATATTGTTGGTGACAATATATTACTTACAAGAGGTTGATGACAATAAGGCGGTGACATTATTTTTGTAGTTGGTGACAATACATTCGAAAAAATAATATGGTGACATTGTTACACAAGAAAAAATTCCACCATCAATTGTCACAAAAAAAAATTCAAGTGTCACCAAATTTTTTTTTCCCTAACTACCACCGGAAAAAAAATAAAATGTCGCGAAAAAAAATCAATTGTCATCGAAATAATTGTCATAAACAACTGTCACCGGAAAAATATACTCAACTGTCACCGAAAATATTGTCATCCAATGCAGAGTTGACCAAAATGGTCAATGTTTGACTGGTCAATGCTAAAATTAAAAATGGTCAAAAAAGAGAAAGAGGAAGGTTAAGGATGGGGAAGGAGGGGTATTTTTGGAAAAAATGGACATTTACTTAATTATTGAAAAAAATAGACATTTACTTAATTTTGACATCTAAAATGGATATTCACCAAATTTAACCTAAGATTTATCCATATTTTGTATTTCCTATTTAATCAACATAATGAAAGTCGGGGAGACACGTCTTGATTTTATAGAAAAACAACATGAAACTCAAATATAGGTTAAATTGATATTTCTAGAAAAACACCCTTTGAACGTAAATATATCAATCCCTTAAATTGATATTTGAAAAAAAAAAACTCTTTAAATGACTTTATTCATCAGTCAACCACCCCCGAATATACTTTGTCCAAATATAGGTTAAATTTGATAAATCACAAATTTACCACTCCTTTTATATAATATTCTAATAGAATTTTAACAATTAAAAAAAGAAAAGTGTAAATAAGTAAGTATGAAATTGGGAGGAAATTGTTAACATTATTTTCTCTTTTTAAATAACCGATAAATGGTGTCGACTTTTACAAAATTGCTCTCCCTCTAATTGAGTCTTTCGCTTTCCCCTTCCAAATTACTTTCTAATTCTCCATTAGCTTCCACACACTTTCAATTTGGGAGAAATTGATGTCACTTGTATTATCTCAATTTAATTCTTACTCATTAACTTTTTCCCTTTTTAATTGTTAAACTAGTACGATCCTCGCGCCATGGCACGATTTTTTTTATAAATAATATATATATATATATATATATATATATATATATATATAAATATATATATATAAATCATAGACATTAGATTTAATTCAATATTTTTAAATTACACCCATTGATTAGTAAATGTGTTAAAAATAATAGAAAAAAATACACTTGGGTTAAAGAGAAAAATAAATAATAAATAGTGAAAGGTAAAAGTTTTGAATTAATCTCATTGGTTAAAAAATGTAACATCAAATAATATTGGGTAGTTAATATTAGAATAATTTTCAAAAAAAATATTAGAAAATATATATAGTTACCTTAATAAAATGATATTATCTAAATAATATTTTCACAAATAACTTTGAACATTGAGATGACATGTGACATAAATTAATATAGTATATAGATATAGATAGTTAGTAAATGAATTTGAGTTAAGCTCAATAGTTATATTAGATTTAATTCAATGTTTTGAATTAAGCCCAATAGTTATTAAGATTAAAGAAAAGAAAAAGGTGAATTAAAAGAAAAAAGAAGAAAAAAGGAGAATTAAAAAAAAATTAAGAGAAAAAAGAAAATTATAATTGGTCGAAATCCCTAAAATCTCTCTAATGTTGACACCTCAACATAAACTCTTATAAATTAAAAGTTTATATAGATAGTTAGATTGGTTAAACAATGTAACATCAAATAATATTGAGTAATTAATATTAGAATATTTTTCAAAAAATATATTAGAAAATATAGTTACCATAATAAAATGATATTATGTAAATAATATTTTCACAAATAACTTTGAACATGGAGATGACATGTGACATAAATTAATATAGTATATAGATATAGATAGTTAGTAAATGAATTTGAGTTAAGCCCAATAGTTATATTAGATTGAATTCAATGTTTTGAATTAAGCCCAATAGTTAGTAAGATTAAAGAAAAGAAAAAGGTGAATTAAAAGAAAAAAGAAGAAAAAAGGAGAATTAAAAAAATTAAGAGAAAAAAGAAAATTATAATTGGTCGAAATCCCTAAAATCTCTCTAATGTTGACACCTCAACATAAACTCTTATAAATTAAAAGTTTATATAGATAGTTAGATTGGTTAAACAATGTAACATCAAATAATATTGAGTAATTAATATTAGAATATTTTTCAAAAAAATATATTAGAAAATATAGTTACCATAATAAAATGATATTATGTAAATAATATTTTCATAAATAACTTTGAACATGGAGAGGACATGTGACATAAATTAATATAGTATATAGATATAGATAGTTAGTAAATGAATTTGAGTCAAGCCCAATAAGTATATTAGATTGAATTCAATATTTTGAATTAAGCCCACTAGTTAGTAAGATTAAAGAAAAAAAAAAGAATTAAAAGAAAAAAGAAGAAAAAAGAAGAGATAAAAAAAGGATTAAAGAGAAAAAAGAAAATTATAATTAGTCAAAACCCCTAAAATCGACACCCCTCAAATCCCTCAAGTTTGATCTTATCTCTCCTTCAAAAAAAAATTTTAACTTTGTTTTTAATATTTTTGGAAATTAAAATTAAAAATGAGGTGTCAAGTAATTCAAAATTGAGTGGTGAGGTGGAAAAAAATCATGACACATGTAATTTCGGCGTCCACGTTGCAAAAATGGTCGGAAAATTCACCGGAAATCACCGGGGTATTATTTTTGGTTAATAGAGTGATAGTTTGTACATAAAATCGTCATTTTAAAGTTCATATTACTTTTGGTTGAAGGTCGATAATTCGTATTATTTTCGGTTATTTTTTCTTTCTTTTTTTAATTAAATTTTTATATAAATTCACGCATATTATCAAAAAATATGAAACTATTAAAAAAGGAACAAGCTCTTTATTGATCACAATCATATTGATGAATTAAGTACAGTTGTTTCTGACCCAGCAAAAAAGAAGTAAAGTTTAATACTTTATTCGTTTAAAATAGGTCACTTTAACAGTTTAACTTCTTTTTATAAAATTTTAGGAAATGAGCAAATATATACCATTGCACTATTTTTTTTTTTACTTTCTCGAAAATTATAAATTAAAATGTATTACATCACTACAAAAGCATTTTTCACAAAGTAGTTACGAAATTACATACAATGATTATTTTCTTGAAATTTTTTTAACAATATGTTTTGTCGAATGGAATAAGTACAATTATCGAAATCAGGCACGTTGATTCAGTCAAATGAGAAACCATTCCAAATGAGAAACCATCTGTATTTTGGTAATAATAAAAATATCTCTCGTATATTTGAGGTGAGAAGCTGAGTGAGTACGTTATACGTAGCTTAAGAATTTAAAACAAATTTGTAACTCTTGGAGCGCGCGTAAACATATGACTCGTGAGTTGTGACTCCTAAAAAAACAGGTTTGCTGAGCGCACGGCCAATTTCTCGCCAAATACACAGTGGCTGCCACAGTTCCGAAAACCGCGAGAATCTAGGCTGTCACAGTTTCAAAAACCGTGGGGAATAATGTGGCGACAGTTCTGAAAACCATAGCAATTGTCGCTGCCACAGCTTCTCAAATTGTAAGAAAATTGTTACACCGCCAGAAAAAAAAACTATAAAAGGTCATCGGGAATCCGCGTGCTACAGTTCTCACGGTTTCCAGAACTGTGGCAGCGGGAAATTGGGCCCCTTTTTAGGGTTTTTTTTCGGGGTTTTGTTTTGGGCTTTATTTTTTTGGGTTTTTTTTTTGGTTTGGGCTAAGCCCACGATTTCCAACTCCGTGCCGTGAATTTTTCTACGGTTTTCAAAACTAAAACCACAATATTTCCCTACGGTTTTCAATTTCGTCACCGCCACCGTGATTGACGATATTTTGACCGTGCAAATAGTCTCCCCCTAAAAAAAAGCTAGATTTGAATCACATGTCTGCACTTTATGTGTCATAGAGCAACAATTCCAAAGACGCACACATAATAAAAACAAAAAATGAATTGGTAGCCCCGGTTAGGTTAATCTAGTGGTGTGGAACAAGGAGTGGCAAGGAGGTCTCGGGTTTAATTCCTGCCTCCGCTCTTTTTTTTAGTGAAAATCCAATGTGGCTCATGTGGGTGTGGCTCATGTGGGTGTGTTTTGTAAATTCGTAGACCTCAACGTACGTACAAGAGTTATCACTGCAACCCAAAATGTTGAAATATAATTTCTTTTTTTTTTTCCTTGTGTACCACCAGTAATATTTTTTAATTGGAAACCGTAAAATAACCAAATGACGTCCTCCTAAACATGTTCTTTATTGATCAAACTCAAACGAACGAGCTCTTTATTGACCACATTGATGAATTAAGTACAGTTGTTTGTGACCCAACAAAAAGAAGTAAAGTTTATAATACAGTTGTTTCAAAATGAGAAACCATTTTGAAGCAGATTTGCAGCCAGGTTTGAAAGCAGACTCACAGCTAAGCTCCCCGTGATATTCATCGCCCCCATACTTGATCCGATTCCAGATCCACCACCACTGTTATGGTAACCGTGGTTATTCCCCGGCAACCAAGGAGGCATATTGCCGCCCCCGTATCCATTATAGTTTGAATACCCGAAATAAAACGGTTGCTGCGATGGCGGAGGCGCCCCGGAAAACCCATATTGACGTGGAGGATAGTCGGGCTGAACACTCCTTGTTGTCGACGTCATCGTCGTCCCTCCAGCAGCAACTGCGGGTTTCCAGAGGCACCAGTAATGGACATCAATAGAGCAAGCCCCGCACCTATAACCCCAGCCACCGCAGTCACCCCCACACACGTTGCAGAGCGTGGTGCGGGGGCGACGGTGCTTCAGCTCGAGGCAGTGGCGGGGGTCGAGGGCATGGCGGACCCAGGGAGAGAGCTGGGAGCACTGCGGGTGCACGTCGAAGTCACATCGACGGTGGTGGCAGGTATAGAACAGGCCCCGGACGGGCTCGAAGCACACGTCGCACACGCGGGCAGAGGTCGAAGAGGCAGCGCTTACGAGAGAGAGGGCATGCTTCGGGTGGAGGCACGTGGAGAGCGTGGCTGGGCGGGTTTTACAAAACGGGTGGAGGCTGAAGCTGCAATGGGAGCAGCTGAACCGCTTTCCGACAATGGCGGTCAGGCAAGCGCCGCAGGGAAAGGTGTTCCGATGGTCGTCGTCGGATACCTCTCGGAAGCAGCACTCGTCATGGCCGCATGAGGCTAAAAATGAGTTCGTCGGACTCATCTCTCCCGAAAGATATAACTCTATTGGTGATGATGGAATGAGCTGATCGTTTGATCCGAAGATGGAATGAGCTGATCGTTTGATCTTGCTTCGGAATAATTTCAGGTGTGGAGGATGTTTTATAGGCAAAAATAAGGGACGTACAGAGTGATCGAGCAAGCATGCAAGTTAATATGGAGTATAAAATATAGAGATGGGGTCCGCCTAAGTGCCTACCGAGTTTGGATCTTCTACCCCCACTATACTATACACCCCTTAATTATTTTGAGTATTTTTATATAATAAAAAAAATTTCAAAAATTTTAATTATATTCTAAATATCTAATTACATATATTTGTATACTTGTAACATGAAAAATTATATTTTAAAAATTACTAAAAATTTTATACTAAAAAAAGAACTATTTCAATTATTAAAAAAAATAAAATATAATGTTTTATATTACAAGTATACAAATATATGTAATTAGACATTTAGAATATAATTATAATTTTTGAAAAAAAAAATTATTATATAAAAATACTCAAAATAATTAAAGGGTGTATAGTGGGGTGTATGGTGGGGTGGAGAAGATCCAAACTTGGAATGCCAATACTTTTGGATTTTTTCCATAGAGATAAGGGATTTAATTTACATATGAATAATTTTACCCAGTTTGTTTTTTTTGGAAGGAAAAGGTAATGATTACCCTTATAAATATAGTATATACTTAAGTTAAAATTCAATGATCATTATTCTAATCATTCCTCTTATTCTCTCATTTGTCATACAAATTTGTTACCCTTCTATTCCCTAATTTAAAGGAGAGTAACTAATACCTCTAGAATGGGCTAATAATCTCCTCCATCATCTCCTCCAAACTCACAAAAAATGATGATCACGTACATTTTATGTGTAAAATTTAATACCTTACCTTTTCATTCCCTAGTTATCTAAACAAACGACCCTTATTGTTTATAGTTTACTTTAAATTTCATCAGTATAACATCTGTTCTGGACCCTAAATTTATTTATATGTTTTCGTGTTGTTTATTAACAGTCACTTTAATTAAATTGAGATTTTAAGGTTGTAGAGTATATTCTTTTTAAAATAACTCTATCACTTCAATTAACTTTGTCTCTTTTTTTTCACGGATAAAAAAAAACTGTCTTTTTTTCTCTCTTTTTCTAGATTAACGTAACTAGTACTAGTACAAGTACTAGTAGGAATAATTATAGCAAAAAAAAAATAGTAGAGGAAAAGGAAAACAATTGCTTTATACAAGTACAATAAGCTAAAAAATACGTAACTAAGTTTTTTAAAACAGGACAATTTTTACCCTAGCCTTTCTTTTTTCTCAAAAGGCAATTCCTTTCATTAAAATCAAAACTTTTAGTGACCTTTCAAAAAAAATGGTTAGAAGCATATGCCAACTTATCAATTAAATATTTACGTAAATATTTGCTTCTTTCGGTATATTTTATCATTTCTACATTATGATAAATAAATAAATCTTTTTTTTTTGTTCTAAAGGAGGGCTATGCCCTTAAAAAAAATATACCCTTACGTTACAAGCATTTATTATAATATCGTGCAAGCACAAGTTCAATTAGAGTAACAGTCCTTACAAACTAAATAATCAAAATCAAATACTAATACTAAAGTTTATTTTTAATACTGTAAAATTTAATTTTCAACTAACCAATCATAACATTTCTAGAAAAGTCTCAAGATATAATATGTCAGATGATCGCCATCGCCCTGCCTGAAACAAGCCATGTTTGTACGGATGATAACGCTGGTAAGAGCTTAAGCTAAGGCCTCCCCCATTACCATCCTATATTGATGATGAAATTAAATGTTTGTTAAATTTTTAGGGAAATAATATAAAGGGGTTGAAGCCATTAATTGAACATGTTTGTGGCAAGGTAGGTGGTGGCTTTTTGTATCTTAATTCTTAACCACACACTAACACCAGAATCTTATTAAAAGTTATTTTGTGATGAGGAAAAACACACGTTACACACACTTCTACATAATAATATTTTGTTAAATGGTGGACATGAAAATAAGGTCATGTAACTACGATACAAACTTGTTAACTAAAATAACTTTTTGTTCATCTAATCATTAAACTATCCAGTTTGTTTTTAATAGGAAAAAGTAATGGTTAAGACTTAAGAGAATAAATCTAGCATATGTTTAAGTTTATATTCATCTATCAACACTAGGGTTGGGCAAAATTTGGATCGGACTGTAATTGGACCGGGATCGGATCGGAATCGTATGGTCCGGTCTCCGGTCCAAGATTTTTCTATTTCCGGTTTACGGTCCAAGATCGGAACCGGACCGGAATTGGACCGTAAACTTTACCATTAAAAAAAAGGGAAAGGAGATCTGTCAAAAAAAAAAAAAAAAAGAGCGTGCCCTCTCTTATTTCCACTTTTCCAGTACCTTCATGCCTCACCCTCCATTCCAAGCCGACTCTCGGCTCTAGCTCGACGCTCCATCTCTCTTCTTCACTTCCGAGTTCCGGCGATAGTACTCTCGCGGAGTCACGGCCTCACCTACTGTGCTCTCCACCTCCCGTGCTCGCCGACGACAGTAGCATCTCACCGTTCAGACCGACGCCAATGAGATTACATCTCTCTTTTCAATTTTTTAGATCTAGGTTTTTTTGTGTGTATTTTGACAAATTAATGTCGATTTTAGTAAAGATTTGAGTAATTATAAGTATTCTAGACTAAGATTGAAGAATCTCGCCCCGATTTTAAAACTAGGGTTAAGAAATTTCAATTTGTAATATTTGTAGATCTAGATTTGATTTTAAATGTAAAGGTTAGATAAATTTCAATGTTGATCTTAGTCTAGGCTTTGTGCTTGAAAAAATTGAGAAACTATATAAAGTGAGCCTAGATTGAGTCGATTCAATTTGGCCAACACTATTTACAGGTGTTTGATTTAACGCAACATGCGAACAGGGGCTGCTGTAAAACGGCGAACAAGGGCTGCTGTAAAGTTTCGGTCCAACCGGTCCCGGTCCAACCGGGACCATAAGTTTCGATCCCGGTCTGATCCGCGGTCCAAATTCTTGGAGATTACGGTCCATCGGTCTTGAATCGGACCGGATGCCCAGCCCTAATAAACACTTTTAACCATTATCGTTTTTCTCTCCTTTTTCCAACAAAATTTATTTAACTTCTCTCATTTCATTCCATAGTTTTAGTATTAAGTAACCATATCCTTCATTATACTTTAATCATTTCTCTCATTCCTTTACTCCATTTACTAGTCTTCAAACAAACATGCCCTTAAATGGGAAGATTATAGAGTACAACTTTAGTTAGATTCGAAAAGAGAGATGAGTACAGTTAATAGATTTATATTGATTGCTACTATAGGATTAATTGGATATATCTGATCAGAAGGAACGCACTAACTGTTGGCATTGAAGGTTTGGTTTTTTTTTCCTAGTTAGGGAGAAAATGGATTATGTATCGGCAAAAACAAACGAAATTTCAAAATATATAGTAAAGGAGGATTACGCGATCCACCACAATTCCACAAACAAAGAAGACACTAAGTTTGCGAAAGGAAATAATAAAGCAGGGGCAGAATTAGAGAGTTACAGTACCTTTTAATGATACGAGTACGTCAACCCCCAAAATGTTTGGGCCACAAGATGCAGAAGATTGGTTGATCAGAAAGACTGCAATTACAATGCAATGGGGTCATTTTTGTTAAAAACGGCTCTTATAATATACTAATAAGATTTGAGTATTTTAGAGTTGATACCTATAGAGTGTTGGTTCTTCCTTCTCCCTTTGAGCCACTTGTTGTTGTTGCTTTGTGTGGTTATGACAATAAACGCAGATGCTAATTATACAAACCTCCCAAAACTCCACACATTTAACTGGTCACTGGAAAAAATACGAAAAAGACATATTGCCATTTTTAATTCAGCAATGAAACTACAACAATGGAAAGTGTATTACCCTCAAGAGCTGTTCATCTTCAGAAAGTTCAGTGAAATCCTCTACAAACATGGTCATAGTTGTTCTAGACAAAGCTCGATGATGCTCCTCTATGTCAACGAGCAACAGTGGGTTAGATACCAATCTATCTGCCCTCAGTATTCCACGAAAACCTGACAAAGCAAGAACAACAGAACCACAACGAAATTTCAATCAGAGGAATAGATATTTTCTTGTTTTGATCCAGAGTAGCAATGAAATTGAGAACATATGCAAATGCAAGTCATGTACCCATTTGAACACTTACAGGTTGATGCATTGCTTGATCTCATATGGTGTGCAACCGGTTAGGACACTGACAGGTTGATGCATTGCTTGATCTCATATAGTGTGCAATAGCCTGCTTTTCATACACTTGTTTGCAGTCCATACTGTCAACATTTTATGAAATTGACAATTATAAACAACGTTATATTTCAGCCCTAAGCTCAATGCAGAAAATGAAGGAGACTACTAGGCCAAAATGCATCTCAAGAGGATAAGTGCCAAAATCTAGACTTTGAACAAAATCCAGTCCGGGTTTCAGAGTAAAATAAAAAATTCGTGAAAGGAAAAAAAAGCATGAGATGCCCCATTAGATTGATAAAACTTCCCAAACTCAGGATACCATGTCCATACCTGGAAAACTATAAGAATAATGAAGCGCTATTCGATTATACTTTAAACAATTCTCCTAATCTTTATCATCAAGCATGGAACTAAATAAGTGCAAACATAAAACAATTTTTGAGAATTAGTTTAAATAGTATTGTACTATTGTGAACTGGTTGTGCTAAACTGCTAATTCAGTGACTGGCTTTTCACTCACCGAGCATTTGGTATTCAAAAGCACACTGCGCATGTTAGTCATAGCATGTTCCTGTTCTTCTCCAGGCATTGGCTGACCAGGATGGTGAACACTCTACACAGCAAACTGATGATGATTCAATGAACTAATTATGCACTAGATGGCACCTATATATATTCCATACAATAGCTTCCACTAAGGCAGGTTTCGATCTATGGGATTATAGAGAACCTGCAACAAACTGGAGGAATTTAAGATTCAAGTCTCACTCCTCACTTGAGATATTGATGCAAAGTTTAAATTTTCTCTATCCATTGAGCATTGCTGCAGAAGTGCACAAACCACAATGCATATGCATAATATTTCTGCACATTTAAGCAGCACAAGAAGCTAGGCAGTACTCAAAATGTTTACAAGATGTAATTCACTAAATACCCCAAGGGATACTAGATTACTGATGGATTAAATGCCAAATGAGAAACACATACCCAAACAAATATTTTAGTTTCCGTTTATCTGAAGAATTGCTAACCTTTAACTTTGCAAGCTCATTCATGAACAGCTGATGAAAATTAGTTAACTACATTTCAAAAGAGAAGGAGCAGATATGTCGAGTAAGCAATACTAGTACATAGCTCATACAAAAACAGAAACTTCCAAATTAATAAACTATATCCAAAGGAGTGATGCACCACCTCTGGTGCAACCTCATATATACTTCTAACGGCATGCATTATAGTGGAAAAGAGTGTGCAGTCTTCATAAGCAACCAGCAATTCAATAACAGCATCTTCAAGATCCTTTACCTAATATGATAGCCAGACAACCAGCCATCAGCCCAGTGAAGTCGATGTAAAGAATAGGTGCTAAAGGGCTCACAAAGACCACTAGGAATGAACTTCGATTAATCATCTCTAAACCTCAATAGTCAATAGTCTGCAATGTTTTTGCTCGAATGGAAACTAGCACTAACAATCCGTTGAAGATCAATCCAGCAGAGCACATTACATATACATCTAGCATTATATTTCTCCTAATTTTACACTAGATTTTTTGGTCCCAGATCATACAATGTAGCAATTCATCTATGCTCTGTCAAGTTCTATATATGATATATCATGAACAGAGAACAGCACAACAAAAATGAAATAAAAAAACACTCGTTCCGCCTTGTGTGTGCTCTAGAACACTCGATTTTTACATCCAATGTAGTCAATTCAAAATTACCAAGATCCAAATAAACTAAAAGAGAGAAAACGCACTCAAAAGAATTCATATACTACAGGTTTGAACAGTCAATTAGAATTCAACCAACAAAATCCCGTGATGTAATAATAATTTCTGCATAAAAGTACCAAATCGGTTTTACTCTCCTTCTCCAAGGCAACAGCAATTTCCTTCATCGTAACAGTAGTCCTTCTAAACTCCTGCAATTGAACCACCGCCGAAAAAATAACGCACAAAAGATGCTCAGGACATCCGCAATGGTAAGAGAGATTCAAAATTAGGGTTTCACAGTGTCGAGAGATCTTAACAGAGATAAGGGAGTGATTGTCCGACACTCCGACGCAAATGTAGCGGCTGCAGTTCCGATTTGCCGTACAATAGCTTCAAAGCCGCGAGAAGCAAAAGCGCCATTTTCGGGATGCGGAGATCAATCCCTCGAGCGATTTGAGGAGTTCGGATTTTCTTCAGTCAGGTTTGGAGGGAAGGGGGTTGAAGGACAAGGAAATGGAATTATAATCGGCGCGCTCGATTTGATTCGTGTCAGATGCTGCGGTTAGTGGGCCGTTTAGCCCATTAAGTACATAATGTACTGCCCACTGGATCTTGACCTATGACATATACTTCAGGCCCATTATCCAAATGACATTGATAGGGCCGGAAATAATCCGTGGGTATCCACTCCACCCGCTTTACCCGCATTAATTTTGCGGGTGAAAACCCGCAAAAAAAGTGGGTGGAGGGTGGAGCGGGTGCGGGTGAAGCGGGTGATGGATGGATTATGGGTGAAGATTTTTCACCCATAACCCGCCCGTTAACCCGTCCCGCACACCCGCATAAAACCCTAAAATATATAATATGTGTATGTAATTTTACTATTTTAACATTTTTAAGTTTAACTTCTACAAACCATAATCCTTGATTAGTGCTTTGCCGACCAAATTTCAATTAGAATGGATATGGTTTTCGGCTTGCTCTTCCACTTTTAAATTTCAATTAGCTCGTGATTTCAGTGTTTTGCCGACCAAAAATATAAATACATAAACCCACCCAGGGGCGGAGCCAGGGGGCATGCGGTGGCTCGAGCCCCCCATGGAAAAATATAAAAATAAAATAAAATTTTATTTTTTATATTATATAGAAAAAGAGGTGTGCTTTTAAGACAAGATTGTGTTATAGCCCAATTGGTGGAGGTGTGTATGAGTAGAATGTAGGTCGGCAGTTCAAATCCCCTTTGGTCCTTGTTTTTAATTTTTTTTACCTCCTTTACTCCCTCTGTTGAAACATGAACCTGCAAAAAAAAAAAATTGAGCCCCCGCTAAACATGATCCTGGCTCCGTCCCTAAACCCACCCCTTCGTAATTTTGAGTTAGAATTAAACTCTCATCCATACCTTAGCAGATGAGATATACTAGGGCCCTTGCTTTGCATATACATATTATTTATATAAACAAGTATGTCAAACAGATCTTTTGGTGCATATTTATCACTAGCTACGAATTTCCACATTTTTAATGGTTTTCGTGTTGTGATTAAATGTAAGATGGCTTTAATGATGCTTATTTGAAGATTATGAATGATATCAAAAGGAGTGAGTCACATTGTCAGGTTTGTTCTTGTTAATCCCCCTTTAGTGTTGTGTCATGTTGTTAAAGACTTTCTTTGCACTAGTATGCTAGATTATTTTTTTCCATTCTTTTATTTCGGAACAAGCAATGTAATATCTGTAATCCAAACCTTTTTTTTTTTTGGTAAACTCCAAACCATATTTTATAGACAGAGTTCCAGAACACTAACACTCTGTTTAGTTTATGAGATTTTTAGGGGAAGGAAGGGGTGAGAAATTGAAGGGGAGGAAAGGGAGTGAAGGGAAGGAGAGGAATTTAACTTTCTCACCAAATTCCACCATTTTGGTGGGTTGTGAAATCCCACAAATTGAGCCGTTACTCAATTTTGAGATCCCTTCCCTTCCCTTAAATTATTCATCCAAACACATGATTTATTTTTCCTTCAATTCCCTTCCTTAAAATCCCACCAAATCTCAGGATCCAAACAGAGTGTAATAGGGTTGGTTTGTGAAACGTGCATGGCTATAAATTTCAACTCATATTACTTTGTTAGGGTTAGAACACTAATGCTGGCCTTTTGTTTTCTGCTAGGTTTCATGAATTTTCTTATTCCTAACCAAAGGCATCTTCTAAAGATGCAATATGTACAAGAACTGCTCACTTTTGGATGGCTAAATAGCATCAGGTGGAGGTAGACCCGTCAAACGGGTCATTCGGGTCGGGTCTCGGGTAAAACGGGTCCCGGGTATTTCCGGGTTGACTAGAACCCGGGTTTGACCGGGTTTCGGGTCATTTCGGGTCGATTTCGGGTTTGTCAATTTTTTCCATTTTAAATTAAAAAAATCCTGATTTGACAATTTTGCAAAAAAATTTAATTATATATAAAAAAATTAATTATATTTAATTAAAAATCAACCGGGTCACCGGGTCAATCGGGTAAAATCGGGTCAAAATTACCGGGTCAATCGGGTAAAATCGGGTCAAAATTACCGGGTCAATCAGGTAAAATCGGGTCAAAATTACCGGGTCAATCGGGTCACCGGGTCGAAACCCAGATGACCCGGAAAATTTCCGGTTTTTCGGGTTCGGGTCGGAAAAAAAAATTCGGGTCAAAATTTCCGGGTTCGGGTCGAAAATTTTCCGGACGGTCGGGTCGGGTCGACCGGATCGGGTTGTGTTTTGACAGGTCTAGGTGGAGGGGATGGAATATATCATTATTCTAGATAAGAGAATGATGAAAGATGCTTGCACCTTCCTGGGTTGTTGTGTTCATTAAGAAATAGGTCAGTTCCTCTAATGTGTACGATAAATATAGAGAGTATCTCTGAACTTTAGCAACTACATATGTAGCCTTTCTTGTATGATTTGATATCGATGTGGAAAGTGTTAGAGCCTTAGATGTTGGAGTATGGTATCTTACTATGAGCTATGTAGTTAGCAAGTGGTTTATTTGCAGCTTAAATCTCTTGTAGATTCCCTTTATCATGTTTTCTTGTCTTTTTAAAATTCAGGATAAAATATAAATTCATGCTTCGAGGATGTTTTATTGTTTTTATGTAATTCTTGCCATTTTCAATTCCCCACCGTCGAAAGGGAAATCCTTTTTAGGTGTTATCCAAGATAAACATGCTTCTTTTTAGAATTACCTTGGATTATTATATATATTAAGGTTTAGTTTGACCTCGACTAATTCCACATTACTAGATACTATTGAGCAAGCCCTTGGATAAACCACCCAGAACGCAAGACTCAAATTGGAAACCTTGAGAGAAGGGTTGCTCTTTCGAGTTCAAACAAGCTGTTTTCATTTTTAATTCTTGATGTAATATTTATCTTATAATCATCATAATAATATTTATCGGTTAAGAAGAAAAGAGCAAATTGATCCTTCAAAAATCAATAATCACATATATTAAAATAATATAATAGTAAATGGATTCTCTCATAATCAAATCTTCCTAATATCTATCTAATAGGTTAATCTCAACCATTAATCAAAATCAATGGTCAGGATTACATCTCATGTTATTAATTAAACTCATTTTAATTAATTAATTAATTATTCTTCACCTTCCATCTTTTCTCCTTCCACTTCAACCGGATAAAGATAAACCACAAAACCCCTAATCGCATATTTTAGAGTCCCTAACCAAATCGGATTTCAAATACATATTGACTAGTTTAGTACCCGCACTTTTGTGCGGGTTTTTTTTAAATCAATATATTTATTATTCAATATTAGTAAATATATTTAAAAAATTTCTAAACAAACTCTAAACTCTAGAAAGACATTAATAGTTAATTTGTAAATTATAATTATAGAATAGAAATTTGTACATTACTCACCTCGAAAACTATAATGTTTGAGTGGGGGTAGAAAAACAAAAATTGAACTAAATCAATCGATTCTCAAAGTTTTGCTTTTACACTATCTTATAAACAAACAATTGCATGCACATACTAATTAGAAGCCAATTCGAATAAATTATAAACAAACAAACAAAGTAGAAAGATAAAATGCTAAAAATTAGATCGATGATAAGATTGCAAGAAATTTAAAATAAATTATAATGATCAATAAAAACTTACAGTGAAGAAGACACATTAATGGAGAGATGATCTAATTTATAGAATTGAAGACACAAGTGTATTTTTGTATACGAATCTTATTGAAAAGATTTAATATAGATTTTGTTAGTTATTTAAGTTTATCTGAATTGTTATTCCAAATTCAAAATTGCAATAATATCCAATTCAAAATAATTTTAATGAAATTAATAAAAAAAAGAAATTTAAAAAAGAAAATCAATCGGTTAAGATTTTGGGGAAAATGAATGAATGAATGAATTACATATTTAAATAAGTAATTTTATTTATAATAAATAATGAAAAGAAAACCAATTTGATTTTTGAAGTTATTTAAGTTTATCCGAATTGTTATTCAAATCCAAAATTGCAATAATATCCAATTCAAAATAATTTTAATGAAATTAATAAAAAAGAAATTTAAAAAGAAAATCAATCGGTTGAGATTTAGGGAAAAATGAATTAATTAATTAATTACGTATTTAAATAAGTAATTTGATTTATAATAAATAATAAAAAGAACCCCAATTAGATTTTTAAAGTTATTTAAGTTTATCGGAATTGTTATTCGAATTCAAAATTGCAGTAATATCCAATTCAAAATAATTTCAATGAAATTAATAAAAAAAATTAAAAAGAAAATCAATCGGTTAAGATTTAGGGAAAAAGGAATTAATTAATTTATTACGTATTTAAATAAGTAATTTGATTTATAATAAATAATAAAAATAAAACCAAAATTAGATTTTGTTAGTTATTTAAGTTCATCTGAATTCTTATCCAAATTCAAAATTGCAATAATATCCAATTCAAAATAATTTTAATGAAATTAATAAAAAGAAATTTAAAAATAAAATCAATCGGTTAAGATTTAGGGAAAAATGAATTAATTAATTACTTACGTATTTAAATAAGAGATTTGATTTATAATAAATAATAGTTTATTTAAAAATTGAAAAATACCTAATTGGTTAATATTCCTATGCTAAAGGAGAAGGCGTCACATCAACATATAAAATCCAATCGAGACCAAAACCTAATTGACACCTTCAATTTCGAATACATGATTAGATCGGTCAGTGTAAACAAACTAATAAATATTTAAACACAATTCTCTTTTCATCTATCAAAATCACGTCAATCGAATGAAGTTTTCCAAGATCATTGTAGCTTAGGAACCTAGACATTCTTAATACGCGAACAATACAGAGTAATATTCTATCAGATTCGTGTGGTGTTTAGGTATTGTGGTAATAACTCGTCCAAGTAATGAAATGTTTTAGTGGTACACTCTTTTTCATCGTCTGGAAAAAAAAAGATTAACTCAAACGCAAAAACTCCAGAATGAACTCCATAACGATCGAAACTAATCCACACAAACAAATAAACTAAATAAAAAAACGTGATTAAGGAATTTAATCTAAACGAAACTAATCCACACAAACGTGATTAAAGAACTCCATCATCGATTGATTTAACTCAGTCAAACCGAAATGCATCTCACAAAGCATAAACTAAAATAATATTTAACGTACGTACCTTTTTTTCAATGCTTCCTATTATTATTCTCTATGGAAGCCTTACTTTTAGTATTTGTCATTATGAGTAACTCAGTTGAAAATAAAATATACCTCGATGTCAAGTGGTCAATCTTACCTTCCTTTATACGGAGTATCTTTCAATTAGAGAATCAATTACAATCAACTAAATTCATTTGCAATCAATTACGTATTGGGGGGTGTATGTAAATGAAATGAAATCGTAACAACGTGATCCAATCGTAATCGGAAAATTAAGTAATTAATTAAATGACTTGAAATCATAAAAACATGATCCGATCGGAAAATTAATTAATTAATTAATTAACCACTTGACCTTATCCAAAATCATAACCACCAGAGATTCTACAAAATCCTATCAATAAATTTTAAACTTTAATTAATAATTACTCTAATTACTTAAATATCCAATTATTTAATTAATAAATTCAAAAAAAAAACCATACTTTAAAGGAGAAGCCGCCACATGTCGTAGGCGACTTCTCCTTTAGTATTATAATATAGATTTAGGAAGGAAACTTCAAAGTTAATCCTGCAATGGAAATTCAATCAACTAGCCGAACACTTTCTTAATTACTACTGTAGCAACCTTGATTGGATACATTGAACACTGGTCTCAGTTAAAATCCAACACAAATTACCACCGATTGCCCCTTCGTGGGGACTTCATGAAGTGTTTGCAATCACATACTATAAAACTTCCACCAAACAATTCAAAAAATTCATTTTGTTCCACAATCCCTAACCAAATCGGATTTCTCCAATTTCGCATAATAGGTCGGTAATCGTTGGCTGGATTTTGTCAATTTTGATTGATTTCTTCAAGCAAACATAGCACATGGGAATCCGCGGCAAAAGGAGAAGGAAGTTGTTGGAGCGATACCTCGCCCACCACCATTTTTTAGGGCTTCATGGTTTATCAGTTTGAAACGGAAGGTGAAACGATGGAAGGGGAAGCAGAGAAGGGTAGTTGATTAATTAAAGTGGATTTAATGACATGGGGTGTAATCATGGTCGTTGATTTAGATTAATGGTTGAGATTAATCTATTAGGTAAATGTTACTTCTTTCGATTCAAAATACAGGTCGTTTGACTTTTGACTCCTTAACACGTATTTTAAGAAGTTAAAAACTATATAATACATTAACAATTTTTATTATTTTTTACAATTGAATACTTATTATCAAAAAATATTAAGTTGTAAAAAAATAATTTAAAAATAGTTGATATTTTATATGGTTTTTAACTTTTTAAAATACATGTTAAAGAGTCAAACGACATATATTTTGAATCGGATGTAAACGATACTGTATATATTTTGGATAGGAAATTTTGATAATGAGAGGATCCTTTTCGATAGTGGAATGAAATGATTATTTACGGAGGACATTACTTAATTATTTTTATTTTTTTGGACAGTCGCTAATTAAGCCTACAGTTTTCCATCGGCATTTATAAACGTGCACTCAATTTCAGTAGTCCATCCAACTCTCTCGTTTCCCCTTCGAGTCTCAACGTGATGAAGAACCCTAAGCTTTTGAAACTATGGTCTAAGCGCAATCTGCCTGACGATCTCTGGCCCCAAATCCTCTCCTGGCTCCCCGTCAGAACCCTCCTCCTTTTCCGATCCGTCTCCAAGTCATGGATGTCCTTGATCGACGATCCACACTTCGCCCGCTTACACCTCGCTCACTTCAACCACCACCACCACAACCGTGAAACCTATCTGCTATTACTCGGAAGCTCAGTCGGTAATTGCCCCTTGGAGTACGCTCTCAGGCACACTAAAACTTTCAAAATCGCCACCAAGCTCTGCCTTTCCCCAACCGGCCTCCCATCAATCAGGTATTGGCCCACGATTGTCTCCTCGGTGGATGGCCTGTTCATCCTAGAGTGCTGTATTTCCCACCAGCGACGGCGCTATGAGTATTTGTTGTGGAATCCTTCCATTAGGAAAACCCTAATCCTCCCCCCTTCCCCTGGAATTTCGGAATCTCTCCACTTTGGCCTAGGGTTTGATCCCCTAACCAAGGGTTACAAATATGTCCGAGTGCTGAGCATCGATGCAGGCGCCTCACTATCTGTTGCAGTTTACTCTGTTGCGACCAATTCATGGAAGACGATCGGTTTTCAAGCCGATGATGGATGCCCCACCAAATGGCGCCAAAGGTTTCGCTATAATCTTAATTATCGCTTGAGATCTGATAAGTATGATCATCTAGAAGCCTTATGCTTAGGGGGCGTTCTGTTTTCTATTGCAAAATTTGGGGATTCAGCCTCCCGAGAATTGGTATCATTTGATTTGAGCAGCAAGGTGTTTTCTTCCAATATGTTGCCTGTGGAAGTTGAATCAGATGATGATGCATCATCGATGTTTGTTCCGTTGCTAGCAAAATCAATGGACGATACTGGACCTTCTCTTCTACTGATCAATATTTCGAGTAAAGGAACAGGATCCATATGGGTGCTGGAAGGCGTAGGAGCTGATGCAAAGTCGCGGAGTTGGTCTAAACGTCACACCTTTGCATCAATGATCCCTGAATATGATACTCTTGCTGGTAGCTGCAGGTTCTTTTATCTCAGGCAGAATGGCGAAATGTTGTTCAGGTGGAACAAAATGGTGACTTCTTACAACCTTGAAACCCGCAAGGAGAAGATTATTGTGCGGCAGAAATTTTCTAAGAGGAAGGCGTTTCCCTACATGGAGAGCTTAGTATTCAGTACTCCATAAGTAAGTTAACTAGTGATGCTTTATCTATTGCAGACTCTTTTTTTTTCTGTTTATGCATTGAATAGCAGTCATGTTTACTTGAACTTATGTTGGGTGACTTCAATTTTTTTGATTGATGTTCTTCTGGTTTTATACATCAGAAATTGAAAATTTGCTCAAGAAATTTATTTCTTATGTTTTAGTTACTTGATCTACTATTGAGTATTGATTCATTTGATTTTAAGATTGTATTTGACGAGGAATTGGATTTCTCTATAACACATTTTCATTTGATTGCTCAAAAAATTTGGTTCTTAGGTATTTTAGACAGTGTGGATTTGAAGGGAGATTAAACCCTTCTGGCGAACTCTGTCAAAATGAGCTGCATAGCTAAAAAAAATAGTTGTAGTTGATAAATAGATGCTGTGTTGGTACCTTACGGGTTTCTTATATATTATAGCAGAGGGAATGAAAATATAGACTCCCAACAAACTTGACAATGAGGGTTTCTTATATATGAAAGCAAGTTACTTTGCTTTAAGTTGCAGAGTCTACAGATTTGGAAGCAACCCAATAATTCAGAGTAGAAAAATCAAGACAGAGATTTGGAAGCAACTAGTAGAGCAAAGGAATCAGATGATAATTTGATTCATTTCATTTAATGTCCACTTTCACTGCTCGTTTGTATATATACAAGGACTAGGAGGCTAAACTTCTATGTCAAATGGTAGCAACTCTCATCCTTATACATCTGGGTCACTCTCCTCTATGGTGTCATTGGGCTGAGGCCCATTTTGTACATTAGGACTATATATGTCTATGTGCCTTAGTAGCAACCCAACAATTCAGAGTAGGAAAATCAAGATATAGATTTGGAAGCAACCCAATGTAGCAGCTTTAGATACAACGACAACATCTCATAATTTCTCGCAATTAAGCGGGATTTGGGGGTCAAGATGTCTTTCCCCGACCTAGTCGAGATTGTGTTTCCGAAAGCCCTAAAAATAATAGAATAACATGCTAAATAGGCAAAAGGGTAAAAGATAGAGCAGTAAAGAAATAAATAGCCAAAAAAGCAGCAAAGAAGCATAGCAACAATAGACCCCACACAAGACAAAAGTGTAGCAACTTTAGATAATGTTCTAAATAATAACTAATGTAATGGATGATCGAATTGCTAAGCCAGAAAAGGGGAAAAAGGAAACAAACCAAATAAAGAATGTACTAAACTACTTATATGCATAAACATATCTAACATTCAACCTGCAAGTTTAAAACCATCTCTAATGCAGCATCACAAATTTTAGAAGCTGCTAGGGAGTGGAATCATCAAGAGCTCGTAATTCCTGACATCAAGATATTCAAACCCTAATTTAAATAACCATATTAGCATCTATACTTTGTATCATCCGAACCCTAAACTCAAATGGAAGACATACCGAATTAAAAACTCAAAGAATCCAATCAAATCTCAAGTGAATTAATGGAGAACACATTCAACACTAGCAATATCAAACAATCATCCAAACCTAAAACCCCAATTCGAAGATTTTAAATCTATAAACCCTAACCCCGATTCGAAAAACAAACATTACCTTCAAAGTACTCGAGAGCTTGCATTTGCCAGCCTCCTCCCTCCTCACATATGTGGTATTATCTCAGGGTACCACACGGAATTTCTGATTAAGAAAATTAATATCCAAGCTTTGTAGTGAACTAAAAGTTACTTATTGATCTTTCCAAAAAGGTAAAGAAATTAAATAACTTCCTCGCTAACATTGAGAAAAATATATTCATGTAGATCGATGCATGTAGATCGATGCCATTCTTCGTGCAACCAGTGGATTCAAAAGATGGCAAGAACGTCGGATGGTTTAGTTGACTCACGAGCATGCCTCTGGTATAACACTTTGACTCGTCTCATGGCTTCTTCCATCGCCAATGGTTCCACAGCAAACGTGATTCTTAGCCAGTTCTTAAGTCCAACCACGATTCTTGCATTGGCCGTTCAAGATTCTATATTGCCTTGATTCAACGGTACAAATTAGGTTCTCTGTCTTAGTTGAGTGATCACGATTTTCTTACCTGGTAGGAGGATCACGGATTCTTCTTTGGCCAACTTGAAACAGAAGTCAATATCATCTATATTATGTCGCTTACCAGAGAGAGATTTAGCTTCACCTGCAATTTTTACAATGTGAGACATTTCGCATTGGTATACAAATTGCTCGAGTTTCAAGCCCTTACCATAATAGTCATGGAACCTTGTGGTTTACGTGAACACGAGAGACAAGGTATTTCCTTGATCGTCTCAAAGCATATATCCGATGACCGTTTTAGTAGCCTCAGGGTTTCCTCGAAGAACTTCTTGTCGGTTTCCTCGAGGATTCGGGGTACTGCCGCCTGGTTAACAATGCCAAATAAACACCTTATAAGCAGTGGCGGAGCCAGAAATTTTTTGGAGGGGGGCCACAGTTCGATATAATTTTAGATTAAAGTGGCGTAAAGAGTTATATATAATACGATAATAAATGATGTTATTTTAAGATAAAATATCATCGGTTTTTGATAAAACAATATCATTTTTTTCGCACCTAAAAAAAGAAATATAAATATATAAATGAAATATCCGAAAAAATGAACTAAATAAGTATAGAAAACGCAATATAATAAACATTAAGTTAAGATTATGGTTGTTATATGAGCTAAGTAGCTCAAGTTTTGCTCAATAAAAGCCACTCGAGCATCATTTACAAATGAGTTAATTATGAGAACACTTTAATGCTTGATTCAAAGCTCACCTCAACTCGACTGAAACTAAAATAGCACGAATTTTGTGAAATTTACAGATGTTCTTTTAATCTACTATGTCATGAGCAACTAATGTTTCATAATACTTGGGAAAAAGACTCAGCTCGATCAACCTTGTTCATTTACTAAACAAGTTGAGTATGAGCTCAAGTTCAAATATATGTTCGACTCGAGCATGACTTGTTTCTAAATGAGCTAATTAAATATAATGAAACAATACTAGACTTGTTTGACTCGAATAACAACCCTAGTTAATATAGAGTATAACTTGTTGCACTCATAACATATAATAATGTATAACCAGATATAAAAATTTAAAACATGTGTAATTTTTTATCTAATTGTCGAAATGATTAGTATAACCTCGCATTTCGAAACTCTCGAGGTGAATTATAGTATGTAAATGTTAATTTAAGTAAAATATAAAATCATTATAGTCTATTGAAACAAAATATATACCCTTAATTTTAAAACATTCGTAACTTTTTACTCAGATTTCGGATTAAGCCGTATTATATATCAAAACGAAGCTATCGACGAGGATAATACACCTAGGTAGTTCGTCAAATGAGAGAGGGGGCACGTGCCCCCTAGTCCCACCCTCAGCTCCGCCCCTACTTATAAGTTAAGCCCCCAAAAATGCTTCAAAAATTGATATATATACGTACCCGAAGGAATGTAGGTGGACCACCGTAAGTGTCAAATTTCTTCTTCAGGAACTCAATCATCTTTGGGCCTTTAAAGATGGCATTGGGATCAGTGAAAACAAACCAACCAAGGGTGTGTTTGGGAACGGGATGGATTTTTGGGGATTTGTTGGATTTGAGGGGATGTGGTGGATGAGAATGGATTTTTGGGATGTAAAAGATGAAAACTCAACACCCAATTTTTTGGGTTTTGTGTTTGGTTGTATTTTTATTTTTTGGTGGATGGAGTGACGGGCAAAGACCAAATTACCCCCACTTACACACAGGAACAGACGAAATTGCCCCCAATTCATACCCCTCTTGAAATTCATTTCAATCAACCATTATTGGTGTTGTTCAAACATGTGGCTCCTGGTCATCGCGACGGCGACAGAAGGCCTTCTACGGTGAAGAGGGACTGCACCCGACCACCCTCGTCGGAAAGCCAACAGCTGCGGCGACACAAACAACTCTCAATGTCGTCTTTAATGATCAAAAATCACTTGCAATCTCCATGGAAATCAAGAATAAACAACACAACTAACAGATACTTGAAACTGCATCATTTATAACCCCCTATTCCATGGGGTTGCAGATTTGTTTCCAACTTTTTCTACAGATCTTCAACTACCAAATTAACAGGTAAACTTCAACTCTTCCCTATCGGTATCCTGATTGCCCAACATCACTTTCTCCCTTCTCACGGTCTCACCTTTGAATTGTTGTCTTCTCTTTCCATCTTTTCTTCATTTCTTTATGGATACTGCACTCTTCCTACTTGCTATTCCTAATGCTTGATCTTTAACTACCTGTTGGCTGCGACTTTTCTTCTTCTCCTCCCTCCTCCCTCAACAGGTTAGTCTTATTCAAAATTGTCGTATGTACTGGTCTAATCAACTAATTGTTGTTTATTGCCAATTCAATTGTTCGTCTACTTGTTTTTCAGTTGAATGTCCCACGATTTCTGCATCTGGGTTTTACTGGGTCGTCGTTTCCATATTTGATTTCTCTTTCTCTTTCTCCATCCCCATAAATCAAGGCAAAAAGATAGACTTGAGAGAGCTGATGCTTGGCCGTTGGGTTTTATAGATTTTGGGGGAGAAATTGGTTAGGGTTTGCTTTCGGTGCCAATTACCCATGCCAAAAAGTTGCAATTTTGGCAATTTATCCCAAGACCCAGATAGGTCCTCTCCTTCTACGACCCTTCCTCCATCAACCCTTTGATGGGTTTGTTCAATTTGTCCCTAATTTCATTAGGTTAGTGGGTTGAGATGTTGGGCAATCAGGATACCGAACAACCACCAACCGTCGAAGGAGTAGGCGGTGGAGCGGAGGGCGTTGACGTCCTGGACGAATTTGTTGAGGCGGAAGGCCTTGCAGCTGCCGCCGCCGCCGGACTCGAAGGCCTTCAATCGGCGTCGGAGGGGGTGGTGGTCTGTGAGGGCGGGGGAGGCGCGTTTGCCGGCCATTGGAAGGTTGCGATCTGGATGATTTGAGGGCACGAGTTTTCTCTTATGGAGGGTCGGGGGAGAGAAAGGGGAAAAAGTGGGTAAAACCGAATCCCCATCCACCAAACCTTGGTTGAGGAGGTTCCATTCCCTATCCACTTCCATCCCCCAAACTCCCCATTTCTCACTCTTCAAACCCAGCAAATCCCTACACCCAAACGACGCGGTGGGAAAACCGAGGCATATTTGCCATCCCCCAAACCCCTTAAATCCTACACCCAAACACACCCTTAAGCCTCCATCCCGGAACTAACCATCTCTTCGACAAGGATCCGAGTGTTAGAACGGGCACAATCGACCCGAAAACCCCCATTGGGATAAACGGGTTGCCGCCAAATGCAAGATGCCCATACACTTCGTCTGCTATAAGCAGTATCCCCAACTTCTTTGCAACCTCTGCAATCTAAAACAAACGTCATTGTATCGCATTAATATATTGGCAAAATTGCAGAAAACCACCCTCTTTAAATAGGTATTTTACGGATAATCAACCCTTAAAACTAAAATTGTAGAAAAACATCCGTTAAAACTATTTTTTTTTAGCAAAGTCACACTCATCGCCCAATTTTCGTTAATTTAATGTTTAGGTGTGTGAAAAGTCAATTATACCCCTCGTTTTTATTATTAGTTTACTCCTCAAATTGGTATTAGTAGATATGTAACTTTTTGACATGTTTTTTAAAAGTAAAAAATTCTATAAAATATCAAAAAATATTATTTATTTTAAAAATAATTTCATACTTATAAAAAACTCTATAAGAACTTGATGTATAATTTTTGTTTTATGCGTTTAAAAAATTGTGTATTACTGAAGGGATGCTTGAAAAAATTAAAAATTGAAAAAATAATATTTCCTATAGTTTTTTATTATTTAAAAAATGTGTGTGAAATAGTGAATATATTTTTAGTATAATAAAAACTATATGAAATATCCTTTTTAAAAATTTTATTTTCTTCAAGTAGCCCTTTAGTAATACACTTTTTAAAATATATTAAACATCAATTATATAAAATAGAATGTTTTTACTTTTCAAAAACATGCTAAAAAGTTAAAAATTAATTAATAATGATTAAATTAATAAATAGAGTAAAATAATAACAAAAACGGGATATATAGTAAAATAATAACAAAAACAAGGATATAATTAACTTAGGTCTTATGCAATTCTAGTTTTAAGGACTGATTTTAGCAAAACACCCTAGTTAAAGGTGGTTTTCTACAATTTTGCCTAATAGCTAGAGAATATGATTATGAAGGAATAGAAATATGAAAGCTTTACCTTGTTTAGGTGATGATACGAATACACATTCCCACACGGATTGCCGGGGTTGATGATCACAATGGCGACGGTTTTATCGTCGGCCAAAGACTCAACGGCGTCGAGATCGACCTCCCATCCCCTGTCCGGGAGAAGCTCAAAGTGCCTCGTTTCGAGGTTTCGAAGCGAGGCAATGAGCTCGTAGATCGGAAAGCCGGGCCTAGGAAGCAAGATATTAGCACCGGGGCGACGGGCCAGCGTGGACAACGCCACGTCGATTGCTTGCGTGCCGCCCGACGTCACGAACACGTCATCCGCCGATAACCTGTACGGAAGATCCCCTGACAGATATTCCGCAATCGCCCTTCATTCCCGCCCAAATATCAACAAGGATCAGTTAATTTAACGGCTTAGCGCATAAAAATGAATTTATAATTTGAAAATTAAAACAAAGTCGTAATACCGGCGAGTCTGAGGGAGGCCGTTGGTGGGAGCGTAGCCGTTGAATTGGTCCGACGAGAGGGCGTCCGAGACGGCGTTGGTGGCGACGGGAGTGGTGGTGAAGCAAGGAGAGGCGGTGGGGTCGCCGATGCCGAGTGAAATCGGCTTCTTGGGATTGCGGTCGTCGAGGTGCGAAGCTATCAAGCTGACGATGCCTTTGATGGTGATCTGCTGTGTTACATCCGTCACCATCGCCACCTCTTTCGATCTGCTTTTGCTTACATTTCAACCTATTTATAATAATTAATTAATGTGTCAACCAAAAAAAAAAAACCTAAAAAACCAAATCTTGAAGATAACAAACTTCAATGATATGTAACAGTACTTAGACTAATATTCGGTCTAATTTATCGTAACAATATTAGGCAGCGAGATTCGGCACATGTGTGTGTGGAAGAGGAATCCAGATCAAGACAACCACAAAATTTTAGAAAAAATTTGCGAAATAGGCACATTAATTGGACGTTTTTGCGAAATAGACGTGTGTTTGGACAATTTTGCAAAATAAACACTATATAACCCTAACGCTCCCCTCGTTCTCTCCTTTTTCCAGATCCACGGAGGAGGCGCTGAACTGACTACCTCAGACGCCCTCGGCCTTCGACTTTCACCGACGAAGTTGACTACCTCAGACTCCCTTCGATCTGAGATGTCCGCTCCGATGATGCTCGACTCCGTGCTCTTCCTCCTGGCTTCGGTGCTCCGATGGTGCTCAATCTGGAGAAGTCGAGCGAGCGGCGGATCTCTCAAATTGATTGCAAAATCGATCTCTCAAATTGATCTGTGTGTGGTTGGATTGCAAAATCGATTGCAAAATCGATCTGTAGGTGCTTGGATCTGTGGTGAGCGAGCGGCGGATCATCCATGGCCGGATCTGGTCGTCGATTGCAAAAGCGAAACGGCGGCGAAAGGCCGGATCTGGTCTTCGTCTCCGGATGTTGTGGGCGAGGGAGAACGGCGGCGAGGCAGAACGGTGGAGGCGGCGAAGCGGAACGGCGAGGTCGAAGGAGGCCGGAGCGAGCGATGCTTGAGGGAGTGAACGACGCCGGAGGCGGATCGTGCTTCAATTCCAGATCGGGGAGGGGAGGAAGGAGACTATGTTTTTATTAAATTACAAAAATGACCCAATAAATTTGGAAATTATAAAAAATATCTATATTTTATTACAAAAATCACCCAATGAATATGAGAAATTAAAAAAGGAAATTTTTTGCTAAACATGCACTTTTTTTTTGACAAAGTTTGCTAAACATGCACTTTATTACAAAAATCACCCAATCACCCAATGAATATGAAGAATTGGAATGGATCGTCGTCGTTCTTGCTTTTAGATTCAATTCGAAGAACAGATCCCCAAATCTCTCTATAGTTCTCCATAATTAGATCTCTCTATCCGTCTCCCGTTCATCTTTCCCGTTTAGTTGTGTAATGAGTTGGGCCTTTTTTGTACATAATGTAATATTTGCACAACATACGGTTTTAAGATTTGCACGACTCTGTTTTAAGAGTTGCACGACTCTGTTTTAAGAGTTGCACGACTCTGTTGGAAGAGTTGAACGACTCTGTTTTAATAGTTGCACGACTCTGTTGTAAGAGTTGCACGACATGTTCTTATTTTTGCTCATCAATAGGCGCAACTTTTCTCATATTATAATTGCACAACATAAACTTAAATTTGTACAACGTACTCTTATATTTGCACGACAAAATGTTAAAAAAAAATTAATAATAAATAAATAAATAAATAAAACTAGACTTGGGTCATATTTGCACAATATACGGTTATATTTGCTCAACTTATGGTTAAATTTGCACAACGTACTCTTATATTTGCACGACAAAATGTTCAAAAAAAACAAAACAAAAAAAAAACTAGACTTTGGTCATATTTGCGCAACTTACTCTTATTTTTGCTCAACAATAGGTTATTTTTTGCACAACAATCGAGACTTGTAAAATTGTTCTCAACATGATTTTATTTTCTCTCAATATTATTTTAAGAGTTGCACGACTATGTTGTAAGAGTTGCACGACTATGTTGCAAAAGTTGCACGACTCTTGGTTTAAGAGTTGCACGACTCTTTTGTAAGAGTTGCACGACTATGTTTTAAGAGATTGCATGACTCTGTTTTACGAGTTGCACGATTCTGTTGTAAGAGTTGCACGACTCTGTTTTAAGAGTTGCACGACTCTGTTGTAAGAGTTGCACGACTTTGTTTTAAAAGGTGCACAACAATCGAGACTTGTGAATTTATACTCAACATGATCTTATTTTATCTCAATGTAATTTCATACTTTCTCAATAAACTGTAAACGATTTAGAATAAATTGAAGCAAGTCTAGTTTTTTTTTTTTTTTTTTTTTAACATTTTGTCGTGCAAATATAACTGTAAATTGTGTAAATATAATCGTATGTTGTGCAAATATAACATTTTGTTGTGCAAAAATAAAAATAAAAATATAGATTATGAATCACTTAATAAAATATAGATAGTTTTTTTAATTTCTATAATTTAAAGGGTGATTTTTGTAATTTTATAAAAAGCCTTCTTCTTCCTCCCGATTTGTGCGAAGAAGGAAACCAGAAGGAAACCAGATCTGCGCTCCGGCCTCCGGCCGACGCCGCTCAATCCCTCCCTCGCTCTCCACCTCCGGCCGATGCCGCTCACTCGACGTGGATCTGATGGACGGAGGAGCCGGATTCGGACAACCGCCGCTTGCTCGATCTCGCCGGAGAGGGAGAGAGCAATAGAAAGCGAGATCAATTGAAGGAAACGGCATCCGGCGTCCAGCGAGGAGGAGGAGCGACGTCCGACGGCGTAGAAGGAGAAGAGGAGGAGCGGCATAGGGAGGAGGAGGAGGAGGAAGATGGAGGCGCGTAGGAGAAACGCACAGGAGGAGCGCGTAAGTTGCGTATAAGGGTTTATGTAGCGGCTAATTCTCTAATTTGTCCCAAAACGCGGGCATTTCGCAAATTAAGCCCATTTTGGTGGCTATTTTGCAAATCCCCCCAAAATTTTATTGTTCATGTTAGGGGTGAGCGTGGGATGAAACGGGACGGGACAGAAGTCGTCATGCATCCTGTCCCGCACGTAATTTTTACGAGACGAGATCGGGACATGATTCACTACTCTTTTTTTTCAATTTCGAGCAGACTTTGTCCCTTACGAGACGACACGGGGACGTGCCTTATCCCTTAAATAAAAAACAATATAAAAAAATTCTAAAATTCCTATCTATTTTGCGGTTTTCAAAGACGTACATATATAAATTTATAATATTTTGTATGTTTTACGATTTTCCATATATATATATATATTATATTTAATTATATTGTAAACAAACTTATACAGTATATATACATTCGTATATAGAATTATTTTTTTCAAAATATTCACCAAAAAATAAATATTTAACAAAATATTCACACTTTCAAACTATTTACAAAAATAATGCCCGAATAAACTCGATCAGACCCGAATTGTCATCACACTCGATATCAACCCGAGTCCGATATTACCCAAAACCGAATAACCCGACACGACTCGCCCGATTGCCACCTCTAGCTGTGGGCCCGGATGAGATTCCGGTTGAAGTTTGGAAATGTTTAGGTGTTAGGGGAATGGAGTGGCTCACTCACCTTTTCAACGTTATCCTTAGAACAACGAAGATATATGCCAGAGGATTGGAGACGCATCAAGTTGATCCCTCTGTTCAAGAACAAGGGAGATGTTCAACAGTGCGACAATTACAGAGGTATTAAATTGCTTAGTCACACTATGAAAATTTGGGAACGAGTAATCGAAGGTCGGCTGAGGAGGTTAGTTAATGTTTTTGTAAATCAGTTTGGCTTCATGCCAGGGAGGTCGACTACGGAGGCTGTTCATTTGATGAGGTGCTTAGTTGAGAAATATAGAGATCATAAGAGGAATCTGCATATGGTATTCATCAATTTGGAAAAGGCCTATGACAGAGTGCCGAGGGAGCTTATTTGGAAGTGTTTGGGAGACAAGGGGGTGTCCGATACTTACGTAAGGATTGTTCAAGACATGTACAACAGGGCTCAGACTTGTGTCTCCACACCAAGTGGGGATTCCGAGTACTTTGCGGTTAGGGTCGGGTTGCACCAGGGCTCGACTTTGAACCCATTCCTCTTTACAGTTGTGATGGATGTAGTGTCGGGGAGTATTCAAGGGGAGGTTCCGTGGTGCATGCTGTTTGCGGATGATGTTGTTTTGGTGGACGAGACGAGGGAAGAGGTCAGTAGAAAGTTAGAACCCTGGAGGGACAAGCTTGAGGAGCAGGGTTTCATATTAAGCAGGACGAAGATGGAATATGTGGAATTCAGTCTGGGTGCAGAGGGAGAGGGGGACGAGGATGTGTTGCTTGGAGGGGACATCGTCACGAAGAGCGAAAGTTTCAGGTATTTAGGGCCAGTGATGCGGAGTGATGGAGGAGTGGACTTGGATGTCAAACATCGAATTCAAGTTGGTTGACAGAAATGGAGGGTTGCGTCAGGGGTTCTTTGTGACAAGAATGTGTCACTCAAACTAAAGGGTAAGTTTTACATAATGGTGGTAAGGCTGGCTATATTGTATGGGGCGGAGTGTTGGGCGACACAAAAGGCGCATGTACAGAAACTCATGGTGGCCAATATGAGGATGCTTAGATGGATGTGCGGACTTACCTTACACGATAAAATCATAAACGAGTCCATCGGAGAATGAGTTGGGGTGTCGAGTATTCAGGAGAAGTTGCGGGAATCAAGACTCGGATGGTTTGGTCACGTGCAGAAGAGGGACCCAAGTGCGCATGTGCGCAGATGTGATCACAACCTGGTTATTGACGACGAAATGCATTTCCTCGCCAAATCTCTTTAGTGAGAAAAAATCAGTTTTCAACGACGAAGAATTTCCACGCTAATAGGCATTTTTGTTGTAGTAACTTTTGAGCACGTTTTTTAAGAAAATAAAAATTATGTAAAATATTATTTTGTTTACATAATTTTATTGATAATTATAAAATTATGTAAAAAGATAATATTATATGTAATTTTTAGCTACTTAAACATATATGCTAAAAAATCAACCACCATTTATTGTCAAATGGGAGAGAGGATCTGCTGTGCCAATTTGACTGTCCTCTCCCTGTCTCTCTCTCATAATCTCTTCAATTTTTTTCTTTTTAATTTATTATTTTAATTTTAATTATTTTTCCTTTTTTTTTTTAAATTGGGGGGTGTGGAGGTACAGACAGGGTGTTTAGTGACAGTTGAACCCATTTGGTCGAACGGAGGTAATATCTATGTATTATAGGGCCTCTGCTGTATCTGTATCCCACAACTAGACAGTCAATTAGAGACTGACGAAACCAAGAAAAGAATATAAACAATACTGCAATGGCTCAAGTGCGCAAAGTTTAAAGGATTAAGCAGCCAAATGAGCGTAGTAATCTGATTTCACTACACACATCTTCTACTTTGTATTGTGATTTTCAGACTTGAGCATACATGACAGAAGTCGAATCTCACGTGGATGTTCCAAATAATATATACTCGCAACTGTCCAAGAAACTGTCGTTTCATGGCAAAAAACAGCAACACTCAAAATACTCCCACAGTGTCTCATGTTTTGTTTGATTGACAATTCAGTATATACCCTATTAGTCCATGTGCGGATCAATACCATATATGAAGCCCGATAAGTGTGGTAAAAGAAGCCGCCTAACAGGTGAAGACTACAAAATTTTCCCAAAAGGTCTTAGCTCCTTGGGTATCTCCTCAAAGTTTCCCGAGTTCACATCAGATTGCAGCATGGGTCTCGCTCCATTCTTCCAGTGTGCACCCTCTGCTAGGTGCTCCTTGCTTGGAGTCAGCATGATGTAGTTTGGATCAGCCCTCTGGTAACTGCATTAATAAGATTTGTTCATCACTGTCTGTTTTGCTCAATACACTAGAAGTCATATGATGAACCCAGTAACTAGAGTTCGGTATAATGAAAAGGTGAACCATAATAAATGTATCTACCCAATTCAGTTGATATGATTAATACCTGGCTTCCCTAAGATTATCGATGCAAATGCCAAATCCGAAGGATGTATCGTCGTCTTTTCGATCATGAGTAACTGCATCAAAGAGGTTATCATTTTCAGTATCAATATGTGTACATATGTGTACAAGTCAATAAAATACAAAAACGTAGTTGTTGAATAATATGCCTAAAAGTGAACAACTAATTTTTAGCAGGATTAGCATTAATCTGGGATAAGGCTGATAATTTCATAACTTCGTAGGTGTAACACAACTAACATCCCAAAGAAACGAGGTGGAGGTGCTTCCACTTGTAATTGGGTTTAAGCCCTTAAGGGTCAGTTTGGTAACACGGAGTTGATGGGGTAGCTGAAGTTGATGGATTAAGTGTGTTAAATATATGTTAAATTAGAGTTTTCATAAGCTAGTAAGGTGTTTGGTAACCCAGCCGATAGAGTAGCTAATACAACCTAGCTGATCAGATAGGGAAAAATGAATGGAATTCTGAAAAGCTTCCGGTTAGTAGCCGCTGAAAATCCAATTTCAAAAGCTAATTAAATTAAAATCTTATATTTAACTTATTTAAAACTACAAATTATTAAAATCAAAAGTTCCGAAAAGCTACATGCATTGGCAAACGGACCCTGAACGAAACTTCTACTGTACGTTGGTTACAATAAAAACCAAAACAGTTTCTAAACCAAATGCTCGGAATAGCTAGTGCTCCAACCTTTTTTTCTTTTTATCCAGCATAGAGTTTTCTTTTTACTTGCCTTTCTTCTCAGTTAAATCAACTTCTGAGCCATTAAAAATGCATTCCAACTTCTGATGTCTAATAATTTCTCTTTCTAACCCCATATTTCCTACCACAACACTGCTTTCTAACTCCAATCTTTTTTCCTTTTTTTTTTTAAATTCTTTTTCAATTCATAACAACATAACAACACTCGATCATTCTAAGCCATGCCCCTTTCATGTTTACAATCTCCAAATTCTTACAAATCCCTCTTACCATTGAATCTAGACAACAATTACAATGTCTAAACCAATCTTAATTGGGCATCTTGAACTACCAACAAATGTCTAAACCAATCTTAATGAGATTTTTTTGTATAAGACAGGATGCATTGCAAAATTCATTGGTAAAAAGTACCTGAAAGACTACACGTGAATGATGGTTTCCACCATGACTTGAATGCCAAGGATAAAGTTGAACTAGCAGGTCCGATCTTTCCCTGTAAAAAAGCAAACATATTATGATAGTTAATCTAAATATACATGAATAAAAAATTATGTAGAAAGGAAAAGACAAAACTACCTTCAATAAGATGTTTTTGTTAGCCTGCCAAGATGCACCTATTTGAAAAGTAGAATCAGAAATAGAAGAATTTGATGTCTTCACATCGTCGTCCACCCTAGAGAAAGACAAAATGGAGTTAAAATCCTTAAATATAGCTCGTGAGAATCATCACTTCATTTCTTTCAGGGGGGAGGGAAAGGAATCATCCCTTACAAATTCAAATCATATAAGTTACCTTGTCTGAAGTTCAAATCCGAAGTCAATATAATTGGTTATTCCAACAATTTCATTTTCTTCGAGCGGGTTCTTCACCTGGTTATCAATAAATTAAAAATAGAAAGAATTAGTAGAAACTGATGAAAGTAACTATGGAAAATGTAAGCAGTTATAACTCAAAAGTGGAGTAAGGAGGGTACCCTTCTTTGGACGACAAAATGCTGATAGAATGAGGCAATGAGCTGCAATAAATTTAATAAAAAGAGCAAGGATTAAATAGTCCATTGTTGGCCAATGAGGGTGATAATATCTTGAATACAGGAATTGCTGGTTGGTTAACAGATAAACAAATATCAAGGCATTGTAGGCTTGCATCATGCTATTTTTCTGTCCCCAACACACATCATCAGTAATGACAACAAAGATCTGGATTATAGAAATATAGATTAAATACAACAAAAGTTGGCAGCTAACCCTCATATGTTAATATGGTTTATGCTTGATATACCAAATCTAGATCATACTAGATGATCAGAGAACACAGATTGGGTTGGCAGATTGTTTTCCGCAGAATAACTAAGTAATAAAAAAGAGTGTGGACCATGGAAATTTCTTAAGCCATGCAAATCCACAAGTTGGAACTTGTTATACAGGGAAGAATTATGTTTTGTAGCAACAATATTGACAAACCTGAGAACCCCTGGCAAGTTCAAGACCAAAGTTAAAAGACGGGCTCAAAGGGCTGTTTGATCCTAGACCATAGCTGATTGCGCAACTCCAATTCCTCAAATCTTTCATCCTTAAGTCATCATCGTTATCATCTGACATAATTCATATTGTGAGCAAAAGTACATAAAATTTTACTAAAACAGATCAAAATTTGGTTTTACCACAGAAAGCATACGATAGATACAAACAATGATTTTCCCTAAGTGGAATCTAATATCAACTGCCAATACGAAAATCCAACAACTAAATGAAAACAAATTTTAATGGAGATATAGGACCACAAACAAAATGAAAACAAGTATTCCAGGGTATATTTAATCACAATGTTTCATAATTCATATATATTTATAGAGATAGAGTAACTGATCAGCTTTGCCAATAGTTCATGTGAGAATTAGAATCAGCATGAATCTGTCTAAGTGTACCAGCTTTTAAGAGCATAAAAAAAAACACTCCATATTCCACCCATCCCCCCCCCCCCCCCCCCCCCCCAGAAAAACAACTGCAAGAAAAGAATAGGATTTTTTGGGGTGGCGAGTGGGATGCCACTGAGAAATATGAAGTAAAAAAAAAAGAAATATAATGGAAATGAAGAAATTACGTGATAAGGCAACTTCTTTTTCACATAAGAGATGCTGAGAACAGGTAGATAACTGGCATTTTCTGAGTGAAAAGTGAGAATATATTTGGAGACAGAACATGATGTAAATATGAAAGGAAACTAGAAATCTTATGAGAACATAAACAATCTATCAATATCATAGACCTGATCATCCGAGCAACAGTGGAAACATATAACATAGATATTGTTGTTATATACGGTACTAAGCATAAATAGCCAACAAACTAGGAAAGCACATATCCTGTGTTAAAAATAGAAGTCAAACACACAGGAGTTGAAGTACAGGACTCCTGAGACAAATCTAGAAAAACAAATTTCTTCTTTTTAAGTAAAAAGAACAGCAATTAGCAAGTATCCCAAAGCACTTCAGAAAATATTAAATCAGTACTGTGCCAGTAATTCTTACAGTGTGGATCATATTGCACACCAGCAGTAAGTCTGCCTTGCTTGGTGGCTATCCAAACACTCTTAAGGAAATCGTAAGATCCTGGGAAATAAAATGATTATCATAGTGAGACTTTGATCACTTTTAAGTACCTTCGTGTTACATTGGGAAAAACATAAATGATTTATCAACAATATTAAATCACATACTAGGGAAAGGGGTAACACTGACACCAACTGAAAGGGCCTCAGAACCATATCTCAACCCCATGACAAAATCTTCAGGAGATAACCTATAATAAAAATCGATCCATTTAGTAAAACCAGAGAAGTGTTTATCTTTTCAATCTCTGGGATCAACAACAGCAACCCAGTGCATCCCACAACTGCAGGGTATCGGGGATATACCTTTTCTTTAATTTCAATGGGAAAATGCCAAACGCCCCAATTCCATACTTGGGATGATAAGCACATGACCTCATCCGCAAGATCCTAAATATATACAGTATCATAGCACCCAAAAAATCTACATATCAGAATTTTTTGTGATGCAAAGAAAACAAAGAACCAAGAGATCATTATAGAGCTTCAAATGTACATAGTAAAATACTCCTTACGGGTCATTATTTGAAACAAATAAGTCCATGAATGTGTGCGGATCATAAACATCACTGCTTAGAAAAAAAACACCATTAAAATTAAATTTGTTAAATGAATCAGCTAATGACATAATTGTGAAATATTGGAATCAATATGAGGAGCAGGAAGTGATAACGCACCTTTGCCAGCGAAATTGTGCATTCCCTAAGATTTCGTCTTCTGGTTTTTGAGCGAGTGGTCCTGAAACCTATGGAAGGTTAAGGGATAAAAAAATAGAATGCATCTTGTTCCTGGGAAGCAAACTACTGCTTTTGCAGTAAAAGGAAGACAGAAAACCACCCCCCTTCATTTGAAGACTTAAGAAATAACATAATAAAAGCAATACTCCGTATTAAATGTTTGTAGAACTCTAAGTTGATATAGTTGGATACAGTAGCAACCAAATCTACATTAGGGTCATCTATTGGCTTTAGCATGACCCTGGTAGAAAAATGGTTGGCTTGATCAAAGTAGTCCTCGAAAAGGCATTTCCGAGCAAGCTTTCCAAACAGCAAATCATATGAAGATTCCAGCATCCTGCAAAGACAGAGGTGAATAAAGAATTCAGGTACAAGTTTCAGACAGCAACATACGTAATTCCATAGCCCTTTAGGCACTCAAACTCAACAGGTATATCTATCATGAAAGCAAATCCAAACAGAGTCCAACATAATCTATAATGAATGTGTAAACAACTGTCTTATTAGCATCATCAACAAAATCAAAATACTAACGACCGTAACTTCAATCACTGAGTTTAACAATGTAAAACATGAAAGTATAGCTAGAATGCATATGCATATTCGATTCAATGACACAAGAATCGAATTTCGATTAATGAAAACAATAGGTTATCTCGACATGTAAAATCGAAAGTAGGAACGCAAATTGGAAGCAAACAGAGAGGGAGAACTGAGAAACCTAGTTCGAAAGGCGAGCGGAGGATAATCGAAAAGAGGCGGCACTAAAACCATAGGAGGAGGGGGTTCCTTGCTCTGCAAAATCCCCATGTCTGTTCAGATCGAGAGCTGGTTAGGGCGAAATCGGGGAGATTGGATAGGAAAGTTGCAGCAGCGGAGATGGGGTATCCGCGGAGGAAGAGAGGGAGTGAGAGCGGAGGGAACAATTTCTTCCTCTTTTTTTAATTTTCTTATAAAGTTTTTTTTCTTGGGAAACATACAAATTGTGAAATTTCCGATCAACCTTCCGAAATGCTATAGTCGCTGCATTCACTTCAACCTCACGCATCTGAGTGGAAGGGGCCGACACCTAGAGTGTTTCAGAAGCACAATGGGATCTTCGTTTTCAAATTCCAATCAAGGGAGGATAGGGATTGGGTGCTGCGTTCTGGACCGTGGTATGTTGATGGATCAAGACCACTTATTTTGAAGAACTGGTCATCTGGAACAGCAATCTCCTGGAGCTCCTGTGAACGAGTTCCGGTGTGGGTCTGTCTGCCTGACCTCGATTCCATATATCTCAATCGAAATGCCTTGGGAAGGATTGGGTGTGCAATTGGAGATCCAGTTTGTATTGATGATAGAACTGCGAACGGTGATTGCATTTCGTATGCCCTAATGCTGGTGGAAGTCTCAGCAGAGGAGGCACTTCAAAGGAGTATTGAAATTGTGGATGTGGAAGGCAATCCGAGCTCTCAGAGTGTGGTGTTTGAATGGCTCACGAAAATTTGCAAACTGTGCTGCAGACTTCCTTAATGCCCAATCCTGTAAGTCCAGCTGGTGAGGTTAAGGAAGGCATTACTGCGATGTCGGGGTTGGATGTGGATTACCTGGAATCCGGCCCTTCTGACAGTTAGGGTGCTAAAGAGACAGAGGCAATTTATGCACTGTGTGGTTGACTCGAATGATGGCAAGTATCGATTTGCTGCAACGTTTGTTTGTGCTGAGAACTACAAGAGAGACAGAGTGGTGCTTTGGGCTGATATGAACAGAATTGCTGGACAAATTGACCTCCCTTGGGTTGTCTTGGGCGACTTCAATTGCATTTTGGAGGTTGATGACAAATGGCCCACAGCTGCTGCTGACCACGACGATTTTGAGGAGATGGAAAATCTGATGACTCAATGTGGCCTTGTCGATACGGAGTACATTGGTGCTCGGCACACATGGCATAATCGAAAAAGAGGTGAAGACCGAATTGAAAGAAAGATTGACAAGGTGCTTGTGAATGATATATGGAGGGATGAATATGTGAATGTTAAAACCTTGTTTGATGTCCCTGGCTGCTCGGATCACTCACCTTCCATTGTTACAATGAGGGGTGACATGGAGAAGAGGCCTTTAAGCCGTTGGTTCTAAGTGCCTGGCAGGAGGAAGTGGTTGGCTCAAAGCAATTCATACTGGCCAGAAAACTTCGCAATGTAAAGGAAGTCTTAAGAGCGTGGGATAGAGCTATCTTCCCTGATCTGCAGAATCGAATAAAGCTGAACGAAGACTGTCTCCGTGAGTTACAGATTCGGTTGATCAAAGAGAAAGGGAATGCCAATCTAATTAAAAGAGTTGCAGATGCAGAACGGGAATTAAGAGAGAATGTGGGAAGACTTGCGAGTCTTACAGCACAAAAAGCCAAGATTCACTGGATCACGATGAGTGAGGAAACCTCATCCATGTTTTACAGAAGTGTTAAAGCCAGAAGGGCGGTAAATCCTATTATTGTAATGCGTGATGACAATGATGAGCTATTGGAGGATGAATCTCTGATTCGAAAACACATTGTCAGATTTTATGAGGGGCTGTTTGCTACTGAATCAGAAGTCTTCCCGTTTCCAAAACTCAGAAAAGGTGATCGATGTTGTAAGCACAGAACAGGCGGAACGATTAGTTGCCATTCCAACAGAGGAAGAAATTAAATCCACTCTTTGGTCAATTGGAGTAAACAAATCTCTGGAGCCTAACGGATTCGAGAGCCAATTCTTTAGGAAGTGTTGGGGCATGGTGGGCCGTGATTTCCAAAGAGCAGTGGTGGAGGTGTTTGATCAGTGTAGTGTTCTCAAACAGATCAACACTACATTTGTTTCACTCGACCCTAAAGTAAAAAACCCCACCTATGTGAAAGACCTCCGCCAATCTCCTGTTGCAATACTTTCATGAAAGTGGTAAGCAAGGTGCTAGTGGGGCGCATCAAGCCTTTGTTGGCTGACTTGATAGGAGACAATCAAGGGGCTTTTATCCCGGGAAGGTCGCTTGTGCATAATTGCGTCGTAGCCTTAGAGATTGTTAATGGCTATGGAACCCAGAGAATCTCTCCCCGATGTACGATGAAAGTTGATCTTTAGAAAGCATATGATTATGTCAGATGGGATTTTGTGCGTTTTGCTTTGGAGCAACTGGAATTCCCGAGAAAGCTCATTGATATCATTATGTGTTGTGTCTCTTCCACGTCATTCTCTATTCTTATTAATGGCACCCCCGAGGGTTTCTTCTATGGGAAGAGGGGGCTCCATCAGGGAGACCCAATCTCGCCCTACTTGTTTGTTATTTTTTGTAGGTTTTGTGTTTAGAGAATAACAAAAGACACAACTTTGATGTCGGAAACCAAAGCTCTGATGCCAAGATCAAGGCAATACAGGATTGGCCGACACCTACCAATATCGGCCATGTGAGGAGTTTTCAAGGCCTAGCAAGCTTCTATCAGAGATTTGTGCGCGACTTCAGCTCCATCGCAGCCCCTCTCACAGAGCTCACAAGGAAGCGGTGTGAGTTCAAGTGGGGTCCAGCTCAGGAGGAGGCGTTTTGCAAGCTCAAGGAGAAGCTCACTCATGCGCCATTACTGGCTCTGCCTGATTTCACTCGGCCTTTCGAGGTTGAATGTGATGCTAGCGGAGTTGGGCTTGGAGGCGGGCTTTATAGTCGTTGGTGTTTGGTTCCTACCCTCTACGGAGGCCTGGGGTCTTCATCTCGTTCTATTTTAGTTCGAATCAACCAATCTATCGGTCTTTTCATTACTTTTGTCGAGTCCTCTATTGCTGCGTTTTGAGTCTTTGATGCGGGACCATCTTCTACACCGTCATCTACACCTCCGAACGCGCCAATCATACTCGGAGACGGACCGATGACTAGAGCTCGAGCTAAGAAGCTCCAACGCGACTCATTCTTGTTTGTGAGTCACGCGTTATTCTCGAGCACGGTTCAACTCCCCGAGCCTTCACTGAAGACCTACATGTGCATCGGAATCAAGAGCGTCGAGCCATCTTGATCCCATGTTGGAGCCGAATTGCCTAAGGGTTTACCTTGTTTTATTTCCTATTTTAGCAACTTTCCTACTTAAGCTATTTTAGGAAACTTTTAGGGTTAATTAATTAATTTCTTTAATTTATTTTTCAATTAGGAGAACCGGCCTTTCTAGGTTATATTAGCCGCCTCCTTCCTCTGTAGAAACTACGTTGAATTTTATGAAAGCTTTTCTCTTGTGTGAAACACATTGAGTGCTCAAGTCAATCGATTCGTAGCAAGGCTCATCGATTGCAAATTGGTTATAGATCCTGCTTGGTTTGCTTTGAGTTCGTCAACCTCGCGAGAGCTTGGTGATCCAGGTAATCACAAGTCCCCTCCTTGTGCCTCCAAGTTGTCCGCTTGGTTGTGTAGGGTTGTAGAGGCGGGCTTTATAGTCGTTGGTGTTTGGTTCCTACCCTCTACGGAGGCCTGGGGTCTTCATCTCGTTCTATTTTAGTTCGAATCAACCAATCTATCGGTCTTTTCATTACTTTTGTCGAGTCCTCTATTGCTGCGTTTTGAGTCTTTGTTATTGTTCTTGAGTCTTTTGCTTCCGTTCTTGTCTTTGAGTCTTGATTGTCGAAGATCGGGCCATCCTACGGCTAACCCCGTATCAAATTGGCATCAGAGCTTTGGTTTCCGACATCAAAGTTGTGTCTTTTGTTATTCTCTAAACACAAAACCTACAAAAAAAAAAAATAGAGTCTTTCTTGTTCTTGGTATTTTTACTTCTTGAATTTTTGAATTGATTGCTACTAATCCTTGTTCGTGATTGTTGTGGTTGCACTTAGCCCAAACACAGCCTAGCCGAGGACCACTGAGGCCGACTCAGCCGTGTGTGCGTATCAACTTTGTGCATATACATAGCCGACATCATCAGCCTTAATTTGTGCGTGCTTCCCTAGTCAATTGCGGCCAACTCCTAATCCTAGTGGTGTTCTATCCTAGATCTATCTTCTTGATTGCCTAATTTAAATTCTCATTTTTTTTTTGGTAGATACAATTGTGCTATCTATCATCAATTATACAAAAGGCTTTCATAGATCTCATTACCAAAAATAGCCTAAACTCAATCATATATTTCATTAGGGCATTACAAATTTTTATTTTTCTTTCACCATAGTTTAAATTTTCAAGGGTCCTTTATTTCATTGTTAGTTTCTTGCATTAGTTTAAATAAAAAAAAACAAAAAACAAATTTGCATTCAAAGCTTAGTCCTAGGAGGATAAAATTCACTAGGGGCAAAAGTAAGCTTTCAAAAAACAAAAACAAAAACAAAAAAAAAAGAGGAATTGTCGAGTCTAGTGCAAGAACTTCAAGGACCAATTTCGGTGAAAATCTCATAGCCCTAATCGAAATTCTCAAACACATACCTCAAACACATACCTCCCAAACCATAAAAAAATTTTTTAAGCCCTACCTTGCAACTACAACATCATTGCTAAGGGTTTGAATCAAAACAAGAGGTAAAAGTCCAAGTTTGCTTGTGTGTCGAGTTGTTTACATAGCTGTGTCGAGTGATCTTTGCAAGTGTCGAGTGATCTTTGCAAGTGTCGAGTGCCTTTTACCCACATATCGAGTCGACATCCCACCTATCGAGTCGATACATACACATACCGAGTCGATACTTTTGGCTCTGTTGGATTTCTGCCGAGTGACATATCGAGTCGATACCCCAGGTACCGAGTCGATACTTCAACATACCGACTCGATATTTTTGCCACTGTTGGAAAATTTCGTGTCTTGTTTCTTGCTCCTTCTTTTGATCTCTTACCTTGTGTTGCTAAGTCTTTGATTGAGTGTTGATTTGCCAAAGCGGATTGCCCCAACAAGCTTGTCATACCAATTAGAGAGAAGAGTGCGAGAGAAACACATCGTGAGATTGTTTTATTTTGCTAATCTTGACATAGTTCTGTGTTTCTTTAGTTGCGATGTCTCAACAGGTTAACAACCCAAACAATGCCAACGATGGCAACAATGACAACACCTCCGAAGCAACTATCTCCGCCGCGTTATTCAACAACACAATGGACAATCTTAACGCCACGTTGGCGCCGATGATGGATAAGCTGACGGCTTTGGAGGCTAGACCAACGGGTTCTAATAACCTTGGTGGTCATGTTGGTCAAAGGCGTAACGAGCAGCCTAATGATGAAAGGGAAGTCCCAAATCCTAACCTTCCTCCTAACCCTAATTTCAATAATCCTATTTTTGAAGAGAACCACTCTCCACGAGGGGAGAGAAATGGTCGAAATAATGGATTTGTTAATGCGCAGGGGCAAGGACGGGGAAGAGGTAGAGGTCGTGGCTTCCAGGAGGAGTTCTACTACTCGGAGCGTGAGGATGACTTCCAGGAGGAGGACTATTGGGATCAAGGCCCGAGGCGGAACGACAGAGGAGGGCGTTACCAAGACCGTTACCAATACCGTGAGCATAGAGATCCTGATCAGGACGGCATAGGTAAGGTTAAGGTAAAAATTCCTTCCTTTGATGGCAAGACAGATCCAGATGCATATATAGACTGGGAAACTAAAATGGAACAAATCTGGAACTGTCACAATTTTTCTGAACCTAAGAAAGTTCAATTGGCTTCTTTAGAATTTCAAGGGTTTGCTCTTATATGGTGGGATAATTTGGTTAAGGAAAGAAGAAGAGCCCTTGATGCGCCTATCGCGTCTTGGAACCAATTGAAAGCTTTAATGAGAAATAGGTTTGTCCCTCAACACTATGCTAGAGAGCTTAGGCAACGCCTAGAGAACCTTAGGCAGGGAAATAAATCTGTTGAGGAAACCTTTAATATTATGCAAGAAACCATGGCACGAGCAAATGTTGTTGAACATCATGAGGATACTAATGCTAGGTTTCTTCGCATTTTGCATCCCGCCTTAGCTCAGGACATTGATTGCTTTCCTTACTCTACTCCTACTGAATTATTGCATTTGGCTATTAAAGTTGAACGTGGAGCTAGATACAGGAACCAAGGCGGAAGATGGACGAGCGGCCAGCCCCAACCTTGGCGCCAAAACCGGCCACAACAGCCCCAAGGGCGGTCTGACGGCGGTTACACCTCTCGGCGAAACCAAGCCCCTGGGAGAGGAGATGGCCGAACCAACCCTACAACTGCTGACAAGGGTAAGGCGCCTTGGACAGGACGAGAGTCGTCTGGGACATCTACTGGTCCCAAAGGGAGTAATCCTAACCCCTCTACTACTAGATCTAGGGACATTGTATGCTTTAAATGTCAGGGTAGAGGTCATACTATGAAGGATTGTCCCAATAGGAAAACTCTCATGATTAATCACTTAGGTGAATATGTGTCTGACAATTCTTGTGATGAAAATGAAGAGCATGCTAATGATAATGATCAAAACCTTAATCTGCTTACCTATGATGAGGATGATGATGGCATTGATTATGAACATGGAGAATCACTGATTGTTAGGAGAGTCTTAAGTGTTGTTCCTGCACCATGTGATGACAATCAACGTGAGAATCTTTTTCATACTAGATGCTTAGTTAAGGGTAAAGTGGTTAATGTGATAATTGATGGGGGAAGTTGTTGTAACTTAGCTAGTCAAGAGATGATTGATAAATTACACCTTCCTACTATTCAGCATCCTAGGCCTTATAGATTGCATTGGATGAACGACTGTGGTAATTTGAAAGTGAATAGGCAAGTCAAAGTACATATCAAATTAGGACATTATGAAGATGATGTGTTATGTGATATAGTACCTATGCAAGCCTGTCATATCTTGTTATGTCGTCCTTGGCAGTTTGATCGTAAGGTCTTGCATGATGGCTTTACTAACAGATACTACCTCCGTTCAGAAATAGATGTCGTTTGACTTTTTGGCACGTTTTTCAATGAGCTAAAAACTATATAAAATATTAATTTTTTTAACAATTTTTTTTAATAATATGAAACTTATTATTAATAAGTATTTATATTATATTTAAAAATTACTTAAAAATTAATATTTTATATAATTTTTAGCTCCTTAAAAAACGTGCCAAAAAGTCAAACGACATCTATTGCTGAACGGAGGTAGTATTCCTTTACTTCTCAGGGCAAAAATGTAGTTCTCAAGCCTATGACGCCAACCCAGGTGGCTGATGAGATTGAGAAGCGGAAGGTAAGTAAAGGTGAGTTAGAAAAGGCGGCTCAGTCGAGCCATGTGTCTACCCCTACTCGGCCTAAGGGTGTATTTTTGGCTTCCAAGAGTACATTTTTAGACGAGTTTGCGGATGGGGAAACAACCCTCATGCTCCTATGCAAAGGGTTGAATATGTTGAGTGAGGAGCTTCGAGCTACCCTCCCTCCTCGCATCCTGTCTCTTCTTGAAGAATATAAGGATGTTTTCCCCGAGGACATACCAGCAGGTCTACCCCCTGTCAGAGGAATTGAGCATCAAATCGATCTCATTCCAGGGGCTGCATTGCCTAATCGGCCTGCTTACAGAATGAATCCCACTGAAACCCAAGAGGTTCAATCCCAAGTCCAGGAACTGTTGGACAAGGGATACATTAGGGAAAGTATGAGTCCTAGTGCTGTGCCTCTGTTGTTAGTCCCTAAGAAAGATGGTCCATGGCGAATGTGTGTAGATTGTAGGGCCATTAACAACATAACTGTAAAATATCGCCATCCTATACCCCGCTTAGATGACATGTTAGATGAGTTGCATGGTTCTTCTATCTTCTCTAAAATTGATTTAAAAAGCGGTTACCATCAGATTAGGATGAAGAAAGGCGATGAATGGAAAACAGCCTTCAAAACTAAATTTGGACTCTATGAATGGTTGGTTATGCCTTTTGGCTTGACTAACGCACCTAGTACTTTCATGAGACTAATGAATCATGTGCTTAGGAATTTCATAGGTAAATTTGTTGTTGTTTACTTTGATGACATTCTTATCTATAGTAAATCATCTGAGGAACATGAAGCACATTTGAGGGAAGTACTTTCTACTCTTAGATTAGAACACTTGTATGCCAATCTTAAGAAATGTGAGCTTTGTAATGATCAAGTGTCTTTTCTGGGTTTTGTAGTGAGTTCAAGCGGATTGTGAGTCGATGATGCCAAGATCAAGGCAATCCAGGATTGGCCGACACCTACCAATATCGGCCATGTGAGGAGTTTTCAAGGCCTAGCGAGCTTCTATCGGAGATTTGTGCGCGACTTCAGCTCCATCGCAGCCCCTCTCACAGAGCTCACAAGGAAGCGGTGTGAGTTCAAGTGGGGTCCAGCTCAGGAGGAGGCGTTTTGCAAGCTCAAGGAGAAGCTCACTCATGCGCCATTACTGGCTCTGCCTGATTTCACTCGGCCTTTCGAGGTTGAATGTGATGCTAGCGGAGTTGGGATTGGAGGCGTCCTCATGCAAGAAGGTAAGCCTATAGCCTTCTTTTCTGAGAAATTAAAAGGTGCATGTCTTAATTACTCTACGTATGACAAAGAACTTTATGCATTGTTTAGAGTCCTTAAGACATGGTCCCATTACCTTTGGCCTAGTGAGTTTATACTTAGGACTGATCATGAATCTCTAAAACATTTTAAGAGCCAAGATAAACTTGATAGGAGGCATGGTAGATGGATGGAATTTATTGAGACATTTCCTTATGTTATAAAGTATAAGAAAGGGAAAGACAATGTGGTTGCTGATGCTTTATCTAGGAGACATGTCCTTTTGACCACTTTGGATTCTAGAGTCTTAGGTTTTGTATACATTAAGGAATTGTATGCTAATGATGCTAATTTTGGGGAAGTTTTTGGGAAGTGCATAGATAAGGGTCCTACCGACCAATTTTATATCTTTGATGGATTCTTGTTTAGGAAAGACCAAGTGTGTATACCTAGGTTATCTCTTCGATTATTATTAGTGAATGAAGCCCATAGTGGAGGTTTGATGGGTCATTTTGGGAGAGATAAGACATACCACACACTTAAGTCTCACTTCTATTGGCCACATATGCTTAGGGATGTAGAACATTGCCTTAAGAGATGTATTGACTGCTTAAAGGCCAAGTCTAAGCTTATGCCCCATGGTTTGTATACCCCACTGCCGATTCCCTCTGCCCCTTGGGAAGATATTTCTATGGACTTTATTGTGGGATTGCCTAGAACTAAGAAGGGGAGGGATTCTATCTTTGTTGTGGTGGACAGATTTTCTAAGATGGCTCACTTCATAGCTTGCCATAAGACTGATGATGCTACCAATGTTGCGAATTTGTTCTTTAGAGAGGTAGTTAGGTTGCATGGAGTGCCGAAAACCATAGTGAGTGATAGGGATGTTAAGTTTTTGAGTCATTTTTGGCGGACTTTATGGAACAAATTGGGAACTAGATTGTTATTTTCTACCTCTAGTCACCCCCAGACAGCTGGCCAAACTGAGGTGACCAATAGGACCTTAACTACTATCCTGAGAGCCATTTTAAGGAAAAACTTGAAGCTTTGGGAAGAAGCCTTACCTCATGTGGAGTTTGCTTACAATAGGACAATGCATTCCTCAACTAAAATCACTCCTTTTGAATGTGTATACGGTGTTAATCCACTAACCCCCTTTGATCTTACTCCATATCCTATGAGAGAGAATGAGTCTTTTGACGCAGGTAAGCATGTTGAGTTCGTCAAGGAGCTACATGAACGGACGCGTCAGCAGCTCATGCGGAAGGCTGAGTACAACGCCAACAAGGGCCGCAGGTTGGTAACATTCCAGCCTGGGGATCTAGTGTGGGTTCACCTGAGGAAGGAGAGGTTTCCCAACGAGCGGAAGAGCAAGCTTGCACCGCGAGAGGATGGGCCTTTCAGGGTTCTGGAGAAGGTGGGCGACAATGCCTACAAGCTGGAGCTTCCTGGAACATATGGCGTGAGTGCTACCTTCAGCGTCGCGGATCTCATTCCATATCTTGCCGTGGACGAGGACTTGGATTCGTGGTCTAATCCTTTCCAAGAAGGGGATGTTGATGCGGGACCATCTTCTACACCGTCATCTACACCTCCGGACGCGCCAATCATACTCGGAGACGGACCGATGACTAGAGCTCGAGCTAAGAAGCTCCAACGCGACTCATTCTTGTTTGTGAGTCACGCGTTATTCTCGAGCACGGTTCAACTCCCCGAGCCTTTACTGAAGACCTACATGTGCATCGGAATCAAGAGCGTCGAGCCATCTTGATCCCATGTTGGAGCCGAATTGCCTAAGGGTTTACCTTGTTTTATTTCCTATTTTAGCAACTTTCCTACTTAAGCTATTTTAGGAAACTTTTAGGGTTAATTAATTAATTTCTTTAATTTATTTTTCAATTAGGAGAACCGGCCTTTCTAGGTTATATTAGCCGCCTCCTTCCTCTGTAGAAACTACGTTGAATTTTATGAAAGCTTTTCTCTTGTGTGAAACACATTGAGTGCTCAAGTCAATCGATTCGTAGCAAAGCTCATCGATTGCAAATTGGTTATAGATCCTGCTTGGTTTGCTTTGAGTTCGTCAACCTCGCGAGAGTTTGGTGATCCGGGTAATCACAAGTCCCCTCCTTGTGCCTCCAAGTTGTCCGCTTGGTTGTGTAGGGTTGTAGAGGCGGGCTTTATAGTCGTTGGTGTTTGGTTCCTACCCTCTACGGAGGCCTGGGGTCTTCATCTCGTTCTATTTTAGTTCGAATCAACCAATCTATCGGTCTTTTCATTACTTTTGTCGAGTCCTCTATTGCTGCGTTTTGAGTCTTTGTTATTGTTCTTGAGTCTTTTGCTTCCGTTCTTGTCTTTGAGTCTTGATTGTCGAAGATCGGGCCATCCTACGGCTAACCCCGTATCATATCTGCATGGAGATACTGAACATGATGATTCAGGAAACAGTTGAGAACCTAGATTTCAACTTTCATCCCAGATGCGAGTGGCTGCAAATTACTAATCTGGCTTTTGCAGATGACCTGCTTCTCTTATGTCGGGCGGACGCAGGGTCTGTTTGTATATTACAGAATTGCCTAGACAGATTCTTTGAGGCGTCAGGGCTTCAGATAAATGTTGCAAAGAGTGCTTTGCTTGTTGGGGGGCTGCCTCCGGTTGATGCTAATGCTCTGTCTGTCCAGCTGAGATTTCAACGAGGGGAGTTTCCTGTAACCTATTTGGGTACCCCTCTGCACTCGAGGCGTATCTGTGTTGATGAATACAGAGACTTTTTTGAGAGAGTGGAAAGTAGGTTGAATGTTTGGGTTATAAAGCATAAATCTTACGCGGGGAGGTTGCAACTGATTAAGTCGGTTCTGGAAGGTATCTTTGCGTTTTGGGGCCAAACTGTGATCCTCCCAAAGGCAATTACCCATGAGCTGACCAATATGTGCCGACTAGGGGTGGAAATGGGGCGAGTTATGGGTGGATGAAGCTACTCCATCACCCGCCCCGCGGGTAACTAATCTCACTTGCTCCACCCACCATAATAGCATCCAGAGAATGCTAGCATGTCGGGCTCAAACCTGTGACATTTGATCCAATACATAAATTTGTAACTGCAGGGTTCAGCAAGCATGATACGTATTCCGCTGAATCTAAGGATTACTGTGCTTTCTCACCGCAAATGTATAGCAATAATGTGTTTGCTTTAATTTTCATACTCATTCTGTCAACCAACATCCTGCCCATCTTAAGAATCAGATCAGTGAAATGTAATGTGTGATGGTTCACGCTACACATCAACTTCTGCAGTTGAGGGCTCAAACTGTTCTGTAGTCGAATTTCGTAAGTTGGACAACCTGCACCATGAAGAAATGGATTTAGTGCAACTAAAATTGATTCAAGAATTAAGATCATATAATAGCAACATCCCTTCAATTAATATTTTTCAGGAAAAACTGAGTAAAATTCATCTTTTTAATAAGGTCAAATTGCAAAAACCACCGTTCAAATATACTCTCTCCGTTAAGAAAAACGTGTCATTTTAGATATTTTCACATTTTTTAAGAAAACAAACGAAAATACACTTATACCCCTAATTATTACTCTACTTTTTCACTTTCTCAAAAAATACAACTAACATCTCCATAATTATGACAAGCCCAACTTTGTAGAGTGAATACCAATTGCCTAAAATAACATGTTTTTTTTAACAAGATTTCATCTCTAAAACGACAAGTTTTGATTAACGGATGGCGTACTAATTTGTTATCCCTTAAATTAATATTTTTCAGGAAACCACTCTTTAAATAACGTTTGTCACCTATCAACCACCCCCGAGATTATTCCATCCAAATTTTGGTTAAACTTGTTCAATTACAATTTTATCCCTCTTGTTTATTTATATGATAATTGAAATTTAACAATTAAAAAAAAAAAAAAAACGTAAATAAGTAAGAATTAAATTGAGATGATATAATTGACGTTATTTTTGCTCCCAAATTGAAAGTGTGTAAAATCTAATGGAGAATTAAAAAGTGATAAAGCGAGCGATTCAATGAGAGAGAGAGAGAGAGAGATTTTGTAGAAGTCGACACCATTTGATCAATTATTTGAAAAAAAATTACATCAACAGTTTCCTCACAATTTCATACTTATTTACATTATTTTTATTGTGAAAATTCTATTAGAATATTGCATAAAAGGAGTGGTAAAATTGTAATTTGTCAAATTTTACCTATATTTGAACATAATATATTTGGGGTGGTTGATTGATGAAAAAAGTCATTTAAAAAGTAGTTTTCTTAAAATATTAATTTAAGAGGTGATTTATATCAAATCGGTGCATTTAAAGGGTGGTTTTATGCAATTTGACTCTCTAATAATGTTGGAGAAATGGGCCGAATGTGATGGGCAAGGAAAGTAAAATGTCGATCAGCCCATTAATCGTGCAAAGAGGACTGGATTTGTGGCTTGGATTATTAGGATTGTGCGGAAAAATACGACACGGCTAATACAATATGAAACTGTAATAAAACGATACGAAAAAATACGAAATGATATAAATATGACACGAAACGATAAAACACGATAATAAACGTGTCATATTCGGATCGACGTATTTCTTTCGTCGAGTATCCGACACGACACGATCATTTTTATTTTTTTTAATATGAGTTATTCTATGATAGGAGAAATAATATAAATGTCTTTATGTATCATAAAACTCAATTAGCCCAGTTGGTAGCGCATGGGAGCACACGTGTCTGGGTGAGCAATAGGTTGTGAGTTTTTTTTTTTTTAGTAGGTAAAGATTCGGATGAGCAAACCCTATCCGAAAGCATCCTAACGGATGAGGTCAAGCAGACCTGTATCGTTATATAAATTTGGTCCCCTGGTAGAGTAGCAAAGGTGTGCAACCCTATCCGCTACCTGATTACCAATGCGGGGAATGTGGGAAACTCCAATATTTGTTAGGCCGGTAAGGATGGATTGAACGTCGGAAATCTGTGATTATCTTTGAGTCTCCTTCGATGATTATAGGTTATTGAGTCACTGCTCTCTTGCTTTTTCCACCCCCAATCTTAGTGCTAAAGCTTCAGCCATTAATGGAGATTGGCCTCCAATCACTTTCCCTCCTATACTAACTGGGTTACCCAACCAATCTGCTTTACTTTTTTTTTTACTGTCTTCCTATCTGCTTTCTAATTCCATGACAGAGTCTGTCTTCTTCATTTCGCACCCTTGCCTCTCGCAGTCTCACGGCTCGCTCTCCTCTACTCTCCTCAATCTCGGCTCACCCTCGATCCCGCCTCTCCCCTCCTCAGTACGTGTTGCGGCTCACCCTCGGTATCACCTCTCCCTATTAGAGATGTGAATGAGACTAAAAGTGTCCAACATCAGAAAGTTAACATAACAAGCCCTAGTATATGAGTCGGTGGGCTACTCCTTCTATTGCCAATTGGTTTTAGAATGGAACCTCACTCGGCTTGTGTGCTAGAATACTAGCGCATGTGCGCCCGTGCACACTGTAACAATTGAATTTAGAATGTGAGACTAGGAATTAGGAGCCTTAGTTTATGATTATGGTAATGTTAATTAGGGAAAATTATTTAAGATGGGCTGAACAATATTAGCTAGGCGGAAGGAGTACTTGAATTAAGGAATTGCTAGAATCCATAATATGTTAAGTCGGTTAGTATTTTATTATTATTATTATTACTTACTAATCGGACTAGGGTACATCTTTAGAGAGGGTTAGGAAGTAGAGGGGTTATCAAACGGAGGCACGGGGCGGTTACAATTGAGAGGAGAGGACGATCGAGCGATCCAAGCACAATTCATGCCAATGGCGGGGTGAGGAGCGATCCAAGCACACCCTCTGAGTCGGAGAGAGACGAATTGGCGCTTGGAGTCACACCGGAGGACGCCAACGCCTGCGGATATCGATGGTGAGGAGCCGATTCGGGTGATCGTGTGGATTGAGTACACTTGGGCACTGGTGAGTGTTGTGTGGAGTATTGTTATCAAATCAAGGTAAGTCTTCTAAACTTACTCACTATGCAATTGTAATATATGGGTCTCGTGGTGAACCTCACGAGGCCTTGTGGTCGCATGAGTAGTGTGTGTGCACTTACCTTGTAGTACTTAAGTGAGTTGTGCATTGCTTTAGTTATCTGTGCGCATTTATCTACCTGTTTGATGTGGTTAGTGCCCAAGCTTTGTGATTACGGGTACTTCTTTGTGAGTAATGGCCATTCTTTGTGGTTAAGGCTATTCGTGTGGTTAGCGTCTAAGCTTTGTGATCAAGACACTTCTTCGTGGTTGATGCAATTATATAAGTGTGCTTTGGTGTGGTACAAATAGAGATTCATTATTGTGAATTGGGTGTAGCGTGCATCGCCTATATACTCCGTAGTATTTACTGCCTAAGTTATATATTATTGATTGGATAGTGATCCCTTTCCTCGTTGTTGTTATTATACAGATTTAGGTACCAGCTATACTTTACAATCGGCGAGAGATGATGATCACAAGGGTCCGAGTCATGCATAGGAATTGTTGTGTGCATGGGATTTGGGCATTTTAGTCTGTTTGTGTTATATACTCTATATTTTCTTCTAGGAATGACGGAGAATGTTATTGTTACACTTTACTACTGCATATTTACATGACTTGGGGTGTCGGACCCACTTGCTAGGGGGTGTTTGTGTCGGACTTCCGTGTTACATGACTTTCTATGTTATGGGTGCATGTTCATGATTATTTCTAACTTTCATGTCCCTCGTTGTAAGATCATTATGTCTTTCGGCACTCTTAGCTCATCGGGACCCAGTTCGGGTTACGTGCCGAGTAGCATTCGAGCCCCGAGGGCCGGATGTTACACACATGACCCCCAGTCATCGGTTCGAGTCGGACTTTGATATGGTATCAGAGTGGTTAGCCTAACGGCCCGTGTCGATCCTGATCTGGGTTACCTAGTTGTCCAAGTCTCAACTAGATGATCATTCCTAGTTGGACTTGCGGGGGCGTGTTAGAGATGTGAATGAGACCAAAAGTGTCTCACATCGGAAAGTTAACATAACAAGCCCTAGTATATGAGTCGGTGGGCTACTCCTTCTATTGCCAATTGGTTTTAGAATGAGTATCCCATCGACTCATATACTAGGGCTTGTTATGTTAACTTTCTGATGTGGGACACTTTTGGTCTCATTCACATCTCTAACACTCCCCTCCTCGATCTCGTGGCTCGCCCTCGGTCTCGCCTCTCCTCGCTCCCATTGCTATTCGTTTTAGTTTTCGTTTTAATTGTGAGTGGGTTATGTGTTTTTAGATCTGGTGATTTTGGATTTCTGGGTTATGGAATTTGATTCAAATCTAGCGATTTTGGGTTTGTGGGTTATGAGATTTGATTCAAATCTGGTGATTTTGGATTTTGAGTGGGTCGGGGGCAACTCTAGTGAGATTTAGGGTTTTCATGCCTCTCCCAGTCTCATCTTCTGCTCACCATCAAAAAGCACATCATGGAACCTACACCACCAATATTGTTGGCCTCCTCCTCCTCTTATGGGAAATCATAAGTTTAGAATATCAAACATTATCCCAAATGGTTGGTTCTTCAAGCTCAAAGAAATAAGCATCACCCCCAAATTCAGCCCAATTCCAACGATCCCCGTCGCCGCTATTGACGAAGATGCAGAAAACGAAGTCCCTTCGCCAAGAAAACGGCAATTCGACTCCTACTTCGTCTTCAAATCTTCAATGGCAGATTGGTAGGGCAACAAATTCAGGGGGGAAAAATGAAAAATATTTTTTTTCTCTATAAATGGTTCGTGTCGTGTTACATGGGTATCTAACACGGAACCGTTTCATGTTTTCGTATCAGGTACTCGATACTTATCGTGTATCTGACATATTGTATCGTGTCATGTCGGATACCCGGTTATGCATAACCCTGTGGATTATAGCTGCCTTCTTGGAGCCGAAGAGGGCTGGTAGTCAAGGATTATATCTGTTTATGTTTGATTTTATATTACTGAATGGTCATTCAGAGACATAATTTTGACTTAATAAAGAAAATGGTATATCTAATACAGTTTTACAAACCCTGTTTTAATAGAAACATATCGGCATTATTGTTATTGTTTATATTGAACAGTCGAAATTAGGGATGGTAATGGGTCGTGTGGTGGATGGATGATCTACTTCCGTCACCGATCCATCACCCAGAACCCTTCACCCTACCCGACCCATCACCCACCAAATCTTTCACTCGGCCCGTCCACCCATCACCCACCGGTTGATCGGGTGATAATTCAGGTGAAATACACTTTATCAAATTCAACAAAAAAAAAATTATAGAAAAACATATGTCGAACACTTTGATGAATAAACATCTACCAAGTATAGTCAAATACATCTAAAGATCCACGCAACTATCAACACTTCAAGCTAGAAGCATGTTTTATAGCTTTGTTTAATTATGGGTTAGGGTATATAGGTAATTTCGTGTACATAATGTTATTATAAATACAAGTCGGGTGACGGGTCAAGTGGTGGGTCGGGTGACGGGTGGGAAATACCTTCACCCGAATCCGACCCGACCTATCACCCGATCACCCATTTAATATATGCTTTATATATTGGATTTTCACCAGCTTTTTTTGATCAAGTGAGACAGATATATTTATCGAGTGCGGGTGAAATTGTCGTCTCTAGTCGAAATGATGTTGTTGATGCAAAATGTACACTTAGGCTGAATTGAATATATAAATACCTCTTATAATTTGCTTGATTATCGACATATTTTTTTAAAAAAATATAAAGATTTTTATAGGGATTATTCGCATCTATGTTTATATGGACCAATGACCAGAGTGGGGCAAGTATTTAGCATATTTGAAAGTTGAGCACAAAAAAAAAAGGTTAAATTTGAAGGTTAATTAATCCCACGTGTAAACCCATCGACACGCAACACGCTTGCCTTTCTCTAATTCTGTGCCCTTTTTTCTTTTTCTTTTTTTCTTTTTTCTTTTTTCTTTTTTCTTTTTTCTTTTTTCTTCAGAAGGATGCATCCCTTTCTGTAATACGTTACGGTTACGCTGTGTTGACGGTCAAGAGAACGGATGCCGTTAATAATTCATACGGCCAGTGTCAACCAAAGACAAAGTAATCACTGATTTGCAGGGATCTAGTGATTTGCAGGGATGTAGCGGAACGGCGCATGTCGTTTGTGTTCTGAGCAACCAATTCTATGCAAATTTGTGTTGTATTATGGCGTCAATTTTAGATTTATACTAGGTGGGCTTTTACTTTTTAGCACGCTTTTTAAAGAGCGGAAAACTCTATAAAATATTACTTTTTTAATTCAAATTTTTATACTATTTGATACTTATTACTAATAAGTACCTAATTATATAAAAAAAATTAATTAAAAAATAATATTTCATGGAGTTTTTCGCTCCTTAAAAAACGTGCTGAAAAGTAAAAGACCATCTATTTTAGAACGGAGGGATTATAAAAACACAATCTTAATACCGTTTGCCTACACCTGAGCAAATATGGGCCAACCCGTCCGGCAAAATATGCGGATTTGGACAGAGTAGTTGGTCCAAGCGGGCCGATGGACCTGGCCCGGTAGGCCCAAATGGCCGGGCTTGGGCAGAGGTTGAAGCACAAGCTGCCCGATGGGCCCGGTCCGGTTTTATAATAATATTATATATAATTATAATTATATAAATTATATGGAGTATTGTAAAAATATATACATAATTTTTATAATTTATAACTATATTACCGGTGTTATACTAGTGCTAAGTGCTAACTATTCTCAATCATAAACACTCTCATCTTCAAAATCAAATCCAATTGAGAAATAAAAACCCTAAATGCTCTATCTCGCATAGCCCGAGTGCCGCTGGAAAGTATTGGTACACTATAACGTTGATTTACATTTGTTAGTTATAAGCTAATATTGTCCAGATTTGTCTCACATTTGAAAGTATTTATACAATGTTGTAATTTACCACTTTTTTTAGTTCGATTTCGGATAGAAAACGAATTTGAGATGCTAAGCCCGCTTGCCCCAGTGGGCGGCACCCTGCAAAGAAGGCGGACTTGGACAAGGCACTAGGCCCAAATACCGGGCCTGCCCCAAGCCCGGCCTGGTGTAATGGGCTGAAATTTTGGACAAAGTCCGGCCCGACCCATGCTCAGGTCTACCGTCAACGTTTGCATTACTCACATAGCTAAATTTAATGGAATAACTTTAGGGCACGTTTGGTATAAAGATGCAAGGTTAACGGAATGGAAAAAGATTTTTTTATAGGAACATATATCTAAATAATAAAATCTAACGAGAACATCGATTTGGTCTATTACTCTATTAGCATGATGATTTACGTAAAATTACAATAGTCCTTTTCATTTTTTAGAAAATATTTGCATATTAACCCTAAAAAAACCGGATGTTCCACCACTTCCCACACCGCGTCCCATGACAACCTCTCCTTGATGGCTGTCGTTGCGACTAGCCTTAAGACTTCGATCCACCGCCGCTCTCCTCCCCGGAACCCCTTTGTCTACCCATTCCAGCACCTCCACCACCTAAGGATGAAGACCGACCCGCTGCCGCTGGTGGTTACTTTCACCAAAAAAGGTCCTTTGGGTTGAAAGGCAATCGGAGAGAGTCCCGACCCTTAACTAGTTGTGTAACAGGATGACCAACATTATATTCCCTTCATCATCGTCAAGTTTTCGATTAACGACAAGCTCTCCGAACTTAACTGGATCGATATATTTAAACATTCAAAGAGTCATCACTTTAACTCTCTACACAACTATATAAAATATAAAGTTTTTAATTGATTTTTTAAAATAATTTTATACATATTAGTTATAAGTTTAAAATTATTAAAAAAAATTAATAAAAAAGTTAATATTTTATATAGTTTTTAACTCCTTAAAAAAAGTGTCAAAAAATCAAACGACACTTATTAACGAAAGGAGGGAATATCAGACACGACTAATGTCTAATAAATCGAATGTGTGAAAAGTAATTATCGATCAGATATTACAAAACCCAAATAAAAATAATCAAACTAAAAACTCGATCATCCTTTGGACAAACAGCAACAATAACATTCAGGCAAATAAAGTGGTAAATATTTCCTTACTTAATAATATACTTTGTCGATCTAGCTATCTAATATTCATGTCGAATATTCTATATTTTATCAAATTGGTTATTTAATATTTTAGACTCGATATCATTGACGAGTCTTTAATCACTATGAATAACACGTGATGGGTCGTAGCGTTACCCTAAAAAAAACATATTAACATATAGAACTTAAGTTAATTAGTTGATAGTTGATACTATAACGAATAAAAAACGGAAAATTACTAATTAGGTGAAATGGTATTATGTGTAATTATCCACCGATATTATGTCCGATTACTTCTAACATTTATTAAAACTTCCCAAAATCAAAAATCTTATCCTATAAATTAAGGGTAAAATTACACATAACCACCCTTAAATTAGGGTACTTTTCACATAACCACCCACAATAACTTAAATTACAGTAAACCACCCATAAATTAGATTTGTTTTCATATGACCACCCAAAATACATTAAGTCTCTATTTGCTTTGTTTAAAACAACTAAAATACCCCTAATTTAAGCTTATTTATTTATACTTTGTAAAGGAAAGATATGTATATAATTGTTTGGATTTCAATTGTATTATATTTATAATGCAAAATATACAAGATCATCTTTAGTAAACCAAAAATTTAAGGCAGATTAAGGGTGTGTTTGGATTCCATAATTTATTAATTATATATAATGTAATAGTTTTATCCTTATGTATGTGATTGTTTGGTTAAATTACCATTTTACCTTAGTTTTTATGAGATTTTTAATTGTACAATCAACTACTCACATAAACCGAGGTAAAATAATTGAATTATAATTAAAATGGAATGAAGTTTAAACAGACCCTAAATGCTCCAACCAATGTCTTAATTGGATTTGCAATGTGAAGAGTCAAGACTTGCTATTCCTCCTAACAATCTCTTCTCCTTCAAATGTTAAATAAGATATGGATAAATTCTAAAATAAAACAAGATCATTGCTTTAAAAGAAGGGTAAATTAGCTCATATATTAAATTACAAACCATATCATTTAAAAAATAAGCTTATACATATCATTTGGCAAATTAGCCGAATGTGAATAATTTTATTATAATTTATCATTTTTTTAAAAGGATAAAAGTAAACCGTATTATTTAACAAATGGAAAGTCTTCTGAAAACAAATCATTGCATTAAATACAAATAAGTTTTAATTAAGAGTATTTTTGTCTTTTTAAACAAACAAATTGAAGTTTAATGGGTGGGTGGTCTTATGAAAACATAACTAATTTATGGGTGGTTTAATGTAATTTAAGTTTTTATGGGTGGTTATGTGAAAAGTATCATAATTTATGGGTAGTTATGTGTAATTTACCCATAAATTAATCACAAATTTACAATCAACCGTATAATACATTCTTCCATTCACACCGGCAAATTTCTTTTTCCTTTTTTTATTTCCCAGAAAACTAACATCCCAAGGACTCAAACCATCCCGATCGTCCATCTACCGCTTCGTGTGCCACGTGGAAAGATCTGAACGAGCGCAGAGATATCTCATGTCAACACGCCCGCAGAGGATTCCCCCCGCCTTGGGTATAAATAACCACCAACTTCCCCACCCTTCACCTCATCTAGCACCATCAACTTCTCCTTCATCCTCCCTGTTTTCCATTTTCAGATCTCTCTCCCTAAAACGAATCGATGGCTCCCAGAGATCTGACACAGCCCGCTAATGGCCGAACCGTCGCGGGAGGCGGCAGAAACGCCACGGAAATGCGGTACAGAGGCGTGAGGAAGAGGCCGTGGGGCCGCTACGCCGCCGAGATCCGTGACCCGAACAAGAAGGCGCGCGTCTGGCTCGGCACCTTCGACACCTCCGAGGACGCCGCTCGCGCCTACGACACAGCCGCCCGCGGCTTCCGCGGCTGCAAGGCTAAGACAAACTTCGCCTATCCACCGCCCTCCGCCTGCGCCGATCTGGTTCTCTCGGCCGCCTCACCTTACCAGGTCACGATCGCCGCCGCCGCGCCGAACAGCGACTCGGCCGGCTCGTCGGCGGTGGTGGATAACGAGTCCAGCGAGGGAAGTCATGATGTTAACCGGCCGAGAATTTTCTTGGATCTGGATTTGAACCTTCCGGCGCCGGAGGAGGAGTGATGGTACGGACCGTTTAGTCGGGCCGCCACCGACGCCGCCGCGGAACCGTGAAGAGCTGAGCGCCTGGACCCGGTTTGATTATTGAAGATTAACAATTAGTTAATTATCGGCTTTGATTGGGTTGTAATTTGTAATTAGGTAGATTAAATCATTTTTAAAAAGAAAAAGCGGATCTAAACAGGAAGAAAACCACAAGAAACAAAATTTCTGTATTGGTTTTTTGAATTAGATTATCTTCCTATGTATGTAAAGAATCTAAATTAGTGTAGTCATTCAATGAGATGAACAAGATTTTCCATCTACAATTTCTTCCGATCCGAACACATGTAATAAACAACACACATCGATTTTCTTTCAAACTGTGGAGTATTTGTTCAGACAAATTGATTTTTTTAGTCAAATGTAAAATTTGATATTCTCGTTTAAAAATATGAAAACCAAATCTCTCTCTCTCTCTCTCTCTTCTTCTTCTTTTCTTCTTTTTATTTTTTTTTATGTAAATGTATGGTGGTTGATGCAGTAAGTACTGGACGTAAGTCTGGACTAGTAAGTGAAGTGTGTGATTCCGAGCGAGAAACTCAAATCGGGTCATATAAAAAAGGAGTTACCGACTTTATTATGTTTTGATTATAATGTCAAGATCTAACTTTCTAAAACAGAAATTTAAACTATTGTATATATAAAGGCTCGTGGCATATTTGACATGAGCTTATTTCAACTTTCCAAAGAGTTGTACCAAAAAATTTTGCGGTTTCAAAAAAATAGATTTAAAAAAAAACTCTATATAATTTGTCATGTCAAACGTTACTTTTTAATCTATCTATAAAAACGTAAAATTTTATTAAAATTATCATCCAAATTATAATATTAACGTAATCTATAATTTTAAGCTATATTAGGCCGGTGAAAATCGTCTAGTCCAACGTCGTAGTCCATTTTTATAGTCTCTTTAATTTCATTGGTCGATAAGCATTGAAATAAAATATAAAGTGCAAACACTTAAATAAGAAAATCATTAAAAATTTCAATTTAGCCAATGAGATAATTTAAACTACGATATTGATTACAATTGCGGACTAGACGATCCTCGTTGATATTACGCCCTTAATGACCTTTATATTTGATGCGGTATATGTGAAATAGAGTGTTTTTAATCCCAACACGAAGGGTTTGGGGTATTGGGCGAGAGTATGGTGTTGGTAACTTTGATGTGAGCGAATCACAAGGTGGAGATTGAGGGAGTTTTATATAAGGCGGGTTGATCCAACGGCTAAAACAAATGGAGGCGTAAAATACAGTGTATATAGGAGGAGGGCACGTTAGTTGGGTATTTGAAAAGAGGGGCGGCCACCGACGGCGTATCACTCTGACTCTCACTCGAGAAGGTGTAGGTTGGAGGTGTGGGACCCACAAACGAGTCAAGAAATCGAACCGTCCTCCTAAGCTACCACCTGGATTTCTCCGGCTCCTGACATTTGGCTCCGTCGCTGGCCACCTCATTTTCCCGCGTTATGGTACGATTTTTAAAAAATAAAATTTTAAAAATAAAATAAATTAATATTATACAATTAAATAAAATATTAGTTTAATATTTTGAATTGAACTTATAAGATCAAACTCATAAGAGAAGAGTATAATAGATTTATTAAAGATTGATTCTACTGTGATAGTATATGAAGATTTACAAATAGATATAAGTTATACATTAATTTACTATTTTGAATTAAACCCATTAGTTATTTCAAAAATAAAAATTAATTGCAAAAAGGAAATAAAAAGGAAAGAGAAAAAAAAGTGATTGGTTAAAAATGAGAGGATTAATGTGGGTGTGCTACGTAGGCCAAAAAGTTTAATTATATAAAAATAAAATATTAATAGAAATATATTATTATTATTATTATTATTAAAACTAAAAATATAATATAATATATATTAAATAATAAAGTATTGATAATAATAATAATAGGTGCAAAATCATTGGTTAGGGTTCTTACCCTTCTCTTTTTCTGCATTGGGGAAACTTGAGGCAGACTCCGTAGCCCTTCTAAAAAGGATCTAGAAATTTTCTCAAGCTCATGATTTGGTGGCTCATAATGCAGTTCATATTTTCACTAGGGTGGAGTTTTCTTTTGCTAAAGGAGTGGGGCCCCAGATTGTCTCTCGGCTCCCCACTAATTCTTTATAAACTCCTATATTTATAACAATAACAATAATAATAATAATAATAATAATAATAATAATAATAATAATAATAATAATAATAATAATAATTAGCTACAAATTTGGAAATGGATAATTACCTAATATTTTGATGGGAATGAAATAAGCTACAAAATTAGGAATGGATGATTCCCATGAATCATTATGATTCCATGCTTTAGTCATACTAAACACTTAAATCGAAAATTATCTATTACGATTCCCAGTTTTGATTCCGGCCGGGATTGCTTCCAAACAAACCCTTAAAGAGTACGAATTAGGAAATGTAATTAATTTTACGTTCCGGCTATATACACCGCAAATCATGCACGTCCTTAAGGACGTGCAATATTAGACACAAGGCTTTCACGTACGTTCTTAAGGACGTGCAATATTAACCTTGTGATTTGCGGTGTATATAGCAACACCCTAATTTTATTGAATGTGAATGGCTTTAATGCAATAATATAGGTTGTGGAATAAAAGCAAGCAAAATACTCCCTCCGTTCGGCAAAACTTGTCGTTTTAGAGTTTTTTTTTTGTTCGGAAAAACTTGTCATTTTAGTTATTTTTGCTTCCACTTTACTAAAATGCCATTGATTTGATTGATATGTTGTGAGTTGTAGTTTTTGATAAAGTAAAAAATAGAGTAATAAATGAGGGTAAATTAGTAAAAAATGAGTGTAATTATTAGCTTTATTAAAAGTTGTGTGGAGAGTTAAAATGACAAGTTTTGCCGAACGGAGGGAGTATATATGGAGGAGCACTAACATTTAGGTACATACTCCCAAACTAAGCAACTGCTACCTTATCTTATATATTCTTAATTATAAAATGCAATAGTATATTAATTATACTATAGGGACTACCGACAAACTTACCGAATGCATGCCTCCCACTGCCGCTCATGAATTATATATACCGCTCTTTTTCTTCTTTCAAAATTCAAACTAAGATTTTACGTTATCCACCTTGAATTGTTTTTTTTTTCAACATATATATGGTGCCAATCGTAATTCTATAAATGGTGGGCGTATAATAAATCCCGTTAGGGTCTTTGGGTGCTATTTACTCGGGCGGTGTGCGGCTCTGCGGCGGCGTGATATGACGTTTCTTTTCCGTGGATGTGGTTCTGACGATCGGAGTCGGGATAGGTTGGGATCGTGGCAGTGTGTATCGCGGCGTCTCCTCTACTCGGGTTGACTGCTTCCCTGGAGTTTCGTCCTCACTGCCCACGGGATGATCGGGTCCTGATGTATCGCTGGCCTACGGTTCTGCTTCAGAGTGGAGCTTGGCTTCGTCCGTTGGTTTCGTCCAGATCCGTTTGGTTTAGTTCCGCTGGGTTTTGTTTTTTGTAGAGTGTGTTTGCTTGAGTGTGCACCTTTATGTTCTGTTGTATTGTATGTTTCGATTTCTAGACGGTTTCCCGTCTGCCGGCTTGTCCGGCCCTCGAGTTTCAGATATGTCTGAACTCGAATTTTTACCTAATCAAAAAAAAAAAAATATATTAGGAGAGAGGTTTTAGAGTTTATAGAGAGAAGGGAGACCCCTTCTCTCTAGAAATCTCGTCCCAGCCAATTACCAATCCCCAAACCAGTCTCTCTCTGTCGCACCACCTCTAGTCCACCCCATCCTATGGTTCAATCAGTAAGGCTCACCCTTCTCCCGCACCAGTCTCTGTGTAAACCTTGTGGTGGCGGATCGAAGTTTCCGCGGTCAAGCAATTGATTTGGGGCTTTTTGTCTCCAAACACTAATTCCCTAATTTCATTCACCTAACGCCTCAATCGGTGTTTAATGGTGGTTGATCGAGTAACCGCCCTTCGATTCCCGGTGGTGGCCGTCGATTTTGGTGTCCTCGCTGGTCTCCTGGGTCACTACATCCCAATCCCACGCATCGCTGCCTCCCTTCCGCTCGCATGTACAGTTCCTCCGGCGTCCGGTGGGCGGCGTCGCGTGCGCGCCTATCTTTATCTGTGCATCCTTCGGTTCGTCGACGACGCGGGCGCTTCCACAGTCCGAGTCTCAGGTCCCGGTCCTTCCCGCTCCTTGCGCGGCACGCATCCTGTGGGGATCCAGGAACTTTCGGGATTGCTCCTGATTCTGGGCTGTCCTCGCTCATGGTTGAGGTAATTAGAATTGGGGATCCCGGAATTTTAGGGATTGCTCCCGATTCTAGTCGCTCATGGTTGAGGTAATTAGAATTGGGTGGTGACTTTGGCCTAAAAAAAAAAACGGGAAAAAACGTGGGAGATTTATATATATATAAAAATAATTCTGGATCTACCGAATTGTTGAGGTGGTATGGTTTCTGGCTTTGGGGCTAGCATTGTAAAGCAGAGCTATTCTCTTTTGTCGACGTGCGAGAGGTCGTGGACGTGATCGAAACCTGAAGGCTCGTTGGTAGAGTCCAAATCTGAGGTTTCCACTTAGTTCCCCAGGCTTCCCTGAGTGCCTCTACCAACCGACGGATGAGATGTCACGTTTTGCTTTTGTTCTTTCTTGATTAGTACTAGCATGGGTCTGTAACTATACTCTTGTAATTTGTTTTTTCTGGTTTGGTGTTGCATTGTATTTAACTTGTATTGACGGTTTGTCCGTCGCCGATTTCATCGGCCTCTCGATCCACCGGGTTTGTCCGGTGCATCGAATTTTTACCTGATAAAAAAAAAATGGTTATTTAGATTTATTTTTATTCTCATTTATGTGGACTTTTCTTCCAAACATATAAATTGCTTAATCATTGTATAATTATAGAGTATGCAACAATGACATTAATCTAGAAAAGTTCTATTTTGTTTTTAAAAAATGATATTGACATGAATTTACACAATAATATGCTTATGTTTTTTAAAAATTGAAAATTTCGCAATCCATATTTAATTTTTTTTTATTTTTTTATTTTTTTTACAGTAAGCAAAAATTTGGATGTATCCACGGGAAATGGATACATGTGGACATGATTATCATGAATTTATTATTCATGACCAATATAAGAAATTCGAGTGTTTTCTCTAATCTATCATAATTGTAGGATTGCGCTATATTGTAAAGAAACCAGATCGGAAGGAGATCAAACCTAGAACTCCATGGAAGCTCAAGAACAAGGTGGGAGGAAGAGCTCAAAGAGCTAATTTTCATTCAACTGCAATTTCTACCAACAGAATTTGGTTATAGCAAAATGGGCCTATTTATAACCCAACCCAATACATTGTGTTCCCCATTTTGCCCCTATTTTGCTTCTGCCAAATTACAGAAATGCCCTTATCTCGGTCAAGACGAGTCTTTGAGGTGAGCAGGGAAAAGAGAAGTCATATTGGATCTTCTTAGAGGAGGTGGGTTGAAGCTAGGTGGTGGTGTAGAGGTTACAGAAGGCTCAGATGATGGTGAGGTTTCAGAAGCAACCTGAAATTGAATATCAGGTGCAGAGATGGATTCAGAAGAGGGTGTGGGAGAGGATGGAATGGTGGGCATTTGTGGATTTGTGTGAGGTTGAGGGTGGTCAAAGCAGGCAGCAGGGTTTACCAAGGGTAGGGAAGGGGTTGGGACCACAACTGGGGAAGAGGAAACAAATACCTTATAAGGAAACCTGTCCTCAAAGAAAATGACATCTCTACTTACTAAGGTTGTTTTTGTAGAGAGATCAAAAAGTCTGTATGCCTTCTGGTCTTAAGGATACCCCAACAAGATACATTTTCTGGCTTTAGAAGCAAATTTATCCTTGGAAGGACCCCTATTTAGAGCATAGGCAAGGCATCCAACAACTCTCAGTTTGCTGTAGTCGGGAGCAACCCCTTTCAGTTTTTCAAAAGGAGCGATCCACTTGATAACAGCAGATGGCATCAAATTGATCAAGTGTGTTGCAGCTAGAACACAATCTCCCCAGAAACTGATAGGAAGATTTGCAAATAGCCTGATAGCCCGAGCTGTCTCAATTAAATGCCTATGTTTCCTCTCAACTCTTCCATTTTGTTGAGGGACATATGGCACTGAATGCTGGTGAGTAATTCCTTTGTGAAGAAAGAACTCTGAGCATTTGAAAAACTCAGTACCATAATCACTTCTGACTGCCTTGACTGAAGTCCCAAACTGTCTCTCAACAAGGGCAATGAATGAGCATATAATATTGGAAACCTGAGTCTTATCAGGTATCAAATATGTCCATACAGCCCCACTGTGATCATCAAGAATAGTCACAAAATATCGAGCCCTAGTTCTACTCTGAACTTTGTAAGGCCCCCACAAATCAATGTGAACTAAATCAAATTTGTCATTAGCCATGGACTGGCATGACTTACAGTGAAAGGGATGGCATGGTGCTTAGCCATGATACAAGTCTCACAAAAAGAGGTCTCACTGTTTGCTAAAGAACAACCTTTAACATGTTTGAGTTTGGAATATGAAATGTGGCCTAGTCTAGCATGCCAAACATGGCTGGAAACACCTTTATTTGAGCTAGAACTAGACTTATTCGACCTATGTGTGTAATGAACAGCAACCTGAGGCTCATCTGCAACATTTAAACAAGCCTTGAACAATCTTCCTGTGATCCTTGCAGCACTTAGAACTTCTCGACCACTCTTAGGGTCCTGAAACACACATTTTGATCGTTTAAAATTCACATCAAGGTCAGTATCATCAACTATTTTCCCCACTGACATGAGATTAGTCTTGAAATCTGGAACATGAAAGACATTCTTCAACACAATTCCAGATGTCAATCTAATGTCGCCAATGTCTTTAACTTGTCTGATCGTCCCATCAGGAAGGCAAACACGAATGGGACAGTTCAAAACACGATTTCTAATCAACAATTTATCATAAAAAATCATGTGATCCGTAGCTCGAGAATCGATTATCCAAGTTAAGCTAGAAGCAGACTGATGGATTGAAGAACACATAGCAAAAGAAGTACATGCACTGCTAGAAGATGTTGCATGGGATGAGCTTCTGCCTTTCATGGCCCTCAGTACTTCCTGAAAAACCACATTCACGAGCGCCACATCCATTCCTGATTCACCAGTCACAATCTCATCATCATTAGTGAGAGGAGAATCAAACAAGCCAGCAGCATTTGCAGCATTTTTAGCAACTTTCTTTCCCTTTGGATCCTTAAACCAATCTGGATATCCAATGATTTTAAAGCATTCATCAACTGTATGTCCTTTCATCCCACAGTGAGTACATAGCTTGTTTTCTTTGTCCTTCTTGAGAGGTTTCTTCGGATCTGTGCTCTTGCCAGCAACAAAAGCTGTTCCATCTTGGGATGACTCTGCAACACTTCCTCCTCCAGCAGCTTCAACTTGTTTGACTAAGTAGTATGCACGATTGATGGTAGGAAATGGATCAGTAGAGATTATCTGATTCCTTACACCATCATATACATCACTTAGTCCCATCAAGAATTGAAGGAGTTTGTTGCGTTGATCCGCTTCCTCTGTCTTCTTGAATGCGTTGCAAGTGCACTGATTCCTTGCTGCACAGCTGCACTTGTGTGCTCCTTCAAGAGCCAGGATCTCGTCCCATAGCTTCTTCAATTTGTTGAAGTATTCAACCACACTTAGCGATCCTTGAGACAGATTGCTCAAGCTTTTCTTCAAATGATACTCAAGCGGTCCATTGGTTTGAGCATATCGTTCCACAATCTCGTCCCACAACTCCTTTGCGGATTCCGAATACATGAAGCCTTCTTGGATCTCCGGCTTCATAGAATTGACGATCCAGCACCTCACCATATAGTCACACCGCATCCACCTTGGGACATCTGCTGGTGTGATCGAATCAAGGCTTGTGCTCCCGTCTATGAAGCCGATTTTGTGTTTGGCTCCCAGCGCCATCCTGATTCCTCTGCTCCAGCCCAGGAAATTGAGGCCGTTGAACAAATTCGTCACTAGCTGTGCTCCAGGGTGGTCGGAGTTAGAGAGATTCAACGGATCATTCAGATTTCCGCCGCCATTTCCTCCTCCTCCGATCACAGCATCCAGAACTTCCTCGTTGCCTGTCATGGCTTCCTCTCAATCAGATTTCTTCGGAAATTGATTTCTCAACGCCGATCGATCATCGTGCGCTCTGATACCATGTAAAGAAATCAGATCGGAAGGAGATCTAACCTAGAACTCCATGGAAGCTCAAGAACAAGGTGGGAGGAAGAGCTCAAATAGCTAATTTCATTCAACTGCAATATCTACCAACAGAATTCGGTTACAGCAAAATGGGCCTATTTATAACCCAACCCAATACATTGTGTTTCCCATTTTGCCCCTATTTTGTTTCTGCCAAATTACAGAAATGCCCTTATCTCGGTTAAGACCTCATATGGTCAATATATATGGATGTGCACATGGTTAATCTTTGATTCGTTTCACCATGATGATACTTATCTAGTAATCATTATAAAAAAAATTTACGTAGGACGGACGGATCAAGAAAAAAAAGAAAGCAACAAGGGCGGATCGGTAGATTTATATATACGTAGTATATGAAAAAAAGGACAAGAAAGACAAAAAAAAAATTACAAAGACATATCCATAATCCATCCTACGTAACCCAAAAACACAAAAATGTATCGATACATTTTTTTTTTAATAACTTGTAATAATTAATAAACAAATACTCCGTATCATTGAATGCTACAGTATAATATAAACGGATCCTAGGTAGGGTCTATATAGCATTAGAATTCCCGTGGCTCGCATCAACTCTCAGCCTAGGATAAAAAAAAAACCCTAAAACACTCTCAATTTAGAGCCTTTCGGCCCGCCGCCGCCGCAACCTTGACCTGCCATGGCTCCTCCTCCTCCTCCAATTCCTTCTCCAGGTTCAGCCCCCACCGGCCTTCTATCCTCCTTTCTTGGCTTCCTGCCACCGCCGCCGCCACCACCTTCCTTCTTAGAACCGCCTTCGTCTTCGGCTCACCTCCGCCCCTTACCGGCCTCCCTCGGTCATCCCTTTAACTGGGTCAATCTTCGCCCGTATCGCCTCTAACCGGCGCCTCCTTCTGCTACCGGTTCGTTGTATGGTCTGACCGTCGTTTCAATCGCTGTTGATGGCCGCCTCCGCCATTTTCAGGGGCTTGCCGCCTCCACTATCATCAGGGGTTCGCCGCCACCGCCCTTCATGGCTCGCCGCCGCCTCCCAGTTCCGGCCTGTTACTGTCGGAGTTCGTTCACCACCCGGCTTTGACGCATCCGCCCTTTTTGGGCTTCACTGGCTCCGGCCTTGCCTTTGCCCGCCGCCTCGCCACCTCTCCATAGTCGTGGTTCCTCACACGACCCGCTACCGTCGACCTAGCTCCGTCGGCCGGCTTGCCCTGTTTATGACACTTTGCGCTTCACGACCTCTTCTCCTTCGGCCATCTTGTCACCGCTCTCCTCCGGCCTGGTTCACCGGCTGAACCTTTCGTCTCCTGCTCACCATGCTTTAGTTAGCGTTCAATTTGGTTACCCTTTTGGTTGATCGACATGGTAGGGAAAAATGGGATTTGTGAGCTTTATTGGTTCGTTTTCTAACCGCCCTCTGGTTTCTTAGCCTGTGTATTGTTGTTGTTTATTTATTCCGGTCCCGTCTTATATGTTTCCTCTATTTTGGTTTCCCTTGTGGTTGCCTTTACGATCTTGTTATCGTCCTTGAGGGTGTGAGTTGGGGTTTTGGGATTTGTTTTGGCAATGATTTGGCTGGAATTTTGGTTTGCGGGTTAGTGTACTTTGCTTTTCTTGCTGTGGTACAGGTTTCATGTGAATGGTGACTAGTTTGTCGAGCTTGTAGACGTCGTGGAAATGCGACGATGCCTGTTGATTATGTAAAGAGTCCATGTTGAGGTGTCCGCTAGTGATCCCCAGAGTTCCCTGTGTCCGTCTGCATTTTGACCAGTTGGTTTTGGTTCTGCTAATATGTTGTTTCAGTGTAGTTTGGCTTGTACTTTATTTCTGATCTTTTCTTTCTGTCATTTAATTTATGTCATTTGCTTCTTGTTGTACATGATGGATAGTCCATCCCCCGACTTGTCCGGGCTCTCGGTTTCTCTAGGCTTGTCTAGAGAATCGAATTTCTTTACTTATATATATATAAAAAAAAAAAGCATTAGAATTCCCGTAATTGTAACAAGAAACAAAGTCACGGCGCTATCAAATTTGAAACTTAATTACAATCGACACGTGGCGTATCGGATGGACGGAGTGGGGCCGGGCGACGGCGACAGGCGAAGACTCGCGGCTGGTGGGTCATGGAAAAAACAAAATACTCCGTAAAAAAGAAGAAGAAAATTCAAGAAGGGACCCACTGGATGATGTAAGCAACGCGGTTTTTGGCCACGTGGGAAACCTACCGCCAAATGCAAGGGCAGATTGGGGAATTCGATATTTATTGGTGGCGGCTGCTGTACGGGCGGGGGAGGCGGAACCCTCCGACGGTGACGGCGCCCACAACACGACCGCCGTTTGCTTGAGCGCTGGACGTTTTTCTAACACTTGCCCTGTCAACTAAAACTCCACGGTTGGTATATTAACTCCATCTCGGACAAATCTCAACCGTCAAAAAAATAATCGACGGTTAGATTTGGTCTCCTACTTCACCCGCACCCTCACCCAATTTTTTTTTACGAGGGTAAAACCCAACTCCCCCATGAACCCATGAATTTGGCTATTTAATAGCCAAATTCATGGGATCCAAACCCAAAACGCCAACATGCCGAGTTACATTACTAATTTACTATTCCAACAAAAATAATTTAATTTGGCAACATAAAATAAGGGGCCTATTATAACCACGTCAAAATTTCGTCAAATGTATAAACATTTATTGATTTTCGATGTTAATCAACCTTTTTTGTATACTTTTTTTTTTGTCGATGGTTGAAATAATATATAGTCCATTCTTTTCAAATAAATATATCATGTATTTATTAAGAATAAAATATCATTATATATATATATATATATATATATATATATATATATATATATATATATATATATATTTCTTTTAGTTTTTATTTTACACAAATACTTATAATAATATATTTTTTGTTTTCTTAAAAATTGTGCAATAAGCTAAAATAAAATACTAGTAGTAAATATATAATATATAATATATAACACTCCATCCATTAAAAAAATACAAGTTGTTTGTATCATTTACACGTTTTAAAAAGGTTATAAAATCTAAACATAATTTTTTTTTATAATTATTACTAATAAACATATTTTTTTTAAAGATAATATTCCGTCATATTTTTAGCAATTATGTTTAAAAACGTTATAAAAATACATATTTTGAATGGAAGGAGTACTTGACAAAATCTGACCCGACCCAACTCACCCAAACCCGAACCCGTCCAAAACCTAAAAATCCGGAGTCATCAGTAATCCGAACCCGACCTAAACCTGACCCGACTCGAAACATACCCGAACACAAATAAACCCGAGCCGACTTTGAACCCGACCCGACCCTCAATCCGACTCGACTCTTAATCCGACCCGACTTGAAATGATTATTTAACATTAATATTTTAATGCTTGAATGTTAAATGTTTTTTTTTTAACACAAGTTTATGATTATACTTTTAACATACTATAAAACACCAATTATTTTTGTTAATTGTTTTTTTTTTTACAGTAGGCAAAAATTAGGTGGTTCTTACAAAAGCAAGATGCCACCATGATCATCCAAACGGATGATGTTACAAAGATCCCTACGGGTAGAGAGGTTTGAAAACGTACAAATATTCCTAGACTTAGCTATAAAATCAGCTGCCTTGTTTGCTTCCCTGTAGCAGTGTTTGAATTCGATGTTGTCAAAGCTTGAGCTAAGTTTCCTGATTAGTTCCACTTCCCGGAGAATTTCCCATCTAACGTACTTGCTATCATTGATTGCCTTGGTGACTTCCAAGCAATCTCCTTCCACTATGACTCGTCGTAGACCTTTAGCTAGAGCTAAGTTTACACCTGCACAAAACGCAACAGCTTCTGTTTGGATGGCAGAGCTTGCTTCCGTTTCTGATTGAAAGATATCAATCACAGAACCATTATGGTCCCTAATAATCCCCCCCACTTGGCAATCGCCAGTGGGTTTCAAAGAACCATCTACGTTGATTTTGTAGATAGCCCTAGGCGGTTTGATCCATTTAGAATTGCGTCTTCTCTTTACAGTTGGTGCTGAGGGTACATTTTTAGTTTTGGCTGCACCATGCCATTCACTGAGATCCGTTATAATTCTTATGGCCATCTGGCAAGGGTTATCCGGCTTTTTATTTCTAAAGATCAATTCATTCCTAGCTTCCCAAATTTTTTGCCAAATAAAGCAGAGTTCTTCGATAGATTTCTTGTTAGTTGCAAGTGTCAGAATTTCGCTCATTTTGGTGCAAGAATTGGGTATAAGCGGTGTGGTTTTGCTTAACCTTTGTTCATAGGCAGCAATGGTAGTTCTAGTGAATGGACAAAGGATAAAAAGGTGGTTGTTGTCTTCGTTACTATTATTACAGAAACAACAACAATTCGGAACTCTATTGACATACCTATTTAATCTCTCCTTTGTAGCAAGACTATCAGTTGTTATCTTCCAAATGAGATTTTTTATTCTCAGTGGAAGGTTTAGTTTCCATATCCACTTGTAATCCTCGGTAGAGTTGTTGCTACTATTAATCATTTGTCTGACCGATCTAGTAGTAAATTGGCCGTCCGTGGTAAATTTCCAAATTAGTTTATCAGGAGTGTTCCAGTTAGGAATTCGAATTCTGATGATTTGTTGGGCAATGTTATTGGGGAAAATCTCATGGAGGAGGGGAACATTCCACTCCTTGTTAGGTGTGAACAACTGATTAACTTTAAGGTCGGGATCCAGGTGTTCTTGAAAGCTTGTGAGATTTTGATTGGGAACCCAGTGATCTTTCCAAACGTTTATGGAGTCTCCGTTTCCTACTATCCATAGTAACCCTTGAAGGAAATTTTCTCTTAAATGAAGTAGCCTTCCAAATTGCCATGATGTATTTTGCGATGTTCTTTCCATTAATCCTTCCTTTTGGAGGTATTTCTCTTTTATGATTTTAACCCAAATGTTATTTGGCTCAGAGTAAATTTTCCAGAGTAATTTCATTTGGAGGCTGATGTTCATGTCCTCCGCAAGTTTTAATCCTAGTCCTCCTTGCTCTTTAGGTTTACAAATTTTATCCCAACTAATTAATGGGGTGTACCTTTCTGACTGAAGTTTGTTCCAAAAGAAATTCTTTTGAATTTGGTCGATTTGGTTTAGTATACCTTTCGGGAGGAGGAAATTTTGCATTAGATAGTTGGTTTTAGAGCTCAAGTTTGCTTGTATTAGGGTTGCACGCCCCGCCTGGCTAAGAGAGGAGGCCTTCCATTTAGATAGCTGTTTTTTCAGGCTCTCAATGGCTTCGTTGAATACAACATTTTTAACCCTTCCTCTTACTAATGGAATACCAAGGTATTTCTCAAGAGTTTTGGAAATCGGGATGTTCATATCACGGGCTAGGGAGTTGGCTAGGTTCGGATTTATATTTTCCGAAACTTGAAGAGAACTCTTGTTGTAGTTAATGGTTAGCCCCGAGAGGTTTGAAAAATTTTTGAGAATATTTTTAATCGTGTGGAGACTCTTATGGGAGGCTCTCGAAAAAATTATCGTATCGTCTGCAAAAGTAAGAAAGGGTATTGGAATACCATTTTTGGTTAGATTAATTCCTATTAGGGCATCATCGTATGCTGCTTCTTCTATTAGTTCTTGCGCTAAATTTTCCATTACGAGGATGAAGATATAAGGGGCAAGTGGGTCTCCTTGTCTTATCCCTCTACCAGGTTTGAATTGGGTGCCAGGACGATTGTTGACTAAAACTGAGAATGTAGTTGTTGTAATGCAATTCATGACCCAATTAATCCATTGGGGTGCAAAGCCAAATTTAGAAAGAGTAGCTCTTATGTAGTCCCAGTTGATTCTATCATAAGCTTTTTCCATGTCTAACTTGAGAGCCATCCATCCTCTTTTTCCTTTTTGTTTGTGAAAATTATGAAAGATTTCATGAGCAATAAGAGTATTGTCTTGGATGGATCTTCCTTCTATAAAAGCACCTTGGAACGGATTTATCAGTTTAGGTAAAATATGTTTGAGTATGTTTGCTATGATCTTAGTTATGAGCTTGTAAATAGTATTGCATAAGCTAATAGGTCTATAATGATTGATATTTAAAGGATTTTCAACCTTTGGTATGAGGGCAATGAAGGTTTGGTTGATTTCGGATAACATACTTCCAGAATGGAAGAATGCTTTAACTGCTTTGCATAAGGAGGATCCAATGATTGTCCAATATTTTAGATAAAACTCGGGGGGTAACCATCTGGACCAGGGGGATCCAATGATTGTCCAATATTTTAGATCCAATGATTGTTAATTGTTATCATATGAATAAAAAACCCAAGTAAAACCAATAGATAAGTGAATAAGTCAATGAGTCAAGTAAGTCAACCAATGAGTCAATGACAATAACCGAGTCAAAATTACATATTCAAGTATTCAACGAGTCAAAATCATTTATTTTAAGTAAATTACATATTTAATTATTCATCTGGTAAATCAACCTAATTATCCAAACGGGTCGAATATGATTCGACCGAAAACTCAAACAAACTATACTCAGTTTGATTCGAAACTCAAATGAGACTGACCCGCCTCTCGACCCGAAACCTGAACGAGCCCGACACGCTTTGACCCGAACCCGAATGAGCATGATCCGATTTAACCCGAAACCCGACCAATCTAAAATTCATTATAACCAAACTCGATCTGAACCCGACCCGGCCATAAATTTTACTCGAGCTGATCCGACCCGTCAGTGACCCGACCCGAGTAAGTCTGACCCGAACCCGACTCGAACGATCGAATTGACAGCTCTCCGAAGGAGTATATATTCATAATGTACAATGATTCAAACATGTTATGAATTATGATGGCATTTTGTATTAGAATCTTATGGTATATATGAATATTTTGCGTTAAAAAATAAACCAGAGATAATAGCAGTGTTGAATGAACTTGAGATCGATCTACACGTATATATAAAGGTTGTATATCACTATATCAGTCTTCAACATCAATGTATTTGGTGAAGGGTCATTTTCCCTTTCACTATCATCAAAATTTGGACGCGTTGTTTTTATATTTAATGGGTTAATGACTTAATGTCGTTATTGGAAGAGTCAAAATTTCCGATTTCCGTTTTAATTAACCATTTAATGTTTTCATTTTCAAATGTATAGATTGATTTGGATGATGTAATACATCAAATCTACATCTCAATCCTTGTCTGTGTCGATCGATCTTTCTGCATAGATTAGAAGAGAAAGAGGCGAGGTTTGCTCCTCGAGGAGCCTCCGACGCTCAAGTCAGGATTGTATTGGTCGATTGAGAAGCCTCCCTAAACTCTAGTAGAAAACTCGAATATATAATGAGGATTAGGGTTTACCTGGTAAAAAACGATTATGCCCCTGGACATCTTATGTAATTACTTTTGCTATATCAATTGCCCCTCGGGTTTCCTTATCACGATCTAGTGATGAGGGAAGACGAATAGTTTGATACTCTTCACTTGTCATGATCAAAGATCACCAGTAATGCTTGCCCCCGATCTTCGTCCCATCCTGCAAGCTTTAGCATTATCAACCGAACAACGCAATATAATGCATTTGGTGCGTTATTAACTGATCAACGGAAAGTTACTGCTCAAAATGATTAGATGAATTCTTTGCCATAAATGAGAAGTAGTGTTAGTTGATGACTTTCTTGTTTAAATTTTATTTATGATTGACAAGTTGATTGTTTTCACTGAGGTTGAGCATTTCGCTTTAAATGAACTTCTTATTGCTTGATTTCGATTTTTGCTGGCCCTTAACGGGGTTATTATGACTTAAAACTGGCTTTAAGTGGTCGTAAGTGACGATTCTTTGGCCATAAGCGGCGCCCGATTGGCCTTGAGTGGCGTTCAGTTGGCCTGAAATTGGCGATCTTTTGGCCTTAAGTGGCGCTTTGTGGCCTGAAAGTGGCGATCTTTTGGCCTTAAGTGGCGCTCTGTTAGCCTGAAATTGACGATCTTTTGGCCTTAAGTGGCGCTTTGTGGCCTGAAATTGGCGATCTTTTGGCCTTAGTGGCGCTATGTTGGCCTGAAATTGGCGATCTTTTGGCCTTAAGTGGCGCTCTGTGGCCTGAAATTGGCGATCTTTTGGCCTTAAGTACTGGCGATCCATTGGCCATGAGTGGCGATTCGTTAATTGTATATATATATATATAATGTTGTTCGATATAGAGATGCACATATAAGCATTTCAAGAATCGATATGTCACCGATGCAATTAACCATGCAATATGATTAACTAAATAGTAAACTTTTCATCAAAATAGAACGTAGAGAACTTAGCTTTTGGGTCTCATGGAGCGGCCATGCCCGATACGTTGCACTTCCAAGTGAGATGTCTTGTCTTCCGGAAGTTGGGTTCTTTCCTGCAATTATCTTAAATGCTTAGGCCAAACTGCAATTTCTAAGAATTCCGAGCTGATTTTGTAATTAATCCAGACTTTCACAATAAGCTGTCGTCTCTTCGATTCCTAGGGTTTGTGGAAACTGGAAAGCGGCGGCGCAGGTGCTCGAAGTGGTCGGCGTCCTCAGCCGTCGTCTCGGCTCTGACCTCGATCTTCGACGACGGCGAAGGATCCGGATTCGGGTGCCCCCGGCCTACCCATTGATGTCGGCGTGTTCCCGTGGTTCGGTCAAAGGACATCTGGCGTGATGAGACAGGGACACGATGGTTGTCGACGGAGAAGAAGATGGAGAGGACGCCCTTGGTGTGGGCGGCGAAGTGGCGTGGCGGCGGTGCCGGCTGCATCGCAGCGGACAAGCGGCTCCTCCGGCCAAATGCTGCTTGCTGCGCGGGGCTTTATAGGTTGTCCATGACTCAGCAGCGTCGGTAAGAACGGAGGGGCCTCCGGCGGCCCTGGGCGAGGTGAATCCCGTAGACCCAGTAAGCCTTGGTGTTATTCCCTGTAGTCCGAGGGCGGCAGTGCTCTCTCTTAGGGTTTGTGGGCGAAGACAGAGCCTCAAACGCCTCCTCTTCCAATTAACCGTTACGCCTAGAGGCAGCGAGCCACACTCCGGCTCAGATCCGCTCCAAAGAGAGATCGAGGCGAGGGATCTTGTGCTAGATCTGACCATCGTCGCCACAGGAGGGGGGAGATCCGGGATTCAGATCTGAACCGATGCTCTGACCTCCTTAGGTCGAAATCTCTCCCCCAAACTATCAATCCCTCGTTGCTTTTTTGATTGAGAGATCCGATCTTATGGCTTTTCGATCGAATTCCCACAGACGGCGCCAAATGTAATACATCAAATCTGCATCTCGATCCTTGTCCGTGTCGATCGATCTTCCTGCATAGATTAGAAGAGAAAGAGACGGGGTTTACTCCCCGAGGAGCCTCCGACGCTCAAGTCAGGATTGTATTGGGATTTACTTTTTTTTTTTTTCTATCAGGAAAGAATTCAGAAAAGCCAAAATTTTATCTACACTGCAATGATGACAGGGGGTCGGGGGTGGAGAGTTCCATCATATCAATTAAATGTTTTACTCCGTAAATTGAAAATAAACAGTTAAACCTGTATCTTCCTGCAACAAATCTACGTAAGAAACCATTGGTAGAGAGAACACGATAGACTGAAATTAAAATCACGGAGATCGAGAATCGCTGCAAAGTACTCTCTGCACCTCTCTCTTTCTCTTGTATCTTCTCTCTCATACCATCCCATTTATCCAATTAGAAAAAAGAGATAGGTCCCACATCTTTTTTTCTAATTAATTAATATATTAAATACACATCTTTTAATGAAAAAAGTAAAATAAGATACTCATGTTGAATACCATGGTTGTAGAGTACCAAATTTTAAAATGAGGTGGAAAAGAGAGAAATAACAAAAAGTAAGTTATGATAATCAACATGAGTATTATGGTTAAAGATACTCTAATTAATTAAAGATCCAAACTTAGTTTCATCAGATCCCACAATTTGATCTCCACCCCTTATTGTTCTCATGTAAGACCATAATCAACCCCCAAACCAACGATTTGGGTGTTTATTAGCAAAACCCCCAATCTAGAATTAGGTTTTGAGTGCTGATGAAGATGTCGGAATGATACGAAAGGGGTTTCGTTGATGTTGGGTGGGATCTGTCGGGATGGGAATGGACCGGAAAGGGGAGACGACGGAGAGATTAGAAGGAAGGGAGAGAGTCAATCGGCGGTAAGGGTGCTGAGACTAACGGAGTAGGAGAGTAGCGTTGAAGGAGGCCTGGGCTAAAATCTTGTTCTTGAATAGGTAAATAAAGAGCGGTCATTCCGGGGTTCGAACCGGGGACCTATGAGTACTACTCACAAGTCCTTTCCGGTGAGCCATTCCGGAATGGTTACTGAAATCTTGTTCTGTGTGCACAACTCTTCCACTTCTCAACAAGAGAAAAAGAGAATGCAGGTTTTTTTTTGCCACACGTTTTCTTTATATTTGCGGTGTAAAAATTTTAGTTTACACCCGGTGTAAACGTATCACTCTCCATCTAAAAAAAAATGGATTACAATTAGTAAAAAAAAACTTGAAAATGGCATACTCCAAATTTTTCCAAAAAAAATCTTGCATTTATGTTCTCAAGAGTATTACAAGAAGCAACTTCACTTCACTGGATAGAAAAACATTGGGATTTACTTTTTTTTTCCTATCAGGAAAGAATTCAGAAAAGCCAAAATTTTATTTACACTGCAATGATGACAGGGGGTCGGGGGTGAAGAGTTCCATTATATCAATTAAATGTTTTACTCCGTAAATTGAAAATAAACAGTTAAACCTGTATCTTCCTGCAGCAAATCTCCTTCAGAAACCATTGGTAGAGAGAACACGATAGACTGAAATTAAAATCACGAAGATCGAGAATCGCTGCAAAGTACTCTCTACACCTCTCTCTTTCTCTTGTATCTTCTCTCTCATTTACTGTACTAGGTGGGACTACGCGTGCGATGCACGCGGTGATCGGGTGTGTTTGTTGTGTGCGTGCATTCCTCGACTCTTTCGATCAGGCTACAAGTCTACAACAATTGAAGTTGTGGCTGTTGATGATAACCTCTTTTTGTAGTAGTTGGTGTCTGATCAAGATGTTGGCAAGTTGATAAAAAGAGAAGTCCTTGAGTCAAATATATGAGTAATTCATAGTGTGTTTATCAACACTTGATCTTAAATCATCTCCTTTAGTAGGACTATCATGAGGTCTGGTTAATGACAAAGACCAAAGCCTATAAAATGCAGTGCATTACAAAACAAGAGCCGAGCTTGTAAGATAAACGCCTCCTCGATCAAACTTCAGGTTAGATGAATAAACCTTTTCTTGTTATGGCTGCATCAAAAAGTGGAAAAAATGTAGAAAATATTAATGTTCAACCAACCTGAAATGACCTAGGTGTAAGAAATATTAAACACCCAAATATGATTCTACCATAGAAACGAAATATGTGGTAAACAAGAACATAATTAAACTCAGTTGTGATCAAGTTAAAAGCAAGGTTTGTAATTTTTAGTTCTGATTGCTTATATATGCAAATGGAAGTGGAAGAGAGAGCTCATGGTTTCATCACTTCTTCCCCATATTTAGGAGACGTTTGCTACGCTCTCCAATTACTGTGCTTAAACATGATTCTCATTGTTTACACTAAATTGAGAGCACATTACTTTCATTGTTTAACTTGGTAGTAAATGGAAATTGATATATTTATTTAAGAGCTACAATTCCGAATTGAATCATAGAAAAATGAGGGTTCATACTTCATAAAAGAACATGACAGAAATTTCTATTTATTTAAGAGCTACAATTAAGGGGACCTACAAAGTTGATGGTGAGCACACCTACAGACCTACTCATCTCTTCAAGTCTCAACCCAACCCAACTTCCTGGAATTATATTTTTTGGAGGCAAAAACAAATTCTGGAAATAAAATAGGTCAGAAGCTATATACTAAAGCTCGTTCATCACAACTTTGAAAACAAATCTTGATTAGCTAGGCATCAACCCTAATAAAGTCTTTCTCAAAAGGGGCAGTAATACCAAATTACAGTTAAAGTAGTTAACCAACAATGTAACTTCACCAGATACATGAAAAAAAAAATCTGTGCAAATACCTTTTTTCAGTTGTTGAGTTCAGCTGACAACGAACAAACATATCCTGGAAATCTCCCTCCTCTCTTTAATCTGTATAATTTGTATATACTCTGCAGTTTCATAGTACCATTGTCAATGGCCATGAACGACGATGATACCGAAACTGCATTATAACTGCTTGTCAGTCGCAGGCCTTGTGAATTGTGATTCAACTCGAAATCACCCGAGGGACAAACATTTCTACTGATAACGATGTGTTTGAAAACGAAAACTATGTAATCTGAAATTCTGATGAGCATATGGTTAAATCAATTTAAGCAGAGAAATCACAACTTCTGATGAAGCAAATAGCCATACCTTGATTAAGTTTCTAGTTTCCTTTATGAACAAATCCAATTTACACCCCACTTCCTCATCCAGCCTTCTTAGCTTAGAGTAGCATCAGGGAAACCGGTTCGACGCCTCTTGGCTTCATAGGTGTATTATCCCACCTTACATAGCCAATCATCTACTTAATAATCAATCATCCAAGCAAATGGAGAAGTGCATTAATAGGGCTATCAAATGGGGAAAACCATGATGGTAGATTGATACAACTTCGGTAAAAGGGATCTGAAAATTAACCTAAAAACCAATCTAGAACTCTAAAATTCAAACATATATGTAATTTAAAGGGAATCATATACACAATATAATTTACATCAATTAGAGTTATAAATAACAGATGTAATTGCAACTGAAACAGAAAGCCTGAGATTAGGGTAGAAATCTGACATAAACTTGAGTTTAGGGTTACAAATACTTAATGTGCAACCAGAACACCAGATTGGATGCAGGAAAAGAGCATCCACACTTTTGAGTAATGTACCACATTTAGCTTCAGTATGAAACACCACAACCAAAAAAGCATGGCAAGTTGTATGTTACCACAACTAAGGCTACTAACCTCCTGATGTGCAGAACTGTGGGTGCGGTCAGATTGGCAGGCTAGACGAATTGTTTTAAGAACATATCTATTTGATCATTAAAAGTAAAGCAAACAATAGAAAGTCACTTGTAAGCAGTTTATGTGTAATATATCTCTCTTAAGTGAACACGCATGAACCAGGTGGAATAAGAGACAAGCTTGCTTATACTTCTTCTTTTCATGCTTGTGACGCACAATAAGTGCAGAATCAAAAGAACCTTTTCCAATTTGTTCTAGTACTTCATACTTCTCCAAATCTGATGACACTGATCAAGAAAAATGTTGGCAAGGGCTAAAATTGCAGGGAAAAAAAAGATACGTGAACTTCCTTGCAGATCAATTTATTTCCTTCTCATCTCCTTTCTCTTCTATTTCTTTTAGGTCTAAGAGAGTGGTGTCACATATATGATCTATCTTAAGGTGTTTGAAGGAAACATGTATTCTTCCTTTTAGGTCCTAAACTAACAATGTTTCCTAAAAAAATTCTAGTGTATCTTCTATCCAATATGGCATATAATATGTGTTGATTTCAAAATACATAAGTGCAACAAGAAAATAAGATAAATAAGAAATGATATAGGAACCGAACAAAGAAAATAAAAGGGGGCATCTGAATTCTGAAAGCAAGAATCTCGCAATCAGCCAATGACAAAACCAATAATCCAGATCTTCAATTTCAATTCAAATAAATTCAGGTCTGATTACAAGATTTTAGCTACCTCCTTTTTATACGGACTGGAAAAAAAAAACTTCGAATTAAAGCATGTCTGTGTAAAGAAAGTAAGAAAGTAGGAAGTGAGAATGGGTTATGAACTATGGAGAGTCACCTTATCTACACCTTGGTTGCAAGCATAAACCAGAGCATCAGCAAGTGTAAGTCTCCCCTCTGCATCTGTGTTGTTCACCTGCGCGAATTCGTACAAAGACATTTATTAATTCAAACAGAAGAAAAAATGGCCTTTAGAATAAGCATTTTTTCATATTGAATAAATAAATGCGTGCACAGCTGTAAAAATATGGAGTGCTTAATGTTAACGTCAGCAAGAAATAACGCATCACGTATTATGATTAGGCAATTAGGCACCTCAATTGTCTTCCCATTTGAAGCAGTAATGATATCTCGAGGCCTCTCACAAGCAGCGACAATAAAGTGAACCTGCACAAAAAGACCTGTTACGATCACTAACATGCTGAATGATGAGAAGCTAAGAATCATGAAAAGAGAGAGTATTGTAAGCTGGAAAAGAAAATTCTAAGCAACATTTTTTTTTTGCAACCTAGACCCAATCAGATTCTCTTTTACAAAGAAGATATCTTTTAAATCAATTTTGCAATTGGAACTCTTAAGAACCACTCGTGTTTTTTTCTTTGCATTAATTTACATAATCTTACAAATTTCGTTTCATATGTTGCAAGTTTATTACGTTCAAACGAATGGAATCACCGACCCAACCCGCTTCAACTATGACAGTGCTTTCATTTGGTGCCATTTTATGTCGGTTTTTACTGTTTCTTTTAGGTTGTATTAAATTCCAATTTTAAAGAGGAAAAGAATAATCCGAAATAAAAAAAAAAGGATCACATGGAATAGAGTACGTAAATAAAAGAATAAGAATTTTATTGAGAAATCAACTTAGAGATTCCATATAGTTATTCATATTTTATTATTATGTTCTAATGGGGTGGGAATGCAACTGATAAGTTAGGTACCTAAAAGCTGTTTTATGAACACCCCATTAGGAACCTTCAACATGATAAAGCTTTAGGTAATGGAGAGGAAATTTATTTTCAAAAAATGTTCAGTAATAATCATGCCATGTATCTTTCATCATGGTTTTGCTTCAAGAAGAAAGAGAGGACCGCTCACTTTAAATCATAAGCCAGAAGATAGAGAGACCATCTTACTTGAACCAGTTGTATCCAATAGCATGGACCAAAGGTTTTGGTACATTCCTTTTTAACTTGAAAAAGTAATCAGAGTTTCCTGGCTTGACAACCCTAATCAGCAAAAGGGGAAAACACAGAAAACCAATCAGCTAAGAGTGCAAAGTTAAAGATGGGGTACCTTTTAGAAAATGATGTCCATAAATCAAACAAACGTCATCACTACAATCAGTTTTACAAATGAACCCCCTGGATAGAATAGATCAGTTGGTAGATTTAATGCTTGAAATCCCCCTCAGATCTTATGCTTTGAAATCTGGCAGAGATCGGTTTTATTCTTTCGGAACTCTTGAATTTCCTATTTATACTATACTCATGTATTTGGTTTTCATAAGATGAAGCTGAAAAAAGCCCATGAAAACCAATCATAAACCCAATCATCTAAGAATGCAAAGTTGAAGACGGAATACCTTTTAAAAATGATATCTATGAATCAAAGAAACATCATCACTACAATCAGTTCTACAAATGACCCCCCCCCCCCCCCCCCCCCGATCGGATAGAAAGGTTGGCAGAATTAATGCTTGAAATCCCCCCGATCTTGTATTTGGAAATCTGGCAAAACTGGTGGGTTTTATTCTTGCGGAACACATGAATTTCATATTTAGTGCTATACTCATGTATTTCGTTTTCATAAGGTTAAGCTAGAAAAAGTCTTAGTTATATAATATTGGGTTCCATGAACAAAACTGAAATAAAAGAAAGTGAGTCATTGAAACAACCTCACAGTCCATCAGTTAGCAAAAATTTCTATCTATTTATAATGTACTGACCAAGATGTTTGTTCCTTGTCTATGATATGCATCCACAAGTATAATGTGCTGCTATTATTTGTAGCAGACACATTCAAAAGGACTTTGATGAAAGTAGTTAGCATACAAGTACATTCTTCAATTGAGAGCAATTGATTATCTTGATATTGTACAAAAATGACATTGACAGGATTCTTAGCCAAAGCATCTCCTACATGGAAGCGAAATTGGGGACAAATCGGTTGACAGTTCTAGCTAACTATTCCACCTCCTGGCCAGAGTGGGCATCATCAAAAGGTATTGTTTTAATTTTCCATCTAATCACTATGAAGAGCCTAAATTCATCTCATATTTTGGAATTGTGAAAAATCAACTGAATTGAGAATTCAATTACCTTCGGAGGCAGGATCATGGAAGCGAAAACATTGCTCATTGAGGAGAAGAAAGCACATATTACTATTAGAGGCTGACAAATTATAAGTAATCAATCAAATTTATAAAAAAGAGCACATGTCAAAAACAACGATAAGAAAACAAACAATCAAAAACACTTGATTCCTGAACGAAAATAAGGGTAATTGCTAATAGACAGGGACATCAGAAGACATAACCCTAATATCAAAATAGAAAAATAGTCACCTCCTTTTGTTCATCCTCTCCTTTTAATCCATCATTTGAAGCGGCGTCAATCAATGTAGAAACTTCAAACCCTCAAGTACACCTGCGCATATGAAGCTGCTATTCATGAAAATAGTACATCTAACCTGACCTTTGAAGAGGCATACTGCATTAATTTAATCAATGGGCAAATCATTTTGACCTATCCTGTAAATACAAGACCATTTAAATTTAACTAAAGAAATCAGGCTTCTTTTTGGCAGTATGGAATAAATGTTGACAAATAAAAGTCATGATCTTGCCTGAAGGGTAGGATTCCATCGATATAGTGAAAGTCCATCCAAGAAAAACTGGTATAACTTTCATCACTCTGTCAAAGCCACGGACAAATAGAACATATTAAGTGAACGGACATTTACTCATGGTCACAACTCAGAAGTGCTTACATCGTACAACTAATTACTATGATAAATTTACAAATTACTTAGGTGAAACATCATCCTTATGTGTATAGACACGTTTGAAATAGTTTCTAGAGTGAAATATTAAAAGTATGTTTTGCCTCTTCACTAACCGGTAGTGTTCATATAATAGTAGTTATAGTTCCATTTGCCAAATCACATGATATGATTTCATAAAAGCATGCTTTATATCACCGTGAAAATGAAATTGACATACGTAAGTGCACTAAATGTTCCTGCGAAGACAACAACCTTGGAGTTTTTGGAGTCAGGAGTGCCTGCTGAATGTCCAAGATAATAAAAGTGTAAGATAGAAATGATTTTTTCCAGATCAAGGTCTTCTTCAGATTAAAAAGAGCAGAGGATAGCAAAATTTTAACTGGTAAAGATGCATCCAGAAAACATTTAAAAAACGATGAAGAACACATTGTTGCCAATTCACACTTCATGACTGGACACATAACTGACCCAAAAAGAAAGGAAACAAAGTGAAGAACAAATTGTTAGGAACCAATCATTAAATATGAGTCATATATTGTTTCTGGCTTCTGTCTCTTTTTGCTAGCAACATTTGTATCTTTTTCTTATCATTGACCCTCAATCCACCCTATATTGTGAAGTCAATGTATTTATAATGCTTTCATGTTGTTATGTACTGAATTTCAACGTATACTTGTTGCATAGAGAATATGAAGATCCGTCATCGTCGTGCACTTCATGACTGGTTACCATTGCAAGTCATAAATGATATGTGTATAACAGAAACTTACTCTCTCATCAATTTATAATAAATGACAGGCCATCAATCCAATATAGTAAACTAAATCAAAAGTCAATCTAGAAATCAGGGGTGTAGTTCTATAAGACAAAAGCTAAAAGAAGGAATGAGGTCCTAAATGTAAACTAATTAAATCAAAAGTCAATCTAGAAATCAGGGGTGTAGTCCTATAAGACAAAAACTAAAAGAAGGAATGAGGTGGTAAATATCAACTCATCAAACTTAGGCGACAGAAGCTAAAAATAAGAAATAAGATGCAAAATATCAATCAATTTCCACTCACCCGGTGACATTACACTGGACTAAACCGAAAAGGGAAGCAACAACAATTGACATGATCAGAATAGCACCAGCAATAATATTGTCAATTAAACAAACCAATGATTAAATGAAATCCACAATTAGAACATCGATTGCATAGAGTAATCAAAATCCCAGCTATAGAATTTCGTAACTGGATCTGAAACCCTTCAAATTAAGGATGGGCCGAAGGTGGTGAAACCGTGAAAGGCTTAAATCGCTTCAGAACCAGAAAAGCAAGATGAGAGAGATCGGGGCATAAATTGCTAAAAAAAAAGGATGGTTAATGCGCAAATTGTAGAGGAAGGAGACGAAGATGAGCGAAATTATTGAGCTTCTAAAATGAAATTTTGGGAATTGGGAATGCTAAAGAATGAATTAGGGTTCGGAAGTGAGGAAGAAAGAGGGAAAAGGAGGAATGACAAACCTTGTAAAGACGGGGCATGTTAGAACATCCGGCGAATCTGAGGACCGACGGGGGAAAGAGGGCAGACCGCCGACTGTTGGATTCGATTTGTGATCCAAGATCTGAATTCGGTCGGTTGTAACAACCAAGAGAGAAAGACGATGGAGAGAGAGAGAGTTTGGAGGGAAAGTTTGTTTCTGATATTTCTGTAATGTTCAATGTGTTTTACAAATGGATACCAATCTGTATTTATAACAGATCCTGCAAGCTTTACAAAATAGGCCCAATCCTATACAAATACATCTGAAACCCGGTTACACATAACCCGTATCCTAACACCCCCCTCAAGATGGAGGAGGAGGTTCAACTACGCCAATCTTGTGCAAAAGAGGTCTCAAATGGCAACCTGGAACGTTTTTGATGAGGAAATCTGCCAATTGGGCGTGAGAAGGAACATGATGAAGGGAGATGAGACCCTCTAAAAGCTTTTCCCGCGCATAGTGGCAGTCCAAATCTATGTGCTTAGTGGAAAACCGGGTTTTTGGCAATGTAAATTGCCGCCTGATTGTCACAACGAACGGGAACTGGAGTGATCCCTGGCACGTCCAGTTCAGCAAGGAGTCGAGTGAGCCAAGCTATCTCTGTACAAACACGCCGAAGCGATCGATATTCCGCCTCTGCAGAGGAGAGGGAAACACTTTGTTGCTTCTTTGATTTCCATGAAATCAAACAGGAGCCCAGAAAGATGACAAAGCCAGAAATGGATCGCCTGGAAAGAGGGCAGCTCGCCCAATCAGCGTCACAGTACGCTCGAAGGGTGAAATCTGACGATTTGGTCAACAACAATCCTTTGGTAATTACACCGACATAAGCTACTTTAGTACTGTCTGCGGCTTCGAGCTGAAGCAGGAGGTGGAGACGTGGAAGAACGGAGTAGGAGGTGGAACAACGATGGTGGAGAGGAGGAAAGGCTCTGCAGACTGGCTACAAGGAAGCGAGGAAAAGACGGATACACCCACTAAAAGAAAAAAATGAATAATTTTAAATTCAAACTTTGGGGGTTAAAATTGGAAAGATGGACAGAAGTGATCCGGGCCGTGGATTTTTTTACAGAAATCGCTATCTACGGGCCAAATACGCTCTTGCTTTTAGGAAATCCTGAAAGAGACTGAATTGGGCCTTTGATGAATTTGGGCCGTCGATAACTCCCTTATCCAACGATGGATATAGTTTCTTATAACTTCCTACCCCCACTTTTATAGTATAGTAGTGATTCACCTAGCTAGGATTAATTCATACGATTTTATTATATGAAACCAAATTCTCATTAAGTTCTTTCTACAAATGAGAAAAATTTCGGATACCGTATGGGAAAGTTAAGAATGATATGCATACATACTCCATATTATATTATATCAAATATCAAATAGAGAGAGACTCGCAAGTGGAAAGTTACTCGCCATATTGAGACTCAAGAGGTTTTTCAGTCTATTGAATTCAACCACTCTTATAGAGAAGCAAACAAAGTCGCGGATTATATTGCTAAGTTTAGGGGTATTTGTAGTATGTCCAAACTCTATTTTAGAAGGGATCTTTGCAACATCATCTTTTAGGATGATCAAGGAGGTGTATCGTCCGATCCCTTCAAATAGGTAGTCGGATTGGATATGCGGAAGAACTCGAATCTCACAAATCATTCTTTAGATTGATGAGATCTCAATCTACTTGAATCTCACAAGCAAATCAATCACTCAACGCCACACAGTTGAAAACTTCTCGCTCTCTGTAGATTTTCTGATGAAACGTTTTTTCCTCAAATTCAAGACCTCCTTTCCTTGGTTTCATTAACTTGCTTAAATAGAGATTACAAAATAGAGATAAATCCTAATTAAAATAAAATACTAAAATTCTAATAATTATCTAAAGCTAAAAATTATAACAATTATCTCAAGCTAAAAATCCTATATAATTATTCCCTTAATTTATGACTCTTGAAATAGATAAAAATAAAAGAAAATAACATAATGTTTGATACATTTTATTCAAAACTAAGGACTCAAAATCCTGAGATTCAATGAACTACAAGTGTTATGAACCCCGAGTCTTTCATGACTTTCAACTCATATCAGTATTAAAACGGGGTGGCTATATACACCCATGACAAGTGCTATATGCACCCATTATATAGGACAGATCAAAGGCTCAAAAGCTGCATAGGACGGATCTATGATCCGCCCTTGTAATCTCTCTCTCTCTCTCCCCGCTTTTTATTTGTTTACATAGGACGGATCCGTCATATGTAACTTTTAATTCTTTTTTTATAACGGACGGATCTAACATCCGTTCGTATATTTTTTAAAAATTTTACATAGGACGGATCTGTAATCCGTCATATGGAGTGCATATAGCACTTGTCTTGGGTGTATATAGTACCATCATATTAAAATTATATTCTTAAAATGTCGCGTCATGATTTTTTTTTTTTTTTTTTTTGGTAAGGAAAGAATTCGGGTGGGCCGACCCTACCCGGCAGCATCCTTGCGGATGAGGTCAAGGAGACCTGGATCGTTTTTAATATCGACTCCTCGGACAGAGGGGCTAAGGTGTGCAACCTTATCCGCCACTCTATTGCCCATGCGAGGAACATGGAAGAAATCTACTTCTTCCATAGTCGATAGCAAGACTTGAACATCCGACAATATTAGTTCGATCTCCCAGGGGCATTTGGATTTCCTATTTAAGTGATCGATGATAATCTTGCTGTCGCCTTCAATCTGGATCTTTCCTATATGTAGTTCCCGCACCTGTTGGATCCCTAGTTTAAGAGCTAAGGCTTTTGCTTTGAGTGGATTTTGCTTGCCCAGGCGTTGGTGGTGTACTCAAATCGGGTGACCAACCCAGTCCCTAATAATGGCACCTACTGAGCTTTCGCTGTTAGAAAGCGTTGAACCATCGAAGTTTAATTTGAAAGTGTCCAGTGGAGGTTTCCGCCAAGAAATTGTTTTTTTTATTCTTACTCGGTTTTTTGACAAGGTACTGTCGAAGCGGGCGAAAGTCTTCCTCAAAGTCAGCCTCAACAACCAATGTCTTATTCAAGTTATCTATATGGGATTTGATCAGTCGTAGGGCTATTTCTTTTTGCGGGATTGCAGCCTGTTGAAACAGATGTTTGTTCCTGACACACCATGTCGTCCACCACGAGAAAGCGAGGTTGGTCAGAGCGGAAGAAGGAAGGCTCTTCCCAAGGGTAGATAGGATGGGCCTAATATCACGGGACTGTGCAATCAAGCAGGCAATTTGTTGCCGGTCTTGAGGCGGTAGCTGGTGTATCGCTTGGATGAAGGAACGCTCCGGAAATAGATGGACCTCGTCCTCAGGTGCCGCATTACACATAGAGCAGGTAGGTGGGACCGAAGCACCCCTGTTGGACAGCCTGGAAGCGGTTGGGAGGCCATCCTGAGCGATCTTCCAAAGAAAGTTTTTAACTTTCGGAGGTGTGTTAATCTTCCAAATCCAGGCATTGCGGTCTGGAAGTGGAGCCGAATGAGCTGTAATCAATTTATATGCACTGGCAGTAGTAAACCAGCTTTCCCTGTCCGGCCACCGGTATAAGCGGTCTTGCATAGTCGAGGAAGGTAGGGGGATATCTTGGATCTCATGCACTATATCAATTGGGAGAGCCTCTTGAAGCTTTTCTGTCCACTACTTACCCCCCATAATATACTCACTAACAGTTTCGTCTTGATTGTAACTTTGAGGGCATTCTTCCCTGTCGGATAGAGGTGAGGTTGAAATCCAATTGTCTGTCCAAAACTTAATAGCTCGCCCATCTCCAACTGACCAAATAATCCCCTCTTTAAACTTATCGATTAGAGCAGACAACTTGGACCACTGCCAAGAGCTAGATCCTTTGTTTTTGTAATAAAAAATACTAACAGAACGCAAGTATTTATGTCTAATCACTGACACCCATACATTACCCGGTTCGGCCAGAATTTTCCACAGTAGCTTCATTTGGAGAGCGACGTTCATGTCGCTAGATTTTCGAATTTCCAACCCCCCATACTGCTTCGGTTTACAGATCCTGTCCCAGCTAATCAGCGGTCGGTACTGGAGATCATTATTCCAGAAGAAAGAGCGGTTTATCTGGTCGAGTTCTTTGTGCACAGCCACGGGGAGCATAAAATTTTGCATAGCATATAACGGATTAGCGGACAGGTTGGAGTTGATCAAAGTGGCACGACCTTGTTGGGAGAGGTCAATTGTTGTTTCGATTTACAGATGATTGATCTCTTCGAACGTGCTTTTAGTAACTCTTCCATTGATAATGGGACAACCTAAATACTTTTCTATTGAATGTTCATTAGGGATATCGAGGCAGGTGCGTATTTCGAGGATCCTATGGTTCGGGATATCTTTCGTAGCTTGGAAACTAGATTTATGATAGTTGACCTTTTGGCCCGACACTTTGCAGTATGAATCAACAATCGCCTTCACTATGCGCCCTGCATCCAAACTACCTTTTGAGAAAATTATTATATCATCGGCAAAAGAAAGGAACGGAATCCGAGGGTCGTTATGTCCAATCGGGAACCCAATTTGTGATTTGTCTAGGCGAGCTTCAGCAGCCAGTTTCCGGGCCAGAATCTCAGCCCCTAAAATAAAGAGGAAATGAGATAGTGGATCCCCTTGGCGAAGACCCCGAGATGGATAAATCGGATCCGTAGGGCCATTGTTGACTAATACCGAGAAAGAAACCGACGTAATACATTCCATTATCCAGGAGATGAATGTGTCATGAAAGCCAAACCTTTGAAGCACCTTTTGGATAAATTTCCAGTCGACTCTATCGTATGCTTTTTCCATATCCAATTTTATTGCTAGCCATTCTTCCCGGCCCCTCCGATTTTTGTAGGAGTGGAAGATTTCATGAGCTATCAGAACGTTATCTTGAATAGCCCTGTATGATACAAAGGCACCCTGAAGATGATGAATAAGTTTACCAATGACCGTTTTCATTCTGTCAGTTAAGATTTTGGAGATAATTTTGTAGACATTGGAACATAAACTGGTAGGGCGGTAGTGACTGGTGGCCGTGGGATCGTCTCTTTTAGGAATGAGGGAGATAAAGGTATGGTTTATTTGTTTAAGCATTTTTCCGGAACGGAAAAACCCTTTGACCGCACAGGTTACAGATTTACCTATGATATCCCAATATTTTTTATAGAATTCAGCAGTGAAGCCATCCGGACCCGGGGATTTATTCCTCCCTAAGTTAAAAACCGCAGATTTAATTTCCGTGTTGGATGGGAGTTTTGTAAGGAAGCTGTTTTCCTCTGACGAGATGGAAGGCTGAATTAGGTCTAGCAACTTGCCGAGGAGCCTGTCGTCTATTGGTTCTTTCTTAAATATCTTCTCGAAATCCTTTTTGATCTCATTCCTCACATTCTCTTCGCCCACAACAACCGTGCCAGTGGAAGAGACGATGTTGCGAATCTGTTTCATGTGCCTACGGCCTGTCGCCACTCGGTGAAAATATGCGGTGTTAGAATCCGATAGTTTGAGGTGTTTGGTTTTAGCTCTTTGGCTCCAAAACGATTTTTGAAATATTAGGAGCTTCTCTTTTTTGGTGATCAGGCGCTTTTCCTTGCTTAGATTAGTTTGTGAAACTATCCCGGAACCCGAGGATTGAATATGTAGCAGCTCCGACTCCACCTCTTTTAATTGCCTGAATATGTTCCCAAAACTCGTTTTATTCCATTCTTTTGCCTTTTTTTTTCAGGATTTTTTGTTTGAACATTAATTGGAACATAGCAGAGTCAGGGCAAGTAGCCCTCCAGGATTGTTTAACTACGTTACGAAAATCTTTCCGAAGTAACCAAGCATTTTCGAATTTAAAAGGTGGGGCTTTGAAACTAGGATTAACTTCAAAGGAGATGGAAATTGGACAATGGTCCGAGGTGGAGAAGGCGCCATTGTATGTGATCAGGTTAGGAAAGGCTTCGATGACCGGTTGATGTACAAGCACCCGGTCAAGCTTTTCACGGATGTTAAAATTCTCCTCCGGGTTTTTCCTCCACGTGTAAGGGTTGCCAAAGGTGGGAAGGTCTAGTAGTGAGCATTCGTTTTTGAACGAGATAAGTCGGGAAAACCTGGATGTCCGAAGGGATGCACCGCCAAGCTTATCAGCACTGCAGAGGATCTCATTAAGATCTCCCAGAACAATGCACGGAATAGTTGCGTCGTTGATAATCGTTTTTAATAGTTCCCAAAAAGGAACTTTCTCACTTGGTGTGGGTGGTGCATAAACAAATATGGCTAAGATTGGAAACCCAGCAAGCAGGCTATCCAATCTTAGGCCGATAATACGTGGACACTGGATAACACTGGAGATATTGAAATCTAGTAGCTGGTGAGATTTCCACAGGACTCCTATTCCACCAGATCGCCCGATAGCCGGTGACCAAGCCCCTTCATCAAAACCTATATTTCTCCACATTTTGTCGTCCGGAATATTTTCTGTCTTAGTTTCCGCTAGTGCCATGATTTGTATATGTTCATTTTTACACATTGAGTTAATTTCCGTCCAGAACGTTCTTTTCCCTATCCCCCTACAATTCCAAAAGCACATCTTCATATATGATTGTCAACGGTAAAAGGACTAGGATACGGAGTCTTTAAACCAAGATGTTTTTGATGTATTGTTGTGGTGGGATCCTCATCGGGTATCTGATAATGTAGGAATCTGGTGCTTGTCGGATGGATTGGACCAGGCCAAGATGCCTTTTTTTATCAACCATAGCCAACAAGCCAATTCGACAATCCAATACAGGTATTTCACCAAAGTGCTAACAAAGCTAATAAGCAAAATCAGCACCAACTGAGCATAAACAAATTTATAATTAGGCATTTCAGCCCATCCAACAGACATGAAAGAATGTCTTGCAGAAGACAGAAGAGGGCCCGAAATTCGGGATTTGAGTAGTGAAGGAGCACAAACCACCTTCACCGTTTTGATCAGACACCAAAAGAAGGTGTTAGTTTTAATCACCCATAGGCAACAAATCAATTTGACAATCAAATAATGGTATTGCACCAAAGTGCTAACAAAGCAAATAAGCAAAATCAGCAAAGACTGAGCGTAGACAAATTTATAATTAAGCTTTTCGTCCCAACCATTTTTGTAGCCAGAAGGAGAGACACATTTGATCATACAAATAAGCGTTCTGCACATGGAGTTGATATCCTGGAAAATTGACCATACTCAGTTTTATCTATTGCAAGCCCACAGAGTACGACTTGACTCCGGGGTTCATAGGCTCTACCTGAGTAACAGTGATCAATCAGTTCAATCCAGCGCAAGCTGGGTTTGTGGTGCATCAATGGATGGCTCCAACAGAAGAGCCTGCACACAAAATAAACTGGGCAAAAGAAGGCGGAAGACTGCCTTTGTGCATCTGCAGCCACCGAGGGGAAGGACTCGTTCTTCCATCCAAAGCAAACCAGACAGGGTAAATTACCATTGTTGAATCCCAACAAATCCATCAACACCAAGGAACCAACAAGCCAAGAAGTAAGCCTATAGAACTCCATCTTCCATTCAAAGCCAAACGGACTGGAGAGATTATCACAAATAATAAGATTTTTACCAATGTATTTGATAATAAGTTGTATGAACTCAGTTTTCAAACCCTTTGCAGGGGTTTTTTGTTGAAAATAAACAAGATTCATGGCACCCATCCAGTAGGATCGAGTTCTTAGGAATGACACAGACATCTTAGAACAGCAGTAGCATACAAGCCTAATTTTAGGGTGACAGACAAGCTGCCATCTCTCGTCCGGGAGCGAGCTCCCTTCCAAGTGATTTGCCTCGTTAAGAGGATTTGTGCCCTTTCGGGATGGATTTGCCTCGCTAAGAGGATTTTTGCCCTTTCGGGAGTTGTTTGGGGAGGGGATAGGAATAATCCTTGCATCACAGGTGTTGATGTACCAAAATAATAAACTATAAAATCCATGGGATCCAAAGAGTTAACAAGCCAGTAAAAATGCAAATAACTCACGCCACACCAACCATGAGATTCAAAGCAGAAGAAACTAGAAGAGGAAAAAGGAATGACTACAACCAGAGGGGACTCCATGGAGAACAAACCTATGGGCCAGCAAACAGAGATGGCGACGGCAGGCCACCACAGAACTGAAGCCAAACACCCAATCGACAAGCTACTTTCTTCCTTTTTTTGAAGATTTTTCCCACCTTCTCTTCACTTCACCGTCTGGACACATACAGACGAGGGAACTTCATCAACATCAATACTCTACCATCCCACCGCAGCCAAGGAAAATACAGTTTATGATCCTCAACCGACACAGAGGGTATGAGATCGGGGACGACGGCGCCACAAACGCCATCAAAGGCCGGACCGGGCGGACGGACACAAAAGTTCATCCCACGAAACACCGAGACCAAGGGGCTGAGACCAGCAGGAGACCAAGGGATGGACGAAACGGCGTTAGATTAGCCGATTTGGCCGAGAAAAGGTACAAGATCGGGAGGGATGACGAAGAATTGGAGCTAATTAGGGATTTGGGTTGAAGGTTGCAGAAGGAAATAGGGGCGCGTGGCTCGCGCGTAGTTTAGGCCCGGAAAGGGATTTTTCAGTCTTATTTTTTAATGTCGCGTCATGATTTTTTTTTTTTGATCAGGTACGAATTCGGATTCGCCGAGGCGCTATCCGATAGCATCCTTTCGGATGAGGTCAAGAAGACCTAGATTAGTGAGCATTTCTGGGTTTCTGGTAGAACGGGCCAATTTAGTAATGAAATCGGCCACCTGATTACCTTTGCGAAGTATGTGAAAAAATCTCACTTCGCGAAACCCACGGAGTAGGCAAGATATTTCTGACATTATCATTTCAATCTCCCACAGGCATTTCGTCCCATGTTTAAGATAATTAATAATTATGAGTGAATCTCCTTCAATTATGAGTCTATCGGTGCGCAATTCAATTGCCTTTTTTATACCTAAAAATAATGCCCGAGCCTCCGATGATAGGGCCGACTCTTTCCCAATCGTCTCCCCCCCCCCCCCCCCAAACTGTAATTGGTTCCCCTTCCCAATTTCGGATGATGAAACCAGCTGAGCTGTTACCTAAGTTTGGCGCCGAGCCATCAAAGTTTAGTTTCAGAAAATCATGTGGGGGTTTTCTCCACTTTTGATTTGTCCTATTTCGTTTTGTGTTTTTTATTCGTATTTCCTTATCATATCTTTTGTGCTTTCCTTCTGCATGCTCACTTGTGGCCCTAATCCAGTTGGTCATATGCATTTTGACAGTTTGGTTATAGTTCTCAATTGATGGTTGTTTCTGCTGTCTAAAAACCAATTGGTTCCTCGTGATCGAGGTCACCCACCAACTAAAGGCCATTTCTTGTTTCTGTTTTTCATTCAAATGTTCAACTATTATATTCATAATAGGTTTAATCCTTCTTGATGTATGCATTGCATCTGTTACTAACCTATGGATGTTTTTGTCAATCTTCCTAAAAAATGTACTGTATTTACATTCCAAGAAGATATGAGTTGCGTCTTCTTCATGGTGGTTACATATTGGACAATAAGGGGGTATGGCAACACCGCGTTTAGATAGCAGTTCCGCAGTTGGTAGTCCTTCTTGCACGACTTTCCATAAGAAATTCTTTACTTTCGGGGCAACGTCAGTCTTCCAAATCCAATTACTGTCATCCACTATCAAGTCAGTGTTGTTTGTAACTAGTTTATATGCACTGGAAGTCGCGAACCATCCTTTCTTGTCCGCCCACCAATATAGCTGGTCCTCCAAAGGCACAGATGGTACATGAATATGTGCTATTTGCTCCACCACGCTATTCGGGAGGACATTTCCTAGCTTTTGGATGTTTCAGTTCCCATTACTCATATATTTATCCACCGTTTCATTTATGTCTATAATATTTGGCTCGGTACAATATTGTAAGAGTGGCTGAAGATTATTCCACCTGTCTCGCCAGAACTTTATGTTCTTGCCGTTACCTATTGTCCACATTAATCCAAACTTAAAAGTTGGAATTAATTTTTGCAATGCCATGAGGTGGAGCCTTTTCCCTCGTAATTTAGGATAATGTCGCGTCATGATGCTTGTGCTGTACTAGTTTATATAATTTGCAATTTATTGAAAAAACCTGTGATTTAGGAGATAGCAGTGGGCCGCCCAAATAAAATTGAAAGAGTTGTGGGCTGTAGTGTTTGTGGTTGGGAGTTTACTTTGCATCGACCCAACCAACTTTCAATTACGCCTAAACAAGATAACAAAGGCAAATGGAGAAACCTATCAACTATATTAGGCGAAACCGGTTATATATTTTTATAGCCAATAAACAAAAACAGATATACAATCCATAGTTCAGATAGATTAAAAACTTGGCATATGATAAATGGCAGTAATAATATTGCTAGACAACCATTAAAAACATGACCCTAAGTTGTTTGTAGTTGGGAAAAACCACTTAACAAAAAATCAAAAAAACCATTAAAGAAAAGTTGGAGGCAGCAATGATCTACGGCGCCTATTTTGCTGGTGTGTATATAAAGAAGCCGGGGCCAACATATTGACTGTAGGATAAATGTGAAACATAGCACTCAACATCTATGGTGCCTCAGGCGTTCCTGCAGCTGACTTTTCCTCGAGAAGCTTGCTAAGTGCAGCATCAATCTGTGCAAATACATCGTCCATGGAAACATCTCCATTAACCTGCACAAGGGACAGCAAGCGTCCTTTTATGTTTCAAGCAAGGGGTGAAGAGGGAGCCGTGCAGAGGAAAATGAGGGAAGAAAACATGCCTTGACTGTTATGTCCTCATACATGGAAAGTACTGCCTCGACATTTTGATGATGAGTAGCCAACCGCAACTTCACCTACATAAAGCAGAGAACATGGATAAGGTAAGTTACATGGATAATGATTATCACACAGTAACATCTTGACGATAGATCAAAAGGCCTAGTATGAAAAGTAGGATTTTATTAGTTACGTGCCTTCTCTTCAGTATCATCAAAGCGCTGGGTCAATCTCGCAGCAATTTCTTCACTTTCTGGTGGAGAGTACTTCAAATGATATATCTTTCCGGTAACAGGATCTAGCCTCCGTCCAACGACCCTTTCAACAAGCATATCTTCAGAAACCTGAAGAAAAAGCACAAATAACTTACATAAGAATAGCAAATAAATGCAAAGGTCTCTTTACTTGGCTTGGCAGACTCTTCCTAAATTTTTATTGTTTCAGCTTCATAATGTAACTAAGCTTGATAAACGTCTAGTGTTATGTTGTTGTTGTTTTTTGGTGGTGGGGGTGTTGGTGTTAGCAAGTGATAAAGGCTTCATCAGCCATTGTTAATATTAACAAAACAAAAGCAAAGAGGGAAACGAAGCATACTTCTAAGAGAATAAAGAGGTCAGGATGGAAGCCAAGGTCCTTCAAAGCATTTGCTTGAGATGAACTCCTAGGATATCCATCCAAAAGCCAGCCTTTTTCTATCGAATCTGGTTGCGAGAGCCTACCTTTTACCATCTAGAAACATATCAATCCTCAAGTCAAGCAACACTAGTAGAAAATTAAGGCATCAACAAGGGAAGCTACCATGACAACTATTTCATCAGGGACCAGCTGACCCCTCTCCATGTATTCTTTGGCCAGCACTCCATTTTCACTCTTAGAAGCAATTTCTGCCCTTAGAAGATCTCCGGCAGCAATATGCACCAAACCATACTGCATACATCACACAACCTTATTCAATCTGTTTTCTTCCAGGGGAAATCATCATTAATGAGGAGTTTATGCATTATAATAAAACTTGCACCACAACTATATGCTTCTATTACCAGGGGAAAAAAAGAATAAACACTCTGGAGCAGATGCTTAAAATTCTCAGGAATGATCAATCCATATATAATAACTTACAAAATTCCAGGGTCAAAATAGCTAAAAGGTGGAGCAAAATACTCTGGCATATAGGCTCCTAAGACCAAGGCGTGCATATCAATGACCTGGCCATGATCCTTATTTTGGTAATTCAAATTGTCAGTGTGGGTGCCTAGTGATGGCACATCTATTTGGAGTTTTCGACGTTGATGAGACAAATAGCAAATATCATCATCAAGTAAGTGTGAGCATTCACAAGTTTCAGTATAAAATTCGTTATTACGCAGGCATAGTAGCTCCAACAAGAAACCTATGAAACTAGTGGGAAAAAAGGGAAGAACTAAAAACTCAAGCTCTATCCCACAAGAAAAATGCAAAATAGTCCAGCAAGGAAAAGGTCATACTTTCTGGGTTATGAGCTCACACTGTGTTCCTTTACCAGAAGCAGGAGCACCTGAAATCATCACCTTTAATGGAGTTTGAATTTCTGCAGATGCCATGACCTGCTCAACAAATGACATTAGAAACCAATACAGAGTGGATAGTGCAAAAGCTAATCATTATACCACATTTCACTTTGGCTGCAGACAACATATACGAGAATCAATCCCAAAACACAACACATACTAGTCAAATATTGCAATCTTCTTTGCTGGAGAGCCGCAAAATATTGGAGGCAGATGTATCAATTAGAAAAAAAGGTCACATCATTGCTTGACATCTATGGTAGCTTAAACATGTATGAGTTGGGAAAGAACCAACAATAGAATCAAGTTTGCCTATCACTGTAACATTTTAATGCTGGTTATCCCAATTCAGATCTTGCATATCATCACAGCACCAGGCATCCAGTAGAAAACGTCAAATTCATAAAGAATTGAACTGTAAAGTAGAGTAAATGCATTCTCCCTTTTTTCCCCATAGTTAGGACAGATGACTAGGAGGCAAAGGCCCCTGGAAGCAACATGCTTTATACTTGTGGTTTTCTATTTGATAATTCTGTCACAGACAACATAGAATTACATTTCTAAATTAAAAAGTTGAATTGAACTATAATCACCACAAAGTCCCCCCCCCCCCCCCCCCCCCCCCCCTCATATGTGAGAAGCTAGCAAAGAAATTTGGTACTTTTAAACATCAAGAAACATGCAGTAAAAACGACGTGTTCACAGCAGATAATTTAGACATCTTATGATCACCACCAACAACAACAACCCAGTATATCCCGCGATAAGGCAGGGTTTGGGGGTCAGGAAAGTGCTAAAACTTTGACCCTGTTAGGCTACCACATACCACCCAGATTATGCCATCATTTTGAGATTTCTAACACCTACAAGAAGATTATGCAGCACCTAGTACATAGAATATGATAATATAGAATAAAACACCATTTGGGTTATTCTAGCTATTGAAGAAACCCTTAATATATTTAAAAGACAATGAAAAATCAGTGTAGCATACAAAGTAAATCTTATTTTTTACAGAGGAATATAGGATTTCATGCTGTAGCCGGTAGGAGAAAAGGGAATCCCTTATGATTTAAGAAAGCTAATGAAATTTTCTCTTTTGCATAATAATCCTGTTTTGGACTTTTCTAATTTATTTTACTTCTATATCTAACACTTTTTTCATGTTCCAGTAGGTATGAGTGTTGATCAATTCAAACAAGTGACAATAACAGGAAGAAATTATGAGTAGTGCAATAGAAAGTTTTAGCATTTTTCTCCTTATACCAAGGCACTAAGAGCCGATCCCTTGATTTCTTAAGGAATGCAGAAGACAACAAATGAAGAGAACTAGAGTAAAATGTGAATCATTCATTTTTTATGGTCCAAACAGTCGGTTTGGTACTAAAATGACCTACTTATGGAGAGTGAATTTCAACCACAGATCTGGCAATCTTAACCAAGAAAATTTAGTGAAATTGAAAAATAATTCCAAGACCGATTTCTTACACAAACACTCTTGATTGAGCTTTGCAATAAATTAATTAAAACAATGAGAGAAATCAAGCTCCAAGTTTTTCTAAATAATCATCTGCCACAGAATTCTGAATTCTGATTGATCCACCAATTTCAAGGTCAAAATAAGGCTCTCAAATCGTTCTTTCCGTACCACAACGATGAGTAGAAGCTGAATTCGAAACAAGATAAGTTCCACAAGCATTCCCAGCATTCAGATGGTAAACACAATGCAGAATGTGATTCGTGTGATTACAATTTTATAAGAAGCGGAATTAGGTCAAATAAAAAATAAAAGAGAGAAAAAACACTTACAGAGAAAGTGGATGAATTGTGGGAATAGGGCTTGGGAGGAAGCCGCCGGCAATGGGATTGATGGGACCGGAGAGACAATTTGAAAGTAGATACGTGGGCGGAGGAGAAGGATTTATGCCGATGATGAACATATTTAGGAGAGGAGAGAAAGAAGGACTCGTCGGAGGATGAATTTCCTAAAACGGGGAAATTAAACGCCCAAGAAGTAGCCATTGTCATCTCTTACCCCAACCCTCTGTTTGAGAGAGAGAGTGTATGTAGGTTCCTCCAAGAAGCGAACTTTGATTAAAATGAACGACAGAAAAACACGTACGGAGAAAGTGGATGAATTGTGAGAAGTAGGTTTGACAGGGCTAAAAGCCTAAAGCCGACCCGAACCGGGTCGAGGGGGAAAAAATATATACTAGTATTCAAAACCTCAAATTCACAGACTCAAACTCAAGAACCCCCAATGTCAAAACTATCGAAATCAAAATCCAAAATCCCCAATTCCGAAACCCTCAAAACACAATAATTTCGGAGAAGACTTGCCTTCATCGCCCATCGTCGTCGGAATTGAAGGAGTCAACGTCGAAACCCTAATTTCGGAGAGGAGAGGGCCGGCGACGGACTGCAGATGAGAATTGAAGGAGTCAACGTCGGAGAGGAGGGATCGGAGGTCAACAACGACAAATTGTTCCGGCGGATTGGCGGCGCCCCCACCCCTTCCGGCACCTCCGGAGGGTCCTGCAGCTGCCTTCCCGCTCGCCTCTTTGGCTCTCTGTCGTCGGGCTCTTCTTCTCCACCTGCCTGCCTTTCTTGTTCTCGTCCCTATTTTAACAGAGAAACCAAACGGAAGTCAATGCTCTAGCAAGGGCACGGGGCGAAATTGGTATAAAACTTAGGGGCACCGGGCGAAATTAGGGCGAAATTGGTATGTGGCGAAATTTCCGTATACATTGACATGTTTTAAATCAACTGTTGATGCAACTCCGTCAGGACATTGTTGATTACTGCACTTGACAAGAAGGTGTGCGTAGCTGGAGGTGATCACTTGTTTTAATTTGATGAATGGTTATTTCTTTGCATTTTTTGTGAGGGAAGCTTGATACATCAGATGTTGAATAAAGAGTTTTGTAGCTACTGAATGACTAGATTTGACTAAATTACTTGCTAGAGCATTGATGTATTAATTGCAAGGATGTCTGCTTGATGAATATGATCTTTAGATTGCTTGTGTTATGAAGGAACTTGTAATATTTCTCCTCTTGAGGCTAGCTGCTAGTAGCTACCTGCTGCTCTTGTTTGGTCTGGCTTCTCATGCTACAGCACTCCTCAATAAGCAAACATCAAGTCTGTGGAATCAATCAAATGTAAACCAATAACACAAAGCAGTTTTGAAATTCTCTATTACTCTGTCACATTGGAATTCTGGAAATCATTCTTAATTAAGTTAGCTTGACTTAGGCATGACTCTACCCACGCTTTGTAACTTATATACTACTCATTGTATCTTATCTCCCCTGCTCTATTATTGGATTCAACACATGTCTTTAAATTTTAATCCTTCATATATATTGGCCTAACACTTGTCTGTTGTTAATAATCACATTTGTGAATCTATCAAAGCCTCTTTATCTTTGTTTTTCACAGGGTTCACAAACCTTAACAGCTCACCAAACTGTGTGCTTCACTCGGCCCTGGCCTACTTGGCCTATCAAGCATTCTATTCGACGAGACCACTATTTGCTTGAAGCTAGCGACCTACTGCACTTATCTGCTACAGCTTCTGATGCTAGAGCTCTGCCTAATAAAGCCAAAGCACATGTTTGTGCTTTGGCTTGCGGTGCTTGGGAGGCTTTCCACGTTCGATCGACTCTACTACTTGGACATTGATCATTCGTGTCGGTTTTGTAGTTCTGAGTTGGAGACACATGCTCATATTTTCTTTGAGTGTCCTTATGTTAAAGAAGTTTGGACCATGGTACGGCGAAGGTTTGGGATTCCGATGGTGGTCACCTCCTTGGAGCGATCTTTGCGATGGTTGCGGAGATGTTCTAGGGGATCAGGTCCGAGAGCTATGGCACACAGATTTGCTTTCTCGTCCTCGGTCTATTATGTATGGTTAGCAAGGAATGCTAATATTTATGATGGCAACTTGATTCCTCCGGAGGTGGTAGCTCGGGTGATATTGACTCATGTATTTCGTTTGTTGCATGAGATCTTTCCATTGCATATCGTGGAAACGATTTAGTTAACCCATAGTTGTATGTTATTGACTCCGGAGGTTGTCCGGGGTATGTTTGATGTCTTCCGTATTGCCTTAAGGCCTGCGTGCCTTTAAGGATACTTGATCTAGTAATTGTTTGTTTCTGGTTTGTACTAGCCATCTTATGGCTTTATATCTTTTCTATGAATTTACCCACCATTCCCCTTTGGGGTTTGGATTCTCAAAAAAAAAAAAATGTAATCAAATACTAGCAAACAGCACTCTTGAACATCTTTTTATATTCTGTCCAATTTGAGTTTTGGAAAACAAATAAATCACTAAATACTTGCTATTTGCCTGGCTTGTTACCCGGTTTACTATGTTTGTAGTCAGGCCCGTGCATAAGCATGTTCAGGTGGATCGGTCGAACAGGGCCCCCAAATTTTTAGGGCCCATTATGGTATTCAGACTACCTACCATTTTTATATAAATAAATTCCTTCCACAAATGGACGTTAATAGCCAAATTGCCTAGTGGTGGTTACTGGTTAGGTTGTGGGAGTTGTACCTCTCAAACGCAAGTTCAATTCCCAATAAAGTCCTCATGTGGTTCCTTTTAGTTTAATTTTTTTATATGGCATTTTTTTGCTCTGTTCTTTCCATTATTTATTTTTACATTTGACGCTAAAATAAAAATTACAATATTTTATAAGATTAAATATTTTTCCTTTTTGACAGTTGCAAACCCACTTTTTTTTTTTAAATGAAATTATTTAAATTTTATAAATGGAATAAGAAAAATATATATGAAAAGTAAAAAACATACCCTATTTTTTTAGAACCACTGAAATCCCTATAGAGAAAAAAGTATTTGAAGGCATTTTGATGTTGTTCTTATTCTTTAAAATTTTGATTATTTTATTTTTAAATCTGATAAATATAGCAATAGTTTAATATAATGAATATAATTATAAAATCATCATTTTTCCATCAAATAGTAATCAATTAATTAATGGGGCGATTTGCGAAATATACATATATGGAGTCCATATTAGCCTAATATACACGATTTTGGGAATTTTGCCAAAATATACACAATACTACACGGGACACGCGCACCCTCCCCCCCGATCTCTCCGACGCTGACACGAGATAGACCTCCCTCCGATTTTCGACCGCGGTAGCCTGTATGTATTGATCAACGCCGATCAACGCCAATTTTCGGTACTACATCTATCACTACATCTATATAATATCATAGCATTACTGAATTGTGGTTTTGATGTCAGCATTCGTATAATTGGTAGATCTGTCGTTCATAGATCTGTAAATTTCGTTTGTAAATTTCGTTTTATATCCAATAGATGAACTCGTATAGTGTAGATCTTGTAATTTCGACTTCAGTTGTTACTGTTTCGATACAAATCACAGTAAGTCGTCAACAATATATAGAGTTTCAGGTTCTTCGTCGATCTGCTAGATCTGTCAACATCACGATCCTTAAAATATCTCTGTTGGATGAATTCGAAATGTTGTACTTGAATGAATTGAAAGAAATTAATTGTTTGAATTGTTCTACATAGATCTGTTTTGATTTCTAGCCTCGTTGTATAATGCTGACACTGTCTGAGATTTCGTAAATAAATGACATGTATCTAACTTATTTCTATCATGCTGACACGGAATCAAATGCAATTCATTGTACTTGTATATATATTGCCTGTATCTAACTTATATCTATCATGCTGACATGGAATCAGAGTAAACTCATTGTGACACTGATTGTTTGCATATTGTCTCTATTTAATTGATAGGTCAATCATAAATGGAACCTCATGTGATTACAGTAGTATTTGGTGGATCATGGGTGTTTGCTGACACAGGCCTGGAATTTGTTGGAAATACAACATCAAAGGTGTTTTTGCTATATGATTCAACAACACTACAAGACTTGAAGAGAAAGGTGTGCACTAGATTCAATGTAGACAGTGTTCTTGAATTGCAATTTAGTCATTTGCACCCATGCAAAAAGCTCAAAGCCCCACTTATAGTTGATTGTGACACTGATTTGAAAGAATTCCTCGATATATCAGCACTAGATGGTGTAGACTATGCTGTTGAGTTGTGTGTCAGCATACAGGCACAACCACTTGCAATTGTTGACACAGCTGACAGGGAGAGTGTGAAATCAGTTGGATTGATTGAGTATGACAGGGAGCAAAATCATATGATTGCCGACCCTCAAATGCAGACGGTGGGGTCAGATGACATGAATGATGATATGGATGATGATATGGAGGATGATAATGACATTGATTTTGATGCTGACACCTGGAGGAGACTGTACTCTTCCATGCGCAGTAGAGATAAAACAATTGAAGATTGCAAGGATGACAGCTCTAGCATGAGTAGTTTCAACAATACCTCATCCAGCACAATGTACATTGGGAGAACCTTTGAATCAAAGAAGGAAATGAAGGATGCTTTACGTATATTATCGGTGACAGAAATATTTGGGTACCGAGTAACGAGATCTGAACCCAAATATTTTAGGGCACATTGTGTGGATACAAGCTGCAGATGGAAGTTACACGTAAATACTGTTTCTCAGAATTGCTACGAGGTGTCAGCGTACAATGGTTTGCACACATGCACATGGGATGTGAGAACAAGCAATTGCAGGCAAGCACCTTCCTCAGTGGTAGCAAGCATAATCCAGCCAGTGTAAGTGTCTATATTTTATCATCAAAGTAACACTCAGTTCAGGTATCACATCATTCATTCTAATGTATGCATTATTACAGTGTCAGCAGCGGCTACAATCCAAAGCAGATAATGGATAAAATGAGGACTGAAAAAAGAATTCCCATTAGTTATTGGACATCATGGAAGTCAAGAAGAATTGCACAAGAAAGGGACAGAGGGACACCGGAGTCAAATTTTGCTGACTTGCCATTATTTTGTCACATAATTATGGAGAAGAATGATGGAACTGTTGCATTGATGTCAACAGATGATGATGGCAGGTTTAAATACTTGTTTTTATCATTTGGGCAGTGCATTCGGGCCTTCCCTGCATTGAAAAAGGTATAAACTTATCAGTGTCAGCACATATCACTTTTGAATATTCCTTTGTCATCGCACAACTTATGATCATTATTTTACAGGTTGTTGTTATTGATGGAACATTTTTAACTGGGAAATACAAAGGGACTTTGCTTGGGGCAGTAGCGCAAGATGCAAACAGAAATATTTTCCCCCTTGCATTTGCCATTGCTGACACAGAAAACAACAACTCTTGGGAGTGGTTTCTTCGCCAGCTGATGAGGATTGTTCCTCCATCAAATGATCTGGTGTTTGTGTCTGATAGACATGTCAGCATTGCAAGAGCAATTGGCTTGGTTTACCCCAGTGCACATCACTGCCTTTGTAGATGGCACATGGAACAAAACATTAGAAGCACATTCAAGAAAAGATACTTGGGAAATTGGTTCAAGAAAGCAGCGGATAGTTATAGTACTGGGGAGTTCGACAAATATTTTAACCGCATAAGGGAAAGCTTCCCGAAGATGGCGACCTATTTAGTGTCAGCAGGAGTACATAGGTGGGCTAGAGCACATTCACCAATCACCAGATACAACATGATGACATCTAATAATGCAGAGAGCTTAAATTCCATCTTCAAGGGGAAGAAAAATTACCCTATTGTTGCACTGTTGAATTTTGCTAGAGAGAAACTCGGGGAATGGTTCCAAGAGCGTAGAGAAAAGGCATCCAAACATGAGGACACGCTGACACGAGCAATACTTGATTTGATTAGGAACCTGCAAGATCAAGCTAGAGAATACAAAGTTCAGAGGCTGGATGAATATAAATTTGAAGTAAAAGGGCAAGGGTCTCATGCAATAGTGGACCTGTCAGCAAAAACATGCACTTGCAAGTTTTTCGATATAGAGAAGATCCCATGTGTTCATGCTCTTTCAGCCATCATGAAGGTTAAGGCAAATGTATCAGACTTTGTTGCTAGATTTTACACAACTGATGCTTGGAAATTAGCTTATGCTGAAACAATATACCCAGTGCTGACAGAGGATGAATCAGGCGTCCCTGAAGCAATAAGATCTATAAAGTGTTACCCTCCTGTTGTTAAGAGGGGACCCGGAAGACCTCCCTCCAATAGACTGTTGCCTAAGTGTGAGCTAAAGAGAAGACTGAAGTACTCCAGAAAATGATGGTGTCAGCATTGCTTGAGACCGGCTCGCTTTATATCATATACTTCTAGGATACAATCACTTAGAAACGCCCCCCCTCCCAGTTATATATATTGCATATCATAAACCTGATTCTGTTTTGGAAATTACTTTTTTCATAGTTTACATAACCCCATGTCAGCATTATGGGCAATGCTGACACTGATACATTCCCATATGTTTTCAAGAAGATTCATTGCACTTTCTTTTCAGCATTGCTGTATGTCATATTGGATTTTTTACATTGTATGTGATTGGAGACTATATCAAATTCGATCTAATGTAAAAAAAACAGATGCTTAGTTCCGAATAAGTACATTAAACACAACAAAATACATACATTTCAATATACGCGAACGATGTTCAGTGGAAGTAGTTAATATCCAAATCCAGAATAATGATGTCAATAAAATACATACAGTTAATATCCACCTTCATATCCAACTACAATGTCACTTAAACTAAGAACTCAGAATGATAGTGTCAGCATTGCTCAAATTATGAAGCTCCAAGACTCCTTGATCAAGTCTGAGCAAATAAGCTCTCTGTAGTAGCGGGATAGCTTCTCATATGTGATTGTGGTGACATCTCCGCCAAATACAACAACCTCGATTGCTTTCACTGTAAACACCCCGCAAGCACTTCTGCACCCACTCACAAACGCAGACAAATAGGGGTGTGTCAACAACAGATAAACAGAAAGTAAATGTATGTCAACAATTAATATAAAAGTTAGGTAAGAGTACAAACCCAGATTTATCATGGACCATGTCAGGGACCTTCCTTATCTCAAATGGTGTGGTGCTAAATTTTTCATATATTCCGCACTTCTCCAAGTGTATAGGAAGCCAATGAGCAATAGGCTGCAGTTCTGCATCTATTACACCCTTGCCGACACCATAGACATTGCAGTCATATACATTGATCACCTTCTGATCAATTATGATCTCTAAGGCAACCCAGTGTTTGTTGATGACGTTAAAGGGTGTGTAAATCTTGTTTGCAGACGCCCATGGTTTGCCATACTGGTCAGGGAAAAGACCCAGGAAATAGCTCCCAATCATGTCTGACACAGGCGAATCTGCTTTGTACGCTTTAGCACAAGCTGGCAGGTAGTTCTGATAGAAAAGCCAATCAAGGACAATGAACTCTGCATACTTATCGGCTTCCTCATGGATCCTCTTCCTCAAATAATACAACCCTGCTTCAATATGCTACAACACACAGTAACAAGCTACTGTCAGCACTAGGTATACAACGACAAATATCAATAAACAAAAACCAAAAGACAAACAATATGAAATATAATTGCTGCCAGATCATTTACCGAACACTCCAGCCACATGTCCTTGTTAAGAATTGGTTTAAAAAAGGATTTATCAACTCTTCCGGAAGCAACAATGACAGAAAAATCCCTGAAACAAGCAAAAATTATGAATTAAACACAGAATCATAAGAGGTAGAGGTGTCAGCACAAGACAGTTAATGATTATATAACGAGTAAAAAGATAAAAAAAAAAAACCGATTACTCCTCATAGTTTTGTACAAGAACTCATGATCATCTTCGCTTAAAAGCGACTTCTTCACATTGTGCTTGGGCCACCTTCCTTTCTTTTCTTGCTGCTCAAATGGACTCGTCAGAAAAGTACTCGCTTTTGGGATACGCTTGGATCGCCTGAGTTCTTCAATCTCTTCGACTACTTTGGGGTGCTTGCTGAAGGCAACCCAGTCAGTCACTACAGGCAATGGAAGCGTGTCAGCATTTTCATCGCCTTCAGGAGAATCAAGGATGATAGTCCCTGGTGGTGCAATGGTAGGAAGTGGAGTTACTGCAATGTCAGCCTTCTCGTCCCCATCAACCTGGCCACCTAATGGGGTACCAACATCCTTACACTCCTCACTGCTTGGCTTCATTGGCAGGTCAGCTCCTACATCCTCACTGGTGCTCTGCAATCCCCTGTCAGCATCTTCATGAGCTCCATCTTTGCTGTCCTTACACTCTTCACCTCTTGGCTCCATGGACATCAAATCAGAATCACGGCCTAGATCAACAGCATATTGAACTGAATCTGACTCTATTGTCCTCTGTCCTTCAACCAATGTGACAGGAATGATAGACTCCGGAACCACCACATCACCTGTAATTCTTTGGGCTTCATCTCTCTCATCACCACAGGAGGCTGTCTTCATTTGATTACAACCTTTGGGTGAATCCAACTCAGCTTCCAGCTCAGCAATAGCATCCTCCACGATAACACCCATCTTCATGTCAGCATTCACCACTTTGGTACTTGATTGATCAATGTTGACAGATGACTGTGACCTTGCAACAGTAGATTCATGCAGTGTTACCCTGTTCTCAAGTGAATTGTACTTTTCCATCAGGTCTGTCACCATTGCAACAAGTTCAACCGCCCTATCAACACGAGAGCCCAGCTCATTTAGACGTGCAAGCAATTCTTCGAGCTTTTCAACCCTTCTTACTAAATCATCTACACGTGCAGGAAGCTCTTCAAGTTTTTCAATCCTTTTAATTAAATCATGTACCCAAACTGGGTTGAATTTAGCGTCAGCCTCACCAGCAACAACACGCCCTTTTGCATTTTCATCTTTATCACCACCATCCAACCCTGGCTCTTTTGAATGCTCGTCAAACACTCCCTTCCGGTTGCCACCACAATCCCCCTTGTCATCACCCCCAGTGTCTCTGTTGGCACCTACCTCCAGCTTTTCATCACCAATAGTGTCACCGTCTTGACCATCACCCACAACATCTTCAGTGTCAGCATCAATTCCTTTGTTCAGAAGTAACAGAGCATTCTCAATGATAGCATCAACATTGGTGTCATCAACCCCTTCACTGCCGTCATTGGGGTC